>OY282607.1:92683807-95627557 GCA_958298945.1 Atherix ibis | reverse complement strand
AAATAAAGTTAATTAAAATATTTTTAATGTATAAATTTTTATAAAAAATTTATTTTATTTAATTGCTTTAATCATGCCATTATTTATAAAATATCACATAATTTTAATGCAAGCCAGAAACTTCTTGCAGGGCTCGATCCTTTTGACGTAATTTTTTGATAACTTTTTCGGCAATTTCGGGTTATTATTTGGTCATTATATTGATGGATATTGGTTTTTTAATGGTGCAACATTAAAGACATAATTTTCACATAATCGTATAAGAAAAAGTCTAACACCGTCAAATGACACAATCTTAGAAGACAACTGACATAATAAAATCAGAATTTCGTTTTTGCGTAATAAAATCAGAATTTCGTTTTTGCGAAATCTTTGTGAAATAAAACCAAACTAAATCTTGTTATGTGGTGTGTGGTACTGGTTTGTTAAAATCACTCATTTTTCGGATTAAAATCTTTAACTTAATGCTAAAAAAGTCATGCTAAAAAATCATTGACAGTTTTTTTTGGAAACATAATCCTTTGAGAGTTTTTGCATAAAATTCAATTTTAGCAGATTATTATTTGCGATTTATTATAATAAGAAATGTACTTTAAAAATGATAGTATTCATTAGATAAAGTTAAACAATGCAAAAAATGCAAATTTCAAATAAACTTTTATGTTTTAATTCAATGATACTCGTACATTAAATGGACAATTCATTCACTATCAAATATTTCATATAATATACTCTTGGTATTTAAGTTAATCGGAATATATTAGAGGTAATTACTTTGAATTACACTGAAGTCAAATAACAGAATTATTTTGTTCAATAACAGTTGGAATTTTGTGTTCTCGTTAATATGAACTAGTGAATTTTAGTTATTAACAAAAGCACTTCCAAATATTATCTGAATAGAATTAATATTACTGAAACTAAACTAGTTTTTTTGCTACTATAATAATAACTATTTTATGCACAGCATTAATTTTTAGTTAATATAGTTGCTTTTGTTAGTGGCGACAATTAATTTAATTAGATACAATTATCAATATATAGAATATACTTGAGTATATATGGTTCCGTAATTTTAAAAATCAATTCAGAAATAAATTGTTTTTAATTAAATAATAGATTATTTGTACAATATACGTGAAAAAAAACAGGACGTAAAATGTCTAAAAAAGACACAATAGGCAAAGCATCACTCAGAATTAAAAATCGAAATATTTTTCATTCTGCCAAAAATGATATCTTAACTAATTGTAATTACATAAATTAATATCGCAATTAAAGTTAGTTAAGATCTATTAGCTTGTTATCAATTGTTATGTTTTTTTTTTGGAAGAAAGGAAAATAGGTTACCTGGGTGGGCGGAAAACTTAGTTTCGGACGCGATTTCCCAGAGGAGTAGATTAACCACTTAGAAGTGGCATGCTTGAAGCCAGCATTGGCGGTAGATGTGTGGGGTTTTTTTACAAAAAATTTTTCACTATCGTTTTCATAATTGAACATAACAAATACATAAATCATGCCGGCTATAATTTTTTTAATTTTTTTTACTTGGAAAACCTACGAAGAGTAAATAAAAGGAAAAGAAAGAAGAGAAAGAGAAAAAAATTGGTTAAGTTAATACAGTTAAAAAGAAAGAAAAATCAGTCTAGCTTTACCTGGGAAATAAGGTACGAATGAATAAAACAGGAAGAATAAAAAAATAGAAAAGAAAAACGTCCAATATATATAAAAAAATCAGATGACCCAACAAATATAAATAATCAGGTGTGATGATCGTCAATAGACTTTTCCCCTTCCGCTGTTGGCACTTCTGGCTATATGTGGGAAGTGCCCTTGTTATTATTTTTAATTTCAAACTTCTTATTTAATTCATTTTCCTCAGATGCTTATTCAAAAAAAAAATTTTAAATTTAAAAAAAATCACATAAAAATTCCCCAATATTAATGAAAAAATATGTTTCTCAGGTATGGCTTTTGATCCGAAAACGATAGCTTAAAAAAAATTTGGTAGTGTGATCATCCCCGTGTGAGATCATGATTGATTAGCCATGCGGATTTTTTCACATTCCTTTTCCAGCTATGGCAAATCACAACCTATTAACCCTATTGGGCCTTGGCGAACCTGCGTATATGAGATGGCTTAGCGATGCCTAGGAAATTATAAGCTTCCTAACGTAGCTCAATGAGCGGAGTACAAACCGAAGTACTCATAAAATAAAAATTGGTACCACGGGAATCGAGGTGCCCCATGGTGTGGAAACATACTATGCCTGATTATGGTGAGGCGCCACTTGGCAGCAACGTGGTGGCTGTGGTTAATACGCACATCGCGGGTACGGTCTTGGGATCGCTAGTGTAACATACTAATAATTATCTCGGGCACTATCACTGCATATGACAGAAGATGTTTAGATAGTCCTCGCCACTAACAATTGGAGTAACCAGCTTGTAACTGGTTACTGACTGTAAACTGCCAGTAATGGTGGTGCGTTGATTGAGCATAACTCAATCCCTATGGTCGTAGGCAACTCGTGTCATAGGTATCTAACGATTGGTTTGGCATAAATCGAATAATATGTTAAATCTATTAACCCTATTAATCAAAAGACGTTAGATGAAGGTAATGCCTCCGGTCATATGGTTAAGCTATTTACTTTCGAACAGTACGAAGTCTCTCGAAAGGAACTCCTCGAATACATAACCAGGGCTGCCATAACACAATCTTTGGAAAATCCTTGAAAGGCCACTTTTATAACGTCTTTATCTCATTTTTAAAAATACCATAATTATCCCTGATCATCAGTTTAATTTTCGATCACACCACTTGACAATCTAAAAAATGTCCTCCCGTAAATGATTATATTGCGTCCTCTTTTGAGCAAAAGCAGTAGTGTTCAGGTGTGCTCCTAGACATATCACATACCTTTGATTGTGGGAGGCATAATAGACTGCCCTGGAAACTTAATAGCATTCTTCCCTCTACATATTTTCATAGTTTAAAATCACGTAATTTCTATGTAGCAATTATTGCTGACTATTCCGAAATATCTTCTAATAAAACTAATGTTTCTCAAGGATTGATACTATAGCTATGATATCCTAAATAATTCCAAAATGATTACATTCATATACTACCATTCTTGCTTCCCATTAAAATATCCAAATATCTTCCAAAAACCTACAATCACAAAGTAAAAAATCTCCAAGATTAGAAATTAAAAAAATTGTTTTTAGAATTTATAGTTTTTTGTTCATTGCAAAAAATTCTTTTAATAAATCTTTGAAAAAAAATCAATACCATTTGAAGAAAATCTTTCAAAATTTTGCTCATAACACGAAAATATCTCCTAAAGAACAAGATTTCATAGTTGATGTGTCTTCAAATAAGTCATTTTAATACAAATCTGACTAAAATTGAATAAATATAAAGGTCCTGGCAATGATCTTATCACCTCAAATATACTCTAACAAGTTCCTAAAAGAGCATTAGTCTTCCTTGCTATACTATATAACTACGTTTCTCGAACACCATATTCCAAAATCCTCTGGAAATTTACTATTATAAAAATGATTCCTTAACCAATAAATTGCTCCTTTTCTTTGAAAAAATAGTCCTGAACCGTTTACATCCTTTACTCATATCCTAAAATTTTAGTCCCAATCATCAATTTGGTTTCTGCTCCAAACACTCCACTCCCCAGTTGTGGAAGTTTCGGAGCGGAAACCAAATCCTTGCGTCGTCGATTTCATTGTATCCTCTTCAGAAAGAAGAGAGTACTGGTCTCAGCGTGTTTCTTGTATAAGTCAAGCTTTCGATAGAGTGCGGCACTTACTCTGAAAACTTAGAGGATCCCTTCTTCCTCCTATTTCCTAGTTCTAAGATTATTTTTAGAACTAGAATTTCCTTCTACCTATTTCCTATTTCCAATCAACACTTTCAAGTAAACGAATCTACCGAACTCTCCAATATCTCTCCAATATTGGCTGGTGTTCCACAGGGTTGTTTTTTGAATCCATCCTCTATACCATTTTTACATCCGACATCCCAATCTGTCATAATACCTTCTTTGTTATATAAGCTAATGATACAGGCTATCTTGCATATAGTAAAAATCTCCAATATGCTTGCAAAATTCTCCAATACTAAATAAAAACCGTACAGATCTGATTGACTAGCTGAAGAGTAAAAGTCGATTAACGTAAATATGCACCCATAACTTTTACTCTCTGCTATGAACGATACCCTCCCATATATCTTAATGGCAGTTTTTAAGATTTAAAGTCTTATACGTGGCTTCCATCTGAACAAAACGCTTCAGATGGAAGCCACGTACAAGATTTTAAATATAATAACTAAAAAGACGTTATCTTCAGTACTTCGACTTCTAGACAAACGTTCTTAACTAACGATAGACAGCAATATTTTTATATAATGTCCTACTGAAACCAATATGGACTTACGGACTAGAACTCTGGAACTTTACTACGCATTCTAATTGCCGCCCTACTCCATTCAATTATTATCTTTGTATGTTCGCAATACTGTTATCCATCGTGGTCTTAAAGTCCCATTTGTTGTTGATGTTGCTGTGTCTCGTTATAGAACAATCATACTAATCCCCTCGTTTAAGAACTATCATCCACTTCCTTTTCTAGAAACATCCTTTGAAGACTTAACCATAATTGACCGCTTAGTCAATTACGGTTAAGGAGAATGTTCAATGGATATTTACTCACCACAATCATTCATGTTAATTATTACTATTATTTAAATCTACTGGTTACTATGTGGTAATTATAAATTTATGCAAAAAAAAAATTAAATAAATAAATAACAACTACAAAAGAGAATTTCAATTTTCTTAAACTTTTGCTATTTTTATAAATTATTCAAATTCTCTCATTCATGCATAATCCTATCTAATAACATTATTTAAATAAGAATTTATTTTTATGGAACTACTTAATCTCGAAGACAATTTGCCAAAGATTTTCTATTCAGTTCAACTAAATTGAATTTTATAAACCATCAATTCTATTATGGTCTCTGATAGGCTTTTCTTCAATCTCTCTTATCGAAGGTATAAATATTCTCATTGCCAATAAAGTTTACCTTGCAATATTAAATTTACTTCGATAGTAAGTACACGCAACAAATCAATCTCAATTTTCTGGCAATAAATTCAATGTGACACGACAAAACAATAAATAGTTTAGCTTTTGGTAATTTACATGAAAATTGATATTGACTAAACTAAATAGATTTTATTTTCATGAACAAAAAACAGTTGAAAATTTAACTAATTAATGCTACTAATTCTAGTTTTCATCTTAAGATGTTAATTGAAGATTTGATTGTTTTAAAGATTCTTGAATTAGTAATTTTCTTGCACCGTTAAAAAATTTTATTCTATTGTAATTTCGATGGTAAACAATTTATATATTAAAAATAATTTGTGAATTTTATAAATTTGCATAATAACAATAACAATTTCTTCAAATATCTAATATGAATTAAAAAGTATTATTAATAAAGAAATAATGGTAAAACTTCCTTTTGAAGCGGAGTTTTTGAATTTTTTCTAAATGTAAATTGAAATAATTTTTTATTTTAAATTGCTTTTTTTATTATTAAATTTTTCCTTTTTTATAAAAAAAGCGATCACTTTCGCTAACATATTGTATATTAAATTTTTCTTTAGTGAATATGGAAAATTTTGAATGTCATTAATTTTAATTAAATTTTTCAGACTTTTTTTGTAAATTTATTTAAATTAAATTTTTCTTTCTATAAAAAAGTAAAATGATTAATATAGAAAAATAATATTTTATCTCTTTACTGAAACACGACTTTTATAACAGTTTCTTTATTATTGATTGATTACCCATCAAGTACTTAGCGTATTTGTACTGTTCAATTACCAGAGATGATACAAAGATAATACAGATACGTTCAAATTCAAGGATGTGCTGTTCCTTCTTAAAAATTATATAATTAAATTCAGCTATTTACTTGACGATGATGAAGATATTCTATATCATAAAATTCTAAAATTAAAAAAGTCCAAGTAAAAAATATGCAAATTACGGGTCTATCTTAGAAATTATTAAAAAGTTTCGTATTCACTTCTTTTTTTTTAAAATTAATTATAATAAATTTTTATTCAAATTTAGTATCTTTGAAAGTTGGAAATTTATAAAAAAAATTGTATTTTAATATAATTTTGATACATTATTTTTGGTCATATACTGATAAGTGAGATGTATTAAAATTCATGAAATAAACAAGTTTTTTTCAAATAGTTTTTTTTGGAAAAATTATAATAATTTGACTAATGAATATTGCAAGAAAGCTTTCATTAAACACTGATTAAAGCTTCTCAATAGTACAAATTTTCCATTATTAAAAAATTTCCAAATTATTTTTTTATATATTTTTAAAATACTTTTAATAAAATTTAGATCCGCTATAAAATTTTTGGAAATCGAAATTCGATTAGATAATGACTATACAATACTTGTAGATTGTTTTTTTTTATTGACTTTAGCGAAATTATATATTTTTTTAAGGTTTTGCCAATAAATTTTTCTATATTAGTAATTCATTTATTTTTGAAAATATTCAATATTACTTATCTAATTTGATTGAATAATTATTTATATAATAACATAATAAAAAAAAAATTATAATCGATTTCTAAATAACACCTATGAATTCTATGTTAAATTTTTATAATATTCTAATTGACTTTTCACTATTTTTGATTTTTTGACAAGAAAATTACTTAATTATCTATGAAAAGAAATAAAGACACTTAAAATCTAATTGCTTGGAAATATTGCAATTTCTATTTAACTAGGGGGATACGCACTATGACTTTAACACGGAAGAATTTGTTGACAAAACATTCAACGAACATAGATTGTTAAACGTTTTCGATTTCCATGAATTTCTTAAAAAGTTTCTTCATTTCAATTAATTCAGTTGGTGACCTTTTTATCATTAATTTTTATCTAGAAATATTTCAAATTCGACATGACCTAATTTCTGCGTGCGTGTCTTCGTCACAAGACGGTAATTGACTCCTTTGGTCACACCTCACGGAATTCCCAATTCTCTCCCACATGTCTACTAATAAAATTGGTAAAGTAATGAAAGAAATTTATTCCAAGATACGTTCAAGTATCATTAATTACTGATAAATTCAAGTGTTCAATTTGAAACAATTTTCTAGTACTTAACAATCAAATTGCACTTTCTTCGTTTTAATAGTTTCCGAAAAAAAAAATTAAATGAAAAACAGAGCGTACCTGTCGATTTTTCACTACTTTTTAATAGAAAGTTTTATTTCAAGCAAATTAATTGCATTTTTTATGCCTATTTATTCTTAGAAACTTTTATTAAATTATACTACCGATAATTAGAAAAATTTAAAAAATTAATTTACAAAAAAAAAATTGTTAAATTTTTTTTTTGTCAAAAATTGTTTACTGAAAATTAGTTATAAAAAAAATATTTTTGAACATTTTTACTAAAAATTTTAATTGATAAAAATTTCTATTCCAAATTTTTTCTCAAAAAATTTTTTTACGGAGAAATTTTTACTGAAAAATTTTACTGAAAAAAATTTTTACTGAAGAAAATTTTTACTACAAAAATTTTTCCTCAAATATTTATACTTGAAAGAAATTTTATAAAAAAATTATTACTGAAAAGAATTTTTAATTAAAAGTGTTTAACGAAAAATTTTTGCCGAAAAGAATTTTCGCTGAAAAAAGATTTTTAATGACAAAAATTTTCACTGACAAAAAATGTCTGCTGAGAAAAATTTCTACTGAAAAATTTTTGGTGCAAAGAGTTTTTACTGAAAAGAAATTTTATTGAACAATTTTTACTGAGCAAAATTTTTACTGAACAAAATCATTACTGAAATTGTTTACTGAAAAAAATTTTCACAGAAAAATTTTTACTGGAAAGAATTTTAATTAAAAAAAATTTTTACCAACAAGAATTTTCACTGAAAGTAATTTTTACTGAGAAAAAGTTTTACTGAAAAACATTTCCACTGTAAATTTTTACTGAAAAGAGTTTTTTCTGAAAAGGAATTTTATTGAAAAATTTTTAATGAAAAATTTTTACTGAAAAGAATTTTAACCGAAAAGAATTTTTACTAAAAATTTTTGCTGATAAAAAATTTTACTAAAAATTTGTACTAAAAATTTTTACTGAAAAAAAGTTTTACTGATAATTTCATTGACATAAAGTTTTACTATAAACTTTTAATGATAAAAAATTTTACTGGAAATTTTCAGTGCTAAAAAATTTTTCTGAATATTTTTTAGGAACATTTTGATGACTAAACTTATGATTTGCAATTCCGCACTTATTTTATAAATTTTTTGCTCACTAAAAAAACGTATCCAAATATCTAAATTAAGCTTGATTTATATTGTCTTATCGGAATTTATCAAATATTAATTACTAATTAATAAAGAGTCTGTAAACTTTCCAAATAAAATCTTATAAAAAATATTATTTGTTTTCACTTTCAATACTTTTAATTTTCTTCTAATTTTCAGGTGAGTAAATATGCAAAATTTCCCAAAAAAGGAAAATGAGTTTAATTTTCTTTAAAAAAATTATTAATATTTATTATTCCATATAATAGTTTTTTTTAATTAATGACTTAGGAAATAATATATTTTTATATACATTTTATTTAAAATAATCTGATTTGAAGAAATTTTTTTTGGATAATTGCCCAATGAAATTTCAAAGTTTCAATTTCTTTTAAGAAAGCTTGTTTTTGTTAATAAATAAAAAAGACAATGTTTACTCTAGGAAGATGTTCTCAAAATATTTTTTAAGTATAACAAATATCTAAATTAAGCCTGATTTATATCGTCTTATCGGAATTTATCAAATATTAATTACTAATTAATAAAGAGTCTATAAACTTTCCAAATAAAATCCAATAAAAATATTATTTGTTTTCACTTTCAATACTTTAAAGTTTCTTCTAATTTTCATGTAAATAAATATGCAAAATTTCCCCAAAAAAAGGAAAATGGGTTCAATTTTCTGTAAAAAAATTATTAAAATTTATTATTCCATATAATAGCTTTTTTTAATTAATGACTTAGAAAATAATATATTTTTATATACTTTTTTTTAAAAAATAATGTGATTTAAAGAAATTTTTTTTGGATAATTGCCCAATGAAATTTCAAAGTTTCAATTTCTTTTAAGAAAGCTACTTTTTGCTAATAAATAAAAAAGACAATGTTTACTCTAGGAAGATGTTCTCAAAATATTTTTTTAAGTATAATTTTTGATATTTTCTTGTAATAATGAATCTTGTGAATCACTCGAAAAATTTCGTTAATTAATTATAATTATTTATCTTGGGAAATTGTTAAGAAACTTTCACTTAATTGTTATGGCATTATTGTAGTTGTATACACAGAGCTGATATTGGACAATTTTCTGTTGTAGATCTCATTGAGATATGACTTTCCAAAGCTGAGAATGATTCATTCATTCATTCATTCATAAAATTAAATATGAAATTCATTTCTCGTAATCTCCTTTTTCTAGTTCCATTCAAATGGAATTATTAAAAGAAAGAAATTTTTCCAAATGTACAAATAGGAAAATTGTAAGAGAAATTATCAGATACGAGTAGATGAGGATATGGCAAGACAGCTCCTCAATTACTTTCATCAGACTTGCTATGGATCTCTACAACAGGTAAGCAAATGTAATGAATAAGTCACTGACCATTGGATACCGATATCATCATGTTCAGTAACATCAT
Source organism: Atherix ibis (assembly GCA_958298945.1). Lineage (NCBI taxonomy): Eukaryota > Metazoa > Arthropoda > Insecta > Diptera > Athericidae > Atherix > Atherix ibis. The sequence goes on along the minus strand of OY282607.1, from coordinate 95,617,739 downwards.
CTTTAGTAGCTTCGGTGTGTGGATGGTAACATCTCTATCAGAGACATAATGTATGAAAGTGAAACGAGACTCGAAACTTAAGGAGTGAGAACTGAAATGCTTTTTGATCATGAATGACCATCTCCACGATAAATACTCTTCGTAAAAGTGTATTGAAATGAAAGTTATTTAATACAAAAAAAGAGAAGAAATTCACTTGATGCTGAGATCAGTAAATCAAACGAGAAATCACAAAACATTTTCCATTTAAAATATGATGAAATTTATATGACAAATGAATAAGACCAAATCGTATAATATTTAATATATAATTTATTGTCTATAAAAAGAAATCAGAACTATTTCATTTTTCTTTTATCTACAATACAATTTTAGATAAAAAATAATAAACATAAATTAAATTATTAACAAATAATTATATAAATATAGAATCTCTGACAATGAGAGTACAAATTGTATTAATTACTATAATAGTAATAATAATATAATGATACTATCTGAGACATACTTTAACGATTTTACTATTATTCTTTACTCTACCTAAATTGTTTCCATTCGCGATTACGAGTACTTCATTGCTAGTAGAACTTTCCTAATATTGGTTTTTATCTAAATGGTTTATATATAATGATATACTTTTGGCATTGAATAGTTTGATGAGAATTGATTTGGTTCTAATGAAGCTATTTTATTATGGATGGCACATGGTTTTTATTGAGCTGGTGCTTGAGCGCTGTATGCCATATCATGGGCATCATAACTTCTGGCATATGGATAGGAGCCAGATGATCCAGCTGACCAGCCTTGGTTACCAGATGAAGTCCATCCACTACCACCACCTAAACCGCTTCCGCCAGAGAGTCCACCACCGAATTTGGCACCAAGGGATCCCAATCCACCACCACCTCCAAGGAATTTCGAGAGTCCTAAACCAGCAGCCAAGAAGAAGGCAATCTTAGCAACGATTAAGGCTTTGGTAGCGAGAAGAGCCAATCCTCCGAGTAAAAGTGGGACAACAGCGAACAATTTAGCAGCAACACCCAAAAGTAGAGGTCCAAGTACCTTCTTCAATTTTCCTCCTTTACCTAATCAAAGTAAACCGAATATAAATTAATTTAGAAACTTTACAATAAGATACTAATAGAGACTTAACAGTTGTTATCAATTGAAATTACAATTGGTACTGATTAAAAAGAATATGCAAATACTTACGTCCTTCTTCGAGGGCACGAGCCAATGATTCGGTTGCTTCTGTTGGCAATTTGAATTGCAAATTGTGCGAGCTCAAGAAGTTGGAAGCAGAGTCAAGGGCAAGATCTAGAAGGCGACCGTTGCGTTCTTCTGATTCAACTGGCAGTGAAGCAACAATTTCGTTTTCGGATAGAGCTTTGCCATCACGAACTGATACTGATGAATCTCTGTAATGAAAAATTATATTAAAAAAATTTTACTTTATTTTCTGTTAATATTTTAAGAGAGAAAGTGAAATTGGGTAAAAAAAAAACGATCACACAATCGTCAATTTCACTGATGATGATACATTGGTCATCTGATGCAATTACAACTTTTACTTTCTTCAAATTATAAAGTCTCACCTTTTCGAACGAATATGAAAAGTCTTAAAGGCGAAAAATAAAGGCCAACCAATTATGGTGGATCTCTTCATAATTGGAATGTCATGTAATGTATCGAAAAAAACAACTTGATAATAGTAAGAAAATTTTCAATGAATGGTAAAGACTTCATTGATCTTCTGACATCATTCAGCAATTCAATATTTCGTTTGATCATCAAAGTGAAATTTATCGAATCTCTCTAAAATTGATTATCTTTGAATAATAGTATTGAATCGTTTGCAATCCACTATATAAATTTCCATTTGAACTTGAATATAATTTTTGCAAGTAAAAGTCTAAATCTTACATAATATTTGATAATATAAATAATATTGCACACATTTCGTTTTCATTGATAATTATTATCAAATTTCATTTTCAATTGATAGATTTTACGTTGAATTAAATCTTTACCAATTTCCCAAAAAAAATTTTATAAAAAAAAATTATTCACTCATTTTCTTAATTATATATTATTGATAAAAATTCAAATTTAAAAATAATCACTAATTGGTTGAAATTTGGTACCTTGTGAATGATAATCCTGGGAAAAGTTCGATTTTATTTGCTCTTGATGCACGATTCAATGCTGTAATCCCTTTAATCGATAGACATCCAGTTAAATCACCAGAATCGGCACAATTTCCTAATATTTTGGCAAAATAGCTCAACGAACTATCACTTTGCACTTGATTATCCATAACACCTGGAGCTGCTAGTACGGCAGCAATTAGCATAGTTGACACAATAAACACTTTCATTTTCGGTATCCTTTTATTTTCGATAATAATTTAAAAAGGAAAATTTAATTTATATTTTTTCTAATGATTTTTAATTTCACAAGAAAAAAATCTAGCACGTTTTTTTTTTTAAATGATTTTGTTGATTGTACAATATTAGAATATTGTGTGTGGAGCTGTTCGTTACAGTTGAACGATCGACAAGATTTTGATGCGATTGTCTGGACAGCTCTACCCTTTTATACTATCAAAATTTTGAGCCGATGTGACGATTTACTATCTCCCTGTATGTCCCCCCAAAAAAAAACACTTATCGACGGATCAAGAAAAGAGTGCGCCGAAGTTGGAGAGTTGATGCCAGCCAGTTAGGTATTTTTATGTAGTTAGTAAGTCACTCCAGCCAGTTAACCAGCTAAACAGACAAACACCAAGCCCGCTGCCACTTAGTCACAAGGTATTGTTGATTTCTTTAATATTATACAAAAATTATGTATGCAACAAAAATGGAGACGAAAAATAATCATACAAACAACGGAAAAGAAGAAAAAAATACCACAAACGGCATAAACGATTCATAAAATGCTAAGAAATGAGAAAGAAATTTACCAAAATGAGTAGAAGAGTGTGTACGAACTGAAAGAAGAGTGACAAAAACAAAAGAAGATATTTATTTTTGGGGGGAAAGAAAGGTATTAAAAGAAAGCATTTTTATCAACAACAACAACAACAACAACAAAGCTTGCCACTAACAATAATATTATAAAATAACTATTAAGAAGAAAAAAAATCTATTTTATAAGAAAATAGGAGAAGAAATAAAAAAAGTCACACAAAAATCAAAGTGTTACCGAAAGAAGAAGAAGAAAAAAATCTCTCATTTTCCCCACAAAATGGTAAAAAAAAAATTGTTTTTATTTGCGAACGTGATGCATATAATGACTGTATACGGTTGTGGAATGAGAGAGCAATAAGGCGGAGCTCCAATTTGGATTTTTAGTCTAAATTTTTGGAAAAAAAAACACCACACAACAATAACAACAACACTGGCGCTAACATCGCGCTCAAAAGCTCTACAAGTTGAGAGCTCGAAGCTCTTTTACTGGTTGTTTAGGGCTTTGAGTCATTTACGCATTGTGCGCTAGTGTCGTTGACAATTTATCACCACATCTGTCTCCTCTCCTTGCACTCGTAACTCCTACTATTATTACTTTTATATAGTAAATATTAGGAAAAAAAAATATTCATGCCATTGTGTATATTATATAGATTGGAGCATAGAAGACTCTCTTTAAAAATGACTATTGTCGTTAGCCTAGAGATATGATTTGATTTGGTGGTATTGCTATGCGTTCAATTGTGATTTGTTGCTATTTTAGAGGTAAAAATCGATAGGAAAAGAAAAGAATTTCACTTTAACAAATGTTTATCGTATGTAACCATGTATGTGTGCGTCATAATATGAGTATCACACCTGTGCTTTGGACCTTTTACATCCCCATATCTCGAGTTAAGAGTATAGAGATTCATCAATGGTTATTGCCCAATAGATTCGTTGCCAATTGTGTGTATATACAATATTAAAGGTGATTACTTTATAAACAACTACGCGTAAATATGATACACTCCCATTTTTAAAGAAAAAAAAAATTAAGAAAAGTGACAAAAATTATAAGCGAACATTTATAAGAAAATATTTCTCACTTGAACGATACAGAAAATGAAAAAAAAACAAATCACCTTTAAATGGCAATTGTAGTGATCGTTAGGATTTAATGATGATCGATATGTGATCGGTAAACAATTTCTCTACCTATCAGAGCACAATGGAGAAAAGGTAATAATCGAAACACGGCTGTGTGATAATGGTAATGAGCAAATGAGCACAAGTTTACACTGTGAGCTTCGTTCGTGATCGTGATGTGATCGATTCCAATCGAATGGTTATTGTCCGGATAGTCCATCTACTTACTAAACTGATTAAACTGACCCACCTGTATTGGCCTACCAAAATGAGCCCATTGCGTTTTGGATAATAGCCCACAATTCGTGTACCTACGCACGGGCCCCTATACTTCTATAGTTACCTATTGGACATTTGGCAAATGTTATCATGTAAATATATTCTCGATTTGTCGTTTATTTTAGTCATTCTCTGGTTCTGTTTTTTCTTATTCGAAAAAAAAATACAAAAAAAAATTGTATTCTTTTGCCAAAGAAAATAATGATTGGATTCGATTTGTTTTCTGTTTGTTTTGTATGTCAACTGATGGAAAGCCTATCATACTTTGGGTATCATCCATAAAGAATTTGTAGAGCTTTTAGTTTCAATTGAGCTATTTTTGCACCTCAAAACTCGAAAGAATTGTGACAGGTGAAAATTACGCATGCCATTGGAATCAAGGACACGCTCGTTTGATATGTCAATGTTTGTATCGATTTTTAGAAAGTTTTCTATTTGCTTACAATTTTATTTACCGTAAGAAGTGTAAGCAAGAATTCAATTTATTTAGTTTTTATTTTAACAAACAAATTACATATTTTTTTGATTACACTTTTTCTGCAAATACTTGTACGTCTCGTTAGTAGTCGATCAAATTTAATTAAAATCATTAGAGGGAATGTGTTTTTTTGAATAGAAAAAAAACAAAAATTTTAAGTGAATACATTTTTTACTTATTGTTTTTTTTTTAAATAACAAAAATAATGGATAAATAATTAAAATAATGAATATCCTAAGAAATCGATTTGTTTTTTTTTAAATTAATTGTAGAGGTGAGAAAGCAATTAAATAAACTAATACGAAAATATATTTTTAGTACAATCTAAACTGTTCTATTAACGTAAAATTTTTTCTCATAAAACTGAATATTTTTAAGATATTTAAGGTGACAATATTAAAAAACACAGAAAGAGAATTTTTGAAAGGATTAAATGTAGAATTTTTCAAGGATTTTGACTTTCAAATTTTAACAAAAGTAACATTTCTTATAAGATGATAAATTTAAATTTTTATAACAAAATTCTTTTAGAATTTTTTAGAGGATTTTGAATTTTTATAGCAAATTTCTTATGGACGAAAATAACATGTATTTGAAAAATAAAATTTGAATTTTTACAGGAAATTTCTTGTAGACAAAAATATAATTTTTTAAAGCGTTAAGATTTGAATTTTGATAGCAAAAATATAATTTTCTAAAGGATACAATTTTAAAATTTTATAGCAAATTTCTAATATTTAAAAATTTCCTATACAAAAAATACAGGTTCCTAAAGTATTAAATTTTGAATTTTTGTAGCAATTGAATTTTTACAAAAAAAATTTTATAGACAAAAATATCTTTCTTCCAAGCAATCAGATTTGAATTTTTATGGCAAATTTCTTTTTGGAATTATATACAATAATATTCTAAAGGATACATTTTTAATTTTTATAATAAATTTTTTTAAGGCAGAAATCTAACATTTTAAGAAAATTTGATTTTTTTTATGGCAAATTGCTTATAGATATTCAGAAATATAATTTTTGAATAATTAAAATTTGAATTTGGGTAGGAAATTGCTTATAGACAAAACTACAATTTTTTAAAGGATCAAATTTTGAAATTTTATAGCAAATTTATTATAGAAAAATATTGTTTTTTGAAGAATTATAATTTCATATTCTATATCACAGTTTTTGCAGTTAAAATTTTATTGCTTACAAACAAAAGTGTTATGTTTAAAGAATTAAATTTGTTTTTTATAACAAATTGCTTATATATTTATCTATATCGTTTTAAAAGGCTTAAGGTATGCATTTTTCTAGTAAATTTCTTATGGAAAAAATACAATTTTCTAAGGGATTTGAGTTGGATATAAACGATAAATATCGTTTATTATAGACTAAAATTTAAATTTCTATAAATAACTTTCTTATTAATATAAATATAATTTTGTAAAAGATTAAATTTTGATTTTTTATGGCAAATTTCTTACAGACTAAAATATTATTTTTTAAAATATCAAAATTTGAATTTTTATAGGAAATTGCTTATAGAAGAAATATTAGTTTTTTAAAAGATTAAATTTAGAATTTTGATAGCTAATCATTTGATAGATAAAAAATATAATTTTATAAAGGATTAAAATTTTAATTTTTATAACAAATTTCTTTTTTAACAAAAATAAAATTTTTTAAAGGATTTTAAATTTTTATATTGTAGTAAATTTCTAACATTCAAAAGAAAATTGAATTTTTATAGTGAATTGCTTATACACAATAAATCATTTTTTTAACCGATTAAAATTTGGATTTTTTATTGAAAATGTCGTTTAGGCGAATATACAATTTTTGAATATTACTTTTATAATATTACAAACATTTTATTTTTTTCAGCATTAAGATTTAAATTTTTTTAGTAAGTTGCTTTTAGGCAAAATTCATCATTAAAATTTTGATCTTTTACGGAAAATTTCTTACAAACATAAATAACATTTCTTAAAGAATTCAATTTTTGAAATTTAATAGCAAATTTTTCATAGAAAAAAATATTGGTTTTAGAGAATTCAAATTTCAATTTTTAAATTAAATTTCTTATAGGAAAGAAAATATATATAAAAACTATCCACGTTACTTTTACTTTCCCAGTGCATAAAATGGTATTCATAAATTGATCATCTATTATAAACATTTACAAAGAACATTTTAAAGTAATACCAAAAAACCTCAAAAAGAAAGAAAATTTAAAATATTTGAATTTAAAAAAAAAAACGTTTATATTCACAAATACCAATAATAATATTATTCTGTTGATAAATACCTTTGAATACTATTATTGTCTGCCAAAGTTATTGTTTTTTAAAAATAACTGGAATAACTTTTAAAATCTCTTGAAATCTTAGATTTTTTTTATCTAAGAACTATATTAACAGTAGTTCTGTATTGACCTTTTTAAATATATAATAACAAAATATTATAATTCAAAATTCGCTTAGAAGTTTGATTCCGTTGATTCTTACTTAATTAGCATGAGAATTATGTCAATATTTAAAGGTAAAACGTTTTCTGCTATTTAGTCTACTTTATATAATATATTCATCAACTACTATAGTAATCATTTAAATATTGTTATAAATTTATGTAAAACAGTGTTATGATGTTGTGTTTAGATAGTATAAATTGTTATTTTATAAATCTATACAATCCGGTAAAATTTATAGTGTTTTAATTATAACCAACTGTTTATTGATGCTTCGGTATATTTTTGGATATATATTAATCACACTTAAATTCTTAAAAATAATATCGATAATGTTATTTGAAAATATGTAAGTAATTTTAAAAAATGATTTTATTATTTTAGTCTGATTAAAATTATTACAAGATGCCACAAGCCATACAACATGAAAAATTCTGGCTTAATTGCGCGAAAAATGTCCAAAATCTGTAATTTCGTGAATTGGTGTTCAATTGGCCTTCAAAATCGTGTGATTTGATAATGTTAGACTATTTTTTGTAAAGATACGTAATAAATAATAATAACGCAAATTAACTTTAAACTTTAAAGCATGTAAAAATCAACGTCCTGTCCTCTAAGTATTGGTCGAATTACTGACTGAAGTATGTGGAAGCGTCACCAAAACTTCTCGCAAAAAGATCGACTCCTTCGAGAAATGTTATGGCAATAATTTAAAATTTATTATAATATATACTTGTAAAAGTAATTTAAAAATATAAAAAATTGTGTGATTTTTTTAATTAGACATATATTTTGTTTTAGTTTAGTTTCCAAAACATAAACTGAATAACTCTTCAATGTCTAGTATTAGACTATGTGTTGATATCATAACGAAAATTTCAATATAAAAGGACATTTCTAGAAGAAATATTCTAAAAGACATATATATTTAATTAAAAATGCACTTTTTTAAATTATGGAATTTACTTTTATAAGAATATTATTTGATATTATTGAAAAAATATATTTAATAATAAATAATTTCTAAAAAAAAATAATGGAAATTTTTTAAAACTTCTTTTTAATAGTACTTTTTAAATGGAAAATTTTATTACGTATTTCAATATAATTTGTCTTTATTTTTTAATGAGATATAATGTATTATTAAAATTAAATTTTTATTTCAATTTCTTTATTATGAACGAAATGTTAATGAACATCAAATTCCAAGTATGAAAAAGGAAAAAAAAACTATAAAATCATATAAGAAATTACAAAAAAAATTGTTACTCATATTTATGAAAATAGATTTCTAACTGAGCGCTTTTTATTTAATCGCATTTTCGTATTTGTATAAAATTAACAAATATTTTAATATTAACCATTGAATATTTGGTTTTTTTTTGTCCAAATCTAATCAAATTTAGTGAAAAAAAATGTAAGCAGCAGAAGAAGAAACGGCAAAAAAAGCTTTTCCATATAATAAATAGACAACAATATCTAAAAGATTTCACTTTTTATGACCAATATCTGCTCAAAAAAAATATATGCTTTCATTTAGATATTTCTGTTTATTTTACAGTTCATTCATTAAAATTATATTTGAAAGAAAAAAAAAAGAAAAAATAACATTTTTTTGGAATTTCTATTTAAAAAAGATTTATTTAAAAAGTAAAAAATTTTCTTCGAACCGAAAATCATTGAACTTGGAAAATTCAATAGCACACATAATTGAAGTTAATGAAGATATTTTATGGAAGGCAGTTAGTGTTTATCAAGTTCAAAATTAATGTTAGTTCTTTTAAATAAGTTTTTCTTAGTTAATCTTATTTTTAAAAAAAATTCGTTCCCACAAATACAAAAAATTAGAAATTTCATTGTCAAATATTAGTTATTTAAAGTAGAATTTAGAAAATGAAAGTTTTCATAATTAGAAAAAGATGAACAATTTATGATATGATGGCTAATATATTAGTTCATTTGGTTGTTTCTTATAATTAAATTGTATTTATCGAAATGGTAATTTCAGATCGATGGAAACCACGATTACTACAATATTACTCTCATAAAAGCTGGTGTTCCTCAATGTAGTCTTCTTGGGCCCATTCTATATAGTATTTGTACTGCTCAAATTCCTACTAACAATAATATGATGATTTGTTATCTTTGACGATGATACAGTGAAGATTCTAATCTTGCATCTACAATTCTTCAACGCTTGTTATAGTATGGAAAAGAAAGTAAGTATTCTTGGATGTTAGAGAGGATGGAAAGGTATTAACATTTTCATGAACGTGAAGTTTCGCAGGAGTATGGCCAATGACAACCATACTCAGAGAGCACATGTTTCTGCTGGGAATGCTTGTCGCTATCTTTCATAGACGAAAAATCATGCTTAAACTTAAGCTTTTAAGTTCTTCCTGGAAGGGAAAGAAAAAGATTAAAAAAAATGGTGAAAACTAATAAAAAAATTTAAAATAAAACTAAAAAGAAACTATCCAGGCTAAAAGAACAGCAAAAGGAATTGAGAGAGAAAGTATACAAATTCGCAAAATAAAAATTAATTTAAAATAAAATTTTAAAAAAATTTTAAGAGCTATAAAAAAAATTCTTAAAAAAAAGAACTCAAAAACTAAAGAGAAAAAATGTGAAACCAACCGGTCGACATTGTTGGGAGAGACTTAGCTGGGCCTTCTCTTCCTGGCCTATCCCCAAATCCACCCTACGGTACTCCACGGCCAAAAATTTTGACTTCAAGGTAGATTTATGAGATATAAAATAAAGAAAAATAAGTGGAACATTTCACTATTCCTGATCGGGCGGACAAATCTAAAATGTGCTAATGAGAACTTTGCATTAACAAACGTTTAATCAAGAAACCCTAATGGAAAGAACTGAAACTTACTTATTCTGTATTAGATGCACAAATTAAGCTTTCGGAAAATATGAAACTGCTCATTTCTAAAACAGTACTGAAACCCATCTACCCATCTGGACTTAGGGAGTTGAACCTTGTAGTTTAACTGAGCTTTCTAATCCCCATTCAATCTAATCCTTGAACTTTGAGGTAAAACCTTCAACATCGAAAACAGGGGTACTTGTACGGTTAGAACGTTCTTGAAATGCTCAGAACAATGCCTTCTGATAATGCCTTCTACCACATAGCCTTCTCCATCAACGTGGTTTTGACAGATCATAGTTCTGGTGACTGTTTTTATTCCCCAAGATTAAAAAAAACACTTGAAAAGACGTCATATTGGTACTTTTGATAGCATCGAAAGGAGGATGGCCTAGGAAATGGAGGCAGTTTAAGTTGAACAACGCCTCCACGGAGATATATAGGATCGACCAATAGGAGTTTTTTGTTAAATTTGATCTAAAACACATATTTTGTATGAAAATTCCATAATTTTTTATTCAAATATATTTTCAAGACTTTACGATTTATGATTAAAAAACAATATTTGGCAAATATCTAATACGTTTATATTTACAGATATAGATCCTTTCGATGACACAGTTGATATTGTTTTTGGGGTCTTATAATCCTTTTATTCTACGTTTAAGTGAAAAAATTGTCAATTTAAAAAGAAAAGATAATTATTGCCAAAAAAAAAATATCAGTCTCATTACTTTTTTGCTATACATTATCAATTCGTTAAATTAAATAAGTTTACTATTAAAAATTCTTGTAAAAAATTTCCACAAAAAAAAAAATACAATTTAAAATATGATTCCTTAGAGCAAAATTTATTTCCTTTAAATTTAATCACAACATCATGTCTGGCAAAAAAAAAAAATTGTAAATAATGCACAAAATATTTCGAATCAATTGTAAGCGAAAATAATATGTTAAAAAATTATGTAAATAAACGAAATTGTAAATTGATTCAGTAAAATAGAGCTTATTTGAAAATTTAGCAATGACAGTATTTTGATTTAGAAATTCTCTTCATGAATGCTAAAATCGGAGAATTAAGGCAACTAGATCAGGGGAAGAAAATGATTTCTTGTCACCTAGTTGTACCTATTCTGAATATCTAAGTAAAATGTCTTATTTGCATTCTCTTATTTGCACGCGTTGATTTCCGCGTCCGTTGTTTTGTTCGATTTCTTTTCTGGCATTGTTAGGCAATTTCCGAACATCACCATCATCATCGTCACCACCAACCCCATCAACAAGACTATCATCATCATCATCGTCGTTGTCGTCGTTGTCGTCGTCGTTGTCATACGAGTACAATATAGAATATTTCAAAAATTCAATATAATTTTAGAAAAGAAAAACTTTCACAATAACTCTTGTACTTTTCGTGTATGAACGTAGAAGATGACAAAATATTCGAGTCCGCATTGCGGATTTATTACTTCCAATGTCGCACCTCTGTTTGTTCAATTGTTTATTTGTTTGATGCGGAACCATGGGCAACAACTATGATGAGTAGGTACGGGCGGCATTATGGAGAGTCCACCCTGGTTGTGGTTGCGCTGATTTATTTAATGTTCATTTGAATTTTCCACAGAAAGTAAATATTGGATGAGATTTTCTTTTTTCGCCATAGCTTCTTTCTGAAACAATTATCGAATCGAGTATGTAGATCACAACCCAACCGATACCGCCATTGGTGTCGTCTTTTACGGTGCTGCAAAGAAGTATTCAAATTTGATTAAAGCCGCACATATTCGTTGCTCGACAAAAAATGAAAGCCGCCCGTATTTTTCCCACTTAGACCTAGACGAGCACATTATCGGAAGAATTTTAACAGCTTCCGTAAAATTAACGAAATAAATCCATCAGCATTTTTACTCCTATCGTTTCCAATAGTGGTGACTGGATTCAATTGTTGGCGAGCAGCAATGTTAAACAAGAAATCAAAGATTTGGGGCGTAACCATTTGCTTTCCTCTTTAAGATATGCAAACAAAATTCCAATGTCTATGCCGTTGCAATGTTAGACTCTAGTTCAATGTCGGTGAATTGATATGGATCTCATTAAGATTCTGGGTTTTTGACGATATGAATGCCTACAGGGATGAATAAACTTGAAATGTGTTCGGAAGATGTCATCATTAATGCGACAGTCTTAATTATGTGGGTCGACACAAGCCTATTTAATTGACTATATTGCTTAGAAAGCCTTTTGAACAATTCATAATTTTCGGTATCGACTTATCTTTTTTTTCAAAGGTTTACCTACAACCGCTTACGTTTTCAACAAAGAAAGTAAGCACAAAAATGGTGCGTGGGTTGCTCATATCTTCTAAATATCTACTGATATAATCAATAATATTTAATCATTTATTAAAACAGTGGCTTATTTGCAGTATTCCTCATTATTCTGCCCACTACTGTGTATTCTAATTAACCGCCTATTCCATGGCTCATGGAAATACAACGCATTCGCACGCTTTCATAGTCATCCACCTGAAAATTACTTTGCATGAAATTCATTCTACCAAGTAAATGATTCTCGTTTCAAATGTTAACAATTTTAACAAAAAAAAAATAATTTTATCAATTCGAGTAATTGGAAATTTCTCTTTAAATTGTTAGAATTTTATTTAAGATGAAAAATTCAAATCAAAGGGAATTAATTCGAATTTTTCAAAATAAGTTAATTTTTTTTTTGAAATAAATTCATTTTCACGTGGGTATTTTGGGTAAAGAGTGCGCTACTAAAGTGTCCACAGTAATCCCTAACCTATCTTGTCTGCTCACGAAATAGCACTTAACATAACATCCATAGTACATAAGCTGCTTAGAATTAGGATTGAACCTTCTGCTCTCACCCATAATTTCCTGCTTAGAAACCTCCCTCATCCCATCTGCCAATCCTTAAGGAACCTTAAAATAGACAAACAAACAAATCTAAATTTAGTTGGAATTTGAAAATCCATTTTCCATTGGCCAAACAATCAAATAAATGACATCAACCAAATAAGTTCTGAAAGTGATCCTGTCCTTCTGACATGATCCAAATAAATTTCAAAATTCCAAAAAAAAATTTTCGTGGCCTAAATTGATTTCAGCATCGTCTAAATTTTTAGAATTTTATCACTTCTGTATATACATAGTCGCAGGATTATACTCATCAGGTCTATAAAGTAGATAGTTTTAAGAGCCCATTTAGACTTACGTAATGCAGACCACATTGTTTCAACAGCACTTTCAGTATTATATTATTACAATTAATTGAGGAGCAGATCCATTATATTCAGGATGCTTTTTACTTTTGATCTATTAAAATTGTTATCAGAAGCGATACTATTAGTTATTTATATGATGTCCTTTCAAGTGTTCTTTGATCCTGGGGAACAGAAGAAAAGTCATATAAACTATTATCAGTTGAATAGGAAGCTGAAGAACTACATGAAACCCCTTTTCCGATAAAATTTCTTTTTTTGTGTGGTTGAGCATTTAAGAGGCTTCACTCCTTACACATTTTTATAAATTTGCCAAGTTAGATATCTCTTTCTGCGGCTTTTATCAGATTCAGAGAAAAAATCCTCTTTCTGTGTCTATTATCAACTTCAACAGATTTACCTTTCACAGGTTTTGGGCCTCCAAAAATAATTTACGTTTCTGAAAAACTTATGGTCTTAATAAGTAATATTCACTTACAAAGGCTCAAGTTTACTTTTCACGATCTCTATAACGAAATGGGGTTGAAACTTGAACTGCATATCTAAAAGGAGCTAACGTGCAAGCTTTGTGGAGGAAAAGTTCATAGTATTGTCAGATAGCTTTCAGTGATGCTGCAAGTATCTCTTTTCGGCCATACCCTCTAAATAATTGTCATTGATCGTTTGTGGGACATTCTCATACGAAAACTCAAAAGCTTTCTAACTTTTACAGGATAACGTAAAATAAACGTTGTGGTTCAAATTTCTTACAACTTTTTTATTTTAATTTTTTTTTTTAAATTTTACTTCAGTTACAAAGAAGACTTAAGGAATTTAAAATGGAATAATGCATAATTGAACAACGAACCAAAATCGTTGAGATTTATTTTTAAAATTCATTGTTAACAGTATACACAGTATGCATATCATCGATATTTTAAGGTCGATTTAATCACCTGGTTACAAATTTCCAACAACAAGATGCAGTAAGGAATCTCCCTGGTACAGGAAGATGGCTTACGGCACACACGGCTGAAAATATTGAACGTGTACGAGAAAGTATGCAGGAAATTTTGGAAACATCGACAAGGAAGCATTCAACACAACTTGGGCCATCACGAAGGTAGTTGCAGATAATTTTGGATATATTTTGCTTGTTGTCATATAAATTTCACCTTTAAGAAAAATTAAAGTTGACAGATTACCAGCAATGGCTTCATTATTCCATTTATTTCCGGTAAAAAGCAGAGGAAAATCCGCATGTTATTCACAATTTAATAATGACCTATTAACACCATTTTCAGAAAAATGGCTTTGTAAATAAGCAAAACTGCAGGATATGGGCTACGGAGAATCCAAGAGCAGCGCATCAGCCACATTTACACACCTACTTAAGTGAACTGTTTGGTGTGGTATATTGTCCGAATGGATTATTGGCTCATAATTTTTTGAATATAAAGACCGTATAGCAGTTTTTATCAATTGTGCTCAATATCGGACGATGTTGGAAAATTTTGTAAAGCTTGCTGCGGAAAACCATCCAACTCTGTGGTTCCAACAAGATGAAGGTACAGCGTATACTGCAAGGAACTCAATGGCTCTGTAAAACGATGTCATTGGTGAACGCATTATTTCATGTACAAGTGATTTCAATTAGCCTCAACGTTCTCCGGATTTATTACAAGTCCTGATAGTATTCTTTGGGGATATTTGCAATAAAGAGTGTACGTTAGTAAGCCAAGAATCATCTCAGATATAAAAAAGGATTTATTTCAGAATCATCAGAAATATATCCTCTATCAGCCGAATACCACACAACTAAGAGTATTCTTGATCCTATTTTGTATAAAATTCTTACCCAACACAATTTTGTCTAATTCTAAGAAAAATAAATTATGTGGAGAGCTAAATATCCTTTCTAAATTCTGATTAGTTTCCGTGTGGTTTAAGGTGCTATGCGCCATTTGGTTAGTAGATGAGGCAAGTTACACCAGATGACGAAAAGTTTCTTTCGTCAGTTCATTGGTCAAAAAGAAAAAAAGGAAAAATACTGAAATAACAAAAATACAAGATTGCTATAATAAATAATCAAAAATAAGTCAAATTTGCTACTCATAGTATCATTAAAATAGATTGAATCAAATTTCAGTCTGCTAATGACTTAATAAGTACAATATTGTCAATAATAACAAAATATTCTAAGCTGGTAGCTTGAACGTTTTCACTTGTTTATTCAAAATATCTGTAAGCATATTTAGATAGAAATAAAAAAATGTCCAAATCATTTATCCAAACGTTTCTACTTGATATTTTCTGAAAAATATTTCCAAGATTTTCCCAAATATTTCCAATTTTAATTTATTAACATCAAACGATAAGGAAAATACTATAATTTATAGTTAATGTACATAAGTAATATTCGAACTAATCTATTTTATTCAGCTATAAAAACAATAAAACTCAATTTATAAATATTTAAAATAATATTTCCCCTTAAGTTGATATCCAAATACTCGTAGATTCACATAAACTTTTAGAGAAAGTTGTAAGATCCGCTACACTCTAAACTGTAGGATTGTAAAAAAAATAATTTCATTATTTTATTAATAGTTAAGATCGATCTGATGTATTTCAATGTTTAAAAAAATACCGGAACTCTTTAACAACAATCGTAATAAAAGTCTTTAAATATTTAAATTATATTTTAAATTTATTTTGATTAAATTTCTTTTGTACATGATATGAATTTTCAAAAATGAAACAAAAACAAATTAAATTTTTCAAAGAAGTATTTTTATAAATTTTGTGATAAAAATATATTGTTAAAATAGAGATCTTAAAAATTGGAGAAATGGTGACTTTAACTAATTCGCTAATAAAATTGATATTGCAAGTGTTACATTGGCCAATTCACATTCTTCCTTACAAAAGAAAAAATATCCCTAACAAAAAATACTGATGGCAGGAAACAAAAGAGTAAAACGAGAAAATTGTGTGTCTTCCAATAAGAAATTCGTGATTTCAAAATTTCAAAAAAAAAACCATTTAGCAACCATAAAACCTTTTTGGACAAAACTTTGCCAAACTGGGGAGATGAAATTTTTTTAACCCACAGAATTACTCATCCAATAAAAACCCTTCGACTTCAACACTACAAAAGTAAAAAAGCTCTGAAACCGGTTATTACCTTTTATTTCAAAATAGGTCAGACTGGGGAAACGAGGTGATTTTTTTGCGCCACTGGATTACTCATCCAATAAGAAACGTGCGACTTTAACAGCACAAAAGTAAAAGAAGAATAAATTAACGACCGTGAAATTGTTTGAAAATAAAACAGGCTCCAAAATGGGTTATTACCTTTTATTTCAAAATAGGTCAGACTGGGGAAACGAGGAGATTTTTTTGCGCCACTGGATTACTCATCCAATAAGAAACGTGTGACTTTAACAGCACAAAAGTAAAAGAAGAATAAATAACGACCGTGAAATTTTTTGAAAATAAAACAGGCTCCAAAATGGGTTATTACCTTTTAATTTAAATAAGGTCAGACTGGGTAGACAAGGAATTTTTTTGAACCACTGGATTACTCATCCAATAAGAAAACAGCAATTTCAATACTACAAAAGTAAAAGAAAACAAATTGGCGATTATAAAAACTTTTTTGAAAATAAAACAGGCTCCGCATGCGTCTTCATCTTTTATTTAAAATATGTCAGGCTGGGGAGACGAGGAGATTTTTTGTGCCACTGCATTATTCATCCAATAAGAAAAGTGCGACTTCAACACTACAAAATAACAAAAACAAATTGGCTATAATGAAGATATAAAAAAGGTTCCGCTTGCGTCTTCAGGTTTTATTTAGAAATAGGTCAGACTGGGGAGACGAGGAAATTTTTTTGAGCCACTGTATTATTCATCCAATAAAAAACCTGCGACTACAAAGCAATCATGTAATTGTTTTGTTTAAATCTCAAAAATTTAAAAATAATTCAAGCCAATTTATATAAAGACATATTCGCAAAATCTGAAGTATTCGTATCACCTGACTCTCGACCTGGCTCTCGTTCAAAATTTTGGCGTCACGATTTCTTATCTATAATTCTTATTATTTCTTGTATATAATACTGTGTATACTATTTTCATTAGAAGGATTTTATCTTATCTAATTTAAAAATAAATTATCTAAAATGAAAAATAATTTTCTTGCCTTAATTTTTTTAACTTGTAAAATTAGCAACTTATTTTGTAATTAAAATTTTTGTGTTTGTCTAACCAATTTTTCTGACCAAACTTCCACTTATTTCGAACAAAAATAAAGTCTACTGTAATAGGTAAGTAAAAATAAACTGACACCTTAAAAATTGCATAAGCATTTTCATTTTTAATAAAAAGAAAAAACTAGGTAATATTTTCCGAGTTATTCGTATTGAGAGAAATTTTTTTCTTCAATAATCCAGTTTGAACTATTTGAAAATATCTGCGAATACGAAAGAAGATGCAGAATGACACTAGCCCATCTGATGGGTAATCTGCGTTGGCGGATTACTTGATTGCTCAATTAGCTTGCAGTCGTCATACAAAAACTGCGAAATTCGCAATGGATTGCGGTAATATGCAACAGGTGGAATGATTCAGAAAGAAAAAGTGGCCAAAATCACTTTTCATGAGATATCTGAGCGGAAAGTATGCCGAAAATGCGACTACATTGTGTCTCCGGAATTTTGGTGAAAACATCAAAACAAACAATGCGAAATTGGTCGTCGTTGTCTGAGAGAGATTCTGCGTCATCTTGAATTGGGGTAATGCTAAGCAGGATGTGGGTTAACTTGAATATTTTTGAACGAATTGATCACAGTTATGAATGATTGGAATTTATTGAGCTTGATCAGATAATATTTTTAGTATTATTATTAAATTATCATGTTTATGGCATCGAATTTAATCTTGGTTTGATTGTCAAATTGGCACTGTTTGGATAGACTTGGTAATGTAGCTGTGTACGTGTATACGTGTTAAGCACTTTCTTTTTTATCTCACGTTCAGGTGCATGACCGAAATTATCGCAGACCGCCCGGAAGGTAAGTGGAAGGTACCTGACGAAATGCTAATTACATGGCGGTGCACGGACCTTAGGTTAGCGTTTTTTTCTGTCTGACGCAGACTATCTATTTGAGGATAGTTTTCGTCATTCAGCCCAGCACTTCTGCCTCAGGTTTCATGGTCAAAAATGTTCAATAATTTTTTTCATTTTGCATTTCGTTTGTGTCCGCTGCCGGGTGAAAAGTGAATAATATTAACAGACGTAATTCCGTCAGGTGGCCATTTGAATGCTCAATATTATGGCACAATTTGAGAAATTAATCTCCGCATCACTTTCACGCTGATTCATAAGAAATGAATGGCAACCGCTTGAAGCTAACTGAACTAAGGCTCCAAATTGCATACGATGGATGGCTGGTGAACGGAGTGGAGTACATTGGTCGGTCTGGTCAGTGGCTGATGCAAGCAATTCCGTTAATGACGATATTACTAATCATTACCTTACCAAATGGTCTTTGGTTACTACGAGCATCTAAACCGGATTATCTTTTCCAAGTAATTCATATAAAATCGTAGCTTTTTCTTTTTTGCTTCCTTTTTTTATGCGTTTCTCCATATAAACGGAAATAGAAAGAAAAAAAAGCAAAATTATTACCCAAAGTTTAGCATTGCCGACAAGATCGTTGACCCACAAAAATTTCACTCTTATTATTATTCGATATTTTCGCTTGTGTTATGATATTTTTGTTTTTAGTTTTTAATTTTAACGAAAGTGAACTGAAATTTATTTAATTTCGGTAGCATTTTAATACCATAAATACACATGCACATATGTGCGTGATAATTCAGATGGTCACGAAATTTTTTATTATTTTATTATTAAGTAACTACGAGTATTATACTAACACGTGTATTGGATTGGTTTTAATTCCCTTCTACACATTTTCATATGTACTTATTTTTTATGTAGACAACGTTCGCTTTCAGTAAAAACTTATTTGATTACGTGAATTGTTAGAATAATTAAAACATGAAGATTTTTATATTATTTTGGGTACAAGTTTTAATTATTAAACATTTTAATTATGATATATTGTATCTTAATTAGATATTTTTGACATTTAATTTTAAATCTACGAAAAGACCAAAATATTAATGACTATTTTTTAAAATAATTGTAATATATGGCAATTTTTTTAAAATATGATAAAAAATAAATCAAGATGAACACCTTCAGTTAGGAAGTTTGTTACTAGTTGAAATCTCTTATCAATTTGATTTAAGCTTCGAATTACGACTAAACGTTGGGAAACATTCACTGATCAATAAGAATTGGCTCAACATATGAAAGAAGGAATTAAAAAAAATCTACATGTTAAGAGAAAATAGAAATACCTTTAGTTTATTTCTCTCTCGTTATTTTTAAGTCGTAAGCTCAAATTGGTTCTAATAGACATAGAAGAATTGGCATTTATTAGAGGCACTTTTCATAAATAGTATTTGATCCATCTAAACGAAATCCTTTTTGCAGTAGTCTGACAGTCAATTTTTGAGTTTAAAAGTTGATGGATTTACATCTTTTGAATAGTAAACAAGGGCAGAATGATAAGTCAGTGATAAATGAAACAAAAAATTAATTTTTTCAACAAAAATTAATTTTTTTTTTGACATGCAATTTGTCTAATTTTTTTACACCAATTTTATATACTAATTTTGGCTATTCATACTTTTTTATAGCTGATTTAGCTAAAACTTCAGAAATAGATGCAAATTTTTTTTCCACCAATCCATTTCTTCATGTTCGGAAACAGGAAAAAGTCTATGGGAGTTGAAATAGGAGAATATGGTTGGTGGTGAAGGAATTTATAACGTAATTATATTAATTTTGCAGGTGCATTCTATGATGAAACAGAAGTTTTCTCTTTTCAAAATGAGGTATTTTTGCATTAATTTCATTATTTAACTTGTCTAATAATGCTGTTATCAATTTTCCTTTTTCAAGATAGCCGATGAAGATTCGTTAACAGTTATGAATCGAGACAAAAATTCATTTGAAATGCGTTTTAAAATGTCCAAATACTTCTTTGAACTTATTACACGAATACACTTTTGGCACGTATAATACCACCCACCTCACTTATAGCTTCCTTATATTCAAAAATATATGTAAGATATAGTAAACATGTTATTATGAGATGTTTACGATAACAGCTATCTCATAAACTTCCATTTAATCCATCCACATAATGGTGAAGAGTTTCCATAATATTTCTCATTCTTGGTTTTTGTTTCGGATGTTATTGTTTTCCTTAAAAAATAGTGTTTTATTAAAACATGAAATTCACTTTTCTCATATTAACAAAAAAAGAAAAACCTTGGTCATTTCAATGGTTATCAAAACTAAACTAATGAAAATATATTTTTAAAATTTCTTATGGCTTATTTTTAAGACTGCCAGATTAAATAAATAATACTATTTTGCTGATATCAAGTTTATTTTTGGTGATTATCAATGATTTATCATATTGACTCGTAAAGACTAAATAAGTAACTTTGCGTCTTTTGTATAATGAAAATTGCAAACATAACTGAATAAATAGGGCATTCTAAAATTTGTCTAACTGAAGAGCAAAATAATTATACCGAGATATTTAAACCTTAACCAACGTTTTATAAAACCTAAAATTGCAATGCTTTTGGTAACAATCTACGAGTAGTGTACATTGGGAATACATTCAAGTTTTTTACCTTATTTGTTTACCAAAAAATTTCAAATATAAAAATACCGATAATTAAAGTTTCTAGAAATTGTAGTAACTTTTCTAGGTTTCATAGACCATTCGAATTACATTAATTGAACGAAAATATTGATAGGTCCAATCTTTGAAGAAATAAAATTTATATCACCTGCAATATACAATATCATCAATGGCAAGAATAAAAAGTAAGGGATCAAGATGGTCGCAGTGAGGAATACCAGAAAAAGATGTAATGCGTCTTGATAGACTTGTGGAAAAATATTTAGTAAGTTTTATCTGTTAAATAGCATTTAAACCAATAAGGAAGTTTTGAGGAATTCTCGTTTCTTAAGCTTCAATAAAATGATAGAGTCCTTAATTAATTACTTAACTTTCAGAATATTTTGCAAAAAAAAAAATGCCATTATGAAGAACTTTTTCTATAAATTAGAAAATTTACCATTCTGAATTGATTTATGGAAAATTATATCCAAAAGAACATGATTTAATAATAAAAACCGAGGGATACCACCATCTGGACCATAAGAAAATTTAAATTTGAGATTATTAATGCTATACAAAAAACTATAGTATTCATAATAATATTGTAATATTTAAAAAAAAACCTTTAATTTTTATCAGAAAACTTATGATTAACTGAAAATTGTCTATGGCACCTTGTGCATCTTCTCGTAATTTGTTCTAACTCGATAATTTTCAATGAAAAATAATCTGCATAGTAAAATGCAATATTTTCGCTTCTTATTTTGTAATAATTACTCTTTTGAATTTAAATAATTTACTATTATTATTATTATTATCTGCTTCTTAGATTCGTTATTCTATTATATTCTTATAAATAAATTCTTTCTAACAATTTTGATAATTTTTTGTATTTCATTTCAATTTATTATGAATAGGAAAATGGAATAATTTCCATAAACGGTTACTTCATAGCCAATGGCTAGAACATACTATTAACTTGATCATCGATGCAATTCTATTATCTCATTTATAATAAAAGTGCAGAAAATATTCTATATTAGCTTATTTTAATAAGTTAATCTGATATGAAAACATGTTCAAAATGAAATTGTAATTTTTGCAAGTTTATTATTGTTGTTGTTCTAGAAATAATGTTTCGTTTATTATTAACAATTTGTATTTTATTTGAAATAATCTATATTTATAGAATTATTGGTTTTAATTTATTAAGAGAAAAAAATGAAATTGGTGATAATTTTAATATCAAAAATTCTACTATTTATAACAGAACAATTGATGATAGTGTGGCTGTAATAACAGGTATAATTTGAATTAGTAATTAATAAAATTGTAATATGAAATTATTATAAAAGTAGTGCTTAATTAAGTAGTGATATTTTTGGCTTTAAAATGAGAAAAAATTGAGGTATCTCCTAAAAGTTTATTTTTTGAATTGATAATATTTTGAACAATTGATTTTTCTATCACAGTACAAAAATTAAATATGTAAATATTAATGATTTTCTAGTATAATTAAAAATTTATTTTGAACAAACCTATTTGGTATTTTAAAATCAGAAAAAGAAACGAACGCGCCAAGAGTTCAGCAAGCTTAGCAGTAACTCACCCCAATTTACCCAATGACGGATATTGTAAAATTGCAGCAACTCAGGCGCACGTAAAAAAATCTACTTCAGATTTTGAGAATATTTTACTTTTTGCTTAGATGCAATAATACCCTGCCCTTTTTACATGCCGATATCGAAGAAAGAATTAATTAAAAATTTGAATAAATAATAACTATTTCTACAAATCATTACTATATATATATTTTTAAATAAAAATAATAGAATAAACGTTAATAATACTTATATGTTTTAATTGAATTTATAGGTCGTGGTAAATTTCATAAACAGAAGAAGCTCATTCGAAATATTTATCCAATAATATTGGGAATTTTTGCTATCAAATTGATAATATATCCATTGATGTTAAAAATTTTCACAGCAGTGTCGACATCTTCGTTTATAATGAGTAAAATAGCATTACTAACAAGTATGCTTCTACTGGCAAAATGGATGTTAGGAGTGGACGGTGGTAATAAAAGTTCCGATAAAACTAGATTTGAAGTTTATCAATTACCAATCAAAAAATACAATGGCTGGGAAAATCGTGACAAATCGCCTAAGTATATACCGTTGAATGAGGATTTTTATGATAATAATTTGGATTTTTTAAATTTTAAGAATTGAAGATTTTTATAGTAAAAATAATATTTTTTTGCAATAAAAAGTGAAGTTTTTGTAAGTTTTCAGCAAAGTTTTAATGCACTACAATCATTTTATTAACTTTTAAATAAACAATTAAAATATTATTTTTAAAAAAAAATTTATATATTTTTGGAAATAAAAAAGTAATTAAAAATATATGATCTTTATTGAGAAATAACTAAAGACTGAAATTTCAGAATTTACGATTACTCGTAAATTCTGAAATTTCAGTCTTTAGTTATTTCCCCACGAAAGCTCACCCAAATGAAATTGAGTTCAAAATTAATCAAATTAACAATGTACTAAAATTCTTTTGTGCTCTTAAAATAGGTGCACAACCGACTACCTTCGTCCAATTTATGGTTTCAGTCCGAGTATCTGTAAAGTCGACAGCGCTCTTAATAACATCATCCGTATGGTTACAGATGTCTTTCGTATTTCTCTATTAGAAAGTCTTTACATTGAATCGGTATTTGTCAATTTAGGAGCAAGCAGAAATCTTTTGTCACTTGCGAAGGGCCTCCCTTTCAGGCTAAAAGGAAAAGGAATAGGATTTAAGAGGGAAGGTAAAAAATTCAGAAGAAGAAAATGGATCGAAAAAAAGTTTGAAAGCAATAAAATAAAAAGTTATTTAAAAAAAAGAAAAAAACCCAAAAACTAAAGAAAAGAGAAAAAAGGTGGGATAGGCTAAAGAGAGACGGACCGCCCTATGGCACTCCGCGGCCAACATATATTTGGAGTGCCCCTTTTTGAACGACAATTTTAGGGATTCAAAAAAAAGTGTCCCTTCTTTAAACCTCTTCACTTTTTCTCACCGAACACAACAAATTTCTGGCACCACACGTTGAAGCCGAA
This sequence comes from Atherix ibis, assembly GCA_958298945.1. Lineage (NCBI taxonomy): Eukaryota > Metazoa > Arthropoda > Insecta > Diptera > Athericidae > Atherix > Atherix ibis. Next base: position 95,593,436 of record OY282607.1, on the reverse strand, counting down.
CATTTTTACACAGTTGGGTCCAACAGCATTCATGGTGTTTCTGTTGTAGTAGTTGCACGAAATTGGTAAACTCCCTTTTGCACAAATCTCCCAACCTATTTATCTATTTTCTGCACGGAATCCTTCTCCGTTCTTTCCGCCGTTAACAAAAGAGACAATATTTCGGCTTAGTGCTTCATCCATAAAGATAGTCTCCTTGTTTCAAAAGCAACTGAACTATAAACCCATTCAATACTAACCCATTTATTCAATAAATCAAATCTGATATCATAATTCAAACAGGTAGGACCACACTTCGTTGGATTTCCACTCATAGTCAAATTTTAGGAAATATACAGGTCGATGCGTCAGGCAGAAATTGCCATAACATATCTATTCATCCATTTCAAACTTGATAAAATGTCACTGAGCTTTGGGCTTAAATAATATTTGGAAATCTTTTCTTAGAAAGGTATCTCTTTCAACCAAAATCCCTACGTATAACCCAGAGCTTGGCAGGTTCCATTTCGTGGCGTATTCGACATTCCCGACTAACAAAGGAGCCCTTGAACGTAATTATTTACGCTATACAAACCAAATGTATTTTTTTTAATTTTTAGTCAATACATTATTTTAATATAAGTACACTTATAAGATTAAGTTAATTTTAAGTAAATTAAAAAATTTAACCAATCAATAAAATTTTAAAGTTCTTAGTTAGTATTAAGTAAATTTGTACAATTTTTGGAAACTTTTGTTAAAAATTTACTAAGAATTTATTACTCCAGTAGTCGCGTACATCTTATAAATAAATAAATAAATATAATTGGTCAATTGAGAATAATTTATTTACTTTTATATATTATGTAATTTGAAATTATTTCTTAATTTTTTGAATATAAATATTTAATCTTTTCCTATTCATTTATTGTTAACAAATACACGTTATCGATATTATAAGTCATAGATATTATCTAAGATATTTAATATTGATTTCTTTGTTACATAAATCATATAAGAATATTACTTGGAAAAACTCTATATCACAAACATATCAAATCATTGATTTTCGATCCTGTCCTAAGAAAGAGTATATAATATCTTGATAAAAATAATAACATTTTAATCTTACAAACAGTAGAATATTTATAAAAAGATTTGAAAGACATTATTTAATAATAGTGCTTTGGAAAAATTTCAAATATTTTACATTTTTGTATCTATTAATATGAAAAGTCAAGTTCAGTCAAATATATTTTAAATTAAGATTTAAATAAATGATTTAATTAGTCGTATTTTTTAAACCTTATCTTTATAAAAAAAAATTAACATTTACGCACATGACTCGGTCCTTTTGTAATAATTTTTTAAGATTTTTCTAGAAATTTTTTGCTATTTCTTGGCAAATGTTGGTATTTAAATACTCTAAATTTAAGGTTTGTCTGAGTATATATAATCTTTTGGATAATTTTACATGAAAAAAAACTTATAGCTTCAAATCGTACGATTCAAAATTTACTGCGCTATGTTACTTATGGCGCTATTCTAATTAAAATGCATATTGTCCAAATGTAAATCTTAAATGTAAAGCCAACAGAAATGCTTTGGTGCCAATTTGACAAAAGCCGCATATGTTTCAGGCTAAATAATTTAAAGGTAAACACGAACATTTAACGTATACCTACTCTAAAATGAGATTAATTTCAGTAAAATGTACATTATGTGGAGGTATTAAGTCCAAGAGGTGCCAATTCTATAAGGAGCTGCAAAAAAAAGGTATACCAGTCACCAGGAAAATTCGGGCAGGGTGTTCATCAGCCATCTTCAATAGTCACTTCTGATAGCTTCTGGCATCACAGATGTTCCACCATAAACAACTGGAAATTTTCATTCTCAACCTAAATAATACCATCAACAATGCCAGCAAGAGCACCAGCAATAACGCCAAAAGAAGCAACAACAGCAACATTGGCAACAACACCAAAAACAGCTCCAGCCACAACAACAACAAACACATTCACAACAACTACCGATATAAATTCCAACCCCAGACATAACAATCCTTTTAAAAATAGTAATAAGAAACCTTCTTAAACAAATAACATCTCTACTAACCCCCATAGTCACAGCTCATACGAGATCTGTTCAAAAAGTATCGCGAATTTTGAATTTCCGCGGGTTACGTATATTCGATTTTCGATTTTTTGTGGCATTATGCTGGTACTCATGTCTCACACTTATGCCGACAAGTTCGGCCATTTTGAATGTTCAGTTGATTTTTGACAGCTGCTTTACTTGCACGTGTTTTGGACTCGTCTTCGATTTTAGCCCATTCCAAAAAATGGATCAAAGAATCTGTTTCAGGAACAAGAAAAGGTTACATTCTGGAGAATACGGTGGCTGCGGCATTATTAGTGTATTGTTTTTGGCAGGGGCGTTATCATGGTGCGAAAGCCAATTTTTGTTCTTCCACAAATCCGGGCGTTTCTGGCGGATTGCTTCGCGCAACTTGCACATAACTTGCAGATAATATTCCTTATTGACCGTTCTACCCTGTGGCAAGAATTCATGATCGAAGAAAACTGTAAGCAAAACCTTCACATTCGACCGAACTTGGCGTGCTTTTTTCGGTCTTGGCTCGTGCGGCAGCTTCCATTGAGATGATTGAGCTTTGGTTTCCATGTCATAACCATAAACCCATGATTCGTCACCAGTTATGACCCTTTGGACCAAATTTGGGTCATCGCGGTCAGAGTCCAACAGCTCCTGAGCAATGTTAATACGATGCAGTTTTTGATCGAAAATGTGCAAAAATCGAAGACGAGCCAAAACATGTGCAAGCAAAGGAGCTGTCAAAAATTAACTGATCATTCAAAATGGCCGAACATGTCGGCATAAGTGAGAGACATGATTACCAACATAACGCTATAAAAATCAAATATATGTAACCCGCGGAAATTCAAAATTCGCGACACTTTTTCAACAGACCTCGTACATCTATCGTTACTCGTTTATCGTCTTCCACATATTCTATTCAACTTTAAATGGCACCTTCGACCTCTTATTTCCTATCAACCCTCCTTTTAGAATGCTAATGGACTGAGTTCCAAACGACAAGAACTGGATTTATTACTACAAAACAAATTCATAGACGTACGTGTAGTACTCATTACAGAAACACATTTCACGTCGAGGTAAAACTTCTACATACGCGACTACATCACCGCTGTTCGGTGGTCAACTCTAACCACCGAACAGCGACAAAACAAAACTGAACAAACTGCAAAAAGAACTACATGACAAACTCTCAAAGTATAATACAAAACACTTTAGAAACTACACTTCATCACTTAGAAAAAATAGAACTCTATTGACTGTTACAAGACAAAAAGTGTCTTAGAAAAAAAACCACGCACCATTTATGAAAAACTGACGGAATCTTGGCCAAAATGGATAAACAGAAGGCAGACGATTTCGTTGAACACTTTGCATAAATATTTACTCTAAATAAAGATATACTAGACAGACCTCATTGTACTAAAATCGAGACAGAACCCATGAGTCTTCCTTCTTCCGATAATGCCTATTTAATCAAACTTTTTCCTAAAAACAAACCTCCTCACTATGATCTTATCACCCACAATATACTCTAACAACTTCCTAAAAGAGCAATAGTCCTCCTTGCTACACTCTATAACTCCATCCCTCGAACAACATAATTCCCAATTCACAATCCTAAACCCAATATACTGCCCTACTTCCTACAGACCAATAAGTCTGCTTACAATCCTTGAAAAAATAGTCCTCCATTTCTTACATCCCGTACTCGAATCGGCAAATTTAATTTCCATTTCGGACCCAATTTTGCTTAATAACGTATCCACTGCGTGAGAAATGAATCCCATCGCTGAAGAAAAAGGTCTCTCCTAAAAGAAAGAATATAATGTCCACTGGATACAATGAAGAAAATAGTCTCTCTTGGATACGGCAGAATTGACACATTGGAGAAGAGTTTTCTAATTTTTATTATATATTTAATAAGACGGCTATAATTTCTAAATTTAAAAAATCGATAACTTTTCGTAAATGCACATTTAAACAAGAAAATTGTTGTAAACTTGTTTGCAAAAAATACTAAACTTTAAAAAATAAAACAAATTTAAATTTTATATCAAAAATAATACATTTATTTTTGTTCTTAAAAATATTTTTATAAAATTTTAATTTTACAAACTAATTTATTTTAATAGAAATAAATTTTCGTGAAAGTTATCCTTTTTTTTAGTTAATTTTGAATATCCTCATTGTATATCGTGTTGCACTATGTGAATTACTTATTAAGAATCCCATGCTGTAATATGTGTCTTTTGATATGTTTTAAGACTAATAACAGCAGCAAATAGAGCAAAAAAGAATCCCGCCATTCCTGTGGATCCAGCTAGTAGGACAAGTCCACCAATAAGTACTGGGATGAGGGTAAAAAATTTCAATTTATATGCCAAAAGCAACGGCAGCAAAAGCTTCTTAAGTTTTCGTTTAACTTTGACTTTTCTCCCTTCGCTCGATGTTGAATCTATCAGTTGAGAATTATTATCTAAAAGCAGAATAGAAAAAAAGTATTAATTAAGATAAATTTATTAAATTTCCAATAATCTTATTTTATAATAAGATAAGTGTAGTTTGAGGAACGAAATAATTGTGATAGATTTTAATAATTAGCTGCTCTGCACATTGTCGGTAAATAAAAAAATTAACTTATTTTACGACTAATTGGACACCATTCGAAAAAATTAAACAAATTGAATTCTATTTTATTCTATAAAATGGGTAGTTTCTAGTGAGTTACCTTCGAGAAGATACCCTCTCAGTGTGGGTATCAGGTTGCGAAATTGTCTGTACCAGAACCCCACGGATTGGTTAAGCTGCTGCAGTTCTGTTGTGGATTCAAAACTGGGTCTCGTTCTCCTCTGGGCTATATTGATTTTATTACTATCGATAGTAGGGATAGTTGCATTCAGGTCCGTATCAGTTCCATAAAATTTTGTTTGATTTGAAAACTCATTCAGGGATGATTCCACGATAGCAGGTGTCCACCTGGATGAATTGTGCAGCACGTGCCTCGGGCCAGTACTATTTGAATGAATGTCATATGACCGACTTGCCACTGTAATCCAATTATTCCGACCACTTGGGGCTAATTGTGATCCAATAACCCATCCACCCGTGCATATAACGATTGGTATTAGAAGACAATAAATTTTCACGCAGCACATTTTTTTTTAAACACCAAAAACTCATATCACATTCGAAGGAAACTGGCTCTTTTCAGGAGCACTAAATTAAGTCACTTTTATCGTTTCAGCATCAATCATATACTGGTAACAAAAATGATATAAAACTGCCTTTATAAGACCCTCGACTAGGTCATTTCTTTAACTTTGAGAAAAATATTAAAATTTATTGTTTATTGTTCTGCATAACTTCTTTTAGCATTCGTAATTTAAAATCCAACGCAACTAAAACGAAACAGAATATATAAAAAAAAAAAAATTGACCACAAAATCTTAATACACAAATCTTAAGAGAAAAAAATTGGAAATTACACCAAACGAAATGGAAACTAGCACCACCGAAAATAGTCTATTTGTCCATCGTAGCTGTTTGGATCGTCTTTATTCACATTGTAATCACTATTCTCTTTTGCAGATTTAGCAACCATGAAAACAACGAATATTCTACAAATGAAAAGTTTACCATTAAGAATTTGTTAATAAATGGTTCGGGAAATGTTTTTACAACTACACCGTTCGTGACTTGTTACCGTTGCGAATGTTTTCTCCTACAAGAATAGTGGGTGCAGCCGAATCCTCTATTCCAAATTTATATGGAAAATACTCAAATATGAAAGTATATCGAATCTGTCTGATTGGATAATTGTAGGCTGTAAAAAGACAAAAACCGTCCATCATTTCAACTTCAATATTCGATATTACTCATATAAGATGTACCTGATGGAATAGTTTACCTGATGGCCACAAAAGAGGCTGAACTTTGTCCACTCAGATCTATATGATTAGGTAAATATTTTCAGACAAAACAAAAAAAAACAAATAAATTCGTTGCTGATACAAGACCAGTATTCCGATCTAGCCAAAGTTGTCCAAGTAGATGGGAACCTTCTTCAGTACTGAGTTCTGGATATGAATCTGCCTGGTCTTTAGAAAAATACTTTTAGGTCTTGATGGGAAAGGGGGGGAGCAGAAATGATATTGTGGAACTTTAATGTCATGCAGTGTTAGTATAAGTTTCGGATGGCACACGATAATATGAGTAATTATATGTTATTAAATTGGCAAGCTCCCCACATAACAATACAGTCTGACCTATAATGAAAAGTATTCAAGAATGGATGGGTGACTTACTCGATGACAGTAGTAGCTGACATAGTGACAGCAAGCTTGACACTGGCTGAAGTAGTGGAAGGGAAAAGCTAGTAAATTTTTTTTTCGGCGGACACCGTAATAATTGCAACTTTTTACGCATGCATGACGTTTCCGACCCAGGTAACATCAGTGACAACGCACCACATCTATCATGGATGACTTTGGGGACGTATCCAAAATAAACATTCGGCGAGGTATAATAGCGTATAAAATAGGTATCCGCACAAAAAGAAAACTAATTGCAGAAAAGAATCGGCTACGCTCTTGTCTACACTATCTTCAATAGCACAATTTTTCTGTTTTGTAAAAATCTTCAAATGAATGATGGCTGTTGAATTGTACCTCCGATTAAACAGTGGTTATCGAGTCATTTACCTTTTTCGTTCAGATCATGTCGATCAATAGGTGGCTAAGAATCTCCGATGATACATTTCGAGGTGAATCTTTCGAAAGGAATCCAGAGGAATACTACTGTTTGCATGTGTGTACTATCTTGTGGAGGGTCGAAGAACGCACTTCACAACAGGAAGTAATTTACACTTGGTGAAGAATCACGTCTCATTTAGGGAAGATCTTTTCGAATCTGTTCTACTTAACGGTTAATACAAACTACTCCCGTATTGCGGAATATCATTCAAATAACTTTAACTTCAACAGTTTTATCGCTAAATTTTTATATGCAAATATTCACCAAACAAGCTTTGAAAATGTGTCTGCTTCATGGTTTGCCAAATTGTATCTGATTTGAATTTGCTAAGATATTAAAAGTCGTATTAATTTACAATAGGAAAAAAAAATTGGTTTTTGTTGTTTAACAAAGAGAAAGTTTCGATGAATTCTGAAGATAATATTTCTGATTATGCTAAGGGAATCTTCTTCAAGTACAAGGCCCAAAATCAAGATTTAGCGCACAGAACAAAAACAATGCGTGTATTATTTTTTTTCACTATTAGAAGAGAAAAACTCAAATAAGAAAGAAATATTGTAAGACATGTAAATAGAACAATAGCAACATGACTAATAAGAGTAGAAACACTTTCTACATTTCCCAATCTTGTCATCAGATAATCAATTCCTGTGGTTATTACGAACGCACTTACAATGGATAACCAACTTAAGTAATTAGTTTGAAGCTTTTGTACTAGGAATATTTATAATTTTTTTGGCAAATAATTCAACCTTATTATTTAGGGAAATTTTTTACAGTACTCTCTTTTGGAACATGTTAAAATTGCTTATGTATCAAATTTAACTTTACTTAATTATAGTCTTGATTACAGTATTAAAAAATTTTACTCGTAGATGAATGCAATATATTTGTTTGATAATAATTTACTGATTCTATTAAATATTTGATTTAAAATTGTTATTTTTCTTAGAAATTCTTTTAAAAATTTGCCCCAATTTTAAAGAAATTACCATACAAAGGCTTTGTCAATAAAAAATAAAAATTATACAAATTTTTTAGACTATATTTTGTAAATAATTATAAATATTTGCTCATATTTGCACAAATACTTTTATTCAAAGAATTTATTTTCAAGTCTAGACGTTCTATTAAATTTGTTCAAAAAAAAAAAATTAATTGATTTATCTGAAATTTTTATTTGAACATCTTGGAATTATGCCAACAAAAAAAACATTTTATTTAGTTAGTTTTTATAAAAAATTTTGTGCTTCTAAATTGTTCTAAGAAATTTTTTTTAAAAGAAACTGTATTACTTCGGCATCTGTCGATATTAAAATTAAGTTTATTTTACTATAAATTTTAATTTATATAATATAGAATATTTTTAATATTATTTATATAAACTTAAATTATGATAATTATATAAACTTAAATTATGATTTAATTATTCTTTTTAACATTTAAGTAAGTTCTATATAATTATTGACGATATTATTGATTTTTGTTATATTGCATATTTTCAAAGATTTTTAAAAAATTGGTTATAAATTATAGACAAGTATTTATTTTAAAAAAATCATCAAAATATTCTTAGAACGGAATATTATTGTAGTATTTTAGTTATAAGAACACTAAATATCCACCGAACAAAAAAAAATTGCATCCTAATAATTGATTGGGGAGTCCGCACAGGATACTTTTTCAATTGACTGATTGGGGAGTACTTAGCTAATTGGTAGAACCTAAATGGTTAAGTTCCCAAAAACAAATGATACAAAATGGTATTCCGCAAGGTTCTCTATTGTCCATCACTTTATTTAATACCTATATTTATTCCCAATCCTCAATACTCCCCTAGTAACTATACACCCCCTCTTCGACTAGAACCTTTTTGTGTTTATAGCTGAACCTTTCCCGTAAGAAACTATCAACCAAAATAACGAAGTTATTTCTAGGATTAAATATTGTTTAATAAAAAAATTGAGCCATCATTCCGATAGAGAATCCGTTCTACCTCTATATATATCCAAGCAGATTGCGTGAGAATCCTTGGTATTACCATTACCCAAGGTGAGAGATTGATTCTATAGATTGACAATCTTGTCAACCGAAAGAACACTATTTTTAACAAGATAACAATTCTGGTTGTTCGTAATTGTTAGATTAGATAAGATGAGGCACTCGGAGTAGAAGTTCCTCTTTGTATGGCAAACTGTGGGTAATTAGGATGGCAGTCACTCTTCCCCAACATCACGTTACAATAATTTTTAGCGATAGTCTCGCAGCCGCTATGGCCATTCGTGGCTCATTGGTTGGCCAAATTCTAAATGGCATTCGATATTACTTGCTTGAGTTGCGTTGGATTCCAGGTCATGCTGATATCCTCGATAATGAACGAGCTGATCAATGATATCCTCGATAATGAACGAGCTGATCCCAACTTTCCGCATTGTTATAAAAAAAATCTAATCTCCAAAGGACATTTAACATTTTTAGCCAAGCATAGAAAAACCGACTGATCGACCGACCGGTGAAATATTTTTGCCCATACATTAGCCAATTCAGTTTACTCAATAACCATTTCAACATTCTGGGCAAGGTAATTCCTCTTAGACAATCAACTTCGTCCCTCATGTCATTCCTGTGTAGTTCAACTCCCATAATTTTGTGTTTAAATCAATGTGATTTTGTTTTGAATAGGATTCCTTTCATTCTGAAACTCCTAGATCATACAACTCCTTTCCCTAATATTCTTTTCAATTTTCTTTAAATAACATAATTTACTCTGTAAAATTTAATTACTTGTAATTGTTTTTAGGATTAACTATCGACAATGTATTGGTATGGCAATACCAACCACCCCTACATGTAACATGAAATCGCCAATTGGCCTCATTGCCGTGGCGCTACAGATTGGCCTCTGAATGTCATCTCGAAAATAAACCATATAAAATACATTTTAAACATTTTAACTTTGCCCAATTTCGGATCAACCCACAAAATTTTGGCAAATAAAAAGCTTTTATGCTATTATATGGGCCCCTGAATGCAGGCAAAATATTCATTAGTTTTTCTTGTTCGTTAAAAATGCCCAAAAGTTTTGACCGAAAAGACTTTTGCTGCGGCACTTAAAGAGGTATTCTCAAATTTTCTCACTTCTTCCGCTTTTTTTTGTGTTTGGCAATTTTAAGCTCAACTAGCAAGGTTAACGCGTACAATATTAAGCTTTTTTTACAGCTATTTTTATATAGTATTTTGTTTTCCAATTTAAATAACACTACAATAAAATGAACACAATACTACCGTGCGTGTACAAAAATTCGAGGCATACGTTTTTATAGCCGCTACAAAAATTTCATGAAGAACGTGTTCATAAAATGTACAACAGCCACGCACGTTTGTATATAAATGAACATACATACATACGCATTTCTATATAGGAAAAAAGGACACTAAAATTATGATTCATTAGATAAAAGCAACAGAATATTTCGGTCGAAATTAAGCTGAAATAACATTTTCCAAAATATGCGAAATAATTTGGAACGACATTGCGCACATTAATAAATGATGCACTAAAATAAATGCGCCAGTAAATATTTTTAAGAACATTTCCATTACAATCGATGAATTTGATGATTTGTTTTACTAACCTTCCTTTTATTTTACAATTACATTAACTAATGGATAAAGTCGAGTGCTACTCGTATAATAAGTTATTTCTATAATATAATCGAACAATATAAAAATTATTACCAAATAAAATTAATATAAAATTCGTCCAAGTGGCGGCGCCCATTTATGATGGATTTTTTTTTATAGTTTGGTAGAAATTTTCCTGTGGAGATTTTTTTTGTTTGTTGTTGTTTGTATTAGGATAAGTGTATGCATCTAATTTTTGTTCATTTCTTTTTTAACATTAAGATTTATCTAAGAAGACAAGTAAATGATAGATTAGTAATGCCAATAGCAAAAAAAAAACAAAGCTTCTCAAATTTACACAAAAATCCCGCTTAAAAACCATATGGCGTAACGGAGTAGACTACTTAGAATTGACCTAATTCACGTATTTCCATCTTAAGACTATTATTTGTTATGATGAATACTAAATTATTCAAAAGATTATAGTGTGCCCAAGACTCGGACCATCGAATAATTTTACATAGTAAAACCGTTCTTCCATAGAAAGAAAATTTTTGATCATCAAATAAATTTCTGAATGAAGTTCTTATGCTATAAACTTTACCATTTACAGATTTAAAATGTTTGTCTTTCGATAGAAAATAACAAAAGAAATTAGTATAATATGCTAAATTATCCTAGATTTTGGGAAGAAATTATTTATAGAATAAACTAGTTTTTAAATGTTTTTTTTTCGAAAATTGTTTCCAAAATGGTCATTTTTAAAAATTTATATATTCGTGCTTTTTTAAATTTAAATTTAAATTTTTTTTTATTTAAACGTCTTTTTAAATGAAATGAAAAAAGAGGAAAATATATTTCATTTGTAGCTAAACTTATCTGAGCTGGAATAAAAAATTTACACAATTTTACTTTTTGTACTAGATTTTTTCTTTAAAAAAGTGAGTCTGTTTGATTAAACTTTTTCGAATTTTCTACTTTTCAAATAAATAATTGTTTTTCTTTTGAATTATTAATAAAAAAAAAAATCATTAGTCACTATTAATTATATCTTTTTACAAAATGCAATTTTCTTAGATAAATAATCTTATAATTTACGTTCGAAAAAATTAAGAATAATAACAATTCGGCATTAAGTTTACGCTGCTGGGAAATAGAATTTAATAAATCTAAATAGTCAAAGAAAAGTAGATAGTAAATAGTCTCAATAGACATCTAAGAAAAATGAAAAGTGGGAAATAAATAATTTTTAAAAAAAGTAAAAAAAAAAACGAACGTCTTAACATAAGGAAAATTTCTTTTCTTTTATAAATTAAATTTTCTTGCCGAGATTCTATAATTTTTAATGTCCAAATCTCTCTTTCTATGTGAAAATGCAAAAATAACAAAATCTTTTTGATTGCAAAAAAAAGTAAATAAAAGAAAAATAATGGAAATTTATGTCACAATGGTCGACTGAACACGACACTTTTAAACCAGGCAATGAATAACTGACTTGTAAGACTCTTTGGGAAAAGTCGACATTTTTATCAAGTTCAAGAATTTCATGATTAAACCTAAAATTTGCGTTTTTTTTTTGGATAAAAATTGTTTTAATATAATATGGCTAGAGTCCAAATTTGTTGACTAATATCAGCAATTGCCTTTAAATTGTTAGGTCAGTGGTAGTTTAAAAAGTGAAAACTTTTGATGACGATCGAACCACTTTTATTAGGAGTAATTGAACTGGAACTGATTCTAGTCCAGTCCTTTTATACAATTCAAAATTGAAATTTTTAATGCAAGTAAATGAATTTATCTTTTATAAAAAAAAATAGCTAAGATTATTCCTTTGGCAAAATCATTTTCTCTTAAAATTAAAAATGTTTACTATTTACTAAAGGATTATCCAATTTTCATTTCGGAAAATAAAGTTTAATTAAAATAGTTTAAATTTTGATTATAATTTTATTATATTATATTAAATTAATTTTGCCATTATTTATTAAATATAAATATTTTAATAGTTAATTGAGAAAAGTGTTTTTTAGGACTAGTTCCTTTGGAGTAATTTTCGATAACTTTTTCGCCCATTTCGGTCTGAAGTTCGGATATTTTTTTAAGATTTTATATAGTCTGAAGTTTAAAAATTATCTGAGTCAAAGAGCGTCAAATCAAACGATCTTTGTAGCGAAATAACAACACCACATTTCGTAAGTACGTGTCCTGGGAACTAAACACGTTTTCTATGGCTTAAAATGTTATTTCGTTATATAAAATTTTCAAATTCATGCTAAAAAAATATAGTTTTTATATGTCTATAGCGCTTATAATTAATAGTTATTGGCGTGTCAACTCATGGAGAAATGACCCTCAACGTTGAAGAACAAAGGCTGCTGTTCCAGCAAATAATTTTGCTGGAAGAACAGCCTTTAACGTGGTGATTCATTCAAAAATAAATTAATATAATTTTTTTTCTCAAAATGACAATAATTAATATTAAATAATTTTAGCTTTAAATAATTAAATTATATAATATTTATCAAATGAAAGAAATATTCTTTCCAAACTGCAACATGGATAATGCTTTACAAAACTCGTATATTTACAAAAGGCTTACAGCCAAAAACCGTCCAATTTAAAAAAATTGTACTTTTTTTAAATTATGAAACTCGCAAATACGTTAAGCTTTTTTTTTAAAAAACAAGAAATAAAAATTCATTAAAGTAATTAAAAAAATTAGTAAATTTAAAAAAAAAATTAATTTTTTTTCTTAAAGAAAACCGTTTACATTAAAAATTACTTTCTCTTATCAATCTGGACTAATAATATTCCTATTTTTATTATCTAATACAGAGTAATAAATTTTTGAAAATTTTTTATAATACATTATAAACTGTTCTTATTGGATTTTATTAAATTTTTGCATATCTCACCGAAATGTGGTATGAATTTGGTTCCGACCTATTTTACTATTGCACAAAGTCAAAAAACTTCTTCTGTACGCTTTGTTTCGTTTATGAATAGTGAAAATTTTCCAAAGATAAATAATGAAGAATATTCTTATAGGGTTTTTTTTATATATATGTTTTGGAGCTTTTAGAAATTTTTTTAAGGAAAAAAATAAATAAACATAAACGTCGACTTTTAAAAGAATTAATAAAATTTAAAATCGATAATAAGTAATAGAAAATATTTATTTTTTTTTTATCAAAAGAATTAAGGCTTTTTTTCTCGATTACTTCTTTTTAGAAAAATACTTCTTTATTGAATAAAAAGATATTCTGTATCTTCTTAAGCTTAAATAAAAGTTTTCTTTATAAAAAAAATATCTTAAGGAATTGTTTTTTTCTTTCATGTATAAAGGTTGGTGTATAAAAGTTCGCCGATAAGTTTAACTTAGTTAACCGTACTTTGATATAAACAAAAGATTTGTTAACATATGGAATAGTTTATAAACTAAAAATATTTACGGTTATTTACATGTTCTCAAATTTAAGACATGCTACCGGAAATTAGCACACTAAAATTTCGTCTAAGGTTAAGAATACACAAACAACAGCTGGTTTGGAAGAATTTTTATTTTCTTTAAATGCAAAGCAAAAAATTGTCAACTTCTTTTTTATATTCACAATAGTAGCTTTATTATTATTATTTTTTTTTTATTAGAAATTTTTACAATTATAACCAAATTGGTAAAGTTTATGTTTATTATTATTTTTGTTTCTATTTTATAAATTAGCCTTTGTCTTGTAGGTATTGTTATTAGTGAAGTACTTAATTTTTCATGTTCTAGATTCTCAGGGAAAATTGTAACCGATATTTTTATATAAACAAGTGCGGGAAAAAAATCTACAGAGAACAATAATATTTTAGTCTTAGTCAAATGTAAAAATGGAAACCCATTTCAAACGCTGGAAAAATATGAGAGAATAGTATCGATGCGTGAGAAAATACATGCACAAAAAATTATAATTACAACTTTCAGGTATCTATAAGAGCAATCCGCTTAAGGTATTGTGAGGGTATATCACCTAAAATTGATTGGAATTTCTATTTTAAAGACTTACAAAAAAATCTACATCTACCTATGTTTATATGTAAGATAATAAAAAAAATGCAATTAAAATATCTTCCATATTCTCTTATGTGTTGTTGTAATCTTCTACCCAGTAACATTTAATTTTTGACAACATCACTCTTAAATTATAAAATAAAGTGTATATTTTCATATTTTCTATTCTCTTTCCATAAATTATATTCCGTGGAATTTAATCTTAATTGTTTCAAATTTTTTTGTGTGTCTATCTTATATGAATTTGCACAATAGAGGTTAGTAGGCTTTCCAAGACAAACTAAAATAATTTTAGAATCAAATTGCTAGCGTAAATAACGTACAAATCAATTACTTTCTAATTTTCTAATCCAGTACTGCAAAAAAAAGTAACTTTTGGAGATCTATTGCAGAAAAAATTATTTCAATATGAGTTTTGTTTTGATCTTTTAAAAAAAATTGCTTAAACATATTTTTTTTTTTACTTTTAATTATTTTATTACAAAAATATTTTATAATAAATTAGGTACAATTTATAATAAATAATCTTATATTTTTAATGTTTTTTCAATTGTTTCTTTTTCTTACAAACATAAATAAATTAAATAAAAAAAATTCATAATTAATTTATACCAACAGCGATGAGTTTAAAACTTTTCTCTAACGTTCTATTAATAATTCGTGTCTTGTTATTATGTTTGTAAATTGTCGTCGAATGTAATAGTTTTGTTTTCGTTATTAGTTAATGAGAAAAGATGAAAATCTAAATTGAAATGAATTGACATGATGAGAGATAAAGTAAAAATTACTAATTTACAGATTTTGGTCTTTTTCAAATGAAACGACCATACAATGCTCAGCTATGGCCTAGCTAGATAAATGTCTTAAAAGCCTATTATAGGACATATTCCTACGGAATAATTACTTATTACTGACTAACATAGCCACGATAAGCTAGATCCTGTGCTGAATCGAAAGCCCTTCTGTCCCAGCCGCCACCGTGTCCACCGCCAGATGACCAGCCACCAGATGCACCACCGGATGAATAGCTGCTGCCACCGCTACTACCACCTTTTCCTGAAAGCAGTTTCTTCACTGCGACAATTCCCGCCAACAGCAGGGCGATCTTTGACACGATCAACGCTTTTCCGGCTAACAGATAAAGACCAGCAATTGCAATTGGAATCAGTCCAACAATTTTCATGGCCATGCCCATCATCATCATTCCCATCATTTTCTTCATTTTTCCTCGACCTATAAAAAAAAAAATAAAGAAAATATTTTTAAAAAAAATTGCAATTTTTTCCATGAAATTTCATAACAGCATCTTTAATTAAGAATTTTTTTTTAAAAGAATTTCTTTTTTTTTTAATATTTAAAATTAACCCAAAAATTTTTTGTAATCATTTTTAGCTTAAATTAAAACAAAAAAAAAATTCAAATTCCTTTTAAATATAACGTTTTTTTTAAAAATATCTGTTCGAAAACTGCATTTAAATATTTTTATTTGTTTGCCTAAAAATTTGCAGATTTGTCGGTTTTTTATTTTTGTACACACCTTCTTCAAAACTGCGTCCAAGCTCATCGCTAGTCATTTTTGGGAAACTTATTTGCAAAGTATGACCATTAAAGAAGGTTGCTAATCGTTCGATCAAAAGTGTTGTCAATTTAGTGTCTCGATCTTCGATACTTCGTGGCAATGATAATTCCAATTCATTTTCACTAAGAGCCCTACCACTTTCGGCACCCTCCAATCGGATTAACTTAATACCTTCACCAACATTGATTGTATCAATTTTCGAGACACGATCCATAAAGGATACGGCCTTCTTTTTAATACACGGCACAAAACCGCCATCAGCTTTCGTACAGTCATCATACACTCGTAACATAGTCCTTACGCCGGGGCTTTGGTAATCCTCTGTTGTTACTATTGTTGATGATCGTACATTATTAATTGTTAAAAATATCACCACAAAAACACTAATCATGTTCATTTTGGACATTTTTTTATAATAATCTTTAGAGTTCTTTTTTTTGTAATTTTTATATAATTAATATTATTTGAAAAAAAATTTGTTAACACAATATTAAGATTTTCGTTTTGTTCAATTAAAACCGTCTGTTTTTAAAACACGTAGTTGAAAAATGTAAAAAAAAAACTGTTTTTAACGAACAAATAATATTTTTTGTGTGAATAGGATAAAAATATCCTATATCAGCTGTTCTAGGTCGGATTGAACACTATTCAAATGAACGTTGCGAGTTAACTGATGGCAAATGATATCAGGCATGATTCTTTTATAGAGGCCGTTGGGAAAGAAATCTCATTTTCATCAACGGGAATACGAACTATGAAAATCTTTGAATTCGAATTCACTTTTCCTATACAATCAAATAATAAATAGCCAAACCAGAGTGTCTATCACTATCCGAACGGTCATGGTGTGAGTAACCGTTAAATATCCACTTCCACTTATATAAAGTACAGTGCATTGTACATTCGCTATGCTATGATTTTTCAGCAAAAACGTAGAAAAAAAGAAATTTTTTTTTATATAGTAGCCAAACTATAAGGTATATTCACGATCATTAGCAACACCATCCTCATCGGTGAAAAGAATAGGCAAAGCAACAATTCAAAAGATGGTAGTGGTAGATTCTAAGAAAAACGTCGAAGAAGTCGACAGCACGATAATAGCAAAAACAAGAAAGCTCTGCATAGAAGGAGAAGAGATCGAGATCTTGGTAGCCAACGTATACCAAACAGCAGCAGCCAAAGACGATCGACGACCGACCACAATAATACTTCACCAGTAGTGCCTGAATTGATCGGGCCAGGCGGCCAATGGGAATTTTCTTTAAAGCCATCGTAAAGGAAATTCGCACACACAAAGCCATTGTGAAATGGAATTTTTCTTTGAATACAAAATAACAGCAACATCGAAAATGTTGCTAACACCGACATCATCACAAGCCATAAGTACAAGTAGCGTAGTTGATGTATAAATTGTGCTAAACTTTGAAGAAAGCCGGAAAAATTTCAAACGAAAATTCAAATTTTACATGGCCACCATTTCGCATACTCATAGCCCACCTTGACCGGGCGAAATTAGTTGTGCGAAAATCAGTATAGAATTTTGTACAAGTAAGAGTGGTCGTTCCTTTTTGCGGACGTTTTTCAACTTAGGTCATTTCAATTACAATTTCAGTAACTCCTCTTCGTTGATGAACCTAATGTTCAGTGTCAGGGGCAGACAGTTGTTCGGCTTTTACTCAGAACATGTGAGAACACCTTCATTCATGCATTTAATCAGTGCTACTTTGTACTCCAAATACAAAAACATATGCAAAATTATAAACCATTTATACAAGAAGATGTTCACTTTTGGAAGCGTATAGCTTCGTCGTAGAAGTAGAAATCGGAGGACGACAGAAAAAAACAACTCAAGTCATGTCGAAGAAAATGAATTTTCCGTGACAATATTGTCCCGGTTTTCGTACTCACCAAAATGACCTTTCTCTATGCGAATGCGAATACTTAAATCGTCAAGCATGTTTGTACACTGCATGCCAAAAGTCTGCAACCACCTTAATAACAACTAGAATTTTTTTAGTAAAAATCTTGATAAATCTAATTTATTTCGACTGATAATAAATTATAAAATATATTTGCTTCTGAGGCGCTGCTTTTGAAAGTGGCATAAGTCAATTTAAAATGCAGTAGAGGAAAACTATAGTATCTAAAGATTTAGGGGAAATAGCATCTTGGTTATTGACGACAAATTTTTGTTGCCAGGTCATTCCTATACAGCACTAAAAAAATGGGACATTTGTATACTGCTCAAGACTTCATGCAAAGGAGATACTTTTGGTTGTAGATCCGTACTAAAGACGAACTCGCGGTCCTCAGCTGGCCTAGCAGTGCCAAGAAATTACAAGGTTCCTTATAGTAGCGCTTTGAGTGAAGAGTACTCACCAGGTTCTTAAAAGGAGGACTGACTGGTACCACGGGGGTCGGGAGCCCCACTGTGTTTTGTCCGCTATGTCCGCCTAAGGTGATGAGCCTTTGGCTGAAACGTGGGTGTCTGTAGTTGTCACCTACATCTTGGGTAAATTCTTAGGACTGGAGCTGAGGGATGATAGTAGATGTTTTGATGTACCAGCAGTTAAGGTAACTAGCTTATAGTAACAGGCTACTGACTGTTAGCAAATAGGCCTATCTGTGATGGATGGAGCTGGTTAGAGGCAGGATCAGGTAGTTCTACAAATGTGTGTAGAGTAATGAGGGAGTAATCTACTAGTTCATATATGGGACACGAAAGATTGTTATGAAAAAGAAGAAGAATAAGATGAAGAAAATGGCAAAAATAATACACATCATAACTTAATTGGCCGTCAATTATGGCTTTGAACTTGTATGTGATCGTCTCTTTTTTTCCATGATTCATATTCTTGTATTTTCCCTTTTTTTCATTGCCAGTTATGATTCGCTTTAGAAATGGCTCGTTTTTTTTGCGCTTTAGCAGCGTATTGCATATGTTATCATAAATCAAAAATGATAGCCTTTTGAAAATGGTTTGATTATGAATGTTTAATTCATAAGATATATCCTGACTGCTCATATGGCGGCCTTAATCAATTTTTTCGAAAATATTATTATTTTTTTCAGTAATTAGCTGACCAGAACTGCGATCATTTTTGACATCGTAATTTTCAGAACGAAAAAAATTGCTCCATTTGCGTGCTGCTGATTTTGATACAGGACCTTCACCATACATATCATAATTTTTTTTATAAACTAGTGATGCGTTGTCACCTTTGTTGAAGTGGTATTTTAAAAAGAGCGAATTTTATATTTATTCTTGTTCAATTTTGAACTTAAGTAACTTCTGATACACTACACCGATTTTTAGTGTAGTCCATCAAAATATAATAAAATTCAAAAAAAAAGCTGTTAGTGTCTCCTTTCATGCGACTAGTGGCTACTCCATCTGTCGGAAAACGCAAAGAACTTTTTTGACTAACCAATATTTTTGAACTGGTTTTGCAATGTTGGATTGAATCAGCTTATTTTATCTATCGTCCCGTTCCGTCTGCTTTTTTTTCAAAGCTAGACTCAGTTTTACAATATTAACTGCAGTCGATAACGATCACCAGTGATGGTTTTGAGGTTTCGGTAGTACATAATGAATAAAACCTCTCTGATCACACCAGAAACACAGAATAACCTTCGAACAGTCGTGATACTCCTGGCTTTGTCCATGATTGAGGTTGTTTAGGATTGTTGTAGTAAATTAATTTTTCATCTCTTTATGAAGTACCTCATCCTTATTTGTAGCAGGAAAAAATTAATGTTAAATTTTTATGATATTATTTTAAGAATTTAAAGGATCAATTTCGGCTTTTTATAAAATTATAAAATTTTAACAAATAATATTCATAAGAGTGATTGGCTTAAAATTACTACGGTCTGATTGGCTTAAAATTACTAATTTAAACGAGGATCGCCTAATTTGCACAACTAGCTCATAAAATTTTGTCCAAAGTAATATAAAAGTCTCATCACACCAGAGTTTCTAACAACGGGCAAAAGGTAATTGAGATCTTCTGATATATTTGTGCCTATTGCTATCACGAATCCATAATTATGCCCTTAAAATTAAAAGAAATATTCGATTCAGCTTTATTCTATCAAAACTGAACTGTTGAGTACTTAAGAAATGTACCCTGGAGGGATGTGTCAAAATACTAGATTTTTGCGTCTAAAAAAAAAGCGTACGTCGAAGAAAAGTGCAGTATCTTAATATTTTTGAGAAGAATGCTAAGATGAGCTTAGAGGAAAGGTGTCCATAAGTCTTCCATAGCTTATCATCTAAGGAAGACTTGTAGATAATTCTTGTATAATACTGGAATAGAATTATAAAGGATATGATAAAAAAAAATAATAATCGCCAGGATACTAATCCACCGAATACTCAAAGTCGCAAAAGCTATTATCAAACGCAAAGGAGTTTTTTTCGACAAATATTTTCTTAATATTTTAAATAAAATTTAATTTATTTAAAAAAAAAACAACCTACTTTCCTTTTCATTTGTTAATTTTAATTTTCGGATTTTATTGAACTTTCATCCTAAAATCAAAATGGGCGTATACTTTTGGCCAGTAGAGTACAAGTATGTAGATCTTCAGAGCAGATAGGAAAAGTGAAGATGCTTCCGAAGGCATCATTGTCGAACATCGAAGAATATGGTTCTTTTTCCCCATTGGCATAATTTCTACATCGACTCAAGTTCGGCTGCTTCATTTACCATTTTTCACCTCTGCTATGACTTTGAGATACCAGCAATAATAATAAATCGGAAATGCTCTTATCGATTTTCTGTAGCACACAATATCCAATATTGTGTGCGAAATGATGTGCTTAATTTCGTATACGATTCCAAATAGAATCCGTAATGCCTTTTTTACCTTTTACGAATCAGAAATAACTGAAAATTTTCATATATTTGTTGTAAGTTATTTGTTTTCATATGGAAAAATTGTATAAATAAGAGGAGACTTTACGTAGCCTAGAGCTAAGGGGAAGAATAAGAAAGTTTTCCATACTGTACAATTGTCGAGGATGTACACGGATAGACTCTGTACGAGTACAACGCAAAATACTTTCTTTGAACTTTGTGTATCGAATGTGATCTTAAAATGATGTTTCTTTTTTTTTTTTAAATTCTTTTTAATGCCTGATGAAGATGCTATTGCCTGTTAGTAAATGCTTTTGTATATTTAGGCCTATCTGAAGGTATTGAGATATAAATAATGATAAGAATGATGATGATTATACTTGTGATGATTGAGAAGATGCTGACGCCAATAGCGATCACTATCATTGTTTTTTTTTGGAAACAACGACAACGAAAACAAAACCAATTTAATAATTTTTGTACCTGTTGTCGCTTCTTGAACGTAGAAGAATTCGTACACTTTCCATAGAAGAAAAACACAAAAAAAATAAGAAAAAGTTAATAATCAACAAGAAGATCTGCAAAAAGGCAGACAAGACCCCTAGATTTGGTACTCTGGCCAATTCTGGAATAGCATTGAGGTTGATGTTATTTCTTAGTTGACCTCTATTGGGGTTTCTCATGATTAAAATGTGATTTTTCGATTTATTCTCATTTGATTTGGACATTTTTTTTTTGGATGTTGTTGTTGTTTTGTATGTGGATATCTTATTAGATATAATCAATTTCACTATAAAGAGTGGGTTTGAGATTTCCAAAAACTAAGTAAGTGTAGGCGATTGACAATTAGAAAAGAAAATTGTAGACAATTTCGAAAATTATTGGTCATTTTGAAATTTTCGCAAAATATTTTTCATATTTTTTTTTTTGGTAAGGAGAAAATAGTTTCTGACTATTTATTTTTTTTGGAATTTGTTCTAGTAAATGGTTAATAGTAAATTTAAAAAAATGCCCAAAACTATTTGCTTTTTGTTGTTGATAAAACTGAAGATCAATTAAAAAACTGCCAAAGTGAAATTTATAATTGATCATGTACGTTTTATGGGTTTTGATTGGAAATATATTCAATTAAGAATTATTGGACTTGGTTTTCAATGGCAAAAGTTATTTTATTCGAAAATTAAACATACTGAAAATTATCTTTCATTGCTACAATAAATTTTCTTATATTATATTAATAAATTTTTTTTTGAAGAAAATAAAAAAGAGAAATCAGTTAGCATTCGTGTAATTAACAACATACTTTTAAGTACAACTAATTTTTATGAAATATTTAAAGTAATTTTTTAAAATTAATTATTTCTTTAAAAAATTAATTTTATATCTTGTTCAGTTTATAAAAAAGTTTTGGTATTATTTTTCTAAATAGTAGTTATTAACAAAAAGGAAGTATAATCTCATTATAAAAGAAAATGTGAAAGTTTGCTTTTAAATTTATCTAAAGGGTATCCCAAAAATAACGCCAAAAGTAATTTTAATTGAAAATACAGGTCTACAATTAAAAATTCTAAATTTGTTATTCATTTATAAAGTATATAGTGTGAGGTTATATATGGCTTAGCATATTTAATAAATGACCTTCATGGCTTTGCTGGCATATACACAATTTTTTGTTGAAATTTTCCATAATCGTTTTGCAATAAATGTGGTTAAATTTTTGTTGATACAACGTTAAATTTCCTCCTTCAGGGCATGGGTGATCGTGGATTTATTGGCAAAAACCTTATACTTCAAAAAACTTTAAAGAACAAAGTCCAACGGTGTCAAATCGCATTATCTGGGCGGCCTATTTTGATCGTCAAAATGGTAAATTACATGACCAGGAAATGACTGATGCAGTAATTGAATTGTTTCTTGGGCTGTGTGGCATGTGGTACCATCTTGTTGAAACCACATATCGTTCATATCTCTATTTTGCAATTAAGACACAAAAAAACTGAATTACTTTGTTGTTATTTTCGGATTGATGGCTTGGGTAATCGACAAAATTATCATATTTGGGGTTCAGAAAATCCACGAATAATTGTTGAGAAACAAATGCACCCACAACGTGCTACGGTTTGGTGTGGATTTTGGGCTGGAGGCATTATCGGACCATTCTTCTTCAAAAATGCAGCTTATCAGGCAGTAACAGTTACTGGTACTTGCTCTCGCGACATTGTAATCCAGTTTTTTGTCCCTAAATTGTAAGTTATAGATGTGGACGACATGTGGTTTCAAAAATACGGTACCACATGCCATACAGCACGTGAAACAATTACTCCTTGCGTGTATATTAAAACACCCTATACAAATATTAAATTTCCATTTCTATTTCTGAATTCCATACTTTTTATTCTTTTATACTTTTGGATATATCAGTCCCATATATCAGGATTATAAATTCTTTTTTAACCATTCGAATTATTTTACCAATTATAATTTTTTTAATTGCTAAAATTACATGACGAATCCGAATAAATACATAAATATTTTCTAGTGCCCAGGTTTCTGCCAATAATTGGTATTGAAAAGCCATCAGATTCATTATTTTCCTTATCAAAATAATTCTTATTATTCTTTTCCATTATAATATTACTTTTATAGCAGTTAGACTTCAATGTACTTACTTTTATAGCAGTTAGACTTCAACTGATTAATTATTTTCCAATAAACAATTTACCATGATTAACTCGTATTATCGCATTGAATTAAGAAGTTTTTGAAATAAATAATTTATTGCGCAATAATGCAATTAGCAATAATATACATAAGAGTATGGAGTTAATCAGATTGACTTCTGAAATAAATTATTTATTATTAAATGGCTTAAAATTTTTTGTCATTTAGTGATGTTAATCCTTATTAGTGGAGATATTTATTTTGAATATAAACAGTAAGGAGTCAATCAAGTGTTTTGACACTAAAATTTAGTTCTGCAAAATTCAGAAAGTTGAGTGAGAATCGATTTGATAAGTGAGGAGGCATTCATATATCATATTACCATCCTATTCCTTTAAATGAACGTCAGTTCCACTGTACTCTAATTAAATTACTAAACATCCCTTTACATGTGTGGGTATAGTCATAGTTCCAATTTTCGAATATCTTTCAGTATTATTATTGATATCATCTTACATAAATCAATAAAAATTAATCAATAATCTTTTGTGAGTAAATTTTCAATCAACTCTATCTCAATGTCTTGTTATTGATTGTACTCGTACAATAAAAAAATAATAAATCATAAATTTCCACAATGAAAAATTAATTAATAATTCCCGTATACAAGTTTACATGATATGTTTTTATCATAAAAAGTTTTGATCGATTCGTAATTTGAACATCACGAAGAAAACCAACCGCATTGCAATCGATTAAATGAAGATGAAAGTAAAAATTTCACTTTCGTCTTTAGGATTGTGATTATTGTTGAATAAAAATTTCTTTTTTTTTCTTATTAGTTTCATTCTCACAATATATATTCAAATGGAAAAATATCATCAAAAAAGTTTTCCAATACAAATTATACTCGTCGATGCGAATTGTTTAACAAATAGTTTATTGTGGCTTAATTTGTTGCTATTCGAAAATTTGTGATTTTTCCATGTAAAGCTGTAAGGCTGTAAAGTCGCAGTATGGACATTCTAACAAAAGTTTGAATTGGAAAATAAAAACAGCTTCTCATTATGTTTTAGGTAGGCAATTATGTCTAAGTATGTTTATGTGGAGTAATTTTTCTTAAAATAAATAGTGTTTCTTGTCTATAATCAATAGTGCCTAATGTCTAACTGTGTGCAAATAAGTAATTTCTCAAAACGAAAACCGTCCACACTGTTCGATTCGGCAAATCAATTGATTGATTTTCGATGCGATATTTGATCATCAATTCGACACATTCAAGGTTATAAATGGTCTTTAACTCTATGCCTTCATATACAATTCTTCTCACTTTACTTTCTTTGTTTTGATTTTATTTATTTTTATTATTTTTTCTTGCATGGAAAGAAGAAAATTTTTTTTTCTTATTGAAAATTATATTTTCACTAGCCTATCATTATTATTGTGAAAGTATTGATGAATCCCATCCAGAAATAATGACTACCTTTTATTCTCAATTGCTTTGATCAGGTTAGGGGGTCTCAATAGTCATAGTTAAGTTACGAAGGAAATTTTCCTCAATTTGTAATTTTGTTCGGAAATAGTATACGAGTATTATTAAATTGTGGTATTGATTTTGATTTTATCTTATCTCCATTATTAATCAGAATCAACAAAAATATTATTGATATTTAAGAATATTTTTCTAAAACTAAGAGAACAAAAATTGATTTAGATTTGGTAAAGACTTTATGGAAAACAAACTGTGCTCAAGATAATTTTTGGTAAAAATCCTAAACAAAATTTCCTTTAAAAATATTTTTAATAATAAAAAAAAAACTATTAATTAATTATTAAAATTTTGCTTTTATTATATAAAATATTAACAAACCAAAATATTATTTTTACTTATGCTTATTATATGTGAATATTTGATAAAAAAAAATTTAGCAAGTGCCTTGAGTTGGCGACTATCGAAATGTCAGTGTCTAATTAGCGGAGGTCCTGGAGTTTAAATATAAAGGATGTCCCAATGTTCACGCAAGTAGTAATTGTTTCTCGGGCTTGGTGGTATGCGGCTCTTACGAATTGCTTCGATGTTTGGTGTTGAACGACTTGTTGAAGGATGACCAGATTATTTAAAATTACTAATTGATCCAGTCTCCCCTAAATTTTGTAATTAATCTCTTCACATCTGATCGTGGTAAATCACTATTCCGACCAAATTTTCTTATATGAAAACTTTGGGAGGTAAATCACTATTCCGAAGCCAAACCTTCATCATTGTTAAAATATTTCTCGACAATGAAAACGCGTTGTTCTGTCATGTAGTGCTCCATCTTTAATAACCTTGAATCGTCAGCTCTCACACTGTCTTTTTTTTAGTTGCCAACACTTTACAATACAAATACTACAAAATGTACAGCTTGCGTGAAGTTTGGAATATCCTATAGCGTGTGACATAGTCGGAGTGCCTTTACATGTCGTTTTGAAATAACTTTGAAAAAAATTAAATTTAATTCAGAATATTGATAAAACAATCTATAGATACTTTTTTTTTTAAAATACAATTAGATGCATAGAAGAGTTAAATACATACTGCTAAATTTAAAAACAATATATTGGTGGCAAAAACCAATTAAATGATTTATTCTAAAACTGCATTTCAGGTGTACTGTTTACTGCAGTAAATAACCAATCAGTTCAACGTAATTTATAGAAGGTATCATAAACTATTTAATAATCTTTATGGCTAAAGTTGCGGTTTTCAGAATATAATATTTACTGCTGTGCAATTGATTTAAACCGAAATAATGATTACAGGTGAAAAAGAAGATTTATGATAGTAAAGAAGATGGTTAAGTTAATTAAGTAGCTCGACAAAGTAACTCGTAAACAAATTAAAAAATATTTGGAAAAATTATTTAAGAAATTATTAAATTGCAATAACAAATATTTATAGAAAAAAACTTCTAAAATTTTCCACTGTTTTATTGATAGAAACTGAAAATTTAGTTTAAGTTTTATCCAAGGTAGAATTTGTAATTTTTTATCCATTAACCTATTTACATAGTTTTAATTTTTCTTAATTAGTGACTGTAATGACATTTTTACATATATAGAAATTTGTTTTCATACTTAGAAATTTGGGGAGCAAAAATATGTTGGTATTAAGTGTTGGTTAGTCAAACAAGAGTCATGTTAAAAGCAGTTCTGTTCTCAAATCCAGTCCCGTCGAAGTAGATTTTTTGTTGACGGTCATGTTGAACGTAAAAAGTTATTTCTAATTGCTGCTTGAGAAAGTATCTATTAAAATTCAGATTATGAAGTAACTTTTGATGACTCTTTCGTCTATAATTCGGCTATTATTTGACAAGTGTTAGTTTTTAAAAGCTTTAAAATTTGATAAAAGTGGGTATAAAAACGATATCTTGAAAAACCTTAAACATTACAAAAGCTCGAAATTACGGGTTCTGAGAAGTTTTTGCATAATTTTTGTATGGCTAGTGGGATTGTATTTCTAAAAGCACATATGATTTAAATTTAAATCTTTAAGTTTAGGCTTAAAAAATTTGGTTATCATATTGATATATGTTAGTGCACAGAATTGACGTTAATGATCTCGCCTTCTTTATTTTAAAAGTAATACGGGCCAATGATACCTTTAGACCAAAATCCAGATCAGACAGTCGCTTGTCGTGGATACAATAGCTTTTTTGGTGTTATTTATAGATTTTAAGAGCCCCATATATAGCAGTTTTGCTTTTAAACGTAACTGTCGACCGAGAAATGAACTTCATCGCTGAAAAAAATTTTACGCGAAACATGACGACGATAGAATTACCACATTTGTAAAAAAAATTCAAATTTAACATGTTGTTAAGTAGTTTTATAGTCTAAAGTCTAAAATGGTAAACTTTCGACTGTCATTTTGAGATTGAATAACACATACGTTCAGCAATTCTTAACTAAAAAAAGCTATATTCTTCGAACCACAAAATAAATATTTCGTTATTAGCAATTGATTCTTTAATTAAATTCGCTGAATGATCCTTATTAGTATAAAAAGGGGTTTTAGAGACTTGTTATAGGATAATATAAGTCTCAGATACACATAAACTGCGCCACGGCCTAAAAAAAGGAGCGCCTTTCGAACTGCATTGTCGAATTTAAGCGCAAAATTATCATATTTAAACTGCATTATCGACATTAAATTTGAATATTAAAAAAAAAACTTCCAATTATATTTTTACAATTTATGCGTAGAAAAAAAATACTTTTCATAGCCTAATTTGATTTGAAATTGTTTTATTTTTTTTATAAAATAAATTAATACAAATTAGAAAATTTCTAATTTTTGATGCAGTTTTTATTGTTGACACCATTTTACCCATATTTTTCTACAATTCATTAAAAATTAATAATTACCAAAAGCAAGTTTTTTTTTTTGAACCAAAAAGCTTATAATCTAATTTGTTTAGAAAAAACAAAAATTTAATAGTTGAATTATTAATGAACAAAAACGTAACTCAGTAATATCTCTAAAATCTAAATAATCGTTAACCGAAACTTCTTATTTAGGTCCGCATATATGATTAATAATTTATTTTTGTAAATAAAAACGAATAAATAAAAACTCTGCTAAGGTATATTATTTATATAAAATGTAAGAAAGACATTAAGTAATTGACTTAATTAAGATATGAACAGCACTGAATGTAAAACACTTCACTTTAGCTAGGTTACTGGAATCGTGGTTATCAGTTGGAAAAAAGGGAAATCCACTAAAGTGTTTAACACGTACTCTGGTGGTAATAAAAATAACAATGTGCACACGGTCATGAACTGTTTTTACTTACATTTCAGGTCAGTATTTTGGTTTTTATTATTCTCATAAAGACCTATCGATGAAATTTTTACCATAAATTTCCACTATTACCACAAATCGAGAGTACCATATGCTGTTATCTGTAAGAAGAAAATAAAAGAAAAACTAGTAACTAAGAAGGCTCATTGATTTTCCGAATTTAATTAATGAAAGCTTTGTTTAGAAGGTATTCAAGGTCTACGAAAAATTAACCTTATAAACAAAAATTACGTCAACTGAGATATTTCATGTATGCTTTTTCTAGGTATATCTATAAAAAAAAATTCCTAACAAATTAATTGCCAATAAATATGTTTTGCGTATTGGAACATAACTAATTATTGTAAAAATTAATCCAATGAGTGAAAAGACCTCCTAATATAAATAAAGTTTCGAGAAGAGTTTCTGAAATTTCACTATTTTACGAGTAAGTTAATTTTTTCTCTTTCAGATTTTCGTTCTTCATCTTTTCATAATGCAGAAGAGATTAATAAAAAAATTTTATTCAATATTGGAAAATATCATTACGAATTTGAATTAATTTTCTAATTAGTAGAAAATTACTAACCAGAGCACAACAATACCTCGAAAACTGTGAATTTAGAATGGTTTACAGTTTCATTTCACCTTTTCGGTAAATATTGAACTTGTACTTTGTATAATACCTAAAAATATTACAAAAAATTAAAATTTTTATTATAAAACGATAGAGATTTTTTTTTCTATATTTATGTAAAAACGTAGAAAGTGTTCCAAGAAAAAAAAACACAATTTCATAGAAAATTTTCATATTTCTAAAATAATGAATTTGAACAATTTTGAGAAATAATTATACCGAATTTCACCCAACATAATTAATAGTCATTTTTTTGTATAATGTTATATTTTTCATTAAACCTAAATGGGATTAATTTTATAAAACTTAATTACTACATTTAAAAATTATGCAAAAATTAAAATTATTTCTCAGCGATGGGAGTTCTTTATCTATGTTTTTAGAATTCGGAAATTTTTTTTTTTCGAAAACAGTAATAAACTTTTTTTTTGAGTTAATTTTGGGTAAATTTCTTGTCGAAGAAGAAGTATCTCTAGTATAAGTGCTATTATTTTTTTTTATTTTGTTAAAAGCTCCTTTCTCTTCTTGACTACCTAGCCTAAATGTTTTGGTGCAAATTATTTCTTTTTTCAAATTTTCCCATAGTGAAAATGGAATAGAGTTAATTAACAAAATTGATAGCTTCGATGCGAACACATTCTTAAGAATCATACATGATTTTTTTGGATCTTTAACTCTATTCCATAAATTTTTTGCTAGAATTTCTTTTTTTCTGTTATTTATACAATATTTATGAAAATAAATTCATTTCCAATTAAGAAAACTGCAGTATTTTACAGTAACTGACAGTACATCAGTTTAAAGAATTTTTATTAAACCTATTGGCATATGTAAATATATGTGGTAGACATTATTGTGGATATTAAATTGCAAATAATTATGAACATCATTTTGCTATAATAAATATCTGATATAAATAAGTACAATAACTCTGATATAAATAAGTGTAATAAATTGGAAACGCATTGCATATTTAATACATATTTGGAAATAAAATTAATTATTTAATTTACATTTATAAAATCTATTTAATGGCAATTGAAATTTTATTTATTTATTAACACCACTTGTTAAAAGAAAACAATTTACGATGTTATATGTGTGTACTAATAAGTCACTCTGGATAGCTACCCAGACGAATACTTAAATAGAAAACACCGACGAAACCTGGGCAAAAAATTTTAGCTAATACCTTGAAATCATATGAAGATACACAAGACATTGAACATGACAAAAAAAATATACAGAGACATATTAACTCAGTTGCCTAAAAGTCTACCTTATAAGTTCTTCACTCCTTCCCAAGTTAATTCCATAACACAACATCTATCCAATAAAAAAGCCACAGAATATGTCCTGATAACTTCGAAAATACAAAAAGGAATGTCTAGGAAACCGTCGTTCTAATAACTTATATTGATAATATTGGGTTAGCAACTAAATGATTGCGGATTTTAAATAAGAAAAAAAATTGAAAATTTTTACTTAAAAATATAACATTATTCAATTAGGTATTGTCCGTTTTTATCGATGAACCTTTTGCCATCTTTCAGGCAGTCTCATAATTCCGTGTTTGTAAAACTTATTACTTTTGCTATCAAAAAATTGAATTAAATATGATTATACATCATCAGCGTCATTAAAAACTTTACCATTTAAGGAATTCTGCATGGAACAAAATAAATGGTAATCTGAAGGCGCTAGGTCAGGGCTATACCATATGGTGGATGTAACAACACATCCCAACCTAATTCAAATAATTTTTGGCGAGTACCAAAGATGTGTGCGACTTTGCATTGTCATCCTGGAAAACAACACCCATACGATTTGCCAATTCTGGCCGCTTTTCTTGAACTGCATTGCTCAGTTTGATGAGTTGTTGAACGAACACGATGGAATTAATTTTTTGGTAAAAGTTGAAAGTGCAGAATTCCTTTATAATCCCACCAAACTGACAGCGTAATCTTCTTTTGGTGCATCTCAGCTTTTGATGTCGTCTGAGGTGGTTCACCACCGATTAACGTTGTTGTAAACTATCCACTTTTCGTTGCCAATTATCAGTCGTTTCAGAAATGCATCCGTTTCGTTGCATTTCAGAATCGAATCGCAGATGCTAATGCGTTGCGTCAAATGAATTTCCTTAAGCTGATGAGGAATCCATAAATCGAGTTTCTTAACATAGCCAAGCTGTTTTAATTTTTTTTCAATGCATGTATGCGATACATTGAGCTTCTCTGCCATCTCACGCGTTATACTATGACGATCAGTATCGATAATGGTCTCATCAACTTCAACTGATATGGGTCTCAACAACTTCAATCGGTGCGCATTTTTTAGTGAAAAATCACCAGAACGAAATTTAGCAAACCAATTTTGACACTGCCTTTCTTTCAAGGCTTCATTCCCATATACGGTACATAACTTCTTGTGTACCTGTGATGAGTTCTTGCTTTTTCGGAAATAATAAAATAATATATTTCTAAAATGCACGTCTTGTCCTTCCATTTTTAAACTTGAATGAAAACAAAACTAAATAGCTAAACGATACAATTTTTTACTAAATTAAAGGCGGAAGTCCAAAAAACCAGAAAACAATATAGGTTAGGTGCTTTGAACACGTTGACATAAGAACCATCTATTGACAAAATCTGCAATCACTTACTTGCCAACCTAATAGTACCCTTCACACATCATTTTTTCCTTCAGTTTGGAAGTTTTCCATCATCAAGTAGATCCAAAAATCCAACAAACCCAAAAACCTTCTTACGTCATATAGATCTATAAGCCTCCTTCCCATTTTATGAAAAATCGTAGAAATATTATTTCTTGAATGTCTTTGTCCTATTTTTGAAACCGAGGGTGTGATTCCTCACCACCAGCTTGGATTTAGAGCTGAGCATTCCACTATCCAGCATTGTCATGGCGTATTTGTTGACATTTCGCACGCTTTCGACCAAGTATGACATGCTGGATTGCTTTGAAAGTTGCAGCGAGTCCTACTATCTGGTTATTTGCACATTCTAAAATTCTATCTCGCAGACCGATATTTTTAGGTAGCTGAAAATATTGAATATTCTAAAATTCATCCTATCTCTGCCAGTGTATGCTAGATCCAATCCTTTACAATTTTTACATCAATAATATTCCTTGTCACAGTGATATCCTAACCACAAAATATGCTAATGATATAGCCATTCTTACACATCATAAAAATCCTTCCACAACCATCAATATCCTACAGAAACAAACTCACTTCTTAGAAGCCTGTTTTCAAAGGTGGAGAATAAGGGTGAATAAGCAAAAATCTGCTCATGTTACTATCACAATCTGCCGAGAACAGTTCCCGATATAACCCTAAATGGCAGTATTATTCCACAAAAAAAGTGCATGCCTTACCTTAGACTCATTATATTCGATAAATGATTAACCTAGAACTCCCACATGAAAACTAAAAGAAGTGAACATAATGGACGGTTCACCGTAAACAATTACTACGACTCCTAGACAGTAAGTCAAAACTGACAACAAAAAGTAAACTTTTACTCTCCAATTCGGTACTGAAACCGATATGGACATATCGACTGGAACTTCGGCGTTCAACTAACCATTCCAATTCCTTTCCAATCCAAATCCTACAATCTCGAACCCTTTGAAAAATTGGTATTGCTCCTTTTTATGTGGAAAATACAGTTATCGATAGTGATTTAAATGTTCCGGTTATAAAAAAATCCATTTGCGTATATCCCAGCATCCTAATCCATTAGGTAATGAGCTGTTCACTTCCACTCTTCCATTATAAAATAATATTATCCAGTTCTTCAGCAAACATCGATGGGTGTTTGACTTTACATGTCTTCATGTCCTAGTATTAACATTCATAAAAATCTGAATAAAAAAATAATTAAAAAATTTAATAAATACTTAAAATATTTTTTCCAAATTGAGTTTTTTTAGTATCTAATTTCAGCATATCACCGGATATGTTATAATTTATAATAATTAGGTTCAGATCTAATGATTCTGTTAATTTTTAATAACTAGATTTAACTTAAGAAAAAGCTGTTAACAAAAAAAACAATTAAAAAAAATTGTATTGGACTAACTTAAAAAGGAAAATAATTATTCAAAACTTTTTAAAATTAGAAAAAAAAACTATTATTAAAATTGTTCTAATTCATAAAGTCATAGCT
This sequence comes from Atherix ibis, assembly GCA_958298945.1. Lineage (NCBI taxonomy): Eukaryota > Metazoa > Arthropoda > Insecta > Diptera > Athericidae > Atherix > Atherix ibis. Next base: position 95,560,155 of record OY282607.1, on the reverse strand, counting down.
GTTCCAACGCATTTATTATAATGAGTACCATTCTTACAAACGTTCTTAAATTTAAAGCTGCGTCAGCTATAAAAGCTAGGAAGAAGAATTCCCAATTATCCGTATCGCCACCGTACGTGCTATATTTAATTGAGAACGCGTTATTAATTGACGCATTGCAGTAGAAATGCCTCGTACGCTGTGCTTTGTGCCGCACTTCGACCTTTTTTGTATGCCGACTTGCTTCAAATTAAGGAACACGTACGCGCTCGTTTCGTTAAAGGAACGTATGGAGTGGACGCCAAAGTTGCAGTTGTAGCCAGTGCGTGCCGTTGAAGGAACGCACGTGATAACTGCGTTGTTGATAGTATATATGCATTTATTCTTATACACTACCTGTCAAAGGTATTTGAATAATATGATTGATTGTTCTAATATTATATTTTTATTATATTTCCGAATTATGTTTTACTTCTTTTACAATAAAATTGCTTTTATGGCAACGACTTTTGATTCAGTCTATTTTTGGGAAGTATTATACTTTTTGGGACTGTATTTTATTTGTGGAAGCATCAGAATTCAGGATATAACCTTTTCTGTATAGTATCTTATATGGTTTTGTTATTCAATTATTATTCATTCAATAAAAAAATATATTTTTCTATCAATTAATAGAATTTTTAATTTCAAAGTATAAAATACAGTAAGTATTTATATAAAAGTGAAGAAAAAACTCTGGAAATAAACATCTAGACTGTGTACTGTATAAGATGAAGGATATTCTATGGATATAATAAAATCATTTGAAACAGGCTCTATTATAATGTATAAGAGAAACTATTAAATTGGAAGATTACTGGAATAATTTGGAGTGATAAGTTCTTCTGCGCGGTTGGGGTTCTGTAAATGTTATGGTTTTGGGATGTATAAAAGGACTTTAAAAAAGAGATATACATGCTTTTATTGTTTTTGGAATAAAGATTTTCAGCTTTTATTTTTTAGTGTTCATACAGAAACAGATACTGCCAATATTTTTGATGAGGATAATGTAACCACCATAGTAAGAAGATCTTTTTCCTATCAAATATTTAGGCATGAGTTGGACAAAACTTTTTGAAAATTTAGATAATATTACTCCACCAACTCTAATAAAATTACTATAAAGAATGCAAAGCATAAAATAATTACTTATATCAGTAATTTTGTATTTAAATCAAGCAGATAATATTATTAAAAATACGTGCAATAAATTGTTATGCAGTTTTTTTTTTTAAATGGAAGTAAAAATATTACCACTGGAGGGAAAAACATATTTTTTTTAAATTTCCTATTAAATCGACTATATTTGTACAATATTAGAAAAATGTATTGTTTAAGGTATACTACGATAGAATCCCATCAGAGATACAGGTTATTAAGTGCGTCAGATACACTTATTTAAGTAAATCCTAAGAAATTGATAGTAAAATTACAGAAAAACGAATTTATTTAAGGCAATTTAATATATAGTAATTTTTATTTATATGTACATTTTTTTTTCGTTTTACAATATTTTAATTTTTTTATGTACAAGAGAAAATTCCACAGATTTGTTAAAATACCAACAAATAAAATTTAAAATAAAATCGTTTTTCTATTAGTCTTATTAGATAGCATTTTTCCTTCAAATTTATGGTTATAAGTAAATTTTTTTCTCAAAAGAGTTTTTTTTTTATAAAATACCAACTCTATTTTTATATGTTTTCTTGTAGACCAACTATTTTTATTGATAATTTTTGTGACTTTTTAATTTCCTCTTCATCAAAACAGAAAGGAAAACGAAAATTATTTTTGACGAAATGTATATTTTGTAGAGTCACGAAATAAATATTTTGTTTCGTTGTAGTTGGCTGCTAAGTAACTTTCACTGCTATTTACCGATTTGTTAGTTTACTGACATTCTTGATATAAACTTACTATTTAATCTGAAAAGTTAGTTTTTGAAGAGTCGGAAAGACCATCCGTAGAGAAATATTTGTATAGTTCCTGTGAAAATTACTATCTTCATGATAGATTCTACAAATCGAAAAGATAATAAGGTCGAGTATGATTGTTGTTAAATATATTTTAATAATTATTCTCGTTCCCAAGATAAATTTAAATTATAAATTAATATTTGTATATCAAAAGTACTGAACATTAAGGGATACAAAGTATCTTTATTAATATGCAAATTAGAATTTAATCAGTCATTTTGGATAAAGTGTATTCTTAAATATATGCTCATTTTTGCAAGATTATGATTTTATTAAGAAATAATGGTTTTGCATTATTAGGTATTTAGAAATATTAAATTGAAATTAATCAAAGTATCAAATTCAAAATATATATTCTAGTTCAATTAGTGATACGTGTTGCTTCTACCTGTACTTGTAGAGGGTTATCCAATTTACGCTTTGGAAATTAAAATTCCATAAATTATAGTTTGCATTTTAATTATACTTTATTATTTTAAATTTTATGTTACATACATTTTACCATTATGAATAATTTATAAATTATTTTAAACTGCATCCAAAAAACATTCTTACAAAACTCAATCCTTTTAAGGTAATTTGCAAGACTCTTTCACGCATTTGGGGCTGTAATTCGAGCATTTCTTTTGATGGATATTAGTTTTTAAGTGCTCTAAAGTTTGAAGATTGTGTTATTAAAACTATATTAGAAATAATTTCAGGCCAAAAAAATTCCGTTAATATCCATGGATAAAGCGTTCAGAATTGACAGTAACATTCTCCCCCTCGTCAATAACAAAGACAAGCACACCATTCAGTCAATTTGAGCATATCTAATAGCTTCTTCACAGTTACGTGCGGATTTTTAGAGCCGCATGTATGCTATTTGTGATTATTGACATATCCACTGAGCGACAAATGAGCCTCATCGTTGAAGAATATATTTTCCAAAAGAGTGTGAAAAAGGTGTAATCACCACATTTGTAGAAATATTTTTATAATTTTAATAAATTATTTGTTACTTAAATAATCTTAAATTTAAAATGGAAAATTATATTATTTAAAAAAAAGTTACCCTAATTGATATGTTTAAAAAAAAACTTATCAAATTATATGGTCGTACTTTCCAAACTATTAAATGAATAGCCCTTTAGCTGATTTTTTTACTATCCTAAAGTGAAGGGCCAACTAGTAAAAGTGATTTTCTCAAATTGATGATTCGATAAGACATAATTAGCTCTTTGTTGGAGGAAAGCCAATCCTCTATACAGAAGCTTTGAGTAAGAGTTTGAAATCTTTTGTAATTCTGTAATGGAAATATTTTCTTCTTTCTCAAATAATAGTAATAGAATTTTATTCTTACTCTTAAATACCCTCCAGAAATAAACGATTATGCACAGGAATTTAAAGGCAAAATTTTGTTTACTGACCGCGAATTTTTGCTCTCGAATTACTAGGTCAGCGGCGTCAATGCCAAAGTCATTGCCAAATCTGCGTAAGTCGTTTACTATTACAAATTATCGTTACAAGTGTACTAGTACAGTAAAAATTGTTACTAATGGTCACTCGTAAGTATTCGTTCGATACTGAAAAGCTACAAAAAGCTTATAGTAAATATTCAAGAGTAAATGGTAATTGTTGTATACTAGTAGGCAGTTGATTGCATTCAATTGAACAACAGACAATTTAAAGGACAGTGTACCAGTCATTGGCAAACGTACTATTAAAGTGTGAAAGTTTTAATGAAAACAATCAACAAGTCATCTTATTCATAGTAACAATAGTAAAAACTGAAAATAATTCTATTTTTTTTTCAAATAAGCAGAAAAAAAACTCTAGAGAAAAGTGTAATTTGGAAATTTTAATTATTGTGAATTCTTTTAATACGAATAAAGATAATTTACTGAATGAGAATAGAAGAATTTCACTATGATTAAACTTTTTTGGTTTGGGAATAAAATTTGAGAACTAACAACAATTCAATTTCACTTTTTATTTAGTATATGTATGTGTGTATGTTCATATACAAAAAAAAAAAAAATAACTAAAATAACTTCTATAATATTGAATTTAAATTGGCTTAAGTTTTGTTGAATTTCAATTCGGAAATCTTTTATAAATTGGATAATTGCAGTTAACTCGTGTTATTTGCATTAATTACAATTAACATTAGTAAATAGTATTAGTTTGTTTTTTAAATATTTTTGGAATATGAAAAAATTTCCCTCTTCGAAATTAAATTAATTCAAATCTTCTTCGAATCAAGTCCATCTTACCTTTTCCTAATTCACTTCAATTGAATTTGTTTTTTCTTTCCAAATATAATACGAGTACCATTGTTTCGATAGCTTTTACATGTTTTATTTTCTTTATTACTATTAACATTTTATTCAATATTTATAGTATATAATAAATATGTACGAAAATAAGTAAATTTGAAAGTTTTCAATTATTAAGTTTAAGAGTTTTTCTTAAGATTGAAGCAAAAAAATTCAAACCTTAATTATGTCTATTTAATCATAGGCTTTCCAATAAAAGTTAAGCTTTTACTCGTATTTACAAAACGGCCAGGTATGGTAAGAAGGTGTAATTTTGATTGGCATATTTTCCGTAGTGAAAATTTTACTAATAGATTTCCAAATCAATATCAGTCTTGGGTCAGTTTTGGTAATTGGCTATTATGAATGTGTGCGTATGAATGTGAAGAAAATTTATGGAAAACTGTGGCAAAAATGCTAAAGTAAAAGGAAAAGTTTGAAAAATTGAAAGAGAAATTTTTTCTTTGAACTCTCTAAGTGAAGTTCTTAATTTTTTTCTCGTCATCTTTGGACAGTTTGCGTGATTTAAATTTTTTTTACCTGATTTTTTTTTGAAAAAATCTTAATAGCGATTAAGCGATAATGGCTAATTTTTTGTGTTATTATTTAAACTTTCAAAGAAATTATCACCAGAAACAAATCATTACAAATTTCCGAACAGTTTCCTGTTAGTTTAGAGTCTAAAAAAATATGGTAAAGAAAATTTTCAGATAGATAATTATATCTTTAATAATTCTGTTTTATTTTTTACATACGGAATATTGCTTTAACGAAAAGCTTTTTAAATTTAATATTAACTTGAAAGAAACAAATTTTTGCATAAAGTAGACATTTTTCCTAAGAATTAATTTCATAAATGGAAAGTTCTTAATATTATAATATTTATTAGTCTATAGATAGTAAGTAATAATGGATTATTCATTTTACGGGTTTGAAAATATAGCCCGGTAATTAAATTATATTTTAAATTTTTTTTATTATAATTTCTTCTTAGTTATGAACAAAAACTGCCGTTTAATATTATTATTACCAAATACATAGATTAGGTGCTGGAACAACAAACTCTGGATGCTGATTATTTCTCACTCGACGAGTCTCTGAAAATATACAATTAAATGGAAATATTGTGCTTTTGATTTGAAAGTATCATTGGCCTGTACTTCTCTTATCCCACACGGTCACTGCATATGATAGTAGAGGTTTTACGTAGGCTTTACTCCCAACAGTTACGGTAACTAGCTTGTAATCAGTTACTGACTAATAGCAAATGGACGTAACTGTGATGGATTGAGTTGGTTAGAGGCAGGACCAAGTAGTTGCACAAATGTGCTTGGATTATTGAGAGAGCTGGTTACTGGAGACCGCTTACAGCAGGAATTGAAGGAAGATTGAATCTTTGCTTACTTAATGCATGGAGCGTGAACGATGATTAAGAAGGTGGAGAAGATGAGGAAGATAAAGGGAATGAAGAAGATGTAGAAGATGAAGAAGACGAAGAAGGCAAAGAAGATACAGAATGTGAAGAAAATGAAGAAGATGAAAAAGATGCGAAAGATGAATAATATGAAGAAGATGAAGAAGACGAAGAAGGCAAAGAAGATGCAGAAGGTGAAGAAAATGAAGAAGATGAAAAAGATGCGGAAGATGAAGAAGATGAAGAAGATAAAGAAGATGAAGAAGATGAAGAGGATGAAAAAGATAAAGAAGATGCAGAAGATGAAGAAGATGAAGAAGATAAAAAAGATGAAGAAGATGAAGAGGATGAAAAAGATAAAGAAGATGCAGAAGATGAAGAAACTGAAGAAAATGAAGAAAATGAAGAAGATGAAGAAGATAAAAAACAATGAATAAGATGAAGAGAATGAAGAAGATAAAGAAAATGAATAAGATGAAGAAGATGAAGTAGATGAAAAAGATGCAGAAGATAAAGAAGATGAAGAAGATGAAGAAGATGAACAAGATGAAGAAGATGAAGAAGATGAAGAGGATGAAGAAGATGAGGAAGATGATGGGTGATAATGAATTGGTTAGCAAGATATGGTATGGATTGAGATGCGCGCAACTACCTGGATCAAGTCAGCTGAGCTGGACAGATCTATTTTGCGCGTTGATTGGTCGTATTTCAATCCCTATGGTCGTATGCGGCCCTGGTTTTATGTCTAACGATGGGCATGCTACGTTAAATAACATTACATTAATGTACTTCTCTTAATATAAATGAGAAGTGACTGTTGTCCTCAATTCTGAATGCTATATTTTTTTAATTTGAACTTAAAGATTTGAATTTATACTATTGTATAAAAATTTAACAGGATAATACCAAAATCTGCAGAAGAGTTTCCAGTATGCGTAATTTGGAGTTTTGGTGATATCGATTGGGCTTTAACACCATTGAATTTATTTTTGTACAAGTATATAAAAAAATATGTTTATATGAGCAAATTTTAAAATTTTAAGTATTTACAAAACAACATCTGTCAAATAATGGGTGAATTAAAGTCCGAAATGTGCGCTGAACTTTTAAACAATTCTTTTAAAAACAATTAAGTTGTGCAACAACAGTTTTGACAAAAATTTAAACTTTTATTTTATTTAAACAATCGTTATTTTCCAGAACGTATTTCTATACAAACGACAAAATATTCTTGAAAGAAAATGTAAATATTAAAATCTTACAAGAGCCAATTTAAAAATAGCTTATTTAAAAATAAAGTTTCTTTTAAAGAATGTTGTAAAAATTAGATTTTAATACAATTAATAATTTTTATAAAAATTTCTACTGCATTATTCCAAGAATGTGGCTATAAGCACTAATTATGTTTGCATCGATCAAATGTATGACGACAATTTCTGTTATTACGAGTATAATTGGCAGAAAGACCTAGAAAAATTATTTCAAATTGTTCATTCTTCTAATTCAGGAAAAAGGTAGTGGTATTTATATTCTACATTATTTTACAGCTCATTTTGTAGACGTGTTCTGAAAATCATAATCCTAAAATACCATGTGTTGCTCTTCCATTCATTCATCTTCTATCTTCAACCTGCAAAGATTTTACTAATTAACCAATCTTCGTGATGTGATACACAATAGTTTGGAAGGTGAACTTGAACTATGCTTCCTACTGACAATCAAAACACATTTGAGGTGTTCCCATTGGTTCCCATTGGCTCAATGCATAACTTCAATTCCAGTTCCATTTTAAAGAAGACACTTTTGTATCTATTCCTGGTTGAATATAAATACCTTCAGATACATACACTATCTTATGTACAAGTGCAATATGCAGTGGAATATTGGATGTGAAAAATACAGAAAATGATAGAAAGTTGAACCCACATTTAAGTCGATGTGTAATGGAAAACTATTCAATCTTTTCTTGTAATTTTGTATTCATTCGAAGAGTAAATTTATCTGATAAGGAACTTCTACTAACTACTGAATACTTAACAAAAAGAAATTGACTTTCATTTATGGTTTACTGTAAATCATCGTTAATCGAATCTAAATTGAAGTTTTTCTTTTAGAAAAAGTGATACCACAGTTGATAGGTCAGTCACAGGAACAGGTCTGGATTAATAGAAATTTTCTTAAATTAGAAAAAATCATTTTCCTACTTTCAGTAAAATTATTGTCTGTATCTTTATTTTGAAAATTTCATATAAAAGAGGATTTAATGGAAAATTCAGATTTATGATCATTTTTAATCTAGAAAATAACGAAAATCTTTAACGAAAAGTATCTCGTTAATAAATCCTAGCTCAAAAGACTAAGTGTCAAAGACTATGGCATTCACCATTTTAATTTCGCATAAATGCATTCGTATTTGATCAATGTAGCAACAGATGACTCTATTATAATTGAGGTGAGTAGTAATGATTGCAGTTATGGTCAATCGATTTCTTATTCGGTCAACATAAATAACAGCCGATAGGAAAGTGTTATGAAAATTACTGTTGATTTTCGGTCAACATTGACGGAAAATATGATGAAGCAAGTGAATAATTGTTAAAGTTGAAATGTGAATAAAAATGATTGGATAATTACTAAAATTGCACATTTGTGCATACATGATCATGAACAAAATAGCTTGCAACTTTCTTGAGTTGCATAGCAGTCTTGAAATTCATTGCAATTATTGGATTCGGTTTACGTTTGGCCATAACATTAACCCTGGAAAATGCCATATCATCATGACCTTCTCTTCTCTATAGTATCGTGTCTGGAATGTTTATTTTTAGTAATCAGTAAATAACTTGACATTCAAATTGGGTAAATCTGCCAACAAGTGAATGACATTGATAAATTAGTAGTAGAGAAGATCAAATTAAAAAGTTTTCCTTTTTTTTGGTTCATCAAGCAATCTTTTTTGAAAAAAAAAATGTAGAAGAACAATTTTAGATAATATTGAATATCTTAAAACTTTTATGGTGAAAAGTAGTTTTTTTTCAATAAGAAATCGAATTTTTGCCATCGACTTGAAAAAGGTTTTCTGAATTTGTTCTACACTCAGAAAATAAAGTACTGTTATGCAAAAAAAAAATAAAAACCTTTTTTTTTTAAAGAAAAACTTTTCTTTAAATACTTTCCATTATAAGTTCTTATTTGAAATGTTGAAAATTTATTAACATTTTTTTAAGCGTTAAATTTAAAAAAATCTAAGAAAAAATCCCAATAAAATATTTGAATTAGAAAAAAAAATACAATATGTTGGTAATTTGATAAAATATTATATTTAGAATAGAAGCATACCGTACTCTTAAGGTACCATAAGACAATCAGCCAAATAGTCAGTTGAATCCATCGCAAATTTGGCTGATCGTGTGATAATGACAGACATGGCTGACTCGTCAGCTGACTAATTTTAATAGCATGATAGTTATACACGTTTTGGTTAGTCAGTCAAGCCAACTATTAAAAAAGTCTGACTTGACTGAATAACCAAAATGTGTCTAACTATTATCTCCCATGCCAATATTATTTTATTGCCAATATCAAAGAGGCAAAATCGAAGTCTCAACCATTTATTCCTCCAAACGCTATGCTTCCATTTCACTTCTACTTAGCCAAATATATCAAATATAATCGTGCTCTTGTACGTTTTCTTATTGTTGTTTTTCTAAGGTCTCTGAGATAAGAGCCAGAAGCCATTTTGTAGCGCCACGACCGCGAGGCTATTTAGCGGCTTCATGATTGGCATTGTCAGCTTCCCTAAAAAAACTGGTCGACTTTTATTTGGAGGCAAAATTCAGACACTGTTTAAAAGGTTAAAAAGAGGGCCTGGAAATGGAAAGTAGATCTTGGAAAGTTCTACAATAGATAAAAACCTATTTAAAAAAATAATTCTGGGTTACGTGGCATTCACAGAAAACCTGGTGAATGGTGAGTTGAGCGCCACAGGAATGACATGAAGGACAAGGTTGGTTATCGAAGAAGATGCTCAATCCGAATTTCATTGCCTACAATTTCGGGTTGGTTGTTGAGTCGACTAGTTTTGCGATGTTAGCCCAATGTGCAGATACAAATCCTCCACTTTCAGACATGTCCATTTCCTTACGCATTGTTAAAGATGTTATAGGCAATTTGGTGAGCAGATGCTGCAAGTCTGGGATTTCAGCGAGAACAGGACTAGCTTGTTTGTTGTAAAGGATACTAGTATGACATGTAACCCAACTCAACGACGAATCTTGTTGAGCACATGATCACAAGATGAACAACGAACGGTTTTCAAGGTTGTCAGACTATCGGTAAAAATAATTACGTTACGATATTTGAAGAGATTAATTGCAGTCTTAACTGTCGGTCTAATTGCCCATAGCTCGTCAGGTAAAGGGGAACTTCTACCTGGTAGGATTCCACGTGTGATCTTGCGATATTCACTACGAGAAAGTTGGATGATCGCAAAGAATGTTTTTGCGGTCATCAACCTTTCACTCCATCCATCCACGAATTCAAGGAAAATTTACCTATAGATAAATGGGGTAGTGTGAATTTTTTTGCATCTACTTAGTGTCGTAGACACTCTCGACTTCACTCCTAACCACGGTTTCCACTTCCTGTGCGGTAGAATGGTTGGGAAATCGGGAATAGGTGGATGAATCTCTTTTAAATTTAGAGAACAATAGGGAAATGGAGAATGAAATTCTTCTAGAATAGTCGATGGAAGATAATTGTTTTAGAAGACTGTGAAAGTGATATTCGGGAGATCAAGGGTTTTTATAATTTTGCATTGAGAATAAAGTGAATTTTATTTCACACAGAATAAAGTGAATCAATGAAACGAAATGAAAGCACGATCTTTCAATGCGTCAATTAGCAGTAGTCAGCCACTGTCACACATATTGGCAAAATTGGCAGACAGTAGTTGACGAGTCAGCCAAATTAGTGCACCATCTTAAAAACTTGTTTATTTTTCAGTTAACATCCGCCATCAGGCACTCTTTAGCGAGTCGTCAGCCAATTTTTCTCTCGACAACACGTCGGCAATTGACTACCAATTTGACTGATTGTTTAATGTCCACCTTTAAGATACTTTTTAAAATTTTTACTTTTAAAACAATTTAGCTTTAAAAATTTATTTTAACAATTTTAAAATTTATAAATTAATTTTTATTCTAAAAAAAAAATATATTCTTTAGTGACAAGCTGCAAAAATACAAATTCCTGCTTTCGATAAATAAAACTCTATTCATTTTACGGTTTGGAAAGTATATCCTAGTTTTTTATTGATTTTATAACAATGTTACTTGTTAATACAAATTTTGCTATGCATAAAGTTTACCATTTTTGATAATTATAAAAATTTGTTTTTAAAAATTCAATTGTGGTTGTTCTATTATAGCCACGTGCTTTTTCTTCTTCAGTGATGAAGCTTATTTCTGGTTCGGTGGATATGGCAATAAACAAAATTTAAAAATTTTTAAAAGTGATTATAAAAAAGTCATTGTATCTAAAAAATTAATTATTTAAATCTAAAAGTATTATTGGATTGTATTTCTTTGAAAATAAAGAAGGAAAGACCGTAAAAGTCAGTTCTGAGCATCGCAAACCATTCAACACGATAAATTTTATTGCACACAAATATTTAAACTGGCTTATGTTTAAGTAATATATAAAATCTTAAGTAATAAAATGGAATAAAAATTTTATTATAAACTAAAGTTGAAATATATTTTATTTAACTTTATTTTCCAAAGCGCAAATTGGTTAATTCTATATAAAACTAACAAATTTGAACAGTATTCAAGGTGTGGTTTGGTTTGCTTATTACTTTAATATCAAAGAAATAACTTAATAAATAAAAGTAAATTTAAGATATCTTATTTCAATTATTATAAAAATATTCCTGAATTTAAACAAAAATTTTACAAAAAGTCTGAATTTTAGTTGAAAAAATAAATAAACTAATTGTAAGAACATCCAATTATGAGGAAAAAAATACAAGTAATTCAATTGCGTTTTCTTTTTCCCAAACAATTACCAAAACTAATGTTTTTTATTTATTATTAGCTAAAAACCTATACTATCTTTAGTAAACTTAAGACAAATCGGAATCGGAATACTTTCTTTTGATTGGAATTCTTTCTGATATTTTTTTTGGATATTTTTTTGTGAACCAAAGTTGCCTATTCAATCGCTTTTGCTTAAATGCAATTTGCCAAAATACCAATTTTCATGTTGAAAAATTTTATTCGATGTTTATTTAACCCAAATATCTGCCCATAAGCTCATTAGTCTACTAATTCATTTTTGTTTTAGACATGCGGAAAAAAAACCAAAATTTGGAGAGCCTAACGAAGGGAATTCATCGAACGAAATATTTTCTCATGAAAACTTGGAAAAAACTTTAGTAAAAAAAAAATCATATCCGATAAATGTTTTTTTTTTCATACGCCCTCGAAGTATAATTTTTTTGTTGTTGTAGATACACGTACTTGTAAAATCATTTCTTTTGATTTTGAAAAGCTAGTGGCATTTATTCGTATTTATTTATAAACTTTTTTGGATGGTGAACGCAATCACAAATAGAAAGTTTACAGGAGGTTTAAATTTAAGGTAGGTGCAAACAGTAAAAAATTCTAAATTTTGATTTTAAAAAAAAATAATTCAATAATTTTATAAACCATCTACTCGAAATTATAAAAATTAAGATAAAATTTAAACGATTTTAAAACATTTTTATTTTAATAATTAAGGAAAATTTAAAGAGTGGTTATGAGTAAATGATACTCAAATAAAAATTTCTTAGTCAGTTGATAAAAGTACTGAACTCTCCTTTAATTAACTGCACTTACATATTTATAGACAATTAAGAGCATATAGCTTTAAGGATTTGACAACTTTGTGGTGATTCCAATAAGCAAAATTACTTATACATGAGGCTCTGAAGACCCTCAAATAATTGTCTGATAGACACTGTATATGCAGAAAGCGAATATCTTGTATGCATTTTGGTTTTAAGGAGTTATTATTACGTATTTCTTTGAAAATGAGGAAGAAGAGAATCTTATTGTTTGTGAAGAAGCTATTTGATGTATAAATAAATGAAATTGCCAAATATAAAGCTCTAAAAACCCACAAGTACCTATGGAGAAGCCATTGCATAACCGAAAAGCGAATATCTAGTATGAATTTTGTGTTCAAGGTGTTCTTTGAAAATAAAAAGGAGTGATGGTTACCGCTATATGATACCCCATTTATTTTGATCTTGAACGTGATGATTTTAATCTAGACCATATATGGTTTCAACAAAACAGCTCCACGAGCAACACAACAGGACAAATTTTGGCTCTTTTACGCAAAAAGTTCTCAGGATGCATAATTTTGAGAGTTGGTGATGCCAGTAGACCTCCAAGACGATGTAATTTGCCATAGTTGGGATATTTTAATATTGAATTTAGTAAATAATTATTAAATAAGAAAGTATTTAAAACTATTGTTTATTTAGTAATGGACAAACTACAGCTTAAAAAGTCTTCAAAAATTTCATCAAAATATATCGTAAAGGATCGAATCCTGTTAAAAGTTTCATAGAATTTATTTAAGAGTCCTGCGAGATACTCTATAACATTCAAATTTTAAATACGTTTAAATCTTTATCAAATGGCAAAGTTAAGGTAATATTTTTAAATAAAAAATTTAGTAAAGTCAGAATAAAAATATATATATTTGATTGCTATTTAATTTTCAAAGCACAAATTGGATGTTTTTTTTGTGAAAAGCTTAGTTTAATTCTTCAGAATTTGAAGTGTTAGTAAAAAGACGATTTAAAAGGTAACAATTATTTGCACATTTTCATTTCTTCGAAACCATATCAATTGTAATAGAAACTCAAATAATTGATTGAACAAAACCATTAAAATGTAAAAATGTTCCTATTGTTAACAATAAATGTTTATCTTTATGTAAAAATATTGTAAAAAAATTGCATCACAAAAAAAAAGAACTCGTTAACAATAGTATTAGTAGAATGTATTTAAGATATTGAAACTTCTAAAAATCAATTGATAATGTGCTTATTTTCGAATCTTTACAATTAGAATTAAATAAAAAAATTTATTTATAATGCTCATTATTTAAGGTGAAAAGTTAAAATGGAATTAGTACACGCACAATACGTAAGAAAAATTGTATGCTGACCATTATAAGAAAAACAGAAATCTTAAAGAAAACTTTTTATAAAAAGTGTATTTATGAGTACCTGGAGATGATTTAATGGACGATATAATTCTTGTAAAAAGAAAACAAAATAGAAAACCACATATGCACATATGTATGCGCTAAAATAAATAAGACTGACGACAATTACATTCTTGTTTGTCCCATTTCTCATACCTTAATTACAAAGTACAACCACAGTCGAGTCCCCCCATACGTAAAGGCAATAAGATTATGAATAAATAATGTATGGAATTGTTTAAAAAGATATGGGCGGTAATTGGGCGATGTGGCAGTTCGAGGTCGAGATGGGAAGATATTGTAGAATAGGAAGAAAATATATTTATGTAAAGGTAAGAAAATAAGCTTGTGGATTTGTTTTTGTAAAAACAAAAAATATATATTGTACTTTAATTTGATGTGAGTTATAAATGAAAATGGAAAAGATATGTTTGTCTTAATGGGACAAAACTTCCGCCCGTTCTACATAGTTGAAGGTCTTTTTTCACCTCTTCCAGCATCTTATCAAGAATATTTCAAGACTCACTTAGTTGATTAAAAGTAAATTTAAAAAAAAACGAAAATCAAATGTAAACAGTATTTTCTAATCATAACTTTCTTCTTTTGCTTATACTCTAACGATCTTAACTAGAAATTATGAAATACTCTCAGTTTTTTTTTGCGATGGTAACAATTGTATTTTTAATATTTTCAATTTGTAGCATCTAACTTGTAGTAGAAAATATTAAAAAATACTGCAGCGATCAGCCGACTAATATGGAGCCTATAGTTCATCTATAAACCAGCGTTTGTTAGAATGTCCAACCAGTAAAACGTCCAAGAAATTAATAAAAAACCATAAATTCAAAGTCAAAAATATAATCGTACATCATCGTAAGTCAACTTAAATTACTTTCTCTTGGAGGTAGGGTACTTTTCCCGGCAGATGATCATGGTATGTGATGATGTCCATCACATCCAACCATACAAACAGAAAAGAGGAGATCGGTGATCATCTATCGAACAGAAGTAAAATTGTTCCCTCATGAAGATGGAAAATATTCGCTTTTCTTCAATTGATTATCTTCCATTTTTAACCTTGCACAAATACAAGTGAATATACCTTCATAGCCTATAACCAAGCTATCAACACCATCGAATATCAATAAAATTTCAGTATTAATATGGCAGTTTCTATTGTATATGGCAGTATAGCTAAATATGAGCAATAGTGTCTTATCCTGAAAAATACATTGTCAGGTACAAGTTTTTCTTCTCAAGAAAAATATACTAGTGGAAGGTGTTATTTTCTTCAATATTCGCCATATACCCACCTTTGCACTTATCAGAATCACGATTTAACCTACAAGATGGTCACATTCCAGAGAATGATGCCGACAAGTAGTTCTTCTCCCGTCCAATTCCTTTTACATTATTGCTATGCAGAACTGATACTGAAACTAACTTGGTATGTTTCGGATCGTTTTAAACACGTCGCAACCATTTAAAGGAATTTATCCACAAACTGCTTTCGATTTCTTTCAAATACAACGAGTGCTTCGGTGAACATTTTCTTTAATTTTCAATATATTTTTTTTTGTTTTTTTTTTTGTTTTTTTTTTTTGTTTTTTTTTTTTGTTTTTGTTACTAAATTAATACTGTTGCCCCTTTTAAGAACGAAAGTAAAATCGAAATTAATTCCCATTTCTTCCAAACTTTCTCTATAATTCAGATAAAATAAAAATAACAGAGTACATTTTGAGTTTTTTGATATTAGTCTCATAAAAATGAGTCCTACACTCAAAAATTTTAACCCATCCGAAATTTTATATTTAATCCATTAACTTTCCAATAAAAATACTCTTCTTTATAATTTATTAGCAGCTCCTATCCTTAAATAAATTTCCAAGAAAACTCTCGTATTCATCGTCTACATATTCAACAGTATCCTTTTCATACTTTGAAAATTTTCAGTAATAAAAATGATTCCCGAATCCAAAAAAAAACCAGTAAATTCGCCATCCTCGTATAGATCTATCAGCTTGTAACAAATCCTCGTTAAATTTTTTGAAAAACTCCTCTTAAAGCGCCATTACTCTGACTTTGAAGATGCCAAAATATTCCTGATTACCAATTTGGCTACCGTACAGAGCACTCGAAAATTCCAACAATATCATCGTATGGTTGATTTGATTGCGCCCTCTCTTGAGCGGAAAAAGTACTGTAGGCGTATTTCTAGATAGATCACATGTTTTCGATCGTGTGTGGCACCCTGGACTACTCTGGAAACTCAAGAGCTTCCTTCATTCGATGTAGTATCTTATTTTAAAATTATATCTCTTCCAACATCACGTCCGAATAGCTATTAATAAAGAAAATTTCTATCACAGCTGGTGTCCCTCAAGGCAGTACTCTTGGTCCACTCCTATACAAT
The DNA here is from genome assembly GCA_958298945.1 of Atherix ibis. NCBI lineage: Eukaryota > Metazoa > Arthropoda > Insecta > Diptera > Athericidae > Atherix > Atherix ibis. The sequence goes on along the minus strand of OY282607.1, from coordinate 95,543,772 downwards.
ATTTATACCTTTGATATCCCAACTAATTTTAAAGCTTTAACTGCTACCTATATAACCTCAAAGTACCTACAATCCCATATTAAAAGTGTCAAAGACTGATTTTAAGAGGTGTGAGTTAAAGCAAATGAACAGAAAAGTGTTCATGTTACCTTTATCACCCATTCATATATATTTGAAATCCTCAAAAAAAGACCTAGTCAAATAACTTTTGATTTTGATAATTTGCAATACAATTTTAAGACTGATCTGGATATGCGGAATTGAACTCTGGGATTCCACGAAGTGTTTCAATTCCTCTTTAATCCAATCCTTTCAATCCGAAGCCTTCCGAAAAATCGTTGATGTTCGTAACAAAGTTATTCATCGTGTGCTAAATGTTCCCTTTGTTCAAAAGTTATGTATTTCTCGTTATAAAAAGTTTAATTTCCGATTATTCTCCTCTGTTACTTTCCCAATTAACACTCATTGGCCTTTAAAGAGAAATAGACTAAGAGTTTTTTTTGGGCGTTAACATGACTCGTTACGTTGAGAAACGCCAATGGGTGTTTACTGTCCCATGTCCCTTTCGTGTTAATGAAGTGTCCCGTCATAAAATCCGCTTGTTACAATGTTTATGTAGTTGTAGATAGAAAAAGAAGGAAAAAATATATTTTTGTATTGGTAATTTTAAACTTTTACTAAAGCAATTTTTGTTTGTTTTGGTTTTCACCAAAACAAAAGGCTTTTGGCAATTGTTTGGAAAGAAAAGAAGGTCAAAATAAAATTGCATAATAATGTCGAAAATACGTTTTATAGTTCAATATAAAACTATCAGAGTTTTTTGTCAAATATGCTGTATTGGTGTGAGCCCTTTACAGCACCAGTGAACAGCCCAGTAAGCCTTTTACTAATTTTTTATAGCACCATTGAATAGATGGGACAGATTTAGCGGTTACTATGGATCCCTAAATCCCGCATGGCCCTTATTGGTTATTTTTTAAAATTTGAACTCATTATTTTTCTGCGTTTTTTTTTCTCTCTTTTTTCCTCCACCATGGAGAAATAAACACCTTTGGGCGTCCCCATATACCTCTAAGTGTCCAGAAATGATTTTCTCTGTTATGTTGGATGTGAGAGCACCACCTTTCATAAACTTCGACCCCCACTTCTTCCACAATCACCACATTAAACTAACGACAAGCATGCCTGGCAAAGCAAGGCGTTCTCTGAGTATTGTCGTCGCTCGCCATACTTCTGTTGAACTACACGTTCTTAAAACTCCAAATTTGCATACCTTCCTCTTCCTACCGAACACCCAGGGAATAATTCTCACAAATTCTCAATACCGGAAAAAGTGTGCCGTATGGATCAAAATTCCTTTTTGTTCTAAATAAGATCCCTAAAATGTTATTAATAATATTTATTTGTATGCAACAAAATCACTGTCTTGAAAACATTCGCTAATAGGAGAAATTTTTTGCATGAAATGCGTATATTTATGGTCGCCTAGATATATGCAATTTTTTTGTACGATGATACATTTCATCGCCGAATCAGTTTCTGACAAGGTTTATTATGTGGCTTAAAAGATGATTTTTGCATTTAAATAAATTTTTTTTTATAGGAAATATTATATAAAATTTTGTTTGGGTTTGAATAAAATTTAAAAGTATATTTTTGTATTTACTAGCCTCAAATATATACAAAAAGTAATATTTCTCTATTAAATATCATAGCTAGAATATTTGTTGGGGATTTTATTTTGAAACATGTTTAAAACATGTCATATTATAAGTTTAAATATGTATTGGGTACTTTAAAATGTTTATATGGATTTAGGTAATGATGGTATTATTTGTAGAAACTCTTTAATTTCATCTTCTACTCTATATGTGCTTTGAACTAGAATCACATTGAAGTAGAAAGAATTACTCTCGTTTTGAGATCATTATACAAATATTTACAGATAAGAATGCGATATGTTCATAGATTATTATGCGTGTGAATTACTAAATCATAATCACAGATCGCATGTTTACTATTCATGGAAATTGAAAAAAAAATCCTAGTGCTGATCGGAATGGGGGGAGGAGTGGTGGAATAAAAGAAGAAAAGCGTGTAATTAAGAAATGATGCAGACAAACTTATTAAACAATAACTGGGGTGTAGACCTGATTATCAAATGTGTTGTACCAAATAATTGAAACCGTAAATTTAATGCATCTGTGCAAGGAAATGTATTGCATTGCACGCTCTAAAAGATTTTGCATGATTCGAACCTGGATAGATATGGGCAATCATAGATGGTATACAAATCTAAGCACCATCGACCGCTAACGAAATGCATTAAATGCAGCTGCAGTACAAATAACGAGTGCATTTCGGAATAGCCACTTGTAGTGATCATTTCGTTCAAAGAATCTTAGAACTTTCCTTGACTGAAAAGCTTCAAGTAGGAAGGAAAATTAGTTTGAATCAAATTTAGCACTGGACAAATCGAGTTTGAACAAAATATTTACAATGAAAAGTTTGGTGATCTGTTTTGCCATTGTGACCGCAGTGAATGCGAATGGATTTGCTGATTTGTTAATGGATAACAGTGTTCTGAAAGCAATTGCACGTGTGTATGGCCAGTGTAATAACAGCGGAGATTTAGTTCGGTGCTTAAAGATACAAGGCGTAAAATTTGCAGGACGAGCGCTAAAAGTTCAGAGTATCAAACTGATGGACGGACTATCGATAGTGAAAAATCCAAACTATGCGGATAACCAACGGTCTTTTACCAATACTGCAAATAGTAATGATTTACAGAATATATCATCAAAAAGTCTAGATAATCTGTTAATTACACGACTTACAAATCTAATGGAAAGTCATCAAGTTGAATTGAATATCCCTCGTCTGATGACATATGCAGAGCACGAGACTAAAAACTTTGTTGAAGGACGAGAAAAGAAAATGAAAAAGTACTTGGGACCCTTTATTGCGACAGTACTTCTCAAAGCTGGAATTCTCAAAATGGCATACCATTCAATCGCTATTGTAGCTGGCAAGGCTTTGATTATCGGAAAAATCGCATTGATTATTAGTGCAATAATTGGACTCAAAAAACTGGTAACACCTGATACGCAAGAGAAAACCACCTATGAAATCGTAAAACATCCACACGTCCAGCAAAGTCATACGTACTCATCCAGTCATGGGGATTATGAAGGACACGAGGGCGGCAGCTCCTACCACCGAAGTATAGATGATGAAATAATGATGCAGGAGAAAGCCTACAGCGCACACGTACCGCGATCATAAATCATAAAAAAAAAACATATAAAAAAAAGTCATAAATCGGTTGTGTAATTTCGAATTTCACTTAGCTTCTGTCACTCGATTACGCTGGAAATCCTCCAACTGAATATGTGACTACCAAAGAATAAAAACTTTAGCTCTAAGAATTTTATATTTATTATTATAGAAGCATGGAAAACAAAAACTAACAACCAAATAAATAAATTATTATAAAAAGTCTTGTTTTTTTCTCCAAATTGTTGAATATTCTAAAGGTATCTTAAGGAAAGCCAACTTTGTTTGGTTGCGATGAAGATTCCGATGCGTAACGTGGATCCGATCTTTGCCAGGCTGCCGTACTAGTATCTGAATAAACTACTTGTGGCTCAGCAGGTGTTGCTTTTTTCTATTGTATATATACGACAAAAAGTAAATTGATTAAGTTATTTTTGTATTTCAACATAACTGATCTAAGTACGATATTTTGGAAACCGAAATAAAAATAATATATGCTAATAATTACAAGAAGGGAGAAAAATAGTGCTGCCTTCGACATAAGGAATGCTAGTCCTGCCAATGTAGCCACTTTTGCCATAAACATTTGCGCCATTAATCCTATCATTAACATACAACCAACCATTGCAATGCCGTGTCCTTTATCACCATGCTTGTCCTTTTTTTTCCGCCCTTCCTCACCTATGTCGCACCGGAATATTTTTTATACTTCTAGGTTAATATACAGAAAACTAAATTACTACCTTCTACAGCATATTTAAGCCCTGGAATAAATTTGATTCGAATGTTTCTGGATTCTGCCAAATTTCGGATATTGTCCAACAGAGAATTACTCCTTCCAGTTACATTGTCCGAACTCCACTTGCCATTTCTCTCAACTTCAATGTAGTCGTTCACATGCCAAGTTGAATTATCTTTCACAGCGTCATCCAAATTTTGTAAGATTTGTTTCCGGAAACATTTGTCCATCTCAACGTTTTCTGCCAGACACTGATTAATTGTATCCTTTAATTCTTCGAGGATGGTAATACCATTAATTGATTGAAAATCAATGACGGACACATTTTTTGGCATTGACGTTGTAGTATAGATAAAGCTGCAAATAATCGTAACCACCAGGAATAGAATTTTCCACATTTTTCCTTGTTTAACTGGAAATTATTTCTTACAAACTGTATACACTTTAACCACACAAAATCCAAATAGCTAGTAAACATAAACCAAATTTGGCAATGACATTTTATACCCATAAATAATTGCCATTCGTTAATAGGTATTTAAGTTGAGTGCAACAATTTTGTATGTAATTTTGATAGAAATCTTATAAAGAAGAAAACATTTACCATAAATTTGGAACGTTTGAATTTTGGCAGTCTATTTATCCGTAAGAAGCTCATAAGGCGGAAAATCATTCTCATATATTAGAACTAGATCACCTTAACAAAACATAAAAGCAAACATAAGTGATTTAGTTGGAGATATATAAAATTTTCTATAAAATTCAATCAGAAAAACAGAATATTCAGTAGAAATTAAATTAAGCATTTACTCTGTGATTTTCAGTTCCCTAAGGTAAACATCAAGATTTAAGTAGGATTATTTGTGGTGTGACAAAATCATTCGAGTGTGTATATTTTTCAGAAGATATAGTAAAAGAGAAATACATATTTTCATATAAAAATTTCGTACCTTGAGGTAGTGATTTTATTTTTATTGAAAATTTATTGTACCACTGAAAATACTCTGATTATCTCAAATACTAAAGATGATCTTATTCTGCTATTATCGAAATAAATTATCGAAAACTATTATTTAAATAATTCCATCTCGAGGGTATTTTTGAAATTCAATATATAAGATTAATATTATTGTAATTTCAAAAGAAAATTGTTTAAAGGGCAAATCTCAAATAACTTGAATAATTTCTAAAGTTTCACATGGAAAATATTTTTATTTTTTATTGATTAAAATTGGTCTTATTTGAATATCTTAAAAAAAAAGAATTTTATAATATTATTTTTTTGTAGTTATTGACTTAAAGATTATAACGTTTTCCATCCAAAATTTCTATAGCTTTTATTATCATCTGTCGAATCCTCCTTAAGATCTTCTTCTATTTCTTTTTCGAAAAGTTTACTTTTTCGATCTTGTTTGAGAATATTTTTTTCGAAATTATAAAATCGATCCGGTGTCGGTGTAGGTAACATATCTTCACGTGGTTGTTCGAAATTTACACGTCTATCATTTCTTAAATATCCTTGATCGTGATGGTGATGATGGTGATCGCCAAATCCACCTAAACCAAGTCCAATACCTCCTAAAGGTGGTTTGGAATGACCATATCCATATCCGTATCCATCATGACCAAATCCTGTCAGTGAACCTAACGAGAAGGCACCTCCTAATCCAAACAGACCAGTGATGTATAAAGCGATCTTTGCCAAAAATGCCGCCTTCTTACACAAAAGTACAATAATGCCAAAAAATAATGGCACTAAAGCTACTAAATTAAATTTCAATCCAAGCAAAAATGGTAGAAGAAATTTTTTCGCTACTATACGTGCTGGAAATGGAATTATTTTTATTTTAATATTAACATTTTTTTTTAAATAAGTAGTAAATTTTAATTTTGAAATTTTTTTCCAATTTTGCATTTGATAAAATCAAAGATTCACTCTCAAATAAAGCAAAGACACAATCCGAACCAAAGGCACTTTTATGCTAGAGGTGCGGCGAATTACTGCTGAGAGAAACAATTTTACTAACCTGTGGATGGTTCATCGCCTAGATAAAGTCGCTCATCTGCTTGTGACTGCTGTTGATCCATAATGAATTCTAAGACACTATTTGAATCAGCAGCTGGTCCTATGCGAAGACTCAAACCTGGGTAGAGTTTGCCCATATCCCATCGAAGGCTGCGTTGACCAAAAACTGCTCCAGCATTTTCCAAAATACCCCTTTACATTATACAAAAAATGTTTTCAAAATTATACCATTATTAATATTTGTATTTTTTTGTTTTTTTTTTTTGAAGAAATATGATTTTTAAACTGGATTTTTTTTTCTTTTCAAAAAATCCACTATTATTTAATATGGACGAAAATTTCACACAAATTCATCATAAAAAGAGTCCTTCTATTTTTCCAATTATACTTTATTATGTAATATGTTTATATTGTTATAACTTCCGAAATAATAATGTTATATTATGTACCCAACATCAAGTCTACTTATGAAATAAATTATTAATATTCCTGAATATGTTATTTTCGGTTTATGTGTGAGCTCATCGGAAATTTCAATTAAAAGATTATTTTCAAATTTTTTTTTATGTAATCACTCATGTACTTTTCTTATGTATCGGAACTTACGTAGGTTGTTATCATATTACGATTGTACATATTATGAACATAAGATAAAAGTGAATAGATTATTTTCTTTATGCGCACAATTAATTTATAAATTGTAAATATTAGGTAACAGTTGTTCATCATAATTAATATTATTAATAAGTAATTACATATTATCTGATTGAATAAGAAATTTAAACATATTAACTTGATGTATTATTTACTTAATAAGAAAATTTAAAACATTTTTCTTACTAAGAATAAATTTCAAAATATTGTAAATATTAGTAAAAATAAAATAATTAACAGAACTCTAACTTTTATAATATTGCATTTTTTTTTTAAAATAAATATACTACAATAATTCACAGGTTTCATAATAAATTGTAAATATATTTTTGAACATACCGAAAATCCATTGGATCTTGATCTATGAAACTAGGAATCGATCTGCTAGCAACGGTTTCATCCTTAATAGCTGTTAAGCCTTTCGTTATTGTAAAATTATCCATAGTATCAAGAGAGCTAAGCGATACAATCGCTTGTTGTCCGGCACATCCTAATAAACTAGGACTTTGTGATACTCTTAAACAATGTTTAAAAGTATTTAATTGACTTTTCACAATTAATATTTTTAATAAAATATTTAAAAAAATTATCATATAATTTTTTCGATGCATTTTTACTTTTATTTAATTTTAAAAGTAAAATTATTTCATTTAATATCCTTTATCACAAGAAAATTGTTCTTCTTCTTTTGTGGTTATTTTTTTTAGAATTTTATTATAATGAAATATTTTTAACTTTGGAAATTTTTTGCACGAAACTTTTTAACGACTGTCCGTCTTTTACAATTAATAAAAACTGATCTTGTTATGGCGTAGGTGGTATATATAATGTCCGATATGGGCTAGTGATCATCTATAATTTTCACAAAACAAAAGTGAATTTTGCGAATAGTGAAAGTAATTCTTCTGTTTTCCTTTTGAATGGAAATGCTGACTTGGGTCAGTAGCAGTAATAGTAACAGCGGAAAAGATGAGAGCAATTAGTTAACCCGAAGAAGATTCAGTCAACAGTATCCAGAGGTCAGCGGGGATTTACAATAAAAGCAAAAACAGCATCGTAATATCAAATATTTCAATTGGAACTATTTTTTTTTAAAGATAACAAGGAAATGGTATAAATTTTATTGTGTGTGTATGAGCATATAAAAAGATGGAGTGGGGAGCAAGAAGCTGTAGTGTTTCAACTACAATACTTATGTGGAAAGAAATAATGTAGTCTGATTAAAAAATCTGTTTGTGCTCTAAAGGGCATCAAGGCGCAAAATAAAACAAATTATGTAATTTGATCTTAAGAATTTCATGTACTTTAAAATATGTACATTTATTTAAATCAAATTGATAAAAATTTGTTATGAAAAAAACTCTTATCCGTTTTATGGCACGAAAATTACAGGCCTGGGCGTTTAGCAGTTTTTTAAATACATTTTCTCATAAAAATATTTACCATATTAACAATTAAAAAATATATTACTTTTCTGACGGTACAGTGGCTCGTATTTCTTTGATAATGAAGAAGGAGAGACAGTTACAGTCAATTTCGAGCGCTAAAAACGTTGAATTTCTTTCGTTCAATTTCGAACGTTAAAATTTTTTTTATGGGAAGGACGCTTTTTTTTGTGATTTGATGATGTCAATAGGCCTCTAGAATTGTAGAATTTGATGCTCTTAGATATTTTTTCGTAAAATTACATAAACAATTGTGTTTATGCTATTTTAAAAAAATCATCAGTCAATTAATTGCCGAATTACAGCCCAAAATATGCTAAAATTTCCTATTAGGGATCGAATCCTGCAAGACGTTTTGTTATAGTGATTTTAATATTTTTTAACATTAGTGATTTAAATGTTCCATAATAACAAAATTTTTAAAAATATATTTAATTTAAAAACTTATTAAAATCTAAGTTAAAAATATATTTTTTTAAACTTTCATATTCAAAGCACAAATTGGATAACTTTCTATTGTTATAAATTTTATAAAATCTAAATTTTTAAAAAAGGAAAATAAAGTTTAAAGTATTTGAATTACATTTCATTTTTAAGAAAAAAGTAATTTATCATAATTTGTATTCAGTGGTAGAAAATATCATTCGATCGAAATGAAGATTGTTGCAGTTCATAAACCATAAGATTTCACGGAAATATGCAATCTGTGGAAAATTTATAAAATTTTTGCTATTATAAAATACTTAAAATTTTAGTTAAATATATATTATAATTTTTAAAAAATATTTTTTGTTGAATTTTGCTAATTTGGTTACCAATGTTCTTACTAGAAGAAAATGCAATTAAAATGTTTAAAGCGTGCTTATTATTTTGTTCGAATCTAGCTATTAAAAGTGTTTCTTATGAACTCAAATTATCATAAAAATGTGACTAAAAATAACCATTAAAAATTTTCTTCAAATTTAAACCCTTCCTTTTTAGAATATTTTAGAATTTATAATTACGATCAGTAGTAAACAGTTTTCATATTCCATTAGCAGTTGGTGAAATGGACTTTCATACCCGATAAAAAAAAATTTTAATTAAATAGAAGAATTTTTTTTTTTGTTATTTTAATTATGATTTCAAGTAACATTAGTATTGAAATATATATTCTAAACGCCACGATACTAAAGGCCATTTGGCGACAAAGGATATCGAGATAAGGAAATTAAAGTAGAAATTTGAAGGAAAACTGGATTAACTTTTATGATTATTTTAATTTTTTTTTTAAATTTTGTAAAAGAAATTGAAACAAAAAAATAAAAGAACTTGATAAAAGAGAAGAAAAGGACGAAAAGAAATGTGAGTATAAAAATGATACGTAACTGCTACGTTTTTAGACCAAGTATTATCAAATTTAAGTTCTATTGCCAAAATATTAAAAAAATTATAATAATTAAAAAATTTAAAAAAATACTTTTTTTAAAAAACCTTAAAATCCAATTTGCCCTTTAAAAAGTAAAATTAAATAAAAATACTTTAAAATAGGATTTAAATATTGCTTATACATTGCCATTATGCATAAAATATAACATTAGTTCATAACTGCCACAAAACTTCTTGCAGGAATCAATCCTTTTGCGAAAATTTTGTATGACATTTTTGTATATGACAATTTTTTTTAAATGCTTCAAAGTTTGAGAATTATCTACCCAATAGGAAGAATTCTAAATGCATCAAATCGCACTGTTTTGGAGTCCAATGGACATCAACTAACCTAGAAAATACGTTTTCTGGAAAATTTTCTCTAATTAAAGCCAAAATGTATCATGTGCAGCAATGCGGTCAAAATTGAGGGCAATGGTCTCTTCTTCAACATTTTCAAAGAAATACGGATCCATGACACCTTCAAACCCTTACAAGGGTCGTTCAATAAGTCCTTAGAAAAAGATGGAACAAAACTCTTTTTAAAAAAAAAATTTTTTTTTTTTAACATAATCTCCTTAAGGTCTATACACTTTTCCAACTGTTTTTCCAAAATTTTTATCCCGTCCAAAAAATAGGATTTCGTAAATTCTGCAAAATACTCATCCGTTTGAGCAATGACGTCCTCGTTGGAAGTGAACCGTCGTCCGCCAAGCCATTTCTTCAGATTGGGGAAAAGAAAATAGTCACTCGGGGCCAAATCTGGTGAATAAGCGGGATGCTGCAACAATTCCACAATTTTGGCCATGGAAACAGCGCAGGTGTGCACACGAGCATTGTCCTGATGCAAGAGGATTTTCTTCTTCTTCAGATCGGGGCGTTTCTCTTTGATTTCCTCGCTCAACCGTTGCAATAACAACGCGTAATACGCTCCTGTTATTGTTTTTCCTTTTTCCAAGTAGTCGATAAAAATGATGCTCTGCGAATCCCAAAAGACGGTGGCCATCACCTTGCCGGCCGATGGCGCAGTTAATGCCTTCTTCAGAGCCCGTTCACCCTTGAAAATCCACTGTGATGACTGTCTCTTCGTTTCTGGAGTGTAGTAGTGTATCCAGGTTTCGTCCACATTGACATATCGACGAAGGAATTCGGCAGGATTGCGATGAAAGAGTGCCAACATAGCCTCAGAGTCCACTGCACGATTGCGCTTATTCTCCTCTGAGAGCAAACGTGGCGCCCATCTTGCCGAAATTTTTTTCACAGACAATTTTTCATGCAAAATTGAAGCGACTGTACCTTGTGATATGCCCGTGGCCTCAACTAATTCGCGCACTTTAATTCGCCGATCGTTCAAAATCAGATCGTGGATTTTGTCGATGATTTCAGGAGTAGACACCTCAACTGGGCGTCCTGAACGATATTCATCTTTTGTGGATGAACGGCCACGTTTAAATTCATTCACCCAATTGTAAACCGTCGAAAACACAGGTGCAGATGTGCCATGAACTGTATCCAACTCGGCTTTGATTTCTTTCGGGCTTAAGCCTTTCAAATGCTGATGTTTGATGACAGCCCTAAACTCGCTTTTTTCCATTGTTATGCATAAATAAATGTCGTTAACTTTAATCGACGGTAGAAATTGACGTTTCCTGTCGATAATGCTACTTACAAAATAAAATCTTTACCGACACTACGAGCGCAATTTCTCGGATTTTCTAAGGACTTATTGAACGACCCTTGTAGAATGGCTACTCTATAGTCACTTGTTAGTTTTTATAGTCTCATATATAGAAATTTTGGTAATTGGCGTATCCAACAAGGTGGAAATCTGCCTCATCGCTGAAAAATATTTTTTTCGAAAAAACCTCCAAAAGTGGCTACAGCAAAATTAGCTATTTTGAAGAAATTCTTTACAATTTCAACATATTTTTTAAATTTAAATTTATAATATATTTATTTGAATATTATTAAGTGATAGTACTATACTTTCGGGGCCATATATTAGATAATAGAAAAAATAATATGGAAATAAGTACTTGTTTTTAGTAGATTTTTCTTTAAAAAAATATGAATTTAAATAAAAGAGGATAATTTACCTTAAATATCTGCTAAATCGAACATTTATAATTAATCAAAAACTTAACCTCACTTATTTATCTTTAAAAAAATCGTTACATTTTCGTATTGCTTTAAGTGAGGTGGACATTTAACCCCAATCAAATTTTCACCTTATCTAAAGTGAGGTGAACACGACAAAATTTTTTTTTTGAATAGTAAAATGCATTACAAAATTACAAAATGGGTACTGGCTCTTATCCCAGAGACCATACATACAAGAAATTTTCTTTGTTTATTGTTGCACTTTTAAACGCTTTTTAATTTTATACAAGGACAAATCAAGTTGAATTTTGGAAAATAAAGAAATTTTTACTTTATACAATTATCCGTTTATTGAAAGTAAATTTAAAGAAAGTTCCAAAACTATACTTTCCGCTGTTGTTTGACTTGTATTGTCTGAAAAAATATAACAGACCAAAGAGTTTATTCTTCCGTGAATCTATCAACATTTTTTCGGATGTAAGCTACTCTTCTATGCACCCATGTGGAAATGAAATTTACAAAGTATCCGGAATAAATAAAAACTATGATACAAAAAATATTATCCATAATTTTGAAATAATTTACTGAAATAGATGAAGGTATTATATATTCTGAAAGATTGCCAATTTTCTTTCGCTATAGGGCTTTTATTTCAAAAATTTTCGGACTAAAGCGGAAAACTAAAAATTAAAATTTCAGCATTTTTTCAAAAATTTCAACACAAAAAATTTTCTAAATAGCATAAACGATGTATGAAATCCTTTATAGTTTTGGATATTTTTCATATTTTAGAGAAATTCATATTTGTTCAGAATTTTAATTAATATTTTTCTCATCAACACTGAAAAACTTTCAGCTGATTTTCAAATATTGTTTAGTATAAATAAAGTTGACCAATAACTGAATATTCATATATACATATTATGAAAGAAGAGAAACTTAACTTAAGGGTATGAAATTGGAAAAATTACTTTAAGCCCTAGGTAAAGGTAAATATTAAAATAATTGAAAAAATTATAGTAAATATTAATATTTCTTACCCATAACTCTTTTTTACTGGCCGACTAAAAACACCCATGAATTCCTCTAATATATATTCTCAATTCTTTTTGTTTTTAGGGGATCTACAACTATTTTATAATAGCTCATAAAGTTAGGTTAGGAAGACAAGCATCTATGTATGTTTCGGGGAGGGAAAGTGAATATAGCTCTCTTACAAGAGGATTGCTATGAAATGACAGTCGACTATGAAACTTTTGTAACGACTTATGGACAATTCACTAATGTAAGGAACATTGAGGTTACGATGGATTCCACCATTACGCAAATAATAGCGACCATTAACAATTGCTCGGAGAATTTTCGATTAGAGCAGTTAGTTTCGAATGGAATTGAAATAATTGGTTGACCTCCAAATTTCTATTCCGTATGTCCATATGGGTCTGATTACCATATTGTATAGAAGTAATTTTTAGTTCACTGTGAGTTTTAATCGTTTATCTTAAAGTTTTTGTACTTGGCTGAAACGTTGGTTTTTCTTACAGGAATAATATTGCCATTAATAAGTATGGAAACGGATGGTTCTTGGCATAGAGTAAAAGCAGCATGAACACTATTTTTTTACGTTTACGTTTACTCTCCACTTTCTGAACCAGTTTTAATGGGAATCAATATGGTTTTGTAAATTGTAGGAGGCAATATTTTGGTTTTTGTGGCGTGACAAAATGATATTGCTATCGGTTTATATAGGTACTAAGATGTTGTAATTGGAAGGAATATCGTTGGTATAAATATTGTATACGATAGTGTCAAGAATGCTACCCTGAGGGACACCAATTGTGGAATGTTCAGTTCTAAATTCAAACTGCTGATTTGGAAAAATGTTATAATACTCAAGAATAGGGTATAAGAATTTCAGGATAAGTTTTCCGGGTATTTTTTCTAGGATTGGAAGCACGCTTGTGGGTCTATACGAAGAAGGTGTTCAATATAGGTTTGTTGGATTTCGGAATCATTTTTACTAAGAAGAATTTCCAAAGTAAGGGAAAATGTGGGTTGCCAAGGATACTACCGCAAATATATGTGATACAATCTATTGGATTTTTGGGTCATTGCTTTATAAAATCGGAAGTAATTAGATCATAGCCAGGAGCTCTTCTGCGGCAAAGATAATATATACCATAAGTTTGTTTACTTCTGAGGGAGTGAAGTTCTTGGGAGGAAAATTAAGGTAACTTTCATCTGATAAGTCTTTATAGATTTCGTCAGAGTATAGGTTTTTGTTGATGTTTTCGTGTGGTGTAAGAGTATTAAGTATATCCCTGTCAGTTTTTGTCTAGCAGAATTTTTAGCAGGTGTACCGTATTTATTGCGTCTTTTATAAAGCATTCCCCATTCAAATTCTAAAATTTAATTCTCAACCATCGAGTTTTCGATTCCACTGCATCCTTTTTAGTATGAAGAAAACATTGTTCTGGTGAGTTTTTAAATTAAGAAAACTCAAAAGAGGCTGTAAGTTAAGCTTTTAACTGAATCTCGAACCCAAGCTTACTGTGAAAACTCAAGAGCATCTTTTTTTCCACCTATAACCTATACTAAAATTGTTTTTTTTTCAAACTGGCACTTCCAAGTAAATAAATCCTATGAACACTCGAATATCTCTCCAATATTCGATGGTGTTCCTCAGGGAAGTTTACTTAGTCCCATTCTCTACAACATGTAAACATTCGATATTCCAATCTGTCCCGACAGATTCTTTACCATATTTGCTGATGGTAAAATCTCCGTTTTCAAATCCCCAACATGCTTCCGAATTTCTCTAAAAACAAATCCACATTCTGCAGTTACTTCAGAATTTTCAGAGCTTCTTCACAGTCACTTATGAATTTCCAGAGCTTCTTCACAGTCATTTATAGATTTTCAGTACTTTTTCGCAGTAACTTACGGATTTTCAGAGCTTTTTTGCAGCCAATTATGCATTTTCAGAGCCTTTTCACATTCACTTAAGGATTTTCAGAGCTTTTTCACAGTCACTTATAGATTTGCAAAGCTTTTTCACAGTCACATTTCACATCATTGATCGAGCGAGATATGAGTCTTATCTCTGAAAAAAATATTTTTTTTTGATAAAGCGCTAAACATGGCTATGGCAAAATAATAAGTTTTATAGAATTTTTAACAACTTTGACGCATTGTTTGCTCCATAATATAAAATGGCAGAGATGTACTTTCCAAACCACAAAATTGATAGCCGTCTATCCTCTTATTGATTTCCTAAGAACACTAATCGACTTCGTTGGATGTTTAGTCTATCCCCCATAATTACTATTGGTATTTAAATCTGCTCGAAAATAATATAATTTTTACATGAAAGATTTTTCGCCTGAATATGAATTTTTTGGAAATATTTTTCGCCTAAAAATACTTTTTTTTTGGATACTAAAAAATTATAGTTTTTAATATTAAACATAAATTTAGGCGCAAGATTTTGTTTTTTCATTGATTTGATTGCGTTCGTCTCAACTGTTCAAAGGAAAAAAGTTTCGTTTACGTTCATAACGAAATTTATTTGTTCGGAAGAAATTTTTTAATATACTCGTGAATTTTCGAAAATGAATCTTTTAAAGAAAAATTAATTATTAAAAATAACTAAAAGTAGAAATAAAAAGAAATTTTATACGTTTTATAAATATTGCCATAATTTATTGCTATAATATTCATACAATTTAAAACTGAGAATAAATTATGTTATTTTTAATTAATACTTTTGATATTCATTTCCGTTATCTGACCAAAAAAAAATTCTTATTGAAATTTTATAATCACCATATTAATTATTGCCTTTAAGGTAAATGCATAAATATTTATTCAATAAATAGACATTTCCGTGATACCTGTAAAGTGTATATGCATAATTTTAAATATTTGGAACAAACAGTTTTATTGTATTTTCGAATATTCAAAGACAATAAATGCACACCATTTTTAATATTTATTTGAAATAAACAGTTTTTTTTTTTTAAATTCATATAATTTTTTAAAATTTTATGTAGTTAATAATATCTCTTTTTCAGTTAGATTTTTACATTTAAAAAGTATGTCAAAAGTTTTCACTTTATTTCCGTTAATTAAATGTACTAATATATAATCAATGGTTGAATTAATATTATCTTTTAGAGAAATTTAGTATTCTGGAAATATATGCAAAAAAAAAAAATAGTTTTCTGTCCAATATCGGTTTTTGAACTACTCATTGAATTATAATAGAGAAAAAAACGTTAGCGGGCAACAAACAGTTGTGACTATTCGAGAAAGTAAGTATCTGATTAATGATTCCGAACAAGTTGTTATATTTAAACGGTGAAGAACTGCGATCATAGTTGAAGAAACGGAACTATGGTAACATCTTAATGACCCATTGATAAATTTCTGCAAACTATAATATCCATCCATCGAGCTGGTACTTACGGCAAGTGTTTTAGAAATGGCAGTGAAAGTCATCTTCTTACCAAATTCAGAGATGATATCTAAAATTGCCTTTTGAAAATCTTATAAATTAAATTATGAAATATCCTTAAAAATAGTTAATATAAAAGTTATTACAGATGTATTCAATATTTAATAATTGCCAGAGTTTTTAGTATATAATTAGCTATTAAGGACTATCAATCTTATATGAGGAATTAGCAATCTTATTTACGAGTAATATTCAATCCAATGGAAAGGATTATTATTTTAGTTTGCCATGCAAACTTTAAGTTTCTATTCTAATTAAACCTGTGAATTTACACAGAAAATCACAGATTTATTAGAAGAAATTTTCTATATGCTTTCATTTAAATAAAATTTGTGCTTGTTGACGTCAACAACAACAAGCAAAATCGTATTTGTTGAACAAAACTCGAAGCCGAAACTACAATGTTGCCATCGAAGAGCTTTGCGTTGAAAAGTTGCTGCTTCACTGACTACTGCGTTAGAGGCCGTCGCGTGATCTACTGCGTTAGAGGTCGGCATCATGTCGTCCGTTGAATTGAAGTTGACTTTGTTCAACACGGTATGTGGGATGGTTGTCAACAAATTATATACTCCCATCATATAAGGTTATTCATTTTTTAGTTTGGAAAGTAAACTTCTGTCCTTTAATATTTATTAACTATATATATCAATCTAAGATTTATTTATTTAGATAAAAATATGCCATATTATAATATTGATAATGTTTTGCACTTTTTCGAACAAAATTTTCTTCACCAGTGAGGCTCATATTTTTGATCGTATCAATAAACAAAATTACTGTATATGGGGCTCTGGAAACCTACAAGAGACTGTAAAAAATCTATTTTATTCGGGAAATTATGTTTTTTTGAAAATGGAGAAGGTCTGAAGATTTATTTTTTTCGAAAATGAAGAAGAAGTAGCCGTTACCATTTAGTCTGAGAGCTATGACCCAATAATAAACAACATTTTTTGTAGTCCTAAATTAAAGATTTTAGTTTGGAGCATATGTGATACGACACATTTTGCCTAAAAACTTCCACAACGCGTAATTTCGAAATTTAGTGAAGTCAATTGGTCTAAAATTTTTTCACATATAAGACTTAATTTTTGAAATTATACAAAATAGTACAGTTTAAATAATATTAAAAAAAAAAAGTAAAAATTGTTAAAAATCAGAATTTAAAATGTATTTTTATTCAACTTTACTTTTCAAAGCACAAAACAAATGACTATTTATTTAAATATTTATATTCTAATAGAATGAAAATAATTTTTATTATAGCCTATTTATTATCACTATTTTACGAGAATTTTTTATTTTTAAAATCGACGTAGTGTACATAATAAATATTTTATATAAAATATTATTTATCAGCTTATATTTTATTATTATTTACAAATAATAATTATTATTTTTCAAAATAATTTATAACTCCAAATGAATCAAATTTTATAGCAACACAATATATTTAATGTGAATGAAAATAATTTTCACCTTCAAATGATGATATTTTGAAGAGGTCTAAAGGTCTGCTACGTGTTTATTATACTTTACAGGTGAAAGTGCTCTTTTCTTTGCTTTATATTATATGTTTACAAAAACAATATTACTATCTTTTTTTTTTGCTTCCATAGTATTTTTATTACAGTTAAAAAACGGATAATTTGTAGAGTTTCATAAATTTTTTATATGGTCTTTTTATAGTCCACTTAAAATTTCTTGTTAAATTTATGAGTAATTTAATATTTCATCAATTTTAGTACAATAAATTATTTCAATTTAGGCAAATTATAATTTAACAAAAAAATTTACAAAAAATTGATTATAGATATTATTAGGAAAAATTTTAATAGTTTTAAATAATATCATTTTACTGTTTATTAACTATTAAATATTATGTATAAATATATGTGAAAAATGCAATATTATTTGGTAAATACATTTTAAATAAAAAAAGTTTTCTTTGAAATTTCAATTTCTTTTTTTTTCTAGTTCAAAAATTTTTCAAAATGAAGAAAAAATTTCAAAATTAATTAATGTCCTATTTTCTGAATAGAAATACTCAAATATTGGTACATAAATTCTAATATTACCTCTTAGAATATATAAATATAAAATATTTGCCATTATCATTGATGAAATATATTTTTAAAAAAGTTCAATTTAAAAAAGATGGTGTTCGCAGACTATGACTTTGTTGAAGCATAGTCATGGTGGTATTTCTTTTCCATGAAACTTCCGTCGAAACCAAGTGCATTAAATTGATCTTGATCTTTCTTGACCAAAGCAATCAGGTTTTCATTGACCCAATATTGGTCCGGTATATTAACCAGTTTACTGCATCCATTCTGCATTTTAGGCAGACATACTGACTGGTGCAAGTATCGCGGATATCATCACCATCTGAACGGGGTGGCGAAAAATGCCTTCCTTTCTTTTTTGATTTATTTCCTTTAATTAAATACTATCGGGGCATATATGCAGTTTCGTACCTATTTAAATAAAAATATTAGTGTTAAAAAATTAAAGTAGCAAAACAAAAATTCTATTTTTTCATAAAATTTAAGTAAAAATTTTTATTGACTGAATACTTAAAGAACGAACAATTGGAATTTTTAAGATTCCAAATTTATTAAAAATAAACAAAAACTATAATAACATTAATTTTTTTTTATATTGTTAAAATTAAACAATTTTTTATATTGTTAAAATTTTAAGTATAGTTACTATTAAACTCAAAGAGCTATCATACTCGAGTGTCGATTAAAAATAATTAATTTTGAACATTTTCCTGTCATTCATGAATCGATATTAAATGCAGTTTTTTTTTAAAGAAATCAGTTTTTTTCTCGATTTGGAAAAAAATGGCTACATTCAATATATTTTTGAAATATTATTTTTAAGTAAGAAAATATAGTATTAGAAATTGTTAATCTTAATAGTCTTCTGGTAATACTTACCTAGAGGATAATTCATTTTACGGTTAGTAATGTACAGCTTCTCTCATTTTACAATTGTCTCAAAAAATTTTCGTTAACAATTAAATTCTCTTAGCTTATAATTTGCCATTTTTGGGTAAATATTTTTTATTTCACTAATAAAAAAATAGAAAATATGGCAATGTCGGAACTAGCATCAGGATTTTTTCAACAATTTTTCTTCAGCGATGGAAGATACGTCAATAAGCAAAATTGCTATATACTCGTATGAAATTCCAAAACCCTATACATAATTTTGAAGAAACTATTACTCCCACGAAAATACAGTCACTTGCGTTTAAATTTCATAGGACGCATAGCTTTGGGATTTGATGAGGTAAATATATGTCCAAGATCGCGCGATTTGATACCGCTTGAATTGTTTTGATAAAATAACAAAAAAAAAGTACTTAACTAGATAAATTTATAAACTTTTCGAAAATTATATGCAAAAAAGCCCTTCAAAAATTATATATAATGGCAAAATGTTTATAATATAATACTTAAAACAAAAAAGTAGAATTAAAACAAAAACTATAATTTATGGAATTTTGATTTCCAAAGCACAAATTGAATAATCCGTGTACGATTATTTTCAATAGCTTAGGCCCTAAAAACGCTTGTATTAAAATACTTTGATTATAAAATAACTGATTAGCTCAGAAATCTTATATATTTTAGTGGCGCATATATTTGTTCACTAAACATTTAACCAAACCCTACAATAATACTTAAAATAGGAATTTTGAATGATACACTATAAATGATATTTTATATAAATATGAAAAATTATTCCAAAAATAAATTTCATACGCCATCTATAAGTTATTGAGCAAAATCTTCTAAATAATTAAATACTAAATGAAAAAGAAATCGTTACAAATTAAAATTTTGCAGACAGCTAAAGTGGCCTAGTTTCCTTATTGTAAGTTTGTTCACTTTCTTTGGCAAAGATTAGACCGACTCTATATATAAAGTTGTCTTCTTAATTTATGGGGTTTTGTCTGACGTAGAAATCAAGTCTATTTTCAAAGTGTTACTCCTTTTATATAGGCTAAGCAAAGGATTTCGGAAAGAATCCAACTCTCCATCATTGATAGGAGTGCATAATAGGATCGTGTATGAAATTGGACGAGTTGGAATTACAATAAATAGCTTGACCCAGAATGCAATCAGAGAATAAGTTGTTGGGGTTCCGTTAACTTAACGCATATGCGTTAAAACACTTTGATGTGGTAGCTTATTTCTTACTCTTTATTTGTACTCATAATTTCCTTACTAGCCCATCTTACCAACGATTGTCATTAGTACAGGTGACAAATGTATTTGTATATTTTCATGATGTTTATTCAATAGTTAAAAGTACTCAGATTGCTAGATCATTTTTTTAAAAGCTTTACGAATCACCCGAAATCTCTATTAGATTTATTCAATTCATATTACCATGAGTAGTAAGTCTTTAATAGTAAAATTGTAGAAAGTAAATAATCAAATGTAAATAAATAAGAAAAAAAAGTCAAGTTTATTGTCAATTAATTTATGGTAAATCAATAAAACCAGAGAAAATCCATAGGTAAATGTTGTTGTTCGTTGAAAATATACCATCATATAAAAAGAGTATGTTTGTATGTATGATAGTAAATGCTAGGTGGGAGAATACACCATTTGTTTATTTGCACTTAACACTTTACAGACTATTGGTCTTTAAGTCTGTAAATAAATGGGAAGCGTTAAGTTATATGTTTAATAGATTTTTCTAAGCCCATAATTTTCAATCCTAAAAATAAATTTTAATCGATGTCACATACTGTATATACAGATAAAAATATTATAAAAGAAAAAAAAACCGATTTAAATTGAAAATCGAACACGATCAAAGCAATTACGATAAAAGAAATCGATACAAGGAAATTTTCTAGATATAACAAAAAAAAAAATAATCATAATACGAACGTGCTCAAACTGATGGCGGTAGGCTTTTATACAGCTAAGACCGTAAGAAGGTAAGAAACAATAGTTGTGTTTAAAGTAGAGTCTTCCATACAAATCAAGTTGAAAATCCAAAAAGTCGATCAGTAGGCTGGATATATTCACGTGTGTGCACAAATTTTTCCCATTTACCACTTTTCTGTCGTCTCTTTTTCCCCTTTCTATGTTATCATGATACATATGTATGAGCATACACATATTTTCATTTATGCTAAAGCTAGGTCGGTTGGTTGGCTTTTACTTTGCATTTCTTCAGACTCTGAACTACTTTCTTACCTGAATTTATTAAATATTGGTTTTCGTTTGATATTCATTTTACAACTTTTATCGACAATTTAGTTATTTATTTCTATTGCAAAATATTGATTTTTTTTTTTAACCAATCACGTTTTTAAACTATCACAACGTTTCACTATGCCGCCATTTCTGTTTAAATATTTCACTATGCCGCCATTTTTGTTTTCGCTAAATTTTTATTTTGGCTCATCAAACAAATATAAATAAATGTGCATTTTTAATTTTTTCTAAAGCTAACAGTGTTCAGATAGCTAACTTAATCGATAAACGCTATAGTTTTGATTTAGAAAAAGTTGAGAAAAAAAATTTAATAAAAATTAATAAATCAGTCAAAACCAAAATGGCGGGTATATGAATGAATGTTGAGAGAAAAACGCCCAATATTTACAAGCTTTAAAAGTAAAAATTTGAAACGAAATTATTTTAAAGAAAAGACATTAAATTTGCTTTGATTAATATTAATATTGTATATTTTTTTTTATTAAAAAAAAAAATTTTTCAAACGACAAATTTGGCAGGTATTTTTTAGTCTCTGTTTTTCATAAACTATTTAATAATATTTTTGAGTATATTTTATAGATTTGGTTTATATTATTTTTTTTTTGTTTAAAAAATTTTAAAATTTTAATATTAGAAATTATTTGGTTTACTCTTATTGTCATCAAGTATTTTTTATAATTATTCGGTCGACCGTTAATATTGTCGTTCTGTGATTTTGTCAAGTTTCTATTTATTGTATTTTCCATAAAAATATCGTTTGTTGATGTCGGTTTTAAGTTTTTTAAATTTTCTCTAATTTTTTTATATATTCTATTTAATTCTTTTCTGTTTATTATTTATTTAATTAACGCATAGAATTAGATTATTTTTATTAATTTAATTATATAAATTTGTAAATATTGAAAAAATTTTGCTGACCTGTTTTTTGACAAATTTTTTGAAAAATGTTTTTGTCCTATAATATACCATAAAATTGTCTACCATTTGTTTTTTGTTTTTAATCAATTCTTTTCACCACTGAATTTTGCATAGGTATTAGGAGCAAAATTAATTAATTAATTAAGATTCAAGCACATTAAAGAGGAAGAAATATAGTCAAAAGCAGTTATTTAACGTTTTTAGTAAAATGTCAATGTTTTTCTTTTTCGATTTTATGTCAAACATAAATAATATTGTAGTATTTACCTTTATTTTTTTTGGAAATTTTACAATTTTACCTACATAGTTCGAAAGTAGATGAAAAGTATTTGTTTTTTATGTCAGATAACGGATAATTTGAATTTAGACGAATTTGATTATAGATAAATTTGGAAAAACTAACAGTAAAACGTCAGATATGGAAAAACCTTAATAGTGCGAAATCTTTATAAAATATGCATGTCAATAGTAGATATTAAATTTTTATAAGAAATCAATATGTCGCGGGAAAAAGAAAATAAATAACAAACCATATTGTTAGCAAAAGAGGAAAGAGAAATAAATTAAAATAAAAAGCAAATATAGAAAAAAAAAACGATGAAGAATAAAAATTCGTTTCGTAATGTAATTAATTATAATCTTTGTTAATTTTTTGTCTTTTTGTAACAGTCCATGTATCAGTACAAGTCACTTAGATTCTGTATAAAATCTATTACTTAAAAATATAGTGTTTTTTTTTTAATTTTAAAGATATTTTTATAAATAAATAACAAAATCAATAAATAGACTTTATAATTAGCATTACAAAAGAAAAATATACTATAAGTATATACTTATACAAATTAAATGGCATTACTTTCTACTAATTTAATATGAATTCTTTATCAAAAAATTCGAAATTTTCTATTTTTCGGAATATTTTTTTGTTGAAAATTCGTTTTAAATAGGAAGTGATACCATTTTTTTTTTTTTTTGAAGGTTATGCCTATCGATTATTTGGCATGAGCTGAATATGCCAAATTTTGTGCTTCATATGAACGGCCATAGTGTCCATGTTCTTCATGTCCATAGTGCGAAGGATGGGCAACAACTTCATAGCTTTGGCTGGAGTGTTTAGAATCGAACAATTTCTTTAATCCGATAATTCCTGAGAGTAGAAGGGCCAATTTGCCAATAATTAAAGCTTTGAAGGCGATCAGAGCCAAGAAACCGATTGCCAATGGAAGGAGGGCAGCAGCCTTCAATTTGAACAGCAACAAAAGTGGAAGGAGGAGTTTTTTACCCTTCTTCTTGGTTCGTGCTGTAATAATAATAAATAGAAGAAAAAAAGTTTTTTTTTTAGTATCCAAAAGTGTATATATTAAAAAAAATTTTTTTTTTTTTTAAATTGTTATTTAAATTATAATTTTTTGAAAAGTTATAAAAAAATCTTTAATTTTAAACCATTCGTTTTTAGTAATAATAAGAGAATGGAATTTTCTTTTATATAAAATTTCAGTTTTAAATTGATAATAATTTCACAGAAAGCATGATTAAATTGCATCACGTGAGGAAAAAAAAACACATTTTACGAATTGGACATTGACATTGAAACCAGATTTTCTCTCATCTTTGAAAATGATACTCAACTGCCTAGGTGTGGGGTAATAATTTACTTTCTTTTTCTCCTGTGGCCTACATTTTTTTTTTTTTAAATAACGTATCACTTTCTTAAATTTAAATTTCACTAGTTAAACTTGAAAAAAAAAATGAAAAATTCTTTATAAAGTTTGCATTTTTTAAATGAATTTTTGCTACTACGAGGGAAATTTTGGTGATTCATAGCAGAGATAATTTTATAAATTTTGAATGAAGATATAAAAAAAAAATACATTTATGAGTGTCACTTGAGTAATTCCTCTTTTGTTAGTGTACTTGACCATGAAAATGGGAAGGTCCTAAAGTCATGACCATCCTAGAAAGTGTCAAGATTTGATCTTGAATTTTCATTAACAGTAATAAATAGTAATATCCATTGTAATCTCTAACTTGGTCAATAAACTTAATTGGATAAAAATCGTTCTTATAGAGAAATGCTTATTATTGTGACCACGAAATTGTGCAATAAAAAAATCGAAAGAAATGAATTAATTTTTTTGTAATCTTTTTTGAACTAAATAAATCTTATCATTATTATTTTTTTTTCCTTCATAATATCTAATCGTATAGCTTGAAGATTCCTAATTTTACTTTCGTATTCGAAATCGAAATGGAATTATGAAATTTTTTTTTCGCAACGGAAAACTTTTATTTGTCCGGTCTTAGTTTGTTCATCTTTATCTTATGTTATTCGTGCAATTTTTTTTACACCATTAATATCGAAAAGGCTTTGTATTGAATTGATTGATGTAATTTGGGGATTTTATGATATTATGCCAACCAATTTTTATTAAGTAATAATGTACATACCTTCTTCTAATGATCGTTGCATTTCTTGAATGGAGTCTTTTGGTACTTTGAATTGAAGTGTGTGCGTACCAAAGAATCGGGCAATCCTTTCAACCAAAAGTGAATCGACCTCATTTTCACGAGCCTCCGACTCTTCAGGTAGGTCAATATCGTTTAAGGAACGACCTGTTGGAATGTCGTCAGTTTTGACAAGTTGAATGCCTTCAGACAATTTAACATCATCATTTTGTGTGTCAATAAAATGTAGGGCACGTTCCTAGAATTAATATAATATTCAAAATTAGTCACGGTCATTCCAAAAATACATAAACAAATTTCTCCTAAATGGTTTTTTTTCTACAATTAAATACTTTCACTCATTTAGGTAACATTCCTCAATTATCAAATTACGATTACAATAAAAATGATTTAATTTCAAAATGATTTCCTTTTAATTTAATCAAATTACAGAAAAAAAAACTATAAATATTTTTATTTAAAAAAAAATACAAGGAATCTGTTTTTCTTTTAACAAAAAAAAAAATACATTTCATTTTATCCACTTTAACTTACCTTCAGACACAAGAACATGGACTTGTCACCACATTCCTTGACCAATTTTAAAGCTGTGGTCAATAGAGTATCCGTTTCAGTAGGTACCGCCGACGCAACAGCCAATATGGCAAATAAGTAAGCAAATCGATTCATTTTGCTAGTGATTTGTTTTTTAATATATTTTTTTGTTGTTGTGATTATTTCTTAGTTAAGAAATCAGGTACAGTACACTTAATATTATTGCGTATAATCCAAGCAAATTTTGGCACTTTTGTTTTGTCCGTGTTATCGTTGTGAGCCCGAAAGCTTTTGCGAAAAACAAGAACTATTTTTCAAAACTTATTTCAACCTTATTGGTTTTTGTAGTTATTACTTTTTTTTTTTTTGTTCAGTTACTGATAAGGTATCTCTGTCTGGTTGTTATTAGCCAGAAAGCAATCGTTGAACTGTGACTAGAAGACACCGATGTCCGCGTTTTATTCACTCAGATGGCGATCATGTTATAGAATTTAAATTAATGTCCGATTTGAAATCATAAAAGAGGTATCAATTGAGGAGGAGAAAGAAGATACGCAGCAGAAGCTAAAGTAAAAGCTGTGTAAAAAAATATATATATTAACGAAGACAACACCAACAGAGACAACTAAAACTGAATTAAATATATCTGAATGAAATGGAGAAAAAAAAAACAAAACGAATATAGTATGAGACATTTTACATTTTTTTTATTCATACATATATGAAAGTATGCACACAAACAACTAGCAAATACGTAAACTAATACATTTGGACGCTATAAAAGTTGTTATTAAAAATTATAGAAAGATACTCATATAAATTTATAAATGTATGCTTAAAGAAACCTAAACTGAATAGCACTAATAACAAATACAAAAGACACGTTATCATATTATGAGTCTCCCTGTATACATTAGTGAAAAATAAAACTAATAAAAAAAAAACTGCGATCACCAATTACTAAAAGACAAACTACAGTTTAACTTATACATGTTCGGTTCACTTTGATATGGTTTACCGTAGCTCTACCACCGGTTGGCCAATAAATATTCTTACTTATTTCCCCAATGCTGGGGGACTCACATTCATACCATACCTCTCCATGGAGCACATTCAACCAATCATATAAAAATATGTGTATACATATATGGATGGCCTCCTAGCCAGTTTTCTGTAAAAGTAGCATTTCTCATTTACAAAATATACAAATAGAAAATTGGCAAAAACCAAAAATCAAAAAAAAAAAAAATCTGGTGAACAGTTTTCCATAAAATATACAAAAAAAAAAATAAAACCAAAAACATGTGAAAAGCATAAAAATTAACAACAACAAAAAATAGAAAATTAGGCCCAACATTGTTTTATTTATCATGCTACTACTCTTCACTGTGATCGATGGTCTAACATATAATCTATAGTATCGATAATAGTGTAAAGTTTATGAGGGGATGTACCGATTATGTACATACTAGATGTACTTATTTCAATGCTCATAGTAGTTGCAGAGGATATAGGATCGCTCCGTTGATACGGTAGCAAATAAAGTGGAACATATACGATTACACGCTTCTTGCATAGGCAGATTATGCTAAAGGCATGTTTTTCATATGTTTAAGACAAATCCGGTGCATTTACTACTACTCGTTGTTAGAATGCTCGTAAAGACAATGAGTCAAAATGAATAGTATAACGCATATACGAGTAGTATACAAGTTTTATGATACTAACAAGAAGAAGAAGCCGTTGTACGAGTGTACATTCAACAGCAATAGTACAGTTTGCCATAAGTACACGTACGTGTATGCACATAAAAGTGTGGTTATATTAGAAATAAGAAAATAATAACAAGAATCAGTACAGTTAATTGGTGCAATGTACTCGTATAAGAATAAACAGTACTGCAACATAATCTTCAATATTGGAAGATGATCATCAACAACAACCTATTGTCGTTGTCGTCATCACGAAAAGCCTTAGCCGAGTAGTCAACAAACATCATCAATGGCCGATTTTTTTTTTGTTTTTTTTTTTTGTTATGGTAAGGTGGAAGTTATTGAAACATAAAGTGTGGAACTTTAACCCACTAAAACCACCTTGCTTGGTCATATTTCTATATCTCCCCACGGAACCGCCATCAGGCAATCACTACTTTGGTGAATTATTTCTAGCATAATTATTTCCTCTCATCTAAAAGGCAGGTTTTTTAAAGGACTTCGAGAGCCTTCGAAGCCGTTCCCTCAGGGCAATGACAGTCTCTGGCGTCAGGGACCTACCAGCTCACTTCTGAGGATCTTCTCTTTCCGCATTGAATCGGGTTCGGTAAAATAACACGTGCTCCGCGCTTTTTACCATCCCGTAACAAAAAAGGCTTATTGGGCTAGAATCCAACGTAAACCGAAATTTGTAACCCCAAAAAGATCTCTCTCTTATCAAAATTGGGATAGGTAGTAGCCAACATCACTATGTTGTCGATCAATGCATGGATCCTTTGCCGAGATAACACGGTGTATCCATGTGCCATCAGGGGCATTATTTCACCTTCTTTTGGACTTCTTTCTTTCCTCCGCACGAGCCTCGGATCGTCACACAGTGTCACACCTACCTCGCCGGCGGTTTAGGCTCTACCCCTCATCTGCCAGTATTTTGATCGGTATCATTCCGGCCACAACATAAATATTATACCATTCGACATACGCAGGCCACCCTCAATGCGCTCATACGGTAGGCTGATATGTAAATTGCTCTAATGAACACATGTGCAAAAATTTTCGCTGAATGTAGTAGGATTGACTTGACCACGGTCATAAACAAGGTCCTGCTACTGACTCCAATGGTCGGCATAAAGAGTGCCAGTGCCATCATTGGTCCCGCATCCTTCTTACCACAGCCTCGCATCAATCATCGCCCCTATATTCTTTAGAGAAGGGCAATCCTATTGCTGATACTTTCCTTACTCTTCTTGCCCGTGATAAGGACTACAACAGTCTTATGGTCCGCACGTCTGCTGGGAACTTCGAACTGAAGCAATAGTCTCATTACAAAGCTGTTCTACCTCTTAACCACATTTTGCCACTACGACCACATCAACATCGTCAGCGAATAAGGTGATTCTCGCCTCCTCTAGGATATGCAGCCTGCGAATACCATCATACATCACACGAGCCCTGTGGGCGCAATTCGTGATGCTTTATGATCTCTCTTTACTGCTCGTTCTGCACAAAAGAATTCTACTATTCAGATAGTCTTCTATAATGCTGGTACTGTACTCCGAAACACCCATTGAGCTCAGTGCGTCAAGGATGAAGCCCCTTATCGCCGAGTTGAAGGCGCTCTTTATATCAAGGGTTATGATAGCGCAGTAATTTGTGGAGTCTTATCTTCACTTTTCGCTCTTCATAGCTTTAAGTGCTGTGCCAACGACCAAATTAATAGCATCCAAGGTGGAGCGTGCCCTCCTGAAGATAAGCCCCTTTGCCTGTCGGTGAATTCCGCGAATCGGTTGCATAGAATGCGTTCGAGGATTTTACCTGCCCTGTCCAGTAAACAAAATGGTCGGTATGATGAAGGGTCCCCAAGTTGTCGAAACACATACTTAAACAGCGGACTACCCTGGGCCATCCGCTATCCGGTACAGCCATTTATGGGCTTATATTGCTCACTGAGAATGGCGACATCTACTTTCCGCTCACGCATACTCTGCTGCAAGAGATCTTGCGCAGCCTCGCAGTGATTGAGATAGAGCTATATTATTTTGATTTGCTTTTCCCGTTTACCTCATGGGCCCTAAGAAAGACCAGGCACCTACAATCCATTACCGAGTGTACTATTATTGCAATGCATCCATGACTGTGTATCAACAATTGCTCACACATGTATCTCCGCTAACTTACTCGTACGTAAAATCATAAAGTGCAGAAGTACAGTCGGAATCATTAAGGAGATTTTTCAGATTCATGCATACACGCATTAGTTTAGGTACGAGTAATCCATTAGTAGGCGTTTCATTGAGTAAAAACTGAAAACCAGACAATCCACCGCTATGAACTTGAACGAATATGCAGTCGATGGCCATAAGAGTTCATAAGAGTACGCGAACTTACTAAATACGTACCTGAAAAACCAACACCTTACACGCATATTTACAGTTACAGTTCACTTTATTGCATAACATTAATAATTTTACATTTGTCCAATACAATCTTAAAACTATTTTTCCTTAAGAATATTTAATCCTAGCTCAAATATTTGTCTTTATTGTTCTTAGCGTTCTGCTAACATTGAATAAGTTCCTACGATTATATAAATAAGATTTTAATTTACTTAATTTGACTTTTTTTTTTTAAAACATGCTTACATCCTATAACCTAACCTTAAAACTTAATTCTACTCTTATAAACTAACATGCAATTTTTACAATTATTCCTAAGAACTATTCTTAAAACTACAATGACGTCCAGATATCCTTCGGTGCATCCGACCTTGTGTGATGTAGTTGCTACCCACGATGTTGTCCTTTTGGCTTCTTCTTGTACATCTGGAGGCGTTGCTCCAGAGCTTCTTCTGTGTCCTTCACTAGAAGTAGCGGTGACAGGTACTTGTTGTTCCTCAAGGTTTCCAGTAAGTTGCCGTTCGTCAACTGCCTTATTTCCCTGTTTGGATGATGGGCTAATGACTTCACCCATTTGTGCATTATCCCCATTTGCCATACTACAAATGGGGTAACGTCTGCCTCCCGGTACAACCTGTCATTTGAAATAAACTTTTTTGTATGGATAGATCTTCCGAGCCCTGTGGTTTTTCGTAAGATCTTCCTTTCCAATCTGTGCAGTTCAGTTGCTACCGTTGGGGAAATAGATAATCAGGTGGGGAAGCCGTAGCATAGGTACGCTCTTATAAATTGCTTATAAATAATAAGCTTGACGTCCTTGCGTAGGATTTCTGAGCGATACATTCTCAGAAGCCTGCAAAATATGCCGTTGGCTTTTTTAATTTTATCCCTGACAAAGGAGTTGAATTTGAGGTTCTTGTTGAGATTCAAGCCTAAATACTTAAGATTCTCTACGCGCCTCATTAACGTGTTATCCTAATCGCCAGACCCGTAGTCTATGAATTTCTTCTTCGTGATGCACAAGCACTCAGACTTTGGAATGTTTACTTGAAGACCCCATTCCTTATAGTATTCTGTCAGTTTATTGACAGATACTTTCATAGCTTCCAATGCTACTTTAGGTCGCATTGATGCACTGTAGACTAGGGTATCGTCGGCGTATAATACCATATGAGTATTTCCGCTTAATTGAACCTTACATATATCTGCAATGTAAAGGTTATATAGCTTAGGACCAATTAATGAGCCTTGGGGTATGCCTGACAATACGTCGAAGAACCGTGAGTAAACGTCTCCGCATTTTAGTCTGGCTTTTCTAAAAGCTAGAAAACTAATTATCAGATTAACCAGATATTTTGGAAAATTCATTTTAATTAGTTCAAATATGATACCCAAGTGCGGTATGCTATCGAATGCCTTTTCGATATCTAGCGAACAGAGCCATGTAACATAGAACGGTTTTTAATTCGTTCCAGTATAACGTCTGTGTGTACCTTTAAAAGTGCGTGCTGTGTAGAGTGGCCTTCACGAAATCCATATTGGAATTCTGGAATTATGTTTTCTTCCTCGATGAAGAGATTAAGCCTGTCTAGGATAAACCTTTCAAATAATTTTCCCACATTGGAAAGGAGTGATATTGGCCGGTAGTCTGCTTCCGTGTAGGAGTGCTGTTTCTTTTGGATGGTTACGATATCTGCCGACTTCCATATTGTAGGGAAGTACCCATTGTTAATGCAGTTATTGCAAATGAGTGTTAGCAATGTTATTCCTTCTTCTGGAAGGCATTTCATTACTAGACTGGGTATACCCTCCGGACCATGGGATTTTTTCCTAGATGACCTCTCAATGTAAGATTTGATGTCGCTTTTTGCAACGAAACAATGTTTTACCTTTGTCGGATTCGTGCTTGGATTATCCGATGAAAAGTAGGTTATTGGTGCCGAAGAGCTCTCCTCGTTCCTATATCCTGCTTTGCGTTTGAATTCCTCTACGGTATCTTGCACGATCGGTTTATTATCGAAAGTATTATGGCTGCCATAAACTTTGGAATAGTAATTTGCGAACATTTCGCTTTTGATTTTATTATCCGTGATAATTCTATTCCCCTTCTTCAGACCTGGGCTGCCTTTTGTTCTATCCCTCATTAATTGCTTAATTTTGGAATAAGCATATGGACCGGGCTCTATGTTACGTAAAGTACGTTTGAATGCATCGTTCCATTGGTCATTAAGTCTGGCAGTTATTTCTTGCTTAAGGCTTTCAATTTGAATTTTGATCGCCTTGAAATAATTTTCGTCCCTACTCGGATTATTGTATGCCCTGTAGAGTGCTTTATTTAAATTATTTTTCCGTTTTAACAACTGCTTAGTGTGTGGATCGATGGTATCTGCTGTGCTGGCACCAATGTCAACCATTTTGGTGTTCGCTTCCATTGAGGACACTAAGGATTCGTTAAAGGAACTAATTAAGTTATCTATATGATAACAAGAAAGGTTCTGATAGGCCGGCTTTTTGAGAATATTTTAGTCTTTCTTGAACTTTTTCCAGTTCGTGTCTTTAAAAGATCTAAAGATTCTCTTTGATCCTAGATTGGATCGTTGCCTTATAGGTGTTACACGCATATTTATGCACTCGTCTATACATAAGTAGAAGGAGTAGCCATTTCTGTGGCTTTTTCAGAAATTCTTTCAAGGATATACAATATAAACGGGAGACTTTCTACTCAAAAGTATTTAGTACAAGTACTTGTTCATTCTAACCGTTTAATCAATCCCATATTTTTGAATTGTTGGAAGAGTGATCTATTTTGTAGCTCAAAAAATAAGGGTTTGCCATTTAACAATTATGAAAAACAATATATCAGCAAAGTTTGAATTTCCTTAGGAAAAAATTATGCCATTTTATAATGCGAATCGATTAGCTACAAAAAATTTTAAAATTTTTCTACAAAAGATGTAGTTCCGGAGTAGCCTTTTTTCGTGATTTTTTTAATATAAAAAAATTTAATTAACGATGAGACTCATTTCTGGCTTAGTGGATACATCAAATACCATAATTTTACATATAAATCTCTAAAAACCTACAAGTGACAGTGCAAAAGACTTTGTATTCTCGAAAAATGACTGTCTAGTATGCATTTTAGTCTGAAGTTGTTATTGGCTTATATTTCTTACAAAATGAAGGAAGAGAGATGCTGTATGATTACTGACATTATTTTTGATCTAATTTAATAATTTGAATTTGGACTATATGCTATTTTACTAAATTGATATCACAATAAGCAATTCTCTACTGTTGGACTTTTTCATTAATAAAGTATATCAAAAAAATTGGTTACGTAGATAATCCTCAAATGTTGAAGTATTTAAAATGACAGCATCCGTCAAGTACTGGCTGAATTATAGAATAAAATTGACGTACAATTACCCCAAAATAATTGAGTACTGCAACACGTATCATGGCTGCTTTTTAAATATTATTGTATTATATAAACTATGATCAAAATATGAATTTAAAATATATTTAGTTTAACTTTACTTTCCTTTGCTTTATGAAGATAAGGAAATATGGTAAAATCGATCATATCCACTTCAATACATTTTAAGAATAATATCCTTATATGAATTTATCTCAGAATCATGGGAATATAAAAGTGTGTCATTCAGAGTTCGTAGCGAAATTGAAAGTTACCTAAGAAGGTATACAAAAAATTTCACAGGTTTTTCTTTTTTGATCGTCATTTTTTCATTTTTGTTGTTTTCAAACATCCACCAACGTAAATACGATGTCTTCTGCTCCCTTGAATATTTCTTCCACATCAGTTCTTTAAATAAAGTATTATTTAGGTTTTTTTTTCTAAAATATTTTGTTGTTTTTTTTTTGCGTTTTCCTCTGAAGTCGGGTAACTTCTCTCGGCGAAAGTTGACAAATATTATCTACCACATGTCTCGTACTTATTGGTAATAGTACGTGCACTCGTTTGTTACTATTGTGAAGAACACGAATACGAGTATGTATGTTAAATACATTAGAGCAAGTGCTAATTGCCGTGCAGGTAAACTGAAAACTGAAAAAAAATACTTATTCCTGTCTGTGGTTTTGACCTACCGCTGTCTGATATACTCGTACTCGTACTGAAATATGAGGCGGAGAAAACCGAAACAGATCTTCGCCTTCATTTAGTTTACCACCTTTTGAAATTGGTATCGGAATTCGCAAACAAAAAGGAAATTCATTGGCAAATAGAGAAAAAATGTGTCACCGTCACATCAATTTCAATGGCGCAGGTGGATTCCACACCTGTTCATATCTGTTCAGATAAAATGAGTATTCAAGTCAAAAGAATTTAGAAATTTTTCCTTTTCTTTTCGGTATTTCAAGTGGAAGATCTTCTTTCAACATCTTATGTGTGGGATCTGTGTACTCATATTTTTTTTTTATACGAACATATATCATCGTATGTCTGTGCATTTTTTCAAATATGACTCAATCGCATATAAAGAAATTTTCAAGTAATAAAATCTTTAGGCACAATGGAAATAATGATAACCGAGTTACCTGATCAAAATAAAAATCTTTGAAAAATTTCTTATTGAAAAGAATTTCATGAACAAAATAATCTTATTTTTATTTTCTTTCTTCTGTTTTTTGTTTGTTTGTTTAAGCTTAAAAATATTAACAGTCCTTATGACATTTTTCAATAAATTTTCCTCTTTAAGCTAAATGGAAAAAAAGAATAATGGAAATTTTCGCTTCGGAAAGTAAAGTTAAAAAAAGCACACATTTAAAATTTAGATTTTAATAAAAGTTTTACTTAATTATAATGCTTAAACTTTGCCATTATAAAAATAATAAAATAATATTCATATTTTTTTAGCCACCAAACTTCTTCGAGGACTCGATTCTTTTAATGTAATTTTTTAATGACTTTTACATATATTTTGGGATGTAACACGTATAGATGTTAGTTTTTAAATGCTCTAAATTATGATAATTATTTTTTTTGAAACGATCTTTTATGTAATCTTATTAAAAAAAAAGTCCAACTGCATAAAATCGCATGATCGTGGAGGGCAACTGACGTATTATGGGAATTTTTCGCACAATAAAGCCAGCATATGTCGTATTGTGTGACTTGTAGCGCTGTTTTCTTAAAATTATAAATAGTTTAGATTAAAATTATTGAGTTGAGGCCAAAAAAAAGTTGGTTATTAAATGGCCATAGTCCTCAGAATTGATGGTAACAGTTTCTCTTTCTTCATTTTCATGAATAACACTTCGCTTTGAATGACCCCATTCTAATAGAGCTAGGAAATTGGGTGGTGGTATGAAAAAACACCATTTTTTTTAAGGACATGCAGTCCTAGAGGGGCACTTCCAACATCTGAAGGGGCACTTCCAACATCTGAACCATCCGTAGCAGTACGAAGGGTGGTTAATGGTAATGGCAAGGAAGAAACAATTAACACCAAGACTCCTTCCAAAATAGCTCTCTCTTTTCAATCCCTGTTATACGTTTATTTTTCCACATAATTTTTTTCCTACCTTTATCTTGACCTTTTCACTTCCTAGCCTCTCTCCTTTTCCCCTTTGGTGTCTCTAGTTTAAATATGGCATGCATTTTTTTGTTATGTTTGGGTAGGAAAGCAATAGTGACATGATAAAGAACTCCTCCTACAATTCCGCAACACTAGCCTACCAGCATGCCCTGCACTATTCCATCTTCTAGAAGTTCTGGTTAACCTATCAGAGCAACCTTCTCGTTGGACATATACACACCAGACAGTCATTTTCAGCGGATACAATGGCTTTACTACAGTTATTTATGGTTTTTCAGAGCCACATACATGGTAATTTTATTTATTGACGCATCCACCACGCTGAAGAAAATTTATTTCCAAAAATCAGCATCAAAAGCCTTTTGCTCTAGTAGTAAATCGAACACACTGTTTGATACTTTTACAATCAATAAACTTAATAGAAATTAATAAGCTACATCAAAAATATCCTAAATAAAAATAATTTTATATATGGTAAAGAAATATCAAATTATGAAGTCATATTTTTTTAAACTACTAAATACGTAATCTTTAATGTGCTTTTCTTTAAACTACAAATTTTCTTTCTCAATTAACAAGCATCCTTGAAATATAAATAATCAATTTTCAATGAATATAAGATTTCTCTTAAATGATAATTTAAAGAGTTTCCTTTATCTTAAGTACAATTCTTTTAAAATTAAATTTTTATATATGGTAAGTAAATTTAAATATAAAAAAATTATTGAAAAAAATTATATTTAAAATTTTGACATTTTCATCAATTTTTATTAAGTTTTGAATAAATTAAATTTTTTTTTTATTAAAAATTGACCTGAAAATAAATTTTTTTTCTTTCAAAACAATAGAATAATTATTTAAATTTAACCCCAGTTTATACGAGAAAAAATGAATAGGTAAGACACCTACCTATAAATTAGAATAAAATTTATACCATTGACCCTAAAAATGTTTAGGTCACTCACAAATAAAATAGTACAATATCTCGTGTACCATTTTTCCATATAGTTTTGCATTAATCTGTATATTATTAATATTAATAATTTATACAATTCAAATGGTTTTTATTTTGTTATTAATTATTTAAAAATATTTTATTCACATATCTTATAAAAAAAAAATAAAAATCCCTTTTAAAAGATAGTATTTACTTGATCCTTTTCCATAAAGTATTTATTAATAAGCTTAAAGTTAAATATTATTAAAAAAAAAACAATATTTTCTCAAGAACTAATTATAGTTAAAATTACGAAAAAAATACAAAAAATTATATTTTTTTATAAAAAAAAAACAAAACTAAACAGGAAAGTTGTAAATGCAAATTTTCCAAATTGTAATAAAATTCACTATAATAGAAAAGAAGAGCTTAAGATATTGTGAAGTATTTTTTTTTCTTTTAAAAAGTAAAAACTCATATAAGTTTAAGATCGTTAAAAATATACTGAATTTTGATTTTATGTGTGATCCACTTTTGGTTTATGTCTCTTTCTGGAGCAGTGATAGTTTTTTTTTTTAATGACCGATAAACCAAAATAATTTTCATTTTATAAAAATTAGCAACAAAAAAAAAAGATAATAAAATGCGGTGTAACCAATACGTATAAATTTGATGACAGTTATTATAATCACGATCAAGATCATGGTGACAACATTGGTGATAGTGTTTGGCTGGCTCTGAGGTGTGTAACATGTCTGGAATATTTATGAATGCAGGCGAAAATTTATCCAAACAGTTTTACTATAAAGAAACTAATATATTCTACGATCTGGGTTAAAAATCTACTATTCTACTCTAGTAAATTCCATTAAGCCAATATGGACCTACTTCGGAAATAGATGCTGCAAACTACTTACTGTCCATGTAATATTAATGATGTTGTATCAAAATGCCTAAGGTAGTAAACCATAAATACTACTATATCTATGTGTATGGTATCATTTTAGTTTAATTTTAAATAGTTTCAATTGATTTTTTTTTAAACTCAATTATGTGAATAAATATACTCCAAATAGTCAGCAGTAATTTTGGTTATTATGCGTAAATCCCATTTACATTAAAGATACTCTTCTCAATAGTAAGGCAAGTTGTTTTTTGTTGATTTTATTCAAAGGTATTTTAAACAATTAATAAGTAATTTTTATAATATTCTTTTTAAATATCTTACAAGTCGATATATGTGTAATTAATGAGGGAGCTTTTCATTAATTCACTAAACTACAGACATTCACGGTAGACACAACCAATAAATCTATTTCAAAAAACTTTTACTTATTTGAATTATTTTTTTTCTTCTTATAATTAATTAACTCTTTTTATTTTAATAAAAACTGTATAGAGAAAGCAAGCTAAATGAAATTTCCAATATGAAAATCTTTTAAGCAACTTCCCATTGGGAGATTTTCATTTTGCAGAAAATTTTCCATGTAAAAGCTTTGAAAATTTTCAAACATTTTCTATTTTAATTGGCATTTTATCAATAAAAATATTATAGAATATATTAATTTAGAAATTAAAAATTAGTAAGTTTTTTTTTTTAGTATGTATAGAAATAAAAATGCATCATAATTAATAGAATTTATTAGAAACAATATAACTTAATACAGATACGATAAATTTTGGTTTGTAACAAGTAAAATTTTTGGTTTGATTTTTGTTTGTTTATTTTTTTGTTGGAATTTTTTGCTATTAATATGATTAAAATGGCTGAATATTTTTACTTCGATCCTTGGGAGCATATGCACTGTAAGCTAGGTCAATATCACGTCCCCAACCGGAATTGTGACCATTAGAGACAACTACCTCATGCTGGGCCTCTTTTCCTCCGCTAGAGCCAAGCAATTTCTTAATACCAATAATTGATGCTAAGACGAGAGCTAATTTAGATACGATAAGAGCTTTTCCAGCTAACAAGGCCAATGCTCCATAGGCGATTGGAATAAATGTTCCACCCAACAATAAAGGAATCATTATAAAGGCTCCATTGTCCTTTTTCTTCTTTTTCTTGTCACGTGATTCATCCATGGAACGTGCCATTTCTTCGGCCGATGGAAATTTTATCTACAATAAA
Organism: Atherix ibis; assembly: GCA_958298945.1. NCBI lineage: Eukaryota > Metazoa > Arthropoda > Insecta > Diptera > Athericidae > Atherix > Atherix ibis. Next base: position 95,505,711 of record OY282607.1, on the reverse strand, counting down.
GTGAAAATTTTCTTCAAAAATTTCAATTAATATAATTTTTTGTTAAAAAACTTTACCTGTAAAGTGTGACTTCGTAGAAAGGAGAAAATTTTATCAAAAATCATTCCATTCAGAGTAGTTTCCTTTTGATGCAAAGATCGCGGTAGACTAGCTTCAATTTCCATTTCGGATATCGGATATTTTTTGGTGTTCTTATATTCCTCTGTTGGATCTTGAATGAAATTAATTCCTTCCAAAATACTAACATTTTTGATACTATTAGCTGCGTTATCCAATACGGTAATCAGTTTTACTTTTAAGCACACTGACGTATCCTTTGTGGAGCACTGTTGATACATTTTGTATAGTGCAGAAAGTTCACTAATAAATCCAAGCGTATTTGGTCCATTATTTAAGGTTTGTGTTGATTCAGAACGATTGGAGGATTGTTTAGTTTGTTCGGGTTTATCGGATCCGCCAAGCGATTGAGCCCAATGACCAGAAGTACTACGACCCAAAACCGACGTAAACGTGCATAGTACCACTAGAAACACTATTAATTTACACATAATCAAAGAATGTAGTTATTCTTAGCCGTTCAGAATGCAACTGCAGCATCTTCGCTAGTATTTTTCTAATTTATACTAAATGCATTTAGGGAAAAAATGCTTCCTGATAATCACGAAACTTTTTTCTCTTCAATAATTTCAAATTCAACGATGCAAAAATCAGCACAGACATGCAATCTTTTCCTTTCTGCAAAAATGCATCGTTCTACTAATACCAATAATAACAAAAACTATGTATAAAGATGTAGTTAATTGAATTTTTGTTCTAATCTAATGATTTTGCACCCATAATATAATTTTCCAAAGACCACAAATAATTAACATTTCCAGAGAAAATTGCAAATGTACTACAATATTATACCAGCATGCAGGTTTTGTACAGAAATTAGTATGTGAGTATATTTTTATACTTACTATTGGATTAAGACAAACCCAAATCTACTAAAACCGAACGGAATTAGACTGCATCGTATTTGATGTCTACCTGCTTAATTGTTATTAATTAAAAGTTAATCTTTGTTTGAAAATATTATATCTATTTATAAGAAAGTGCATGCATTCAGAAAATTATTATAAAATTTATTGCCGTCTGATGAAACAGAAAAAGTTGCCAAGACTCCCCAGACAAATCAATTACCAGAAAACGAGAAAAAAAATTAAAAAAAAAAAGAATTTACACAATTTTCACTTAATCAAATTATAAGAATAACCAAAACTCAGCCAAAAATTCAAATATTTACCAAATAATCAGATTAAACCTACAACATTTTATTTACATTTTGATTAGTTTAAATTAATGGTTTCCAATTTGTTATTTGGAAAGGAAAGGTTAATAAAGCATATTTCGAAGTTAGATTTTGATTAAATTTTTAATTAAATTTTGTATAATATATATTAATTACAATATGTTTATTATTATTGGTGAAAAGCTTTTGACAGGACTGGATCCTTTGAAGGTAGTTTTTTAATAAAAGTTTAAATATTATTTATGTAAATATAATTTTTTGCATAGTTTTAAAACACAAAATTTAACTGCGTCAAATCTTATGATCTTGGAGAGTAATTGATATTACAAAATATCAAAAATACACGTTCTGGGACCTTTCGAGCAGTAAAACTAAAATTTTTCATATTTTGGGATTTCGGGCGTTGTCTGCTTTTATTTCAAATTAACTACACTCATTTTCTAAAAACCACATCTGGTCTTATTAAAATCTTTAAGTTCAGACCACAAAATATTGCTTAATATACGGGCATGGAATTTATGGTAGTGGTCTCTCCCTGTTATTTTTCGAAGAAAATATGATCCAATGACACCTCCGAACTGAAATGCATCTTAGATACAGTGGCTTCCTTTAAGCTTTTTGCAAGTGAAAAATAAACCTTATCAACTAAAATTATTGTTTTGCTATCATTGAAACTTTTATCTAAACAATGTTAATCATAAATATTATAAATTTAAAAGATTTCTGAAAATGACATGGTTGTATTTTCTAAATTGCAAAATGAATAATACGAGGTCTGTTTGAATTTCCGCGGGTTACGTACATTCGATTTTCGATTTTTTGTGGGGTTATATTGGTACTCATGTCTCTCACTTATGCCGACAAGTTCGGCCATTTTGAATGTTCAGTTAATTTTTGACAGCTGCTTTGCTTGCACGTGTTTTGGCTCGTCTCCAATTTTTCCCATTCCAAAAAATTGATCAAAGAATCTGTATCAAATTTTGTGTGAAAAAAAACCAAAATTTATTGCGCGGACGCATTCCGAATATTGACTGTGGCATATGGTGAAGCTACATTGAACCGAAACAACGTTTTTCGGTGGTACAAAATATTGTGCCTCAGAGGGCCGAGAAGATGTGAACGACGAAAAGCGTACCGGACGCCCGAGCACGTCAACAACAGACGGAAACATTGATGAAGTGAAGAAAATAGTATTGGCCAATCGTCGAATCACCGTTAGAGAAGTTGCTGAGGACTTAAACATATTAAATGGCTTGTGCCATTCGATATTTACCAATGATTTGGTCGTGACGGGGGTCGCCGCGAAATTCGTACCAAAATTGTTCAATTTCAACCAAAAACAGCATCGCATTAACTAAGAGCTGTTGGACTCTATCTGCGGCTCCAAAGGGTCATAACTGATGATGAATCATGGGTTTATGGTTATGATGTGGAAACCGAAGCTCAATCATTTCAACGGAAGCTGCCGCACGAGCCAAGACCGAAAAAAGCGCGCTAAGTTCGGTCGAATGTGAAGGTTTTGCTTACAGTTTTCTTCGATTGCATGGGCGTGGTGCATAATGAGTTCTTGCCACAGGGTAGAACGGTCAATAAGGAATATTACCTGCAAGTTATGCGCAAATTGGCCTTTGCACCATGATAACGCCCCTGCTCACGCATCGTTGCTTGTGCGCGAATTTTTGACCAAAAACAATACACTAATAATACCGCAGCTACCATATTCCCCAGATCTGGCCCCCTGTGACTTTTTATTGTTCCCGAAACTGAAGAGCCCCATGAAAGGACGACGCTACGCTACGATTGTGGAGATAAAGATGGCATCGAAGGAGGAGCTGAACAAGATAACGAAAAATGATTTTTTGAAGTGCTTCGAGGATTGGAAAAAACGTTGGCGCACAAGTGTATAATATCTGGTGGGGATTACTTTGAAGGGGACAAAATAGATATTCATGAATAAATAAATAATTTTTGAAAAAACACAAAATTCGCGATACTTTTTGAACAGACCTCGTATAATAACTTTTCCTCTCAATTATTTTGAAATTGACGTTTTCCATTTTTATCCTCAAAATATCCAAAGTCGATGACAGATTTTTAAGTGTTTTTTGATTATTTTTTTTTTTTTAATTAAAAATTATACTTTACATATAAGAAACTCAATTTTTCTTCACAAAATAGAAATTTCATTATTGGTAATGTGAGTTGCTAATTTATGACTACGTTCACTGTCAGGTACAGATTCTCCTGTAAAACTGACTTTATTTTAATTTTGCATATTTCAAATCAATTATTTTTCCTGAGAAAATTTAGACATTTTTTTTAGATATTTTAAACGTAATAAAAATATTCGCTTTCAGGATTTTATTTTTCTTGTAGAGATGAATCTTAAATAATCCTAAAATTGTTACATAAATATTTACAAAAAAAAAAAATATATTTTTATAAGTAATTTTTTTGTTATCTGAAATCATAAATTTCTTCTTTTTTTTAAAGATAGTATTAATGTCTTGAATCTCTTATAGGAAAGTTTTGGTTTTTGATACAGATTTATACAGACTTGTTAGAAATTTCAAAAAGAAAAACTAGTGAATTATTAAAATTTTTGGAGAAAATCATAAAATTGTTTACTTTTTAATAGAAACCGGTAAAATTTAGAAATTTCTGTACTCTTTACATAAATCGATAATTTGCTGATAATTTTTGATAATAAATTAACCAATTTTTGAAAATTATTTTTAATAAGATAATTTTTTAACTTTCTTTAAATGCAGTAAATAGTCAAATTTTGTTAAAAAGAAAAGTTTAAGGATATTCCTTACTGACTTAGAAGTTATTCACTAAATTTTTTAATTTAAATTAAATATTATATACTGCACTAAATTTTGTTCTTAGCTAAAATATGTATAGTATTTTATTAGAATAAATATCGATTTTTACGGATTTGTGTTATGATTTGTTACTATAAGCAATGGAAGTCGAATATATATTATCCACATCCACTCGAATACTGTTTATATAAAAATTTCATTTTTAATTGGAGTAAAAAAACGAATTCTGGCCCTACATTGAATGGAATTAGAATCTATATTAAATACCCATGTCTGGATGACTTTCTATGAGTTCATTTGACGCAACTGCTGCAATTTATCTTTTGCTTATTTACTATTTTCCACAAGTAATGAGATACTGCGAAGAAATAATATAAACTTTCTGCATGCGCAAATGTTGTTTTTTTTGGTCTAAAATCTAAGCCAGAAAGTAGCCAGAACCACTGAACTGACATACTGACCCTCATGATACTGGATGAGCTAAACGCATACAGAAGCTTTTAGTATAAAAGAATTTCCATCTGCATACAAATCTACCTGTTTTTCGTGGATACAAACACTACCCAAATGAACGGTTGGTCTTACGCTTTTCGCATTTTCCATGAACGAATTTGCGCCCAGGTATTTAGTATTATGGGTGCTAAACTAAATATTTACCTTTACGCACAATGAATTCACAAGTGACTGACTTCAATTACCGGATAGAGTATATCCTCTCCCCTTTCTCTGGCTCAATTCTGCGACTTGGTTCGATTCTTCAGTGACTGATCTGACTTAAAAATGTCTCAATTCCAATCCCAAGTAGCTCAGACCTAGCTTATTCATAACATTTTAAATACTTCAACATTTGAGGTAGAAAATTAGTAGGTACATGTCTGCAAAGAGGCACAAACAGTTAACTATAACTACTCATAAGTAGCTATTTATTTGCTAAGTAAAAATGAAATTATTTTAAACAGTAAAAATACTGTCATTGTCGTCGTCTTATGTTAAATGAAAAAAAAAAAACAAAAAAAATAGACTTTTACAAATGCTAAAGTTGAAAGAAAAAGAGTACGAATTTCTTTTTCGTCTTTCTGTTTAGCATATGCTGTGTATGAGTATGTGTCACATTATTGTACGTACTTGTGTATTAATTCGAAAAGAAAGTAAAAAACTCGATCAAAGAAAAGTGAATATTGAAAAGACGTATCTCATCGTACGTCAACCCGACTAATTAAACTCATTTGCATTCACTTTCATTTTTGCTAAAATATTGTAGATTCAATGATAATTTTTTGCCTAATTTCGAAACGGATCTTGTAAAAACTTATCGTGTCTTGATAAAATGTGTGCACACAATTTAATTAATAGAAACATAAGTGATTCTGCTTTAATGCTGCACGATTTTCTCATATTTTTTTTTATTGTCTTAATTTTATTACAGGTAAACGATAGTGTTTTTGAAAGAAACAAAAAAAAACTATTTAAAATCGGAGAATATGAAAATTTATTTTTTAAATCAATTTTTATTAATAAAACGTTTTCTATTACTAATAATCAATATACAAAGGGCCCGGATATGGATTTGAAATTTGTACTATTCAAGGTAGATCATTTTTTGAATGGATTGAATATTTGGTAATAGAACAGATTTTCCCACGTTCTGAACCGTTTCTTTATTGGATTCTTTGTAAAGTATGCGTAGGGTTCTTATATTTACTACAGATAAGCTCTAAAAAAGTTTTGATAACTACGATAACATCACTACAAAATAGGAAATACTTTTTACATTTAATGAAATCTGCATTATTGTAATTACATATACCGATATATCCATTTTATAATTCGGAAAGTATAGTTCTGTCATTTAATAAAAACTAAGCATATATATTACTCAAATAATTTTCTATTCAAAATAAAATTTGCCATTTGGTATTATGAATTACAAAAGTATTGAGTGCTAATTTTTCATACTTGATTTTCGTTTTGCACTTGGTAGATATATTAATAAAAAAAATTGCCGTGTATGGGGCTCTGAAAACCCACAATTAACTGTAGAGAAGCCATTGTATTGAAGAAAAAAATTGACTGTTTGGTTTGAAGGTGCAATTGGCATCAGTAGGTGAGACCGTTACCGTAAATTCTTATCTCTATTTCCGTATGATCACTAAAGTTTTTTTACTATAAACTTTATAAGATTTTAATCTAGACTATATGTGGTTTAAAAAGACAATTCCAGAAAATTTACCTTTTTATGGAATAAAATTTCAAAAATACGTAATTATAAGATTTGATGATATTAATTGGCCTCCTATGGTCTAACTAAAATCTTTAAGTTTTCGTGCAATTTGCCCATTTTTTGACTTTACCTTATAGAATTCTGAAAAAAAATTTATTTACGCAGATAATTTTCAAGTTTTTATGTATTTAAAAAAACCAACATATGTCAGATAATGGCCAAATTAGAGCATAAAATGTGCTTAAAATTTATCAAAAATTAACTCAATATTATCGAATTCTGCAAAAAATATCGTGACTATTATATAACTATTTTTATATAGATTTGATAATGGCAAAACTATTTCGTAATAAAAATATAAAATTTAATTAAAAATCTATATTAGTAGTATTTATTAATAAATTTTACTTTTCAAAGTACAAATTGGATAACTCTTTTTGTAATAAATGAAAAGATATTGATAAATTTCTATAATCCTGTATTTAATCATTGAATTAATCTAATTATTATCAACACAAATTCAAATACACATAATAAATAAAATTACATTTTTTTTAAAAAATGACTTTAATTAAAATTTAAATTTAAGAAACATTTTCAAATTATCTTCACTTTTAATAATGAAAATTATAAATATTTTCATTATCATCAAAACTCTGGCCACAATAATTTTTCGTTAGTTTTAACTAATATATTCGTAATTAATAACAACTAGAAAATTTATTTACACAATATTTCGACTGATATTTTCATAATGTTTTATCAAAAATCCTTTTTTTAAATAATTTAAAATCAACATTTGCTTGTACATTTACGATACACAAAACTTCGAATAGAATTTTATTAAATGATTTTTTTTTTTAAAAAGCTTTTAACGAATAGTCAAAATACGGAAAGTTATTCGAACAAATCCACTATAGAAAAGCTTTCAAACTCGTTAAGTTATGTTATTGTAATTTTTGCTTCATTATCGGCGAGTTTTTATTACTCTATGCGGTTATCTCTACGGGTTGTCTATGCTTAAAATAGACTAGTGTTATGCGCAAATAAAACAGACCTTCTTGGTTTAAAATAAGATTAAATTCCAGATAAAAACCTTTAAAATATTTTTAAAAAACAAAAAATGTAAATTTCTAAGAATGTACTGTAAAATGAGATAATTTTTTTCCATGACAGATTACACTTTCTTTTGAAACATAATAGAAAATTATTTGATAATAAACCGTACGCCTAAATAAATGCACACGGTTAAATCATATAACAGTTGTGAATATATTTTATATGAATGCATATTTTTACATTTTTTCAATATTTGGTTTTTTTCTAATGGAATCAGTAAAGAAAAATTTTGAGAAGAGGAATTTCAAGAGAATGTTGTATAATCAGTAAAACCGTTTAAAAACCATTTATGCAATTATTCATCTTTAGATAAATACTATATGCCAAGCCAGTGTGTCACAAATTGAGTAGTGTGATTGATTTGGCACATTTCATAAAACTGGGAATAATATTGTTGGTTATAATTAATGAATCTGGAATTTATATGAAAGAAGAAAATTAGAGAATATTTTTATGTAATTTTGCATTTTTTTTTTCGTACCGTATAAGACGAGTAGTATGAATAAAATGTAACAATTCAAAAAATATTATGGATCATTTAATAAATTAACAGCTACTTAAATACATAATTTGTTTATGACTTACTTTTGGTGCAACGATTTATAGTCTTTGGTAGTATTACTTGGTTAACTGCAAGGGGATACACGAGCATGACTACTTTTGGAATATGGCAAGAGTAAATTTTTGTATATTACTTACCAGTTTTGGATTTGTGCTAACCTAGCGGGAATAGTTTAGACTATCCCGAACATAATCTATCCAGTGGAAAAGTCGTACATATGAAATGTTTTCCGTTTAACTTAGCTCTAGATAAGCTACTAGTCTACCTACTTTTTTTTAGGATTTTAACACTATTTCATGAAAAATAAACGAATCACTACAGAAATTCGTTCGGATTTACCTTGCTGCATATATTTTTTTTAAAAAAACCTTTCTGCATATATTTCATATTGATAGGCTTAAATTTTTTTAAATATATTTTTTTTTGCTAAACATATACCAAATATTAATTAATTAATAAATCAGATGAGTCTAGATAATAGCAAAATAAAATATAATATATGAATTTAAAAAGAATAATAAAATTACAAAGCCAAATAACATAAACTGGGTAGAAGAATTCTGAATATATAATCATTTTTCAGCTCAACTAACTGTTGACCTGTTTATGTATGAGCATATTTATGTCTGCATAATTGTATGTTAATAAATACATATGCAATGCTATAAAAAAAAAATTAAGTATGCTCAACTATTAAATTCCAAAGACAGTGTAATCGCTTACTAGTTCTATGCAAAAAATATGACAACAATAATGATATTAATAATAATAAGAATAAAAATAATAATAATGAAGAACGGATATCTAAAAGGATATATTTAATCTACCATATTGCAAATATCGTACATTATTTGAATAATATTTTATAGGAAATGCTTAAGTTTTGGATAGTCTATCAGCTAAAATTAAAAGCAAAAACACAAATGACAGTAAATAATTATAATAGTAATAATTTTCGTAAAATAACAATTATTATGATATGTTTGAAAAGTAGAAGATTGGAAAAAAATGGTTTGACGGCAGAAAAAGATATTTGAGAGAAAGAAACTTCACGAATCAGATTATATCGACTGATGTGTCCAAATATAGTTGAAGCCAAATAAAATTGATGAGTTTGGCCAGTAGCTAGAGCTACTTAGAGGAGCAGTCACACAGAATAACTTTTACGGGGAATCTCAGTTATTAATCAGAAGTCTAATACCGCCTATATAGTTAAGAGAGCAGAACAGACTACATATCGTACTTCATATACTCTCCAAATGTACTTGAAAAAAAATACGAACAAAAGCGTTATGGAGGTCGCGTGCGCACCTCTGGCGGCATAGGTGCACATATCTAGATGGCACCCATGATGGCGATAGATTATTACGACCGCATGTAGGTAGTGCATCATCGATCGATAGACGGCTTGAGGGGGCGAATATGAGCTTTAAAGTGAAACGCATCACCGCACCCAAGCAATTGAGAGTTATAGTTTTTAACAGTGGCTGCGAACCTTTTTTCTACAGGGTCATTCAATTTTTGCTTTTGGAAAGTAGACATTCTCAAAATAAAGCCAAAATCTTCTATTTCCGTCCAAAAAAGTCGGTTATCATACAAGGTCAGTATGATAAGTCAGTAATAAATAAAATAATGAATTAATTCAATTATAAAAACTTAATTTTCTATTGAAAATCGCATAGATTGGACATGGTCTAATGATATTACAGCTATTTTGTACCATCACCAAGTCAATTTTTCACATTTGAAAAAAGAAAAAGCTCAAAGAAAGTCAAATATGGAGAATTCATAACGTAATTTTATTTATTTTACTGTTTAAACTGCTAATAAATATGGAACCGAACTTTTTCTATAATAATTAATATAGAAAAATATTCTTCATAATACTTTTCTGCTATCATTTTTTTATTGACAAGGTAGTTGATTAGGATTATTCCATATGAATACCAGAAAACAGTAGCCATAACCATTCTTGCTGAAGAAACTATCTTGGCTTCTTTGGCGCACGTTCCCTAGCAGAGGTCCATTGTTTTGACAAAAATTTGGGTTCTGGAGTAGCATATCAATGCAATAATTTATTTGGATTACTCTTAAAAATGCCCAATCACACCATTTAATTTGTAACACGAACACCGTTTTGATTAGGTGTTAGCAAACGCGTCAGCCATCTCGCCAAGAGCCTTTATTGTATTAAATTTTGTTAGGCGTATTTTAAAAATAACCAGATAATAAAATAAACATGGTTAACTAAAATAGATGCCACTCATAATGGCGATAGATAATTGCGACCGCATGTATGCAACGCATCATTTATCACTGACTTATCATATTGCCATCGTACGGATATGGTGCTCACAACTTATGCGAAAAGTGTTTTTTTTTCATTTTTAAAATAATATAGGCCAGTGACACCAATTTGGACTAGACAGCCGTGGAAACATTAAATTGTGGGTTTTTAGAGCCTCATAGCTGACGAAAATATCAGAAAGATTTTAAGTTAAAGTTGAAATTGTTTACTATTTTAACGCATTGTTCGACTGTTAAACGATTAACAGCAAACCACAGCCACTTTTTGATGACATATTAATATGTCAGTTGTAAATAACTGGGCTATACATTCTAAACTACAAAAAAAAACCAAATATATTCAAATACACTTAAGAATCCATTGTTTTCATACATTTCAACTTTGGTGCTATTCGGAAATTTAAAAAAACATAACTTAATATTTTCTATATAAAAAAAATAATTTTTAACTTCAAGTTTATATATTTCGTTATTATTTACAGGTTGCTAGTCACTGGCGGTAAAATTTGAATGAGCACTTGCACATATTCTTGAAATTAGTCGTACATTCATTTTAGGAAAATTTTCTAATGCGTTTGATAAATTTCACCATTTCAATATGTAGACTATGCTATTTAGGTAAGAAACCGTTGTGATCTGAAAGAGTATTAGTGGCATTAGGCAAATATCCAAAGTTAGAGCGGCTATATCCATATAATAACAACAGCAACAAAGTACAACCAGTACATCTGGAATAGGCTGAATAAAAGTCTTTTCTGTTTAATTACAAGCATAAATTTTCTCACCTTAAAATGGTGAATTGGGTAAGTGTATCTGTCTATAGGCAAAATGTAGAACATCTTTAGTAAGTATAATATTTACATATATACACAATTATTAACAGTAATTCTAGAAATAATAATAATAATAATAATAATAATATTAATAAGAAGAAGAAGAAAAAGAAAAAGAAAAACAAGCGGAAGATGTAAGTGGAATCCGATGAAATAAAAATTAAAAACTTTGATTCAGTTCACCTGATATTTTAGATACCATATTTTTTACTGATTACAAAGGAAGGAAAAAGGTGTTTAAAATATATTTATATGAGAAAGTTGTTATGTGAACATATAAAATGATGATCAAAATAATTGGAATTTAAATCTGTCAATTGAACAAGTCGCTAGAAAAGGTTGTCTATCCATGATCCAAATATTCACTTTTTAAACGTAAAAGGTCGCTACATACCTTCGCATATGTATGAACGATTAAGAAGAGTATGCGATAGGCGCGAAATTCAACGTTGGTTTAATGCTTTCTTATTTCTTTCCGGAATTTCTTGTTATTATTTTTATATGGTTGTTGTTATTTTATTATTGTATATCTAGTGTTGTTCAGGTGAATAAATTAAGATCATCTGACATTCAGTATGAAAGTTCAATGTGTTTGTTCTCATGACACACTTACTGGGGACAGTGACAGTGAATTTTTCTCTTTGTTTTTTTATTTTTCTTTTAAGTTATTCATATTTTTTTTAACGTTTTTATAAAACTTTTTTTTTTTAATGAAAAAGAGGAACTATGCCAACAACCGGTATATGGAGATGATTAAATAGTTGATGAGCAAGAAATCACACAATCATTAACGATGAGGCATGGAAAGAGTGAATATATAGTTAAAAAAAAAAGTAGTATTAATAACAGCCAACAGCAAGAAAAATTTTAATGCAAAATCACTAGAAAGATAAAGAAACAATGTATGAACAAGTGTACACATATGCACCTGATATAAAATTATCCAGTCGCCGTTGTAAAGGGTACCACCAGGTGTTTTTATATGCAAGCGCAGCATCACTCTAAAATGTAAAGAAAATTCCTTTTAAGACGATCTCTTTTCGATTGATATCTCATAATTGTAGATGATTCGATTTTCACTTAAATTTTCTTTTTCTTTTCCTCTTAAATCTATTTTAAGTCTTTCCATTTTAAACTACACATTATTGGTCAATGTGCCACAAATTAACCTTACTAGTGTGGTTGGCTATAGTCGGTCATTTGGTCACCTGGTCAATGGAAGATTATTTTTGTTTTATTTTCATTTTTACAAAAATTGATGATTAAGAGGTACACGTTGGGAGAGTAATAATTCAATAAAATAACAACTACTTTCTTTCTATATACCATATTATTTTTTTGTTTGTTTGGATTTTCTCTTTTACCACATTTTATCTTTATTAACTCTATTAGGAATTGAATTTTATTTAAATTTATAAATTAATAAACATTATTTGTATTAAATAGATTAATAAAAGCCATTTTTTTTTTGTAAAATCAATATTTCAACATATAATTATAATTTATTTTTTTCAATAAAAATACAAATAAAAATATTCATTCTATTAAATATGATAAAAACTATTGAAAATTTCATTTAAAATTGATATTTTTTGTTACATTAGTTTTGAGCTTAAGAGAAAAGATCCTGAGTACCGAAGAATTTTTTTTTTTTGAGACAAAATTAATAAGAAAGAAATTTGGTTTATAGAGAAAAAAGACAAAGGTAAAAGAAATAAATTATGGCAAGTTATGGCTTATTAAAAAGACCAAAACTAATTGTTCAAAAAAAAAAAATAAAGATTTCACAGTCAAGTTTAGCCACAATAGTGAAAGGAAAAGTACGAGTTTAGTATTAGTGTGAAAAAAAATGAAGTTCAAAGTAATAAATATAAGAATAGAAACAGAATAGTTTTTTTTTAAAAAAAAGTTTTTATATTATTTTTAATCGAAAATTACTTCTTCGATTTACTTATAGTATATATAAAAATAAATTCAAAAAAAAAAATTGAAATAAAATTAAATTAAAAAAAATTATAGTTTCATTTGCAAGACTAGAGATTGAATAATAGCTAGAAAGTATAGTTATACTATTTAGTTTTGTGTGTTTTTTTTTGTTGATTTTTTGTCAATTTTACAAAATTTAGATATTTTTAAAGATAGTTGAGAAAAAATAAAAATTAAGTATTTTTTGAATAAAAGCTCTAGAAAAATCGAGCTTTCATTTTACATAAAATTTATAGCAGCTTTTGTTTTAGTTTATCTATAAAATAAATAGTTAAAACTAAATTAAAATTAAGATATAAACAGTTTGTTTTTTGTTGTTTTTCTTTTTGAAGAGAGTAGAATAAATAATTTTACAATAGTATAACAGTTTTAGATAACAGTTTTATAAAAGTATGACAGTTTTTTTTTGTTTGTAAGAATATAGATAATAAAAGAGAAAAAAATAATATTTTCGATACAGATGATAAATTGAAAATAAAATAAATTAACTGTGTTAGAATTAATTTTTAAATGAATAATAAAATATTTAAAAAAAAAATTATCGATTATTATAAAAACTAGCTTTGCAATGAAATTTTACCGAAAAACTCTTCATGTAAAAAATATTTAAAAACAAAACTTAATATTTCCGATAAAGTTTCTTCTGCAAAATCCCGAGTATTGAGCGGTACCGCAAAAATTGATTTTTATTTCTACTATTTTCATCTGTTATTCTTTGTCCTTTTTTCCCTTTTTACTTATGTATGTATAAATTATATTCGATATGCATATTAAAATTACCGAATTCGATTTAGTTTCTGTAGCTTCTATATGAGAATCTCTTCGTTTTTTCTTTAAGAAATTAAAGTTAATTACTCAACAAAAAAATAAAATTAAAAAGAAAAAAAAAACTAAATAAAATATAATAAAATAAATTAATTTTTAACAGAAATTGTTATACGTAAATATCCTCTAATAGAGAGGCAAACGAGAATAGATCTTAATTGATTCTAAATAAAGTAAATTAAACTTATTTATGTATTTATTGCGGTTTTTGGGCATTGTATGCCATGTCCTGGGCATCAATTGAACGTCCCCATCCACCATGTGCTGAGCTACCAAAGCTGGCGGCAGCATCTCCGCCGCTGAACCCGCTTCCGTAGGAGTCACTGTGGCTGGCCGAATGACTGGCTGAATGGTGTGGATGGGCAACAACTTCGTATGTGACGTGTTTCTCTTGCGATAATAATTTCTTAAGACCGATGATGGCGGAGAGGACAAGTGCGATTTTACCGACGAGCAGAGCCTTACCAGCAATCAAAGCGATGGCACCGAGCAAAAGTGGCAGAAGGGCGGCAGCTTTCAATGCGACTAAAGCGAGGATGGGTCCCAAGATTTTGGCAGCCTTCTTCTTTTTGCCGCGGCTCTCTTCGATACCGTTCTGTTCTTCACCGAAGAGCGAATCTGATACATCTTCAAGGGCACGGCCAGTCGATGACACAGCACTGACAATTTCGGCTCCCTTAAGTTCAACCTTGATTGTGTGCGATTGCAAGAAGCTTGAGATACGGCTAAGAATTAGCGATTCGATAGATTCGTCACCAGAAATCGAACGTGGTGCACCATTTTCGGCGCCTGGATTCTTTACAACGGTAACTCCTTCGGTCAGGGCGAACTGATCACGGGCGCCCATTACTTTGTCGACAAAGTTGAACAACTTGTATTTAACACACGACACTGAATCCTTTCGTAAGCAATCGTTGTAAATGCTATCCATTATGTCGGTTTCGGTTCCAACAGCATTGCGAGCATGACCTCGGGATTCCTCAGCCGGCAATGCAACAACAACCGCCACAAAACAACAAATACCAATAAGTTTCTTTAAAATTGACATTTTGATAATTTTCCTTTTTATTATTTTTTTTTTTTTTGATTTAGTATAAAAGCACTTTTACTTTTGTTCTTTATATTTTTTTTTAACTAACAATTAAATTAATTTAACTGAACGAAGTATTTATTTACTCGATTATTTAAGTTCAAAACAAATCTTTTTGTTAATTTGTTTAGTTTTTTTTTGTTTTTTTGACTCTCGAACTATCGCCAAATGGATGCAAGGATGATATGATACCGTTCAGAGACCAAACAGCCAATTTATATATGGTACCTGTTTGGTACGGTGCCCCACCAAAGCTTTCTTCTAGTCGTTTGCTTTTTCTTGGATTCTTCTGCAACGGTGCTGGTGAGCGCTGCTGTTGGCTGCCGTTGGGGCTACCACTTTGCCAACCAATTCCATTCTTCGATACTAATGCCATTTGTAATAGTTAATTTTTGTGGATGTGTTGGTTAGTGCTGTGCCCGAAAGTGTATACACGATCATATGAGTGTGTATTTATGTATGTCGATTGGGAAATGTTTACATGGAATTTTGCCGTTGCTTTTTATATGAATGCTTGTAATGGTACATGACTGGTCTGGTCCGGCTTTCTTGGCATTGGTCTTGATCTTGGCATTATTGCTCTTGAAAGCTGCATGCGCTGTTGGCCTTCTGCATTTTTGATATCTCAGCTTGATTGTTGCACGCTCTGAGCAGTTATTCTACTCACTATTCCAAATACCTACATATACATACATAGCCTAAAAAATTATCAACACTTTGCATTTATATTATTTAAAAAAAAAAAAAAATTAACCATTTACACTAACACAATATTGAATATAATCTATAATATTTTTTGTTATTACTGTATTGGTGTTGTGACTTTAATTTTGGTTTTCTTTTTATTTTTTATTTTTCCATAAGAAGAAATCATCAACTTTCTTGTGATATATCAGAAAAGTTACTCTCATACCGGATACAATAATTTACAATACGAAACATCATTATTGTAGGTCTAACTATTCAAAATCTATAAATTGTATTATATCTACATATATGCCTGTACCATAATAAGTTTTAATTAGTTTCATTATTATTATTATTATTATTATTATTATTAATACCGTATTCATTAAAATTGATTTAAGAAAATTTTCCTTTTTTTCTTTCTTAATATTATATTTTTATGTTAAGAAAACTAATTATTTTTATTTATTTTTTTGATTTTGCAAAAAAAAAAACTAATTTCACTTAAATAGTTTATAGTATATTTTTTTTTACAAAAAAAAGTTAGGCTAATTTATAGATTTGAATAGAAAAATTTACTAAAAAGGTGTAAAAGGTAATTTTTACATGAGAATCTTTTTTCTTTAATTTTGATAGATTTAAGTAAATAATTAAAGTTTAGAGAGAAAAAATTTTAGTATTTAGATGAAAAAAAAGTTTGCATATTAAATCAGGACAATTTTCTTAAACTTTATAGATTTTTAACATTATTTTAAATTGGACCACCCTTTTTCGTTCCTTTCTCTTTCTCTCCAAACTTTAATTATTTTGATTTTCATTTGTAACGCAATTATTTTTATAAGAAGATACCTTTTTATTTGGTACTGAACAGATTTCTAAAAAAAAATGTTCAAACAAAATATTTTTTCGATTTTCCTTTTTACATTATTTGTGGAATGTACATATTTATAAGCCATTAGTGCCATAACTATTAATTTGGGGATAAAAATTTTAATTCTATTATTCAATAAATTAAATATTAAAATTTAAAACTAAAAAAAGATTATTTTATTTTGATTTTTTTTTTTTTTTTGAAGAATAGAAAAAGGAAACTTATTACAAATTAAATGATTTGTGTAGGCCTGAGGGTATAAAAATTCATAGTATATATTATTCTAGTAAAAAAAAAGAGAGGTATATTTATAATTATTTGGTATGCCAACTACTAATAAATTAATAAAATGAAAATTTAATACCATTTGCATATATGCCTTACATTAGAGAGTTATCCAATTTGTTCCTTAGAAAGTAAAGTTAAATAAAATATATTTTCCATTTAGATTTTAATAAAACTTTTAATTTATTATTTTAAATATATTTTGCCATTATAAAAAATAATAATATTTCTTTTAAATTTTTATAACACAACATATAAAATAATAATATTTCTTTTATATTTTTATACTTGTTGGACTTCTCGTTTTAAAGGTAATTTTGGATGTTCTTTCGCATATTTCAGCCTGTAATTTAACATTTAAATAATATTTACTAGTTTTTTAATTATCTGTCTAAACATATTATTTTAATAAGTTTTATCAAAAAAAAAATTTAATTACGTTAAATCACTCGATTCTGGTTGCAAATTGATATCATCAAATCTCAAAATTATACGGCCTGGAAATTTTTCGACCAATTTTTCTCTGTGGCTTATGGTTCCGTTTTATTAAAACCACATATAGCTAAAATTAAAGTTTTCAAGTTTGGGATAAAAAAAATTTTGGTAACCATATATATTCATAATGCTCAGAATTGACAGTAACAGAAAATCTTCTTCCTCATTTTCTAAGAAATATAGACAAATTATACACTTAAAACCGAAATATATACCAACGAGTTACTTTTTGTTGATACAATAGGTTTAATATAATTATTTATTTCTAAACTACAAAATAAATAATCCTTAACATAGTCCTAGTAGACATTCTTAGCAAATGAACACTATTTACCTAGTAAAAGTAGAAATAATTCAAAATAATCTTGATGCTGAGAAAGGACATTTTTAAGATGAATACAATTTTTATTTTGTTTTATTATATTAAAGATATTGAAAGTGTTGAAAATATTCATTTGGACAAAAGCACAAAAGCTGAGTGCATAGTGTACTGAATTTACAGTCATAACAATGTACTCTGCGTGTAATCATAATATTATACCGTGATGGTATCATTGTGAGACTATTTACACAAATCCGTTCATGGAAGTCAGATCCACCATATAAGATGATACAAGATGAGATGCGTTCAATTCGGATGGAGCCAGATGAGATGAAATTAACTGATGGTGATGACGATGTCGACATCGCTACCAATGGCGGTCTAGAAATCATTTAAGCGGCACAATTTTACCGGAGAAAGCCACTCTCGTTAACTTTTATCTCATTTCAATTAAAGCCGATAAAGGAAAAAGCTAAAAAAAATTGAAATAACATAAGTTAAAAAAAATGTATAAAGATTAAAAAAGGTAAAAAAAAAAACCGACATTAACCATATCAAATATGCCTTGTTCATGCATACATGCACGTACATATTCGTACATACGGCAAATATAATGTTTATTTCTATTTGTTGAAAGACCATTGCATACAATATTGTTGAAAAAGAGAAGAAGAAAAAATCTCTGGATATGTACAAGTATTATATTCTAAAGAATTCTGTTTTTGTCAAACTACTGTCGAAAATCACCTCCGGACAGGTATTCAATTCAGAATCGAGGTTGGTCAATCAATTCCATCCAATTCCATTCGATTCAATTCCATCCAATCTCATATAATACAATACAATATAATTCAATTCAATCTAATCCAAAACTATTCGAAAACTATTCGAAAACAAAACTATTCGTACAATAAAAATAGTACAAGTTTTGATTTCCCTGTTGCTGTTAGATTTTCATATTCCCATCGTACAAAGATACTCGTAAATACTCGACTATGGATCAGCCGGCGCACAAGCAAACATTTCCATTTACCTTAGGAAAAATACCTTAATTACTGTCATACAATACTATTCTATCAAAATAAGAAAATTCCAAATACTATAGTATTGGTAAATTCGAAGAAAAAAAATATCGAAAATTCAACAAAATTAACTGAAATTTCACATTTGAACCTATAGAAATTCATACAATAAAAGCTTATAATTAAGCAACGTTTGATAAGCGTTACCTTTTAAACAATTAATTGACACTTAAAGTTAAAAATATCATCCATCTTAGTGAAGATTTGAAATCTATTTTTTTTTCTTCACTTTTGTTTATTTATCTATAAATGTGCTAAAGTTGTTAGCTAAATAATAATAAATAAAATAATTTTTTTTTAATAAGAAAATGTCTTTGAGTAAATAGGAATAATTTAATGGGTCCACTTTATCCTTTAGGTGTCATAGGGAATTTTTTTTCCAACCAAATTTATAAAGGCTTATCTAATATATTTTTGGAAAAGTAACATAAAATATAATACACATAAAATTCAGTGAAGTTTTTATGGTACTTATGAGTAGCTGTGTTGATTCGACTATTAATTATCAATAAAACTAAGCTTTTCGCAGTGACCCTTGTCCGATATCTTAACTGGTATTTAATAAATTACCAAAAATAGTAGATCATCTATTGTTTACTAAATTAAAACTTAAATTTAAATAATATATGTTCAAATAAAAAAAAAATTTCATTTAAGTACTTCTAGTCGATAAAGAGATTTATCCAATTTCCACTTAAGAAATTAGAATTTATTTAGAAATATTTAAAATTTTGATTTTAACTAAAATTTTTATTTATATTTAATGAATAAATTTGGCCATTTTATAAAAAAACTAACAAAATTTTTTAAATAACTTCTAATAGATTAATTGCAGAACTCGATCATTTTTAGGTAATTTTTGATGGAAAATTTCGCACATTTCGATCAGCAATTCTGATCATTACTTGATGGATGTCGGTTTTTATTATATTATATACTAAAGCTTAAAACTATCTGAATAAATATTTTTTTTTATATAATATTCTAAAAGTCAGCCAACAACGTAGAATTTAATGGTATTGACGGCCAATCGACATTACCAAATCTTGAAATTTAGCATTCTGGGACCATTTTGCGCAATAAAGCACAAAATTTGTTATGTTATGTGGCTGGTGGTGGTATTTTCTTAAAACAGCATATGGTCCATATTAATTGTCTTTAAGTTAAGGTGTTAAAAAGTCGGCTATCATCATGCGGCCATAGTGTACTGAGTTGGCACGGTAACGGTCTCTCCTTTTCCATTTTCAAAGAAATACTGGCCAATAATATGAACTGTAACTACTTAATTTTTATTAATATGATGACTTATCTATAATTGTTTTATGGTTTTTAGAGGCTTATTTATGATAAATATATCTACTGACACATCCATCAAGCGAGAAATAAGCCTCATTTTTGAAAAAAAAAGTTTTAATAAATCAGTATCTAAAGTCTTCATTAATATAGATTTTGTACTAAAATAAATTTAATTTTAAAAAGGCAAACTACAATATAAATAAAAAATACTATATATTTATAAATATTTGTATTAAATTTCAACTTTCCAAACTATAAAATGGATAATCGTATAAGTTAAGAAAATATTGTAAAATTATGTGCAGTTTACACTATATTCTTCACGTGAAAATGTATTTTTTCCCCTTTTTTTGGAAGATAAAATATCCTATACATTTTTCCATAAAATAAATCATTTATTTTTATATTCAATTTAAAAAAAATATTTTGTTTTAATTAAAAAAAAAACAAAACCATCAACAATCGCGTACTGTCTACACTTTATTCTTCAGGTACCCATCGATTTTTTCTTCGCTTATTTTTATATTTTAATAACCGTTAAAAATTTTGCATATGTTAATAAAAAAATGGATTTTCTTTTGTAAATAAAAAAAAAATTATAATTAACAAACACGCGCCTTTACCTTTACTTAAAATATATTATAAATAAATTGATATACTATTTTCTAAGTAAGCACTGAGCATGAAAATGAAGGTAGTTTTTAGAACTAGATAAATTAAAAAGCTCTTTCATAATCTAAATAATTTTAGGACAAATACGCTGAAGATATAAAACCCAAATCAATTCCAAAAAAAAACACAAACAATATAAGCTTTAGCATGACCTGAACAAATAGGTTAGTTGGATAAACTCTCTCAATAATATGCATGGTCTACATTTCGTCTATTTTTTTTTTTTGATGTTCAAAAATGTTTACTCCGTTGATGATTATAATTTCTTCCAAAAAATTTTATACTGTTTTTCTTCATTTTTGAAATAATTTAAATTTGTATCATCTTCAAAATTATATATGATCCAATTTATGTATGAGCATGCGCATACGAAAAATTGGCTTTGCTTCTTGTAAAAATTTGAACAAATACCATATGGGGTATGTTGGGGCATCTGCTAAAAATTTAGTGCATAATTAGTATTTATAAAGCGTAAAATTTATTCCCTTTTACACGTTATATGATTTTTTATTTGTTCGATTAATTACAGGTATCAACCTATTGCGTTAATTGCGGAATTAAATCTTAATATGAAAATGTCAGCAGTTCACATTGATTTAATAAAAGAAATGATATATTAAGAGCACAAAAAAAAATTAAATCTTTTAGAGAAAACTAGCAGAAATAAGAGACAAACCTTTTTCGTAAGGTTAAGATATCCAAAAATGGACAAACTTTTCTGATAACCAAGAAATCAATTTCACTGCCATGCCATCGTTTAGATCGGATTGGAATTAGTGTCGACAGCCTAAAAATTGACGAATAAAGATTTTTCTTTTCTCTTTTTTTTTTTAAATTCTGTGGTTGGTTTTTTTTTTTACTTAAATCGAAATTTACAATTAAAATATTTTCATCAAGATATCGGCATTATAAGATTTCCGTATTTTGGTCTACTAATAATAGATAGCCAATTATAATAGAAGAAATATCAAAAAAGTATCTGGGTCGTTCGGTATATGAAATTTTTGCGACTTTTTCTTTCAGTGAAAATTATCTAAAAAACCAAAAAAAAAACATTTTTTTTTTTGCATATAAGAAATGTCGACCGAGATATACGATGGTAAATTACCTATTATTGCACAAAAATTAGATTTTTAGAGTACTTTTCTTTGATCATTTAAGTGATGACCAATTAAATGATAAACAACAGAAAATATTTTTTTTTTTTTCAAATATATTAAAAGTAAAATTTTTTTTTGCAATTATTTGTGAGGAAAAAAAATTTGGTTGATTATTTTTGGTGGAAAGTTGCTTTTTACGGAAATATTTTTTTTAGGTAATATTAGAGTAATAATAATTATTTGAAATTATTGATTTCTAAAAAAAAATATTTATTTTGAGTCATAAAAGGCTATCATCCTAATTGACATTTTGAAAAGTAAATTTTAATAATTTAAAAATTTAGCAAAGATTTTAAATATTATTTTCCATTATTTATAAAATTATCTAAATAATTATACTCGATCCTTTTGAGCTAGATGTCGATGCGGATTGTAATTCAGTCACTTGTCTTGACGCATGTTGGATTTTAAATGCCCTAAAATTTTAGACTTATCGGAAGCAGTATTGTATTTAGCGTAGCCCAAAAATACAAGCGATTAACATCACAAGGGATTAACGGCCTTTAATCGCATACTCTTTGGGGCCCATTGACATCATCAAATCTCGAAATTTAGCATTCTGGAGTCTTTTGCAAAATCATGCCAACATCTGTGATGTTGTGTGGTTTGTAATGTCATTTTTTTAACAGAATTATATATTATCTAGATTAAAATCTTAAAGTTTAGCTAAAAATTTTGGTTCTCCTAGGGCAATAGCAGTCAGAATTGACGTTAATGGTCTCTTCTTATACGAGGTCTGTTTAAAAAGTATCGCGAATTTTGAATTTCCGCGGGTTACGTATATTCGATTTTCGATTTTTTGTGGCGTTATGTTGGTACACATATCTTTTACTTATGCTGACAAGTTTGGCCATTTTGAATATTCAGTTAATTTTTGACAGCTGCTTTGCTTGCACGTGTTTTGGCTCGTCTTTGATTTTTGCTCATTCCAAAAACTTGATCAAAGAATCTGTTTCGGGATCAAGAAAAAGTCACAGGGGGCCAGATATGGGGAATACGATGGTTGCGGCATTATAAGTGTTTTTTTTGGCCAAAAATTCGCGCACAAGCAACGATGCGTGAGCAGGAGCGTTATTATGGTGCAAAAAACAATTTTTGTTCTTCCACAAATCCGGGGGTTTCTGGCGGATTGCTTCTCGCGACTTCCACATAACTTGCAGGTAATATTCCTTATTGAACGTTCTACCCTGTGGCAAGAACTCATGATGCATCACGCCCCTGAAATCGAAGAAAACTGTAAGCAAAACCTTCACATTCGACCGAACTTAGCGTCCTTTTCTCGGTCTTGGCTCGTGCGGCAGCTTCAATTGGAATGATTGAGCTTTGGTTTCCACGCCATAACCATAAACCCATGATTCGTCAGCAGCTATGACCCTCTGAAGTAAATTTGGGTCATCGCGGACAGAGTCCAACAGTTCCTTAGCGATGCTGCTTTTAATCAAAAATGGGCAAAAATCGAAGACGAGCTAAAACACGTATAAGCAAAGCAGCTGTCAAACTTCACGCAAGATAGATTTATTATTTCTTGGGCTGTATGGCATATAGCACCGTTTTGCTGAAACCACATGTTGTCCATATCTATATCTTGCAATTTAGGTACAAAAATTGACTGTTGTTACCAGACCAGTTCCATTTTCGAAAAAGAATCACGCGTGAATTTTCTGAACCCCAAATACGATAATACTGTTGATTAACCAAGCCATCAAGATAAAAATGAGCCTCACCACTAAAGATAATTTTTTTTACGAACTGTAACTGCTAAACCTTGATTATTTTTAATATATTACTAAATGATAAAAATACGAGAATTCTATTCTTAATAACTTTGAACTAGTTTACACTATTTTTCGTTTTTGTTGGGAACACTTTTCCACACAAATGGCACAAAATTCAAATCTTACGTTAGTTGTGAAATATTTTATATTTTCAAAGAATGACACCTTCAGATAAAAATGCACATCTGACAGTCATTTTTCATGGATACAATAGTTTTTTATAGTTATTTGTATGATTTCAGAACCCCATTTAGGGGGAACAGTACTTCCAGTTCGCAATCAGAATATATTTTTAAGTTACATTACATAAGCCACAATTTAAATTGCCAAACTTTGGTGTTAGTAATTTTTCTACAATAAAATTAATATTTATTGTAAATCATTGTCAGATGAAAGAATTTTACTTTCCAAGTAGTCTAAAAATGGATAATCCTCTATTAATTTTTATTTGGAGCACAAATTTCAAATAAGAAAAATTTCAATTTAATTAAAACTTCTGAATTAAATTTGTATTTTTAATATATTTTCGATTACTCTTATAATAAGAATAAGTATTATTAAAGTGGGATAATTTAAAAACAAGCTTTAAATAAGAAAATCATAAACATTATGTTATTTTTCAATTATTTCATAATGTAACAAACTTTAAAAATAATGCTGAAATTTAAAGGAAAAATTCAATGTAAATTTAGATTTTATTTTGTATTTACTTTTGAAATCTTAAAATTAAATAATTTGGTATGACTGAAGAAACTTTAACATACTTTGTGGTAAAATATAAATACTGGGACGTAGGTTGCTTAATTTAATCGTCTCGAATATCTATTAAAATTTCTTAATTATGCGATTACTAATTTCTTCAAATTTCAATAATTTATTATGAAATTGAATCCTTAGAAATATGGTTTTTCTTAAGTAAATAAGCCGCAAAGAATTTCAAAGAATACTTACTAATAATTTTTTTCCCTTTAAAAATTTTCTTTTAAGATCTTAACATAATTCTCTTTAAAAACAAAATAATTTTTCTAATTAAAAGTAATAATTTATAGAAGCAAGAAAAAAACAAAACAAAATTAATTAAGTCATATTCTATTAAGTAAATTGTATATTATATAAAAAAGAAATATTTCTTTAATAAAATTAATAATAATAAAGAAAATAAATTTCTTTTCGAATGACATAATTAATATTATTGCTGTTAGTTCATATTTCAAACTGTTTTGATGATAGTATGTTGGGGGCTTGGTGAAACCTCATTTTGATCGCGTAACAATACCCATTGTTGTTTGATAGAAAAAATATATTATTGTACAACAAAAATAAGTTCCGTGCAAAGGTGAGCATAGATTTTGATTAAATAATATTTATTATTATTCACCAAATAGGCTTTATTTAATCAACCATTTTACTCATTTAAATTGGATTTTTGTTTTTCTAATTCAATTGTATTTTATTCACATCCAAATATGATGCAACTATTAAGATGCCGAGGCCTATTCAATGTGGTGTGAAGATCAATGTCATGACTGAAATTTAGGTGCAAAATAGCATATTTCTCAGAATTATTAAGATAGCCTGTGTTATTATTAGCAATCGAATCGGATATTGAACAATAGTAATTGTAAAATTTCACAATCACAAATTTCCATTGATAAAATTGGATGCTTCTGCGTTTCTGACTTATTTATTGATGAGTTCTTATAAAACGCAAATAATTGTTTGCAATAATTATGAGAAAATATTGTTTCGTGTGAAAAGAAATCATTTTATGCGCGTTCTAGTTCAGGTGTTAAGGAAGACTGGCCATAAAATAATATTCTTTCTATGAGGTTTTATCAGTTATTGCCATGTGATTTACTATTATAGAAGAGTAGATTCTATTTTAATTACAAAAATTATGACATTTTTTTTAGTAATTATAATGAAAAAAAAAATACGAACAGAGATGTTGTTTAACAAAGGGTGGGTGTGTATAGCTTCATAAAGCGAACGGTCATATAAGATGTTCCTAAAATACAACTGCGCTAAAACATTTTTCAAACTCTTCACAATGTTATGGGAATGAACACGATGCCCAACAGCGAGTAAAATCAGTTTCTGCTTATGCTCGATACCATATGAACGCAGAGTTACCATGTTGAATAGTCCCCCCTGACACACAACCGTTTATGGTATATTTTGACGTATCGGCTTTATTTGTTTGTTTGTATGTAAGGTCCCTTAGAATGCCCCAGGGGCCATTTCATAGCGCCATAACCCTGAGGCCATTTGGCGATATCATATGTTAGTACGTGTGGGAAGATATCTAATGAGAATGTTGGATCTAGAAGCTACATCATGGGCGGAATCCTGTTAGCAAAATAAGGGACGATTGGTGTTGCCAAAGAGGAAGTTATCATGCCGCAGAACTGGCATAAGGGACGATTGGTGTTGCCAAAGAGGAAGTTATGTGTGAGAGTAGCCTGAGAAGCTACAGGATTCTGAGGAGCTTGCGCGCCGAGAATGTTGGTATGTATGTTGAATAGACTGGTTTATTGGTGGTTATCCAATGAGTCAATAAAATTGTGTCACTATTGGTCCAGTAATCGTATCTGCGGAGGGTTTATGGTGTTAGTAAGCGACGCATTTTGTTAATGACTGTGATCACTGGTCGACGGGGTGTTTTCCCAGCCAACTTTTCAGTACATACATTGACCAAAATTCCCACATGCTCTAGCATCCATTTTTTCGGGAAATTTTCCAATATGTGGCCTACTTAAACCTGTCAAGAGAAGCAGGAAATAGTGAGGCAGAAGGGAGGAATTGCTTTCTAGGTGGGATATTAATAAGGATAGGGAGGATTATTTGCTTTTGGAGCTGGGGGAGAATAAAATTTGCTGCTGACTGGGGGAGACTTACTTTTGCTGCTGACTAAAATTTTCACCTTTCGGAGAATAGTGTTAATTTTGTCAATAGCACTGTTAATCTGTAGATTCAATCTTCCTTCAGCAAAGGAAGTGAAAAGAAGTGAATATATATATTGAATAGGATCGTAGATAGAG
Organism: Atherix ibis; assembly: GCA_958298945.1. Classification (NCBI taxonomy): domain Eukaryota; kingdom Metazoa; phylum Arthropoda; class Insecta; order Diptera; family Athericidae; genus Atherix; species Atherix ibis. The sequence continues at coordinate 95,478,960 of OY282607.1, read as the reverse complement.
GGTATTCTTGTGGGATGCCATTTTCTATTTGGCGTTTTGACGGTTCTGCCAATTAGGAAGAAACGTAGAAGTGCTAATGTTACAAAGTCTACTCTCCACTCTGCCAGTTGTAAGAATAACCTGTGTGTGCAAACTTTCTAAGTCGAACTTTTTGTAGCAATTATGAGTTCAAGTAGCTGAGTATGCTGGAGTTCAAGTAGCATACTCAGACTTCCCCTAAGTCTTGTGATGTTTTGGTCTTTATAATTTGGCGGGTGAGAAAATAGGAGATTTCTTATCATTGTATTTGAGCCGGAAAGTAAAAATAATATTTTAAATTATTTACATTAGTTTAAAAGTGAAAACAAATTATTATTTTCACTTTTAAACTAATGTAAATAAATCGCAAAAGGTCATTTTTAGCTCCGCCAATATCCGCTGCAGTAATAGTCTGAAGTCAGTAAAAGTACCAAGTTTGTGTATAGAATAAGGCAGATACCAGGTTGGTGTATAGGGAAACCAGGAAAACATTCGTGGTATCGATGCTAGAAATATTCATCAAATACCAAATTTTTCATCTATTTATCTGGTATTAGGTGACGTAGTATCGATACCAGAGGTGTGTTTCTAGTATTACTCATCCAATTTAAGTTTAATCTACAATTTGGAGTTCTGCTCGTACTACTGCCAATATATTTTCTATGTTTTTAATGTCGTTCCATATGACAACATTACTGAAATTGAAATTAAGGTAAGCGCAAATATAATGTTTAGTAAGCTTAAAAATTGATAAAAATATAATGAAAAAGGTTATTCATTTCGTGGTCGGGTCATTATTCTGTAAATTAGGAATTATTGAATTTATGCTTTGGAAAAAAAACTTTAAATACTTTTATAAATAAAATTGCAAAAATATATTAATTATTCATATTTCCTATATTTTATCATTATATATAAATATAAAAAATATATTGAATTAGTTGTAATGAGACTTGTCTTTTGATGTAATTGTTGCTGACTTTTTTTTACAAATTTGTTTTCTTTTAAATAATTTAAAGTTTAAGGATTATTTGGATAAATATAATATTTTATGAAACTAAAAATTTAAAATATTTTTAAAGAAATAGAGGCCAATGACACACTGAGACAAAATTGTCATTTTTTGCGGGTGCAATATTATTCCAAAAGTTATTTGGAAGTGTTATAAAGGTTTTTTTTTATATAAGCTCTATATAAGGTTTTTTTTGTGTCAAATTTACTTCAAACAAGAAATGAGCCTTATCGAACAAGAAAATTGTCTGTCTTAAATCACGAAACTACGACAGATAAATGTTTCTATAATTTTAAAGCATTAGTTAGTAATTAAATAAATTTATTTAAAAAAGGCAAACTTTTTTCTATTTAAATTTTAAATTCTTAAAAATACAATTTTCTTTATCTTTTAAACTATAAAATGGATAATACTCCATATTGTACAAAAATATCTACTTAAATAATTTAACTATTTTAGAATTAATATGATTTTATATATAAAAAAAAAATGATCAATGAGCACTGATATTATTCTGGTATGCATAAAATGGGCACATCACTATAAACTGTACACGCTTATTCCATATCATTATTCAGAATGTGGCATAATTCAAGTCAGGTGCAAAAGTTCATTCTGTAATTCCACTCTGTTCACTGCCCGAACATTGTAATAATCTGACCACATATGAAAAAGGTTAATTATACTTGTTAGAATTTATATCAAACTTTTAAGTTTAACTTAATTGATGTCAAATAGTTTTGTGGACTTTATTTAACATGGGAATAATTCTTTGAGAGTACAAAATTTCCTTATAAAAAAATACATATTATTATTCTGTAAATGAATAACATTTTATTGTTATTTACAGAAATTCGTACATTTGATCACATTCAAGATTCTCTTAAATTGTTAAAGTTTTAAGTATAAATTGTTAGTACTTTTGGTACGAATAGTATTTTTCCTTCCATCGGCAGAATAAGAATTTGAAGAATTTCCTACTAAGCTACAAACTGAAGGTAAATTAATATGAATTCTCTTTGAACAAATGAGTCTTGTTCAACAGAGTTCAATTGAATATAGAAGAATTAAAGAAAGTTACTAACTTATATTAAAATTCGATAGCCTTTTGTTAATTGAACTTTCCCAACAAGAACAATAAAACAGGTGATACGACACAACAGTTAACAAGTGAAAGTTAAACGAAAATATTTGAAGCTATTAATTATCGTTTTTCTTTCTTAGGCTTTGTGCAATTTTATTTTAATTTTCCTAATTAATCATCCATAAGCTATACAACATACTAATTAAAATAAAACCATTGATACCAACAAAACATTAGCAAAAAAAAAAAAATAAAATAACTTTCAATACATGAACTCTGTACAAGATGAAATTTACATGAGAGTACCAAATGAACATATGAATTTTCAATCGTATTCGTTTAACTCTCGAAAATTTCCTATAGTTTTCTTGGGTAATCATTTACCTTTCTTTCATACCTGAAGGAAAGTAAAAACTTTTTCAACATTGAACTTAAAAAATATCTTCTTTTTTTGTTGTTGCGGTAAATTGAAATTGCAAAGTTGCTAATAAAAAATAAACATAAAATCAAAAATCAGTCTCTAGGTCTTATTTGAGTCAGTGTAGGTCTTATATACCAAGTAAGTATATTTGTGTAGATACTCACGTGTATAGATATAAAAAGTTGGATGAAAGAATGTTGTAGCATTTCTAAAATGCGTTCTTTTACTGAAAATATACTTTTTGATTTGATTCAAAGTACACACCTTGCATACGCAAATCGAAACTAAAGTTGAAAGTGGAAATTGAATGATATTCGATTTTAAAATAAAACTTTTTTCCCCAAAATCCTTTATTGTTTTCGTGAATTTTCTAATTTCTTGGGCAGTTTTTTTTGTTTTTTTTTTTGAATTTTTCTTTTTGCAATATTTTTCTTGAAGAAGTAAATTTCTCTTTTGTTTTTATTATTAAATATTCCTTTATGGTAATCAGGCTTCATTACACATTTTAAAGTTTGGTAAGTAGAACTCTTTTTTTGAATATAAGATTTGTTTGGTTTAAAATTTATTATTTTTTCTATCTACTACATATATTATTATAAACCATTTAATCACGGAACAACGACCTTGGAATGTGCAGAACATATGCCGATAATGAGCTGAAACAACAAGATTTGGATCCTGATTTTTCGGACATAATTATCTTTGGGGATGAGGCTTATATCTCATATGATGGATGAGCACATAAATAAATAATTATAAAATAGTCACTATATCAGCGAAAAATGTTTTTCGTTAAAATGAACAAGAAGGTGAAGTTGTCATTAGTTGATAGTTCTTTAAAAATGAATAATAAGACGCAATTGCTGTATGAAAAGCAATTATTTTTGGTTTGAACTTGACGATTTTAATTTGGATTATACATCAAGTTTTGGCTTTTATTAACAAACATAATCCAGAACGCATAATTTTGAGATTTTAAGAATTGCTAAACTTTGAAACATTCAAAAATGAACATCCGCAAAGTATGCGCATTACAGCCAGAACTATGCGAAAAAGTCATCAAAAATTACCTGAACAAAGCCGATATTTTTTATAAAATAAAATTATTTTTATTCCATAATGGCAAAATTAGTGTAATATAATCAAAATAAAATTTATTAAAAGTATTGTTTAAAAATATTATTTTTTTAAATTTACTTTCTAACTTCTAAATTGGATACAACGTTAATAAGAAAAATTCTGAGTAAGTGGAAAATCATTGATCAAATTAAAAGATAAAATTTTTTTTCACATAACAGTCTTGATTTTACTTAAAAAATTAATATTTTAAGAATTTTTAAGAAGGATAGGTGAAATTTGAAAATTTTTAAAGTACAATTTTCTCCAAAAGATCGAGTACTGGAAGAAAAAGCTTCAATATGCAAAAACGTCATGAAACATTACCTCAAGAAAACAATAATGTAAAAGATAAAAGTAAATATTATTTTATAATGGCAAAATTATTACAATTTATTAAAAACTATAATTTTTAAATAATTTTTTTAACCATTTTTTTTCGATACGCAAATTGAATAAGGTTTTACTAAGAAAATTTCCGATTAAATGGAAAATCATTGATAAAATTAAATAATAAAATTTTTCTTTTTCATAAATAAAAATATTGTTCAATAAAAGTAATACGTTTAAGAATTTTTAAAAGGTTAAGTGAAATTTGAAAATTTTCTGTGGTACTGGGAATTTTAGATCTTTTTCAGATTTACTAATCAAATTGACAATAATTAAATGAAATTTGAAAAAATAATAATAAAATTCAGAAAAAATGATTTGCTTCTTAATAAAAAAAGGTAAATCAATTCAAACAGAAGATACATACTTGTTCGATGATATCAACAGAATCCATTCAATCACAAGTACAGCACAAGAAATATTGTTTAGGTCAAAAAACAAACAAAAAAAAATTAATAAGATTGACCTTAATTTTTGATTTAATAAAAATGAAATGATTATATTTAATTTTATAACGAAAAATGATCTGGAAAAAAAATTAACAAAAAAAAATACTATAAAACCCGAAGAAGAGTGAAATGAATTGGAAACTTTCACATAAAATTGGAAGTTGTTATTCTTCATGTAAGCATGTGAAGGGGATATTTTTTATTTATTCAATTGAAAACTTATAATAAAATGGCAAAAAAAAAAAATTAATAAAATTTTATTTTTTTAGTCAATTCTGAAAAATTTTAGAAGTTGGCAAATTCACGAAAATATCAGAAATTTTATTAAATTTTGCTAAAGAAAGGCAAGAAATTTTCCAATTGAAAGTATCTGTAAGGCGTAGGCATGCAAAAATATATTGTTTCCCCACATTTTCTAGACGATAATCACGGAACGGAACTTGATTAGGAACGCACGCGTTCGTTTAATGTAATTTCGGTTGATTATCCACACGGTTTGTTGAGGTATATAAAAGACGTGCCTGGGCTCGGTATCTACACAAAGTACGAGTATAATGAGAGCAGCAAAGATCAACCAATATGGTAATTCTAGATTTTCATATATAATAAGAACCTTTCTTAATCTACATACGTGAATTTTTTTTGTTCCTTAAAAATTAGAATTTCAAATTCGTATATTTTCTATTTTTGTAGTTTATTGCTAATCTAATTATTTTAAATTTAATTCAAAAATTTTTTTAAATAAGAAAATTGTCGGTTTTCCCTTTTCGGAAGTTGGAGTAGGCCGGTGTACTTCTCAGCAAAAAATCGTAAATTTTCTGCTTTATAAGAAAACGAAATTGATTGAGAATGAAAGATTGTAAAAGTACGTACGGTACGGTATCCAAACATAAATAGAACAAAATTTCTGGCAATTCAACTTTCGATTTTGCATCGTGGTTGTAGTCAGTGAAAATCAAAATCAAGAATTGGACAATCACGATTTCTTTGAATAATGCCTCCATAGTCACTGTTTGGCGGGTGGGTAGGTGGTACAGGTAAGTACCAAAAAGATAGTATGGCGCGCTATGGCTTTTGTTCGCTTTTGGACAATATTTTAACAGCTTCACGTAGATCTTGATCACAATCATCCAATCACAACCGAGCATTTTCATTTTCATTCGCTAAAAACGATGAGGTACTTGCGGTGAAGTATGGAGAATTTTAGCCTACGCGATTTTTGCACTGCTATTGTTATGGGATATTAAAAGTAAAAGTCAGCGTGACATTTCTCTTTATGATGTGATTCTAGTGATTTTTCTTATTTTCAACAAAATTTTACTGCAAATTTCCTGTGAGAAAATCACGTAGGATTTGGTTGATGTAAAGAAATTTTTGTAAATACAGGGTGGCCACTGAAAAAATGAATGATAGAAAATAATATCAACTTTTGCAGCTACGTGTATTTAAAACAAATTTTTCTTTACTGTATTTAAATTGAATAATGAATAATAGGTTTTTTTTGTCAGTTGTGTATAAAACAAATAACATCCCTCAAATGAGCACCATTTTCCTGCACACAAAAACTTGGCAGTATTTTAGATCCTAAATGTTGGATTTCGGCTCGAATGTTCTCCTTAAGTTATTTATTTGCTCAAGGTTTACATAACCAGTTTGATAAGTCAGCGATAAATGAAACAAATTATTTATTTATTCAACAAAAATTGATTTAATTTATAGAATAGTCCTTTTTTAGCTTTATAAACTTTGTATAAATATATAAAACTTTCTGTATACCCTCCATGTAGTACAATTTGTCAAACTCTGCAAAATAGGCCTAAGTTTTGGTGGTTGTGCATTGTTATGATGAAACAGAATATTTTCCTTTTGTTTGTCTTGATCTCATTATTCAATTTGTCTAATAATGAAATAAAATATTTTCCTATTATCGTTTTTCCTTTTACGAGATAGCTGATGAAGATTATACTATGTGCGTCCCAGAAAATAGTAGCAAACGCGGTACCCTTCCAACTGATAGCTTCCTGATATCCAAAACTTAATGTTAGATCTTACCAATACGTTATTTTATCAGTAATCACATATACTTATGGTATATTAGATGATCTTTTAAAATAATATCATAGATTTTATTAATAATGTCTTCGGTGGTGAGCTAAATTAAATATCCTGGGCATTCAGCGTTAATTGTGCTCGTACAACCATAACGAAATTCAGTAAACCACATTTTGAATCCTGCCAAACAATAGTGAGAAGAGTATATAATACTATTTAAACTTTTTTTTGATATCAGATATTAATTATTGCCTTAAAAAATAGTGTTTTATTAATATACGAAATTTACTTTGTTCCATAAAATAATAAAAAAACCAAACCTTTTGTGCTGCTTTCGACCGCTGTAAAAACTAAACTAATTAAAAGATTTTTATGAAATTTTGTATATCATCTTTTCAAGAATTCTTTTTAATAGAAAAAATATCGTTATACTGATATCAGCTATATTTCTTGCATTTGTCACTGATTAAGCAGACTGTTATTAACGTTAAGCTATTAACACAGTAGATTTACGGGACCCAATTAATGCTGATGCAATTTTCATCGAATCTCTATACCCCAAAATCTGAATTTTTGCTTGTTCATGGAGCGATTTAAATGAAAATGGGTCTCATCGTTTATTATTAAGTTATTCAAAAAGTTGTTGTTATCTCCGTCTAGATATTGAAATTGAATAACTTACTGCAGGGGAGACTGACTATCTTCGGTAGTAAACCATTTGTATCTCATATGTAAGTATTTTTATATACCATTCCAAAACTTCTGAAGCGATAGTCTGGCTATAGGCTCATTGAGTTTCTAAATCTTTGCGAAAGATCGCCATCTGATCTAATTTTTTCAATCCTTGCCAACTAGGTTCCAAATCATGTTATCGCAAGAAGCTACTCTAACATTAAATTATTGGTGGTATTACCTCTGAGCTTGAATAATTAATCTTTTATTAGAATAGCAAAACTCAATGAATTTTATACATTCCTGACCACCATACACAGCCAAAGGATGCACTGTTATCTCCAGAAAACTAAAATTTAAAAAATTCAAATTAAATAGGTTATGTTTTTTTCGAATCCTCTAGGTTTTTAGTGGCCACCCTGTGTCTAATTCGGTTATAATTGAGTTTAGAAAATACATTCTGTGCTCAGTCATTCTACTGATGATAAAGATACTTGAGTGGACATCCGGTAGAGAATTAGCAGATAGTTGTAAATACTGAAAGCCGGACATTCATCCATGTAGCCGTTTAATTTCCTCTTATCAAACTATGTATGAACCTGCATATCGGGCAGTTAAATTTGCTTAAAACGTCTTAAACGCATAATGAATCGAATATAAGACAGTAGACTAGACCAAAGTGTGGAACAATCTAAGAGTCGTCGAACCAAAACAAAGATTTTTTCGTGGGTTCCAAACCAATACTATCTATTGTGTAGACATTCCCAACTGATGTACAAAAACCATTCAGACCACCAAGACCACGGGGCCTACACAAGCCAGCACTCATATCGGGTACTGGATCGTTACACAGACTTTGTGGTTTTCACATATTTGCATTCACATTAATTACTGCTTTCAAGGGTCTTTGGCTTTTGTGATTATTTGCAATCCATTTGAACTTGACGCTATTCGGCGAGCAATTGGCATAAAATGCAAAACTTTTACTTCTCGAAAACATGGATTTGTGGTCAGCAAAATATCTTTCATGTTTATTCACTACGACTATTCATAATTTTTATTGAGATGCCTTTACTGGTGATTTTGTAGAAAGAGCATAGAATGTTTTAGTTGGAAAATAAATAGCAACACTACATAACATGGAAAACAAATTACTAAACATAACGAGAAACTTTGTAGGCCAACAATCAGTTTAAAATAGTGAAAATTGATAAAAACTTTTTTCTTAAATTCCATTACACAAAATTAGATACTTATCTTTTCGAAATTTTTGGGTATTTTTAAATTAGGAGAATATTTTGTTAATTAATGGAAAATATCTTACAGCTAATTTTTACTGAAAGTTTCTGCTAAAAACTTTAACTAAAATTTTGGTTGATTGAAAATTTTGACTGACTAAAAATTTTGACTGAATGTAAATTCTGATTGACTAAAAGTTTTAGCTGACTGAACATTCCGACTGACTAAAACTTTTGACTGATTGAAAATTGTGACTGACTAAAAATTTTGACTGACCGAAAATTGTAACTGAATCAAAATTTTGACTGACATAACTTCCTGATTCTCTGAAAATCTTGACTAATTAAAAATTTAGGATAGACTGACTTAAAATGTTGAGTGATAGAAAATTTTGATTGACGAAAAATTTTTACTAACTGAAAATTTTATTTTGACTGATTGAAAATTTTGACTGCCTAAAAATTTCAACTAACTGTAAATTCTGACTCACTTTAAATTTTGTCTGACTAATTATCTGACTGACTGACTGAACATCCGGACTATCTTAATATTTTAACAGATTAAAAATTTTGACAGACTAAAATTAAAACTGATTGAAAATTTTAAGTGACTAAAAATTCTCACTGACTGAAAATTTGGGCATACTGAAAATTTTGACTGACTGAAAATTTTGATTGACTAAAAGCTTTGACTGACTGTAAATTCTGACTGAATAAAAATTTTGACTAACTGAAAATTCTGACTGACTGAAAATTTTGACTGACATAACATCCTGATTGTCTAAAAATTTTGACTAATTAAAAATTTAGGATAGACTGACTTAAAATGTTGAGTGATGGAAAATTTTCATTCTGACTGGATTAAAATTTTGACTAACTTAAAATTTTGACTGACTGAAAATTTTGACTGATTGAAAATTTTGGCTGACTAAAAATTTTGACTGACTGCAAAGTCTGACTGTTTGAAAATTTGACTAACTGAAAATTTAGACTTACTGATAATTTTGACTGACTGAAAGTTTTGACTAACTGTAAATTCTGATTGACTGAAAATTTTGACTGACTAAAAATTTTGACTGACTGAAAATTTTGACTGATGGAAAATTTTGGCTGACTAAAAATTTTGACTGACTGTAAATTCTGACTGATTGAAAATTTGACTAACTGAAAATTTTGCCTGCTGCTAATTTTGACTGACTGCAAGTTTTGACTAACTTTAAATTCTGAATGGATTAATATTTTGACTAACTAAAAATTTTGACTGACTGAAAATTTTGACTGATTGAAAATTTTGGCTGACTAAAAAGTTTGACTGACTGTTAATTCTGACTGATTGAAAATTTGAGTAACTGAAATTTTTGACTTACTGATAATTTTGACTGACTGAAAGTTTTGACTGATTGAAAATTTTGACTGACAAAAAATTTGGACTGACTGAAATTTTGACTCACTGAAAATTTTGACTGACTGAATATTCTGACTGTTGAAAATTTGACTAACCGAAAATTTTGACTCACTGAAAAATTTAACTTACTATTTTACTGCTAATTTTTAGGAAAAATTTTTACTGACAATTTTTTTTGAAAATTCTTACCGAAGATGTTTTTCGAAAATTCTTACTGATATTTTTACCGAAAATTCCTACTGAAAATTTTTACCGAAAATCGTTTTTCCAAGTAAGCAAATAATTTTTCCAAGTTCTAAAAGGAAAAACAAAATCCGATTTTACCTTTAATTTGCTGGTAAGAGAAAATATTTTACCAAACCGGAAGGAACTGATCTGCTATAAATTATTTCGGAGCGTTATCTGTCTTATAGTATTCGGTTACAGATTCAAGTAAACTTACGGATACTGTCAGTACCTAAAGACATTACGTTTCCTATTGTGAATGTTCGATACTATGCAGTTTTTCGATTTCGTTCACTATTGATTGGCTCGGCTCACTTCCATTAGAATTACCGTGAATACTTGTACTCGTGGTAAACTACGAATAGTGGGATCAACGTAGACTTGTGTGCAGACGCAAAATACGTTCGTGCTCGTACAGTCACTCAGGTGAATGGCATTATTTTGCCACATTTTGAATTACACCTAAAATTTATGTAGTGTGTTTACTCTATTGTAACAACAATAAATGTAGATATTAGTAAGGGTATTTGAGTGTATTTCATGTTTGAGTCGGACTATTACAAGAAGGCTCGTAAGATAAAGTTGTCTGCATTTGTTAGTCATATACAAAGAGTGCATACTAATTATTTGCATTCTCTAACTGACACACGAAAGCAATGCCAGTGTCACAATCGTATTGTTACTCGTAGTGAAGTTCACGGTTCGGCCTTTGTATTTCGCATGCCAATGTCAAGAGTTATCTGACCGTTAAAAATTTTACGATATTTACATTCCACCGTAAATTTATGAAAGTGTTGACTTATGGATGCTGTTTGCTGCTCCGAAATAGTATTTTGCTTGAGTTGGAATGATTAATTTTTCGCAATATTCTCATCCATACTTATAAGTAGAAGTGAACATATTGACTGGGAGTGAAGTAGAATCAGAGGAAGTTAACGATGGAAAAAACGGAGTGTCGACTATCTATTCAAAAAAGAAAAACTAACGATTGTTATTAGTCTTTTTGCCTCCTTATAGAGATGGGAAGATTTTTCTCCAAATAGAATGTAAATATTTCGTCAGAAGATAGTTTGTAAATGTCAGACACAGTTTGCTAAAGAAAAAACATTTCTCTTTTTATTGAATGATTTGTTGAAGTGTTTTCAATCATATTTATGAGTTCCGAAATGTTTTTTCTCTCGTCAATTTGTATGGTTTTTATGAATTTACTGGTTTTAGACAATGTTAAAAAAGATACAAAATTACTTCATTTTCACTAGTTGAATTAGTACTTTCTGTATAAGACTCTATTAGATATTTATCCAAACTCTATTTGGTATATTTTATTGTACACATTTTAAAACAAAAATGTTGAAAAAGTAAAAAACAAAAATGTTTTGCTATTTTATATAAAATAAAGAATAAAAAATATTTTTTTTTAAAGAATTGGTTTTTTTAGGCAATTTTTGATTTACTTTTTTACATATTACACGAGATTTCGAGCAGGACTTGATCCTTTTAAGGTATTTTTTTTTAAAGATACTTATGGTTAATATTTCTTCAAAATTTGAGGATATTCTGCGTAAAACTAGGACAGAAGAAATCTTTTAGCAGAATTTGTGTTTTAAAATTTTAGCGCATCGTTAAGTAGCCGAATAACGCAAATGCCAAATTTTAACTTATTTAAATGTTATATTTAATTACAATTTTTTTCTCCAAAAAATTGTACTTTTCAAATTATAAATTCAATAATTCTATATCTTTAAAATGATTGATAATTTATATAAAAATCTTTTAAAAACTTTCTTTGAGAACTTTTTTTAATTTAATTTTTTTTTAATGAAAATTCGAAAAATTATTTACTAATATTATCTTATATTAAAAAAACTAATTATGAAATTATAAAATTGACACTTAAAAGTTCATCCAAGTGTGAATATTTTTAGGGCCATATGCAAATTTTCATTTCCATTCATTCTGCTTGCCTAAGATACAGAACGTCTTCGAGTTTGTTATTTCTATAGTTACAAATTTTATCCACAATGTACATAAAAATATTAAATTAAATTATACAATGTACATAAAAATTTAATTTCAGAGAATTTTTTATTTGTACTTGTATTAATTTTGAGCGGCCATCAAATTATCAGTTGGTGTAAAATATTCAAGAATGAATAAGCGAAGATACTTTTTCCGATTTCGATTTTTGATTGGAATTTCCTTACTTTCTGTTATTTTTGTTTATTTTTATCATGTACGAAAATTTCAAGTAAACCCATTCAAAAAATATGTTAAACATATTTTCCCAATAATATTTAAGATGAATAATAATAAATTACATGGAAAATAATATTAAATATCTAAAGAAAAAATCCAACAATCTTTTAACCTCAATATAAAATGATACAGTACGCATATTTTCTGGTACGAGTATGAAACACAGAAAGTAGAGAATCCGATGTTTTGTACAGCCGTTTAGGTTCACGTATGAAAATACCTGAACAGAAGCCATTCGATTATAAATATTTACATGTCTTTGAACGTTTTTTGAATTGTAAGTAGTCGGATGTGAGCTGTATCGTTGACACTAGATACTAGACACTAGATATTAGAAAATAAAATAAGATTGCTCTCATTTTTATGGTTTATTATGTTTTCATATTATTGCAGATGCACAGGTAATTTCATTCGTTGACATTTTTATATTTATTTTCTTTTATGATAGCCTACAAGATTATATGCACTTGCTGTGTTTGATATCTGCAAATTTTCTTAAGATTCAATATGTACAATAGCATATCGATTAAACTTGAACTGATTTAGAGGGTAGACTTGATAGTTTGCGTAGGAGAACTTAGTATTTTGTAATCGAAGATGGTATGAAGTTATAAAAAAATCTTGACAAATCGTAAAAAATGTCTATAAAAAAGTTGTAAGAAAAATTTTCGGTAAAAATTTTTAGTAAAAATGTTCAGTAAAAATTTTTGGTAAAAATGTGCGGTAAAAATGTTCAGTAAAAATGTTCAGTAAAAATTTTCGGTAAAAATTTTCGGTAAACGTTTTCGGTAAAAATTTTCGGTAAAAATTTTCGGTAAACATTTTCGGTAAACATTTTCGGTAAAAATTTTCGGTAAAAATTTTCGGTAAAAATTTTCGGTAAAAATTTACTGTAAAAATTTTCGGTAAAAATTTCATATTTAATAGAAATTTTTTCTCAAAATTCTTCTTTGGTAAAAATTTTCGGTAAACATTTTCAGTAAAAATGCTCAGTAAAAATTTTATTAAACATTTTCAGTAAAAATTTTCGGTGGAAATTTGCGGTAAATAATTTCGGTATAAATTTTCGGTAAAAATTTTCGGTGAAAATTTTCGGTGAAAATTTTCGGTAAAAATTTCTTATTTAAAAGTTCTTCTTTGGTAAAAATTTTCGGTAAAAACATTATCGTTAAAAATGCACAGTAAAAATTTATGGTAAACATTTTCAATAAAAATTTTGGGTGGAAATTTGCGGTAAATAATTTCGGTAAAAATTTTCGGTAAAAATTTTCGGTAAAAATTTTCGGTAAAAATTTTCGGTAAACATTTTCGGTAAACATTTTCGGTAAACATTTTCGGTAAAAATTTTCGGTAAATATCTTCAGTACAAATTTTCGGTAAAAATTTTCAGAAAAATTTTCAGTAAAAATTTTCAGTAAAAATTTTCAGTAAAAATTTTTGGGAAAAATTTTCGGTAAAAATTTTTGGTAATAATTTTTGGTAAAAATTTCATATTTAATAGTTAATAAAAATTATAGGCAAATTTTTTTTCAAAATTCTTCTTTGGTAAAAATTTTCGGTAAAAATTTTCAGTAAAAATGCTCAGTAAACTTTTTGGTACATTTTCGGTAAAAAATTTTCGGTAAAAATTGTCGACAAAATTTTTGGTTCATATTTAATAGTTAATAAAAATTATAAAGAAAGTTTTTCTTAAAATTCTTATAGACATATTTTAAGGAAGGGAAAAGTTTATATTCAAATAAATTTGATATTTTTTAAAAATTATTTGAAAACAGATAAATTTTAGTTGCGATTAATTTAATGAGAATATAGAAAATTGTGTTTGTAAAAAACTTTTCTATTAAACAACTCCTGCTATTGGTGGCAAATAAAAGGCACCACTAGCTACATATGTCACCAGTTGAGTCCAAAATCAGAACTACTGCTTTTCCATTCAAAAATTTTCCATATGTTTTCTAAAAAAAATGTTATATCAAAAATTTTTATAAAATATATTATCATAAAAAATAAGGTTAGGAAAGGTTTTTTTTTACTATTGAAAATGTTCTATCTTAGAAAGCCAATAAAATAAGATAATTGAAAATATCAAAATCAAAAAGAAAATTTTAGTTACCTTTGGAAAAATTTCCAAAAATTATATTTAACATTTTTGTTGTTGACAGGATACGTTCTTATTGAATCACAAACGACTCGTACACATTCAGAAAAATGTATTCTTATCAAATTATAACCATTCGTTCAAACATGGTATGAATAAATAATAAAAGGATTTGAAATCATATTTGAAAAAGTTGTCAAGTGAATTTAGAACATATTTCGAATGAATAAAATCCAATCCAGCGGAAATATCACATGACAAGTTTATCTTTACAGCATCGTTCCGTTTGTTTTGGGATATTTATAATTTATTTGTTATATAAATTTTTGAATATTAAAAATTGTTGTTAAAATATTTTTAAATTATAGTTTATTGCAAAAAAAAAATGGAAAAAATAATAGAAAAATTCCGAAATCTTAACTTTGAAAATTTTTCCTATGAGAATATGAATGGAAAATGCGGATGCAAAAATATTCAACATAGAAAAATTGCAAAACGGAAATTCAACTGCATTTTAAATGCCAATTTAAAATTTTTCAAAGGATATCAAAATAAATATTATATATCCTTTTAAATTCCGAATGAGGAAATTAAATTCAATGTATTCTAAAATAAAAAAGATAAAAAAATGATATAAAAACAAAAATAAACCATTTTCTTAAACATTTACCATACGAAAAATCAAGTTCATTTTGTTTCAATTCCATGGAATTTATTTGAATAAATTTAAAATGATTCTGAAAGGATTTTTGTTCATACTAGTAGTTTTTAAAAAAAATATTTTGTGATATTCGTTGTATCCCCAATAATTGTATGCAAATATTGATTGATGTGTGTTGGTTTTCTATTTTATTAAAATTGGTTGTAGTTGTTTTTTTTTTGATATTATTCTAAATTCTTCCACAATATATTGTTTTGAAATCGAAGTGGACAGCGATCAAATTATTTCCACTGTATGCTTTTTTATATCTGTAATCGTAGATACTCTATAGAATTTTCGCAGGATTTTAAAATGTTCATATTGTTATAAGCTATAGAAAATTGTTATTGGTTTCTTTTAAACAAATTGATCAAAAAAGATTTATAATAAATAATGCATAAACCAATATTTCCAATAAAGTAATCACTTTCTTATCCAGGTTATATAGCGAGTATCTTCTAAGTTTATTGGGCATGATTGCAAACATTACACAGCCGACTTTGGTTAGCAAACAAGTTACTATACAGAGAAATGCAGACTTGCTGTTACGACTTTCTCTTCGACTGATCTCATTGAAAAGTATTTATTCGATCAAAAATTTCGCATAAAACAGTACACAGGACAGAAAAAGACCAACAAACAATTACTTTGAAATTTTCATTCATTTTTATCTATAGAAAAAAAAGCCATTTTTATATACGGTTCTTATTAAGATAAATTAAATTATACTATCTATTATTAATCAAAAAGGCTAGTTCTTTATGGATAAACTTTTTTTTTCTGAATGGCAACCATATAAAAATATAATAACCTTTTTTTAAAATCAAGTAGAATTATTACTTATAATTTAATATATATATATATATATATATGTCTATATAATTACAATTTTTAAAAATTATTAGTAATAAACAAAAGTCTATTGCTTAAATATAAAATGCAGGATTATCAATTTCTAGGCATAAAAAAATAAATATATTATTTTCTAACTGTTGGTAAAAGTACATATCAATTAGGATGGTTTTTATTTAGTTAATTATTTGCGATTTGATATTATAAATTTAATTTTAAAAAAATTATATGCCCCATAGTCAAATTTTTCACTTTCAAAAACATGTTAGCCGTTTAGATAATATAATATTTCCTAAATATGATCAAAACTTAACCAATATATAACATAGAAAATATAATAAAAAATTTAATGATAGGTACATCTCTCAAATTTATCACTGACTTATCATACTGCCCTCTTAAATTGTGCGATTTGATGCAATTAGGCTCTTTTTCTTTATAGTTTTAAAGTTTGATAAATATTTGCAAACGATAATCTTTACGGAGGGGATTTTTTAATTTTAGAGGGTTTAGAGATCAAATGGGCGAATAACAGTCTGAAAAAGTTATTGTATCAAACATAATCTCAAACAGCCCTAAAAAGAGCCTTGTAATAACAATTATAAAAAATAACAATCTTTTCTATGAATGCTATAATTTAAGAAATATTATAGAATTTTTTTTTATAAAAATCTAAATTTTAAATTTTATTGATTTAATTTTACTTTGCAAAATGGAAATTGGAGAATTTTGTATATCAAAGATTATATTTATGAAACTCCAGAAAACTTAATATAAATATTTTTAAAAAAAATTGTAATCAAAGCAAATAGTTTTTGAAAGTGTAATACATAATTTTTTCATATGAATACCAAAAATAGTGATGGTAGAAATGAAGAATTTCTAGTGGAACATGTTTTCTCTATCCAACCTGGTTGCAGAGAAATTGCATCAATGCCTTTTCTGTTATTCACCAAGAAATATCAAATGGGCAAATGGTTACTTTTGATCATACTAACATATAAACTTAGTAAATAAAAGCACTTCAATACTCTTTTTAAATAATATTTGATGATTGACTTGTTTTTTTTTTTAATATTAAATATGCATTCTCATTATGACCAAATAATATCTATTCATATTCAAATGTTTTCATGTTTAGCAGTAAAATTCTTCTTAACCAAATATGCTCATAAACATCTAATATAATTTGTTGCCGTTTTTATAGAAGATTTATGTACTCATTTAAATATTTAAATTTAAGACTAAACTAGCATGAAAATACTTGATTCGAATCATGGCAAAAGTATACTTGTACCAGTTTGCATTTGAATTCTGGAACAATATTTTCTGCTAGACAACTTTTGTAATTTGTTAGCGATTTTTAAGATAATATTTGACATGTGCAACTTAAATCATTCAAATTTCTATATTATATCTGATAGTAGTAGGTCTTATACTAATGGTATAGATACATTTCCTATATTACTAACCTGGTTTTAGAAATTATTAATATCAATGAATAGGATAATTGGTTTTTAATGTGATCAATTCTTGGAGAGGAAAAATATTCCGGAAATATTTCAATAAGGAAAATTTCTTAAAGATATTTTGATTTTTTAATACAATAGAACCGAGGCCTTACGTTATTTTTTTTTTTAATTTTGAATATTTTTATCAAGACTAGCCTTAAGTAAATAATTATAGATGTCCTCTAATGAAGTGAGTTTAAGCAAATGCACTTAAGTTTGAATACGGCCCTTAGAATATTCGGTTGACAATATTGCCTTTAGTAAATTGACGCTCAGAATTTATAATTTGAGCATTAATTTTACCTAAAATAATGAAAAAAATAGCCCTTATAGCAGAACTAAAAGTTTATTGAACATTAAACATGCTCATAAATTTTCTCCAGAAAAAAAATAGGTAATTATCCTCAGTTCTTTTTATTATCTAATTGAACCGAAATTTATGGACTATCCAAATTTGGCTTTGGAAAGTAAAGCTTATTAAAGTCTACTTTAAATTTTAATTCTAATCAAATTTTATATCTAATTTATTGCTAATTATATATAAAATACTATTTTATTTAAGGTTTTATAATAACAAGTCCTACAGAATCAAATCGGACGACTTTGGATGTTAATTGGCATAACGCAATCTTGATATCACTTGTTCTGTAAGCTTTTTGCACAATAAAGTCAAAATTTGTCTTATCGTGTGGCTTTAGGAACCATATTGATAAAACCACATATACTTTTTAAGTTTAGGCCAAGAAAAGTTGATTCTCAAATGGCTATAGGTAACCGCCTCTCCTTCCTTATATGCAAGGAAATATGACCCATTGATATCTGAAGACCAAAATACACACCAGACAATTTTCTTTGTAGATAAAATGGCATTTTTCAGTTACTTAAGAATTTGTGGAGCTCTATTAGGACAAATTTGGCTATCAAGCTTCTACCGAGCAAGAAAATAATCCCAATTATAGAAGTAAATTTTGTTCGAAAAATCAGCATCCTAGAGAAGAAAATTTCGAAAATCTGATAAAGAGAATCTCCTTTTTGGAGATTTTTTTGATAAATATAATTTTTTTAAAAATAATATTTTTCCGAGTTCTATGTTGATTAATTTGGTTATTTACTCTTAATGTATTAAATTATTTTGCTCGGACAAAGTTTTGCGGTAAGACAGACTCGGAAAGGACTTGAGCGAGAATAGTACTCGGTGGAGGTAACCCCATATAGTGGTTGTAGGTGGTGAGGATATATCCTCCACTAAGCACTATATTCGTTTAGAGGAATTGAGCAAATATAGTGCTTCGTGGAGTGTGCTTTAAGATAGATTTGATGGAGGTGAGCGAGAATAGTCCTTAGGGGAAGTGAGCAGATATATTGCTCGGAGGAAGTTACCCCAAATAAATTGCTCGGAGGATGTGAGAGTATATAGTTCTCGGAGGAGATTTTATGATAAGATAGACTCAGAGAGGACGTGAGCGAAAATAGTGCTCGGAGGATGTAAGCGAATATTGTGCTCGGAGGAGGTAAAATTGTTCGGAAAAGGTTAACTGATAAAGTTATCGCAGGAGTTGAAATGAATTAGAGAGTTGATTGAGGCTTTATCGATACATCAGAAAAGTCTTTTAATCTACTGTCACGCGCAACATTTTTTAGGAAAATTTAAGGAAAATGAAAAGGACATTTAAAAATATTTGATGAAATACGAGGTCAATTCAAAATTTAGCATCCTGGGGCCTTTTGCAAAATCATGCCAACATCTGTGATGTTGTGTCGTTTGTAATATAATTTTTTTAACGGAATTACATATTATCTAGATTAAAATCTTTAAGTTTATCTCCAAATGTTGGTTCTCCTAGGACCATAGCAGTCAGAATTGACGATAATGGTATCTTCTTATAAGAGATCTATTCAAAAAGTATCGCGAATTTTGAATTTCAGCGGGTTACGTAGATTTGATTTTTGATTTTTTGTGGCGTTATATTGGTACTTATGTCTCTCAATTATGCCGAAAAGTTTGGCCACTTTGAATGTTCAGTTAATTTCTTACAGCTGCTTTGCTTGCACGTGTTTTGGCTCGTATTCGATTTTTGCTCAATTTCGACCAAAAACAGCATCGCATTAACATTGCTAAGGAGCTGTTGGACTCTATCCGCGACGACCCAAATTTGCCCCAGAGGGTCATAACTGTTGACGAATCATGGGTTTATGGTTATAACGTGGAAACCAAAGTTCAATCATCCCAATGGAAGCTGCCGCACGAGCCGCGACCGAAAAAAGCGCCCCAAGTTCGGTCGAATGTGAACGTTTGCTTACAGTTTTCTTCGATTATAAGGGCGTGGTGCAGCATGAGTTCTTGCCACAGCGTAAAACGGTCAATAAGGTATATTACCTGCAAGTTATGCCCAGAAACGCCCGGATTTGTTTGAAAAAAACGTTGGCACAACGGAGGATTGGAAAAAACGTTGGCACAAATGAATAATATCTGGTGGGGATTAATTTGAAGGGGAGAAAATCGATATTCATATATAAATAAAGTATTTTTGATAAAACACAAAATTCGCAAAACTTTTTGAACAGATCTCGCATATTGAATTTATTTTTAATTTTAAGGAAAACAATTTTAAAAAAAATATCTTTTTAATAAAATTTAGTTTCTTAGCACCACGCCAATTTAGGAAGAAATCTTTTCATAAGAATTTGTTAGATGCAGAAAAATTTTATTTCCGCTTTGGTCTGTGATGCGGCTGACCGTATATTTTCCAGCATCACATTTTGAGCATTTGTACAACAATTGTACAGATTGCAACTAAGATTTTTATGGGATTTTAATAATTTTTGAAAATTTCCGATTGTGTGAAAACTTTTTTTTTTCAAAAATTTCTAAAAATATTTCGAGCAAAAGAAGACTTTTTACTGAAATTAGAATTTGTTTTAGGAATTTATAAATTTGATGTCCTAAAACCTTTTGAATTAATTGATTTTTAAATTTATGATAAAATTTATGGTAATCAAGGGACTTTAATAAATACAAAATGATAAAGAGAAAGAGAAATGCCCAATATTAAAGGCGATTACAATTTCTGTTTCGATTGGAGGCCGATTTGGTTTTCGCAGCATAATGGCATGTTGATCTGAAGCACTCATGATGATTGTGAAAATTTCGATTGGAATTTTAAGATGAAAATAATCAACTCGATCGCGGCAAACTTCATGAATCGTTCAACAATCAATCCATTGAAGTGGAATTAATGATCAAATTGCCGGCAGCTATTCAATATTCTTTGATGGTTGATAGTTGTTAATCCATCATCTTCGAAATAGAGTTTGCACAACCAATATTTGCGGTAAATATTCGAAAATTATTTACTCAAAATCGATCAGTTCATTTTTATGAATTATTTCAACAAATTGGCATGTATTGTGTGTACTTATAAGAAAACTTGATTGAGTTTTGTTTCTTTTCGAACTCAATTCGTTATACTGAACGATTTGGTAAGATTTTATTCTGATAAAAAAAAAGGGAAATGAAAGTTTTAAATTTGACTTTTTATTTCATATATTTTGAAAATAACAACAAGATAAGTAGAATTTGTTTTTAAGATGCTATGAAAATATCCCAAAATAATGCCCAGTAAATTTACATATTAAACTAATATTATGCTCACATGTTTTTGTTATAAAAGAAAAAGTTTGAATATTTTTAAGGTCGTTACAGTGTTGCTGTTAAAATATAAAATTGGAAGAAGAATTAAAAAAAAAACAAAAAGAAAAGTACATAATAAAATAAAAGAAAAATATCAAGATCATGGCCGATAGTGACACACATGTGGGCATCATTCGAAAATTACAGAAAAAAAAAACTTCAATGATTTTGTTTGAATATCTTTTGAGGTTTTTAGTTTTTTTTTCTATATGGGATTTAGCTTTTTCATATAAAGTACAGATAAGTGGGCTGCTGTGTTAGTTTTCTTAATCATTATGTCTGTAAAGTTAGGTCAGAAGCTTGGGAAATTGGTCTGTTATTGGATAAGCCATGCTGACATGTTAATATAAGCTTATGAAGTGAATGTAAATTGGTGGGTTGATGACAGATGCGTAGGTGTCTAGTGCCGGAAACCGGAAAATGGAAAATGGTCAAATGTGTTACTAGACAGGTGTATGGATCATCATCGTTAATTTCTAGATTTTCTTTACTGTATCGAATTCAATAAAGTCAAAAACCATAAAAGAAGAATAACTTGTTTGTTTAGTGAACGGATTCGGACACTTTTGATATTCGTTCATAAGTTATATTTGTTTCATGATGTTTGTTTTCTTCTTTGATTTTATTCATGGCTCCCCCTTTGGGTATCTTTAAAGAAAATTTTTGATTGCTAAATGATTTGCACCCCTTTTTTGGTGAACTTCTACCCTTCACCTTAGTTGATTTCTCTACAGATTAGTTTCGGTTTTTATGCTTGTAATTGAACATAATGCCGTTGCGAATGCGCCTTTATTTTATGAATGAACATTTACGGATATAATTTTGTATTAATTTCGAAAGTAACAGTATTTTATTGACCGAATTTTCTCCAGTTTTTTTACATTCAAAAAATATATTTCTTATATCTTCACCTTCCAATTTCATTTTTGTTTTAATTTTGAAATTATACATTTTCATTCACTTCCAATTATTTACATTTACTTACATTTCTCAGTAATACTTTCAGTGAATCGTATTCACATTTACTTTTGTTGTAAGAATTTCGAATTAATTGTGAAAATTTATTTGTTGTTTATTTCTCTTTAAAAAATGTTTGCAAAATATTGATTATTTATGAATATAATTTTTTCAATAATAAATTATACTGTTTTTATATTATATTATTTACAATATTTAAACATTTAAATTTTGTTCATTTTTGCTTCAGTATAAATGAATAAATTTCCTTTCATTTGAGTTTCCACTTTCAAGAAATTTTGTACCACTTGTAGTTAGTGAGAAGAAAAAACTTTTATTCTGAAGAATTTTCCCCATTTTTTTTAACACACAAACTACTATGTATGATGAATAATATTACAACTAAACGTGCCAAAGCTGAGCCTTATTTACCTTTTGGTAATAATCTAAATTATCCATCCATTAATGCATAGAACACTTAAACGCAAAATAATTAGAAATCGATTAACTACAAATTTTGATTAAATTGAATTTGTTACTTTTTCTATCTAAACTTTTACTATTGCATACGATGGTCTTTTAAGTTAAATTTTCTGTGCATAAAAATAGTAGGCCATAATTAATTTTTTCTCAATTTAAATACAATCAGTGTAAATAGGGGATAATACTGTAAAATTGCATATATTTTCGTGTATTTACTGTAAAAAAACACAAGCATACAAATATTAATAATTCGTTGCTTCTTTGAATACAATTTCAGTGAACGCCATCTGTTGTATAAGTCGGATAATTTGATTTTTGTTAAGTTTTTTTTTTTGAGCTCATTAAAATAATTTTAATAAATTTTGATATATTTTAATTATTTTCACTTATTTGAAAATTATATAGTTTAATTATAAATGCATATCCACTGTGTCATTCGGAAGAATAAATCTCTGCCATTTGACAGCTGTCAAACTTCTATGTCATTCAAGGTGTCATTTCCTTAGTTTGACATTTTATATTGATTCTGGCCCTGTTTCGCGCTTTAACAGGAGAAATGATGTGCCTCATTTTACGCTCAGTGAATGCGTCATTAATATATGGGGCTCTATGACTCAAAAATAACTTTTAAAAAGCAATTATATTCTCGAAAACTGACTTTATGCTTTCTATTTTGCTGTGAAGATATATATTTTTAAACATAGAAAAAGGAGAGACTGTTACCGTGAATTATATGCGCTGAACTATATGTGATTTTAATAATAAGCCAAATAGTATTAAAAACTTAAGCTTTATTGTGCAAAAAGCTCTCAGGACGGATCATTTCGAGATTTGGTGATGCCAATTAGCTTTCGAGATCTAGCAATTTGACGTTGTTCAACTTTTCTTTATAAAACTATATAAAAAATCTGAGTCCTAAATGTTTTGTGCTCGCCATTTAAAACAATTTTTAATTAACAAGAAAAATGATATTATTAAAACAAATATAAATAAATAAAAATATATGAAAAATTGAGACAAAATATTTTTTTTTAAGTTGTACTTTCCAAATTACAAATAGAATAATACTCAATTAATAATTGTTTGTTATAGTAATAATTTTACAACAGATGGCTTTCCTGAAATTTACTTAACAGTTAATTTCTTTAACGCCTCCTATTATAATAAAAGTTCTATAATTAGCTTTTCTTAATTTTAGTTAAGATTAGTTAAACTAAATTATATTTTTTTCTTCAAAGTATCTTATAAAATCTAGATAAAAAGAAAAATCGATTGAGATATCTTGATTATTTAAAAATTAAATAAACTCCATCTGCATATACAAATATTCTTTGTTATATGAGATATTAATTTATTTTATTGCTTTTTATGCTAATTCCCTTTTTGATTTTTATAATTAGTGTCAAGTTATTCATTGATTTCGAATCCAAATAACATTAACAAAAAATATATTATTTAAAATTCAATTTTTTGTTGTTAAATTACTACATTAAATACAGTTTAGAAAATACAATATTATTATCAATGAATTTGAATTAGATATTTATACTAAAAATGTGCAAATTAGTTATATTAAAAAAAAAATACAAAAGCTTTTACAAATAATTTAAAATTTTTTTTCATACTATCAGTATTCATGAGCACTTTTCTCTATTATACAAAAGATTATTTTTTTCAGTCTTATACGTAAAAGGAGAAATTTAATCTTTTTATTATATGCATTGATCAGTTTTTTTTAAATGATTTTTTAAAGTATAATTTTATTCAGTAGTTTTTCATGACAATTTAAAAAATTTGCCAAATTTCATTTATAGATTTAAGTGTGTTATATTTTTTCCCCTAAATGAATCTTAAATCCTTAAAAATTAGTTTGAGTTTCCGTTGTATTTATGAAAAAAATTTAGTTCATGTTCCATTTAATTAAAATCTATTCATTTTGTTATGCAAAAATGTTTTGTTTCGATAAACTACAATGATTACAAAAAGAACTGAAATTAATATTATTCAAAAATTTATCATTTATATTATTGTATATATTATATTTAATAGCGACATATTGACCTATTGGAAAATTTATTTTAAAAAAATTTATATAGAACGTTACTCTTAGTGTTTTTTGGTATTTTGTAGTCATAATAATATCTAAGTTATTATGTCATCATCATTTACATAAATATCTTTTTATAATTGTATATTTTTAAAAAATTATTTCTTTCTAATAATCTGACATATTTGTATACACGTATAAACATTTTTTCTGATATATTTTTTTTTTAAATTTATTCATTGTTATCAATTCTTATAAAATATAAATTTAGAAAATTGTTAGTGTTATTCATTAAATTGTGAATTTTATTAAAGCAAATATTATATATTTACGAATTTTAGAGTAATAGGAAATGTATCTTTAAAACAATTAGATAAAATTAATAAATCTTCAAAAAAGTTTTAAAAATTTGATGTTTGTTGTATTTTATTATTTTTAAGTAACATTAGTTCTGAAATGTATTTTTCTGAGCTCCACGACTATAAAAGCCATTTGGCAATAAGGTATAATGAGATAAGGAAATTAAATTAAAAAGGATAGTAATTTTTGGGAATAATCATAGAACCATGCCACAGTGGGATTCAAACGCGTGACCTCTTGGATAGTAGTGCAGCACGCTAACTACTGTTCTACCGAGCCGGCCTTTTCAAATTTGTATATTTTAGATTTCGATTACCACCTTTTGTCCTGTTTTTAAAACTTGTTTATATTTATGGTCTCGGAGATATTGTTCAAATATTATTTAACGTAGCATACCTATCATTAAATATAAAAACGTGAGTCGCATACGACCACGGGGATTGAAATACGCCCAATCAACGTGCAAAACAGACATATTCACGTAATGAATTTCAGCAGCTCAGCCGACTAGATCCAGGTGGTTGCACTCATTTCAAACACTCAATAACACCCCAGCTCGCTTCAATCGAATGCCTTGATTTTTCATTTCCGGCTTCGGCCACTTCATGAATGGAATATTCTACCAGGTTTCCATTTTTTCTTCTTTCCTTCTTCTTCCTCTTCATCGTCTTCATTTTCTTAATTTTCTTAATCGTCTGTCATACTCCATGTATGATGCAGGAAACCATTTAATCTTCCGTCAAGTTCTGATATAAGCGTTCTCGGACTACGCCCTTATTACTCCACGTTGCGCAACTACCTGATCCTGCCTTTAACCAGCTCCATCCATCATAGGTAGGCCCATCTGCTCACAATCAGTAACCAGTTACAAGCTAGTTACCCCAACTGTTGGTAGCAGGACCTACCACAGCTACCCACGTTTCAGCCAAAGGCTTCTCACATTGGCCGGCCACAACTGATGAACCGCCGTGTGGCTTCCTACCCACGTGATCACAGTCATTTCTGCTTTTAAAAGTACCTAGTGAGTACTCTTCACTAAAAGAGCTAACTGAAAGGCTGTATTTTTCTAGCACAGGTGCCGCGCAATTGGGAAGACCTATAGTCTACTTCCGGTATAGATCTTATAGCGGAAAATTGTCATCAGCATTATTCTGATAATTCAGTCTACTTCCGGTATAGATCTTAGGCGGACATGCGGTGAATTCGGGACTATCGTCGAACTACCGAAGGGTGATAATTAATGCAAGGCTACGTTTCCAGGACTACTTATTATATGTGGGTACGGAGGTAGCCGGCCCCTATGCCGAACGATTTTCAGCCATTGCGATGCTAGCTCAGGATTGGGGGGTTCGCCGATACCCGTAGGCTACTCCTGGTATCGATCCTATGATACTGATCTAAACCCAAAAGTGTCCTCCTCGCACTCTAATAAGGTCTCATGTTACGCGTCCACAATCCATCATGTCAAAAACAGGTATTTCAATGGCACCTCTGCCCCTCTATTCTTCTAATCTTATTAAACAGAGCGTATTTTTGCTTCCCAACATCATCGCTATATTGTGGATAGCATCCTCACGCAAGGAGACGTTTAACATCGGAAATTAATGAAAATGTAGACATTTTCGAGGTTTTTTTTTAGAAAAAGCAGTTTATTTTTTTAAAGAAGTCTTTAAATATCTTAGAAAATAGGTTCTTTGAACATTTCAGAAACTTTTTTGGACATTTCAATATTTATCGAAAAAAGAAGGGATTCATGTCAGTCCATTTAGCTGTTCTGTATGACTTTTTTTGTTCCCCAGGAACCACTTAAAAGGACATTACCTTGGTACTGTCGATAACACCGAAACAATCGGAAGCA
The DNA here is from genome assembly GCA_958298945.1 of Atherix ibis. Taxonomy (NCBI): domain Eukaryota; kingdom Metazoa; phylum Arthropoda; class Insecta; order Diptera; family Athericidae; genus Atherix; species Atherix ibis. Next base: position 95,452,065 of record OY282607.1, on the reverse strand, counting down.
GCAACTAAAGTCATTTCGAGTTCAAGGCAATCCCTGCTGGGAAGAGTGGAAACAAAGCCCCGGCCAATCTACAGCTGCCCAAGGATACTATTTTACCAGAAATAACATTAATGCATAAAAATACAATAGAAATAAAATTTCGTAAAAAAATCGCGATCAAAATTCGGAAAATTTTGTAAATGGTAATGAATAAATAAAATAAATATTAAAGTCTTCTCGTTACATAATTGTTTACTCTTATAATTTAAAAACATAAAATTAATTATATACTATCACTATTTAAATAAAAAAAAATTCTTTATCTGTAAATATAATTTTCCTCTTATTTAAAAGTTATTTCATTTGATACAATATTAAATATCCAATTAAGACAATTTAATATCATTTTCTACCCCAGTTCTTTTATATATTCTCATTAAAATATAATACAAGTTTTAATTGCATTAATGCAATATTTTCAGAAAAGTTGGAAGAACCCTAATTTATTATCATTCTATATAAGGATATGTTTGTACATGCACATTCTCCTACAACAAAAAAGAACAGGAAATGTTTTCGATTTCTTTAATTATCTTGCCAAAAAAACGGTTTTCAAAATAAATAATGGTAGGGTTCAAAGTTTCTTTTAACTTTATTTCTTCATCTACAGATGTATATCCTTTCCAGAACAGTATGTTTGTATATGTATATTTATCTACATAAGGAAGGGAAATAACTTCCAAATCAAAAACGTAAATTTATAAATTCGGACTAAATTTATAAATATTAACTTTAATTTTCAATTTAGTCCTTAACGAAGCATACATACATTTTTAGATTAAGGGAAACTTTTTTATTTTACAATTTAAATCTAATTTATTTAATTTCGTATTCATTTTGTTCTTTTGTTTAACTTACAAAAAGAAAAGTCCAAAAGAAAATGTAATATAAAATGGACAAATTTACAGATAAATTTTAATATAAATATTACAAGTTAAGAATAAGTATACTCGTATTAACTGAGGTTTAGCTATAGAAAATTCTGTTTATCCTCATTCTTAAATTTAGCTAAGAACCCTATAACTTTTTCATGTAAATAAATTTCTACTCAATAACTTATTCTAGGACATAAACAATTTATTTATTATATAAAAATAAAAATAATTTACAAATACTTAAAAAAGTACATAAATAAAATTATGTTATTGACATTAAAAATCTTCTCTAACAATTTTATGAAAATTTTAAAAAATATGAGATTAATGTAATAAGTTATTGATAAATACAAGAAATATAGCTGATATCATCTTGACGATATTTGTTTTGTTATATGGTTTTCTTAAAATGATGCCAAATAAAATTTCATAAACATTTGTTTATTAATTTAGTTTTGGCAGCCATTGAAACGAGACGACAAGGTTTGTGTTTTTATTGATATGGAAAAAAATGAATTTCGAGTTTTTTTTTTGAGGAAAAAACTATATATATCGCGTTTTTTTTTGAGGAAACTAAAACAAAACAAGAAAAGTATTATGAAGACTCCTCACCATCGTATGAAATGAGTCAGAAGTAACGTTCAGTGCCCAGGATATCCAATTTAGGTCATTATCGAAGAAATAATTAATAAAATGAAAGATTTCGCTTTAAAAGACCATCGAATGAAAATGTGTGAGATAGCTGACATGGTAAACAATACAAAAAAAAACGTATAGGTCATACATCTTACATGAAATTTCGGGTATAAAAAAGCTATAGGCGAGATAGGTGCTGCGTTTGCTAATAATTGAAAACGTGTTTGTGTAACGAATTCAGTGGAACGTTTGAACATTTTAAGCGTAATTCAAATGAGTTTTCGCGTCTATTCATATCTGGATGAGGAATTTGCGTCCAAAACAAATCCTACTACAAGAAGATGGCATAGAAAACTTAAAATATCATTGGATGAAGTATAGTAACCTATAAATGTGTAGTAATATATAAATCAATTTTTATTGAATAAATAAATTTTTTTCTTTCTTTTATCACCGACTTATCATACTGGTATTCTATATTTTTCAGTTAATAGCAACTGTTTGTGGCATAATTGCCATTAACTAAACTAGACTTGTACTTATTATAATATTGACACAATCATGCTGACATATACTAAATTAATTTTATAAATTGTCCAATTAAATAAATAATTAAGAAGAAATGACTAAAGCTAATTACTTTTCGTCATTATATCAAGAATATCATATAATTGTTATTATATTTAATAATTCTATTAACAAGATTTTTGGTTTTATAATTGATATTCTACTTTCTAGTGTCTCTCCTTTTTCAATTAACTTTTTGTAAAAATTTAATTATCAATATAATTTTAATATAAATTTATATTTTCTAAAGACTGATTGAAACGATATCGTAGTCCATTAACCCAAAGCTTTAAAATTTTAATACTACAGATAAAGAAAAATGACAAACATTCAACTTTAGGTGATGTGATAGATGTGAATTGGATAGGAAAAAAAATTGTATGCTTCCCAATACAAGGTGATATTTTGTCGATTTCGATTGAATTAATTCATCGAGAAAGTATCATAATTAAAGATGAAAATGAAAAGAAATTTTTTCGAAAAATATTTTCTCATCAATATTGCTTACACATTCGTAATTTGGGCTCTAAATCGACATTGCCCATCATTCACTCGATCTTCACCTTGGTGGGCAACAAAATTTCAAATTGATATAAAATCTTTGTACTCATAATGATGTGAATTTTCTTTACAATTTATTTTTGAATTTTTTATTATATGAATTCGTGTTCTGTTAATGATATCCATTCCATTTTCTGTTGGTAAATTTTCGTCATTATAAGCATTGTAGTTTTTAAAAGTATTGTAGCAGAATTATCTCTAACAAATATTATTGTTAGAAACAAAAAAAAAAGAAGAAAAAATTAGTGCATTAACACTTCTGCTTTTACTTGACGATGGCTAGACCTGTCGAAAGGTAAACAAAAATATCAAATATTTATCGAGGGCTTAGTAATTCTGTGCTAAAAACAACACTAAAAGAGAAAGTGGTCAACGCTCCATTCTGGTCAACACACATCAAAATAAATAAGGACAAATTTTTATTGAAGTTCTCATACGGTCAAGATTCGTTCATGGGCTCGGTTCGAACCGCAAACAGGTTAGACTCGTTCATGGCCTCAAAATGTAGTTGGTATCACAGACACAAACCACTGACTGCTTTGTATCGCAACAACATCCTCAGTCGCAGCTACTTTTGCTGTGTAATCCGGTGGCTTGAAGACTTACTTTTTCTCGCGTTTAATTAGAAAAAAAATCACGAAGTTTTAACGATTTTATAATTTAGTAATTTCTATATATCTCCATTATAAAATCATTAAAATTTCGAAGAAGTTAGCAAGAAACATAAAAATAAGTTTGGAGTAATTTTCAAATTTGCTATACACAATTTGTCTATGAAAATTAGTTAAAATTTCTTCCAAATTGAACATGATTTTGTAAATAGTAAGATTTAATCGAATTTAATTTTTTTTTTACTATAATTTTAATGAGCTTATTGAATTATTGCTATTGTTATGTTAGATGGTTAATTCATTATTTTATTACTTTTATAATATATTTTAGCTTAAATATTAAAACCAAAATAGAATATGCACAAATTTTTCTTAACTGTCAATTAAATACTTACTAATAATTAGAACTGTTTATACATTTTGTAGTTTAAAAAATACAAGAAAATATTATGTTTAGATTAAAGTTTACCGTTTTTATTTATGGACCGATTCCCTTATGAACAATGCAAAAAAAATAAACAAAAAGTTACAAAATTAACTATGTTTTCTTGTTTTAAATGTTGAAGCATTTAGAAATGAATATTTGTTAAGTAATTGGCCTGAATTATTCCAAAAAAGCCTTCAAAAATTACCTCAAAACTATCTACTCTTCAAATAAGTCTTGTGTCATTCATTTAAATAAAATTTAATTTTAAACAAAATGGAAAAATTAGGATAATATAATTATATAAAAATTATATTTAAATCAAAGTTTAAAATGCATTTTCTTTCATTTTACTTTCGAAAGTACATATTTGATAACCCTTTAATACGAAATCTTCTTTATATAAGATTTTAAAATCAATTTAATACATTCACTATTCATGAAATTATCTGCAGGCATATTCAAAATATAATTTGAATATTTTGATCTTGCAACAATGCAAAATTTCATCTAATCGCAACAAAGCTAAATTAGCTGGAATTTAAAAGGTTGTAGTTACAATTGCCCCCACAGTAATACATATTTTTTATCATATTTAATTTTAGATGCTTTAATAAACGTAAAATATTATTCTATTTTAATCAGCTTTTCTTATTATGATATTTTGTTGAAAACTTTGGAAATTGTTTTTCCAGAAAAGAAACCGTTGATATCTAAAAATCTTTATAGACAGAAAAATTAGTCCTCAAATATGATATTTTGTGTCAGACATTATATAAATAAAAAAAGTTTATTTTTAAATTTTTGGAGAATTAAAATTTTTTTATATTAATAAATTAGAAATAACTACAAATTTTTCTATAAACAATTTTAAATGATCTGCCATATTTTGTAGCATACGGCAGAATTCCACAATATTTACTTCACTGAAAAAGCTCTTCGATTCATTATCAATGCACATTTGTAAGGTTTATAATATATTTACATGAAATTCTTCCAAAACTAGTCGACATAAAATAATAATTCGATAAAACTTAAATGAATAGTGTATTTATGAAAAGTGAATATTTAAATTAATCAATAATTAATTCTGCATATATTTACTTATTATATTTGTTGGAATTTATATATTATCAATATAAATTTCATTATTTTATGTAATCTACTTTTATATTGCCCCTACTGTGGTCGAAAATCATATTACTCGATTATACATATAACATAGGGTTTGGCAAACTTCACGTAAGATTTGAATTTTGCGCCATTTTTGCGATAAAGTGTTGTCAACGAAAAAAAGACAAGGTGACAGCTGTCAGTTCAGATTTATTTAAAATGGAGCGCTACACAAAAGAACAAAGCGCTTTCATTGTTGAGAAATATTTTTAAAATAATAAAAGTTCACATCAACTGTGATGATACTATTTAAAAAATTTAGAGAGACTGAATAAATTAGAACTCTGGCCATTTTTCAACAATTTGCTGAGAGTCCAGGAACATAAATTCGGCACTGAGCCTATGAATTGGCCATTTTGAGAAGCTCTCTACAGCACATGCTCATGGAAGATTTGCATCTTCATTCGTACAAAGTTCAATTTACTGAAGAACTGTAGCCAAATGTTAAATGGTTTATGGAACAACAACAAGTGGATGCTGATGTGGCTCATTTTCATATTGATGGCTTGTTTAATCGACAAAATTGTCCCATTTGGGGTTCAGAAAATCCACGTGCGATTATTGAGAAACAATTACAACACAACGTGTTACTGTTTGGTGCGAATTTTTGGCTGGAGGCATCATCGTACCATTCTTCTTCGAAAATACAATTGGTCAGGCAATAATAGTTAATGGTGCTCAATATCGCGACATGATAATCCAGTTTTTTGTGCCTAAATTGCAAGATATGGATGTGGACAACATGTGGTTTCAACAGGACATTGCCACATAGCATACAGCCCGAGAACCAAATTCTATCAAAATTATTTCTTGCCTGTATTTTGGAACACCCTTTTCTTTAATATTCCACAATAGGCTCTATTCCGGCGCTTACATTTTAATTTAGTTTTAAACTGAATATTAAAAGGTCGCCTATTCTTATTAGGTGCTTTTGGAAAATGTAGAAAACTCTGAATTTTTTCTAAAACGAAGATCATCGAAAGCTTATAAGCTTTATATGTGCTAAAAGGTCATTCCATTTCAAATTTATAAACGGATTAACAGGCGCAAACCGGATGATTCAAAAATTTTGACAAACCTATTCTGTATTCGCAAAAGTTTAACTAACATAAGAAATATGCATGTACTAAAATTATGCAAAAAAAAGGTTTTCTTACAAATTTATAGAAAAATAAACTTAAGTACAAGAAATATAAAGTAAACATTTCAGTTCTGATTATAACAACAGTAAGTTGTTATAAATATAATAGCATTCTTACCGGATTGAGCTATAATATTTTAATAACATTTTTATAGAATAATTAAAAAAAAACAATGAATATTTTCGATAGCATAAACGTTCGAATATAATTTGAGTAACCATAATAAAAATCGAAATGGCCAAACGAATTCACGTTAAGCAAACTGTTATATTAAATATTGCTGCGCCCGTGCCGATGCAATAAATCGCGCTTTTAACTGGAAAGATTAAAAACTATTGAACTTATTTGAAATAATTCTTCTTATAAGGTGTAGTAAAAATAAATCCATTATTTTTGCATTAAATTGAAGGTTTTATTAAGCATAGATAGAATGATACGATTTAGGTCAAATATGCACCGTTTTGTTCGATAACTTGTTGCCATTTTGGAGGGAATTTCATAATGCCTCTCTCATAGAAACCCTCGTCCCTATTGGCAAAAAACTGGGACAGGCGATTTTCACAATCTTCTCTTGAGGCGAATTTTGCACCTGCAAAATCATTCGTCATAGACAGGAAGAGGTGGTAATCACTTGATGCCAGGTCCGGAGTATAAGGTGGATGCATAAGAACATCCCAACCAAGGTCCCGGAACTTCTGGCGAGTCACTATCGATGTATGCGGCCTGGCGTTGTCCTGATGGAGCACAATTCCTCTTCTATTGGCCAAAGCTGGCCGCTTCTGGGCGATTGCTTCTTTCAGACGGTCCAATTGTTGGCAGTATAGGTACAAATTAAGAGTTTGGCCGTAGGGGAGCAGCTCATAGTAGATGATTCCCTGCCAGTCCCACCTTCCTGGCTGTCAATCCTGGTTTGACCACCGTTTGCGCCGGGTGACCGCGATTTGACCACGACCGTTGTCGCTTGACGTTGTCGTAAGTGACCCACTTTTCATCACCAGTAACCATCCTCTTCAGAAATGGATCGATATTGTTGCGATTCAGCAGCGATTCGCAGATGGAAATTCGGTCTATGAGGTTTTTTTTGCGATAACTCGTGTGGCAGCCATACATCGAGCTTCTTTTTGTATCCAGCCTTATTTAAGTGGCTCCAAACGGTTTTTTATTCAATGTTTAGCTCCTGAGCAATCGAAACAGTACTTACGTGACGGTCGGACTCAACGATTTCCATTATTTTATCGGCATTTTTGACAATTTGCCTTCCAAAGCGTGGTGCATCTTTGACATCAAAATTACCGGAACGGAATCGACGAAATTAAAAAATTGCGCGTGATTGACTGTTACAGTATCAGGACCATAAACACTATTCACATTTTCAGCTGCCTGGCTTGCGTTTTCGCCTTTATCGAAGAAAAACTAAAATATGGCGTATTTTCTCTTTGTTGGTGTCCATCTTTGACGCGTGCTAAAAAAAAATACTGAGTCAAGTAATCACAAAACTGTATGAAAGGCTTTTTTAGTACGAAATCTTATCTTTCTAACGCCATTTAGTGCAACCCGATCGCACTTTTAAAACGGGAGATACAGACTCCTAAAGCCATCTATTGGCAAAATAATGGATTACTTTTTACTACAACTTATATAAAGTTGCTAAAAAATGAGGAGTTAACATAACGAGAAGTTATTGTACTTTTTCAGATTTAAAGGAAGTTTATATATATAAAAATTAATTATTTAATATTTATTTGAATTTTTTCATTCAAAAAAATTCTATTATATACATTGTGATGTTATATCTGGTTATTAATTTTATAGTTTAGAAAGTGAGGCTTATTCAAAATTAAAAAATTTTCTTAAACTATAAAAACGATGTAATATTTTGTGTTTTACGATGAGGCTTATAACTAGTTCAGTGGATACGTCAACAAAGCCTTATGGGGCTCAGAAACTAATAAGTGACTCGGAAAAACCCATTATGTCCTCAAAAAATGACTGTCAGCTGTAAATTTTGATTTGAAGCCGTGAAGGTGTCATTCACCTATATTTGTATGAAAATGAAGAACGAGAGAACTTTACCATCAATTCTGAGAGGGAAGGTTTTCTGAAAGCCAACTTTTTAGGGCCTGAAATTAAAAAATATTATCTGAAGCATATTTGAATTTAACAAGATGATACTCGTAATACAAGCCATACTAGATGATGCCAAAAATAAAATTTCCAGGACGCATAATTTCGTGTTTTTGTCCTTAAAAACCGTTGCGATTTAACACTATTAGAGTTGATTTTATAAAACTATATAAAATATTATATATTGATCAAAAATTCTTAATTTTTAGATCATTTAAAAACTAACAGCTACCAAATAACGACCGAATTACAACACAAAATATGTGTAAAAGTCATCAAAAGTACCCTAAAAACATCAAGTACTGTGAAAAGTCTAGTAGCAGCCGTTCATATTTACATAATGGCAAAATCTTGGTAATATAAATAATTTATAATTATATGAAAACTTGATTTTTATATATATTTTTATATAATAAGTTGTGAAAATATTCATAATTAACAGATTATAATCAAGAGTTGATTAACAATATATTATAAACTGATTATTCCTTATAAAAAATACATATTTGCAGAAAAAAATTATTTTATTAACTGCAAATCTGATTGAATATGATAAAGTTTAGTTTACCTTATCATCCACTCTATGATTTTGCATTAATCTCTCAGGTTGTTTAAATTACTTTCAAAGTTACTCAATGAAAGTATTCTACAATTTTTATCTCTATTAAAAGATTATCCCCATTAATCAAGTGATTATAATATTATAGTCCTAAATCTTTACTTAGCAAATTTTTTAATTAAAACCATGAATGATAAAAATACATACTTTGATTAAATAAAATTTTCAACAAATTTTCATATATAATATTTAAATAAACATATTTAAAAATAATTAAATTAAAAATTATAAAAAAAATTGTATTTTATATTTGAAACTAAATTTTCTAAAACGAATTAGAATTTGATTAATAATAATATAATTATACTTTTAAATATATTTAATACATAATGTCAACGTACAGACAATATAAATAATTAAAATAAATTGAAATTTTTATTAAAATTATACTGCATTTACTATTTAGTTTCCAAAATACAAATTGGATAATTCTCCATATTTAAAAATATAATTATGATCTGTTTCGCTTGAATAAAATCAGTAATAATAAAACATTAAAAACTTTACTTAATTTTCGTTTCTGCTCACTATTCCTCATGTTTGAATTTCTTTAATTAAAAAAGATTACATTTAAGAAAAGTTTTGTAGATTAAGGCATTTTTATTCGCAATTGGAATACACATTCTTCATTAGAAATAACAAAAAAACTCAAATTCATCTTATTTATAAGATTTGGAAGAAGAAAAAAAACAAATTAGAAAGCTATTTAAATATTTTATTAGGTAAAAAAGTGTTAGGCAAATTAAAAAGTCGAAATAAATTAGTTTCCTATATACATAAATAAATAAATTTTTTCTTCTTTTTCTTGAATGAATATGAATGAGAACGATGGTATGTCGAAATGAAGATATATTTTTGTAGTCTATGATTTTCTAGTTTTGTCGAAATTAAATTTCCAAAATTTACTTAAACTAGTTCACTGAGCATAGTATCGAGTATTTGTATGGGAAAAGCACTTAAAACTAAAGTCATAATGTATTGTGCTGAAACTGAAATAAGATCAAAACTTTTTGAGATTTCAAGATCAATGTGAAGGTGTTGAGTTGAAGATGTTCGGATGCTTATAGAGCTATCATACCCTACCCTATTCTCATTGTGATTCATCGAAAAAAGGTAAATGGTACCAGCACAGTGCCCGTAGATGTAAACGAAATTAACATTCGGTGAAGCAAAGTGTTTACAGTCTGTGATCTTCACTTTTGACATAGTTGGTTCCATCTTTGGTTCAGCTACCGATGATGTCGATCTCAATCGAACGATTCAATGTTCCATATTCATCTGACCGATATATTGATTCAGTTAATAGAGATCATGTTGGCGGAAGTATTATTAGCGCTATTAATTAGCTACTTGCAAATTTCGCTTTGGAAACCTTGAACTTTCTTCTGTTTTCATATCCGAACTGATCTCATCAACCAGCAGCTTAACGGTGACATTTGATAGAAGAAAGAATTTTTTTATTTTTCAATAAAAAAAAAATGATGATAATACCATAAAGCGGGTCATATAACGACATCAGATCATTATAATTTTCTTGTGGTCACAGGAAATGTGTCAAACACATTTCCAATAATAGTACATCTTCTATTCTTTCTCTTTTGCTTTTTGCCTTTTTTTTTCACCTCAGAAATTGACAATTTTTACCTCGAAAGTTTTCCAATTTTTACGTTTATTGTTTTTTTTTTTTTTATTCTCAGTAGAAAATTTCTATCATTTAATGAACAATCAGATATTATATCTAAGAAAATAGACAACAATTTTTCTATAAAAAAATTTTCTTTTTATTTATTTTTAAATGTAATTTTTTTTTCATTAAATTTTTTCAATTTTTCATTTGTATTCGTTCAGTTTTTTTCTTTTTTAGTCGTGTACATGTACATAAGTGTGCGTTTAGGTCTTTTAGTCATAACTTTCTTTAATTAACATTTAAGTTTGGTTGAATTTTTATTCATTCGTGTGAGTCTCTTTTAAGAAAGTAAAAATTAAAAACAATTATGAATATAAAATACTTATACAAAGAGGTAGTTATTTTTTATCATTTTATATAAAAATTAAATCAAGTAGAATATGTTTTTTTTTTTTAATTTTGTTTGTTCAATCTAATCAGAGAGATTTTTAGAGATCGTAACGGCATTGGTTAAGAAAACTATTTCAGATAACCGCATTAGCTAGAAAATTAGCATAAGTTTCTTTAAATAAAATAATATTAAACAATAGTCAAAGTTGTTTTAGAAAAAAAAAGTGAAAAGTTTTAGTAATCTTAGGGAAGATATATAAATTATACAGTTTTTCTTAAAAAAAAAAACTAAAATGATTTATGATCTTTTAGATTTAAACCATAGAACTAGTGTTAGAAATGTTAATAGAATAACGTGTCTATGGGTTTACTGAAATAATAGTTTTCATAACTTATGTTGTTTTTCCCATTACGATGGTGATTTTCTTTATAATTTATAATATTTTTATTGAATTTTCTTAGACTAGTTAAATATTTTTTATTTGTTTGCATTAATATTAATTTTGCACCTATCAATACAAATGTTTAAATTTACGTGTATATACAGTAGCACCCAATTAAAGAAAATATTTAAAATTATTTAAAAAAATAAAAAGAAAAATTAAAAGTCACACCTGATTACGATTGAAATATTATTAACTTAAAACTGGCTATTTCTATTGTTACTTAACGGGTCCGTCTTGTATGTACGTCGGTAAGTTTTATGTTCTTTTAATATCAGTTTTGGTCAGTTTGTCCAGTTTGGTAATGTCATCTTTAATTATATTAACGATAATCGTTATACGATATTCCCATACAAATAGTTTTATAATGGAAATATTAAGATTTCTGCTCGTATCGAAACATAATTTGCTAACAATTTAAATGAACTTTTGTTGTTCAGTTTTGCTTATCAATAGATTAGTTTCGATAACAGGTAATAGGTAATTGTTATAGTAGGAATAAAATAAAATAAAAATTAAATAAATAACTAAGTGCACTAACATTAGAATGTTATTAAAGTTATCGTCTGGCTTGTTTGTGACCTGAATATGCGATAGATTGTGCAACTGGTGAACTGTATGATCCATGCGAGTCCCAGCCACCGCTGCCGCCACTGCCGCCAGCGCTCCATCCACCATAGTTGCCACCAGAGTATCCACCTGAGGAATATCCTCCAGCTCCTAAGCCACCGATGCCGCCGCCGCCACCGCCGCCGCCGAGTAATCCACCGAGTCCGCCAAGAAGACCGCCACCACTTCCTGATAGTTTTTTGAAGAGGCTGCCAAGACCAGCCAGAAGAGCAAGACCAAGAGCCAAGAACGAGGTGATCAAAGCCTTTTTAGCGATGAAGAGAAGAGCGAACAGTGCGACGAAAACTAAGGCAACGAATTTGATTTTAAGACCAGCAATGATTGGCAAAAGTTTTTTCAACAGCTTCTTCTTCTTAAGACGTCCTTCAACAACCAAGCTACGGAGGTCATTCTTAACTTCTTCTGGAATTACGCTAGCTGCACTGCGGGCTGCATTGGCAAAGTTGAAGCTCAAAGACCGCTCGCCGAAGAAACTTTTAACCTGATTCAAAATGTAGTTGCCTAATTCGGAATTTCTCGCATCAACAGTGGTAGCTGCTTCAATAGCAAGCGAATTATCATCAATGGATTTTCCTTGACGTCCTTCTGCTTCTCTTGTTAGTGAGATTCCACCGAAAAGATCAATGGTTGGCTTATCAAAGAAGGATTTCGCATGACGGAAGACCTGAATTCGTTCAATTAAAAATAAAAAGAGAAAAATTTCATTAATTAAAAAAAAATAAACAACCAAAAAAAACTCTCAATTTTAATTAATTGAATATGCAAATTTTTGTGTGATATTATTTTGTTTTCATTTTTTTTTTATCAAATAAGAACACAATTATTTCAGTAATTAATAATCTAGCATGCAAATTTCTCTAGCACATTTACTTCTTTCAAATTGCTTATTTCACTGGTAATCCATAAAAAGGCTTATATATGTTGCTATATATTAAATGATGTGAATTTTTACAAATACCACAAACACAATTCTACGAAAAAATTATTAGTTTCATTTTTTTTTTAAATTAATATTCTCACAAGTCCTTTTATTTTAAAGAAAAAATTCACTAGGATTTTTATATGTAGAAGATTCCAAAAAAAAAAATTATCTTTAAGTTATTATATTAATTATTTGAGACATTTTAAATGATAAGAAAAAAATTTCAACAAAAAACAACAACAAATAATTGATTAATTTTAAAAATTATTTCTAATTCGTACCATCATTTGAACACAAGAAATCGAATCCTTATCGAAGCAGGCTTTAACTTCATCATTTTCGCTGTCAGCATAAACACTGCCGGCAGCCACTAATAAAATACACGCTATGAAAAACTTCATTTTTGCACTATTTTGAAAAAATTTCTTTTTACGAAATAATCAAATTAAATAAATTTTGTTTGAAATTTATTAATTTTTTATTATTTTTCTAAGTTAAACTAGAGAATCTGGTAGCAGTCCCGTATATGTTCGTCCGGATGGAACAAACTTCGCTTTGACAACTTTTCCACACAATCAGGGTGTTTTTAAAGTTTTTGATATACAGGACAGCTAGCACACACAGATTCGGTATGGTATCTCCCACTCCGGATTTTGATTTGATTCGCCGGTTCGGTTCGGTTGTTGTTGGTGGTGTTCATCAACAACGTTTTGATATCATCATCAAGACGAGATCGTCTTTGTCGTCTACGTTGTACATCATCTTAACAGATGCCGCACACCATCCGCAACATTCATCAACCATCGGCAACAATTGTACAACATCCGCCATACCATCCATCCCCGACATCCGCACCATTGCCAATGTCATTGTCAAGATGAAAAGTAAGAAAGCAGACGCACTAACTAACCCATCATAACACCAAGCCTGCATATTTACACAAAAATTACCATGCATGTGTGCCGTTTGGTATGGTATTTGTGTTAATATAATACACCTCCGTCTTCTGATGAGAAGAAAAGCGAAATGTTCGAAAGCTAACACACTAAATACGAAGGAAACGAGCAAACAAAATTTAAAAAAAAAAATCCGTATAGAGACATACACGTACATATAGAAAAATTGGAGCCACAGAAGAGAATCAAAATTCAATAATGGAGAAAATAGAAGAGGAAAACTAAAAAAAAAAAAATCGACTAAAAGCACAAAAAAGCTCTTTTTTTTCTGGCAGCGATACATGCAGGCATAAGTGCGACTGCATATTCGTGGTGGTGTTTGTATGCCAAAAATATTTCCAATGTGGTCCAGCCGAAAAAATTCACATATACACATGCAACGAAAAAAGTGCTACTTTTATGTATTATTGAATTGTGTTTTTTTTGTTTCATTTTTTTTTTTTGGATAATTTCTTTTAAATAATAGAATAAGATTGCGGACATGCAAAAATGAGATGATAAGAAAAAGAAATCACCAATAAAGTGTATTGGTAAGAAAAACTGAAAATAATCAGGTGGAAAGATTGATAAGCCATTTAAGTGCGTTAACTGGCAACAGGGATATGTGGACCATATAGACCATAATATATGTGTATAGGTAAATATGGATGTGTGCGCTTGTAAGGTGAGGTATTGTAAGGTTGATGGATTAGCGCAAATATTCGCGGCTATGTTTACGGTTGTAAAGTCAAAGAGGATTCGGTTGACTTGGCATCAACCGGAATTAGTTTTACACCTGTGTGTCAGTGGTATGGCTACCTTTAGATAAAGTGCCCTCCCTCAGTAAGGTGCTCTGCCAATCCTCCTTCGCCTATCAATTATAAAATTTTCCTACGTCCGGTAACTAGTCAGATCCGAATTGAATTTGGCGAATCTCTTCGCTTTCGTTTATGGTCTATTGCGGAAGACGGTTAAATCTTCGTGTGCATAATTTACCTGGACATCGTTGCTCGTATGCATAAAAGTACAGGGAAATCGAGGGTTTGCCCACATAATAATAACAAAAACAAACTATCAATACAGCTCATTATTATCCTCTCACACATGAGCGATTAAAGAGCTTTTACACCATGCTTCGTCGCCGGTTTAAACACGGGCAACCTTTCAACCAACCCCAGCTTGACCCCCTTTACTTTAATGGTAAGCGAACGGGCAGCATACACGGATTTCGGAATTATTGGTCTGTAAAAAATTTCTTCTTGAGGAATTTGACTTTTGTCGGTTGCTGTTATTATTATTAATTTTTCTTTTTTTTTTTTTTGTTGTTGTAGATTTTTCTCTCTTGTTATTGTTATTTGTTATTTTAAGTTTGATTTTTTTGGACCATCAAACTGGATGCTGCTGGTCCATCTTTTTATGCATTCATACAGTGGACACGAAGATCATAAGGAGATACACTCACACAAGATGACTTTAAGAAGTGAAATTAAATTTCTTTATAGAAAATATTTTTCTTTTTTCTTTATTCGGTTTTCTTTTTTAATGATTTTAATTTTTATCTTTACCTGAGTGTGATATGATAATTTGTTCGTTTTCTTGTCTTTCGATACTGTTCCATTAAAAAAATTGGTTTTTTTTTTTTAATTTTTTGATAAATTTTTCTTCAACTTTGACTGTATAAGCTTAAGCTTATTAGAGTATTGAGAGTGTATTTTTCTATAGATGCGGTTACATCTATTGGATTAAACCTTTATGAGGTTAGCAGACGAGTTTATTCATTTTCAGATACAGGTCTCTGAACATAGCGTATGTGTATATATATATATTTTTTTTTATAAACCTGAGCTCTTCTTCGAAATCAAATTTATGGCTGTCGTATATATGGTTTTATTATTTTTCCATTGTTTTTTCTTCTTCTTTTTTTGCTTATTTATTTCTTATTAACAATTCGGATTTAGTAAATGAATTTTTTTGTTAGTATTTTTGTGTGTTTTGGGGCCATCAAATATTGGCATCAAAGCAATAGTCAGCAAGCACATTTAAAGCATATTCTGTTGTGCTAGCATAAATAATAAAGATATATTTGTGGATGTACAAAAGTATTTTTATGTGAATGGGTACATAGGGTTTTTATTATAAAAAAAAAGTGTTCTTCTCAGTTCTTTTCTTTTTATTTATGTCTTTACCTAAATGATTTGCCTGCATCTTTTCTCTGCGTATCTCTCCTAACTTATCTTCTTTAAGTAAATAATATTTTTTTCTTATAGATTATTTCTTTAGCCTCGAAAAGAAATTGAAATTTCTTTTCCTCAAGGTAAGCGACTATTCAAACTTAAGTGTATGTACAAACATACATACACATAAGACCACATTTACACACTTAACAAAGGGTGAAAAAAAAATTGAATAACTTCGCAAAGTACACTACACTATCGAAAGGCACTTTTCGATGTCTCATAATAATTTTATTGTTTTTTCCAGAATGCATTTAATCAATATTAGTAAGGTGAGACAAGAAAATATGATGATTTTCATGTGGGCATTGCGTATGAGTGGAGAGATTTTTAGAGCCTACAATAAATTACCTACAATTCATGGGCAATTAGCTTTCATTTTACAGTAAAAAAAAGTTTTCACTTTTTCACGTATTGTCCATTTGGAAGTTTCTTATCGAACTTGAAGTTTTCTAATAACATACACTTTAGTTTTTATTTTTTTTATTTGTGTAGATTATTTTTTCAGAAATTTATTGTATAAAAAAGCGTTTGTTTTCATGCGCAAATAAAAAGGGTTATTCAGTTTGTAGTTTGGTGGTAAATATAGCCATTTTATTTGACAGTTTGTTGAATGTTTTTGTTTTTTAATTTATTTATTTAAAAAAATGTGTTAAATTTATAGAAAAAACCTTCTAAAAACTGGTGATTTTACCGTAGCCACGTTTCCATCAAATTTTTCTTTACTGATGAGGCTCATTTCTCCCTTGGTGGATACGTACAATTACTGAAATTATTGTATAGTGGGCAGTTTCTTCTGAAGTTGTCAATAAAAAGCACCCAGAATGCTTTCTTTCAAGATTTTTGTAATGTCAATTGGCCTCCAAGATCATGCAATTTGACTGTATTTTTGTAAATATAATTTTTGTTATACTTTAGGATATTTTAGAACTAATATGGCCGATTTACAACCCGAAATATGAGTTAATTTTTTCAAATATTACTTAAAAAATTCGAGACTTTTAAGTAATTAATTGTTGTTAAATTTTTTACATAATAATTTACTTTATGCAAAAAACTTAAATGCAAATTAAATTAAAATTTGTACTAAAAATATTTTTTTTTGTATTTTACTTTCAGAAACACAAGTTGGGCAGTCCCTTATCACGATGATTTATATAATTACGCACATAGATAGGATATTTGATAATATTTCGAAGGATTAAGAAGTACAATAATTGGATATAAGGTAAATTAAAATGTTCTATATTTACGTAAATAATCCTTATACACAAGAGTTTTTAAATGTTAGTATTGATCTAATAATGGCTGAAGTAGAGCCGGAAATGTGCAACAAAGTCATTACAAATACTTCAATACGATCGAGTCCTTCCAGAATAACTAACGAACGGCTAATTAAAATGATTTTAAATAATCTAAAAATCTATTTAAATTTTTATTTCAAACATATTGTTTGTAATCTTAGTTTCCAAACTTCAAAATGGATAATTATATTTTTTTTAACGTTTTACTGATTAATCTCTTAGTAAATACTTTGAAAATTTTAGAAAAAATTCAGATATTTTGTAATTAAGTACTTAAAAATTTATTTGTTTTTTCCATTTCATTAAATACTCTCTTACCTATTATTTTTTAGGAAGCATACATAATGAGCATGAAAACAATAACACAAAATGATTGTATTAGTCAAATTACCTGCTTGACCAAATAAAATGGCATTAATTACAAAAAATAGGAATTTTTAGAAAATTTTAGATTAATAAAATATTAGTTAAATCCGGATTTACAGTGGGTTATAGTGTCGAATAAGTTGTGGTGTGTTTTTTTTTTTAAATATTTTGGTTTTGTTTAAAAGAATGTAGCAAAAGAAAAAAACAAAAAATCGTAAAAAATAATATTATATTCCAAATATAGAATAGATATTATAATCATTTTAGATATTTTTATAATTGGGTTAAAAAATTCGAACAAACTCTCACTTTAACTGCTAAGAGTATGATTCAAAAGTGAAGTTACACGTATTGTACCACTAAGACTTCAAGGCGGGGACGAAATCTCTTCATAAAAGAGGTGAAAAACCAAGAAAATACACTTGACTATTAAGCTGATTTTTATCACAATAATATCTGAAATTATTATACCGCAAATTTTTAATGGAATTTCACAAGAGCATATTATATTTTGTGGTTAAGAATTGTTCGTATTCGTGTACATAGTTTCTCTTGTACATTACTCATTATCGGTAATTTATCAAAAAAATTGTTTTACATTGTAAATTAATAATAATTTGGTGTGAATTTTTTTTTTAAATTTTCTTATAAATAAATGATCTTCAACTATCTAAAAACAATAAATAATAATCAATGTTAATATAAAGGTGAAAAAAACAACCAAATTTTTATAATTGAAACTAGAAATTAATCAATAAGAATTTCCCTTTCAATAAACCACCCACTTTCATCTTATGAATATACGAGCACACGGCAGACATATTTACTGTCCTTTTAAAAGGTGAAATTTTTGCATTACGAAAATTGAGAATTGTGTTACCAACAGAATAATAACAAATAAAAAAAACTTAAATAAAATCAAAAACCACTAGCCAAAGAAAAAATAACTATTCACGATCATTTTGAACACACCTTACATCTCTTCTATGCTGTCATATTTAATTGTATTTTTTTTTTTTACAATTGAAATTAATTGTGGATCAGTTCTTCAAACTTTTATTAAAGAAATTTCTCCCAATAGAAAAGCTTGTCTATTTGTGACTCTCTTTCATAGAATTTGAAAGATTTTCGAAATTATATTTGCAAAAATACATGTTTGTGGTTTTGAAATTTAACATTTTTACTAGTTAAAGAAAAGGATTACCGAATTTATGCTTTTGAGAAATATATTCATATTTAAAATTTTAATCAAGAGATGACACAGAATTTAATAAAAATAAGGTAAAAAAATTGATTTTTTATCAGTTAAGTTTTATAAAAAAAAAAGTTTAACAACATCAAATTGCACCAACTTTAAAATGTCACCAAATCTTGAAAGAATGCTTCCTGAGGGCAATAAAACTAAAATTTGAGATTTTATGTAGTTGTTTTGTATAAAATAGTTTAAACTATTTGATTTGAGTATAAAATAGCTTCGTTTCCATATGCCCAGCGCGTTCAGAAATAACAGTTGGGTTTTACCTTCTTCATTTACCTGGAGACAAAAATGCACAGCGGACAGTCACTTGTGAATGCAATGAATTTTTTTTATAGTAATTTATATGAATTTTTTTCCATAGTCACTTATAAGCCACTTTTATAAAAAAAATTTTCTTAACATACAATATCTTTGGAGCAAAAAGGATGCGTCATCGCTGACGGAAATTTTGTTCGAAAAATCAGCAACCAAAGACTTTTACTCCAGTATCTAATCAACGTTTATTCATTATTTTATAATTTATTGAACAATCTATATTACTAAATGGCTTATTTTTTCTTATAAAAAATTTATAACTAATAATAATTTTTTTAAAAAACTTATTAAATGACATAGTTATACTTTCTAAAATGCAAAACAAATACAATAGTTCCATATTATGCCACAATTTAAAAAATTTCGACGATACTTTTAATGGAATGTACTTTTTTCACCATAATTGTTCTTTTTATAATTAATTTTAGAGTTTTATGTAACATATATAAAAATTTTGCTTATTGACGTATCTTTGAAGTAAAAAAAAATCAGCTTCATCGCTGAAGAAAATTTCGCTCGAAAAATCAAAAACGAAAGCTTTTTGTTCCAATATCCTGTGAACGTTTAGTCCTATTTTATAGTTACAATAAATAAATAGTCTTTACTATTAAATGGCATATTTTTTTTATAAGCAATTTATAACAAATAATAATTCTATTAAAACTTTATTAAACGACAGACTTTTATTTTCCAAACTCTAAAATAAAAAAATTCGATATTATGCTACAATTTTGAAAATTTTGACGGAATGTACTGTTTTTATTATAATAACTTTTTTTCATAATCAATTTTAGTGTTTTCAACTTATATATACTCGTACACTATAATTATACTTATTAATATATCTTTTAAGCAAAAAATAGACCTCAGCACTGAAGATTTTTTTCTCTTAATAACCTAAGTATTCTGTAACAATTTAAAAAAAATTCCAAATGCCAAATATTTTTCTAAATGAAATTTATGTTTTTTTTTATATATTTTAATAACAACTATCATATGACAGAGGTTTAGATTCCGTATAAGAAAATGGATAACACTTTACATTCAAGCATGAGTAGAGCAGAAGAAGTTTGTTTACCTCAAAATAAATTAATTAGGTTGCCCTTAATTTTTAGTCAAACAAAATCATATATTTACCGAATATTGTAGTATCGGAAATCAGATATTATAAAATATGTTTTTTTTAAAGATTCAAATTTAATATGATTATGTGCACGTACCTGCGTTTCTAAGCTTTGAAGCTAAGGATAATATTCGCAGTCACGACATCTTCTAATAAATTTAACTCTGCTGTTGACCTTTATTTTTTTCTTCATTTCATTCTATATTTTTTCTTTGGCAAATAATTAAATTGCTCTCCTGTATCGTAAATAAGCTAACATATGTATAATTGCAATTATTAAAGTATATAATTGTTGGCATTGTTTGATAGCATAATAGAGGTTAATTGAAATAAGAACATTTTAATGGAAAATAAAGCTTTGGTACAAGTACGATGGCATATTTTCAACTGTTCTCAATATTTACCAACTACGAGTACATGTACAACAATAATAATTAACAATATCCAATTATAAAAAAGCTGCAACAAATAAAAAAAAAAAATTTGGAAAAAAATATCATTAAAATGCGATGAATAACATCGCATCATCGCATTATCGTTAGTATTATTGGATGGAGATTATTTGTAGATTTTTTTTTTTTTGGGAGTGTGTCAATTTGTAACTTTCTAGCTTTTGAACGTTTTCTCCAAATTCTTTTCTTTTATTATTTAGATTTTATGTATTATTTTTTGTTATTTTTCTTTTTCGTTTTGGTTTTAAATAAATAAATATTTTTATACATATAAATGACAGAGAAGGAAAAATTTGAAAAACTTAATATTTCCAAAACAGAAAAAAAAACGATTTTTGTAGTCCATTTTGTTAAAAAATATTTTTGAAGAATTCGCTATTTTATTGTGAAGAAAATTTATTTTATAAGTTTTTTTTTCTGGTTTACCCAAAAAAAAATTTGTTGTACGAAGGCAATATGATAAGTCAGTGGTAAAAGCAAGATATATGGCTGATATTAGCAAAATAAAGTGTATCAAGCTAAAAAAGAGAAATAGTTCAATATTAGTTCTTAACTTTCTTTACTTCTTCCACAAATCTTATTTTTGTCACATTATTTCAAGATTATCAACCACATTATTGTCTGGAAATATCCAAATTCTATTCATACAGACTGGAAGTTCTTTCAGATATAAGTATACTGTGTTCCCAAAAGCTAATTTCTTCTATTAGTATATAAACGTAATATTTCTTTTACAAGAACTCCTTTATATTGACGACTTTTCAAGTCATTTTAATCATTTTACTAGACAAAAACATCAGCAGGAGTCTTAATCATATTAACTGTATGGTATCTTGGAAGAAATTGAATTTTTCTATTAGAGCATACCTGTTTTGTCTTCTTATATACTTATATTGTGTATATAAAGAAATTTACTTTTAATTAGATTTTTACGAATATGTATTACAATTTCTCGTCTGCACAGTACATTTCGCAAAAAAAAAAAATTCAGTTTAGTTCATAAACTTCGAAAAATTTCGCAAAAAAAAAACAACAACAAAAACCGTGTTTTAATTGATTTTTTCCTTGTAATCTCTTTACACGTAAATCAAACCTTAAATATGGGATTAAAGTGAAAATTTTTAAGAAAAATTTTTGCTCATAATAACTTTGAAAAGAAAGTTTAAAGAATTCGTTCTGATAATTTATTTGGGCGTTTTTTTTAATCAAACGCCATAAATTTTTTTAATGTCTACCATATTATTGGTAATTTTCTGTTTGATTGAAAAAAATTATTTGGACGATTAAAAAGAATAATAATAATAAAAAAAACACCAATCATTGAAAAATTCATCATCTTCGAAAATTTAACTCTACGAACATTAACTAAATTAGAACGAAAATGAAAACTGGGTAAACAAAAAATTTTTTTCCCTGCTACTGTTCATTATAAAAGACCGAATATAATATAATATGTCGACCTATAGAAATATCCATTTAATTGGATGAATAAGATAGATCTAATATACTTTATATAATAGATTTCTCTTTTTTATGAGGATACTAACTAGACAGATTAACTATAGAAGATTGATATCTGATTAGTGTTTGTCCGTATTCACAAAAGATTTTCAAAATGTATTGTAAGAAAAAAATTAAAATCAAATAGAATCGAGAAGGTATTCAATAGAAATCAATAATCTTTTGTTAAAGTTAGACTAATGATAATTATCAAATGACTATAGGAGAGTGTATCTATTCAGAGTTGTGGTCTTAAGTATGAACCTCAAAGATTCGTTCAGACTAACATGGATTTATTGATGTACTATGCATATTTAGAATGAAATTGTTTTTTTTTCTACTTATCTGATTTTATATAATAGAAAAATTAAATTTTTTCAAGATATTTATGTTTTTTTTTTTAAATCGAGTAAATAAATTAATTCAACCAAATAGTTATTCATTTTATAGTTTGGAAAGTGAAGATTTTGTATTTTGCCAAATATTTAATATTTATTAAATTAAAGATAAAATTTGTTGAGGCTATAGCTTGCCATTTTTTCAAAAATTTAAAACTTTTATTAATCTATTCGATAGCTACTTTCAGCCACGTTTTCCCTCGGTGGATATATTTATGAGTAAAATTGCTGTATATGTGGCTCTAGAAAACCATAAGTGACTATGAAAAAGCCAATTCATTCATAAAAAGTGACTTTTTAGTATGCATTTTGATCTGAAGATGTCATTGGACTGAAATAAAGAAGGGAAGATCATTATCAATTTGTTTGGCCTGCACTTAATGATTTTTTTCATCGTTTGAAACGATGCCGCATTTGCATGGCACAAAAAAATTTGGTCTTATTGCACGAAAAATTCCAAGGGCGCCTAATTTCAACCTTTACTGATACCAATTATTATCCGAGGTGGTGCGCTTTAACGTTTACGTAAAAATCAGTATTGATGTGGATACTTTGCGAACTTTAGAACATTTATAAATGAACATCCATCAAGTAATAGACGAATTATATCTTGAAAGCATAACAAAGTCATACCAAATCATTTCAAAAGGATCAAGATCATGTGACAGATTTTTAAATAATTTTATAGTTTAATTACCACTAAGGTCTCTTGTGGTGAATAACCCTAACTCAGATAATAGTAAAACTGAGGCTTTTACCGCACCTCAATATCATATTTTTTGGTAGCCGGGACATTTTGTTGGAATCAAGGAAGATGCTTCGATATTTCATACACTTTGGAGCAAAAACGGCAGATTGTTGTGTCAGATTTGCTAATCTTATTGAGATGATATCTTAATGACTAGTGAGTAGGCTAATGAGTAGCCTTAGGTCTAGTTTGTTGAGTTCAAAAATTTTGGAGCCCATTTTTTTTAGAAAAGGCAATGGATTTTTTGGAATGACTCATGTCCGGAGAATTAATCCAGATGATCTTTAAACATCGCGTTCAGAGGACTCTATAATGGAGTCCAGGTGGCCCTTTGGATAGCCACAGAAAAATCCTGGTCCAATGAAAGGAGTATTTGAAAAATTTGTCAGTTAGGTCGTTATCCTCAATAACCTCGCATCCACTGCAAAGTTACTTTTTTTAGGACCAAAAGGATATATCAATCTAGCTTGGATTGAACATCAGCCAAGACCAGAGCTTTCATTGTACGAAGGTCGTTCAATAAGTCCTTAGAAAATCCAAGAAATTGCGCTCGTAGTGTCGGTAAAGATATTGCGCTCGTAGTGTCGGTTTTTTTGTAAGTAGCAGTATCAACAGGAAAGCTGTCAAAATTTCAGCTCGATCCATAGTGTAGGTCAATTTCTATCGTCGATTAAAGTTCACGACATTTATTTGTGCATAACAATGGAAAAAAGCGAGTTTAGGGCTGTCATCAAACATCTCCATTTGAAAGACTTAAGCCCGAAAGAAATCAAAGCCGAGTTGGATGCAGTTCATGGCACATCTGCACCTGTGTTTGCGACGGTTTACAATTGGGTGAATGAATTTAAACGTGGCCGTTCATCCACAAAAGATGAACATCGTTCAAGACGCCCAGTTGAGGTGTCTACTCCTGAAATCATTGACAAAATCCACGATCTGATTTTGAACGATCGGCGATTAAAGTGCGCGAATTAGTTGAGGCCACAGGCATATCACAAGGTACAGTCGCTTCAATTTTGCATGAAAAATTGTCTGAGAAAAAAATTTCGGCAAGATGGGTGCCGCGTTTGCTCTCAGAGGAGAATAAGCGCAATCGTGTAGTGGACTCTGAGATGGGTGCCGCGTTTGCTCTCAGAGGAGAATAAACGCAATCGTGTAGAGAGTTGGCACTCTTTCATCGTAATCCTGCTGAATTCCTTCGTCGAAATGTCACTGTGGACGAAACCTGGATACACTACTACACTCCAGAAACGAAGAGACAGTCATCACAGTGGATTTTCAAGGGTGAACGGACTCCGAAGAAGGCAAAAACGGTACCATCGGCCGGCAAGGTGATCGACTATTTGGAAAAAGGAAAAACAATAACAGGAGCGTATTACGCGTCGTTATTGAAACGGTTGAGCGAGGAAATCAAAGAGAAACGCCCCCATCTGAAGAAGAACAAAATCCTCTTGCATCAGGACAATGCGCTTGTGCACACCTGCACTGTTTCCATGGCCAAAATTGTGGAATTGAAAATCGAATTGTTGCAGCATCCCGTTTATTCACCAGATTTGGCCCCGAGTGACTATTTTCTTTTCCCCAATCTGAAGAAATGGCTTGGCGGACGACGGTTCACTTCCAACGAGGACGTCATTGCTCAAACGGATGAGTATTTTGCAGAACTTCCGAAACCGTATTTTTTGGACGGGATAAAAATTTTGGAAAAACTGTTGGAAAAGTGTATAGATCTAAAAGGATATTATGTTGAAAAATAAAAACAATTTTTTTTAAAAAACAGTTTTTTTCCATCTTTTTCTAAGAACTTATTGAACGACCCTCGTAGCTTGGATGTCTAACGTAATATAGGTCTTTGCGTTACGTAGGTTCCTTCTGATTCCCTTTCGACCACAAAAGTCTATAGCATCTATTACTGCCTAAAAATAAATGTGGATTTATCAAAAGCCTTACAGAGACGATAATAAGGTCCGACTATACCCGCCACAACACCCATATCCGTTTTAGCACCGTCTGTGTCCCTTCTTCGAGTGACGGCTCCTCCACCTTCCAAGTTTAGCGCCTCGTGAGACTTGAAAGAATGGTTTAAGGTAGGTTTCCTCGGCAGTGTGTCCGGGAGAGAGTTGGCTTCCTGGAATTTTTATAAGTCTTATATTATCTTAAGATGTCCAAATAGATCGCCTAGTTTAAAGATTTTGGAATATCCGAACTTGAAAGGCCTCTTTAGGCGCTTCCTTTTTAATATGCAAATGCAAAGGTAGCAGGTCAAAAAGAGCTTCAAGAATTGTTGTGGAGAAGTTCTTAGGGCACTTGTAATACCCAAGAATGCTAGTCTTCGAACTTTACGAAAGGTTGCTTGGGCAGTACATTGTATAGCATTAGGCCAGCAAACTATTGCCAGATACGACCATGGCATTATTTTTGGTTGCAGATTGCAGGTTTTACAGAAGAGCCTATGACAATCCCAAAGGACTCTAGTTACTCTATCAGTAACAGTGATAAGGTAAGAGTTCAAGGTCAATTTTTGGTCCAAAATTACTCCTAGTTATTTGATCTCAGTAGAGAACTCATTTTCAGTTCCATTCATCATGATTTGGCTTGTCAACTTATGCTTCTTACTGAATGGAACTAAGACCGTTTTTTGTGCGAGTTTTAAAGGTTATGTTATTAAATTTTTGGGCTTACATTTTATTTTATTTTAGTTTCAAGATCGCAATATAGAGAATTTTTTATATTATCTTTGATTTAGAGTTGCGAAAAGATTTTTATACAAAAAGTTTGATAGCTTTTTTCTCTTTCTCAATAATTAAATGGTTTATGTTAGAAAAAATGATAGGAATTTATTAAAAAATTAACACAAATTTTTAATTATGGAAAAATATTTTTTTTTTCGTTAATTGAAACTTGGAAAAAGTTTTATTTCTGACATTTTTTTTATTTTGAAGAATATTTTTTCCAAAAAACTTATTAACTAAATTGTATACAGTCAAAAATTGATTTTCTTACCAAAAGAGTATCTTTAAAAAAATAAAGAGCGGGCTATGTTTTCAATAAGAACTTTTATTTTAAGTTAGCTATTTAAAAAAAATTCTGTTTACTTACCCGTAAAAATATAAAGAAATATACAATTTTAAAATAATTATTTTCTGAAATTAATTATTTTTTTAATGATCAATGGAAATTTCCCAAATTTTATATGTCATGAAATGCGATTAATTGAATTCATGGACGAGATAGTCTATCACGTGTGATAAAAAATTTCTATTTTCAATTGGATTTGAAAAGATCACACATTAGTTATAATGAATTCAAGAAATTTTAAACTATTCTGCAATACGAGGCCAAATCGCACCTGTAGTTTATATACTCGTTACACATCATATTGTACTGTACTTTAATGATTAAATCAGAAAGCTTTAATTTTAATTATGTTCCATATGATTTTTTATTTATGTTTTGTTTTTCTCATTAAATGGACTACGAATTTTTCTTGGACTACTCTAACCCATACATAAATATATGCATAACATTATGCTTCTTTATTATAGTTTTATGCCGTCGAAGGCAGGTTATTTTTTTTTCATTAAATTTGGAATTTGGAATGCATTCAAAATTCATTAGTCTAATAACATAATTGAATTTTTCGGCCAGAGTTTCTAGTTTATAACAATTTTCACTATAATTCTTTTTTTTTTGCTTTATTTTTATTTATTTGAAAAAAATATATACCAAATTTGGCACAATATCATAATAAAAAGTGAAAGAAATTTCTTATTTTACATTTTTATTATAAATACAATATTTTTTTTTGTAGATTTTGAATTTTTGTTAGTTTTTTTTTTTTTGGAATTTTATAATATCTAGTATATAATATGGTATGTGCTAATATAATTTCATAGTAGAATTATTTTAATTTTTTAGAGCATATAGAATTAATTAAAATAAAAAATAAAAGTTAGAAAATAAGTTTACGATATGTTTGTGGTAAATAAAGAAAATATCGAAAAGCTTTTTGGCCAAACTGTTAAGTCAGTAAGGATCTAATAAATTCATTGGAATTTTAGTATTTTCTTTAAGGACAAATCATTTGAGAAGTATTTAATTTTCTTTAGTTTGGTATGACCACAATTAAAAATTTGCCATTTATAATTTCTTCGTTTAATGATCTTAAATAAAAAAATTGCATATATACGAGGTCTGTTAAAAAAGTATCACGAATTTTGAATTTCCGCGGGTAACGTATATTCGATTTTCGATTTTTTTATGGCGTTATATTGGTACTTATGTCTCTCACTTATGCCGACAAGTTCGGCCATTTTGAATGTTCAGTTAATTTTCGACAGCTGCTTTGCTTACACGTGTCTTCGATTTTTGCTCAATTTCGACCAAAAACAGCATCGCATTAACATTGCTATGGAGCTGTTGGACTCTGACCGCGAGGAATCAAATTTGCTCCAGAGGGTCATAACTGGTAGCGAATTTTGGTTATGACGTGGAAACCAAAGCTCAATCATCCCAATGGAAGCTGCCGCACGAGCCAAGACCGAAAAAAGCAAACCAAGTTCGATCCTTGGTGAAGGTTTTGCTTACAGTTTTCCTTGATTGAACGGGCGTGGTGCATCATGAGTTCTTGACACAGGGTAGACCGGTCAATAAGGAATATTACCTGCAAGTTATGGACGAAGCAATCTGCCATAAACGCCCAGATTTGTGGAAGAACAAATATTGGCTTTTCCACCATGATAACGCCCCTGCTCACGCATCGTTGCTTGTGCACGAATTTTTGGCCAAAAACAACACACTAATAATGTCGAAACCACAGTATTCTCCAGTTTCTTGTTCCCGAAACTGAAAAGCCCCATGAAAGGACGACGCTACGCTACGATGGAGGAGATAAAGACGGCATCCAAGGAGGAGCTGAACAAGATCACAAAAAATGATTTTTTGAAGTACTTCGAGGATTTTGCTGAACAAGATCACAAAAAATGATTTTTTGAAGTACTTCGAGGATTGGAAAAAAACGTTGGCGCAAGTGTATAATATCTGGTGGGGATTACTTTGAAGGGAACAAAATAGATATTCATAAATAAATAAATAATTTTTGAAAAAACACAAAATTCGAGATACTTTTTGAACAGACCTCGTATAATTAATAACTTTTACTCATATACATAATATTATGTGCATTCATTTTTCTTTGATCTAATAAGATTTAAATTTAATTTGTGACTTTAAAAACAATCATCTTAACAATTGTTGCATAAAGTTCTTTTGCATAAAAGCCATTCTTGAATTTTTCACCTATCATGCATTATTTATAACTACTAAAGGACTATTTAATTTGTGCATTTAAAATTAAACTTACAATAATAAAAATATATTTTAAATTAAAAATTAAATAACGGGTCTACCAAACATAACTTTTTTTTCAAATAGGGTTTAAATTGGCTACGTTGACAGTTCTGCCATTCAGATTTCTTAACGCATTCATAGTAAAAGGGTTACCATTTATTATAGTATATTTAATTTTGCTTAAAAATTATTCAAATTGATTATGAAATTGGTACAATGCCCGTCAAAAAATGATTCATTCCCGTCTAAGTAATCATCATAATCCTCTTGTTAAAGAGCAAGCCTCAACTACCCTTGCAATAAATACCAAATGACATGTTAAAAGGCAATGGACTCGTCACCTTTTCAGCTCTTAAAATAATCACGACCGGCAGAGGGTGTTTCTCTGCTTGTCGAGAAGTATAAATCATCATACTTTCCCGTCAATGTGTCTCTGTTAAGAAATTAGCTTTTTACAAAAAAATATGTAGTTGTGGATATATTGTATATATAAAAAAAAAAATTTTTTTCATTGACAATCTCAAAACGTATTGATAATTAATATAATGTGCATACTATGTGACGTTATAGTACATTGCATAGTTTTTGCTCTTAAGGTATTCTAAGGTAATTAACAATGCACATAAAATTAACACAACTACTGCAAAATGTCCGTATAAAATATCATAATTAGTAATCTCTATTGACTTTCTCAAAAGGTATGCATTTTCTTTGCAACACGATCAAAACTTAAAAAAAAAAACTTTGTTAGTATAAAAACTGCAAAATATCTAATTTTTTTTTATTCTGTTATATTGACTTTTCAATATACTTATTTAAGATCAAAGTGTTATATTTATCACTTTTAAATGATCCAAATTATAATTTCTCTATTCAATGATAGATCAAATTTTGATTCATTTACTTTCACTTAAAATGAAAACTTTTTGCTTCGTATTGAACATCAATAATATCCATCTATGATGGCAGAGTATTTTTAGAAATTACATATAGAAGAAGAAAAAACGTATAAAAAAAATTCATAAAATATATGTTATAGTGCTAAAGGTTTTTCTTATAATAATAAAGAAAAAATTATATTTGAAAGGTATTTTTATATGAAAAAAAAAAAATCAAAATAAAAACAGAATCTTGAGAAAGTTATTCATATTTTCCATTTGGTTTTCCTTTATTCAAGTTTACGAGGCATCAATTTAATATCATTTATGACCGTTTGAAAGTTATTGAAAGTTTGAAATATTTACAATCGATTGTAAATATAAATTTGTTCATTTCGGAATTGGTTCAAGTTTAATCGAATTTTTTTTATTCTCTTAGAAAAATTAAATTAATATTTAAAAGAAAAGTAAATTTAGTGTTAATCAAATTTTGATTAATTTTGATAACTTTAACTAAAAATATTATTTTTTGTAATAAAATACTTTTCAAATATGTTTATTTGTTATTTGAATAAAAAGTTTTTGGAAAATTTATTCGATAAAAGTTGATAGAAAAACGCTTATTAAATGAAGATAAAATGTATGCACTTCCCTTTCATATGCAAAATAGCTTGTATAATTTACAATATAGTTTTTGTAGAAAGAGTTTTATATAAAAAAAATACCAAGTCAAACTTTGGAATATAATATTATAATCACCTGGTTAATGAAGATAATCTTCTAATAGAGATAAAAATTGTAAAATTTTTTTATTGAGCTACTTTGAAAGTAATTTAAACAACTCCACAGGTTAACATAAATTCATAGAGTGATGATAAGTTAAACTATACTTTAGCATTTTCTCTGAAGTTGGGAGTTAATAAAATGAAACTTTGGTAATAATATGCAATTTTTACAAAGACAAAAGTTCTTTATAATAGATTATAAATTAACAAGATAAAAGGATTTAAATATATAACTTTTTATAGCCTATAAATTATGAATATTTTTTCAACTCTTTGGTTATCCAATTTGTGCTATGTAGAGTAACATTTTATTAATTATATTTTAAATTAAAACTTTATAAAAAGCATTTTTTAATAATATTATTTAAATTTTGTCATTTTATATAATAATATTATATTAAATAAATAACTACCGCGAAGATTCTTGCAGGACTCGATTTCTTTGAGGTAGTATTTTATAACTTTTTCGCACATTTGAAGCTGTAATTTGGTTATTACTTGATAGCTGTTAGTTTTTTAAATTACCTAAAAATTAAAAAAAAATATTTTTATTGATTAGAATTATTATAAAGTTTTATAAAAAAAATAATGCCCAATGGTCTTAAATTACGCGATGTTGAAGGCTAATTGACATTACAAAATTTCGAATTTAAGTGTCCTGAAAATTTTTGGCACAGTAAAGTCAGAATTTGTTTTTTTTTCTGTAACTTATGATAATATTTTATTAAAATTGCATATACTTCTAAATAAAATACTTAAGTTCATCTCAAAAAAATTTTGAATATCATATGGTCATAGCGTTGAGAATCGAAAGAAACGGTCTTGCCTTTTTTATTTTGAAACAAATACGAGTTAATGATACTTCAGACCAAAATAGATACTGTAATATTACTTTTTGCGGATACAATGGCTTTGTTATGATTACTTTTAAATTATTAGAAGCCCATATATGGCAATTTTGCTCAATAACGCATCCACCATTCGAGAAATAAGCCTCATTTCTGAAGAAAATTCTATTAAAAAACCAGCCAATTGCCGGTTTTTCCTTTTTTTTTATTAGTAAAACTTTCTTTAATGTAAAATGATAATTTTTTATATTAAAAGAATAATACTTAATTATACTTTTATTTTTTACATTTGCTAACAAACAGAAGTTTACTTTCCAAACTACAAACTAGATTATCTGGCTATGTAGTACTTTCATTTGAAAATTTTATCGATGAAAATACGAAAATCTCATATTTAAGGATAAAATTATTATTCTTGTAGCATCAACTATATTGTGTTCAAGGTGTCCGTAATTTATTGGATCGGCCATATGACTTTAGAGCAGGATAGCTTGCAGTAGGAATCATTGAAAAAGTGGTTAAAATAATCCACACCACCGAGCAAGGGAATCATTTCTCGCATAAAATCGTTGTGCTTGTAACGCTGTAACATACATAAGAAACGCAATCAATTCGGCCAAATGGAGCGGCATGCTGGATGCTATCAAAAATTCCTTAATGATGCCAGAGTATCTGCTGCAAATAATAACGAGTTATCTTAATGATCGAGAGCTCTTGAATGACACGGTGGATGAAACTTTTTCAAAAATAATCACTTCGGGGGCAGCACAGGGATCTATGCCAGGGCCGGGGACATGTGGAATATATTTTACGACGGTATTCTAAGGATGTATGTGCCGGACAATGCCTTTCTTGATAGATACGCCGATGATATCGCTATGATCATAGCCGCTCGAAATGTTGAGGAGACCCAAAGAAAGCTCAACCAAGTCATGCGGCGGACTATCGAGGTTGTTTGCTCACCAAAAAGGTGAAGTCCTCTAGTAATGAAGTTTCTAGTGGGAGACGCTATTATTCAATTCAGCCAGCGATCAAATACCTTGGAGTGCGACTGGACATGAAGATGACATACTGGACGCAAATCAAAGCTGCCACTGAGAAAGTTGCCAATATAATGACAGAGCTCAGCTGGCTCATGGAAAATGTTTCCTCGCCTAGCAAATGAAAGCCCCTCATGTGCACCACTCAAACTATGCTCTTATGCTCTGAAGAAAGAACAGTATAGGAAATATATACCTATAGGTCGGTACCTGAATCTGCGAATTGTAGAGATTGCAACAGTGATGCCCATCGACCTGTAAGCGCAAGAACGGAAGAGAATAAACATATATGAGCTTAAGAAAAGCCTGCGATCTATACAATCAAAAATAAAAGCTAGGGAAGAAACTCTCAAGAGGAGGTAATACCGATGGGACAACGAAACCAGAGAAAGTTGGACCAAAACACTGATACGTAATTTGAGGGAATGGCTAGACCGAGAACATGGAAATATGGATACTTCCATAAGTACTTATTCTGGATGGATAAAACTGGAAGCCTAGAATGTGTTTATGGACATAACACTGAAGATTAAGCGTGTTATATGTTTTTCTGCAGAAAGGCAGATGCTGCAGGAGGAAGGGAGCCTGATTACACCAGAAAACATTAATGGAGTCATGCTGACCGATAGGACCAACTGGAAAAGAGTTAAGGCTTTTATACAAAGCGTGCTACAAAAAAAAACTGGAGGCAGCAATATAAATAGAGCTAAAACAGAAAAGATACAATAAGTTTACCACTTAAACTAAAGTTAAAGACTCTATTTTGAAGTGATGCGAAAGCGGTGCCAAGTTTAAAATATCTAGCCGGAAGAGGAGAGAGTTTTTTACTATTTAGAAATGTTTTCTAATATAAATTATTCATAAATAGATATGACTTGTACAATTTTTGCTTCCAAATTAGTGAATCATATTTAATGCAGCGCATTATCGATTGATAAAATTTTCTTTATATTTTGTAAGTAATTTTCAAATTGATTTATTTAATTCTCTACCATCGTTTGAGAAGTTTTTATCAAAGCAAATAATTTTAATAGCAGAACTTTTAACATATAATCTAGTTATTAACTTTAAGGACTATTAATTTCAAATACTAAATGGAAAAAAGTGAAATTGACATACAAAAAAAATACAAATTTTCAATTTAATGGCATCATCATTAAATTTACTAAAAATTTTGATATTATTTTGACTTTTCCATTTAATAATTTTGCAAGAAGTTCACTTGTTAACGAATTAATTTATTTGATTTTAAATTTTATAGAATATTTTTTAAAC
Organism: Atherix ibis; assembly: GCA_958298945.1. NCBI lineage: Eukaryota > Metazoa > Arthropoda > Insecta > Diptera > Athericidae > Atherix > Atherix ibis. Next base: position 95,418,474 of record OY282607.1, on the reverse strand, counting down.
TATTATTTTTTGAAAAAAGAAAACTATTATAATAATCGAAATGATCAGTTAGAAGATATAATATATGAAAAATTTCTCTTGTCTAGTAAATACTGCTTAGAAATGTCCTCTCCTATTTTTATATAAAAGCTAGCACTTTCCACCATAATGTCAACAAAGTCAAGCTTAACTTACGATTTGATTTTGAATAATAATTCACTTATCAGAAATTAAAAAATTCACAAATGCAGAATGTACTAACAAGGCTTGACTGTTTTAAAAAGGTTATAACTTTTTAGTTTTTAAATTATTTTTTTTGTCTTTTTTTGCAGATTGTAATTGCTAAAATACGAGTAGTCAGTTGTATAATTGTGAGCGATAAAAGTATACTCAAATTATTATATCAACTAGAATAATTGCCAAATTTTATGTACAAAAAATTTTACAAAGTTGCATAATTATCAAGTACACTTTTTTAGTCCTTCTTTTTTTGTGAAATAATAGCCGATGGATCCACATACTATCTATGGGATGCCTCTTAGGACATTTATGTTATTTGGGCGAACTTAGGACCATCAGAGTTCCCATTTCTTCAATTCGCATCAAAGAAAAACTTATAATTGGTTTATATTTATTGAACGTCTGCAATTAAGGCTATTATGGGTACAATAACAAATTTAGGAAATGAGCGGGCGGATTTGCTACCAAAATTTGCAACTTTTACGATCATTTATGACATTTTTCAGTTGCTCTCTAAGTGGCAAAACAGGTGATTTGTTATGGAAGGGGGAGGGGGGTGGTTAAGCCAGATATTACAACTGTCTTTATAGTAACACCTTTGTCTTAAAATAGTAGAAAAGGAATTTCAAACCTATATATTCGAAAACCAGTCCAAAGTTTTGAGCTTGAAAGCTTCTCGGGATTATAATTGGCTTTTAATCTACCATCAGCCGAAATTTCGGAGTTGCCCACATAACGTTGTTTACCATCAAGGACAATATGAACCTTCCGCTTTATTCCCAAGCACTCCTAAATCACTTAGGTCTTATAAACTTGTGTAGTGCTCCATTTTTAATAACCCTAAGCCATCAGGTATCATGCTGTCTTTTTTTTCATTGGAAGCATTTCTCCGCACAAATTGCGCAAAATTCAAATCTTACGTTAAATTTGAGACACCCTATATAATGTTAATAAGACCTAGATGGCTAAAGAAATAATAAAAATGTCTTTGAAAGAAAGCGACCTATCATGTCGCCAGTTGGCCTTCAAGATCGTGATGCTGAAGCAGTGACTCCTAACCTCTATTCATGGGGTACCTTGTGCATCTCTGCGGTGGTCTGCCTGACAATAATAGAGGGTTTTTTACATCTGATATATGATGTCAACAGAATGTTGCCAGTGGTTACACCGTACGGCAGATAAACGGTAGCTTTTCGGTGTGACCACTGGTAACATTCTGTTGAGACCAGATTCTTCGAGAGCTTTTCGGTGATCGAATTATTTCGAAAAATACGGTTTTGGCTTGGCTTCCTTGTTTCCCAGATTTTGGGGTGCCTGTTTTTTTTTTTTTGAGAAGCTACTTGAACCAACCACATGCGAATCAGTAGCTTCAGAAAAATATTCGTCTACAAATAGCAAATTTGAAACCAGAAACATTTTATGCCATAACGCAAAAAAGCAAATGTAAGTTATTTAAATAATGATATTTTTTACGCATACATACAAAAAAAATTAAACTTCGATGTTAATAAAAAAATTCCAACAAAAAATCTCTAAGTCCAAGTTGACTCAGCCTGTACCATAATTCCTAGATGAAATTCTAGCGTAGAAATTTGTAAAGTAATGATTAGAAAACAAATTTTCATCCTCTTGTCATCCATGCCGAATAGAGCATGTGCCACTATAGTCACCTTTGTGTATGCCGATTTATTCCAGGTAAAGTTTGCTGTAAATTGAATTGTTGTCTAATTGATAGACGATGGCATTTTCATATCACACAGAGTATGAAAAAGCGAATGTTATTTTGATGATCGGATCAATTATAGAGAAAATGATTTCTTTAGCTTTCCTGTGATGGATCATGAGAGTTAGCCAATGTCAGGTAACTTGTTTGTCGATCATTCAACTTCCGGAGCTTTCTTTCTTTAGGGAAAAGTGATGCTCTTGAAGGAAAGTGAAGTCGACATGTGTGGCAATGACAGTAGAAAAACAGTTTGAATATTATAATTTTTTTCTAAAATTTCTTTATCATATTTGTTTTTGTTATTATTTCTGGTTATTTTGGTACAATTCATCTTCAATTTTTGCTCAATTGTTCGTGAAACTGGCATTCACGTTAACCTAGATATGAGGTTATTTTGTTGTACTTAACCTACCTCCTTCCTCTAATCTTGATGTTAACTATCTATAACTCAAATACTTTATTTCGAAACACGTTTACTTCCCAAATAAATTTGTTACATTGTTGTGATACAAACTGATTTCCATTTAAACATGGGTTTACATGTGAAGAATGTGTGAACATTAAAATTTCCTAATGATTTCCTATAATACAAGTATTGGTGATGGGCAGAAGGGCAGTGCCATCAAAATTGTAGATACTTTGTTGTGAATTTATCTTTCTTGTCAAACTTTTGCTGAACTTTTTTTATTTGGAGAAAGATTTGTTTCGTAGTTCTTGTTACAATGACATCTAACCTAAAGTTGAAAAGGAAAAATAATGGATTCTCTTTAAGAAATGGGTTAAATTGAAGAAAATTTTATGTCTACATAATATACAATTCGAAGATTTATTGTGAAATTGTTAAAAAGACTACCTCAAATGTACTTTCCGTATTTTTGAACAATAGAAAATAGTGTTTGATGAATTGAATGAAAACTGAATTTGTGAGACGATATGTATTTTATTGTAATATTATAATAGAAATATTTAATAAGTGCAAAAATTCAATCTACAAAAAATCCTTTAAATTTTATAGTACATAAAAGGAAATATCCATTTTAAAATTTGGATTATAAGACTCCGTCATTTAATGTCTTTATATCTTAATATTTTATTTAAGATTAATATAATTTAGCAAATAAATTGCCATTTTATAATAATTTTAGTTTTATTGTTAAAATAATTCGCAAAATCCTGCAAAATATTTTTATAAAAAGTGGTAATTTCTTTTACCGCGGCCAATTTTACTTTGAAAAACTGAAAATTTTGCTTTGTAGATGATGCTCATACGAGGTCTGCTCAAGAAGTATCGCAAATTTTGTGTTTTTTCAAAAATTATTTATTTATTTATTAATATCTATTTTATTTCCTTCAAAGTAATCCCCACCAGATATTGTACACTTGTGCCAACGTTTTTCCAATTCTCTAAGCACTTCAAAAAATCATTTTTTGTGATCTTGTTCAGCTCCTCCCTCGATGCAGTCATTATCTCCTCAATCGTAGCGTAGCGTCGTCCTTTCGTAGGGCTCTTCAGTTTCGGGAACAAGAAAAAGTCATAGGGGGCCAGATCTAGGGAATACGGTGGCTGCGGCATTATTAGTGTGTTGTTTTTGGCCAAAAATGGCAAAAGCAAATTTTTGTTCTTCCACAAATCCAAGCGTTTCTGGCGGATTGCTTTACTCAACTTGCGCATAACTTGCATGTAATATTCCTTATTGACCGTTCCAACAAAACGTAAGCAAAAACCTTCATATTCGACCGAACTTGGTGCTTTTTTCGGTCTTTGCTCGTGCGGCAGCTTCCATTGGGATGATTGAGCTTTAGTTTCCACGCCATAACAATAAACCCATGATTCATCACAAGTTATGACCCTCTGGAAAAAATTTGGGTCGTGGCAGACAGAGTCCAACAGCTCCTTAGCAATATTAATGCGATGCTGTTTTTGGTTAAAATTGAGCAAAAATCGAAAACGATCCAAAACTCGTGCATGCAAAGCAGCTGTCAAAAATTAACTGAACATTCAAAATGGCCAAACTTGTTGGCATAAGTGAGAGACATAAGTACCAACATAACGCCATAAAATATCGAAAATCGAATATACGTAACCCGCCGATACTCTATGAACAGACCTCGTATATTGCTTGGTAGATAAGTTAATAAACAAAATGTTTATTAATGGGGCTCTAAAAATCTATAAGTAACTGTAATGAAGCCCTTGTATCCACAAAAAATTAATGACTGGTATGCATTTTAGACTATTCTGAGTACTTTGGCTGCATATAAAATGAAAGAGTTTAATCTGGACTATGAGTTTAATCTGGACTAGGACCCGAAATTTCTAAGGATGCGGTATTTTCAATGATGTGGAATTTCTAAGGACGCCGAATGTTAAAAGTTGGTGTAGTCAATTGGCCCCCAAGATCGTAATATTGGATATTTTTTGGATTTTTTAATATCTATACAAATATTTTTTAAACTTTAGAGCATTTAAAAATCAAAATATGTCAAGTACTGACCGAATTACAGCCCAAAAATTTGCAAAAAAGTTATCAAAAATTAGCTCAAAAACTTTGTGTCCTACAACAATGTTCAACCAATTATTTAAACTTTTTTATATTTTATATAAAATGGCAAAATTTAAACAAAAAACTAAATTATACTTAATAGTAAATATTAAATGAAAATTACATTTACTAATACTTTACTTTTTAAATTCCAAATTGGATAAAACTCATAAATCCTCCAGACAGCTAATTTTTCACAAAAAAATCCTCTTTAGCGCTTCTGTAGATAAGATTTTGTGTCACTTTATCAAGGACTATAAATATATAAACTCTTGCCAAACGCGTTAAATATATGGTTTACAATAATATTTTCACTTGGCTTATAAATAATTTTATATAATATTTTTACCTGGCTTAAGTTTTTAATTTAATAAAGATAATAATTTTTCCAAAATAATATTTTTCCAAAAAATAATGCTTTTACAGGCAATATTCAAAATTCAACAGTTTATGGTATTATAAATAATTTTATACGTTCTTTCTTACAAGTCCACACCAACTGTGCACTCTTGTTCATATTTCTTCTAGCAAAAAAATAAAACCTACCCTGGCTTTGACTTTAACTAGATTTACGTTAATTGAAAAATGAAAAATTTATAATTAACCTTCTTTCTTGACAGGTTGTTTGAAAAAAAAACCTTTTAAAATGGTAAATTTTCAACTATATTCAAGATGCATGCAATATTTTATAAAGGAAATAATGTGACGCGATGTTATGGAATTTTCCTGAAAGCACATGGACACGACTAAAGTTATTTCCGGTTGTAAAAACATATTTTTATACAACTGACATACAGAAAATGGAAAATGTGCAAAATATATTTTCAGGACATTAGGCAATTTGATAGACGAGAATTGCAGAAATTGCCTTTGTGCAAGAGATTCTATAAAGAAAACTAATTCCAACAGTGAACTTTACAATGAGTTTGATGATAAAATACTTTTTCCTTTACTGAAATTAATGGAACATTAGAAGATGAGATTTTCTGTCGCATAATGTACAAGGGTAATGCCGTCTTTGTAAAGGATAATACGACTAAAGTAGTTTTGAGTGCCCTAAAGGATAGTGATACAGTGAACTATTGTTAAGTATTATACAGTGAACTATTGTTAAGTATTATCACAAATAGTGGACTAAAAAGGATAAGTAAAGATTCCTTTGAAATAAAAATTTATCCATTTTCTTACGGGGTTTATAAGAGAAACTAATTTATAGCTCTGAAAATACAAAACCCTAAAAATTAAGTGTACTCTTTTGAGGAATCCTTCGTTTTCATAAAGTTTATAAATGTTCAACATTCATTTAATTATTTATATTCTAGTGATACTGTGTACGAATGAAACCATAATTAATATAATATCCTTGTTGCAGACGGATAATTAAATAAAATCTAATGAAGTTTTATTTTAATGCACTTTAAACTGAACTATAAGTATTTATTTTTCACATAAAACTTTTTCTCAGTAATTTAATCCTACATTTTAGGATTTCCTAGTCAATTTTGCGATAGTTTCAGATTCAATATATTATTCTAAGCTTAACTTACCTTGTTATTCAAAATTATTATTATTAGTTAAATTAACGACTTGTAATGATTCCCGTCTTGTACAAAGTAAATTGAAATATTTCTTCCTGAAAGTAAAATTTATTTTTAAAAACGCTTTGACTTTTTAATTTATATTTTGAAAATTTTAAAAAAGAAAAAAATTATAATTAGTGCTAACAGTTATTGGATTACTTTTAAGTGTTTATCAGTTATGGTATAGTAATTTTAGAGTTGAATTTTTGCCATAGAATATTACGAGAATTCTATCAGTTCTTCCGATTAAAATAATTTGAATTGCAAAAGGCAATTTTTGTTATTAAAACTAATACAATAAGTCTTTTAATATGATTAAGGCACCACGACCAAGGGGCTTTTTAGGCATATAATAGTTCTCCGCGATCTAACTAGGCATAATAGTCCCATTCGCTCAAAAATTTATTAACCCATATCAGCGAGATTTTACTCCAGGGACATCAACAGAAGATCATATCTGCGGCAGTCGATGGAAAAAGTGTTGGAATATGGTTCATCGACTTTAAAATTGCTAATAATAGCATAGCCAGGGAAAAGCTCTACACATCCATGTGAGAGCTCGATATCCTAAAACAAATGACTAATCTGACTACGCTGACCATGATTATTGTAAAAGGAAAAGTATAATCATCCGAATCACTTTTAGTGCCATTTAACATCCACAATGGTCCCCGGTTTGGAAAAAGTATTCCGCTACTCAAAGGTAATCATGAGAGATACTCATTAAGTCTCCTCAGCTTATACTCATATGCCGATGATATCGGAATTATATATCGATCATAAAGAGGAGAAAAACTTGGGCGGTTTTTCCTCTTTTTCATCTTCCCAAAATTCTTCTTCTTCTTATTTATCTCTTTAATCTTCTTCATCTTCTTTATCTTCTTCATCTTCATTATTTTCTTTATCTTCTTCATCTTCTTTATTTTCTATATCTTTTTCATCTAGTTCATCTTCTTCATATTCTCCATCTTCTTTATCTTTTTCATCTTCTTCAAATTCTTCTCCATATTTTTTATTTCCTTCATCATCTGCATCTTCTTCACCTTCTCAAACTTCTTCTTTATCTTCAACTTTTTTTTCATTTTCTTCATTTTCTTCTTCATCTTCCTTATACCTGAGATATAGGAGACAGCTACAGGCATCCAAGTTTTAGCCTAAGACTCCTTACCTTGGCAGTGGGGAATCTGAATCGTAAGGTACTAAACAGTTCTTCTTTTAATAGTATCTGATGAGTACTCTTCACTCAAAGTATTGACTAAGGAAACTTGCCATTTCCTGGCACTGCTAGGCCAGCTCAAACCAGCGGGTGCGTCAAAACCGGTAGGCCACTTCCGGTATCGTTCCTATGGTACGGATCTATACCCAAAGTGTCCCTTTTGCCGAAGAACACAAGATATATAAGAACTAGTCGCATAAAGATCGGAGCTCATAGCTCTAATCGAATGACTTAAATCATTTTCCTGTTTAGGGTCAAGGATCGTAGCCAATATAAACATAGAGGAGAAAAATTGCTCACGGCTACTGGTAACCACCAACAGAGCCTATTTTAATCAGTCTAAACTATTTTGCTCGAAACTTTTGACAATAACATCGAAACTTCTGCTGTACAAGATTTTAGTATTTTTCGAAAGCTTGGGTGTTCAGCAAAAACCTTTGCAAACTCTTGTCCCCATTATTAGACTCTTACATGAGTTTGGACGCTTGGGGGGTTCTCAGCAAAAAACCGTTGCAAACTCTTTGAAGCATTTTTGGAGCATCTACAAGAGGTTGGACGATTTCGAAACTTATTGAAGAATATGCTCTTGGGTTGTGGAATTCAGCTCATTCAACTGTTATGGTCTGGACCCTTAATCCGTATAGATGAGAAAGATCCTGCTCAGAAAGCCTATAGTAGCGTCGTTTATGGTAGCAGAAGGCGAGGTAAGCCCTGCTTTCGGTGGATCGACGCCGTTAACCTGGCTACCGAGAAAACGTGTCGTACTGGAAGGTCGCCATTGATGATGATGGCATTTTGTCAGAAGATTAGCGATAGTTAGTTGATAGTCACAGGATAGGTAGACGGTGCGAGAGTGGTTTCTAAAGCGGAATATGTGGGAGCTGCATGTGCTGTCTGAATTCCTGGTAGTTAAAATTTTGCTCAGTTTGTATACTAGACAAAAAGCCTTTTACTAATTGTCTAGTTCGTGTGTCTACGAATTTTTAAAGGTGCTTTTTTTTCATTTGGATAGCAGGTAAAACTAGTTTGGAACTGCAATAAACACTGGGTGGTAAAAAGTTTCCAGCGCCAGTGGGTCAACTCGCTCGTTTCCCAAAATTCCTATATGACCTGCAGAGCAAAACATTTCAACACCTTTGCTATTAAGCAGATTATGTCGATAGGATAAAAATACCTTCCAAAGTTGCGTGTCTGTACCACTGGAGATATTGATATTTCGATGAATGAGAATTCAAACTGCAATTATTATTATTAAGAACAGGATCACTCAATGTGCCAAGAATGGCTTCCAAGGCTGAGTTGCTGTACTACCGGAGATGTGAATGTTCCGCATCTTAAGAATAAAAACTACAATTTCTAGTCCCATTTCGATTGTTTATAGATGACCAAAAAATTGAGCTACCCTAAAGGTACAAATTCAACAATGAAGCTGACGGATATGAAAGTCATTTAACTGAATGACTGCATAATGTGAGATGTTATTATCGACGGCCACAGCCGTGAAAAATAGGAAGTAATCATTGAGTTCCTTAGTGCTCAGGACAAAGTTCCTTACAGAAGGACGAATTGGTACTTGACTTCTCGTACCATTACAGAAGGACAAATTATTCAACTCCGCTCTCAACCGTCGTTTCCAATGAGGATGAGAGAGAAGGAAGTTTGGAAGTTCAGAATAATCGTCGAGGGATCTTATTCAATATAAGTGATCGTTAATTAAAGGAAAGATAATTTTCTTTCGTAGAAATGGGTAGATATTGTGAAAAGGAAAGTAGCTGCAACAAATTATATTTTATAAACAGGATGTTAGTATTTCTGAAAGCCTCACTTTGCTAGCAATCACAATTTTCATCATATTTAAAATATAATTGATTCGATTAACACAGATTTTAATGTGAAAATTCCATCTAACCTCACAGTATATTTATATGATTTATGAACGAAGGGAAATTTTTTTCACATTAAATTATGTTGTTTTCCTTGAAAAATAAAATCTTTCCAAAAAAAAACTATTTTATTTCTTTGTAAAATTTTTTTTACAACTAATACTCTTAATACTAGCCATAGAAAAATTTACATAAGATACATTTTTAGGAATATACGATTACTTGAGTGTCTGAACACGTACTTCCCTAAGGAAGACCATTATTCTTTCAATTTAATTTTATTCTAAGATATTATTTTTGAACACTCATTTTTTTGCAATTTTACAGATTTTTTTTTGTTGCAATAGAAATTTTTCCTGTAAGAAATATTTCCATGTCCTTTTTTGCGTATTTTTCTTTTAAATTCTAGTTTGTAGATTTTTTTGCTATTCGTATAAATGTTTATATATAGTGGTTTTATCTAATAAAACAAGACCATTACAGCTTTCCCATTGAAGGACTTTTCTGACTCAGATCCGAATGAACATGATTTTTGCATTTTCCTGTACATCTTCCTTTTTAAGGGTATACATTTTGTTTCTTGTTTAACTTTTTTACTATTTCCCAAATATTATCTGGTCATGTTAAATATTAAAATAAATTAATTGTATTTTTGCCCTTATAAAATGATTTTTTCACTAAAATTTAAAAAAAGAATTTTTGGCAAAGAATATTTTGATAAATGAAAATAGAAAAGTTCGTAAAAGAAAGAAAAAGTTTACTAAAAGCATCTAATTAGGGTTAAGGTATTAGTTATGTTTTTTTCTTCAAATTACGGTGCTACTCGTATGTGCTTATTTTCTTGTAAATTTTGTTTACAAAAATTATTTACGATAACATTCGTTGAATCACTTTCCATTGCCTAATTAATTGTTCAATAAATCGATACGTAATCCAAACCAGTTCGATTGCATCCTCACTTCATATTAGACTGGTTTGGATACTGGTTTCGGTTTTGTGCATTCGTTAATAATAATAATAATTGCAGCTAACGATTGAAAGTAGTGAAAATATATAGTCAATTAATAAAATTATTTTACAGAATAAATACGTATACAAAAAAATTATCCAAGTTCTTATATAATTTTATAGAATTTACTAATTATAATTTTATTTAAAAGTTTACTACTAGGCTTTTTGAAGAACTGCGTCCTTTTGAGATAATATTTGATAACTTATCCGCCTTTTTTTTTGGCTGTAATTTAGCCTGTACATAAGGGATGTTAGATTTAAATATTTTAAAGTTTATAAAATAATCTATTAAAATATAATAGTTTATATAAATTTGTAAGAAAATGTCTAACGGCATCGATTTGAACAATTTTTTGAAGCGAATTGATATAACCAAATCTCGAAATTACGCATTCTGAAAACTTTACATAAAATAAAACTAAAATTTACTATGTAATTTAGCTTAAAGTATTATTTTTTTGGAATCACATATAGTTTGGATTATTATCTTTAAGTTTAGAACGATCTCTCCTTATGCATTATCAATGAAATATGGATCAATGACAACTTCAGACCAAAATGCATATCACTTCGTCACTTTTTGTGGATACAATGGCTTTTCTATAGTTTTTTAAGAATTTTAGAGCTTTAATTTGGTATTTTTGTTTATTGGGTCCCATCGATGTAGAAAATTTGGTTCAAAAAATCAGTTTTAACAGCCTATTGTTACAGCACATAATACTTCAGTTTATGGGGCAATAGAATCATTTTTACATTTTATTATCGATTAATAAGTTAACATTACAAAATTGCAAACTTAAATCTAAATAACTAATTTTTTAAATAATTCAAATCTTATTAAAAAAAATTAATCACAGATCTTTACCTTACAAACTACAAAATGAATAATTCAGTAGAAGAAGTTGTTAAATTCCTAATTTTCAAATCTCGACTTATGATATGCAAACATTTAAGAAAAATAGATTTTTGAAAATTAAAAGTATTTCCTATGATAAATTTTAGATACATATTATGTCCACCGATACCACCTAAAAGCCATTAACTGATCATATTCGTATTTTTATAAATAAGCCCATCCTTAAATTTATAAAGTAGTACTCTTAAAATAAGTTACAAAAAACAATTCTAGTTTAATTTTATAATTAAATCTATCACTTCCTATGTATGAAAATTTTTTAAAACTCAAATTTATCTAATAAAATAATTCTTTTTTGAAGAAAAAAAAATTCTTTTCTTTTTGAAATATTTTCTATTTGATTAAAAATTATCTCCGATAAGTATATAAAAAAAATTCTCTTTTTATTCAATATTTATGAGCGTTACTACATATAAAATTAAACTCCTTTTCTAATGCAAAATTTACTCTAAAATCGATCAAAGAAAATTTTTGGTGAATTTTTAAAAATTCTATAATTTATAAACTGGCTAAGAGTATGGGTAAATATTCTTCAAAATATTAATGCCAATACTTTTCTGGTTAGTGAAATTATCAACGAAGAGGCCAAAAAATAAAAAACCAAAAATCGTTTGCATAAATGCGATCCAACTATTTGGGTCAGATCAATTGGGGTTAAATTCCAAAACGCCAACTAAACAACATCGCTTTTCTGGTATCTCCATATATCTTCTTTTTTTTTTGCCAGATACAATAATTTAAAAACAAGATATACAAAAATCAACAAGAAACTGAATTCTTTGCAGCTAAAAAAGTAACACAAAAACATATGAAAAATTAAATCGAAAATGCAAATAAATAAACAACAGTCAATAATATAAATTCCTTATTTGCACAATAAAAATGAGCAAATACCTTTTCTACTATAAAATTTACAATAATTAATAAACGCACACATGGTTTAAGGGTGGACCATAATCGAGTTTATGGAAATTTTCATCAAATACTAAAGTTTGATTGGAAATATGAGAATTTTACTAAAGATTTTATTATCTTAGCCTGAATTATAGAAATTATTAGAAATATTTTATATGCAAATCTAATGAAGCTTTCTTTTTTTCTCTCTAAATATATTCGAATTATAGCCTAATAATAGTATCTTAATGGAAATTTCTTGGAATTTTCAAATTTATTCTGTGCCAACCCAACGTTCACATCTTATTAGAGACGCAGCAGATGATTTGAAGCATTTGTCTGATCAAAAGCCTTAATTTTAATTGGCAATTAATTTTATATGTTCATAAAGTAGTAATTTTTAAAAAGACTTATTTTGCCCAATTACTCTTCAGTAACAGAAGATGGAGTAACACAATCCATCAACTCAATAAAATTTTCAATAAAAATATTTTTAGAGATGAGACGCTTGGTTATGGAATTCTCCATCTGTTTATAAAAAGAAATTTTAAATACAAACATTTTATAGGGGAACGAACAAGTTAAATGATCAAAAATCAAAATTACACAAACAAACTGAACATCATTTAGCCCTGAGGCTAAGCAATTTACCTTCCTCAACAGAGGTTAAGTCTAAAAACTTTTTTCACTTTTAAATGGTTGTCGAAGTGTTCAACAGGGTTGGTAATAAGAGCTTTCATATCCGATACAATATTGCCGGTTTTCTTTGGGGACTACTCACGAAATCTTCACCTTGATAATGAAATCGTTGCCAATACCAATCGGCACTGACGTCAAGCGAATTATCACGGCACACCCATTCAACGTTTGCATCGTCTTAGCTTTTAATCATCAGATTAAAGATAATTTTCTTAGCTATTTGTGCCACACGTTCCATTACTAATAATAATAAATAGTATAAAATGAAGAAAATAAAATCCAAATAAAAAAATTTAAAAAAAAAATTTATGTGAAAAACATAAAACGTTTCTACGTTTAAGTAATTGTAATTTAAAGTGCCATTATTGCTATTAGTTTTTTATTTATTTCAACAGTACTTTTTCCATAAGAAAAATTTTGATTTTGATAAAAAAACAACTCTCCATTAAAGTGCTTATAAAATTTTCAATATATTTTCTGAGCTAAACTGGCGGTAAAAAAATATTAATTCACATCACTTTTACCTAGTTCTGTGTTACATACCATATGTGTAAAAATTAGAAAGAGAAATTTAATTTTTGTTCTTTTTTTTTGGTAGATTTTTCATAGTTTTTTTTAGGTTAATTTCTTATAGTTTTTTTTTAGTAAAATTTAATATTTTATCTATTTTACAGAAAGAATTATTAATACTTAAATTATGTTAATAATTATTTAAAAAAAAAAATATTTTAACAATAGTGCAGATAAAAAAGTTAGTCTGAATGTATTTTTACTATTACACATATGTAGGATGACAGAAAAAATATATTTTAAGGGCATTTGACCTCTCTTGAGCAGAAAAATATGGCCTTCCTAAATATATTAGGATTCTGAACTCCTTTGAACATTTAAGGTAGTCCGTCTTACTTTATACTGTCTTATAAGCATATCCAATCTTTTGAAACGATATTTTCAGAGCAGATATTCCTCAAGGTAGTATTCTTGGCCTTTTATTATATAATATTTTTTCCAACCAACAATAACAACCTAATAGCAAGATATGCCAATGACATGATCATTCTAGATCAGAGGTTCCCAAACTTTTTTGTGTCGTAGATCCCTTGCCATGTTTTTCGGTTTTTGGTAGACCCACTACTTACCTGATATTGATTTTTTGTAAATTTCTAACTATAGTGAAGTTTAGTGTTAAAAACTTAAAGTAAAAACACATGTTAAGCTTTATACATTTATTAATTGAATTTAAATTAAAACTACTCAAAATAAAATTTTGTATCTGTTTAAAATAAACTAAGTAAGCAATAAGTAAATGTTTTTAGTGGGAAGGATGAACCTAATGGCGTCAATTTTGTAAGGTTTAATCTTAAATCTCCTCGGCTAATGATGTCCAGTCTATTTCTTTTTTTCGTTAGAAGATTGGAAACAGCGCTGTTATTAAAAATTTCCTCGCTATATTCCATAATACGGGATAAGTAACGGGTATGTTTTTTTGCAGCCAGAAGTGCTGATATCCGTGCTTAAACTGAACCTTAAGTTCTTCGTTTGTACTCTTGTATTATGACATTCGTTTCTTTTATGTCACCATATGGATTAATTGTCCAAGGTGGTATTACCATAGTCAAAACATCCTCAAACCTAGTTTCAAAACCCCATTTTCATTTCATGGACCCCAAATTTTTTTTTTCGCTGACGTACACTCCTTGCAGGTTGCCATAGACCCCTGGGGGTCGATATATACCACTTTGGGAATCAATGTTCTAGATCATCGCAAAAACTCTCTCATAGCATCTACGATCCTACAAATACATGTTAATTCCCTTCACACTTGGTTGAAAACGTGAAGAGCAAAAATGCATTCACATCACTTTTACTCTTTGCCAAAAAATAATTTCTTCCATATTCTTTAATGGCAGCATTATCTAATCAGAAAACGCTTGAAATGGAATCCGCATTTGAAAACTATAAAGGATGGAATTTATCGGAAGTATACTAAAGCCAATTTGGATTTACGGACTTAAATTTTAATCCGATCACTCCAGTCTACAATCATACATAAAATAGTCAACGCTCGATTTTATATAGGTAATTGTATTATTCACGATGACGTAAATGTTCATTTTTAAGTAACCATTTTAACTTATTTGGAATAGGGGTGAAATAGTCACTTCTTAGTAACCATTTTAACCCCTATTCGAACAGCCCTCCCAACAAATTTCTAATAATGGTTTAAAATGCCCTCATGATCTCTTAAATTGTTGAAAAAATCATGACATCGATGGATGGTTACAACTTCGTCATACTTCTCCGTCAGATGTAATGCGAAAACTTATAGCGGTGATGCACATGGACTCGTAGGGAAATTTAGTGCCACCATTGAAGAGGCAAACGGCAGTCAAGAATTAACTAATATGTGTCACTATATGAAGTGTAGCAAACTGCAAATTTCTCTCCAGCGTCAATCTCATCTGGTAATGATGCGACCCTAAAAAGTGTCTTGGATGAAGTTATATTTTCATAGTGCATCAAGCAACGATATGCCATCAAATATTGTGTTAAGCTTATGTAATGGGTGAGTTTGGCTTACGAAAAGTTCCAATGATCCTATAAAAGACACTTCTTAATAAGACCACATGTTTTTAGGTGGTAGAATTTATTTTTGGAAGGCAGAGGATCATTGTAAGAGAGATCTACCTAAGGGAAGTATTCAGCATCAAAAACTGGCGAAAATCAAGTAATTCTTTTTAATGATGATTTTCTTTGAAAAGCTCACCAAAACGTCAGATCGGACATTGCAGGTGGTGGATGTTCCTCCTGTCACTTATCCGTCTCAATCAACGGATTTTTGTCGGATAAAATTAATTCTTGAGGGAATCAGCTATTATAAGATCAGACCGTTGATTTACATCAAAACTTATAAGTGAGTCCTCGAAGGGTTCAGAAAAAGGATTCTTCGTATTAGATTGAACATTGCAGATACTTGGATGCTCCACCATTATAACGCGTCCTGTTAAACGGTAATTTAAAAAAGAATATGTTTTTGTAAAAACGAACTCCTGTGGTTCACCAGAAACCTCCCTGCCCCACCATCGCTTATTCCACTGATGATAATCCATATGACCTTATTTCGTTCTCCAAAATCAAAAACTACTGCAAAGGACGTTTTCTTGATACTGTCGACAAAGGATTCAAGTTAAAGCCTTTCAGGTCGTTGCGCCTCGCATAAGTTCACTTCCGTAAAAATTGAAATAAAAGGATTTGCAAGCATTCAAGTAGTTCATACGAGTATCTATGATATGCTATACAAAAGAGTGCCTAAAAGATTTTCCAATTAATATGATGAAAATTTTTCAAATTTGTTAAGTTTCTCGTTCTTGCTTTTAACTTTTTTTAATCTCCTCTAAGAATATACTCACTAGTAATTATCTAAATTTTTCACGTGAAAAGAAATTCAACTTTTTGCATTTTACAAAAAATATCTTACATTATAGAAAAACATATTTGCCATCTTCGCAAAAGAAAATAAAAATTTGGTTCTGGTTCATAATTTACTAACATTTGAGTTATCCTTTTCTGCAAAAAGAATAAAGTCGTAGGTCTAAAATATTCCGTGAAAAAGTAATTTTTTTTTAGGATTGTTATTGTATAAAAACTATAATCTGAGGACTGTTTTGATATTTTGGAATAAGTAATCGGAATTTTTTTTTTGAAAAGAAAAGTGAGCAGAAAACTTTTAAAGTCTAATCGCTTTTTGATTTGTTCAAGTTTTGTGAGATCCAAATTGATTTCGTGTTTTCACAATTGCATTTCCATGTGCTTACGTATATGTTAGCGCACTTGAGAGGAAAATGTTTTTTCAATTTTTCAGATACCTTTTCATATGCAGTAAATTGGAATTCTTTGTAAAGGTAAAAATCCATTAGAATGGAAAAGCTAAAAGTGGATTCCTGAACTTTCTGAGAAGTTCTGCACTCTCAATTATCTTCGCTTTGTGATACTTAAATTTCTTACTCTTCTTTTAAGAAATTATTCTAAATTTGTAAAACATTTAATTTAAAGTTGTACTTTTGAAAAAGAAATTTTTTTTGTAACTTAAAATTGGCATTCGTAGTCTATCTACGAAAAAAAAGGAATAATCAAAATTCGGTTTAGAATTCTCGATGATTTCATTTATAAGCTTTTCGATGGTTTTATTTATAAGCTTTTGATTTTCAAACATTTTATTCGAAATTTTTTAAATATACTCGTAAAAGCAAAATGATCAAATTAACTTTGAAAGAAAAGAGAAAGTTTTATCTTCTTTGAATTTGGTTACGAGTTGTTGACCTAATAAGCAACAATGGCCAAGGAAAAACAATGCCCGCATTATTGGTATGTGGGAGACGAATCATGCTTGATAAAAATCATTGGCCTAAAGACATTCCTGTATTAGTCAGAAAATCTTTATTTTATTCTGTTGAGCAAACAAAAAATAAAAATACTATTATCGAAGTTTAGATACTTTATT
Source organism: Atherix ibis (assembly GCA_958298945.1). Classification (NCBI taxonomy): domain Eukaryota; kingdom Metazoa; phylum Arthropoda; class Insecta; order Diptera; family Athericidae; genus Atherix; species Atherix ibis. The sequence continues at coordinate 95,401,289 of OY282607.1, read as the reverse complement.
TCGATGAGACATTTTAAATAAAATAAATAATAAAATTTCTATCAAAAAATCATTATTCTTTGATGTTTTTCTTTCCAAATAAAATCGATAATAACTAATATTTTAGGGACTTGACAAAAAATATTACTTTTTTGTTGAGAAAGCAATAAAAAGAAGCATCGTAATCAGAAGTTGAACAAAATTTATTCTGAATGCCATGCACTGATTTAATTACAAATGAAGGCAAAATAACTATGATCGGGGAAGATATGCGTCTGGCACACGGCCCCGCTCATCTGATAGATTCCCTGAAAGTTCTGGGTATTTCCATTACCGGAGGAGGAAAATGGAAGGAATCTGCAGATAAACAATATTATCAGTCAAATCAACTCCATTTTTAATATAGTAAAAATTCTGGTTGGTAGTAAATGTAAGATTAGACAAAGTGAGGCAATCAGAATTAGACAAAGTGAGGCTAAAATACTACTGGACGCAACGCTGCTTTATTGTAGCACTTTATGCGTCAGACTTACCAGTAGCAAGATAAAGACAAGTGATAGCGTTCGACAAGCCAGTGCAGCACACAGGACTTCCCCGGGGGACTCTATCCTTATGCAAACTGATCAAAAAGCTCTTATATATTATCTATATAAGTCTCGTATAAACCTCATTTATAAGAACCTATGCTTCTCAAATTATACTCTCCATATTCCCTGAAAAACAAATTAGAAAATTTTGTTCTTCCTTTCCTTAATAATTTCTGAGTGAGAAAGGGATCCATCCACCTTTTCGTTTAGTCTCCAAACCTGCCTGCCGAACTCGGATTAGAAACCGGATTAGAGTTTAGGGTCCTTACGTCACTCAGCAGGTACAGTAAGGCAAACACCACCCCACCTATCTACAGGAAATTGTTCCTTGAATTATTGGAAGGATTGCGTTTTTCGACACTTCTGTTCACATCCTACGCTGTCATATCTCCCTGTTCGACATGGAAAGGTAACTTCTACCTGGTAAAATTCCACACTTAATAGCGCGGTATACATCGTGCTGTAAAGTGTGGAATCTTACCAGATAGGAGTGGCCTTTCCATTGCAAACTGTAGCAAATAATTGGGACGGCAGTTAAGACTGCAATTAATATCCCCTAACATCGTAGCGTAAATATTTTTACCGGCAGTCTCGCAGCCTTGGAGGCCATTCGTGGACCATCAAATGATTCGAAGCTCAACGAGAATTATCAAATAATGCGTTTAAATTGCACAAAAGATACAATGAAGAAGAAAAAATTCAGCAATGAGGGTTTTTTCTCGGTTAGTGGATACATCAATAAATAAAATTGTCATATATGAGGTTCATCAATCCGACAAGTAATTGTGAAGAAGCCATTGTATCTATGAAAAGTGACTGGCTATTATGTGTTTTAGCCTGAGAGCAATATTGGAATATTTTTATTTGAAAATTAATAAATTTGTTTGGTCTGAACTTGAAGATTTTAATCAAATTCATATATAGTTTTAACAAGCCGCAAAATACAATAAATCTCGACGTTAAAGCGCAAAAAGTTCTCAGTATCTAGAGTTTCGAGTTTTCATAAAGCTAATTGGTGTCTAAGATCGTGTAATTTGACGCAATTGCATTTTTTTATAATGAGACGGGGATGGGGTCTGAAACATGATAAAATTGCAAAAGATCATATTTAAAAATATTTCATATTCTAAACTTTTAGATTTTAATTAAAGTTTTTTTGTGTGTGTTTTTTTTTATGACAAATTTTTATTTTATTGCATCAATTTGCCCCCCCAAAATTGTTCTATTTTATACCATTTTGATTTTTTATTCTAAGACTATGTAAAACACTATATTTACGGAGACTATCTTTAAACTTTAGACCAATTAAAAGCCAACATCCGTCAAGTAATTACCGAATTAACATACAGCCCAAAATGTACGACAAAGTCATCACCACAAAAGTATGGTGTCCTACAAGAAGTTTTGCGACACTCATTTTCATAAAATTTTTATATTTCAATAACCAAGTTTAAAAAATATAATATAATGCAAAATTTTTCTATTGTTAACTTTTAAGTGCATTTTATAATATTTTTTCTCATCAAAACACAAATTGGATATACTTTTATATTTTTACTACTAATACAAGAATATGAAGGTATCAAAGAAAAGACCAATCTTTATTTTCTAAGGAATAGTATGACAATTTATAATTAATATATATCTGGGGGTCACTCCCCTATGTTTTGGACGTTGATGGATATATAAAGTAAGGTGACCTTGGAATTCTAACGCTTGGATTCGATAGAAATTGAAATGCTAAGTCGAGTCCCAAAAATTTATTCCGTTTGCCCAAATTGGTTTCAGTAGCGTCTTGCATAGTAACAATATACTGTCTATTGTCGGTTTAAAATTTTTTTTCTAGAATCTGTAGTAGTTGCGAATAGCGTCCGTTTAATTCACTGCTTTTTTTTAAAGGTCTCACTTTACACCTTTAGCACCAGGTCCCTAATATGGATGACGTGGTTTTGTTAAATTGTAGTGGCTGTGGAAACATTTTTAAGAGAAAAGTTGTATGATCAGCATATGTTGCGGTTAGGATATTATGGTTACAAGATATATTATGGGTATAAATGTTAAAAATATTAGACTTAAGATGATACCCTGACGGTCACTAGCAGTAATATTTTAAACGAAAATTGGCTAAAATTTAGATAATATATAAGTTGTAGTAAAAAGTAATCCATTATTTTGCCAATAGATGGCTTTAGGAGTCTGTATCTCCCGAAAAGTGCGATCGGGTTGCACTAGATGGCGTTAGAAATATAAGATTTTGTACTAAAAAAGTTTTTCATACAGTTTTGTGATAACTTGACTCAGTATTTTTTTTAGCACGCGTCAAAGATGGACACCAACAAAGAGAAAATACGCCATATTTTACAGTTTTTCTTCGATAAAGGCGAAAACGCAAGCCAGGCAGCTGAAAATGTGAATAGTCTTTATGGTCCTGATATTGTAACAGCCAATCACGCGCAATTTTGGTTTCGTCGATTCCGATCCGGTCATTTTGATGTCAAAGATGCACCACGCTCTGGAAGGCCAATTGTCGGAAATGTCGATAAAATAATGGAAATCGTCGAGTCCGACCGTCACGTAAGCACTGTTTCGATTGCCCAGGAGCTAAACATTCCACAAAAAACCGTTTGGAACCACTTAAATAAGGCTGGATACAAAAAGAAGCTCGAAGTATAGGTGCCACACGAGTTATCGCAAAAAAACCTCATGGACCGAATTTCCATCTGCGAATCGCTGCTGAATCGCAACAATATCGATCCATTTCTGAAGCGGATGGTTACTGGTGATGAAAAGTGGTTCACTTACGACAACGTCAAGCAATAACGGTCGTGGTCAAATCGCGGTCACCCGGCGCAAACGGTGGTCAAGCCAGGATGGACAACCAGGAAGGTTTTGCTGTGTGTTTGGTGGGACTGGCAGGGAATCATCTACTATGAGCTGCTCCCCTATGGCCGAACTCTTAATTCGGATCTATACTGTCAACAATTGGACCGTTTGAGAGAAGCAATCGCCCAGAAGCGGCCAGCTTTGGCCAATAGGAGAGGAATTGTGTTCCATCAGGAAAACTCCAGGCCGCATACATCGATAGTGACTCGCCAGAAGTTTCGCGACCTTGGTTGGGATGTTCTTATGCATCCACCTTATACTCCGGACCTGGCACCAAGTGATTACCACCTCTTCCTGTCTATGACGAATGATTTTGCAGGTGAAAAATTCGCCTCAAGAGAAGATTGTGAAAATCGACTGTCCCAGTTTTTTGCCAATTGGGACGATGGTGTCTATGAGAGAGACATTATGAAATTACCTCCAAAATGGCAACAAGTTATCGAACAAAACGGTGTATATTTGACCTAAATCGTATCATTCTATCTATGCTAAATAAAACCTTCAATTTAATGCAAAAATAATGGATTTCCTTTTACTACACCTTATAATTAGTTAAATTTTCTGAATATACTAAAAAAAAATTTCAATTTTAATTGAATAGTAAAAAAAACTACAATTTTGTCACTGAACATTTATTTAATTAGAAAATTTTCTAAAATAATGTTAAATAAATCTTCTTTGAGTACCAATAAAAGTCAACTAGGTGATGATAAAAAGTAATAAAAATTGACCATCCAGACCAAGTGAGCAACATTGAAGAAAACGTACTTTGAAAATTGATTTTCATATTCAATAAACTATTTGGAATTTTCTTATTATACTAAAATTATAGAGATAAATTTTATGAAACGATTTCTTTAAGTCCGTTATTATTGGAAACATAAATTAGGAAAATCTTTGCACTATTAAATAAATGTTGTGCTTCCCCAAAATAGTTACTAGTTTTGTAGAAAATCAATTTTCACATCATTAGTTCTTATATGCGAGTATATTCATGAATATAAAGTAATTTTATTTAAATATAGAAAATATTTTCTCTACGGTTTTGGGTTCAATAAATGATTGCAAAAATGGCAAAAAAAAGATTTTAAACAAAAAATGATTTTTAAATAGTGTTATTCAGTTTGTGCTTTGGAAAGTTAAATAAAAACAAATCATATTTTTTTCACGATTTTAATAAATTTTGTAATTAATTATATTTTTAAATATTTGCCACAATATATAAAATAGAAAAATTATTTCAAATAGCCATTTTGAGACTTCTTAAAACACTCGCTCTTTTCGAGGTAATTTTTAATGATTTTTTTATAAATTTCAGGTAACAATTCGGCCATTTTTTTATAAGATTTAAAAAAATTTATAAGATTTATTTTTATATTGTAATAAAAAGTCTCATAGCGTTAGATTTTATGATTTTGTAGGACGAAAAAATGCTTTCTGAGAATATTTCACTTAAAAAAACCGAAACTTTTTACATTTTCTTAAAGAAATTTTTTTTTTTAAACAATAACATATAATTAAAATTATTGTATTTAAGTTTAAAAATAATAATAAATTCGGTCAGAATTGACGGTAACGGGTTTTCCTTCACCATTTTCAAAGAAATACAGAAAAATGATATATTCAGAGTAAAATTTATACCAAACAATTACTTTCTGTAAATACACTAAATATAATATAATTTATTTATGAATTTCTAGAGTCTGGTATAAGAGATGTCTAATCGGTGAAGAAAATTTTATCTTTTGAAAGCGCTTACCTTGGCTACGGCAGAATAACTATTTCTATAATTATATAGAATAAAGTTTGGCATTTTGTTAATTTTTACAAAATGCCAAACTTTATTCTATATAATTTATTTTTACTATATTTATAAATATTATTGAACTATTACAAAAAATACTTTATTTTCCGAATTGTAGAATGGATAATCTGTTATTATCATAATTCAATTGAAAAAATGTATGTTTTATAAGTTTTTTTTCTCAACATATTCTCAAAAATAACAAAAAAAATACAAAATATTATGAAGTACTTATTTGGAAATTTATAGAAAATTTGGATTGAACAATTAATAACAGTCGTTTATAAACTAATTTGCCTAAGAAGAAACCTTAATCTTTGCAGAAAATTATCCAAGCTTACAAACATTTTTATTTCAACAAAGAAAAATATGAAAAAATACAAAAAAATGTTCATAATTCTAGGTGCTTATTAGAGGTCAGGCCAGCATTTTTTCTTCTTCTCAAAAACCATAATTATAAAAAGTAAAATCTCTTTAATTATGTATAATATCTTCCAAAGTAAATATTTGATTCTTTCAACTAAGAGTTTATGCTATTAACTTTTTGCTGACTAGGCGCATACATTCGAATGGTAGTAATGATGTGCATTTAGTCAACGAGGCTTGTTTGCTTTATACTCATTGACTCGAATTGGTCATGAGGCCATCATCATCTGTCCATCGATCCATCCACCTCATTCCCATAGTCTTTCAGTACAATACAAACTTCTTAATATTAACAAGTATCTGAAGAAAAAAATGCTTTATAGATAGATGAAAACGAACACTTCATTAAAAATCGATGCCCTAAAAGTATCACGCCTTAGGTGCTTACTCACCTGATCACGGATGTTGAAACTTTCACGGAAATAATTGTTCACAAAGTACGATAATATGTTGAGAAGTCACTAAAAACTGTAGAGACTGACGAAGAAAAAAGAGATACACTCATTCATAAGCAAAGATATGGCTTTATTGTTTTCAGTATAACATAAATCTTTTCACATATCTTCATAGTGTTAGTATTATGGTATTTAAATATCTTTAAACTGATCGAGAGTAAAAGTACTTTAGTGGAGAGTTGCTGTTAAAATATAAAAAAAACTTTTCCAATTGGAAAACAACTTGACTAATTTCATTTTCACGATTTTTCACTCTCGCTGTTAAATAAATGCAATATGAAAACGTGGGGAACACATTCAAACGAGGGCCAGAAAATTAGACTAACCAAATACGAAATCAATTTACCTATTAACACTGTGACAAGAAATTATTTACTTTCCGTTGTAAACTAAAAATTTCATTTTTATTCTGATGGCCTACATAAACTAATTTAAAATCATCTATTTTTGAATAAATTTTTTTTTAAAAGGATATAATTCCTAATAAAATTTTTTTAGACATAACGAATAATTTTTTACAGGTAAATTCAATTTTAAAAAAACCCTTAATGATTAAAGGATTACTAGTTTAAATGTGTTGAATAGTATATTTTATTTATACTCGTACACTTTGCTGTCATGTTGTCATCCTGCATAAAGTGCTGAACGAAGGAGTGTTGAGTTGATTTGGGTTTCGGGTCATGCCGTAGGATGTTATTCCTATCAGCAGACAATGTCAAGTTGAATTGGGTTTCGTGGACGACACTTCATCATCCGATGTTCAGAGTTACCATTTACCTGTCGTGTCTATTAACTAAAATTGTTGTAGATACGAATAAAATGTAATAACTGAAGATAGAAAATAAACCAATAATTAAAAAATAATTTTTTTTATTTATAAAACAATTTTTTTTAACTTTTAAGAAAATAAATTTGTTTTTTTTTTTTTAAATTAATTTATTTTAACTGATATTCTTGAAAAACCTTTGCATGGAATAAGATATCCAGTTTTGGTTAAGAAAGTACAGTCATGTCATTGCATATTTCTTATTTATATATATTACTCAATAAAGAAATTATTTACGCAAAAATATTCCGAAATTCATAAATTACCGGCACTTGGTAGTTCTATGGTAGCCACGTTTCGCGCTTTAAGAGGAGGAAATTTTCTTCAGCGATGGATTTACTTATGTTGCTAAGTATTATCTTTAAGATATTTTCTAGTATTTTAAAAGAACAAATGAAAAAAATAAAAGTCTCATGCCAGAGAGGCTCTACTCCAGGGGAATCCGGAATAGATCAGATGTTCTCCCTGCGACAGTCGATGGAAAACTGCTGGAATATGGTCAACAGGTACACCATCTGTTCATTGATTTTAAAGCATAGCCACAATAAAACTCTACATAGAAAGTTATGCATTCCAAAAAAATTACCTATTATGACTAGGCTAAATCTTTTTAATATTTAGGGCCAAGGATCACAGCTGATACTAGATGTATATGCTTAAATCCGCTGTTTTTTTTATCAAAAAAATACATGTTTTCTTCATAGAAAACAAAAACAAATTTATTCAAAGTACTCGCCCTCGCTAGTTACACATTTTTCCCATTTCTCGCGCATTTTGTGGATACCACGCCAAAAAAATTCCTTCTCTTTTGAGGCAAACCACTCCTCAAGCGATTTTCGGACGTCTTTGTAAAAATCGAACCACTCCTCAGCGAGCGCGTGGCCCATCGATGAAAACAGGTGGTAGTCGGAAGGCGTCAGGTCTGGTGAATAAGCGGGGTGGAGTAGCACCTCCAAGTTGAGTATCTCCAAGTAGTTTTGGACCATTTTTGACGTGTGCGATGGTGCGTTGTCATGAAGGAAAATCAGCTTGTTATCTCTTTGTTGATAATCCGTCCTTTTTTCACGCAGAGCACGGTGCAATTTGATCAGTTGTTGGTGGTAGTGGTAAGCATTGGCAGTTTCTCCAGCTTTCAACATCTCTTAGTAGACGATACCCTACTGATCCCACCAAACGGTGGATCAACCCACCATTTCTTCCGTTTAGGATTCTCGAAATATATCCACTTTTGATTGCCTATCACAATCCGATGCAGGAACGACTTTCTTTTTTGTCTAGCGAGCAAGACTTCGCATGTGTTTTGGCGTCGCTTCATTTGCCTATCGTTCAATTCATGCGGCACCCATTCTCCGATCTTTTCAATCTTCCTCATGGCACGCAGACACATGGAAATGACTGGTTGAGTAACACCCAATTGCTCCGTGAGCATTTTTTTCGATTGGGTATCGTGTTCGTCTAAAAGAGCCAGCAATTGATGGTCCTCAATCCTCCTAGGTCGATTTTCACGCTTCTTGTCCCACAAGTCAAAATTGCCGTCTTTAAACCGACGAAACCAATCTCGGCACGTTGTTTCCGATAAAGCACTGTCACCATAGGCCTCTATAAGCATTCGATGCGATTCGGCAGCCGATTTCTTCAAATTCGAACAGAAAATCAGAGCTTCCTGCATATGCTCTTTTTCTGGCACATGATTGCCTCCTCACCAAAGGAAAAATGTATGTTGTTGTACAAAATTACCGACAATGTGCACTGATTAATGTTGACAGATGTCAAGTTCATAAAAAAAGTATGGCGTGCCCATGGTAGCTTAATACGTTCATTCACGCCATCTATGGTAAAACAGCGAATTTAAGCTTATACTCCAGGCAACAACATGGTGGAAGGTTCCCGCGAAAAATTCTGACCAAAACATCGAAACATCGAATGTTCAAGATTTTAGTATTTTCTTTACAAAAAAACCGTTGCAAACTCCTACCCCATTCGGGAAGAGTATCCTTTAAAGAATTTTGGACCCCTACATGAGGTTGGACGATTTTGGAGTATGGAAGATCCTCTCCGGAAAGTCTACGGTGGCTGTATTTATGGTTAATAACCATACGGTGGATCGATGGCATCTGCAGTTTGTCGATTTAGAAAGCCTAGACCAAACCCCCCGTTGTTGCAAAAAGCGATACTACAAGCCTGACAATACAGCGAAATTTTTTTTCTTTCAACGCGTAAGTCCGCGTAAGTCCGAGATTTTGTGATGTCAATTAGCTTCACAAATCGTATGATTTGACAGTGTTGGATTTTTAATTTTAAAACAATTAAAAAAATTGTTATTATGCATATTATTTTTAAAATATTTTTATTATATTTAAAAACCTACATCGATCAAATTATAACCGATTTACTGTCTGAAATATCCAAAAAAAAGTTGTTACAAATTACTTCAAAATGATCGAGTCCTTCAAGAAATCTCATAATTATTATTTGAATAGTTTAAAATTTTATATAAAATTGGTGAAATATTGCCAATTTAAAAAAGTAAAAATAAATTCAAATTCGCATTTACAGTTTATTTTATATTATTTTATTTTCCGAAGCATAACTTGAATAATCCCCTACATAAATACGAGTATGATATCATTATTGACCTTAAATTGATTCAATATTGACGATAATGTTGATTACGATCAATCTCATTAGTTGTGTGTATCAATGTTGATGGCATTACATGAATTAAATTGAAATGAAAAGTTCGTAACAACTGTAATCAAAAATTTTCACCTACCACAACTGTGTTATAAAATTATCCAAACGTATAATTTACGAAAAGAAAAAAATTCCATCACTCTAATCAGTATTTATGTGAATATATTTAACACAAAAAAAAACAATGAATAAAATGACTAATAATTCTGTAACTAATAAAATGAACAAAATTACAGGTAATATACATTAGTGAGAATAGAAGGAAATAAAAACTACAGTAATAATAATAGTGCAGGTTCGAAAATTTCACTTGATGTCCAAGTTGGGGACCTTAATTTTCTGTCTAAGTGATTTACAAACGTGCGAACATTTGGAGATCCTATTGTCAACTCTTCTTGGATTACTTACCAATAGTATGATGGATGGAAGAACACCTCATGGAATCTATAACGATTCCATCGTGGACAGGTATCTGAGAGAACAATGAAATTGATCAGAAAGTGAAAGAACCTGCTTGCGGTCATTAGTAGACCTTGCAGTTGGTCAGTGACCCAGTGTTCCACTTCTTGTTCGTGGAGAACACGCTTCTGGTGACTTCAACTCCTCCGCACACTTTGGCAGTTTGTGTGGCGCCTCTGGGTAAGATGTGTAATCTTCGATAGTGTTAAGTTAACACCGACCGCATATATGGTAGAAGAGTTAGTTGATGGGCTCATATCTGGACCAGAGTCGCGCAACATACCGTAACGTACCGGAAATAAATCCATGCCCACAATATATCCAAGTATGGTCATATGGATTCATCAATTAAAAATTATCTATTTTGGCTAAAATATCTCCTAAGCTCGTAAGTTAATCGATTGGATAAAGTGAATAGATGCTTAAATTCTGACGCAATAAATGAACAATTTTATTCAAAGATAGATAATTAAGTACTTTTGAATTATTTTCATTTATCATTTATTAGTTGTTAATCGAGCACAAAATTGAAACAGAACTGATTATATTAATTTTGTTTTTGATTTAGTTAAAGTTATAACGACATAAAAAGATATGTTCGGTTGTTTCCCTATTTTTTTTTTGTGGAAATTAAGGTAGTAACAGGAAAAATCGAATAAATATTTTCGTGTCAGTAGGTCAAAATGGGCCGAAAATATTTTCATGCTACCAGGCCAGACCGTATGAGGGAACTGATGTCACCAATTCCAACACGCGATTTCGACAATTTTAATTTATTATCAGCGCCGATTTTCAATCTTTTTGGAAATTGTTTTATGTTCAAAAACTAGCGGATATTTTCTCCAAATTTGTTAGAGTGAAAATTTTATTTTACTGTTTAAATAATTGGTTTTTTGTTTATGAATAATTTTCTATTAGTAAACCAGAAGTAACTGCATTGGGAAAAAGCTTGTGAGGCGCCAACGTTTCGATTTTTTCTCAATAAGTAATATTTCTCTGATGAATATCATTAACATTGATTAAAAATGATAATATTAACTTATTGGTGTCAAATATTTAAGCGAATAATAATCAATTTTTTAGCTGATCATATACATTTATAGATTTCTATGAAAATATAAAAATAAATTAATAGGAATATCAATAAAAGTTATATGAATTTCCAAATTTGCTGTGAAATTTTTATCAGAGAATTTTAAAATTCATTCGAAACCAACTTGTATTTATAAAAAATATAAATACAATTGGAGTAAAAATTTGCAGTAAAACAATCAGCAGAAAAATTTAGATTAAACAAATATCAAACAATTTTTTTTAGTAAAAAAATTGTTATTAAAATAAATTTGTGGTAAAAAATTTGTCAGTAAAAAGATTCAGGACAAAATTTTCAGTAAAAAACTTCATTTAAAAAAATTTTCTGTAAAAAATTTTCAGTAAAAATAATTTTCAGTGAACAGTTTTCAGTAAAAAACCATTTAAAAAAATTTCAAGTAAAAAATTTTTCAGTACTAAAGTTTTCAGTAATAAAATTATCATTAAAAAAATTGTCATTAAGAAATGTTTAGAAAACAAATTTTCAGTAAATACAATTTTTAATAAAGAAAATTTCAGTAAAAAAAAAATAGTCAGTAAAAAAATGTTTAGTCAAAAAATATTTAGTAAAAACAATTTTCAGTTAAAAATATGTTAAAAAAAAATGTTTAATAAAAAAAGTTTTTATTTAAAGTATTTTCAGTAGAAAAATTACCATTAAAAATATTTCCAGTTTTTACAATAGTAAAAAAATTATTAATAAAAAAATTGTCACTAAAATAGTTTTCAGTAAAAAATATTTTAAGTTACAATATTTTCAGTTTTTAGTAATAACATTATCAATAAAAAAATTTAAGTAAAATATGTTCCGTAATAATATTGTTTAGTAAAAAAAATGTTCAGTAAAAAAATTGTCAGTAAAAAAATAATCAGTCAAAGAATTTTCTATAAAAATTTCTTGCAAAAAAATTCTGTACAAATTTTCTGTAAAATTTTTTTATAAAATTATTTTCAGTTAAATAATTTTTAGTAACAAAATTTTCAGTAAAAAAAGTTCAGTTAAGAAAATATTAAAATCTGATAACAATTTATTTAAAAAAAAACTAATATTTAATGTTTTTATTTTATAAATTTAAACGTTTTTAAAAAAACATTAATTATGAAAAAAAATTACTTCTCAGTGGAACAACATAGCAAATAAATATGTTTATGTCCTTGCCAGTAAAAAATATATTTCATTTTCATTTTAAAAAATTTCCTGCTCTTATAGTGCATGTGCCAATGTAATATTGCTCACTAAAACTATATATAAAAACTAGTGAAATAATGGAGAGCTTTTTAGTAACTAGAAAACATTTATTTTTGCCTATATTTTCCTATACGAAATAATTCAGTAGCTTACGTTAAAAACAAATTTTGTACATCCTGACAGAAATAACAATATTCCTCGCGTTTGCTTAGTATTTTATTGGTTAAAATTTTTCTACCATTTTTTTTGTACAATATTTTGCCGAAATTTTTGTGAGCCAGTTTTTAATAGTCCAGTCCTACAGATAATCCTTGTTTTGAATAATTCATAATACTGAAAATAGTTTTTCTACTTTACGGCTTGTTTCAAATATTTATAATGTTTTGCTAGAAGAAAATACTTTTTACGAGTGTTATTTTTAAGTTTTTCTTTATGAAATTATTAGAAAAATTCAAGGAAATTTTGAAAAACCACGTTTATACTTTCTTTTTTCGTTTATAATTGAGCCGTTAGAAAAAAATTTTAATAAGGAATTACAAATGAGTTAAGTTATTATTTAAATCTACTTAAATTAATTGATATAAAATTCTTAGTAAAAATATGTGAAATTTTTTTTGTAGATGAAAAAGTGAAAAATTTGTCAAATAAAATGTAGTCATAGATTATTCAAAAGCAAATTTACTTCTAACAATTTTTGAGTAAATGTATTAATTATTTTCTTTCTTCTATAAAAAAAAATACAGAGCACATTTTCTTATAATGAAATAAAGTTTATCTAAATTATATGAACATCTACTCTGCATAATTTTAAAAAAAATTTACTTTTAATAAAATTTAATATGAATAGATCTAGAGTAATCATAGCCAAAGTTTAACAACAAAATTAGTTTTATAATTGATTTAAAGTTTTTGGTAAAAAATTTTTCGATATCTTACTTTTTTCAAAGCGAATTATCAGAGTTCTTATGCTAATAATTAGTTTAGTCAAATTTATGTTTTTAGCCTAAAAAATTGAGAAAATAATCATTTATTTAAAAACTATCATTGAGCTTTTAAAGAATATTTTCAAATAAGATTTCAGTAATATTTTAGAATAATTATTATCATAAATTACATTAAATAAAATATTGTATAAACTATTTTATTATTCAAAAATCTAAAGTGATCTATTAAAACTTTACAGAAAAACTTTTACACAGCCTAAAAAATAGTAAAAGTTTTCAATAAATAAATAATTTCTTTTTATTCAAAATAACTATATTATTCACTATACAAATTTAATTTAAATAAACATTTTATTCTATAATTTTTTTTTAGAAAATAAACCAGTTCTCATAAGCAAGTTTTTGTAAAATAAAATTACTTATTTTTTTATTAATCTAAAAAATACAAAAAAAAATGAATTTATTTTAAAAATAAAGTAAAGTAAAATGCGTTAAATTTTCTATTGAATTTAAATAAAATTAATTGACAGCCAAATATGTCCATCCACGATATGGAAGTGGTGTTAAATCCTGGTTTATACTACGCCTCCTGCGCTTGTGCCTATTATCACCATTACCGTCAGTAAGTTTTTTTATTCCAATAATTCCAGCAAGTAATAGTGCCAATGATGAGACAGCTAAAGCTTTGAGAGCAAGTGCACCAACACCTCCCAAACCCAGGGCAGTCATCATCTTACCCATCATCAGACCCATCATTATTATAACTCCCATGCCTTTGTCCTTTTTTCTACCCTCTGTAAATCATAAAAACCAATCGAATCAATCAATTCGGTCGGATTATGTGGACAAGTGTATCTGCCAGATACGAGGGAGTACATACCAAATAGATCTTTTCCATCATCAATTCCTTTTAAAGCCACCGATATAGCATCCTTGTAGTCGGTTTTGTCCAATAAATCTGATAGTTTGATTTTTAGCTCATGTGTTCGCATATATTTTATTAGTTGACCAATAAAACTCCCATCAACATCGTGCGTATCATCAATATCATTTGCACGAGCATCGATTAAATCCTGTTGGCCATTAGGCACTTCAACTATTTCTAATCCTGGTACAATTGTTAGTGAACTAGGAGTTTTTGTATCACTTTCCTCATAAGGATTGCGTATAAAGTGCACAGTATTTTTCATAACTCGAGATTCACGACACGCTATTGAGAGATTGGTTTCGTTACAATTTTCCGATAGTACATGACCAATAAGAGATCCAAATGCAATCAATAATATTTGACAATAATTCCGAACTGACATTTTTATTTTTCGGGTAAAAGAATTTCTGATAAGAACAAAACTTATTTTCAAATAGTTTTTGTCGAAGATTCTGGACTTATTTTTGTTTCTGGTGGACACTCGATATTACTCCGCCACAATCGAACCAAACGGACTGCACTTTGCAACTGATTCTCATTAGTTTATATACGAAGAAAATAGACCAAGGAAAACCCATGCTTCCATTCTGACAATCAATAAAAATACAATCAAATGTAATACTGATACACATAACTAAATTAGAGGAAAATTTTCCATTTTCCATTTTCCTTTTGTCATTGAGAGACTTTGTTCTACAAATGGTCTGGTGTATTTTATAGCATTATTGTAGCACAGTACTTTTCACTCTACAAATACTATTGGAAACAATAACAAGTCACTAGTAAGTAAGTACCATTTGCAAGTAATATCCACAGACTAACCTTCTGTTTATGGAGGGCATAATTTTCAGTTTACAATTCACAATTAATGGAGCATTGCAGGAAAAATTGAAAAATAAATCAAAATTTACAGTTGCCATTGGCATTGCTAGCTGATATTCTGAAAATCAGATAGTCTATGACATTTCATAGTTTATGCACCTGAGATTACCATCGATCGAATAGCATCAAAAACTATTATATTGACAAAAGAGGGAAATAAAATTTATAGTATATGAAAAATGGGGGAACTGTGTATAATGGTTATCGAAATGACATGATAATACTTTTAAGTACACTTGGAATAAGCAACCGTAAAATTTATCTTCCCAATAGCAGTAGTATTAAAACTCTAAAAGCTATGAAATAGAGTGCAAAATAGTAAATCGGTGTAAAAGGAAGAATCAATTAACATTGATCTTGACCATTGGTTGATATAATTGTATAAGAAAGGGCTCACACCATCAATATTGTATAGTAGGTCAACTGTCAAAGTCTATTCTGAGTTTAATATAATTTTATATAAAAAGCCAACCATTCAGTTGATAAAATTGTTACTCATAAGAAGTTGGTATGATAAGTCAGTGATAAATGTAAAAAAAAAATTATTTATTTAACAAACAATTATTGATTTTGTAAAGTAGTTTTTTTTTTGTCGAAGAAATTTATCAAACTCTAAAAAATAGGTCTCAGGTATGGCTTTAACTTGAGCATTGAACACAAATAGAAGCATTTTAGTCTTTAATACACGTTTGCTACTATAAATCTATTGTTTTGACTAAACTTTGATTTCTGGTATATAGTGGCGAATCTTTATTTTAATAACAGTTATGAATCATAGCAAAAACTTATTCGTATTGTGTTAAGCTTAAAAATATCCAAATACTACATTAAAATTTGTTCCCGAATACTTTTCTTGCTGGGTATTGGTGAAAGCGACACACATCGTGCCGAGAGTTTACATAAAATATTGCCTACACGTTTTTCTGAAATGTTATCCATGTCAGCTATCTTATACACTTTTATTTGACGAATTTTTAAAAGGATATCATATATTTATTAATTGTCCTGAGCACCGTCATCGAAAAACCACTTTTGAATAATTTTCCAATATTGTGAGGAGATGCTAAAATAATTTTCAAGCTTGGATTTGATTTTCGATAATGGTTCTTTCCTCAAAAAATAGTATTCTATTAATACACGAAATTCATAATTCCATAATTATACGAATATGTCCAAACAGTATTTGGAAAAACAACCCTCCTCTTACCCGCTTATGTATATAAATTGGATAGAATTCATACAAGTTCAATCGCAATTTGTCATCATCGCCATCATCATTTGTTTCATAATTCAGATACGCAGGTTTTCACAAAACATATTCCTTATCGATGACCCTGTCGCTGTATTTATATTGAAAGTTCTTCTGACTGTGTCTGCCTATGGAATGGGACCGGAACGTTCTGGTATTAGAAAAACAGATTCCGATATTCATTAAAATTTTTCCCTTTATTCTATTACAGTTTATCTATAATAGACTTTATTTACAGAATAACAAAAACAACTCTCTGACTTTGAGTAACTTATTTTTTGACTACTGGTCAAAAGTAATTAAATATTTAAATGGTTATCAGTTACTAAATACAACAAAAAAAAACGATGAGCTGCCATTAACAGAGGAAAAAATCACAACTTATCTCAGAAACTGTGGACAGATGTACTGTTTCTAATGGTTGATTCTAAAAGCAAATAGAAAAACGCTGACCTGAATATTTTCCGATTATTGGGTCATTAGTAATTAATGGAAATTCGATAGAAAGTGTTTATAAATTCACCGATAGTTAGCATAACATTTTTTTTAAAAATAAATCAACAACATTTTTTGCCATTATTTCTATTATGTATGTAAAAATTGGAATTAACAAAAAAAGAACAACAACATAAATACTCTATAATTTTTTTTAAAATTTAATTTAAAATCCCTATCAGTAAAAGAAAAGGTGTCTTCTCCTAACCAAATAGTGGATGGAAATTAATTAAGTTTCAGTGGTAATATATTCAGATATATTTTATATCCATGCATCTAACCATATTTATTATTATTTATTTATTCAAATTTTTGTCAACTTGGAATAGTAATATTCATGCTGGTATCTACTAAGGTAGATAAATATCTATTTTGTCCCCAACCAGATATTATACACTTGTGCCAACGTTTTTTCCAATCCTCGAAACACTTTAAAAAATCATTTTTTGTGATCTTGTTCAGCTCCTCCTTCGATGCCGTCTTTATCTCGTCAATCGTAGCGTAGCGTCGTCCTTTCATGGGGCTCTTCAGTTTCGGTAACAAGAAAAAGTCACAGGGGGGCAGATCTGGGGCATACGGTGGCTGTGGAATTATTAATGTGTTGTTTTTGGTAACAAAATGGCAAAAGATTACTTAGCGCAACTTGCGCATAACTTGCAGGAAGTATTCCTTATTGACCGTTCTACCCTGTGGCAAGAACTCATGATGCACCACGCCCCTGCAATCGAAGAAAACTGTAAGCAAAACCTTCACATTCGACCGAACTTGACGCCCTTTTTTCGGTTTTGGCTCGTGCGGCAGCTTCCATTGGGATGATTAAGATTTGATTTCCACGTCATAACCATAAGCCCATGATTCGTCACCAGTTATGATCATCTGAAGCAAATTTGTGTCGTCGCGGACAGAGTCCAACAGCTCCTTAGCAATATTAATGCGATGCTGTTTTTGGTCGAAATTGAGCAAAAATCGAAGACGAGCCAAAACACGTGAAAGCAAAGCAGCTGTCAAAAATTAACTGAACATTCAGAATTGCCGCATTCGTCGGCATAAGTGAGAGACATGAGTACTAACATAACGCCACAAAAAATCGAAAATCAAATCTATGTAACCCGCTGAAATTCAAAATTCGCGATACTTTTTGAACAGACCTCGTACACAAAGGTTCCTTTTTACTTTACTTTTGTTTAAAGGAAAAAAGAAATCATAGAAAGACAAAGTGTAGGACTTTAACCGACTAAGCCATTTTTCTTGGTAGCATTTCTAGATCTTCATACAAAACCAACGTCAGAAATTAATTGCTGGGCTAGGGATTGATTCAAATCAGTACTCTGGTGAATTATCACCACCGTCTTCATCCCCGATCTTCCAAAAGGAAGTTTTTTTTAAGACTTTTATTGCAGAGATATCGACGTCTTCTCAAGCTTTTTTCGAGTCTAACGGCACGAAGTTTACCAATGTCGAGTCTAACGGCACGAAATGGCCAATCAACAAACTTTTGCCTCGGTTCCGTTTCCACTTGGAACCGAATGCAGTAGAAGAGCACGTGCTCCACGCACTCCTCCACCCAGTCAAGACAAGGGCACGTTGGGCCAATTTAAATCGGTATTTATAAGCCCAAAAATATCATTGTCCTGTCAATAATTGGAATAGGTAGTAGCTAATCTTACCATACCATCAATCTATCCTCGAATTCACCACTGGAATGAGACGATCAGTCCATCTGCCATCAATAACAGTATTCCAACGATTTTGCCCCCGCCGCCTGGATTCCTTGCTTTCTTCCGTACAAGCACCTCCTCGTTACTCTGACTTTTCCGAAGGTATAGCCTCTATCAATCGTCTGCCAGAATTTAATTATTCCGTCCACAACAGAAATGGCCTCGTATGAGATCGTTTCGAATGCGCTACGTAGGTTGCTCTAAGCAGCCCCTTTATCCAAATCGGCATAGTATAGAGCAGGATTGACCTGACGACACTCACCAACAGACTTCTCATAGTCTCGCTTGGTCCGCATGCTTCGGCATAAGGGCCGGCTACCTACGTACCCACATATAATAGGTAGTCCTGGAAACGTAGCCTTGCATCTATTTTCACCCACCGGTAGTGATAATTCTCTGTACTTCCTACCTCCCGAAAGGGGGTCACTTTTAAGTGACTGATTCAGCTATAAGATCTATACCGGAAGTAGAATATAGGTCTTGGCGAATCTGTGGCACCTAGGCTGGAAAAATACAGCTTTTAAGTTAGCTCTTTGAGTAAACAGTACTCACCAGTTACACTTAAAAGCAGAACTGACTAATACCACGGGGGACGAAGCATCACGGTGGTTCGTCCGTCGTGCCCGGCCAAAATGAGGAACCTTTGACTGAAACGTGGATGGTTGTGGTTGTTACCTACATCGCAGGCACACTCTTAGAACTGAAACTGAATGACGGTGTAATTGTACAAATGTGCGTGGACTAATGAGGGGAGCGGTCCACAGGTTGAGACCGCTTACTTTTATAATTGAACGGAAGTAAAAGATGGAATGTTTTAGTGTTTCAAGGCGACCCGTAGTATTATGTCTAACCATAGGTCCACGTTAAATAATATTAAAACATATCACATATAACAGGTATTTGGATGCTGCACCATAAAAACGCAACTTATCACATACTATCAACGAGTTTTTATCGGAAAAAAGGATTCCTACAGTTCCCCAGCCTAGCGCTTACCTGTTCTTTTGATTTTGGTAACTTTTGTTTTTAAAATAAAAGGTGCTTAAAGAAGTTACTTTTTCTTTGACATATACAAGAGAGATTATTAAAATAAATTTTGATTTGAATATTTTTTTTAGCCCATTTCCATTTGCGTGTGATGTACTGAATTAATTGTTTGAGGTAGACAATCTTTTACAGTATTTATGAAAGGTACTTCTTTAAACGTAAATATTAAGGTTAATTCTTTCAAAAAATAAGAAAATTATTTTGAAATGTAGATAATTTCCATAGATTGAAATATTCCGTAAAATTATTTACCAAACCTTTGAAGGTTTTTGTCAATCTTCTTAGAAAATCCTTATAATCTAAACAATGAAATTTAAAACAAAAAAATATAAAAGAAAAATAAATAAGGAATACTTAATATATTTTTTTCTTTTTAAATCGATTTCTATTTATATCTGAACAAACATATGATAAAGACATCCTGTTTTTTACATAACGGCGGGTCCATGAACCTAACTTCTCATTCTTATAAAATCGTGTTTTTACTATTGTATTTATGGAAAATATATTTTTACTTAATAAATAAATATTTTTACATATAGAATATTTGTGTTAAGTATTTTCAAGAAATTGTTCGAGGCTCCTGAAGTGAATTTCATAAGAATTTTTTTAGTGGAAACTCTTACCACGTAATAACAAATAATTGCCATTTGACCAAAAGAAGACAAACACACCATACTAAAAGATACAAATCCCTTCAAAATTCACTATGCTTGTACCAAAATGAAAATATTTAAAATTATACGAACAGCTTACAAAGTCTGAGCTAAAATTTATTGTACTTGATTGTTTATTATTTATATTTTTATAAATTTAAATATTAAAATGAAAATAAAATTTACCTAACTACAGTAACCAAAATAAAATTGCTACTTGATCATAGTTAATGTCACACAAAGAGTTCGCAATATAAAATTTATTAATGATGTTCACGTTTATAAAATGAAAACAAATTTAACTTTAGCAATATTAAATTCATGCTCGAAACTTTAGCACTTTATAAATATTTTGAGTAATTTCACAGTCATTAGAAGCAATTTTCACTTTTTTTTTAAGTCATAAAACTTTATTGCTTCTTGAAATTAATTCAATACTTAATAGCTTTCATAATAAATATTCTCTAAATCTTACAAAATTATTATAATAGTATAAAAATACTTGATTTGTAACTGTTATAAATTGTTGATGGTAATTTGCTGACCAACTTGATCTCACCATGTAAGTGACTATTAAGTATAAAAAAATCGTTAATCTGAAATATAAGTACTTGTTTTATAATCTATTGCAGACAATATAATTACAATACATAAACGGTTTAAAAAAATTACACATTTTGAAAAACTTTCTCTTAAAAATAATGCTGCAAATATTATTAAAATTTATCAAAAGTACAAAACGTAAATAAATTGGAATCATATTACCCAAAATAAGTACCTTTAATTATTCGGTAAAAACCACACACTCTTAAAAATAAAAGTTTAAGTATCAAAGTTTAAAGAAAGTTTCTTGTTTTCATTTTACTGCTAGAAAAAAGCGAAGATGAAGCAAATTAAGCAGTAATAATGGTAAAAAGTTTCTCTGGAAAATTAAATGAAAAAGCGTACCTTTCGGCGCTACACAAACTTGGTTTTATCTGCCAAAGACAATCTACAAGAAAATTAATTTTTGAGTTAATTTTTAGGCGAAAATTTAATCAGCGTTTGCTATAATTTTTCACGCAATAATTTTCTCATATACTTTTTTCTATAATATAAATTAACCAACAATTTAGAGTCTTTATCTGGTTGAGAAGAAAAATACGGTTTCAAAAAATAATCCATATACTTTTTATGCAAAAATTTTATTTTCGTAAAAACATTTTCAGTAAAACAATATTCAGCAAAAAAATTTTCCGTAAAAATTACAGTAAAATTTTCTGTAAAAACTTTCAATAAAATTTTCTGTAAAATTTTCAGTTAAAATTTTCAGCAAAATTTTCTGTAAAAATTTTCAGTAAAATTTTCTGTACAAATTTTCAGTAAAATTTTCTTTTAAAATTTTTAGTAAAATGTCCTGTAAAAATTTGCATTAAAATTTTCTGTAAATGTGTTCAATAAAAATTTCTGAAAAAATTTTCAAAAAAATTTTCAAAAAAATTTTTAGTAAAATTTTCAGTAAAATTTTCTGTAAAAATTTTCTGTAAAAATTTTCAGTAAAATTTTCTGTAAAAATTTTCAGTAAAATTTTCTGTAAAAATTTTCAGTAAAATTTTCTGTAAAAATTTTCAGTAAAATTTTCTGTAAAAATTTTCAGTAAAATTTTCTGTAAAAATTTTCAGTAAAATTTTCTGTAAAAATTTTCAGTAAAATTTTCTGTAAAAATTTTCTGTAAAAATTTTCAGTAAAATTTTCTGTAAAAATTTTCAGTAAAATTTTCTGTAAAAATTTTCAGTAAAATTTTCTGTAAAAATTTTCAGTAAAATTTTCTGTAAAAATTTTCAGTAAAATTTTCTGTAAAAATTTTCAGTAAAATTTTCTGTAAAAATTTTCAGTAAAATTTTCTGTAAAAATTTTCAGTAAAATTTTCTGTAAAAATTTTCAGTAAAATTTTCTGTTTTTATTTTTCTGTAAAAATTTTCAGTAAAAGTTTCTGTAAACAATTTCAGTAAATTTTTCTGTACAAATTTTCAGTAAAATTTTCTTTTAAAACTTTCAGTAAAATTTTCTTTTAAAACTTTCAGTAAAATTTTCTTTTAAAACTTTCAGTAAAATTTTCTGTAAAAATTTTCAGTAAAAATTTTCAGTAAAACTTTCTGTAAAAATTTTCAGTAAAATTTTCTACAAAAATTTTCTCAAAAATTTTCTGTAAACAGTTTCACTGAAATTTTCTCTAAAAATTTCCGGTGAAAAAGTTCGCTAAAAATTTTCGTTTAAAATGTTCGCTAAAAATTTTTGCTAAAAATGTTCGCCAAAACATTTTGATAAAAATTTTCGCTAAAAATGTTTGCTAAATATTGTCGCTAAAAATGTTCCGTAAACATTTTCAGTAAAATTTTCTACATAAATTTTCAGTAAAAGTTTCTGTAAACATTTTCTGTAAAATTTTCTATAAAAATTTTTGCTAAATATTTTCGCTAAAAATGTTTGCTAAATATTTTCAGTAAAATTTTCTACAAAAATTTTCAGCAAAAGTTTCTGTAACCATTTTCAATGGTTAAGTTTCTGTAACCATTAATTTACAGGACATTAATATTTTCATTAAAATTTTCTGCAAAAATTTTCAGTAACATGTCCTGTAAAAATTTGCCGTAAAATTTTCTGTAAAAATGTTCAGTAAAATTTTCTGTAAAAATTTTCAGTAAAATTTTCTGTACAAATTTTTAGTAAAATTTTCTGTACAAATTTTCAGTAAAATTTGCTGTAAAAATTTTCAGTAAAACTTTCTGTAAAAATTTTCAGTAAAACTTTTTGTAAAAATTTTCAATAAAACTTTCTGTAAAAATTTTCAGTTAAACTTTTTGTAAAAATTTTCAGTAAAACTTTCTGTAAAAATTTTCAGTACAATTTTCTATAAAAATTTTCTCTAAAATTTTCTGTAAACATTTTCATTTCGCTAAAAATGTTCGCCAGAAATATTCCGTAAAATTGTTCGGTACAAGTTTTCATTAAAAATATTTTTGTTAAGAATATAAACAAAATGAGAAAGCATGCAGAATTTTTGAAAATACCTTAAATAATTTTTAAATTTTGTAGAATCTTAGAACAATATTTTTTTAAAAAAAAACATCCTTAAAAATTTGTAGCTAAAATAGTTATTTATCCACTTTCACATGAATCAATGAAATTTTCACTTAATTTACACGTGGTTAGCCTTAGAGGCAATATAATAACGTACTCGTACCTGTCGAAAGGCTTCCAATTTCTAACTGGATTAACAAGGCAAGAGCATTGGTGGAAAGCCAATCATTAATTTTGCACTTTCCCAAATGTGATTTACTGAAAAAATTATATTCCGTGCATTCGTATTAATTAGCATTTTCACAAATTAAGTACAAAAGAAAGAATTCAGTTAATTAGTTAAATCAGCATTACTTCTATACTTTTATTTGTAATTAAGTTAAATGGACCAGAAAAACATTTTTTAGAACTTTCGCTGAAGAGCATAATTTCCAATTTTACTCCCTATAATCTATATTCATGGCCGCACAAGTAAATTGTTTTCATTTCTGATAACAAAGTTCCAGTCTTGCAGGATTACAAGATAATAATTACTGAATTGCGTGAATTTGCATCTATGGTCAAGTTTGTCGAATCGCCGAAAGTCAGCATAATAGAAGCGCATCGATTTTCTTTTGTAAAAACAACATTTTCCGATTTCATGTATCAAATTCTGAATGTCCGTTTACAAGCATAACATAGAAATTTCTTTTTTTATCTTTCCCCTGCGTGTACTTTAGTTGCATTCGACTTTTGCCAGCTATCATGATGAGCAATTCAGACATCAAATCTGTATCAGCTTCCGAGCCAACAGCCTTGGCATTGGCTTTCGTATTGGTGCTGGCTCAGGTCTGATTACAGTGACCAATTTAGAGAATTTCTTTCATGTCTACAAGATGGCTTTCTACTCTAAAGTGAATCTGTCTAAAAGCAGATCATTTTACCGATCCGGTTGCATGGAGAAGAACTTTTCCAGCATCGGTAATACTCTGTATATTTCATATAAGAAAATCTAGAAGAAAAATATAACATCTTCACCCATACGAAAATGCATTAGTGCATTCTGCGTTCCCCAGTGGGTGGGGATGTCTATTGTGCATGGGGTGTGAAAACAATAAAAATCGTTGCTATTTTTATAAACTTGATTAGTCTTGCATTTGCGGCAGAATTAGTATAGTCTGATAGAACTGGAATAACTAACCCGGTACTTAAGTTTCGAACCGATAAATTAAACGCAGGACGAAACGTATCCTTCACAATGAACCGAAAATACCTTTTAGCATTCATTGTTTTTGCATTGAAAAGTTATGAGATCGTGGTGTGTTCAGCGGGTTCGAGTGGTAGTGCTGCATTACTAGACAATTTCTCGTGGGAATGTGCAAATAATGCGAGTTGCTTAAATTCGTTGGCTAGTAACGTTCTCGGTAGTTTGAATAAAAAGGAGTCGGTGAATTTCGGAATATTCAGCATTGAACCAATGCCAGAAAAGCCAATTACCATCGAAGGTCGGTCATCGAAAATTTTGGATTTCCTGAGTGGTAATGCCGTGCGTGTGCCAATTGGCCCGATGATATTTAGTGTTCAGAGATCTGACGACTACGAAAACTACGTCGAAGTGGCTTTATTGAAAAAGTCCAGCGAACAAGGTAATTTGTTTTCTACAAAAATTCGAATTGTCTATCATATCCTGATGGTTATATGAATTCGATTTATTTTGATCAGGTCGGCGTCAGCACAACAATCGCATTTCACGCCGTGAGAAGAAGCACATGCAGATTCTGATCCCAATGTTCCTAGCTGCAAATGCGATTGGATGGACATTGCTGGCAGTCAAAGCTGTTGGCGTTCTAACAATGAAAGCACTTTTGGTGTCGAAACTAGCTCTGGTTATTGCGGCTGGTGTTATTTTAAAAAAATTGATGGAATCCGCATCTGAAAAGCAAGTTTCATTTGTTTCAGACTAAATCCCTCCTATTGGACTTGCTGAAATAGTATTTTTATTTATTTTTGAAACAGGATGATGTTAGCGCGCTATCCAGAGCATCATGAACAGCCTTTTATGATGCCGTACAATATGGAATATGCGATTCCAGCCCATGCCCTTCACAGCCCAGAAATCGCAGCCAATGAACTTTACATGCACATGGCTAATCCACACGAGATGGTCCATTCTGGAATGGGATCGCTGGGTGCCGAAAGCTCACTTAGCCATGCCATCGAAGTACAAAACGGTACTCAACCCCAGCTTATAGCTGCCATGGCAGCAGCCTCTGTACCCAAAGTTAAACGTGAAGACACATCTCAATGGACTGGTATGTCTTAAATAAAATTAAATACTTTCCACCAAATATTCACTGATTTATTTATTCAAATTCAAAAACTCAAAACTCAAACTAAACTTTTAACATCAAAACTAATCAATACACAATATTAATAAGCTCAAGTTTATAATTACTGTATTTTCGTTCTTATATGAGAAAATTATTCTAATATCGTTTTTATTTCTTTCACCCTTTCAGGTATAAGGAAAAAGCCTACAATCTATAATTATTTAACACCTAAGAGCCCGGTTTACGTTTACAGAAAAGTGTAATAGATTTATTTAAACGCTATGCACTCACTCGTATTTGGAATATTTTCTAATTTTTTCGTTTTTTGTTTTTTTAAATTAATTTTTTTATTTTTATTTGTTTATAAATTATAAATTTGAAGAAAACTTTTTGTATGTATAGAAAATATGGTATGAAGAAAATAATGAATCTGAAGTTTTCTTTTAAAATTATGATAGTGTATCTTTGCTATTATTCAGAGAAGAAAAGTGAAATGAAAAAGAAGAGATGCATTTTTAAGGGTTGCATTTTTATCACAGTTATCACTATTGGAATTTTTTTTGTTGGAAAAATTTTTTATTTTTTGTTAAATCCTGAATGGTCATAAAATTTGGCAATTAAAAAACTTATTTGCGACTCAAATTAAGTGAAGATTTTTATAAAGAAAAAGCAGAGTAAGAAATGTTGAAAAATCTTTAATTCTATGGAGTGGATTGTTTTTGTGCAGCATAGGCAAGGTCATGAGCATCCAACATTTGAGCTGGAACTCCAGCAAATCCGTCCAGGAAACCGTCAAGAGCTCGTGCCCATCCAGAACTGTAAGAATCATGAACGTGATGCGCATCATGTCCGTGATGGGGATGAGCTACCACTTCGTAGGTTACGTGCTTCTTGCTTAAGAATTTCTTCAATCCAATTACAACAGCTAACAGCAGAGCTATTTTGGATACTATCAACGCCTTGCCAGTCAACAGAATAAGACCCTTGAAAACAAGCGCGCCGACTATACCGATCTTAGTTGCTATAGCGGCCATAATCGGTCCTAAATTTCTTATTCGTCCACGTCCTTTGACAAGAGTCTCTCGCGGATTTATCGATAGACCCACATTAAGGTTGCCCTTCGGTTCCATTGCAACAACTACATCCGCATTATCATATAACTTATAGCGTAATGTGCGTGATCGAACAAATTTCCAGATTTTATCAGCAATTACAATTCCCAAAGTTTCATCATCCGTTTTTGCAGCTCGTGCCATCATTAAATCATCTTCCGAATAGGTTTGACTTTCGGTTTCTCTGAAATTACCATAAAATTAGATTATTTCTTTTATAATAAAGCTATTGTGGAATAATATCAAAGCGAAATAAATAATTACAATTTCAAAATGTATAGTATTTAAATTGGAAATTTGTTTTTGTTCAAGTTTGTGCAGATAATGGTTAATAAAAAAAGGACTTTTTGTAAAATCTTCAGAATCTGAGCTATCAATTAACAAATTCATTTTCATAATGAATAAATAGAATATTGAATTATTCAATTTATGTTTTGGAAAATAAACTGTCATAAAATAAATTTTCAAATTAGATTTGTCTTAAGTTTTTATTTATTTATATTAACTAAATTTTACCATTATACTATATAATAAATATAATACTATTGAGTTTAAAAACTGTTACCGCGTAATTTTTTCAGGACTTCATATTTTTGAAAGTAATTCTTAACAACCTGTTCGCACATATCTGGTTGTGATTGGGCCATTACTTGACGGAATTTGATTTTTAAATTCTTTTAAGTTTAAAAACTTTTTGTTAAAATACGACTTTTTATGTAGATTGATAAAAAAATTCCAACGGCATCAAATTAAACGATCGAAATTAAGCATCATGGGAACTTTTCACGAAATAAAGTCAAAATTTGCCGTGTTATGAGGCATCTTGCATTATTTCGCTTAAACTAAATAAGGATTAAATTTAAATATTCAGCTTTTTGCAAAAAAAAAACGCTGGCTATAATATATCTTTGGCTCTGAAAATTGACAGTAACGATATGTCCTTATTTATTTTCAAAGAATAATGGGCTAATTAAAAAATTCATACAGAGTCCATAATAATTTCTAAAGTCACTTGTGGCTTTTCAGAGCTTCTTATAAGGTAATTTTGCTCATTGACGAAATCACTGAATGGAAGATGAGAAAATTTCTCATTTTATAGCCCAAGACCTACTGATGGCAAAATAAGCACTTTTGTTGAAATTTTTATAAATTTTTGAGTATCCATGATTCTGAAAAAAATTCTTATAATAGGTTTTGAATTTTGCAATAGATATTAACATCTAAAATTGCTTTAAATTCATTTATTTTATATACTAAAAAAATTCTTTAAATACCAAACTTGCAATATTAAAAATAACTTATTTAATACTACAACTTATCTGAGTCAATTAGATTTGGTCTCTTGAAAATACAAATTTTCATCCCTAAAATACCAAAGTTACAAATTCAAAGGACTAAAAGTACAATTCCGTTTCTACATGGTCAAATTACTTCAATTATAAAAGTTGTTTACATAAGTTAGTTCTGATTAAAAAAAACAGAAAACTTAAATAAAAATTCATTTTTTTCTCTGTAGAAAGATTTAATATATTTTTCGAAGAGCAATTGAAAAAACAACAACACAAAACTGCCATTAAATCTTTTTTGTACGATACTGCCCAGAGTACAATGACTTTATCGTAATACTCATGATAACCATTCAAAAGAATTAAATTGAATTTATACTTTCGAAAATATTATACAAAATGAATTTATTATTATTAAAATTAATTTTGCATTATAATTGAACTCACCTGGACTGTGTTACTTCAACATTTTTGCCTAATTCAATTGAGGACTTTTTGAATATTCTATTCATGTATACAACCAATTTTAGCATCATACATGAATGATTGTCCCTTTGAGAGCATTTTATATTCAATTTTCGAATAAAGCCCTCCTCCAGTTGATTCCTCGTTATCGTATGTACCTTAAAATATAATATAGCAACGTCAATAAGGAGACGAGATAAAAACATAAAAACCAAATTTCATTTAATAATTTTTACTGTAAATGAAATAAAGTTTAAGTCCAAAGATACCTTAGAATAGATACACAATTATGTTATACGAATGGAGTATTAAACATTCGTGCTACTTTTGTCAAAGTTTTATCCCCCTTGGTACTCAATAAAATATTAGTATTAATACTACCGAAACATACAAATAGATACAAATATTTAATAAATAAATAAAAAGGTATTTCTGAAAAACGCAGTAAATTAATTTTGGTATATTTGCTAAAAACATTTTTCTTTTTGGTATACTTGCTCCCTTGTGTATCTTTTGGTCGTTAAGAATTAAAATTCTAATGATGTTTTCAATGCTTCATTTTACAATATATCA
This sequence comes from Atherix ibis, assembly GCA_958298945.1. Taxonomy (NCBI): domain Eukaryota; kingdom Metazoa; phylum Arthropoda; class Insecta; order Diptera; family Athericidae; genus Atherix; species Atherix ibis. The sequence continues at coordinate 95,372,171 of OY282607.1, read as the reverse complement.
CAGAAAATCCTATAAAATTCTTTTTAATGGTAGAATATTAAGAGAAAATAATACATCTTAAAAATAATGAATATTTTGTTGTTGCTTTTTTTTTTTTTAATTTATTGTATGAGCAGAACAGTTGGTGGTATTTTATTAAAACAAAAAATACAAAAAAAATTGTATTGTTGAATACCATTTTAGAATACCAAAAAATAAATGAAAAAAAAAAACAACAATAAAACACCAAAAGCTTAGTGTTATTACTGATGCGAATATTTGCATTTTTTGAACATTTTCAAGAAAAATGTTTAGACTATTAATCACTTCAAGATTCATTAATCTGTCCTTAGAGAAGATGTCACAGTGCCAGGGATTTTCCATTTTAACTGCAAGAATATTGGAGAATTTTCTTCTTATTGACTTTAGGAACTTTTTGGTATTTTAATAATTTTCCTAAAAAGAAGTAAGGTAGACATTTTTTTTATGATATTTCCGCAAATTTGAATATTTTCTTATAGTTTTGATTTATGACAAAGTTTATGATGAAAGTGGGTGTTATTCGCAGTTATTTCTTAATTCAAAATAGAAATATGTTTAATACGCTATTTAGTAAGTGTAGTTGTGGAAAGGGTTTTGGAATCCTTTCCATTATGGAATTATCGAAAATGATTTTTCAATAAACTATTACAGAGTAGACTGTTCAGAGATTAATTTCTTAAAAAACAAACTTTGTAAATAAAAAGATTTGAATTGAGTAGATTGAAGATTAATTTTTGTAGAAACTGTAACAAAAAACACTTGAATAAGTTACAAATATTTAAAGAAAAAAAAATCTTGTAATAATTTTAAAATTTTTAAATGTTAATTTTAATATACGAAAAAGTTTATTTTCCATTAAAAAAATATTATGAGCTTTTTATAAAAACTATTTGCACAACTAAAGTCAAATTATATTTAATAATAGAAATATTTAAAAAAAAAAAACGTTCGCTTTACCGTATTATCATTTGAATCAATTGCAGGATTTCCATTGCTTAAACTTATAAATATTACCACAAAAAGTAAAATTCGAATATACATTTTATAAATGATTTGATATATCATCCCTTATACAATTTAAAACGGATTTAATTTTTTTATTTTTAATAGATTTTATTAGAAAAAATTTTATTTAATTTTTTTCCATTCAATTCGGCGCAAGCACAAAACTTTACATCGAATTTATTTATTGGAAATTTAAACACTTTCAGCTTTTCTATATTATAAAAGGAATTTTCCAGAAAATACAAAAGCTTTCAATATATTTTTGAGTACACTGATTTTCCGACACTCTATTAGTCTGATCGATTTTTGTTGTTGTTATATTTCACACACTGGCCTTATTATTGGCTAAGTATGACACTTTGAAGACGATAATACCGATGATGGCATCGTGATACAAGAAAACCTAATGCGATTTTCTGCTCCTTGACAACAGTTTATATGCATTTTTCAATGCCAATTCACATAATACATCTAGTTTGTCTCCACACTTCTGCAGATAACATAAATTGAATTTATTTATTCACCCTCGTCTAGCAGCTAAGGTACCATATTCAATGTCTGTCCAACGGAGAAATTGACTTAGATTCAATTGGCAATGGCATAGTACTATAGTATAGAGTACTGGTACAGAGTATACTTGATTTCCATAAGAAGTTCATATCTTCCGCTTTAGCTGCACACCTCATCTTAAATGCGTAAATCTTTCCCATGTATTTAGGTTAAACATCTTCCAGTCCATCGAGAGTTGAACCAAACCGGAGTATCTACTACTTACAGGCTGGTCTGCTGACACACTGTACCACTGCAATGATCTTTTCTAGTTTTCACGGTCAATATAAAATCAAGAACGATATGTGGATCAGTTTTATTGATATTAATATTACTGCCCCTACAGGTTCCCATAATTGGATAAAAATGCTTCACCAGATCGATTTAGCTCAGAAGTAGATGTCGTTGAAAATTATTGCAAATTCCAATCAACAAGAATGGGGTGATTTCGATTTAAATCTGAACCTACAAATCCTCCCCCAACCCATTTCTTATAAACACATATAAATTTTTTATATTAAAAACTAAGTTTAGTAGTTTTTTTTTTAATAAAGAAATGGAAATTTTTCATCTTCAAAATTCACTTTTAACGGCTTTATTGAAAACGATACACCCACACAAATGAGTCGCTAAAGTTTTGTCTACTTTTGAATACTTATAAATAATATTTTCTTTATTATACTGAGCTATATGTGAATCCTTAATGTAAAAGTTAAGATTGGGATAAAATCTCGCTACTTTTATTAACCGCGGGGGCTTTAGGAATTTGAAAGGAAACATTTTTGGCAATCGAATTTTTATCATATGCCTTTTTTGACAGTTACCCTTTCAGATGACGGAAATCTTTACGGGAAAGTAAAAGAAAATCTTTTCGATAAATCGTATAGAAAAGAATATCTTTTTTCTTTGACAAAATCTAGAAAACAGCTTCAGGTCTTTTAAATTTCTTTCGCATCAACTCCATAACAGATATGTTATACGGGAATTATTACTTCTGGAATATTGTACATTTTCAGCAGATTTGGAACTTGAAGAAAACCAGTTGCATGTGAACGACATTCATACCATTTTGAGAATATTCTTATATCCTACATATAATCTGAAAATACCCATACTGTCCGTAGGTATGTAAACAGTTGAAAGCAGTTTTAACAATTTCACCTTTGGTTCTCGGTGATGTTACCTGTCTTCTGATATGATTAAATTGTATTATGCGCGTTCGGAGGTTGTTACTTTCTGCAAGCAAATGGTTCGTTGGCATGGACTCTCCAATTGGATGTGATGGCAGGAAATTGACCATTTTCTACGTATATGGACAGCACAGTGCAGTGAAAAAGCAGCATTGGTTGCCCTTACAATTACTGTCTATTCCCTCTATTGCTGCATTATTGTAAGTGAAATAAATCGAATCGAGCAACTGTCCTCTTAGCACAATGCACTTTTCAGTAGTTTCTGGGTGCAGCTATCAAGGTAGACAACATTTTCACTTACCCTCATTTTACATGGCTTCTAACTTAACCATTTCTGTGTTGTATATTTTTCATAGATTTCCAATGATGCTATTATATATTTTTCGTTGCGTATTTTTTTTTTCAAAATGACTCCTTCCAACCACTTCTATTGAGTGCATTTTCATTTGTTACAATGTTTCGCATAATAAACTATCAAAGAGAAATTTTTATTGAGTTTAAATTGAAAAATACAAGTACATTTACTATGTACAAGTATATCATATGATCAGTACGATTCATCCAAAGAGTATTGGTATATTTATAGTTCTTACTTTTTATGAAAATCTTAAATTCAATCGGGGAGAAAATTTTACTTCTGGCAAAATACTATCGTACGTGTATGTCATTCGTATTCTCTAGCTTATTATCTACAATTATCAATATGATTGGGTTATTAAATCTGCAAATAAATTAAATATATAAAGTTAGAAGGCAATAAGCAAATTCACCTGAATTTAATGTCATATTATTCTCAAAACTATTATAATCAGTATGTTTTTAGCTTTACTTTAGATATTTTAAAATATTTTTAATATATTCTGATGAGGTATCTTTTATAAAAAAGATCTTTTTAGTTATTTATTACGATTCCAATTTGCAAAGCAAACCCTTTAAATAATTACTAATTGTTTTTCCAAAGTAGCATCCACTCATAATGTTGCAGCAACAATGTTGCTAAGAACTATTGAGTAATTAAACGAGCATGCATATAAGATTTAGTTTTTTTGCTTTATAAAATTAAATAAACCATCCTAAACGATATTAGAATTCTTATCAATATAAAGCCTTTTTTTTGCTGATAAACTAAACATTAATTGGCACTATTCAAAACTACTTATGACATTTTATAATGTCGAGTTATCCATTTAATAATTTGAAAAGGTAGCGCTGTTATTTTAAAAATACTTCATAAATTTATAATTTAAATAAATAATTACTAAGCATAGTTTTTGTCATTTGATATTATGAGTCAATTAGCAATTTTAAAGAAAATTGTATGCTAAAACAACAGGCTTTGTGTGCTTCTTTTTTGAATAGCAATTTTTTGGTTACTATCCAATAAAATTATTATTATCCATATTGTGATAATAAAAGTACTACTTATTGTTATTATTTAAAAATTATTGATTAAATATAATAATTATAATATTGTCATTTAATAAGTAAAATAGAATAAATATTAAACATTGAGAAAGTATGCCATTTTGGTGCTAGAAAAACCTGCTGTAAATACTAATTTTTCGAACACAAGTCTCGAGCGATGAGGCTTATTTCACACTCAGTTGATATGTCTAGAAGTACATTTGCTGTATATATAAAATCCTAAAATTTATAATAGACTATGAAAAAGTCATTGTATCTGTAAAAAGTGAATAGCTGGTATTCATTTTGGTCTAAATTTATTATTAGCCCATAATTCTTTGAAAATTAACAAGAAAGGACCGTTCATTGCAATTCTGCATATGATAATCAATTTTTTTAAATTCTAAACTAAAAGATTTTATTTAAAACTATATAAAATAAAAAAAAATGGTATCATAAGCCAAACAACATGACCAATTTTGACTTTAGTGTATGAAATTTTTCTAGGTCCCATAATATCAAGATTTGATGATGTCTATTGACGTCCAAGATCATACGATTTGACGCTATTGGAATTTTTTTTATCAAATTATGTAAAAACTTGTATAAATATAGAAGATTTTTTTACTTTACAGTATTTACAAATCAACATCGGTGAAGTAATGAGCGAATCATAGCCTAAAATGTTCAAAAAAAATATAAAAAATATTATTCTTTTTAAATTTTACTTTTCAAAGCGCAAATTGGGTAATCACCTTTTATAGTTATTGAGTGATAATAATCTTCGATAAAAACAGAAAAATACCAAATTTTTTGTTAAATATTTCCATACGAAATTCCTCAAAACTTATTCTTTTTATTAAAATTATTCTATAGAAGAAATTTTAACTAGTCACCATTTACATAAGTTTTCGCAAATTTGAGATTAATTGTTTGGCTATTAAATTAATCTCAACTAATATTCTTATATGCCATGAATATGAATATTTTCTCAAATGGATAGTAGAACAATTAAGTTGTGACATATTTTAAACTACAATATTTATACTAAAAACCATTGCTAATGACATTAAAACTGTTGATTCATTATTAAAATTATTATTCATAGTTTTCAGAATAACAAAAAGCTTTTCATCTGTTAATTCAATAATTATTAACTAGTGGAAAAACATTATGTACATTTCCATTAAACTTTCACATTTATTTTTCTGACTCACTCTAAAGTTATAAGATAAAATTTTACTAAGATTACATTAGCTAAAATGCTTTATAATAAAGTATGAAATTTGGTATTTGAGGATAAGTATAAAAGGGCTAAATGCTTGAAAATATTAATTCCTATTAGATATTCAATCAGTATAGTGTGAATCCTTAAGACAATTATTAATCCATTGTATACAAGCGAATAATAATAGTATTTTATAACGAAACCACTTAAAACCTATAGAATAATAATATTGTTATAATAACATGGATACTAAAATCAATTAAATTCCGATGAGTTTCTTTCATAATCTTCATATTAATGCGATTTAACTCAATTGATTATATTATTCTCTTTATGTTGATATTATTTCCAAATGATTAAATCATGATGAAGGAACAAATATTACACTTTAATTGGAAATGTTTATTTTCAGTTGTTAGAATCTGATTAATTCAATTGTGGCATAACTAAATGTATATTTATGAATTGTTCTTTCAATTACTTTATAAATATTAATATTTCCATACAGTTTAAATAATAACACTTCATCAGATTGTACAGGGTTTGTTAATGTTTATTGAAGAAATTTACTCTAACTTTACTGAGTTCGTAAACTGAACGAAAAATTATTGTTCGTTTTGTATAAGTTTCCTTTTTCAAATATTGGCAAATGAGATCTACAACTTTGCAGGCAATAAGTAGATACGAGGGTCGTTCAATAAGTCCTTAGAAAAAGATGGAAAAAAATGTTTTTTAAAAAAAAAATTTTAATTTTTCAACATAATCTCCTTTTAGCTTTATACACTTTTCCAACCGTTTTTCCAAAATGTTTATACCATCCAAAAAATAGGATTTCGGAAGTTCTGCAAAATACTCATCCGTTTGAGCAATGACGTCCTCGTTGGAAGTGAACCGTCGTCCGCCAAGCCATTTCTTCAGATTGAGAAAAAGAAAATAGTCACTCGAGGCCAAATCTGGTGAATAAGCGGGATGCTGCAACAATTTCATTCTCAATTCCACAATTTTGGCCATGGAAACAGCGCAGGTGCGCACACGCGCATTGTCCTGATGCAAGAGGATTTTTTTCTTCTTTAGATGGGGGCGTTTCTCTTTGATTTCCTCGCTCAACCGTTGCAATAACGACGCGTAATACGCTCCTGTTATTGTTTTTTCTTTTTCCAAGTAGTCGATAAAAATGATGCTCTGCGAATCCCAAAAGACCGTGGCTATCACCTTGCCGGCCGATTGCACAGTTTTTGCCTTCTTCGGAGCCCGTTCACCCTTGAAAATCCACCGTGATGACTGTCTCTTCGTTTCTGGAGTGTAGTAGTGTATCCAGGTTTCGTCCACAGTGACATATCGACGAAGGAATTCGGCAGGATTGCGATGAAAGAGTGCCAACATAGCCCCAGAGTCCACTGCACGATTGTGCTTATTCTCCTCTGAGAGCAAACGCGGCACCCATCTTGCCGAAATTTTTTTCACAGACAATTTTTCATGCAAAATTGAAGCGACTGTACCTTGTGATATGCCCGTGGCCTCAACTAATTCGCGCACTTTAATTCGCCGATCGTTCAAAATCAGATCGTGGATTTTGTCGATGATTTCAGGAGTAGACACCTCAACTGGGCGTCCTGAACGATGTTCATCTTTTGTGGATGAACGGCCACGTTTAAATTCATTCACCCAATTGTAAACCGTCGCAAACACAGGTGCAGATGTGCCATGAACTGCATCCAACTCGGCTTTGATTTCTTTCGGGCTTAACATCAAATGGAGATGTTTGATGATAGCCCTAAACTCGCTTTCTTCCATTGTTACGCACAAATAAATGTCGTTAACTTTAATCGACGATAGAAATTTTGACAGCTTTCCTGTCGATTATGCTACTTACAAAAAAAATCTTTACCGACAATACGAGCGCAATTTCTCGGATTTTCCGTATTGAACGACCCTCGTAATTTTAACTTATTTCTTGATAATTAATATAAAATACCAAACTGATAAATTAGAGGACTGAACTTTCCGAACTATACAATTAATAATTGAATGCAAGAAAAAATAAATAAATAAAAATTATACAATATTATAAATTCTAGAGCACAATAGCAACGCTCCAGAATGCCTAGTCAAAAGTATCAGAGTGAACGATACGAACAGTATACAATGATCTTACCCACAACAACAAAATGACGGTATCTATGCAAAATCGGATACAGAAGAGGCTGAGGTATTTCCTAAGCACCTGGTGTTTACTGTCACACAAAGCCATAGAAAAGAAAATACACTAACAGAAAATTTATGACGAACTCACAATTCCACTTCCTACGAGTTCTCTACCCAAAAATGTTACCCCATCCGAAAATAAATATTTAATACATCAAATCCCCAATAAAAAATTCCGTGTTTAGGATTTAATAACCGTTCAAACAAATCTCCAAAAAACATATTCAACAGTATTCTTTATACCACCTATTTTCCCATACTTTGGAAATTTTTAGTCAAAAAAATGATTTCCAAACCCCAAAAACCTAGTGAAAAGTTACATAAAGTGAATGGTGAAAATGCTCTAGAAGAACGTTAGTATCAACTATAGTTAACGAAATTCTGTGCAATTGATTTTGATCTCAATAAAAGTCTATAGTCACGAAGGAAAACTAGGGTGAAGATGGCAAAATAGATTGCAGAAACATTGAACATCCAACTAACATTCAACCGTTCAGAACAACCTAAAGAAACTGGGATACATAAGCAAGCTCGATTTTTATGGCACCTCATGCACTCAAAGGAGTTCATGTGACGGCATGCATAAACACCTAAGATATACTCATTAAACGTGAGGAAAAAGATTTTTGTAAATGGTCTTCGTCCCGCCTTGATGAGCCACCCCAAATGACAACGAAAGCGGACATTCATCGAAAGAAGGTTTTAATCTCAGTGTGGTGGGATCTGTTGTATTTTTTGAGCTTCTACCAAGGATCCTTGGCAATTGCACAGTTTGTAGAAATCCGTCATCCAGAAGCGTCCGGAGATCGCTAGTCCGTTCACGACAACGCAAGACTATACACACGTTCGATCATCCACCAAAAAAGTATTGGGACTTGGGTTGGGACGTTTAATTATAATCAGCACTTTGTGCAGTCTTTCATCGATAAAGACATGTCCTTCAATGAACGAGGAATTACGAAGCTCGCTGAAAGATGGCGAAAGGTTATCGAGCAAAATGGGCAATATATCATTATTGATCTTTGTTATGGTTTCATGGTCGTGGCTCTACATAATGGCCTTCGGCTTCTATCTCTGATACCTAACAACAACAAAAAATTACATTTCTTAAAACATTCGCTAAGAATTTTCTGACACATATTGCGGCTACTTTATTTTGAGGCGTTGCTCAGTGCACCTAGAGGGAAGCTTTTGGGGAATCGAATTTTTTCTAATGAGATAATACACGGTCATCTGATAAATATTATTAAGAATACTCAGTTATACATTTTAAAATTTGAAAAAAGCAGCCCTCTTATCATAATATGTTTACTATTTAATAAGAAAATTACCAGGGGTATAAGCTTAAATCCGCTGTTTTGTCATTGATGGCGTAAATGAGCGTATTAAACTACCATGGGCACGCCATACTCTTTTTTATGAATTTGACATCTGTCAACATTAATCAGTGCACACTGTCAGCAATTTTGGAAAACAACATACATTTTTCCTTTGGTAATCATGTCTAGTTTTGTGCCGGAAAAAAAGCATATGCGGGAAGGTCTGCTTTTCTGCGTTAATTTGAAGAAATCGGCTACCGAATCGCATCGAATGCTTATGGATACCTATGGTGACAGTGCTTTATCGGAAACAACGTGCCGAGATTGGTTTCGTCGGTTCAAAGACGGCAATTTTGACTTGTGGGTACAAGAAGCATGAAAATCGGCCTAGGAAGTTTGAGGAACATCAATTGCAGGCTCTTTTGAACGAAGACGATACCCAATCGCAAAAAATGCTCGCGGAGCAATTGGGTGTTACTCAACCAGCCGTTTCCATGTGTCTGCGTGCCTTAGGGAGGATTGAAAATATCAGAAAATGGGTGCCGCATGAATGAACGATAAGCAGATGGAGCGACGCCAAAACACATGCGAAATCTTGCTCGCCAGACAAAAAAGAAAGTCGTTCCTGCATCGGATTGTGACAGGCGATGAAAAGTTGATATATTTCGAAAATCTTAAATGCAAGAAATCGTGGGTTGATCCCGGCCAGCCATCAACATCTTCCCCAGACCAAATCGCTTCGAACGGAAGACGATGCTGTGCGTTTATTGGGATCAGCAGGGTATCGTCTGAAAATTGCTTGATGAGTGGTTGGCCTCGAAAGAGAAGGAAAAATACTAGCTCCACATTGCTAGCTACTACGAGGGTAAGTACTTTGAATGCTAGCTACTGCGAGGGCAAGTACTTTGAATAAATTTGTTTTTGTTTTCTATATAAAAACATGTGTTTTTTTTGACTAAAAAACAGCGGATTTAAGCTAATATACCTAATTAGGTAAAAGTTTACTATTTTTTGTTGTGAATTATTTATTTAAATATGGACTGCAGAGAAAGGTTCTTGAATAAAAAGACTTCGATAATAATTTTTCGAAAACAAATTCATCAGAAAGAAGGTTCAGTTTTTGGTCTGTAGATGCGTCCAAAAGTAAAGCTGTTTTTTATATGGGGCTTTAAAAATCTACAAAAGACTTCGAAAAAGCCATTGTACATATGGTGGGAACACCGTTGGTGTGGACGAATGGTGGGAACATTTAGGTGTGGTCGCATGATAACTTTTTTTTTGACATGAAATACCATAGAAAAATTTGATTTTAGAAAAACGGCGTCGAAAACTTCACAATACAATATTTGGTATTTTAGGCTTTATTATGTGAAAAGTTACCACAATGCGTTATTTCCATAGTTGGTTATGTCAAATGGCTTCCAAAATCATTGACCTTTTTTTTAAAGGGTTACATAAAAATTATTTTTATGCAAATAATTTTGAAATTTTATAGCATTTGTTCCAAGTTGCAACCAGAAATATACGAGAGAATCATTCAAGATTACCTCAAACCAGCGAGTCCTGGCAGAAGACTGGGAGTAGCTATTTATAAATTATTAAAATTAATAAATAATGGAAATGTTCACGAACTATATAAAAAGATAAATAGTAAAACTTTTTATGTACTTTAATAAATTTTATTTTCTGAAGCTTAAATTGGATAATCCTTTGTCAGGATAAATTATGTCTTATTGGCCTCGTAAATGGCGGTATTATTTGTCACCTTTTCAGACTTGTGTGAGTGTTTCACATTAGTTGTTTATTTTAGATATCGCACTTTGCGGACTTCTGAAATAGTGTTGACATTAAGACATAGAGAAGGACATAATTCATAACAAAGAGTAAATATGACATGAACAGATTTTGGTTTATTTGAGGTTCACTCTAGATTTTGTGAACACTCGTTGAAGGGATAAAATGTGATTTTTAAGAAATTTTAGGATATATTTTTGTGAGGAAAAGGCAGGCAGAGGGCATTTGTATAGGAAGGGAAAAGAATTTTAGATGGAGTTGGGATATCGTGTATATAGATGTTATACAGAATAGTCCCCTGAAGACTGGCAATAATATCAGACGATTCAGTACCTTTTTGTATTTGAAAGAATCGATCAGGTATAGAGGATTTAAGGTTCAATTTACATGTTAACGGACAAAGCTTTTTGTTTCTAAAGTAAGCCCAAGTCGAATGCCTTACAATTATTTAAAAATACATTCTGAACGAGTATTTTCATATTGATTTTTAATATATAATTTTATTAGAAATATATTTAAAATGCTTATTTATTATGATTTCAGTAATTTTATTCTCATGAATATTAATGTAATAGTAATAAAATTTTGTAGAAATATTATCTGAATTTTCTTCTAGATAGTAAAATGGTATTTCAATTAATTTATTAATTATTATTTGATATACCAATATTTACTAAGGGAAAAACTACATAAACGGAAGTTAATAATGATTTCCTAAACAAAAGTTCTATTTGGACATTTTTTGTACGCAAAATTTATGTTAAGGAAGACAATTTCACTAAATATAGTACTATGGTAGTAATTCTATTTTATACTGTTTATTTATAAAGAATAAAGTACAGATTCGTAAAGATAAAATGTGTGATGCTATTACAAGGAATAATATATCTCCATTTGATGTTACCTATTCATCTTAAAAGACATTCGAATTCACAATTTATGTGTTGACATATTAACCTTATAATAACTTTTGTTGAATGATATTCAGAATCTAAAGCATACTTTTTCGCTATTCAAAATTTTATTACAAAGGCAACTCTATTCACAATCATAATCAATGTTATACTTTAAGGAAAATACGAGTAATAATGATAATTGCGTACAGAAAAGTACGAGTAAATTGCACAATAACAACGGATACATTAATTTAGAGTATTTGTTATGTTTCTCCTTTATGGTAGCGTATACATTAACTAAAAGTAAAGTATGGCTATTTGGTAGATTTTTCCCATTAAAAAAGTATAATTTATTATCAATTTTGCACGTTTTTCATTAAGATTAATATGCATTTAATTGAAGAAAAAAAATAACTTTACCATTAGAAAAGGCTGACTGAACTCATATATGAATACTTAAAGGATACGGTCGATTATAGAAAATTTAAGTGACCAATTCAGAATATTAAATTCCATAATAATCACTATAATATGACTGAATCGCGTGTAAGTAAATTACTTTTACTGTGCGCATGCGATTGCATCTTTTTCGAAAATATTTTCCCTCAAACGTGATTGCTTTATAAAAATGTTTAAAAAAACCACGCACAATCTAAATTAAAATTTGACATGCTCTATAAAACACATATTAAATGTTAAAACAAAATAAATCGCATGAAAAGATTTTAGGATAATTTTTATGCTTACCGGAATAGTCGATAAGAAATCCTTTCTCAGCAAAAACTCTTATCAATTGTGTCGGTAATATTTGAAATTTTCAAAAATCTGGGCTTATGGTAATTATTATTACAATACTTTAATTGTAAAATGCGTAAAATGTTTATTTAAGCAAAAAATAATTTTAAGTATGTGTATCTTACTACATTGCTAAGTATCTAATATGAGAAAGTTGGCATTTTGTTTTTAAGGATTATTAAATTTGTGCTTTTAAATATAATATTTAAATAAATATATTTAAAATATAAAAGTTTATGAAACAAATTCAAATAATTACCATTAAATTTATTATAGGATTGAAACCTTTTGAGGTAGTTTTAAGCTAACTTTTCGCACACTTCAAGTTGTTATTCGGCCTTTATTTGACCAATGTTGGTATTCAAATTGTCTAAAAAAAGCAAAGATGGTCACTTTTCGAAGATATTTTTATACTTTTACAGCAACTTGTAAATGTTCAGAAATTTATATTGAATAATTTTTTCTATTAACGCATACACCGTGTGTGAATCCAAAGCTTATTGTTTTCCTATATATACGGTGTATCTTTCTTGCAATTTTTTTATATTTTTTCATAAAAATATTTTAATATATAAATGGCAAACTATTTATAATATAATAATTATTAAGACTATTATATAAAATAATTAATTTATATATGACAAAGCTCTTATTTCCAAACTTTAAAATGGATAATCCATTATCTTTTCTGCAGCAGAGTATTCACAAATAAGCAAATTTAATTATTATTTTTAATAACTAAAAAAGGAATAAAAAAAAAATATATCCTTTCTAAAACTAATTAATTCTTTTGTATTATTTTGTATACAATTTTTAAAATACCAAAAGGATTAAAAAATTCCAACGACACAACTTAACACAAAATAGAATTCAAAATACACTCAATTTTCTAATAAATATTAAAGTATATTAAATAAACAATTTACAATAGTATCTGTACTTAATATAATAAATGACTAAAATGAGAATATTTTCGTTTTCTTTTTCTGCTTATGAAAATTCTCTAAATACTTGAGGAATAATCGGTATTCAACTAATTTCTTTGTTATTATTACGATACTCAGAATATCCTTGGTAGGCTAAATTCTGAGCACTATCACCAAAACGAATACTGTTATCTGATCCACCAGCTGCCTTACTATAATATTCGGCATATGGCTTGGCAAATGATGGTTCCTGTCGGTAGAAAGGACTCGCTTGTGAATATTGATGTTCATTATGATAGCTTGCTCCACCAAGTCCTTGTGGTGAATATTGTTGGAAAGCACTCGTATAGTGGTTACCACCATAATGCTGTGGTTTACAGAATTTAAAGTACGCAATAACACCTAATTGGAAAATACCAAAAAATTCAATTTTATAACCATAATATTGTGTGTTTAACTTTTTTGATTTAAGCATTTTTTTATTGTTTACCTGGGATAATAAGAGCTGCTAGACCGAGAAGCTTTTTCACACCAGCCAAACCAAGAATGAATGGCAAGAAGAGTAAAAGTTTCAATTTGAATATTTTCAATACCAAGAGTAGAGGAATAAAGAGTTTCTTCAATTTATGACGTGCTAAAAATAAAAAAATACAAAATTAATTTCATTTTTACAAAAAGATTTGCTGCATCTTACTGAAAAGTGGTGCTTTCTTATCTTCAATAACATCAATTTCATCGTTAATATCATCAATGAATCTTGGTGAGTATCGTCCATTATCAGTGAGTACATCGGGAATTTGAATTTGTAAACCAGCCGATTTGACAAATCTATAAAAAAAAAATATATAAAAAGATTTTCCATTTAGTTAAAAACTTACAAGAAAACGAAAAACAAAAAAGAAAATAAAAGCAAAAGGATTCATAATATTAAGGCTAACCTTTCAATTTTTCTCATAGCAAATTTAAACAATTGATCCCATTCGGAATCCGTTGAACGCGGTTCGGATGAATATTCATACGGTTCCTGATGCAACGATCTTAATTGTACCTCTGGCATACGTACAACACGAACATGATCGGTCATCCTTTAATTATTAAAAAGATATACAATTAATAAAAATCGATTAATACTTAATAAAAAACAATTATTTATTGTATACTTACTGATACCATTCACGTCCAAAGAAATCATCAAACTGCGTTAAGGCGTGTGTCTTAAAGCATTCCGAAAAATCACCACTAAGACAATTGGTATTGGTACGAGCCACATAAGGATCAACATTTGGTCCTGTGCCAAGTCCAACCAAGTTCAATAGATCATTGTTCAAGAATCTTCCTTCTCCTTGAACCGGTTGTGGTCCTTGTTGCTGCTGTTGAGCAAACTGTTGGTATTGAGCATTGTTGCCGGGCACCTGATCTGGTAAACGAAGACCATCACCATCGGTGGTTCGTAACGAAAATAATGTCAGCAGAAGTAAAACTGTCACACTTTTATATTTAAAATCCATTTCTATCAAATAATTTCCAATAAAAATTTTTTTTATGAAAACAAGAAATTATTTTATTTTATTTAAAACAATTTAGTAAAAAAAAACTCTAAAATTTTTATTTATATCTAAAAGAGTAGGTCACCATTATTATGTTCTGTATTCTAAAAACTTCTATAGAAACTAAATTCATTTTAATTTTGATTTTTTTGAAAATGGTTTTGTCTTTTGGTAAAATTAGTAAAAAAATTAACACAAAAAAAAAAAACAACTGACTAATGTGGTAATTAAAAGTGTTTTGTTTGCACCTAAGATAATATTTTCTATCACCTAAGATCACACGTGGTAATAATGTTCTTGCATCTTGATCAGTAGACAATAGGTTCTTTTGATTATCTTGCAAAATTAAAAAAAAAAATCCCAATTGACACACTTTGATTCAGAAAATATCTGTGATAATTTTTACGATAACTGGTTTTGAAGAAATTCACCTTTTGCGATATGTAGACACTATAGTATGCGCATATGAATACAGCATAATTAAAGAAATAAATATTACACCGTATTTGCACTAATGTATTCCATACATACACTATTTATTTATATTGAAATAAGTTAAAAAAAAAATATATTTATGTATTTATATGTAATTGAAAATCGATATACTCTAACTATTTAGTAATAAAAATTTAAGGCCAAAAAAAGGAAACTAAACACACAATCAACAAGACGAGAATCAGCCGGAAAGTTACAATATTTTTTATTATTAATTCGTTAGTGAAACTTAAATAAATCGAAAACTGGTAAGAAAGTTTTAGTTAAAAACTTAGGAACCAGGAGAAGAATGTACGCATACCAGTTCTAATCCATGGCACTTAGGATATTGTAAGAAAAAAACGACTGCGACTAGGTTCAACATGATCGTTTCGACTGTCGTACCTCTTGGACCTCTTGAATTGGGAACAAGGTGGTTCCGTCTGACTCACTACAGTATGAAACCGTCTACTTGCCCATCAGACACTTTAGCTGACTTGCCAGCTAACCAGTCGACTGATGAGCTTATAAACTTCGAATGGACGTGTATTTGTGAACGGATATGGTTGGAAAGCGCTTACTCAATGTACAGCAAACAAATGTAACGGACGCCAATATTAAAAATGGTAATCTTATTGGTATACCTGTGTACTTATACAAGTAAGCTTTCACTTCGGTTCGATGAAGATAGCAATGGAACACGGAGTATACGTTGAGCACCTCATCTCATAAATACATACACCCAGTCTTTTCGATTGAGGTAAAGATATTTAAAAAAAAAAACACATACTCAACGATCATACTAAAAAGAATGCCATCAAATATCAGGAATAACATTAACACCGTTAACCATTTGGTTGCATGATCACGTAGCCATTTCATTTCGATCATTCAACCTGTACACCACAATTTCTTTTCCATATGCTTTCTTCAGCCATTGTCTGTGTAAGACTTTTATTTCCTTCTATTTTATCTATGAATTTCTTTAAATTTATTATTTATATATATTTAAAAAAAACAAAAAAAAAACTAACATAAAATGATAATTGGAGTATGTGGCTTATGGATGGAAAGTCTCCTCACACCTGTGCCTACGCACACACATCATCTTGCACACGTAAAAACATAACAAATACCGGTAAAATTAGAAGAAACATTTTAAACTTGCAAAAAACGGGTTTAATGCCAATTTATTGTACCGGTTGAATCTTTATTAGTAGTTTTTTATAAATTTCATCGAAAAATCGAGAATTTCTTTTTAAATTGAACTGTTTATGGATTTTTTATTCGTTCTATTTTTTTTTTTCAAACTTAATTTTAAGTATTGTTTACCTGTCATATTTGATAATCTTTTCACACACAAAAAATATTCAAGTTATTTTGTTAAGTTTTTTTTTTTATTTCAAACATAAAAATGGGTTCATTGACGTATTTGTTTATTCAAATATATTTGCAGAAATTTTTTAATAACAGCCAAAATGTCACTTAATTTTTTTTTTGTTTTTTTTTTGGCACTGAAGTTCATGCTACCACCAATAAATTGAACTTTCTCCAATTCAATAGGAAATCATGAATTGTGACCATTATTATTCCACTTGCCATAGTGTCTTGTACAAACCGTACTCGTTCGATTATTTATTTTTCTAATCACCAATATTGGTTTTGTTAGTCTCTGAAATTACTTTTCATAAAAATATAACAATCAACACCTTATTGATTTGTATAATGAATTAACTTTTATTTTTGTTTTTGTCAATTTACTAAAGCACAATTAATATACAAACAGGCCGACACGTTTTTTTTTTAACAATGAATTGTTTATAAGAAAAGAGAAAGTTTGTCAATTTTTCTTTAAAGAATTTTCATTAAGGTTTATTCTGTTCTCTTATTTAATTTCACTTTCAGACATTATTAAAGGTCTATTGATTTACCTTTTATTTATTAGTTTTACTATTTTCTAAATGTTTACAAAAGCTTATATTAAAAATATTTCTTTTAAATAGTTTTTCTTATAAAAAAAAGAGTTAAATGGTAATATTTTTACTAGCAGAATTAACAATTCAATAGAACCTTTTTAGTAGGAAAATTTATATATTTCTAATGAAAGCGATATTCATTTTGTTACTTAGAAAGTACATTTCTGTCATTTAATAGTTGTCTAACAATTTTACAATTAAAGATAAAAATTATTTAGATTTAAATTTGCCATTTTAGATTATAAAATTTTTCTTAAAAATGTGAAAATTCTGACGTAGCAAATTTAATGATTTTTTTGAAAAAAGTTTTTTTTAACGATGATATTAAAATAAACAAGTACAATAACTATTAAGAAGCCCTTGTATTTAATAAAAAAGACTTTTTACTTTAAAAGTAAAATAAATTGCATTCCGAACTAAATATATTTTCAGCAAAATAGCACCACCTTGATTACAAAGCGTTCTCAAATGACTGGTAATGCTACAAAATATTGATAACTACTTTTTTTTGTTGTGAGAAACAAATAATATTACAATATTTAAAATTATAATTAATATTTTTAATTTTATATGAACTTTTGTCATTTTTTATCTTGATTTATTTGAATATGAAATACTTAAAAGATAATCAGAAACATGTGTTAATAATTACGATAAAAGAAGGTGAATTTATATGAATTTTTCCACTTACAATTAACATTATTAATAGAAATTGTTTTTTTTTGGTAATTTGTAAGAAACTGTTAATTATAAAAATATGGTGAAAACTTTGGAGAAAGAAAATTTACCATCGCCGGATACATCAAAAAATATAGCGGACACTTTGCCCCCTTTTGAATAGAAGAACATTTATAAGACGAAAATTTTATTTATACTTCGTTTATGTTTTTGTTTGTTTTTGGTCTAATAACAATAAGTTTTAATATTGTTTTATATAAATTGGTCGTAATTTAATTATTTTACAAGAGAATAATGAAAAAAGTCTTTTTTTATTCTTACCGTAGACACCAACTCTCTTCATAGCAAATTTTCAATACTAAAGGATTTTCCAATAAGAGTGATATGATTTCTAAGTGACGTTTTGGCCATTTGTAATATGTCATGATCTGTTATTTTTTTTTCATTATATTCAGTCATGTTTACAATTTTATCGTAAAAAAATTCGCGAGAACAGCGTTTACAAATTTTTCAATATTATTTTCAAAATAATCGTTCTCCAATTGAAAATTTTCGAGCGCTCATCATCTTCTCCGATGAGGCTCACTTTCATCTGAGTGGTGCGGTCAATACACAAAACTGTCGATTCAGGTGCGAAGTAAGTCCACAAATTATTTATGAACACCCATAAAATTCACCTAAATTGACAGTTTGGTGTGGTTTTTGGTCTGGTGGACTCATCGGTCCGCACTTCTTTCGAAATAAAGCTGGTCACACCGTTACTGTCAATGGAGAGCGGTATAGATCGATGATAAGCAACTTTTTATGGCCGAAATTGGAAGAAGTTGATCTTGACAATATCTGGTTCCAATAAGACGGGGCTACGTGCCACACAGCACGTGCAACAACCGAATTATTGCGAGAAAAGTTTAGAGATTCGATTATTTCAAGAAATTGTGACATTGAATGGCCTCCAAGAAGTTGTGATTTAACACCATTAGACTATTTCTTGTAGGGTTATTTGAAGTCATTGGTCTTAAGCAATAAACTAGACTCTTTTTAAGCTTTAGAAGTCAATATTGAACGTGTTATTCATGACATACGACTTGATTTAGTGGAAAAAGTGCTCGAAAATTGGATTCATCGAATTCGTTATTGCAAAAGAAGTCGTGGAGGCCATAAGAATGACGTTTTAGTCAGAACTTAATTGTATCGATTGTACTTCATTAAATAAAAAAACATTTGAATTTCCTTAACAATTAGTGTATTTAAAAAAAAAAAAGAAATCATATCATTCTTATTCGAAAACTTTATATATTGCAGAGTGCGTCAAAAATATGGTATTATGGATTCTAAATATTTATTATGATATTTGTTGTCAAATTTATGCTACTGGAAATTATATTTTTGTTGAGGATAAATATATTCTCCAACAATATTTTAAGCATATAAGAAAACTTTGGAAATCAGAAAATTGTGCGACGTTGAAATTTGAAAACCATTGGCGGCCTTGATTATCGCTTAAGTTTTTGTGAAAAAACTGCCGGTGAAAATTTCTGATAAGAAAAGATTTGTGACTTTCTTTACCACTGAACAATAATTAAATTATCACTTATATTTGATGGTTAACGAATTATTAAATAGAACGAGGAAAGTGCCAAAGAATTCGACCTACCAGAGCATAAAAGTAAAATCGCAACAATTATGAAGCAAGACGGGTAGGCCTATTGTATTTGTCGGTCTTCGAATTGTTCAAGATTTATAATATTAGTACATATGTAATCGGTTATATTAGTTATAAGTTTGAGTTAATAACGACGTTAATTTGTAGATATGAAATATTTTTGCTTTACATTACGGAGAATTTCCAGGACGCATAATTTAGAGATTTTTTTATATTAATTGGCCTATAAGATTTTAAGATTTGGGGTCGTTGGATTTTCTCTTATTAAATTACTTTAAAAAAAGCTAACGTTAATAATTTTTAATATTTAGATCATTTAAAAGTCAATGTTTCTTAAATATTGGGCAAATTACAGCTTAAAATATACGAAAATGTTATCAAAAATTACCTCAAAAGGATAGAGTCCGGCAAGAAGTTTTTAAACATAAAAATATTATATTTTTTATTAAATGGAAATTTTGGAGCAATATAATAAAATAAAATTTTTATCAAAAGCCAATTTTTAAATGTAGACAGCGTGACAGCTGACAGTTCAATGTTTTTAAAAATGGATAGTTTCATGAATGAAGAGCGCGTTTTCATTGTTGAACAATATTTAAAAAATAATGAAACTTTGCCAGCTACAGTTCGCAATTTTTTTACAAAATATTGTCAGAATAGTAATTTGATTTCATCAGCTGTGAAGAGATTAATTAAAAATTTTTGGGAGACTGGATCAATTAGTGATCTTAAGCTCTTTGGCCAGCCTTCAACAAGTCGTCCAACACAAAATATCGAATCTGTTCTTGAGAATGTTGCTCAGAGACCAGGAACATTAATTCGGCACCGTGGTCTTAAAGTGGACATATCGAGAAGAATTGAAGCCTACTGACTCAAGAATTGAAACATACTGGATGCTGATTTTCTGAACAAAAACCTCTTCAGCGATGTGGCTCATGTTCATCTTGATGGCTTGGTTAGTCAACAAAAATGTCACATTTGGGGTTCAGAAAATCCTCGAGTTATTCTTGAGAAACAAATGCATCCAAAACGTCTTACTTTTTAATGCGGTTTTTGGGTTGGAGGCATCATTAGACTATTGTTCGTTGAAAACACAGCTTTTCAGACAATAACAGTTAATAGTGTTCCTTAAAGCTTTTTGTGCTTAAATTGAAACATATGTGCCATATACTAGACAGCCCAAAAAACAACACAAAAATGATTAAGTTTTATTAAAAATCAAATATTATTTTAAATAGTCTAGTAAGAAAAAAAAATCTTTTTTAATGCCAAAAATAAATATTATTTAAAAAATATGAATAATTTTTTTACAAAAATATATTTCAATTATTTTAAAAATTATTTTAGTTAAGAAACAAATTTCCATAGTTAAATTTCGTATTTTTACTTTTTTTTTTATTATTTGAACATTTTATGTAAAAATTATCATAATTGTTTTTCTATTAAAATAAATGAAAATTAAATTTTTATATATTATTTTTTCCAGGTTAAAACAAAAATCTGATACAATTGTCAAAAGTTAACTTTTTATTTATGTGATGAAATTCATGATAAAAAGAAAATATCACAGATAATTACATTAGGACTTTTTAAATTTTACTTCCTTTAGACTGTATTTTTATGACTAGACAATAAAATAAAATAATCCAATCCACATATCATGAACATGACTTTCTTTTTACCTCCTATAATATTGAATAATAAATAAATAGAATAAAAATGCTTATACTTCAAATATCTATTCTCGTTATTTTCAAAATTATTTTTAAAAAAAAATATATTTTACCGTAAAGGATGATTGATATCAGACAAAGTTCCTTCGAGACACTGACAGTAAGTTGACAAGTAAATGAAATTAATATGAAAAGAAAAATATTCCTTGAAAAAATGGTCGAATATTCTCAGAAGATCTCAGACATCATATCTTTCATAATATCTTTATTATTACATGATATTAACAAAAAAGAAAAAATCTTTTTGTTGAAATTTTTTAAAGAAAGTAAATCTGAGATTTTTACAAATATAAAAATTGTTTAAAAAGGAAGAAAAAACTTAATAATCTTACCTATTGTAATTTAAAAAAAAAATATATTTCAAACCATTCCTTTTAGTATTGAACTATGACTTTTTTTTGAAGAAAACTGGAAAAAGATTTTTTTTTTACTCCCAAACGTTTTTAAGGAAATCAGTATGAGCCTTAAAATATTTAGACTTTTAAATAATATACTTTTTAGGAAAATTCGATGAACACATGAACTCCTTATTTATAGTAGGCACAAAATTATTTTAAGTGCAATTATTTGAGCTGATAAATAAAATTTTCTCATGTCCTGAAATCCAATGTAATTCAACATCCCTAAATATTTCTTTTAACTACAATTACAAATTAATAACAACTATATAAAAAAAATAGGAAATATTAATCGGTGCGCACCTCCCTAGCTTACGGGATTTATTATAAATTCTTAAAGGATAACTCGACTATTGTCTGTATAAGCAGCAAAGAATATTTAATGTTTGGTTTGGGATGGGGGTATTTATATAGGAAGAAAATACGTTGCAATTGGATAATAATCGAATGACTTTGGAAAAAAAAGTTTTTTATAACGAGTATATACACAAAATATGTGTTACTCGTTATAAACATTTTCTTTACTGGGATACCTTCGCCATTGTCTGTATAAGCAACAGAGAATATTTATAGTTACATATATGGGGTATTCATACACGTATAGAAAAAAATTGCCTTGCTATTAGATTATAATAGAAGAACATTCGAGAATAAAATTTCTTATAACGAGTAACGTATAAATTGCGAAAAAAATATGTCTTACTCATTATAAAAGCTTTTTTTATTAGAATACCTCGACTATTGTCTGTATAAGTAGCAGACGTTGGGTGGTTATTAATATAGAAAGAAACTGCCCTACTATTGGGTTACATTCTAAGGACATACGAGCATAAAATTTTTTATAACGAGTAATGTAAAAATGGCGTAATTAAATATGTATTACTCATTATAAAATATGTTTTTATGGACATTTTTTTTATAATGACTTATGTTTTTATGGACTTTTTTTTATAATAAATTATATAAAAGAAGGCTTCAATTATTTTGTAGACAATTTTTAATTGCAAGGATTGGATATAGCGGAAATTTCAAGCCTCAGTTGAGGTGCGCAGGTCTTTCTATGAATGAATAGGAGGATATACAATAATTTAGATCGAAGAGTAACGACTATGTCCACCTACTTAATAATAATTGAACATTTTTAATTAATTGGGATTATATGAATTAATATTTTATAATTTTAGATAATGTTTTTTTTTCCATCTTTCCTAATACACGTTTTCAATAATCTTTTAATTCGAATTTAAAAGATAATTGAATAAATATAAATACGATTTTTGGAAATTTGCATAATAAAAAGCGAAAATATAAATGTCCTTAAAATAAATTGTTATTTTTCTTAATAAGATGAATTATAATTATATTTATTAATTGGAATTTAAAAGAATTTGATTTTGTATCTATTTTAAAAGTGAAGTTAGAAAAACACTTTGCTTCGTAAAAATAAATTTGGTATTATTTTTAAGAACCACTTTACAAAATAATCCGTTTAAAAACGTTTTTCTTTGAAAACTAATATTACAAATTATTTATAGATTAAATAGAATTTATTTTACGTAACAAAAAATAATTATACTAATTTATTATGATACAATATTAATTTGTATAATTTTTTAGAAAGAAAAAAAGAATTTTTTATAGCTACACATACTTATTCAAAATTATTTTTACTTTTTATCTGAATTTTGATTGGTAATTAGAAAATGTTCAAAACCAAATAAAAAAATCTGATTTTTCCACTATGGTACGTTAATTAATATAAAATATTAAAATTTAGAATTTATCAAAAGTATGTGTAGCAGGAATACAAACAAAATTTTTTTAGTATAAAATAATTTATTTATACCATATATTGAAAAGCTTAAAAATGTCCTTAAAAAATTATCCAAACATAATATATTTTACATTAGCAAAAATTCTGAAATATTTCCAACATACTACGAGTATAAAGATACTCGTATATTATGCAACCAGTTTTGAAAATTGCATTGCATATAAAAGATTTTTCTAGAAGGACTCCACTTTGTAAGGACAAAATATAAATTCTGAGATAATTAGAATAACGAAAATGTTATCTTTTATCAATTTTCATAATATAAACTCGTTGTTATGCCATGTATTTAATGCTATTATGAAATTTTAATATATTTTCTATTTTCTTTTTATGCATTCCAAAAAAGTATATTTCTACAACAAAAGGATATGAAACCATAAAGGAAAATTTATTCATCCCCAGGCAATTAATATATAATAAATAGTTGCATTCAAAAATATGAATATTTCTATAAAATTTTCTTTTCTGTATTTTTCATCCTTTTTTTTAGAAAATTCATAACTACACAAATTTTGAATATAAATTTTATAATTAATTCTATTTTTATTTTATATACAATATATTCTTGTGATGTGATAAGGAGAATAGTTTCTTATGACAGTGACTATATGAATAAATTTTGTATTTGTTTTATGGTCGAATAAAATTTTTTGTCATTATCCTTTTAGAAAATTTCCATGAATTTTTGTGAATATTTTTTTTATATAGAATTATTTATTTACTTATACATTGCAATAAATAAAAAATTCATAGCAGTATACCAGGAAAATGTATATTCGTGATAAGTGAACATTTCCAAATATAATCGCGATCAGATTTTTGTAAATAAAATTAAAACTAATATAAAAGAAAATGTAAATAAATCCACTTAAATGAGTGCATGCGTGATTGGAACATTTGCTCTTTTTATTTTCTATATAATATATCAGCAAAGGATATTTGTACATATTCATGACAAAAGGATATTTGGTTATTTCACATACATTTAGTGGATTATCATCATTTTGAATAATTTATAAATAATATAAGCTAAAATTTTGTGTGACCTTTTCAGTATTGAAGGCGATAAATAATGTCTTGGTTTTCTTATGTGAAAAGTTTAATTTGAAAACACTCACAGTTTAAGGAGAATTATTTTCTTTTGGTTGAATTTTTATATAAATATTTTAAACAGAACACTTAAACAACTAACTACTTCACAGCAACACTTCACATCAACACTGATTATATTTACCTGAATTTTTCGAATTTTGGTAATTTTCAAATGAACTTCGACTTAACTGCTTAACGATCACAAATTGAACTGAATTGCATCCCTTTGAGATGGCCTATCTTATATGGTATTGCAGCTGAATTTCGATTGACAGAAATAAAAAGTTTATTTACTTCCACCATAACCAAATTACGAGCAGTTCCGTGCAATCGCCGAAAGACAATTATTGGGCCGACCCCAGTTAGTTGGCGAATGGTGGTGGCAAAACGGAACCAAATGGGATATTCCCAACTATGTGGTAACCAAGTGCAATAGTATGGCTTTGTCTTGTGAAATTCTCTTTGATACCGAACTTGGTGCGATATATTCCAGTATCTCCGGTTACCTGTTATTTAGTAAGACTTAAGGTAAATTTTCAACATTCAATATCACGGTTTCTGGCTAAGATTTGCCTTCGAGCAGTCAAAATAAACATCGATGTCTTCACAATAGATACTATCAACAGTGGGTATTACTATTTACACGACTATAACAGTGCTTGCTGGTGATTTGAATATGTCAAACAATTACAGAAAGGCTTGCGTAATGCATAAAATCGTGTGGTATTGACCTGAAAGGTAGCATTAAGTCGATGACGCATACACGTTGGGATTTTTCGCTGGTCTTCATTTTCGGAAAAAGCACTTTCACTTTCGTTCGGAAAAAGACTATTGCGTCTATCATATATGCTGTAATCATAATAACATACGTAATATCAGTGCGATTAAATATTATCAACATTATGGCATAGTGGATAGCTAATCTGAGCATATATAAAAATAGTTTTGTACAGGGTGATCTGAAAATTAATTAATATTTCTTTGAAAGAAATATTAGTGCCTCAAGTTTTTTTTTTTTAACAAAAAGAAATTTTACTATTAAAAAATTTTTAAAAAACAATTTGTTTTTTTTTTTAAAAGTACTGCTCTAATATTATCAAATTTGATCTTACAAAAATAAAATTCTATAAAAGATACTTATTCTTCAAGTTATTATAATATTAATAATTTTTTATATAGAATATTATTTGTCATTTTTATTGTTTAAATATTTATTAATTTACTTTATTCAGGGCCCGATATTTTTCTGTAATTTATTACGACTTTTTCACATATTATGCCTTAATGGAAATTGGTTTTTAAATAGTCCTAAGTTTAAAAATTATCTGTGTAATAATAAATATTATATTTGTTAATATACTAGAAAAAGTCAAACGGCGTCAAATTGCAAGATCTTGAAGGTCTTGATAGACATCACCGAATTTTAATAGTACTCGTTCTGAGACTTTTTTGTGCAAGAAACGAAATTTTAATCTGAACACTTATAGTTCAGATTAAAATATTTAAGTTTAAAAACAAAAAATTCTTAATTATTACAAGAACACACCGCCCAAAATTGACGATAATTTTCTCCCGTTCTACATTTTCAAAGATATCCGGGCCAATAAAAACCTTCTGATAAAAAAATCAAATCGGAAATCATTTTTCGTATATACAATTTTTTTCTTTTAGTTATTTATAGGTATTAAAAGCCTTATATAAGTTATTCACGTGTCCACCATGCCGAGTAGGATTCTCATAACTGAAAACTTTTCTCCTCTTAAAGATCGATACGTGGCTATGTCGGAGCCATTATTTTTGGTTGTTGTTTGTAAAATATTCATATATATTTTTAAATGGTCAATATTCTAGTCAAATAATTATGTATGCTAATAGATTAAATATTCAACATTTGTCAAATAACAAAGTATTTTTTTCATAGCTGATTTTTTTTTTGTTTTGCAATTATTTTTACAAAAATTTGCCATTATTTATAGACTAAAAATTATTGCGAGAATTTCTATAAAAAGTACTAGAATTTTTTTGTTTTTTTTTTTTACCATAACAATTACAACTATAATTATTAAAATAAATAGATTTTTTAAAAATATTTTTACAATTACTTTAAAATAACAGGAAGGAGTATTCCACCATAAGTACTGCCCATCTTTGGAGGGCTTATTTCTGTAAAAAATCTCGCTAGGTCATAATTTCTTAAGGCAGAGATTAGTGGCTTTTAGGGTGGATAAAAACTCATATACACGAGGATTCTTATAGCAATCGAAATGAGCATGCAATTTTCTGTAACGATAAACTTTAAAATGATAAGAAGAAGTAAGCTACCATTAATACTGCCCATCTTTACGGGGCTTATTTCAATAAAAAATCTTTTAGATGAGAGTTAATGTACAAGAGAAATTTTATAGAAATGGAAATGAGCATGCAATTTTATATAACGAGAAACTGACAGGAAACACCAATCAGTTCTACCCATCTTCCGATGGCTTAATTAATAAAAAATTCCTTTAGGTCTTAATTTCTTAAGGCAGCAATTAGTGGTATTTAAGGTAGATGATAAATTATATATAAGATAATTATTATGGGCATCGACGCGAGCTTGCAATTTTTTATAACGAGAAAGGACTAATTCACGAAAAAAGTGATGTAGGAAAGGGCAACAACAATTTTACGAAGGATTTTTAATTAAAAGAATTCTATTGTATGAAAATTTACAAGATTAAAAAAAAACCGTTTATGTATAATCTTAAAAAAATAAAAATAAATCGTATTTTTTTATATGCAGAAATGTTGTATATTTTAAAAAAAATTCTTTCTATAAATAAAATTTATTAATATAATAGATAAAGGTTAAAAACGTGCCCATATATGGTAAGAAAACAGTGTATAAAAGTAATTTTAATAATTTTATTTGAATATTATTATTAAAATATATTAATTTATATTAACTGTGTGATATGTGCAAATACAATAAAAGTGAACATTTTCTCTGTGGTCCAGTCAATCTTATTATTTACTTACGTTCGTGTATTAATTTTCGAAAAGTAAACAATCGGAAGTATTATGTCAAAATGAAAGTTGGAAAGGTTTGCAAAATATTATATTATCGATGACTTCATTCAGTGCATAGTTGATGTTTGTGGTAATTCCTCTTGCACCGGAAGATAAAAAGATGGTGAACTTTCTCTAAGACCCGTTCATTATGAGTGTTTTAACTTTTCGCAAAAATTATATTTATAACCCACTAAGAGGCTATATATAAATTATCATATAATTATTCATTAGGTAAATACGAGAATATAGTTATTAAATTTTATTTCTAACCTCGAAATTAAGTGAAAATTAACTTTTAAGACAAGTCAAATTTCCAAGAATAATATTTTAAAATTCCTTCCGCCATTAATTATTATTATAAGCCTTGTGACAAAATTAATTAATTACGAAAATTATGACGTTTATGTTGGTTGTTAAATTATTGTAGAATAGAAGTGAACTTAACTTATTTTTGTATATTTTTGTTATTTCTTGAAAAGTAGAAAGTGAATAAATATAGAGTCAGAATAACTTTCCATTTTTTGTTATGAGGCACGTAATCCCAACAAATAAATTTCATAGCACTCTAAGGTAATTTAAGCCAAAAATTTATTGAGCTTATGCTATTTAGTTGAGTTTATTAGAGTAGCTTTTAAGCGATATTGTATTCAAATAATATTATTATCATAATTCGAATTAAATTTTACTTCACTTATTTTTCTTATGTTTATGAAATTTTTTATATTAGTTAATTGTTCTGTTTCATCTAAAAAATATTTTTTTCTAATAAAAAAAAAATTTTAATAGAACATTGCAAAGTATTACTTTTTAAGATACACAAGTAGGCATTAATTTATTTAAACTTTTTTTCATCATTATTTGTCCAGTTAATAAATGCATATCTAATTTGTTCCAATTAATATTTTAAATTTTAAATGAATTCCAAAGGAAATTATTTAATAATAATTTTTTTTGTACATAAAGAATTCCTTTTAGAATTCCTAAATATTACTACTGGTCATAAATGGAAATTTTTAAAATGGAAACCTTCGTAAACACTCTTTTAAATATCTGAATTAAAAAACGTTCCCTTTTATAAAATTTAAAAAATGTTTAATTAACAATTTATTTGAAAGTCCTTTGGTCAGTTGGGAAACAAAAAAAAAAGTTCCATAGAATCAGATTAGGTGAGAAAGTTCATTTTGGTTTCACATTTTAATTAGTTTTTGATGTTAAAGACTTCCGTAAGCGAAGTTTGTATTCAACTTCTTCTCAGCTCTTTAAACATTATTTATGGCACCGAAAAACGTCTGCTCTTTATAATAAAGAAAAAATTTTGCAGATTCACTAAAGTTAACATAAAATTTGGTGGCAGATCATTGCTTAAAAATTTTGCTGTTCCTTTTTGCTAATGCCACTCTCGTTGCTGTTCTACCATACCTTGGAATTGAATAACACATCTGAGTGGCGTCTCTAGTATGTATTGGTCCTTAATACGAATTCAGCTATTATTGTCTGAAGTAGCATAGCCAGAGTAAAACTCTACACATCCATGAGAGAGCTCGGGATTCCAGAAAAATTAATTAAATTGACTAGGGTGACCATGACTAGTGCCAGATGAAAAATAAAAGTTTCAGAAGGATATTTAGCATCCACAATGGCGCTCTACATGAGGATGGATTATTCCGGAGTCCATTTAAGGATGAAATCTCCATTAGCTCCATTTATGGTCCCAGAAGACGAGGTAGGCCCTGTCTTCAGTAGAGTAACGTCGTTAGTCAGGATGCCACAAAGATGGTCTCTGACAAGGAGGCGTATTTTGAGCCCACCAGCTCAAGCTGGTGCTGGAAGAAGTGATTCGTAACTCAGGAATAAGCATGAGGGGTAACATCCCCATGAAGTTTTATAGCATACGCCGAAGGCATCGACATTATGTATTGATCAGAAAGAGCTGTACGAGAGGCACAAAAATAAACGTAAAAAAAGTACACTATGACAGCTAAGAGCTTATGACTTTCAAACCATCAAATCGTTTTCCTATTTTTAAAAACCAAGCACGACTGCTAGTAGCCAACAGTGCCTATTTGAGTCAGTCTAAATTATTTAGCTTAAAATATTTGACCATAACACGTATTTAATACATGGTCGATTCCGGGGTTCATTTAACGATGAGATACTGGGTTGTGGATAAAGTTAAGATCAAAAATCTACGGCGGAGTGACCACATAATCCGTATTATCTGCTCAGAAAGTTTACAGTAGATCCATTTATGGTACCAGAAGGTAGACTGACGGCGTTAGTTACCTAAAGCGTGCTGGTAATAACGCACAGGAAGACCAGATCATAAAACCGGGACGTCTGGAGTTCTTCGATTCAGCAGACCTATACAGACTCTCGGGGGAAATTTTTCCAAAAGCAAAGAACAAGCAAATTTAAATTTGGGAAAATTATTTTAGTATACGATCTCTCTTTAAAATTTATTTCAATATTGATTTACCAACATTAAAATATAAAAGTACCTTAGTAAAAAGTCGGCTTAATATAGGTAATCTGGTATATAATATTAAAATTACTTACCAAAAAAGTATTTTTATGATGCCAAAAATAATAAATACTTATTCTTATACTTACTGTATTTACATAAATATTCAGAAATTAAAGTATTTTTTTTTCATATTACATACTCACATACATTGTATAAAAATATACCATATAAATCCAAAAATAATAAATATTATTAAAAGAAATTCTATCGTATACATAAATAGCAGATGTTGAAGACATTTTTTTAAAAAAATCCTCGGAAAATCCTTACGAGTATTCATAAGCCGAGACACGTTTCACTTTTGTTAGCCAAATTCTCAAAAAAAATAGTAATAATAGTAAAATGATTATAAGTAAATTTTTTGATTAATTCAAAGGACATTTTGAAAAATAAATTTTTAGATAATAACTATGCACATGATTACGCTTGTTTTTTTTTTCTAAATAAGAATCTGATGCTTAATAAGTATACAGGTGAATTGGTTAATGGTATTTTTGTAAAATTCTTAATTTCATTATTTATGTTATATAAAAATATTATGCAGTAAATTAGTAAAATACTCTAGATGTCCTTTGGAGAATGTTAAAAAAAATAATTATAAATTTTATTATGTTTTACAACTGAAACTTTACATAACTTACTATCTAAATATATAAAACATTTAGATACTAAATAATCAGTTAAAATAATTATTTTATAGAATAATATTGTAGAAAATAGTTTAAATTAACTTAAATTTAATTACACTTTCGAAAAAATTCAATTTATTGTATTTACTTCCTTGCAAATATCTTTAATTATGGAATTTCCATTACGTTAACATTAAAATATATTCGTTGCCACAGCGAAAAAAATCGATTTTCTTAAAGTAAATATTGAAAAGAGTACATATTTTTAAGAAAATCCCTTCGGATTTCCAGAAAGACTTTACAAAAGCACTCACACAACCTCATACATATGCACACAAATTATGATTGGCAGAAAATAAACAAATTGGCCTGGTGAATATGTAAAAAAAAAATAATAAATTTTACTTAATTTTCTGCCGTCTGAAGGAGTTTTTGATTCCTCCATCGGGAGTGATAAATTTACAAAGGACTAACTTCCTGTCTAGTAAATGCGTATACCAATAGGGAGAACAAATAAAAAAGAATAATAATAATAATAATATGCACATAAATATCAACAAACGTATATTAATTTGCTTTCCCACCCAATTCTCAAAGAATATTCCCATATTTTTTTTCAAATAACATTTTTCCCTTCTTACAAGTACATAATTTTTATATAAGATCAATTTGCCATATTGTAAAATTTTTTGATCCTGTCAGAAACAGGAGGAGCTTTGGAATTGTTCCTTGTTGGTAATTTATTTGATTTTTCTTGCTTGAACCAATTTATTTATATCATGATAGGTTGTTATCATTGCTGGATTATCTGAATCCTGAAAACTGGTACATTCGGCGTATGTGTCCTTGCAACTGACCCCATCTTGTCCATCTTTTGCAGCTTTCATATATTTGAAAAATCGTAATATATCCGAATTATCACTGGTTGGTTTTCGAAGTTCATTTAATTCCCTAAAATAATAAAAGAATTTTTTTTTGTTAAATAAAATATTTTTTAATTGAAATTAATATGATAAGGTCATTTTTTTTTAAATTTTTCTATACTGAAAAGGGTTTGTTGTATAAATTTTTAATAAATAATTCAAATAAAAGCTATGATGAACTCTAGAAAAAATATCCTTCTAAATATTTTGTTTTATTGGGTATGAAGCAGTGGAAATTTTTTTTTCCTTACCATTTTAGGAAGAGAAATATAAAAGTAATTGATTATTCATTATATAGTTCGGAAAACATATTACTATTATTGAAAAAATTTTAAATGTTAAAAAAATTTTTAAAATAAAATTTATTAAGAAAAAAAGTTGCCATTTGAAATTATAATATTATATTTTTTAATAAAATTAGTTTTCTACAAAATTGGTAATTCTGTTTTAACCACGTTTCTCAAAAACTTTGCATCATCGATGAAGCCCATTTCTCGCTGCGTAGATAGGTAAATAAATAAAAAAGATATACGTGTATATGAGAATTTAAAAACTGTAAATTACTATAAAAAAAACTATTATGCTTATAAAAAAATAACTGTTTTATATGCATTTTGTTCTGAAAATGTAATAAGTTTGAATTTTTTTTTTAAATGAAAAAATTTTGGCTTTATTGCGTCAAAAGCTCTTGCGCCCCCAAATTTCGAGATTTGGTAACATCAATCGATCGAAAAATTTGATGCCGTTGAATTTTTTTTTCTAAAATTTCTTTAAAAATAATATTTTTTTAGATAATCTTTAAACTTTCACGTATTTTAAAACTAATATCGGTTATATGATAGCCAAATTAGAGCCCAAAAAACTTTAAAAAGACATAAAAAATTATTTTAAAAATATTAAGTCCTGCAGAATATTTGGTGACAATTATTTAAATATTTCTATAAGTTTTATTAAATGCCAAAATAATTTTAATATAATGCTATAAAAATTTTATTTAAATTCTGATTTCAAATATATTTAGTATAACTTTACTCTTCTAAGCAAGAAATTGGATAACTCCTTATTAGTAAAAACTAAACTTTGATCGTATTATTTGTGCTAAATTTTTTAACTAATGGAAATTCTATGCTTTTTGTGTTATGCATTTCTAAAAAAACATTTTTAACATGAATAATAAATGTATTTTTGGTCTAATATAAAGTTCCTCTCTATGACGAAATATCCTTGAAGACTATATTCATATTCATTTTATGGCCATCTTCTAAAACACTGTTATAGTCTTCTTTTTCTGGTATAAATTTACTAGGAAGCATAAATTAAAATTTTTTGTACTAAGAACACGTGAGCAATTTTCATAGAATAATTGAAAATATTTTGAAAAACTTTCTCGGAAAAAGAGCAAATTCGTTTTAGTGCAAGTGGGGAATCAGAATAAATTTAAATTAATTATTTTGTTGTTCGTTTTACCTGCTCAGCTGTGCTGAAACTAAATTACTGTACGGTGCGTATTTTGCTGGCGTAGCATACATTAGGCAAACTAGTTTCTCTCGACACTGTCCACTACCACTATCCAACCCCAATTGCTTGAATACCGAATCTAGCCTGGATAGCAAAGGACTATAGAAGGGGTCGTAGTTTGTTAGTAGTAACGACGATGCTGGAATATCTTGGAAAACTTTGAAATGATTCTTTTTCGTTGGCATGAAATGGTTTCCGTTATTTTTCGGGAAGTAATCAGCATCCATTCCCGAATTAATATGTGTCGCCTTTTGGTCTCCGAAACCAAACCTTGATAGGGCATTGTTATGGTTTGCAGCTGCCGCATCGTACATTTGAGTTGCAAAATGATTTGTTGACGCTTCTGGAAATAAAATATTTAACAATTATTCTATGTCCTTTTTTGCAATGCAAAATAAAAGAAAAAAAAATTCAAGTCAAACAAACCTGGCTGTGGATACGTGTAGTCATTATATTTAAGATCCTGATCGAAATTGTATGAGTTATCCTTAAAGTCTAAATCATTGACAGTCTCGGATGGATGATTGAAACCCGATACAGACGATATTCCTAAAAGTTGAAAATTTATTTATTGATTTATTGAAAATGCTTATATTTTTATTCAATCCAATGTCTACGAGGGTTGTATGATTAATACTTGGCCTTTACACGAAAAAAACCATTAATATATTTAAACTTCATTTTATTTGTCCAGATAGTCTCCTTTTACCTTGATACACTTAGTTCAACAACTTTTGTATCTTTTGTATCTTATATAAAAATTACGTTTCAGTAATCACCTCACCGTTTGAGCAAAATCTTTTTCCGCCAAAACACTTTTTCATATTTGAAAATAGAAAATAATTGTTGGTTACTAAATTTGGCGAATATGGTGAATGTGGGAGAAATTCGTAACTTAACTTATAGAATTTTGCCAAGCCGATGATGCAAGTGTGGACAAGTGCATTGTCTTGATGAATGTGGTTACGTGAATTCTCGTTTAAATAATCGTGAATTATTTAAACGAGAATTCACGTAATTCTACCATATTATTGGATTATTTCAACCGTGCTGAGAATTAACGAATGTGGTTACGTCAAGATTATCTACATGGATTATGCATTAATGTATCCCAAAACTCTGTAACCATAACTTTGTTGAGCAATTAAGTCGCTTTAGTCTTTTTTGGTGCAGGTTTACTGAGGAAATCCCACTGTTTCGAATCTCCTTTGGTCCCTGCTTTGCTGTGATGCGATATCGTGAATTTTTACAAATATTTCTAATATAGTGACTTAATTTGGCCACCCTGGACATTCTTTATCACAAATACTTACACAGCGTCATTTGAATTTTAATTGAAATTAATTAAATTTGCCTCATCATCCATTTTGTTATTCCTTAACAAATATATTTATTTATTGGAAAATCTCAAAAGTGATTAACTAATCAACTTTAAATGGCTGAGACTCTCAAATTAACTGATGTATTTACTTGATAATTTACTAAGATTCTTGTAAAAGGTTATCAACAATTGATTTCTTACCGAGGTCAGGTATTAATCATACAACCCTCATAATAAAATTGAAATTTTTATTAAGTGTTCTTTTAGTAAATAATTCAAATTTAATTATAAAAAGGAAAAAAACTTACCTTTTCCAACCATTTTTCCAAGTGATCCTAGAATACTTGGTAAAAATAATGCTAATAGTATCGTCTTAGCTATTTGAACTCCAATAAATATTGGCCAAAGGAATTTCTTCAAACCTAAAATTAATGAAAATTGTTTTTTTGTTGTTTTTTTTAAAGTTAGTTTTCATATTTAAAAATATATATATTATATTCACTGAGCAAACCTTTCAAGAAGAAAAGTCTTCCACTTTCGACAGCCCGCGGAATATTAACGTCAATAACATTGGCTTCAGCAAATCTTCGCATTTGATCTGCAATTATTTCATCCAAAGAAGCAATATCTTCATTGCTCCAGCCATCCATCATAAGTTCCTTCGATGTTTGACTTTCTGTCTTATTAGTGTTATCTCCTTGGAAGGCAGACAGTAATTCAAGAGTTCCATTTGCTATCACATCTTGGATATAATTGATAAGAAGCTTTTCCAAGTGATATAAATCGATATCCTCAACAGATTCGCTTACATTGACGGCAGTGTTTTTTAGGGTTGCAAAATCTAACGGCTGATTACTAATCTGTATTTTAGGTGAACTTGATAATATTTTCACTTGATTAACTTCAGTCGTTGTACTTGTCGATAAAGCTGCCAGCAAAGTCATAGCCTTTGTCCGTTGCTTAGTATTTAAATAATTTTCTGTTGTTGTACTTAATTTCGGAATAGCTTTTATGTCCAAATTATTGTGAACTTTATCAAATATTGTCTTTTGTCCAAATATCTTAAATTGGCCATCTTCATTGAATATTTTATTGTTTGCCTTTGAAGCAATTTTATTTGTTGGCTTAAGAATTGGTTTAAATCCATCTTCAGTGTATAAGGGTTGACTGTATTTTGTTTTTGAACTACTTCTACTGCTTACATCACTATTACTACCCGAAAGTGTACTACTTTCAGCTAATGACGCTAAGCAAAGCGTAATTATAAAAATTCTTCTTCTCACCGACATTGTCATTTATTAAATCGATATTCATAAAGTACTCCTCACTCTCTATTCCAAAAAAATTTATATATATTTTTTATTCGTCTTTTAATTAATTATTCACTTTTTATCAATAATCTCTTTTTGAAATATTAATGATTGAAAGATGTTTCGAATTTTCATCATTCCCACGATTTGATAAAAATGCAAATCTTTAAGAATGCGGCAAATAATTTTTTAGAACATGTACTTTTTTTCCTGATTATCAAAATTCAATTCCAACAAAATTCCTATTTTAGTATTTGAATCTCTGAAAAGAAATACACAAAAAAAATAAGGATAAATAAGCTAAACATTAATTGAGAATTTTTAAAAGCATGTCAAAATGAATTTTCTTTATTATTCACCAAAAAAGTACTTAGTCATATGTATATACTTTGAAAAAAAAAACCCTGTTTATATTTTAAGTATCTAATTATTTTTTTAAAACAATAAACAATCCTTTGTGTATAGAAAAACATAATACCCGGAAGGTACTTCTAAGTGTACTCATTTCGAAAGCTATCAGTAGAATAAGTATGAACGTAAACAACAGAAAGTTCAGATAACTTTGCCAACAGTAGCAACGTGAAATTTCCACTTGCAGATTATTTTTACGTATTTTACATAGTGTTTAAAGTCAGAACCCATTTGCCATTAACTTTTGTAAAATATGAATATTTATCTAATGAAACCGAAAAATGAGGTGCTAAAAGAAAACCCTATTTTCAACCAAAAAAAAAAGGGTAAATAATGTGAATGAAGGATAGAAAAAATACGAAAATCGATGTTAATAAAGCTTCAGTTTTATATTTTGATCGTAAATATGTTGGTGTCGATTCTGTTTAAAATTTAAAGAAAGTTAATGTAAAATTTCTCAACTTTTTCTTTAAATAACATTCTGTTAATATTACAGACTTTTTCTGAGTTTCGACATATTTTTTTCCGTTTTTTTTTTGGTTGAAATTTAAATATTTTGTTTCAAACTGATTTCATACCAATACCATATAAAGAAATTAAATTCAGCCAGAAAATTAGGATTAAAAGCTTTAGGAGTCATTTATTTAGTAGAATGTAATAAAGAATGGTGCTTTAATATTAAAATTTTTTTTTTCTAGACATAAAGATAGAATGAGCAAAAATGTCCTTGCAATGTTGAATAATTGTCGTTTGTTAATGTCGCGGTGTGTTGTACATTTCAGCTTTTTATACCTTATTCTAGATAAATGGCAGGATATATTGTACATAGTTTGTAAATTAAATTTACATATAAAATTTATTTAATAGATTTTTTCCTGTCACAATTTATCTACATAAATATTTAAGCTAAAAACTTTTTACTAGGGTTGTGTTAGACTGAAAAATGTAGTTTCTTCCTTTCAAGGATAATTTTTTTCTTAAATTTACTGTTTAAACATTTTTTCAGAGGCTCGCTACTTTTCTAATAATTTTTTTTGTTTTTTGTTTTTAGATATTTACAACTACAACAAAGTAATAAGCAAATTTGAACAATAATATTAATTAACTTGAAAGGTTGTGGGGAGTAAACATCCAATGAAGTTCCTCCTGCTAGCGTGTGTTTCTTTTAGACCTCAGTGACGCTTAAGTCTGAACAGTGACGCTTAAGTCTTGGATGGATATTTCTAGGAAAGGAAATGGAGGATAGTTCTTGAACAAGAGGATTATTATAATTGAGGGCACGGAAACGGAACTTTTTATAGCGAGATACTACCACATCGAAAACAAATGGGACTTTAAGATCATGATGAATAACAGGATTGCGAACATAAAAGGGGGCATCGACAATTGTACGGAGTATTTTTGATTGAAGGGATTGGATTGGATGGGAATTAGAAGGCTTAGTAGATCCGCAGAGTTCTAGTCCGTATGTCCATATGGGTTTCAGTAATGTATTGTATAACAGTACTTTGCTGTTTATAGTAAGTTTGGAACGTTTGTCTAGAAGTCGAAGTAGTTTTAGGTATCGTCTTTTAAGTTCTTGTCTTTTAAGTATTGTTTGTGAGTTCCATGTTAGGCGTTTGTCTAAGATCAGTCCTAGGTACCGAGCTTCGGTGTGTTGTAGTATGGCACTACCATTAAGGTACATGGGAGGGCATGGCTCACGACGGAGAGTGAAAGTTACCTGGATAGATTTACCGTTCATTTACTTTTATTTTCCATCTAGTAAACCAGTTCTGGAGGGTTTGGATTTGGATTTGGAGAGTTTCGGAAGCATGTTGGGCAATTTCGCTAGATGCAAGGCAGGCCGTATTGTCAGCGTATGTAGCAAAGAAGGTATTAGGGCAAATTGGGATATCGGATGTGTAAATGTTGTAGAGGATGGGTTCAAGTAAGCTACCCTGAGGAACCCCAGCCAGTAAAGGAGAGATATTGGAGAGTTCGTTGGATTCATTTACTTGGAAGTGTTGGTTGGAAAGGAATGATCTTAGGATTAGGAAATAGGTGGAAGAAAGGAACCTCTTAAGTTTTCAGAGTGGACTCGGGTGCCAAACTCTATCAAAAGCTTCACTTATATCAAGAAACACACCGAGACAGTACTCTTTTCTCTCTAAAGAGGATGCAATGAAATCGACAACTCGATGACAGTGCTGGGTAGTGGAGTGTTCGGCGCGGAAACCAAATTGGTGCTTAGGAGTTCAATTTGAAGATTCGAGTATAGGATGTAAGCGGCGAAGGAGGATTTTTTCCAAGATTTTTGAGAGTACTGGAAGGAGACTTATTGGCCTGTAGGAAGTGTGGCGGTTTATTGGTTTATTGGGCTTAGAGATGGTAAGTGAATATTTACTTATCCTCCTGAAGACAGCGAAGGTAGAAGGGGGCTACAGTAAATAGGTATGGATAACAGCCCAAATATTAATATAAATAGTATTAATATAATATTATATATAATGCTATACATCCAGAAGATGTAGCAGAACTGGCGACATGGGGTCATGGATGTATTTTGTGGATTGCATGTAATGTAGTCGCGCTCTAAACTCATCCAGGAATCAACCTCCAAAAAGCTAATCCATAGCTTTCCTTTGGTTTTGTGGATTGGCTAGATGCTATATGCTTGTCTTTCTCGTCGTTTAAAATATCCTTATAACTAGGCCACGTTAAACAACAACTTACTGGGCTTAGAGATCATTTTCATGATGGCAAATTTCCAGAGGATTGGGAAATGTGTTGTTCTAAGGATGGAGTTATATATTGTAACAAGGACAACTATTGCTCTTTTAGGGAGTTGTTGGAGTATATTGGAGGTAATCAGATCATAGCCAGGATCTTGGTTTTTGGGAAGGAGCTTGATTAAATTGGCAACTTCGGAAGGAGTGATTGCCTTAGGGGGAAGAATCATAGGTAAGGGAATGGATAGTTCCGTCTGGATTGTAGTGCAATGAGTCCTGTCTTATATGTCCTCATGTGGTTAATATAATTTTGGTTTATATAATTTTAGAAAAAATATTATTTTGGTTTATATAATTTTAGAAAAAAAAGTCCAATGGCGTCAAATCGCATGATGTTCGGGTTAAGTTGATATCACCAAATCTAGAAATTTTACCTTCTGGAAACTTTTCGCACAATAAATTTAATATTTACCATATTGTGAGACGCTTATAGCTCTAGAAATAGTTCAAATTAAATTATTGAAGTTCCGGTCATAAAACGTTGTCAGCTTTTTCATTTATAAAGAAATACTAGCCAAACTCATCTTCAGAACGAAATGCGAATCATAAAATTCTGGACTTAAAATAACTTTAATACTATAAAGGCTCACATATAACAATTTGGCTTTAAGATGTATACCGGAGCAAGAAATGGGTCACAATAATCAATAATTTTGTAATTTGATAAATGTTTTAGCATAATAATTTCTGTTTGAATTGCTGTCACTTAAAAACAATTTTTATAAAATAATTATATTAACATAATAATTTAGTATTGTATAAAATTAAAACAATATTCATAGTATTGGAAATATATTCAAAATATGTAGATACGTACGAACAGATATTCATTAAATATTTGGAAATACTAAACTTCAGGCATATTATCCTACAAAAGAAAGAAATGAAAAATTTAACAATATTGGCCTTGTTATAATGAATTCAATTATACTATATACATATAATATATTATATTTCTAAGATAATAAATATTATTTATCATTATCAGTATTTGAATTAAAAAGATATAAAAATAAAATCCAATATAAAAGTAAGCATCATGAATCAAGCGTTTTGAAATATTTCCTAGTATTATGATTATGTGAAATTATATAAAGTAACATATGTTGACAAGCATATATTCTAATAATTATGTGTACTTATTTAATATTGTAATTATACTATATGTACTATTAGAAAATATATGAATACATCGTACACGAATTCATAATTAGCTTCCATAAATCATTTCTTCTTGGAAAAATAAACAATATCAACAGCGCATTTTATTTATTATCCAAAAATATACTATTGTTAAAACAAAGTACATTTTCATCATATCATTAATATTTCAATGTAGATAATATAAATCGATATTAACTTTGCATAATATGTATTCCCACGGATTTAATTAAGAAGAATTATGTTCATTACTAAATTATGCATAAGTAAATTCGGCGGTAAAATTTTGGTAAATATGAGAAAAGGCAATAAAATAACATTTCAGATATTAAATTATGGTAAAATTTTTACCATTAAATTAGAAAATTCCGAAAAAAGCTCATCTTTCACTTAGAAGTATGTCAATTTTAACGTATGTTGACAGAAAGCATTAGTTGTTGCTAGGAACATTGCTGCAAAAATGATGTTGAAATGAAGTGTGCTCCAGTCAAAGGTCTGGTGCCGTTTTGAGCATTTTTCTTTTTTTTATTGAATTTTTAAATTTTTATTTTTATTAAACTTTGAATTTTGTATATTGTATATAAAAAATATATATTTTTATTCAATATTTTTATGTTTGTTTATTGCAATGTCTATATTTTAATTCAATATTTTTATGTTTGTTTGTTGCGCCATGATCATGAGGTCATTTGGTAACTTAATGTTATGCTTGAATTGGTATTTTTGTAACTTTTATCAAATTAAAGTGAGGATTTGATATAGGAATTATTGGTTCTAGGACTTCTAGAATTTTAGGAGTTCTTTTCAAAAAGAAAATTCTGCGTTAATTGATATTCGTTTAATATAGGAAATGGTGGGTTAAACGCCATAGGATAAGGTTGGTTTCCATAGAGGATAGCTAATCCAATTACAGTTCCCTTGTCCAGAAATTTTGAAATGGACAAAGTGTTGAGAGTTCCACCATTGATCCTACCTATTTTTCGATGCATTGCTTAATGTAGGGTTTTTCAATAAGAGTGATATGAATTCTAAATGACGTTTCGGCTATTTGTAATATGTCATGGTCTGTTTTTTTTTCATTGTATTTAGTAATATTTACAATTACATCATGGAGAGATATACGCTAGAACAACGTTTACAAATTTTTCAATTTTATTATCAAAATAATCGTTCTCCAATTGCAACTTTTCGTGCTCTTTTGCCATTTTATGGTCGTAATAATCGTCCAACTGTGCTTGCTCTTCGTCGAATTGTTAAAAATTTCGAGTTTACATTTTCTTAACAAAATGTTCAAGTGCCAATAATATAAAGAACCGCTCGAAGTAATGAAAATATTGCTGCCGTTCAGGCAAGTGTTGCTGAAGACCGCAATTTGTCGATTCCAAGACGATCTCACGAATTGGGACTGTCTCAAACCACAACCTGGTGGATTTTGAGAAAGGATTTGGGCTTGCATCCGTATAAAATTGTTATCACTCAAGAACTGAAGCTATTGGACCACCGTAAACGTCGTGAATTTGCTGATTTTGTCTTGGAACAACTTGAAATCGATAACGATTTTTTTAAGAAAATCATCTTCTCCGATGAGGCTTACTTTCATCTGAGTGGTGCGGTAAATAAACAAAACTGTCAATTCTGATGCAAAGAAAATTCACAAATTATTCATGAACTCCCATTACATTCACCTAAATTGACAGTTTGGTGTGGTTTTTGGTCTGGTGGAATCATCGGTCTGTTCTTCTTTCGAAATGAAGCTGGTAACACCGTTACTGTCAATGAAGAGCGGTATAGATCGATGATAACCAACCTTTTATGGCCGAAATTGGAAGAAGTTGATCTTGACAACATCTGGTTCCAACAAGACGGGGCTACGTGCCACACAGCACGTGCAACAACCGAATTATTGCGAGAAAAGTTTGGATATTCGATTATTTCAAGAAATTGTGATATTGAATGGCCTCCAAGAAGTTGTGATTTAACATCATTAGACTATTTCTTGTGGGGTTATTTGAAGTCATTGGTCTTTAGCAATAAACCAGACTCTGGTTTTATTAAAAACTGATTCACTTGATATTTAAAGAGTTAGAATAACACTTGTTTACATTTATTATTACCATTTAAAAATTGCTTAAAAATAATACAAATAACTGTGGTGACAAATGGTATTTGATTAGTAAGCTTCAGAAGCTGATTACTTGGCAATATGAATTTTATTTACAAAAATAAAACCTAACCAAAGATAACATTAGTTATAAAATATTCTTGAATAATAACAGATTTTTAAAATTTTTTTTTTATACAAAATTTGCTCTTAGAAGTGTTTTTTTATATTTTACTATAATTGTTTTTCAATAAGAAATATTTAATTATACAGTTTGCGATAAAGATTTTTTTTATTAAAGTAGATATACTGTTAAATATGCAAAAAAATTTTTCTCGAAAAAATTAGTCTTTATTTTCTTAAAAAAATATTTATTTCCATTAAAATGTATAGAATTTTATATTTTATGAAAATTTCTTGTATTTGTAACTATGCACATGCCTAGAGTGAAATTATTTTATTTTCTTTATAATAATAAATTAAAAATAATTTAGTTAAATAGTTGAGTTCAACTCATTCATATATAATTATTGTTAAAGAGGTTATGTAAAAGTCATGTTATTTCGGAGCTGGAACTTTTTTGCACTTTTTCCCTCTATTTTCATATGAAAATATATTTTTTTTCGAATAGAAAGTTTACAGAATAATAAATTTGAAAACTTTAAATATTTCATTTAGCTTATATTTATGATGAAAATAATAAAATCCTTCCACAGACTAGGTTATTTTCGGTTGCGTTAAATATTTATTTGTGTATTTTCTGTAAATTTCTATCTCATATGTACATTTTAGAACATCTTCTCTAAGTTTGTTGTTAATATTTTTTATTCTATACTATAATATGTATTAAAGAGAAGATTAAATTTATAAATCTCTGTTAAGCATTTGTTTTATATTTATTAGTGAAAAATAAAATTTATTCAAAAACGCATACATGTTTAAGAATATAATATCGAAAAGCTACCACATAGTCTGCTGATTTCTTATTAAGAAACCAAATACAATTCCAGTAAACATTAAGCCTCCTACAATTTATATTATGGTATTTGGTAGAGCTTTCCAAAATAATCTCTAATTAAGTTACAACTAATCTAATCTGATCAGATCTATTTAATAATATAGTCAATTTCGAGTAGTTCATCTTTATTGAAGAAGAAAAGAAAGCTCAGCATTTGCGTAACGATTACGTGCGAATGTGCTACAAAATTAATAGCATCTAAGGATACGACGGAATATTGAACAACTTCTAAGTAGTAGGCAATGTACTCATCTGTGTATGTGGGTATGTAATTTCCGATTGAATAAACATGTAATTATTACAACTATAAAAGAGAATTAAGAGGTACCTACTTCTAGACATAAGCTATTATATAAGTCACTTTTTCGAAAGTGTACTTTTCATGTAAATGGAATACATTTAATTATATTTTGCTGCATATTAACCATCTTAAAGGATTATCATTTTAACAATTTCAGCCATCATTTCATTAAATTACTTCTACGTGTGCGTACAGGTACTTTCAAACTAATTAAAAGTTTTTTTTTGTTAAAATAATTTCCATTTATCAGAATAAATTCTCTTAGCAGTTTTCTGTCCTTGTAAAATTGAATCAGGCGACACAGTTTAGCCCACACTGTCTCAATGTTGTAATTGTGAACTCATTAAGTGTACTGACTTTTAAAATGACATATCATAATTACAGTGCATGAACTTTATTCAAACTTCAAACCTCAAATGATGGCAAGGATTTAGGATTTATTTACGGTTTATTGCATTAATTTTATGGTGTTATAAGAGCATATTGTTTTTACGAAATACGAGCAGTCGTATGCGAGCATATACATTTCAACGGTTTATAGGATAATATAGAGTTTGACCTAAAAAGGAGTATAGTATTTATGAGCGGACGAAGTGCATTGTACGAAGCGAATGTGGAAGGATTGCACGAAATTGCATCAGAATAAGTTGTGAACTCCAAAAGTATGAACATTTCATGCAATAGCACTATCAACAAATAGGATTAGGGAGAGCTTTATCTATCCCAAAATGAGCTTTATTTATCACATACTACCTACGTATGCAAAATATAATCGTATATAAGAATATAGAGAAGCTGGTTATATATTTTAAATTAAACCAGCACTTCCATATAAGTCTGGATGGAATTGCTCGTAAATTTTTGTGCTAATAGTTTTAAATGTCCTGAGAAGGATGAAATTTGTATTTTAATAAACACTCTT
Source organism: Atherix ibis (assembly GCA_958298945.1). Lineage (NCBI taxonomy): Eukaryota > Metazoa > Arthropoda > Insecta > Diptera > Athericidae > Atherix > Atherix ibis. Next base: position 95,327,483 of record OY282607.1, on the reverse strand, counting down.
TATGTGGTCAATATTTTGAAACATATATTCAGCACTGTTGGGAAATTATTGTCCACAAAAGTGTTTTTATATTTCGTTTAAAGAATTTTTTCATGTAACATATTTAAATATTTTAAATTCGTTTTTTTTTTTGACTTTCAATTGGAAATATTTTAGTGTTTCAGAAAATGAAAATTTTTATATTATAAAGCTAGTACACAATTAAACAGTAATGGAATATGCCTACAACAGATATTAAACATAGCATCATATTGATCCTGTGGAGAATATATTTATACCATATTAAAAAGGATTATTCAATTTAAATTTAATTCAGGTTTTTTTTTTGTATTATTTCATAGAAAAATAATCAATTTAAATTTAAAATTAAAACAGTAGATTGTAGTTAAAGTTCAATTGAAATTTTTTACTAGTTCATAAAATTGTATAAAAAAGTTTATATATTTTTAACATGTTTTTATTAAAAATAGATTTTTATCAAACTAAAATTTATGGATTTTTCTCATATTTCTGGCTGGACGAATTTTGATTATTAAATACTCTAAAGTTTTTGAAACTGTATTTTAAAAAATAATTTTTTTACATTAAAAAATGTAAAAAAAAGGCTCTTAAAGCCTAATTGATATCACCACATCTCGAAATTACGCATCTTTGAGTACTTTTCACATAATAAAACCAAAATTTATTATGTCGTATAGCTTTTGGTATCATTTTGATAAAATAATAGGTCATAAAATATTAAAATCTATTTAAATTTAGACAAAAAAAAAGTCGGCCATAGCGCTTAGAATTGACGGGTCAACAAAATATGAGCTAATGAGAATTTTGGACCAAAATGTATAGCACATAGTAGGTCTTCATAAATACCCTAGCTTCTTTGTAGTAATTTTTGATTTTTAAATTGTCATATATAGGGTAACTTTCCTTATTAACGTATTCATCAAGCTAGAAATGAGCCTTATTGTTGAACATATAATCTCCTCTTTAGAAACAAAACTGGGCTACTTTTGAATAAATTTAGGTAACAACTGCTCAAAAATATATAAATACTCGTATAAAGTAACTATCAAATTAAATAATTGTACTTTCCAAACCATAATTTATTTCTTCAAAATTAAACAATTTTGCTAAGGAATTTTATACCGAATTCTGCAAAATACCAGGTATATAAGCTTAAATCCGCTGTTTTTAGTTAAAAAATCACATGTTTTTTTCATAGAAAGCAAATGCAAATTTATTTAAAGTACTTGCCCCCAAATATAATCAAAGAACCAGCTACACATTTTTCTCATGTCTCGGGCAATTTGTGGATACCACGCCAAAAAAATTCCTCATCAAGCCATTTTCGGACGTCTTCGTAAGAATCGAAGTGCTGCTCAGCGACCGCGTGGCCCATCGACGAAAACAGGGGCCAGGTCTTGTTAATAAGCGGGGTGGGGTAGCACCCTCCAGTTGAGTGTCTCCAAGTAGTTTCGGACCATTTTTGACGTGTGCCATGTTGCATTGTCGTGGAGGATTTTCCTTGTCATGTCTTTGTTGATATTCCGTCCTTTTTTCACGCAGAGCATGGTGCAATTTGATCAGTTATTGGTAGTAGCGGTAAGCATTGACAGTTTCACCAGGTTTCAACATCTCATAGTAGACGATACCCTGCTAATTCCACCAAATACACAGCATCGTCTTCTATTCGAAGTGATTTGGTCTTGCCGAAGACGTGGATGGTTGGCCGGGATCAACCCATGATTTCTTGCGTTTAGGATTCTCGAAATATATCCACTTTTCATCGCCTGTTACAATCCGATGCAGGAACTACTTTCTTTTTTGTCTGGCGAGCAAGATTTCATGCGGCACCCATTTTCCGATCTTTTTAATCTTTCCTATGGCACGCAAACGCATGGAAATGGCTGGTTGAGTAACAACCAATTGCTCTGCGAGCATTTTTTGCGATTGGGTATCGTCTTCCTGGACCGATTTTCACGCTTCTTGTCCCACAATTCATAATTGCCGTCTTTGAGCCGACGACATCAATCTGAGCACGTTGCTTCCGATAAAGAACTGTCACCATAGGCCTCCATAAGCATTCGATACGATTCAGCATCCGATTTCTTCAAATTAAAGCAGAAAAGTAGAGCTTCCCGCTTATGCTCTTTTTCTAGCACAAAACGAGACATGATTACCAAAGTAAAAATGTATGTTGTTGTACGAAATTGCTGATAATGTACACCGATTAATATTGACAGATGTCAAACTCATAAAAAGAGTATGGCGTGCCCATGGTAGTTTAATACGCTCACTCACGCCATCTATGACCAAACAACGGATTTAAGGTTATACAACTGGTAATCCAATGCAATGCTACATTTTTTCCAACAGGTTACAATCCAAGATTAATTATGTAATTTTCAGCAAACTCCATCCAAGAATTTTTTTTTAAATTGCCTTTATTGTCTTTTATCATAAAATTTAAATATATACAAATGTGGGCTTAGTTTCTAATCATATCTACTTATATTATTACTATATTTTTTTTCTTTTGTTATATTAAAAAATAACTAAATTATAAATACTGCAACCATTTTGAATATTTTTTAAAAATTTCGTAATTAAATTAAATTAAATTGAATCCTTGAAAACAATTTTACAATAATTGAAATTTGAGTTTTGGAGAAAAGTTTTATTTACTAATGAAATATAATCATTTTATTATTATTCTAATATATTTAATTTGATTTACTATGAATACGACCCGATAACAATACATTTTAATTTTAGATCATCATTAAAATTTTCGTTTGTTGTACATATTTAATCAGAAATATTCGAGAAAAAAAAGAATTTATAATATTATATTTACAATAAATTATGTGCCGGCAAATTGAAATGAAATATATTTTATTATATTAATATTAAAATTGAAATTGGAGTCATTCTCAAAATTAATTACTTTCAACAAAATTTATTTATTTATGGACGATTTTTCATCATTGTAAGGATACAAAATTTAACGTAAAAATGGTTTCGATACGAGGAATTAATAAGGAACGTTTGATCGAAAATCTTTCAGTTTTCATTGCTAAATTTACCTTCATTGATAATAAAAGGAAAACTGTTCTTAACAATTAATATTCCTTAAAGAACAATTATACCAGAATTATTTTCAAAACAATCATCGTTTAGCATAGAAATTATTAATTTTGTGTGCAGCGAACCCGCACTATCCGATATACGCGCTATATGCGTAAGCGCTCTCGCCTATATTATACTGTGAGACGCATAAAAATGTGGGAAATTTTACCTGCAAATCGTGTATTAGACGTACGGCGCAATCTATGTTTTACAATACAACTCAGTAAATTTAACAAGAAGCTTAGCCCATGGAGTAGGCTGTATCAGATAATTATGAAAATGCTGAGGGATTCTTCCATGGCAGCTCCGACGTACCCTAAACTACTGGACAGAATTGTCATCGGCTTGTGCCCTCAGCAACCAGTGAGAAAGACTACATCTGGATGAACATAAAATCAATTAATATATGAGAAATGATTCACCAGAGCAGAGATTTCGATCAATCCCTCCTTTACGAAGTAATGCCTGACAGCGATTCCGTGGAGAGACACAGAAATGTGACCAAGTCCCATTTAGTGGGTTAAAGTGCTACACTTTGTCTTTCGCTGACTTCCACCTCACTACAACAAAAAAAAACATGCCTATTATTTGACGACTTTAAAATTTAAGGGACACAAGAACTGAACAAGAATAACTGTTTTATTTGGCACCTACAACGAGTCCTTGTTTGGTGCTATTTTTGGTGTCACCAAACCTGAATTGAGTAACATGGACATCAACCAAATGTTATTTTTATAGGACGGTGCCACATACAAGAGAGCGCTTAAAACAATGTCCCTTTTAAGGACGGATTATCTCAGAAATTAATATCACAAAATATGCCAAAAAGTCATACAAAATTTCCTATATTACCAAAAGAGCCACGATTATTTTATGCATAAATGCCACAGATTCAAAAAGAACTAAAAAAAATGTCAAGGGTTTTATTAAAAAAATAAAATGTTTTTTTGGCCAAATCAAAATTATTAATAGCTTAATTCCTTTTTAAAAATATATTTAAGAAATATGTATAATTGCTTAAATTTTACCTTTTATTAATTTTGGGTTGAATTAAAATCGATAAAAATTGTTCCTATAGTCAAAAGTAATTTTTTTTAAATATAATTTCGTACATTATAAATAATGTTTATAAGTAATCTACTAAATTTATCTACATTTATTTTAATTAATGATAGTATAAAATTATCAAACAACCATAATGACAAATATAAATTAAATTATTATTTTATTAAGGATGTAACAAAACATTTCATGATGTCGACAATTTCAAAAATATTATCCTCACTTTATTATAATAAATATCTTCACCCACATTTTATCTTCACATATAATAAATTAGTAAAATATATAAAAAGAGATAGAAAGTACTTAAGTGGGCATAAAAGTTACAATTTGTACGAATTACCATTTTATTTGGTCAATTGAGTATCTAAAGAGCCAAGAACATTTTTAAGGATATCTGATAAGCGAGTCACGAACGTGTTTGGCTTCTAGAAAATGATATCAGGAATTTTCGTGCTTTGAATGGAAACATTTCACAGATTTACTTTAGATAAAAGTGAATCTTTTAATAAATTATTATTAATTTAAACTTTGGAATTTACATTTTCGTAATTAGAATGTTTTTCTAAAAAATTTGACTACATTGAATTAAAATTTTTTTTTTTTAAATTAAATTTTCCTTTTTTTTCTTCATTTTTTAATATCTAAATAAAAATTTATTGTTTTTTTCAAAAAAATTCCAAGCCTAAGAAAAACAAAAATAAAAGTAAGCAAATCTAATATGTTATTAATAAAATTTTTGATACTTTAAACAAATTTTATTAATTTTTCTCATTTATCATATAAATTTCTCCAAGCTCTAAGAAAATCTTTCAATAATAATTAATTATTTCAAATATTTTATAGTAAATAATTTTTTTTGCTAATAGCACAAACTATTTTTATTTCAGGTTTATTAAAATTTTACTTTTATCAAATTTGTTTAATTTTTCCACTATAAATAAAATATGAAATTATTAAAACAACTGTCACGACAGTTCTAGCAGGTCCTAATAATAGTCTGAAATGTACGAAAAAGTTATTAAAAAATGATAATTTTTAATAATTTTTTCGTACATTTCCTATTGTTATTCGGCCTTAACTTGACCTAGATGTTTTCTAAATGGTCTATTAAATTAAAAAATTATCCGCGTAAATATAATTTTTTGCAAATAATCTACAAACTATAAGGATCTTGTCCTTAAAAAAAACCTAAAATTTTTTCGTGCAATAAAGCCAATAACTGTTATTTTGTGTGGCTTGTGGTACCATTTTGTTTAAAAAAAATATAGTTCATCTAAAAATATTTCAGTTTGACTCTAAAAAATAATTTACCAAAAGGTGTTCAGTTTTGATTCTAACGATCTCCGCTTCTTCAATTTCAACGAAATAAGGGTCAATAATATCGTCAGACCCTCTACGCAACTATCGTAGCGCTCAATATAAAGAAATTTTAATCACTAATAAATCAAGAAAGCAAAAAATAAGCCTTATGGCTGAAAAAAATTTTGTTCTAGAAATTTGCACCCCATCTAGGTATCTCCTGCTTATTCCATGATCATTAATTGGTAGGTGAATCATCCCTAGAACAGAGCTTTTTAACATGAGTAATGTGTTATTTTTATTTCAAATAAACCAAAAAAGAAAATATTGCAGAACAAAATTTATTTGTTGATTTTGAAGTATAATCGACGGAATAATATTTTGAAAATAATGATCATTAAAATAGTCATCTCTGCTCCATTTACAGAATCAAATACGATCGTTTTAATTTTTGACTACCTTGTGCAATAATTCCGGCCTTATTTCACGTGTTTGGCTTTCAATATTTAATTTTAATTCATTAATAGTTGCTGGTTTATTGACATAGACTGTACAAGAAAAAGTCCAAAAGTGTTAAAATACAACTTCTTTGAGGCCATTGCACATCTTCATTTCTTTAAATTATGGATACGTCAAACATTTTCTGCAATAAATTGATTATGACATGGGCTGTGTGGCACGTAGAACCACCTTATTGAAACTACGTATTCATTAAATCAAAATCTTGCAATTCAGGCCACAAAAAGTTCCTTATCACTGATCTGTACCACTCACCATTGACAGTAACAGCAACTCTTTCCTTATTTTGAAATAAATAAGGACCGATGATGCCACCATCCCATAAACCACACCAAACGGTTACTTTTTCGTTAGTCATTTGTGGATTGGATTTAGTGCAATACGACAGTTTTGTTTATTTACCAATTCAGAGTCCTCATCTGTGAAGATAATTTTCTTGGAAAAATCACCATTATATTCCAGATTAAAATCAGCAAATTCGTGGCATTTAGACATTAATTCTTATATGATAATAATTTTATAAGGACGTAAGCCCAAATGCAATAGTAAAATATACCATGTTGTTTGGGCTGACAGTTCCAAATGGAGAACGACTTGAAATCGAATAATTTGGGATTTCGTCAATAATTGCCTGAACAACAGCATTATTCTCAGCACTTCGACCAGTGCTTTGTATTGCTGACATTCTAACAGACTAAGACGACCATAAACTGAAAGAACTGCTCGATAAGTTGCAATAAAAAAAACGATAATTTTGATAAAAAAAAGGATTTCAAATTTGCGGTCGAGCGTTGTCTTAATTGGATAGTTTTGTTGGTCAGTGTATTAACAGTTACATACAAAATTATGTGAATTAAATTCTAATTGAATAGTTTTGTTAGTCAGTGCAATTACACTGACTAACAAAATTATGCATTTAGTATTTAATTTACATAATTTTGTTAGTCACTGTAAATACACTGACTAACAAAACTATGCATTTACGATTTAATTCATATAATTTTTTTTGTCACTGTAAAAACAGTGACTAACAAAACTATCCAATTAGGATTTACATAACATAGTTTTATTAGTCGCTGTTATTACACTAACTAACAATATTAAAAAACTGAAAAAATAATTTGAGACTTTAAATACGACCATACGATTTATATAAAAACATATCAGCTCTATTAAAAAATCGGCATATCAAATGGCAATTTTTAAAATAAAAAAACTTTATCTTTAATGATAAATATCTTTCATAACTAGATAAATCTGTATTATTTAAAAAAAACTTTTATATTTTCAAATTGCTTCTCATAAAAAGAACAGTTTTCCCACTGTAATAAAATAAGTTTCTAAATCTTACAAAATAAATCTGTTCCAAAAAAAAAAATTATACATTCCCAATAGACAAAAGAGTAAACTTTTTAAAATACACTAAAGTTAATTATAAAAAAAAGTAGAACAATAGGAAAATATCTTAAAATACATTTTCTATATAACTTGAAACCCTTTCAATTATTTAAACTAATTGTATTTATTGAATGAATACATTTCGTTAACTTTGATTGACGTTTCCAATATTAATTAATTAATAAACCCTATTTTGGGGATTAAAAGTTCCATGGTCTTTTCATTTACTTTCTTTAAAAAATACTAAGGCAAATTTGAAAAGAGATAGTTTGGTGAAAGGTATAAACTTTTTCTTCTAAAATAGAATGTAATGAATTTACAAAAAAATGGTTTCTTACATACGTCATTAATTATAAATAGAACGAGTAGTAAATGAAACTAATTATAGGATTCTCATTGAGTTATGTAGGGCATGAAATTTGGCTAGAATACAAGAATCATGACTTCATAATTTCATATTAAATTATGTGATGGCAATAAGTACATTGCACAATTCCATCAAGTAGGAAAAATATATAAATTAATTATATACAAATGAACATTACGAAATTATAGTTGCAGTCGAATTGGCACAAGTTACTCGTTAGAAGCCCCATGCCATGGTTGACATATTAACTACTTACACTTAATTATGAGTGCATCCATTGCAAATAGTAGTATTGACATTGATCATAAAACTGGTAAATGAATTATTATTCGGTTGATTGAAAATATATTCAAAGCTTTAGTGGATTATACAAATTAGTAGCGTAGTCTTTATTTTGCCAATTGATTATATAAAATTGAAATCCTGTATTTTATCTTTTCCGATAATTGATCTCAATAACTACTATTCAATTACCGTTTAATAATTCGAATAATTAGCAATAAAAAAGTTTTGATGACACCGCTTTGAAAACTGAACTTTTAAAGGAAATAAATTTAACTGTGGTTTTGAGCATATTGTCTAAAATAAATTTGAAAAGTTTCTTAATTATTGCAATAAAATAGGGATGAATGTTTTGTTTAAAATATTAATGAAATTTAAATTTAAATTAATATATTTATTAATACGAAGTGGGTTCAAAGAGTGTAGCGAATTTTGTGTTTTTGCAAAAAATTATTTATATATTTATGAATATCTATTTTCTCCCCTTCAAAGTAAACCCCACCAGACATGTACACTTATGCCAACGTTTTTTCCAATCCACGAAGCACTTCAAAAAATTATTTTTTGTGATTTTGTTTAGCTCCTCCTTCGATGCCGTCTTTCTCTCCTCAATCGTAGGGTAGCGTCGTCTTTTCATGGGACTCTTCAGTTTCGGGAACAAGAAAAAGTCACAGGGGGCCAGATCTGGGGAATACTGTGGCTGCGGCATTATTAGTGTGTTATTTTTGGCTAAAAAATGGCAAAAGTCAATTTTTGTTCTTCCACAAATCCAGGCGTTTCTGGGGGATTGCTTCGTGCAACTTGCACATAACTTGCAGGTAATATTCTTTATTGACCGTTCTACCCTGTGGCAAAAACTCATGATGCACCATGCCCCTGTAAACTGTAAGCAATACCTTCACATTCGACCGAACTTGGCGCTTTTTTTGGTCGTGGTTCGCGCGGCAGCTTCCATTGGGATGATTGAGCTTTGGTTTCCACATCATAACTACATACCCATGATTCGTCACCAGTTGTGACCCTCTGGAGCAAATTTGAGTCATCCCGGACAGAGTCCAACAGCTTCTTAGCAATGTTAATGCGATGCTGTTTTTGGTCGAAAATGAGCAAAAATCGAAGACGATCGAAAACACGTGCAAGCAAAGCAGCTATCAAAAATTAACTGAACATTCCAAATGGACGAACTTTTAGGCATAAGTGAGAGACAGGAGTACCAACATAACGCCATAAAAATTTGAAAATCGAATATACACAACCCGCGGATATTAAAAATTCGCGATACTTTTTTAACAGACCTCGTACACTCAAATCAACTAACATTATTATAGGGTGGACCATTTAAAAGTTGCATTTTAAAAAGTAAAAAAAAAACTAGTATACATTTTTTCAAATTTCCGGTATTATTCGGAATATTGAACCTTGAAATTTAAAAATGAAATGCAACATCATTCCCAGAAAACTGGAAAATATTGAGAACTTTCGAAAACCAAATAATCAGCCGAAATTCTGATGTCAATTGGCCGCCTCGGAGCTGTGATTTGAGCCCGTTGGATTATTTTCTTATTATAAATATTATGCAAGCCCAATTGAGGCCTTGAAACACGAAATCAAAGTTGCCATTGAAGAGATACAGGCCCAGACAATCGAAAATGTACTGAAAAATTGTGTCGAGCGAATGGGGCACTTTAGTAAATTTCACACTGACGTGCAGTGCAAGTTTCAACTAGATTTGTTAACAACGCGACCTTTGAGAGCATCACAAGTGAAGTTGTGTTTTTATAGTGGAGCATGGACGATGTATGAGCCTTGCTCAAAACGGCATTCAACATTGAAAACCGATGAAAATGTGGAATGATTGAGTGGGCTCTTATAAGCTCAGACCTTCAAGCAATATTGAATCTGGTTAATAGTGACTTCAATGGCTGAAAAAATGGTTGTTCATTCCATATTAAACATTGCAGACGTTTGATTATGTCATTACAACGCTCCCTGTCACACGGTCATTCTCATCAAGGAGTTTTCGTCGGCACAAGGGATATATCTGATAAACCAGCCCCACTATTTTTACTGAAGCCCTTCAGCACTCCTACGAAAAGTGGAAACAACGTCTCCATCAGTATAAAGCAGTTAAAGAAATCTACTTTGTATGGGTTAGTATTAATGGGTAAATACTAACCCATTCAAAGTAGAATAAAATCAGTTACTTTTCTGCCATACTCTTATATGCTTCTTACCCTTTAAAAAACTAAACGAAATCTCATGCTTAGGTGTATAATTTGATTGCGTAAAGAGAACATTATTTTACATAAATTTTTTAATATAAATACAATTTTTTCTTATACATTTTTAACACCACAATTTGGTATTTTCAAATAAATGAAGCCGATATTTTCTGGTATTCCACAAGGCAGCAAACTAAGCCTCCTCTTATACAATATCTATATATTTGGTATTCTAATTTGTCCTAACTCCTCCTCGGATACAGCCTGTAGTGAATCTTGAAAAATACCGAACATGCTTTCGAAACTCTTTAAACGACATAAAGAATAAAAACAAACTCCTAGAAAAATATTCTAAGCTAACAATAAATGGCAACGTACTTTTATACAATGCCTTACCGAAACCAATATGAACTTACAGACAAATACTCTTGAGAATTTCTAAGCCTGCCAATGCTTAGTTAACTGATCCCTTCAGTTAAACATAATAAGTAAATGTATTTATGCTCCCTTTTATATTTCATAATAATCTTCTTTATCGTAACATTAAAGTCTCATTTGTTTATGATGTGAATGTATCTCGTTATAAAAAGTTTTACTTTTGTCTTTGTCATCAAGGAGCTCTCCTATAATTATTTTGCTTTAAATAATATCGATTACTTATACATTAATTGGTTACATGTTTATTTGAAATACAAATATTTATCTTACATGTTAGCTAGAGAGACTTAATTTCGTAACTTTCAAAATAATATTTCCAAATTTTTTTATGTATATTTTTTGTTTAATTACTGTTGCTACTATTTTTTTTATAAATTATATAACATTAAAATTACAGAAGAATATTTGTAACAAAGCAAACCATATAATGTATATAAGTTATTAATGGAACGTGGACAAAATACTTTGACGTAGGAGACATTATACATATTTCCAGACAGCATATCACTAGCAGCAGTCATTATAAATCCATTTACGATATAATACACCATGACGTATATGATAATTTATACCATATTTCGAAAAAAGTTGTCAAAATATTGTATACTCGAACAAAAACCAGGCAAAATTGGAACAAAACTTTCTTGTCGACTTTTTATTTATAAATCAATTGTAGAAACAGGCAAACTTAAAGCTTACAATATTGGATAGAACTACGAGTAATAATTTAGGTTTAGCAGAAGTTATTAAATATTAAGATATGAATAGTAATAAAAAATTACAAATTTATACAAGCATCTATAAAGTCTAAAATACGATTGGAATAGTAAATTTGTAAAAAATTTTTGTTAAAGAAAATATCGAACAAAATTTATTGGAAATTTATTGTCAATTGGCAGACTTTCAAGTTGTAAAACTTTTTTTTGCAAATGGAAAGTTTCAAAGTTTCGGAAGTGATAATCAATGGTTGAGATTTCAGTGTTTAGTGAAAAGAGAAATGTTCTTCCAAGAAATGCTACGAATAATATAATTGAAATCTTGAAAACTCGTTCCTTATTGAAGAACTTTTACCGATTGACTTTAAGACTTTCTTCACATTTTACTGCTAGCCAACATTTTCTTATATTTACTAATCAAATAATATTGACTTTAAGTGACTTGAAATTTCAAAATTCAGTAGATTATTTATTTAAGTTAAAGATACATTATAGAAAAAATTTGTCGGGATTACATATTCTTTCATAACACTTTTCCTCTTCCTGTAAAATTTCCATTTTTCACACATTCCATTCATGCATTGATTTAATTTTAAATATTTTGCAACATATTTTTTTAGATTAAAAAATTATTGCTATACGTATATATGTATATGTTATCATCTAATGTTTATTTATTATTTCAATTGGTAATCAAATACCACTTTTTAATTATATGCACATATATTGTAGTATAGAAAATCGAATAACATAATTTCTCAAAATTGATTTTAGGTCAAATTCGAATGATCAACGAATAAGTCTATATAAATTTGCCATCAAATCTGTTATGCAAAAAAAAAATCTTAATAAATAAAATTACGGTTTTATGTTCTACAAGAAAAAAATCGATTTTATTATAATTTTTAACAGAGCCTCGATTCTATTAAGTTTTTTTAATAAGCTTTAAAAAATTTTTTATTTTTGATAAATTTTTAGATACTAAAAATATTTTTGTAAAAAATTGTCACATTAATATAACGTTTTCAATTTAACGGTTTTACCATAAAAAATAATCGCAAATATTTCGTAACTATTTTTACTTAAGAATAAATAAAAATATTCAGCTGATTAGTAATAATTTATTTATTCATGAAATTTAATAGTAGTTTTTCTATAAGAAATTTTTGTAAATATTTCTTTTTATCCATTTTTAAATATTAAAATTCGTTTTTATATCAATAGATTTAAAAGGTTAATGTAAAATAATCGTTCTTTACTGCTTATTTTTTTTTTATATTACAAATTATACCCCATATTGAAAGTTGAATTTAAAAATTGCGCCATTTTATTGTTTGACGATTGGCAGTTCTGGTTTCATACTAATTTTTCTATGACAGTTGTAATTATTCAATATGAAAAATTTGAAAAATATCTATGTAAACATTTTATATATATAAAATAATTTTATAAAGTTTTTTTTTTTTTTAAATATCCAATCAACTAAAAAATAAATACCATCTGGAGGATAAGGTCTGGAGGACCTTATATACTCTTTGAGCAATTTCCATTCATAGGTTATTCATTTTAAAGTTTGGTAAGTAAAACCCTATTATTTAATAGGTATAACTAGTATTTATTATTCAAGAAAAAAATTATTTATTTTAAAATTTATCTTTTTTAATTATAAAATACGTAACTATCCAACAATGCGTTGAAATTAAAGAAAATTTCGGTGGTGAAACAAAATAGATTTTCGATGCTAATTTTTAACACTAATTTTTTTCAGCGGCGAGGCTCATTTATCGCTTCGTAGATATGTTAATAAGCAAAATTGATAATTATAGGGCTCTAAAATCCTCCAAATAATAGTGAGAAAGCTATTGTATGAGTATATGCAAAAAGTAACTCCCTGATGTCTATTTGTGTAGATATTTGTATGTGAAGGTGTCAGTGGCCCCTATTTCCTAGAAAATTAATAAGGAGACTACGTTACCGTCAATTTTGAGCGCTTATAACTGAATTTCTTTGCCTAAAACTTTTTATTTTAACAAGAAGTTTTTTTTTTGAGCACAAGGTTTTCTTCTCGAAAATTTCCCATTACGCGTAACTTTTATAATACCAAGATTTGGTCACACCCCAAGATCGTGCAATTTGACGCCATAAAATTAAATAAACAATTATATTGGCACAAACTTACCCCATACTTTAGAGTATTTAAAAACCAATCAAGTAATGGCCAAATCACAGCCCAAAAAAGTGCAAAAAAGGTCATTAAAATTACCTTAAAAGGATCGAGTCCTGAAAGCAGTTTTTTTCTTTTTTATTTAAGTAATTTTATATTTTTTACATAATAAAAAAGAATAAAAAAATAAAATATAATGAAAATCATAGTATTTAATGTGATTTTTTGAATTTTACTTTCCAAAGCACCAGTTGGATGGATGGAAACATAGTTTTTTAGTTTTTGAAAGCATTTTCTTATAAATCGGTCTATAATTAAATTTTTTTTATATTCACGTAACTTAATTTTATATTGTATCTGATTTTTTTATATTGATATTAACTGAGTATTCTTTTTTTTTTTTAGTATTGATGTTTTTGTGAATGAACGCTTTTGAAAATATTTTTGAATGTTAAGAAAAAAATTTAAATGTTTTCCAGTACAATAACGACAAGACAAGACAAATTTATATGCAAAATGCCATTAAGTCGGATTAAGACATGCTTTTATAAAAGCTAAAAATATATTGTTTTTATCATGTTTTATTGTATATAAATTTTTTTTTTTTAAAACAAACAATTCTCTGTGATTCATATTTAAATTTATTTCAACAAATAAAAAAATGCCAAACTATATTTTATGTATTTGGAAAAAAAATAAGAAAAAAAAATTTAATCATGAATAGAGCAGAATTAATTGCATTAAGAGTTACACAAATATACTTAAATTAGTTGAGAAAAAAATTGCATCCGGTAAGTTTTCCGATGAATTTTAGTACAAATCACATAAAAATATAAGCCGGACAACTTTCACTTCTTAGTTCAACTTGAATTCGGTTTTATCTCTTTAGTACCAGCGCACAGAAACTCACACCTTTAATGTCTTCCCTTACCGATTTAATGATGTGATAAAAAATTTCTCTTTTCCAACACGCATTATAAATTTTAAGTTGATAATTTATAAATCTCTTTTCTGTTCAATCGAAAAAACTTATTCCTAATAAGCCTAACTTTAAAGTATCTGAAATTATTTACAGCCAGCCAGTTTTATTGAAGATTCTTTCACATTTGGATGGTCGGAAGTAAACAATCTACAATGAAGACGTTGGTTTTACGTACTCGTACATACCATATGTCTAGTTAACAGCTGAAGAGTATGTCCGAGTTTTTTTGTATTCACTTAAGATACTCATATTTGGCGTATGGAATATGTACTATATATGCTAACCACAAATCGAGTTGTGCTCAGAAAGATAGTTAAAACCTATCCAAGCATAATACCTTAGACCTTACATATCTGAGAGTTTATTTCCAAATGATGTTTAGATTTTTTTAGTGTTAATATCATTTGTGGGCAATAAACTTTTGTCTTCAACCTCATTTGAACATTGCATGTCAATAAACTTTTAACAAAATACCGGTACTAAAAGTACACTAGAAGGTATTCTTATTTATAGAGAATGCAGTTTACATTTTAAATAATTCAATTGCATAATAAACAAGAAGCAACCGGAATCACTATTAATTAAGAGTCTTTAGAATAATGGAAATTTCTTCAACTCTTTCCAAATATTCTAGTACTCGCCAGATTGCAACTTTAATAGTTAGTTAGTTCCATTTACTAACCTAATTTAATGAAAATCAGTACGGCTGATCAAGATTTTTATTTCAAAAAAGACATATTTTCATTCCACTATATTTAAAAATATTTTTACGTGCAAGAATTTCCTAAAAAATTAGCAATTTAAAATTATCGAACAAACAGAATTCCATTCGGAACATTGGCATGGAAAATAAAAACTATATTGCACGTATGTGTATACTCAGGGAATTTTCTTTATAGCAACAAGTATATTTTCAGTCAACATCTAATATTCATAAAAATTTTACTATATTTTTATGGACTTTATTTTTATTTTTATTATCTTTATATATCTTGGAATATTAACTAATCTCAAAAGAAGAAGGTAATCTTTGCCAATTTGCTCATACCTATTGTACAGATCTAAAGCTTTCTTTCGATAGTATCCAATTTTATTATTCATTTTTATACTTGTATTTTTAATAATAATATTCTTTTTTTACAATATTCTCTTCTTTATCAAATCTATTAAAAGGTAAAAAAATTCAATTAACATAAGGAAAAATTCTCAATTAGTAGAACAAAAAATATTCTATTAAAGCTTTTAAAATAAAAATTTAACATTTAAAAGAAGATTACAATTTTCCGAATTTATAAATTTTAATTAATTTAAAAATATTCATTTAGCTGGGTTAATTGATTTTTTTTTTGGACTTTTTATAAATTAACTCGGTTATATTGAATGAAAATTTTTCTAAAAGTCAAAAACTCTCAACACTAAAAGTTAAATATTTATTTTTCTCTGCTAATGAAAATTTTATGTACAATTAAATGGAATTTTAGTAACTAAATTTCGATTTAATGGAATTAATTTGACAAGCTTTTAGCTTATTTTTATATTACTGAGTAAAGTTTTTATACTTTAAAGATAGAACCTTTGCTCCTGACCATTTCCTGTTATAGGATCATGAAAAAAAAAAATATCCAATTTGCAATTTAGAATGCAAAATTTATTAATAAATTTTAACATAAAAATTTTGATTATATTTTTATTTGATTAAACTGCCATTATTATGCCATTATTTTAAAAATAAAATATTATTTAAATAAATAAAACGAGACTACTTGAAGAACTTGATACTTTTTAAGGTAATTTTGGATAACTTTTCCGCACATTTTGGCGTGTATATCGGCAATTGATTGAAGGGTTCTATATTTAAAATTTGTGGAATAATAAAAATGGTTTTTATAAATATGATTTTTTATATAGCTTTATAAAAAATATTCCAAACAGCATCAAATCGGACCATTCTTGGGTCCAATTGACATCAGCAAATCTCGGAATTATGAAAATGGCGCATGGTGGGAAGTTTTCGCACTATAAGCGCTAATTTTTTTGTATTTTGCGAATTAGTTTTAATAGTCTGTATATATTTTAGGTTAAAATCTTAAAGTTCGAGCCAAAAAAGACGGCAACAGTCTCTCATTCGTCATTTTCAAAGAAATATGCGCCAAACTCATCTTTAGAACGAAATGTATAATGGACAGTCTTTTTTCGTTGATACAATAATTTTTACACCATTATTGATGGTTTTAAAAGGCCTCATATATACCAATTTTGCTTTATGAAATGAGCCTCATCGGTGAAGAAAATTTTGCGAAAAACGTTACTACATCAGAATGACAACATTACAGCTTCGGACCGAAATTTTAACCAGCAAGTTACCTTTCGTAGGTATCGTACAATGGCTTCTCCGCGGTTATTTGTGGGTATTTAGAGCCTTAAAAAAATTTGTTACCTAAATCGCTAAGCGAAGCTACGATAAAATCATTACTTTTATAAGAAAGTTTTATATTATATTAGAGCACCTTATTAGGAACTCAACTATTCCATAATATTAAATGGCAATTTTTTATTGTGAGTAAATTCAATTTTTATTGATATATAAATTTAAAAGTTTTGAAATAAAAGGTCTACATTTTTCCAGCAAGAAAATGAATATTCTTCATAGTATTTTTTTTATCAGAAATTTTTTTGAAAGTTTTTGTACAGTCATTAATAAATATTGTGATAAAAATTTGCATGCAGATTTTTTTTCATATAACCAGAAAGTACAGGTATTTTATACAAATAACACTTTTGATTATCATTTATCAAATCCACAAGCATAAGCACAAATTTTTTATATAAATATAAAAATTAGGTTAATAAAGTGGGAAAGAAGGTGACACAAAATTATTTAAAATACATTTGGAAAAAAAATATGATTTAATCAAATAGATTGAAATAATTCACAGAATCAATTAATTTTATTTAACTAGCTGATTTTTATAAAAATAATGAAAATTCCAATAAATTTGCAAAGCTTTTATGAATTTTTAATCTTATCGCACAGGTTAATTAATTAGAAAATCTTATGTTTAAATAATACTGAATAGTAAAAGTAAATTATTTGTGCTATTCACGAATTAAGAAATAAATGCTAATAATCTAAAATCAGATCAGAAAAAATTTTATAAATTTACATATTTTCAAAAAAAGTTAACTTTCTCTGACTTATCCTTTTTTTTTTCTTTTTGATATCTAGAAGACACCGTAAACATATTTGACATGACAAACGAAAGCTGTGGAATTTATTTAGAAAAATATCTACACGCCCGATACTGATACTGGCCTTGAATCTAAAGTAGGTCTGTCATATAGAGAAATCTAGATAAATGTCATCCAATGGAGAAGATAATCCATAAATATCGCAACAGATACATACTGTCAACATTCGAAATTATCTTTAATCTCATTTTGAATCGATACAAATTATGTTAATTACAATCAATTCGGAATTTTATTTCTTACGCATAAAAAAAAAATCTGTTTATTTTGATTTTTTGCTGTACACAAAAGAATCTGAAGCAAATTTCTAGCAAAATTACCTCACTTACAGGTTAATCCAAATCTTGATATTTCCAATAAATTCTTTTATTTTTGTTTTGTTCAAATACAATTAATTCATCTATATTTCTTTGGTTTTTATATTATCTTCGAACACTGAATCACTTCATGATCAATAATAAATCCTATTGATTAAAATGTAAATAAACAAATAAACGAAACACTCATCGTATAACAATTTACCAAACGATCACTTCTTTTTCTAACCATACAAAAGTAGAATACACAAAAAATAATAATGCAAAACACAAAATTTACTATCGTATCTACTTGGTTAGTAGCACATTGAAGAGAAATCTAATATCACGCGTGTTTTATCTAGTCGGACTGAAAAATATCTAATGAGATATTTCGTTGGCCGGTGTATAGCGTCAAGTTACATGTCAACGTTAAAGACACTTTATTTAAACTGAACCGTAATCGTAAACGAACTTTTTGTCGACGGATAAGTTTCGAGGTTCCTGAGAGGTCTTAAGTTCGTGTTTGGTCTCTTTCTTTGGTCTGCATACAAGCACACACCTGTTTTGTATTAGCCAAAAAACCGATCACAACACGATGTTAATACTAAAACGTACAACTAAGAAGTGCGGAAGATCACTACCAATCCAAAGACGTACCAATTCCGACCGAATCGCAATGAGGAAAGGCAAAGTCGCAAAGCCGAATTGATCGTCAACCGCGAACAAACTCCAATTCAATACAATTCGATCCAATCGAATCGCAGCCCAACTAAACCAAACAAATTAAAATAATACCGAACGATTCTATCTGTCCATCTAACCATTTGACAATTTGCCTATTTGCCTATTTGAATAACGTCAACAACAAGAGTCAGCCTACCAACATTGTCGGTATCTAATTTGCCTTTTTTCCGGTACTAATTAATACTTAGTATGTTGTTCACGAATGAAAGTTGTTTGGACTGTCGGATATCCAAAGTTCAACCTCAAGAAGGAAAAGCAAAACCAGAAGACCCCACGCCACTCATGACTTAGCACAGAAATCACCTACTCTTCATGGATCCGGAAACGTCTCATTAGCAGCATTAACGCAGTACCATCTTAAAAGTGCATAGATGCATGTTTGGTTCAGGTTTGCGGTAAATGATGCAGACTGCAAAACACTTCTTTTGGTCGGGAAAACCGCGGAAGTTTGCGTCATCGCAATGCAAAAACTTTCTTCCAAGTTCTGCTGTTGTTGATGTTGTTGATTTTGGTTTGTGTTTGGTTGTTGTTGGTATTCGTATCGTATCACATTGATATTCATTCCGGCGATGGTTTTCTTATTACGATTAAAGACACTCCGATTGAGGTTACCGGGACACTGTGGCACATTCAACTCGTATTCATCGGCAACGATTTGCGATTCACGCTTAAACTGCTATTACTACGACCACATCAATAACAAAACCATTACCATGCCATGCCTAGTCAATATAGCGTTTCCAAAGTCTGTGCAAACTCTGTAGGCATGGCAATCGAAGTAACCCGTTCGGAAAGTTAGCATATTTTCTGCACAATTATTGGATTCCAATTCAAAAGCCACCAGATCCCTCGTTGGTTCGGACTATCGTCTTTTATTCCATATTGGAAGTAGCAACATTGTAGATGGAATTTTCCTTGCATTTTCTATAGGACTGTTTGCATTTCCGTATGCGACCGTACAATATGAAACACGGAATCTACTAAATTTAAAATTCAGTTAACAACCTTAGAGGTATTTATAGAATATGCCATTGTTGTTATATAAAGTGTGTTAATGGTAGCATCATTGGGAAAATCTAAAAATTTCGATTAGTAACTGCCTATACGTATTTACGTTGAAAATTATTTACTTTTCTCTATAATAAAGACAAATTGAGAAATATTTCAGAAATACTTCAGAATAAAATTCTAAAATTATGAGAAAATTATAATTTTTCGATTATTATTTTAGATTAGGAAGTCCTTTTTTAAAAGACACTTTCGGTATATGGCATTGAAGTCTGATAATTCATTCCAGTATCTCCTATGGTAGTATGCTAGGGCCCGTACAATTTATAGAATGAAAATAATTCTCTTTAAAGTATTTCATAGAACAGAAGCGATTGGGTACGAGGTCTGTTCAAAAAGTATTTGATTTTTTTGTAGCGTTAGGTTGGTACCCATGTCTTTCACTTATGCCGATAAGTTCGGCCATTTTAATTTTTGACAGCTGCTTTGATTGCACGTGTTTTGGGTCGTCTTCGATTTTTGCTCAATTTTGACCAAAAACAGCATCGCATTAAGATTGCTAAGGAGCTGTTGGACTCTGTCCGCGACGACCCAAATTTGCTCCAGCGGGTAATAACTGGTGACGAATCATGGGTTTATGGCTATGATGTGGAAACCAAAGATCAATAATACCAATGGAAGCTGGCGCACGAGCCAAGACCGAAAAAAGCGCACCAAGTTTTGCTTACAGTTTTCTTCGATTGCAGGGGCGTGGTACAGCATGAGTTCTTTCCACAGGGTAGAACGGTCAATAAGAAATATTACCTGCAAGTTATGCGCAAGTTGCGCAAAGCAATCCGCCAGAAATGCCCGGATTTGTGAAAGAACAAAAATTGGCTTTTGCCATTTTTGGTCAAAAACAATACACTAATAATGCTGTAGCCACCGTATTTTTCTTGGCATAAGTGCATAAAATCTGGTGGGGATAACTTTGAAGGGGACAAAACAGATGTTCATGAACAAATAAATAATTTTTGAAAAAACACAAAATTCGCGATACTTTTTGATCAGACCTCGTATTTTTTATAATCGCTTAGAAATTTATTATTTGCTTATTCACAGAAAATATCCACAGGAGTGACAGATTAGACTGGCGTTAGTGAGAGTGATCTGGAAGCACTGCGGACTTTCCCCCTTATGCAAATTGGTCGTGACTTTCTCATAAATGTGCAGTTCAAATCCGTTAACCATGCCACCCTATAGAGTGTCGTAAGTGAAGTTATGTTTTTGTGGTGCGTTAACAATAAAATGGAGCATTTTCTTTTCAATAAAAAGAAAGTGTTTTGTTTTCATCAGTACAATGAGTTAAATATCAAATTGCTCCTTTACGCATCCTCGGATTAGTTTCTCTCTGCAAACTTGAAAAAATGACTCAGCGGTAAAAGATATGCCAACAACGAAGAAGTGGTGTCTGCGGTTAATGGCTATTTTGAAGAGCTGGAGGGTTCTTTCTATAAACAGGGCATTGCACCTATTGAACATATTTGGGGAAAAGTGTATCGAGCTAAAAGGAAACTGTATTGAGAAATAAAGCGATTTCCTCTCAAATTTTTGTGTTTCCTTTATGAGGTCGGCTATTTTTGGAACTACATTCATAAGTGATGGTAAGTTGAACGTCACAGGATGGGCAGCTGTGGTTTCTGAAAAGTAAGTTGTTAGTATTTTTTGCCATTTTTGAGTGTTTTGTTTGTGGTGTCCTTTCATTTTCTTAGTGTCATAATTAATTAGATATTTTTTTGATTTTTTCTAATATGATTTTAATAATTCCAAAACTGAGATAGTATATCTACTTAATTCTTTTTTATTGATTCTTAGTTAATTACTTGTAATTAATTTATTAAAATAATAATCTTTGTATCTTCTTTTTGGCTAAGACTTTAAATTGAAATTGAATTTCTAGCGTCTGCTGTACGTCTACTTAAAAAAACGAATTATTAATCCTTAGTTCCCCTTTCATTTTTTAAAAAGATATATAACGGCTACATTACCATTTTAATAATATTATTGCTAATTAAGAATAAATTTCCATCTACCAAAGGTATAAGCTTAAATCCGCTGTTTGGTCATAGATGGCGTGAGTGAGCGTATTAAGCTACCATGGGGATGCCATACTTTTTTTTATGAGTTTGACATCTGCCTAGGATGGTTCACCAGACCTGGCCCCTTCCGAATACCACCTGTTTTCGTCGATGGGATATGCGCTCGCTGAGCAGCACTTTGATTCTTACGAATACGTCCGAAAATGGCTTGATGAGTGGTTTGCCTCGAAAAAGAAGGAATTTTTTTGGCGTGGTATCCACAAATTGCCCGAAAGATGGCGAGGGCAAGTACTTTCAATAAATTTGTTTTTACTTTCTATGAAAAAAAAACATGTGTTTTTTTGACTAAAAAACAGCGGATTTAAGCTTATACACCTAATAATTGAAAATACACTGTTTAATTATGTAAAAAATGTAAATAAATAAAAATAAATAAAAATTTTTGATTATGAATCTCGCCTTTATTCTACTAATTAATCTTATTTTATTTAATAATTTAAAAAAAAAAAAAAAAAAAATTATCCTTAAACATAAAAACAACAATTACTAAATTCATTAGGCAAATTTTTCTGAATTTGTTAATGTCTGTAAAATTGTCAAATTTACAATTTGTTTGTACTAATTTCTTTGAAAAGCTTTTAATTATAAGTTTTCCTATTAATAACAATCTTAATTTCTATATTATATAAAATATACAAAATCATTTAAATTAATGCACTCTTTTCTTTAAAATTAATTATAAAAATAAAGTATCTTAATAGGGTTTTGATTTGATGCGTATACCGCCACAGGTCAATGTCAGAAAGTTTTGTGATTTTATAAAGAAATTCATCTTTGAAAATTATTTGAAGAAAGTCAAAAGATGGAAAATCATTAATTTATATCTTAATTTAAGTAGTTTTCGGAATTGGGAATGAGTAATTTTTTTAAAGAAAAATAAAAGTATTTCCTCTCGTTTCATACATTAATTACTAAATATTCTGCGTTGTCATATTTTGTCTGGTGTTTATCAAAATACAAGAACAGAAATGTTGGTTCCGGAAATAGATACTGATATTCGTACATGTACACATATTAATAAGCAGGGAAAGTACGTATTTTCAAACGGTTTCATTTTCTAGGAATATGGCTTCTAAAAAGGCTATGGGAGAAAGAGGAAATTAACATAATTACTATTTTCCTGTTAGGCTATTTTCTGGAGTATATTTAATTATCAAGTATTAATGGATATACCCTCAAACTTATGAGTATCTAAGAAATCATACAATAGAACGCTGTGAATAGTCACAATTTTGCTTTTCAAATTTTCTTTCCGTATTATAGACAGACACATTCTCTTCTTTTAGATCTGATATTGCTTCTTAATTAGCTCACATCGCAGCCCTATTCCATTACTGGTTCATAACGTAACCGCATTTAATCTCAAATCATTTCATATTAATTACGGAAAAGTATTTTTTTCATATTTATTGTACTACGAGTAGCATTGCATGAAAACTAAATTTAAAGTGGGAAAAAATCAAAAAGCTTCGCAGTCAAAAATTGTTGAACATTAACAAAGTCTCTTTTTCCCAGCTAAATTCCAAACAATTTAATCGAAACAAAATAAGAAAATATTAAATATTAACACTATATAAAATGCTCCCAGACAAATTTTATTTAGCTTAATGAAGTAATTTTATTTTAATTTTCTATGTTTTCTGACAATAATTAAATAATTTATAAATAATAACTCTTTTAATGCTAGTAAAGGTGACTAGATAATAATAGATTTCGTGCGTTAATGATGATTACTGCTGGAATTTTCAGTATTTTTTCTTCTTCTGAGCCCTTAGGCGGTCTATTATATTGTATGATTGGAAATGAATCTTTATGGTAAAAAGTAAACTCGATGTTCTCTTTATCATTAAAAGTTATTATAATGATATTACGAGTAATAGTTTTCGGTTATTTTCAATTGGAAAGTAAATTAATATTTTGATTTTGGTAAAATTTCAAATTTCTCTCAAAATTCAAACTAGGATTTTTTTGTAAAACTTTTCTTATTATTCAATAAATTTTTTTGCTTTAAATGTCATACCAAATGCTAGGTACTCGTAGTGTACCAAAAATATAAATATATAAAAAATTATAGTGGAACAGGATAATAAATTTTTTTATATTAAATAGAGGTCTCTTCAAAAAGTATCGCGAATTTTGAATTTTCGCGGCTTACGTATATTCGATTTTTGATTTTTTATGGCGTTATGTTCATAGTAATATGTCTCACTTACGCCGACAAGTTCGGCCATTTTGAATGTTTAGTTAATTTTTGACAGCTGCTTTGCCTGCACGTGTTTTGGCTTGTTTTCGATTTTTGCCCATTTTTGAGCAAAAACAGCATCGCATTAACATTGCTAAGGAGCTGTCCGGACTCTGTCCGCGACAACCCAAATTTGCTCCAGAGGGTCATAACAGTTGACGAATCATGGTTTTATGGTTATGGTGTGGAAACCAAAGCTCAATCATCCAAATAGAAGCTGCCGCACGAGCCAAAACCGGAAAAAGTGCGCCAAGTTTTGCTTACAGTTTTCTTTGATTGCAGGGGTGTGATGCATCATGAGTTCTTGCCACAGGGTAGATCGGTCAATAAAGAATATTACCTGCAAGTTATGTGAAAGTTGCGCGAAGCAATCCGCCAGAAATGCCCGGATTTGTGGAAGAACAAAAATTGGCTTTTGTCATTTTTTAGTTTAAAAGAACACACTAATAATGCCGCAGCCACCGTGTGTCCTAGATCTGGCAACCTGTGATTTTTTCTTGTTCTCGAAACTGAAAAGCACCATGAAAGGACGACGATACGCTACGATTGAGGAGATAAAGACGGCATCGAAGGAGAAGCTGAACAAGATCACAAAAAATGATTTTTTTGAAGTGCTTCGAGGATTGGAAAAAACGTTGGCACAAATGTATAATATCTCGTGGGGATTACTTTGAAGGGGACAAAATAGATGTTCATGAATAAATAAATAATTTTTGAAAAAAACACAAAATTCGCGATACTTTTTGAACAGACCTCGTAGTCTCTAAAAAAACATCGATGAGTAGATTGTTGTCAAAAAAGATTAGAATGGTAAAATAAATGGAGAAGTTATAGAAAATCTTCAAAAGTAAATAAACCCGCTTGGCAGTCACGAAAATTAATTTGAACACAGAACATGATCCGCATGCGTCTTCATTTTTTATTTGAAATTAGGTCAAGCTGGTAAGTCGATATTTATTTGGGCCACTGGGTCACTCATCCAATAAGAAAAAAGTCAATTGACAACTCAAAACTAAATAAATTCTAGTGGCATCCACGGAAATTTACTCAGTAGGGTATTATATACGACTAATCAGGATTATGACAAGGTCCTGTTCTCGGAGAAGGGTTAGAAGTGATGTGAACATTAGCCACCATTTGAACCACGCCGCTTAGGAGTTGATGTCGTTTTGTAAAATAGTGTTTGCAGTGAATAAATTTATACACTGAGTATACGTGTAGGTAGTGGTATCGTTTAGTATATCTTGCAGTTATGATATCGTTGTCATAAGGAATATGTTGGATAAAAATGTTATCAGGAATTTGGCTTAAAAAACAACCTTGAGAGACACCCGCTATGAAAATTACCGTAAAGCTCTGCATTTTCAGCTGCATGCAATTCTTATACATGCGCCTGAGCTGCCTTCCTTAAGATCAAGCTAGTACGCTATTAAGTCGACTATGCGAACGCATGCTATTTACCGACTAAGGTTTTATTTTGAATTTCAAGTTTTCTAGTTTAAAGACTTCAGATACCCTTTTTTTAGAAAACGCTATCAATTTTTCATAGTGATTCATGCCCGAGGAATTACTCCAGGTGAGCTTTTAATCTCGCTTTCCAAGAGTTTTATCATGGACTCCAGGTGGCCTTTTGGTTAGCCATTAAATATAGTATTTGCTCCACTTTTGGAAAATTTGTCTTCTAGTTCGTTACCCTCAGCTTATCTAGCCAGTTGATTTAGGACCGTGAGGATATCCCAAACTATTTAGATAAGATAAGAGCTTCAAATGCAGCTTAACTGTCTGAAATTATGTAGATCTTTGCGTTACGTAGGTTTCTTATGATACCAACTCTAGCGTAAAGCTCAATGGCATATATTTCTGCCTGAAAAATTGATGGGAATTTACCAAAGGCCTTATACAAAGAGTAATAAAGTCCACCCACAACCGTTTTAGAACCATCTGTGTAAAATATGAGGGCGCTCTGTGAGAACCACTTTGACGGACTGGTTCAAGTTAGGTTTCCTTGGCATTGTGTCCGCGAAATAGTTGGCTTCCCGGATTTCTTTTAGGTCCGATACAATCTTAAGATGTCCAAACAGATCGCCTGGTTTAAAGGTTTTAGAATGTTTTAACCTGAGAGCCCATTTAGCCGCATCCTTTTTAATATGCAAATGCAAAGGTACCAGATCTAAAATAGCTTCGAGAATTATTATGGGCCATGTTCTTAGGGCACCTGTAATACCCAAGCATGCTAATTTCTGAACTTTGGTTGCAGATGCAAGGTTTTACAGAAAAGCCTATGACAAGCTCAAATGGCTCTAGTTGCTCTATCGGCAATTCATCTTGATCTTGGTAGGGTTCAACTTATGCCTCTTAGTGACTATATCTAAGACCGTTTTGTGTGGGTTTATATTGAGATCTGTGTCTTGGCATTAGATCATCATGACCTGGTCATCAGCATAACCTGAACTTCGAAGCCAACTGCAGATAATTTGACGAGAAAATCATCAATGATAAATGATCAAAGTAGCGGTGATAGTACCCTCCTTGTGGACAAGCCAGTCACTGAATAATTTCCGAGTTTAGTGTCACATCTAGTATAAAGGTGGAAAACCTTATTCCATAGCCTTAATTAGGAACAATGTAAGGCTTATAGACCTGAAGGATTTAACTTTCAATAAATAAAAATTCATATGAAAAAAACTCACTCTAATCGGTATGGAAATAGGAAATTTTCTTCTGAATTCGTTTACCAAATTCAACTTAATTATTGTCTCAGAACATATACCGATTTCTCAAATTATTTCTTTATCGAAATCTTATCAAAATTCAGTAGAATAAATTTTTCAAATAATTTACAAATTTTATTATTAAGAATATCTAAACTATATTTCGTTTTTTTTTTTTTTTTAATATTTTTCAATTTAATTTAATATAAAAACTTTGAATTTATTTGTCTGCATTAACTTCATTATGATTCTATTCAAAATCACTTTCTATTTCATTGACTATGCCCAAAAGGTAAATATGCGGAAATTAAATAGCTTTCAAAAGCAAAACTTTGATTAATAACAGCATGAGGGATTCAATTTGTGATTTTTGATGAAGAAAAGCAATCGAAAATGAATAAGAGATCATTTAGAAGTTATACTGAATGATTGAAAATTTCTAACAATTGAAAAGTCTCCATTTTCGGTCTACTAGTTTAGTTATAGTCTTTTGTATGAATATATGAGTATATACATGAACGTATTATTATTTCTCAATTTTTTAAGATTCCTATTAAAAATTTTATATAGAAAAAAATTCCACAAGAATATTGTCATAGCTACTGAAGGCTTGAAGATTTTCTCGAATCAACCATGCATGGTACCAATCAAGTAGGAATCAGCCCGGAAAAATTTAATCTTTTCCAAGGTATACTCTTACAATATGAGAATGATGATTTTTTCATGATATCACTGCATGGATGCTGACTAGTGTCCCCAATGGTAGTCGATTTTATTGGAGCTGGTCTTTTCCTTAATTTCTTTTACTTTTTTTTTTGTTAAAAATATTTCGTCAGACTCGTTTTGAAGAAATGACTATGAAAATATTCGTGTCATCATTGAGATCATCAAGTCAAAACGGTCAACAAATCATCACGGAATATGAACAGTAAATATGCGAAAGATCGTTTTTCCCAAAACCAAAGTGGTGATTATTTTTTTCATTTTTTTTTTATATGAAAGTTCCGTCTCTGACGCTCAGATTGTATGAACTTTTAAGGTGATCAAAAGTTATTTTTTCCTTATAAAAGACTGAAGAATGAGAAAGTTTTTTACATATATTTTTACAATTCTTTTGCGAAATTTTATAAAATGGTCAACGGAATTTTTGTTTTATGCATCTGTAAATTTTGTAAAAAGATTACACGTAACATTTTCAAATAAAATCTTCACATACGCAAATGTTTGGATAAATTTCTTTATAGTATTCAAGTATATCCAAAAGCCTTGTTCTGTCATATGAGATATACGCGATATTGGACTGAAACTGAAATCTTTTATGTAGGTTTTTGGTCAGTAAATAAAATTTGTCGCTTTCACCTTTAAGCCGCTTCTGAAAGGTACCACACCTAAAAAAAACCAGTAACTCTTAATATTGGTCGAACTACGAGCATCAAAACAACTTATTTTTCTTTTCAATTCTTTTGATATTAAACCATAAACACTAGAAGCATATGTTCATGTAGGTTTACAATATGTTAGAAAATTAGTAAGTCTATAAAAATGCTTTATTAACTTCGCTCCAATAATAAATTTACTTTAATTAATTTCTCGACAATCTATTGATTCATCAAAAGTACTCTTAATATATTACATAAATTATTTCCATTAGGCTGATTAATTGATAAAAGTTTAATTAAATAAATAATCGCATTTCAATATTATACAAACTTGGAAAATATTTTTTTTTTCATTTATAAAAAAGATAAAGAAGATTTAATGATTAAATCAAAATTAAATATTGAGAGATGCTTTTTATTGAAATTAAGAAGCAATATTGAAAGAAAATTATTTCAATTAAACTTTGTTGAAAGTTGTGTACTTCAATTTAAATAATATCAAAAAAATCTTAATAAATTATTATTTGAAAATTTTCTGAATTAATAATGTAATTAAGAGTAGAATAATATCAAATACTGATAAAATAAAAAAGTTATGTATTCAAAAATTATTTTATTAGGAATTTTTGCAATTTTTCAATCAATAAATCACATTTTATTAGTAAGATTACTAAAAATTACCATATAATTAAAATATAATTAAATTTTCTTTTTTTTTGTTAAATATTATACTATAAATTAAATTTTTATATTTAGTATTATAAATTATCGAAAGTTTTGTAAAATTAGAAATTTCAATATTATCCAATTTACGCTTTAGAAAATAAAATTTATTAATATATATTTTTTAATCAAATTTAGATTTTATTTAATTTTTATTATAATAACTGTATTTTGCCATTTTATAATATATATTAAATTTTGTAGATTTTATACATTAATTATCACCAAATATCGCTTTTAAGGTATTTTTTTAATGACTTTTTCGCATATTGCGGGCTGCGATTCGGTAATCAAATCTTGATCAATAGTTATTTCTAAATGTCCCAAAATTTAAAATATATCTTTTTAAATAATTTTAATATAATTCAAAAAGAAAATATCTAACGGCGTTAAGTCGCACGATCTTTGAGGCTAAATGGCATTACCAAATCTCGAAATTAGAACTGCTTGGAACTTTTAGCGCAATAAATCCAAAATTAATCGTCTTTTGTGAGTTTTGGGGTTATTCTGTTAAAACTGCATATAATACATATTAAAATATCCCAGTGAAGGCCAAAAAAAATTGTCATCATACGGTCATAGCGCTCAGAAATGACGGTAACGGTCTCTTATTCTTTATTTTCAAAGAAATACAGACCTCCGACATCTTCAGACCAAAATGCGGAGATGCATACCAAAATGCCGACGATCCAAAAGTTATTATATCATTTTTTACCAATACAATCGCTTTTCCATAGTCACTTGTAGATTTTATGAGGCTCGTTGATAGCAATTTTGAGAAATGCGCCTCATTGCTAAATAAAATTATGTTCAAAAAATCAGCATCAAATTTTATAGAAAGTTTTTATATTTTATACAATTTTTTCTATTAATAACATCTTTAAAATACTAAAATACCTATTATTAAATATGGCAAACTATAGTCTAAGTAATTTTTATAATAACAAATACAAATTTAGACAATTTTAAAAACAACAGTATTAAATTTTTAGTACTTTAAAATGGATATTCCAGTTTTTTCATATTTGACGCTTTTCAATAGTTTAATTAAAGCTAAAGAATCCAAAATTCTATCGATAGAATCCATAATAAATTTTCATCAGAATTTTTCGAAAAATTATCATCACTGAAATATGTCAAATCCATCTAAAAGGACCATTTCAAAATTAATTAATAATTATTTTCTAAATGGCATATTTTTGATGTGACTATTGATATTAATTAATCACTAATAGATTCATTGAAATATGAGCATCTGTAAACAGAAATTCTAAATGAATTTTGACTTGTTCATCTAATCTCATTTGTTACGAAGTTAATTAATTTTATAAAATTATTTAATAGGTTGTCAAGAAAATATTTCAGTATAAACTTAAGAAAAACTTTAAACCTGCCACTTTATCGTTATGAATTTTGTTTGTGCAAAAAGAAAAAAGAAATAATAATCTTAGACTGAAGATAAAACTTTCTTTCTGAGAAATGTCTAGCTCTAATAACATAGACTAGTTTGGGAAAAAAATTGAAAGTTTCATTTTCCAAAACTGTGGCTATCTATCTTTTCAACTATCTATATTTCTTGCTACCTTACTTGATTTTTATTATATTAACATGCATTTGAATCTGTTATTATTGGAACTAAATTTCATATCATATCAAAATAAGTTCAAAATATTTAAAAGTCCAGTTCAGAATAAAGATCAGGGAAAGTTATTCTTTTTTTTTCAAAATATAAAATAAAACAATTTATGAAATTTAGTCAGCTAGAAAATTTACCATACTACGAGTACCTTGCAGTTATTGAGGAGAAAGAATTAAATTATATACTATATAATAGATGTTCTGCCGGTTCATTTACGATAAATGTCATAAGATACGAGTATACACTGCAAGTACTCCATTGAATATTTATAGTTTTTCATCCTATTTGGTACTTATTTATTTATTTACAATAAAATTCAATATAAAATAATATGAATTTTATAACAGCTATGCAAATGGTATAGGTTTGATGGCAGCAAACTGAAATATAACATGTACAATAATATTTAGATAAACTCTTTTTAAAGATACTATTTACATGGAAAGTAACAATTTTCCAAAGTTTGAATAATTTGCAGTAATTAAGTGGGTGTGTACTATGATTCCTTTCTTATTAAATGGGATTTTTTATGTTCAGAAGTTTTTGCTCCTCCAAAAATCATAGATTTAATTTTATGTAAATTACACTGGGAAACAGTCGACACACAATTTATTTCGCAAATAAACTTTAATTATAGAGTATCACTAAGTGTTCCAATTACTATTATAATCAGTACCTAAATGATATTATTTAAATATGGCCTAAAATTGGTATGTAATTAAAGAAATTAATACTGTGCTTTTACATAAAACTCTCATGACTCAATGAATTTAATAATCCTTAAATTAAATGACTTTTTAAGTCTTTAATAGCTCTTGAAATAAAAATTTCTGCTGACTATTTTTAATGAAAATTGCCACGAAATATTTTTTTTTAAATATAATAACTGAAAAGTTTTGGTGAAAATTTTTATTGAAAGCAGCTTCTAAATATGAACTTCATTATTTTTAAACTAAAATGCATAATTTTTAGAATCATTATTTGTATATTTTCTCCATTAGTTAGTAATGTGGTTGCTATAAATTTTAATTTAACGATATCATTTTTGTACAAATGTTTATTTGATATTTGTTGATTTGATGTTCTTCAGCTGTCCGTTATTATAATAGGGATTGCGATAACCCAAAATATCCCATATAAGTTTTTGGGTTTTAATATATTAAAATCTGGGTTTCATGTTATTTTATAAATATACTGTTCATCTGATCAAAAATTATTAGCCATTCAATTTGAATTTAATAAAAATACAGTTTCTTTTGTATGCTTATAAATTCAAGGGGCTACGAGAGGCAAAAGTTTTATGAATTCCTTCCTCAAAAATGACTTACAAGTATCTAATCTAAATCCAAATAGTTTCGTCATGTTTACTGTTCATATTTTCGTTTCATTTTATTATATTTGGCATTAGCTTGACCGAAAGGATTCTAAATGCAAATATTTCCGTTTCTCGTTTTATTCAAATTTATATTTCAAAAAAACTTGAATAGATTTTCGAAAGTATTCATATTACTATCATTGCCTTTAGGCAAACTTTCATAAACTTCATATCGCAGAAACATATTTGCCTTTTTGTGTGTCAAAAAGTACAACAGGATATGAGAGTAAATATATCGTAAAAGAAAAGTAAAGAAACAGAGGACATGTGTGTGAAAAATATCAAGTTGTTTGGGTAAAAAGGAAATAAATCAAATATGCATTAGCACATTCCACAAACGAAATAAATCAAAATGCTTATTTGTAGTTCATGAATAGATAAACAATATATTTTGATTCCCCAAAAGTTTTAATAGAACTGAAAACTTTTGATGAAAATATTTTTACTGAAAATATTTTTACTGAAAATTTTTTTACCGAAAAATAATTTTTACTGAAAATATTTTTACTGAAAATATTTATACTGAAAAAATGTTTACTGTAAATATTTTTACTGAAAATTTTTGTACTGAAAATTTATTTACTGAAAAATAATTTTTACTGAAAAATAACTTTTACTGAAAATTAATTTTTACTGAAAACAATTTTACAGAAAATATTTTCACAAAACATATATTTACAGAAAATATTTTTACTGAAAAATAGTTTTAACTGAAAATATTTTTACTGAAAATATCATAATTTTACAGAAAATATTTTTACGGAACATATTTTTACAGAAAATATTTCTACTGAAATATAGTTTTAACTGAAAATATTTTTATTAAAATATTTTCACAGAAAATAATTTTACTGAAAATGAACTTTTACTGAAAATACTTTTACTGAAAATATTTTTACGGAACATATTTTTACTGAAAATATTTTTACTAAAAAATAGTTTCAACTGAAAATATTTTACTAAAAGTATTTTCACAGAAAATAATTTTACTGAAAAATAACGTCTACTAAAATTAATTTTTACTGAAAATACTTTTACTGAAAAATAATTTAAACGGAAAATATTTTTTTTCTGAAAATGTTTTAACCGAAAATATGTTGCAGAAAATATTTTTACGAAAAATATTTTTAACGAAGTTATTTTTACTAAAAATCGAAGATATTTTTCCTGATAATAATTTTTACTGAGAGTAGTATTACTGAAAATATTTTTAATAAAACGCTGACAATATTTTTAATGAAAATCTGAAAATATTTTTACTGAATATAATTTTATTGAAAAAATGTTTACTAAAAATAGTTTTTATTGAAAATTTTTTTACAGAAAAATAATTTTTCTGAAAATATTTTTACTGAAAATCTTTTCACAGAAAATAATTTTACTGAAAATGAACTTTTACTGAAAAATCATTTTTACTGAAAATACTTTTACTGAAAATATTTTTACGGAGCATATTTTTACTGAAAATAATTTTACTGAAAAATAACGTTTACTAAAAATAATTTTTACTGAAAATACTTTTACTGAAAATACGTTTACTGAAAATATTTTTGCTGATAAATAATTTAAACGGAAAATATTTTTTTCTGAAAATGTTTTAACTGAAAATATTTTACAGAAAATATTTTTACGAAAAATATTTTGAATGAAATTATTTTTACTAAAAATCGAAAAATATTTTTACTGATAATAATTTTTACTGAGAATAGTATTACTGAAAATATTTTTAATAAAACACTGACAATATTTTTAATGAAAATCTGAAAATATTTTTACTGAAAATAATTTTACTGAAAAATAATTTTAACGGAAAACATTTTTTCTGAAAATATTTTCACAGCAAATATTTGTATGAAAAACATATTTAATGAAATGATTTTTACTAAAAATCGAAAAATATTTTTACTGAAAATAATTTTTATTGAAAATACTTTTACTAAAAAAATTTTTACTGAAAATATTTTTGCTGGAAATATTTTTATTGAAAATATTTTTACTGAGACGCTGAAACTATTTGTAGTGAAAATCTGAAATTATTTTTATTAACCATCTAAAAATATTTTTATTGAAAATATTTAGTGTTTCTAAATCAGAAAGTCTATAATATCTTCCTTTAAATTTACAAAAATAATATTGCAGAATATCTTAAATACACCTTTTACTTACCCTTAAAAAATTATTTAATAATTATTTTTAACTCATATTTTAAAAAAGAAAAAATTAAGTGAAATAACACAATATATTTGATGTTTTAGATGACAATTGATATATTTTTTTATTTAATTCTTTTATAATTTTTTTTATACAAACAATCCTTATGGTCATAGTTGCTAATATATCTAATAGGAAAATAAATTCATTCATTTCAATTTTTATTTATTTAATTATCCTTATCCTTAAATACTATAACAATATTCATTTTACTTATCAATAAAACAATGAAATGATCAATATTTCATTGTTGGGCTCAGTTATGATAAGTAAATGAAAATTTCAAATTAATATTAAAAATAATTAATTTTTTGTAAAAATAATAAACAATTATTTTTTTTTTCATAAACTTTATTGAAACTTTTTATTTTATTTTGATAATTTAGCACAGCGCATTTATTAGACTATTCCATTAAGTTCATAAATCTCTTATATTTAAATTGTATATTATATATAAAATTTAAAATATCCAATCAGTTAGAAAATTAAATAGTTTCATTCGTAATTAAAAAATTTTTCTCCATTTTTAATCGACAAATATTATTTTTTAATAAATTATAGACAAACGAGAAGAACACTTTTGTTGCATACACGTAAGTTAACAAATACAGTGAAAAACTAATTTTCCGTATCCGTTTGGTTTTTAAGAATAATTTTTTTTTTTAAAACAGTTAACATATATTATTATGTATATGATATTACAACAATTCACTTTTATTTGACTAGTCCTTATTCTATTTTAATTTCTATACTTGCAATTTAAAGAAGTTTTTTTTTTTGGTTGACGCAGCTGTGTGCAGTGCTTTTAATCTGAAAGTAATTATTGAAAAATATAATTTTTAGTCTATTAAATATTTTTATTTAAAAAAATTAAATCTTATTAAATTACTATACTAAAAAAAAACGAGCAGAAAATAAGCTCAATTTGTGATTTATTTAAATTAGGGCATAAAAAATTAATCTAATCTCAACGCGGAATAATATAGAATTAGTTAATTATATTTATGTTCACTATATAAAATTGTTATCATCTTAATTAATTAATTTTCCAAATAAGCTAGAGTATTAATAATACGGTCTCCTCTTTCGAGTCCTTTTTCAGTTAAATATATTCAACTAGTTACCATTTTTTTAATAAAATTTCTATGTTTTAGAAAAATTCCAAAAAAAAAATTTACTTAAAGGTATTTACAGAAATTAAGCTATAAAGTATGGGTATTTAACTAAGAGCAAAATATTTAACAGACTTGCTTTTTATTCATTTGTGTCAATTTTAATTAAAAAAGGATCTGTTCTGTAGGCTAATTGTGTCATTTACTATTTCTTAGGGAAATGAAAATGATTCTCTTGTGTTTTAAATGTTTAAGTATTTATTTTCCAATATTTTCGGCTGTTTCGTTTAAGAATGGATTCTATTAATACTTGAGAACTTTTTTTAAATCAATTTAAAAACTTAGCAAATAAAAAAATTTAATCACAATATGTTTTGAAAAATAATTTAATAGTTCATCAACTCTTCTTTAATTAACTTGGCTTTAAGAGTTGTAAACATCTTCTTTTAAAAAAAAGATTTTCGTTTCTTATAAAATACCAATCAATTAATAATTTTTATTTGACCTTGAAAGTTACAAAAATTATAGTTAACTTTTTATTGTTTAAGCAACAAGTCTGGTTCAAAATTTTAGCAGAAAAACTTAGGGACAATTTTTGTAAAAATTTTGTGGAGAAATTACTTTAAAAAAGATTGTAGTAATAATGGATTAATAAATATATTTGACAAAAATAAATTTAAATCTATTCAATTTTAGATATATTTTAAGACTAAATTAGTTATTCTGCAATATAAAAATAACTGAATACATATTTCAAATTTTGTAAAGTATATAATATTCTGGAAATTGCTTTATTTGGCAAAATATTCAAATCTGTGTGATTTTCTAAAAAGGTATAAAATCAAATTTATGTATTGTATATAAAAGTACGTGTATGTATTGAAAAATTCAACTAAAATATCACAAACTTTTTTTGGATATATTCCACATTATTTTGAAGTAAAAATTTTGTATTTTTCAGTATATATATATATAACTAAATCAGCAATTATGGAAATACTAGTAAATATTAACAAAACACTTTGCCAATAAATTATTTATCAATTAAAAATAGTTTTCCATAGTAAAAATTAACAGGTTAATATAAAAATATCCACAAAAAATTATTTTAATTTTAATTAAATTTTGTGTTTAGTAAAGTTTTATTTAAAAGTTTTATTTATTTAAAGCTTAAAATCAGTTTTAATACCAAACAAGATGTAAAATTGTAAGAAATTTCAAACAAAAGTAATGATTTTGACGTAGCTTTTAAGAGACAACATTTTAGTACTATATCTAGCTTTGTGGGTACGTTAATAGGCAAAATAGGGCTCTAGAAATCCAAAAAATATCCATGGAAAAGCCATTGTATTTAAAAAAAAGGAACATTCTTGTGTATTTAGTCTGAGAGTGTCATTTCTGAGAATAAAGCACAAGGTACAGTTACTGTTAATTTTAAACTATACCATAACAATATGGAAAACTTTGCCAAAAAGTTCCCAGAACGCACAAGTTCGTGATTATGTGATGTCAATTGACTGCCAAGTTGATTTGATTTGACACACCATTAGACTGGTTTTTGCAAGATTACACAAAAAAATTGTTTAATACATTAAATTTTGAAAAGTTTCTGTATTTACTTAAGAGCCGAATAAGTCATCAAAAATGATCTGAGAAGGATCGAGTCATGCTATACTGTATCTTTCCAATAAAAGAACTTTTGGTTATAATCTAATAACAGCTCTGTTCCTGAAGCAAATTTTTCAGAAAAGTTTTAGTCTCTATTACTTAAATTTTAAATGATATCCTACACACAACCTATTTTCCCATACTTTGGAAATTTTCTGTCATTAAAATGATTATCTTAACCATAAAAAAACAGGCGAATTCTTCTGTTTCTTATAGACCTATCAGCCTCATACCAATCCTTGGTAAGATTTTTGAAAAACTCATATTAAAACAATTCAGATAATGAAAAAAATATTCGTGATTATCAATTAGGCTTCTAATCAGAATACTCCACAATCCAGTAATGTCATTGCATTTGTTGATCATACTTAAGACAAAAGAGCATTTTTAGATACAAGCGTCGGCTCCTCGGAAAACTCAAGAGCTTCCTTTCTTCAACATACTACCTTATCATACGAGGGTCATTCAACAAGTACTTAGCCTCACCGCCCGATGGAACTGCTGTAACAAAAAAAATTTACCATCGTGCAGTACATTCTTTTAGTAGCCTACTGTTTCAGTCGATTACCTTCATTAGTTTTGTTTTGAGAGCCTTTGAAAGCGAGCGTGTCGGTCGGTTGCACAAAAATGGAAAAAGAACAATATCGTTCGGTGATTAGATTCTTGTTTTTGGAAGGGAAAACGCGCAGCGAAATCAAAGATCGCTTGGATGCTGTGTATGGTGACTCTTCTCCTTCGATGGCGACCGTCAAGAATTAGTTCAACGAGTTTGTTCGTGGCCGCACGTCGGTTTTTGATGAGCCACGCCCAGGTGCCCCGAAAACGGCTGATACGGAGAAAAACGTTAAAAAAGTCCACGATCTCGTGTTGGCAGACCGTCGATTGAAGGTTCACGAGATAGCTGAGACTGTGGGCATCGCAGTAGGAACGGTGCATCATATTCTACACAAAGAACTAGGCATGAAAAAGCTGTCGGCGCGATGGGTGCCGCGTTTGCTCACACCGGAAAACAAGCGCAACCGTGAGACCACATCGGCGACGTGTTTGGCGCTATTTCAGCGCAATCCAGCGGAGTTCTTGCGTCGTTTCGTGACCGTCGACGAAACATGGATTCACTGGTACACACCAGAGACCAAGGAACAGTCGAAACAGTGGACTTCACCCGGCGAACGTGCTCCGAAGAAGGCGAAGACTGTTCGATCGGCCGGATCACCTTTCCGGCCACCGTTTTCTGGGATTCACAAGGTGTGATCCACATCGATTACCTCGAGAATGGTAAAACAATCACTTATTGGGCCGATTTGACGTCGAATTGAAGAAAAAGCGGTCTCGCTTTGCGAAGAAAAAAGTGCTGTTCCACCACGACAACGCGCTGGCTCACACCTCCGCCATCGCCATGGCCAAATTGGTCGAATTGCGCAACGAATTGCTGCCCCATCCACCGTACTCTCTAGATTTGGCCCCCTGTGACTACTTTTTGTTTCCAAACCTGAAAAAATCACTCGCCGGGAATAGATTTGGGTCGAATGAGGAGGTCTTCATCGCCACGGAGGCCTATTTTGCTTCCCTCGAGAAAATGTATTTTTTTGACGGGTTAAAAAAGTTAGAGCATCGCTGTGCCAAGTGTATCGAGCTTGAAGAAGATTTTGTGGAAAAATAAATTGCCACCTTTCCAAAATTTTCGTTTTGCTTTTGTAGGCTAAGTACGTAAGTTCATATATCTTCCATCACTTAACTCAGAAAACTCAGAATATCCTATTCTAACCGGAGTTCCACAAGGCAGTATCTTTGGACCCATTTTATATAATATTTATACTCATCACATCCCATCAGATCCTAATACTATTACTGCCACTTATGCAGATGATACGGCCAACCTTACTATTCATACATATCCTCTCATAGGATTTTAATAATTTACAATCCCAAATCCATAAGCTCCAAGTCCTGGTTTAGGAGATAAAGAGTGAAGGTAAATGAACAGAAGAGAGCTTACATTATTTTCACTCTTTGCCAAGAAGAACTTACCCATTTATACCTTAACGACAACATAACTCCACAATATGATACAGTACGTAATTTAGAAAAAGTAAACTTCTAATATACAACACAATTATAAAACCTATTTGGACATATGGAATTGAACTTTAGGATTCCAACTCCTGTCGCATCCAGTCATGACACTCCAATATCCTCCGGTAAATTGGGGACGCCCACTTTTATGTTCGTAATAACGTATCACATCGTGATTTTAATGTTCCATTTATTCGGGACCCGCTACCAAAAATTTTACTCCCTTTCATTCTATCATCATAATTCGCTCCTCTAAGAGAATTATTCGGAAACTCAACAGACAATGGCCTCGAAATTTTTTATAGTAATCTAGCTTCCGTTAGTTGGAGAAACACCGATGGGCGTTTAATCCCACTTCATCATGCGCTAAATTACTAATTAATTTGTAATATAAATCTGTTTCTTAAAATATATTTGTATTTGTAGATATATAATCCTTACAGAAAATATCCTGGAAAATTTTTTCCCTATAGAATATATATTAGCTGCACTCTTTCTGATCATACTACCTTAATAAAAAAAGGACAGCTATTGCATTAAGTAAAAGATACATGAATATTGGAAAATATTTATTTATCTTACTCATAATAGAAGGATAAATCAGCACTCTATTTTCCATGTCCAAAAAAAAAAAAAAATAAAGAAGAAAATAAACATTGTTGGAGAAGATTTATTGCCTAGAAATAGGGTTAACAACGGGTCATATATTATTATATACGTATAACCTAACCCAAAATTGATGTATCATTACACACTTTTCGACGGAAGTAAAATCAAAACTTATGAATAATGCAGGACTCATTGACTTAAGTGTGAATCCTTTTTAAATTTGCTATGAAAAATTCGTTTTGAATAATTTCCCTTCTCTGCTAATATTATCGTAATATCAATGAATATCAAAAAACTTGTAGCAGATGCGATTTGAAAATTTATCCTTTTTCCATCCTATTCTGTATCCTATAATTTGTAGTTTCATATTAACCTAGGGTATTGTGAATATTTCATCAAAGAACATTTTCGAGAATAATAATATTTTTTCGTAACGTAAAAAACAAAATTTCTGTACTATTATTTATTTACCGAATAACACATATGGTATAAATTTTAAATATGAAAAAATTTTACAATATCAAAAAACGGTTAAAAAAGAATATTTTATATTTTCGCTCCTCAAAAATGCTATAAAAAAATTCTATATAAAATATAAGAGAATATAGAGAGTAGATAATAATATTTAATATAAATACATACCTTAGAATAAATTGACCTTATATTGGAAAGATGTACATAAGTTTTGAATAAAAGCTGCATCATCGCATAAGGACGGTGAGCTCTGTTGATAGTCCATTATCGGTGGTGACAGTCGATTCAATGGTTTTCTTATTTTTATGTATTAGCTTTTGTTCCATTTGAGAGACCTCGACTGATGTCCGTCGTTTTTTGGTACTTGTCCTGTTATTTAAATGAACATTAGACGTGTCTGTACTTCGACATAGCAACTCCTTAAATTCTTTACGGAAGTTCTCATTTAGCCATCCATAGAGTAAAGGATTCGAACAGGCCGAGCTCATACCAATCATATGACATACCGCATAACTAACTAAAATCGTCTGTGTGACCGCATGTTTAGATAAATAGATATCAGCATATAGATTGAAGAGATTTAGCGGTAGCCATGATATCCCGAAAATGATGGCGATACTTATCAGAAGGCAATTGGTCCTTTTCATTCGGCGACCTCGTTCAACTTTCTGTTCAGATTTGCTGTTAACCGCGGCCACCCCCACAGGCAATCTATGCTTTAGTTTATGGTAAATTCGGAAATACGCTGCCGATACTATCAGGATCGGCAACAGGTATTGTACGAATAAAGAAAATGCAGAATAGTATACTCTGCCATGTTCGATGGGCCAATCTTCGATGCAATATGCGACATTATTGATTCCGAACGCATGTAAGGGAATGTCATATTCGACAAGCTGCTTAAACATGAACATCGGTGATGCCAAAAGTAATGCTAGTCCCCAAATTGCTGAAAGTATAGCGACAGCACCCATAAATTGCAGGTTATCACGTGTTGGATATACAATAACCTGAAAAGAATATTAAACAGACCATAAATCGATTTAATGAATTACGTGTTATTGTGTTAAAACAACCAAAAAAAAAAAGGATAATTCTTTTCAATTTTTTTGTTGTTGTATTTCTACCCTTTAATAAACTGGCAAATTTATCTTTTATACAAACAGATAGACAATTATTGACTGGTGTTAAGACATTTTTCGTAATATCTTTTAAGATATTAGCCTTGTTTTCATTATTTATTATTGGTTATATCCTTTAGTACTGAAAATTATTAAAAAATAAAATTTTGAAAATTTTATGTTATATAAATTTCAACAGAAAACGATTTTTATAAAAGAATTTGTTAAGTTACTTCAAGTCGTGCTTTGGGAAAGTAAAATTGATTAAAATACATTTGGAGTTTAAATTTTAATAAAATTTTTTTACAAAAAACTTATATTCCTTAAGAACAGTTGCTACAAGACTTCTTACAGAACACGATCCTTTTGAAATAATTGATGATGACTTTTACGAATATTTCGCACTCTAATTTGTCCGTAGCTTGACCAATGGACAGATATTTTCAGATACTATTTAATTTAAAAGTTCTCTACGTAAACAGGATTTTTTTTATAATTTGATAAGTAAATACACAATGGTGTCAAATCTTGAGATCTTGGAGAACAAGTTTTGCGTCACGAAACTACGCTTATTTAAAACTCTATGCGCAAAAGAGCGAAAATTTATCATCTTATATAACTTGTGGTGCTGTTTTTTTGGAAATTATATATAGTAAAAATTATAGAGCTGAGAATTGGCAGTAACAGTCTGGGTTATCATACCGTCAGACCAAAATGCACACCAAACAGTCACTTTTTTTAGGTACAAAATAACAATTTTTTTATACTCATTTATGGATTTTCTAAGATCCAAATTTGATATAATTTGCTTAGAAACGTATCCATCGAAGGAGAAATCAGCCTCATCGCTGACGAAAAATTTTACGTGAACTGGGACCAGTGCGGAATTGTCACTCTTGTAGAAAAATAATTTTTGTAAGCTTTAAAATTACTATTTTTTTAACTAAAAAAAATAGTTAAAAAAACTATTTTAAAAAATCATTACTGTAATTTCCAAACTATAAAATAAATAATGTGTTATTGAAATAATTCCGATTATTTATTGTTATACGAGGGTCGTTCAATAAGTCCTTAGAAAATCTGAGAAATTGCGCTCGTAGTGTCGGTAAAGGTTTTTTTGTAAGTTGCATTATCGACAGGAAAGCTGTCAAAATTTCAGCTTGATCCATAGCGTAGGTCAATTTCTATCGTCGATTAAAGTTAACGACATTTATTTGTGCATAACAATGGAAAAAAGCGAGTTTAGGGCTGTCATCAAACATCTCCATTTGAAAGGCTTAAGCCCGAAAGAAATCAAAGCCGAGTTGGATGCAGTTCATGGCACATCTGCACCTGTGTTTGCGACGGTTTACAATTGGGTGAATGAATTTAAACGTGGCCGTTCATCCACAAAAGATGAACATCGTTCAGGACGCCCAGTTGAGGTGTCTACTCCTGAAATCATCGACAAAATCCACGATCTGATTTTGAACGATCGTCGAATTAAAGTGCGCGAATTAGTTGAGGCCACGGGCATATCACAAGGTACAGTCGCTTCAATTTTGCATGAAAAATTGTCTGTGAAAAAAATTTCGGCAAGATGGATGCCGCGTTTGCTCTCAGAGGGGAATAAGCGCAATCGTGCAGTGGACTCTGAGGCTATGTTGGCACTCTTTCAACGTAATCCTGCCGAACTCCTTCGTCGATATATTACTGTGGACGAAACCTGGATATACTATTACACTCCAGAAGCGAAGAGACAGTTATAACAGTGGATTTTCAAGGGTGAACGGTCTCCGAAGAAGGCAAAAACTGTGCCATCGGCCGGCAAGGTGATGGCCACGGTCTTTTGGGATTCGCAGTG
The DNA here is from genome assembly GCA_958298945.1 of Atherix ibis. Taxonomy (NCBI): domain Eukaryota; kingdom Metazoa; phylum Arthropoda; class Insecta; order Diptera; family Athericidae; genus Atherix; species Atherix ibis. The sequence continues at coordinate 95,284,287 of OY282607.1, read as the reverse complement.
CATCATTTTTATCGACTACTTGGAAAAAGGAAAAACAATAACAGGAGCGTATTACGCGTCGTTATTGCAACGGTTGAGCGAGGAAGTCAAAGAGAAACGCCCCCATCTGAAGAAGAAAAAAATCCTCTTGCATCAGGACAATGCGCGTGTGCACACCTGCGCTGTTTCCATGGCCAAAATTGTGGAATTGAGAATGGAATTATTGCAGCATCCCGCTTATTCACCAGATTTGGCCCCGAGTGACTATTTTCTTTTTCCCAATCTGAAGAAATGGCTTGGCGGACGACGGTTCACTTCCAACGAGGACGTCATTGCTCAAACTGATGAGTATTTTGCAGAACTTTTTAAAAATCCTATTTTTTGGACGGGATAAAAATTTTGGAAAAATGGTTGGGAAAGTGTCTAGAGCTAAAAGGAGATTTTTTTTTAAAAAACCTTTTTTTTCCATCCTTTTCTAAGGATTTATCGTACTTTTGAAAAGAAATATCATTGGAAAAAATAAAATAAATTTTTTTGTAATAATTTTGTTTGGATAAAAATTAATAATAAAAATCACTAAATAAATATAATACACAAAAATATTTCCTTAAGAGTTATATGAAATAAACATTTTAATAATAGAATTATCCTTGTTATAAAATAACAAATATAAAATATATAATATAAAATGAATGAAAAACTTATGTAATAAAGTATAACATTCGCTTTGAAAAGAAAAAATTCTCTCTAGCAAATATTTAATTTATTCCATAAATATTTTGTTTATCAAATTATGAAGAAATTCATATTAGAATATGAATATTCAGTATCTATAAACTCTTAATAATTTTAATATTTTTGGAATTCTGATATTAAACAGACCCAATATAAATAATAATGAAGGGAAACATCTCAGTTTCTGGAAAACTTTATCAAAATTTTAACAAAACAGAATTTCCAATTAAGCTGTTATTTCAATTAAGAATCTCTTTTTCGTAGATGAACATGAACATAAAAAGAAAGAACCAAACTCAAATATATCCAAGAAGAAAGTATTAGTCATGTTAAAGAGAATATATTTATATCCTCGAAAATAGTGAATAAAATTAATTTATATTCTGAAGGCGTAATATTCATGCCTGCTCGTATAAGATAAATTTTGGAAATCTTTTATTTAACTGAGTGTGAAAGAACTTTTATTGATTTTCGTAAGGACTTTGTGGAAGTTCCGATTCAAATAGTATTACTTATCTAAAAATTTAAAGCTTTACTATTGCAATAAAAAATAGTGAAAAAATTTTCCAATAAAAATTTTGATTTTTTTGATAATTTAAGTTAAGTTAAAAATATTATCGTTTTCTATAAAATTCTGTAGGCTTTAGTAAGTAATTCTGAATATTTTTTATTAAGTGTATCTTTTGTTTTTATAAAAAAATATTTAGATAGAATTTTCTCCCATATTATTTTATTGTCTACAAAAATATAAGTTTGCATTTACCTGATATCTATCCAAAGCTATGGCGGTTATAGAAATAGTCGATACAAATATGCTAGTTGCCTGTAGAGTTCCAATCATTTTACATAGAAATGCATATTTTCCCAGAGCCCAATATTTTGTTAAAATTTCTACCAATGTCAATGGCATCGTCACTACGCATAGTATTAAATCTGAAATTTTTTCAAATGAAAGCCAAAATCTTATTAACAAAAGTTAATTTTTTTTTATAAAATTTTATTTTTTACTCTATGATTTGTAGCTAATTCGGCGAATACCTTACCTGAAACAGCTAAATTAACGATGAACATATTACGGGCTGTTCTCATGATGGGCTTCCGAATTACTGCTATCACAACTAGAATATTTCCCAGTGCTCCAAACATAATCAAGACACTATACATAACTATTAAAATATGATATGCGGGATCATGAATCTTCCGATTTCGGGAAAATTGCTCTATTAATGATTGGTCCACTTGTTTGCTAGCATTTATAATTAGTGACGCATTCACAACACTCATATTTACGGCTGTAACAAATGCATCCATTTCGGAATTGTTTTATTCTGAAATTGATTAAGAATTATTACAAATAAATTTTTAATATTATAGGAAATATTTAATTAATAAAAATGAGAAAAATTCATGAAAACGTACGAAATTTTTTTTATTTTACTTAAGAACATTTTCGTTTTGATATGAAATTTAAGAAATTAACTAATCAAAAAATTCTATCAAAATAATCAAAATTTATTAAAACTTACATAGTTAAAAACAGATCCTTTCTAAATATTGTTTTGATTAAACATTTTTTGTAACTAATTATTGTTTTTTTTTAAATGTCATATAAATAAAAAAATATTTATAATTTTTACATTTTAAAATATAACTAAAAAAAAAGAAACTTTTACAATTGAGATTCTTTGGTGAATGGCCAATGTTTTAGCAACATTTTTATGTTTATAAACTTTTCATTTTTTTGGCGGACAGAATTTTTTACTAATTATAATATTGAATAATTATAACATAAAAATTTAATTTTGCTGAACAAAATAATTTTTATATTATAAAAAAAAAAAAAATATTTTATCAGAGTATACAGGCATAAATTGGGTTATCCAGTTGAGTGGTGATATTAGGTCAGCTCCGACCGGCTTATACTCTCAGCATCTACATGGAAAGGTAAACCTAGCAGCCATCAAATTTTAAACAGATTTTCAGTAACTCATTTATAAAACAGAAAACGTCATATTATATATAAAATATAAAATTATTCAAATACAGACCAGAAAATCGTCTACACTAGTCGATCCTTTTTGGTAATTCCTTAATACTTTTTCTCTTCTTTTTTGCGCAGTTTTAAAAGAAAAAATTTAAATGGTGTCAAATCGTGTGATCTTAAACGCCTTGGGTATGCTGGAAAATCTGTGATAAAAAGTCATCAGGGCCCGATGCCGTACACTAAAACCAGCTGTGGCGGCGCATCTAAATTTCATTTTAGAAGTGCTTAATGCCTGCCTGAATGAGAAAATTTTCACACAACTTTCTAAGAGGCAACGCCTAGTGTCAGAATACGATGGATAAAATCTTCAAACCCATTTTATGCAATGGATTGGAGGAATTCGCCGAGGAACAGAGAAGAGGCTTCAGGAGGACACGCTTCAGCTTGAATTCTATTGATTTGGTAATTGGCGCAGCACGTAAAGCTACCGAGGGCAAAAGGTAGTGAAGGGGCTCCATTAAGCACTGAGCTATTATAACTATTGATGTAAAGAATTTCTTTAACCCGCCGAGATCAGATTGTATCCTTGACGCTCTCGGCTCAATGGGTATTCCAGAGTACATTACAAGGATAATAGAAGACTACCTAAGTAGTAGAATTTCGTTGTACAGGGCGAGCAGTGGGGCGAGATTATATATGGTATTCTCAGGCTCTATATTCCAGAGGAGGCGAGAATGATCGCATCCACTGACGATGTTGCTGTAATCGTAGAGTCAAGAGACTGTTATTTTAATTCGAACTTGGCTATTGCCAGCTGGTCTTACGGTTGCGGACTAGAATACGGAGGTAGTCCTTATCACGGACAAGAAAAGTAAAGAGAGTATTAACATTAGGATTGGCGAACGTAAAGTGATATCGGGACCATCTCAAAAATACCTAGGGGTGATGATTGACGCAAGACTGTAGTTTGGAGCACCTATTATACGTTGGAGAGGAAGCTACGGGATCAATAAGGAATACTGGCAAGCATTCCTTATTGATCCCGTAGCTTCCTCTCCAACAATCGGTTAATTAGAGAAATCTACATATGTGGAGTTGTCTCCGTCTTCCATAGGATCGCATGGAGAGTTCCCTGCGCTTTCCGAATAGTGTCATACAAGGCCATTTGTGTGGTAAAATCGATGGGATAATGCTTCCGATGGTAGTTGAACTCACCGACACAATTTTTAAAGTGACATGTATGTTTTCGATCTTACTTATTCCCCTTCAAATTGGATTTAGTTCAATGTGCCGTTTTTATGACGGAATACTGGAGAGGGCAGAGCATACACGTATGTTATTTTACAGCATCCGATTCAATACGGAGAGAGACGATGTACAAAGGTGCGCTGGTAGTCTCCTGATGACGGAGAATGTCGTGGCCCTGATGTTGGACTCACGGACAGCTTCGGAGGCAGTCGAAATTCTGCGACAACAGTCCTAAAAAGACTATGTCTGGATAGGCGTGAAAGCAAACGGTGGAAATAATTCACCAGAGTAGTCAATTCGATCAATCCCTCCCCCACGAAGTATTGCCTGATGGCGGTTCCGTAGGGAAATATAGAAATATGACCAAGTGAGGTGGTTTTAGTGGGTTTATCTGGTGGAACTAGGCATCCCTCAGGCCATCATCGATCTCATCCGAGAACTATACCGAGAGGCCCCGTGTAGAATGCGCTTCAAAGGACGAAACAGTGGTCCATTCAACATCTCGAGAGGAGTCAGGCAGGGTTGCGTAATCTCGCCCATCCTCTTCATAATCGCCCTAGACCTAGTCCTTCAACGCACGAATAACACAGCCAGCAACGGTATCCAGTAAACCCTGCGTGAGAAGCTCCACGACCTGGACTACGCCGACGACATATGCCTCATGTCCCACACCTTCAACGGCATTCAGGAGAAACTGAATGCTCTGGCCTCCAACGCCGAAGAAGTTGGGATGAGAATCAACATCAAGAAAACCAAATTGATGCGTATCGGCGCCACCTGAGAGAGACCCTTGATGCTACACGGTCCCCAAGTTGAAGATGTCGAAAAGTTCTGTTACCTTGGCAGCATGCTCAGCAAGGATGGTGGAACTGTAATCTACATCCAAACGCACATCAACAAGGCGCGACAAGCGCACACCTCACTTGGGAACGTGTGGCGTTCCAATCACCTCTCCATTGCACTCAAACTTCGAATATTCAACTCAAACGTCAAGCCAGTCCTGCTGTACAGCTGCGAAATATGGAAAGTAACCGACAGCATGACTCGTAAGCCTCAAACATTTTGTGAACAGATGCTTGAGGCGTATAAGCAAGATCTTCTGGCCGAACTGGATAACAAACGATGAGCTGCTTCTTCTCACGAAGCAAATGCCCCTGCTAGATAACATCAAACGCGGGAAATGGAGTTGGATTGGCCACACCTTGCGAAAACCACCTACGGACATAGCAAGGATGGCACTAGATTGGAACCCACAGGGCAATCGCAGCAGAGGACGTTCAAGGACCACTTGGAGAAGATCAGTCGAGCGCGAACACCAAAAAACTGGCAAATCATGGTCGGAAATAAAAAGGCTCTCTCAAGACAGAAGCAGATGGAGAGAATTCACAGAGTCTCTAGTGCCGCTATATGCTCCATAGCAGCGACTGTGTTCTCATGTCTATGTGTAACGTAGAAATGAAAACCTGTCAAATAAAAAGAGAAAAAAAAAGGTGGTTTTAGTGGGTTAAAGTCCTATACTTTATCTTTTTTGATGATTTCCCTCTTACAACAACAAAAAATAATAAACATATCAGACAGTTAAATATTGCGGATACCATGGTATTTTATACAAGAACATTTTTTTTAGATATTTAAATCTATTAGATGCATGTATCGGGTTTTTCAATAGCAACTTGGCACTTTTGATTTCTTAAACCAATCAGTGCGCTGTCACTGTCAAAACACTCAAGTTAACTCAAGAACTAAAGCCACTTGACCATATGAAGTGACATATGTTACGTTCTCAGATTGTGCTCTAGAGAAGTTTGCCGAAAATGATGACTTTCATCGCAAAATCATCTTCAGTGCTTCATAAAATACCACTTCATCCACAAAAAGTGTCTGTATGATGCGGTTTTCATGCCGGTGGTGTCATTGGGCCATTTTTCTTCGTTGATGAAAATGACCGTAACGTTACAGTCAATAGTGAACGCTACAGAGACATGTTGCAGCATTATTTCTTCGATCAATTGTATGGGCTGGACATCAGTGATATGTGGTTTCAACAAGACGGTGCTACATCCCACATAGCGGGAGAAACAATCGACTTATTGAAGTTCAAGTTCGGTGAACGTGTTATATCGAGAAAAGGTCCTGTCGATTGGCCACCGAGATCTTGTGATTTAACACCTCTAGACTTTTTTCTGTAGGTCTACGTTAAATCGATGCTCTATTCCAACAAGCCAGCGACGTTAGAGGACCTTAGAGTCAACATCGAACGAGAAATAGCGGCCATTCTCGTCGAATTGTGTGGCCGAGTCATCAAAAATTGGCTTCAACGAATCGACCTCTGCAAGCGGGCAATAATAAATATTATATTTTGATATATCTTATATGGTTTGCGAGATATTTAAAAATAAAGTTGTCAAGTTCTTATTTAAAAACCCTTTATGTATTTGTTAACCGATACAATTTATTACCATAATTTTTGAACAACATAAATAGATTTTCACTATAGAAATTAATACCTACGAATTCTATTATTAGTTATTAATGATAGGATTATTTTTTAATTAATTTTAAAAATAATAAAATAATTTAAATAAAAGAAAGTCACTATTTTTTTTAGAAGATATAAATGACAATTATTACAATGAAAAATATCTAAGTAGATATGTCCCAGGGTATATAATTATAAACAAAAATTCCAAATGAATAAAAAACTATGTTCACAAATTGCCGGTGTACAAATACGAACATATTTTTTGATTAAAGAAATAAATCCAAGAGTAAATTAGAACGTATGATAAGAAAGTTCCGCAAGCAAAACAAACTTTCATAAAGTTTAAATAAGGTCGTAAATTTCGATAAAGTAATGATATATGTTTCTGTGAATAAACAAGAATATTCATATATAAGTTCGCATATGCGGATCATGGACTATTAAATATTAAAATCCTTATTCTTTTTTCTTTTTTTTTAATATAAAGATAAAATGGTAAAAAAAATAGAAATCCAAACTGATCAAAATAATTTATTAAAAACTTGAAAATTTTAAATGATTATTTTGAAAGAAAATTAAAAATGCACATCAACTGTTAAAAAAAATTAATTATAATTAAACTACGAGGGTCGTTCAATAAGTCCTTAGAAAAAGATGGAAAAAAACTGTTTTTAAAAAATATTTTTTTCATTTTTCAACATAATCTCCTTTTAGCTCTATACACTTTTCCAACCATTTTTCCAAAATTTTTATCTCGTCCAAAAAATAGGGTTTCGGAAGTTCTGCAAAACACTCATCCGTTTGAGCAATGGAAGTGAACCGTCGTCCACCAAGCCATTTCTTCAGATTGGGGAAAAGCCAAATCTGGTGAATAAGCGGGATGCTGCAACAATTTCATTCTCAATTCCACAATTTTGGCCATGGAAACAGCGCAGGTGTGCACACGCGCTTTGTCCTGATGCAAGAGGATTTTTTTCTTCTTCAGATGGAGGCGTTTCTCTTTGATTTCCTCGCTCAACCATTGCAATAACGACGCGTAATACGCTCCTGTTATTGTTTTTACTTTTTCCAAGTAGTCGATAAAAATGATGCCCTGCGAATCCCAAAAGACCGTGGCCATCACCTTGCCGGCCGATTGCACAGTTTTTGCCTTCTTCAAAGCCCGTTCACCCTTGAAAATCCACTGTGATGACTGTCTCTTCGTTTCTGGAGTGTAGTAGTGTATCCAGGTTTCGTCCACAGTGACATATCGATGAAGGAATTCGGCAGGATTGCGATGAAAGAGTGCCAACATAGCCTCAGAGTCCACTACACGATTGCGCTTATTCTCCTCTGAGAGCAAGCGCGGCACCCGTCTTGCCGAAATTTTTTTCACAGACAATTTTTCATGCAAAATTGAAGCGACTGTACCTTGTGATATGCCCGTGGCCTCAACTAATTCGCGCACTTAATTCGCCGATCGTTCAAAATCAGATCGTGGATTTTGTCAATTATTTCAGGAGTAGACACCTCTTTTGTGGATGAACGGCCACGTTTAAATTCATTCACCCAATTGTAAACCGTCGCAAACACAGGTGCAGATGTGCCATGAACTGCATCCAACTCGGCTTTGATTTCTTTCGGGCTTAAGCCTTTCAAATGGAGATGTTTGATGACAGCCCAAAACTCGCTTTTTTCCATTGTTATACACAAATAAATGTCGTTAACTTTAATCGACTATAGAAATTGGCTTACGCTATGGATCGAGCTGAAATTTTGACAGCTTTCCTGTCGATAATGCAACTTACAAAAAAAAATCTTTACCGACACTACGAGCGCAATTTCTTGGATTTTCTAAGAACTTATTGAACGACCCTTGTAATTCAAGGATAATAGGCACATTAAACATTGAATTGCAATGGGTTTTTTCTTAGAATAAGATATTAAGTTTAAATGAGCTTATTCGCTATAAAATGTATAAAAATATTAGAGTAATAAAAAAATATTGATTGCTTCTCATATAAATTGGAATTGTTATCAAAATATTTCAAGTTGCCTTTGGCTTAAATCAGGATCAAATGTTATATATTTGAAGCAAATGTGTAATTGAACATAAAAATATATCCTCGAATGAAAGTGATGTAAATCAACAATTCGAATATACCTTAAGGACATGAATTATTTGCACAGAGGAGGTTAAATATATTCAGGCATTTTGCCATAAATTTTAAATACACTTCATTGAGACGCCTTTAAACTATTTTATTACTCAACAACAATTTTAAACTCAACTTAATATTCAATTTAATAAATAATTAAATTTTCATTTCAATTCCCATAATATAATTAATTAATAATTTTTAATTATTGTTATTAAAAACAAATTTGCATATTTCTAAATATTTTAGTTTAATAAACTTTACATTGAAAAACATTTTTTTTTGAGATTAAAAATTATTCTCATGAAAGTTTTACAATTTTCTAATGAAAATTAAAGCTTATTTACATGTGAGATTGAAGCAATAGTTTTTGATTAGTTAGACATTTTTCTAATTACCTAGTCATAAATACATATCTAAAAAAAAAGACAATTAATAATTAAAATTCACAAATATATTCCCTATTGGATTTTCAACAGACAAATTTTATAATACAAACTATTAAAACAAATATAAAAAAAAACAAAGATAAACTAAATTTTTTAACTAACATTAAGGTATAATTTTAAGGTAAAAGTTTTAATAAAAATTTCATTTAAATAAATTGAAATATGAAATAACCTTTCACGTTATTAAAATTTTATAACAAACTTTCTGAAATTGTTGAGTTTATTCGAAAACATATTGAAAATATCAAATTTCGTTTCCTTTGAATCATAATAATTTTCTATTTAAGATATTTTCATATTTTAAATATTATATGAGGAAATTTTTAAATTATTTTTAATGCACTAAAAAATTATCGTTTATTAATTTTTAATTAATACCATTATTTATGTTATATTATATTATTTCTCTTAATATCACATTTCACAAGGGAGGAATCTCTTTTTCTGATAAAAACTCATTCATGGCGTCAAATTGTCTGCAATTACCGATATAACTCGATGAACTATTTTTCTGAGCCTTTTAAGGACTTTCTTATAAAAAAGTATCCTCTTTATGGAGAGAATATTTTCCTTGGTTTCCGTTGTTGGTCATGAAGTTTGTGAAATTCATCTTTCAGTATTCTTCGACTCTCCAAAAAAAAATGCTAATGCTACCATAAAACATATGCTTTTAATTTTATATTAAAATTCATAAATAAAAAAAACAATTTCAGACCATTTTAATATTTATCTAAATTTAAAAAAAAATTCCTTAAAATGTCAAAAGCAGCCATTAGTAAATAATAGAATTGTTAACTCACCATAAGGAACATAAGAAATTTAAATGACAAAGAACTTTTTTTTGTAATTGTTTAATGGCCTTATTCCCAGTAAAAACTAATCTTCCTAAGGAAAGTGCAAACTTAACTTTTACTGTTAACGAGATGCTTTCTTGTATGAAAAATGGTAATTACTAATAAATAAACGTCTTATGAAGGTTATAATAACATTATAATTATCATATTTAGTAAGAGTAAAAACTTACTAAACTTCTATTATGTATTGTCGACGAAACACATTAGCTTACATAAATTGTATCTGCACTGGACTCAGTTTTGAATATTCCTTGTTTTGATAAATTCAAAATAAATCTTAATTAAAGACGATAAATTTTATTAAAAACAAATTTATGATTTTATGTTTTCCTAATCAAAATTACTTTTGATTAAAAAACTATATATTTTTATATGTTTAAATCTTAAACATAAGCAAATTTGTCAGTAATTTATATTTAAAAAAAAATAACGAATATAAAAAATTCATTAACAATGCACATTAATTCGAATCCTTAAAAAAAATTAATAAATGTGCATTTTTAAGAATAAAAATTCAGATATTTATATAAAATATTTCGTTATTCTAAAAAAAATTATTTGAATAGTTTTTAATTTAGATTTCAGAAATTGAATCGCTCGCTATATTTTTCGTACTAGTTTTGCTGCTAGTGAAAACAATGAGAAAACATTATTTTGTCAGGTAGGGCTATATGATTTACTTATCTGCGAAAGCATCAAAACTAGCTAAAAATCCAACTTTAAAAAAAAGTACGATGTGTAGCTAATACGCCTAAAAATCAAGCAAAAATTAAGCCCCGCAGCCAGGTTGAAAACAAGCAACAAATCTAGCAGGTAAACAAGCACGAAAACTAGCGTCGTGTGCAAACGGCTTATTTTCGGTACATTTACCGGCGAAATATGTAAAGTAAATTTATTTTTAAATCCAAACATTACTTTGCTGGTCACGCCGTAATAACTACGATCGACTCCATAACCTAAAACGATAGTTGAAATGCCTATTTCTCTATCTTCGTCTTCTTTCAAAAATTATTAAATATACAATAATTGCTATTAATTTGTAGCTTCTGATATAATCGGATTGATATTTATTTTGGTTGATATTTGAACCATTACCGCGCAAGCATCAAAACAAGGTACATGCTTCTAGAACATTCCAGAATCGAACCTTCTGGAGTACTCTGAACCTCTTTGGAAACGCTTTTCTAGAATATCCCAGAACACGCCGTGTAAAAATATCATTTTTCTAATTCAATTAATTTTTCTTAATTAGTTATTATTTTAAATTAAAATTTTTTCCAAAGTTTTTTATTATGAAAAATTAGTATTGTTGAGATGATATAACTCTCCGGGTAACCCAGAAAGAAGATATGATTTCTTAAGGCTAAAGAACAGCTCCAACTGCTGACATGAAAAGAATTCCGCAAACATAATTTCCATAAAAACTCTGCGCAAATAGTTTAATAAAAATTTACAACCATTGTGAATAGAAAATAATATTTTTTGTATGATAAATAAAATATTTGGTAATGAAAAACGTATTATCCTTTTAGAATTCATATATGACGATGACCTGTAAACAAAAATATATAAAATCTGGCAATTTTGCAAAGAAAACTATCAAAACTTTGCTATGAAAACTAAAAATTAATTTATGGATATTTGTAGATATTCTACATTTTATGTTAAAAATATTTAAATTCAATTTATATAAAATTCCAATTTACTTCTTAAGGCAATTCTCATTTTCTTATCAAAATATTATTGCTCAACAAGAAAATTAATAGAACATATTTACAAGGGCATGAAATGTTTTAATAGCATATAATTAACAATTATTACGTATATTTGAATATATTGGTAACCAGGTGCTAATAACTATATTTTCCAATCAAATATTAGAAAATCTGTTGTGCTATTTATGTAAGTACGATTATTTGTTATAGTTCCATAAATGCTCAGTATTCATCTAAATGGCTATGTTTCGATAAATAAACTTATTAAAGCGGTTTGTTCACGTGGCAAATGTTATCCTTTCTGCACAATCCCAAAGGAGTAGAAGTTCCAACATTTTCTTATATTTTCATAAGACTTATTGGTTCATTAGAGCTTACTATGTTTCCGTTGCAATAACATAAGGAAATACAAATTATTAAGATTTATAGTTGCAATTAGTGCAGTTTTGACAATTTATATAAATCTCTTGGCATTTTGTGGTTATTAATTAAAAGTATAGTAAAACCTCGACTTACGTAAGTAATTCCTTTCGAAGGTTCCCATGTAAGTCGAACAAATTTAATTTAAGATATTTTTGATATAATAAAAGGTTTCCGAATAAGAGTGATATGATTTCTTTTTTTAAAAAAACATATACTAATTGTTAAGGAAATTCAAATATTTTTTATTTATTGTGAAATACAATCGATACAATTAAATACTGAATAAAACGTCATTCAAATGCCCACCACGACTTCTCTTTCAGGAGCGAATTCGATGAACCCAATTTTCGAGCACTTTTTCCACTAAATCAAGTCGTATGTCATGAATAGCACGTTCAATATTGACTTCTAAAGCTTGAAGAGAGTCTGGTTTATTGCTTAAGACCAATGACTTCAAATAACCCCACAAAAAATAGTTTACTGGTTTTAAAACACATCTTCTTGGAGGCCATTCAATGTCACAATTTCTTAAAATAATCGAATCTTCAAACTTTTCTCGCAATAATTCGGTTGTTGCACATGCTGTGTGGCACGCAGCCCCGTTTTGTTAGACCCGGATGTTGTCAAGATCAACTTCTTCCAATTTCGGCCATAAAAAGTTGGTTATCATCGATCTATACCGCTCTCCATTGACAGTAACGGTGTTACCAGCTTCATTTCGAAATAAGTACGAACCGATGATTCCGCCAGAGCAAAAAACCACACCAAACTGTCAATTTAGGTGAATGTAATGGGTGTTCATGAATAATTTGTAGATTTTCTTCGCACCAGAATCGACGGTTTTGTTTATTTACCGCACCACTCAAATGAAAGTGAGCCTCATCGGAGAAGATGATTTTCTTAAAAAAATCGTTATTGTTTTCAAGTTGTTCCAAGACAAAATCAGCAAATTCACGACGTTTACGGTAGTCCAATGGCTTCAGTTCTTGAGTGATAACAATTTTATATGGATGCAAGCCCAAATCCTTTCTCAAAATCCGCCAGGTTGTGGTTTGAGACAGTCCCAATTCTTGAGAACGTCTTGGAATCGATAAATTGCGGTCTTCAGCAACACTTGCCTGAACGGCAGCAATATTTTCATTACTTCGAGCGGTTAGTTATCTTATTGGCACTTGAACATAAAGTAAAGAAAATGTACGGTAAAAATTTTTAACAATTCGACGAATAGCGAGCACAGTTGGACGATTATTACGACCATAAAATGGCAAAAGCCGACGAAAAGTTGCAATTGGAGAACGATTATTTTGATAATAAAATTGAATAATTTGTCAAAAATTTATTGACTCATACATACTTTTTGATTGAATTGATTTGGAAATATTCTTTATGGTCCTTGGATTTTCACTATGGTTAATTAGAAATGGCTTGATTTTGCGATCTCCTGCGGCATTTCCACCAAGTAAAAGTGTTAGACACCTTAAAACCCGGCATAGATTTTCTAGTAGGAATATATATGATCAACCTGACTTTTTTTTAACAATATATATGTTGACGACCGTGGTTGGGTCAATCCTGCTGTATATTGCACAAATTTGGGCATATGGGTTGATTAGACCAACCTATATACGTGGAGTTGTCTCACTCTATCATTGGAGTACCATACCAGACCATTTGTGTTGTATAGATCGAAATATTTGCCATTGAGCGGCAGAGTCTGCATCGCCAAAGTCGTCCGTGTTACGTGGTGCCGCGATCCGAGGCTCGTACGGAGATGGAAATACCGTGGATAGATCAATGACATGGTGATGTTGGCTGCTACCTATCCCAATTTTTGACAGGACACGGATATTTTCGGGATCACCAATTCCGCTTTAAATTGTAGTCCAGCACAATGCACTCTTTTTGTGATGGGATGCTGGAGAGCGCGCAGCACGTGCTCTTTTACAGAAACACATCAGTTTCTTAGAAATCTGGTTTAAAAGGTGGAGAGTAAAAGTAATTAAACAAAAATGTGCACATGTTACTTTTACATTCTGCATAAAACAGGCTCCTGATATAAACCCTAAATGGAACTAATATTTCACAAAAACGGGTCTGCGTTACCTTCGAAACATCATATTCGACAAATGTTTAGCCTGAAACTTTCACACGAACAACTTAAGGAAATTAACTTAATGGACGATATAAATAATTACTTCGACTCCTAGACAGTGGGTCTACAATAACAACAAAAAGCAAACTTTTACTATACAAGTCGGTACTGAAACCTATATGGACTTACGGACTCGAACTTTGGCATCCGACTAAACATTCCAATTCTCTTTCAATCAGCACCCTACAACCCCGAATTTTTCGAAAAATTGTCAATGTTCCCTTTTATGTGCGAAACACGGTTATCCATCGTGACCAAAACGTTGAATTTGTTCGTGAACTGTGCATGTCCCCTTTTTAAAAAAAAAAATTACATTCGCGTTTATCCTACCATCCTTATCCTTCAGCAAAAGAACTGTTTTCTCCCACCCTTCCATTACACACCCATCAACGTTTAAAACGGTAATGGCCTTGTGATATTTTAAATCTATAAAATAAATCATCCCGTTCTTGTAAAATCATCGATGAGTATATTCCCCTACAAGTTTTTATGTCCTTGCATCTCCCCTGAAAAAATCTTCTTGTCGCAATATGAGGTCTGTTCAAAAAGTATCGCGAATTTTGTGTTTTTTCAAAAATTATTTAATTATGCATGAATATCTATTTTGGCCTTCAAAGTAATCCCAACCAGATAATATACACTTGTGCCAACGCTTTTTCCAATCCTCGAAGCACTTCACGAAAATCATTTTTTGTGATCTTGTTCAGCTCCTCCTTCGATGCCGTCTTTAAATCCTCAATCGTAACGTAGTGTCGTTCTTTAATGGGGCTCTTCAGTTTCGGAAACAAGAAAAAGTCACAGTGGACAAGATCTGGACAATACGGTGGCTGCGGCATTATTAGTGTTTTGTTTTTGACAAAAAATTCGTGCAAAAGCCAATTTTTGTTCTTCCACAAATCCGGTCGTTTCTGGTGGATTGCTTAGTGCAACTTGCGCATAACTTGTAGGTAATATTCCTTATTGACCGTTCTATCCTATGGCAAGAACTCATGATGCACCACACCTCTGCAATCGAAGAAAATTGTAAGCAAAACCTTCACATTCGACCGAATTTGGCGCGGTTTTTTTGGTCTTGGCTCGTACGGCAGCTTCCATAGGGATTATTGAGCTTTGGTTTCTACGTCATAACTACTCGTATAAGCCCATGATTCAATTTTGGAGCAATTTTGGATCATCGCGGACAGAGTCCGGACAGCTCCTTACCAATGTTAATGCGATGCTCTTTTTGGTCGAAATTGAGCAATTTTGGTATGAATTTCGCGGCGACCCGTCTCACGCCAAATCATTGGTAAAAATCGAATCATTGGCGGCACGCTTTACCTCGTTCACATCTTCTCGGCCCTCTGAGAACATTTTGTACCACCGATAAACATTGCTTCGGTCCAAGGTAGCTTCACCATATGCCACAGTCAACATTCGGAAAATTTGATACAGATTCTCTGATTCATTTTTGGAATGGGCAAAAATCTAAGACGTGCCAAAATACGTGCAAGCAAAGCAGCTGTTAAAAATTAACTGAACATTCAAAATAGCGCCACAAAAAAAAATCGAAAATCGAATATACGTAACCCGAGGAAATTCAAAATTCGCGATACTTTTTGAACGGACCTCGTATATTTGTTTTTATTTAATTATAATTAATTTTTTTCAAACAATTATAACTAAAGTTTCTTTTTTTAATTCTATATAAATTAAATTTAATATCTCTTATAGAAAATATCAACTGTGTTCAACTATTTGAAATCTATTTAAATATTTCCTTACCAATAATAAGTTAAGGTTTATATAAATTAATTTTTGTGACTGCCTATTAATGTTGCGAAATAAACAATTTGTGGCATATTTGTTGCTATAAACATTTTAATGTTGCAAAGAGAAAATAACTCTTTCGTTTAGTAAAATGATTACTTACGTGTACACGTATAGTGTTGATTCTATGCATTACTACTAATACTAAAGTTAAAAAGTTATTATCATTATTTTTTCGAAGTTAATAAATGTAATGTAAATATACTGTTCTTATGTTTTGTAGATAATCATAATAATAAATTTTTTTTTTGCATACTGAACTGATAAGAGTACTATTATATTCGATAAATTCCTGCTATAATAAGGTAAAAAAATATTCGATCAAACTGATGTTTTGACATTTTTATAACATAATATTTTCGATAATATTAGCTCACTACTATATTATATGATAACAGTTTTATGAAATTCTAATTCTACCGAAATGTTTATAACTTTTATGAGACTTTTTCGAAAAACTGAATGATTCATATTGATGATTGTTTTTTACGAAAAATATCTAA
Organism: Atherix ibis; assembly: GCA_958298945.1. Classification (NCBI taxonomy): domain Eukaryota; kingdom Metazoa; phylum Arthropoda; class Insecta; order Diptera; family Athericidae; genus Atherix; species Atherix ibis. The sequence continues at coordinate 95,267,816 of OY282607.1, read as the reverse complement.
TGGAAAAAATAATAAGAATGATACAACGTAAATTGATAGCAGAAAAAAGTTATGTATGATTGTTTTTTTTACATATTTCCATTATGCTACTACTATGAGTAAACACTTCTCAATTTATGATGGACATAAAATTACAAGCTTCAATGGAAATTTCACGATTTTCGTTAAGATAATATTCAATATTCTAATCTGTTACTAATATACAATATAACAAAAGCTGTTATATACTAGATTCAAGTAAAATTATTATTGTAATACTGGATCTAGAATTCAAATTGAAGTACCCAAACTAAGCTGGTGTTAAATTACTAACAATAAATTTTATTCACCTGTGCTTTGGGTACCCTTGATATTGGGATCATTTGGCGTGCTTAACATTTTAGCTTATTTATCACTGAATTGATATTTATCATTACATATTGTATTAGCATTCCCACTTCGATAACCATTTATCTTATAAGTACACTCTCAAGTGTTCCCGTGTTTATTATAATAATATCAAACACCTGTAAGTGAGTCAAGTGGTTTTTAACAAATAGGGAGATTAAATTGATGCTCTTTAAATATCAACAAACATACATTAAAAGTTTGTTTGTTTATTTATTTTGAACTTACGTACAATATTTATACTCATTTACATTTTGATTAAATTTAATGCATAAATTCATGGAATATATTTCGCATTGTTTTCCTATTAAATTCGATAGTATATGAATATTATCTCCACTATGAATTAATAAGATTAACCTGGCATGTATATTGACTATGAACTATTTATTGTTACAGCATAAATTATTATAAATAATAAATAAATTTTAATTTTAATTTAAATATGCATTGAAAATTATTTTCGAAATGCAATTTATATGAAATAATAGGTTTTTTTACTCACAAGTATTGTGATGTGGAAAATCAGAAAAATAATTTCTTTTTGAATTAATTTATAATTTCTTTTGGGTATTTTTGATTATTGTTCAGTAATTTATTGGGATTTGCATGAAATTTTTTTTTGCAACTAGTTTTGAGTCATAATTTACTACAGACTTAATATATGACAGGAAAATTTAATATGATTTATCATAGGCTAGTTAGTTTTGCAGTTTATATTTTAAGAGTTATTGGAAATATGAAATAAATATCATCTTGCATCCTACTGAGTTCTTATAGTTAATTATAATTATATATTTGATAATATATTTTATATTGATGGAATAATAAATTAGCAATGAATATGTAGGTATTCTCATTTTTGCCATTGAATATTGATATCTTCATAACTTAAATCCTATTCGTTGTATTTTCTTTTAATAGCAAATAAATTGCCTCCTTTAATATGTAGTAGGTAAATTTATATATTAAGAAAAAATATATTAATAATAATAGTATAGTTAAAAATTAGAAGATTTTTCTAAAGACAATTTTAACTATTTATGAAAAATATCAATCTATAAAGTGTAAGGATGGCTATATCGTTAGCATAAATTGCAGATAGTATATTACTGTAATAAGGCATGTTGTAAATGATTGGTTCTAGCATACTGCCTTGAGGGACATTGGTGGAGATAGGATAAATGTCAGCTATCTGAAATTATTGGTCTGTGAGATACGATTTTAGAATGTAGAAATAACGAGAGGTTAGGACTCGCTGCAACTTCAAAAGTAACAAGCATTTTGAATAGTAAAGTCCCCATAACATAAAAGAAAAGATTTTGCACAATAAAATAAAATTTAAAAAATCAAAAAACAACATTGAAGAAAATGTCCTTTTTTTCTTTACAATATTAAAATGTATATATTATATTTAAATTGCTATAATATTATAAAATAAATAATAGTGTTAACAATTTCTTGTAAAAATTGATTAAATTTTATAATTTTTAAGTACACAATTTATTTTTTGTTAATTTTTAATTTAATTTTCATTTATTGTTATTTTTTTAAAATATAATTGTCGCTCTTTCCACTACAAAATAGCCAGTTTAAAATTCTAAAAATAAGCAAACCCATTTGAATGCTATTTAATTTTTTTTTGAATATAAAACAAGGTTTATGTAAGTCTTCAGCTTTTAATTAAAACTAGATCACACAGGCGCGACGATATTTTTTTTGGGTTATTGGATCACTCATCTAATAAGACACCTTCCAGTTAACAATTTAAAAAGTAACCAAACCCACTTGGTGATCATAAACATTTTCTTAGACACAAAACTGGCCCTGCAGGAGTCTTCATCATTTATTTAACACCAAGTCGAGTTGATTACTTATCTAATAAAAAAAATTTCAATAGAAAACTAAACGTTTAAATAAACGCTCTTAACGACTGTAAAAATTTTGGTCAACACAAAATAGGATCCGCATGAGGTTAGATCTTTTATTTGAAACCTGGTCGGGATGGTTAAAAGATATTTTTTGGGCCACTGTATTACTGATCTAATAAGAAACAAGCCAGTTAACAATTTAAAAAGTAAACAAACCCACTTGGTGACTGTGAACATTTGTTTGGACAAAGAACAGGCTTGGCATGAGTCTAGACCATTTTTGTGTGTTCAACTGTATCACAACTTCACTTATGACGCACTATAGAGTATAGAGTCGCATAGTTAGTTATTGAGGTTTAAACTTACACATATGCTACATATCTAGTACTGCCAGACCAACGTACAAGAGAAAAACTACTGCTAGACCGCTCTCACTGATGATAGTCTCATCAATGTTCTGCCACACCTCGTAAATATTTTTATTTTTTACGAGGGTCATTCAACAAGTACTTAGCCTACAAAAGAAAACCGAAAATTTTGGAAAGGTGGCAATTTATTTTTCCACATAATCTCCTTCAAGCTCGATACACTTGGCCCAGCGATGCTCTAACTTTTTTAACCCGTCCAAAAAATTCATTTTCTCGAGGGAAGCAAAACAGGCCCCGTGGCGACGATGACCTCCTCATTCGACCTAAATCTATTCCCGGCGAGTGATTTTTTCGGGTTTGGAAACAAAAAGTAGTCACAGTGGGCCAAATCTGGAGAGTACGGTGGATGGGGCAGCACTTCGAAGCGCAATTCGACCAATTTGGCCATGGCGACGGCGGAGGTGTGAGCCGGCGCATTGTCGTGGTGGAACAGCACTTTTTCCTTCGCAAAGCGGGGCCGCTTTTTCTTCAATTCGACGTCAAATCGGCCCAATAAGTCAGCATAGTAGCGCCCCGTGATTGTTTTACCATTCTCGAGGTAATCGATGTGGATCACACCTTGTGAATCCCAGAAAACGGTGGCCATCACCTTTCCGGCCGACCGAACCGTCTTCGCCTTCTTCGGAGCACGTTCGCCGGGTGAAGTCCGCTGTTTCGACTGTTACTTGGTCTCTGTTGTGTGCCAGTAAATCGATGTTTCGTCGACGGTCATGAAACGACGCAAGAACTCCGCTGGATTGCGCTGAAACAGCGCCAAACACGTCGCCGATGTGGTCTCACGGTTGCGCTTGTTTTCCGGTGTGAGCAAACGCGGCGACAGCTTTCTCATGCCCAGTTCTTTGTGTAGAATATGATGCACCGTTCCTACTGCGATGCCCACAGTCTCAGCTATCTCGTGAACATTCAATCGACGGTCTGTCAATACGAGATCGTGGACTTTTTTAACGTTTTCCTCCGTAGCAGCCGTTTTCGGGGCACCTGGGCGTGGCTCATCAAAAACCGACGTGCGGCCACGAACAAACTCGTTGAACCAATTCTTGACAGTCGCCATCGAAGGAGAAGAGTCACCATACACAGCATCCAAGCGATCTTTGATTTCGCTGCGCGTTTTCCCTTCCAAAAAGAAGAATCTAATCACCAAACGATATTGTTCTTTTTCATATTTTTGTGCAACCGACCGACACGCTCGCTTTCAAAGGCTCTCAAAACAAAACTAACGACTGAAACTTTAACAGTAGGCTACTAAAAGAATGTACTACACGATGGTAAATTTCTTTTGTGGCAGCAGTTCCATCGGGCGGTGAGGCTAAGTACTTGTTGAATGGCCCTCGTAGTATCTAAGAGAAGTGAATTTCAGCACTTTTGCCAAAAAATTAATCGTTTAAACAATATTTGAAAAGTCCCTTTTTGATTTTTTTCTAGTATTTAAATTTTTTTTGTAAAAATACTATTATCAGCGTAACCTAAATCCTAAAAGGCTTTTCTAATCAAAAAATATTAAGAATATTTAAAATTACAAAGAGGAATTAAATCCAGTCCAATAATAAATTTAGTTTTAATTTTAGTATCAAATTAAGTAATCAAAATATCAATTGAGCTTTTTGTCTTGTAAAATTTAAAAAAATTTTTTTTTTAATTCAAGTGGACTCAAAATAAAAATTTCCATATACACAAAAATACCAATTTTTTTTCCGAGATCCCTAAAATCTTATCGTTTTAAAATTAATTAATTATATTTATTTGAACTTTCAAGCGTTGACCAAATTTTTATGGTATCATAAAATTTGATTATTTCTAGTATTAAAAAAGCTTTTCGATTAGCACAATTATCTAAACATACGTGAAACCTAAAAAAAAAACTCAATTCAAAGTTGATTTTTTTTTTAAATTTACCGTGTTATCATACAAGTTTCTTCAAAAAATACGTTAGTTTAATTAATTTTAATACCAACATTAAGCTTTTTATTACTAAAATTATGATTTTTTTTATTTGAAAACTTAGAAAAATTATCTTATCATTTTTTTTTGGAAGAAAATAACTATAAAAAGTGATAACGATAATTTGGTTATAAATTAATTATTTGACAGCCGATTAGATAAATTAACTTATTTTTAAATAAATTTTTTAATAGAATCACGAATGAATATTTTTTGTAACTATTTAAATAACTGCTACCTAAGTAAATTGGTTTTAATTAATTACAAATCGTGAAAATGGTAAAGTTTTTTATAAAAATAAAATTCTTGTTGTAAAAAAATTAAATACTAATAAATATAATAAACTTTTGAAATTATTGTATTAAAATTGATTTTCTCTTTTTCTAATAATATTTTCCTTAAAACAGATGAAAATTATAATCACTACACTCCTTGTTGCTGTTATTACCGTTCAAGGATTACCACAAAATCGTGGCTTATCTCGGGATTTAGATGATTTCTTACAATATGTACCTACAGAGGAAATTAGCCAAATATATTTTCATTATGTGGAATATGATTACCAAATAAAAGCACTCGACTTATATGTGAGATCCAATGAGGATGTAATAATGGCCATTATGGAAATATATTCAAATCAAGAGGTCCAAGAATTAATGGATTGGATTGAAGAACATCTAGAAGCGGATAATTTACGAAAATATTTTAAAATTAATAATAATTTCAATGAACGTATTTTAATGATTCCGTACTATTTGAAATCTCTTGAAAAAGATGAAGGTTTCGAAGCACTAGTACAAGATATTTTGAATGTAATCGACATTGAAAAAGTTGTAGAATTGTTTAATGAAAAACTCAATTCCAATGGACTCTTCAGACAACTTTTCCAAAAAATTCAATCAATGAAACTTGCTTACGAAAAGATATTATCATCAGAATCTGTTTCGAAAGCTCTTCAGAAATTCGAAAGTTTAAGTGTTCCAGTTAAGAAATATGATCAACTTATTAGAAAAGTATTTTTGTGGTAATTAACCACAAAAAAAATTGTAGTTTTTTCTATTAAAATAATAATAAAATATTTTTTTAAAAAAAACTAAAAATTAAATTGTAAATATTCCATAAAAAATATTGAATCAGATTTTTAAATTAATACACCATTTCTTATTTTAATCAGAAAATTTACCATTTGGCTATATTTTTTTTTAATAATAATATTTAATTTTAATGCCCAAGAAAAATAATATCATATATTAAAGGCTTATGATATATTCTCATAAAAGGTTAAAGTGATGGTCCATAAAATATTTTGTTGTGAGGAAAGCAAAAAAACAAAATTCTCATAAACTATATATGAACAGAAGATAAAATTGTGATTTTTTTCCAAGATTTGCTCTGCTGGTTTTGTAGCCTTTCGTTTCTCTAGAGAATTAAGTATAATATATCTTTTACGTATACTGAACAGGATATATTTATTTTTTCGAAACTAATATTTTAAATGGTCCATTGCTTTTCTTCTAATAAATCTTATTTATATATTTGTTTAGCCAACTCAAATATGATATAACAGTCAGTTTATATTTAAGAAATCAGAAAAAAGATACGATGATATTAGTAATAGAAGATTTTAAGTATCTTTGTTCGGACAAGAAAAAATTAATTCTTTTTTTTAATAATAAAAGAATATAAATAAAAGAACAATTAAATAATATTTTTATTATGATAAATAAACAAACAATAAATTTATCTAGAGTAAAGTTGCTATCCTAAAGAATCTTTAACTGAATAGATAATTCTATTCTTTTTTCCCTTTAACATTCCTTTTGGAATATGGGCGCCTATTTTCAAATGTTCCAATTACAATTGCATTTGTTTTAAGATAATGTTGTTGTGTTCGCTTAGCAGATGATCTTTTTTCATCGATATCTATAACTACACATAGTATCAACCAAATTTTTATAATAATAATAATTAAAATAAATGGTTGTGTGGAGTAAACATCCGTTAAAGCTTCTAATGTTAACCAATAACATAAATCGTGACACTTAAATCTTCGTTGTGTGTTTCTAGAAACGGAAGTGGAGGATTGTTCTTAAAAGAAGAGATTGGTATGATTGGAGACACGGAAATGAAATTTTTTATATAGGAGGATCCCAATGTTCTGATCCGTAAGTCCATATTGGTTATAGTATAGCATTGTATAAAAGTAGTTTAGAATGTTTGTCTAGAAGTCGAAGTAGTTGCAGGCATCGTCTTTTTAGTTCTTGTCTTTTAAGTCTTGTATGTGGGTTCTATTTCAAGCATTCATCTAAGTTCATTATAGTTGAAAGGAAGGAGTTATTGTTATGATTCCAAAGAAGCGCAACCTATAAAGGAACATTACCTGGCGATGTAAAACCTTTCTTTACATAACTAAAAAGGTGTTGGCTTTTATCATACTTAACCGAATCTCTCCAACAATCGAAAAATCTCCTTGGACTGAGCAGGTTGGGTATAGGCCGAGCAGATCCTGTGTCGATCACATCAATACGCTGAGGTTGAATGGAAGTCCCCTATTTTTTTGCTCACTGTCGATTTTGAAAGAGCTTTTTTGGAACACCATACAAGATTTCAGTATATCAGAAACAATTATAACACTTACTCTTGAGGTTTATAGGGACGCCGTACGTAGTGTATATATTTTACTTTTGCAAAAATAGCGCCGTATTCAACATCACCAAATAGTGTGATGAAGCACACAAACACCGATGCACAAAACGGAATACGTGGTTTGTTTAAAAAGTATCGCGAATTTTGTGTTTTTTTTTTCAAAAATTATTTATTTATTCATGAATATCTATTTTGTCCCCTTCAAAGTAATCCCAAGCAAAGTAATCCTCGAAGCACTTCAAAAAATCATTTTTTGTGATCTTGTTCAGCTCCTCTTTCGATGCTGTCTTTATCTCCTCAATCGTACCGTTACCTTACATGTGGCTTGTCAGTTTGGGGAACAAAAAAAAGTCACAGGGGGCCAGATCGGGGGAATACAGCGGCAGCGCCTTTATTGGTGTGCTGTTTTTGGCCAAAATTGGCCAAAGCCAATTTTTGTTCTTCCACAAATCCGAGAGTTTCTGGCGGATTGCTTCGCGCAACTTGCACATAACTTGTAGGTAATATTCCTTATTGACCGTTCTACCCTGTGGCAAGAACTCATGATGCACAGCGCTCCTACAATCGAAGAAAACTGTAAGCAAAACCTTCACATTCGACCGAACTTGGCGCGCTTTTTTCGGTCTTGGCTCGTGCGGCAGCTTCCATTGGGATGATTTAGCTTTGGTTTCCATGTCATAACTATAAACCCATGATTCGTCATTAGTTATGATGCTCTGGAGCAAATTTTGATAGTCACGGATAAGGTCCAACAGTTCCTTAGCAATATTAATGTGATGCTGTTTTTGGTCGAAATTGACGCAAAAATCGAAGACGAGCCAAAACGCGAGCAAGCAAAGCAGCTGTCAAAAATTAACTGAATATTCAAAATGGCCGAACTTATCGGCATATATGAGAGACATGAGTATCAACATAACGCCACAAAAAATCAGAAATCCGCAGAAATTCAAAATTCGCGATACTTTTTGAACAGACCTCGTACAGTGACACCCATTTTAAAAGCTGAACTATCTTCAACACGCTGATGACATCTGCCTAATTAAGTTAATACTTAGCAACCTCCAAACCAAGCTAGAAAAACTTGGACTGAAGGTTAATATATGAGTTAAACTAAATTTATGCAAACAAATTGCAATCAGAAACCAGAATCCTCTAATTATAAAAATTTACGGTAATTTTACTACAATCGATGCGGTCGATAACTTTTGCTATGGAAGAAGATATCTAGCCTCGCATCACAATGCCTGTCATGCTTACCACAAGTTGAATTGGGTATGACGATCACGTATTATATCACGCGGCACTAAATTGAATAAAATATATTTAATTTAGGCAAGCGCAAAATCAGTATTAATCTAAGGATGTGAGACATGGCGGGTCATGAAAACCGGAACCAGAAGACTCTACTTCATCCTCAACAAATACCTTCCCAGAGTGTGTTACCTCTTCTAGCCAAACTTGATCTCGAATGAGGACTTAGTGTCGCTAACATCCAGCTAATCTGTTAAGCTCGAGATTTCACAGAATCTCGAGCTTAACCGGTTGGGTATCGGAAAAAATTGCGTTCGGGTGAAACCCTTACCATCACTTGGTCTGGAAAGAAGTCAAGCGTTTTGTACAGGACCGTCGATAATGCAGAGATTTTATCTCGGCCCTTAACTCCGACAGGAGTTGTACTTATTAAATATGTGAAAAGGCATTATTAATGAATAGCAAGAAGTAAAAAAATTGATTTTATTAAAAATATCTGATTTAGTCATTATACAAATTTAAAAAAATATTTTCTTTAAAGGATTTTTTTTTCAAAAATTTCTTAAATATTAATCAATAAAATTTCTTTAGAATACTGAAGACTAAAAATTTAATAATCAATCCATAAGAAAATGTTTCGAATAATTTTATCATATCTCCAAACATCGATTTCAAATGATTCGAATTTATCCAAAACTTTTAATACACTTGGCTTTGTGAATATTTTTTCATAGGTTGGTCTCATAGAATGAATTTTATAGTACAATTCAGAAATGACTCCACCTTCATTAATTTTGTCACCTAACCAATCCAAGATCTTAGCAAAATCGATGATGGCTTGAAGTTCGCCTATAAATCCTTCCCATCCACCATAATCTTCTTCATCAAATCCGTCATCTCTTATGCTCCTATTCTCTTTAGTTTTCATTAATGGATTAACAATATTTTCTTCAATCCAATCTATCAGATGGCCAACTTCGGGGATGTATCTGATATCAATCAAAGCCACCGTTACCTCATCAGTTTTAACGTATTCGTCGAGAGCCTTAAAGGTATCGTCATGCTCTACGAACAATCTGTATGTCAAAACAATCATGCTTGGATGTAGCATCTCTCTGAGCTCCCGAATATCATCTTTTATATCCTTTGAATGCGGTTGACATACAACCACAGATATTATGGCTAACAAAATTAAAATCGTCTTCATCTAAAATAGGCAGTAAAATTTAGGTAGTTTCTGTTAATGTAAAATATAAAGCTCTCTGAACAAAATATAATAACAATCTAAATATTAAATACTAACGTTTAAAGATCAGACACCAAAAAATTTTTAATTAGACTGAAAATTATTTCCGAAATTGAAGTCTATTTATTTAAAATCTTAAATGTTCATGATTTATCAGAATTTTTTGACAATAACTGATGAGTATGTTGTTATCTTCTACTAATCCAAATAAATTAATGATAAAAATGTAAAATAATTAATAATGCAATCTTTTATTATTACTTCAAGAGATAATGCACACTTTCATTTAAAAATTGAATAATTGGTAATATTTTTTTAAAGAATTTCGTTAAAATTAAAATTTTTTATCTAGTTTATAATTTTAATTTTAGGAAAATCTATTAGTTGATGAGATACTTAAAGATATTTATAAATTTTTATAGAGGAATAAAATAGACTTTTTTGATAGGATTAATGTGAGCTTTTGCCCATTTTATATTATAATTAAGCGCAGTTGTTATATAAAAATTTAATCAAACAGAAAAGTACATTCTCAATTAATATTCAAGGCCTCAACTCATTAAGATTGTAAAAATTAAAGATATAATTTTCTTGAAAAAAAATTAATAAACTTTATCTCGCTTGATTTAGCGGCACTCGGACCGGAGCGTTTGCAAAAGATTTGAATTATGCGCCATTTGTGCGAAAAAAGAAGACAATCTGACAGCTGACAGCTCAAGGCTATTAAAAATGGAGAGTTACACGTATTCATTGTTGAGCAATGTCTAAAAAATAATGAAGGTTTGCTAGTTACAGTTCGCAATTTTTTTTTTACAAAATATGGTCGCAATAATGATTTAACATCATCAACTGTGAAGAGATTTATCAAAAATTTTTGGGAGACTGGACCAATTAGTTATCTTAAACACTGTGGCCATCCTTCAAAAAATTGTTCAACACCAAAGCAGTTCGTGAAAATTTTATTTCAGAGCCAGGATACACAGTGAATGGAGTTCGTTTAACGGAAAATGAGGCTCATTTTTATTTTGATATTTTGGTTAATCGATAAAATGGTCGTTTACTGTTTTGTCCAGATTTTGGCTGGAGGTATCATCGGACCATTCTTCTTCGAAAATTCACCTGGTCAGGCAATAATAGTTAATGGTGCTCACTATCGGCGATATGATTTCAACAATGCGGCGCCATATGCCATACAGCCAGAGAAACAATTCAATTATTTAATGGATCCTTTCTTAATTGCAATTTGGGAATAAAATGCTGGAATATCATGGCGTGCAATTTACCGTTTTTGGGGACTTTTTCCTTTAGGTTTTTCGAAATCGAAAGTTTATACCAATAAGCTCACGATGCCTTGAAAGCCGTGGAAGCCATTTACCCGATATGCTGTTTTATACACAACCGGATAGCGCATAGTTTATGAATTATTAATAAAATTATAATTTTTACTTATGAAACTGTATTTTCAATTAAAATGGGACACCATTTGGTAGTCGCGAAGACTTAACATTTCAAAATCAATATTACTAAAAATGATCTTGGAAATAAAATAATGAAAAAAGTTTAAAGTTTAAAGTAAAAATAATAAATTATCCATTTTGTAATTTAAAAAGTACAGATATGCCGTAGGAAAGGTGTTAGAAAAAAAGTAAACATTTACTTTTACTTAAATGGTAAAAATGGATCCTGGTTCTCGTCTGATAAAATTCCAATTATTTTACAGATTTCATTTTTCTTCTACAAGAAATTCTTTTTTACTTTTTCTACTTAATTTTTTTTATAAAAAAATACAGTAAGTGTACTAGAGAAAAAGAATTTAAAAATTAAAGTAAACTTTAAAGAAGATAAATTTTATTAAACCAAAAATTTATTGATATTTGTGGTTTGGGTTTTTAAATAAAACTATCTTTTTCATTGCTTATTAACTTGGTATAAAATCCTCTAGAATTTTTTATATATTTTTAATTATTAAGAGATAAAAATTATCAAATATCTCTTAGAAAATAAGGAATGCATAAAATATATCTTGTTAAACTGCTAAAAATTTATACATTTTATTGTTTGAAAAGTGTAGCACTATTATTTAGTAGTTATCTAACAAATTTATCATTTCATTTTTTGTAGAATGTATTTCTTTGAAAATAAAGATAGATAGAGTGTTAAAGCTTATTTTAAACGATGTAGTCGTATGATATAATCTATTGTATTTTATTTTCAGTTATGAAAGTTTCCCTGTGGAAGTTTATACTTTATTGTGCTAAAAATTCTTCCAAGTAATGAAAGTTTACACTTTATTGTGCTAAAAATTCTTCTAGATTTGGTGATGTCAATAAGCCTCAAAGATCGTACAATTGGACGCCGTTTGACTTCTTTCTTATAAACGTGCATAAAAAACTATTATTTTGCAAGCACTTTTTCAAACTTTTGAGCATCTAATAAACTATTATCCAGGAAGTAATAGCTGATTTACAAAGCAAAATGTACGAAAAAGTCACTAAAAACTATTTCAAAAGAAGTTTTGCAGGCAGAATTTAAATATTTTTATATAATTAATATAAAAATATAATTTATTAATTAAACTAAAGTAAAAGTTTATTAAAAGTCTGAATTAAAAATATATTTTATTAAACCCTAGTTTCCGAAGCACAAATTGGATAAGTCTTTTTTTGAACTATTTTAACAATGTTGAAAATTAATTTATTTCTAACTTTTCTGGAAAAATGTTCTTTTTATTTCTGCAAATTCTCAACTTAATTTTTTTAATTTAAATTTAATGAGTATTGTTGATAAGTAGAATTATTAAATATAAATTTTTATTATTATCTTATCATAATTAGTAAATTTTTAGATAGTACACATCTGCTTAGATTATTAATATTTATTTTATTCAAATTAACACAAAATCATGTATAATTTTAATATTTTCTTTTTTCTAATCATAATTATCTACTAAACATTTAAGCATTAGTCAATTTCGATTTACAAAATTTTTAATCTATACCATTACGTGCCTACCTGAATTAATTATGTTATCAGAAATTTAACAGGTACAGAGTGTAATTATATAGAGACAGAATAAAAACAAAATGATGACATTGAAATTTGCTAAAAATTGTATTGTAAATCGATTAAAATAATCACAATTTATTAATTTGAAATTTTAATCAAAATCAAATCAAAAAGCAGTAGATAATAAATTCATTAAGTATTTTGCCTTTTTTTTGATAATCTTTAACTATTAATTAAATAACTTATTAGGAAATTTTTAAATAAATTCACAAACATTTTCGAAATAGTTTTCAGTCTTCAAAATATTTTAATAAGAACCTTTAAGGTGAACAACATTAATTAAATAGCTTTTTATATATTTAATATTATTTTTTATTACAATTACTTTATTTTAGATGAAAGTTTTACTTATTATCTTGGTGTCTTTGTCTGTGGCTTTATGCCAACCACATTCTCGATCATTAAATGATGACTTTTTCGAATTTCTATCAAAAGTAGATCAAGATGCTGTTGTTAGAACGTACAATTATTTTGTGGAACATGACAGTAAGATGAAGGCTCTTGATAAATATGTTCGAAGTGATAAGATGATGAAAGCACTTTTCGAAATTCGATCCCACAACGATATTGACGAATTGATAGATTGGATTCAAGCGCATCTCTTCGATTTCAGCAGGTATACTTCGTCAAAAAATATGGTTCGAAATGACAGAAGTTTGGATGAAAATCTTGGTGGTTGGGAGGGTTTCATGGAAGAAATTGAAGATATTATTGACTTTGGCAGTCTAATGGATTGGTTTAGCGAAAAACTCAATCAACACGGAAGTTTTACCGAATTATATTTTAAAATTATGTCAATGCAGACAACTTATGAAGAAATTCTAAAAATGCCAACTGTGTCAGAAATTTTGAATGAACTTGAATCTTTTGGAGTTGAAGTTTGGAAATATGACAGAATTATTCGAAATATTTTCTTATGGATTGACTATTGATTTGTAACAAGAAAAAAACACAATTTGATTATAATAAAAAAAAATTGAAGAAAAAATTATTTTTTATATTATTATTTCAGAATATTTGCAAGGAAGAGCATTCCTGAATTATAGAAAAAAATATTAAAAAATTATACATTACAACAATTTTTGTATCATTTTGATTGATTTTATGACAAATATTTTCTTATGATTGAAATTATGACAAATATTTTCTTATGTGATATAAAATATTTACCATACATTAGCTTATGAAAAGACGGTTAAGCTCATTCACCATAATTAAATTTTAAAGCAATTTACTAATTTTAGATATACAATAATCCTTAAAATTTTATTACTCAATCATTTAATAATTTGTTAGTATAAATATTGTCAGTTAAATAAAATTTTCCAATAAAAAAAAATTTCAGTAAAAAATTATTTTCAGTAAGAAAATATTTTCAGTAAAAATTATTTTCGGTAAAAAAATAGTTTCATTAAAAAATTATTTTCAGTAAAAAAATATTTTCAGTAAAAAAATATTTTCATTAAAAACTTTTTTTCAGTAAAAATATTTTCTATAAAAAAAATATTTTCGGTAAAAACAAATTTTCAGTACAAAAATATTTTCGGTAAAAATTATTTCAGCAAAAATAATGTCCATAAAAAATTATTTTCAGCCAAAAATTAATCTTGGTAAAAAATATTTTAAGCAAAAATTATTTTCGGTAGAAAAATTATTTCAGCAAGACAAATTTTTGTGTAAAAAATTTTTCTCAAGAATTCAAAATTTTCAGTAAAAATATTTTTAGGAAAATAATTTTCAGTAACAATATTTTCAGTAAAAAAGTTTTTCGGTTAAACTTTCAACAAAAAACTATGTGCGTTCAGTAAAACTTTCAGTAAAAGAATATTTTCGTAAAAATTATTTCACCAAAAATTATATGCAAAAAATTTTTTTTTCAGTAAAAAATTCATTTGAATAAAAAATAATTTTAGTACAAATTATTTTCGGTAAAAAAATATTTTCAGTAACACAAATTTCGCTGTGAAAACTATTTTCAGTAAAAACTATGTCCCTAAAAATTATTTTCAGTAACAAATCAATTTCAGTTAAAAAAATTTTAGTAAAAATAATTTTCAGTAAAACTAATTTCCAGTAAAAATAATTTTCGGTTAAAATGATTTTCAGTAAAAATAATTTTCAGTCAAAATAATTTCCAGTAAAAATAATTTTCGGTTAAAATGATTTTTAGTAGAAATAATTTTCAGTAAAAATAATTTTTAGTAAAAATAATTTTCAGTAAAAATAATTTTCAGTAATAATATTTTTCAGTAAAAATAATTTACAGAAAAATAATATTCAGTAAAATTAATTTTCAGTAAAAATAATTTTCAGTAAAAATTATTTTCAGTAAAAATAATTTTCAGTAAAAATTTTTAGCATTAAAAATAATTTTCAATAAAAATATTTTCAGTAAAATTTATTTTCAGTAAAAATTATTTTCAGTAAAAATATTTGCAGTAAAAATATTTGCAGTAAAAATTATTTTCAATAAAATTTTCAGTAAAAACTATATTTAGTAAAAAAATAATATTTTAATCAAAATTTTCGGTACAAAAATATTGACAGTAAAGATATTTTTAGTAAAAAATTTGTCAGCAAAAATGCTCGGTAAAAAATAGTTTTTAGTCAATACATATTTTCTGTTAACATATTGTATAATATTTTTTATCTTAAATTATAATGTATATTTTTTATAGAAATTACATAAATTTAATTTAACATTATTTAAAAAAGAGCCTGCAAAAATATTATCACAATGTTATTATTCTAAAATATGCAAAATAAAGAAAATCTTCAATAAAAGTACTAATATTTATCTCAATTTATATTATCCAACCGCACATATTCATAAATAAAAAAAAATGCTCAGTATCTGAAAATTAGAATATGTGCTGCACATTTAAATTTGCGATGACAGTTTTGCCTCATTTAATTTCTCATTAAAAATCGCTTAAAACCTAAATTATTCCATTTTTATTACATTTTAGGTCCTTTGATATAGTCTCAATATAATTAAGAAACAGGCATTTTTTTTGTAATCATTTCTTATCAGCGATTATTTTTATTTTTTTAATCCTAGATAAAATTCCATTTCAAAATTAAAAGTCAGTAGCATTTTTTCTGATGGAATTTTACTTTGGATTATATGTTTTCATTGCTATTTGAAAAATGTACAGAATTATATAGATAAAAGAAAGCTTTTATTTGTTCTATTTATATTTAGTCCTTGAATTAAAAAGCAATTACTTTCTGTAAGTAATAATATTGTCTAAGCTTAAATTATACTTGTTTTAATAATAATAGTGCCAAAAAATTTAAATATTATGAAAAAATTATAAGAAATTATGTGACTTTTACTCTGGTTTGTTTAGAAATTAGCCGAAAAATATCTTAAAAGAAGAGATAAGAGAAAGTTAAGAAATTCATTTCTCTCTGAAAATATGGACTGACTTTAAGGAAATTACTACTGTACTTAAAGTTTTCTTTATGAAATAAGGATAAATAGATTTTTATTTCCTATTAGAAAGTCCTTTTCAAAAGTTATTTTTAACCTTATTTTTGCTGATTTTTTAAAAAAATAATTTGCTTATAATTTTTATAATATTATGGTATGTTTTTGAATAGTTCTGGATTCAATTAATAATTTTAATAACAAAAATTAAGGAATCTGCCAAAGTTCATTTGTTATTAAAATATTTGTTAAAAAGCAATAAAAGCTACTTTCAAAGACGAAACGTTTTATAGGAGCAATCATAGTATATTGTACCTTGTAAACATGGAATAAGCTTTAGTTTATGGGCAACTAATTAGATTTCTATTCATAAAACTATATTATTCACTATTTAGAAGAAGAAAAAAAAACCAAAGTTATTATTATACTTGTAACGCTATGTTTACATGTTCATGTATATACGGACGTGTTGTAAGTTTTTAATAAAATTAAATTTTCTGACCTTTTATGGAACATGTTTCCCTAACGAGAGGGTCGTTTATGACTATTGTTTTAACACTTTATAAATATCCTTCATTATGGTTGTTATATATTGTTAGTTTTCAAACAGCCTATTTTCTTGTAAAATTCTACAAAATTGTAAAGTTTTATTCACCATTTAATTTAATGTTATTCGTAGTTGAACGTACGTTTTAGAACAATAACACACATTTAATATATAACATTGCCTATTAATACAAATGTCCTTTTTCACTCATTTCATTTTAGTTTTACTAATTTATCCATTCAAATTGAATTGTTTTATTTTTATTTATTTTGAATAAATTTGAAAAACAAAAGTTGTGAAAAAATTCAATTTTCAACAAAATCTGTTCCAGTATCTCCTTTATTAACAATTTAGTTTTATTGTTAAGATATCAATTGAAATATCAAATAAAATTTTCAAAATATCATTTAGATCTACTAAAGATTGTCCTTAATGAGTTTTTGTAAAATTCAATTTAAGCGAGGATATCTTCAACGAGGCAAATGTTACCAAAATTATTTAATATTATCCGAATTGTTCTTATAAAAGTTAACTTAATTTTGGATTTAAAATTGGACAATATTTTAGTTACAATAATTACGTAGTTTTATAAATAAATTTACATAATTTTTATTGGATATTATTGGAAAAAGTTCGATTTTCTTAGTTGTGGAAAATTTTCCATTCAATTTGGTATATTTGAATTTTCAATATTACTAAACGTTATACATTTTTATTGATTAACAAAAATTTCAAATTTTTTACTTTCCTGTTCAACATGAGCTTTTGTAATAATTCAATTTTGATGATAATTTTGGAAAAATCATTTTCAATAAAAATTATTTGAGTACAATTCTTACTTATAAGAATAAAAATCTTTTAAGAAAATCATGAATTTTTTTTTTTTTTTGATCACATTTCTGTTATCAAACCAAGCTATAAGCAAACTTCTGACGCTTAAATTATAAATAAGTTTTCACTTGGGAGCATTGTCAGTAAGAGCTCCCTTTGGCCATATTATTCACATAGTTAGCATATTTTTGTACTCGTAAGCATTCGGGCAATAAAGAACTCATTAGACTCTATAAGATGTAACAGGAGTTTTCAATGAAATATAAATTATCTGATTTTACTATTTTATCTTAAAAATATGTTATATTTACAATAGAATAGATATTTTTGGAATTATCTAGAAAACTTTGATCATCACTAATTAAAGTTTGAACCAAATAAGCTGGTAATTGGAATTTTAAAAACATTTTATAGAAAAACTATTGAAAGGACATGAGGTGTTGCAAAAAAAATTAATGTGACCCATTTTTTTTTATAGATCAACATTATCACCTTCAAAATAGTTCCCTTTCCACTATCTAAATTATCTTTAACTTTCTTTACTTGGATTAATACTTTTTTAATGATAAATAATAAATAAATGATGTATATACAAATGTGTCTACGTAACTTTTACTCTGTCCCTAAAGCATGTACTGCCACATACGA
Organism: Atherix ibis; assembly: GCA_958298945.1. Classification (NCBI taxonomy): domain Eukaryota; kingdom Metazoa; phylum Arthropoda; class Insecta; order Diptera; family Athericidae; genus Atherix; species Atherix ibis. Next base: position 95,249,524 of record OY282607.1, on the reverse strand, counting down.
AATATGGTAGATTGACAAGCGGTATATCGGAGGAAGCGTTGTTTCCACTACTCCTGACACTCCTCCGGCGAGAACATGCACGACGTTGTTTTAAGTGTTTTTTTGATTTTAGAGAATAAATAAATATTATACGGACTATAATTAGATGAAGAAGAGCATTCGGTAACCACAGAACTTTTCCTAAAAAAACTCCTTGGAGATCAATAGGCCATGTGACAGCTCGAGTTGTGATGGTGAAGCAATATCCAATCTGAGACGAAAAAATATTTTTTTGAGTTTTTTCAAGGACGTATTATCAGTTTCAATTTTAATTAACGGTCTGACATCAAAAGAGCCCTGACATATTTCATGTTTTCATCAATTTCTGAGCATGAATGTCTGTCTAAGAAGATCTGACTTCTACTGCTATTCGGTTCCACAAAAATTTTGATGCCACTGAAAAATTTTCATGCCACTTGAAAAGGAATATTCCCTAAAAGTTTAACATAAAATATGATTGAAAATCATTGATCCAAATTTAGCTCCTTCAGTTTTCCTAACGCACTACAAAATTACACAATCTCAGTTACACAATCTCTTTACTTTTCAGCCATAATTATTATATATTATTAAATATTTTATTTTATAATTTATTAATATTAAAAATAATATTAATAAATATTATACTTAATATTAATAAATATTAATATTAAGAATAATATTTATTCTTAATATTAATATTTATTAATATTAAGAATAATATTTATTAATATTATTCTTAATAATATTAAATAAATATAATAATATATTATTAAACATTTTATTTTTATAATTTATTAATATTTGGTAAATAAAAATAAAAAATAAAATTTCGTATATATTAAAATTTTTAAAAAAATAATTCAATCTAAAATTATTACGAAAGGTTTTTTTATATCAAAAATATCTAATTAAGAATTAAGGATGCATAGAATTTTATGAAGTTAGAAATATATTACTTTTATTTTTTTAAAGATAAAAGTTTTAATAAAAACTATTGTAAACTTAAAAATACTATAAATATCTTTATAGAACAGAAGGATATTCATGTAATTTTTAAGCTTCTAACAATTTTATATTTCATCATATTTGTTTTTACGTCAAAATTGATAGTGGATATTTTTGTTATATTATTGAATTATTTATGTTTATGAAAATATGTGACCTAATAGAAAGCTTACAATTTTAGGAAACATATCCTTTATTATAGAAGAATTCATTTCACGATGAAAGGATGTCTATAGCTTTCACGAAATCTTTGACCACACATCAATTAATAATTAGTTCCTAATATACTACATGGATTAAATTTTTTTTTATAAGATATGTCCCTTAAATTATACGAGACATTAAAAATATATCAATGATATAAAAATAAGATAAATCTTAACTCCTAAAAAAAAAACATTTTCATAAGAACAGAAGTAAAAATTTCAGAATTTTACAAAAAATAACAAAGAGCATAAAATCACACAAGTTTTCTGTACTATAAAATTATTACATAATTTCATTAATCTATCTACCTTATAAAAATATAATTTTTCCCCAAATCATGTAAATTTATGTACCTAAGAAGTCCTATTTTTAAAGTAGAAAAGTTAAAAATTATATCCAAATTTTCACTTACAATATTATCCATATTTTATAAACTAATATATGTTATCTTTGATTACACTTAAAAATTATACGTTGAATTTTAATATTATCTAAATTATTTCAACAATATCGAAGCATAATACCAAAGTATCTTTTAGTTTGGTTAATTTCAATTTTAGCATTTTACATTAGATTTTTAGACCTTTCTTACATTACGCTTATTTATGGTTATTGAGGGAATAATTTTTGAAAAGAGTTCAAGTTACACTAACTAATTCAATGGAAACTTTGTACGAATCTGTTATTCATGTAACTTTAAATGGATACAAGAGAAACAATTTATTTTCGAGGTTTACTTGTAATCTAGAACAAGAAAAAGGCAGTAAAAATTATATATAGAGAATATTTACATTTTAGAAGAATAGCATCCTTGAAAAATCTACTTGAAATTTTTGTCGATAAATTTCGATATCATTGTAAGCTGAGCCATTTCTCTTGTAATCTTTTAAAACGTTTTTTTTGCAGTAATGTTTGTATTTATTTTTTAAGAAAAATAAATATAAAAGAAAATCAATTCTAAAAATCTGCATTCATATAGAATTTGCTGAACCTTAAACAATCGTAATCAGATTTATTCTGTGGAAAAGTCCTTACTATGTCTGACTATTATGAGATTTTCGGATGATTTTGTAACTCATATCTATTCGGGTATAAGCAACCGGAACTTGAAATAAATCAATTGGATTTATCAATTGAGGCTTAAATTTCTCCAATATTTAAATATAAGCTTAACTTGTATTTTAGATTAATTTGATACAATTTTTTTGCAGATTTTCTGATTAAAATCTAATCACTTATTTATAAAATGATTAATTTTTCATTATGTTATATTTTATTTATTTTAAAAAAATTTAATGCTTTAAGTATCAGGCAAATTTAGGTAAAGACGTTTTGGGATTGGACATTTTGTAATATTTTATAGGATGTCCCAAACTGACGGGAAGAAGGAAATGCACGCCAAAGAAACTGGATTATGGAAAAAATGGAAAAACTATTGATTATATGGATTGAGGATAATAACAAACGGAGAATGCCAATGAGTCAAATGACTATCCAGGAAAAAGCTTTAAGTATTAGCGAAAATTTGAAGAATGGAAATACCGATGAATCTGCTGAAGATGTCACATTCCAAGCAAGCCGAGGATGGTTTAAAAATCTAAAAATAGATTGAATTTGTATAATTTGAAAATGGAAGGTGAAGCAGCTAGCGCCGATGAGGCCGCACCTAGAGAATATCTTAACATTTTAAGGGGAATTATTGAAAGAGGTGGTTATAAACCTGAACAAGTGTTTAACATAGACGAAACAGGACTTTATTGGAAGCGAATACCTGATCGCACGTACATTTAAACAACCGAAAAATCTGCGCCTGGTTATAAGGTGTCTAAAGAACGATTAACTTTTCTATTTGGTGCAAATGCCGAGAGTGATATTAAGCTAAAACCACTTTTAATATATTTGCCCAAAAATCCAAGGACTAAATAGCTAAAACTACTTTTAATATATTGCCCAAAAATCCTCTTAAAGGACTAAATAAAAATCAATTACCCGTCATATTGAAATACAATAATTACCCGTCATATGGAGAAAGTTTGGATAACTAAAGCTACTTTTGAGGATTGGTTCAAAAATCACTTTTGTACAGAAGTGAACAAATATTTGCGAGACAATAACTTAAGCAACAAGGCTTTGCTAATTTTGGATAATACACCAGGGCATCCTACTAATTTATCCGAACTACAATCTGAAAATTTCATGTTTAAGTACCTTCCGAAAAATACAACAGCTCTGATCCAACCAATGGATCAGGGTGCTATAGCCACTTTTAAGGCATATTACCTAAATTTTCAGATCATATAAGCTGATAGGGAACTTTTTTCATATGAGGAACTCATTCAGTTGCAAGCAGAACCGGCATTTGATGAAGAGATAGAGCCTGTTGTAACCAAACAGCTAACATCAAAAAATTTGTCGAAAGCTTTTTCCTATTTCCAATAAGGAATAAACATCCTCCTTGAAAACGATCCTGACGTCGAACGTAGCGCTAAAGTTTCTCGAGGAATTAACTCAGCAAATAAAATGATAAAATGCATTTTAAATGATAAACCGTGTTACATATTTAACAAATTTAGAACCGATCCCATTGGATTTGTATGAATTTTTATTAGAATAATTGATTCCTTATACGGCTTTTCGCTTTGCGGCCAAGTTTCGTGGAACGTATCTAGGCCGTAAAGCGAGGTATGGGTGTAATACATTATAGGTGCAGTTATTTCTCAACAATCACTTGTGGATTTTCTGAACCCCAAATTCGATTAACCTCATCACTGAAGATGATTTTGTTCGAAGTGCAGCTGCCAGACCTTAATTATTTTAAAAATACTGCTAAATAATGAAAGCGTGCTCCATTTTAAATAACGCTCTATTTTTAATAACTATCAGCTGTCAAGCTATCTTGTTGTTTTGTTGGTAACACTTTACCGTACAAATGGCGCAAAATTCAAATCTTGCATCTAGTTTGGCAGACGCTATATAACATTCTTTGAAAAAACTGTACGAAAAAAAATTTATCTTATAATAGTTTCTTATTTATCTTTATTGAAATATCTTTTTTTTCAAATATTTATACTTTATTATAATATTGTAATATAAATATTTCCCTTTAAAAAATAAAATTTTACCAAATATTACAATGATTACTAAAATAAAAATATTATTAATTATATTTTTTTATTTAAAAACAAAAAAACATAATATAATTTTGTGAAAAATGTTATTATAGAAATAAATTGGAAAACTGAATCTATCTTGATAGTTAACGAATTATTCATTTTACAGTTTGGAAAGTATAGGCGGCACTATTTTATAAAAATTTGTCATAATATTTCCTAACTCTGTAATTTGGCATTTTGTAATGTAAATTTAACATTTATAAGAAATGTAAAAATATTGCAAAAGCTTTCTACGATAGTGGCGATTCTGACGTAGATGCGGCAATCGGTAGATACCGATTTTCTCCTCTTCCTCGGTAGATGCGGCAATCGGTAGATACGGAAATAAGCACAAATTTCTATTAAAAAACTCTAGAAATACTAGTTTTTCTATTAAAAAACCCAAGTCAATGTATTTGTGAATTTTCGTCTTAAATTGTCATTGCCCAGTATTTCTTTGAAAATGAAGAACGGGATACGGTTATCCTCTATTCTGAGGGCTATGATGATGTGATATATATTTTTTTTTAGTATAATCTAGATCGTATTTGGTTTTCACAAGATGGCATCACTAGCCACTTAATACGACAAATTCCCAGACCTTCAAAAGTACGTCCACGTCCTGATGCTTTCAAGCAGCTTAACACAATCACCGGCCGAAAGTCTCTAAATAAAGTAACAGTCACCGATAATAACAACCGCGAAATAAAAGGAGGTCCAATTACAATAATATAAAAGAAGATAAAGATCTTTACAACTCTAGTTCAAGCTCACCTCTACAAAATCATGTAAACGATCAGGTCGACATTTTTTTATCAAACTCCCCAACTCATATTACAAAATTCAGCACCGATAACTGTGCAAGCAATCCCAGCTCTCTAGATATGTTTATATCCGAAAACACACTCTATTCTATAATGAAATCTTTAAATTATAAAAAGTCTGCTGGCATCGATAATATATCGAATTTTATGCTGAAAAAGATTCCGAAAAAGAGTTTGAGTCCCTTAGTTGCAATATTTAATCACTCAACAATTTCTACTTCCCTAAAGCCTGGAAGATAGGCATAATCTTTAATATTCCGAAAACTCAAGGTAGAGCAGCCATCCAACAACATCGACCTATATCTCTTCTTCCCTGTTTGGGCAAAATATTAGAAAAATTCTTTTACGAAAAGGTAAATGAATTTTGTAATGAAAATAAAATTATTCCCGACTTTCAATTCGGATTTCTGAAAGGGCACTCAACTTTGGATGCGCTTTTTCTACTACATAGTGAGATCACAACTGGGTTAAACCATAAAGAGTCAACAGTCGCTTGTTCCCTAGATATTACCAAAGCCTTTGACTCAGTTTGGCATAAGGGACTAGTGTACAAACTATGTAAACTTAATTTCCCTCCATATTTTACGCTGCTGCTGCACTCATTTCTTCAGGAAAGATCATCTTGCGTCAGATATCAGAACACGACTTCCGAATTCTTTACAATAGGTAAAGGGGTTCCACAAGGCTCGGTATTAGGTCCCTTGCTGTATTCAATATATACTTGAGACATACCAACAGCCGCAAAAGCACAAATGATATTATATGCAGACGTCACTCTTATTTATGGCAAAAGCAAATCACCAAAATTAGCTTTAAAGAGAACGCAAGAGCTTCTTTTTAAAATTATAAATTACTAGCTGATCAGTACCCGACGTTGCCCGGGTCCCTTCGACTTTGGCGCTGTTCTCTTGTCTCAGCTGATCTATTTCCAGCCATTCTTATTCGGCTTTCTTCAAGCTGACTTTGGCGCTGTTCACTTGTCTCAGTTGTTCTAATTTCAGCCATTCTTATTCGGCTTTTTTCAAGCCGAATGTCCCGCTGTTGGCTTGTCTCGGCAGCTCTTTTCACAGCTTTTCTAACACGATCTCTTTCCAGTCGCAGCTCACGCTGTTCGGAAGTTTTTGGTCTTGAACACATTTTAAATTAATTTTCACTTCACTTTCAATTTCAAAACTTGCGATTTGCTAATGAACATTTTTCGGCACTTCGCGGCTTTTTATACAATTTTTTAAAATATTCGAATTTTCTAGAGTTTTCTTAAACTTTCAAGAAGTTTCCAGAATTTCATGAAGCACTTTAGAAGACTTAAATATATTCGAATTTTCCAGAGTTTCCGTAAATTTTCTAGAAGTTTCCAGACTTTCAAGAAGCATTCTAGAAGATTTTCATATTTTCGAATTTTCCTGTGTTTACTTAAATTTTCTAGAAGTTTCTGGACTCTCATTAAACATTTAAGAAGATTTTCATATTTTCCAATTTTCCAGAGTTTCCTTAAATTTTCTAGAAGTTCATTTTCATTTCTGAAGTACCAGGCATTCATAAAAAAGTCAGAAAATCAGAAACAAAATCATCACGTACCCAGCGCTTACTTCCGCATCCTTAGATCCAGCCATTTGTTTACTCAACCATGACACATTTCTAATACTTATACTACTCTACTCTTCTAAGGCTATCACGACACGGGCACGACACGGTCTCGCAATGAGGAATAAGGTGAGAGGTGAGGAGAAAAAACAGCGTAGAAAAGAGAACACGGTTTTGCATTTTGTATAAGCGCCTGGTATTTCAGAAAAGTATTGTAGTGACGTAGAGAAGAATTGTGGACAAACGAACGAACGAACATACATATTTTGACTTTTATATATTAGATTATGATGACTGGAACTTATCAGTCAATCTTAATAAGTCCAATTTAATCTGTTTCCGTAATCCCAGCACTCGCGGACCGAGGAAAATTGCTACAAAGACCAAAAATCTGCATATTCTGATTAAAAACACAGCTATTCCAGTCTCAAATCAACTAAAATATTTAGGCATCAACTTTAACTCAATGTTCAAATTTAACCCACTTGAGTTAACTCTGAAAGAAGCCAAAAGGGCTATAGAAAACCTTTCTATTCCTACTTAGGCTTCAGAAGGGGCTTAGTATAAATACAAAGTTACTATTCTATAAACAACTTATTCGGCCAATTTTTGGCTATGCATTTCCGATCTATTTTAGTTTCTCGAAAACGTATGCCAATAAAATCCATGTATTCGAAAGGTCAATCATTAGGAAATGCCTTTCAAAATATCGTAAAATAGACGGCAAGCATTATTCTAACTCCTATATTTATCAGAAAAGTAATCTTACTCTTTTTATTTCATACATGGTTAGTCTAACCAAAAACTTTCTCCAGTATTTAATAGACCATACCAATCCACTCATTTAAGAGTCCATAGAAAGGATTAAATCCCAAGCCACCCAACACAGATACTTACACAATGATTACCTCTGTGCCTCACCAGTCATTATATCTGATTTTGCTAAAGATAGTGATATTATGAACGTTCAGTTTTATAATTCCTAAACTCCCCATTTCCATCGTGGTTAGCGGAAGCAACCAAAAATTCCTAAAAATCCCAAACTCCTAATCCACTCTCCCTGAATATTCCTTTCCCTAATTTTTTTTAAGTCTAGAATTAAGGTTAGTCTGTAAGCAATTAAATATATAGAATATAGTGTTTGAGCAAGCACATATAATTTTTAAGCCATAGTTGTAAGCAATTCATGTACTTAGTCATTAAAAACTAATTTACTATATAAGCAAAGGATGTACAGAGCATGTGTCAGCTCTACGTTTTAAATACCATGTAAATATGTGCAAGTAATATGAAAATAAAAAATGCTCTACTTAAAAAAAAAAACACAACAAATTTCCAGGATGTCTAATTTCCTAATGTAAAATTTCCCTCCAAGATCGTGCAATTTGACGCAATTAGACTTTTTTTTTATAGAAATACATAAATAAATTTATTTGCGTAGATAATTTTGAAAGTTCAGAGCATTTGATAATCAACATCCAGAAATATGCAAAAAAAAAAACATCAAACGTTATTTCAAAAGGATCGAGTCCTGCAAAAAGTCTCCTGGTGGCCATTTATATGAAGTTATATTCTATATAAAATAGAATTTTTTAAAGAAAATTATATTTTAGTGAAAATATATATTTTTGCATAGTTTTTTTTTTGCAATAATTCTTAAAGTTCATACAAATTCCATTCACTCTTGTCAAATTAGAAATTAAATTCCCTCAAAAGCATTTTTTTTATTGTGAATAAATAATTAAGTATTTGATAAAAATAAAGTTCAGCGGATTAAATAAAGTAAATCGAATAAATTAAATATTTTCTATTAGTCAAATAGTCCATAGCTACTAGCCATTATCACCCAAAGGACAATCTGTGTACGCATATTTGATTGATCTAATAAGTTTTTCCGAAATAACGAACAGCTTATGTAATTGTGATTCTAGAAAGAACTCATGTTTAATTGGTATTCTAGTAGCATACACGTATTTGTGCACATAAACCAGACATCGACAAAGGAACTTTTATAGCAGTAGGCTTTGCAAGGCAATTGTTGCAACCGTCGTAATTATGTTGCCAAAATTATAGTCACCAAAGACAATACAAAAACTAGAAATACATTTCCCAGAAGAACGTAATCACCTAATTTTATTAGCAGTTTCGTAAAACAGCAAATTCCTTGCTTCCGTCTAGTGTTATTAAGAATTTCACCAATAAACTTTTCCCGATTTTCTTCAACTATTTAGGAAACTTAGCAAATTCAACTTAGGTTTTTTGTTATTTTTTCCAATATATTTTTGTTTTTAATACTAACTTCTTATTTATTTATTATTATTAAGAACATTTATAAAAAAAATTCATGTTATTAATCTTAGCTGGATATCATATAATTTGGGTTTTTTTTTATAAAAGATTACGTTCACTCATTTTCTATATTCGTTATCTTTATTTAAACTAAAATGATATCTGAGATTTTGTTCATGACAGTTCGTAATTAAGATTTAGATTGTCTTTTGTTTTTTTCCCTATTCAATAATGAATACGTAGATTATTTGGCCTTGAATTTTAATAAGAGTTTTCCATTATTAGTATTTGTGATCTGATGATGCGGTTAGTGTACATAATTCTAGCTATTTTAGAAAAAACGACATTTTCAGAAAGTACTTCAAAATTTCTTTTCTTTAATATAAAAACAAAATCCAACGTATAATATTGTTTTTCTTTAAATGAGTTAATTTATATCTGGTAATGTTGCAACTTTATAAAAAGTTTCATGGTTGATCGGTGACAGTTGCTGTAAGAACAGACCATATTTTTTAAAAACTTTGATAAACTTTTAATACAAAAAAAAATATATTGTACATATATATATATAAATTTGATAGCAATTTTAAGAGATATTTCAAACTTGTTTTTATTTTCAGTTTTCCTTTAGCAAATGTTTAATCATCAAAACAAAATTTGGGCGCAAATATGTCAACGTCCTAATACGACAATTTCGAAAAAGTTTCCATATTTTATGAGAAAAATTTGTCCTATCAACTATAGTTTGACTAAATCACAAGATTACATATAATTTGATGAAAATTTAAAAATATGTATAAAAATCATTAGTTTTGACGAAATTAATGCTTATAAGAGAAAGTCTAAAAATGCTTTTGCTCTAAACCTTGTAACTGTTAGATTTTGTTTCAAAAAACTTAAAATACTAATCTTACTTAAAAATATATTATCATTTTAAAAGAATTATTTTTGTTAATAACAAAATATTTTTCAAAAATGTAGTTTTTAATTTTTTTATTCGAGGGTAGGGACATTTCTACTTTAGACGCTGGAGCGGTACTGAACGGTACAAAATATTAAATTTTTTATACAAAAAACAAACCACCACCAAAAATATCAACAATATCAGCAATTTGAGCGTTATCAGCTCAACCACACACCCCCCCCCCCCCAGCAATATCAACAATATCAGCAATTTGAGCATTATCAACATTATCAGCAATACCAGAAATATCAGTAATATCTGCAATATCAGCAATATCAGCAAAATTATCATTATCAACAATATCAGCAAAATCAACAAAATCAGCAAAATCAGCAATATCAGCAATATCAGCAAAATCAGTAATATTGGCAATATCAGCAAAATGACCAATATCGGAAATATCAGCAATATCAGCAAAATCAACAAAATCAGCAATATCAACGATATTAGCAATATCAGGAATATCAGAAAAATCGACAAAATCAGCAAAATTAGCAATATCAGCAATATCAGCAAAATCAACAAAATCAGCAAAATCAGCAAAATTAGCAAAAACAGTAATATCAGCGAAATCAGTAATATTGGCAATATCAGCAAAATAGCAATATTAGTAATATCAGCATTATCAGCAATATCAGCAATAACAGCAACGACAGCAATATCAGCAATATCAGCAATATCAGCAACATAAACAAAATCTACAAAATCAGCAAAATCAGCAAAATCAGCATTATCAGCAATATCAGCAATATCAGCAATATCAGCAATATCAGCAATATCAGCAATATCAGCAATATCAGCAATATAAGCAAAATCAACAAAATCAGCAAAATCAGCAATATCAGCAAAATAAGTAATATTGGCAATATCAGCAAAATGACCAATATCGGAAATATCAGCAATATCAGCAAAATCAACAAAATCAGCAATATCAGCGATATTAGCAATATCAGGAATATCAGAAAAATCTACAAAATCAGCAAAATTAGCAAAATCAACAAAATCAGCAAAATCAGCAATATCAGCAAAAACAGTAATATCAACAAAATCAGTAATATTGACAATATCAGGAAAATAGCAATATCAGTAATATCAGCAATATCAGCAATATCAGCAATATCAGCAATATCAGCAAAATCAGCAAAATCAGCTATATCAGCAATATCAGCAATATCACCAATATCAGCAATATCAGCAATATCAGCAATATCAGCAATATCAACAATATCAGTAATATTACTAATATCAGCAAAAACAGCAATAGGAATAATATCGACAATTTCAGCAAAATCAGTAATATCAGCAATAATATCAGCTCGTTTCTTTCGTCCTTGCGCTAATGGATTTCTTTTTCCTTCCATCTTCGATGACACATCCAATCCTAGACTAAGTTTCTAAGTCGTTCGACTAAATTTATATGAAACTTTTTAAAAATAAATAATTTTATTAAAAGCTCATTCAAATCAATATGTTTGTTTAGATTTGCGAAAAAAAATTATTCTAAATGTTCACAAGAAATAATGTTTTGAATAAATTTGTTTACTATAAATGATATCAAAATGTTGCCACTAAAATTCTATAAATAATTTGCTTTTACTAATTACGCTAAATAATCAAATAAAAAGTATTCACTAAAATTTGGCTGAGAAACAAAATTCAATAATATTTCTTGGAATTACACGTGACCAATTTAATATGAAATTACGTGTAAACATAAAGTTTTCCTATGCGAACAGTTCCTGTTTAGATTAATTTACCAACATTTTATTACATTCAAAGATTTATGAGTACATCATGACTAATCAAAAGCAAATTTTATTAAGTAAACTACAAACTTTACCAAATAACTAATTTGTAAACCTTGATTTTCCAATTAAACAGCTGACGTAGATTCAAGAAAATTCCAACGTAGAATATTATGGATTTTTTTTTTGATTACTTTAAATTTATTGCAATTTTTTTGATGAATTTTTTCACATACGAAAAATAATAAACTTTCTTACTTTAGATTATGAATGAAAAGTTTCGTTGTATAAAAGGACAAACATAAACTTTTGATCATATTTGGTACAATGCTTATTCAAGCTTGGGTAATATATTTTGGGAAATTTAGAAATCGTTTCATAAAAAAAATTGACCCTGTTTCTTTGAACATAAACTTTCCAGAAAATTCATTTTGTATACGTATGTGAAAATTTATTTATTGTTTATCGTATTTTATGACCCCCTAGTACGTTTCGGTTTATTTTTATCCAATACTCTCTCAACTGCTGGCCTTTCTTTTCTTACAGTTTTATTAAAAATCGATTGTAATATTAAATTTTGATAAGTTTACCCCAATTTTTCTTCCAAACTACTACGTCTGTATTTTGGAATTTAAAAATAAATACGATTTTTTTTTAGAAACTTATTTTAAAATTTATTGAAAATAATATTGAAGATAAAACTTTGTTTATTAATTTATTTTGTACAAATTTTGTTATCTTTTTTTTTTTATTGTATATACTATTATATAGGCATCTATAAAATGTGCATTTAAATAGAATATAATAAAAGTTTTATACCAAAGTATTAGAACAATATCTCAAATAAGAGGATTTGCCATAAAAAATATAGCTTTCCAACCATTTTCAAAAAATACTACCATTTTTTAAAAAAAATAGTTCTTCGAGTATTCAAATATTATTTATCAAAAATTACCGGCACCAAAAATTGTATCTTTTTATTAATTTTGAAATATTAAATAGTGTGCTTATGTAGAAGGTCTGTGAGACAAAAGAGGCAGAGGTCATTCTATAGCGCCACGACCATAAGGGCATTTGGGTTAACATTACCAACTTCCCTAATGAAACTGGCTGATAGGTATTTGGTAGGGTAGAGCCAATGATTGTTTCATTTTGTGACAGAAATTTATATATTGTATTTCGGAAAGCTATTGTTGGGTCTACAAAATCCTTAATTAAAAAAGTCCTTTTAAAAAAAATGTTGGATTAAGTGGCTATCATTTAAAAAATGTGAAAAACAAGGTTGATTACTATTAGAGGATATTAAAGGAGAAGGTGTGTTACTGTAGATGATATTATGAGTCAGTTGATCAACCCACATATTACGAAGGATATCACCATGACATGACATCCGATGCAATTCAATATTTCGGTAGTTTAACAAACCAGTATCAAATGCAGGTGAAAAAAATTAACAACTTACTAACACCTTGAGTTATAGAATTGTTATTAAAATTTCAAAATATTTTTAACACTGCCTCCTAAAGTATTTTTGATTAATTAATTTTTGATTCGTTAATAAATATTACAAAACTTTTTGTTTATCATTGAATTAGTTTTTAAAAAGTTAAAATTATATTTGAAATTTCAAAATTTGATATCAACATTTTTATTAATGTTAGTAAACTTTTTATTAATTTTTTTAAACGTTTTCTTAAATTTAAATCTTTCTGAAATAAAGTAAAACTGTCACATACCATATAAAAATTAATAATTTCGTAACTAAAATATATATATTTGTATGTAAGAAAATTTCATAATAAATTTGAAAAAGATTTTTTTTTTAAACTTTTGAATGAGAAAACTTTGATTACTTTTCATTTCCACTCATCACCAAAGATCTATAATGAAAATCATAACATTGCAATGACTTATGCAAATCGAAATCTGAAAATTTATTCAGTATAAAAGTAAGATAAATATTAGTAAAATTTTTTTTTTTATTGTAAGTCTGAGATTATCAGAATACGTTTTATCAGATTCTTAAAGAATTTTAAAGTAAAGCAACTTATTCAATGGAAATTAATATATTTTGGTAAACGAAACCGAATTTATACGCTTTTATTTTGGAAAAAAACCTATAAGATAACAAATAAAAATTGAATAATTTATAGAAATTTAAAATATTTTTTAATTTTTTTTTCTCAATTTGATGAAGGGTAAATAAAGATTAATTGTGAATTGAAATTAAATAAAAGTAAAATACATAATCGATAAAGGTATAAAAATATGCTACATTTTAATATCCGTAAAAATATTTGTAGATTTTTGATAAAAAGAAAATCTATTTGGAATGAAAGAAAATTTCTAATTCAAAAAACTTTTTGAGATTCAAGAATATTTTTGAGATTAATTTTGTAAATTTATTAAATATTACTCAAAAATTTAGTAAATTTATAATAATAGCAAAAATATATTATTATATATAATTCGTGATATAAGTTAAGGTTTTGATAGAGTTCGGCACTCGTGCTTACTCTGAAAATCAAGAGGATCCTTTCTTCTACCTATTTGCTACTCCTAAAATCATTCCTTTGCAATTGACACTGCCAAGTAAACGAATCCAATGAAGTCTCCAATATCTCTCCTATATTGGATGATTTTTCACAGGCAATACATACACCCATCCTCTATAATATTTATACATCCGATATTCCAATCTTCCGTAAATCCTTCTTTGCTATGTATTCTTATAATGCGGACTGCCTTGCATCTAATGAAAATCTCCAACGTGCTTTCGAAATTCTGCAATCCCAAATTCAAAACCTCCAGAATCACCCACGTGACTTTTACTCTCCACCTTGTACCATGGTACCTAGGATAGAACCTTGATAAACGCTTGGCATGGAACCCACACATGAGATCTAAAAGACAAGAACTAAAAAGGCATTGACCGTTCTAAGCTACAACTACTTCGACTCCTAGACGACCGTTCTAAGCTACAGACAGCAAAGTACTTTTATGCAATGCCCTCCTGAAACCAATATGGACTTACAGACTAGAAATCTGGGGTCCTAATAACCGTTCCATTTCCCACTGAATCTAAGCCCGTCAATCAAAAGTACTCTGCACAATTATCGACATACGATTTTTGCGCTTTGGGTTGTCGTAATGAATACATATTTCGTCGCCAGTAATGATTCGATTCAAAAACGACTCCTTTTTCTGCCGTTCAAGCAGCATTTCGGACATGCAAAATCGCCTTTCAACGTCTCTCGGCTTCAATTCATATGGGACCCAATTTCCTTGCTTTTGGATGAATCCTGCTGCTTTCAAACGTTTTGAAATGGCTGCTTGAGTGACTCCCACAGATTTTGCAATTTCTTCTTGAGTTCGACAACAGTCTTCGTCGAGTAATGCCTCCAAATCTTCATCTTCAAACTTTTTTGGCTGACCTGGTCGTTCTTTGTCTTCCGTGTCAAAATCACTTCTGAACCGCACAAACCATCTCTCGGTGAGCATGAATGACAGATGTTTAACCTCCAAAATGTCATATGAGTTATTATTAACACAAACCATGTGTAAAAGTTATGCCATCTGTTGTCAATCCCGCATTTTTGAGTTATACACCCAATATATGTAGTTGTAGATACAAGGTCTGCTCAAAAAGTATCGCGAATTTTTAATTTCCGCGGGCTACGTTTATTCGGTTTTGCTATTTTTTGTGGCGTTATGTTGGTACTCATGTCTCTCACGTATGCCGACAAGTTTGGCCATTTTGAATGTTCAATTAATTTTTCACAGCTGCATTGCTTGCACGTGTTTTGGCTCGTTTTCGATTTTTGCTTAATTTCGACAAAAAACAGCATCGCATTAACATTGCTAATTTGCTCCAAAGGTTCATAACTGGTGACAAATCATGGGCTTATGGTTATGACGTGGACACCAAAGCTCAATCATCGCAATTGAAGCTGCCGCTCGAGCCAACACCGAAAAAAGCGCACCAAGTTCGGTCGAATGAGATGGTTTTGCTTATACTCGTAGTTTTCTTCGATTTCAGAGGCGTGGTGCATCATGAGTTCTTGCCACAGGGTAGAACGGTCAATAAGGAATATCACCTGCTAGTTATGCGCAAGTTGCGCGAAGCAATCCGTCAGAAACTCTCGGATTTTTGGAAGAACAAAAATTGGCTTTGGCCAATTTTGGCCAAAAACAAGACACTAATAAAGCCGCAGCCACCGTATTCTCCAGATCTGGCCCCCTGTGACTTTTTTTTGTTCCCGAAACTGACAAGCCACATGAAAAGACGACGTAACGGTACGATTGAGGAGATAAAGACAGCATCGAAAGAGGAGCTGAACAAGATCACAAAAAATGATTTTTTGAAGTGCTTCGAGGATTACTTTGCTTGGGATTACTTTGAAGGGGACAAAATAGATATTCTTAAATAAATAAATAATTTTTGAAAAAAAAAAACACAAAATTCGCGATACTTTTTAAACAAACCTCGTATATGTATAAAAAAGGCTAAATAAATTATTTATAATATTCAAATATTCAAAAAACATTCGTTCAAGTAAATTCTTTTTAATATGTTAACTTACCCAACAAAAAAAAAGCATATAAACGTAAATATTCCCTTCGAGAAAAAAATCATTGGGGCTTTTGTCCTTGTCTTTATTATTCTTTAAAGTTTACTTACATACAAAAATATAACTCAACTCCTTATTTTTTTAATAATTTATAATATTATGAATCCTTATTGCAAAATTTTCAATTTATAAAGTTCTGAAAAGACTAATATTGTGCATAACATAAGTAATTTTTTTTAATAAGAGTACAATTTGGAAACTTGTCAAATTTTAATCAAACTTATATCAACAATACTTCCTTAAATATTTTTATTTCTTATTGAATAATTTATTTAATAATTTTGAAAACTTTTACAGAAAATATTTTTTTGTGACTATAGGAATTATTTGTTTGCACCTGGTTTCTGTCAAGCTATTTATAAATTATATTCTTCGACATATGCGCACACTCACAAACTTGTGTTACCATTTTTATATTGTAATCGTATATTTGTAAAGGATACTAGACTTTTTTTTTCTAAAATAAAAAGCAATAAAAAAAATTAATTAAATAAAATTTAGATAAATTTCGACATAATTTAATGTGCAAATTAAGGCAGTTTTATAAACTTTTCGATTATTTTCTGTGTATAAACTTTCTTAAAAAAATTTTTTATCAGAAGTAAACCACTAGAATCATTTTTAAAATATCATACAATAAAGCAGATGTCCAGAATGTCCTACTCTATCATGCGCCTGAGAATAAAGTTAATTTTTATGTTAATAAATAAAAATTAACTTTATTCTCAGGCGCATGATAGAGTAGGACATTCTGGACATCTGCTTATAAGAATCCGTCCTACTCTATACTTATTTGAAAACAAATCCTTTCGCCTAGAGAAATATTTTCAAATGGTTAAGAATGACCACCATTCTAAAATAAAGTATATCCAAGCAGGTATTTCTTAAGTCCTTTATTATATAACAATTATACCCATGATATTCCAACTAATAATAAAATCCTAGTTGATTATAGAAATCCTATCTATCCTACAGAATCATGCTAGCATCCTTTAATGGCAGTATTATTCTATCTACTTATTATATGAAAATCACATAGAGAATTTAAAAAAAAACAAAATTTAATGGATGACAGAAGCAGTTGCCAAAATTTTTAGATAAAAGATCAAAGCCAATAACAATCCAATGAAGCCAGTTTGGACGTACGAACTTACACTTATGGATTAGACAAATCAACACAATCAAGAATAATACGTGAAATCGTCACAGAGGATTGGAAAATATATTGTTCGAGGGATGGAGGATGGATAGTATAGTAGGGACGTCTACTGCCTTTTAAGAAAATTGTTAGAGTATATTGGAGGTGATCAGATCATATCCGGGAGCTTTGTTTTTGGACAAGATTTTGATTAAATAAGAAACTTCAGAAGGTGTGATTGCCTTTGGGGGAAGACTCATGGGTAAGACAGTAAATACAAGAGTTCGGTCTCAATTTTAGTACAATGAGTGCCGTCTAATATATCCTCATTTGAAGTAAACATTTATGTATGATATTCAGCAAAAGCATCTACTTTATTTTTATCCATTTTAGACAAATTAAAATATGTTTTTCCAAAAAAAAAGATTTTCGAAAAATCTTGAATAAAAAAAATAAAAGCAATACAATTATCTATTGTGGTATTATAAAATTTATTATTATTTTTTTTTAAGTTAACTGTATTATCGTAATTGAATTCGAAAATTCTCAAGTCCTTTTGAGTAAAGTATTTTACGATAAAAAAAAAACAATAACAGAAAAACACTATGGGCTATTTTTCGATAACGTTTCCATGGAATGTAATAGGTTTCCTGACAATATAAACAGCCCTAATATTTGAAGCAAAATTCAATAATTTCACTATTAGTAGCATTGTTGTAAGGGATTTGAATATTTCTACCCATACAAATTCATATGTATGAGTAAATAGCCTATCATGGTCTTATTTTTCTTTTCATCAATTTTTCTACCTTCATAATATTCTATTTAGAATATGGTATTATTCATAGTCTCTATTCAAAATACAGTACTTTTGAGAAACTTTATTCTATATAATTTTTCATCCCTTAAGGGTAAATTATAATTTTACCCTTTTGTAAAGGATTTTTTTTCTAAATTTTAAAGTATCTCTTAAAGTTTTTATCGATTGAAATTGAATAATCAAAATTTTATATTCAAAAAATTTCATGTTTTGCATTTTTCTTATTAAAATTTTCTTATATTAAAATAGGAATTTTTTTAATATTCGTATTTATTTTTGGCAAATTATTTATGAGTTGATTATTTTTTTAATTGAATGCATTTAATTTACCTTGATGAGATACTCTGTTTGGGAAGGAAACTTTTTTATATTTTAATGTATTCATTGTTTTTGATCAAATTAAATTTTTTATATGAAGATAAAAATTGTATAGAAAAAAAACAGGAAGTAAATCAGTTGAAAAATTAACTTTTCAATGAAATTCATCCAATTTTCCATCAAATGTTTCTAAGTATAAAAATAATGATTATGAAATATTTTACATTTTTTATATTATGTATTATGGAGTAAATATTGGATTAATGCTAAAGTTATGACCGTTTTTTACGTATACAATTAAACATTTTTTTTTTAGATTTCTGTATTAATTATTTAATCAATTATATAATTTCTATCCGTTCTTATAACCTTCTCCCATCTTTCTATCAACTTATTAATACCATTAGTGTAAAATTCCATGGATTTTGATGCGAAAAATGTAGTAAGGGATGTTTTTAATTGCTCTATAAAATTTTATCATTTAAAAATTTTACAGTGATCGGAATAAATGAAAATTGGAAGGAGTAAGATCTGGAGAATACGGTGGATGCTTGATAACATCCCAATTCAACACATTTAGCTTGTGTTGGGTCATCATAGCCACATGTGGTCGCGCGTTGTCGTGATGAAACGCTACCCCTTTTCTGTTTACCAATTCTCGTCTATCCTTTTAAAGGGCGATGTTCAATTTGGATAATTGCTGACAATATCGCTCTGCTGTAATTGTCTGATTGCGTTACAAGAGTTCAAAATACACAATACCGTTACAATCCCACCAAACACAAAGCATAACTTTTTTTTGATGGATTTCGGCTTTAGAAGTTGGTAATGGGGCTTGTCCAGGTATAGCCCAATGTCTTTTTCTTATCACGTTGTTGTACACGACCAATTTCTCATTCATGTTTTTGTCTCAAACTCAAAGCAACGCTCGTTGAAACACGATCAAATAAATTGGCAGCCGACAATTGATGAGGCATCCAAACGTCGTACCGCGAAACCATCCCCATACACTTCAAATGTCTTACAACGGTTGTTTGGTTGACTCCTATCATCTACGCGATCTCCCTGGTGGTTAGACGTGGATTGGTGTCAATTATGACTTTTAACTTGTCGTCATCAGACTTCAATGGCCGCCCGGTACGTGGTTTATCAATTAGTGAAAAATTCCCATATCGGAATTTTGTAAACCATCTTCGTACCTGTCGAAATTTTATGACATCTGCTCCATACACTTCGCAAATGTTTTGGTTACCACACTCGCGGTATTATCTTTACGGAATTCATAAAGTAAACAATGATGTAAATGCACTTTATCGACCGACATTTTGAAAAAATACAAGGGCTCTTCACTGTACTCTGGCCAGGCCAAAACTGATTAGGAAGTATAGGAAAAGCATCTTTTATACAATGGAATCATTTAAAAGAAGATACTATTCATCATTTCTGAAGAAAAAATTTTTTTACCTACAATCATTAAAAACGGTCATAACTTTTGCATCAACCCAATATTAATTTAATGGAATAAAAAAACTATAAGAAATTCAGGAAACGTTGCAATAATCAAGGACTTTTATTATTATATTATAGTATATGGTAAATTGAACAATGAATGAGGAATTCCGGTAATGCAATAATTTCCTTTATAAAATTATGAACAATTTGTTTTCTTCAAAACTTTTTGCTATGGTTTCGTATTGCAATATTTTATTGAAAAAGATATTTTTAAAATAATGATATCATTATAATAAAAGTCTCATAGAAAATTGTATAGATTTTTAAAAAACTATTATATACAAACATGATTAAACATTCAAATAACATTCTCTAAAGGACAAAGAATATTGAAATTATTTGTCCTAAGAAGGAAAAAGAATTCCTCTTGGAATAAATCAAAATTACTTTTATATCATCGAAAATAAAGATAAATTCTAAAGTAACTGAAAAAAGTGTAAAAATAATAAATTGATAAAATTTATCTTAATTTCAATGGCATCACATAAAATGACATATTCAATAAATCAATAATCTTGAACATTCTTCATTTGATTTATTCACAGTATATCCATAACTCATTTTAATGTGATTCGATTTCCCATGAAGCCAAAATAGACATCATTCAAATCCAGATACTTTTTGTTGTCGTTCTTTTTTTATAGTCTTTTTGAATATGTCTTTTACATTATCCTTATTAGCATCCCCAAATAACTTCTATTCACACCTTAAAATTTATTGAACAATACAAACTATCTTAAATTTACACTGCATATGATTTATATTTTGTTAATAATATATAGATTATCATATATGTTATTTACTTTCTATATTTATTTAATTATGAATATATTTTTGAAGTATTCATAAAAGATAACGAGGAATATTTGAGGCTCAATGACTATAATGAATCACAGAACATATTTGTAATAAAAGAAATGAAAATAGCCGTATGACAAAGGACATTATCATAATGGAGCATCCAAAAATCTGTAATGTTCAATCTGAAGCAAAAAACCCTTTATTTAAAGTTAACCGACGACCTGACCTCCTAATATCACTCACTCATTCTACATTTTCATTGGTCTTCCACGTTTTCACTTCTTCTAGAATGTTTGAACTGTAATCATCGGCAGCTTCCGGTTACACTCTCTTTTAAATCTTTTTGATCATGAGGAACAAAAAAAAGTCACATTGACTTAGATCAGGTGAATGTGGTGTTTTGGGTACTATAGAAATTACCTTTTTTCTTACAAAAACTCATTGATGAAAGCAGGTGGCATTGTCCTATTGTAGCTTATAAGCGTCCACAATGTCTGATCTGAAGGGGAAAACCCTTATTTCTTTCAAGACCTTTAAAAAAATCTTAGCTGACAGTTTGCCCTAGAGGCAAAAGCTCCCTCACGCATTCTATATTTTCATTAGTTTTCGGTCTTCAGAAGCGAGGTTCATCTTCTACTTTTTCTCGGCCCTCCAGAAATGATTTCTTTGCAGATTCATCAAGCGTAACAGAAAATTTGATAGCACATCCTTGCTCCAAATTTCCATATTCCTTATTTCGTAATGCACGATCGCAAGCGGGATACTTTTGTGTATAGATTCATACTATAGGATCGATACCAGAAGTGGCATACGGGTCTTGGAGAACCCGCGGTCCTGAACTGGTCTAGCAGTGCCAGGAAATTACAGGTTGCCTTACTGTAGTTGGTTGAGTTAGTTCTTCTAATTAACTCTTAAAAACAGGACTGACTGATACTACGTGAGCTGGGAGCCCCACGGTGATTTGTTGGCCGTGCCCGGAGAAGGTGAGGACTCTTTGGCTGAAGCGTAGTTGGTTGTGGTTTTCATATATATTGCAAATAAAGTCTTAAGACTGGTGGTGAGATATGGTAGGATACCGGGTGATATCACCGAAGATAATAGTAGAGATTTAGGTAAAGCTTGCTACTAACAGTTAGGGTAACAAGTTTGCAACTGGTTACTGACTGTTAGCAAATGAACGTTTCAGTAATAGATGGAACTGGTTAGAGGTAGGACCGGGTAGTTGCACAAATGTGCGTGGAGTGATGTGGAGGCAGTCTGCTGATTGAGACCGCTCACCGCTGGAGTTAACGGAAGACTGAATGTTTGCCTGCTTCATGCATGGAGCACGAAAGATGATTGAGAAATTGAAGAAGATGATGAAGATGATGAAAATAAAGAAGATGAAGAAGATGAAGAAGATGAAGAAGATGAAGAAGATGAAGAAGATGAAGAAGATGAATGTGAAAATAATGAAGAAGAAGAAGAAGAAGAAGAAGAAGATAAAGAAGATGAAGAAGATGAAGAAGATGAAGAAGATGAAGAAGATGAAGAAGATGAAGAAGATGAAGAAGCTGAAGAAGATGAATGTGAAAATAATGAAGAAGAAGAAGAAGAAGAAGAAGAAGATAAAGAAGATGAAGAAGATGAAGAAGATGAAGAAGATGAAGAAGATGAAGAAGATGAAGAAGATGAAGAAGATGAAGAAGATGAAGAAAATGAAGAAGATGAAGAACATGAAGAAGATGAAGAAGATGAAGAAGATGAAGAAGATGAAAAAGATGAAGAATATGAAGAAGATGAAGAAGATGAAGAATATGAAGAGGATGAAGAAGATGAAGAAGATGAAGTAGATGAAGAAGATGAAGAATATGAAGAAGATGAAGAAGATGAAGAAGATGAACAATATGAAGAAGATGAAGGAGATGACGAGGAAGAAGAAGATGAGGAATAAAAAGAGGGAAACTGATAGAATGTGTCATGCATGAAGTACCTCATGCAAGAAATCAAAGAAGAATGTGTTGGATTGAAGCGAGATGAGTTGTTAAGTAACTGAGATGCATGTAACCACCTGACCTAGTCTGCTGAGCCTGAGAAATCTATTACTGCTCAGGTCTGTTTTGCATATTAATTGGACGTATCTTATTCGCTATGGTCGTATGTGGCCTCTTGTAGTATGTCTAATTAATTTTGTGATCCACGACAAAATACAATGCTTTTATGGGATGTACGGCTACCAGATAAGGGTAAAACTTATATTGCACAAATCAGTCTCAGTGGCGTCGTCTCAATAATTTTTTGCTACAGATTGCATATTTTGTTCTGCAACTTTAAGATATTTTCCTATTTCATTTAAATGCGAGTATATTTAAGTAAAAGACTTTTTTTCAATGAAAAACTGGAAGACTCATTTAAAATATATTACAAAACATAGCAATCAGTAAAGATTTTATTTATTTTCATTTTACTATTCTTACTGTCATTAAAAGCACACTTTTAATAATAATCAACTTAAAAACAATTATTTTGGTTTAAAATTTTTTACAGTGTATAAAATATTTTAACAGTGTTACTGCTTTAACTAGAGTGTATTTGAAAATAAGAAAATGTTACGATAAAATGCTATGAAAATATTTACTTTAAAATTTCATACTCGTATTCTCACAACTTCAAAGAAAATTATTTTCATGTTATATAATATAATATTATATATTGACTAAATTATAGATATTATAAATTTACCCATATTAATGTTAATTTTGTAAATATATTTTGCAAAATTTAAATTTGATATCCTGAAAATACATTTGATGATATTAAGCCATTTTGGGCCCTGAAACTTTATATACAATATAATTTGTATAGATTTATTTTTGGACGTTCGACTATATTACAAGTATATGTATATTTAGTCAATAAGGCTATTCATATTATTTTAACAAAAAAAAGAAAAACGAAACAAAAAATGTGAATATTTGATCCTTAAAAGCAAACAGTTCATTATGCAAATATTGTAGTCCTTATTTGTACATACGATATTTGTGACCTTTCTTTCTTTTGATATTTCTAAATTAAACTAAAGCAATTTTGTTGATTGTATTTTCACTAGCTTAGTTAAATTTGTTGGTGTTTATTTTGTATTTTTCAAAAAAATAAGCCTTTTTTTCTGAATACTTAAAAAAAAATCAAATACGAATAAATAGTAGAGTTAAGAATATGCAAATTATTGTAGCTTAGTTATTAATAAAATGCTTGCTTACACAATCTAATCTATTTATATAAATAATCATTTTTATCGATCTTTATTTTTGTATAGAAAAGGGTGCCTACATCGATAACTTCTTTATTTTTGGAGAATGCTCCAAATCAATAAAGAAGAAAGCAAGCATAACTTCGCGGAACGTGTCAAAATAGGAGCAAGTACTCCGTCGGTTATACCAGAACCTTTTCATGAAAATCCAAATTAAAGACCTTATTGATCGAAGTGGTTTTGTGACTGTGTGCCTCTTGCTAACTTCCTTATATTATTAATATTATTATTATAATTATTATTATATAGGGATCTCATTCGAAATATGAGATTATTAATGAAATTGTAAATAACATATACAAGGTGTATAAGCTTAAATCCGTTGTTTTTTGGTCAAAAAACACAAGTTTTTTTCATAGAAAGCAAAAACAAATTTATTCAAAGTACTTGCCCACGCTAGCTACACATTTTTCCTATCTATCAGGCAATTTGTGGATACCACGCCAAAATAATTCCTTCTCTTTCGACGCAAACAACTCATCAAGCCATTTTCGGACGTCTTCGTAAGAATCGAAGTGCTGCTCAGCGAGCGCGTGACCCATCGACGAAAACAGGTGGTAGTCGAAAGGGGCCAGGTCTGCTGAATAAGCGAGGTGGGGTAGCACCTCTGAATTGAGTGTCTCTAAGGAGTTTCGGACCATTTTTGACGTGTGCGATGATGCGTTGTCGTGGAGGAAAATCAGCTTGTCTTGTCTTTGTTGATAATCCGTTCTTTTTTAACGCAGAGCACGGTGCAATTTGCGATTTGGTCTTGGAGACCAATTTGCGATTTGGTCTCATTAAAGATGTTGATGGTTTGCGGGGATCAACCCACGATTTTTTGCGTTTAGGATTCTCGAAATATATCCACTTTTCATCGCCTGTCACAATCCGATGCAGGAACGACTTTCTTTTTTATCTGGCGAGCAAGATTTTGCATGTGTTTTGGCGTCGCTCCATCTGCCTAACTTTCAATTCAAGCGGCACCCATTTTCCAATCTTTTCAATCTTCCCATGGCATGCAGACACATGGAAATGGCTACTTGAGTAACACCCAATTGTTCCGCGAGCATTTTTTGCGATTGGGTATCGTCTTCGTCCAAAAGAGCCTGCAAATGATGGTGCTCAACCTTTCTAGGCCGATTTTCACGTTCTTGTCCCACAAGTCAAAATTGCCGTCGTTGAATCGACAAAACCAATCTCGGCACGTTGTTTTTGATAAAACACTGTCACCATAGGCCTCCATAAGCATTCGATGCGATTCGGCAGCCGCTTTCTTCAAATTGAAGCAGAAAAAAAGAGCTTCCCGCATATGCTATTTTTCTGGCACAAAACTAGACATGATTACCAAAGGAAAAATGTAAGTTGTTGTATAAAATTGTTGCCAATGTGCACTGATTAATGTTGACAGATGTCAAACTCATAAAAAAAAAGTATGGCGTGCCCATGGTAGCTTAATACGCTCACTCACGCCATCTATGACCAAACAGCGGATTAAAGCTTATACACCTGGTATTTTTTATGCACACCTCTCCTAAGGTAAAATGCAAATTTTGTAATTTCTTGATCATTTTCCATAACACTAAATAAAAACAGTTTAAAAGTAAGCACGTGTCATTTCATAAATGATGTAATTAAAAACTATTCAATGTATAAAAGTTTTGTTTATGATTATTTTTTTTAGGTATTTTTTAAATGACACCTGCGTTACTTTTAAACGGTTTCTATTTAGTGTTACGAAAATTGGTCAACAGATAGTTTCTTTTTTTATAAGAATCTATCAAATTAATACAGGATTTAAAAAATTATTATTATATTTATATTATTATAATTTAAAATAATGTTTTCATATATCCTTTATTTTCTGATTGAACTTTTTTAAAAGTACAATTAATATTGTCATGAGTTATTATTTATAAAAAAAAATTATACCATTAATATTGAAAATTCAATTTTATTTTTTTCGATATATTTAAAAATAGCATCATCCGTAATAACTAATATATATATATCACTAATTTGATATTTAAAATAGTCATAAACTTGTTCATAAATTTTCTGATAAGAAATGTAAATTTCTTCTTAAATTTGGGTGTTATTATATTGTTAGAAATAGAATATCAAATATAATAATAATAATAGAAATGTTAATTAAGGAATAATATCTTAAATAGAATATCTGATAATATAGTATAAACAATTTAAATACGAATATTGTAGGCTCTTTACTATTCCCTAGTGGCGTTAAGAAGCACACGAAAACAGTCGTATTCATACACTTGGTTTAATGTGTAAATGAATATTGTCCAGTTTATGCCATCGTTAACAAAGTTATAGCACATTTGCGAAATTAATTTCATTTGGCTAATTTCACATACTATCTAAGCACTAATTTAATATACAATACGAACAGAATCTTGTTAGTTTATTGCCCTTAGAAATAGTATAAACTTATATGTACTGACCAAAAATTTCTTCTATAAAAGCAAATGTTTATGTTATAACTAAATAAGTAACTTCTCAGCTCCAATTGACTTCTATTGATTGTAGATAATTTACTGAAAATAATGTTCATTCTAATAAAATAATATGTCAAAATATTCCAAATATAAATAACATTAATAATGATTAAAAAAAATAATATTTTCTTTTATTGGATAAATTTGAAAAGATAATATTATCAATTATTTTAGACGTTTAGATACAGACGGCGATGCTCACAAATAATTTTATTTTCTTATTTTCTAGTCGAATCTTTCATGTCATCTATGTGTATTGTTATACTGTCTATCTTTTCATATTACAGATAATTAACTACAATATATAGATTATTAAAAGTTTTTGCAATTTCGTTGTTAGAAATTGTTCTTTTTCTAGGGATTATCTATTTTTACATGGATATCTATATTCTTTTATTAATGAAATACTCGAAATTTATTGATATTTTCACAAAAATTTAATCCGAAATTTTGTACAGCAACTTAATAATACGAGTATTATGAAAACTCATTAAAAATTCAATATAAATATATATACAAATTTATTATTTTTATTTATTGAATATCAACTTTACATATTTTGGATGTTTTATTGATAGAAATTTTTCTAAAGAGTTCTACAATTTGCAATTTGAAAAGTAAAGCTTAATAAAACACATTTTAAATTGAGCTTTTCATTAAACTATTATTTTACTATATTTCCTTAATTTTGCCATTTTAAATGTTATTGTATAAATAAAATGGCCGCTGTAAGAACTTTTGAATTTTTTATTTTTTATTTATATACTTTTTATAATTAAAATGACCGCTACGGAACTTCTAGCGGAACTCGTTCCTTGACGTAATTTTAAATGACTTTTTCACATATTACCGTTTTTAAATGCTCGGAAAATTTAAATATTTTTTGCATAGCCTTACGTTTTTTGCATAGTCCTATAATAGAAAATTTAACAGTATTAAATTGCACAACCTTGAAGGCCTATTTACATGACTAAATCAGGAAATTACTTGTTCTGTGACGAATTTTTGTTTAATTATCTATGTTACACCATCTCGAACAAATGAGTAGTTCACATGCGTAGTTACGCCTTACAATTTACGGTAGGGTATTTTAGTTCCCGAACTGGAAATAGATGGCTTAGCGGGTTCGTTGGTTATGTTGAAGAGTCATATTTTTGTCAGGATTGTTTATGTGTGAATAAACTCAGTTTTTATTGTTCATGTGTGAGTAAACTCAGTATTGTTGTTGACTATTTTGAGGTTATATTTTACTGCTGTCAGTAAATTTTGTATTCCATTCGAAATCTACTCACAAGTACTTGTGAGTAGCAAAATTGGTTCAATGGAAAACAGCTAATATTGATGATTTGTTCGTTCCCTAATATTTAAATAGGTGGCGCACAAATCAGCAAGGCTATGCATAAAGTTTTCGGTCAGTTTTGTTGTCTGTGGCAGCACTACTGTCAGAAGATCACTGTTTGTCGATCAAAACTGACCGACATCGACATCCAAAACCAAGTGATGGCTTCGGCCGGTATGATAATATTACAATATAAGAGAAGCAAAGAGATTGCGAGATATTATTATCACCATACATTTTTTTTCATTTTTTTTAGTTGTTGTTTTGTTGTATTCTCGAATTGAAATTTCGGGACCATCTTGATTAGTATACAAATATAAAAACCAAAATTGCTTATGGGACATTTGAATTTTATTTAAAATTTATTTCTATTATATTATAATCTGATTTTGCTTTTATATATAATATTGTTTTTTTTTTATATTATAAATTAATGATTGTTAAATAAAACACTAAATTAAAATTTAAGTAACATTGTTAAATTCTTTTCATATTATAATATACACAGTGTGTCCAAAAAATAACCTAACTTCTTTTTAAATCATACAACATGCAGCGCCATCTATTGAAAATTTACAGCGTTAAAAAGATACTCTTTCAAACAAATTAAATTCATGTAAATCGGATGACAGATGTGAGAGTTACAGCCATTTCAATAAAAGAAAAAGTGTGCTAATGTTAGAAAACAGAAAAAAGCAAATATAAAATTTTGTGTTAAACTTGAAAAAAAATTCGCTGAGACATACGAATTGATGAAAAAAGTTTATGGTGATGATTATAATCATCAAAAAAACTCGTACACAAGTTTATATGCGGTTTACACGATTTAAAAATGGTCGTGAGGATTTTAAAGAACGGCCTAAGGCCAGGTCGTCCAGAAGCTAGTAATCGTGCTGAATTGGTGGAGAAAGTCCGTAAAATCTACGAAAATGTTGGCTAAGGAATTAAATACGAGTAAAAACACTATTTGGAGAATTTTAACTGAAGATTTGGGTAAAAGAAAGGTCTGTGCGCGTTTTGTTCCACATGAATTAAATAAAGACTGAAAAAGTGAACGAATTTTTTAGTAAAAAAACGGATTTCTCTCATCAACCGCCCTCCGTATTGGCCTGATCTATCACCATGTGACTATTTTCTATTTTCAAAAATGTTTTGTAACATTAGCACATTTTTTCTTTTATTGAAATGGCTGTAACTTTCACATCTGTCATCCGATTTACATGAATTTAATTCGTTAGAAAGAGTAACGCTGTAAATTTTCAATAGATGGCGCTGCAAGTTGTATGATTTAAATATAAAGTTCGGTTATTTTTGAGACACACTATTTATAATGAAATTGAAAATATTTCACACTAAAGGTTAACAGTTTTTTTTTCATTAAATTAAATTTAAGAAATAAAAATTATTCGAAGGAAAAAAAAAATTATATAAACTAAAACTTTATAAAAAAATTAAAAAAAATAAAACTTATAATGAATTGTAACTAATTAGATATTTTTTATTTAGGGTCCCATCTCCTATAGCTCTCGGTCTGGGATACCCAATTCCTTGAGTCAGCGGATTTAAAAAAGAGGTCATTGTCAAAATATTAAGAACACTCTAAAACTACTTGGTCCAGGACTGTGAAGGGGAGGATTTGGGGAAAGGACAGGAAAAGAGGTTTCAACTAAGTCTCTCCATCAACATCGATGGTCGGCTTCACCATTTTAAATTTTTTTTGTTTTCTTTGGCAGTTTCATTTTTTAAAATTATTTTTTATTATATTTTCCCATTTTCTTTTATTTAATTTTTTTAAATTTTAACTTTCCCAATTTTTTAATCTTCCATCTTATTTTCTATTCTTTGCCAGAATAGTTTTTCTATTT
Source organism: Atherix ibis (assembly GCA_958298945.1). Taxonomy (NCBI): domain Eukaryota; kingdom Metazoa; phylum Arthropoda; class Insecta; order Diptera; family Athericidae; genus Atherix; species Atherix ibis. The sequence goes on along the minus strand of OY282607.1, from coordinate 95,219,522 downwards.
TTTTTGGAATAATTTTTTTTGTATTTCCTTTTTCCTTCTATCTCCTTCTTCCTTTCCCATTTAGGAGAAATTAGGACCTTTGGGTATCTCCATTTTCCCCCAAAATATTTTCGTATTGATAATTTTCTGGTTATGGTGGGTGTGAAAGCATACACTATGAACCTCCTCCGCATACTCCGCATAAAGATAGTGACAAGCATGCCTATCAGGATAAGGTGCTCTCTGAGTATGGTCGTCACTAGCCATATTTTTGTGGAACTTAACTTCCATCTTTTTTTTGCCATATCAAATTTTGATACCTCTTCCCTTCCAACACCCAAGAAATTTAATAGCATTTTATTTATACATCATAACAAGTGCTGAGAATTAATTGTTGAAATACACACCAGATAGGTCTTTTTTAAAAATAAATTACTTTTATGCAATGACCAATGTGGCAGAAATTTTACGCTAGTCGACATCAAACTACCAACCAGTGTGCGTATGTGAAAGATTTTTCACAAGTATCTTATTCTAAAAGCGTATAAAATGTAGCCCGTGCAAGAACTGAAGCTGAACGTGAGTGGTCCTTAGAACAAATTGAGCAAAATCCGTTTTTTTTTTTGCAAAATTGTCACATTTGTTCTGATGAACAACTACAGGCAAAACAACGTTACCGTCAATTGCGTCCGCCATCGCTCGATTATTTCGACATGTGGCGCTTCATGCCACATAACACGTGAAATAATGGTCATATTGAGAGATGAGTTCGGTTAACAATTTATCCCACTTTTCGGACCGGTAACGTTGTTTTGCCTGTAATAATGGTCATATTGACTATTTTTTATGGGGATACATGAAGTCACTCGTCTATACCGACAAACCAGCATCACTTGGAGCTATGGAAGACAACATTACACGTATTATTGCGAGATGTCAGCCGAGATGCTCGAAAAAGTGGTTCAAAATTAATCTTTAAAAAATAAATTTTATACATTTTTTTAACCCCTAAAAAGGTCACCGGTTATTTAATAATTTTACTTATTGAGGTATTCATCCATCAAATAAGAAATTAACCTCAAAACTGATCATTATTATCTCATTTTATGAAAAAATCTAAATAATAAATGGCTAATATTAATCCGAAATTATTATTAATATTATTATTAATGTATTTTATTAATATTTGCTAAATGGCAGGTCTGCATTTTTCAAACCACAAATGGTTTGAAAAATGCAAAAACAATTTATTTTAAAATTTTTAGTTAAATAAGAAATGAAAAAAAAAACATTTACAAATTTTTTCTCTACTTTGCTTGAAAAAAAAATGTATCTCATCATCCATTAAATAAATTTACTGAATTAATTTCATTAAATTTATCTATTAGATACTTTAATAAGTAATTTTACTTATTGTATTTAATTTTTTAAGGAAACGTTTATGGTTTTTTTTGTATTATTTCGATCAAATTGTTATTTTAATTTTTCTTGTTTAATTATAAAAATATTGTTTCACAATATCCAAAGTAATGCATACATAAATTTTTCGGTAATTAAGTTTTTGCCTGCAGATGACAGCATTGTCACAAAGTAGATTGATTCAGAATTTTCATTTGTTAATGGCTTAGAAAATCGCCGCTCAAAAGCTATTCATGAAAATGTAGTTCGTTAAACCACCATTGATGGCAGGTGTTGTGGTTATAATTACTTTCGAATTGCGAATTTATAATTTCTACTAAACAATAAGCAATTAATCAGATTAATAAAAGAAAATGTGAATTTTTGATCCTTCGCAAAATTTTCTAATAACATTTAATATTATTGCAATATCAACAAAAACATTTAGTCATATTCTCTCAACACATTCGTACGGCTACTAAATCATAGAAAAAATATTTATTCTTCTTAATTATCGAAATGGAATGTATAAATACCAAAACGTACTCAATATAATAAATCAGAAGAAAATCAAATTCAGATTTTTGGAAAAGTTTATTATTCACTTAATTAATTAATGTACTTTAGAAATATATTAGATAAATATGTGTTGAAAAGGAAGGTAAATAAATAAATATTTTCTCTAGGCACATATGTATATGTGTACATATTTATGTGTAGTATAAAAATAGTATATAGAATTTTCATAAAATCAACATAAACACCAAAAAAATGAAATAAATTAAAAGCCTGCAAATTTGTATTATGAACAATCATTAGAGTTAATCTAATATTCATTTATTCTAGCATTTTCCATAGAATTCGTATACTTTTCTGAAGAGATTAATTATGCTAGAAGAGATAACAACAAAATAAAATTTTCACCGAACGACTTTAAGAAATTCCCATTTCCCTTCGAAAAATTCATTTCTCAAGTAATTCTCTTGTTCTATTAATACATTAGTTTGTACTTTGTATAATTTGAATTTTTGTTCTTAAATTACTTTTATTTTGCCATCTACAAACATTTCAACGTCATTTTTTTATTTGCATTGCGCCTCTTTTGTTACAAAGTTTTAAGAAATATTCCCAAAAATAATAATAAATTTTATAAGTAATTGAAAAATGGTGCAAATTATTTTTTTTTTAAATATATACTAACAATAAACAGAATATGAAAATTTATAAAATTATGAGTTTAGTCACTTTACCAATAAAGATTAAAAATTATAGTTTTTGTTGTGACATAATCTTTTTAATAATGTTTCAACCGTTTTAATAGAATCCTATCTACAAAATATCAGATACGAGGTCGGTTCAAAAAGTATCGCGTATATTGAATTTCCACGGGTTACGTATATTCGATTTTCGATTTTTTGTGGCGTTATATTGGTACTCATGTTTTTCACTTATGCCGACAAGTTCAGCCATTTTGAATGTTCAGTTAATTTTTGACAGCTGCTTTGCTTGCACGTGTCTTCGATTTTTGCCAAAATAGTATTGGCCAATCGGCGAAGCACCGTTAGAGAAGTTGCTAAGGACTTAAGCATATCGATTGGATCGTGCCATTCGATTTTCACCAATGATTTTGGCGTGAGACGGGTTGCCGAGAAATTCGTACCAAAATTGCTCAATTTCGACCAAAAACAGCATCGCATTAACATTGCTTAGGAGCTGTTGGACTCTGTCCGCGACGACCCAAATTTGCTCCAGAGGGTCATAACTGGTGACGAATCATGGGCTTATGTTTATGGCGTAAAAACCAAAGCTCAATCATCCCAATGGAAGCTGCCGCACGAGCCAAGACCGAAAAAAGCGTGCCAACTTCGGTCGAATGTGAAGGTTTTGCTTAAAGTTTTCTTCGATTGCAGGGGCGTGGTGCATCATGAGTTCTTGCCACAGGGTAGAATGGTCAATAAGGAATATTACCTGCAAGTTTTGCGCCAGAAACGCTCGGATTTGTGGAAGAAGAAAAATTGAATTTAGCCATTTTTGGCCAAAAACAACATAATAATAATGCCGCAGTCACCGTATTCCTCATATCTGGCCCCCTGTGACTTTTTCTTGTTCCCGAAACTGAAGAGCCCCATGAAAAGATGACGCTACTCTATACAGCTCCTCTGGCATCGAAGGAGGAGCTGAACAAGATCACAAAAAATGATTTTTTGAAGTGCTTTGAGGATTGGAAAAATCGTTGGCACAAGTGTATAATATCTGGTGGGGATTACTTTGAAGGGGACAAAATAGATGTCCTCGTATATTTGCTATTATATTCTGCAAAAGATTTTTTGCTATAGATTTTATATTTTTGGATATAATTAACTTAATATTTAATAATAGTCTATCATAAATAAATTCATGTTGTGTTTATTAGAATTTTTACGAACCCAATCCTTTTATATAGCAAATATTTAAGGCTTATTTCTTATACTCTAATATAATATATGGTTTTATTTGTATACTTGTAGAGCAAATATGTGTAAAAGTATGCAATCATATTTTAATAAAAGAATAAAGCAGGTATACTTAATAATATCCGACCGAACAAGCAATTACTCTATTCACATCTGAAGGCCTTCTTTATTATGACTACATAACACATAACCGGATACTTTAAGCTGACCGGATCAAAACTAATCTATGTACATATATCCGGAATGAGTTTTCTATATTATTTTTTTCTTTGCCTTTTGTTATTGCCATTTTATATTATATGTGTACGTATTCTAGTCGAAATCCAAATCTAATCCGTATCAATTTTTCTTCTCTTCTATTGTAGATACATTACGAACAAATGGTGTTATACTCGTTTGCAATAAATTTCATATTTGTTCTGATTTGGCTAAAGTATTGTTAACTAAGTCTAGTCTAGAAATATGAAACCATAACCTTATATGGTCTTCTATATGTATATAATAAAATGGTCTGTATATTAAACCATAAAATATATAAAATAACTAATAAAAAGTAAATTATTACAAACTGAATATTTTTCATAAATGCTCCACCAAAAAAAATATTAATAAATTGAGAATATTAAGTTATGTTTATTTTAAGCAAAAAAGATTATTTGTAATAATCTAAACGTTTTTTTTTTCTTAACTCAATATATTAATATAATATTGTATATCTTAAATTTAATTTGAAATGAAATTATTATTAAGATACATTTAAAAATTCTTTTATGACTATCCAAAATGTGTGGAAAATTTTGTTTATTAAATTTTTGAAAAGCTTTTTATCTTCTTTTTTTATTATATAATAAAATATAAAAATCTCATTAAAATCTGAATTAATCTATTGAAATTTATCGAAGAAACAACATTTAAACTATCTAGAAATATAGAAGAGATTATTCATTTTATAGTTTGGAAAGTGTAACGACATTTTTAAATTAATTTATTTAGTATAAAAAAAATATTTCTAAATTAATTTTAAACAAAACTTGCCATTTTTTATGCAAAACTTGCCATTTCAAATAAAATTTTCTTCAACGATGACATTCATTTTTCGCTCAGTGAATGTATTAATAAACAAAACTTTTATATACAATATAAAGCTCTTAAAACTTTATGGTTTGCATTTTGATCTAAAGATTAGTCACTTTTGGATGTTCATGTTTCCTTAGGCCGTTAATTCTAAGTGCTGTAACTAACTTTTTTGGTCTGAACTTGAAGATATTAATCTGGATCATATATAGTTGATAAAAAATTGCATCACAGAACAATATATATTGTATATTTTTTAAGATATTTTTTAAACTTGACAACATTAAAAAATTAACATCCATTAGATTATATCTTAAAATACAATACAACCCAAAATATGCGAAAAAGTCATCAAAAAATTCTTCAAAAGGACCAAATTTTTTGTGATTACATCAACATCAGTTTTTTAAGTATGTTTTATTTAACACAATTTTCTAAGGCTTAAATTGGATAATCTTTTATATTTTTTTTGACCAGACCATATTTTTTTGGTTATCTTTTAGTCTCATTTTACATACTATCAATAAACACAATATTATTTAACCTAAAGTTCTATTCGAGTTATTCCCAGATTCCTCTCTAATCGCAATACATTATTTTTTTCCAGACTCCTTTCTGTACATTGAAATTGAGTTTTATTTAACTTTCCTTTCTAAGATAAAAATAAAATAACATTTTTAATATTATCAATAAATTTTTAATAAAAACTCTCATCAATTAATATTTAAAAAACAGTATTTTTAAAAATTTTACTCAAAATCAAATAAAAAAGAATTTACCATTCTTATATTATTAATAATAAAATAAAAGGTAAAAACAAAAATAATATATTATGAGAAAAAGCAATAAAACTAATAGTGTCAACCCTTCTGAGGGAAAGGGGAAGACGTTTAAATGATTCAGAAATGACCGTAATACTCTCATTCGTAGCGTTAAATTTTATTCAAGCCTAAAATATGATTAAAAAATACTACCGCTCCCCAGGCGTAAATAGTTTCAGTCATTTACCAAAATATTTAAAAATTCCTCCTGCTCATCCATTCCAATGCTATTTTATAATGAAAGTCTAGTTGTCAGCTCAATCGACAACGCCAATTTGCTCGTGAATCACTTTGCCATATCCTCCTCTCTTCCAGACTGTGTCATAGCTCCTCCTGTATTGAAGTGCATTGAATTTTCTATGTGGCAAATTCATTTTCCACTCGTACTGTTGGAAAAGTCCTTAGAGATCTTGATATACACAAATCCGCTAGTCCAGATGGTATATCCCCAACAGTTCTGAAGAGGTTGGGAAAAATTAACGATCTTTTTTTTCTAAGATCATGGAAACACTGATAAACTATCGGCTAATGAAATATCTTGAATCAAGGAAACTCTTCAGTGGCCGTCAATATGCTTTCCGTAGCAATAGATCTACTGGTGATTTGATGGACTGGAATCACACTATCCATTTTTCTGGGGAGTGTAAAATTATTGCTCTTGACATTTAAGTGAGATTGCCTCCTCAAATGGAGTAGAAGCTATCTTCCGAACCGTTCTGTACAAGTTGTTTTGGATGGCTTCAAGTTTGCAGTCCACCAAATAAATACTGGTGTTCCCCAGCGTTCGGTTCTATCTTCGATCCTTCTTCTAATAATCATGAATGATCACTTATTCGTTACTTCTAATCTAATCGACAATAACACTGGTAACAGTACTCTAAGTTTTCCATACTCGTTTCCTGATGGAAATGGAATAACAACGTATGTTAAACACACTAAAATCTGATATAGATAGTATAAGTTGTAGTAAAAAGTAATCCATTATTTTGCCAATAGATGGCTTTAGGAGTCTGTATCTCCCGTTTTAAAAGTGCGATCGGGTTGCACTATATGGCGTTAGAAAGATAAACGCTTTTTTTTCGTACTAGAAAAGCTTTTCATACAGCTTTGTGATTACTTGACTCAGTATTTTTTTAGCACGCGTCAAAGAGAAAATACGCCATATTTTACAGTTTTTCTTCAATAAAAAAATATTTAATGAAGAAAAACTGTAAAATATGGTTTATACTGTAACAGCCAATCTGTAATGCGCAATTTTGGTTTCGTCGATTCCGATCCGGTAATTTTAATGTCAAATATGCACCACGCCCTGGAAGGCCAATTGTCGAAAATGTCGATAAAATAATGGAAATCGTCGAGTCCGACCGTCACGTAAGCACTGTTTCGACTGCCCAGGAGCTAAACATTGCACAAAAAAACCCTTTGGAACCACTTAAATAAGGCTGCATACAAAAAGAAGCTCGATGTATGAGTGCCACACGAGTTATCGTAAAAAAACCTCATGGACCGAATTTCCATCTGCGAATCGCTGCTGAATCGCAACAATATGCGAATCGCTGCATTGATCCATTTCTGAAGCGGATGGTTACTGGTGATGAAAAGTGGGTCACTTACGACAACGTCAAGCGACAACGGTCGTGGTCAAATCGCGGTCACCCGGCGCAAACGGTGGTCAAGCCAGGATTGACAGCCAGGAAGGTTTTGCTGTGTGTTTGGTGGGACTGGCAGGGAATCATCTACTATGAGCTGCTCCCCTACGCCGAACTATCAATTCGGACCTATACTGTCAACAATTGGACCGTCTGAAAGAAGCAATCGCCCAGAAGCGGCCAACTTTGGCCAATAGGAGAGGAATTGTATTCCATCAGGACAACGCCAGGCCGCATACATCGATAGTGACTCGCCAGAAGTTCCGGAACCTTGGTTGGGATGTTCTTATGCATCCACCTTATAATCCGGACCCGGCACCAAGTGATTACTCCCTCTTCCTGTCTATGACGAATGATTTTGCAGGTAAAAAATTCGCCTCAAGAGAAGATTGTGAAAATCGACTGTCCCAGTTTTTTGCCAATAGGGACGAGGGTTTCTATGAGAGAGACATTATGAAATTACCTCCAAAATGGCAACAAGTTATCGAACAAAACGGTGCATATTTGACCTAAATCGTATCCTTTTTGTCATACTAAATAAAACCTTCAATTTAATGCAAAAATAATGGATTTCCTTTTACTACATCTTATATATTACAATACTATGCGGCTCGAAGAAAAGAATGGAATTTAATACTTTCAAAATGCAGAAATGTCTCCTGTTCTTCCTTATTTTGTCGTATTTTCCATAAACAGTTTCCAGTAAATTCTCAAATAATTACAATTAAAAAATATTGGGTTTTTCAGAAAGTAATTTCGTTTTTTTTAATAAAAATCAAAGTTAATTTTCTTATTGATCCCATAACCTTTGCCATCTTTCTGGTAGTAGCAACATTCCACGCTCATAAAATTTTTGTTCTTTGCTGGCAAAAAGCTGATCTAAGTGATTTTTGACCTCCTCATTTGAATTAAACGTTTTACCGTCTAAAAAATTGTAAAGAGACGAGAATAAATGATAATCAGAAGGTGCTAGGTCTGGAGTGTATGGTGGGTGTGGCAGTATATCCTATGCAATAATCTAAAAGCTTTTGGGGAGTGGTCAAACTTGTATGTGGTTTCGCATTTCTGGCCTTTTTTCTTTAAGTGAACCAATTCTGGCATTTTTTTCTTTAAGTGAATCATTTAATTTATCTAACTGATGACAGTACCCTTAAGAAATGATCGTTGTTTTGCTCGGTAGAAGCTCAAAATAAACGATTCCTTTGAAATCCCAATTTTTTTTATGAATATTGGCTTTCGAAGTACTTTGATCCGGTTTATCTTTTCTATTCTAGGATCTTTGGCGCTTAACATTGTTGTAGACATTCCATTTATTGTCTCTAGTGATAATATGCTTCAAAACTGGATTATTTTCTTGGCGTTTGAGAAGCAAATCACAAACGTCAATGCGAAGGGCACAAATTTCTTTCCGCAAGAAGATGAACAACCCATATGTCGTGCTTTGAGATAAAACTTAGCCGTTTCAAATGATCATGAATGGTCGAATTCGATAATTTTAATTTCTCAGCGATCTCATGAGTTGTTATTCACCTTTATTATGTCTGCATCAGCTTCAACTTCATCAGCTTCAAAACAAAATTACTTTCTGAACAACCTAGTATTGTAATATAAATATATATATACTTATAAATATTTTTTCTTACATTCTATTTAAGTAAATAGTCATTTTATTACAAATTAATAACCAAACCAAAAAAAACAATAATTGAAGGATACCAAAAGAAACCTAATAAATTCTAGTACCATAAAAATATAATATAATTATTATGAATTTATAGAAGTTGATTGTCTTTTTATTTTATTTTTTGTTGTTGTTTTGTTTTATTGAATTACGATGTTTGCGCACAATAACTTGAATGTGGCAATATGTTTACTGATAAAGTTCAAGTATTTGGAAATGTTTTGATAAAAGCATTTTTATGAAATGACCAAGTCAACTCCCAATTGTCCAATTCACAGCTTATATTTATGAGTATCTCATTGATTATTTTTTCTCTATTTTTTTGTCTGTTAGTATTCTGCATATAATAGTCTTTCTATTGAACATAAATGCGAATTTGAAGAATGTTTTTATTCCCAAAAGTACTCTATCAAATATGGTATTCTTTGATAAGCAAAAGACTTGACAAATTTCCCAAGATATTTCATATATGGTAAATATTGATTAAAACTATTTAACTGGTTGGTTATTTGATAAAAAAAATTACGCTACGAACTTTTTCTTTTTTATTTCTTTATAAGAAGATTAAAACCTTTTAAGCAGAAATTGAAGATACAAACTTGTATATTTGTACACATTTTTATTTATATAGTGAGTTTGTACGGAATAACAACCGCATCCGATTATGTGTCTGATATGAGCTTCTCATAAATCTTCTTCTTACAATCTGATAACAACGCCTACAATGTGCTAAACACAAATTTACATAATCGAGAGTATGTTGTTAGGCTTTTATCGTATGTAATAATACAACCATTTGCACAGAATAAGCATTTTGTTGCAACCAACTATCAGGTTTATATAATATTCGTATAACCAATGGGCGCACATGTGAAAAATATCGAATGTCCAAATCATGTCTACAATACTCATATATAGATGTGTCGAATAAAATACATCTGTACAATAAGATCTCGGAAAAGACACATATCTTGGCACATGCACGTATTATTTATCCACAATTCACTCTGACCTGATACACGTTAGCTCTTTGCTCATTCAGTCCATTTTCCATTATTCAAGTAGGTGTACGCATATAAACACAAGCATATTTGAACAAAAATTATATTCATTATTGCAAATTCATTTCTAATACAAAATGATTCAATATCACTTCTGAAATACACGTGCCAACATCCTTCTCATATAGAAGTGTCCTCTCATAACATGCGTCAGAATAATGCCAGTAGCAAAGCTTCCCCGAGGGACTCTATACTTATTGAAAATGGTCGAAAAGCTCTTATACTTTACCTCTATAAGTCCCGTACAAAACTCATTTATATTGTAAGAACCTTTGCTCTCCCGGGTATCCCCTTCACAATTTTCTAAAATAAATCTCTTCCACCACCTATTTTAAAAGACATTCATCCTCCATCTCCCTATTGATCTATGAATAAGAAAGAAATTCATCTAACCTTTCTTTCGATTTTCGAGCCTCAATCGACTACCTTCAGAGGAAACCATAGTTGGAAGCGAAATTGAGTGTGTCTACGTCACTCAACAGGTATAGTAAGGCAAACACCGATCCATCTAATTACAGGAAATTGTTCCTAAAAAATTTTTCGTCATCCAGATTAATATCGGTGAATATCGCGAGATCATCTGTGGAATTCAACCAGGTAGAATTCCCTCTTTCCATGGCGAGCTGTGTGCAATTAGCACGGCAGTTGCGACTGCAATAAATCTTACCAAACATCGTAGCGTAATTATTTTTACCGACAGTCTCGCGGCCTTGGAAAACATTCGTGGTTCATCATGTGATCCGGTGCTCAACGAGATTTGTCGTAATCTACATTATTAAACAATAGAAATATCGAGTTGAGTTGGGTTCCAGATCGAACTGATATCCTTGACAACCGTCCTGTTCTCACTGAAATTCCAAATTTGCCGTATCTGCTCACAGAATGGCCTGTGATATATTTACCCTTTGTAAGCAAATAGAGTTATTTGAAGTGGAAAATTTCCGTCCGCATATTGGCCTAAAATCAGAAAATTAGTTTACTCAACAACCAAACCGAAATTCTGGGCAAGGAAACTTCTCAAAATTCGAATTTGGCTTACCGCACTTCGATAACCAACCTTACCCTGCAGACGTTCAACTCACAATTCCCCATTTTTAACATGAATGCCAGGAAACCCAGAACTCCTAGATCAAATAATTCCATTCCCACGGTCTACTCTTAACCTTCTTAAATATCTTAATTTCCTCCACAGTATTTAACAATGTCTGCTTATTCCCTCCAAATAACAATCGACCAGTTTCGTCAAGGAAGCTGGTAATACTAACCTATACGTAACATTAATTCGCTATATGGCCTCACTGCCATGGCGCTACAGAATGTCATCTGGTTCTTGCTTCAGATACCTTACAAAAATTAAAAAAAATCCTCTCATAATAACGACATCCGATTATATCCAAACGCGTAAGCATAATCTACTTTGTTTACCATGTTAAACTCTCTTAAATTCTATAATCTCAGCTAATTAAATTTTAAATAAATCAAAAAAATTTTATTCATAATAATTTTAAAACAATAAAAATTTTTTTTGTTATTGTAAAGTCTTTGATTTTGTAGCGCCACGACCATGTGGCCATTTCGGGACCCCTTTGCCAGCTTCCATTAAAAAAAACTGTTCGATAGTTAATTGGAGGGAAAAGCCAGATTCTTTGAAATTTTGTTTAACGAATTAAAATTTTGAAGAAGGTTAAAAATAGAGCTTGAAAAATTTCATGGTTGGGTCTAGCAGCTCTATAATAAAAGGAGTCCTTTTCAAAAAGAAATGTTTGATTAAATGGCATTTATTTAATATATGAGAGATAGTAGGCTGAACACAACAATAAATCGCATAAATGACGAGGTTGGTTTCCAAAGAGGATGCCCAATCCCAGAATTCTCAAAAGTTTCCTGGCCAAAAATTTCGGAATAATTGTTGCGTAGACTGGCTTTAAAATATTCGGCTAATGGGTGGAAAGAAATCTTCCACTATTGGTACAGTCTGTTTGTCTATACTAAATATGTTGAATGTCATTTGGCTCCCACGAATGTCATTTTACTCCCATGACTTAAAACCCAAACCAACTAAAATTTCAAAGATTTAACCACAACCAATTTATGGTTAAATAAAATATATTGTACTAAAAATTCAGAATTTGATAAAACATTTATTTTTTTATATTATCTAAATATTGCCATTATTTAATAAATATAATATTATTTATAAATATCTACAACAAAACTTCTTACAGGATGCGATCTTTTTGTGATAGTTTTTGACGGATTTCCCTTTACTTGTTCTAACGTTTAAGAATTATCTGCGTAAATAAAATTTTTTGCTTACTTCTATAAAATCCAAATACTTATAAATACATTTTCCATATAGGAAAAGCTACAAGATGAATGCTTTTGTAGTAAAAAATGTAATCCACTGAAAAAAATAATGGTAATAGATCAAAAAATGGCCAGGAAAAAGTTCCAAAATTTTCGAAACATTCAGAAAATTTTTTGCGCCACATACACATATCATTACAGAATGTAAGAAATTTAAATAAAGGTCTTATTTTTCGAGAATTATGTACTTAAAACTGCTACTCTTTACTTTTCTAATAAAAAGGCCTCTGGATACTATCTAATAAATTTTAAATGGTATTCTCTGCAAAACCTACTTTCCCTCGCGGTTAAAATTTCAATAATCATAATGATCCTTTTACCAAAAAAATTACTGAGCTCTTCATATTCCTCTAAACAAAATAGCCTTATTTATATCTTTGGTACAATTTTTGTAAAAATTGTATTAACAACATTTCTAGATACTTAAAAAATTATTCCTTTGGATTTTGATACTCCACAATCCAGAAAGATTCTTATCTTGAGAGAAAAAAGTATTAACTCAAAAGCTTTCTTTCTTCTACATATTATCTTATTATAAATCCATAACTCTTCCTAACATCAAGTAGCAATCAAAACCAAATCATTGGCAATATATCCAATTTTAGCTGGAGTCCCACAAGGTAGTCTCCTTGATACCATTTTATATTAAAGTGACACTCAAGGCATCTCATCTGATTTTTAGAACTATCATTGCCACTTATGCATATGGTAAAGCCATACTTACTACCCATTAAATTCCTTACATACCTTCCAATAATTTACAATCCCATAACAATACATAAAAATGAACAAAAAAGTGTTCACATTACTTTCAGTCTTTGCCAAAAGCCATCTACCCCTTATTACATTGGTTGCGCAACTTAGAACTTTACCAAGACAAGAGATTGACCTGAATAATAAAAGGACTTGAAACTAAAAGACATTTTTGATAATAACTAAGACTATCCATTTTCAATTAATAACAAATAGTAAAATTTTAATAGTCAATGTAGTTACAAAACCCATTTGGACTAATGGAATAAAAAACTTTGGAGTTCAACCGAAACTTTCAATTACCATCGCATCCAGTCTTTACACTCAAAGTTCCGCCGTAAAACTGTTAACACTCCTTTTTATTGGCATAATAATGTCCTCTTTGTTAAATAAAATAACCAAAAATTTTATTCCCCTTTATCCTATCATCATAATCCACTCGTAGGATAATATTCTTCTCACGGAAAACGCTATTCGGTAGGACTAAAGAGACAGTGACCTTGAGATTTATTAGAATTTTCTAACTGTCGTTAGGTGGAGAAATGCCGATGGGTATTTGCTTCTACCTCATTTCTTCAAAATATTGTAAATTAATTTGTAATATAAATCTGCTCTTGGCAAAATATATTTACCTGTAAATAAAAAATGACGCAACAATGAATAATGACTGACATTTATTTATACAGAAAATCATAAAATAATTAAAAAAACATAAATATTTTATTTATGTAATTACTACGAATCTTAAAAAAAGATTTAATTTGATAAGGACATTTTTCGAATTCCAAACATTTCAAAACTTAACTGCAACGAATAAAATATATTCAGACTTGATCTTTCAATCATTCATTGACACCTGAGAAGGCGTTTTCCTACTTCGTCAATTCAACTATGTAATCACCGATAGCACTTAAAAGTAAAAGGAAACCCGTCAATTTTCAAAGATTAAGTTTGTATCCATCCGAACACTTATTTATTTGAACTTGGTTAAATGAAGAAAAATCAACCCTTTTAACATTTCATTGTCCTTAAAGATGGAAAATTGATTTTGAATTGAAAAGATTTCAATCTGTTCCCTCTTTGGGGATGAATAATTTGACATATAATGTGAATAATAGTAATTTTTTTGCTCCCAAAAGATTTAATATTACTTAACAATTCGAAATCTTCTACAAACTTTCTTAAGTAAATTTTTTCCTTTAACCTTATCGAGTGATAAAGAATTGATCAACTATTGATTTGATACGAACATATTGAAGATATTTGAAGAATTTGTATCTAACAGCCTTACTTTGGTTACTAATGTGGAAAAAAAATTACTTAATTTAAATTTATAAAAAGATATAATTTCAAGAAACGTTACTAATAGAAAATTTTAATTTTTATAAATTTAAACTATTTTAAAGAATGTTATTTAATATTGCGTAGAAAATTATTATTTCATGGAAATTTATTTTATATAATAAAAAGTGCTAGATTATTGTTAATAACTTTAGTAAAAACTAAATTATAGTAATTTTTACTACAGTATTTTTTGTTAAATTTAGAAAATCTAATACAGTATTAATTAATCTGTACTACCACTCGCAAGGACATTTTCTATAATATTTGCTGTAAGCTGTGTTTACGAGGTCAGTTCAAAAAGTATCGCGAATTTTGTGTTTTTCAAAAATTATTTATTTATTCCAATCCTCGAAGCACTTCAAAAAATCATTTTTTGTGATCTAGTTCAGCTCCTCCTTCGATGCTGCCTTTATCTTCTCAATCGTAGCGTAGAGTCTTCCTTTCATGGGGCTCTTCAGTTTCGGAAAGAAGAAAAAGTCACAGTGGGCCAGATCTGAGGAATACGGTGGCTGCGGCATTATTAGTGTGTTGTTTGTATACTTTTTAAGAAAGTTCTCACCTTTAAAATACAATATTTTTCAATTTTTATCGTTATTTTAATAATGATGCCTTTCTCATTTTAGTTTACGATGATTATTTCCGAAAAGGTTAATAGTGGATAGTTCTCTTACGAGTGTGCCTATGAAGAAAGGATGAACGGAAGTAAAAGTTTTGGTAACGGAAATTGCACAGATCCTGAACATTAAGATCACGATTTTACGGAAGACTTTTAATTGTAAGGGTTCGATACGGTAGTAATTAGATATGTTTCGTAGAACCAAAAAGTTCTATTTTATAAGTCCAAACGGGTTTTGTGATTGGATATTATTTTAAAAGTTTGTTAGCTTCAACTCTTTTGAATCTAGTATGTAAATTATTGAATCATCTTACCATTGCGGCATAAAGAGGTAGATTGTCCTTGGCAAAGAGTGAAAGTAATGCGAACACTTTTTTGTTCATTTACCTTCTCTCTCTATCTCCTAAACTCGGATTGAAGATTATGGAAATGGGATTGTAAATGATGATTGGTAGCTACGTGAAAAGTTTTAGAATCAGCTAGAATATTGTGGGTATGAATATTATATTAAATAGGGTCCAAACTCGGGGTCGACTAAGATATATTGCTCAGGATTCTGAGTTAAATGCTATTCAGAAATGACAATGGTACTTGACTCAAATTGTTTAAGCAATTAAAAATTGCTTTTAGCTACTTCTAATAATATAAGATAAAATTATTTAACCCACTTGATACACGTGGCTGATAAAAGTTTATTTCTCTTAAGAACGCACTTCAAAAGTTAATTTTAATTTGGCCAAAAATGGCAAAAAACACTTTTTGTTTTTCCACAGAGTCCAACAGCTCCTTAGCAATGTTAATATGATCCTGTTTTTGGTCGAAAATGGGCAAAACTCGAAGACGAGCCAAAACACGTACAAGCAAAGCAGCTGCCAAAAATTAGCTGAATATTCAAAATGGTCGAACTTGTCGCCATAAGTGAGAGACATGAGTACCAACATCGAATATACGTAACCCGCGGAAATTCAAAATTCGCGATACTTTTTGAACAGACTTTGTATATTTTATAATATTTATTGGTAAAGATATAAATGGCTATCCAATTTGTTTAGTAGAAAGTAAAGTTAAACAAACTACATTTAACTATCAGATTTTGATTAAAATTACTTCATTTTATATTAGCAAAAATTTTTCCATAATATTAAGGTTCAAGCACCAAAAGATGTCTTGCAAGAAGAAGTCATCAAAAATTACTTTAACGTTTTAAAGTAATTTTTGATGACTTCTTCAAATATTTCGTATATTGGTATTTAAAGTCTCTAAAGTTTGAAGATTATTTACAAATAATACGAGTTATGAAATTACATAAAAGAATTACGATCTTTTATGTAATTTCATAAGAAAAAGTCCAACGGCGTCAAATCGAATGATCTTAGAAGGTCATTGGCATTATGTGTCCTGGGAAGTTTTCGTGCAATTAAGCCAAAATTTGCATCGTTGAATAACTAGTAAAGCCATTTTCTATAATAACTTCTTTACATTTATTTGAAGATCTTAAAAGAACCATGTATTCGTATAGCAGTTAGGCTTATCGACGCATCCATCGAGCGAGATCTGAGCTACATTGCTCAGGCAAAAAATCTCCTATTAAAGCGGCAAATGTGACTATTATTTTTTTAATATAAAAAACATTATTTTCAATCAAATTATTGCAGATTAATTTTAACAATCATCTTTGTAATCAATTGAATACTCTTGAAATATAAGATATTTTGTGAAAGTTGATTTATAAAAATCTAAACTGCTTGAAAATAAATAATACAAATGTATTATTTGCAATTTTGATATTGGATTTGAAACAATATAAAATATTGCATTTTTATGAATTTACAAACTATTTTGTTACGTCAGGAATTCTTAGTTATCAATAATAAAAAATATGGAAAAATTGATATGTACTTTCAGTTATGAAAAATTGAATTTGAAAAAGAATTTTCTACACATGAATGCTATGCTTTCTTAGAAAACTTACTATTATCTGTATTCAGTATCCTTTAAATATTTCCTCTATTGCTCTTAACTTTTATTGAATAAAATATGATATTTTGTATAAGCAAATCGAATAAAATGTTTGCTATAAATTGAAATGCAGTTCTTTGTAAGATAATCTATGATGCACTGTGAAAATAATACAATTTTATTGAAAGATACAAATTTAATACTTGTGAATCTTATGGTGCAATACGATGATTTTTCCAAATTGAACTGGGTTAGTTTTATGAATATTCTAAATATTGATACTGAAATGCATTGAAATTTTCAATATTAAATAGATTTCCGCATTGATTTTTTGATGAAATTCTTTTCAGAAGAATTTCAATTGTTAATAATTTGTAAAACGATAAATTTAAAAAAAAAATGTGCACCTCAAATAATCCTGGTTTAGATTTTTATGGTAGCTAAGTTATAAGGTTAGACAATCCTTCCATATGTATATGCATTTTATTGAGGTCAAAAAATCCCGTGGAATTATAATGAACTAAAAACCTTATCTGCCGCCATTTAGCTACTTATTATCTTAAAATTAAGCTATGAACTCCGCTGTTTAAAATGTGTATTAAGCGCTTATAAATTGAATAAAAAATCATTTTACTTTAAAAAAAATATTGGAATTTAATACAAATACTATGAATCACAAAAAATAAAGAATAATCAACTAAAATAAAATTCGAGAAGTTGGTTAAAATCTTTTTTTACCTGACATCTACTTTTTTCTTATCGATCTACAGGGTGGACCATTTAGAAGTTCCATTTTAAAAAGTAAATAAAAAAAAACTAGTGTATGTTTTTTCAAATTTCCGATTTTATTAAAAAGATTGAACCTTGAATTTTAAGAATGAAACACAACATCATTTAAATGACTGCCACGGCTGGCGTTACAGTACCCCATTCGCTGACCCAATTTTTCAATGACAACTTTGATTTCGTGTTTCAAGGCCTCAATTGTCTCTGGATGGCTTGCGTAACATTTATTCTTAACGGCTCCCCACAGAAAATAATCCAACGGCTCAAATCACAGCTCCGATGCGGCCAATTGACATCAGAATTTTGGCTGATTATTTGGTTTTCGAAAGCAGTGCCTAAAAGTCGGATTGTTACGTTGGCTGTGTGGCAAGTGGCTCCGTCCTGTTGAAACTAAATGTCGTCCATGCCATTCTCTTCAACTTTTGGAAACAAAAATTCGTTGAGCATGCCACGATAGCGCTATCATCGTTTTCGAAGAAAAACGGGCCAATTCATCGTTTTCGAAGAAAAACGGGCCAATGATGCCTCAACTCCAAAATCCGCACCAAACCGTGACTCGTTGTGGATGCATCGGCTTTTTCATGGTGACGTATGGATTTTCTGAGCTTCAGATGCGACAATTTTGTTTGTTGACATACCCACCGAGGTGGAAATGGGCCTCATCCGAAAAGATGATTTTTCGGTAAAAATGCTCATCTTCGGCCAATTGATCTTGAGCCCATTTGGCAAACCGAAAACGCATCGGATGGTCATGTGGCTTTAGCGGTTGGACTAATTGAACTTTGTAAGCTGTCATACCGAGGTCTTTGTGCAAAATTCTCAACAGAAAAGTGCGAGAAATGTTCAATTCCTGAGAACGGTGACAAGTTGATGTTGAAGGATGATCACTGACATTTTCAGCAACGGCGGCAATATTCTCGGTCGTACGCACTGTGTTAGAGCGGGAACGAGTTGCTTTGGCAAGCTTCAAGAATTTGCCCACAAATTCACGTGATGGCATTCAATCTTTGCTCTTTTTTTTTTTTAATTTCTCACAGTTTGGGTTGAAGACTCACCACTTTGGAAGTAAGTTCTCAATATTTCTCAGTTTTCTTCAAGCGTATGGATTACCATTTCGTAAAATCCAGACTTTCAACTACGATAACAATCTGTCAATTCGTGATGACATTTAACACTCTAGTACTTCAAATAAATAGTAGTTCAAAATGGAACCGCTAGATAGACCACCCTATAAAAGCAACATTTTTGGTTTATTTTTTTCTTCAATTTGTAGTTACGACATTGAAAATGTAAACAATCGTTTCGTGTGAAATTAATTTTTTAATATTGTTTTTTAAGTCGTTTTAAAAGTGAAATTATTATAAAAAGTAAAGGGAACAAAATTAATATCAATATAAAAAATAAATTTATAGAAAATGAAGTGCTCAGCTAAAAAGTGATTTAGTTATGCGAAAACTAAAAAAGACCGAATTTCGTTTTTCAGGTGAGTTGTCGATAAAAACTAATTACATATTTGAATAAAGGCTATAGTTGCCTATAAATTAATTAATTTTAAAATCTTTTTCGAGTGCTCTAAGTGCTTAAAAACAAAAAAATTCTTGTACAATATTGAATGTAAACAGACGATTAGTTGTGATCAGATTGACGTGTCAATGACGGTCACCTGAGTACTTTCCGACGGGGGTTTTATTGGTTTTATATTTTCATAATTTTCAAATATGTCAAAATATAATTTTGTATATGGTGATTGGGAAAATTCCAAGGTAAGTGTACTAAATAATGATTTATTGTACAGAATATAATTTGGAATTTATGCATTCTTCCACTAATATCAGTGAGTATTAATATAACTCTATGCTTATATACTATTAAACTTAAAACTAAAGCTGCATCCACTCGGAAAAGATTTTGAGCAAATTTTTCATCATAAAAATAATTCGATGATCCTACTTCATTTTATGATATGGTATATTTTCAGAATTTAATCAGAAAAGTAAGTATTGTAGAAATTTTATTTTATATTTTAAAATATAAACTTTTTTATTTGCAAATAAATGAATACGTAGCAAAAAAAATTGGTTCAATTGTTTTCTAATTCTAAATTTATTATATTAAAGCCTTATACTTCATAATCTAATTATGATAGATTTGGCGATAGTGTTAATGATTTGTTCATTACCTAATTTTTAAATAGATGGCCCAAAAATTAGCGGGGCTGTGCATCTGGCAGCACTACCATCAGAAAATTCCATGATTCGATTACATTTCGGAGTCGTGAGTGAGAGTTAAAAGAAAGCAGAAGTATTAAGTGCTATCGTCAAAAATATACAAAAAATTAATATCATAGAATAAAAAAAAAATTTGGCGTTAGTAAATTTCATCAATAAATTCAAAAAAAAAATTGAATATAATAAAAAACTCCCATAGTGCCCACAGTACTGAAAATTGCTCATAAAAACACTCCATGGAGTATTATTAATATTAATTTAAATACCATTTTATGTACATTGTTATATAAAAATTGTAAATTTCAATAACTGAATCTAGAACTTAACGATAATTTCCACTTTAATATTGACCTTTTCTGTTCAACAAAGTATTTTTTTTTTAATCTACAAAACATTTTCTGGTTAATATTTGCTCAAAATAAGTAATCACAAAAAGCATAGTAGAAAATGCTTTTTATTCCAGAATTTTTCCCCCTCATGAAATTAATTTAAATAACAATTGAATGTATTTTTGATAATGTTTTCTACATTTCAATATTGAAAATCAAATTCAAATTTTACTTTTACATATAAAAATGTATTATAAAAACAAGGTCACATTTGAAAATATGCTATTTCCAAATTTCATCACATCAACATAAATAAAATATCATTTTGCCATCAACTATAGGCTAAAAATGTATTATTTCCATTTATAAATATTTACCAAAATTGTGTAAATATAAAAATTTTTTCATTGCAATATTAACTTGAATTTGTACATTCAGATTTTCTTTAATCTGATATAAAAAGGATGTGCTCGTAATAAATTTGAATTTTTATTTTAATAATACTATGCCCGAATTTTCTTATGAAATTATTAATATATACGCATTGGAGTCTGGAAAATATTATTCAGAACGTATATCAAGTTATTTTTAAAATTATTCACTAATAAATATTGTTTTCTTTTGATAGAAAAAAAATTAATGATGGTTTCTTTTAATAAAATTTCTTCAAAATCCTTTTTGCAAAAAACTAAGTTTTTCATTCAGTTTCAGAGTATTTGGATATAATTTTTAATTATTTTTTTTAGTATTTACTCATTACAAAAAAACTATCTTAATAATTAGATAAAATATTATTGAAAATACATTTAAAGATTAATTTAATTTGTGTCTCAAAATGTATAATTAAATAAAATACTTTTTAAATTCAGATTTTGATCAAAAGACTGCTATAACTTTACTCAAATATAAATGACTTCAAAAAACGGTAACAAAACTTCTTGCAGTACTCGATCATTTCGAAGTAACTTTTAATGAATTTTTTAGCACATTTCGTGTTGTAATTCGTCCAATATTTCACGTATATTTATTTTTAAAAAATTCTACAGTTTAAAAATTATCTGTGTTAAATACTACAAACTTTTAAGGATATTTCAAAATAATTATACAAGAAGAATAAAAGTGAAAATCAACAAATTTCAAAATAACCTGACCTGGAAATTATTCACGCAATAAAGCCTAACAAATTTATCCGTTGTATCATCTTGAATTACAACTTCAGACCAAAATTCACACAAGACAGCCACTTTTTGTAGATACAATGGCTTTTTCATAGCTACTTCTGGGTTTTTCGAGACAATAATAACATATCCACTGAGCTATTGTAATAATGAGCCTGATTGTTTGAGAAAATTTTCTTCGAAAAAGTTCGAAACGTGACCAAGGCACAATCCTAACATTTGTAGAAATTTTCTACAATTGTAGCATATTGTTCGATAATTAAACAATTCATAACATAAAATGGCAGTTTATAAGCTAAATAAATTTTATCATAAATAATATATGCATTCAATAACTATTAAATGATACAGCTGTATTTTTTTAAATACGAAATGGATAGCCTTGTACAATACTATATCACGAAGTTTCTGGATCAAGATTCATCGTAGCTGATTCTAAAGGGTTTTCGAATAAGAGTGATATGGTTTCTTTCAAATGTTTTTTATTTAATATGAAGTACAATCGATACAATTAAGTTCTGAATAAAACGTCATTCAAATGGCTTCCACGACTTCTTTTGGAGGAACGAATTCGATGAACCCAATTTTCGAGCACTTTTTTCACTAAACCAAGTCGTATGTCATGAAAAGCACGTTCAATATCGACTTCTTAAACTTGAAGAGAGTCTGGTTTATTGCTAAAGACCAATGACTTCAAATAACCCCATAAGAAATCACAACTTCTTGGAGGCTATTCAATGTCATAATTTCTTGAAATAATCGTATCGCCAAACTTTTCTCGCAATAATTCGCTTGTTGCACGTGCTTTGAGGCACGCAGCCCCGTCTTGTTGGAACCAGATGTTGTCAAGATCAACTTCTTCAAATTTCGACCATAAAAAGGTTGTTATCATCGATCTATACCGCTCTCTATTGACAGTAACGTTATTACCATCTTAATTTCAAAAGAAGTACGGACCGATGATTCTACCAGACCAAAAATCACACCAAACTGTCAATTTAGGTGAATGTAATGGGTTTTCATGAATAATTTGTGGATTTTCTTCGCACCAGAATCGATAGTTTTGTTTATTTACCGCACCACTTAGATGAAAGTGAGGCTCATCGGAGAAGATGATTTTCTTAAAAAAATCGTTATCGTTTTCAAGTTGTTCCAAGACAAAATCAGCAAATTCACGACGTTTACGGTGGTCCAATGGCTTCAGTTCTAAAGTGCTAACAATTTTATACGGATGCAAGCCCAAATCCTTTCTCAAAATCCGCCAGGTTGTGGTTTGAGACAGTCCCAATTTTTGAGAACATCTTGGAATCGGCAAATTGTGGTCTTCAGCAATACTTGCCTGAACGACAGCAATATTTTCATTACTTCGAGCGGTTCTTTGTCTTATTGGCACTTGAACATTATGTAAAGAAAATGTACGCTCGAAATTTTTAACAATTCGACAAATAGCGAGCATAATTGGACGATGATTACGACCATAAAATAGCAAAAGCGCACGAAAAGTTGCAATTGGAGAACGATTATTTTGATAATAAAGTTGAATAATTTGTAAACGTTGTTTTTGCATATATCTCTTTATTATAAAATTATAAACATTACTGAATATAATGTAAAAAAAATGACTAATCATGACATACTACAAATGACCGAAACATCACTTAGAAATCATATAACTCTTATGGGAAAACCCTATATAAGTACATATTCACGTAAACTATTTTTTTTTATAATTGAATTACATGTTTAATATATATTTATAGAATGAAAATGTATCCTTTATTAAGGACAATACATTTTTTAGAAACCTTTTCTTCCATGATATTCATATTATTATTATTTAATAAAACTTCGCAAAAAACCTTTTTAAATATAAAAAATATTTATTCCACAAACAACTGTAGTAAAAATGCTATGAATTTTGAGTGCAAATTTGTAAGAAAAGGACTTTTAAATATATTTGAAGATATACTTGTATATGATATTTTCCATAAAATATTTATATTAAAATATTTTTCATAAAACTTGTTTTGAAAATGTTAAATTTTTTTCTTATGAAACTAAATTCACTAAAGGAAATCTTTTCTGTTTTTTTTTTGAATGTTAATAAAAAATTTTTAATCTTACCTCAATACAAATTACGATCCTTTAAATTATTTATTTGTTTTTATCTTATAATCAAAATTTCTGTTACATATTGTAATTATATGAGAACAGTACTACTGATGGGCTATGATTAAATTCCACTTAATCCCATATCCAATTATACAAACTATGGCTTTGGGAACATATGTACATATAATTACTGAGAAATTTCCATAAATGATAACAAACTATTCCTTTTATGTTTTATGCTATGAAATAGTTTTAATTATTTAGGCAATATTGTATTTTCTGTACAGATTTGAGCTATGAAAATACCAATATAATTCTGAACTATAATCTACAATACATATTTATGTAATTATTACAATACAATAAGTATTTATAAACTAATCTGTAGTCAGAAATAATGTCACATAAGATAATATTTTGTTATTAAATATAGATTAAACTGTTATATTATCGGATATCTTAAATAAATTGAATATTATTTTATTTGATTTTCTATAAATAAATTTATAATTTATTCGATTTTCTAAAAAAAATAATATTGTATAATATCTACGAGGGTCGTTCAATAAGTCCTTATTTTTTAACATAATCTCTTTTTAGCTCTATACACTTTTCCAACCGTTTTTCCAAAATTTTTATCCCGTCCAAAAAATAGGATTTCGGTAGTTCTGCAAAATACTCATCCGTTTGAGCAATGACGTCCTCGTTAGAAGTGAACCGTCGTCCGCCAAGCCATTTCTTCAGATTGGGGAAAAGAAAATAGTCACTCGGGGCCAAATCTGGTGAATAAGCGGGATGCTGCAACAATTCCATTCTCAATTCCACAATTTTGGCCATGGAAACAGCGCAGGTGTGCACACGCGCATTGTCCTGATGCAAGAGGATTTTTTTCTTCTTCAGATGGGGCGTTTCTCCTTGATTTCCTCGCTCAACCATTGCAATAACGACGCGTAATATGCTCCTGTTATTGTTTTTCCTTTTTCCAAGTAGTCGATAAAAATGATGCCCTGCGAATCCCAAAAGACCGTGGCCATCACCTTGCCGGCCGATGGCACAGTTTTTGCCTTCTTCGAAGCCCGTTCACCCTTGAAATTCCACTGTGATGACTGCCTCTTCGTTTCTGGAGTGTAGTAGTGTATCCAGGTTTCGTCCACAGTGACATATCGACGAAGGAATTCGGCAGGATTGTGATGAAAGAGTGCCAACATAGCCTCAGAGTCCACTACACGATTGCGCTTATTCTCCTGTGAGAGCAAACGCGGCACCCATCTTGCCGAAATTTTTTTCACAGACAATTTTTCATGCAAAATTGAAGCGACTTTACCTTGTGATATGCCCGTGGCCTCAACTAAATCGCGCACTTTAATTCGCCGATCGTTCAAAATCAGATCGGGGATTTTGTCGATGATTTCAGGAGTAGACACCTCAACTGGGCGTCCTGAACGATGTTCATCTTTTGTGGATGAACGGCCCCGTTTAAATTCATTCACCCAATTGTAAACCGTCGCAAACACAGGTGCAGATGTGCCATGAACTGCATCCAACTCGGCTTTGATTTCTTTCGGGCTTAAGCCTTTCAAATGGAGATGTTTGATGACAGCCCTAAACTCGCTTTTTTTCATTGTTATGCACACAAAAATGTCGTTAACTTTAATCGACGATAGTAATTGACCTCCGCTATGGATCGAGCTGAAATTTATCGACAGGACAGCTTTCCTGTCGATAATGCTACTTACAAAAAAAATCTTTACCGACACTACGAGCGCAATTTCGCGGATTTTCTAAGAACTTATTGAACGACCCTCGTATTATTTTAGAAAAAACTATAAAAAAGTCTTATTAATTTAAAAAAAAAAAGTTTATATTACGTTATCGTCTACGTGATTTTATATTTTAATCATAAAATATTACTCAAACTTTTATAATATTTTTACTATAAAATTTATCTGTCAGTTAGCGATTTGTTAAATATTATTTATTATAATTTCATTTGGAATAAAGTTTTCTCAAAATCCAAAAGATTGAAAAAATCAAATTGCTTTAATTATCCAAAAAAAAAAAAAATATGTATAAGATTTTCTTGCAAAAATCATTTTAGTAATGATAACTTATTATATAATCCTTTTTTCATAATGATTTTATTATATTGTAGTATAATTATTTACATACTCTTTAAATATATATTTTACAACGTAAAAAATTAGAAAAATTCATCGAAGAAGATAGAAGCAATTTGATAATTTTCAGCGCAATTTACCATATTTTTCTTCATAATTCTCCATATTTGTCAAAAGTAATTGTTCAAATATTTTTATATAATTAACAATATAATCAAATGTCTGATTCTAATGGAAATTACATCAATCTTATGATATCCCGCAGATATATGAAAATTTTCACAGAATTGGCTACCAATTCTCTTATTACAGATAAAAATATTTTTGTTAATTATTTTTTTTAAGAATTTCTATAATTAAGATTAAACAATTTTTTTTTGGAAAAACTTACATTTCTAACGAAATCTTGTTGAATATATGTTATTTTATTGTCGATTTCTATTATTCCATATGTGAATTTTTATTTAAAACCAATTAAGTGTATTTGCACTAGTATTTATGGTAAATTATTTTCAAGTTTCATTACTATAAACTGAAATTCAAATAATTAATAAAATGTAAAACTTAAACAAATTTTGTTTTTCCAAAAGAAAAACACAAACGCAATTATCATGTAAATTCATAAAATCTCAATAATATTAGGCAATAGTTTTTAAGTAAACCAAATCTTTTAATTACATTATCTTCACATTGGTAATTCTCATTAGGTATTTACACAAAATAAATATTCTTAAATTTTTGGATATGCACAATTTTTATAATATTCAAAAAACTACTAAAATTCTTTCAAATGTTTCTCATAAATTTCCATTTTGTTGATAATTAAAATACATGGAGCGGTTGATATGCTACGAGGTTGATGATTAAACCAAAAAGCAATGATTTGATTACGAGAAAAAATTAATGAACGTAATAAAAATTTCGCTAGAATATATAAACAATCGCGAAATGAAATTGAAACTTTTTAAACATATTTACTAATTATAGTTTAAAGTAAATGCACCACTTAATTGATATATTGAAATATACGTTTACGTGATGTTAAAAAAATTATACGCCAGTTTACCAAAGAGGGAGCACTTTGAACCGTCCGAAGCGAAAGTTGAACACATTCTGTTCTGATTCTGTATCCGAACGCCTTGAATATACCAACTCTTAGTACGTTGTACACTTGCACTATTACAACCCAATCCTATGTAAAATACTTCAACGTCGAGCATTATTTTCAACATCAACAGCAACTCTATGGGAAGGAGTCTTATCAACATATTAATCGGGCACAGTAGTTTTCCTATTTAAAATTTTCTCAAATTTACTTTAGAAAAGGGCTAAGAAAGATGTCCTTTTCTTTTTTTTCTATTTTCTTATGACTTTTATAAAAAATACATCGTCGATATGGAATATAACGGTCAAAGGACATAAAATTTCTTTCATAAAAAAACGTGCAACCGGTAAATAGGCGCATGCTCAGTATACGAAAAATTGTTTTCCTTTCAAATGTTGCTCGATAATTCTTCTCAATGAACAGAATCACTCGTATAAGTATCTAATCACCCTTAAATGTAAACATTTCCACGATTTAAGCCATATCTATGCGGATTGAATATTGGTCGAAACTTATATAAACATTTTCATATTAATAGAAACATTGATATGTTGCCAGCAACATTTATCTTATGAAAATATGCTTTGGAAAATTTAACAGTTTTTCTTTTAAGTTTTCTCAATAAAAAGAAAAAGCAAAATGAAGAAAACTTATTAACAAAAAATTATAGGTTTATTAAACAATTTCGTTAAACATTTTTTTAAAAATTCTTACTAAAAATGATTTTTTCAAAAAAATTTACTAAAAATTAGTTTTAATGAACAATTTTTTACTGAAAATTTTTATTGAAAATTATTTCTACTCAAAATCATTTTTAATGAAAATTATTTTAACTGGAAATTATTTTTACTGAAAATTATTTTTACTGAAAATTACCTTGACTGAAATTTATTTTTACTTTTTTTATCTTCACTGCAATTTATTTTTTCTGAAAATTATTTGTAATAAAAATTATTTTTACTGAAAATTATTTTTACTGAAAATTATCTTTACTAAAAATTAGTTTTACTGAATTTTACTTTTACTGAAAATTATTTTTACTGAAAATTATTTTTACTGAAAACTATATTGACTGAAAATTATTTTTACTGAAAATTATTTTTAAAGAAAATTATTCTTACTGAACAATATTTTTACTGAAAATAATTTTTACAGAAAATAATTTTTACTGGAAATTATTTTTACCGAAAATTATTTTAATACAAAATATTTGTTCTAAAACAATATTATTATTGAAAATTATTTTTACTGAAAAATGTTTTTACTGAAAATAATTTTTACAGAAAATTATTTTTACTGAAAATTATTTTTACTGAAAATTATAATTTTTACTGCAAATTATTTTTACTGAAAATTTTTTTTAATGCTAAATATTTTTACTAAAAATTATTTTTATTGAAAATTTTCTTTACTTAAAATAATTTTTACTGAAAATAATTTTTACTGAAAATAATTTTTACTGAAAATAATTTTTACTGATATTTATTTTTACTGAAAATTATTTTAACCGAAAATTATTTTTACTGGAAATTAGTTTTACTGAAAATTACTTTTAGTGAAAATTATTTTTACAGAACATAATTTTTACTGAAAATATTTTTACTGAAAAATATGTTTACTGAAAATCATTTTTGCTGGAAATAATTTTTACTGAAATTTATTTTAACTGAAAATTATTTTTACTAAAAATTATCTTAGCTGAAATTTAATTTTACTGAAAATTATTTTTACTAAAAATTATTTTTAATAAAAATTATCTTTACTCAAAATTATCTTAACTGAAATTTATTTTTACTGAAAATTATTTGTAATAAAAATTATTTTTACCGAAAATTATTTGAATACAAAATATTTTTACTAAAAGCTATTATTATTGAAAATTATGTTTACTGAAAATTATTTTTACTAAAAATTATTTTTACTGAAAAATATTTTTGCTGAAAATAATTTTTACAGAAAATTATTTTTACTGAAAATAATTTTTACTGAAATTTGTTTTTACTGTAAATTATTTTAACTGAATTTTACTTTTACTGAAAATTATTTTTACTGAAAATTATTTTTACTGAAATTTATTTTTACTGAAAATAATTTTTACTGAAAATTATTTTTACTGAAAATTATTTTTACTGAAAATTATTTTTACTGATAATTATTTTAACTGAAAATTATTTTAACCGAAAATTATTTTTACTGGAAATTAGTTTTACTGAAAATTACTTTTACTGAAAATTATTTTTACGGAAAATTATTTTAACCGAAAATTATTTTTATTGAAAAATATTTTTACTTCAAATTATGTTTACAGAAAGATATTTTTATAGAAAATTATTTTTACTGAAAATAATTTTTACTGAAAATTTTCTTGACTGAAATTTATTTTAACTGAAAATTATTTTTACTAAAAAATTATCTTAGCTGAAATTTATTTTTACTGAAAATTATTTGTAATAAAATTTATTTTTACCGAAAATTATTTTAATACAAAATATTTTTACTAGAAGCTATTATTATTGAAAATTATGTTTACTGAAAATTATTTTTACTGAAAATTATTTTTACTGAAAATTATTTTTACAGAAAATTATTTTTACTGAAAAATATTTTTACTGAAAATAATTTTTACTCAAAATTGTTTTTACTGTAAATTATTTTTATTGAATTTTAATTTTACTGAAAATTATTTTTACCCAAAATTATGTTTACTGAACATTTTTTTTCTCAAAATTTGTTAACTCAAAATTATTTTTACTGAAATAAAATAAAAAAGTTTATATGTACAATATTAAAAACATAATTTTGAATTTTATTTATTTAATTAAAACTGAACCTAATTGAAAATAGTTCGTAAATGTGTTTTTAAGCATAACAAGTTTACTAAGTGAGCTCGTACACATGATAAATGGATTTCGAAATAGTCCTTGTTGTTTAACATCCTTCCTCCTGACATCAACTTAACTTTAGTTGTCCTCATTTTACTTTTATATTCTGCATTTTGTAACAGAAACATTTTATGAGATAGTCGATGGAACATTTAGCAGCATGTAATTTTATATTAATGCAACCATGTATGAATGTAGATAATTCCTAGGCTTCAACTTGATTTATTGAAATTTTTCTCCATAATGGTTCTTAAGAGAATATAGGCGAAATATATGAAAATCTTTTTAAACACTTATAAAGAGCTTATTTTATATATTTACCCTTTATTCTATGCAATTAATGAACTCATTTTTTCTTAAGGGAATATTGATATATGCGTCGAAATTCGATTTTAAGAATTGAAAATTCCAGTAAATTCATTTTTTTCTAGTAAATAAAATATTTTTTAAATACTACCTTAAGTCTTTTAAATATTGATTAATTATTTTTAATATATTGTAGAGTATTTTAATTAAAACAACCTTACATAATCTAATAGTTTCTTATATATATTTTTTGCAATGGGTAAAAATTTAAAAAAAAAATATTTGTAACAATTTAATTTTAATCTGCCGGATCTGGAACAATATGTTTACTGTGAGTAAAAAATTTTCAAATATTCACAATTTTGATATTGAATAATGGAAGTTGATAAAACAGCTTTCGGTTGTAAATGAAATTTCAATTCTGCCATTAAATTTATTCTGAGAAAATATTCAATATATCCTTGGGTGAGAATTTAACATTAAAATAAAGCTTTTATTAAAGCACTTTAATAAATTTTCTTATTCATACCTTTTAAAAGTTTATAATAAAAAAATAAATATTTCCGTCAGCTAGAATTAATTGATTTTTCAAATATTTTAAAATACTTTATCAACAATAATAATTTTAATATTTAATATCAATCTAGCAGTAAATACTTATGACTTATAATAATTAGTTTAGTAATTAAGTCTAATATCAAAAATATTAAAGTGCTAAAAATATTAAAAAAAAAAATTTCATTAAATTTAAAAACATTTATGATAGCAAACAAATTTCAATACATTAAATTTGACCACATTAATTTTGTCATTTATGTTTACAAATTTTTTTTGAAGTTCATTTTTAAGCTTACTCTTAGATAATATTAATTTTAATCATTTTTTTCAGTATTCAGAAAATTTAATTAAACGATTAATTAGAATAACAATTTAAAGGATTGATTTTTTTTCTTGATGTTTCTTAGAAAATATTTATTAAACAAAAATTCTTGAAAAATACTTTTGACTATTTTTTCAATACTTTGTTATGGCAGACCTGGTCAGACATTCGAGTAATCAAGCGCGACTGATTCTGTTCTTCTTCTCCCTTTTATGTATGTTGAAACCCCTTTCCCTTGGGAAACATTTACTCTTCGGAAGGCGATAATGGCAAATTAAAAAAAAGAACACCCACATTAACCTGTCAATTAAAAAAAAAACGCCACATCAACCTTTTAGCATATCAGTCAGTCTCTCGTTTTCTGGGTGGTAAATCTACTTCTCTGGGAGAAAGGTTATCCTTCCTCTCTTCCGAGTTCTTAAATTTCAACATAGCCAATAACAACTTACGTGTATGGTGCCATAGAATACTATAATTTTTAAGTTTTTAAGCTAATTATAAAATTTCAAGTACAGATAGTAAAAATAGTCTCATAATAGCAACAACAACAAAAATTACTAGGAATAATTCTTTTGATTATCAGGGGTATAAGCTTAAATCCCCTGTTTGGTCATAGATGGCGTCAGTGAGCGTATTAAGCTACCATGGGCTCGCCATACTTTTTTTTATGAGTTTGACATCTGTCAACATTAATCAGTGCACTAATCATGTCTAGTTTTGTGCCAGAAAAATAGCATATGCGGGAAACTCTTTTTTTCTGCTTCAATTTGCAGAAAGCGGCTGCCGAATCGCATCGAATGCTTTTGGAGGCCTATGGTGACAGTGCTTTATCGGAAACAACGTGCCGAGATTGGTTTCGTTGGTTCAAAGACGGAAATTTTGACTTGTGAGACAAGAAGCGTGAAAATCGGCCTAGGAAGGTTGACGACCATCAATTGCAGGCTCTTTTGGACGAAGGCGGATCAATTGGGTCTTACTCAACCAGCCATTTCCATGCGTCTGCGTGTCACAGGCGATGAAAAGTGGATATATTTCGAGAATCCTAAACGCAAGAAATCGCGGGTTGATTCCGGACAACCATCAACATCTTCCCTAAGACCAAATCGCTTCGGACGGAAGAAGCTGCTGTGCGTTTTGTGGGATCGGCAGGGTAACCTCTTTTATGAGATGTTCAAACCTCGCGAAACTGTCAATGCCCACCGCTACCACCAACAACTGATCAAATTGCACCGTGCTCTCCGTGAAAGAAAGACGGATTATCAACAAAGACATGACACGACAACGCACCACCCCGCTTATTCACCAGACCTGACCCCTTCCGACTACCACCTGTCTTCGTCGATGGGCCACGCGCTCGCTGAGCAGCACTTCGATTCTTACGAAGACGTCCGAAAATGGCTTGAGGAGTGGTTTGCCTCGAAAGAGAAGGAATTTTTTGGCGTGGTATCCACAAATTGCCCGAGAGATGGGAAAAATATGTATCTAGCGTGGGCAAGTACTTTGAATAAATTTGTTTTTGCTTTCTATATTTTTTTGACTAAAAAACAGCGGATTTAAGCTTATACACCTGGTGGTTATAAGCTTTTTATTTTAGTGCTGAGGAGCATAATTTTATACAATACCATATGTGAGGAGCACAATTTTATACAATACCATTAATAAAAAATAAAAATTTCTAAAAAAAATGCTAAAAGTTTCAAAAATATCAAACGGTAGTGAAAAAATTTTGTAGTTTAATTGATTCTAACAAGAACCGGTTAAAATTAATTTTTTCCAAATCAATTGACCAATTTTGCAAAAACGCTTTTTACAAAACGTGCCGAAAATTATTAATGAACCCAATTTTTATAGGATTTTTCTAAATAATTTAATAAAAATTAGAACGTATTTTGAATATACATAAATTTTACCTTAAACATCTTCCATATTTTTGGTACAAATTGGATTTTTTTATGTATTCTTTTTAATTTTGACCATAAAATCAGTAATCTATGGTATTCAGTTTTTTAATAGGAAAATTGAGAAATTCATTTAGGGAGTAGTATAATATTTAAAAATTTTTAATTAAATATTTTTTTCTATGAAATATTCCTTTTATCTGTTTCCTAAAACAGTAATATTGAAAAAGAAAATCAATATTATTGGCAAAAAGGGTCTTCCCGAATTTTATATTATCAATATTTGAATATTATCAGTACACAATTTTGTATGTACTCGTACTATAAGGAAAAATGTTTAATTAAACACAAAAAGAAATTTCTTAATGCTTTTCGAAACCCTTAAAAAGACTTTGAAGGTTGATATATTTGCATTTTGAAGGATATTGAAATTTGGTTTGTGTGAATTTTTCTCAATATCCTCTTTTCATTAAAAAATATTCAATAATGGTTTTTCTGTAAATATATTCTTACATAATATGAAAATGTAATTTATACAAGAAGTAAAACTAATTAAAAAATTACAAAGACAGTATGAAATTTAAGCAATTACAGAAATATTTAATTGGCCTTTTTTTCATATCTATAAATTTTATTTGATTTCAATTTTGTAAAAATTAATTTAAAAAAATAATTTTCGAAGAAATTTTCAATTTCTTCTATTGTAAATAATTAATATCCGGGAGTATTTGAGTTTTATGGCATTTTTCATTAATAAAAGGACTTTTCCAAATATTATATTAACGTAAATTTATTTAACTTTGTAACAAAATCTTGATTGAATATTTACTAAAAATACGATTCAATCGTTGAAAATTATTCAAGCGAAATGTTACTTTGTTAATATTCCCAAACCATTTTACCAAGAATAAGTTGAAAATATAGGAAAAAATATTGATCAAACAACATTGAATTTTCAAATATATTTACTTATTTGAAAATAATATTTGCTCTAGATAAATATTGCATTTTCGATAAATCAATATTATTAATTCAAAATTAATTAATGCATTCACAATGTGCGTTTGATATGCAAGCTTTTGCTGAAAAGTCCTTACAGGTGTCAGTACAAAAATAAAAGTTTATATTTGTTTCTGCCATTTTTTTTTTATTTTCTAAAATTAAATTTTTGGGAATATTAAAAATATTAATGAAAAGTCAATGTTATTCTTGACATTTTCAAATTGTAGTTTAAGCTAAATTAAATTTTGAAGAAGAAAAACAAAAAGGACCATAATGAAGATTTTATTAAAAGTAATTATTTAAATATTTAATCATATTCCTTATTTTATATTTTTTTATAAAAATAATTAGCTTAATTTGTATTTAATAATATCTTACTCTATTTGAGAGAAAGTTTGCAATCTTTTTCAAAAGATTTAATTAAAAACGGACAACAGGAAAAAAGTTTTATTTTAAATTTTTTATCTAATTTGTTAAATAAATTTATACTTAAATTAAGTTTCTTCATATAAATTTGATATAAAAAAATCTAATAATTTTTATGGTATAAATTCAATTTTTTTTATAAAACAAAAGTTTTAATAAAAAATATATAAATTAATCTGTAATATTAATTTTTTTTTTTAGGAAAAATCTCATTTATATTAAATGAATTTAAATTAAAAAAACTACGCCTAAATGAGTAAAATAAAAATTCTTTCAGATTAAATCAATTTTAAATTTGCCTCCAAAATATAAATATTCCAAAATATAAGAAAATGAAATAAAAACAAACAAAAAATATATCTTATATACTATCACGATATCGACTAACAGTATCCAAATAATTATTATAGCCTCTGTATGCTCGATTACCGCCCCAATCCTTGCTGTATCCTCCACTAAATCCTGAATTTGCAGATGAATAAGGTGATCCCGAAATTCCAGAATATGCCGGAATTTCTATTATTATTATTTATTTATTTTTATTATTTCTTTTTTTTTTTAATAAAATCATATCAATAATTTTTTTATCAAGGATTTGAGTTTTAAAGTTTTCTTACCTGGCTCTGAGTCATAAACGTGAGAGTGTGTACGAATAAGATGTGGCTGGATACGACACAAGGTATTATTTTTCAAATAATGGAAGAGATAAGCCCCACCCGCGACCAATAACAACTGAATTGCACCAATTCCAAGAATTATAGGCACTAGGGTCATCTTTAGGTGTGTCAGTTTCATAAGAATTATCAACGGTAAAATGATCAGCCATTTTTTCTTCTTTTTATTTCCACGATTCTCTTTAAGACAGAAATGTAAGAAGTTTTTTATTTGTATATTTATTTTCAGCTTTGCAAAAATCTTCTATTGCAATTTATTTTGGTTATTTTATTATTATTATTACTATAAGTTCTTAAAGTATATAAAAATCTATTTTATCACCTGCAATCGGTGTATTCTCTTCGTAAATTCGTGCACCAGAATCACTTGACAATGTCAACTGGAAACCATAAGCTTGCAAAAAACGTTGTATCGTACGTTTAAAGAATTTCATCGCTTTCATTATTTCGTTGTCATCTAAAACAAACAAAAAATTATATTGTTATAAATAGATAAAGATTTTTATGGTCACCTTCACCGACAACTATTGGATTACATGTAATTTACAAGCATTTTTTACTGCTTGCATTTGTTATTTAGATTGTTAAATACTAGAGTTTATTTTAAAGAGTTTACAAAATTTATTTATAACATATTTGATGGAATAATTAATGACCCGCATATACCTGTGCTAAAGAGGAATATAAAATTCAGATTTTTGGTAAATGTTTTTTTACATTCAGATTTTTGTTTTATAGAGCGTGTTTTACCGAAAGGTTAACAATTTTCATAGGCCGCCATTTTGAAACACGTTATTTTTGGCAGTTTATATTACCCCATTTTTATTTTTAAATTTTAGCTAGTATAGGGTTTTGTTAAAGGAGTGATACCATTTCTTTTAAAAAAAAACACACACTAATTGTTAAGGAAATTCAAATATTTTTATTTAATGTGAAGTACAATTGATACAATTAAGTTCTGAATAAAACGTCATTCAAATGGCCACCACGACTTCTTTTGCAAGAACGAATTCGATGAACCCAATTTTCGAGCACTTTTTCCACTAAATCAAGTCGTATGTCATGAATAGCACGTTCAATATTGACTTCTTAAGCTTGAAGAGAGTCTGGTTTATTGCTAAAGACCAATGACTTTAAATAACCCCACAGAAATAGTCTAATGGTGTTAAATCAAAACTTCTTGAAGTCCATTCAATGTCACAATTTTTTGAAATAATCGAATTCCCAAACTTTTCTCGCAATAATTCGGTTGTTGCACGTGCTGTGTGGCACGTAGCCCCGTCTTGTTGGAACCAGATATTGTCAAGATCAACTTCTTCCAATTTCGGCCATAAAAAGTTGGTTATCATCGATATACACGTATACCGCTCTCCATTGATAGTAACGGTGTTACCACCTTAATTTCAAAAGATTTCACCGGACCAAAAACCACACCAAAATGTCAATTTAGGTGAATGTAATGGGTGTTCTTGAATAATTTGTGGATTTTCTTCGCTCATGAAAGTGAGCCTCATCGGAGAAGATGATTTTCTTAAAAAAATCGTTATCGTTTTCAAGTTGTTCCAAGACATAATCAGCAAATTCACGACGTTTACGGTGGTCCAATGGCTTCAGTTCTTGAGTGCTAACAATTTTATACGGATGCAAGCCCAAATCCTTTCTCAAAATCCACCAGGTTGTGGTTTGAGACAGTCCCAATTCTTGAGAACGTCTTGGAATCGATAAATTGCGGTCTTCAGCAATACTTGCCCGAACGGCAGCAATATTTTCATTACTTCGAGCGGTTCTTTATATTATTGGCACTTGAACATTATGTAAAGAAAATGTACGCTCAAAATTTTTAACAATTCAACGAATAGCGAGCATAATTGGACGATTATTACGACCATAAAATGGCAAAAGCGCACGAAAAGTTGCAATTGGAGAACAATTACTTTGATAATAAAATTGAATAATTTTTTAACGTTGTTCTTCTTTATATCTCTCTAAGATAAAATTATAAACATTACTGAATACAATGAAAGAAAAATGACAGTTCATAACATATTACAAATGGCCGAAACGTCACTTAGAAATCATATCGCTCTTATTGGAAAACCCAATATTACATATGGTCTCATAGCCGTGGCACTACAAAATAGACTATGGCAACTGTCTCAGAGACTTTGCATACAAATAAACAATACTAATTAATTTCTGAAAATAAATATTTTATGTGAAGGTCTCTGAATAAAAGGGCAACATCACGACACTAAGACCTCGTGGTAACTTTAAATTTCTTGTGGATAGGCATTGACGGCTTCCTTAATGAAGTTGGTCGATAGTTAGTTGGACGTAATAGTGAGAAATTGTTTGATTTTATAGGTTATGTTTTTTGATAATATTAAAAATGGAAGTTTTGAGATGGAATTTAAGGAGTCTAGGACCTCTGCAATGAAGAAGTCCTATTTAAAAATAAATGTTTGATTAAGAAGTATTACTTTTTTTCAAATATAGAGAATGATAAGTTAGTTACCGAGGATTAAATTATGGTTAAGTGCGCTATGACCAATCCAGATTTCTGAGAAGATTCCTTGCTCAAAATTTTTGAATCGTTGTTGAGTATATTGGATTTTCGATGTTTGGCCAATGTGTGGCAAAAAATCATCCATCGATTGAATAAAAATATTTATCTACGCAATCCTAGGATAAATTCAGAGTTTCCAGTAAGAACAGGACGGTGAAAGGCCTTCCCACTCATTACCAAAAATACCAGAAAAACCGAAAACCCAATTTAATACGACGTTTTTGTTGCGTAGTAGATTATGATGAATGTCATTGAGCACTAGATTATGTGACGATCTACAAATAGCTTCAAGGACTGATAGGCGATAAGCAAAAATTGCTATATTGTTACTAGTTAAATAGCTTCGCGATGGAAAAATTACCAACCAACTAGATGATAGCATAATATGTTATTTTCTTATTTTATGAACATTTTTTATGTACAGTATTTCTTAATAAAATTATATTTATTAATTTATCATAATAATTTCACCTAAATAAAAAATAAAAACATTATCAAAATTTGTGCGTGCCGTTTTGTCTACTTGTAAGCAATGATTTTGTTTCCGATCAATATCTCAATTAATATTTATTTCAACAATTTTATTATAATCAGAAATTCATAAGCAATATATTTTTTTTTCATAAATCTTATCATTTTCTGTCTTTTATTAATATTATCTTTACTTTGAAAATATTAATTCGAATTTCTGGAGAGAAAAAAAGCCCATCGCTAATCTTATGAATAAAATTTCTAATCTTAAGAATAAAAATTTCTTATTTCTTTTTAAATTGAAAATCGTAAACAATTATCGACAAATAGATAAAAAGCTTTAATTTACATTTTACTTAATAAGAAATTCTTTTAATATGGTTTTAGATAGTAATGAAAATGTTTAGCAAAATTATGAACAGAATACAAAAGTTATTATAAAATTCCATGTGGTTTTTGGTTTAAGGGATTACTAATTAGAAAAATCGTCTTCCTGAAAATCACATAATCTAAAAGTCTTTTTATTATTGGTGGTAATATGGTATTCTGAAAATTTTACAAAAAAAAAATTCTGTTTTATTTCTATTTGCCCGATTTTTTTTTGTTTTTGTTTTTTATTAAATATATTTTTAATTTATGCGAAGACTTTAACAAAATTTTATTTAAATATTACGAATTTGATACTGGTTGGATGATATAAAATTTCCATTATACTGATTAATGTCCTTTTAGACTTATGATCAAATAAATTGATTAAACATTTCCATGAAAACCTTTAATTTAATCAATAAATATAATTTTTTTTTGCATGAATATTATGCAAAATAACATTTTCTTGTATATGGTAGATTTTCTTGTATATGGTAGATGATAAAAATTTTATAGAAATTTAATTATAGTTTTTTTTAATAATCAGCTTCTACTAGAATTTATTTTCGTAGAAAAATTCTTAATAAAAAAACATATACACTGTCGAAATTTGTCTACATCATAGAATTTGCAACAACATACAAAGTGTTACTAATTGAATAAGATTTATATTTTTAATAGATAAATTTTACTTGAAAATAACAAAATAGGTATCGAAACAAAAGGATATAAACTATTTAAAAAATTTATGAATATATAAGAAAAAATAATTTTTTAAGATTACCCAAGAGCACATGAAAATTATATCAACTTTTCTTTTAAGAAATTAATTTCGTTTATCCTTGATAATAAGTTTTTCTCAAAAATTTTTCTTAATAATAATTTTTTCTAATTAAAAATAAATTATATGAAAATTTTTATATTATAAAATATAATTTTTTTAATGAACAAAGAAATTTAATATTAAAAATGTAATTTTTATATAATTTTCGTATTTAAAAATTAAATATTTTTATAATTATATATTTTCAGAGCTTATTAAAAATATTAAAAAAGATAGAATATTATACATAATACGAGGGTCATTCAACAATGACTTAGCCTCACCGCCCGATAGAACTGCTGTTACAAAAGAAATTTACCACCGTGCAGTACATTCTTTTAGTAGCCTACTGTCAAAGTTTCAGTCGATTTCCTTTATTAGTTTTGTTTTGAGAGTCTTTGAAAGCGAGCGTGTCGTTCGGTTGCACAAAAATGGAAAAAGAACAATATCGTTCGGTGATTAGATTCTTGTTTTTGGAAGGGAAAACGCGGAGCGAAATCAAAGATCGCTTGGATGCTGTGTATGGTGACTCTTCTCCTTCGATGGCGACCGTCATGAATTAGTTGAACGAGTTTGTTCGTGGCCGCACGTCGGTTTTTGATGAGCCACGCCCAGGTGCCCCGAAAACGGCTGCTACGGAGGAAAACGTTAAAAAAGTCCACGATGTCGTGTTGGCAGACCGTCCATTGAAGATAGCTGAGACTGTGGGCATCGCAGTAGGAACGGTGCATCATATTCTACGATGGGTGCCGCGTTTGCTCACACCGGAAAACAAGCGCAACCGTGAGACCACATCGGCGACGTGTTTGGCGCTGTTTCAGCGCTGTTTCAGCGCTTTCCAGCGGAGTTCTTGCGTCGTTTCGTGACCGTCGACGAAACATGGATTCACTGGTATACACCAGAGACCAAGGAACAGTCGAAACAGCGGACTTCACCCGGCGAACGTGCTCCGAAGAAGGCGAAGACTGTTCGATCGGCCGAAAAGGTGATGGCCACCGTTTTCTGGGATTCACAAGGTGTGATCCACATCGATTACCTCGAGAAGGGTAAAACAATCACGGGGCGCTACTATGCTGACTTATTGGGCCGATTTGACGTCGAATTGAAGAAAAAGTGGCCCCGCTTTGCGAAGAAAAAAGTGCTGTTCCACCACGACAACGCGCCGGCTCACACCTCCGCCGTCGCCATGGCCAAATTGGTCGAATTGCGCTACGAATTGCTGCCCCATCCACCGTACTCTCCAGATTTGGCCCCCTTTGACTACTTTTTGATTCCAAACCTGAAAAAATCACTCGCCGGTAATAGATTTGGGTCGAATGGGGAGGTCATCGTCGCCACGGAGGCCTATTTTGCTTCCCTCGAGAAAATGTATTTTTGGACGGGTTAAAAAAGTTAGAGCATCGCTAGGCCAATTGTATCGAGCTTGAAGGAGATTATGTGGAAAAATAAATTGC
Organism: Atherix ibis; assembly: GCA_958298945.1. Classification (NCBI taxonomy): domain Eukaryota; kingdom Metazoa; phylum Arthropoda; class Insecta; order Diptera; family Athericidae; genus Atherix; species Atherix ibis. Next base: position 95,178,761 of record OY282607.1, on the reverse strand, counting down.
CACCTTTCCAAAATTTTCGTTTTTCTTTTGTAGGCTAAGTACTTGTTGAATGGCCCTCGTAGTTAGATTTATTAAGATAGAAATATTGTTGAATTATTTTAAAAATGATGAAAATATAAATAAATATGATTATAACACATTTAAAAATAAGTTATTCTACGTTCATGGACAAATGCGTATATCCTAGTAACTTGAAAGAAAAAACCATAAATGGGAATAACCATATTCGAGCCCTGAAGTCATACTAAGGGTTGTTAAATGTTCGCAGAACAAAAAAAATATATAATTAAATAATGTGTAAGATATTTATTATTAAGAAAATAATTAATTTTGATGTAATTAATTCAGTTATGATGGTATTAATTAGTACTATAGAACTTATTTTAGAATTTTTTTAATATTATAAAGAATTCTTTTTTTGTATAGTAATTATTTGTATTTATATCTTTATTTTTTTCCTATGAATTTATGTGAAATTAACGTTTTTCTTATACTCGTAGAAAAGTATCTTATAGAATATCAATTAACCTTTTTTATAATAATTAATATGAATATGTAAAAATCTTGACATGATATACTTATAAGGATATTTTTTGGTAAAGTCATCATGTTCTAATAATTGCCATTCATTCTAGAAACATTAACACTCCTGACTTTCTGTAATGTAAATAAATTATAGCACAAAAAAAAATAAAAATCTTAGAGGTCAATTTACAATTGATACAAGTATAAAATATTTGCCTTTAAGCTACAAAAAAAAATTTATTTTCATAAAAGTAATGTCGTAACCGATAAAGTAAAAAAAAGAGATTATGTCTAATAAAATTCCAATTATTTAACAGCTTTCCTACTTACAAGAATTTCTACTTCAGTTTTTCTCCTTAATCTTCGTATAAAATGTTATACGAAATGAAAATAATTTAAGAATGAATTTTCAGTAAATTTTAAAGAAGAAATTTTTTTTTAATATTTGGTGTTTATTTTGATGAAATTTCAATTGAATCTATGTGTATGTGAGGCTATGGTTTTCTTTAATTTATAGCCTAAGAATTTATTATATTTTTTTCATTGTTACTAGATCAAAATTATAAATTATCTCTTAAAAAAATAAGGATTTCTGAATACGAGGGTAGTTCCAGAAGTACCCGGCCTGAAGTATAAATAACGGTTGTTCTTAGCAAAAAATTACTATGATTGGAAGTACCTACTTTATAAATCTTAAGTTTGAAGTTTGATGACGCTATATTATTTAGTATTTATTTGACAGCCATTAATAGTTAACAATCTCAGAGTATTTGTAAACGTGGAAAAAATTGGTCACCGTAATGTAGAAGCTGAGCTAGACCATTACTCTACGGCGGTCTGCTCCTTTGTTTACATCAATAGAATATTATATGACAAAATTTAATTGAAGCCCTACGAGCTGCCAAAACGAACGTCGCAGTGTCAGTCCAAATTAGGTGACCACGCCAGAAATGTTAAACAAAATCCACAAAATGATAGTTGATGATTATCGACTGAAAGTTCGCGAATTAGCAGACATGCTTGACATTTCAAAAGGTGCTGTACAAAAATGCTGTTAGATATGTGAAAGCTATGCGCAAGATGGGTGCCGCGTTTGCTCACAATAAAACATAAACAGCGCCGCGAGGATATTTCAATCAAGTGCTTGGCGATGTTTCGCAGCAATAAAGCAGAGTTTTGCGTCGATTCATAGCCATGGATGAAACCTGAGTCCATTACTTTACACCTGAAATGAACGAGCAATCAAAAAACAATGAACTGAAAGGGGAGAATTGCCTTTAAAGAAGGCGAAGATAGTTCTATCTGCTGACAACGTCGTGGCGTCAGTTTTTTGTGATGAGCGCGGGATGTAAGCGGCGGTGAATTTTTTTTTCAAAGATTTTTGAAGGGATTGGAAGGAGACTAATTCGTCTGTAAGAATTAATTATATATAAGTTGTAGTAAAAAGTAATCCAATATTTTGCCAATAAATGGCTTTAAGAGTCTGTATGTCCCGTTATATCGGGTTGCATTAGATGGCGTTAGAAAGATCAGATTTCGTACTAAAAAAGCTTCTTATACAGTTTTGTGATTACTTGACTCACTATTTTTTTAGCCGGCGTCAAAGATGGACACCAACAAAGAGAAAATACGCCATATTTTACAGGTTTTCTTCGATAAAGGCGAAAACGCAAGCCAGGCAGCTGAAAATGTGAATAGTGTTTATGGTCCTGATACTGTAACAGCCAATCACGCGCAATTTCGGTTTCGTCGATACCACGCTCTGGAAGGCCAATTGTCGAAAATGTCGATAAAATAATGGAAATCGTCGAGTCCGACCGTCACGTAAGCACTGTTTCGATTGTCCTGGAGCTAAATATTGCACAAAAAACCGTTCGGAACCACTTAAATAAGGCTGGATACAAAAAGAAGCTCGATGTATGGGTGCCACACGAGTTACCGTAAAAAAACTTCATGGACCGAATTTCCATCTGCTAATCGCTGCTGAATCGCAACAATATCGATCCATTTCTGAAGCGGATGGTTACTGGTGATGAAAAGTGGGTCACTTACGACAACGTCAAGCGACAACGTTCGTGGTCAAATCGCGGTCACCCGGCGCAAACGGTGGTCAAGCCAGGATTGACAGCCAGGAAGGTTTTGCTGTGTGTTTGGTGGGAGTGGCAGGGAATCATCTACTATGAGCTGCTCCCCTACCGCCGAACTCTTAATTCGGACCTATACTGTCAACAATTGAACCGTCTGAAACAAGCAATCGCCCAGAAGCGGCCAGCTTTGGCCAATAGGAGAGCAATTGTGTTCCATCAGGACAACGCCAGGCCGCATACATCGATAATGACTCGCCAGAAGTTTCCGGGAATGATTTTGCAGGTGAAAAATTCGCCTCAAGAGAAGATTGTGAAAATCGACTGTCCCAGTTTTTTGCCAATAGGGACGAGGGTTTCTATGAGAGAGGCATTATGAAATTACCTCCAAAATGGCAACAAGTTATCGTACAAAACGGTGCATATTTGACCTAAATCGTATCATTCTATCTATGCTAAATAAAACCTTCAATTTAATGCAAAAATAATGGATTTCTTTTTACTACAACTTATAATTGCACATTTCCAGAGCATTGGGAAATATATTGTTCGAAAGATGGACTTATATAGTGTAGCTAAGAAAACTATTCCTCTTTTAGGAAGTTATTATCATATATTGGAGGTAATCAGATCATAGCCAGGAGCTTTGCTTTTGGCATTATAAAATGCGAATATTTCGTATATTAACTAATACTTTTACACAATCTAAATATTTTGCAAACAATAATAAATGAGCAAATACATTGAACTAATTAACTATTATAAGATAAATTTCGTAATTAAATAGTAGTAATTAATTACATAGAAATAAATTGTTTCTTACTTTTGTTTAAATTTAAATACCATTTCAATATATAAAATTCAATAAATTATCATTTTTTTCTTTCTTTCACCTTAAAAACAATTTGTCTTGTCATTCCTTTAATTTCTATTTGGAAGAAAAAAATTACAAACAAATAACAACATACAACCAAAAATAATTTTTATGATTTTATAAAGAAAAATAAAACCATTTCTAATGATTTCCCATGGGGTGAAAAAGAAATTTTCCAGATACTTTGATGACAGCTGAAAATACTACTTTTTACTCATACATAAATATCTAAATATATTTAGACGAATACTTCTACTTCCATTCTACTTATAAGAAAAATTTAGACTTTTAGGGCAGAAAAAATGAATAATTTTCATGTCAGCTTTATAAAGTGTTTGCCATAAATTAAATTTAATTTAATATTTTCCAAGTCTTTAATCTGGTATGCCCTATAATATGCTAAAAACTTTATATAGAAAAAATATATACTCATTTTAATGGTTGCTTGTTTAAGAATGATTTATATGAAAAGAGCAAAACGTTCTATAAATCAAAATTAAACGATATAATTAAGATGATATTTTATTTGGATCTGAATCAATATTATGTAAATAATCTGCTAAGACTATATGAAAAATGTTTTCACGTTATCTGTGTTTTCTTTTTTTTTTTGTCCAAAATAAAGTACAACATTTTTTAGTATCATGTAAACAACAACGAATCCTTGATTTTATAGATCTTGTTAACATCTTACAAATTATTCATCTCTTCGTCTACTGAAGTGGAAATTTTCTTTTTTTTTTGCACATTTAACTGACTCTGAGTATTCATAGCAAAAAAAAAATTCAAATAGAATCGAACCAATTCCGTAGAGTATTATTACGCAAAAATAAATAAACAACTTACATAAAATCACCTTTTTATTGTACATTTTATGAGTATCTGAAAAGAAAGCATTGGCGTATTATTTGGATTCTGTTTTTATTATTTTGTATAAAAGGAATTTTCCAATCATTTCTTGTGTGAATTTTGTGTGAATGCAAAGAAAAAATACGAAAACGACAAAACTTTTCCTAACGAATATTAAATTGAAAAACCTAAAGGATATGATCCGATTTATTCAAAAATAGCCCGGTTAGATTGTCCAATTGAAAATTGTTACATTTAATGATAATTTGAGAATATCTATTCCAAAACGTTTACAATATTGTCCATGTCAGATACAAGTGTTATTTATACCATTTGTGCTCTTATTGAAAGGGGTTTAAAGATTTAGTATAAACTGAATTAAATAAATCGTTATTAGATAGAAGACAAGCGTATCAAAAAACAATATGAAAAATAATTCAACTTTAAACATTTGTCTTTCTATGAAGTTGTATTGAATGAATTTTTCTTTATGTCTAAAAATTCCATTTATTACTATAAATATATATATAAAATAGACGACATACCCTAATGGTTGATTGTCAAGAATAAATAGTCTAAAAACCAATGTTTTACTTTAAAGGTTTTCCTATATTTTTTCTAAACTCGTTTACTTGTCAAATAGATAAATTGTTAAGATAAAATATTTTTGATATTATATTGGACAAAATTCCAATATCCACAGATATTTGTACTATTGGAAATGTATATGAAAAATTGGTGGAAATTGAAATAAGTTGAAATATATTTGGACACGTGTTTAATGGAGTTTATTTTTTCGGAAAGTTTTCTTTTTATTTGATGGAACCATTCTGAATGGTTAGCCAACTTGGACTGAATATTTTTAAAAATTTGTAATTTTTGCTTTTAAAATCTATTTCATATTTTGTTTTTTATTTTATCGAATTTTATATTGGTTAGATACTCAGTTCAAAAATAATTTAACTATTGGGTGTATAACTTAAAAATGCGGGACTGACAACAGACGGCATAACTTTTACACATGGTTTGTGTTAATAATAACTCATGTGGCATTTTGAAGGTTAAACATCTGTCATTCATTCTCGATTAGTCATTGAACGAAATAGTGTCAACAACAAAGTTTTTTTTTGCTTCAAAAATGTCGAATTTCGTACCAAAAAAGTCCCATTTGCGGGAAGTGTTGATTTACTTCTTCAATTTGAAAAAAAGTGCAGCTGAAGCACATCGATTGCTCACCGAAGCTTATCCTGAATATGTTCCATCGCAAAAAATCGTATGTGAAGCCCGGCCAACCAGCCAAATCAACGCCAAAGCCAAATATCCATGGCGCCAAGGTAATGCTCTGTATTTGGTGGGATCAGAAGGGTGTGATCTATTATGAGCTATTGAAGTCGGGCCAGACGATCACAGGCGACCTCTACCGAACACAATTGATCCGTTTGAAGCGAGCATTGGCCGAAAAAAGCCCGGAATATGCGACCAGACACGAAGCCATAATTTTCCATCATGACAACGCTCGGCCTCATGTTGCAAGACAGGTTAAAAATTATTTAGAAAACAGTGGCTGGGAAGTTTTGTCTCACCCGCCTTATATCCCAGACCTTTCCCCGTCCGACTACCATTTGTTTAGATCCATGCAAAACACCCTCACCGGAATACGCTTCACTTCAGAACAGGGCATCAAAACTTGGCTCGATTCATTCTTGGCCTCAAAACCGGAGCAGTTTTTTTGGCGCGGAATCCATATGTTGCCAGAAAGATGGGAAAAAGTAGTGGCTTCCAATGGATAATACTTTGAATAAAATATATTGTAACAATTTTTCAAAATAAACACTCAAAGTTTGCCAAAAATTCCGCATTTTTAAGTTAAATATTATAAAATTTTTAAATATTTCTCTAAGATTTATTATTAAAAATACAAAGAAAATGCCTTGAGCATTTTAAGGTCCCAAGTGAAGATATGCTTAGGAACTTGAGCACCCATTTTGAGGATTGGGACCTTGAGGATTTTAAGGTCCCAACAATCCCAAGTGAAGATATGCTTAGGAACTTGATCACCCATTTTGAGGATTGGGACCTTGAGCATTTTAGGGTTCCAACAATCCCAAGTGAAGATATGCTTAGGAACTTGATCATCCATTTTGAGGAGCAAAGGTTATTATGGTAGCCTTGTTAATAGTATTTATGATATCTTCGTTACTTGAAAAATCATCAAGACTGTAAATACGAGGTCTGTTCAAAAAGTATCGCGAATTTTGTGTTTTTTCCAAAAATTATTTATTTATTTATGAATATCTATTTTGTCCCCTTCAAAATAATCCCCACCAGATATTATACACTTGTGCCACCATTTTCTCCAATCCTCGAAGCACTTCAAACAATTATTTTTTGTGATCTTGTTCAGCTCCTCCTTTGATGCCGTCTTTATCTCCTCAATCGTAGCGTAGCGTCGTCCTTTCATGGGGCTCTTCAGTTTCGGGAAAAATAAAAAGTCACAGGAGGCCAAATCTGGGGAATACGCTGGCTGCGGCATTATTAGAGTGTTGTTTTCCGGGAACAAGCAAGGATGCGTTAGCAGGGGCGTTATCATGGTGCAAAAGCCAATTTGTTTTCTTCCACAAATCCGGGCCTTTCCGGCGGATTAATTTGCGCAACTTGCGCATAACTTGCAGGTAATATTTCTTATTCACCATTCTACCCTGTGGCAAGAACACATGATGCACCACGCCCCTGCAATCGAAGAAAACTGTAAACAAAACCTTCACATTCGACCGAACTTGGCGCGTTTTTATCGGTCTTCGCTTATGCAGTAGCTTCCATTGGGATGATTGAGCTTTGGTTTCCACGTCATAGCTATAAATCCATAAGTCGTCACCAGTTATCATCCTCTGGAGCAAATTTGGGTTATCGCGGACAGAGTCTAACAGCTCCTTAGCAATATAAATGCGATGCAGTTTTTGGTCAAAATTGAGCCAAATTCGAAGCAGCTGTCAAAAATTAACTGAACATTCAAAATGGCCGAATTATCGGCATAAGTGAGAGATATGAGTAACTACATAACGCCACAAAAAAATCTTAAATCGAATATATTCGTAAGTAACCCGCGGAAATTCAAAATTCGCAATACCTTTTGAACAGACCTCGTAGAATTTTCGTTCAGTTTTGTTTCCTCTGGTAACACTACTTCCAGAAGATTCCATTCAAATTTTAGGAACTTTTACATTAAAAGATAAATATTTTTCTCTTCATATTAGTTCAATTTCTATTTGTTGGTGGGTGGAACTGTTTGCTTATCTCATCATTTGTATAAGAGAAAATAATTGAATCAACAAAATTTATATTCACGAAATCACACGTGAGGAAAAAAACAAGTAAGAAGTGTATCACCTATTCACCAACTCAATCATAAAAGCAGGTGAGAATCAGAGTGAAAAACATTATGTTTATGAAAACGTAAATGCAGCGTAGAGCAGACGAAAATTTATAAAATTGACAAAAGTAAAAAGAGCACAAGTTCTTTTCTTTGAAGGATAATTCATTTAAACCACACAATAAATAAATAATTAACAAAATTTATCTAAAGACCAATTATTGCAGCAGAGTTAGGAAGTTATATAAAGTTTTATATACACGTATTTTCGACAAATTTTAATCTTTCTAATTATTATACCTTCATGCTCAATTCCTATTTCCTCACTTTTGCCTGGATGGTATTAAAATAATCTGTTTTTTTTGGGGGGGTAAATTTTTTTTTCTTCGATTATTCTTCACCGCTCTTTTTTCTTTCTTCTCTCTCCCCTCCTAAGGAGAAATTACCACCTTTGGGTGTCTCCTTTATCCCCTATATGTTTTGGTATGACTTCTTCTCGGTACGTTGGGCGTGGGAGCACAATTCTGCAAAAAACTTCGAACCCTCTCGTAATCTACGCATAAAGCTAGCGACAAGCATGCCTTGCAGGATAATACCCTCTCTGAGTATGTTCATCTTTGGCCATACTCCTGTAGAACGTAACGTTCATGATATATATTTTTTATCCAAATTTTAATACCTTCCTCTTTTCTTCCAGTATCCAAAATACACTCTTAGATACACCGTTTGTTGTGGAATTATGGCTAATAGACTGATCGGTCTTCATTTATTCGAAGATGTTAATGAACATCCAAAAAAAATTGTTGGGGCAATATACCGGAGTTTTTTACATCTGCCAATTCTGAACAACCCCTTATAAATTGTCTCAGGACAATGTATAATCTTCCAGACCTTTTCGGTGACCGGCATATTTTGAAAAATACAGATTTCATTTGGCCTCCTACTTACCAAGATTTAACGACACCTGATTTCTATTTTGTGAGACTCCTTAAGACGACAAACATAAACCGACCATAAATAATTCAGCAGCTAAAGCAAAATATTCGTGGTAGATTTAACCAATTTGAGGCCAGAAAATAATACAAAACATTATTTTCAACAACTAAATGGACGTTATTTAAATGATGTTATTTTCCATACAGATAAAAAAAATATAAAATTTTTTTGTGCAAAAAAAATTCCAACAAATTGAAAAAAATTACAAAAGTTATATACATTTTATATTGGTAAGTCCAAATTGGCCAATTCTGTATAAAAACGTATAAAATAGGACTACTTAAAATTGCACAAAAAACTTTAACCAAATCAAATATTATGCATAATTATTAGAAAGTGATATTTTTAAAAAAATAACTGAGTCTTTTGAATATTTTTTACAAAATTTTGTATATTAGACAAAAAAATTGTTTTACATGAGCAATTTTTAATATAAAAGTATAAAAATAGTAAAAAATAAAATAATATTAATTACTTTCAAGAAAAATAATAGAAAATATATTGTTTTGTAATAAATAAAATGTTTGAAATTTTATTATATAATAATTAACTAATAATAATATTTAATTTTACCTTGAATTTGCTTACTAGAACTTTCAGAAAATATTTGCGTACTGCTTGGCTCATCTAATTTAATAAATCTATAGGATAGCTTTTCGTTAGGATAGAATTGATTATTTGTCGTATATTTAAGATAATTTTCAGAACTATCGTTCACATATGACCATAAATATTTAGCACTTTTATATTTAAAACAAGCAAAAAGTTTACGAGACATAAAACAATCGTTTCGATTAACTTTCACATATTCATCGGCACTATTTTCACTATCATTTATAGCGAAAACTATTTGATTAACTTTGATAAGAATTATTCCAAGAATGAAGAATACTTTCACACTAAATATTGAAGATTGAATTGAACTCATCTTATATTACTGTAACTTTTATCAAAGACTATGGCACTTTTATTGGTTCTAAGCTTCTGTTTCTTATACCTTTGTCCTATAGTAGATAAATCAATAAGATTTTATCTTCTCTGGTACTCCAATAAGCTTTTATCTTCTTAAGGCATTTGCATTTGATGTGCCAATATGACTGATATTTGATTTAATACGACTCGTTCGGAAGACGACCACCAAGTATTGTCCGAATGTCTTCGATGAAGGTCAATACAATATATGTTATGGACTGAAATGTTCTTCTTCAGTTCACTTATATTGATGCTATTTGTAGGTCATATGATATCAAGAGAAAGTTATTATAGTATAATTGGACAGGAAAGTTAGCCACAAACGACTAGGAAAATTTTGCTTTTTATGTCTTGATTTTCGCATTATTTTATTGATAGTCCGAACCAGTTCTTAGGCAATTGTAGTCGTCGAATAGTCGTATGAGTAGATATTATGCGTTGCTGAGATATTGTACGCATTTGTACTTAAATCAAAGTAAAGAAAACGAATGGGAAAATATTGAAATAAATCAATTTGAAAACAGAAATTTATAATTTTCTATCATTTCTTATTAATATAAACAATTAATACAATTTTCCCCAATTAAGATACAGTAAATATTTTTAAAAAAGGGATAAATTTATTTATATTCTCCTGAGACTATAAGAATTTCTTTTATGATTATTTTAATTTTAACACATACGAGGTCTGTTCAAAAATTATCGCGAATTTTATTTTTTTTTTCAAAAATTATTTATTTATTCATGAATATCTATTTTGTCCCCTTCAAAGTAATCCCCACCAGATATTATACATTTATGCCAATGTTTTTTCCAATCATCGAAGCACTTAAAAAAATCATTTTTTGTGATCTTGTTCAGCTCCTCCTTCGATGCCGTCTTTATCTCCTCAATCGTAGCGTAGCGTCGTCCTTTCATAGGTCTCGTCAGTTTCGGGAACAAGAAAAATACACAGGGGGCCAGATATGTGGAATACGGTAGCTTCGGCATTATTAGTGTGTTGTTTTTGGCCAAAAATGGCAAAAGCCAATTTTTGTTCTTTCACAAATCCGGGCGTTTCTGGCGGATTGCTTCGCGCAACTTGCACATAACTTGCAGGTAATATTCCTTATTTACTGTTCTACCCTGTGGCAAGAACTTATTATAGACCACACCCCTGCAATGAAGAAAACTGGAAGCAAAACTTTCACATTCGACCGAACTTGGGGCTTTTTTCGGTTTTGGCTTTTGCGGCAGCTTCAATTGGGATGATTTAGTTTTGGTTTCACGTCATAAATATAAACCCATGATTCATCACCAGTTATGACCATCTGGAGCATATTTGGGTCATCCCGGACTGAGTGCAACAGCTTCTTAACACTCTTAATGCGATGCTGTTTTTGGTCGAAATTGTGCAAAAATCGAAGACGTGCCAAAAGATGTGCAAGCAAAGCAGCTGTCAAAAATTAACTGAACATTCAAAATGGCCGAACTTATATGAGTACCAATATAATGCCACAAAAAATCGAAAATCGACATAACCCTCGGAAATTCAAAATTTGCGATACTTTTTGAACAGACCTCGTATATTTAAAATGTTTAAATATTTATAATTTTAGAATGTGTTCCTATAATGTGAGTTTTATGGGGTGTAAGGGAAAGTTCTGTCATTTTTTTTTCTAAAGAAAAAACGAAATATTTTTTTCACTTTTTATTCAAAAATTAATCCAAAATATAATTTCCTTCATTAATTAGAACTGTCTGCCAGTGTTCTGGCAGCTTATCTAACCCCTTGGATCAGAAGTCCTCGTTTTTGGACGCAAAGTATTCTTCTACTGCCATTTGGACACCCTCACAATTTATATATTCATTTCCATCAAGAAAATTTCGGCCTGAACAGATGATAGTCAGATGGTGCAATATCTGGAGTCCAAATATGGACGTTTACGTTGAATTTCTTTATTCAAAACATCAAGTAGCGAACAGTAACAATCAGCATCGACCGTATAATTTTCTTTCAACAACTCATAGTGGACAATATCCCTCCGATCCCACTAACAACACAACATAACTTTCTTTTGGTGGTCGGTGGTATCTCCCCTTTATAAACATATGCACTTTTTCTTACCACATGTTAATAAACTATCCACTTTTCATCACCAGTCACCAAGCGCTCCGAAAATCATTCCCTTGTGTGACGAGCAAGATTTGAAGAACATTGAAATTCAATCAATTAAATTTTTTTTCGCCTAATTCGTGTGGCACCCAAAAAGAGAGTTTGGACACAAAATCAAGCTTTTTAATGTGCTCTAAAGCAATAGTTTGATAAATTCCAAGCTTAAAGGCCATTTCTATTGAATTTAATATGGGATTTGGCCTGATTATACTGCGTAGCACTTTGTCATTGACATCTGATGGCCTTCCTGATCTGGGGTCATCTTTCAAAGAAAAATGACCCGAACAACATTCTTTCTTGCTTTGTTCCCTTTTTCGAACTCATACAACAAACAATGTCTTAAGTGCACTTTTTCTTCACAAATGTTGACTATTTTACAAGTTAAAGTTTAAAAAAAAGTACATATTATATTTAATAGTTATTAAACATAATTATTATTTAAGCTAAAATTCATTTATCATTAAATTTGCCATTTAACAAATTGTTTAGTTATTAAGCATTAAAAATTGTACTAAACACTTAAAAAAATACTTCCATGCAAAAAAAATTCAACCAAAATAACCTCAAAAAGTTGGAGTTCTTCAAGAAATGTTTGGGTCTTTATTTAAATATTTTTAATTTTCATAACAAATTGCATTTTTTACGCAGTAAAATTGAAATACTTTTTTCGTACATTTCGAACCTTAAAAGCGGCGATTATTTAAAGGTGGCCGATTTTTAAATGTGGTAATATTTAATGATTGTAATAGGAAATACGATATTCGGACTAAAAAAAAGTTGGTTTTTATGACGGTAACAGTGTATCCTTCTTCATTTTCAAGTAAGTACGGCTTAATGACACTTTAAGACCAAAATGCAAACAAAGGAGCCACTTTTCGCAAATAAAATGGCTTCTTCAAAGTCGATTGTGCGTTTTCAGAGCACCATATCTGAAAATTTGATTAATTGACGGTTATACCAAAAGCTTTTGTATCTTAAAGCAAAAAACCTGGCTACAACAAAATCAATAGTTTTGCAGAAAATTTTTAAAACTTTATCGTATTGTTTAGTAGTTTAACCATTATTTATAAAAAATGGCAAACCTAAAATTAAATAATTAAAACATTAAATGAGATATTTACTTAAAATCTGTTGAATGACAGTGCTGTTCTTTCCGAACCGCGAAATAAATAATCTTTCAATTTTTAACACGTTTTTCTCATAGAAATCAAGAACACTTTTTTTCCATCTCTCGGGCATTTGTGGATACCATTCCAAAAAAATTCTCTCTCTTTCGAGGTAAACCACTCATCAAGCCATTTTCGGACGTCTTCGTAAGAATCGAGGTGCTGCTCAGCGAGCGCGTGGCCCATCGACGAAAACCGGTGGTAGTCGGAAGAGGTCAGGTCTGGTGAATAAGCGGGGTGGGGTAGCACCTTCCAGTTGAGTGTCTTCAAGTAGTTTTGGACCATTTTTGAGGTGTGCGATGGTGCGTTGTCGTGGAGGATAATCAGCTTGTCATGTCTTTGTTGATAATCCGTCCTTTTTTCACGCAGAGCACGGTGCAATTTGATCAGTTGTTGGTGATAGCGGTGGGCATTGACAGTTTCACCAGGTTTCAACATCTCATAGTAGACAATACCCTACTAATCCCACCAAACGTACAGATGTTGATGGTTGGCCGGGATCAACCCACGATTTCTTGCGTTAAGAATTCTCGAAATATATCCACTTTTCATCGCCGGTCACAGTCCGATGCAGGAACGACTTTCTTTTTTGTCTGGCGAGCAAGATTTGGCATGTGTCTAGGCGTCGCTCCATCTGCCTATCGGTCACTTCATGCGGCACCCATTTTCCGATCTTTTAAATCTTCCCCATGGCACGCAAACGCATGAAAGGTCCTCAACCTTCCTAGGTCGATTGTTCACGCTTCTTATCCCACAAGTCAAAATTGCCATCTTTGAACCAACGAAACCAATCTCGGCACGTTGTTTCCGAGAAAGCACTGTCACCATAGGCCTCCATAAGCATTCGATGCGATTCGGCAGTCGATTTCTTCAAATTGAAGCAGAAAAGCAGAGGTTCTCGCATATGCTCTTTTTCTGGCACAAAACTAGACATGATTACCAAAGGAAAAATATATGTTGTGGTACGAAATTGCTGACAACGTGCATTGATTAATGTTGACAGATGTCAAACTCATAAAATAAAAGTATGGCCTGCCCATGGTAGCTTAATACGCTCACTCACGCCATCTATGACCAAACAGGGGATTTAAGCTTAGACCCGGTAACATTTTTAGCAAAATTCTTAATTGAAAATGTATTTAATTTAAGCACAAATTGGATAATATTTTACCATCATAATTGCATGAGAAATTTTCTAAAAACTATATATTCTTCAGTAATAGCATATTAGATTTTTATCTTAGATATTATTCTATTAATTTACTTTCTATTATAAACAAAAAAAATACTTGCATTTTAAAAATAAATAAAAAATAACAATAAATTTCCAACGAAAGTTCGTATAGAAATTTTTAAAATTTTAATATTTCGAATCTGTTTTGAAAAATTTACAAATTTATGTTCAATAGATACTTAAGCCACTCCATAAAGATAGATAGTTCTTCTATAATTTTTTATAATATTAAAAGCACGTACTTTTATTTCTAGAGCAACTATACTCTTCTTGAACATTTTAAGATGCTTTTATCCTGAGTGCTTTGTATCTGATCAACATTTTTGAAATTCAAGTCAGATGAATACTATTTTCATTTTGGACATTAATAATGATAAATTTTCATTTCTATTTTTACTTTTTCTTACAAATGGTATGCAATTTGTTTGAATAGTATGGTTCAGTAGTTTGGAGTAGTCAATTTTGGTCAATTTTTTATGGAAATAAAATAACCCTAAGGTCAAAACAAATAAATTGTACGTGCATTTTATAAATTTCTCCATATAAGTGTAATATAGATGTTTGAAAACGTTGAAAGATTATCAGTATTTCGCACTTAGTTTACTGTTCAATTTTTCCTTTATTTCTATACATTTAACATTTGATGAAAACGAATTTTCTAGGGAATTATTTACCAAAAGAAATGAAAGTTTTGCCACAGAATAACATATGATAATGCAGACATTTTTTAAGTTATTTCATAGTGCACTTTAGTGGGAGAGATCCTTTTAAATGATACTACAATTCTAGGGCTGTAAATAAACCATAGTTTTTTAAAGTTATAAATCTAAAAGAGTGTCAATATGTTTTTTTTTAGTCTAGTTGCAATAAAATGAATTTCACAATAATAATTTGCCACGTATGTTTTCGGACTTTAAATTGAATTCTAGCCCCATGTGCCCTTTATGTGACACGGAGCACGTGTTCTTTTACTGCGCACGATTCAATGCGGAACGAGAAGAGGCTCAGAAGTATGTGTACGCTGGTGAATCCCTGACACCGGACAATGTAGTGTCCCCTGAAACTGGAAAGACTACGTCTGGATGAGTGCGAAACAAAACGATAGAAATAATTCACCAGAGTAGTGATTTCGATCAATCCCTACCCCACGAAGTAATGCGTGATGGCGGTTACGTGGGAAGATAGAGAAAAATTACCAAGTAAGAGGATTTTAGTAGGTTGAAGTCCACCTTACTATAACAAAAAAAAATCCGTTACGTTTCATTATCAATTATTCCTACTTGTCCTGTTATCTATATCCAATGTCAGCTCATTACTCTGCTGTAATAAATCGGATACTTAAGTTTAGATTATACCGTGCGTCTAATACACGATCTAAACGTCAAATTTCCTCCTTTTTACGCATCTGACCATGTAATATATGCGCGAGAACGCACACACTTTGCACGTGAATGGGATTGTGCAAGTTCACCGCAAACAAAAATCGAGTATTTGAATTAACATCTGTAAGAATAATAATCGCGCGATGTACATGCAAAATGGACGTTCAACATGTTGATGGTTTGAACATTTTTTAATGTTTGTTCTTCATATTCCCAAAAAAAGCAGAAAAATTATAAAAGTGTATAATACCCTTTTTGGATCAATAAATCAATGCTTGCCATTTACTTTTTTTAAAGATTTTTTCATGTAAATGTTTACCACGACTACATTTTAAGTCATCCATGCGAGATGTCCAGTTTTGAACCAATTTTTCGAACATCTTGGCTGGTATTTCGCTAATAACACGTGGACTTTTGTCTCACAAGGCTGCAAGTGACGCTGGTTTATTGGCATAGATGAGTGCCTTCACGTAGCTCCATAATAAATAGCTTAGAGTCATCAAATCGTCAGAAAACTATCACGCGGGATCTATCAAAAATAAAATTATGAAAAATCAAACAGCAAAAAAATCACCCGATATTATGAATGATGTTTTTACATTCACTTCGTTATTATTATTATTTAAATTCGTTTATTTATTTTAGTATAAATTTTATATATTTTTTAAACAACTGCTATTTTATTAAACATATTCATAAATTTATACATGAACAATTTTTTACTATTCTATATACAACACTAGTTTTTGTTAATTTTTTAAAAATGTTCATGAGGTAATCTTTTCTTAATCAAATTGACTTTCCATTTTAAATTATAAATAATAAAGTAACAATTTAAATGAATTTTATCACAAATAAAATTAATACGAATGAATGAAAATTCGGTCGCTCATATGTAATATATCTACGAGTAAGCACGATGAAATCGCGTAAAGGTACGCCTAATTTCCCCTTCTATGGTACATTCTACCATGAGTAAAAATTTGCGCGTCTACGCGCACTAATCGTACTCTCGCACGATCAGTGTAGTAAAGCGACGAACTTTTCCTAGAGTTAAAGGCTTTGACAGCGAACCGTTGGCAACAGAAAATCTTGATTAATAAAAACAGAAAATCTTGATTAGCATAAATAACTAATGCACTCACATGATATATTATACAAAATTCCGTCAATATTCTAAAAAGGAAAATATCAGCGTGTTATTTCTTTACAATTTCTCTAATGCAAATAGCTTGTAATCTTATTCAAAGCATTCGATTTTCTATGAAATTGTATTGAAGGGAACTTCTATAAAAACTATACGTACAATTTTTAAATAAATAAACCCACTTTTTCTCAATCTTTGTGGCAGAATAGAAAAAAGGATGTCAATATTTTTTAGTTATTTTACCATGTAATTTATAATTTAGGTGAGTACATTTTTCATTTGTTTACTTACATTTTTATTTTATTACATTTCAATTTAGTTTACAGAAGGTCTTGGTTAACATTAGGACGTTTTCAATAAGTTCAATCTCTATTCTCAAAAAGTGGGTTCTACAATATTTAAATTATATTATTAGTAATAGATATTTATCTATAGACACAGATGTATTAATTTCAGATTCGAAGCAAACCAATTTGTTGATAACTGCTCTTAACTCATTGTAAACTATGTGCACGTCATTTCGTTTATCGGCATACAAATTTCCACTTTCTGCCGTTGATATTTATAGACGTTCCATACACCTCATCAAAGTATTGATCCATTCTACCAGGACTTATTTAAAATAAATTAATACTTAAAGGAATACTGTACGTTTTTAAATATTTACATTAAAATGCAATCCAGTGAAGCGATCAATAAGAGAACCCTTTAGGATGTAATTTGATTTTACACCATCTTTCATCATTAATACCTATTCATACTCTGAACTTCAAATATTCTTCAATATTGACAAATTATGGTTTTTGACGTAAATTGTTATTTTCAAGAGTTTTCAATTACAAAGAAAATCCTTTAACAATCAATCGCAAACACTTCCGAAAAGATTACAAAGAAAATTTTCGGTTGGAAATAGCATACCATAAAATTGGAGGTATGCTATTTGTATCTTATTGTGAATAATTTGAAAGGACATGAGATATACTTGGTAATTGTAGAACCAGACGCTCAACTGAGATTCAAAGGGTGTTACTGATAGTCCGGGAACTTCCATAAGGTATCGGGTACAAGAATCAATTCTTGTTCTCATACCAGTGTATGGAACATTTTGTAAAAGGATTCGCATTTATGTCCGTCTAAAATTCAAGTACCTGTAATATAAGAACTTTAACGCAGAAGTTTTTTCGCCGCCAGCAATCAGGATATTGTCTATGAAGCTGTAACAGCAAAAACGTTATAGAGCTCCATAGGCACGACACTAATTTTGAAAGAAAATTGAAAATAATTGCATTGTTAATAAACAAAATAAACCCATCTGGAAACTTGAAGATGCATAGGAAATTCAGTCCTGTTGATCCGTATTTCTTTAAGGACGAAATTGTGCGACCGATGTTTCTTGACCGAATTATGTTGAAAAAGATGGTTTTGACTTGAAGCTCAAGCGCATAGCATTCTTTTTATGAGGATACTATAAGAGAAGGTCAATAATTATGAAACTTAAAGAAACATACGTAACGATACATTTGCAAGAAGCGCAACATTTGCAACAAACGTTTCAGTATGTGCCTAACCGATCGCTCATTCGTAATCAGAGGAATCACATTTCGGACACAAGAAGTCGACTCTAAGGCAAACAATTTGTCTGTTTTTTTTTCGTCTCTCGCAATGTGTCCTTATTGTAAAAACAAAAAAATTTGAGTTCAGCCAATGTAAACGCACACAATCTCATATTGTATTACCTGGCTCTCGACCTGGCTCTCGTTCAAAATTTTGGGCGTCATGTTTTTATTGTGCTAATTATTTCTTCTCTATGCTATAAATCAAAAAGTGACTATACATCTGATATTATTTTGCATACATAATTACCGAGTCCAAATAAGCGATTTTGCTCAAACCAAATTACTGTTTTTCTAGTCAACACAAAATTAGTTCAGAAAAAAGCTGTGAACTCATGTCTTTGAATACCCTGTATTTATATTGTATAAAAAAAATATTAAAAAATTGTATGAATTTTATAAACAAAATAATTTTATAAAAAAATATATATTGCACAGAATTCTATATACTCACTCATATATGCATAACAGTTTCATTTGAAATTGCATCGTATTGAAATAGAATCCAAAGTAAAAGATATCGAATGTTTCTTAGACAAAATTGTGGAAAAAGCTGATATGCTTTATTAAAGGAAAAAACTCAATAAAAAGTCTTCAAAACAAAAGTTCTTAATCCAAAATTTCTCTGAAGAAAAAGTAATAGCAAAATAAATATTCCATAAATAAATTGAAATAAAAAATAATTTTTTCAGCTGAAAATTACAATATTTACTCTGTTAAAAATATTTTTTTTTTAAATAACTTCAATTTTTATTAAAGCATTTTTTTAAGAAATTATTTTCACAAAGTTCATGTTCGATAATTCTGTCATCTGAGAGATATTTTTTTGATTTATTCTAAAAGAAAGTCTGTAAGAATATAAATTAAGATTTAAGGTGGTGACATTGACTGGCAATCGATTATCTATATTTTAAATTTTATGTGCAATAATATCGTCTGGACTGTATGTTCAAAAGTAATTTTTTTAAAGAAATCAGCAAATATTTTCTAAATTTTATGCATCGATTTTTATGAATGTTTGATTCTTCAATTTTTTAGTTGAAAAAATCCTACTGAATAGGTTTTTAAAAGTGTTTTATCTCAGGTTTGAGAGATTTTTTATTGTAAATTTAATAGCATTATCCTTAGACATTATTTTTTCTTTTGGTTTTGAAGTTATTATTGTCAAAATAAACTTGAGTTTATTTCATTCTTTCAAATTTTATCTCGGCAAGAAATTTTGTTTAAACATTTTTTTATAAAAACTAAAAATATTCATAATTTCTTTGATGTATTAAAAAATCTATCAGACTACGCTGTTCTAAAAAAATCGAGAGGTTGAATTTCGACTGAATTGTGTTTTTAATTTGGTTTTTTTTAAATATTATTATTAAAAAAGCTATAGTGATAGAAGAGGAACAAGTTTGAGTGAACATCCATTATTGTTTTTCTAACTAACGAGACATTTTAATCTTAAAGAGATCTCGTGACCAATTTTACTTTAAAACCGATGGGTGTTTATAGGGAAGGTAACAGAGGAAAGGATTTTTAAAAGGGATGATTATATTGGCAAATTGATTAAGAATAAAAATTTTTATAACGAGAATCGAGAATTAAACTTTTTATAACGAGAATCGTGAATGAAAATTTTTATAATGAGAATATAGAGTAAAAAGTTTTATAACGAGAATCGTGAATGCAACTTTTTATAACGAGAATCGAGAATGAAACTTTTTATAACGAGAATCGAGAATGAAACTTTTTACAAGAAGAATCGTGAATAAAACTTTTTATAACGAGAATCTAGAATTAAAAGTATGATAACGAGAATCGAGAATGAATATTTTTTATAACGAGAATCGATAATGAAACTTTTTATAACGAGAATCGAGAATGAAACTTCCTATAACGAGAATCGAGAATAAAACCTTTTTATAACGAGAATCAAGAATGAAACTTTTAATAACGAGAATCAAAAATGAAACTTTTTATAACGAGAATCGTGAATGAAACCTTTTATAACGAGAATCGTGAATGAAACTTTTTATAACGAGAATCGAGAATGAAACTTTAAATAACGAGAATCAAGAATGAAACTTCTTATAACGAGAATCGTGAATGAAACTTTTTATAACGAGAATCGAGAATGAAACTTTTTATAACGAGAATCAAGAATGAAACTTCTTATAACGAGAATCGTGAATAAAACTTTTTATAACGAGAATCTAGAATTAAAAGTTTTATAACGAGAATCGAGAATGAATATTTTTTATAACGAGAATCGATAATGAAACTTTTTATAACGAGAATCGAGAATGAAACTTCCTATAACGAGAATCGTGAATGAAACCTTTTTATAACGAGAATCAAGAATGAAACTTTTAATAACGAGAATCAAAAATGAAACTTTTTATAACGAGAATCGTGAATGAAACCTTTTATAACGAGAATCGTGAATGAAACCTTTTATAACGAGAATCGTGAATGAAACTTTTTATAACGAGAATCGAGAATGAAACTTTTAATAACGAGAATCAAGAATGAAACTTCTTATAACGAGAATCTTGAATGAAAATTTTTATAACGAGAATCGAGAATGAAACTTTTTTTAATACGAGAATAAGAATATTTAAGTAACGATGAGAAACTTTGTTATTCTCAATGTAGAATGAAGTATCAATGATTTTACAGAGGGGATATTTGATGGACCAGATTAGATTCGAAATGAATTGGGAAAAGCTTAGTAGAACGTCAAAGTTCAATACCATACGTCCAGATGGGTTTCAAAATTGTATTACAAACTATAAGTAGTTGTCGACAACGTCTGTTAAGTTTAAGCCTCCTAATTTCTGTTAAGATTTCCAAGCAAGTCGTTTATCTAAGGATATTGGAAGTGTCAGGAAAGCTCCTTAAAAATGCGATATGCTACTTTTGGATGCTTCACAAAAATCCACTTTTCCGACAAAAAATTGAATTTTTTATTTTCCTTTTAACTTTTCCCAAAAAAAATGATAACTGAAATTTGAGTTTTACTAGCTTTTATTCTATTAAGAAAATTCATTTATTTTTCATGTGAATAAATATATTTTTTTTAAATTAAATTAAGAAAAAATTAATATTAGATTTAATTTATTCAAACGATGGTATAATATTTAAGGATTAACTATCAAAGGTCAATAAAATAAATCATTAATAATTCCTCCTTATTTTAGTTAGTATTAGTATAAATAATTATAATAACAGGTCACTAATAATAAATATCTATGGCCCTTTATGGAAGTAATAAAAAAGGTTGTCACACGAAACGAAGATCGAGTTAATACCCTTGAACATAGCAGCTTAATTCTCAAATAAATTTCAATGCAAATATTGTATGTAGAAAAACTTATCTTAAAAGTTCTAACATTTTCTATTAGTTTCTTTTTAAAAATTTTATTTGCAAACTAGCAACTTTAGTAGAAATTTGAAAGGAACCTGCTTTATTTTGGAACGACAGTTCGGAAATGATAAGGAAAATTATGCTTTATTATTTCTGATAAAAAAAACATATTTATTAAATGTTTGTTTTTTCATATTTTTTTCTATAATTCACTATATTTTTAATACTTTGAAATTAATTTTTATAACTGTCATTTTTTTATAGAAATTTTTAGTATGAAGAAGGTCACCATTCAGATAATAATGGTGTTATCCACTTGATAGTTTGGAAAGTATGTTCTTTTAATATAATAATTTTTTAAGTAAATATATTATTAAAAATAAAATTTATTAAGATTAAAATTTGCCATTTTATATTATGAATTTTGTTTATTATTAAAATATACTTTTTCAGTTGTAAATACTCTTTACCAAAGTGGTGATTCTGATACAATTATCTCTTCAAGCATGAAACGTATAATGGTTGTCATAATGATGCTAATTTCTCCCCTTATAGATATATTAATTAGAAAAACTATCACCAGCAATATAAGACAATATATTTTCGCTTTATTGCTTTAAAAATGTTCCCAGAATGCAGAATTTCGAGATTTAGTGATCTCAATTAGCCTTCAGGCTCATACAATTTAGCGCTGATAGGTTTTTTCTTATAAAAATATGAAAAAATCGTCTTAACGCTAATTATCTTTAAATTTTAAAGCATTTCAAAATCAATTTCTTTAAAAAAAATCCGGAAATATGTAATAAATTCTTATAAAAATTACCTCAAACAGATCGACTGTTACAAGCAATATTGTGGAAGCCATTTTAACGATATTATATTTTATATATAGTATAATGGCAAGGTCTAAGTAATATAGTCTATAAAAATTTGAATCTAAAGAAAGGCTTAATTAACTTTACTTTACAAGACACAATTCGGATAATCCTTTATAAAGAAGGAGATGACTCATAAAGTAATTGAGTTGTTTCTTGGACTGTATGGCATGTGGTACCGTTTCGTTGAAACCGCATGTTGTCCAAATCCACATATTTTGAAATTTTAGCACAAAAATTTACTGTTATTGCCTGACCAGCGGCATTTTAGGAGAAAAATGGTCCGATGATACCTCCAGCCCAAAATCTGCACCAAACGGTAACACGTTGTGGATGCATTTGTTTCTCAACAATCACTTGTGGAATTTGTCGATTAACTAAGCCATCAAGATGAAATTGAGCCTCATCGCTGAAGGTGATTTTGTTCGTTGTTCCATAACCAATTCAACAGTCTTCATTCGCTATGCTTGGTCAGTAGACTTCACTTCTTGTGTCAATTGAACTTTGTTAGCATGAAGAGGGAAATCTTTCATGAGAATACGCTATAGAGACCTTCATGAAATGAAGACAGCTTCAGAGTTTTGTATTGACTAATTGATCCAGTCTCCCTAATTTTTTTAATTAATCTCTTCACACTTGATGAATTTAAATCAATATTCCGACTATATTTTGTACGAAAATTACGAATTGTAGCTGCCAAACCTTTATTATTTTCAATTAAAATACATTGTTCTTTCGTGTAGGGCTCCATTTTTAATAACTTTGAACTGTCAGCTGTCACTATGTCTTTGTTTTCTTTACCGTGCAAATGGCGCAAAATTCAAATCTTGCATAATTTTTATGTGAATCTCATTTTTTATCTAAATAATGAAATAAATAAAACTAAAAGCAATTTATTACATTTAAAATATTTGCAATAACTTTTATTTGAATTAAAAAAAAAAAAACAAATAATACCCTAACAAAAGAATCCTTGCTGACTTGATTAATATTGGTCCGTTTTTATCATACAAAATTGCAAAAGTATTCATATTTTTTCGGATTATTTTTATACTTTCTATATTGTATTGTAATATTTAATAATAAAAAGCTAATATAATATTTTATTGGTACGAATTAATACATAAATTTTTGTCGCTCTTAAAAATAATTTTCCTAATTACTTTCAGCGCACAAATTTTGTATATATTCCATCAGGAAACCTTGATGACAGATTTTCAAAGAATTATATTTTAAAAATTAATCTGGTATTTTGGAAGCATTAATAAGAAATTACTTTTAGTCTAGGCATCATCAATAATGATACTTAAGTCAGTTAATTAACAAAAGATTTAAAATGAAACAAAAAAAAGAAACAATTTAAAAAAAAACTCATCATAAAATTCACATAAATTAATGTAATATAGAAGCGGAAAAAAACGAAATTAAATACGAGTTGAATTTAGATAAAAACAAGTAATATCTTTTTCTTCGATTCATTACAAATCTACTAAGTGAAAGAAAATTAATTAGTTTGTAATAAACTTACTAGGTCAGGTTAGGCATTCTCATGTGTTTAAGTACTTTTAATGAATATGAAGTACATCTTTCTAATAGAAATTACTTTTTTTTTATAGACAAATTATCCTATTAGTGAGTTGCAAAAAATAATATTATACGTAAATTTGCATTTACAATATATTCTTTAACATCATCTAAAGAGGATTAAAACGTAGACAACATTTCAAATAAGATTTTTAAAATTCAAGTACTACTTTCTAATGAATAAAATACAATAATTAAAATACAATAATCTATTTTATAAAAATTATATAATAAAGGCAAATTAATACAAAAATGTCCAATAAAATTGGAACAAATACATTTAATTAATAGTGAAATTTGATATTTTATTGATGATATCGAATTCTCAGATATATTTTTCCATATACGAGGTCTGTTCAAAAAGTATCACGAATTTTGAATTTCCGCCGGTTACGTATATTCGATTTTAGATTTTTTGTGGCGTTATGTTGGTACTCATGTCTCTCACTTATGCCGTCAAGTTCGGCCATTTTGAATGTTCAGTTAATTTTTGACAACTGCTTTGCTTGCACGTGTTTTGGCTCGTCTTCGATTTTTGCTCAATTTCGACCAAAAACAGCATGGCATTAACATTGTTAAGGAGCTGTTGGACTCTTAGCAACGACCCAAATTTGCTCCAGAGGACCATAACTGGTTTATGGTTACGACGTGGAAACAAGAGCTCAATCATCCCAATGGAAAATGCCGTACGAGCGAAGACCAAAAAAAGCGCACCAAATTCGGTCGAATGTGAAGGTTTTGCTTACAGTTTTCTTTGATTTCAGAGGCATGGTGCATCATGAGTTCTTGCCACAGGGTAGAACGATCAATAAGGAATATTACCTGCAAGTTATGCGCAAGTTCCACGAAGCAATCCGCCATAAACGCCCGGATTTGTGGAAGAACAAAAATTGGCTTCTGGACCATGATAACGCCCCTGCTCATGCATCGTTGCTTGTGCGTGAATTTTTGTCCAAAAAGAACACACTAATAACGCCGAATCCACCGTATTCCCCAGATCTAGTCGCCTGTGACATTTTCTTGTTATCGAAACTGAAGAGCCCCATGAAAGGTAGATGCTGCGCTACGATTGAGGAGATAAAAACGGCATCGAAGAAGGAGCTGAACAAGATCACAAAAAATGATTTTTTGAAATGCTTCGAGGATTGGAAAAAAACGTTGGCTCAAGTGTATAATATCTGGTGGGGATTACTATTGGAGGGGACAAAATAGATATTCATAAATAAATTGGAGAGTTAAATCTATTTGTTATTTTAATTTTAATATTGAATCTTTGCGCATAAAAATTTTGTGAACATTTAAAGAGATATTATTATTGTTTTTACATATATAAGGTTTTCTCTTTGATAGGAGCAGACCCATCTGTTGTTTGGCACCGTAAGCGTACAATTACGCCACCATATTGGAATGTAGATAAATGTCATTACACTCTCTGATAATGAATGCGAACATTTGTTGTTGCTGTCACTTTCTTCTGTGGAGTCGTTCATTTGGCTTATTAACTTAAAAATTTTTGTTACACTATTTATTTACTGGCTCAACCACATATATATTTATTATTAAAAATTATTTATTGGACTAACATTAAAAAAATAACGTTCTCTTGAACGTGTAGGGAAACTATGTCGTCGCAAACAGGGACTCCGGGAACCACAACTATTCAATCGAATTGCACGAAAGTTTTTGTTCAGCGCGACTACAATGAGGGCACTTCCGTGAAATTCCACACAAGACTTCCAACAGAGCTCGAGGGACATGTAAGTTTATCCATTAATTAGGAAATTTCAGTCCAAATGTAAATTTTATGCCCACTATTTTCATGTGATAAGAGTAATTACCACAATTTTAGGGAAAGACAAAAAATTTCAAGGTTCCCTGAAATTAGATAAATTTTTAGCGTAACCATTAAATTTCTACGAGCTGTAATTAATATTAATTGAACAATTAAAAGACTTGTATACTATATGACCAGTATGACCTGTGATAAAACGAAGAATTCTTTAAAAATCCACTGCAAATCTTTCCATTGTATTTATTGAAAATATTTTAATTGATTTTGTAATATTGTGTTAATTTCAGTAGTTATTTTTTTTTTAAAAATTAAACTCACCTAATTTGGACTTTTTTTAAACTTTCAGATAGAGCGACACGTATTCGAAGCGACAATTGAAAGGCTTAATGAATATTTTGCGGAGGCCGAAAAAGGCTCATGCAGTACATATTGTGAAGGTTGTCTAGCGTGTATAACAGCTTACCTTGTCTATATGTGCACCGAAACGCATTATGAAAAGGTAACATCATTTTCTATTGCATACAAATTACTCCAAATACTCATAATAATAAACACTTTCAGACACTTCGGAAAATTTCAAAATTTATCGCTTCACAAAATGAACGCATTTATAATCCAAAAGGCCTTCAAATAACAGATCCGACATTCCGTGGTCTTCGGGTAATAGAAATTTCCATATTGGATAGACCAGGACGTACGTGACTTCCGCTTTCCCACTCCACAGAAGAATTTTTCATGTAAAAAAAAGAAACCATGATCAGCTTAGCTAAAGGATATTTAAAAGGCAAACTACACCGATAACATATAAAATACCCAAAAATCATATAAACTAAACAAATCAACCCCATTCATCATCATCACCATTGTCATCACCATTGTCATCGTCATCGTAATCTCGTCAATACCAATTCATTGGATACTCCAAAAAGTTGACCAAAATATCCCACAAACTGTTTAGGAATTGAAATATATTTTCAGAGCTTTTTTTTATATAAGAATATTTTTTTTAACAATATTATTTACTCTTTTATTATTCCAATTACTATTAATAAATTCACATTTTATTTAATTCTAAACTTTTTTCGGAAAACGGATTAAAAAAAAATTCAAATTTCTTATCAATTTCATTTTTTTTACTCTTAATTACCTCTTAAAACTAATCGAACCGATTCATTCCCACTCCAGTCGCCAAACCATCAAACAAAAATCGTGTCAATAAGAAGATCATCAATAAACAAGAACAAACGAAAACAGCGGCAACTGGATTAAAGCACCGAAGAAGTTTGGATATCAATAGCGGTCGAAGAGAATATTTGATTTACATAAAAGTGGAGTAGGGAAGCCAAAGAATTTTTTAAACTAACAAAATTACTATAACTATAAATACATAAATTTACGTAAAATAATAATAATAATATATGAAAGAATTTCTTGATTAAATACTAACTTCATATGAAACTAAAAAGTTATAAAAGAAACCTTTTAATAAGAAACGTATGCCGTAAGATCGAAATTAATAGTAAATTGAAAATTTATTATTATTCTTCCAATACAGTAGACCGACCACGTATACGTTTCAAATGTAAACTGTAAAAATTTTAAGAGAAATTATTTCTGATTAAATAATAGGGAAGAAAATACAAAAGTAATAACAGAATTTGCATTATTTAGAATTAAAAATATGAGCTCTGTACTTTCTGTAATATAAATTTAGTGTATGGTATGTACTAAATGTATATGTAAGCAAAATAACTTTTAATAAACTTATTTACGATTTCAAATGTTTCAGTTTTTACATTTTTTTTTTCGTACTAAACAGAACAATTTACAAAGGAAGAGGAAGCAGAATTCCCAAAATATAGAGTGTCGCTGGTTACGTATATTTGATTTTCGATTTTTTTTGTGGCGTTATGTTGGTACTCATGTCTTTCACTTATGCCGACAAGTTCGGCCATTTTGAATGTTCAGTTAATTTTTGACAACTGCTTTGCTTGCACGTGTTTTGGCTCGTCTTCGATTTTTGCCCATTCCAAAAAATGGATCAAAGAATCTGTTTTGTGTGAAAAACAAAATTAATTGCGTGACGCATTCCGAATGTTGACTGTGACATATTGTGAAGCTACCTTGGACCGAAGGAACGTTTATCGGTGGTACAAAATGTTCTCAGAGGGCCGAGAAGATGTGAACGACGAAAAGCGTGCCGCACGACCGAGCACGCCAACAAGAGACGAAAACATTGATGAAGTGAAGAGAATAGTATTGGCCAATCGTCGAATCACCGTTAGAGAAGTTGCTGAGGACTTAAACATATCGATTGGCTCGTGCCATTCGATTTTTACCAATGATTTGGTTGTGAGACGGTTCGCCTCGAAATTCGTACCAAAATTGCTTAATTTCGACCAAAAACCGTATCGCATTAACATTGCTAAGGAGCTGTTGGACTCTGTCCGCGACGACCCAAATTTGCTCAAAAGGGTCATAACTTGTGATCCCAATGGAAGCTGCCGCACGAGCCAAGTTCGGTCGAATGTGAAGGTTTTGCTTACAGTTTTCTTCGATTGCAGGGGCGTGGTGCATCATGAGTTCTTGCCACAGGGTAGAACGGTCAATAAGGAATATGACCTGCAAGATATGCGCAAGTTCCGTGAAGCAATCCGCCAGAAACGCCCAGATTTGTGGAAGAACAAAAATTGGCTTTTGCACCATGATAACGCCCCTGCTCACGCATCGTTGCTTGTGCGCGAGTTTTTGGCCAAAAACAATACACTAATAATGCAGCAGTCAACGTATTGAAGAGCCCCATGCAAGGACGAGCCCCATGAAAGGACGACGCTACGCTACGATTGAGGAGATAAAGACGGCATCGAAGGAGGAGCTGAACAAGATCACAAAAAATTACTTTTTGAAGTTCTTCGAGGATTGGAAAAACGTTGGCACAAGTGTATAATATCTGGTGGGGATTACTTTGAAGGGGACAAAATAGATATTCATTAACAAATAAATAATTTCTGAAAAAAACACAAAATTCGCGATACTTTTTGAACAGACCTCGTATATAGGATACGAAAAATCTATATATTGGCAAAAATTGCAGTGAAGCGTAAATAAATATAACTCCTTTTTTTTAAATCAAATTGCCTGGGATGACACATGGGCAGTCAAAAATGGAGCGAATTTAAACGAAAGGAAGAAAACAGTTGAACATATTTTTAACCGAAAAATCTTAGTTTAAGGAACTACTGGTTCTTAATTTCGTCATATTTTCGTACGCGTAATTTGATGACGCCATATTTACAGATGGC
Source organism: Atherix ibis (assembly GCA_958298945.1). Classification (NCBI taxonomy): domain Eukaryota; kingdom Metazoa; phylum Arthropoda; class Insecta; order Diptera; family Athericidae; genus Atherix; species Atherix ibis. Next base: position 95,149,483 of record OY282607.1, on the reverse strand, counting down.
GGCGATAAATTGAACAACGTGCATATTTATATGTAAAAAATTATTGTGTGTAGATATGACCTCTGCTGACATCTGGTTTTCGTAATGGAATTTTTCTCAAATCGAAAAGGATAATTATAATAATTTTAACTTATTTATTTCATTGAGAAATAATATTTCAACAAAACCACAGTCCATTATTTTTGTTGCAATATTTTCATATTGAATGGAATCGTATTTTCGTTTGTTATGTACGAGGTCTGTTCAAAAAGTATCGCAAATTTGATGTTTTTTTAAAAATTATTTATTTATTCATGAATATATATTTTGTCTCTTTCAAAGTAATCCCCACCAGATATTATACACTTGTGCCAACGTTTTTTTCCAATTCTCGAAGCACTTCAAAAAATCATTTTTTCTGATCTTGTTCAGCTCCTTCGATGCCGGCTTTATCTCCTCAATCGTAGCGTAGCGTCATCCATTCATGGGTCTCTTCAGTTTCGGGAACAAGAAAATGTCACAGGGGGCCAGATCTGGGGAATACGGTGGCTGCGTCATTATTAGTGTTTTGTTTTTGGCCAAAAATTCGCGCACAAGCAACGATTGTTCTTCCACAATTCCGGGCGTTTCTGGCGGAACGCTTCGCGCAACTTGCGCATAACTTGCAGGTAATATTTCTTATTGACCGTTCTACCCTGTGGAAAGAACTCATGATGTACTACGCCCCTGCAATCGAAGAAAACTGTAAGCAAAACCTTTACAATCGACCAAACTTGGCGCGCTGTTTTCGGTCTTGGCTCGTGCGGCAGCTTCCATTGGGATGATTGAGCTTTGGTTTCCACGTCATGACCATAAACCCATGATTCGTCACCAGTTATGACCGTCTGGAGCGAATTTGGGTCGTCGCGGATAGAGTCCAACAGGTCCTTAGCAATGTTAATGCGATGCTGTTGTTGGTCGAAATTGGGGCAAAAATCGAAGACGAGCCAAAACAAGTGCAAGCAAAGCAGCTGTCAAAAATTAACTGAACATTTAAAATGGCCGAACTTATCGACATAAGTGAAAGACATGCCACAAAAAATCGAAAATCGAATATACGTAACCCGCAAAAATTCAAAATTCGTGATACTTTTTGAACAGACCTCGTAGTTTGTAAATAATCAGAGTGTCCATTTTGTAGACTATTTTTAATTTTTTTGTTTATCAATTTTTATTAATTATTTAATTTTCAAAATATATCAATAGCAATTTATTATATAAAATTATGAAGTATTTGGTAAAAAAGAAAAATATGTAATTTTAAAGCAAGTGTGTGCTTTTTAGTAAAACCATTTTTGAAATAAGTAGACAGAATTATTATGTAAAGACGTCTTCAGTAATGCCATAATTGAACCCGTAAAATATTACCTCGCTGCGATCAAATTAGACAACAATTATAGGTTATCTTAACGACTGCAATATCGTCAAGTTTAAAAAAAAACTTATTTTCCTCTATTTGCTAGCGATCTGAAACTTTATAGTAAAAACGCATTATTAAACCATTCTAAAATAAGCTTATTAAACCACTCGGGAAGTGTGTTGAGTGGAAGCGATGAAAATGCCCAGTATTAGCCAAAGATAGCAAAATTATATAATGAAAAGTAGTCCACCAAATAAAAAGTGTCAGAATTTCGTCCTAAATATAGAACATGTCCGACACGAAAATATACAGTGTCGCTTCTTGACATACAGTATCAAATAACAGTCTCACTACATAATTTTATAAGTCAATATTACACACAAAACTATGCAATTATAGTTACAGATTTAGAGATCAGTGTAGTAATAGTTATCTGCAAAATTTTGTTTGTATAATTTTATTTCCATAATTTTGTAGGTTACTGTAATAACAGTAACTTAAAAAATTATATTTGTTTAATTTATTTCATATAGTTTTATATGTCACTGTGTGTAAACAAAATAAATTTTACAAAATAACTTGTAAAATTTTGCACATTTAACTATGCTAACATAAATTGATAGTGTTAATCTTATTACAGTGATCTATAAAGTTATGCATTTATAATTTTACAAGTCAGTATAATTATATATGAATTTATTAACATAATTTTGTATGCCAGTGTAATTAAAGATGCATACAAAATTATGCATTTATAATGTTATATGTGTGGTTATGTGTTACAACTTAGTTTTTAGGTCAGTTTCATTACAGTGATATACAAAATTATTTAATAAGAATTTTGATAACTGCTGTACAATGTTAATGCGGTACTATATATTTGTTGTTTCATTTTTTTGGACTGTTTTGGTATATGGTATATGATGTTTTCGGTAAACTTTCAGATTTATTTTCCTTTTCACACTGTTTTGCGAACATAAGAATTAGCTTAACATGGTTTGTGAGGCTAGTGAGCTTCGTTGTATGGAAGTAGGATTACGTGGGGGTTGAACAAATTATAAATTTATTACGGTAATAGAATAAATTAGTATTTTTACTTTTACTACTCGTAATCAATCATTGCATTATAAATATATTCTTGTGTTGCTCTCCACTTCATAAAGGGTATTCCCCTTCCCAAAAAAAACGCAAGAAGTAATTTTGATAGAAAACACAAGATTATAATTAAAAATTGTGATGTTTTTATTAATTAACAAAGTATACAGTATAAAGTTATATATGGAATAACATCTCCATGACTTTGCTGGTACATACACACACTTTTGATGACTGTTTTTTGAAGTTTTCCATGACCGTTTTACATGTTTCGTTTATACAGTTTCAAGGCGTGGGTGGTCGTGGATTTGTTTGCCAAAAACCCATAGAAAAAAGTCCAACGGCAAACCGCAAATGCGACAATTTGTCGACTAACCAAGCCATCTGAACCCCAAATGCTATTATTTTTTCAATTAACCAAGACATCAAGATGAAAATGAGTCACATTCAGGATTTTGTTCAAACTGTAGCTGTCAAACCTTAATTATTGTTAATATAATGAACAATGAAAATATGCTCCATTTTTAATAACCCTGAACCGTCAGCTGTCACACTGCCTTTTTGTTTAGTTAGTAACGCTTTACCGCTCAAATGGCGCAAAATTCAAATCATACCATTTGTTCATAAAAGTAAGATTACTCAACAAATAGCTTGTGCGGAGCTTAAAAAAATCAACTAAAATAAATTTCATATAATAAACAGATGCAATATTTTTATTTATCATAAAAATATAAAAAACTTAAAATTTACTCATTATACTTATTACATTTGTTTGTTTTTCTCTTTATCATATTATCCTATCATAAACCGTACATTTTCTTTTCTTTTCGATTCTATCTGATTTTATTCTTAATTACAATCTATTTAAATAAAAAAAAAATTTTTTTTTGTTTTCGTGTCAATTTCATAATTAAATAATAAACAATTTTATTTGATTTTTACTTTGGTATTTAAATTGAATTTTTCTAAAAAAAAAAATCATCAATCCTCTTTGGGATTTTTTGTTAAAGATATACGATGTTTTTTTTTTTTTAATAATTATATTTCTACATATATATACACACATACTGAATTGATTTTACAAAAATAAATATTGACAAAGGATTTTTTTTTAAAACTTGTGCAGAGAAAAAAAGCTAACGACTTTTATCATCTAATCATATTTATTAGCAAAACCCTACAACAGCAGCAGCGGATTTAGTCTAAAAACGCTATTATTTATTTGGTTTTTATTTGTAATTTATTTGGCTCTAAGGTACAACCATTTAATCAAATTTATTTTTGTCTAATATTTAAATTTAAAAGAGTGTTCACATTATATTATTGTATAAAACGGATAAAATATATTTCCTTTTTGTGCAAACATAACAATATGTATGGTATTTGAAAAATTCGTGTAAGTAGCATTTAGTAGACATTTTAAGATTAAAAATTGCTATTTTTTCTTTGGTGTTTGTATATTTATATAATATTAAATATAAATTTGCATATATATATATATATATATATATATAAATTATGTGATATATTGTTTAAAAGCTATTTGATATTAATAAATATTTAAATTATAACCATTTTGATATTGATTAATTATAATTATTTTAATTGAATTTATATTGTTTTGCAAATAATTTTGAATTTTCACATTAGTACACAATCTATTCAAACATTTTTTGTTGTTATTCTAAAAATCTAAACATCAGAAATAGACATGAATATTGAGATTGTAAATGCTTTTGATTTTTTTTTTCTTTAAATATAACTTTACATTTTATTTAATAAACTACAATTTCTTTGGGTTTTTTTTTCTCCATTATTTCTATTTTATTCAAATATTTCTATTATTTTTCAAAGTGAAAAATTGGAGATACAATTTCTCCCCTAATATTCAATATATCTCAATAGATATAAATAAAAGTAAAAGTATAATTTTTTATTTTAATAAATGCATATATGAATACGTTAAATAGAAATAAGAGAAAAGTGTGAAAAATACACACATTTCGACCTTAAATAGATCACATATTTTTTGACATTTACATTTATTTATTTATTTATTTATCGATATAACTTATTTCTATGTACGTTTTTATTTTTAATCTAATATGAATTAATTAAATGTTTGTTTTCTTTGTGTTATTTATATCATACATTATTATATTAAATTGTAGATAAATTTTAGTTTTTTTAATAATTTTATATTGATTTTTGATAACATATTAAAAAATAACGATTTTTTTATCCTATTCTGTTAATTGTAAATAATGAATTAATTTATTTTTATTTTTATTGATTTCTTAAAAATAATTACTTTTTTTAATAAAATTATTTTAATTTTTATTATTTTTTGTTAGAAGAAATTTAAAATTTCAAATTTTGTTAACAGAAGAATTTTCTGTACGCCAACAAATATGCAAATAACAATAAATGGACGACAGCTTAGTACTTGCTGCCCCGTAATGTGTACTGTGAGGTTCAGCAATAACTGATTGCGTACATTCGGGCGCACAATGTATTTGGTACGTAGTTAAGTTTATTTGGGTTTTCAGTTTACCAAATAAATTTAACTAATTTTCTTTTTTAACTCCTCAAATTGAATACCCCCTGACCCCTCCCTTTGAATGTAAAACTATAAAACTATTTCTCCTACACCTATGAACATTTTTTTATTTTTTTAAAAACACCCTTAATTACAGATTTTAAAAAAAAAACATCGTCATTTTTGTATGCAAGTAATACCGGAATTAACCGGCAGGGGTGCATTAAACTGCATAATTTTGCTGCACCGTCCGTTTGTCTGTAGCACAGTTCAAATGTCTGTCTGTCTGTATCGGGAAGCAATTTCGTTTTTCTTCTTCTTAGTTTTTGTGTAAGTCAAATTGTTTTTAACTGAACTCGGGCGGACGTTCACAGGGATTTAAAATTTTAAAAATCATCTGGAAATCTCAATTTTTTAAAATTTAATTTAATAAAATTTTTACTTAAAAGGTAAACGAATCTAATGCAATTTATTTCAATGTAACTCCTTTAATTATTATTCAAATTAAATGCAATTTGACAAAATCTATATGAATTTTGATTTAACATAATTTATTTAAAGATAAATCATGATTATTTTCGAGAGCTTGTATAAAAATAATATTTCAATTATAAAATAAAAAATAGTTTTTTTCTTCTTCTTCTTTAAATCTGAATACATTTTTATATACAATTTCTATTTATTATTTTGAAAATTAAATTTATTTCCTACATTTACTAATAATTAAACTTTATTATAATTTTTAAATATTTTCCTTTTTTTTTATTTGAAATTGTCTTAAATTTAAAAATGGACAATTTATTCTTAATACTAAATTTTAATCAAATATTAAATATAAGTGCAATTGTCTTCTTATACAATATATTATATCTTAATTGTTAAAAAAAAATAAAAAAAAAAACTTGTAGATATTATTAATGTTACTAATTATTATATAATTAGTTGAGCGAGTTTTAGGACTAGAATTAACTCAATTTTTCTATTGTATTTTATAATTTTCCAATAATCGTCTATTTTCCATCGACTATATATTACTATATATAATCTTCTTTTAAATATATATATATTTTTCAGGTTTCTTAAATCTCTTTATCTTTACTCTTTTTCTCCTTCCCGAAATTACCTAAAATGCATTATAAAAATGTTATATTGTACAAATTATTCAAATAATAATAAAATAATATGAATTTTTGTATTAATAATGAGTTGAAAATTTTTTCTATGAATTTGAAATTAGCAAAATAAAGGAAGAGATTAGCTTGCAGAAAAGACTAAATCAAACTAGTTCTTCTATATTTGATAAAAACTAAAGTGTAAGTAGTTTGTTAATTTTCTAGTGCTCAGATTAATATTGTATTTATCTAATTATGCATTATAATGCTTTGATACATAATTATTTTCTTAGTAATATTATTTTTTATTTTTTTTTTTGTAAATTTAGTATTAATTCAATTGCATTTTTTTTTATTTCACTAACCTTTTGAAGGAAAAAAAATTATTACGATCTCGTTTCAACTTTACAATTTTTCTTTTTTAAATATTTAACATTACTTTCATTTCTCACCTGAAATTCTAAATACATCTAAGATGGAAAAATTACATTCTACGCATTCTTTTAGTTTAGAATTTATAGTTTTGTTAAATTTTTTCTCTCTCTTTTAATTATAATTATTTCTTAATATTCATATGAAAAACTATTAACATCTATGTATACTAATATTAATAAAAGAAAAAGAAAAGAAAAAAAATGTGAGTATTTTGCTATAAGTTCGAAATAAATTTCAAATGAAAACTTTGTTAAAAAATAATTAATAGTTGTGAAGAAAATCGATTCACATTCGTGTCTAATATAGTCAAAAATGCACAATTAAATTAAGAAAAAAAGAAGATATTCTATAAAAGATATTTGAATACTAAAAGAAATTTAACTATGAGTGCTTTTTTCAGAAAAACTTTGGTCACAATATCGTACAAAGTCTTGACTTTTTCTTCGGTTTTCCACTTTCGGATTTAGCTGATGCCGGTTGGGCTTTCTCATCATTATCAGGTGTTTCAGGTATATGATCATCAGTTTTTTCATGCGTCTCTGGCATAGTTGGTATTTTTGTTAGTTTTCTGCTCTCTGTACTATTATTATACAAGGATTTTGATAGTCTCGAACGCACAGCCTTACTGAGAGCACCAGTTTTTCGAAAACTACTATAACGTGTCCTATGCTCAGGCGATGAGGAGTCACCATGCTCGTTAGCATGTTGACAATTTAATGTTGTTACTGTGAATTCAATATCTTTAATCTCTTCAGAACAGGCTGTTAAAAAAAACAAGAAAACAAACAACAATATTCAAAGTTTAGAATAATATTTTATAATAATCGATTATATGCCATATAAGATATTTTAATCAAAGTTAAACCTGAAAATTCTTCGACTGGTTTATCAATAGTATCATGATCGATCCATGTCAAGCCCATTTCAACTTTTTCGGCTAAATCTTGCCAATGTTGGCGATTATCTAGTGTCCCATCATAAAGTGGACTAATCCAAGGGAATGTATCTGACAGTACCCGATATAAGGGCAAGCATATTACGTCTATGAATCCAACTTGCATTTTTGGCAGCTCGTCTTTTCGTTCCCTGCAATAAATTTTATATGTTCGCTTATAGATGAAAATTGTTTTTTTTTTTTACAAAATATAATTTTTTTTCATAGGTATAATTTTAATAGAAATAATTTAAAAATATGATTGATAAAATACATGAAAGCATTTGAAATTTTCTACGAATAAATTCCTTGTTCTAATAATAAAGAATTATTTTTCTTGCAGAAAAAAATTTCAACATTTCAGTAAGCACATTTAATGAATAAAGTATTTTTATTTATTTTATAATGTTAGGTATGGAATGCTCATATAGCATAAGTGCCACTTGTAGGAAAAAAATACTCTTTTTAGCTATGCAATAAAAATTGTAGTACTTAAGAAGGAACCAAATGTAAATATTTTGCTTTGTAAACAAAGAAGTGTACTTACTCTTTGCCAAGAATAAACATGAAATACAATTTTTTTTATGCTTGAAATAATTAAATGTAAAATTTAAAAATTTAAACTTTATGATTTTAGTGAGTGTAATTGAAGTGCTGTAATTTTATGGCTATTTAGCCTTACATAAAAAGAGAAAATTGTATAATTTTTTGACAAAAGTGCATATTTACTTTCCACTTTAATGTTTCGTTCACTTGCATAAATTTTATTTACATTTTTTCTTCTATTAACATAAAATTTTGTCAATAGAATTTGTTATATTTTTATGCATTTATTAAAAGAGAATTTCTTTCTTTTTTTGTCATTTACACCTTTTTCTTGCTTTGCCATTCTTTGTTATGTATTGAAAGTAAACATAAATTTAATGAGAAAATTGTTGTTAAAATAATTTTTTAATTAATCCCAAATGAAAGTTTTATTTTTATTTATATGTAATTGACTTTTATTTATTTATTTATTTTATTTTAGTACATGGAATTATTGTATTAATAAATTAGGGATCGCATTGTTGGAAAACCAGACGAATCCATTTTTCAGACAAAAACTTTTCGATAAAGATGGCCGTGTGACAGAGGCAATGTCACAGTATGCAATGTCACCCATATTTCTTAGACTTTCAAGGATATTTTTATCAGCATTAAAGTTAAAATTACAATATGACCTAACAAAAGCTTTCACTTGTTTAACATTTTTATCACTGTTTGGTATTGAAGGACTCACTGAGCGAGGTAAGTTTTCCACTGCTTCTCAGACCTAGAAATTATTTATTTATTAAAACTCGAAGCACAAAATTTGACCGAACATAGTTTCCCTGTCCGATTTTTCTCTCCGCAAAGGGGACACATTTGGTTGTAGATCCGAACAATAGTATCGATACCAGAAGCGACCTACAGGTCTTGGCGAATCTTTGGTTTAGCAGTGCCAGGAAATTACAAGTTCCCTTACTGTGACTCTTTGAGTTAGCTCTTTGAGTGAAGATAACTCACCAGATACTCTTAAAAACAGAAGTAAATGGTACCACGGAGATCGGGAGCCCCAAGGTGGTTCATTCGTCCTGCCCGACTGGAGCTGAGGAATAACATAATCCCAGGTGCTATTGATGCAGATGATAGTAGAGGTTTAGATAGGCCTTACTACCAACAGTTGGGGTAACTAGCTTGTCACTGGTTACTGACAGTTAGCAAATAGACTTACCTGTGATAGATGGAGCTGGCTTAGAGACAGAACCAGATGGTTGCACAAATGTGCATAGAGCAATGAGGCAGCGGTCTGCTGGCTGAGACCGCTTACCTCAGAAATTGACGGAAGATTGAATGTTTGCCTGCTTCATGCATGGGGCACGAAAAATGTTTAAGAAGAAGAACAGGAAGAAAATGAAGAAAATGAAGAATATGAAGAAGATGAAGAAAATGAAGAAGATGAAGAAAATGAAGAAGATAAAGAAGATGAAGAAGATGAAGAAGATGAAGAAGATGAAGAAGATGAAGAAGATGAAGAAGATGAAGAAGATGAAGAAGATGAAGAAGATGAAGAAAATGAAGAAGATGAAGAAAATGAAGAAGATGAAGAAGATGAAGAAGATGAAGAAGACGAAGAAGATGAAGAAAATGAAGAAGATGAAGAAGATGAAGAAAATGAAGAAGATGAAGAAGATGAAGAAAATGAAGAAGATGAAGAAAATGAAAAAGATGAAGAAGATGAAGAAGACAAAGAAGATGAAGAAGATGAAGAAGATAAAGAAGATGAAGAAGATGAAGAAGACGAAGAAGATGAAGAAGATGAAGAAGATGAAGAAGATGAAGAAGATGAAGAAGATGAAGAAGATGAAGAAGATGAAGAAGATGAAGAAAATGAAGAAGATGAAGAAGATGAAGAAGATAAAGAAGATGAAGAAGATGAAGAAGATGAACTTCCAAAAAATGAAGAAAATTAAGGAGACGAAGAAGATGAAGAAGATGAAGAAGATGAAGAAGATGAAGATGAAGAAGAAGTTGATGAAGTAGAAGAAGAAGAATAAGAAAAAAAGAAGATAGAATGTTCCATGCATGAAGTGGCCCAAGCAGGAAATCATAGATAAATGCGTTGGATTTAAGTAATTTTGACGTGCGCAACTATGTTACATGGGTCTAGTCAGTTAAGCTGGCGAAATCCATTACATGACAGCTCTGTTTTGTGCGTTGATTGGGCATTTATCAATCCCTATGGTATTATGTCCAACGATAGGACCGTGGTATTATGTCTAACGATAGATATACCACGTTAAATAATATAACACTAATGTTAGTTTTTTTTTGGCGCACTACAAAAACACAACTTCACTTATGATGCTCTATAGGATCGGGAAACTAATACTGTGCATCTACGAGGAACTATCGTATTTAGAGGAAAAATCCTCTATATTGTAGGGGATTTTTAATTTTTCTACCACACCGCATAAAAAAACTTGCAAAAGAACTACCTTTTTCTATCTTAAGTTTAAATGTTATACAAAAACTAGAAAATATTTTTATTTTTGATACTTAGAAGCATATGATTTTTACCTGTCCATCATAGCAATTGGCTGAGTATTCAACTGCAATTTCTCTAAATCGCCTTGATCGAAAAATTCATCAGCTACCAATTTTGCTACACGATGCTGAACCTCCCATGGCTTAGCAATAGCACTAACATCGCAGGCTGTCATCATCATTCCACAGAGAACTAAATAAACATAAAACAGAAATATTAATATTTTTTATAATAAAATAACTATAATTAAATTTCAAGACAAACTAAAGAAGCTTTCTTAATTTTCTTATCAAATTTAACTTACGTTCTTTCTTTTCTTCACTCTGCCAATCAAATTCGCCATTTTCGACAAGGTCCAAAAAGGCATTCCTCTTTTTGAAGTACATCGCCAAATCCGTTGACAAAATGGCCGTTTCGACAATTTTCATTACTCGACGATAATCATCTGGTGATAAAGCCTATAAAATAATATTTCAAAAATATTTAAATTTTTTTATAGACAAGTTAAAAACTAAAGCTGAAGTGTTTGTTCGGATTAGAAATAGATTTGTTGATATCTCTGAGCCTATCGACCAACAATTTGTTTAAAAAGATTTTCCTGTTAAGGGAGATCTAAGGAGCTATCGATTTATATGAATATTTTTCGTTACAAAATAATTTTAATATGTTTAAAAATTTTTTTTATTATCCCCAGCAGTATTAAGGGTTAAAGTAAAATAGTTGAAAAATTCGAACTAAATAGCTGAAAAAACCCTTATTTAGTATTCATTAAATGTTGTTAGAGTTCATTAGATCGTCTCTAATTTAAGGATAACATTTTGTTAATCGAAAGAAAAATGTACACCTTATCAATTAATTATTCAGCTAAATTTCGTCCTTTCTGGTGAACTTTTCTTAGCTTTTTGTCAATTTGTAGGCCAATTTCCTCGACTTAAAGTTAATTGGAAAGTATTAATTCGAATTATTTTGTAATTTACTAAAGTAAATCTAATCAAATTTGCAGATATTCTAAATAAAATCCAAAATCATTGTCTTTTAATTTGCGTTTATAAACTGGAATCTATTTTGCAATAATAGACAAATATGCGGACGCACAATTTTAATTAATGATAATAAAATAAGCTTATTTTCAATTTGGATAAATTTGAAGTTAATAAATAGATAAATACAATCACTTACTATATCCTTTTCTTTATAATGAGTGTTTATAAGTACTGTTGTGAATGAGGAATTAATTTTTTCAAAGTGTGGAATAATATATACAGAGATGTGTCTCCATGTAAATTTTAAGTTTGATTTCTACTTTTAATTTAGTGAGTAGCTCCCTCAACCTAAATAGTAGCATTAAGTATATTAAAAATAAATGGTTAATCAATTAAGTATATTTAAAATAAATGGTTAATCAAAAACTAAATGCAATATACACGAAATTGAGATTTTATTTTGAATTTAACTTAATATATTATATAAAATTTTTCATTATGGATTATAAATTCAATAATTTTAATGGCTGCCACAAAATTTATGGCAGTCCTCGATATGTTTGAGGTAATTTTTGATGACTTTTTTGCATATAATCGGGCTATAAATCAGTCATTACTGGACGGATTTTGATTTTCGAATGCTCTAAAATTGAAGGATTTTCTACATAAATACAATTTTTTTATATAGCTCTATAAGAAAAAGTCCAACGGCTTAAAATTATATTATATCATAGGGCAATTGGTATCATCAAAAGAAATTTTCACTAAATAGAACTAAAATTTATTGCGTTATTTGGCTTGTACTAATATGGCCTGTCTTGTTAACACCACATATGGGCCATAATATATATACTAGGTATATAAGCTTAAATCCGCTGTTTTTATCAAGAAAACACATTGTTTTTTTTCATAGAAGGCAAAAACAAATTTATTCAAAATATTTGCCCTCGCTAGCTACATATTTTTCCCATCTCTCGGGCAATTTGTGGATACAACGCCAAAAAAAATTCTTCTCTTTCGAGGAAAACCCCTCATCAAGCCATTTTCGATCGTCTTCGTAAGAATCGAATTGCTGCTCAGCCAGCTCGTGGCCCATTGACGAAAACAGGTGGTAGTCGGAAGGGCCCAGGTCTGATGAATAAGCGAGGTGGGGTAGCACCTCCCAATTAAGTATCCGTCCGAAGCGATTTGGTCTAGGGGAAGATGTTGATGGTTGGCCGGCATCAACCCACGATTTCTTGCGTTTAGGATTCTCGAAATATATCCGCTTTTCATCGCCAATCACAATCCAATGCAGGAACGACTTTTTTTTTGTTTGGCTAGTAAAATTTCGCGTGTATTTTGGCGTCGCTTCATCTGCCTATCGTTCAATTCATGCGGCACCCATTTTCCGATCTTTTCAATCTTCCACATGACACGCAGACGCATGGAAATGGATGGTTGAGTAACATCCAATTGCTCCGTGAGCATTTTTTGCGATTGGGTATCGTCTTCGTCCAAACGAGCCTGCAATTGATGGTCCACAACCTTCTTAGGCCGATTTTCACGCTTCTTATCCCACAAGTCAAAATTGCCGTCTTTGAACCGAAAAAACCAATCTCGGCACGTTGTTTCCGATCATTCGATGCGATTCGGCAGCCGATTTCTTCAAATTGAAGCAGAAAAGCAAAGCTTTCCGCATATGCTCTTTTTCTAGCACAAAACTAGACATGATTACCAAAAGAAAAATGTATGTTGTTGTACAAAATTGCTGACAATATGAACTGACTAATGTTGACAGATGTCAAACTCATAAGAAAAAGTATGGCGTATCCATGGTAACTTAATACGCTCATTCACGCCATCTATGATGAAACAGCGGATTTAAGCTTATACAGCTGGTATTAATCTTTATGTTTAAATTTATTCTAGATTTAATAGTAGCTTGTGAGTACACTCGACTCAAAGAGCTATAATAAGTAAATTTGTGATTTCTTTTTAAACTGTAAAATGAATAATCCTATACGAAAGTTTATGTTATATCTGACGTTCGTTGAACATATTCTCATGTCATATACAAATAGTATTTTTCCTAATGCCCAATAATGAGTATTTCAAAATTATCTATTTTCCATATATGTATACAGGTTGTATGTAAATAAAAATAAATTTTATATGAATGAATAGTCAATAAGGTAACTGCCACAAGGGAGGTTTTCCTATATAGTAAGTTATATAAAGTCATTTATATATTAGAGATATTCCGTTGTCCATTATAAGATTGTTCATTTGAAAAATTCATATTGGCACTATAATTTATGCTCAGTTCTATTTTGGAATTATTTTTGATAGAATGCGTAAAAAATACCATATCATTAATATGACAGCGCACAATAAAAAACCCGACATTTGAACATTTTTGTCAGCGAGTATCTTAACCGAACTTTATCCATTTTAACTTGTGGCTTTTTAATAATTCAAATTTGTTCGTATTCATGAATTTTTAACTATTTACACTTTTCTGCAAAATAAAACTTTCTGAATTATTAAAAAGTTTCATTTTCAGTGCACTTTTGGGATGTTACTTTTTATCCAACACAAAACTCACATTGCCGACCTTTACAGGAAAAAGAATTTGTTGTGTTCTATTTTCATAAATAAGAAATGACAAGGAGATAAAATCATATAAGCCTTGGAGGTATTTTTATTATCCCTTCAAATATTCTTCGGTAGACTTAAATTCAACAGGTAAACTTGATTAAGTAGAAACTTTTATTGTAACTTAGTTGAATTTGAAATTTGGGAATATTTCAGACTCGTGTCTTATTTCAAAATTATCCAAAAAAAACAAAATTAATATGAAAATTGATATAATAGAATTTTGATTTAATTAAAAGCAATAAATTTTTTTTTTCTAGAATACGTGGGCTACTATATATATTTCTGGCCTAATAATGAAAATGCGAATATTTATCAACGAAAAAGGTTTTATTGTTTTTCAAAATATTCTCCATCAAGATTTATACACTTTTGCATGCGCTCAAACCAATTTTCGAAGCACTTTTTCCACTCCGATTGAGACACCTCCAAAACATGGTTTTTGAATGCTTCAACAGCATCTTCTGGCGACGAAAATTAAAAAGAAGTCATTGGGTGCCAAGTCAGGGCTGTACGGAGGATGACCCATCAATTCGACGTTTTGTCCGGTCAAAAAGGCGCTGGTTTGAGCCGATGTGTGAGAGCTCGCATTGTCATGGTGCACAATGATTCGACTTCTCTTGTTCGTTTTTCGAATTTCTCCGAAGACTTCAGGCAAACAAATGGTGGTGTACCACTCAGAATTGACCGTCCTACGTTGCACAAGCGGAACAGTCGCCACATGACCAGTTTTGCCAAAGAAACAAGCGACCATTTGCTTCGAAGTGCTTCTTCCACGAACAACTTTCGTTGGATTTGACTCGTCTTGGAAGACCCACACGGTCGATTGCTGTTTTGTTTCGGGCTCATACGCATAGATCCATGATTCGTCACCTGTGACGATCTTATAAACGTCTTTTGAAGCACCGCGATCGTATTTTTTCAGCATTTCTTTACACCAATCCACACGAGCCTTTTTTTGAGCGATTGTCAAATTGTGCGGGATCCAACGAGAACAAACCTTTTTTACGGCCAGGTGTTCATGCAATATCGAATGTATGCTGGTGGGAGAAATGCCTAGGCATGCCTCTATCTCACGGTATGTCACATGACGGTCTTGCATTATCAGTTCACGTACGGCATCGATGTTTTCTGGAACAACGGCTGTTTTTGGACGACCTTCACGGAATTCGTCTTTGAGCGAGCGTCGGCCACGATTGAATTCGTTGTACCAGTTTTTCACAGTGCTATAGGATGGTGCTTCATAGCCATACAAAGATTTAAGTTCATCGATGCACTCTTGTCGTGATAATCCACGTCGAAAGTTGTGAAAAATGATCGCACGAAAATGTTCACGAGTTAATTCCATTTTTTTGCCAAATTGATTTTTTCAAGTCACTGTAAACAACACAAATGATAGTCGTACGTCAAAACGTTCTGAGTACGTTTATGCTAAAAAATGTCAAACTTTCCAATGGAAATGTCAGATCGCACCTGGCAACACTTAGTGTTGCCTAGGCCAGAAATATATATAGTAGCCTACGTATGGGACAGGAAAAATAATAGAAAAATGTTTTATCAAAAAGTTTCATTCATGTTCTCATTTTATCATACAGAAGTTTTGATGAAAATTTCCAAAATAATCTCCTGTCGTGTCGATCATTGCCCTTAAGGAGTCCTTAAAACTTTTCAAATCTTCAAGATTTCAAGAACTTATCTACCAGAGTTTGTTCTTTGTTTGTATAAGCTTACATTTAATATACGGATACATTTTTATCTTTATAAACAGAAGAACATTTACTTTAAGAAAGTGGATTTCGATGTTTATTTACATGGAATTTATTCTTATTCTAATGAATACCAACATTAAGTTTGTGCGAAAAAAATAAAGCTTAACTTATTTACTTTTTCATTATTATTTATTTAGTTCAAAATGTTATGAAGTATTTTTTTCGAAAGCGAATTTTCTTTTGCTATTTTTAATTTAGTTTATTTGAATTAATAGGAAACGTTAATAAGGAAACAGGAAAAAAATAAAAATAAATCTGCTTTGGTAGAAAAGTAATGATACTGATTTTTTAATTTATATGTTGTATATTAATTTTCTATTTTTCGAATGTAGTTCAGTTTTTACTGTCTCAATCATCTTCAAACCATTTCACTTTGAGTAATATTTTTTGTGTAATAACTGGTAAATAAAATGCATATATACAAATGTGTCCACATAACTTTTACATTCCACCCATCAACTATGTCCTCCAATATAACAATTTTCTTTTTGAAAGCAATACGAGGCCTATTCAAAAAGTATCGCGAATTGTGTTTTTTTTTTTTTTTTAAATTTATTTATTTATTCATGAATATCTATTTTGTCCCCTTTAAAGTAATCCCCACCAGATATTATACACTTGTGCCAACGTTTTTTCCAATCCTCAAAGCAGTTCAAAAAATCAATTTTTGTGATCTTGTTCAGCTCCTCCTACGATGCCGTCTTTATCTCCTCAATCGTAGCGTAGCGTCGTCCTTTAATGGGGCTCTTCAGTTTCGGAAACAAGAAAAAGTCACAGGGGACTAGATCTGTGGATTACGGTGGCTTCGGCATTATTAGTGTATTGTTTTTGGCCAAAAATGGCAAAAGCCAATTTTTGTTCTTTCACAAATCCAGGCGTTTCTGGCGGATTGCTTCGCGCAACTTGCACATAACTTGCAGGTAATATTCCTTATTGTCCAATCTACCCTGTGGCAAGAACTCATGATAGACTGAATATTCGAAATGGGGGGGGGGTAAGTTTAATCACGTGAATTCGCTAAGAACTCTTTTATTGAGCCTTTCAAGAGGAGCTTCAATGTTAATCAACGTTTTGACCTCAGAAGAATTTGTCACCGAAAAACTTATCCTCTAATAAAAAATGTTCTCCAGTATTGCCAAATTAATTGATTATGCAAAAAAAATTATTTATATTTTAGTAAATATTTTTTTAAAATTTTTCCTGGAAAGTTTCCGTCGCTGAAAATTTATTCTTCTATAAAAATCCTCTCAGTATCATCTAATATAATTTTTTTTTTAAATTTTTGCTGTACCCTATCAGCATGTATTTTTTTTAAGCCAATAACATTTGTCAATTGTAAGTCCTACGTAATGCACATTTTGGTTCATTTACCTCAACTTTATATTAAAACAGTTGCTGTTAAGATATCATTTTAATACGTATTAATTTTACAAAGCATTGGATCTAGGATACTTCCCTGAGGCATACCGGAGTGAATACGCAATATTTTTATCTATCTGAAAATATCGGTTTAAGAGATAGAATTTTAGGATGTGGAAATAATTAGAGGATCAGATTCAATACAGCTTTGGAAGAAATAAAGTTTGCCATACAATATGGTCTAAAACGTGCGGCATATCAAACGCCTGGGCTAATACGTTATGTATCATAGTTGACTACGTATATTGGTTATCTGAATTTAATTTTTCGCAAAGTACACAACAACAAAAAATCTTATTTAGGTTGAAAATTTTTTTTCAACTTTTTTACATGAGCTTTGGAAATTGTTTTTTCGAATGCAAGTTATTGGCTAAAAGACGTAATAATAGACAAAACGATATCACGAAATTTTTCGATTTCAAATCTTTGAAACTACAATTGTATGCTTCTGAAATAAGAATAATTTCTTGGACTTATCCTTTTGATATTAAATATTAAACAATTTTATACAAAAGAAAATGCTATGCTTACCTGAAATATATTGTTTCCTTCTGAATTAAGAATCATAACGCATTGATCGAAATGATGATGTTCCATTGTACTGGTTGTATACAAAATAGCCAATGGACTCTCAGTTTTTGTCTGAAAAGCATTATTTGTGCCGCGATGATCTAAATCATGACAAAAGCAAGCAACTAATAATCCCAAAATTTCTAAATCAGTCATGAAACGTTCCATTTTTCCGGTTTTCATCATGGCAAACATTGATTGTGCTACATTCAAGGCATGTCGCCAATTATGATATTTAACTGGTCGATAATTTTTTCTAACGCTAAGTACCCATCGACAAAGGACCTGCAAGGAAAAGTTCTCTTCAATATCATTTCTGCTTGCTATTAATATCAGTATTGTAAGAAGGTATTAGGATAATCTTTCTTCATGTTATTATTTTCTTTATATTTTTCTATTTTTGCTATATTTTTGCTATATTTTTTTTATTTTTTTTCTATTTTTTTTCTATTTTTTCTATTTTTGCTATTTTTTCTATTTTTTCTATTTTTTCTATTTTTTCTATTTTTTCTATTTTTTCTATTTTTTCTATTTTTTCTATTTTTTCTATTTTTTCTATTTTTTCTATTTTTTCTATTTTTTCTATTTTTCTATTTTTTCTATTATTTCTATTTTTTTTATTATTTCTATTTTTTCTATTTTTTCTATTTTTTCTATTTTTTCTACTTTTTCTATTTTTTTCTATTTTTTCTATTTTTTCTATTTTTTCTATTTTTTCTATTTTTTCTATTTTTTCTATTTTTTCTATTTTTTCTATTTTTTCTATTTTTTCTATTTTTTCTATTTTTTCTATTTTTTCTATTTTTTCTATTTTTTCTATTTTTTCTATTTTTTCTATTTTTTCTATTTTTTCTATTTTTTCTATTTTTTCTATTTTTTCTATTTTTTCTATTTTTTCTATTTTTTCTATTTTTTCTATTTTTTCTATTTTTTCTATTTTTTCTATTTTTTCTATTTTTTCTATTTTTTCTATTTTTTCTATTTTTTCTATTTTTTCTATTTTTTCTATTTTTTCTATTTTTTCTATTTTTTCTATTTTTTCTATTTTTTCTATTTTTTCTATTTTTTCTATTTTTTCTATTTTTTCTATTTTTTCTATTTTTTCTATTTTTTCTATTTTTTCTATTTTTTCTATTTTTTCTATTTTTTCTATTTTTTCTATTTTTTCTATTTTTTCTATTTTTTCTATTTTTTCTATTTTTTCTATTTTTTCTATTTTTTCTATTTTTTCTATTTTTTCTATTTTTTCTATTTTTTCTATTTTTTCTATTT
This sequence comes from Atherix ibis, assembly GCA_958298945.1. Taxonomy (NCBI): domain Eukaryota; kingdom Metazoa; phylum Arthropoda; class Insecta; order Diptera; family Athericidae; genus Atherix; species Atherix ibis. The sequence continues at coordinate 95,130,273 of OY282607.1, read as the reverse complement.
TTTCTATTTTTTCTATTTTTTCTATTTTTTCTATTTTTCTATTTTTTCTATTATTTCTATTATTTCTATTTTTTTTATTATTTCTATTTTTTCTATTTTTTCTATTTTTTCTATTTTTTCTATTTTTTCTATTTTTTCTATTTTTTCTATTTTTTCTATTTTTTCTATTTTTTCTATTTTTTCTATTTTTTCTATTTTTTCTATTTTTTCTATTTTTTCTATTTTTTCTATTTTTTCTATTTTTTCTATTTTTTCTATTTTTTCTATTTTTTCTATTTTTTCTATTTTTTCTATTTTTTCTATTTTTTCTATTTTTTCTATTTTTTCTATTTTTTCTATTTTTTCTATTTTTTCTATTTTTTCTATTTTTTCTATTTTTTCTATTTTTTCTATTTTTTCTATTTTTTCTATTTTTTCTATTTTTTCTATTTTTTCTATTTTTTCTATTTTTTCTATTTTTTCTATTTTTTCTATTTTTTCTATTTTTTCTATTTTTTCTATTTTTTCTATTTTTTCTATTTTTTCTATTTTTTCTATTTTTTCTATTTTTTCTATTTTTTCTATTTTTTCTATTTTTTCTATTTTTTCTATTTTTTCTATTTTTTCTATTTTTTCTATTTTTTCTATTTTTTCTATTTTTTCTATTTTTTCTATTTTTTCTATTTTTTCTATTTTTTATTTTTTCTATTTTTTCTATTTTTTCTATTTTTTCTATTTTTTCTATTTTTTCTATTTATTCTATTTATTCTATTTTTTCTATTTTTTCTATTTTTTCTATTTTTTCTATTTTTTCTATTTTTTCTATTTTTTCTATTTTTTCTATTTTTTCTATTTTTTCTATTTTTTCTATTTTTTCTATTTTTTCTATTTTTTCTATTTTTTCTATTTTTTTTATTTTTTCTATTTTTTCTATTTTTTCTATTTTTTTTATTTTTTCTATTTTTTCTATTTTTTCTATTTTTTTCTATTTTTTCTATTTTTTTTATTTTTATTTTTTCTATTTTTTCTATTTTTTCTATTTTTTTTATTTTTTCTATTTTTTCTATTTTTTCTATTTTTTCTATTTTTTCTATTTTTTCTATTTTTTCTATTTTTTCTATTTTTTCTATTTTTTCTATTTTTTCTATTTTTTCTATTTATTCTATTTTTTCTATTTTTTCTATTTTTTCTATTTTTTTCTATTTTTTCTATTTTTTCTATTTTTTCTATTTTTTCTATTTTTTCTATATTTTCTATATTTTCTATATTTTCTATATTTTCTATATTTTTTATATTTTCTATATTTTCTATATTTTCTATATTTTCTATATTTTCTATATTTTCTATATTTTCTATATTTTCTATATTTTTTATATTTTCTATATTTTCTATATTTTCTATATTTTCTATATTTTCTATATTTTCTATATTTTCTATATTTTCTATATTTTCTATATTTTCTATATTTTCTATATTTTCTATATTTTCTATATTTTCTATATTTTCTATATTTTCTATATTTTCTATATTTTCTATATTTTCTATATTTTCTATATTTTCTATATTTTCTATATTTTCTATATTTTCTATATTTTCTATATTTTCTATATTTTCTATATTTTCTATATTTTCTATATTTTCTATATTTTCTATATTTTCTATATTTTCTATATTTTCTATATTTTCTATATTTTCTATATTTTCTATATTTTCTATATTTTCTATATTTTCTATTTTTTCTATTTTTTCTATTTTTTCTATTTTTTCTATTTTTTCTATTTCTTCTATTTTTTCTATTTCTTCTATTTTTTCTATTTTTTCTCTTTTTTCTCTTTTTTCTATTTTTTCTATTTTTTCTATTTTTTCTATTTTTTCTATTTTTTCTATTTTTTCTATTTTTTCTATTTTTTCTATTTTTTCTATTTTTTCTATTTTTTCTATTTTTTCTATTTTTTCTATTTTTTCTATTTTTTCTATTTTTTCTATTTTTTCTATTTTTTCTATTTTTTCTATTTTTTCTATTTTTTCTATTTTTTCTATTTTTTCTATTTTTTCTATTTTTTCTATTTTTTCTATTTTTTCTATTTTTTCTATTTTTTCTATTTTTTCTATTTTTTCTATTTTTTCTATTTTTCTATTTTTTCTATTTTTTCAATTTTTTCTATTTTTTCTATTTTTTCTATTTTTTCTATTTTTTCTGTTTATTCTATTTTTTCTATTTTTTCTATTTTTCTATTTTTTCTATTTTTTCTATTTTTCTTTCTTTTCAAACTATTCTATCTTTTTTTCTATATGTTCAATTTTTTTTTCTATTGCATTTTTTCTATTTTTAAATTTTTTTTTGTGGTTAAAATACTTACGTCATATGGTATATGAAATTGCTGCACTAAATTGCATTGTAAGAACATTCGAACTGCAGCACGACACGTATCATCATCCGATAGATCAAAATCTAGAAAAATTATTAAATATTTTTGTGTTAATTTTATATCTGATATTGTTCGATTGCATCTATTTTTATTTACATATAATATTTTAAGCTATTGAGTTTTTTATTCTTTGTAATAATAAAAATCACATACCAATAAATGTGAAACTGTACAGATTATAGCTTTCGGCCGCTTCTATTGTATCCTGGACAAGCTTAACTGTATGATCCTGGCTAGCCGTTGCATGATACGATAAACATTCGAGGGCAACCTTTTGCTTAGCCATCAATTTGCATGCGTTCTCATACATTTGTGTATTATGAATTCCCAATCCACAAAATATTGCGAACGCTTCGAAAATCGATACATCCGAATCCGTAAATGGGAGGCCATTTCCCTAATCAAGAAATTTAGTAAAATGAGAAAGTGCCAAACAATTTTTTTCTTACACAATATTTATTTGCACATATCCGACAAGTATATATATTTATTGTGATGTATAAATTTAAAAAGGATGAAATCGATGAACTTTCTAGAAAAAAAAACATGACCGGATATATATATATTAAATAATAATATCCTTATAAGGATGATAAAGTATGTGTGTAGGCATTTGTACTTCCAAAAGGATATTGGCTAGTTTAAAATATAAAAACCCTATGGGCACATATAATATACTTGTGTACTTGGCGTATTCAAAACCGACTACCTTAATCCCCCCCCCCCCCCCTTCTAACATATCGTAATCAAATCAGCTTTTTTGTTCAAGTTGTTTTGTTTATTTTTTTTTTAGACCTCATTCAGTTTTAAGCCAAGCCATTTGAATAATTTATAAAAAGTCAATGCTTATACGAAAATGACATTTACCAAAAACCTTTCGACTTTCCACAAATTTTATCGACAATGTCTAAGCCTTTCAAAGAAATCTTTTTGATATTGGAAAGTAAATGTTTCTGAAAAATATTAAACCAAATAGAAAAAATTTTTTTAGCTCCATCGATAAAAAAAACAGGATATATACACATATGTGTGATATTTTTTATACTAGAGGTAGTAAAAATTGAGTTTTGCAAAAACAAAAAATTTGTTTTATATGAAAAACTGTCACGTATTGATACTATATCCCACTTGTTTACATGTTTGGTAGTTATTTGACTTTTTCCATATGATATTATATGATAAACTGGAGTATAAATTTCTTTTGAAAATGAAAAAAAAAAAATTAAATTAATATTATGTATAAAAAATATTAGAAAATTTATTTTATCTCTTTCATATGCCATAGTTGGTTAAACTATGAAAAACATTTTACGAAATAATAGCTTATTTTATATTAAATAACATGTAAGCTTATCGTATACCATTTTATTTATCAATAACTTAATAAATATTAATATTTATCTTATGTAATAGTACACATTTAAATAAAGCTGTATTTTTCTTATAATAGATTTACTCTTAAAGACAGCATTTTTTTTTAAAATTTTCTTTCAATAAATATAGAATGAGAAAAAATATATAGTAGAAAATTAATGGTAGTTTTCAAAAATACTGACCATTATTATTAATCACCAATAATCATTTATTATCAAGCTATAATATGATTTGTATTTGGAATTTTTTGTAGCTCATTCTCCCAGTTTACTCATATTTATGAAGAAAAACAAAACTTAATAAAGATAAGCATGACAGATAATATTATAGCTTTTGGCAAAAAGAATTTGATAATTGACTTAATTTATTGTATATTAATTTGTTTTGATTTGAACATGTTCAATACTTTAAAAATAACATTATTTATTATATAAAAATTATATTTGCACGTACTATTGAAATAGGATTTAGTAAATAAATTACGTAACAGTTAAGAAATTTGTTATTATTATCCTAGTTATGTAAATAAGTTCTAAAAGAAAAATTATTCTGAAAATAAATTCTAAAAATAACTGAACTTTGTCTGCTATTTTAATATAAATACCCTAGAGAATGTTATAAAGAATAATTTGGAGACTATAAATATTCTTACCCTCAATTATTTTTCCTATTTTAAGAATCGACAATGTATTTTTATATTCTTATTTTTATAAGATGCGAGTATGTTAAACTTTATAGAATAAGTAAAATTATAGATTTTTATAAATTTAAAATATATCAACTAGTTTTCTATAAAAAGATTTGATACAAACCTCCTTTTTATTATATTAAAAAAGTATATTTTCTCATATAAATGCTTCTATTTCACTTTTTTATAGTTATCTACTTGAATAGGTAATTTTTTCAAAAGTCTTTATAAAGACATAAATTTCTTATTAAACGATACAATATTTGAACCCACATGGACGAACGGACTAGAAAATTAACTAAAGCCTGTTTGAAAGGGTTATTATTATTAAGCGACTTCTTCCAGCACTCAATCCTTTTGAGGTTCTTATTGGTTAAAAGATATTTATTTTTAAATACTTTTAAATTTGTAAATAGTCTGCGTTAAAATGATTTATTAGGTATTTTAACAAAAAAAAAATCCAATGGCGTTAAATAACATCCGATCTTGGAGTTCAATTGACATCAGCAAATCTCGAAATTACGCGTGCTGGAAACTTTTTACGCAAAAATACCAACAAAAAAAACAATACGGCGCAATTTTATCAAAATTTTTAAGTTCAAGCTAAAAAAAAGTTGGTTATGATACGGCAATAGCGCTCAGAATTTAGATTAACTGTCCTTCTTCACGGACCAATGATATTTTTGGACCAAAATATATATCACAGAGTTTTTTTTAAATATAAATTATTTTGTATAAGATTGTAAAGTTTTACAAACAAAAATTTCACCTATTGGCATATGATGTAAGCAACAAATGCGCATCACCGCTGAAGAAAATTTTGTTCGAAAAATCATATTAAAAAAACCTATTAGCGTATTTTCTAATCAAAATTTAATTTCAATTAATAAAATGAAAAATTTATATCTAAATATTCAACAGCTATTAGATGGGATGACTGTACTTTCCAAACTATAAAGTGAATAAACTTATACAATCTAAAATCCTTTATGAAATTCTTGGTTTATGTATAGGGTTTCCTAATAAGAGTGATATGATTTCTAAGTGATGTTTCGACCATTTGTAATATGTCATGATCTGTCTTTTTTTTTTCATTGTATTCAGTAATGTTTGCAATTTTATTATGAAGAGATATACGCAAAAAAAACGTTTACAAATTATTCAATTTTATTATCAAAATAATCGTTCTCCAATTGCAACTTTTCGTGCGCTTTTGCCATTTTATGGTCGAAATAATCGTCCAAATGTGCTCGCTATTCGTCGAATTATTAAAAATTTCGAGTGTACATTTTCTTTACATAATGTTGAAGTGCCAATAAGATAAAAAAGAAGTAATGAAAATATTGCTGCCGTTCAGGCAAGTGTTGCTGAAGACCGCAATTTGTCGATTCCAAGACGTTCTCAAGAATTGGGACTGTCTCAAACCACAACCTGGTGGATTTTGAGAAAGGATTTAGGCTTGCATCCGTATAAAATTGTTATAACTCAAGAACTGAAGTCATTGGACCACCGTAAACATCGTGAATTTACTGATTTTGTCTTGGAACAATTTGAAAATGATTACGATTTTTTGAAGAACATCATCTTCTCCGATGAGGCTCACTTTCATCTTAGTGGTGCTGTAAATAAACAAAACCATCGATTCTGGTGCGAAGAAAATCCACAAATTATTCATGAATACCCATTACATTCACCTAAATTGACAGTTTGGTGTGGTTTTTGGTCTGGTGGAATCATCAGTTCGTACTTCTATCGAAATGAAGCTAGTAACACCGTTGAGCCGTATAATGGAGAGCCGTATAGATCGATGATAACCAACTTTTTATGGCCGAAATTGGAAGAATTTGATCTTGACAACATCTGGTTCCAACAAGACGGGGCTGCGTGCCACACAGCACGTGCAACAACCGATTTATTGCGAGAAAAGTTTGGAGCTTCGATTATTTCAAGAAATTGTGACTATTTCTTGTAGGGTTGTTTGAAGTAATTGGTCTTTAGCAATAAACCAGACTCTCTTCAAGCTTTAGAAGTCAATATTGAACGTGCTATTCATGACATATGACTTGATTTAGTGGAAAAAGTGCTCAAAAATTCGGTTCATCGAATTCGTTCCTGCAAAAGAAGTCGTGGAGGCCATTTGAATAACGTTCTATTCAGAACTGTTTCAATTTCCTTAACAATTTGTGTGTTTTTAAAAAAAAAATGAAATCATATTACTCTTATTCGAAAACCCTTTACCTAACCATCTGATTCCTTCTTATATAAATAAATACTGTTTCAGTTTATAGATTGTCTATCTCGTGATGTAAAAAAAAAATCACCAATCATAAACACCCCTTGAAGTTTCAGTGATATTAAGTAGAGGACCATAACATAAAGAATCATCGATGAATACTTACTGCAGCCTCTTCACAAGTAACTGTCTGATTTTATGGAAAATGTACTCATTAAAATTGCATGTTATTCTTGAGTCCAAATACTTCAAATAAATATACCAATTTTGTATAAGAAATTAATTGATATTTTAGACTAAATACCTATTAATCTGCTTAATGTTTTTTCTAAATTTTGCCAATTAAGATTTACGAGCTATTACAGTAAAAAGTAAAAAAGTAGACTACAATTGAAATGTATTATTTTGTAATTATTTAAAAAAAAAAATATAATGTAGAAAAGAAAATATTAAATTTATTACAATTAGACAGATTTATTATTATTAGAATTAGAAGAAAATTGATAGAATTATTCTTCAAATACATAAACAGCACCAATGTATCTTTTTATAAGCATTCAATTTTAATGGAAATTCTCAGTAAAAGAAAAACAGAAATGGTTTCCACAAAATTACAATTTACAATGTAACTAACCATTATGAAAATATAAATTTTAATATGTACGGAAAAGGAAATAATAAACAACGATTCAATTTTTTCTACTAATAAAATTTCTTTTTCATAAACTTTCAATAAAATGGAAAAGTTTTTGCGTTGTTCATTTTCCGATCGTTTTGAATAAACCGCGAGTAGAATTTCCACAACTGAGACTATAAAATCCAATATCGGAATAGATAGAAGAAAAATACGAGCTTCTTCCATGAAAATCAGCTGTTATTATTATTTTTTTATTTATTTTTTATCAGATTTATCTATTTTCCATTTTTTTTCACTGCACCCGCATTGGTAAGGAGAATTCTTGGCATGAATAATTTTTACATTTCTTGAGTAGAACGAGTATAAAAACGTGATATTCGTTTGTAATACTTATAATAGAAAAAGCTGTTTGTATTTTCTTCGTTGTTATTATTCAAAGCTTTCCTTTAAGAAGGATAGACAATATCAAAAAGAAGGTGGCAAGTATGAAAGAAAGTAGAATATAAGAGATGAATAAATATTCAAATCGCTGTTTGTAGGGTATCTTTTTTATTGCGAGGCAGATTTGAAATAAATCTAGAGAGTGTGTATCACCCTTCTAGGTGTACAAATGTAAGAAATAAAGTTCAATTTTCTTACGAATAAAAATATATTGAAAACGTTATAAACGGATGAAAATAAAAGAAAAGAAATGAACTTGAATAAATATTACAAAAACGTTTTTTAAGGAATATTTTTTTTTTCGCTTCTAGAAGCAATTTGCTTTTGAAATGCAGAAACTCTGCATTCAATACAGGATACCACAAGTATTTCGATATATCACCGGCTCATAAAAATCACCATAAAAATTTTTCTGAATTTGTCGTTTTACGAATAATGTGATTTGAATTTATACAATTTACTAAGTCAGGTTAAACAGAAAAACAAATTTGTTCTCAAATTACAAAACAATTTCATGGCATGTCGAATACACAAGCGTAACAATGCATCATATTTTATTCTGTTCCTTAATGTTTATTACACGTACAATACAATGGCTCTTTATGCTTAAATAAAAATTTTCTGTTTGTCAACTTTTAAGATTTTTGACGTATTTTTTTCATCAAATACAAATAAAAATGGTTTTGAATGTTTGTAATAGAAGCTTTCTTTCTATTCATATAATGAGCATTTATTTTTCTAAGTTTTATTTTTAACTTTAAAAATTAATGAGGTCATTTTATCTTTAAGGTTTTTATATAATATATCAAAAAAAAATTTATAGAAAATTAATTTTTTTTTCGTGAAAATCATTAATCCTGATTCAAAATGACCTAAAGTATTGATGACATTCTCCTTTCCACCGAAACTTTTTACCGAAGATTTGTACAGAAAATGTTTACTAAAAATTTTTACTGAAAATTTTTACTAAAAATTTTAAATAAAAATGTTTACTGTCAGTTTTTACTAAAATTTTTACTGGCAGTTTTTACTGAAAGTTTTTATTGACAGTCGTGGCTGGAAATTTTTACTGAGAATATTTAATGAAATTGTTTACTGAAAATTTTGACTGAAAATGTTTCGGAAAATTTTACTGAAAATTTTGATTGAAAATTTTTATTGAACGAAAATTTTTACTAAAAATGTTTACTAAATATTTTTACTGAAAATGTTTACTAAAAATTTTTACTGAAAATTTTTACTAAAAATTTTAAATAAAAATATTTACTGTCAGTTTTTACTAAAATTTTTACTGGCAGTTTTTACTGAAAGTTTTTATTGACAGTCGTGGCTGGAAATTTTTACTGAGAATATTTAATGAAATTGTTTACTGAAAATTTTTACTGAAAATTTTTACGGAAAATTTTACTGAAAATTTTAATTGAAAATTTTTATTGAACGAAAATTTTTACTAAACATTTTTACTAAATATTTTTACTGAACATTTTTACTGAACATTTTTAATAAAAATGTTTACGGGCAGTTTTTACTAAAATTTTTACAGGCAGCTTTTACTGACAGTTGTGGCTAAAAAATTTTACTGAAATTTTTTACTAAAACTGTTTTTTTACTGAAAATTTTTACTGAAAATTTTTACTGAAAATTTTTACTGAAAATTTTTACTGAAAATTTTTACTGAAAATTTTTACTGAAAATTTTTACTGAAAATTTTTACTGAAAATTTTTACTGAAAATTTTTACTGAAAATTTTTATTGAAAATTTTTACTGAAAATTTTTACTGAAAATTTTTACTGAAAATTTTTACTGAAAATTTTTACTGAAAATTTTTACTGAAAATTTTTACTGAAAATTTTTACTGAAAATTTTTACTGAAAATTTTTACTGAAAATTTTTACTGAAAATTTTTACTGAAAATTTTTACTGAAAATTTTTACTGAAAATTTTTACTGAAAATTTTTACTGAAAATTTTTACTGAAAATTTTTACTGAAAATTTTTACTGAAAATTTTTACTGAAAATTTTTACTGAAAATTTTTACTGAAAATTTTTACTGAAAATTTTTACTGAAAATTTTTACTGAAAATTTTTACTGAAAATTTTTACTGAAAATTTTTACTGAAAATTTTTACTGAAAATTTTTACTGAAAATTTTTACTGAAAATTTTTACTGAAAATTTTTACTGAAAATTTTTACTGAAAATTTTTACTGAAAATTTTTACTGAAAATTTTTACTGAAAATTTTTACTGAAAATTTTTACTGAAAATTTTTACTGAAAATTTTTACTGAAAATTTTTACTGAAAATTTTTACTGAAAATTTTTACTGAAAATTTTTACTGAAAATTTCCATTGGAAATTTTTACTTTTTATTTTTTTCTGTGGAATATTTTTGTTTTTTCCACGTTGTTATGGGCTGCGATCCTTGACCTAAGATAGGAAAACGATTTTAATTTTTTCTAGCTATAGTTTCCTATATCCAATGAAGAATTAAATAATTTTCTTTAATGTCAATCTAAAAATATCTAAATTAAACAATTTCACATGTCACTGTTCTGCACCATTTTTTCTATACAATAAAATAATTGATCCATTAATAAGGAATTTATAACCCAAAAATTTAGTTTTTTGCCAATTTCTTCAGTAAATCTTTTCTCAAAAGAAAATAATCCAAATAATGATTTCTAGATCATATTAACAAAATAATAAATATTAGAAATAGGAAATATATACATAGATAAAAGGACAATTTCAAAGATATTCCAGAGCATAAATATTTGACTTCTATTTTTATTTAGACTTTCCTATTCATATGAATACACAATTGACTGAATTTTTCTCCTTAATGCGTAATAAAAATGAAATCAACAATTCCAAACCCATCGAAAATTATTCAAATGAGTTTTCCTTGATTTTTGTGCTCCATCGAGTGAACATATTTGAACTTTATGGATTCTACGAGAATTCAAAGGAGGCTGAGCTGCAATTTGATATTTGTGCATTGATTTCATGTAAATTTTCAATATTTTATCTTAATAAATATTCAAATGGAATATCGTAACCTTAATATTGTTCTCGTATTTTAAGTAGTATTTATTGACAAAAATTTACCTTGTTTATTAGTTGCGCAACGCCGATTACATTTTTCTGTCCATTGACTATGGGCATACATAAAATTGCCTTGGTACAATCGATTTCATCATCACTTTTGATCTGATTATGCTCCTTGACCCATTCTCGAACATCGGCAATATTTAAAATTTGTCCTGATGATGCTACACACTCTGCTATGTGCGCTAATGTTGAACAGTTCAAGTCATCAATTGATGGTCGCGATACGTTTGCCGATAGATTTTCAGCTCCCAATTCGAAAAGCATCGTAAATCGTGTCTTTCTTCGCTGCTAATAGAATAAACGAAAACAGTTAATATATTATTTAAAAATATTAATCGGCCATTTTGTATTTTTATTAAGGCTATTTCTCGAAGAAGCATTAATAGATAGTCCTTGAAAAAAAATTGATAATTAATGTTAATGTATCGATAGGAATTTTTTTAAAAATATTTTTCAAGAAAATTACTGATAATAATATAAAAATAAATTATATTTTAAAATTAAATTATTTATAGCTATCTTTTTTGAATATTCTCTCTATAAGAAGTAATTTTCAATTAGCAATTCATAAATTTTTGGTTATGAAAGTATTCGAATACAAATTGAAGGAAATTTTTTAATTGTCGAATATTAGAAAAGTGGGAAAATATTTTTAAAAAAAGGCAAAATGTATATTCAAAACGATTTATTTATATTATGTGTAATATAAATAAATCGTTTTGAATATACATTCAAATATTTGCTTCAAGGACTATATTCTATATATTATATAAACTCATATTTTCTTTTTTAAACATTTCATATTATTTTGAAATGATATAATTTTATTTATGTTATTGAAAAATATAATTTTGCTAACTTATTTATGCAAAATATAAAATTGAATAAAAATTAATATATGCACATTTATTAATATTTTTCCTTTTTTTTTATTAATTATTCCATATGAAATTTTCTTTAAATATTTATTAAAAACGTTCCTAAAAAAATTGAATTTGAGCTGCTATAGATAAAGAATATTTTGTAAAAATTAATGATAATTTTATGTATTAACAAAAAAAAAACCAGTATTATTTTTTAATAAAAGTGGGAGTACATCAAAATTTTATGAAAATATACTCGTATGGTAAGTCTGTTCAAGAAAATTTAATATTAAAAATACAATATTCAAGCATTCTTATTATCTTCTTTATAATAATATAATTATATTATTTATTAGTTAATATGAAAATTAATTAAGCAAATATACAAAAAATTTCAACTCACTTGCTGTGCTAAAATTTCCTCAACATTAACATTTTGACTTTGGCGACGAGTTAGCACTGGTCCTTGATTTGGTTTTTCGACGATTTTCTCCAAATGGCTCTTAATATTCGTAATGAAAAACGGTGACAGTTAAGCGTGTTGTTGATACGTAAATAATAAATTTAAATGAATTAAAATGGAAGGGGAAAAAAAACACAAACAGAAAATTAATAATTAATTTAATTAAGGCTTTAACTTATTAAGTGCTTGGTTATTGTATAATTATTTATTATTTCTCTCTCTCTTTTTTTTTTTGAAACATTTTTCCAAATTTGTAATGCTTGCTGATATATGCAAAAATTCAAGTGTCAAAAAGATTAAACATGAAATTTTCATTATTTAAAGTTTAAGAGAGTTAGTTGGTGAACAATTAACAAATTTTCTAGCCTTTTTAGCATAATTAGAAAAGCGTTTGGTTGCCATGTAACTAACTACGGTGTTTCTAAGTAAAAGCAATAATGGTGACGATGATGTTAACTAAAATACTCCGCGAAAGGGTATCTGCCGAAAAGGGTGAACTAATGGAATGGCTGACGATGATGAAGTTCAGAATTTGGCAAGTAATACCAATTAAGCTCGATTATTAATAACGCCAACGTACTAGTACCTTAAGCACACTTGCACTGTATGAGATAGGTGCTTAAGAATTAATATCGAAATTTATTCACGTAAATAGATACGCACATTTACGAAAGTACATACGCACAGAAACCTAAATGAAAGCAAATGTTTAAAGCTATATTTGAGGTTGAAACAATTATTGAGTCTAGAGAGTGTCGAGAAGTCGTTAACAGGACTGCAAAGAGATTACCCTTTATTTTGGCTAATACCAACGAAGTATTTAATTATTTCACACCTTAGAGCGGAACATTTTCCCTTGCACAAATAAGTAAATTGTGATATGGAAATGTCCTTAAAATGTATTTACAAAGTCACACCTTATATAAATAGTTTAATAAGATTTCAATAAATTTATTTTATTTATAAACACACCCTTAAGGAGTATAAAAAAAGTACTTTTATCATTGAGAGAAAAAAAAAACCCTTTTGTGCATAATGTGAAGTTTATTTAATTTTTTTGAACAGCTTCAATATAATTATTAGATTTATTTGCTCACCAAAAGAAAACACAAATACATATTAAAGTGTAAAATATACAAATATTTAGCAAGTGCATTGATTTAAATAATCGATCTTAAGTTATTATAAACAAATTAAACAATATTAATAAATTGATTTTTTTTTTTTTTTGGAAATTCAAATGACAAACTTGAAAAGTGGTAATAAATTTAAGGAAGTTGGCATTTTTCAACAAAAACTTGTAAACTTTCTTTTCGAAAATATTTTCACGTTTTCCTTTTACAGAGAAAGTAAACAAATTTTATATTATGGGGTAGCGCTTTATGAAAATTTTGCATAGAATTTATGCAAATCATGAAAAGTTTTGTATTCTTTTACAAATGAAATTTCTTAATGGTGTCATGGGTTTAGGTTATTCTCATAAAATGTTAACTTTATTTTTTATAAATAAAAAAAATATATTAAAGCGAAAAGAATACTCATGAAAAAGTTTCTAGATATCACCGCTAGATGGCAATTTTTTCAAATAATTTTATTTTATTATGTTGGTAAGTCTAGATGTCAAATTGATCGGCCATGTTGTTTTAGTTTGACAGTTATTGACATCGATCGTATTGCTCGTATTTTTGAAAATGGAAAAAATTGAAATCAGATCAGATCAATTGGGATTTCTTTCATTTGAAAGGAAAAATTGTTAAGCATATTAAATTGAAGTTAGATAATGTATTTGGAGATACATCACCATCATTTTGGGCTGTTAGTTTTTGGGATCTCTGAATCGAGGGTTATTCAACAAGTACTTAGCCTCACCACCCGATGGAACTGCTGTCACAAAAGAAATTTACCATCGTTTAGTACATTCTTTTAGCAGCCTATTGTCAAAGTTCAGTTGATTCCCTTTATTAGTTTTGTTTTGAGAGCCTTTGAAAACGAGCGTGTCGGTCGGCTGCACAAAAATGGAAAAAGAACAATATCGTTCGGTGATTAGATTCTTGTTTTTGGAAGGGAAAACGCGCAGCGAAATCAAAGATCGCTTGGATGCTGTGTATGGTGACTCTTCTCCTTCGATGGCGACCGTCATCGAAGGAGAATTGGTTCAACGAGTTTGTTCGAGTTTGTTCGTGGCCGCACGTCGGTTTTTGATGAGCCACGCCCAGGTGCCCCGAAAACGGCTGCTACGGAGGAAAACGTTAAAAAAGTCCACGATCTCGTGTTGGCAGACCGTCGATTGAAGGTTCACGAGATAGCTGAGACTGTGGGCATCGCAGTAGGAACGGTGCATCATATTCTACACGAAAAACTGGGCATGAGAAAGCTGTCGGCACGATGGGTGACGCGTTTGCTCACACCGGAAAACAAGCGCAACCGTGAGACCACATCGGCGACGTGTCTGGCGCTGTTTCAGCGCAATCCAGCAGAGTTCTTGCGTCGTTTCGTGACCGTCGACGAAATATGGATTCACTGGTACACACCAGAGACCAAGGAACAGTCGGAATAGTGGACTTCACCCGGCGAACGTGCTCCGAAGAAGGCGAAGACTGTTTGGTTGGCCGGAAAGGTGATGGCCACCGTTTTCCGGGATTCACAAGGTGTGATCCACATCGATTACCTCGAGAAGGGTAAAACAATCATGGGGCGCTACTATGCTGACTTATTGGGCCGATTTGACGTCGAATTGAAGAAAAAGCGGCCCCGCTTTGCGAAGAAAAAAGTGCTGTTCCACCACGACAACGCACCGTCTCACACCTCCGCCGTCGCCATGGCCAAATTGGTCGAATTGCGCTACGAATTGCTGCCCCATCCACCGTACTCTCCAGATTTGGCCCCCTGTGACTACTTTTTGTTTCCAAACCTGAAAAAATCACTCGCCGGGAAT
This sequence comes from Atherix ibis, assembly GCA_958298945.1. NCBI lineage: Eukaryota > Metazoa > Arthropoda > Insecta > Diptera > Athericidae > Atherix > Atherix ibis. The sequence goes on along the minus strand of OY282607.1, from coordinate 95,115,119 downwards.
AGATTTGGGTCGAATGAGGAGGTCATCGTCGCCACGGAGTCCTATTTTGTTTCCCTCGAGAAAATGTATTTTTTGTACGGGTTAAAAAAGTTAAAGCATCGCTGGGCCAAGTGTATCGAGCTTGAAGGAGATTATGTGGAAAAATAAATTGCCACCTTTCCAAAATTTTCGTTTTTCTTTTGTAGGGTAAGTACTTGTTGAATGACCGTCGTAAGCAATTCACTATGTTTTGTGGTAATTTCATGCGTTCTCTTTAAACTGGCGCTGGGAAAAGTTATTTGCGACTCAGGGCGAAGCAAGAGATATACCATTCCCATTAAGCCTGATTATCTTTTAGTATACGTTGTAATATCTATATTATGTGTCCTTTAGAGAGCGCTGCATGAAAGGCAGCGGAAAATCTTGGGTTAAACATCAAAGAGGGTAAAATTAATTACATGCTGGCAGCGTCGGCGTCAAAGATAAGACCAATTCGCACTGGTTCCATGCAGATGTGAGATTATAATTTTGAAAGAGTAAAATCAATTTCTTATTCGTGAAAGAAAAAAATTTGCGCATGGTTCCTGGCAGCTAACAGATTTTATTTTAGTCAGTTTTCATTATATCGATCGAAAATTTCTGACCAAAACATCGAAGCTACTGCTATATAGTAAACTTGCTTTGCCAGTCCTTCAGAAGAGGATGCTTCGAAGAATTTTTGGATACTTACATAAGAACCGACGACTCCAGATTCTATTTAACAAAAAGATCCTGGAGTAATTTCACGTCCTTCCGGTTATGGATGACGTTAAGCTCAACAGACTATGATGGGCTGGACACTAAATCTCTATGGATGATGAAAATACTTGAAAAGTCTACAGTGGCTGCAAGTATGGTCCCAGAAGACAAGGTAAGGGCAACGGAGTTATCCAGGATGCTAACAACATGCTGGGAGTATCGAACTGGACAACTTTTGCGCGAATCTGGAACGTCTCGCCTTCTTTGTTTCAGCAGACCTAGGCCGTTGAACTGAACAACTTCTCCAGTTAATGAAAAGTCAGTCAAATCTTTGGGTTGAGGACAGTGGATCGTCTTCGAAGAAAGTGAAGAACATTTCATCCATTGGAAAGGTGATGACTTTATTTTTTTGGGATACAAAAGGAAGTTTTCTTAGTTGACTATTCAGAAGAGGACAAAACTATCATTGGCCAATACTAGGAAAAGCTTTTGAATAACTTTAAATATAGCAATTAAGCAAAAGCATTCAGGAATGGCGATAAAAGTTTTCTTCTATCATAACATAGTCTCTGCCCACTAAAGCATAATCGCTGATTAAAAATTTGTAGACTTAAGGTTCCTTTGGATTTTCATTTATAGCCAAAACTAAAAATATATTTGTGCTCGTATTGACAGATATTCTCTTAGAATGATGAGACCATAGATGCTGTTAATAGGTATTTTGAGGATTTGAAAGAAAGCAACTTTCGACGATATTACGTTTAAAAAAAAGGTTATCATTTATATTATGAAATTAGAAATTGAAGTTGACCCACCATGGAATACACAGAAGATACGAGGATTGGGTGATGGTAAAACTGGCTTTAGATGCTGAATTTTTGAACAAAAATTTTTCAGAATTCTAAATTTTTTATATAATATATGGAGTTTTAAAAACCCACAATTAACTGTAGAAAAGAAGCCTTATATCCGCAGATGTCTGGTGTACATTTTGGTATGATGGTGTCAGTGAAATGTGTTTCTTCGAAAAATAGGAAGCAAATTATGTTACCGTCAATTCTGAGCCTAATAGCCTTCTGATTACCAATTTTCTGAGCTGAACTTGAAGACTTTAATCAGGCTTATTGTGATTTTGACAATATGCTGCTATTAGCCTCATAGCCCAGAATTCGTATTTTTTTGATTTTATGATGTCAATTGGCCTTCAAGGTAGGGATATTTTATTGCACAGTTAGGTAAAGATTTAAATATATGAAAAATACATTACAAATTACTTTAAAAGTATGGAGTCCTGCAAAAAGTGTAAAGATATTTATTTAAATGTTATTATATTTAATAAATAATGGCAAAATTTTAAAAATAAAAAAATTAAAAACTTTTATAAAAATCTAACTTTAAAATATCTAAAATTTAACTTTACTTTCCAAAACATAAATTGGATAATCCATCAACCGTAAGAAATTAGCTTTTCCATCAATTAAAAAAAATCATTTAAGCTCCTTTGAAGGATACTTTTATTCATACATATCCATAAATAGATGAACAATACTTATTTATAAAAAATTTTTCCTATTTGTTAGTATTCATTTAATTTGCACATTCGAGTTAACTACTTTTGATTGTTATACTATTGAAAAGAATTTATGTTTATGTTATAGTCGTAATGATAATCCCTTTTACTTAATTATTAACTTTTATACAGTCGGCAATTATCCATGATATTATACCCAGCACATCAATTATCGTATCAGGAACATTTTTATTCTAAAATATTCTCATGCTTATAAAAATTTAATTATCCAAAGTCATTTTCATAATAACCATCATAATTAAACTGAACTTTTATGGAAGTCGAAATGACAGCATTCTATTTTTCAATTATTATTATCCTTTATGATATATTTTTTCATACTCACAATATAATATAGTCAAGTTTTAGATAGTTTGTTTATTTTTTTGTTTTATTTTTATTTGTATTATTACTACAATTTCGAAATGAAAACATTTTGTAACAAACAAAACGACCTTTCTTTGACTTCATTATATATAATTTCAGAAATATTAAAGAGAAATTTATCATAAAATTATATTACTTGTACAAGTATATAACTACATATGTATGCAATTGACATAAAAGGATAATAGCTAATTTCGACGAAGCCTGTTTACGCACGTACATTTGTTTACTGAATAAAATTCAATTAGGGATACGACTTGTACAAAATATTTTATTTATCTTTTAGGCAATTTATTTAAAATGTTACAAATAATATTAATTGATAATATTATAGATTATACAGAAATTTATAATTATTATTTGATATTAATGAAACATTTTATATTTGGGTGGTTTTGTTTGTTGATTTTGAATATTTTTGGGGTATTATTTTAAAAAAAGAAGTATTTGAAATAAATGGTGTTCCAAACTTTACGCAAGATTTGAATTTTGCGCCATTAATGCGGTAAAGTGTTGCCAACGATAAAAAAGACAGCATGACAGCTGACAGTTCAGGGTTATTAAAAATTGAGCACTACACGAAAAAACAACGCGTTTTCATTGTTGAGAAATATTTTTAAAATAATGTAGGTTTGGCACATACTGTTCGTAATTTTCGTATAAAATATGATCAGAATAGTGTTTTAACTTTATTAATTGTGAAGAGATTAATTAAAAAATTTCGGGTGACTGGATCAATTAGTGATCTTAAATACTGTGAAGCAGTTCGTGAGTGTGTTGCTGAGAGTCCAGGAACATCCATTCGGTACCGTGGTTATGAATTGGATATTTCGGGAAGCTCTCTACAGCGTATTTTTACGAACGATTTGCATTTTCATGCTTACGAAGATCAGTTGGCTCAAGAACCGAATCCTACTGATCACGCACAGCAAATGGAGTTCGTTGAATGGATTATGGAACAACCAAAAGTGGATGCTGATTTGTTGAAAAAAAAAACTATCTTCAGCAATGAGGCTCATTTTCATATTGATGGCTTGGCTAATCGACAAAATTGTCGAATTTTGGGTTCACAAAATTCACGAGTGATCATTGATAAATTACGTGTAAACACGGTACGAGGGTCGTTCAATAAGTCCTTAGAAAATCCAAGAAATTGCGCTCGTAGTGTCGGTAAAGATTTCTTGGATTTTTTTTGTAAGTAACATTATCGACAGGAAAGCTGTCAAAATTTCAGCTCGATCCAAAGCGTAGGTCAATTTCTATCGTCGATTAAAGTTAACGACATTTATTTGTGCATAACAATGGAAAAAAACGAGTTTAGGGCTGTCATCAAACATCTCCATTTGAAAGGCTTAAGCCCGAAAGAAATCAAAGCCGAGTTGGATGCAGTTCATGGCACATCTGCACCTGTGTTTGCGACGGTTTACAATTGGGTAAATGAATTTAAACGTGGCCGTTCATCCACAAAAGATGAACATCGTTCAGGACGCCCAGTTGAGGTGTCTACTCCTGAAATCATCGACAAAATCCACGATCTGATTTTGAACGATCGGCGAATTAAAGTGCGCAAATTAGTTGAGGCCACGGGCATATCACAAGGTACAGTCGCTTCAATTTTGCATGAAAAATTGTCTGTGAAAAAAAGTCGGCAAGATGGGTGCCGCGTTTGCTCTCAGAGGAGAATAAGCGCAATCGTGTAGTGGACTCTGAGGCTATGTTGGCACTCTTTCATCGCAATTCTGCCGAATTCCTTCGTCGATATGTCACTGTGGACGAAACCTGGATACACTACTACACTCCAGAAACGAAGAGACAGTCATCACAGTGGATTTTCAAGGGTGAACGGGCTCCGAAGAAGGCAAAAACTGTGCCATCGGCCGGCAAGGTGATGGCCACGGTCTTTTGGGATTCGCAGGTTATCATTTTTATCGACTACTTGGAAAAAGGAAAAACAATAACAGGAGCGTATTACGTGTCGTTATTGCAACGGTTGAGCGAGGAAATCAAAGAGAAACGCCCCCATCTGAAGAAGAAAATATCCTCTTGCATGAGGACAATGCGCGTGTGCACACCTGCGCTGTTTCCATGGCCAAAATTGTGAAATTGAGAATGGAATAGTTGCAGCATCCCGATTATTCACCAGATTTGGCCCCGAGTGACTATTTTCTTTTCCCCAATCTGAAGAAATGGCTTAACGGACGACAGTCTACTTCCAACGAGGACGTCATTGCTCAAACGGATGAGTATTTTGCAGAACTACCGAAATCCTATTTTTTGGACGGGATAAAAATTTTGGAAAAACGGTTGGAAAAGTGTATAGAGCTAAAAGGAGATTATGTGGAAAAATAAAAAATTTTTTTTTTTAAAAAACAGTTTTTTTCCATCTTTTTCTAAGGACTTATTGAACGACCCTCGTATAATCTAACCAATCTCTTCGAGCAAATACAGCTGGTCAGATTTTTTGTGCCTAAATTGCAAAATATGAATGTGGACGATATGTGGTTTCAACAAAACGGTACCACATGCCATACAGCTGGAGAAACAATTTAACTAGCATTCGCTTTGGCAACACCAATATTTTTTAGTTACGAAAAAAAAAATATTTCAATGAAGAATCATACAAAAACCTAAGAATTTTGTACTAAACTTTGTAAGTTTTTATTTGTTTTATATGAAAAAAATTCAAAAATCGATTTATGCCAAAAAAAAATGTTTTTTTTTGCCCACCTTTTCCTTCAATTCACTACTCAAACTGTCTTATTCAATAAAAATAATTTCATATGTGAACTGTCATTAAAACATTTACACCCGCCCAATAATCAACTACGAATGGTAAATATCAGCTTACAAAGTATTATATTCAGGTCACTCTTGGAATTAGGGAAAAAAAATTCGAACCACCCTCAGAATTAGTAGAATTATTTTGTTTTTTCGGCAGAAAGAAACTTTCTAAAGAAAATGTTAATTAAAACACTATAGCCATCGATAGTATAGCTAGAACTAATTAACTAAATTACTATATAATCAAGGATATTATGTTAAATATTTATTAAATATCGCATATACGTATAATCAAAGTGGTAGCTAATAATTTTCTTTTCTTTAAATAAGAATTGACTTAATTACATTTTCAGAATGAATGAAAAACCAGACTAGGTAATTAAAAAAGAACTTGTGAGGAGTAGAAGCTGTATTTAGTGTCATATTATTTTATGTACGAATCTTTTGTAGGAATTTTTTAAGGGAAATTAGAAAGTTTATCTTTTTTGATTAATAATAAATAAAAGGTTATCAATTCTGTAGTTCGGAGAGTAGAGTTCTGTTATTTGATCGCTGTTTACTAATAATATATTATTAGAAAAAAAAATTTTTAGAATAAAATTTACCATTTTATTTAGTTAATCAGAAATTTGATCACTCTAAATTATATAAGAATCTGAATTCCGATAAATAACTTTTATGGAAAATTCATTGTAAAATGCCTGCTTGATTTTTATTTTGGTTTGAAGTTGTATTTCTTTGAAAATTTAGAGTGAGAGACCGTTACGTATGATAGCCACCTTTTTTTGGACCTTAAGTTAAAGATCTAGATCATATATGGTTTAAACAAGATAGTATAACAAATAATATAATATAAAAAAAGTTTGAGAAAAAAGCAAAAGAAATTTTTAAGAGGATTTAAAAAATTTGTGAAAAATTCTTAAAAAATTACCTCAAAAGAATCAAGTTTCGAAAGAAGTGTTATGGAAAACATTTAAGTAATCTTATATTTTATATATAATGGCAAAATTTTATCATCATAATAAAATAAAAAAAAAACTATCCTAGTCTAAATTTAAAATGTACAGGGTGGACCATCTAGCGTTTGAATTTTGAACTACTACAATATTTATTTGAAGTACTTGAGTGTTAAATGTCATCACGAATTGACAGATTGTTAGTTGAAAGTCTGAATTTTACGAAATGGTAATCCATACGCTTGAAGAAAACTGAGAAATATTGAGAACTTACTTCCAAAGTGTTGTGTCTTCAACCCAAACTGTGAGAAATTTAAAAAAAGAATGAGCAAAGATCGAATGTCACCACGTCAACTTGTGGACAAATTCGTGAAGCGAGTTCGCGAAACGGGTTTGTTGGTTACCAAAGCAACTTAGCCTACAAAAGAAAAACGAAAATTTTGGAAAGGTGGCAATTTATTTTTCCACATAATCTCCTTCAAGCTCGATACACTTGGCCCAGCGATGCTGTAACTTTTTTAACCCGTCCTAAAAATACATTTTCTCGAGGGAAGCAAAATAGGCCTCCGCGGCGACGATGACCTCCTCATTCGACCCAAATCTATTCGCGGCGAGTGATTTTTTCAGTTTTGGAAACAAAAAGTAGTCACAAGGGGCCAAATCTGGAGAGTACGGTGAATGGAGCAGCAATTCGTAGCGCAATTCGACCAATTTGGCCATGGCGACGGCGGAGGTGTGAGCCGGCGCGTTGTCGTGGTGGAACAGCATTTTTTCTTTGCAAAGCGGGGCCGCTTTTTCTTTAATTCGACGTCAAATCGGCCCAATAAGTCAGCATAGTAGCGCCCCGTGATTGTTTTACCCTTCTCGAGGTAGTCGATGTGGATCACACCTTGTTAATCCCAGAAAACGGTGGCCATCACCTTTCCGGCCGATCAAACAGTCTTCGCCTTCTTCGGAGCACGTTCGCCGGGTGAAGTCCACTGTTTCGACTGTTCCTTGGTCTGTGGTGTGTACCAGTGAATCCATGTTTCGTCAAGGGTCACGAAACGATGCAAGAACTTTGCAGGATTGCGCTGAAATAGCGCCAAACACGTCGCCGATGTGGTCTCACGGTTGCGCTTGTTTTTCGGTGTGAGCAAACGCGGCACCCATCGCGCCGACAGCTTTCTCATGCCCAATTCTTCGTGTAGAATATGATGCACCGTTCCTACTGCGATGCCCACAGTCTCAGCTATCTTCAATCTACGGTCTGCCAACACGAGATCGTGGACTTTTTTAACGTTTTCCTCCGTAGCAGCCGTTTTTGGGGCACCTAGGCGTGGCTCATCAAAAACCGACGTGCGGCCACGAACAAACTCGTTGAACCAATTCTTGATGGTCGCCATCGAAGGAGAAGAGTCACCATACACAGTATCCAAGCGATCTTTGATTTTGTCCTTCCAAAAACAAGAATCTAATCACCGAACGATATTGTTCTTTTTCCATTTTTGTGCAACCGACCGACACGCTCGCTTTTAAAGGCTCTCATAACAAAACTAATAAAGGAAATCGACTGAAACTTTGACAGTAGGCTATTAAAAAAATGTACTACACGATGGTAAATTTCTTTTGTGACAGCAGTTTCATCGGGCGGTGAGGCTAAGTACTTGTTGAATGACCCTCGTATTGTCGCCGTTGCTGAAAATGTCCGTGATCATCCATCAACATCAACTCGTCACCGTTCTCAGGAATTTTGCTGAAAATGTCCGATGCGTTTTCGGTTTGCCCAATGGGCTCAAGATCAATTGGTCGAAGATGAGCATTTTTACCAAAAAATCATCTTTTCGGATGAGGCCCATTTCCACCTCGGTGGGTATGTGAACAAACAAAATTGTCGCATCTGGGGCTCAGAAAATCCATACGTCACCATGGAAAAGCCGATGCATCCACAACGAGTCACGGTTTGGTGCGGATTTTTGGACTGGAAGCATCATTGGCCCGTTTTTTTTCGAAAACGATGAACTAGCCGCCGTTACGGTCAATGGTGAGCGCTATCGTGGCATGCTCAACGAATTTTCGTTTCCAAAAGTTGAAGAGAATGGCATGGATGACATTTAGTTTCAACAGGATGGGGCTACTTGCCACATTGCCAACGTAACAATCCAACTTTTGGGCACTGCTTTCGAAAACCGAATAATCAGCCGAAATTATGATGTCAATTGGCCGCATCGGAGCTGCGATTTGAGCCGTTGGATTATTTTCTGTGGGGAGCCGTTAGGAATAAATGTTACGCAAGCCATCCAGAGACAACTGAGGCCTTGAAATACGAAATCAAAGTGTATAGGCCCAGACAATCGAAAATGTACTGAAAAATTGTGTCGAGCAAATGGGGTACTGTAAGGCCAGCCGTAACAGTCATTTAAATGATGTTGTGTTTCATTCTTTAATTTCAAGGTTCAGTCTTTCTAATATAACCAAAAATTTAAAGAAAAAAATATACACTAGTTTTTTTATTTACTTTTTAAAATGCAACTTTTAAATGGTCCACTCTGTATTTGAAAAAACTTTACTTTACAAAGCTCATTTTCGTTAAACCTATACAAAAAAAAAATTTTCCCAAATCTTTTATGATAATTTCAAGTTTTTTTTTGTTTTTTTTTAAAGTAAAAGAACTTTTTCTAATTGACATTCAAAAAATATTACTCTGGTTTGTGATTAAGAAGATTTGAGTAACGGTCGAAAACCAAAGGATTATTGTTAATTTTTTTAAGCTTAATAAACCATTTATAATTTTTGTTGTTGAAATTATTTTTACAAATAAAGGATACATTTTTTTTAAATACAGTACCAATAAAAACTAAAATTATATTATACATTTTTCTGTTTAATTTATTTAAATTAGAGAAACTATACAAATGAATCAGACATGCTGGCAAATTCTCCAAAGAGCCATAAACTATATATTCGCAATATTTCATCATCGATATAATTTCTGAATTAGCACAGACGCTGTAAAATACACGTAATTAATCCCAATGGAACGTGAAATCATCAACCGACCATCAATCGTAGACGAATTAATACGAAACTCTTCTAATAGTATTCCCAAAATTAACTACTTTTTCTATAATTGTACAACTGAGTGCAACCAATTTGATACTTCGTGTTGTGACAGTACAATACATTATTCTCTTCAAATAACTACGTTTGCACGAATATATTATTTGATAGTATAAAATAGTGATGAAAATATTTAATTTGAAGTGTTTTTTTTTATTTTAATTTTTGGTATTGCATGTAGTAAATAATTAACGAGTACGAATACGATTTCATATTAAAATTCGTACACTTTACCTTAATTTTGAATGCATAATCCTGATACATACTATCTAACTGAACTCGAAGTAAGTTAAAAATAATATTATGATTACATTGTAATAAAACTCAGTTATGAGTTAAAATGAATTAAAAAATAGGAAGAAATAAAATTTCTTGTTAAAAATTTTCTATGCTTACCGCTTCACAGCAATCTAAGTCCACCAAGAAAACAGCACAACGTTCACATTTGAGCAGCTCACGAGCTTCAGTCATGATTTTCGTAACAAGACATTCTAGATTATTTTGCTCCTCAAAAATACTACGGGCCAAATTTAGAAGGATCTGATTCCTTCGATACTCTTGCACGGACATTTCAAATAATTGAGCATTTTGTATTCCGATACCGCAAAAAGTCAAATATCGACGAAATACTTCTGTGTCATGGTCTGTAAACTCTCCAGAACCTAAAAGGTAAAAATAAAAACCAAATCAATACAATTTCATTAATTTCCATGACAGCAATCAGAAAGCTCTTTTTATTCCTTATCCCCAGAACAGATGATAATAATTTTTTACCACAAGAAATAAATCTAGGCAAAATTACTTTTAAGATTTAATGTTATTTGGTTCGAGCGCACACAAATTTCAATATTATTCAAAAAGTCAATCAAACCATTACTATTGCAATATTGATTTTTTTTTTAAGATTCTATTTTCGAGTGGCGAAATAACGTTTTGAATATAAAATAAGTAAATACTTTGGAAATAATACTTTTGTAAGTGTTTGTTATTTTGTCTTGTTCAATATTAGCCACATTGCTACAAAACAAAGAGTAAACTAAAATTTCTTCTCTTCATTTTATAAATAAATATTTTCAAAGATCTATAAGGACTTTAGCAAATTAAGGATAATAATTGAAAAGTTTCCATTTACCATTTGTTTTGTTGATAATTTGTGCCACTCCAATGACATCGCCTTCGTAATTACAAATTGGCATCGATAGTATTACATTCGTTTTGTATCCGGTTTTCAAATCGATTTCGCAATTAAATCTAGGATCTTTATACGCATCCTTAATATTAATGGTCTCCTTTGTTTGTGCGACCATTCCAGCAATTCCAACACCAAATGGAATAATGATTTCTTCAGCTTTGGCTCGACGTACAGCATCGTCAAGTTCTAAAAATATTTTAATATCAAATGCAATTAAGTTTTTCACCATCTTTTGTTCATTTCATTTATTATATTTTAAAATCCTTTAAATTTTTACTAAACCAATAATTTCTAAATGGGAAACTAACAATATCATTTATAGTCTTTTATATTATTGTATATAAAAATTTCTAATAATTCATTCTTAATTTTCCATTTAAATCTGAATTATTTTCAATATGACTTTTCTGTTAATTAATTAGAAAAAGATTATAAGAAATTTCATATTTTTTTTATATATTAAAGGAAATTGAATAGTATTAGTGAAAAACTTACACAAATTTTCTAATGTTTAACTAGGTGCTATTTGTTATATAATTTTTGGTTTTATATAGGTATTTTTAAGTAATTTCTCTAATTTTTCGTTTACTTTCTATGGCAATAAATAGATCAAATAGACTATCAGGATAACTAGGAACTTCTCTTTGTAGGAACTTTTTTATTTAAATACAGTATGGAAAATAAAAAAAAACTCCTTAGCATTACTCTAATGCTGTGTTATATTATAAAATTATTTGGAAAATATTTAGAATTTTTTAAATATTTTATTCATTTTATAGTATAAGAAATGTACCCCTATTATTTTACAAAATAACATCGATTATTATAATTTAAAGTTATATTTATTTAGAATTAAATTTGTCATTTTTGATATAGATTTTTTAAACTGAAATTGTAAAAATATTTTTTTATTGCACAAAAATTTCGCACAAAGCTTAATTTCGGTATTTGATGATGTCAATTTGCATCAAAGATCTTGAAATTTGATGCCATTTGAATTTTTCTTAAAAAATTTCATTGATAATTTCTTAGTTTTAGGGTATTTAAAAATCAACATTAGTTAAATAGTAGCCGAATTACAGTATGAGAAAACACCATTAAAAATTACCTAAAAAATTATCAAAAATTACCTCAAATGTCATCAAAAACAAAATATGTCATCAAATTAAAAAATTTTATAATTCATGCAAAATGGCAAAATTTATTTAATATAAAAAAAGTCTAATAAATCTCAATTTTAAATGTATTTTATTTAACTTTACTTTTTAAAGTACAAACTGGATAAAACTTTGTTTTACTATTTATATTTAAAAAATTTTATATTAAAATTACTAATTTTTGTTAAATTATTTATGAGAAAATTTTCATTAACTAAAAAATCTTATTGTTAATAATGAGGAATATTTGATTGAAAGTATTAAGATATAATTAAATTTAATTTTTAAAAATTAATAAATACAACCAGATTTTTTTGCCATTTTATTACATTTTTGCTATTTGTATGATATTTAGGAGAATTCAAATTTATAAAATCTTTTTAAAATTATGATTTTATCAACAACAAATTATTGAGGTTAAATTATACTTCAATAACTAACAGAACCTAAAAAATGGTAATAAATAAGATATTCTACAGTGTAGAGAATTTTTTAAGTTAATATTTTTAAAGGAAAATTTCAAAGTTCGGAGAATAATAATAATATAAAGAGAGTAGCAAGAGGCGCATAGTATCAAAACCACTTGATGTAATCAATCTTTTTAAAATTATGATTTTATCAACAACAAATTATTGAGGTTAAATTATACTTCAATAACTAACAGAACCTAAAAAATGGTAATAAATAAGATATTCTACAGTGTAGAGAATTTTTTAAGTTAATATTTTTAAAGGAAAATTTCAAAGTTCGGAGAATAATAATAATATAGAGTAGCAAGAGGCGCATAGTATCAAAACCACTTGATGTAATCAATCTTTTTAAAATTATGATTTTATCAACAACAAATTATTGAGGTTAAATTATACTTCAATAACTAACAGAACCTAAAAAATGGTAATAAATAAGATATTCTACAGTGTAGAGAATTTTTTAAGTTAATATTTTTAAAGGAAAATTTCAAAGTTCGGAGAATAATAATAATATAAAGAGAGTAGCAAGAGGCGCATAGTATCAAAACCACTTGATGTAATCAATCTTTTTAAAATTATGATTTTATCAACAACAAATTATTGAGGTTAAATTATACTTCAATAACTAACAGAACCTAAAAAATGGTAATAAATAAGATATTCTACAGTGTAGAGAATTTTTTAAGTTAATATTTTTAAAGGAAAATTTCAAAGTTCGGAGAATAATAATAATATAAAGAGAGTAGCAAGAGGCGCATAGTATCAAAACCACTTGATGTAATCAATCTTTTTAAAATTATGATTTTATCAACAACAAATTATTGAGGTTAAATTATACTTCAATAACTAACAGAACCTAAAAAATGGTAATAAATAAGATATTCTACAGTGTAGAGAATTTTTTAAGTTAATATTTTTAAAGGAAAATTTCAAAGTTCGGAGAATAATAATAATATAAAGAGAGTAGCAAGAGGCGCATAGTATCAAAACCACTTGATGTAATCAATCTTTTTAAAATTATGATTTTATCAACAACAAATTATTGAGGTTAAATTATACTTCAATAACTAACAGAACCTAAAAAATGGTAATAAATAAGATATTCTACAGTGTAGAGAATTTTTTAAGTTAATATTTTTAAAGGAAAATTTCAAAGTTCGGAGAATAATAATAATATAAAGAGAGTAGCAAGAGGCGCATAGTATCAAAACCACTTGATGTAATCAATCTTTTTAAAATTATGATTTTATCAACAACAAATTATTGAGGTTAAATTATACTTCAATAACTAACAGAACCTAAAAAATGGTAATAAATAAGATATTCTACAGTGTAGAGAATTTTTTAAGTTAATATTTTTAAAGGAAAATTTCAAAGTTCGGAGAATAATAATAATATAAAGAGAGTAGCAAGAGGCGCATAGTATCAAAACCACTTGATGTAATCAATCTTTTTAAAATTATGATTTTATCAACAACAAATTATTGAGGTTAAATTATACTTCAATAACTAACAGAACCTAAAAAATGGTAATAAATAAGATATTCTACAGTGTAGAGAATTTTTTAAGTTAATATTTTTAAAGGAAAATTTCAAAGTTCGGAGAATAATAATAATATAAAGAGAGTAGCAAGAGGCGCATAGTATCAAAACCACTTGATGTAATCAATCTTTTTAAAATTATGATTTTATCAACAACAAATTATTGAGGTTAAATTATACTTCAATAACTAACAGAACCTAAAAAATGGTAATAAATAAGATATTCTACAGTGTAGAGAATTTTTTAAGTTAATATTTTTAAAGGAAAATTTCAAAGTTCGGAGAATAATAATAATATAAAGAGAGTAGCAAGAGGCGCATAGTATCAAAACCACTTGATGTAATCAATCTTTTTAAAATTATGATTTTATCAACAACAAATTATTGAGGTTAAATTATACTTCAATAACTAACAGAACCTAAAAAATGGTAATAAATAAGATATTCTACAGTGTAGAGAATTTTTTAAGTTAATATTTTTAAAGGAAAATTTCAAAGTTCGGAGAATAATAATAATATAAAGAGAGTAGCAAGAGGCGCATAGTATCAAAACCACTTGATGTAATCAAGTGGTTTTGATACTATGCGCCTCTTGCTACTCTCTTTATATTATTATTAATAATAATAATAATAATAATGTAATGTCTTTTGTGATGAATAATCCTAACTCAAATAATAGTAATATTGAGGCTTTTAGTGAACCTCAACATCATATTGGTTGGTAGGCGGGCAAATTCGTAGGCGAATTCGAAACCAAGATGCCTATGTATCTGGCGGGGAATGTCTTCGCATTCGTACCATAGAGTAGATAGTCAGAGGTTTCATGGTAGAGTAGATGCCCCGACGTTTTCTTCAGAGCAAAAACGCGAGATTTTCGTGTCAGATTTGCCCATCTTACTAAGAGGTTATCTTAAAAAACAATAACCAGTGTAATCACAGCTAGAGAGTAGGCTTACATCTGTTTTGTTGAGTTTAAGGACTTCTGCTATCTTTTTTTTCAAAGATGCTATGCATTTGTACAGTATTTCATGCTTGGGGAATCATCCAAATGTGAGCTTTTAACCCCGCCTTGCATGGACTCTATAATGGGCTCCACGTGGCCCTTTGGATAGCCACAGAAAGGTTCCTTTCCAATAATCGAAGTATTTGTACCTCTTTTGGTAAGTTTTCTAACCTGAGAATACATTTTTTTATCAACCTATTTGATTAAGGATCGTGAGGGTATCAAAAACTACCTTCGATTGGATATCAGATAAGATAAGAGCTGTCAATGCAGCTTGGCTATCTGAGATAATGCAGATCTTTGCGTTGCATAGGCTTCTTTTGATACCAAATCTAGCATGAACTTTTATTGTATGTATTTCTGGTGAAAAGTGGATGGGAATCTACCAAAGACCCTAGATAGATGATAATATGGTTCAATGGCATCCGCCTTATAACCATATCCGTGTTAGAACAGTTTCTGAAGAAGGCGAGGGCCCTTTTTCAAGTGACGGCAACCCCGCTTCTCAGTTGTGCGCCCGTGAGAAACACCTTCTGGAATTATTTTAGGTCCGCTACAAATTACCTGGTTTAAAGCTTTTGGAATGTCCTAATCTGAGAGCCGCTTTGTTTTTAATATACAAATACAATGATCGAAAATATCCTCAAGTGATGTGATCGGGCATATGTTTAGTCAGCTGTAATACCCAAGCATGCCAGTATTTGAACCTTATAAAGAATTGTTGTTTAACTTTAGGCCGCAAAACGGGAGCCGCTGATGATGATGTATCTAACTTTTGGCAGATATGACCACTGTATCATTTTTAGCTGCAGAACCCAGGCCTACCCGCAACAACACCAACCTGTCCCGACATGCTGCGCAGAATAGTAGAACATCTGTTCCCGGAGAAACCAGAGCTCCCTGACTGCCACCCGGAAGATGAAGAAGTGGAAATTCGTGGAGTGACCATGGAAGAGCTCACGAGGGCCTGCACTAGATTGCAGAATGGCAACGCACCAGGACCAACCGGCATACCCAACATCGCACTGAAGAGTGAAATTGCCGCCAGGTTCATAAGCATGTACGATGCCTGCCTGCGACAAGGCGTATTTCCGACTCGATAGAAGCAACAAAGATTGGTTCTTCTGTCAAAAGGAAAGAAACCACGGGACGAGCCAACATTCTATCGTCCACTTTGCATGCTGGATTCGGACGGAAAGAACTTGGAGCGGATAGTGGCCGACAGATTAGAGCAATACATCGATTCTCAACTTTCCGAATTCCAATTCGGATTCAGGAAGGGGTGATCGACCATCGACGTGCTGGATCTTAGGAAAGAGATGTAAAGGCGGTTCCAAAAAGTATTGTCTCATTGTCACTCTGGACATCAAAAACTCGGCCCGCTGGGATAGAGTCTTAGAGGCTCTTGAGAACATGGGGGTGCCTTACTACCTACGGCTGATGGTCAGATCATACTTCAGTAATCGACTACTGCACTACGAAACGGAGGAGGGACCAGCGCAGCATGGGGTCACGGGAGGAGTACCTCCGGGCTCTGTTCTGGGACAACTCTTGTGGAACGTCATGTACGACGGCCTACTCCATCTGGAATTACCGACGAACACAACACTCGTGGCTTTCGCGGACGACGTAGCGGTTGTCCTTGTAGCCAAACACCTGGAGGAACTGGAAGCCGCATTCTTCACCACCATCCGAAGGATGAGACAGTGGATGACATCGACAGACCTGTCTTTGGCGGAACATAAGACAGAGGCACTCCTTGTGAGTAGCCGGAAGAAAATGGAGACCATCACCATAAGAGTAGGCGAACACGACATCCAGTCGCTACCCTACATCCGGTATCTAGGAGTGGTTTTGGATGCTAGACTCAACTACAATGAGCACATCTCCAGCGTCAGCAGGAGCTCCTGCTATACGGAGCACCAGTGTGGGCGAAATCGCTAGAGCTAACGTCATACCGCAAGTATGATGACAATGTCATCAGTCCAGCGGCTCTCAGCGATCAGAGTGGCGTCAGCATACCGAACGGTATCACACGATGCGGTCAACATCGTGGCATCACGCCCACCCATTGACATCCTGGCAGGAGAGCGGGAATACCAATATCATGGGAAGAAGGGAGAGCGGCGAAAGGTCCTCTGCGAAGTGGAGAAACCCGAGAGTCTTCGCTTCTGGCAAGAGAGATGAGACAGCTCGACGAAGGGTCGGTGGACTCATCGGCTGATCCCAGATGTCACCAAATGGGTCACTCGCCTGCACGGGGAAGTCGGGTATTACATCATCCAACTCTTGACTGGACATGGATGCTTTCGGGCATACTTGCACAAATATGAGAACTGACTCCACAAACTGACTCCAGAACTGACTCCACAAACTATCATCATTGCCGCGATGTGATCGAAGATGTAGAACACGTGTTCTTCCAATACCCCTTCTACGAGGGGGCACGGGCAGAACTGGAGAGAAATCTGGACCATTCCATCAGTCCAGAAAACATAGTGGAGTGCATGCAGTCCAGAAAACAGAGTGGAGTGCCGCCGGGAAACCATCGTTCCGGGAGCAAGATTATAGGTGCAGGTTAGGTTTTAGTGAGATAAAATCCCGAATAACTCATATGGCAGGTAGAAGGTTTTCCAGGATAGTACCTTTTGAAGGTTTTCCCCTCTACCTCATTAATCTAAACATAAAAAAAAACCTCAGGTTTTAGCAAAGATATTATGAGAAGCCCAAATGGCTCTAGCTGCTCTATCAGAAACTCTGGTAAGGTGTGAGTTCCAGATCAATTTTCGGCGCAGAATGAGAAGCCAACCAATAATATCATATTTTTACCAAGCATTCACTTTTATTGCAATGAATAATATTTTTTAAATAAACATAAAAAATGGATAAAAAATATTAAATTTACCAAATTTATTAAAATTATTATAAATTAATATTAATTTCCAAAAAATTATTGAAAAATTTTAATCTTAATAAAAGTGAACATTTTTGAAAGAAATCTAATTTTCGTGAACAGATATTTTTTGAGATGAATTAAATTGTATTTAAAAATGGATTTTCCCTTATTTAATCAATATTTCAATATTTTTCCAAATAAATGTTCCTTTTTTTATATAAACAGTTTAAATAATTAATTGTGAAATATGGTATTTGTACCACTTAACTTCTATTCTTAACCGCTAACTAATTTTCGTAACATTTTAATTATGTCTAAACTTTTCAATATAATTAATTATTTCTTAAAAGTATAAGTTCTCTTCAAGTTAAATATATTGACTAGATTAAGTAAAGGTGTACAATAATCAATTAATTTGTAACTTAATCCTCTCACGATTCGTGTGTCTTATTTTGTTTAATTACAACAAGATTAAGAAATTTAGTGCCGCAAGGTACTCTCGTTCGTCCACATCATCTTAAACTATACTCCCCCAGGTTTTGTCTTGTACAGCAATAAACTAAAATATTTTATGGCTTCTCAATTGACTATACTTAACCACAAATCACAAAACATTTAACCACAATTTGTAGTTTCGGTCTGGTAGCTTCTGTTCGTATTATCGTTTTGACTACTCGTATTTTATGGGTTGTGAATTGTAAAAGCGTAAGTACAGAATGAATTATGAACAATGTTTCGTCTTCTGTGATAATTAGTTAATTTTTGACAGGACTCTTGTACTTTCTATAAATAAAGATAATTTCATAATATTCTTAATAAGGTTTTTTTGACCATAAAATTTATTTTATGTTCTCAACTGAAATTATGTATTTTAATTTTGATTAATTTATTACTCGAACATATCATGCATAAAGTATTAATTATTATATTTTGTTACTTATCATATAAATAAGAATAAATGTGTTTTTTTGTTGGTAATAAAAGGATTTATACTAAAAAAATTAGTCATTAAAATTAACAAAATGTAAATGTTTTTATATAATAATTTCATGTATTACTAAGTATTCTTTTGTCCATTTCAAAGTGGTAGTCAGCAGCAATTACCATCAAATTGTTATTTTCTGTGAGTGCAATGAGACTATTTCCACTTCGAATTAATTCGTTTTTTTATTTATTATCGCTTTGGAGCCTTATTCTAATATAAATAATTTGATACCAAATAACTAAATTATAGTTAAAAATTATCGTTATAATAATAACTGCTGGAACATTTGCAATTCCTTATAAAACACTATTATTTGTTAATAGTGCACATGCTGTAAAGATATTTTAAGGTAATACGAAATGTAGTAAAAAATAATGAGACTCTTTTTTTAAAAAAATTTTATTTTATTTTTATAAATCAATTTTATCCTATTCAAAATATAGGGTTTTCCAATAAGAATGGTATGATTTCTAAGTGATGTTTCGGCCATTTGTAATATGTCATGATCTGTCTTTTTTTTTTCATTGTATTCAGTAATGTTTGCAATTTTATCATGAAGAGATATACGCAAGAACAACATTTACAAATTATTCAATTTTATTATCAAAATAATCGTTCTCCAATTGCAACTTTTCGTGCGCTTTAGCCATTTTATGGTCGTAATAATCGTCCAACTGTGTTCGCTATTCGTCGAATTGTTAAAAATTTCGAGCGTACATTTTCTTTACATAATGTTCAAGTGCCAATAACACAAAGAACGGCTCGAAGTAATGAAAATATTTTTGCCGTTCAGGCAAGTGTTGTTGAAGAAAGCAATTTGTCGATTCCAAGATGGATTTTGAGAAAGGATTTGGGCTTGCATCCATATAAAATTATTATCACTCAAGAACTGAAGCCATTGGACCGCCGTAAACGTGAATTTGCTTATTTTGACTTGGAACAATTTGAAAATGATTACGATTTTTTGAAGAACATCATCTTCTCCGATGAGGCTAACTTTCATCTGAGTGGTGCGGTAAATAAACAAAACTGTCGATTCTGGTGCGAAGAAAATCCACAAATTATTCATGAATACCCATTACATTCACCTAAATTGACAGTTTGGTGTGGTTTTTGGTCTGGTGGAATCATCATTTCGTACTTCTTTCGAAATGAAGCTGGTAACACCGTTGAGCCGTATAATGGAGAGCCATATAGATCGATGATAACCAACTTTTTATGGCCGAAATTGGAAGAATTTGATCTTGACAACATCTGGTTCCAACAAGACAGGGCTGCGTGCCACACAGCACGTGCAACAACCGAATTATTGCGAGAAAAGTTTGGAGATTCGATTATTTGAAGAAATTGTAGCATTGAATGGCCTCCAAGAAGTTGTGATTTAACACCATCAGACTATTTCTTTGAGGGTTATTTGAAGTAATTGGTCTTAAACAATAAACCAGACTCTCTTTAAGCTTTAGAAGTCAATATTGAACGTGCTATTCATGACATACGACTTGATTTAGTGGAAAAAGTGCTCAAAAATTCGGTTCATCGAATTCGTTCCTGCAAAAGAAGTCGTGGAGGCCATTTGAATAACGTTTTATTAAGAACTTAATTGTATCGATTGTACTTCACATTAAATGAAAAACATTTAAATTTCCTTAACAATTAGTGTGTTTTTTAAAAAAAACAAATCATATCACTCTTTTTGGAAAACCCTATAGTTCTTTTGAGCTGCTATACATCGGAGGAAGCGTTATTTGCACTCTTCATAGCCTTACTGGAAGGATTCAAATCCGGCATTGCGTCAAGTTTTTTTGAAGGTCCTTTCAAGTGATTAAAAATACGCAAACCAACTGAGTTTTCTAGAAAAGAGAATTAGGAGGTGGGGGTAGGAAGGGTAGTTAGAGAATCTCATAAATCTCCTTTTTCCGTAAAAAACGCATTAATGGATATGGCCATATGGCACTTGGAGATGTCATCGTGAAGCATCCAAAATGATGCAGGTCTGCAATATCCGATCTGAAGCGAATAACCATTTTTCTGAGTATTTAAAGGATTTCTTTATAAATAAATGTCCTTTTTATGAAGAAGTCCTTGATAGGTTCCACATTTTCACTAGTTTCCTCCCTCGGCGAAATTTGCCTTCCAATTCTTCGCGGCCCTCCAAAAATTCTTTTTGCCATTAAAAAAAAACCATAGTACTCTTTATAAGAAATAGCCCTCATAGACGCATTCTAACTTTTCGTGAGTCGTACTTCTCAGATTCACGAAGCTGAACACATCTTACACGCTTTGTAGGGTCACGATGGTACTGGACGAGGTCAGTAATACCAGTCTCATTATGTTTATACCACATCTCGTATGTGTCTCATTGCTAACTAATAAAATTCTATTTATCCGAAAAAATAGAACATTTGCAAAAGGAGATATTATGGAGAGTAGATATTATCGAGGCATAACAATATCCTTCGCTATCTTACTAGGCAAGGTAATCTTATTTACCCAAAAAATTATTGGCTCAAACCAGAGGGGCCTCACTTCAGAGAAACTAGCAACAGATCAGATTTGTTCTCTGCGGTGATCGATAAAAAAACTGTAGGAGTATGGTCATCACATCCACTATCTATTTATAAATTTTAGTATCCCAGAAAAATGGATTGGACTGACTATGAGGTCCGTTCAAAAAGTATCGCGAATTTTGTGTTTTTTTTTACAAAAATTATTAATTTATTCATGAACATCTATTTTGTCCTCTTCAAAGAAATCCCCACCAGATATTATACACTTGTGCCCACGTGTTTTCAATCCTCAAAGAACTTCAAAAAATCATTTTTTGTGATCTTATTCAGCTCCTCCTTTGATGCCGTCTTTATCTCCTCAATCGTAGCGTAGCGTCATGTTTTCATGGAGCTCTTCAGTATCAGGTACAAGAAAAAGACACAGCGGGCCAGATCTGGGGAATACGGTGGCTGCGTCATTATTAGTGTGTTGATTTTGGCCAAAAATGGCAAAAGTGAAATTTTATTCTTCCACAAATCCGGGCGTTTCTGGCGGATTGCTTGGCGCAACTTGCGCATAACTTGCAGGTAATATTCCTTATTGACTGCTCTACCCTGCGGCAAGATTGCACCATGCCCTTGCAGTCGAAGGGTATTTTTTTCTCTCCCTTTTTCATTGTATTATTTGTATTTGGATCATAAAATATTAAATTTAACGCCTAAATTTTAATATGCTCTGAGAGGTCTTGTAATTTTAATTTGCTTAATAAAAGTTGATATGTAAAACAGTCTAACCAAAATTTAATTTTCTAATAAATCGTGAATTTTTGTAATGAATTTTTATTCTTCCACAAATCCGGGCGTTTCTGGCGGATTGCTTGGCGCAACTTGCGCATAACTTGCAGGTAATATTCCTTATTGACTGCTCTACCCTGTGGCAAGATTGCACCATGGCCTTGCAGTCGAAGGAAACTGTAATCAAAACCTTCACATTCGACCAAACTTGGCCCTTTATTTCGGTCTTGGCTCGTGCGGCTGCTTCCATGGGTGATTGTGCTTTGGTTGCCACGTCATAACCATAAACCCATGATTCGTCACCAGTTATGACCCTCTGGAGCAAATTTGGGTCATCTTGGACAGAGTTCAGCAGCTCCTTAGCAATGTTAATGCGATAACATTTGGTCGAAATTGAGCTAAAATCGAAGAAAAGCCAAAACACGTGCAAGCAAAGCAGCTGTAAAAAATTAACTGAACATTCAAAATGGCCGAACTTTTCGGCATAAGTGAGAGACAAGAGTACCAACATAAAAATCAAAAATCGAATGCACGTAACCCGCGGAAATTTAAAATTCGCGATACTTTTTGAACAGACCTCGTATGTCAGAGGAAGAGTAAAATTTGCAGACTCATTTTCAGAGGTATTTAGCATCCACAGTAACCCTCTATATGTTATAATAATGGGCTATTCCGGAGTCTATTTAATAACGAAATCCGGAAGCTCTACCGCAACCATTCCGTTGTGGAAAAAATTGAGCTTAATAGTTTGTGGTAGGCTGGAAACTTAATCCGTATAAATAAGGAAGATAATGCCTCCAGTGGGTCCTGAAGGCAGGACGAGGTAGTCTCTGCCTTCAGTGGAGCGACGACATAAGCCAGAAAGCCAAATTATGCTGCGATTGTCGAACTGAAAGACAGAGGCGTGAATCTGGTAGGTCTGGAGTTCTTTGATTGAGCATGTCTAGGCCGGACTCCTGGTTGATGATGATAATGAATATTTGATATTTTAGTAACCACATCCGAATATTATTTTTAATAAAATACTTTCCTTATTCCATTTTATGAAGAGCTTATATAAATTTTAAAAAGTTTTTCTAATTATTTGACTGTATGAAAAAATTAAGAATGTACGTGTTAAGATTTTTTTGTTGAAATATTGTTGTGAATATTATTCAGGATAAAAAAACACATTAAAGTGAGTTAATAAATATTATTAAGAATTTGACATAAATGCAAGTAATAATAAAAAGATGCTCAAAATAAATTGAAAATATTTTTTGCCAATATATTCTAACATTGTTTAGGAAAGTATTTGGAAAATGGAAAACTTTCCCTTAAGAATATTTATGGAGTTTTTCTTTAGCGAATATATTAATAAGAAGAAAATATGAAATAATTCATTTTGATGGAAAAATTCTTTAGTTAAATTGTACAATTCTCTGTAATTTGTAAAAGGGAGAAAGTCAACAATTCAATGGTCTATTATTTTAGGGTGAAAAAAATGCCCTGCTTGTTAAAACGTCTGGAACTCAGAACTTTGAATATCAACTAAGGTGTAATCACGCGAAATTCTCATAAATGGTAATCTGTTCTAATTTCAGTTAATTATAATAATGAACGAATGAGTAAATAATATTTCTAAATTGATCGTGTAAGAAATTTTTTCAACCTTCACTATTTATTTTTGGTAGATGTTAATTTTCGACCATTTACCTCACATTTTTCTTTTGTAATTATGAGCTTTTCTGAGGCAGGTTTTATATTGGAGTATAAAACGAGGTTAGTTATTATTTTTTTGTTAACTATTGACTCTAACTAATTCTTAAAAAATAACAAAAAATTTTAGTAGATAGTAAATTTATTAGAGTAGTAAAAAGAAAGCCAAGTCGAATTAACTTTTTTACTGACCCTTGGCCTTAATTTTTATTAGAAATGTGGCCCAAAATTTATATTTAGTATAAATAATCAATTATTTTATGCATATTTCTAATCGAATGATATTATTTCAATACATTTATTAACTGTACTATTGTATATTAAGCATAAATTGGATTATTTTATTTGATTCTCTGTATAGGCAAGTAAATGAGTCTAACTTTTCACATATTAGTTATTTTTATTACGAGTATTAAGATCTAATAGACAAAATGAGATCTTTTGATTAAAATTTATTTTTGATTTTATTAAATTGTAGTTTTCAATATGAACGCAATTTTTCTTTTTTAAATAAAATCTACAGAATCTTTTTGAAAATATTTTAATTTTTTTACATCGTATTTTCTAGTCTACGGCATTTATTATAACTCTTTTGGCAACAGAGAATTTCCGTATAAAAATGTTCCATGATTTTTTTTGGCATAATTCAGAAATTATCTCGGGCTTGCGGGAGTAGTCTGATAAGTAAGTGATAAATAAAACTAAGAATTAATTTATTTAATAAAAATTGGTTAATTTTTCAACATAATCTGCCTTTAGCTTGATACACTTCGTCGAACCATTTTCTAACTTTTTTTATGCTCTCCGTGAAGTAAGTTTTGTCAAACTCTGTAAAATA
Source organism: Atherix ibis (assembly GCA_958298945.1). Taxonomy (NCBI): domain Eukaryota; kingdom Metazoa; phylum Arthropoda; class Insecta; order Diptera; family Athericidae; genus Atherix; species Atherix ibis. Next base: position 95,090,547 of record OY282607.1, on the reverse strand, counting down.
TGCCTCAGTTTTAGCTTTAACTTCAGCATTGGATGGTAAATATCTTTTCACAAAGCCATATTTTTATGTTTGGAAGTCCGGAGGGAGGAAGATAAATCTGGAAAATACGATGAAAGGAATATTAATTTAAAACGTCATTTTCATGATGAAAGAGAACGTTTTTCTTATCCAAATGTGATAGATTTTTCTTGATTTTATTATTTAACTGGTCTCACATTGCTCTATAATATTATCCCGTTATTCATCTTTTTTTTTAAAAATAGTTAATAAAGATTATGCCATAAACATTTTTGAAAACAATAGACATAATCGTTCTTTTTAATGGAACCACCTATGGTGCACGTTCGCTAGTAGAATTCTATTATTTTTACTTAATTTTGGGTTTCTGGTAGGTAATTATTAATCCATGATTGCTCGAAAGTTATGTATATAAAATTAAATTTGGATTACGTTTAAAAATGTCCAAATTCTCCACTGAAGTCATTTTACGAACACGCTTTTGGTCAGGTGTTCGCAAACGTGTCACACATCTCACCCATATATTTATCATACCCAAAACTTCATCTTAAATATTGCCTGTACATTCTTTTCAGATATTTACCATGTCAACTATGTCATACTCTTTTACTCGAAAGTTTTTTAAAACGATATTATGGATTTAAATAATCATTTGTTAGGTGGTAACCTCAATTGCACTTTCTGGGCGTTTATCGTCTCTTATGCTCGTACCACCACAACGAAATTTAGTAAACCCCTTCTGAGTCATTCCATACGATAGTTTATTGTATGTTTTAATAAAACAATAAATTTTGTTTTATTAAAACCACACAAAATTGACCTTTTTCCATATTAATAAAAAAAAAACAAATCTTATCTGCTGTCAATGGCTATAAAAATTGAACTATAAAACAGATGTTTATAAAATGCTGTATATTATTTTTTTAAATATGCTAAATGATAAAAAGAATATTGTTTTGTTATTTTACATTTATCACTGACTTATCATACTGTCATTGTATTGAAAAATATCTTATTTTGCATATAGCCGTAGAATAAAATGTATTTCTTTCTCTATAATATTAATTTAATGATAGTAAATTTCCAGATATTCGCGGCTTAATGATTTCTTTTATTTCGTGAGATAATGCATCCTGAAAATTTCGTTCGCAATAGAGCTATTGTTTCACGCGTTTTTTGAATCATAAAATTCCAGCCATAAAAAGATTGTTTAGATGCCACGACAACTGCGTTACTGGCATCATTATCGAAAAAGTACGATCCGTTGACTGTACCAGCCCAAAAATCGTACATATGTTTTTAGTATCCCAAATAGCGTAGTTTTTTTTATTGTTATTTTTAGTACCCCAAATAGGTATGTTTCTCCATTCTGGTGACAGTCTTATAATCTTAACTTGAGAGTATTTTTTTTTTCTTCCTATCATCTGCAAATTAAATTATAAAATACTATTGCTTACCACAAACAGAATTAGCATTAAATAAATCTTTCTATTGCATATGAATTTTCTATTGATTTAAAAAGAAAAGGTAGTGAATTAATTTACCATATTTTTCCTTCTGAATATACGAGTAGTATAAATTTTTATCTGTCCTCTTCTATTGCTATGAGTTATGTGTAATAAATATAAGAAATTTATATGAACAATAAAATAATCCTTCAGGTAAGGAAGTAGATAATCATAAATAAGAGTAACATTTTTATGGTTTTCCACAAAATATATTAATGAAATTTTAACATAAAAGTCATATTTATGAATGCATGAATATATGTACTATTTAAGTACAAAAATATTATAAATAATACAATATAGAACGAATGAAGAACTCTTGTAGCTGGTAAATTGTTCCAGGGAATATTTTGCAGTTATTTTATTGTAATTATTTGAGCCTTAAATCAACAGAAAATAGCGCTATTCTTCAAAAATATTCTCTTGAGCCATTTTTGGCTAAGGTTCCCATAAACTGCAACCATTCTTATTTATCTTCATTATAATTTTGTTCAATTTGACGTATCTTAAGATATAACTATTATATAAGAACTGATGTCTGCACAAGGTTTTTTCCAGTACAAATTTATATCGTCAAAATGAAATATGGGAATTTTTTTTTAAAATACTTCTGGGTATTCATTCTTAAACGATACATGTGCTCATATTTCTAAATTTTTTTTTTCTCGACACTTTAAAACATTTATGATAATATACAATATACATTTAGATGAATTTTTCTGTATCAAAATGTATGATTTTTCTGATAAACAATGTTTTTCCCTAGTGACATAGCCATCACTCTAGCATACGATAAACCATCGTATTGTATCTAATAATAACTAGGACAAATTATACCATGAAATTGTATTTTCTTCTCTCCCTTTTTCATTGTATTATTTGTATTTGGAACATAAAATATTAAATTTAACGCCTAAAATTTAATATGCTCTGAGAGGTCATGTAATTTTAATTTGCCTAATAAAAGTTGATATGTAAAACCGTCTAACCAAAATTTAATTTTCTAATAAATTGTGAATTTTTAATGAATCAAAATAAAGTTAGAATTGTCAATTAAATAATAGCATTTAAAATAATTTTTCAAATTTGTTAGCTTAAGTTTAGCAAAATTACGTAATTGTCATTGTTAAAAAAAATTATGAAATTAAATAAAAAAACTCTTGTTAAAATCAACTCCATTCAGATTTCAGTCGGACAGGTAAAGAGTAAAGCTATTAGAGTGCAAAATACCTTCCTAATTGATATGCTGCTCTGTTTAAACTTGATCATATTTATCATCAACTGCAAAAGAAACTTTTCTTTTTTATCGCAATTATCTTTCTACTTGAGAGAGGTCCTTCCAACCCATGTCCTAATTTCCAAAATATACCAAATCTCAATTTCTTATTTGAAATCTGATTGGGAGTAGATGCTAGGGACATATATCTGGTAGCGATACTATGTTAAATGATCAAAAAGTTTTTTTTTGTTAAGTTGGTATATCTGTTGTTGACATTCTCATCTATATCTGTATGTGTTGGCGATTTTTTTACAATTTTAGGAATGGATTTAAATTTGCAACAACGAACTTGTATTAAATTTTGCGTAAAAAATGGATTTAATGGTGCGCGAACATTGAAAATATTGGAAAAGTGTTTCGGCAACGATTCTCTAAAGAAAACGGTCATTTACTAGTGGAACGAGCGGTTTAAAAGTGGTCGTGAGTCAATCGAAGATGATGAACGCAGTGGCAGATCATCGACATCGAAAACCGATGAAAACATTGATAAAGTAAAAGAAATGATGGTCAATAACCGCAAATTAACCATCGGAGAGATAGCGGAGGACTTGAACATTGCCTATGGATCCGTCCAAGACATTTTGGTTAATGATTTGGGTTTCCGTCGTGTAGCAGCAAAGTTGGTGCCAAAAGACCTCAATTTCATGCAAAAAAGAGACCGTGTTGACATTGCAAAAGACATGATTTGCGAGGCTGAATCCGATCCTACATTTATCAAAAGGATCATTACTGGAGACTAGACGTGGGCTTATGAGTACGACACGCAATCCAGACATCAGGCAAGTGAATGGCGTTCACCAAATGAGCCGAGACCAAAAAAACCACGTGGTTTTCAGTCAAAAAAGAAGGAAATGCTCACGGTTTTCATGGAGTACAACGGTTTAGTGCATCATGAATTTTTGCCAGAAGGCCGGACAGTAAACAAAGAATATTATTTGGGCGTTATGAGACGTTTGCCTGAAGCAATTCGCCGAAAAAGACCAGAATCGTGGGCAGAAAACTCGTGGATTTTTGCACCATGATAACACACCGTCGCACAGTGCCATCATTATTCGTAATTTTTTGACGAAAAATGCAACAAATACCATCCAACAACAACCGAATCCACCTGATTTGGCTCCCTGTGACTTCTTTCTGTTCAATCGAGTTAAAAAGCCATTATGGGGAACGCGTTTCAACAGCCGAGAGGAAGAACTGATGGACATACCGAAAACCTATTGTAATATAAAAAATGTTTCGATGATTGGATCAAGCGCTGGCATAAGTGTGTTAAAGTCGATGGGGATTACTTTGAAGGGGAAAATATAGATTTAGATGAATAAACTTGTATTTTTAATTTTCTGAATAAATTCCGGTAACGTTTTGATCAAGGTGGTAATACGAGGGTCGTTCAATAAGTCCTTAGGAAATCCGAGAAATTGCGCTCGCAGTGTCGGTAAAGATTTTTTTTGTAAGTAGCATTATTGACAGGAAAGCTGTCAAAATTTCAGCTTGATCCATAGCGTAGGTTAATTTCTATCGTCGATTAAAGTTAACGACATTTATTTGTGCATAACAATGGAAAAAAGCGAGTTTAGGGCTGTCATCAAACATCTCCATTTGAAAGGCTTAAGCCCGAAAGAAATCAAAGCCGAGTTGGATGCAGTTCATGGCACATGTGCACCTGTGTTTGCGACGGTTTACAATTGGATGAATGTATTTAAAGGTGGCCGTTCATCCACAAAAGATGAACATCGTTCAGGACGCCCAGTTGAGGTGTCTACTCCTGAAATCATCGACAAAATCCACGATCTGATTTTGAACGATCGGCGAATTAAAGTGCGCGAATTAGTTGAGGCCACGGGCATATCACAAGGTACAGTCGCTTCAATTTTGCATGAAAAATTATCTGTGAAAAAAATGTCGGCAAGATGGGTGCCGCGTTTGCTCTCAGAGGAGAATAAGCGCAATCGTGCAGTGGACTCTGAGGCTATGTTGGCACTCTTTCATCGCAATCCTGCCGAATTCCTTCGTCGATATGTCACTGTGGACGAAACCTGGATACACTACTACACTCCAGAAACGAAGAGACAGTCATCACAGTGGATTTTCAAGGGTGAACGGGCTCGAAGAAGGCAAAAACTGTGCCATCGGCCGGCAAGGTGATGGCCACGGTCTCTTGGGATTCGCAGGGCATCATTTTTATCGACTACTTGGAAAAAGGAAAAACAATAACAGGAGCGTATTACGCGTCGTTATTGCAACGGTTGAGCGAGGAAAACAAAGAGAAACGCCCCCATCTGAAGAAGAAAAAAATCCTCTTGCATCAGGACAATGCGCGTCTACACACCTGCGCTGTTTCCATGGCCAAAATTGTGGAATTGAGAATGGAATTGTTGCAGAATCCCGCTTATTCACCAGATTTGGTCCCGAGTGACTATTTTCTTTTCCCCAATCTGAAGAAATGGTTTGGCGGACGACGGTTCACTTCCAATGAGGACGTCATTGCTCAAACGGATGAGTATTTTGCAGAACTTCCGAAATCCTATTTTTTGGACGGGATAAAAATTTTGGAAAAACGGTTGGCAAAGTGTATAGAGCTAAGAGGAGATTATGTTGAAAAATAAAATTTTTTTTTTTTTAAAAAACATTTTTTTCCATCTTTTTCTAAGGACTTATTGAACGACCCTCGTACCACCTAAATACTAGTTGAAACACGATATCTACCTGATATCGATACCATGGATTTTTTCGAGATTTCCTTATACACCAACCTGGTATCTGCACCACTCTATACACAAACCTGGTACTTTTACTAACTTCAGCAACATACTCACATACTATTACTGCATCGGAAAGTAGAGGAGCTAAAAACTGACGTCGATTTGTTTGGTTGCTTTTCTTGAAAGGAAAATGACTTTTTGAAATACATATATGTGTATATAAAATATTCTACGGTATAAAGGCTCCTCGGCACTAAAAAAATTACAAAATGAGTAAGCTTATCGTATAATTTTCCAGTTCTTGCCGACTTTAAATTTATCTTTCGAGACGACATGTAAAAGGCGACAATCTCAATAAGAAGTACTCTGAGAACGTATTTGGTCATCACTCGTGGTTGGGAATAGACAAGATAGTTTAGGTAAAATTCTAAGAGGTTTTAAGCATTTTTAAGAGCTTTTAACTATTGCAGTGGGCAACTTTTAAGATCCTGACACGAAATAGCATAATTCCCCCGTTAAAAATATTTTAATTAGTTAATTTCTTATAGCAATAGTGGTTGAAGGCCTTAATTTTGCTTTTATAAAAATGTATGATAGAAAAATTCCATAATTATTTATTATGTAAATAAGAAAATTTGTGAATGTTCACTATTGATGAGAAGCCTAAAAATGCGAGGTAATAAATTTACAAAAGATACTTTAAATGATGATACACACGATCACAGAGACATTCTTGTACGAAGATGCAGTGTAGTTACAAATAATCCATTTTATAATTCAAAAAGTAAAGCTTTGTAAATTTATAGTTAGCTAACATATATATTATTAAATATTACAATTATTTAAAATAACATTTTAAATAATTGTAATATTTAATAATATATATGTTAGCTAACTATAGTTAGCCATTTTGAACTATAGATTAATTTATTTTTAAAAAAATGGTTAATGTTGAAAAATATTTCTACAATAAAAGAAAAAAATCCACGTTTTGCATTTTAAGAAAAATATATTTCCGTTCTAATGAGGATCAATTATCGCTCGGTAGATACATTAATAAGAAAAATTACCATATCAGAGGTTCTAAAAATCTATAAAAAATTGAAAATAAAGCATTATTCTGTCGAAAAATGGCTGTCAGCTGTGAATTTTGGTCTGAAGACATCATTTCTTTGAGGTTAAACATAGAGCGAAGCTTAGTTGCATAGATAGTTTTTTTTGCACAAAAGTTACCATCTAATATGCACCGTCAAATATGATCATATGTATATGTTTGTCTAGCTCGGGTCACAAGCGTCGGATAAAGTTCTGATTTACCCGTAAACGTGCCCCAGCTGTACGCGGTTCTTTTTGGTACCAGAAGCATTATCCTCCGCCGACTGCTTCACCTGTTCGGTAACAAGATAGGTTTTAGCCTGGGTGAGGTTGTGTTGTCGTAAATTTTTTTTAATAGTTTTGACCCCCACAAACACTTTTCCTCTTCTTGAGAGTAGTAATAATACGTTGCTCAGAAAATTCGTGACTTGTACATGCCTATCAAGGCACCCTCTTCTCCCCGCTACTTTCCAAGAACAAAATTCCCTTCGACATGGCAATTTAGGTGTGAGCTTTGGTACTGACTGCAACTTTGAAGCCGACTTCAAGGCTCTACCACAAATTATTGTAGAAGTCGTCATACGTCCTGACATTGACGCCGACTGCAACTTCAACGCCATGTTCGTCCTTGTTTCCCCCGTAAATTCGGTGAACGCCATTTTGTCGGAAATTTCCACGTGCTAGTTATTTTGTCTGAACTTTCCTTTGTCGGCCATTTATATGCAATTTTCCACTAGTTCTTTACAAGAATTGCATTGGAAAGTCACTACTAATACTAATAACTTATGGTCCAAGGACTTCCCCCTCTTTCCCTACCAAAGACGCCACATAGCCATCCCAAACACAGGTACAACAAAATAATGAGTGTACGCACTAATAGCATACAAACGTTCCGACATACATTGCCAAGCTCAGCGACAACACATCGAAGTTAAATATGTCATGCCATGTAGCCAACACTGTTCCAAGCTTCCATCAAAAAATTTCGATCATATTGCATTAGCATTAGTGAGCGTAGAGGAATTTCCTCGAAAATCTGCTGCACATTGAGCGAAAAAATACAAAAATTTGCATACGTGCATGCAAATGTCCAAATCCATCAAATTGTGAGTGATGAGTTGTTACTATAGCCACCTCCGGCACACTTGTCGTGATTTGTCCTAAGTCCAATTGTGTAGATTTCTAAATATCATTTAGACCATCAAATTCTTTTTGCGTCTAACGAACACAGCTAAATTTCTTATTTACGAGTAGATAACCGCTTCTAGCTACATTTTTGCTGTCGACAAATGGCCTCTAGGTTGTGCCGCAACTTAAAATACCTTCTAGTATATATCCTCAGGGGCTTTCTTATAATACAATATAATAAAAATTTAATAAAATCAAATAACCAAAATTAAGAAAAGTAAATTTAAATTTTCATAAGAACAAGAACTTAGAATTTTAACAAACCCCTCTAGCGACATCTGTTAGTTATAAAATGAAAGTGTATACTATCCCAAAATTAGTACAATTTTAGTTATTATTTACAATATAGACACTGAAAAAAGTTTTCTATTATAAAATGTATGCAATTTTTATGACATTATAATAGGTATATGAAAAAAAAATACAATTTATGTTATGATGACATGATATAAAATTTAACATGATATAAAATCTTTTAAAATAATTTACTCGTTTTTCCGTATAAGCAATATTCCAAAATACAAAAAAACCGATTTTTGGATAATAAAAAATAATTTTCATGATATACTCGTAGCATAGCATAAAACTGAATTGCAAATAATTTACTAAATCATAAAAAATCTGTTGTAAAAATGCTGTTGTATAATTTTGCATTAAATATGCTCATAGTGAGGCAATCAAGAAATATATTTTTTATAGGAATTTTATAGTTTACCATTAGGAACAAATATTAATTTTAAGATATTGGTTTATTGTTTTTTTATGATAAGATGGTAGTTTCTAATTTTGATAATTTTTCATAACAACACATATTTGGCTTGATTTTACTCTATTCCCTCAAAATAATATTACACTTAAAATGTTGAAGGTAAAAATATTTCAAGTGCTAAATTTAACTACAATACATCATTAACGAAAGTGGTTTTAAAACTATGAGTTCTGGTAATATTTTACTGCTATTATTAAAAGAAAAGTATTTTCAGAGATAATATACATAAATTATTTTATGGAGAAAATTCATAACATTTTATGACGACAAATTTAATATTCTTCCAAATTACATGTTCATTTACGAGTATAGTTTAATTTTTTCCAATTTCTCTCTTCTCTAATAATATAATATACTGTATAAAAGTTTCTTTGAAATATTTTTCTCTGATATAAAATTATATGTTTGTCTTTCTTAATTACATTTTAAATAGAAATACATCTTTCTAATTGTATAATAAGATTTGGAGAGACTAGCTAACTTTATGGTAAAATATCAATTTGAGATTCTTGAAGAGTTCGGTTATTTAGGGTTTTAAATCGATTTTCAAAATAATATCAGCATGGAAATTAAAAGCAGGATCTTATATGGGCAAGTATTTAGCTTGTACAAAGTATTTTCGTCCAAAGTGATGCAACGGATTGTCAAGGTACACATATATAACCGCTGACTTCTATGAAACTTGGACGATATCGGGCTATAATAAAGTTATCCTTGGTCACTTTAAAAGAAAAGTCCTTAGCAAGATTAATGAGCCTGGTTATGAATATAGAAACTTGAGAAGTATATATATTTTGGATTATTAATAAGTATAAAACTTGGCAACACTGCACACTTTTTGCTTACATTAGTTATACATTTGTACCTCCTAGACATACATTACCGGAGTTTTAACCAAGTAAAAATGGAACAACAAAATTTAGAGCTACGAATCTGCAAGTTTGACTTATTTTAAATTGTTTCGAGCCTTTGGGAAACATTCCTTTTGAATAGCACAAGGTTTTTGATGGTAAAAGGTATTTTTGGACGCCAAAAAAGCAGTGGAATTTGATACTTGCTTAGAGAAGCCGTCAAGCTTATGAAAATGTGGAGGGCTCTTTTGAGGTCAAAAAGTCGAGTGGTATTTTAAATAATAAAGAAGTCCTTGAAGATAAAAGGCTTATTAAGCCTAGATAGGATAACAGATCGACCTGGATACTCGTCCACACCAACGACCAGTCTCACATTTTGTTGTGATTTTGTTCATTGAGTTTTTGGTTCAAAATGATAGTCCTGAGGTCCACAACAGCATTTACTCCACATGAGGACATATTAGACAGGACTCATTGCACTACAATCGAGACGGAACTATCCATTCCCTTACTCATGAGTCTTCCCCCTAAGGCAATCACTCCTTCCGAAGTTGCCAATTTAATCAAGCTCCTTCCCGAAAACAAAGCTCCTGGCTATGATCTGATTACCTCCGATATACTGTAACAACTCCCTAAAAGAGCAATAGTTTTCCTTGCGACAATATATAACTCCATCCTTAGAACAACACATTTCCCAATCCTCTGGAAATTTGCAATCATTAAAATGATCCCTAAGCCCAATAAACCAATAAACCGGCCCACTTCCTACAGGCCAATAAGTCTCCTCCCAGTACTCTCAAAAATCTTAAAAAAAATTCTCCTTCGCCGCTTACATCCTCTACTCGAGTCTGCAAATTTAATTCCTAATCACCAGTTTGGTTTCCGCGCCGAACACTCCACTACCCAGCAGTGTCATCGAGATGTCGATTTCATTGCATCCTCTTTAGAAAGAAAAGAGTACTGTCCCGGTGTGTTTCTTGATATAAGTCAAGCTTTTGATAGAGTTTGGCACCCGGGTCTACTTTGGAAACTCAAGTGGTTCCTTTCTTCCACCTATTTCCTGATCCTGAGATCATTCCCTTCCAACCGACACTTCCAAGTAAATGAATCCCACGAACTCTCTAATATCTCTCCGATATTGGCTGGGGTTCCTCAGGGTAGCATACTTGTACCCATCCTCTACAACATTTACACATCCGATATCCCAATCTGCCCTTATACCTTCTTATTCGGGCAGATTATGTACGCCGATGATACAGCCTGCCTTGCATCTAGCGAAAATCCCCCACATGCTTCCGAAACTCTCCAAATCCAAACCCTCCAGAACTGGTTTACTAAGTGGAGAATAAAAGTCAATGAACGTAAATCTACCCAGGTAACTTTCACTCTCCGTCGTGAGTCATGCCCTCCCATATACCTCAACACACCGAAGCTCGGTACCTAGGACTGTACTTAGACAAACGCTTGACATGGAACCCACATACAAGACTTAAAAGACAAGAACTAAAAAGACGTTACCTAAAACTACTTCGACTTCTAGTACAATACCTTACTGAAACCCATATGGACATACGGACTAGAACTCTGGGGATCTACTAAGCCTTCTAATTCCCGTCAAATCCAATCCCTTTTATGTTCGCAATACTGTTATTCATCGTGATCTTAAAGTCCCATTTGTTTTTGAAGTGGCAGTATCTCGCTATAAAAAATTACGTTCCCGTATCCTCAATCATTATAATCCTCTTGTTGAAGAACTATCCTCCATTTCCTTCCCTAGAAATACCCATCGAAGACTTAAGCGTCACTGGTCGTGTGATTTACTAAAATACTGAAGCCTAACTGAAAACATCATTGGATGTTTACTCCCCACAACCTTTCAAGTTAATTAATACTATTGCTCAAATTTGCTTTTTAATATGTTATAGTTGGAAATATCTAAAAAAAAATAAAAAAAAAATAAAAATATTGTTGCTATAAACTTTTTATGGCACACCTCGTGTATTGGGAAACTGATATTTTCCGAAATATAAAAATATCAAGGTTAAGTAGCCTAGCACACATCATTCGAATGAAAAAAGATGCATTCAAAATAAAAATCTTTTCTGAACATGTAGTTGGCTATCGTGAGAGGGGTAATGGACAGGCTCCGAATAGCAGGACCTAAATAGAGTCAGTGTCAGTAAATTAGAGGCGAAAAGCCATCAACAGAAAAACTTAAAAAAATTTTCTTGGTGAGGTTCAAATCCATAAAGGGTTATAGTGCCAAGTAAACTATAGGGGAAAAGCCGTCGACAAAAGAACTTGGTGGACTGTTCTTCATGAGGTCCAAATCTACAAAGATTATAGTGCCAAGTAGATTAGAGGCGAAAAACTATCGACAAAAGAACTTGGCGGGCTCTTCTTGGTGAGGTCCAAATCCACAAAGTGCCAATAAATAATAATAATAATAATAGACAGATTTATAGCGAAAATCATAATATTTTTATTTATTGCATAATAAATAGTGAATGAAAGCTTTAGTTTTATATAGCAAATATCTGTCATAACCATAAAATGCATTTCAGTGATTTTTTCGTTAATTATTTATAAATTTATTTACAAATATTGTCAATATTGAAAAGTTAATATGCCCATTTCAGTCAGTAGTTCACAATATAGAATTAATATTTTTACATTTCAACTTTAATAGTTTCATATTAATTGGTATATTTCAGAGATTGTGAATGACAGCAAAATGATTTAATAGGAAAACAATTTCCATAAATCCTTATACAACATTTTGATTGACATTGATAATAATTCAATATTAATTTGCCAATAACACAGCTTCATTGTTTGAATAAGATCTGAGGAAATTAAATTAATGGTAGTTTTATATTTTTGTTTCTTAAACTGACACTCTTGCACAAAAATACTATAAAAAAAAAACTATAGTTAAAAAGAGAATAAATATTTAATTTGCTAAATGATTTTTTTTAATATATTATAGAAAAATACCATATTCTCTTACCTGTGTCTTGTGTAACATCGAAAAGTTTCGCTACCAAATATCGATTATTTGGTGTTCCTTTAGCCAAAAAGAGTGACCCTCGATCAGCATGTGTTAAAAGTCCAACGTTTACTAATATCTTATGACAGAGCACATCAATATCCAGTTCATTGGCCACATCACGTATCAGTTCCATAAACAATTCCCCTTCATCTAAACTTTGCAAATGTCGTCGACTTCCTATCGATGATCTTGATGTGGGTGACCGACATCTCTATATAAATGAAAAATAACAACATAAACGTTAACAGATATGCTATTCGAATAGATACGAGTAGTTAAAATATCAACTTTGAAAGAAAACTTTTATCAAATGTGATGTGTCATAAAACATTGATTGTCATGTGAGTATTACATTAATCTCTAACATTGTAAATCGCATCATAAACATTCTCTAAATAATAAAATGTTTAATCAGATATACTTAAAAGTGAATTTATTTGTTCCTTTATACAATATCTTTGCAAATAACTAATGTTATCTTGAACTTTTCTAAAATTATACGAACTGTCCGAAATTTGTTAGATGTGCAGCATAAATGTTTACAATAAAAGAAATTAGTAAAAATACGAAAAATTATTTGTAATAAAAAAAGATACTTTTTCCTTTTTTTATTATAATTTGTAGAATTTTTTAAAATAATTAAAATGGTTTTGAAAATATTTCAACAACAATTTTAGTTAAGTTTTAATTTCAAAATTAATTAATGTATATTAAATGGTAAACATTTTTTTTTTCTAAATATTTTATTTAATAGTTTTAAAATAAAATAATTTCTTGAAAAGGAAATGTATTAAATAAAATTTAAAAAAAAGGTTATAAACTTAAAATGTTTACATAAATTACTATAATTTTTATAGCAAATTTTGTTCTTATACAATTTAAGAGAAATTCTAATCACCCCGCAATTTTATCATTTATAAATTTCTTATTCTAGTTTTATATTTCTAGAAGCAACAAGAAAATTGTGCATCTAGGGTAGCCAAAGATCATATTTAAAATTTTTAACAACAATAAAATCATAATAATATAATTATCTTCGGATACGTTTACAAAATTTTTACTGTCGAAATTATTTTTAAACCACCTTAGTTTGAGTAATATTTTTCGATTGGTATAGAAATATGTTCACGTTACTTTTACCATCACCCTTTAAAACATGTCCTTCTATGGATGTAATCAAACAACTAAAGATAAAGTGGTTTGTAATTTTGAAGAACAAAAATAAGTCGCATGGACAGCAAGTAGATAATAAAAACAAACTTCTTTTTATAATAAAAAATTTCTTAATCATGCGACAGAAGGCATTCTCATGATGGCGTCTCCAAGTTGTTCTGCACTCTTCGCCTTCAGTGCTGCAGTTATGCTCCTCTAAATTTTATTGTTCTGAGCCTTTCACGATTTTCTTTTGTTTTAAAAAAAAGTTATCAATCTACATAAGTCCTTGAAAAGTCTCATATTTGAATCAGTTTTCATGAAAAGTCCCATATTTGCATCAGTTTTCATACCTCTCTGTATGAGATTCATTTAGCACTTTTTCTCAGCTCTCAAAAATATCTTATGTCACCGAAAAAATTATGCTTTTAATACGGAATATTCCGCAAAGGGTCGTTGCAAATTTTCATACGTTAAACTAGCAGATACACTAAGCTAAATACAAAATTTTAGATAGTACATCTTCGCGCCTTGTACTGCATGTATAAGAGGGGCTAAAGTATTCACTATGTAGGAGGGATGTCCGCAATTTTGCTAGATTGCCCTTATTAATGCCGGTTTCATTATTCTATTACCTCATCTAGTATATTAATGGTACTGAAATATCACAAGATACCAAAGTTCAATACCTAGGACTGTTTTTACTATTTTTAGAAAAACGTTGATATAGAATCGTTTTTAATCTACCAAAACCTATATGGACTTATGGATAAGAACTCTGAGTCTCCACTAAATCTTCTAATTCCCATCAAATCCTACTATGGGAATAGTTATAATTCCCATAGAACCCTATAATAAATTGGCATAGAAAAGTGTTTTTGCACTGTAAGTGCTTCGGTACGAATTGCTTTCCCTATTAATGTATGTTGCTTCTCTCAGTCTGTTTTCGCCTCAAAAGTTAAGTTCAAAATAGGAGAACTGGAGACCATTGGTTATGTAAATGGTGAAAATGAAATGGGATTTGAAGTGTGTTGCAAATTGGTGCTCTCACACCCACCGTAACCAGAAAATATTCATGTCAAAAAAATTTTGGGGAAAATGGATACACTGACAGGTGTTAAATTCTCTATGGGAGAGTAAGAAGGACAAAAAGAAAGAAAAGATCGATAAAAAGAAAAAAAATTAAAAAAATTTCTCAAGCCAGCAGCCAAGTTTTTCCACAAATCAGAATCAAAAGCATATGTGTAGACAGCAAGTCGCGGCCCACTCGTCCCACGGCTCAAAAGCTAATCCTCGTATTCCTTTATCTCCTTTATGATGCCGGCTCACTCGTGTTCTCTTCGTACTACTTCGTATCGTACGATCGGTTTCGCCGTTGATTCGGCAAAGCATCATCGAATCATGGACTTTTCTAAAAGTAGTGCTGCCAGACGCACTAAAACCGTCCGAAAATTCTATGCATAGTCTCGGTGATTTGTGCGCCACCTGCTTAAATTTAAGTATAATTGTAATGATTTGTGTGCCGCCTACTTAAAAATTCCAAACCTACCATAACGTTTAGTTAATTGTAATTTTTAAATTAAATTTTAATTTTAAATTATATATAATTTATTTGAGGATACCACTGAGACTACTCCTCTTTTATAAATTGTTTATGTCGTATGTAAAAAAATTATAATTTGCTGAACAAAGATTATTTATTTTTTCGAAACCTGCATGCACAGGCCATTAAAAATAAGACGAAAATACCTATACGCTCTCTCAATATCAATAATATTATCTAAATCTGCTTTTCACTATTTTGTAAATGTACCAGGTGTATAAGCTTAAATGCGCTGTTTGGTCATAGATGGCGTGAGTGAATGTATTAAGCTACCATGGGCATGCCATACTTTGTTTTTATGAGTTTGATATCTATCAACATTAATCAGTGCACAATGTCAGCAATTTTGTATAACAATATACATTTTTCCTTTGGTAATCTTGTTTTCTGCTTCAATTTGAAGAAATCGGCCGCTGAATCGCATCGAATGCTTATGGAGGCCTATGGTGACAGTGCTTTATCGGAAACAACGTGCCGAGATTGATTTCGTCGGTTCAAAGATGGCAATTTTGAGTTGTGGGACAAGACGCGTGAAAAACGGCCTAGGAAGGTTGAGGACCGTCAATTGCAGTCTCTTTTGGACGAAGACTATACTCAATCGCACAAAATGCTCGCTGAGCAATTGGGTGTTACTCAACCAACCATTTGCATGTGTCTGCGTGCCATGGGGAAGATTGAAAAAATCGGAAAATAGGTGCCGCATGAATTGAACGATAGGCAGATGGAGCGATGCCAAAATACATGCGAAATCTTGCTCGCCAGACAAAAAAGAAAGTCGTTCCTGTATCGGATTGTGAAAAGTGGATATATTTCGATAATCCTAAATGCAAGAAATTGTGGGTTGATCCCGGCCAACCATCAACATCTTCCCCAAGACCAAATCGCTTCGGACGGAAGACGATGTTGTGCGTTTGGTGGGATCAGCAGGGTATCGTCTACTATGAGATTTTGAAACCTGGCGAAACTGTCAATGCCCACCGCTACCACCAACAACTGCTCAAATTGCACCGTGCTTTGCGTGATAAACGGACGGATTATCAACAAAGACTTGACAAGCTGATTTTTCTCCACGACAACGCAGCATCGCACACGTCAAATATGGTCCGACACTACTTGGAGACACTCAACTGGGAGGTGCTACCCTACCCCGCTTATTCACCAGACCTGTCCCCTTCCGGCTACCACCTGTTTTCGTCGATGGACCACGCGCTCGCTGAGCAGCACTTCGATTCTTACGAGGACGTCCGGAAATGGCTTGATGAGTGGTTTGCCTCGAAAGAGAAGGGATTTTTTGGCGTGGTATCCACAAATTGCCGGAGAGATAGGAAAGTGTGTAGCTAGCGAGGGAAAGTACTTTTAATAAATTTGTTTTTGCTTTCTATGAAAATAACATGTGTTTTTTTGACCAAAAAAACAGCGGATTTAAGCTATACACCTAGTTGATATCGGTAAAATTAATAAAAAATAATTCATCGATCTAATGGAAGAAAACAATTTTTTTTTGCAATAAATAAATATTGTACAAATAATTTTTTGACTTTATTCAAGCTTTCCACTGACACAGTATCTGTTAGTATGCGAATAAGGCTACATTACGAGTAGAAAAATGAATAGTAACTACTACAGTAGAATTATTTTGAACTTTTAAGTGTTCTATTCAGACTCAGATGTACTATTATTTGCACTTAAAGCTATTGAAATAACCATAAGTAGAGTCCGTATTATTTCTATTTGAAACTAGTTACAAAGAAAACTCATAAAACATTCAGATACCAGTCGTTAGATTTATTGTACTATCTTTTCTCAAATCATCTACTTCCATGTAAGAATGACCATTTTATTTAGTACAAACTTGATTGGAATAGGACAAAAGTGTAGAGTATGAAGCTATCACTGTACTCATAGTTGGAGTATAAAATATGTGACAAATTCGCTATTTATGAACGGATTCCTCGTTTGTATGCTGGATACATGCTATTACACGTGCCGCTAGATAAATTGTTTCTACGCCATTCTGTGCATGTAACAAATTTTCTGCCATTCTGAACAATAAAATTCCAGGAGAACATTTTATATTAGCATGTCCGAACAGCACTATTGTCCCTACTGCCATTATTATAATATCAAGTTAAACAAGTCCATATCCTCGTAGTATGCACATGTGGGGTGATAGTTTCATTGAAAGTACTTATGCACTGCAATAGGACAACATGTAACCTTCTCGTATTTAAGATACCAAATATCAAATACTTAGCAAGGAGGAATGGGCCTTTGTAACATTGAAAGTGTAAATGTGCCAACATTGTTGAAAAAGAATCTGTATAAGTTAAACTCCCCTCCCCCACTTTATCTCTGACCAGGAATTACTGGAAAAAAATTTATGCGAAAAAACTCCATGCTTTAATCCGAGAATAAAGTATTTTTAGAGAGTTTCCTACAAAATATATCACGAGCTCCAGCCCATTTATGATGATACGTTTTACATAAGAACAAAAAATTATAGCAAAATGTTACGATTCCCCATTTTATATTCAATATTTCAAAACTCTATATTTAATATTCATATTTAAATGTGAGGATCCATATATGGATAACTTTTTTATTATGATTTCATTCTTTGGAATGTAGAAATTTATGAAAAACTCGCATTGTACTATCGCGATTGTACATGAAAATCTCTTCGACTTTTGGTACGTAATATGGAATAAAAAGTTTTTATTACTAATTTTCTGAATATCTACGATAACATTATTAGATTCTGGTTTAAATTTAAAAAAATGCCATAGAATGAGCTTTTTATGTACTTGAATATATATACTACGCAAAGGCATTTGACCGAATTAGCTTTCTTGATTTGAACACAAAATTAATGATATTAACAAGACGGCTTTTATTTTTCTATTATTTTTTCAAAAGCATATTTTTTTTTAAATTCATTAATAGAACCAGCATTTTTAAATTTTTGGCATTCTATTTTAAAATATTTGGCATTCTATTAAAATAAAGAAGCTTTTGCCCAGACATCCTGTTGGTTTATTGCTTTTCTTTCCTTTGATTTTTGCTCCAACTTATCCCATAACTATTCAATGGAAGAAAAATGTGGCTTTAAGTTGTCAGTATAGCTCATCTCATAATTATTCGATGGCAGAAAGATCTCATCCTCCAGTCAAAAAGACTAAAGCAGGCAAGAAGCTTGCTTAAGAAAAACCTTCAAAACATCCTTATTGCCCTCCTTGATAAATTTTCAATTTTTATCCTTATATAGTGTTAACTTATGGGAAAAATTTGAAATCCGTAAACTTTTTTGTTTTAAGTCGCACAAATCATTCCCAAACCATGAAGTTTCTTCCACCATGAATGCTGTTGTCCATTTTCCTGTTAGACTTAAGAATTTTAAATTTTCACTTATCATCGCAAAGGATTTGGCTCCACTGTTCTATTGGCCAATATTTATTTCATCCCTTCAACCGATATTTCAATGGTCTTCCATTCCTTGAATTTTACAGCGGGCAATTGTATTCATGCGTGATTTTTGGAGCCTTACTAACCTTTAGTTGTATCTATTCAGTTGATTTAGGACCATGAGAACTAGCTTGGATTGAACATCAGACGAGACAAGAGTTTTCAATGCAGCGTGGTTGTCCAACATAATAAGATCTTTGTGATACCCTCTCTAGCACAAAACTCTATAGTATGTATTTTTGCCTGAAAAATGGATGGGAATTTACCCAAGGTCTTAGATAGACGATAATAAAGTCCGAATATACCCGCCCCAACAACCATATACATTTTAGAACCGTCTGTGTAGAAAACGAAGGCTCCTTCTTTGAATGATGGCCTCCCTCCTTCAAAGTTAAGCGCTCCGTGAGTACTACTTTGAAAGACTGGTATAAGTTAGGTTTCCTCGGCATTGCATCCGAGAGATAGTTGGCTTGTTCAAATTCTTATAGGTCCGATATAACCTTAAGATCTATAAACAGGTCACCTGGTTTAAAGGTTTTGGAATGTCCTAACCTAAGAGACCCTTAAGCTGATTCCTGCAAAGGTAGTAGGTCTAAAAGAGCTTCAAGAGATTCCTTTGCAGGAAGCGGCTTAAAGTAGTTTAGCTGACTGGGGCAAGTAATTAGGGCACCTATAATACCCAAACATGCCAGTCTTTGAACCTTACAAAGTATTGCTTAATTAGCACGTTGTTCAGCCTTAGTCCACCAAATAAGAACTGTGTAAGTAATGATGTAAAATTTCCAAGACTTCAAGATTGTAGTCACTTCTTCAAAATAGTAAAATTAGACAAATTTATTAAAAAATATTTTTTTTTCTGTATACAAACAAAAAAAAACTATGAATTAAGATTAAGTTACAAGAAATTATATAAAATATAATTAAAATATTGGTTCTTTGAATAAAGGATCAATTGAGACAATTGAGGATATAAATATAACGATAAAAATTCCAAAAATTCATATTTATTCAAATGCCTTAGACCGATAGTACGAGGGTCGTTCAATAAGTCCTTAGAAAAAGATGGAAAAAAACTGTTTTTTAAACAAAATTTTTTTCTTTTCAACATAAACTCGTCTTAGCTCTATACACTTTCCCAACCGTTTTTCCAAAATTGTTATCCCGTCCAAAAAATAAGTAAACCGTCGTCCGCCAAGCCATTTCTTCAGATTGGGGAAAAGAAAATAGTCACTCGGGGCCAAATCTGGTGAATAAGCGGGATGCTGCAACAATTCCATTCTCAATTCCATAATTTTGGCCATGGAAACAGCGCAGGTGTGCACACGCGCATTGTCCTGATGCAAGAGGATTTTTTTCTTCTTCAGATGGGGGCGTTTCTCTTTGATTTCCTCGCTCAACCGTTGCAATAACGACGCGTAATACGCTCCTGTTATTGTTTTTCCTTTTTCCAAGTAGTCGATAAAAATGATGCCCTGCGAATCCCAAAAGACCGTGGCCATCACCTTGCCGGCCGATGGCACAGTTTTTGCCTTCTTCGGAGCCCGTTCACCCTTGAAAATCCACTGTGATGACTGTCTCTTCGTTTCTGGAGTGTAGTAGTGTATCCAGGTTTCGTCCACAGTGACATATCGACGAAGGAATTCGGCAGGATTGCGATGAAAGAGTGCCAACATAGCCTCAGAGTCCACTACACGATTGCGCTTATTCTCCTCTGAGAGCAAACGCGGCACCCATCTTGCCGACATTTTTTTCACAGACAATTTTTCATGCAAAATTGAAGCGACTGTACCTTGTGATATGCCCGTGGCCTCAACTAATTCGCGCACTTTAATTCGCCGATCGTTCAAAATCAGATCGTGGATTTTGTCGATGATTTCAGGAGTAGACACCTCTTTTGTGGATGAACGGCCACGTTTAAATTCATTCACCCAATTGTAAACCGTCGCAAACACAGGTGCAGATGTGCCATGAACTGCATCAAACTCGGCTTTGATTTCTTTCGGGCTTAAGCCTTTCAAATGGAGATGTTTGATGACAGCCCTAAACTCGTTTTTTTCCATTGTTATGCACAAATAAATATCGTTAACTTTAATCGACGATAGAAATTGACCTACGCTATGGATCGAACTGAAATTTTGACAGATTTTCTGTCGATACTGCTACTTACAAAAAAAATCTTTACCGACACTACGAGCGCAATTTCTCGAGTTTTCCAAGGACTTATTCAACGACCCTCGTAGATATATGAGATAAGATAAAGATTTTATCTTTTGTGTAGCGCCACGACAATAAGGCCATGCGGCGACTCGTATGGGTTGGCGTTGCCAGAGACTGTTAAATTTTGTGTATAATTGCAAAATGTTTGAAAATAAGGGCTTGGGAAACGTATGGACCATTCCCAAGCCCAACCTTGATAAAAGGTTGCTTATCAAATAGCGAGACTGGCTTTTTGGTGTTTATCGTGTTTGTCTACGCATGGGTAATGATATGTAGTACCAATTTGTAAAGCAAATAAAGGACTTCAATTAGCATAAAATTGAAGTCCTTTATTTGCTTTACAAATTGGTACTACATATCATTAACCATGCGTAGACAAGCACGATAAACACCAAAAAGCCAGTCTCGCTATTACCAGTTTTGATCGTATTGCTTAAAATTTCTACTAGATAGAAAATCAATTCTATAGTCCTAAAAGCTGAGTATTTATTTTTGGAAAATGATTTTATTTTATTCAAATTCTTTTTAGTAATATTACAAAAGCTTCCAATTAAATAAACAGTTTATATAACGAGCATAACAATTATACTACCAACATTTTTATTGTGTCAATTCTTAAGAGTACAAATAATTTTTTAACAATAGATAATTGCATTTTTTGGAATTTATAATTTTTCTCTTGGTGAAGTAAGTTATCAACCTTTTTGGAAATTTCGTTAATTGTACAACAATTTCCATATCGTCTGTAAATATCATCCTCTAGAGTATAGACTCTGTTTCAATTGTAATATTGCGTATATTTGGAATACAAATTGAAAATGTTTTCAAATCGAATCATTAGAAAATAACATTGAAATATCAGCGATAGAAATAATAGTCGACGTGACGTGTTCATTAAGAGCAGTTTGTATACCCTCTAAAACGAAACTCTTTACATTCGCTTCATGTTCAAATGTGAATGCTTCGTTAACTGGAATTTTACCATCTATATGCAAGAGATAAATTACATTTGCATACTTAAAATATAGTACATCACATTATCTGTACAAGTAAATGGTCCTGATTCAAATTTCTATGGATCTCAGATGAATTTTACAATTTGAGAAATGCCATTAAAAATTTCCCAGGATATTTTCAAAAGAGAAAATACACTTTGGTGAGATGGGAATATCTACGACAACTTTATCAATTCCAATTTAATCTTTGTCAGATATTTTCCCACAAGAAAATTGCTTAGAACTAAAATCGGAATATGCCAACTGAAGAGTATCCAATTTTTATACTTTTTTTCATTTTTGTATTTTTTATACTGTTTTTGGTTTCACATAAAAATCCTTCTTTGAAGTAGAAAAAAAAGATTGTTCCGAAAATATTTTTCTCTTTTAGTGCATACAATATCTTATAATCTGCATTAGCGTAAACTTAAAAAAATATTAAAACAAAACTGAAATAAGTTCCATTCTATTTGAGTCGCTTTCGTTTGTAAATTTTAAACTTTCCAAATACACTTTCGTTCCCAGTTGGGGATATCTTGTTGACAATTTTGCATTTTTATAATTTAAAAATTCTTATTTTCTATTAATATAAAGAAGAAATATTGTATTCGGTTTGGATACTGTCTAAATAGATTTAAAGCAACGGATACGGTTACAACTAATGGCAAAAAGGAAGAAAATTATTAAAACTTTCGGATTATTTTTTCTAGTTTTATATTTGATAATATTAAATTCTCAAGAAAGTAATTATTTCTACTTACTATATTATTACAAAGTTTTATCTATCAAAAAGTTACTTTTAAGTTACGGACCTTAGATTAAAGAATACCTGGATAGGCCCTTACCGTATATGTATACGCAATTTTGTGTACAAATTTTTACTAGGGGGATATGACTGTCAAAAATTTTTTATGTAGACATGGCACCCACTGCAATCTATGTGTCGTAATGGAAATTTATTTAATTGCAAAAGCATAATTTATATTTATTTTAATTCACTTACTGGAAACAAAAATACAATTTAAATACAACGATAAAATAGGTCATTTTTATTTTTTGTACAATCTTTTGTTACGAAATGGAATTCTATTTTAGGTTTATTATACATTTCGTAAATATCAATCAAATGTAAACCGCCCAAATTTTGTAGACTTTCGGAGAGTTTGAAAACTTTAATTCTCCATGAAAGTGGAGACTTGGGGGTTAGCTTTGTCATTTGTGAATCCGATGTTGACAGTTCAATGTTTACCATAAAATAGTACAGTGCCGGTGTATATAAAGTGTGTGTAAGAAAGTTTATGGGACCGAATTTTTCTGTCTATTTTCCATTGCGGTTTTCATTGTGTTATAATAAATAAAGTTTATTCTTCGGTAAGCTTATTATTTAAATAAATTTGTTTTGATTACTCTATTAGACCATATTATAATGCATTTACTAAATAATATTGTTTTCATTTTTTTTTAGAATATAAGTTATTAATTATTTAAGTACATTAAATTTTTCATTTTCTAGTTTTGTTTTAAAGCATTTCTTTTAATGTTGTATAAGATTAACTTATATATTATCAAGAACTTCATGTATTGTAATGTTCAATGTAATTAATGCTTTATTTTTTAATTTAATTTAAATGCACAATGCCTATTTAAATTACCATTTCCATTCATAAACATACATTTATATTATAATTAAGGTTTTTCCATCTATGGTACTTATGCTTGTTTAAGATTAATATTTATATTTAATAAGTTGCGGTGTGGTTTGATTGCAACATAAACAAAATATCAAATTTTCTCATTTAATTCATTTTGCATTTTTGAAATTAATTTAAATTTGTACATATAATTGTTTTCATATAATCAAATAACTTGCAATTTTTATTTTTATATACTCTTCCACACTTTATAATTATGTTAAAATAAATAATATATTATATATTGAAATAAATACATATATAATATTTTCAAATAGAATACTGAGTATTGCACATGCTTATTTAAATTACCATTAATTTTGCATTTTTGGAATGGAAAATAATATTGTTTTCTTTTTTCTTAGAATATTAGTTATTAATTTTTTAAGTACATTAAATTTTTCATATTGTAATTTAGTTTTAAAGCATTTCCTTTAATGTTGTATACGATTAATATCTTATTGTGCACATAATTACTTTCATATAATCAAATAACTTACAATTCATATTTTTATATACTATTCCCCACTTTAAAAATTCTGTTTTAATAAATAATATACAGTGAAATAAATAAAATGAAAATGCATAATAAATAAATAAATATTTAAAAATAGAATACTGTGTTTTATTGCATATTTACAAAACTAATTCCATCAAACAAGACCCGCAATATTAAAAAATCTGCTTCTTTACGCATACGTGGATGTGTAAATGATATCACACATGAAAAATGGTTTTAAACGAACCGCTTCAATCGCATACTGAACTTTAAAAATTGGCCCCCAATGATTTACGCCGTTTCTGTTGTATTGCATGTGTGTGCGTTCTATGAATGTATTGCCAACAAAATTTGGACAGCATTTTTGTGTAGAGGCCTATCCAGTACTTTTTTAATCTAAGTTACGGACAATCTCAAATATTCCGATATAACTCGGATTAAAGATGGTGTTCCTCAAGATAGAATGCTTACACCCATTCTTTACAAAAATTTTACTTCAGATGCTTACTTCTTACTAAAACTCTTATAAAAAACATATCAAACTATCCAAAATTACGCATTAATCATTGAAAGGTAGTTTGCCAAGTATATAGTGAGAATTAATTAAAAAAGGATTCCTTTTTCTTAACTTTAATGGCAAAAAATACAAAAGTACGTTATTTAGAATTTTTTTTTTAGATAAACAACTCACTTAGAACCTACAGTACAAAAGACTTAACAAACATTTCCACTCCACAATACTTAAACCCATTTGGACTTACAGAATTGAACTTTGAATTTTTTTTTATGGAATAAAATCGCTTTAATTCAAAATCTGTGGTAAGATTGTTGATGCTCTTTTTATGATTATGTCAAAAACAGTGTTATAGACCATAATCTGAAAATCCTCTTTTTTTTTTGACTATTCGTTATGTTCAAATACATTTAAACATTTGAATTTTGCGCCATTTGTACGGTGTTACCAGCGTGATAGCTGACAGTTGGGGCTGGAGGCATCAGCGGACCATTCTTCTTGGAAAATACAGCTGGTCAGACAACAACAGTTCTTCCTGCTTGCTCTAGCGTCAAGATAATGTAGTTTTTGTACCTAAATTCTAAAATATGGATATGGACGATATGTGGTTTCAACAAGACGGTACCACATGTCATACAGCCCGAGAAACAATTACTTCTTATGTGATTTTTGGGACACATTTTATAAATGCTTCGTATAATAATTAGAAAAAGCTTAGTAAAATTATTGTAAAATTCTTAATTATTAATAAAAGGTAATATTTCTATAGTTACTATTTAGAATAATAATTAAAGTATAATTTCATTAAAAATTGCTTATATTAAGTACATTCATAAAACTTTTAATACTATAAGAACAGATTCGCATGAAATTTTCCTTAAATACGAGTATCTTATATCTGTTTAGTTATTTTTTTAAAATAAATGTTTAACTTTTACTCAATCAAATCGAATAATATCTTTTATCAAAAAGTTACTTTTATTATTTATTCTCTTATACATGAGTAAGAACAAACGAATATCTTCAATTATATAAGAAATTCCTTTTGGAAAAGTTTTACATTGTTCTTCATTGTTCCTTCGATAATTATCTTATTTCTTATACAATAAAACTTGACAGCTTTCTGCTGAAAAAGTTTACTATCTTTTAAAATAGATCAATTTTCTCTCTTTTTTTCATGTAAATTTTGTAATGTTATTGATTTAAAATGGGTACAGTTTTCTTTGATTACTTGTATTTACAAATAAATATGATGGCATAATTAATTCAGATAAAATTTTATATTTTAAGATTGAAAAGATAATTAAATTATTTCTTTTCGAAATTATTTTTATTTACATTATTCACATTCATACGCATAAAGTTACTCTTACGAGTATTATTTGGAAATTGAAAAGTTTTCCACGACAATACAACATTCTATGCGCCACTGTCAACCCCTTTTGCTTGTGTGTTGGAAATTAATTATAAACGGTAGACTTGAAATTATCATGAAAAGATAATGGAATAATTATTGTAGCATGTCACAAAAGTAATTTTCCAACCAAATAATATAAAACTTTTCACTCAACCATGATTCGGTAGTACCATAAATACAAGTACGAAAACCAATATTCTGTGGACGACTACGACTATATGCAAATAGAACTTTTATTGAATTATTTGTATTCCATTTAATACTTCTTTTAAGTAAACATCAATAAAATTTATTAATGGATAATAATAATTATTTACACTTCAACAGCCGAAAAGCTCTTAAAATTCCATTCTCACACGTTGTATTTATTATAATTTTCGTAAAAGCTTAAAAAACTAAGTTCATTTTGATACTTGATAAGATTAGGTCGAACCCGAACAACAAAATTTATTAGGTATTATTATAGAAATTCTATTTCTTACGGTATCTAAGCTTCATCTGGTGTCCCGCAAGGTAGCCATCTTGCTCCGTTGCTGTTTATTATTGTCTTTAATAATATAGGTCAGTTAATTAAATATTCTAAAATTCATATTGACTTCATGACATATTTGTATTTGGGAAGACTTCAAAACCTTACATAGTTGGTGTCCTTCTAATGATCTTTCAATCAACTTAGAGAAGTGTGAGGTTATGACATTTGCTAGAAGCCCCAAGATTTTTCTATAAGACGTTTACAAAAAATAACCGATTTAACGATCAAATGGGATAAAAAACTGGCTGTTATATTTCATATTAATTATATTGTCTCTCAGAGCGGCTTCATTTTAGAATGCCTAAAGAGTTTATTAAAGGAGTTCCACTGAATAGCAATATATCGACGGAGGACCTTATTAAAACTTCTTGATTGAAATGGCCACGTGATAAGGGGCATTGTCATTGTGGAGCATCGAAGTATATTCAATGTCCGACCTGACGTGTAGAATTACTATTTCTGAGACTTCTAAGCAGCTTCAATATTAAATGATTTTATTCCTTCTAAGGGTTTGGTCATAGATGGCGTAAGTGAGCGTATTAAGCTGCCATGGGCACGCCATACTTTTTTTTAAGAGTTTGGCATCTGTCAACATTAATCAGTGCACATTGTCAGCAATTTCGTATAACAATATACATTTTAACTTTGGTAATCATGTCTAGTTTTGTGCCAGAAAAAGAGCATATGCGGAAAGCTCTGGTTTCCTGCTTCAATTTGACGAATTGGGTGGCAAATTACATCGACTGCTTATGGAAGACTATGGTGATAGTACTTTATCGGAAACAACGTGCCAAGATTGCTTTCGTCGGTTCAAAGATGGCAATTTCGAATTGTGCGACAAGAAGCGTGAAAATCGGCCTAGGAAGGTTGAGGACCATCAATTGTAGGCTCTTTTGGAAATAGCTATTTCCATGTGCTTACGTGCCATGGGGAAGATTGAAAACATCGGAAATGGGTGCCGCATGAATTGGACGATACGCAGATGGAGCGACGCCAAAACACATGCGAAATCTTGCTCGCCAGACAAAAAAGAAAATCGGTCTTGCATGGGAGACACTCAACTGGGAGGTGTTACCCCACTCCGCTTATTCACCACACCTGGCTCCTTCCAACTACCACCGGTTTTCGTCGATGAGACACGCCCTCGCGGAGCAGCACTTCGATTCTTACGAAGACGTCCGAAAATGGCTTGATGAGTGGTTTTCCTCAAAAAGAAGGAATTTTTTTGGTGTGATTTCCACAAATTGCCCGAGAGATGGAAAAAATGTATAACTAGCGAGAACAAGCTTTTTGAATAAATTTATTTTTGCTTTCTATAAAAAAAAACATGTGTTTTTTGACAAAAAAACAGCGGATTTAAGCTTATACACATGGTAAAAGGGAAGATAACTTAATGAGAGTACTTTTTCGTTCTTGTTTTAAGATTTAGGAATTTATATATGGAATTATAAATAGTTCTAAGCTATGTGATAATTTGTATGATAAATACTGTATCATCTTCATAAATGTCAATAATACTCGTAGTCTTAAAATGAGATAGAATTTTATATAAAATTAGGTTTTTGACACTTCAGCTTAAATATGATACAGTTCTGAGAATTCAAACTCAACTGCTATCTGAAAATGACGTTGACAAAATTATGAATTCATCGACAGATAGTATATAGAATACACGAGGCCCTTTAGTTAAGTATTTTTTTTTATAATTTAAATAATATTCATAAAAAAATTATGGTAAAAGAATTTAACAGATTTTATTTGTACTATTAACGGTTATTGCTAGTAAAATACCACTGTCTTCAGCCCAAAATCCGCACCAAACGGTAACACGTTGTGGATGCCTTATTTCTCAATAAGCACTCGTGGATTTTTTAAGCCCCAAATGCGGCAATTTTGCCGATTAACGAAGCCATCAAGATGAAAATGAGCCTCATTGCTGAAGAATGAAAACGTGTCTGGTAACCCTAATCTGTCTGTTTTTTTTCGTTGGCAACACTATACCGCATAAATGACGCATAACTCAAATCTTACGTTAAAGTTGGTACATCCTATAAACAGTTAAAATTACTGGGATCATAGAAAAATAATAAAACTTTTCGTATTGTACGTCTAAGAAAAAATCTATTACACTTTCTTGAATGAAGAAAATTTCTATTAAACCATTTATTACTATATAAAAATCAGTGTGAAAATTGGGAAAAAGAATTTTGTCATCTTTAATAAAGGGGAAAAAAATACTTCATTCAAGAGTAATTTGAACTAGACCTACCCTTATTTGAACTCTGGAATAAAATATTCTCACTATTCATAACGATAGTCAAACACTCTACTCTTATATCAATGGGAATACAAAATCCTCAAATATCTAGAATAGCTGATGTTGGAATTTGTGGAATTTTTAATTCGCAGATAACATAGGCACGTGGAAATTACTTCTGCCACTTAATTGGATTTCTTTGCATAAGCTTTTGTCTTACAATGAATATTTGTATTCTCATTTATTCAGCGATTTTGTATAAATATTTTTGAGATTAGCAATGTGAGAGATGTGTAATAAGGGTTGTTGCTAATACTCTTTAGATTGACTTGTTAAGGGATGCGAGTAGATTAAATCAGAAATCACTGATATGATGACATTGAAGAAATTTTTCTTGTCGGATACTAAATGATGTGCGAAAAAATTGATTTTTCGCCTGAATTATTATGATCGATAAAAAATTCATAAATATTTTAATATACATACTTGATATATGTGTATGAATATCATTGCCGTTAAAAAAAATACAAACAAAGAGTCTTTCTGATCGGTTGTGATGATTAAATTGATTCAGTCATGTCATACTTTATTCCGATTTTCTTTCATTTTCAATCACATTTAAGTGACATTTTCGTTTTTTATTGAAATGGATTTTGCTTTCTCAACCGAAATAAGTATTTTCAAGTAGACAATTTTCTTAGACTTCTTATAAAATATGTAACAATAATATTCAACAAAACTTTTCATATGTTCAAAATTGAAAACTAAAGAAAATTACATTATTTCTAAATTCAAAAATCCTTTTTCCAATATTAATTTCTCTACTCCTTCTCATACATGAAAAATTTTACTATTAAAAATATAAATTCAATAGAAAAAAGAGAATATATTTTATATATTAACCAGTAATTATAATAAAAAAATATTTACGAAAGTTTATCATATACTGGAGGTATAGGAAAATTTCAATCAAATGTTGAAACTTTCAATCGAACTGAAAATCATAATGGTCTATACATGATCAGGTCACGTAATAGAACTGTTCTTCAACTTTTTGTTAAGGGAACATGTGTCTTTTTTTCGATTCTATTGATTAAATATTTAAGCAAACAAGAAAAGGAGACCACTGAAAGAGAAAACCAAATCCAATTTTCATCGTATACGAATCGTATATGTTTTTATCGGAATGATTCTAATCGGCTAAAAATATGCAGATACATGACCGCATTTGAATGAATTTCATCGACTATCTTATTCGTATCATGGACTACTTGCTCATATAAAATTCAGCATTGATTTTCATATTTGTTAGATTTTCAGTAATATACCGAATTCATTCCTGCTCATTTCTAAGGACGAAATAATGAAAATTTACTCGGTATCTATCTATCTACTTTCTGCTTAGTTGGTTCGGTTTCTTATTTGATCACAAAGGACATCAGTTTCACTGATTTGATTTTTTAAAATTAATATCATCCCTCTTATCTTTATATTTAGATAAATAGTCATTTTGTAATTATCTTTTATGTAACGAAGAAAAAAGTATTATTTTCATATCAAATGAATTTTAACAGAATACATTCAATATCTATTTTTTTTTTATGAAAACCAATTTTTATGGTAAAAATAAATTTCAAATATTATGTAAATTTGCACAAGTATTGGAAACTATTTATAATTATAAAATATTTGATAATAAATATTAATTTTTTAATTCATGACAATCGTTTTTCGTTTGTACCTTGAAAAAGTAAGAAATGTCGAAGTTTTTTGTTGATACTTTAACTATTGGACTTAATTAGGCTAATTTTTGATTATTTAATGGGTCATAATCAGGGGGGGGGAGAGTCATCATGATCATCAACCGGGCGACAACTATGAGTCGGGTCTGGGCTTGGCTGCATCAACGAAGTCCAGATGTCCTAGCTTCGCGCACCTTGGCACTACCCAGAATATGCTTGGTGTGCTGGGTAACAGCGTCGCACTATCGAAGCCAGGATTTGCTTCATCTTCTGGGACAATAAATGGAGACGCTGTAGGCTTTCCAGATAGGATCTTCTTCATCCATACAGACTAAGTGTCTAGCCCAACGCAGCCTATTGAGCTTCATTTTAACCACAAGCGAGTGGTTGTGGTAAAGCCCCCAAGATGTCGTCATTAAATAGACTCCAAAATTGTTCACACTCATTTAGGGATCCAAAAATTATTCGAAATATTTTACTCTAGAACGCGGACAACAGTTCACAATGGTTTTAGCCAAGAACCCAAGTTACTGAAGAATATGTGAGGACTGTCAAAAAGATGACACTTCGATATTATGGGCAAAATAATTTAGACTTACTAGAATAAGTTGTACTGGCTGCGAACAGTCATGTGTGGATTTTTCCCCCGTGTTGCTATTGGATGTGTTTTTTGCCATCAAATCGGATAAACGTCTTATAGTAAAAATAGTAATAAAAAATACTGGGGCTTCTAACATCGAAAGAAAAATTGTGGAACTTTGAGCCACTAAAGCCACCTTATTTGATCACAGTTCTTTATCTTCCCACGGAACAGCCATCAGGCACTACCTCGTTATTAATAGAATTATTTCTACCGTTTTCTTTCATGCTCATCCAGACGTAGTTTTTTGAAGACTGTTGTCGCAAGGATTTTGATAGCCTCCCAAGTCGTCCTCGAGTCCAATATCGGGGCTACGACATTTTCTGGTGTCTTCTATTTTCGCATTGGATCGGGTGCTGTAAAAGAACACTTGCTCTGCGTTCTCCACCATCTCGTCACAAGAAAGATACATTGGGCTGGAATCCAATTCAATGCGGTATTGGTAAGCTCAAAAAAATCCGTTTTCGTCAAAAATTGAGATACGGTTACAACGCCAAGATGAAACGGTGAGGGGGAATTATGCAAACGATTTTGTTACTTTCTCTTATTTTTTCTACCGCATGAGTCTCAGATCGCGCCACAGCGTCAAACCGGCCCCTTCCGGCAATAAAGCCTCTGCCGCTCACTGCCAGTTTTCTATTGGTATCATTCCTGCCACAACACAAATGACCACGTATGATACTGTTTGCAATGCGCAGGCCACCCTTAATGCACTTCTACTATAGACTGAGGCAACTCCACGTATGTATGTTGCTCCAATCAACCCATCCGCCAAACTGGTACAGCATACAGCATAATTTATCCGACCGCCGTTGCACACAGGGTCCTCTTCCTACTCTGCCTGGCTCCCCGAAGGTTAGGTATTAGGCGCTCCAGTACCATCATTATCCCCGCAGCCTTCCCACTAACTTTTTCGCAAGTATGTTGGGGATTAGAACAGATTGGGATGTCGGATGTGTAAGTATTGTAGAGGATGGGTGCGAGTAAGCTTCCCTGTGGAACTCCAGCCAATATTGGAGAGTTCGTTGGATTCGTTTACTTGGAAGTGTCGACTGGAAAGGAATTGACTTAGAACTAGTAAATAGGTGAAAGGAGGGATCCTCTTGATTACTCAGAATAAGCCCGGTAGTGAAACTGTATCGAAAGCATGACTTATATCAAGAAATACGCCGAGACAGTACACTTTTCTTTCTAAAGAGGATGCACTGAAATCGACAACTCAGTGGACTGTTCAAAGCAACAACCAAATTGGTGATTGCACAATATCTAGAAATAGAATTATATCATTAAATAAATAATAATATAAAATATATAAAAATAAAAATAAATCTCTTAGCATTAATATCGAGAGCAAAGTAAAAGTTGCGAAACACGAATTCATATAAAAACGTTCACTATTTAATCATTATTATTTTATTTGTAGAATTATCAAATCAGACTTTTCTTATATCAATGGAAAAGTATTTTCATAAATGTCTACTTAAAATATAATCACTAAATATTATTCTAGGTTTATTTATATTTCAAGTACTGTCGAAATATTAGGAGAATTTGTGATTAAACCTTGATGGTAGTAGAATAACGCTGACATCATAAGTATTTTCCTAGAATGTATACAAGTTCGTTGCTATCCTAAAAAAAATGCGTAAAAATATATTTTCAACTAAAACTGATTTAATTTTATAAGCTAAAGATAACATAAAAACAATATTAATTCCCTTTTATTTACATTATTATCTTTCTAAATCATCAGAACAAGGATTTAGTTTATTTTCAACTCTATTATTTTTTATCGATTCTATTTACACAAATAATATTTTTAAATATGTTCTTTTTTTCCAAAATTATTCGTTAGATCAACATTAGAATTGTGTGGCATTAAATTTATTTTGTCTTTTAGAATCTTATCTGGTTATTTCCAAAGAGATTTTCTAGGAAATGAATACCGAAGCTTTAGTTAATGTATATACAACCATCTGAATTGAATATATTTTCTTAAACAAGTGTGAGTTAGTAATTCTAAATATACTTTTAATAGGGTTGATAGTGTTTATTGTAAAAATAAGAAAATAGGCTGAAAAGGAGATGAGACTAAAATCTATTTTTATCTTTAATATTCCATTTAAAAAAACAATATAAGAACTCATTAATTTTAATAAATTCGAAATAAAGATTGTAGATATCAAAATAAAAAATTATACTTAAAAAAAATTACATCTGTAAAAATATAAACAGACAAATATATAATAAGTTGTAATAAAGAGAATTAAAATATAATTTTTGTAATGTTCATGTCAGTTTTTCGTAAATAAAAACGATTTTTAACAATACATTGGTTATGTTCATATGAGAAAATAATCGGATAAGATTTGATATTTCATTGTGTGGGAGGAACGATAAAATCCTATAGGACCAAGAAATTTACCAGTAAGTTATTTTTAAAGCTTGTATGCTTATTCTATGGAGACAGTAAGGAAAGAGGGTTTGTTGGTTTACTGCAAGTTATGTTCACTCATCCACATAACCAGACGATACATGCCAAGATAAAGTTTTGGTTTAGGATATCCAAAGGATTTCCTCAAGGGATAGCATTCATTAAAAAAATAACCAAAGAAAATCCCACAAAAACTGAAGCAAACAAAAATATATACTAACCTATCAGGGAAGTAGAAAGGATATAAAAAAATGCTAAGCCAAAAAAAAAAATTATTCATTTTACAGTTTGAAAGTTATAGTAATGTCATGTGATAATTGCTTATAAAATATATCATTTATAATACATTTTATTTAGAATAAAATTTGCCATTATATAATGTAAATAATTAAATATAAATTACAAAAGCTTGACACAGTTTTAACAATAGCCAAATTTCGTGCTTTACGAAACAAAATTTTCTTCAGCGACTAGTACCTTTTCTTGTTGGGTGCATACACCCATAAGCAAAGTAACTAAATGTGAGACTCTAAAATTACAAGACACTATGAAAAAGCTATTGTATCTATTGGGTGTATAACTTAAAAATGCGGGATTGACAACAGATGGCATAATTTTTACACATGGTTTGTGTTAATACTAACTCATATGGCATTTTGGAGGTTAAACATCTGTCATTCATTCTCGATTAGTCATTGAACGAAATAGTGTAAACAACAAAGTTTTTTTTTTGCTTCAAAAATATCGAATTTTGTACCAAAAAAGTCCCATTTGCGGGAAGTGTTGATTTACTTCTTCAATTTGAAAAAAAGTGCAGCTGAAGCACATCGATTGCTCACCGAAGCTTATCCGAGAGATGGTTTGTGCGGTTCAGAAGTGGTGATTTTGACACGGAAGACAAAGAACGACCAGGTCAGCCAAAAAAGTTTGAAGATGAAGATTTGGAGGCATTACTCGACGAAGACTGTTGTCGAACTCAAGAAGAAATTGCAAAATCACTGGGAATCACTCGAGCAGCCATTTCAAAACGTTTGAAAGCAGCAGGATTCATCCAAAAGCAAGGAAATTGGGTCCCATATGAATTGAAGCCGAGAGACGTTGAAAGGCGATTTTGCATGTTCGAAATGCTGCTTGAACGGCAGAAAAAGAACTCGTTTTTGAATCGAATCATTACTGGTGACGAAAAATGGATTCATTACGACAACCCAAAGTGCAAAAAATCGTATGTTAAGCCCGGCCAACCAGCCAAATCAACGCCAAAGCCAAATATCCATGGCGCCAAGGTAATGCTCTGTATTTGGTGGGATCAGAAGGGTGTAATCTATTATGAGCTACTGAAATCGGGCTAGACGATCACAGGCGACCTCTACCGAACACAATTAATCCGTTTGAAGCGAGCATTGGTTGAAAAACGCCCGGAATATGCGACCAGACACGAAGCCATAATTTTCCATCATAACAAAGATCAGCCTCATGTTGCAAGACCGGTTAAAAATTATTAAGAAAACAGGGGCTGGGAAGTTTTGCCTCACCCGCCTTATAGCCCAGACCTTTCCCCGTCCGACTACCATTTGTTTAGATCCATGCAAAACGCCCTCACCGGAATACGCTTCACTTCAGAACAGGGCATCAAAAATTGGCTCGATTCATTCTTGGCCTCAAAACCGGAGCAGTTTTTTTGGCGCGGAATCCATATGTTGCCAGAAAGATGGGAAAAAGTAGTTGCTTCCAATGGACAATACTTTGAATAAAATATATTGTAACAATTTTTCAAAATAAACACTCAAAGTTTGTCAAAAATCCCGCATTTTTAAGTTATACCAATACAAAAAGTAACTTTCTGATGTGCATTTTGGTTTTGAAATGGGGAAAAAGGTAGCGAAAATCGCAGCCAATTCTGAGCACTTTGGCTGCATGATAACCAATTTTTTTAATCTTAACTTGACGATCTTATTTGGGATAAAATTTATTTTTAATAAAACACAATCATAAGCTACATAACATGATACGTGTATATGATGAAGTTATTCCGCAAAAAATTTTCGCAGGACGAGTAATTTCGAAATTTGATGATGCCAATTGAGCTCAAAATTGAGCAAATTATCGCTATATAAGAGTCTATAAAAATAATATTTACGCAGATAGATTTCAAACTTTGGAGCATTTAAAAAGCCAAATCGTTCAATTAATGACCAATTTACAACTTGAAAAGTGTGAAATGGTCATCAAAAATTACCTTAAAAGGATATTAAATTTAATATATAATGGCAAAGTCTAAGCGATAAAATAAAATTAAGAATTACAAAATTGGACAATTTCAAATGAGCTTTATTTATTTTTACTTTCCGAATTAGAAAAATTTATAGATTTGCATTTATAATATATTCTCTTTTGCTATATTTTTATTGATATATTAATAAGGAATTGATTATTATATTTATATACTAAAGAAAAAATAATAAAAATATTGTAACTAAAATAGTAAAGTTCATAAAATATTAATACATAAAAACAGAGTATCAAATACCTTTTTAATTTTCTAATCACTTGAATCAACAACAAAAAAATGTTCAATGATTCGAAAGCCATTTCGTTCAATACTAAAATTTTATTTCGAAATAATATTATAATCAATTGGATTATAAGAAAATGATTGCTATAAACAGTATACTAAGAAAATAATCTTTTTTTTTTGTTAATAGAACGTAAATTTTACTGGACATATTTTTTTGTTTTATTTTTTTTATGAACTTATCATAAAGTTAAAATGAAATTAATCCAAGATAATAGCAATGCAAAAAAGGACATAAAAAAGAAAATGATATGCTAAGAGAAAATATAAAAATAAAAATCTTTTACTAACAAAATTTCGAATATAATTTTATTGGAAAACTAACATACACGTATACAAAATAAAGTAAATGTCCTTCAAATAGCGTGTTCACAATAAAAAGTGCTCATTATTTTCGATTTGAACTGAATTTCGTTTATTCCGCAGTTGGTACGATTACTGATCATTTTGGAATTTCTTTGGGAATTTTTTGTTTTTTTTTTTCATTTAGACGCTATTGGAATTGGGAAATTTTTCATGATGAAATATTTACCAAATTATCGTAAATTGACGCACGACCCAAACATGAACACGTAACAATAGCTATAACCATCTAATTATGTTGGAACCGGGCGCCAATAGCTAAAACCCCATTCTGAGGTATATGTACATATATAATATTAAATTATCCTGTGTGGGGGAATGCTATACTCGTATATCAATTCGTTTCCTCGAAAATGGCATGTTTACTTTTCTAGCTGCTGACGTGTTCATGTTTTTCTCCACCCCAAAATGTGGAGTATCCAGAGCCAACGGCATTAATAGGAAAACCTTCTCGAGCATATTTTGAAAGAATCCGTTCAGTAATTAATTCAAATCGATACGGCAGACAAGTGTTGTGCAACCTACCCCAATCCAAAAAAAAAAAGGAAAAAAAAAACAAAATTTATTTTGAATGTGTTGGTACCAAAAGTAAAATCCTGCAAGGGTTCTACAATGTTACTAACGCAATTGGTAAACTTTGTCTTTGTTCAAATGAAACCAGAGCGTCCTTCGCTGGGCCAACGACTACCACTAATCAAATATTTGATATTTGATGTAGAAAAACACAGTGTCACTTTCAAGTCTTCTGTTTTTCCTTTTACTTTTGTCGATTTTTCGGTAACATGAAGCTAGATAAGTTCAATTTAGCAACAGATTGTGTAAACAATTTGGCAGGTTTATGAACAGAATTGACAAACAACAATGCCAATCAAGAGAAATTGAGGTCCTTATTTTTTTTCT
This sequence comes from Atherix ibis, assembly GCA_958298945.1. Lineage (NCBI taxonomy): Eukaryota > Metazoa > Arthropoda > Insecta > Diptera > Athericidae > Atherix > Atherix ibis. The sequence continues at coordinate 95,053,095 of OY282607.1, read as the reverse complement.
TCTCTTCTCCCTTAAAAATAAAAACAAAAGGACGAAAAAACTTCTAGTTAAAGTAAAGATAAAAGGCTGCAAATTTTTTAAAACCTCAACTCAAACCTATGATATTTATTTCGGTTGTTCAATTAAATTTTTATAAGACTTTGATTTGAATGTGTGACTGACTATAGACGGACTGGCATAAAAGGAATGAACACATAACCTCACTTGAATGGGGCAGGCATAGAATTCTGTATGATGTGCGTTATTAAAAATTCATGTGAAAATTAGTGCATTTCAAAGTCATACAAATTGATAATAGCTTTTTCAATGAATACGATTTCAACTAGATTGTAAATAAATTATATGAAGATATAATAAAAAATTTAATATTTTACCTTACCATATTGTATAATAATAGAGGTAAATACACGAAAATGAAGATTGTTTTTATATCTGACTTTTTATGTAGCAGATTATTCGATTTTTTTGACTTTTTTTTCCTTCAATTTTTTCTTAGTAATCATTACTTGAAGCTTTTTGAAAAGCTTTTTTCAATTACTTTTGTCACATTTCTCATTTATATTTAATGAAGAAAAGATTCTTGACTGTCTGAAACGATTTTCAAGGAAATTACACAGAAAATGTTGTTATTTTATTGCAATTATAAAGCTTACTTATAAAGGTATTCGACTTTATTACATTATAATATCAGAACAATAATTAGTTGGAAATTGCAGTCAATGGCAGTATTTATTCTAAAAATGGCCGATTATCAATGATACATTTTCAAGAACTTGCAAATTGCGGATTTTAATATTGAAAAAATCCAGAATTTCTATAAGAAAATTTTAAAATCCCACTTTTTTTTGGGAAAAAAATTTAATAAAACTTTTGGAAATTTTTTATTGCAAAATATAATTTAAATTTACATTTAGATTAAAAATTACGCATAAAATATATAGCCTTCAACGAAACTTAATTATTTACATTAAAAATTAAGCATAAAATCAACTTTCAACGAGACTTGGTCCTTTTTTGACTCTTTTTTTTTTTAAAACTTAAATTTGTCAGTTTTGTTGCTAGTGCCACCTTTTTTATAAAACCATATAGAGTTCAAATAAAAATCTTTATTTTACGGAGAAATTAAATTAGTTATAGTATTCATAATTAACAATAATGGATTCACCTTCTTCATTTTTAAAGAATTTCGGGTCAAAATGTACACGAAACAGTGACTTTTCACAGAAACAATGGCCACAGTCACTCAAGCATTTTCAGAGCCCCATTAATGGTAGTTTTCATTTTTGACATATCAAAGTTTTGAAAATTGGAGCGTAGTTTTTTAATTATAAATTTATATTATTAAATGGCAAACTTTTTTCAAAATTTTTTTTACTTTAGTTTATATTTATAATGTTTATTTTTGACATTGACAGTATAATTCTTTTCTAATTACAAAATGGATAATCGGCAATTATATTTACCTGAGCAATGAAAATCATTTAAACCTTACAAATGTTCACAGTAAAACTGATTACACGAGAAAAACTATCCTTTTTTTTAAAGCGATTGATAATTCTGGATAATAATAAGAAGTGGATAATCTACCTCATACGACATCTAAAGCAGAAATTTATCAAAGAAAGGTTATGCTCTCAGTATGGTAAGATTTTGAAGGTCTTGTGTTTTTTGAGCTTCTAACAAATAAGTTAACAATTAATTTTGACGTGTACTATCGGAAATTGCACAGTTTGAACGAATTCATCGTCCAGAGCTCGTTGGATGAACGAATTCATCGTCCAGAGCCACACCCACCTTACTCGTCTGATCACGCGCCTTGAGACTTCCAATTGCTTCGCTCTTTTCAAAACTCCTTGGGTGGTGTGACGTTCAATTCAGATAAGGGTGTAAATTAGCGCCTTGTTTAAAACAGGTCCTTCTATAACCGAGGAACTATAAAGCTCACTGAAAGATGTCAAAAGTTCATCGAGCAAAATGGGCAATACATCATTAATTAATCTTTATTGTTTTTGTATAAGAAAATACATTTTTTTAAACAGAAAAAATGCATCATGACTTTTCCGTTTACTCCAATAGTTTATTCGATTTATCTAATTTTAAATGTCCTTCGCTCGCTTCTACTGCATCTGATCAAATGCGATCAGATGCAGTAGAAGCATCTGATCGCATTTGATCAGATGCAGTAGAAGCGAGCTACTCAATAGCAGTTCTTATTGATGCCATTACTCGTTGTTGATTGTTCGTTGCGCGTTGCTTTTTGTTCGTTTGTACGCTGATCGTTCGTTCGTTGTCCGGATTGATACATCATCACGTTGGGGACAACAATTTTAGGATGCTTCGTCTTACTTATTTTATACATTTTTCAATTTTTTTTTGTATAATTTACAATGCATCGATAAAAAAAGCGGTTTCGAATATTAATTATCATTTTTATTAATCGCTAAAACGGTTTTGTAACTTTTTGTAAAAGCATTTGCGTCGCTATTTTCACGTTCGTTCGATGTATCGACCTGTTAAAATTGTTTTTGAAAAGTTTTCATTTAAAAAAAAAACGCACAGTCTACTACTTTGTTCACTATATTACCACAAATCTAAATAGTTCTTTCTTAATATAAACACAAACTATATATTTAAAATGTATATATATTTCTCATTTTAAATATATAGTTTGTGTTTATCGATATAAAGAAGATAATTAAAAATAAAATTTATTTGCAAAATTTACTAAACTAAATAAATATCAGGTGTATAAGCTTAAATCCGCTGTTTGGTCATAGATGGCGTGAGTGAGCGTATTAAGTAACCATGAACAGGCCATGTTTTTTTTATGAGTTTGACATCTGTCAACATTAATCAGTGCACATTGTCAGCAATTTCATATAACAACATACATTTTCACTTTGGTAATCATGTCCAGTTTTGTGTCAGAAAAAGAGCATATGCGGGAGGCACTGCTTTTCTGCTTCAATTTAAAGAAATCGGCTGCCAAATTGCATCGAATGCCAATGGAGGCCTATGGTGACAGTGCTTTATCGGAAACAACGTGCCGAGATTGGTTTCGTCGGTTCAAAGACGGCTTGAACGATAGGCAGATGGAGCGACGCCAAAAAACATGCGAAATCTTGATTGCCAGACAAAAAAGAAAGTCGTTTCTGCATCGGTTTGTGAAAAGTGGATATATTTCGAGAATCCTAAAAACAAGAAATCGTGGGTTGATCCCGGCCAACCATCAACATCTTTCCCAAGATCAAACCGCTTCGGACGGAAGACGATGCTGTGGGTTTGGTGGGATCAGCAGGGTATCGTCTACTATGAGATGTTGAAACCCGGTAAAACTGTTAATGCCCACCGCTACCACCAACAACTGATCAAATTGCACCGTGCTCTCCGTGAAAGATGGACGGATTATCAACAAAGACATGACAAGCTGATTTTCCTCCACGACAACGCACCATCGCACACGTCAAAAATGGTCCGAAACTACTTGGTGACACTCAACTGGGAGGTGTTACTCCACTCCGCTTATTCACCAGACCTGGCCCCTTCCAACTATCACCTGTTTTCGTCAAAGGGCCACGCGCTCGCTGAGCAGCACTTCGATTCTTACGAAGACGTCCGAAAATTGCTTAATGAGTGGTTTGCCTCAAAAGAGAAGGATTTTTTTTGGCGTGGTATCCACAAATTGCTCGAGAGATGGAAAAAATGTGTTGCTAGCGAGGGCAAGTACTTTGAATAAATTTATTTTTGCTTTCGATGAAAAAAACATGTGTTTTTTGACAAAAAACAGCGAATTTAAGCTTATAGACCTGGTAAATGAGAAGATAACTTTTGGCATAGAGTAAAAGTAATAAGAGTACTTTTTCGTTCATGTTTTAAGATTTAAGAATTTAGACATGGAATTATAAATAGGTTTTAAGCTTATACACATGGTACAAATATGAATTGAATTGGTATTTTTAAAAATAAGTAATTTTTTGTTTGTTTGTTAATTTATAATATTAATTGAATTGGAAAAGAAAACTCTGGAAAAATAATTAATATAAATACAATTTCTAATATAAAATTCCTTTTGAATACTACAAACTCTCAATCATAAATTTAACATAAAATACATTTTATTTAATTTGAAATACAGTTTTCCCTACACTTTATTTTAGCTAGAATTGAGTTTTGATTATTTGCAGATCTAATAAGCATAGAAAAAAAATAAAAACAAATATTTATAATATTTCTCTATTTATTGTAAATATAACAATCGATTTTGAATTGCTATTATGGTTTTTTTATGAAAGCCAATTTTCAATTTTTCTCCACAAATAAATGTATTCGTTGTAATATTGCGAAATCGATTACTTCCTTTCAATAAAATTTTACAGGTAAATATTTTTATTTATTTTGAAAAGAAGGAAGTATGTAAATAAACGTTTCACTATATAAATAGTATTTTATGAGAGAGTGCCATATCCTCGCCAATATATACCATATACTTACCAATCGCTCTTATACTCACAAGGAGTACATGCATTGAAAATGCAATCGACTTTAAGTACATCCACCCTAAAAGTAAATAGTTATAAAGAGGAAAAAAACTTATTTCCTTTTAGCGATGATATCTTATGATAATATTGAAATAAATTGAAATAGCATACTTCGTAATGGTTTTGCGTAAAGTAAATATATCAATTCATATTCTATACCATTTACACCATATTCAATCTCGTATAGTGTTGAGAATAAGATAATTTAATGGTTTTGCGCATTTCACCTTAGAAAATATTTTATATCCTTTCAAAAAAGTTTTTTTATAAGGAGACATATCAGCATATGTAAGAATTTAAAAAAATATATATTTTATATTATTAATAATTTTCCGTTATTAATAAGAAACATAATTTGAAAATTGAATTTTTTAATCCCATTAATTATGTCATTCATTCGACAATCAGGTATGATGTCCTTTTGCGATTAGTATATATTCAGTAATATTATCATACTGGCACTTAATTTACATCTAATCAAAAATCCTAAATAGTCAGAAATAATTTTTGATAATCCTTTAAGCTGCTAAATATAACAATTTATATGACTGAATCGTATTTTATATACTAAAGCATTACATAAGCTTAGATAATACCAGCTTAATGGTAAAATTTCACATTTCATCTGTGATATACTATTCGGTGATTAATTTTCACCGGATTACTTTTCAATGGATTTTATACTCTCTGTCACAGTACATATATGTACACGTATATAGTATTTAGAAGTGAATATGGTATAATTATTTCAACAAATACCATATTCTAAGCTGATTATATCATTATTAATTTTCAGAAATAAGCTTTTTTTCTAGTTCAACATAATTGGAAGTTTTTTGATTATCCACTATCAGTTAAAGTTTTTTATTTTTACTTCAAAATCCATCAGTTTTTAATAATAATTTGAATCAAACTATGAGATCAGTCTGATAAGTCAATAATAAATGCCAAAAATGTGATTGATATTTGCAAAAATTACATAGTAAGCAGTTCAAAATAACGTATTGGAAGGATCTTATATAAAATTTTTGTTATAACAAAGCTATTGGTATGATGGGTGCTGCCTTTACTAATACTTGACCAAAAACATATTCGTACAATATGTTTAAATGAATGTTTGGACATTTTTAGAGATGATCCTAATAATTTTTTGCATCAACTCATAACGGTTGATGAAATATGGATTCACCATAACACATCAGATACCAAAGTAGAATTAAAACAATGGACTTTTAGCGCCAAACGGTTCTACCGACAAGAAAGCTTTTAGCTACTGATTTCTGGGATGCACAGAGTATACTCTTTATTGACTATTTTAAAAGACAAAAAACGATAAAAGGATAGTATTGTATAAAAATTCCCTTTTATCATTTGAGTAAGATCAGTTGAATATAAAAATCAAGACAAACGACAGCATTTGGCAAAGAAAAAGGTCTGTACAGATATGCCAATGAAACGGCAACCGTAAAATTAATAGAATTATGTTATGAATTAATTCTCCACCCAGCGTATTGTCTGAATTTTTCTACCCTGATACTTTATTCTATTTTTAAATACGAAAAAACGGCTTGGTAAAAAGTAATTTGTCTCAAATTTTGAGGTTAAAACCGAAACTGAGGCCTAATTTACTGAGTTTAACAAATCGTACCACATGAATGGAATAAAAGAGTAAGACTATCGGTGGGTGTAATTTATTAAGCTTAAAATAGATTAATTTTTATTAAATAAATTAATTTCTTAAATCATTTATCACTGACTTATCATATGCGATTCGTATATTTACAAATCGATAATTTTTCAAAATTTCAACGATAACTTTTTAAATTAAAATTTATTTACTAAAATAATAATTTTAGCTTGATCATATTTGTGTTCACTTTAAAGGATTATTTTGTATTATCTACTTTATATCACTATAATATTATTTAAAAAAAAAAGTAAAATTAATATTTGTTAGAAAAAAAAATTATTTTTCATTCCTTATACCACGGCATATACATATACCCATTTCGATTCTTATTTTATTTAAATATAATAAAATTTTATAAAATCAATATCAGATAAAAATAGGTCGACTTTTGTAGAATCATAAAGTCCTTTAACATAGTCTAACTTGAAATTGTGAACAATCAAGTGGAATTTAATGAAAATTGAAAATTTTCATATACTCACTTGGTTGACAATAAAAAGTTATTTGAATTTTAGGGTAAATTGTATTTAAAAATGGGAATTTCCTACTTTTAAATCGAAATATTATCCTCTCGAATAATTTTCATATCAAAATAGCTTTTTGATTTCAAGCGGTACCTACGCTCACTATAAAAGCATCCATTTGTGACCTTAGAAAAAATTTTATTGATAAAATTTCATCAGATTTCTTAATGTAAGTTGTTCGTTTTTTTTTTTAATCACAATGTAAAATAAACCGCTTAAATTACATGAATTTTTTAAAAAAATTTTTGGATTTAATGACTTTAGGTACACGTACCCGGTCACAAATATAGCTTAAATACCATTCAAATTATTCAAAATAATTATTCTATTTAAAAGACGATGAAATATTTATTTATTCTAGAAAATAATAAATTATTCATTTCTTATCATTTTCTATAAATTTCTTGACTATTAAATTTTTAACGAATTATTCCGAATAATGAATCTGTTTGTAAAAGCAAGCTAACATTAATCACTAACATAAATTACCTTTTGAAGAAATACAACTAATTCAGCTTTTCTATTTCCCAAATTATTTTCCATTAAATCTAAATGGAACTTTTCACAACATCTTCAGTTCTGAGCATAAGCTATGAAATAATTCATAATTTTGTTGATTGGTAACATAACAACTTTGACATGAAATATATTCTACATAATTAATACCTTCCATTGGTGCTTCTATTTTATATTAGAATATTTCAAATCTCCATTGATGAGATGGAGATCTATTTGGTTTTACTTTTTCTTCCTTTTTTGGAAAAGTCCTCCATTTAAATATTGTATTTTATTTTACGATCGTACATTATAATTGGGAAAATCGTTCCCTACAAATATTGCCATTTCTAGAAAATTATTTATTCATAAATTTTAGAATATTTTACTTAATTTTCTCGAATTAAAGGATGTGACTTTCAGGCGGAAACGATATTAAATCATATATATTACCAACTCCATTGTGAGGAGTTATTTCATATAATCAAAGAAAATATCGAGTAATTTTAGTCATATTTACAATTGTAAATATTCATAAGCAAAATATTGAAGTGTCGATAGAAATACCTAATATTTAAGTAGAAATCAATAAATTTATCCTAATAATTCGAACATGATTTATGAAAATCCTTAGAAGGTGGAAAGAATTAAGAGTTCGAAAGTGAAAATAAACGCCAACAGTATACTTGTACAACAACTTATGAATAATAAAATAAGAAACAATCGTTTTAGAAAATCTTATGGAATGTGAATTACAAATTATTGGATTTCGTATGTTGTCGGCAAATCTTGGGGCGTGATTAACATCAATCAATCGTTTATGAAATGTCAATCAATTTTTTTTTATTTTCAGCGATTTATCAAAAATAATATTCAATATTATCAAATTTTTTATATTATATATAAATTAGAAAGATTTTTATTTATAATAATTCCAAAAAAATTTTATGTAAACAATATAACTTAAAAAATAAAACTCCCAAAAAATTTTCAAAAAATATTACTTAAAAAGGTTTATTTAGAAATTATTGCCCAATCAATATTTCTCAAAAAATTATTACGTAAAATATATTGCTTCAAATTTTGTAACATTAAAATAATATTTTTTAACATCTAAAAATATTGCTTATTAAAATGCTCAAAAGTATTGCTCAGAAATATTGCCCTAAAAGTATTGATAAAAATTATTGCTCACAGAATATGATATAACTCGAAAAATATTCATCGATAAATAGTTTCCAAAAAATGTTGTCCAAAAAATATTCTACAAAAACTATTGCTCAAAATATTGTTAAAAAAATATTGCTCGAAAGAATGCTTAAAAGATATTTCTCATAAAATATTCTTATTAAATAAAAGTCCGAAAATATTACTTAAAAAATATTGTGCAAAACAATTACTCAGAAAATATTGCAAACAGAAATATTGTACAAAAATTATTGCTCAAAAATATTGCTCAATAAATATTTAAAACTTACTCAAATAAAATTCGAAAAAATTTTATAATATTTTTATAAAATTTGCTTACAAAATATTTGTTCAAGAAATATTCTAAAAAAAATTTTGATCGAAAAATATTGTAAAAAAAAGTTGTTCTGCCAAAATTATTGCGTTGAAAAATATGTTTTGCGAAAGATTTATTGAGCAATAATTTGATGGTAATATGATTAAGCAATTTTCTTAAATATATAACTAAAAAAATTATTTCCAAAAAACTACTGAACAGAAAATTTTGCCCAGAAAATATTTATTTCAAAAGTTTGGCTTAATAAATTTTTGTTCAAAATATGTTCGACAAAAAATTTTAATAAAAAATCAGTGCTAAAAAATATTACTCAAAAAATACTGCTCAGAATATAATATTTTATGTTCTGAATAAAAAAGAAAATGGTGCTCAGAACATAATATTTAAAAACTACTGCTAAAAAAAATTGCTCAAAAAATATTACTTAAAAGGGATTTTCAAAAAAATATTTTTCAAAAAATATTGCCCTAAAAAAAAATTCCCACAAAAAAAATTGCTCATAAAATAGTACAACCAAAATTTTAATCAAAAAAAAAATTTTGCGAGAAATGCTCAAAATTTATTGCTCTTAAAATATACCCAAATAATATATCGTAGTAAATATTGCTGAAAAAAATAATTTTATGAAAATATAAAAAATATAGCTTACAAAAATACTCAAAAGATATTGCTCAGAATATATAACCTAGAAAATGCTACTCAAAATTACTGTTAAAAAAATTTTCCCTAAAAAAGGTACAAAAAATAGTGCTCAAAATAGAGTGCTAAAAATAAATTGCTCAAAAAATATTATTAAAAAGGGATTTTCAAAAAAATATTTCTCAAAAAAGAGTGCTCACAAAAAAAAAATTGCTCATAAATAAACACAACCAAAATTTAAAAAAAAAAAAAAAATTTCCGAGAAATGCCTAAAATTTACTGTTCTAAAAATATACCCAAATAATATATCGTAGTAAATATTGCTGAAAAAAATAATGTTATGAAAATATAAAAAATATAGCTTAGAAAAATACTCAAAAGATATTGCTCAGAATATATAACCTAGAAAATGCTACTCAAAATTACTGCTAAAAAAATCTTACTCTAAAAAAGGTACAAAAAATAGTGCTCAAAATAGAGTGCTAAAAATAAATTACTCAAAAAATATAAAAGGGATTTTCAAAAAAATATTTCTCAAAAAAGAGTGCTCACAAAAAAAAAATTGCTCATAAAATAGTACAACCAAAATTTTAATCAAAAAAAAATTTTGCGAGAAATGCTCAAAATTTACCGCTCCAAAAATATACCCAAATAATATATCGTAGTAAATATTGCTGAAAAAATAATGTTATGAAAATATAAAAAATAAAGCTTAGAAAAATACTCAAAAGATATTGCTCAGAATATATAACCTAGAAAATGCTACTCAAAATTACTTCTAAAAACATCTTACACCAAAAAAGGTACAAAAAATAGTGCTCAAAATATAGTGCTAGAAATAAATTGCTCAAAAAATATTATTTAAAAGGGATTTTCAAAAGAATATTTTCAAAAAATATTGCCCTTAAAAAGAGTGCTCACAAAAAAAATTGCTCATAAAATAGTAGAACCAAAATTTTAATCAGAAAAAAATTTTGCGAGAAATGCTCAAAATTTACTGCTCTAAAAATCTTACTCCAAAAAAGGAACAAATAATATTTCTCAAAAAAAAAATTGCTAAGATAATATTATTTATTCAAAAGGAATTGCTTAAAAAAATTGCTTGAAAAATATTGTTCAGAAAAAATTTTGTTGAATAAAAATAGAAAAATATTGCCCAAATACGGTTTAAATTTTCTTAGTAATATTGATTTACTAAATTCCAATGAAAGAGGAATAATACTCGTATCTACCTTAAAACCATTCTTTAGACAAAAAATATTTCGTGCAAATAGAAAAAGCAACAGAAAAATAAAGGAATATCCGGAAGTAATACATTTTCATCATAGCAGAGATTACAGTGGTTTAATTTCCTCTTCCCTGTAGCTAATGAAAAATGGATTTTTTTTAAAAGTACTTATCAGTATAATAAATTTTAATTATAGAATTTTAAAAATGGAACCTTGAAAATTATTTCATGTAAACGTGTTTCATTGAAAATATTATATAATTTTTTTTTTCAAAATAAATTTTCCTCTAAAAAGAACAGAAAATATTTTTTTTCTCGATTGAAACTATAGTTCATCTTTTGTTTTCTAAGATACATTAAGTCTTGTGAGATTTACTAAATTTATAAATACACTATCAGAAATTTAATAGGAAAAAGAAGTATTTTTGACAGCCTTAGCTAAATATTGATTTCTCACTCGAAAGATAAGCATGAATATAATATATAATTTCTATTATCTATTCATTTTCAACCCTTTTTATCTAATTTATAATTTTATCAAAAGACAAATGGGTAAATTCTTAAACACCTTGATTGTAATAAAAACCAAACATATCCTTTATATAGATGAAATTAATACCCAAAGGACAAAAGATGTCCGAATAACATAGACACACGTATACAAGATTAAGTAAACAAACTTACCTTTTAGAAGAATCTGGATTATAAAGGAATCTATAAGATAATAAATTCGTAAATAGAGAAAACTGTAAGCCGAAAATATCAGGAAATAAAATTAGATGCCTTTGGCGACAGACTATCGTTGGTAGTTGGTTTCTACCTAATTCGAAAACAATACGTGAACGTCTATAAGAAGGTTGGATTTTTGGTGAATAACAGATTTTATTTCATCACGAAATATTAATAATAAAAAACGAAAAAATCATCTGATGGATTTAATGATAGAACCATAAAGTGTGGCAGCAACCATTCGTATCAGATCAGAGGCTATATTGTACGAGTACTTGTAATCATCACTTTATCAAACATTGATTTTGTTCATCACCTCAATGACTTCTATTATATATTTTGTATGTGTACATACATGTAAGGACTAAATGGCTGAGAGCTGCTGCCTACACATACAGTATAATAAATATTCTCCAATCTCTAAATATGCTATAATACGAGTACTTATAGCATATATGCAAGAAGATGAAATGCTAAAATAAATCTATAAATAAAACCATCACCTTATCGAATATTTACTGATCATTTGAATTTTATGGTAATTTTTTTTATATACGGCATTTTATGATGAAATTACGCCAGGAGCAAACGCTATGTTAGTATGTGAATGTGTGTTTAAAATTGAGGATATAAAAATAGAATATATTTTGTTTTCCGATTAAACTACTACGTAATTTTATTCTATCCTGTTTACTATAAAATTTATATAAACAAATTTGTAGGTGGTGTGGGGAGGGGTTGGTGGTAGCCCGTGACATTTACGCCAAGCTTTTGATTGTATAATTTTCCAAAGCGACACATAAGAAGTATACGGACAAAAAATAGAAATGATATAATTATGCAAGCAATTTACTTTATGTCCGTTTTTTTTTCTTCTGCCTATTGCACGAAACAGGCAAAACTTGATTAAGGACGATATGCGATTTCCTACTTGAGAAAAAAAACAACAACAAAAAATGCAAAAAAAAACAAATTTCTGAATGAATCTATCCTAGAAATGTGTAGAATCTATGATGTGAAAAGAAAACAATCTCAGATCAGTCGAATATCTTTTACTAAATAAATATGAGTCTAAAAATAGAAAACTAGGTCACAAGGACATACATAAAAATATTTCTTTCTGCATGACTAATTTCGCCACTATCGTCCCCTATTTTTCTACTGAAATGTTCTGTGATTTTTGATATTTTCGAATGTTGATAAAAAAGCTGAAATAACTTTAATATCTTCAATAACAAAGTCACTTTTCACGGCCACTATATATTAAGAAAATAATCAATAAAATTTAATAGAAAATATGAATTCCTTTTTTCCTTTTTTCTCTATTAAATTTGAATGTAAAAAATTTGTATTCTTAAAAAAAAAAATGCACCTGCTATTACCTAATGATAAGTGACCTTTCAGATGAATGCTGATAATATATTTTTTAAAGGATATTTTACAATTTTATTATATGCTTTCCGTTCTATAAATAAATTTACATTCGAACAATTTATATTTAATTGAAAATTGATATTAGAAAAAAATATTTATTTAAAAAAACCACTTTTAATAAGAAATGCGTTTTCTTTTGCTTATTACCTAATTTACCAAAAAATTTAAGTTGATATACATGCACGTATATACTATGTTAGGTTAATCAACTGTATATGCTTAATTATTGAATTAAAAAATGTTTGTCTATTATTCTGACTAAATTTGATTTAAAAAAAAATTAATCTAAAAGATACTTTTATCTTAAATAAAAATTGTAACTGAAAAAAGGAAATAAATTTCGTTAATTTATTAAACTACATATAAATTCTAATAGATAAACTGTCAGGAGAAAATAAATAAAAAAAATTTGCTAAAAATAGCGATGATAGTAATAAATTTTTTTCATTAAACAATCTTTTTTAGAATAAACTTCACAAGGGTTAGGTAATATAATTTCATTAATTAAATTTATATCTGTTATCCTGATATTAAGATAAAAATATTGTTTTTTTGGTTATAAACTATACCAAAAAAGAATTCGTACTTAGAATAGTAAGCAAATCATTAGAAGTGAATTTTGTATAAAAAAGTATTTCTGTCCATACTAAATATAGTCGAATAATAAGAAATTTAAAAAAAAAAAATACGTCATTTACATTCTGATAGAAATTACTGCCGATTAAAATTTATGCAATTAAAAAAAAATTAATTTATGCAATTAAAAAAAAAAAACTTGTAACTCTCAGTCGCGAAATATTATGACATAACCTAAATAGAAGGTGTGTTCTTAAAACTGAATTTTTTGCAATAATTTTATTTTATTTTTAAACATTAATTTTATCTCCTTTAAGGTAGTTACTGCGGCCGGTTAAACATATATTGGTGGAGGTGTTGTACCCACTCTTCAGAGCAGTCAACTGGAATCGCCTTCAGATCCTGTACAACCCACCGTTGGATGTTATCGATTGCAAGTAGTTAATTATCTTGGGGAATAAAGAAAGTCACGAGCAATATGATGGGATAAATAGGGGAAGGAGGGGCTACAAAACCATAGGTATCCTTTTTTCTGACATAAAATCGTCAATGGAGAAAGTCATGTGACAGGGGGCATTATCATAGTGGACCATTCAAAGTTCGATCTGACGCTAAAAATCCTTTTTCTGAGCTTTTGAAGGACTTTCTTTTTTTAAAATTGGGTAACAGTTAGTGCTGGAGCCACAAAAGCCCTCAATCATTCCATATTTTTATAAATTTTCGATACTGAAGGCCTGCTTGAGCAAGGTTTATCTTCCACTATTAAATGCCTTTAAACACCAAAAAAACTTGTGCTTTAAAAAAGGCTTGTTGTAGCTTTTCGTAAGTCAGTTTCGCAGTTTCTCCATTCTTAAAACAAAACTCGCTGGCACATTGTTGTTCTAAATTTTCCTGTTCTACTTTGCTTTTTGCAAAGTGGATAATTTTGGGTGTAGATCCATATCATAGGTTCCATACCAGAAGTGGCCTATGGGTCTTGGCGAACCTGCGGTCCTGAACTGGTCTTGCAGTGCCAGCAAATTATAAGGTTTTCTTACGATGTCGCTTTGAGTTAGCTCTTTCAGTGAAGAGTAATCACAAGATACTCCTTAAAGCAGGACTAACTGATACCACGCGGATCGGGAACCCACAATGGTTCGTCCGCCGTGCCCGCCCATGGTGAGGAGCCTTTGGCTGAAACGTTGGTAGTAGTGGTTATCACCTTAGGACTGCAGCTGAGGGATGGCAGAATCTTGGGTACAATCACTGCAGATGACAGTAGAGGTTAAGATAGGCCTTGCCTAATAGTTGGAGCTGGTTTATGATGGACGAGCTGGTTTATAGGCAGGACCAGACGGTTGCACAAATATGCGTGCAGTAATTAGCGACCTATTTACTGGTTGAGGCCGCCCACCATTGGAATTGATGTAAGATTGAATATTTGCCTGCTCCGTGTGTGGGATACGAAATATTTTTAAAAAGAAGAAGAAGAAAAAGATAAAAAAGATGATGAAGAAGAAGAAGAAAAGGAGAAATCTTGAGAAAATGTTACATGCATGACGTGGGTCAAGCCATAGATCAAAGAAGAATTCATTGGAGTGACGCCACCTTGGTCGATAAAGCTGAGCTGGCGAAATCCATTAGTGGACAGATCCATTTAGTGCGTTCATTGGGCGTATCTTAATCCCTATGATCATAGGCCGCACATGGTATTATTTTTAAGGATACATATGCAACGTTAAATAATATTACACTAATGTTCCACTTTACTGTTATGTATTATAAAAATACACCATCACTTATCATGCTCTATAGAAGGAATACGAGGCCTGTTCAAAAACAGGCGTTATGTTGGTACTCATGTCTATCACTTAAGCCGACAAGTTCGGCCATTTTAAATGTTCAGTTAATTTTTGACAGCTGCTTTGCTTGCACGTGTTTTGGCTCGTCTGCGATTCCGACCAAAAACAGCTTCGCATTAACATTGCTAAGGAGCTGTTGGACTCTGTCCGCGACCATCCAAATTTGCTATAAAGTATCATAACTGGTGACGAATCATGGGTTTATGGTTATGACGTGGAAACCAAAGCTCAATCATCCCAATGGAAGCTGTCGCGTGAGGCAAGACCGAAAAAAGCGCGCCAAGTTCGGTCGAATGTGAAGGTTTTTCTTACAGTTTTCTTCGATTGCAGGGGCGTGGTATACCATGAGTTCTTGCCACAGGGCAGAATGACCAATAACGAATATTACCTGCAAGTAATGTGCAAGTTGCGCAAAGCAATCCGCCAGAAACACTCGGATTTGTCGAAGAACAAAAATTGGCTTTTGCCATTTTTGGCCCAAAACAACACACTAATAATGCCGCAGCCACAGTATTTCCCAGATCTGGCCCCCTGTGACTTTTTCTTGTTTCCGAAGCAGGAGCTGAACAAGATCACAAAAATGATTTGTATAATATCTGGTGAGGATTACTTCGAAGGGGACAAAATAGATATTCATTAATAAATAAATAATTTTTCAAAAAACACTAAATTTACGATACTTTTTAAACAGACCTCGTATATCAAAACACAACCTACCCACGAGTTTTGTATCTTTGTTGGTGGAAACATTTTCTGACCGCTCACCGGTTGTACTAACCTAATTCAGCGCAACAGCAAAATACTTGCAAATTTTTTTTACTGGAGGCTTAGTAAATATTTCTGCACTGGGAAAAATCCCTACCGCTAACAATGAAAACTTCAATCGCCTCATAGTGAACGAGAGGGACTAGGTTGACTTTCTTTGCTCTATAGGATCATGTCATTAACGGACGAAATGGAGCCTTCAGGAGGGGTTTACTAGGAGGGACAACAATGTTGCCAGATCGCTCTCACTGATGACTGTCTCATTACTTTTCTGTCATACCTCTTATAATATTGTTAAATATGAATATTTTTCATCCGCATAATATTGCCAAAAATAATTTACATTCACCCTCAATTTTACTCTCAAAAAAAAAAACTAATTAATTTAAAAAAAATCTATTTTTATAATAAAATAAAAAAATTGATCTATTTAATTCTCTTAGCTATACTGTTAATGAATAATTGAGTGTAGGATTAATTTTTGAATTCCCAATCGAAAAATATCGCATGTCCTATGGCATTAGTGGTAATTGTCTTTGTGCAAATACAAACTACAAAATTGGCCATTACTATAGCCACAGCCATCACTATCAGTACCACCCATTTGATGTTTTCAACTGAATAAAATAGAACGTAAATTGCCACAAATTAATTTAATTTAGTGCTTTTACGTGATGGCATTAGTTGATAACAATTTGTTGCGCCCCAACATCTTCAATTTTCTATTGTTGGTTGTTTTTTTCCCCCCACCCCCTACATCGGTTCCAGCAAAAGAAAAAAACAAACCTTATCGACAAGAAAAATATAATAACTAGTTAGATACTGTTGTTTATTCAACCACCAATCAACGTGTACTATTAGGAATAATTCAATTCGATGGAATAGATTTAAGGAGCTGCTAATGTAACGACGATCTTTTTTTAGAGATTATTCTATTCTGTATTAGTATCTATCTATTAAGGTTGACCCAAGCGCATGTATTATTTTTTGATAACTAATGGCCCACTTAAGAGTAATATTTCGGCTTTACTAGTGTCTAGATCAATATTGGTACAATAAAAGAAACTCAACTCTTAAGCTGACTAAAGTGACGAAAATTTCACAACGATTTTATTAAAGAAAAAAGAAAAACGACAATAAATCGAAAAATAAAACAATCGCTAAAACTCAATAAGCAATCCTTAAAAAAACAGCACTACGAACAAACATTTCCGTAAATTTTGCTTGCTATTGAATTAAGAAATTTCCTTAATGGAGTTTATTCTTCCTTCCAACGATGCTGCATAATCTTCACTTTGCAACCTATCTATTCAATATAGACAATATCTTAAAATCCATCCAGCTGTAGTTGTTGTTAATTTATAGAAGTGATTCACAGATAGTATTAGTATTTTCATCTTATTTCTATTTTTCTTTCTAAGTCGAAGCCAAGACTAGGTTATAATGTCGGTTTTTGTGCACTTCGACAAGAGACAATCTATTTAAGAATCGATTTTTTTTCTTTTAGAAATCAGGAAGTATGGATACAGAAAAGATCAAGGACTAGAAATCGAAAATAGCAAAAATCATTTCTATACATTAGACCAGTATTGGTGTACTGTACTATCATCTATCGTTCTTAGTTATTTCCTTACCGGATGATTTTGTTCGCTTCCATTTTGGCCGTTAGATATTTTATGGAATAATCAATGATAAATGGCCAATTTCGTAGAATTATGACTCCTGTTGTGCTGCTTCGACAATTTTTCTTCTCTATTAATAGCAGAAACCAATGAATTTTCTAGAAATCTGTTCGTAAGTGGTAATAATATACCAAACGCAATATTACACAAATTGTATTGCCCTATTGAGATAATATTAAAAGGAGAAAATTGCAATTAAATGCACAAGTGATGAAAATAAAGCTTGAAAAATATTCTTTGCAATTTTTATTTTGTGACTTTTAATTTAATGCGGTAATGGATAGATACCTTCAAAAATAAGAAAATTATAAGATAAAACTAAAAGAAAAATAATGATCAAATATCTACGCGTCTTTAAAATTTAATTTTAAAAGTAAAATTTTACTCGAAAATATTGTTCAAAAATAATATTGCTGAAAAAATAGTACTCAAAAAATATTACTTTAAAGAGATTTTCTAAAAAATATCACTAAAAAAATATTATTTATAAAATAATATTCAAAAAATTTTGCTCAAAAAATATTATTAAAAAAAAAAAAATATTGCTAATAAAATATTACTCAAAAAGAATTAATCAAAAAATATTGTTCAAAACATAACATTCAGAAAATACTGCTAAAAATTGTTGCTCCAAAGAAATTGCTCGAAAAATATTACATGAAAAAGATTTTACACAAAATATGTCCAAAAAAATATTGCACTAAAAAAAAAAAACGCTGCTGAAGCGCAATGAAATCCAGTCGTTTCTAAAGCGATGAAAAATGAGAAAAATACAAGAATATCGTTCAATAGAAATTATGGAAAAAGAAATATGAACGATCGAAAACTATTTCAAAGACAGGATTGATGACCAATAAGCAAATCAAAAAATTACGCTAAACTATTGACAAAAAACGGCCCACAATGGATCAATAGAA
This sequence comes from Atherix ibis, assembly GCA_958298945.1. Lineage (NCBI taxonomy): Eukaryota > Metazoa > Arthropoda > Insecta > Diptera > Athericidae > Atherix > Atherix ibis. Next base: position 95,034,512 of record OY282607.1, on the reverse strand, counting down.
ACGGCTTTCAAGAGAGGCCTGCAAAAACCACTTAATTCAGATTATTAACCAGAAACAACAGAAGTTCTATACCAATCATGGCTCTGCCTTAAAAATAGCAAAACATTGTCGAGAATAATAAAGAATATTTGGTTTCAATAAACTGATTTTAACACTATGATTGAAACGTGTCTATTTTAATCAAAAAAAAACCACGAACTTATTCGACTAATCAATATTAACATATAAAATCAAATTATTGCAAAAAAAAGTCAACCTCATTATTTTTCTGTCATTTTTTGTACATTAAAGATATGTCAGCATAATATTGACGGTTTAGTCTTTAAAAACTATAAGGCCCCTGTGTCTAGAACCTATTGGTCTTTAGTTCGAATACAGTATAACCGCATTTTATAGAATTTATTTGTGTCACATCATTATGGATACTTAAGTATCTTTATATAATTGAACATCCAAATTAATGTCAAACATAAAACTTGATATTTTTGAGAACTTTATTTTTTTTTTGTTTTTTTATTTTAGGAAATATTTAAAAGAATTATTAGTGAATATATTTTAGAAAATAATCAGAATCACGTAAACTGTTTATTTTTTGAATGTCTAAATATTTGTTAGTTTTTCTGCTTAAAGTAAAAGGCCTGACGTGTTTTATATAACATTTTATATACAATAAAAATGAGATCATTGCATAAAAATTGTTTTATTTTCATAATTATTGTATATACGAGTGTAAGAAAAAAAAATATATATTATATAAAATTATAAAGTTTCTAACAACCATCGTTAGAGTTGGAATTTTGTTCAATTTGACGAAACAGAAAATATTTTTTTTACGATAAACATGAGCAAGTTAAGAGAAATGTTTGAAAGTCTATAAAAGTTTTTTTTTTAAATATCCTTGAAAAAGATTGAAAACATTTTTGATGTAGTCAAATTTTAATAGGTATTCTTTTTTGCAAATAAGATTCATGCATCATAAAATTTATTTCTTTTGAATGATAATTTAATGGTTCGTTTTTGTGATTTTGAAAATGATGCATACTAAAAAGTTGATCCTGATATTAAATGCTCTTTTATAAAGTTCTTTATAAAAAATAATTGAATCTGGTGGTAATATGTGCAAATATGTAGAGTGTCAAATAGTTTTTATACCAAAGGTAAAATTTTCTTTTCATCAGGAATCAAAAAAAAAAAAAAAGAACTCGAATACATCTCAGAGAAGATTCTTTTCACGAACAGTATTCCAGCATATCGGTTCTGGAACAATTATAAAAATCTAAACACGTTTTTGGTAACCTATTTTTTCTGCTCATGCTACTAGCTCTTATATAATTTAAATACTATAAATATATAAATATTCGCATAAATTTATATTATATAATAAAAAATATTTATTCATTCTTAAAGGTAGCAGTTTTCTTTTTAGATAAGTCATTATTTAAATACAAACAGTATGGGATGATTTGTAATCAAAATACAATGTATCCAACATAAATTATTATGGAATAAGGATAAAAACTAAGACAAAAATGATTTATTGAAGTTCTAGTTGAGAATCTTTTGCGATTAAATAATTCTTAAGAGAAGATAAATCCTTGTGAACACTTTAAATCGATTTAAAAGTTAGAAGTCATACAATGTTATTAATAAGCCCAGCACGTTAGGATCGGATGTTCCATATCCTTTTTGAATTTATGATTATTTTACCAGAATTCAGGCAGAACTATTTCCCCTTTTCCTTTTACTATACCAGCACAAATTATGGCAAACTTTATATGATATTATCTCAAAAGTTCGAAGATGAATATCTTATGCTTGTTGTATACAAAAAATTCATTCCAATTTAATAATAATAACTTTGTAAATACTTTATCAAATTTATGATACAATCTTTAAGGTATAATTTTAAATAAAATAAAATAAATGTAGTAGTAAATTTTATCAAATAACAAAGAAAACCGTTCAGGTAATTTGAATGTGAGCAAAAAAATTGCAAACAAGCTCAATTTAGTTTCACATAAATTTTCTTGGATTTCTTTGAGAAAATTTATAGGTAATGTTTTATTTTCTTTTAAACATGAATAACAAACAATAACTCAAAAAAAAAATTTCAACTAATATAATTCATTTTAATGATATTTTTATAAGTTTTTTTAATTCGTTATAATAGGTTAAATTATGAATATTATATTGAGGTAGAGGGGAAAATTTTTGTTTCGTTGTGGTGGAAGGAGGGTTGAAAAACGAAAAAGACATAAACAAATAATAGAAATCAAAGTTATTTTGGCAAATGCTTAAAAATAAATAGGAAGGCATAGGCATTTTGAAATAAGTCATCAAAAATGGGCTGCCGATGATCACAAAAAGACTATCGATTGGCTTTTGAAGGCACACCACTCTGAAAGGACCTAAAAACTTTTAAAAAATATTAAAAATCTCCAGGATTTCAGGACTTCAAACCACTCATAGTTGCTTATCGTAAAACTCCTTAATCGACCAACTATATTTTCCTACCCTTTTGTAATCTATTTAAGGTTAATGATTTTTTTCATGAAATCTAACTTAAATTTCTGCATTCACCTTAACAAAACTGTGAGTGGTTTGAAGTCCTGAAATCCTTTTAGGATCTCGAGGTCGCTAACATTCTTAAATAATTTATTCCCCAAAGGATCTCGAGGTCATGTAGGTATATGATATAGATCCTCGCAGATATCTCAGGGACTAGCTTTGTAATTTTTCTTTTACAAAAATAAAGTCTGGGGGACCTTTCAGACGCCGTTTACCAATGGCATTTGCATGGCCGAACCGTTGTGAGAAGGTCTTTTTATTCCATACTGACGATTCCGTAACGACGGCACTTTAACGAGAATTTATTAAATAAAATAATTTATTTAATTCTGCTATGCTTGTCTAATCTGACGGTATACGAGGTCTGTTTAAAAAGTATCGCGAATTTTGTGTTTTTTCAAAAATTATTTAATTATTCATGAATATCTATTTTGTCCCCTTCAAAGTAACCCCCACCAGATATTATACACTTGTGCCAACGTTTTTTCCAATCCTCGAAATACTTCAAAAAATCATTTTTTGTGATCTTGTTCAGCTCCTCCTTCGATGCCGTCTTTATCTCCTCAATCGTAGCGTAGCGTCGTCCTTTCATGGAGCTCTTCAGTTTGGGGAACAATAAATAGTCACAGGGGGGCAGATCTGGGGAATACGGTGGCTGCGGCATTATTAGTGTGTTGTTTTTGGTCAAAAATTGCAAAAGCCAATTTTTGTTCTTCCACAAATGCGGGCGTTTCTGGCGAATTGCTTGGCGCAACTTGCGCATAACTTGCAGGTAATATTCCTTATTGACCGTTCTTCCCTGTGGCAAGAACTCGTGATGCTCCACGCCCCTCCAATCGAAAAAAAACTGTACTCAGAAATCGTCCGGCACACTTTTCGTCCCTCTGAGAACATTTTGTACCACCGATAAACGTTGCTTCGATCCAAGGTAGCTTCACCATATGCCACAGTCAACATTCGGAATACGTCCGCGTAATTAATTTTGTTTTTCACACAAAATTTGATACAGATTCTTTGATCCATTTTTTGGAATGGGCAAAAATCGAAGACGAGCCAAAACAGGTGCAAGCAAAGCAGCTGTCAAAAATTAACTGAACATTCAAAATGGCCGAACCTGTCAACATAAGTGAGATACATGAGTACCAACATAACGCCAAAAAATTGAAAATCGGAAATACGTAACCCGTGGGAATTCAAAATTCGTACACATCATCCCGCCTATCGTTACATAAAGGAACTTTTGACTATTTCAAGGAAAATGAAAAAAGTGGCATGTGGTTTTTGATCCTTGGGAACACGTTCTACAATCTGTTAATAGGGGAATAGAGAATAATGTAAATTCCTTTTCCTAACAATAGGGAGCGTTGTCGTAGTGGAGTACTAATTGTCTCCAAAGTCTGATCAGACACTCAGAACTTTTACAAGCTTCTACTTGTTCACATTTTTATTAGCTTTCGATGTTATCGATGGTACAAAAATTAAGTCCTTTCAAGCATTTTTTATCTTGGAAAACAAAAAAAATTTTGATCAAGGAAAATATGTATCTGGCGGGTTAAAGGAATCCTTTTTTCAGATAAAAATTCGTTGATGAATATGGTCATATGACGGGGGTGTCATCATTATCCGAACTGACATTAAGATTCCGTTTTCTGATCCTTTCTTATCAGTTTTATTCCTACTCACCAGTTTCAATGTTAATCGACGGTTTGATCTCTAAGAGCCTTCACTCGTTCTACATTTTCATTAGCTTTTGAAGTAGAAGCGAGTCGGCCCATCAAAAATGCCTAATGCCACCAAAAAACTTACCTGTAAGCACGGTTAAAAAGGACTAACGATGCACAGTCTCATCACTTTTCGAATAATTGAAACAAGGATAGCGAAGCATGCTTATTATTAAACAAGTTGAATGTTATAAAAATGTGACTTTAAAATTATTCCGAAATCATTTTTGTATTTACCTGAAACTTTACGAATTGAAATTTTTTACCTTTCTTGGAAATCATGAACTTTTGCAAATATTTCCCTTTTCAATTTTTTATTTAAATATGAAAAAAAAATTTATTGACATTTAAGTAAAAATTTGAAAAGGAAAATATAATTTATAAAATTTGATAGAATAAGAAAATCGTTTCGGAAAAAAGTTTGATTTTTTTTTATTGGTAAGTAAAATGGAGTGAAAGTTTAAACAAATAAATTCTGATTCGCTTAGAGAGCAGACTGCTTTTGGTATCGGAGGAACAGATGTAAAATTTTTCAATTCAAAAACAACAGCGATTTTACGTGTTCTTGGCATGAAAAGTTTCACTTATTTTCATGGAAAAGACTTCATTTTTTTGCATTTATTTTCTTCAATAGCCAGCCATATTTAGTTGATATGCTGTCTGAAAGAAATAACATGAAAAGTTTCATCTTACTCTCTAACAAAAGACCACTCTATTTGGAGTTGATAGACTTCTTATTTCTAGTCAAGTTGATGTGATGTTACAGGCATACTTGAAGTTGATTAAAATAAACACAGAAGACTCATATTTTTAAAAAAGGCTTAAAGTCAGCATACAATTCATAGGACACGAGCACATGCATAAATTCCCCTCAAGGGTTTCACCCTTATTTATATTGTTTATACTCATAGTATCCTACACGTATATCTAAAGAATAATTATCCTTCGTATATTCATGGAAAAAAATAACTTGACTGCTATTATCAGATCTACAGAGTAGCGAGATGAATCTGAACATGCAAAATACTAACTAAATTGCAATAGAACCCCTGAAAGTATAAATACTCTTACCTGCCATCAACTTGCATACATACACATATTATACTAATCTAAAACAGTATTGAAGTTCTTTTCTTGAATACAAGATAGAATCTTTTATAAAAGATTGAGGTAACTTGAGAGGAAAATCGATATCAGATTGTATATTTTTTTTCAAAAAATTTCTATTATTTAAAATGAATGAGTATAAAAATATATTCTAGTATCGGAAAATTTAATTCCAAATTTAGAAAATTATTATAGAAAGTAGAAAAAATTCTATTTAAAATACAAAACTAAACAGTGAACGTTACCAAAGTGCAATATTGACTTGGTTTTATGGAAAAACCCTACAAATGTTGTCAAACAAACTCTGTGCATATAATTAATTATTGCTGAGTCATACATTAAGAAGACATGTTACTTATTATATTAAAGAACGATTATAGATCGAATAGATTTAATAGTAGATCAATTCGAGATAATAAAAAGGACGATACTTGGTATTATAATTTGTTATGCCATTACTGGTGAGGTGATCGCGTAGCTCAATTCCGACAGAGTTTGTACTACTCAAAATTGAACTGCCTGATTACATGTCTGGAGGCGTAATCACCATTCAGCGTCCTGCTGTCTTTATATTATTGGTCATAGTTATAATGTTACTTAACGTGATATACCTATCATTAGATATAATACCGTGGGACGCCTGCGCCCATAAGTATTGAAATTTAACCAATCAATGCACAAAATGGACCTGTCCAGTAGTAATTTCGTCAGCTCGAGTGACTAGATCCAGGTGGTTGCATGCATCTCAATCGACACACTAGCTCGCTAAAAACCAATGCTTTATCGTCCCAGCGCACTTCAATCCAACGCATTCTTCTTTGATTTCTTGCTTGGGCCGCTTCATGCATGTAACATTCTCTGACGTTCCCTCTTTAAATCTTTTCTTCTTCTTCTTCTTTTTATTCTTCTTCTATTGCTTCTTCTTTTACTTATTGAAATTGTTCAAATTGTTCAACTTCTTTATCTTCTTCATGTTCTTCATCTTCTCATCTTCTTTATCTTCTTTATCTTCTTTATCTTCTTCATCTTTTTCATTTTCTTCATTTTCTTCATCTTCTTCATCTTCTTCATATTCTTCATCTTCTTTATCTTCTTCATCTTCTTTATCTTCTTCATCTTTTTCATATTCTTCATCTTCTTCATCTTCTTGATCTTCTTCATCTTTTTCATCTTCTTCATCTTCTTCATGTTCTTCATCTACTTCATCTTCTTCATCTTCTTCATTTTCTTCATCTTCTTCATCTTCTTCATCTTCTTCATCTTCAGCTTCTTCTTCATCTTCTTCATCCTCTCATCTTCTTCATCTACTTCATCTTTTTCATTTTCTTCATCTTCTTCATCTTCTTCATCTTCAGCTTCTTCTTCATCTTCTTCATCCTCTCATCTTCTTCATCTTCTTCATCTTCTCTTCTTTTTCATCTTCTTCATCTTCTTCGCTTCTTCTCTGCTTCTCTTATTCATTTTCTTCATCTTCTTCATCTTCTTCATCTTCTTCATCTTCTTCATCTTCTTCATCTTCTTCATCTTCTTCATCTTCTTCATCTTCTTCATCTTCTTCATCTTCTTCATCTTCCTCATCTTCCCTTCTTCTCCTTCTTCTTCTTCTTCTTCTTTTTAACCATCTTTCGTGTTCCGTGCATAAAGCAAGCAAATATTCAATATTCCGTCAATTCGAACGGTGAGCGTTCTCAAGCTGTAGACCACTCCCCTCAATTAATCCACGCACATTTGTGCAACTACCTGATCCTGCTTATAAACCAACTCTATTTATCACAGGTAGCATGGCCTACCTAAACCTCTATTATCATTTGCAGTAACAGCACCCGGGATTCTGTCAATCCTCAGTTTCAATCTTAACACTATACCTGCGATATAGGCGACAATCATAGCCACTTACAGGGCTCTCGACCCCCATTGTAACCAGTCAGTTTGGCTTTCAAGAGTACCTGTTGAGTCATCTTCACTCAAGTAGCTACAATAAGGAAACTTGAAATGTCCTGGTTCTGCTGGGCCAGGTCAGGTGTCGCGGATTCCCCAAGACCCGTAAAAAAACTTATGGTACAGTTATTATATCTGGATTATTCACCCAGAAATGACCCTGTTGCGGGGTATATTATTAGTCAATGAAAATTATTATTGATTTGCCATAACAAGAAAGAATAAAATGTGAATAGCACGAGGGCCAATCTAGATAAATTGCTCGCGTCTTCGATAGACCACCGGCGGCGTTGGTCACAATATGTTACTATAATTCAAAGTTCTGGGTTGTTCCAAAATTCGCGAACGATACTAATATTGCACAAAGAGTTATATTTAGTAGAATACCAAGTGTATAAGCTTAAATCCGAAAAAACAAATTTATTCAAAGTACTTGCTCTCGCTAGCTACACATTTTTCCAATGTCTCGGGCAATTTGTGGATACCATGCCAAAAAAAGGCCTTCTCTTTCGAGGCAAACCACTCATCAAGCCATTTTCGGATGTCTTCGTAAGAATCGAAGTACAGCTCAGCGAGCGCTTGGCTCATCGACGAAAACAGGTGGTAGTCGGAAGGGGCCAGGTTTGGTGAATAAGCGGGATGGGGTAGCACCTCCCAGTTGAGTGTCTCCAAGTAGTTTCGAACCATTTTTGACGTGTGCGATGGTGCGTTGTCGTGGAGGAAAATCAGCTTGTCATGTGTTCGTTGATAATCCGTCCTTTTTTCATGCTGACCACGGTGCAATTTGATCAGTTGTGGGTGGTAGCGGTGGGCATTGACAGTTTCACCAGGTTTCATCCCACCAAACGCACAGCATCGTCTTCCGTCCGAAGCGATTTGGTCTTGGGGAAGATGTTGATGGTTGACCGGGATTAACCCACGATTTCTTGTGTTTAGTATTGTCAAAATATATCCACTTTTTATCGCCTGTCACAATCCGATGGAGGACCGACTTTCTTTTTTGTCTGGGGAGCACGATTTCGCATCTGTTTTGGGGTCACTCCATCTGCCTATCGTTCAATTCATGCGGCACCCATTTTCCGATGTTTTCAATCTTCCCCAAGACACGCAGATGGAAATAGCTGGTTGAGTAACACCCAATTGCTCCGCGAGCATTTTTTGCGATTGGGTATCGTCTTCGTCCAAAAGAGCCTGTTAAAATTGCCATCTTTGAACCGACGAAACCAATCTCGGCACGTTGTTTTTATCTAAATTATCAATAAACAGTAAATTATAATAATAATAGATATAAACTATTATGTCTATTATTATTATAATTTACTGTTTATTGATAATTTAGATATTAATTTTCTTTATTGTCAAATAAAGTTTAGTCTTTTTATTGGTCTGTCTGGTTTTTTAATGTATAGCCCTAAGTGGTGGATTTTATGTTTTCATGGTATTAAACTGCAATTAAGGAGTAATAGAGTAGATGGTCAACGACCAAGAGTAAAACTAACATGTATACTTTTTATTTCATTTGCTGTTATTTTCCATTTCGTAAACCAATATTAGAGTTCTAGGATATATTTTTGCAGAATTTTGAATGCAACATCTATTACCTTTATCGGCTGTTAGAATTGCTTAATTATCAGTATACGTAGCCATAGAAATATTACTACTATAAGAGTTATCAGTAGTATAACCCCTGTAAATACAGAATTATCCATTATCTTTTAAGAGTGTCTAAATATATATTATAAATATTGTAAAATTTGTTTAGAATGAAATTTGCCATCTTAATATTTTTATTATAGAAATTATTGTATTTATTTATCAAGCAAGGTGTTAAAAGTGCGCATAAGGTATTGCCTATGTCTGCTGGAAAGAACAAACAAAATACTGATTTATAGAACAGAATTTTCTTCAGCAATAAGGTTCATTTATCGTGATTACACATATCTGGTATTTTTTTGGTCTGAAGATTTCATAGGCCCATATTTGTTTTAAAGTAAAGAAGGAAAGATTATTACCGTCAATTTTAAGCACTATCGCTATAAGATAGCCGATTTATTTTGGCTTGAACCAATAAGATATAAATTTGGACTGCATGCCGGCACCACCAGCCATACATCACAACAAATTTTGGCCTTATTGCACGAAGAGTTCCCAGAACTTATGAAGATTATTTAAATAATGATAACATTTAAGCATTATAATAAAATAAGAATTTTTATTAATATTTGAACTTTAAGCATCTTTTATCAAAATTTACTTTTCATACCACAAATTTAATATATCTTTATTATAAAGTATAGGATCAAGAATGCTTCCCTGTGGAATGCCAGATTTAATATGAGCAATATCTGAATATGATTCATGTTAATAAATTTGAAAATTTACATTCTGTTAGAGATGAATTATAATTATTTTTTTTAAATTACACACACACCAAACAATGCTTTTAAATTTTTGAAACTTAATATCCAATCGATTTACCTTTATAGACCTATCGAAATAATGCTAACAATCGCGTATAATATTAAAAGAATCTGCTTACGTTAGACTATCTATTTAGGTAATAATTTACAAAAAATGCAGCAATAAAAACTATTAAATTTTATACCACAGCATAGTATACGACGGTCATTCAACAAGTACTTAGTCTACAAAAGAAAAACGAAAATTTTGGAAAGGTGGCAATTTATTTTTCCACATAATCTCCTTCAAGCTCGATACACTTGGCCCAGCGATGCTCTAACTTTTTTAACCCGTCCAAAAAATACATTTTCTCTAGGGAAGCAAAATAGGCCTCCGTGGCGACGATGACCTCCTCATTCGAACCAAATCTATTTCCGGCGAGGGATTTTTTCAGGTTTGGAAACAAAGGGTAGTCACAGAGGGCCAAATCTGGAGAGTACGGTGGATGGGGCAGCAATTCGTAGCACAATTCGACCAATTTGAACATGGCGACGGCGGAGGTGTGAGCCGGCGCGTTGTCGTGGTGGAACAGCACTTTTTTCTTCGCAAAGCGGGGCCGCTTTTTCTTCAATTCGACGTCAAATCGGCCCAATAAGTCAGCATAGTAGCGCCCCGTGATTGTTTTACTCTTCTCGAGGTAATCGATGTGGATCACACCTTGTGAATCCCAGAAAACGGTGGCCATCACCTTTCCGGCCGATCGAACAGTCTTCGCCTTCTTCGGAGCACGTTCGCCGGAAGAAGTCCACTGTTCCGACTGTTCCTTGGTCTCTGGTGTGTACCAGTGAATCCATGTTTCGTCGACGGTCACGAAACGACGCAAGAACTCCGCTGGATTGCGCTGAAACAGCGCCAAACACGTCGCCGATGTGGTCTCACGATTGCGCTTGTTTTCCGGTGTGAGCAAACGCGGCACCCATCGCGCCGGCAGCTTTCTCATGCCCAGTTCTTCGTGTAGAATATGATGCACCGTTCCTACTGCGATGCCCACAGTCTCAGCTATCTCGTGAACCTTTAATCGACGGTCTGCCAACACGAGATCGTGGACTTTTTTAACGTTTTCCTCTGTAGCAGCCGTTTTCGGGGCACCTGGGCGTGGCTCATCAAAAACCGACGTGCGGCCACGAACAAACTCGTTGAACCAATTCTTGACGGTCGCCATCGAAGGAGAAGAGTCACCATACACAGCATCCAAGCGATCTTTGATTTCGCTGCGCGTTTTCCCTTCCAAAAACAAGAATCTAATCACCGAACGATATTGTTCTTTTTCCATTTTTGTGCAACCGACCGACACGCTCGCTTTCAAAGGCTCTCAAAACAAAACTAACAACTGAAACTTTAACAGTAGGCTATTAAAAGAATGTACTGCACAATGGTAAATTTCTTTTGTGACAGCAGTTCCATCGGGCAGTGAGGCTAAGTACTTGTTGAATGACTCTCGTATATTAAAGAAATAGCAAAATTGGGGTTTGGCTGAATTTTACAGATCAAAAACCATAGCGTAAATGCTTTATATAATTTTCTCACCAGTATTTATGTTACTTTTCTCATCAGTATTTATGGATATCAACTTCAATGTCTTGAAATTTATTTAATTTACATACACATTTATAGATATACAATAATGTGTATCTTTTAAGATATAGAAGAAAATTATTTTTATTGAATGTACACGTACTTAAATATTGATTTCAAAATACGAAGACTTTTATTAAGTACCAAATGTATACGTTATGAGATCAGATAAAGTTTGTATGTTAACAGCAGAATATTAAATATTTTCTATAGCGAAAGAACAAAAATTTGAAATTCTCTTTAAGTTTTGAAGGCTAACAACCACGTGTAGCATACTCGTTCTTTATGATAGATACTCGTATTATACAAACAGTAAAAAAGTTGTTGGCATTTATGTTGTCTATGGTGGCAATATAGTCGAACGCACCACACCGTTCTTGAGTAACTCATGAATATTCATCTACATATTTTCTAACTTTAAATACCTCACTATCCTGAGAAATGTTTTAAATATATTTCTAGCTAACATATACCAATATAAATGAAAAGGAATGAATAAGAGAGTCATTTTCATTTTATACAAAGTATTACACCCTTCCAGAAATATACTTTATCAGTAAATAAGCGCATTCTCCTCTCTCTATATTTCCATAAAAGTTTCAAACAATTTCATATGCGATACTTTGTTGAGCACTTTTCATCATCTATAAATATAAACACATACACATAAAATGTTATATAATATAAGATCAAATAAAATGTAAATTTTCAACAAACTATAAGGTTATGGAGTAATTACATCCTCTATCAAAGTATTAAAGTGTGAAATTGTATGCACTTTCTTGATAAAAGTGGTAAATTTAAATTTATAATAGATTTCAGGATAAAAATAAATTTGAAAAAGGATAGTTTTTTCAATTTTTTTTTATTTCTAAGTGATAATTTTTTTTTCATAACACTTATAAAGTGGAATAAGGCGACTCATTTTTATCATTCATTTATTTTTTGAAATAAATATTATAATTTGCTATGTAATTATCAGACGATAAATGAAATTATAAAATTTTAACCTTAAATTTTATACACCCAAAAGCGGCTTATACACCCTGTATTTATGTTCTAATGATAAGCTGACAACTTCTTTTTCAAATTAATTTAGATGAAAACAAAAACTAGTAATTTAATTGATTAAAATCATTTACTTAGACTTAGTAATTATAAAGGGTTTTCCAATTTTGAGTGATATGATTTCTTTTCAAAAATAACTACTTTAATTGTTAAGGAAATTTAAATATTTTTTAATTAAGTGTAAAGTACAATCAATACAATTAAGTTCTAAATAAAACATCATTCAAATGGCCTCCACGACTTCTTTTGCAGGAACGACTTCGATGAACCCAATTTTCGAGCACTTTTTCCACTAAATCAAGTCATATGTCATGAATAGCACGTTCAATATTGACTTCTAAAGCTTAAAGAGAGTCTGGTTTATTGCTAAAGACCAATGACTTCAAATAACCCTACAAGAAATAGTCTAATGGTGTTAAATCACACCTTATTGGAGGCCATTCAATGTCACAATTTCTTGAAATAATCGAATCTCCAAACTTTTCTCGCAATAATTCGGTTGTTGCACGTGCTGTGTGGCACGCAGCCCCGTCTTGTTGGAACCAGATGTTGTCAAGATCAAATTCTTCCAATTTCGGCCATAAAAAGTTGGTTATCATCGATCTATACGGCTCTCCATTATACGGCTCAACGGTGTTACCAGCTTCATTTCGAAAGAAGTACGAACTGATGATTCCACCAGACCAAAAACCACACCAAACTGTCAATTTAGGTGAATGTAATGGGTATTCATGAATAATTTGTGGATTTTCTTCGCACCAGAATCGACGGTTTTGTTTATTTACCGCACCACTCAGATGAAAGTGAGCCTCATCGGAGAAGATGAATCGTTATCGTTTTCAAGTTATTCCAAGACAAAATCAGCAAATTCACGACGTTTACGGTGATCCAATGGCTTCAGTTCTTGAGTGATAACAATTTTATACGGATGCAAACACAAATCCTTTCTCAAAATCCTCCCGGTTGTGGTTTGAGACAGTGTCAATTCTTGAGAACGTCTTGGAATCGACAAATTGCGGTCTTTAGCAACACTTGCCTGAACGGCAGCAATATTTTTATTACTTCGAGCGGTTCTTTATCTTATTGGCACTTGAACATTATGTAAAGAAAATGTACGCTCGAAATTTTTAACAATTCGACGAATAGCGAGCACAGTTGGACGATTATTACGACCATAAAATGGCAAAAGCGCACGAAAAATTGCAATTGGAGAACGATTATTTTGATAATAAAATTGAATAATTTATAAACGTTGTTCCTGCGTATATCTCTATATGATAAAATTGTAAACATTACTAAATACAATGAAAAAAAATGACAGATCATGGCATATTATAAATGGCCAAAACGTCACATAGAAATCATATTACTCTTATTGGAAAACCCTATATATGAAAAATAATTTTGACTAAATGATCGCTCTTTTCATGACATTTTTCAATACGTTTTCCGGTTTAATTTCATTGATTTCAATTGTCACCAAATAGTATGCGTGAAGCTTTTCCGTTAAATATTTCTGCAGGAAAAAGTCAGTAGCGATTAAATTCGGGGACAACGAATGGTTCAATTGATATCACTATTTTTTCATCGGACACAATTACATACAAGACAAAGCTCACGGAAAAAAATAATCATGGACTTATCAATCTCAACACATATGAGCCTACCTCCTAGGCATTTTATACCTTCTGAAGTTAAATCTCTCATTCAATGGCTACCCAACCAAAAATCCCCCAGACTACGCTCTGATAGCAGTGTCATTACGTGGTTGACTTTATTGTATCCTTCTTGACTACAAGTCTAAGAGAATTCTTCCTATTCCAGAATTTCTTATAACCACATCCTGCCACTTAGAGCGATATTTTCAGGTAGTTAAGAACGTCGAACATTCTGAAATATCGCCTATCCGAGCAGGTATTCCTCAAGGTAGTATCGTTGCTCCTTTATTATACAAGCAGCTGCTTAGACGCTAGATCAAAGATAACAATCGACAGTAAATTGCTACTTTGCATTGCAGTACTGAAGCCGATCTGTACATAGGAACTTGAACTTTAGGGTTAGACGAAGCCTTCCAAAAGTTCAATTTCCTATGTACATAAAATCATCAATGCACCCCATATTATATGCCCTAATACAGTTAAACATCGTAACCTCAATGTTTCCTTTGTCCATGAACTGTCCGTAACACATTATAAAATATTTCATTTCCGTCTAAGTAATCATTATAATCCTCTTGTTAAAGAGCTTTCCTCAACTTTAATAATAACGTAAGAATATATTGAATATTTAAAAATTCAAATAAAATAACAACAACAAAAATTTTGAGGTTAGATTTTAGTTAATAAAAGAATTAATAATTATTGTTTGAATATATAGAACCGAATTTCTAAATTCAAAAGAATGAGTTACAATCTCGAAGTAGGTTCCTGACAGCTGGCCTTAGCCTTGCGGACAATAAGACAGAGGTAGCCCTAATCTAGGACAGGAAGAGAAGAGATATCATCACCATCGGGATTGACGAATATGAGCTGTTATCGAAACCATCTTTAAAGTTACCTAGGCATAATAATAGACGCGACTCTGGGATTTCAGGAGCACCTATGATACGTTGGTGGGAAGGCTGCTGAGACAATGATGGTACTGGTGCTCTTAATGCAGAATCTTGGGGGAGCCAGGCAGAGTAGGAGGACTCTGTCGGCGACAATCCTCCTACATACTATGCCAATATGGGCGAATGGGTTAATGAGAGCAACCTACATACGTCGAGTTGTCTCAGACTATCGTAGAAGCTCATTGAGGGTGGCCTGCGCATTCCGAATAGTGTCTTACGAGGCTATTTTGGTTGTGACAGGAATGATACTGACTGAAATACTAGCAGATGAGCGACAGAAGCTGTACTGCCGGAGAGGTCGGTTTGACGCTGTGGCGTGATTCAATTACGAGGGAAAGAAACTAGTCCAAGAGGAGGTGGCAAACTCGTTGGGATAATACCACCGATGGCAGATGACCCACCGTCTCATCTCGGCGATCGGTCCGTGGATAGACCGACGATATGGTGATGTTGGTTACTACCTATCCAAATTTTTGACGCGCCACGGATGTTTTTGGATGTTTTTAGATTTTAGCCCAATGTGCCTTTCTTGTGACGGGATGGTAGCGAGCACGGAGCACGTGTTCTTTTAGTGCACCCGATGCGATGCGGAAAGAGAAAAGGAGCCGAATTACGCTGGCGAACTCCTGATGCCGATGAATGCCGTACCCCTGATGTTGGACTCGAGGGCGACGTGGGAGATCCTTGCAACAATAATCCTTAAAATACCACGTCTAATTAAGTGTGAAAGATAGCGATAGTAATAATTCACCAGAGTAGTGATATCGATCAAACCCTGCCTCACGAAGTAATGCCTGACGGCGGTTCCGTGAAGAAATATAGATATGTGACCAAGAAAGGTGGTTTTAGTGGGGTAAAGTCCTACAATTTGTCTTTCAATGATTTCCACCTTACTATAGCAACAACAAAAAATTATATTCTAAAATATATAAATTAATGATTAATTATTAGTAAAAAAAATTTTTCTTCTTAGATTTTCGTTTTTCTTTTTAAATTTTTTTAAGTTAAAAATTGTGCAAAAAGTTTAAAAAAAAACTCTTCCTCTCCGCTCTTTCTGTTAGGTTCTTTTTATGAAAAAAAAGATGTAATCCTAATCCATTTGGCCGAAGAGTACCATAGGGCGAATTTGGGGATCGGCTAGAGAGAGAAGGACCATCTACACAAAGTCTCTCCAATCAACGGTGACAGTCGGATTACCTCCTCTTTTTTACATTTTCTTGGCTTTTGAGCGATTTAAACTTTTTATTGTTTTTTTAAATAATTTTTAAATATTTTCCAATTTTTTTATATATTCTCTTTTCGAAAAATTTGCATACCTTCCCTCTCAATTTCTATTACTTTCTTTTTGCCTGGGTAGTTTTTTTTTAATTTTTTTTTTAGTTTTTTTTTTGTCTTTCTTCTTTCCCTTCCATGGAGAACTGAATACCTTTGAGTGTCTCTATTATCCCCTATATATTTCGGAAGGATTTTTTCCTAATTATGCTGCACATAGGAGCACATCTCTACTTAAACTTCATATACCCCCGCAATCTGCGCATAAAGCTAGCGACAAGCATGCATAGCAGAATAATGTGCTTTCTGAGTTTGGTCGTCACTAGTCATACTCCTGTAGAACTTCAAGTTAAAAAAAATTTTAAGTTTTTTATCCAAATTTTAAATATTTTTCCATACCATAACAGATTCAGACGATCATACCAGGCTTTGGTCTATCGAACACTGTACAATGTGCTTAAAAATTATTCTAAATACAATAAACAGTGAAATTGAAGGCCATCGGAATTTTTTTCAATTTTTTAAGTTGTCTTCTGATTGTTACAAATAAATAATTTTCGTAGAATTTTTTTTCTTGATAATTACACTTGGTTAAAGTTTCCTGTACTACGAGTGTCATTCAACAAGTACTTAGCCTACAAAAGAAAAACGAAAATTTTGGAAAGGTGGCAATTTATTTTTCCACATAATCTCCTTCAAGCTCGATACACTTGGCCCAGCGATGCTCTAACTTTTTTAACGCGTCCAAAAAATACATTTTCTCGAGGGAAGCAAAATAGGCCTCCGTGGCGACGATGACCTCCTCATTCGACCCAAATCTATTTCTGGCGAGTGATTTTTTCAGGTTTGGAAACAAAAAGTAGTCACAGGGTGGATGGCCTATTTTGTACGGTTGATGGGGCAGCAATTCGTAGCACAATTCGACCAATTTGAACATGGCGACGGCGGAGGTGTGAGCCGGCGCGTTGTCGTGGTGGAACAGCACTTTTTTCTTCGCAAAGCGGGGCCGCTTTTTCTTCAATTCGACGTCAAATCGGCCCAATAAGTCAGCATAGTAGCGCCCCGTGATTGTTTTACCCTTCTCGAGGTAATCGTTGTGGATCATACCTTGTGAATCCCAGAAAACGGTGGCCATCACCTTTCCGGCCGATCGAACAGTCTTCGCCTTCTTCGGAGCAAGTTCGCCGGGTGAAGTCCACTGTTTCGACTGTTCCTTGGTCTCTGGTGTGTACCAGTGAATCCATGTTTCGTCGACGGTCACGAAACGACGCAAGAACTCCGCTGGATTGAGCTGAAACAGCGCCAAACACGTCGCCGATGTGGTCTCACGGTTGCGCTTGTTTTCCGGTGTGAGCAAACGCGGCACCCATCGCGCCGACAGCTTTCTCATGCCCAGTTCTTCGTGTAGAATATAATGCACCGTTCCTACTGCGATGCCCACAGTCTCAGCTATCTCGTGAACGTTCAATCGACGGTCTGCCAACACGAGATCGTGGACTTTTTTAACGTTTTCCTCCGTAGCAGCCGTTTTCGGGGCACCTGGGCGTGGCTCATCAAAAACCGACGTGCGGCCACGAACAAACTCGTTGAACCAATTCTTGACGGTCGCCATCGAAGGAGAAGAGTCACCATACACAGCATCCAAGCGATCTTTGATTTCGCTGCGTGTTTTCCCTTCCAAAAACAAGAATCTAGTCACCGACCGATATTGTTCTTTTTCCATTTTTGTGCAACCAACCGACACGCTCGCTCTCAAAGGCTCTCAAAACAAAACTAATGAAGGGAATCGACTAGTCTGACAGTAGACTACTAAAAGAATGTACTGCACGATGGTAAATTTTTTTTGTTACAGCAGTGCCATCGGGCGGTGAGGCTAAGTACTGGTTGAATGACCCTCGTATCTAAAATTGTCAAATTACATTCGAAAGGATGATATTAAATTAAAATTTGTAAATCAAACTTTAGAACAATTTGTAGTTACAATTTAAATGAAAGAAAAACTTTATAAGAATAATTGGAAGTATGGTAATTGGCATGGAAACATCGCAACAAATTTTATATAAACTCTAAATACCATTTCATTTGTTAGTTTATTTTTTCAAATATATTCTATCGAAAGTAATTTATATAATATTTTATTGATAAAATTAAATAAATTGTGCATAGATTTGGGTCATCGGTTTCTAAAATAAAAAGATTTTCAGCAAAATGCAATTCAATTTGGAATTCGACGAGACAGTGTACAAATGGAAATAACAACCGTAC
The DNA here is from genome assembly GCA_958298945.1 of Atherix ibis. Taxonomy (NCBI): domain Eukaryota; kingdom Metazoa; phylum Arthropoda; class Insecta; order Diptera; family Athericidae; genus Atherix; species Atherix ibis. The sequence continues at coordinate 95,015,927 of OY282607.1, read as the reverse complement.
TAAGACATCTAGTTTAAGTCTAGACGTAGTTGCATTTATTCAATTGTATTCACTTTTGGTTAAGAAACTGCATGCACATTTAAAGGAGATTCCCATTATTAACATAGAATAATACTATCTGTAGAAACATGTGCATAAATCTACTAATACAAATATTGCAAATGCACTTGGCTAGAAATAACAAAGTTTCATTTTATGTATTTTGCACAAGTATTTAGATTAGTTTTATCTAAATAATATCAGTTCAGTATTTATTAAATCTTTAAAAGCTAATTTCAAAGTTTGCGCATTTAAATTAAAGATTTTACGGTAATAGTATTTATTTTTTTCTTCAAATTTTAAAGTTTACTACTTCAAGTTTAAATTTCATAACAAAAAAATCCACTTTTTATAAAATTTTCTTTTTGCCATTTTTTAAAATTATTTTCTTCTAAAATTAATACTTTAATATATGGTATTTAGCTAGTTTATTTACATTTAAAATTTGTTTACTTTTTCATTAATAAACTCTACCTTTACTTTATTATTAAAATAATGATATTGATGCATACTATTTTGTATTATCAATTTAAATTTATTGATCTCAAAATTCCATTTATTAGATGGAATTTCTCTCAGATATGCCTAAGGGTCATTGTTAAATTGAACATTGTACGAAAATATATAATTTCAACAAAGATTATATTAATTATTATTAAATTTACAATTTTGTGCATTAAATTTTAAATATTTAATTTGATTAAGATGAAAATGTTTAAAATATGTGTACAAGTATTGTAAAGTAGATTTTCTTTAAATCGGATTGAATTTTTATTAAAAATCTTTTAAAGAGTTTTAATAAAAAAGAATACAGTTTGTTATATTGTATATTCATCACTGATACGATAATCGGCAGTTCGGTCTAGGCGTGCTTAATCAAAGAATCTAAAAGTGTCGGTTTCGGAGTATGGTCTTCCAGTTCGACACTCTTGGCATATTTTTGGAATCCCGACTTCATCATCTTAGGCAATAAATGGTGTCACCGTAGACTGCCCGAGAAAGATTTTTTACTTTTTGTATATTTTATCAAAATTAATCCTGGAGGAGCAACGGTATGGTTCAGGATCTCATTATTAAACAAGCTTCGAAACCGTCCACACTCTTCAAAGGACCCAAAAATTCTTCCAAGAATCGTGATTCAGTGATTTTTGCTGAGAACCTAAGTTTCCAAATAATAAAGGTTGTTTCAAAAATCATGCAAGAAGTAATTTTGTGTAATTAAAAATTGTATATTTTTTTATAAATTCATAAAGTCTATAGTATAGGATTATGTATGAAATAGCATATCGGGTAAATAACCTACATGACTTTGCTGGCATGTACGCAATCTTTTGTAGAAATTTTCCATGACTCTTCTGCATTAATATGGCTGAATTTCGTTCATATAAAAGGTCTGTTCAAAAAGTATCACGAATTTTTCCGTGGGTTACGTATATTCGATTTTCGATTTTTTATGGCGTTATGTTGGTACTTATGTCTCTCACTTATGCGTCCAAGTTCGGCCATTTTGAATATTCAGTTAATTTTTGACAATTGCTTTGCTTGCACTTGTTTTGGCTCGACTAAAAACAGCATCGCATTAACATTGCTAAGGAGCTGTTGGACTCTTTCCGCGATGACCCAAATTTTCTACAAAGGGTCATAACTGGTAACGAATCATGGGTTTATGGTTATGACGTGGAAACCAAAGCTCAATCATCCTAATGGAAGCTGCCGCACGAGCCAAGACCGATAAAAGCGCGCCAAGTTCGGTCGAATGTGAAGGTTTTGCTGACAGTTTTCTTCAATTTCAAGGGCGTGGTGCATCATGAGTTCTTGCCACAGGATAGAACGGCCAATAAGGAATATTACCTGCAAGTTATGCGCAAGTTGCGCGAAGCAATCCGTTAGATACGCCCGGATTTGTGGAAGAATTGGCTTTTGTACTATGATAACGCCCCCTGCTCACGTTGCTTGTGCGCGAAATTTTGAAGAGCCCCATGAAAGGACAACGCTACGCTACGATTAAGGAGATAAAGACGGTATCGAAGGAGAAGCTGAACAAGATCACAAAAAATGATTTTTTGAAGTGCTTCGAGGATCGGAAAAAACGTTGGATATTCATGAATAAATAAATAATTTTTGAAAAAAAAACACAAAATTCGCGATACTTTTTGAACAGACCTCGTACCATTAATTTTTCGCCTTCAAAGTGTAGGTGGTTATTGCCATAAACTTTAAAGTTCAAAAAAACCCCGAAAGAAAAAAGTCCAACGGCGTTAAATCTGGGCTGCAAATTCTAATCACATAAACGGGAAATTAAACGACGAGGAAGTGACTTATACAGTAATTAAATTGTTTCTCAGGCTGTATGGCATGTGACATTGTCTTGTTGAAACTATATATCGTCCACATCCACATCTTGTAGTTAGGTATAAAAAACTGAATTATTATGTCGCACTAATAGCGCAAAATTTAAATCTTGCATGAAGTTCGGGACACCCTATACATGACGAATGGCGAAACTATTGAAGTATTGTGAGGCAGAACTGCTAGCTGATCTTGACTTCGACGCCGATGCTGCCAACATATACTTTGTTTTGCGGTGTAGCCCAAATTTTTCACCGCTGGATCATTCTTGACAATCAATTTTAAAGAAGCTCCTTTTTATCGACAAGTAACGTCGATATTCTTGGTGTATGCTTAAAACTGTGCAAAATCATGCTTACACCTAAGTCGCGAATCACTTTTTCCAGCGTCAAATTAAAAATTTGTAGATGTAAAATCTCTCGGAAAGTAACTATTACACTAGTCCTGGTTAGCCTGATTTGTATAATTATTTTTTTCTGAGATGCCGTACCGTTAATGGCTGTGTAAAACTATGATAAGCGTCAGCTTTGGGTCGATGAATAAATAGTGAATTTATTCTTTAATTAATTTTAAATAAATTATTTTTAACTAAATTAAATATGTTACTTTAAAAAAAATTAGTTTTCCTTGAATCTGAGATGGTATGACAGAAGTCTTATGAAGATGGGAGCAGTGTTCAGAGACTTTCCCTTTACGCGATAATTACTCTTAGAAGTACATTACAAGTTTCAACCCTAGAGTACATCCTTAATAAAATTATATTTTTGTAGCACATTCCCAAACATATAACACCTTATTGTAAGGTTACGAAAAGTTGCAACGATCCAATATGGGACATTTCATATCCAGAGAACAAGATTTTCGGTTGTATAAAACACAGTTCAGTGAAAGATGAACCTCACTCAGATAGGCTTTGAAAAGGTCTCTTGTAAGATCAGACCATCGATTAACATTGAAGCTGATGAGTAGTCTTTGAGAAAAGCAGAAAGAGCTTCCTTCTTGTCAAATAGGACATTGCAGACACTTGGCCTTGTACGTTAGTCCTTCTTAGACTTGCTGCCAGAATATACACGATCCTGTAGAGCGTTATAAGTGAATTTGTGCTATTGTTGGGTGTAAAAATTTCAAAAAATTTGGATCAACCATGTGCCATCAAATCCATGAGCTTGACTTACAAAAAGCTACAGTGAACCTCGGAGAAATATTCCCCATTAAAATTAAATATTTTTTGGTGTAATAAAATATATTGAAGAGACAAGAATTAGCAAAAAGGACCCTCACTCAGTGAGAACTTGAACATCGAAAACTAATAAAATTGTAGCACGATTGAGTGCTCATTTGGGGTCAGACATTCGATCCTTATTGAAAATGATGAGAAAGAATTATAAATAGAGCTCTTCACGTTAGATTGGACATTAAGTCCCTATCACACGGCCATCTTCATTAACAATTTTTTCTCGAAAAAAATGATTCCAGTAATTTTGTTGTCTTTCTATTTACCTGATTAAGTTTGTGCGACTTTTATATAGTTCCAAGAATCCAAAAACATTTACAATTACATCGATTAGAAAAGGAATATTACCGAAAAACCAAAAGAAATTTCAATTGAAGCTTTTCAGAACTGACACGAAAATTGGAAACAATGACTTTTGAAGGAACCTATTTTAAAGGATATAACATTAAGGTTAAAAAATAACGTTTAAAAATTTATATTTCTAACACATTGTCTAGTAAAATTTTCCTAATTTTTATAACAATAGTTTTTTTGGCCAATTTATGCAAAAATGTAAGAAAAATTGGCATATTTCCCAAAAAATAAACTTATTTGGCACTTGCATCTAAATAAAATACTGAACAAATGGTATTTCGTTTAATATAAAAACTATTTCAGGAAGAAATAAAAAAAAAAGAATAGTAAAAATATCCATACTAGAAGGAGAAAGTGACATAATCAATTTTATTATTGAATTAGTTTTATTAATAATTAAAATTTCATAAACTTATATAATTTGTTGCAAACCTTAAAATCCTGTAGAGAATTCTGTGGAAAGAAGATAAAATTTTTATAAATTGTATGGTAGTGAAATAGTGTAGCTCGATTTTATTCCAAATATAAATTGAGTAAAATGGAATATTTTACATATTTTTTTTTTCAAGTTTAATACAAAATCTAATTAAAATAAGAAATTTTCAATAAAGTTATTATATCTTTTAAAAAAATGAGTCCAAAATGGTCATCGTCTAAATCGTTTACAGCGAAATATTATATATCATGTGAGATGTGCTCACATAAAGGTCAATTTTCACATTTTCATAATAGTTCTTAACAGGTAAGATTGGGGGTTGTATGTAGGCGTTAAAATGTGTCAAAGCATATTACACTCGACTGTCGGGGTAATTCAATGAAATTGCTTTTCATGATAAAGACTTATTTACAGTTCAGAGAACATGCAATAATCAAATTGTGGTTAAATATCCTTGAAGGGCATTTAATATTCTTAAGGATAATAAATGTTTTAAATTAACAGAAAATTAATTCGACCATCAGAATGGGCCAATTTGTAGTTGTTGTTCTTTTTTCATCTGGTTTAAGCCAATAAAAAAATATAGTATATATCTGGCTATGTTTTAATTTTTTCCAATTACAAAAACGAATACTCATTTTAATCGAATCGAATATATATTTTTTTTTTTCAATTATCCTTTTTTAGTCTTTAACAATTAGTATTTGTCATCATGACTTAAATTATACTATATATTCGTGTTTGAACGGTGAGCTTTCAAGGTTGAACCGAAATATTTATGATTGATGAAATTTTCTACTGCATGATGATTATAATTAATCTTATGGTATTTATTTTACTAATTGTATTTTATTATTAAAAAGTTAGGCCAAAAGGGACTATTTTGATTAAAACTATATCCTGATTGGAGACCAACTACGTTCTTCAGTCCTCTTTCATCGAATTGATTCTCGTTTTTGAAGCCGTAATTTTTTTCAAAACAAATACTGATCCTTAAAAAATTTATACGATCCCATATAGAAAATTATTTGTGTCAATAATAATAAAAAAAACGAGGCAGTTCTGGTGACCAGCAAAAAAGTAAAAGAGTCTGTCATACTCAACATGGGTAACTGCGATATTAATTTCTTGCTTTGATATTTTGCAGTTCAGATGCACGCAAGATTGATCTTTGGCAAACATCTGCAAATTTCTATAAAAATTGGGAAAGTTGGGTTGTGAATATCTTAGCAAGGATAATCTTAGCAAGGAGTTAACGCAGGCTTCTGTCAATCGTTATCAGTTCTATGCTACTTTAGGCAGCCTCTATTTGGTCAGAAGCTATGGTGACGGAAACGTGCAAGTGTCAGGTACTAGTGGTAAGTTGTCAAAGTGCACTGTGAGAATATATCATCGACGTCGGAATAAGAATGTAACCCATTGCGTCGCCGTCATAATACAGCGCCCCTATCCGATCAAAGGAAAATTAACGCATTATTATATTTCTGACATAGCCACGTGGAACAGAAAAAGGCTATGGCGAAGTTGACTACTATATCACCCGATTTATGATAGGACGTTGGTACTTTAGGATATATTTATATCGCTTTACGATGAAAGTTGATTCAACATGAACTACTTGTGGGTCCATAATCGAGAATGCCTAATATGTCTTCTTCTACTGTCCATACTTTATCGTGAAAAGGAAGAAAGTGGAGATAATAATAATCGGTGAATATCTGTCCCAGAAGCGCATTATCGTACAAATGATAATATCACAAACATGGTGAATACGCACCTCAAGAAATAAAGAAGCTCCACCAGAAAGGAAGTATAAGAAAATGGTAGCTCAAGAGTCTCGAGGGCATTCTATAATGTCCTGTATGACACTGTCTTTGTAAAAGCTTATATGTCTCCAACCAATCATTTGATAGATGAGAGGACCAGGATTTATTATCAACGATCAAAAAGAAACGAAGATAATCGAAGCAGTAACGCAACGGCATGGGGATTTATCGACTAAAACAAGATGGACGCATCGCGTCATTTCTGGTTAAACCACGTGGAACAGATCATGCCACCAAACGATCGTTTGATGGATGAGAAGGTCAGCGTTTATCTTGAGGGTGATCCTTTTGCTGTTATACCGCCAATTGATCTTTTGGCAAATGAGATGGCCAGAATTTATCACCTATGTCAGAAAATACAAGATTAAAGGAAGATGGCCGCTTCGCTTCCTTCTTGGTTAAACCACGTGGAATAGACCATACCACCAATCGATCGTTTCATGGGTGAGACGGTTAGGATCTATTATCGAAGATGAAAAAGAAATTTCTTTAGATAGTTTTAAAAAAGAGGTAAATAATACTCAATTTCACTATGAACTATGTATAAAAAGGAAATTATCACATTCACCATATAGATTCGAAATTTTATTAAATATTTTTCAATCTCATGTAATAAAATCATATTGACTACTATATTATTATTTATGAATATAACAACATAAGTAACTCAAGTGGATATTAATAAATGTTCGAAGAAAAGAAAAAATTGTCTGATCCCAAATAAGTGTCTATAAAAAATGTAGTATTCTTTATTTAAGGAAACTTCAAATCAAAAGCTTATTAGAAAAACGAGAGCCGCCAGCATTTATTTGATTTTATTCGATAAACTCTGAACCTGGTCCTCTTTTAACGATTTATAAATTCTAACAGCACAAAAAAATTATGTCAATATAACTTGACAAAAATCATCTATTTATCAAATCAATAAAGATAAAATTTTGTATTAGGGAGAAGTTTGGAAGATATCACAGGAAATTCTTCCTGTTGACCTTTTATCGGATAATATAAGAGTTGAAATATTTTCCTTAAATTTATTTTTTTTCAATACAGTTTCCTTTATCTGGACTCTGTTTATATAAGAGATTCGCTTTCTTTAATACGATTAATATACAAGCATTTATGTTTATTATCAATTTTGTTTCGGCATTTTGTAAAAATGTAAAAAAAAAATTTTTTTTTTTGATATCTATTTAATTTATTATATCCAATAATCAACCACAAATATTATTGTGCTTATATTTATCTAATCAATTAATCAATAATGGAGATTTTTAATTTGTCCTTTTCTCCTAGAAAAAAGAACCCTTTAGTCAATTGTATCTTCAAATTAAGCTTTTATCGAAAAATTTATTTAATAAAAATTTCTTTGGATAATCACAATTCTGTAAATTTTTTAAAAATTAAATTATATTTAATTACATAAAATGCATTTTTAAAGATAATTTTTTAAAAAGATAAATCAAATTAATTCTCATTTAGATAAATTTATAAAGAAAAAGAGCTTTTATTTTCTCTTTTCTAAATTATAATATTAAAAAAAAAATTTGGATAAAGAATTATTAATACTAAAAGAGAAAATAACTACAACAAAATATCCTTCTTAGACGATATCACCATCAAGATTAAAAATTACAAATCCATGTGGTTTGAGAGATTTCTGATTTAATATTGATTTATCCTTAAGAGGATTTTACCATAAACCTTATTGAATTTTATTATATTTACCATAAAATAAAGTTGATTTTTAAAATAAATATGAATAAAATTACTTTTTAAAAGAACTCGTAAATACTTGGATAACTTTTAAGAAAGAATCTTTGTAATAAATTTTATTTTACATAAAAATTAAATAGTTTTAGAAGCATTATTCAAGCGAACTATAATAACCTATTCTATTTTAAATAATAATAATTCTATAATAAGTTCTATTCTCCATTGTTGTATAGAAATTTCGATATTTATCCAATATTATTAAATCGAAATTTCCGTTTTACTTAATACAACTATGAGTATGGATTTATATCGTTTATATTACAAGTATTATTAAATCACAATAGATAATATTGATTTAGGAATATTTCAAGCAATACAAAATGCTTTTATAAATGTCCTGTTCATAATGCTCGGTAACATATTTTATTAATAACATGTCCGTTTGCATTTATATAATGCCATATAAGCGAACATAATATGACCTTGCATTTAACCATAAATTTTGGTGTATTTAGAAATTTGGCCACATTACCTTGTATGGTTTTAGATTTTCAGATAAATTTGATAACATTTTATTAAATAGATAAATCAACTTTTATGGCATTTTTATATTTTAATTTGGTAAAAGTCAAAGTATTTTTTTTTTCATAAAAAAAAAAAATATAATTTTATCATCCAAAAGAGAATTAATTTCTCTTTTTCTCTATCATCCAAAAAAGGGTAAAAAATGTTTAAAGCATTAAAAAAGATTCTATTCAAATAGTATTTAAAATTTAAACTATAAAATATTAATTTATAATCACCCAAAAAATCTAATTAAAAAAATAGAGAAAAAATCGATTTGTTTACTTTGGATAGGAAAAATTAGGTTATATCCAATTTTCAGTTTGCAAAATATATCTCTACAATTTTATAATTTTAAATTATATAAATATAATTATATTAAAATTTATTTAGAATAAAATATGCCATTTAAAAAAAATTATTTATTAATTTTTAAAAATTTTTTTTTAAATTATTTATAAATACTTCGCCGATTGGGTTCTGACATAACAAAATGTTCATTAGCGATGAGGCTAATTTCTCACTTAGAGCATATGGCAATTTAGGGTACATTTTGGTCTGAAGGAATTATTAGAAAATATTTCTTTGGAAATATAGAATGAAAGATCTAAAATATATAATTAAATTAAAATTTGAATAGTAAATATATTTTACTAAACATTATTGGATCAATAATTAAAAAATGCTATTTCACTGCTACCGGAAGCAAGTATCTGTTAAATAAATACTATTTAATTTTATTACTAAAAATAATATAAACAAAAATCCTTGAAAAAAGATCTTAAGTCTTTTTCGAAATTTTGTATTATAACTAAACTATATAACCTGTACAAGAAAAAATCGTTATATTATCTTATTTTTACTTATATAATAAGTAATATGAATACTCATTAAAAAAAATGCTCTCTTATAATTTGCTTAAAAAATCCTTTATATCGAATACGTAATATAAGCTTATGCTTACTTAATAGAACTATGTAATTTTCTATAAATTAATTACTGTTCAGCTGTACTCCATATTAACATGCATTAATAAATATTTTCTAAATATATGTTGACTATTTCTTTTCCATATTTTAACTTTTAGTAAATGTATAATAATTAAGGTCATTAAAATTATTAAAGAAAGAACCATAATGTCCTTAAGAGTTGGTCAAAGACATCCGTGTATTTGTGGCTGTTTATAAATTATTTATCATAAAAAGAAATAAGAAAATAGAACGGAAACTCTATCAAATAGAGAACACTCCATGGGGAGTGGTAGATACTACCTCATTACAAAAATTGGACACTATTTCAAAAACTCAACATTATATATTTCTCAAGGACGCAGGCAAAGCACGATATCGTCCCTTCGTGTAAGCGAATGTAGTGAAATTCATATAACAAAAATACCTACAATATATTCATTGTAATTGGAAATAAATTCGTCGAAATAAAAATACACGATTTATTCAAAATATAAAATTATTTAGTCATTCCATGTGGGCTTATTTACTTATTTACTTCGTCATTTATTTATTTATCATTTATTTACATCGAATTATTGTATTTTATTTCTTTTTTTTTATAAAAGACTAAAAGTTCAGGTTTCTGTTCGTTTGAAATTTTCTGTATTTCATTTTCAATATACCAGACACACGTTGAGCTATCAATTTAATTTTCCACCTGGAAAAATGCCAGCAAATCTTTTTCAGTATTTGGCTACCGTACTAAAGTGATTTTCAAAGAGAAATCTATCTTTTCTGGGACAAAGGTATTCGTATCTAGAATCTGTCTAGTAATTTATTTTCTCATATAACAAGAATTTTACGATTTTTCGGAATATTAGAAATAAAGTCTGCCTTTTATCTAAATGAGAGCATTTATTCTTATTATATTTTTTTATAAGAAGAAAATTTGAATTAAATATATTTTGTCACCGAATACAAATATTATTGCTAAATTATAGAAGTTTTATATATTTTATCTGTAAATAATTTTATACTCGAACGTAATTAATTGGTTCTATCCTGACTATATTGAAGGAAATGTAAATATATTCCACATACTTCACAAAATATTATATTAAAATTTGGAATTTAATCCAAAAAAAATTATAATAGAAAAAGAATATTAGTAAAAATTTTTAGTAAGAATTTCCTATAAAAATTTTCAGTAAAAATTTTCCTATAAAAATTTTTAATCAAAATTTCCTATAAAAATTTTCAGTAAAAATTTCCTATAAAAATTTCAAGTAAAAATTTCCTATAAAAATTTTCAGCAACAATTTTCTATAAAAATTTTCAGTAAAATTTTTCAGTAAAAATTTCCTATAAAAATTTCAAGTAAAAATTTCCTATAAAAATTTTCAGTAAAAATTTCCTATAAAAATTTTCAGCAACAATTTTCTATACAAATTTTCAGTAAAATTTTCCTTAAAAAATTGTTCAGTAAAAATTTCCTATAAAAATTTTTTCAGTAAAAATTTCCTATAAAAATTTTTAGTCAAAATTTACTATAAAAATTTCTAGTAAAAGTTTTTTATAAAAATTTCAAGTAAAAAGTTCCTATAAAAATTTTCAGTAAAAATTTTCTATAAATATTTTCAGTAAAAATTTTCTATAAATATTTTCAGTAAAAATTTCCTATAAAAATTTTCAGTAAAAATTTTCAGTTAAAATTTGCTTTAAAAATTTTCAGTTAAAATTTCCTACAAATATTTTCAGTAAAACTAACCTATAACAATTTTCAGTAAAATTTCCTATAAAAATTTTCAGCAACCATTTTCTATAAAAATGTTCAGTAAAATTTTCCTTAAAAAATTTTTCAGTAAAAATTTCCTATAAAAATTTCAAGTAAAAATTTCAAGTAAAAATTTCCTATAAAAATTTTCAGTAAAAATTTCCTATAAAAATTTCAAGTAAAAATTTCCTATAAAAATTTTCAGTAAAAATTTCCTATAAAAATTTCTAGTAAAAATTTTCTATAAAAATTTCAAATAAAAATTTCCTATAAAAATTTCCTATAAAAATTTTCTATAAAAATTTTTAGTCAAATTTTACTATACAAATTTCAGTCAAAATTTACTATACAAATTTTCAGTAAAAATTTCCTATAAAAATTTCCAGTAAAAAATACCTGTAAAAATGTTCAGTAAAAATTTGCTTTAAAAATGTTCAGTAAAAATTTCCTATAAAATTTTTAGTAAAAATTTCCCTTCAATATATTCAGAAAAATGTTTCTTATAAAAATTTTCAGTAAAAATTTCCTATAAAAATTTTCAGTAAAAATTTCCTATAAAAATTTTCAGTAAAAACTTCCTATAAAAATTTTCAGTAAAAATTTCCATAAAAATTTTCAGTAAAAATTTTCTTTAAAAATGTTCAGTAAAAATTTCCTTTAAAAATGTTCAGTAAACATTTCCTATAAAAATTTTCAGTTAAAATTTACTATCAAAATTTTCAGTTAAAATTTCCTATAAAAATATTTCGGTAAAAATTTTTGGTAAAACTTTTCCGAAAATATTTCGGTAAAAATTTTTGATAAAAATTTTCAGTTAAAACTTTTAGTAAAAATTTTTGGTAAAAATTTTCGCCAAAAATTTCTTAAAAAAGTTTTGGTAAAAAGTTTCGGTAAAAATTTTCAATAGAAATAATCGGTAAAAATCGAGTAAAATGTTCGCTATGAATTTTTATCAAACATTTTCATTACAAATTTCGAGCATAAAAACAAACTCTTAAAGAATAATTTCAAACAGAAAAGTATATTTTTATTGTGACTAGCATTTTTTATAAAAATAAAATACTTGATAAAGGATATTACTAATACTTGCTCAGCAAAGAATATTCTAAAATTTCTTAGTATTCGAAATATGAAACTTTTTGTATAAATATTCTCAAAAACATCAAAAGAAATTCAGAGTTTCATTTTGACTGTTGAGTTGATATATTTTTCTAGACTATTCATTTTATTAATAACCTTATCCTTAACGTGCACATCCTTCTATGCTGTATAAAAATTGCTCCCCGAGAAATATTTGATTTTAGGAACATCTAAGAATGAGATGTTCGAGGAAAATCAATATTTCATTGGAAAATATAATTTCATCAAATTACATTTAAAAGCGCCCATTTAGTTCCACATTCAGTAACAAAAATATTAAGTAAGGTAACTTTTTATCAAAAAAATATAAATTATGAAAAATTTAAAATTATTTGTTTTTAAAGAGAAGAATCAATAAAAATTACTATTTTTATCTTTAAAAAATGATATTCTCATTCTCCGTTTCCCCATTCCCCCAATAATTATTTTTTATAATAGAAATAAACAAAAAAGGCATCAGACAAAATAATAAAAAAAAAATTGGATTTGAATAGAAACAAACAATAAAAAAAATGTCCTATTTTGAAGTTGTGTTCGTCAATTGCTGCTCCAAAAATAAATGAATATCTGTCCATGTTAAAATGACGAAGAGCTTTTCCAAGAAGCATTGTCAACTTTATCGAAATAATAAACATTTACTATAATAAGCCACCCCACCACCCCCAGTAATAACATAATCGAGAAAATCAATTTTCTTAAGTCGATAGCATCTTACGTAAATACGAATGGCATTCAGAATTGTGTGTAAAATCGATAAAATAAAATAATTCCTAATTATGTGTTCGAAAAAAAAAAGAAATTATCCGTTTCCCCCCTACTGAGATCTTATAATACAATATGACTTTCGAATCTGTATGAACCAAAACGCTTAGAAGGAATTTATTGTCGCAAGAATTTGTGTAGGCAGATCTGAATACGATACGGAAGTTTTCCTGCTGAGACACACGACGACTAAGTCATGAAAATCGTAAAACATTCTTACCTTGATTGGTGAAGATGCTAGCCACTGTTGGAACAGGTCTGAAGTGACCGATGCCCTTTTGGGGCTTCTCGGTAATTTTTGGTCTTCGATGAAATTGTGTAGTTTTGCAATAACGTCGGGTGGAGCACGCTCCTTTAGCCATTTTTCGAATGCTCCCGGTTTCTGGTCAAACAGCGTGGCCACCTCGTCGACATCCTCCTGTGTGCAGGGGAAGTCATCGTTACGCTCCTGAAACAAGGCTGGAGTTCCGGGTGTGCCCAATGTGGCCGCCGGAGTGCTTGATGTACTGCGCACATTTTGCGGCGATAAATGTGTTAAGTTCAATTGAATGGAAGTTATTTCATTATTTACGTCGGGCCGCTTTTCATGAACATCCGATAAATTTGGGCTCGAATTTCGGCTAGCATTATTCCCATCCGAGTCTATATTCGCCTCGACAATTTTACATTTTGCGTTTATTTCCCGTCCATCAATATTATCGGTCACAATTGTAGCAATAGTTGTCGTAGTAGTAACTGTAGCAGAAGTAGTTGTAGTTATTGTTGTTGTTGTAGCCGGAGTTGGAGGAGTTGTAGCGGTTGTAGTAGAATTTTGATTTATGCCCGCATCGGTATAATCCTCAACCACTGAACCATTTTGATGGAAATTCGTTTTATCATTACAAACGACCTGCATCGGATTTCGATCGTTTTCACCGGCATTATCATTCAATTTACAATCGGTAAGAATTCTATCTTCGGTACCACTTGTAGTAGTGGTTACCGAACTGATATCTGTCATTTTGATGAACCCACATCATCTAATTAGCATTCGCACGTGAAAAATATATATCAAAACCGAATGCCAGAATTGAAATGCGGATTTTAACGCTCTGTCCAGTAGCGGCGGCGCACTATTACCTCTTACGGCTTCACAAACTACAATTTTTAATTCACTTTTAAATGAAAATTATTTAAAAATTTTTTTTTTATTTTAAAGAAAAATTACTAAATTTACTATTATTATTGTTGATGGAGAATTTTTTTTTCCAAAATTAGCATATAAAATTTCACGTCACTTTTTTTTTAAATTTTTAATTTGAATAAATTTTAGATATGCACCTCTCGATATGACATTTCAATTTGCGGCGTTTAACTTTACCACCTGCCACCACCACAGTCAATTCAATTTATTCATGATGCGTTCTTCCACGACTAATAGTTCATATCTGATGTAATTTCTAAATGTTGTGTGCGAATTCCGTCGTACATTTTTATGACTGCATTAATTTTTTATGTAATTTTCCTGATTGCTAAAAAAAAAAGAGAGAAAACAACTATTATTAAATGATTAGAAAATAAATAGAATATTGTTAAAAAAAAAACTGGGGATAGAGAGAAATGGAGAGAAAAAATAACAACACTAAATTATGTATGAACAAAGTAATTAAGCTGTTCACGTTCAATTTTTATGTTAGATACTCGAACAAATTCTCTGTGCCATTGCACTCAGCTAATCAATAAGAAAAGCAAAAGGGGGTCCATTGTTGGTAAAATACGTGAACGTTTATTTATGTATGGACACATGCATATGTAGATGTAGTAGAACAATCAGTATGAGTACCATTGGGGATCTGGTCTAATCAGAATAGCAGAATAGCCAACTGGCCTTTGTGTACTCAATGTTGCGATAGTCAACCCCGTGTACCCATAATTCAGTAAGCGTTGAGTTGGATTTGGTTGCCATTGTCGAGTAGATTCTTGACATTCGAATTGGGACGAACGCCCGCTGAGTAGCCGGACGAACCATGTCACCAATTAGTAGATTAGCTTGTACAGTACAAATGGATCCATAGTTGAATACCGCTTGGGTTTGCTCCATTCGATTAATCAACCTTGTGTGCGTCATTGCAACTACGAGTATGTGTCCACCGGCAAGCGCCAAAGTTTTGTCCACTTTTTTCCACCAGTCAGCGGAGAGGATTCTTGCATATGTACTCGTCAGAACCTCAATCAAAAGTGTTCTGCTAATGCACGTGAATGTGTACAGAATTCTATCGATTCAATTGTTTCCAATAAATTTATCAACGTGTTAAGCTGTAACCAATCGTATTTGATTTGGTGATAAATTTATAAGATCCTAAGTCCTTATCACGAAATTCTGAACGCTTCAAGCTATTTTATTCGTGTTTCTTTCCTTGAGCAAATAAGTACATACTCGTATGACCTACAGAATATTATATCGTAAAACCAATGACACGAGTTTGTCGCTATTGCTCCATATTATTTGACGAGAAATATAAGTTTTCTTATTTTGATTTTATTTTATTTAACATTTCGAATATTGGGGATTTATATACGAGTAAGTCATAGTAAGTCAAATGAGAATTTCCGAAGCAACAGGGATAAGAACTTTTAGCTATTTTTTTTTTTTTTTTAATAATAAAATTTTATCCAATTTGTGTTTTGAAAAGTAAAATTTTATAAAATATATAATATATTTAGATTTTTATTAAACTTTTAGTTAATTAAATTTTTTAAGCTTTTCCATTATAAAAACGGATATAGTATTTTATAAATTACTATCATATAATTTTTTCTCACTTTTTTTTATGAATATTACAATATTTAACGGATATTGGTTTTTAAATGATCTAAAAATTAAGAAATTATCAATTTTTCATAGAGTTTCATAAAAAAAAACTCATCGTACTTAAATTGCACGATCTTGAACAATACCAAATCTTAAAATTACGTGTTCTAGGACACTTTCGGTAAAATAAAGTTAAAATATACAGTGTTGTGTGGCCTTTTACGATATCTTACAATTGATTTTTCATAGTCATTTGCCATTAGTTACAAAGTTCCAATAAATGGCAATTTTGCTTATTGACTTATTCTGCGAGTAGGAGATGTTGAGCCTCATCGCTGACGCCCATAATCGGTCCTCTCTGGAAGCGGGAAACGTGTCTACGCAAAATCCCCACTTTACTTAAAAAGTTTTTATAATTTTAACATTATTTTTGCATTTATTATATAAAATGCCAAATATTAAAATATAAAATTTTTTTATTAATTAGTATGAAAATTTAAAAAAACTATTAAATAGTAGGACTATACTTTCCAAACTATTAAATGGATATTTGTATATAATAGAAAACTGTATTTTTGCAATTTTTTTTTTTAAATTTAATTATTTTAAATACTTTTTTAAGATATTATTTAAAAAATTTTCAATTTTTTTATAATATTTTCCATCCAGAATATACTTATTTAGGAAATGAGGTAGAAAAGTAGTGAGATTGATTTTTTTTTCCCAACAATATTATTTTATTAATAGTAGTTTCCTAATGGAAGGAGTTGTTACCATTATTCCGAAAAATGCTAGAACTACAATAATATTCCCCTTCTCCATTACGCTCCTTTGGATGTTATCGACGCTACCAAAATTGTGTAAAGTGCTTTTCGATATTGAGATACAAAAAAAATATCACGAACGTAAATCAGGTAAATAGGAGGCCTGGAAAACTGAAAAAATTAAGTTTTTCTTTTATAAATAAATAAACTGGATCATCCCAGAGTCTGCAACGTCTGATCTGATGAAAAGAACTCTATTTTATGAGCATTTCCAGGACTTTTTATAAAAAAAACTTGGTTGAGAATCTGTCTAAAAAGGAGAAGATCAGGTAAATAGCAGGCCTGGAAAACTGCAGAAATTAACTTTTTCTTTTATAAATAAATAAACTGGAATATTCAAGAGTCTGCAACATCTGATCTGATGAAAAAAACTCTATTTTATGAGCCTTTGTAGGACTTTTTATAAAAAAAACTTGGTTGAGAGTTTATCTAGAAGGTAGAAGATCAGATAAATAGCAGGCCTAGAAAACTGCAAAAATTAAGTTTTTCTTTTATAAATAAATAAACTTGAGGAGTCTGCAACTTCTGGGGTATGATGAAAAGAACTCCATTTTACGAGTCTTTCAAGGAATTTTTTATTAAAAAACTTGGTCGAGGGCACAAGATCAGATGAATTGAAGGCCTAGAAAACTGCAGCAGTTAGTTCTTCCGACAAAAATTTGAGATGACCCTGGAGATGACCGTTTTACAGGAGGCGTAGCCATGATAGACAATCCAAATGTCTGCTATACCAGATCTGATGCAATAAACTCTATTTTATGGGTTAACAAGGACTTTTTTTTTATAAAATAACTTTGGTTGACAGTTTGTCCAAAAGGCACAAGAGAACTGTTTTTATGAGTTTTCAATGTTCAAGGCCTTCCTGAGCTAGTTTTGTCTTCTCCTGCTTTGCGGCCTTTTAAAAATGCTTTCTGTCACCGAAAAATTTGCATTTTTGGTAAGGAATATCACCCATAGGCTCATTACAACTTTTGGTAAGTCAAACCAGTGGATTCACCAAGCTCACCAAAAAAAACTGATAGAACATCGTTGCTCCAAATTTCGCTGTTTCATTTATCGTAACGTACTACAAAATACAAATTCACTTATAATGCTCCGTAAGGTCGTATAGTTTCTGGACGAGGTACTGCACGTCTATCTAAAATGTTTTGCTGCAATTTTGAGTATTCGTCCAAATATGTTTAAAAAAAATTATCAATAAAATTTTGGTCTAAGATATTCTTCAAAATTTTTACAAAAATGTCATATTCAAAATTCCGGATATGAATTTTTCAGTATTTACTCCCGTCAATATTCTAAAATAAGCGGAAGTTCCTTTTATAAATATTGATAGTAAAAAAAAATTTAGAAATATAACATTTAAACTTCATAAGTGTTTAAGGATGCATAAAAGTCAGTCTAATATAAAAGTAAGCTTCTATGTACATATGCAATAGAAACTTATCAATAGTTAATCCATCATCAGCGTCAGAAGCCATCAGATACAAGGATAACGTGAATAAAGGGAATACTTCCAGCTTATCTTCTTCACTTTGATGAAATTCATTCCACTGAAAGGCACCACTCATAGTATATACACGATTCTTTTTTAAATATTTAAATTTTTTTAAGAATGATTAATGAATAGCTTTTCAACTTTCTCTAAGGTAATTTTGAAATTTTTACCATAATTACAATGCTGACAAGTAAATCGATTGTGCTTGTTCGTTTTCGTCAAAGTCTTTTGAGGCTGAAAGTAAATAAACCTTACCAAAAAAAAAAAAAAACCAGAATTGATTACGGATAATAAGATGTATTTTTATATCGGTTAAGTGAAGTTTTAAGATATTCATTATCAAAATCCGAATCGAAACCAAACGATTTAATGAGAAATAAATTACATAGAATTAGTAGAAATCGATACGGACTTAATTTCATTTTTAACGATATCCATTCGTAATTTTAATACATGTTATCGGAAATAATAATAATATACAAAAATTCCATACCTCTTATCGAAGAAAAGTATCTTGTTAACGAGAATTTATAGGTATTTATGAAACAAAATAATAAAAAAACGTAATAAAATTGTATTATTGGACAATTTTTCAGATATGCCATTTTCTTTAGAAATATTATTGATATTAATGAGAAAAACCTCTCCTATCGGGGAAGTTTTATTAAAAGCTACAATATTACTTATATTATTTTTCATGGAAACAAAATTAATAATTTAAAAAAAAAAAAAAATTAATTGACTGACATATTAGCTCAACAACATACAGAGTAGACCATCTGTTGAGGATTATTTCCCCCTGCAAAATATCTGTCAAAACACAAATACATTCCATGATTTTACAGCGCATTTCTAGATGTAGACGAGGCATTTGATACCACCTCCTACAAGTCTATAGAGAGGACGGCTTTATGCAAGGGGATTGAGGTCGCTACGATTGGCTGGATTAGGTACTCGTACATGATGACAAGCCGCAAAATTATAGCTTACTATTAGAACCGTTTAGGGTTGTCGACAGGAAGGGGTATTGTTACCTCTACTTTTGTCACTTGTCAGGGATGACCTTCTCGTCAAATTATCTGTAGCTGACTTTGAAGTTCAAGGTTATGCTAATAACCTGAACTAGACTTCTCTAATAAGGTCAAATCAGTAGAGAACTCTAGGGACCATTTTAAACCAAAAATGTACCTGGAAGTCCTACCTTCCTAATGTTACCGATAGAGCAACTAGAACTATTTGTGCTTGTCATAGGCTCTTCGGTAAAACCTGGGTTCTGCGGCAAAAAATGATACAGTGGTCATATGTCGCAATGGTTACCACCATTATTACGTACGCAGCAAATCGTTTGATGGCCTAAGGCTGAACAACGTACTATCCAAGCAAACCTTCTTAAGGTCCACAGACTAGCGCGATTGGGTATTAGAGGTCCCTTGAGAACATGCTCCACAACAGCTCTTGAGGCTCTTTAAGACCTGCTACTTTGCATTTGCATATTAAAATTGGGCCCTAGGTTATGGCATTCCGAAAGTTATAAGGTCTGAGGAAACTTAACTTAAGGTATAGAAGTTCGTCTTTCACACAGTTTAATATAAAATGGATAAGGATTTTAAGACGGGAGTAGTCGGACCTTATTACCATTTATGTATATAAGGTCCTTAAAAAATTCCCATTTGTTTTTCAGGTAGAATTACATGTAATGTAACTTTGTGCTTGAGAGGATATCAGAGGCAACCTACGTAACGTAAAGATCAATATTATTTCAGACAGCCCAGCTGTGCTGAAAGCTCTTGTCTCAACCGAAGCTCAAATCAACTGGCTAAACATAATAATGTCACTTTGATGTAGGTTCTTAGTCATGAAACTTTTCAAAAGGACACCAAACACTCCGTTCATTCGACAAGAACCCTCCCGTAGCTATCTAAAGGGTGACCTTCGCTCCATTATATAATCCTGGGAATGTGGCGTGTAAAACCTCACCCTGGGATAATTCTCCGGGCATGAATAACTCTAAATAATTCACCGCTTTACTAAAAACAGTGCGTTAGACATCCTGAAACTCAACAAACCAGACCTAGGACTAGTCACCATTCTACTCAGGGAGCGCTGTATCGTAATATAGCAAATCTGCCGCTTTAATCTGTCGTTTAGGTGCTCCGACGTTTAATCCGCTCTGAAGAGGATTAAACGTCGGAGCTCCTATCCTCTATATATACTCTTATTATTATTATTGTAAAGTAGTACAATTTTATTCATGGGGCTATTAACAACAGAACAACGCCATAGACCAGGTGCAGCATAGAACAATCTTCAATTAGCGACAAAGCATATTTTTACACCGACGGCTATATTAACAAACAAAATTGTCGAATCTGAGGCTCGGAAAATCCTCATATGATTTACAAAAAAAGATGCATCCTCAAAAAGTCATTGTGGAATCTTTGTGCCAATCTTATTCGAAAATGATCGTACAGTGAATTATGAACGATATCGTGACATGTTAACGAATTTTTTTTTACCAAAATTTAATTATTTAAATTGGAATGAGCTTTGGTTTCAATAAAACAGTATTTTGAGCCACAACACTCTTGAAAACGTCGGTTTATGGGGCAGTAAATTCAGTGATCAAATAACCTCACGAAACGCTGATGTGAATTAGCCGCTAAGATCTTGCGATTTGACATCGTTGCAAAAAGTTCCCTTGAAGCTTTTTGACAGAAAAAGAGTTTTCCAATCAGCCAAAAATAATTTAAGACCTAAAGTTTTAGTCTGAAAATGTCATTGAGGCTTTTGTTAGGTTAAGTCATCGAAAATTTTAACGTTCAGATGCAGTCATGCAAACTGAGTGTTGGTGGTCATATAAATGATATTGTTTTTTTATACATAATTATAATAGATTCAACTTCCCTTCACTGTCAAGTCGACTATTTACCTTCATTAAGGTAAAACTGTGAAAAATACCTTAAATACTTAAAAAAATCATTTTACCGGAACCCAAAAAAAAATGTTTTCTTTTTTATATTATAAAGAAAAGATACATATTTGATATAAATTTCATTTCAGATAAATGTCTTTGAAAAAAAAAACAATTTTAATAAAAAGAAAAATGCATCCAATCGCACCAATATTTATTAGTTTATTACTCAAACTTGCTCAACTCAACTAGTTATTATTCAATTCATATCCTGACAGATATATTTCTATTCATTTTTAATTTTTCCTTGTACTAATATCATCCTATTTTCATCTAATTTCCATTTTTGACTACATAATCACTTATATTTATTGACAATTTGACAGCAGAATGACATGATTTATTGCCAAAGTTCATCATCTCTTAAGGTTTTCTATTATTTAGGCTTAAATGGTACTTTTCCTGTCAACTTTTTCTTTTAAAAAATGGATTTTTTAGATTTTTTAGATTTTTTATTTTATAGAATATTTATTAAATTAATGGTATAAAATATTCGTACATGTTTGTATGTGTATGGTTTTAAAAAAGGGAAAAAACTCTACTATTATGAATTTGTGATGATTAGCCTTGCATCGGAATGTCTTCTTTTTTTGTTATAATAAGGTGGGTATCTTTGAAAGATGAAGTTTGGAATTTTAACCCACTAAAACGATCTTATTTGGTCACGTTTCTTTATTTGCCCACGGAACCCAGGCATTACCTCATGGGAGAGGGATTGATCGAAATCACTATTCTGGTGAATTATTATTAGCGTTTTCTTTCACTCAAGGATTCGACAGCCTTCCAAGTCGTCCTCGAGTTCAACATCAAGGCCACTACATTCTCCGGCGTCAGGGGTTAGCCAGCGCACTTCTGAGCCTCATCTCTTTCCGAATTAAATCGTGTGCAGTAAAAATACACGTTCTCCGTGCTCTCCACCATCCCTTCACGAGAAAGGCACATTGGGCTAGTATGCAATTTAAAACTGAATTAATAATCTCGAAAACATCCTTGCCCCGCCAAAAATTGGGATTATCGTTGACCAATCCACGGATTCACCGCCGAGATGAGACGATGGTAAATACAGTCTTTCTTCAAAATCGCATAATTTTATACTTTTGAAATTTTTTTATATAAAACTATACGTGTATATGTGTATACGGGGTCTGTTCAAAAAGTATCGTGAATTTTGAATTTCCGCGGGTCACGTATATTCGATTTTCGATTTTTTTCGTGGCGTTATCTTGGTACTCATGTTTCTCACTTATACCGATTAGTTCGACCATTTTGAATGTTCAGTTAATTTTTGACAGCTGCTTTGCTTGCGAATATTTTGGCTCGTCTTCGATGTTTGCCCATTCCAAAAAATGGATCAAAGAATCTGTTTCGGGAACAAGAAAAAGTCACAAGGGGGCAGATCTCGGGAATACGGCATTATTAGTGGGTTGTTTTTGGCCAAAACGATGCGTGAGCATGGCCGTTATCATGGTGCAAAAGCCAATTTTTGTTAATCCACAAATACGGGCATTTCTGGCGGATTGCTTCGCGCAACTTACGCATAACTTGTAGGTAATATTCCTTATTGACCGTTCTACCGTGTGGCAAGAACTCATGATGCACCACACTCCTGCAATCGAAGAAAACTGCAAGCAAAACCTTCACATTCGACCGAACTGGGGGCGCTTTATTCGGTTTTGGCTCGTGCGGCAGCTTCATTGGGATGATTGAGCTTTGGTTTCTACATCATAACCATAAACCTATGATTCGTCATCAGTTATGACCCTCTGGAGCAAATTTGGATCGTCGCGGACAGAGTCCAACAGCTCCTTAGCAATGTTAATGCGATGCTATTTTTGGTCGAAAACTTTTTTAAAGTCTATTTTTGGTCGAATACTTTTTTGATCTAAATTTTGCACCATTTAAAAACCAGTTAAAGCCTGAAATATACGAAAAATTCATCATCAATTTTTCCGAGAAGATGAAGTTTCGCCAGTTGTTTTTAACCACTTGATAAACAATTTTTTTTATTTAATACTTAAATATAGTTAAATTAAATTTTAAAATTTTAATCATATAGTGTTTAAGTTTACTTTCCAAATCATAAATTGGATAACCTTTCATATCGGTCTTTTAATGATTAATAAATTTTTAAACTTTCACAAAACATTCAAAAAAAAAAAGTATATATAAAAGTATTTACTTAATAATTATATTAAAATATATAAACTATCAAAAGAAATATTTAATAGCCATTAAATACTGCTCATAAATATAAAAACATTTGAAATGCATAAATTCGAAATTTTTATCTTTTCCTATCAATTATTACCTGAAGAACCTCAGAAGTAACTGAAAATTATATATTTTCACTTTGCTTGAATGCCTATTTAGTATTTTTTTTTTTTATTTTGAGGAAAAGATTAGTGAGATTCGTTTCAATCTTTACTAGCATTTGCACTTCTTTTAAAAGTTGATTAAAGTTTAAAGTAAAAATTTCACTTCAATTGAACTGAAAAGAACACTCAAAAATAAATTGAATGTAAAGAAAATATTACAGATTTAAATAAAAATAAATTTTTCCAACCACCTTTTTGTATCCTATCAGCATCGTGAATATTAATACTATAAGTGCTGAACGATAGTGGATCCTCCCTTCCATATTAATGATTATTATTATAGGAAGGCACATTTTTATTTTCGATATTGTCTATTAAAAACCCTCCAATCTAAAAATCGATTTCAAACTCGATAATGTATAAAAAAATTCATGTCCTAATTGGAATTAACAACCAATATAATAATTATTTTCAAGTTAATTTTTTAGAAAAATAGAATGAAAAACGTATTAGAAATTATTTCATATTAGCTAATTTATACCAAAATTAAGTAAGCAAGTTTCCAGGAAACATTTTTTGTTGATAAAGTAATTAAGTTAGTTTATATATTATTTTTCTTCGATTTTCTTATATTTTGTGAATGTTTCCAAACATTAAACATGGTAACGGTCGAAATATTTTTAAAAATTTACTGGCATTTATTTTTTTTTAAAAATCAACTATAATTTAAAAAGAAAAATTATTTAACATTTTAATTTTTCTATGAAACTTTGAAGACGTTCTCATATAACTTTTAATATTTCTGAACTTATTTTTCTAGCTAATAATTTCCCAATAAGACAGCATTAAAAACTTTTTCATTTCAAATATTTCATAATTAAACCAATAATATATCTGATTGAACGAATTATTCTGAGTTTATTTTCATATTTTTAGTAGATTAAAAATAAAACAAAAATTTTTGAAGAAAATTAACAAACCGTTTTTCGGAATATTTCTAAAGAATCTTTTATAATAGCAAATAATAAATAAGTTATTTTAAAAGACTTAATTTGCTTTGAATTATATTTTAATTAACATCAAATACAGAAATTCCTTTGAGCATTATTGGAATTGGGAAAAAAATTATATGATTTTAATTAAGTTGATTAACGATTATCCAATTTGTATATTAATATCAAGTAAAATTTTAATTTATCACATTTTAATTTGTTTCGTCATTTTATATAAAAATATAAAATTATTCAAATTATTGCCACATGACCTCTGCCAGGACTCGATCCTTTTGAGGTAATTTTTACCGACCTTCTGGCACATTTCGGCCTGTAATTCGATCATTACTGAATTGATAAACGTTTTTTTTATGTAAAAATTATTTGTGTAAATAGAATTTTTAAGTTGTTATTTTTTTTAAAAAAAACAAAGTCCAACGGTATTGACATCACGAAATTTCGAAATTACGCATTGTTGGAACTTTTCGTTCACTAAAGCCTAAATAAGTAACAATATTTTGAAGACTAAATTGATTTTAAATTATATTTTAATTAACATTAAATACAGAAATTTGTTAGAGCTTTATTTGAATTGGAGAAAAAAAAATTATATGATTTTAATTAAGTTGATCACGGATTATCCAATTTGTATATTGAATTGTAAAGCTAATTAAATACTAATTTCTAATAAAAATATAAAATTTTTCAAATTATTGTCACATGACTGCTGCCAGGACTCAATATCTGTTTGAGGTAATTTTTGACGACTCTCTCGCACATTACGGTCTGTAATTCAACCATTACTGAACTGATAAAAATAGTTTAAAGTTTTTCTTTTTATTAACAAATTTTTTTAGAATTCATTAACAAATTTTTGAATAAAAAAATCCAATGGCATTAATTCCAGGTAAATTTACTTTACAAAATCTCGAAATTATGTGTCCTTGGAACTTTTTTTGTACAATAAAACCAAAATTTGTCATGTTCTATGGCTTATGGCGTTGTGCCTGATAAAAATCTTATATACTTCTAATAAATATCTTCAAGTTAAAGGTAAAAAAAAGTCAGTTATCATACGGTCATAGTGCTTAGAATTAACGGAAACGGTCACTTGTTCTTCATTTTCAAAGAAATACGGGCCAATGACATTTTCAGACTAAAACTTACACTATATAAAATTGCTTACTATTAACATTAATTTTTTAATGTTGCTTGTGGATTTTTGGAGCCTCATATATTGTAATTTTGCTTGCAAACGTATCCAAGAGGCGAGAAATGAGCCTCAGCGCTGAAGAAAATTTTGCTAGAAAAACTATTATATGAAGCCTATTATTCTAGCATATAATTGACATATTATTGATATTTAAATAATTTTTTACTAAATGCCATATAATAATTTGACTTTAATTATAATTTAAATAATATAATTTTAATTTTTCTTTAAAATAAATGGGCTTTACTTTGCAAACCACAAATTGGATAAAACTCAATATTTTAAACCTTACAAATGTTTACACCTCTGAGAAATTATCAAAATCGAAAATAAATTTTCACCCGAAACAATGATAAAATTACAAACGTATTCCCAATCACAAATTGTATTTGATGTTTTCTAATTTATTACAAGGTTAAGGTTTACCATATAGTCGATTATAAATTGAATTCTATGAAAATTGAATATATTTATCTGGTATATAGGATCATAGGGTAGAAGGTATGGTATATCGTAAATTTGAGAGTTTAGAATTACGTAATGTTTCCTACCTGATAAGTTTATTTGTACTTTAGCATTGTTCTGTTTAAAATCGTTTTTATTTTTTGCATGATTCAATGTAAAATCCTTTTCTGTGTGTAGAATCTTTCACCAAGCATGTTGGTTATATACAATATTTTTTAGGATAAATTTCTCGAAACTCATGATCAATGTAAAGGGAGAGATTTAAAATTTACATTTCCACCTTTTGCTAAAGACATGTTCTATGAAATTAATTACACTTGATTAATTAGAAACTGACTATGTTTATGCTGACGAGTGTAT
Organism: Atherix ibis; assembly: GCA_958298945.1. Classification (NCBI taxonomy): domain Eukaryota; kingdom Metazoa; phylum Arthropoda; class Insecta; order Diptera; family Athericidae; genus Atherix; species Atherix ibis. Next base: position 94,989,360 of record OY282607.1, on the reverse strand, counting down.
ATATAAAGTTCAAAGATAAACGATTGCGAAAATTACCATTAGATGTTAATTCCTACACACAAACAAATGTTTAGATATATTCTACAGTATATGTAATTTTAGAAGGATAATAAATTGCTGTAATATGAATTGCTAAAAGAACGATTTTTCTGATTAATATCTTCTATAGTCGAAAATTTGGCTTACAAATGTTTGAAATTTTCTATGAATTCGAAATTTCTGCAAATTAAACAAATAATTCTATTAGTTTAATTGGAATTTTTCCTAATAGATAATTTGTAAATATTAATAAATACTATGTATAAATAAGTGGAAGTAAATTCTCGAAATATTAGAATGGTATTCGTTTTACGAGATGTGGTAGAAAAATAATGAGTTTGGCAACACTGATGAGAAAAATATTTTTTTTTTTGTGCGTTACGAAAATAAAAGCATCAAAATTTGTACCATCACATTTTGTGTTAAGCTTAAAGAGTCTTTGAGTTTTTCAGTGGTTTTAAGCGTTTTTTGAAAGCTTTAAATATTGAATACTATCTTGGTACTTTCAATAACATTCAATGGAGTGAAAGCGAAGAGTTGATGTCAAATTGAGTTAAAACTTTCCAGCACTGTTACAAATAGTAGAAAAAATAACTCCGCCAATGTATAGCTGATCAAGAGGACTAATTTATAAGTGACAAAATAATCTCATTACTTTTTTATAATATAAATTAAATTTAAAGAAAACGAAATTAACAGAAAAATTATTTATTTTTCAGATAATAATTTTGTAACAATTAAAAAAAATTAAAGAAAAACTTTTATGACAAATATGTTTCATGATCCCAGGTCGGAAGTTACGAAGATTCTTCCTTTCACCTATTTTCGACTCCTAAAATAATTCCCTTCTAACCGATAAATTTCAAGCAAATGAAGCTAACAAACTATCGAATATCTCTCCAATATTCTCTGGTATTCCACAAGGCAGCATACTTAGTCCCATTCTCTACAATATTTATACATCCGATATTCCATTCTGCCTTACAACTTTTTTTGTAATATATGCAGATGAAAGGGTCTTCCTTTCATTAAGCAAAAATCCTCAACTTTCTTCCCAAATTCTTCAAACCCAAATTCAAGTCCTTCAGAATTGGTTAACCAACTGGAGAATTAAAAGTTAATGAACGTAGAAGCATCCCCGTAACTTTGACTCTCCGTCATTAACTATTGGCAGAAAATTACCACAACACACTAAAATTCGGTACCTAGGACTGAACTTGGTCAAACACTTGATATGAACACACATACAAAACTTAAAAGACAAGAACTAAAAAGGAGATAATAATAATTATATTAATAATATAAGGAGGGTTGCAAAAAGGGATATTGTCTGAAAACAACTCCGACCAATGAGGTCTTTTGTGGTGAATGACCCTAACTCAGATAATAGTAACATTGAGGCTTTTAGTGAACCTCAATATCGTATTAGTTCATAGCCGGGAACTCTCGTAGCAATCAGGGAATCCCAAACCAAGAAGCCGAAGTCTCTGGCGGGCAATGGCATTGCAATCGTTAAGTAGGTGCTCCGACGTTTCATAGTCTTCGAAATAAAAACGGTAAATTGAAGTGGCAGATTTGCCCATTTTGTTTAGATGATATCTTAAGAGACAATGGCCAATGTGTAGGCGAGTGAGTAGTCCTATGTCTGGCTTGTTGAGTTTCAGGACGTGTATGCACTGTTAGAAAGGTCATGAATTTTTTAGTGTGATTCATGCCCGGGGAATAATTCCCGCGTTCCCAGGACTCTATAATGGACCCCTTTTGGCAAGTTTGTCAGCTAGTTCATTACGCTCAATAAAAACGTTGCTTTGTTGTATCTAGCCTATTGATTTAAAAACGTGAGGATAGCGCAAACTAGCTTGAATTGCGCATCATATGAAACAAGAGCTTTCAATGCAGTTTGGCCTTCAGGATACTTCTGATACTCCCTCTAGGACAAAGCGCAATGCATGCGGATTTTGTGTTTTTTTAAAAAATTATTTATTTATTTTTAAGTAATCCCCACCAGATATTATACACTTGCGCCAACGTTTTTTCCGATCCTCGAAGCACTTCAAAAAATCATTTTTTGTGATTTTGTTCAGCTCCTCCTTCTACCCCGTCTTTATCTCCTCAATCGTAGCGTAGCGTCGTCCTTTCATGGGGCTCTTCAGTTTTGGGAACAAGAAAAATTCACAGGGGGCCAGATCTGGGGAATACGATGGCTGCGGCATTATTAGTGTGTTGTTTTTGGCCAGAAATGGCCAAAAACAAATCCGGGCGTTTCCACAAATGCGGGCGTTTCTGGCGGATTACTTCGCGCAACTTTCCCATAACTTGCAGGTAATATTTCTTATTGACCGTTCTACCCTGTGGCAAGAACTCATGATGCACCATGCATCCATTGGGATGACTCGTCACCAGTTATGACCCTTTGGAGCAACAGCTTCTTAGCTATGTTAATGCGATGCTGTTTTTGGTCGAAATTGAGCAAAAATCGAAGATGAGCCAAAACACGTGCAAGCAAAGCAGCTGTCAAAAATTAACTGAACATTCAAAATGTCCGAACTTGTCGGCATAAGTGAGAGACATGAGTACCAACATAACGCCACAAAAAAAATCGAATATCGAATATAAGTAAGCCGCGGAAATTCAAAATTCACGACACTTTTTGAACAGATCTCGTATTTGTACCTGAAAAATGGATGGGAATTTACCAGGACCTTAGATAGACAGTAATAAGGTCCGACTTTATCAGCCCCAACACCCACATCCGTTTTAGAACCGTTTGTGTAGAAAACGAGGAACCCTGCATTGAGTGACGGCTTCACTTCTTCTAAGTTAACTGCTCCGTGAGAACTACATTGAAGGACCAGTTTACGTTAGATCTAAAAATCAGATACCACTAACAACTTTGAATTTTAGATAATCTAACTAGGCTATCAGTAAAATATGAGGTACTTTTATACGATGTGTTACTGAAACAAATTTGGACTTACAAACTACAACTCCGCGGTTCTATTATGTCTTTCGATTTCCATAGGATCCAATTCCCTAAGTAAAAAATTATTCGCAATAATAATTTTTCGAAGCTCTCGTTTAGGTTCGCAATAGTTTTATCTATCATGATCGAAAAAAACGTGTTGTTTCCTTGTTCAGAAGCAATTCTTTACTTCCTTTCCTAGAAACACCCATTGACGACTTACACGTCACTGATCGCGCAATTTATTTAAATAATGAGTCTTAAATTGTATGTTTACTAACCTCCCCCACCCCCTCCGAAACAATAATCCATCACGTTTATTAATACTATTATCGAAATCTGCTTATTACAATGTTTTAGTTATAAATATGTGCAAAAATTGAAAAAAAAACATCCTTGAACAAATCATTTAATCTTCGAAAATTATTTTTTAACACCTCATTTATATATTTTTTTTCTTTTCAAAGCGACAAAATTCTTATCATAAAATATGCTGACTCTAGTTAAAAAAATTTTAGTTAAAGAATTTCTTATTATTTGATTGAAGTGATTTTTCATAAATTTTCTCATATTTTTTTTCTTCATTTTTATTAATACTGAAATTTGAAATAACTAAAATTTTATATGGTAAAATGGTATTTTTTCAACAACAACAAAAAAAAATCAAGTCGACATGAAATCTTTTCAAAAACTTTTTTAATTTATTAAAATTTAAACTTGTTAACAAGAACTTTTTATCCAGAAGATGAAATTTTTAGAATAATATTAATCAAAATTGATAGACGAATAAAATTAGTATATAAGCAATAATATTTTTTCCTAAATATAGATAGTCTGTTATAAAAATAATCCCTTATAAATCAAATAAATTTCCAAGATAAGAAATGAAAAAAAAATTCGCTACCATAAAGCTTATGATTTATTTCCTTTTTCTTTTTTTGTTGGTTGAATTAAATTTGAATCGAGAAAAATCACAGTTAATATAAAAGAAAATTTCGTTGATTCTCTATAATAACATGACCTAAATTGATGAAAATCCATAATTCAGACTTATGTATATACTTATGGGAACAAACCCGTACTTGTGTCGAAATTTCAATATTCTCCAAGCAGAACAAAAGTGGCGAGTAAGATTCAATTCCTTAATCCACAACAACCAAAATAAAATTGATAAGGTGTTGGCACGTAAAACTTTGCCACTTTTTAACTTAAATCCGATGTTAAATCAAATCCCCCAATATCATAGATGAGAGTACATAATGAGGTTAGAGCTCCATATTTTATTCTTTTCTGCTTGAATAGATATTATAATTTTTCATCACATATCAGGACTTTTCTTTAGTCAGAAAAAGACAATCAATTTTTGATTTTAAATTCTCCCAACAATATGAGTTTTTTTTCCAAAATGAATTTTAAAATTTTTTCTACCATAAATACATCTGTAAAATATCTAAAAACTTTTTTAATATTCTCAAAATCAATATGAAAATATGAAATTCAATGAATCCTTTATATTTTCTACACTTGTTATTTATTCCATAAAAATATTATTTTGCCTAGTAGATCTTAAAGACACCTGTGCGCACATATAAGTTTTTTATTAACATTTTCCATATTCTCAGAATATCACTTTTTTATGTAAAATAAAATGTTTACATAGACAGGTATGATGCGAGTTTTGCAAAAACAAAAAAAATAAAAAATATATTTTCTCATTTGGATTTTTTTGTTAAACTTTCAAACAAGAATAATTTTATTTGGTGGTTGAAAGTGTAGAACTTTACTCATAAAAAATTTCATCTTTTCACAATTGAAATATTTTCACCATTCAACCTAATATTTTTTTATAAATTATTTTAAATTACGATAACGAATTAACTCATAGAAGTAATTATTTTTAGACAACTTCACTGTACAATAAATATTGGAAAATCCATTTCTTAGTTCGAAAAGTATATCCCTGCTGATCACTAATCAAATTGCTTTACATAAGGTTCTAAAAATTCGCATGTAACTATAGAAAAGCCATTGTATTCATGAAAAGTGTATTTTTTATGTTCATTTAAATGGTGTCATTGGGCTGTATTTTTTATTCAAAATGAAGGAGAGCCCATTACTGACAATTCTGAACGCTATGGCTTCCTTTCTTTAAATGACTTTAAAATTGTCATCCAAGAAAATTTTTGGTAAAATCAGAAATTTTGAATTTATTGCACGTAAAGTTTGCTAGAGTTTTGGGTAATGTACCTCCAAGATTGTGCGACTCAGACGCCATTAGACACTTTTTGGTAAAACTACATATAAAAATTCTTTTTACGTAGACAATTCTTTAAAGTAAGAGTATTTTAAAAATTAATATCCATCAAATAATGGTCCTGCAAGAGATGTCTTGGTAGGCATATTTTTTATACGAGGTCTGTTCAAAAAGCATCGCGAATTTTGAATTTCCGCGGGTTCCGTATATTCGATTTTCGATTTTTTGTGGCGTTAAGTTGGTCCTCATGCTTCTCACTTATGCCGACAAGTTCGGTTATTTTGAATGTTCAATTAATTTTTGACAGCTGCTTTGCTTGCACGTGTTTTGGCTCATCTTCGATTTTTGCTCAATTTTGACCAAAAACAGCATCGCGTTAACATTGCTCAGGAGCTGTTGGACTCTGTCCGCGTTGACCCAAATTTGCTCCAAAGGGTCATAACTGGTGACGAATCATAAGTTTATGGTTATAACGTGGAAACCAAGGCTCAATCATCCCAATAAAAGCTGCCGCACGAGCCAAGACCGAAAAAAGCACGCCAAGTGATGGTTTTGCTTATAGTTTTCTTCGATTGCAGAGGCGTGGTGTATCATAAGTTCTTGCCACAGGGTAGAACGGTCAATAAGGAATATTACCTGCAAGTTATGCGCAAGTGGAAATGCCCGGATTTGTGGAAGAACAAAAATACTTAACGCACCTGCTCACGCTTGAGCGCGAATTTTTGGCCAAAAAACACATACTAATAATGCCCCAGCCATCGTATTCCCCAAATCTGGCCCACCGTGACTTTTCCTTGTTCCCGAAACAGATTCTTTGATCCATTTTTTGGAATGGGCAAAAATCGAAGACGATCCAAAACATGTACAAGCAAAGCAGCTGTCAAAAATTAACTGAACATTCAAAATGGCCGAACTTGTTGGCATAAGTGAGAGACATGAGTACCAACATAACGCCACAAAAAATCGGAAATCGAATATACGTAACCCGCGGAAATTCTAAATTCGCGATACTTTTTGAACAGACCTTATACATATAATAGCAAAATTTCAAAAATATAATAAATAAGGAAATATTTTTAAAATTCTAATTGAAAATGTGTTTAAATTTACGTTACTCTTTGAAGCATAAATTTGATCATCTTACGTTTGGTAATTAAAAAGTAATTTTCTTAATTATTTCGATAACGCAGTTAGCATTTTACAAATCGAATAAAAATATACCCATTCTATGCTTAATAAACTAAATAATATTAATAATAAAAACCTTTGATTAATATTGACTATTATAAGAAATTTATTTTTTTATTGTTTACGAAATGTAATCGAAAACAAGAGTTGAATTATTAGTCATCCCTTAGATTTTTCAATGTCTTTATTGTGAATAGAATCTGTTACATAATAAATAGATACTATTTCAATAGGCAAAAAGCAATATATTGTATAGAAAGGAGACTATATCTTTTGTATTTAATATGAAATGACAAATTTTATAGACTGTCTTAAACGTATAGGTATCGAGTCATTAATATTTTTTCCACACACCTAAATGCAGACAAAAGACGACAACAATTTTTTCTTATAAAAACCTATATGGCTAAATAATTGAAGAACTAAAGAAGAAGAAAAAAACATAACAGAAAAACTTTGTCTGTAAGAAGATATTTTTATTCTTGTTAATTTATCGGCTTCTCTTAAACTTTAATAAAACATTTAAATTGAAAAGAAAATTAAAGTTTTTAGCTTTCAAAAGTTTTGAAAAACTTTACACCAAACTTCTCAATATAGTATCGAAAATTTATCAAACAATACAATTAGTAATAATAGAATATAATGCAATCCTCTTCAAAAATCTATGTCCACTCTCATCCCTCGAAAGGTTATCAATTTTCATCTACTATGACGGCGTGGGAAATTTGCTAAGAATTGAAGCATCAACAATAGCGTCTTAAGAATGGCTTTATCGATGTAGTGAAAGTAATTCTAACATCATTTATAATTTTCAATTTGGTTAAAGGCTATGATAATTAAATGAGAAAGAAATTACAAAGTTACTTGTTGGCTTGTTAGCTATATTCCTTCATCCTGGATGAAAGAAGCAAAACCTTAATGCGGCGAATTATGCAAATATTATGAATAGCGCTCATTAAAGACGACGTTATTTCTGGGCTGACTTACGTAACATCCATCGTGGTTATGAATTTATGGTATATATCGAAGCAATTTGTATATTCTATGTTGGTAATTAATAGAAAATAAGAGGGGTGCCAGAAAAAGAATGGGGCATTCCATCGGTGCAGGAAGTCTTCTAACGGAATCGCCTTTAGCTCATCGATTATACTCCTTTGGATGTTGCCGTCAGTAGTAAGATGATGTCCTTTCAAGTATTTTTTGATCTTAGAAACCAAAAAAAGTCCTTTAGACTCAGATGCATTGTAGAGGTTATGTGGAGAGTCGCTGGAATTCCATTTTCCAACAAACTCGTTGATGGAAATCTTGGTGTGATAGAGGCTATTGTCATGGCGAGGAATCATTTTTCTGAGACATTTAAGGACTTACTCATTAGCTTTAATATTAATCGATGGTCAGAACTTCATAACTATGTTCACTCATTCTACCTTTATGATATAGAAAGAATCACATGGACTAGGATCAAGCAACTTGGAGGCAGGGAAGCACAGGAGTCACCTTTTTCGACAAAACTCATCGATGGATATGGTCGTCGAACAGGGGCCTTTATCATGGCGGAGCACCCTAGTATCTGCAATGCCCGATCCGACTCGAAGAATCCGTTTTCTGATACATTAAAGGACTCACTATTTAGCTTTAATATTAAACGATGATCAGAACTACACAACTGCCCTTACTCGTTCTACTTTTTTGAGAAGAAAAATCACATGGACTTATTTTAGGGGATTAGGGGGCGTCAGAACCACAGGAGCCTCTTTTTTTCTTACAAAACTCTTCGATGTAGATTATCGTAGGATAGGGGCCGTTATCACGGCGGAGTCACCAAATCTCTCCAATTTTTTTAGGGACTGCCCTCATTTGTTTTTTGCTTAAGAAATAAAAACGACATATGGCCTTAGATCAGGCGACTAGAGGGCTAGGAAACCATAGAAGTCCTATTTTCTGACAAAACTTGTCGATGGAGATCGCCGTGGGATAGAGCTCTTGTCATCTTAGCATTTAAAAGAATATACCCCAATCAATCTTTATTGATGAGCTAAACTCAAAAGTAACCTCACTAGTTCCAAATTTATATCAGTTTTTGATATTCGGGGCTTCCGAGAAAGGCTCGACTTCAAGTACTTCTCGGGGTTCCAAAAAAACTTTTTGATAACGTAAAACTTGTGCTGTTGATAAGGAAATTCCCAACAGGACTCTCAAAGACTCTCCAATATACTACAAAATCACAACTTCACCTATCACACTCTTTAGGGTTATTTAACCAATCGCAAAAAATGCTCGCGGAGCCGATAAGACGATAACCAATCGCAAAAAATGCTCGTGGAGCAATTGGGTGTTACTCAACCAGCCATTTTCATGCATCTGCGTGCCATGGGGAAGATTGAAAAGATCGGAAAATGGGTGCCGCATGAATTGAACGATAGGCAGATGGAGAGACGCCAAAACACATGCGAAATCTTGCTCCCTAGACAAAAAAGAAAGTCGTTCCTGCATCGTATTGTGACAGGCGATGAAAAGTGGATACATTTCGAGAATCCTAAACGCAAGAAATCATGGGTTGATCTCGGCCAACCATCAACATCTTCCCCAAGACCAAATCGCTTCGGACGGAAGACGATGCTGTGCGTTTGGTGGGATCAGCAGGGTATCGTCTACTATGAGATGTTGAAACCTGGTGAAACTGTCAATGCCCACTGCTACCACTTAAAACTGATCAAATTGCAACGTGCTCTGCGTGAAAAAAGCTATCACGACAACGCACCATTGCACACATCAAAAATGGTCCGAAACTACTTGGACACACTCAACTGGGAGGTGCTATCCCATCCCGCTTATTCACCAGACCAAGTGCCTTCCGACTACCACCTGTTTTCGTCAATGGGCCACGCGCTCGCTGAGCAGCACTTCGATTCTTACGAAAACGTCCGGAAATGGTTTGATGAGTGGTTTGCCTCAAAAGAGAATGAATTTTTGTGTCGTGGTATCCACAAATTGCCCGAGAAATAGGAAAAATGTGTATCTAACGAGGGCAAGTACTTTGACTAAATTTGTTTTTGTTTTCTATGAAAAAAACATCGGATTTAAGCTTATACACCTGGTAATGCAAAAATTCAAATCCATATTTTATTAACGATAAAATTTGCAAAACATCCAAAAACTAGGAAAATTATTTATACAATCTAAAATATAATATAAATTAAAAAAATTCCTTAATCAATATTATTTTAGTAAAATAACTAAAGTTCGGAATTAGTTCTATAATTGGACATACCAATTTTGCAACTCGCAGATGAACTTTATTCCTTAAATAAATTCCTTACTAAATCTCAACCTACTACAAAATTTAACAATAAGTTTATAAACTTTGCAGAAATCTAGTCGTATATAAATTTCAAATTTACAGAGCGACATTCGTCCTTAAATAAAATTGAATAGTGTAATGTCGAAGCGTAAAAGGAATTTTATTCCTACACACACAAACTAAATATTCCTCTAGGAAAAATGTTCAAGGATAATTCCGAAAAATATATCTCTTTATTTATTATATAATATTTGTTCTTTGAATAGCAATTAACTTATTATCAGTATTATACCAAATGTTTGAACAGCGTATTAGTTGAAGAGAGATTCTGCTTTTATGTATACTTCCGGAACCGAAAAATATTGATCTATTAATACTTCCGGGGGAAAAAAATACTGTCGTCATTTACTTAAATTGACTGTTTCATATTTCGTTTCGAAAAAAAAACACCTTATCATGCTTTATTCAGGATAACATTATAAAATTACTTTATCATACACAGCTGGATACTGTGCATATTAAATTATAAATAAAATTGTCGATCCATGATATTCAAATAGGATACTTATACAGTGATACCAAGAATATCCTTGACAATCGAAAATAATTTTATGTACGCCATTATTGTAATTTTCAATTTTTGCAGATAATTCAATAAAAATTTCCTCTCTTTTTTAAATATTGCCAGGTTAATGACGAAAAACTATTTTATGTTATTTTCTGTGACTTTTAATTAAAAAGTCATTTAATTAAAATTTATTCTTATACTATTTTATGTGTCAAAAAAATTTTTATTCATGAATTTTATCTGAAAATTCATTATTTAAATTATAATTCAAATAATTTGCATACACATTTAGTGGCTGGAGTGATTTAATTACGAGTGGTTATTATATTTTTGAATTAAAAATAAAATAAAGAAGAAATTTTCAAAATACGAAAATTATATAAAATTTTTGAGTAGGAATGAAGAATTTATGAAAATATTATGTAATTTACGCTTTTTTTTCAAAATATTTATACTAATTTGACTGAAATTTTAACTTACAAATCAATATAAGAAAAATATAGGCACCTTAATGGAGGTTCAGGGGCTATTTTATAGCTCCACGACCATGAGGCCATTTGGTGACTTCATGTTACGTTTGGGATGCCATTGCAATTTTCCCTAATGAAACTGGTCCAAGATAAGATAGAGAGAACAATTGAAGACATCGCTGCAAAAAGGAGGCAGCTCCATTTTTTGGCGATTTTTTTTCCAGTGGATATAAAGCATTCCAAAGCTGCTCTATCAATAGTTCATAATTTCATCATCCAATGTGAAATGTGGCTTTGACGAATAGTCAGATTCGTCAGTCATTTAGATCATTGGCAGATTAAGGTCTTATTCCGTGTAAATTGCAGCAGATTGTCTTACAGTTTTATAGTTTTTTTTTAAATGTCGAATAGCAATAGTCGAAGCGAACAGTTTGACGATTCGGACAGAGATCCTGATTTTTGTCCCGATGACCCGGAAGCTACTGTGAAACGATTTTCTGTGTTTAATTTTAGTGCTCAAATTTCATCAATGGTCCAAAGTGATTCTGAAGATGACGATAGGGACAAGGAACAAACAGTTGCGAAGAAAAAAGTTGGCAAGAAACATGTAAGAGATGAAAGCAAGTGGGAGAGAAATATTGCAAAGAGAAGGAAAGCTGAAGGAAAATCGTATATCGGTATTAAAATAAAGAAAAAAAGTGAAAGAAAAACCGGCTAAGACTGCAAATGTAAATTAAAATGTTGCCAAAAAATAACTGAGATTGCCAAACAAAATTATTTAATAAAATTGGTAACAAAGAGAAACAGGACATATTTTTAGGCGGACAAATAGTTGTCAAAATACATGCCGTAAATTTATAGTAGTTCCAGTTTCCCAAGATATGATTTTAGACTTCACTGGTCATTTTAAAGGAGCTTTCAAAACAACAGTTTGGGATATATTCCTACTGTGTCATGGCGTATACAGAAAAAGGCGTGGAATGCAGCAGTGTTGCCTCTGCCTTGCTAAAGGACTTGTTTATCCTTCAGAAACATGGCGTTACGTTAACTTTACCTGCTTCTAAATCTCCCTTCTACTCTGGGCCGTTACCACTGAAGCGCCCCAAATATCTACCTGTCCGAGAAATCGCAGCAAAATATGTGCCCCCAGACTGTATGTGGTTTTATGACCAGCTGGAAAACCAAGAAGAAGAGGTACGAAGAAGATAGCTTAACAGACTAATGTAATGTTACTTTATTATGTACTTTTGAAAAAAAATTGTTAATACATAACTTGAAATTTATTATTGACTTTTTTTCGCATCCTCCGGTGTAAAAAGGGGGCAGCTCCATCATTTTATTTTGTATATTATTATCTATCCAAGTTTCCAAGAGGGGTAATTTGAGAGTATATTATATATTAAGTAATGGAGCTTAACTCCATACATGAATAAAGTAAAAAAATCCACACAATTCGTAGTGATACAGTTTTTTGCTTCTCCTGAAAAAATTGGTAAAATGGAGCTGCCTCCTTTTTGCAGCGGTGTCTTCAATTAGATATTGTCAATCCCATCATTTCGACCTAGTTTCAAATGAAAGTTTAAGTCACATGCGAAGTTGGCTTCGTATAAAAAAACGTATATAGTCACCAAGTGGGTTTTTTACTTTCGAAGTTTTCAACTGGCTAAGGTCATATTGGTTAAGTGACACAGTGGCCCAAAAAAATCTCGTCTCGTTATAGTGACCTAGTTTCAAATCAAGGGTGAAGACTCATGTAGAGTCTGCTTCGTATAAAAAAATGTGTGTGGTCACCACGTGGGTTTTGTCACTTTCGAAGTTTTTAACTGGCTAAGGTCTTATTGGACAAGAGACCAAGTGGCCCAAAAAAATCTCGTCTCGTTAGTGTGACCTAGTTTCAAATGAAAGTTTAAGACTCATGCGGCGCCTGTTTCGCCTTCAAAGAAGTTTCGTAACCACCAAGTGGGTTTTTTTACTTTCGAAGTTTTCAACTGGCTAAGGTCATATTGGTTAAGTGACACAGTGGCCCAAAAAAATCTCGTCTCGTTATAGTGACCTAGTTTCAAATCAAGGGTGAAGACTCATGTGGAGTCTGCTTCGTATAAAAAAATGTGTGTGGTCACCACGTGGGTTTTGTCACTTTCGAAGTTTTTAACTGGCTAAGGTCTTATTGGACAAGAGACCAAGTGGCCCAAAAAAATCTCGTCTCGTTAGTGTGACCTAGTTTCAAATGAAAGTTTAAGACTCATGCGGCGCCTGTTTTGCCTTCAAAGAAGTTTCGTAACCACCAAGTGGGTTTTTTTACTTTCGAAGTTTTCAACTGGCTAAGGTCTTATTGGTTAAGTGAAACAGTGGCCCAAAAAAATCTCGTCTCATCAGTGTGACCTAGTTTCAAATCAAAGGTGAAGACTCATGAGGCACCTTTTTTACCTTCAAAAAAGTTCCGTAGCCACCAAGTGAAATTTTTCACTTTTGAAGTTTTTAACTGACTAGGGTCTTAGGCCCAAAAAAATTGCATGTGGTCAGTATAACCTAGTTTCAAACGAATTGTAAAGACTCATCTGGAGTCTGCTTCGTATAAAAAAAATTTCAGTAGTCACCAGGTGGATTTGTTTGAATTTGAAGCTTTGAAGTGGATGGTTTCTTATTCAATAAGTGACACAGTGGTCCAAAAAAATCTCGTCGCATTAGCTCAATTTAGTTTAAATAAAAGGCAAAGAGACATGCGGAGTATGCTTCGTATAAAAAATATTTCAGTGGTCACCAGGTGGATTTCTTTCAATTTGAAGCTTTTAACTCGCTAGATTCTTATTGGAAGGGTAACCCAGTAACCACCAAAAATCTGATCTTATTAGTGAGATCTATTGTAGTTTAAAATAATAGGTGAAGATTCATTGTGTTTTATATAAAAAAATTACTTCCGTAATTCTGTACAGTCTCTTAAAATATTTATTTTTTTCAATCACTATTTTTATATAAAATTTATGTACCAATATTTTTTCTTTAAACATTTTCATTTAAATTTTCTTTCAATACAAATTTACAATATCTTCCCGGCTTTCTTTCTATAAAAATCTATTATATTTCCCACAAATATACGTTTATTTATAAGCAAAATAAAATTTTATTAATAGATAGTACAAAAGCAATAATATTTCAATAAAACGGAAATTCTTTTTACTTTTTATTAGAAGGCAAAAACAAAATTATATTGTAATAATACACAAAAAATTACAAGACTTATTTAGATATAGGATTTTCCTTTTTCAGCAATAGAATTATATGAGAAATATTATTTGCCCACATTTTTATCTGTAAATCGCCTAGTTTTTCTATAGAAAAATCTGACTTATAAGATAATTTTTTTCCTAGTAATTTATAAATAAAAAATGAACAAAATTATTAAGATATCCTTGACCTACTACTCTGACGATGTATTTATTAACTTTTATTCAACTATACGTGTACATTTCATAAATTATGTTGGATTCCATTTTATTTCTGTACAAATGAGAAAGGTTCCTTCAAAAAGCCTAACAAAATATTCATATATAAAAAATTTTCTCTGCAGGGATTAAGTTCTGTATGAAACTTTTCGAAAACTTGTTCACTCATTAAAGTCAGTTTTTTTATTGCAATTTTTTTCTTTCCAATCAAATTAAAATTTTACTAGTAATTTCAAAAACTATTTTAACTTTTGTTCTATAAATAAGTTTTATTAAAATTGTTTTGAACTTAAAAGATGAAAATCTATGTTAATATACGTAATGTTAAAAATATCTACCAAATTATCCATTTTATAGTTCGGAAAGTATAATTTTATTTTTTTTTATATTCTATAAAAATATTAATTTAATAATATTTTATTTAATAAGATACAAATTCACCATTTTGCAAAATATTAAATAAGTTAACTAAAATTATAGAAAAGATACACCAATTGAATGCTGGAACAACAGGGTTTGTATGTTGTTTTTTCGAACAAAATATTCTTCGGCGTTGAAACTCATTTCCCACCCGGTGGATATGTGAATAAACAAAATTCCAAAATATGAGACTTTAAAAATACCATATTTAAGAAAACTATAAAAAGCAAAAATTGGGCACGTATTTCTATCAAAAATGAAGAAGAAGATACATTTACCATCGATTTGAAGCCCAATGATCACCAATTTATTTTTATCCAAACTAAACTATTTTAATCTAAATAATACGTACTTTTAAAAAAATGGCAATAGAAGCCACGAAATAGGGCGAATTTTGGATTTATTTAGCAAAAAGATTTTAGGACGCGTAATTCCAGATTTGGGGATGTCTTTTAGTCTCTAAGATCGTGTAATTTGACACCGTTGAACTTTTTTTTTTGTATAACCACTTATATAACAAGGATAATTTTTAAACTTACAAATATTTAAAAAGCAATATACGTCAAGTTATAGCCGGTAATACGTTGATCTTAGCGTCATAGCTTGACATTTGCAAAACTTACGTAGCCAAGAATACATCTATCTCTATGTGTGTTGGCGATTTTTTTACAATTTTAGAAATGGATTTAAATTTGCAACAACGAACTTGTATTAAATTTTGCGTACAAAAAGGATTTAATGGTGCGCGAACGTTGGAAATGTTGGAAAAGTGTTTCGGCAACGTTTCTCTAAAGAAAACGGCCATTTACCGGTGTCACGAGCGGTTCAAAAGTGGTCGCGAGTCAATCGAAGATGATGAACGCAGTGGCAGACCATCGACACCATCGAAAACCGACGAAAACATTGATAAAGTAAAAGAAATGTTGGTCAATAACCACAAATTAACCATCAGAGAAATAGCGGAGGACTTGAGCATTGCCTATGGATCCGTTCAAGACATTTTGGTTAATGATTTGAGTTTCCGTCGTGTAGCAGCAAAGTTGATGCCAAAAGACCTCAATTTCATGTAAAAAAGAGACCGTGTTGACGTCGCAAAAGACATGATTTGCGAGGCTGAATCCGATCCCACATTCATCAAAAGGATCATTGCTGGAGACGAGACGTGGGTTTATGAGTACCACACGCAATCCAGACATCAGGCAAGTGAATGGCGTTCACCAAATGAGCCGATACCAAAAAAACCACGGTGTTTTCAGTCAGAAAAGAAGGCAATGCTCGCGGTTTTCATGGATTACAATCCACACTAAATAAAGACTATTATTTGGGCGTTATGAGACGTTTGCGTGAAGCAATTCGCCGAAAGAGACCAGAATTGTGGACAGAAAAGTCGTGGATTTTGCACCATTGCCATCATTTTTCCTAATTTTTTGACGAAAAATGCAACAAATACCATCCAACAACCACCGAATTCACCTGATTTAGCTCCCTGTGACTTCTTTCTGTTCAATCGAGTTAAAAAACCATTACGGGGAACGCGTTTCAACAGCCGAGAGGAAGTAATGGAAAAATCGCAGGAAGCACTGATGAACATACTGAAAACCGAATATAAAAAATGTTTCGAGGATTGGATCAATCGCTGGAATAAGTGTGTTAAAGTCGATGGGGATGACTTTGAAGGCGACAATATAGATTTAGATGAATAAACTTTTATTTTTAATTTTCTGAATTTGATCAAGGTGGTATATTTTTTTTTACATAATATTAATTTAACATTATGGCAGTATATAAACAAAATAATCAAATAAAAATTTTAGCAAAACTAAAATTTTCGACTCATTTTCAGAAAATGTTACTTTTTGAATCGTGAATTGAATAATTCTCTAATTTTTGACTTGGAAGTCAAGTTTGGAATAAAACCATTGTCTAAAAATATTATTTTAAAAGAGTTTTATTAAAAATCATCTTTCAAAAGTTCTAGTTGAAAAAATATGTGATATAATTTTTGGTTTTTCCAAGTGATTGTCAATTAATAAATGTTGATAGTGAATAATGAATTTTCTACACGCAATATATGGTATTTTTACAAACCTACCTATAACTTAATATAATCTTTAGTTTTATTGAAATCAATATAGAACAAAATACATAATAGGGTGTATATTTTTCTATATAAAATTCCTAACGATAGGTTTATAATATTCATTCCTGCTCACATATGATGATTATACACATCAGTTTTGTTATTTCTAAATCACAAATCTAATTAAACTTATCCTGAAAACAACCACCAAATAAAACGTTTCGTAATAAAACATTTGCCAATAATAAATGTGCGCGTTCATTTATTCAGTTTATTTATAAAATTAACAATTTCTTGGTTATTTTTATGTTACCGATACGAATATAAACACAGTCAAAATTTATTAGCAAATAAACCTCAAATACGAAGTTTTATCAATAATACTATTAAGGTTTTTCGCACGTCTACTAAAACTAATTTTTTTTATAAAAATGTATAAAATTATAGAGTGGCATGCAAAAAGGAGGTTCACTTAAAAAATTATTATTATTTTATATTTATTTGCAAAGCCAAACAAACGCATAATATATGCATACTTTTTTAAGAAATATTAGAAATTGAATTTATTTCAGAATTATTATAATAAATCTATCTAAAAAAAAGAAAACAAATTAATGCATCAGACTAGAAATAATTAATCAAAAAGAATATTTTATAGGTTTTTTTTTGTTAAATAAAGAAAAAAAATATTGTAAAATTTTTATTTGATAAAATATATTTCAATAAAAATAATCGAAGAATATTGACTTTAGATAAATTTATGGTATAAGATCTTAGTAAAATGAGTACAAATTATTAACTTTTTTATTGTGAAGGTATTTTTTTTCTTAATTTTACTATTTTCTATCTAATAATACAGTTTTTAACTAAAATTTTTTTCTATCAAGAATAAATCAACTTTTCGAGGAATTTAGCATCGTTTATTTAATAATTAAAATCTTTTGACATAATAACATCTTCTTTCAGATATATTTCCATCAAATCTGTTAAAAATAGTTTTCATTTTCCAGAAAGATTCACAAAACATTCTTCTATGAACAATTTAATTTTCTTATTTGTTTATATAAAACTATATTTTTATTTGTTTAAGAGAAGAAAAAAAAACAAAAATAAATAATTTATTTAAAGCAAATTTCATTTAAACAAAAATAAATAATTTCATTTCTAAATAGAAAAATGCTTAAGTACATGAACAAGAGTACAACTAAAATATACAAAATTTCTAATGTTTCTTTTTTTTTTTGCTATATCAAAAATAGTGAATTTGTTGATAATTTATTTTTATTACACTTTAGTCATGTTTACATTTCGTCTTATTATTTATTTTCTTAAGTATTTAAAAGAAAGTCGTCTACGTTTAAAAATTAAAAATTTTTAATTTTCATTTTGTTCAACTTTCTATGCAAATCGATCAACTTAATTACAATTAAATCACACACGGTATGGAAGAAAAGTTTTGAGACTGGCATCACTGAGAGCGATCGGACAAAGCAGTTAATCGTTGCTAAACGTGCAGTGTAAGTCAATCTTGTCTGACAACTACGCGACCCTATAGAACGTTATGAAAATATCATCATTATCAACCAGTCCTAGGCTTGTTGGTCTTGGCTTGTTGAATCAAAGAACTCCAAATATCCCGGCTTCGTGCAGTGGTCTTTCAGTACAATACTGCCAGAATATATTTGGGGTATTGATGAACGCCGTCGCGAAGCCTACGTCGGTTCTGGGACCTTGTAAGATTTCCAAGCAGCACAGATTAAGTGTCCAGCTCCCCGCCGCCTATAGAACTGAATTTTATCCACAACTGGGTGGGGATGGTCGCGGTAATATCTTGAGGGTCTCGTTATTCAACAGGCTCCGAAATTGTTCATTCTCCTGTAAGGGCGGGGGGAGGAGGGCAAATATTTTTCGAACGATTCTCCTCTCGGATGCGGAGAAGATTTTGCAGTGGTTTTTAATTTCGATATAATTGTAAGAATTTCTGAGCGAACTACTCGTAATTTAGATTGACTTAAATAAGGCTCTGTTAGCTGCCAGCAGCCGTGCGAATCAAAGAACTCCAAATATACCGGCTTGATGAACGCCGTCGCGAAGCCTGCCTCGGTTCTGGGGCTGAATTTTCATCCAGAACTGAGTGGTTATTGGTCGCGATAATGTTTTGAGGGTCTCGTTATTAAATAGAGTCCAAAATTGTCCATTCTCTCGGGGTTTTTTTGGAGGGGAGGGGGGGGGGTACAAATATTCTTCGAACGATTCTCCTCTCGAATGAGGAGAAGAGTTTGCAATGATTTTTAATTTTGATATAATTGTAATTATTTCTGAACGAAATAATTTAGATTGACTGAAATAAGGCTCAGTTGGCTGCCGTGCGCACATTTCTTTCTATATAGTATCAATGGCTGCGATCCTTGACCCCAAATAGGAAAATGATTTGACTCTCTCAACGCTATAATATCCTATTTGTATGTGAGTAGTATTACCTTCGTTATGAAAAATGAAGAAGCGAAATTCAGCCCCAAAAATATTGTGTTAACCTTGGTGAATCCACGATCTTGACCTATAAAAATTTACATTGAGTCTATGGCAAGCGTGGCTTTTTAAGCGTATAAGTTTATCGATGGTATAAGGAATTTTTAGAGGTCTGAAAATTTGTGGAGGACGAAGCTCGCTTATAGCGGCCATGAACTTTAAAAACTAATGAAACGAGGGCTTTTGTTCAAACAAGATTTACTGTCTACAAATTCGTCTTTGAAGAGGTCCTTAAAATGCTCAGAAAAAAGGGTAATTTGCATCAGATTCGGTATAACAATGCCTACACCTCTATTGACTAGTTTTTATTGAAAAAAAGATTCTTATACTTTTTTGTTCCCTACTCTTCCACTTTCTAGAGCCCTATCATAACCCGTATGACCATTTTTCGTTCTTTAAATTCAAAAAGCACTTAAAATTACGTCATCTTTATACTGCCAATAATATTTAAAGAAGTATAATCGCGCGATTCCAGTTAAAGTCGATCTCTAGCTTTCCAAAGACTTTTGTAAAAAAAATTACCTTTCTGCTTTACCACGTTTTTTTCTATTAATTGCCAACCTTCAATATCTTCCGCAAGAATAATAGTATATAAAATGCTTCAATATAAAAAGCAGAAATTCCTAACCAAGATGAAAGTTACATAAATCAGCCCAGAAATAACGTCGTCTTTAATGAGTGCTATTAATAATATTTGCATAAATTTAATTATCATAGCCTTTAATCAAAGTAAAAAATTAAAAATGATATTGGAATTAAGTTTCTTTATAGTCCTTCTGTGTCAAATGGGCATCTGCGTTAACGAGTTTCTGTAGGGAAAAGAGTCCCTCAACCCTATTAGTTCATGTTTTTTATTTGTTTCCACTCTTACTACTATCGATACTCGTAACATCCAAAAAAAGTGCAACCGAGGAGCTCAGAAAAGTGGTTATAACTCTGCTACCGGTGGGGAAGGGGGGGGAGGGGGTATTTGTAACAACTTTGAAAGGGATAATATTAATATAGTAAATAAAATGAAATTATCAGTCTTTGTACTTTTCTACCATACCTCGTATCTTATATAATGAACGGTCTCCTTTTTATATGATTACAGTTCGTAGATTTACTCTTCGATAATTGACAATAAAACTATTACTACCGTCGGATTGACTAGTTGCAAATTGCTATTGCCCATACTATAGAATGAGAACCTATTCGGAGAGTGAACTAAATACAAACAGATTAAGATAATCTGATTCGAATACGAGTAGTACGCTAAATCTAATAGACGACAATAGATAAATTGGCTTCCAGTGCAATTGGGATAGAGAATATCGATCAATGGGAATCGATCGAAATGACATCGATACCCTCAATTTTTGTTCACAATTTATCCGACTCGTCGTGTCATACTAAACAACTTTCATTTGTACCTAGAAATAGTGTCTCGATTCAAATATGCGTTCACAATACGTTTGGGAGGCGCTTGTGGGACGGGAGATATACCCGCACAAATAAATTTATAGTAATTGAAAAATTCTTCGTTGTTATGAATATTATGCAAAAAAAAAAATATTTTATTGATCGATTGTTTTGAGACTGTTACGCAAAGCGGTTTGTTTATTTCGGATGGAAGGCAAAGCCTCACGTACTATACAAGTTTGTGTATATAAAAATAAATACTATCAGCTGATAAGTCTGACGCCACTCAATTCCAAACTTGGTTGGACTCATGTTGACTGACGATTACGTGTGTAAAAACTTTGGCTTCCATCAATTAGTCAACCAAAGCTCAAAAGACAAGAGTTCTGCTTTGAAAAATTATTTGCTCGAAAAAGATTAACTCCTCGAAAATGTTGAAAAAGTGGACTATTCAAAGTAGATATTTATCATCATCACTATTATTGTAACTGGGTTTTTTAAAAGAAAGAAATAGGGGGACATAGAGAGAGTAATTTTGTTTATTTGAATTTTACTAGAATGTCATTAATTTATTATTTGAGGACAAGTTAGAGACTCCTATCACGACACTTGTCACACTTAAAGAAAAGAGCACACTGTACACGAACAGTAAGTACACTTGCAATAATGACTCGGTCATTATCCTTTAATATTGTATGTTGGAATTGTAAATATCCTCAACATTAAGTACTATACTCTATCCACCGTTTGCTATTTTAACCACTTCTCCTTGTTGGTGAAATGAACTCGAGGAATTTTCTTTAATATTTTTTTCATTTCTATTTTCTAGTTTTTCCCTTTTAGTTTAAGTAGTTTATATTTAAGGGCAGTTACTTTTGTTCTTTCATACTAGAGAACAGAACGTATAGAACGAGTACTAACCATGTAAATTTAGACTAACTTTAAGTTACGAGCACATTCCAACATGAATATCGGTGTTTAGTTATTTTTCTGTAATTCCATAAGCATACAATTTTCATATTTACATAATTTGTTTATATAATAATTTTTCCCCATTTTTAAATTCCATAAATATTTTCATGTTATTATCGGTTGTTTTTTTTATTCTAGTTTAATAGTTAAACGCATATTTCTACAAAACCCAAGAGCATATTTGAACATAAGACTAGCGGGGGTGGTTTTTGTTTAAATAGAAATTGTTTGCTTTAAAAAGTAAAAAAAAAAAGCTTATTTAAATAGTACAATGAAGGTACTACTAATATTTTGTGTGATAAATGTCTAATTAAGTCTAAAATTACGTACTGTAATTGTTTAGCTGAAATCTGCGGGTTTAATCTAAATCGTATGCATTATAAAATTACACAACACACTGCCTCGACAAATGGCAATATTTTGTTTTTTCTATTACAATTGAAATGATTAACTTGCACACACACACACACGCACACAGAAACGCCAATAACACCGTTCCATTCACAATTGGAAAATAAGTTTTTGGAAATATTTAAAAATGTAATTAAAAAAAAATTTCAATTACTATAAAAATGTTTTTATTTTTTAATTAATTTATTTTGTTGCTATTTACTAAGCATTTTCCACTTTGATAATTTTTTTTATTTATATTTACTTCACGCGTAAGCTTTGTTTTTTTTTTGTTTTTTTTTTGGTATTAAATTAAAATATTTTTATTTTTGTTTATTTATCTTTGGTTTAATAGTATTTTTTTGCAAAATATACAATAAAACACACTCGACATAAAGGTTTTCGCAGTTAGCACGTTCAATCGAGACGACGTCTACATTTCGACTATTTTCCAGCCGAGAATTTGGGAGACAAAGCTTCGGTCTAGGTACATTTATCCGTTATTGGTGGATGGGTGGTAGGGTATAAATGGATACAAACGGGTGGTTTTCCTATTTGTGGGTGACATTTATAGCGGCTGGTCTCTATTAGGGATAGCGGCGTATCCTCTACATATTCACTCGCAACAAAACAAACCTCATTCAAACCCTTACTTCTCTCGAACACTAGCACAGTTGAATCACATACCAAATAGAAAAGGAACATAAAATTATCTTAAAACTTTGCTATCGAAGCAGCAGGATTCAGGTATACTAGAAATTTGTGAGCTTTTTTGGCATAAAGAATAATTAAGCTTTTCGATTATTTCCTATTTTTTTTCCATCAATTATTATCATGGAAATTTTTATATTGTTTTTAAAATAATTTTCAATCAATTTTATTAATTACAAAAAAAAATAATATAATAATTTTTTTTATGGTTGATGAAAGGCACATCATCAATTCGGAATGAAAACTAAAATGAGAATCTGCTTTTGTGTATTGAGAGCCAACTGAAAATCCTGAAAGCTCTTTACCTCATATTAGCTTTAGCCCATATTGTTTGGCTGTAAAAGCACAAGGACTCTTCTTTCACTCGCTTTCCCCTCCATCCACCCCCTCCACCAAGACCCGGCAAAAAAAACCTCATTGACAAATGAGCTTTTTCCCAGAATGTTTACATAAAAATTTAGAGAGTAAAAGAGAGCAAAAGATAAAGTTAATAAAACTTAACCTTTTTGTATGTTCAATTTATCTAATTTTGAAAAATATTTAAATTACCAACTCTTTTATCATATCACAAATCCTTTTGACCTAAACTCAAGTCTTTCAAATATTTTTTTTTTTTAAGGTTTAAGCTTGCCGATGTTCTATTAAAAATCTCATCAAAATTCAGCTGTGCACATTTTGAATAAACTGTATTATTATTTGTATGTATAGTTTTCGATGTATTTGTATAGTATTTGTAAGAGAAGAAAAGAGAATTTGAGTATAATTTCCTCAGTAATAATAAGAAGAAGAATCGAAATAGTAGTGGTATGAGCAGAATGGAGAGTAATGTATAAGAATATATTCATAGAATATGTTAATGAAAAAAGGATAGAGAAGGAAGGATGAAAAGTTTCAGCAGTTCGGAACCGGTTATAGTCACCAAAAGTGATCAGATAGAAACTGAAAAAGCTTCTAATAAGCTCCTTACTGACACTTTCTACTTTATACTGTATTCCATTAGCTTAGATGAAGCCCAACGATAAGACAATGAACTGAATTGCTCCTATTTTTACAGTTAGTATTCCAAAGTTGTTATTATTTCCAATGGTACAATCGCCTCTTCTATATGTATTTTATTTACACTTTGAAGAATTTTTTACTAAGGAACCCTCTTCAAAACACCTGATCGCTTACTAAAAGAAAACTGATTAAGTTGAGTTTTCGTCAGAACGAAGTGCTAATTGAATAAAACAGCTTTCAACCCATACATGTGAAGGGAATTCAAAATAAATTGTTAAAAACATTTTTTGAAGTATAAGGATCTGGAAAAGGTAATAAGAAACGATGCCACTACAATTGATTAACCAAACAGTATTCGTATTTTGCATACTCATCTGAGGACGTAACTACATTATCCGATGGGAAATGCATACAACAGTAGGTTTACATAAATTGGTTTAGACATTTATCAAGAGTAAACACATTTATGTATTCACTTTTGTATTCAATATTCCGAATCCTTATTTAACCTTAATCCGATGTACAAATAGATGTCTGGTTTTTCTCACGACTCCATCCTTGCCTGGAGATGCTATTGCTTATCGACAGATGATTTGCGCCACTCGGCAGTACTACTTTTTAAATATTTTTCTACCCATAAACTTCGAAATTTCATAGAATATTTTCACCAAAAAAAAAAAAAAAAACATTAAGAAAACAATAACAATATACCTTGAAGATCCTTCTTGGTTTATTTGGTATTTGTTTTCACGTTCGATTTATTTCCTCCATAATCGAAGATTTCTATTTTGTTTATATTTGACAATGATTTTAAGCAAAATTTTTATACGTGACCAAAGAATTTTAAAAAAACTTGTCTTTATGCTTTACTATACATAAGGCAATTTCGTATTTTCCGTCTTTTATTAAATTAGTAAATTCTATTCATTTATTTACAATAACATTATTTCCGAAAAAAAATTTCATATTTATTTTAAAAATTCATCCAATTTATGCTTTATAAAGTAAGGTTAAAAAAATAAATATTAAATATTATTTTGATAAAGAGCATTTTTGGCTGAATGGCTACATAAACATGCAAACTTATTGGATATGAGACGAAACGCAATCACAACAGTTTTAGGATCGTACTTTGCATCTAGAAAAAATTACCGTATATTCGGCATTTCTATCTGGCGAATATGGACGATATGAACTTGGAAAATATCTAGTTCCAACAGGATGATGAAAAGTGCTCTACAGCAGTAAAAAAGGGGATTTTTCCACGTTACTTTATTTCGAGACACACTGATGTCAGTTGGCCGTCAATATCATATGATTTAATACTCTAGGACTTTTTTTTTAAATCAATAGTCCATTCTAATAAACTGACGATATTTTTTATGCTCATTCAAGCTAATTTAAGCTATCGGTGAGATTTTAGTCCGATTTATTCGGAATAGTCATCTAAAATGTAACTTTTCGGATAATTTCCTGAAAATGAAATTTTTATCACTGACTTATCATACTGCCTTCGTATAGGGTTCTCTTTAAAGATGTTAAATTAAAAAAAAAAGTATATTATTGATTATTGTTTATTTTATAATGAAAATATTTATGACAGATTTAACATCTTTAAAGAGAACCCTTTACGAAGTCAGTATGATAAGTCAGTGATAAATGACACAAATTATTAATTTATTCAACAAAACTAGTAGCTCAATACAGTTCGTCTAAGGGATTTTCAACTTTTTTATGCCATTCATGAAGTACGATTTGTCAAACTCTGCAAAATTGGCCTCAATTACAGCGATAACTTCAGAATTCAAATTCTTGAAATTTCAAAAAATGTGTGTGGCTTTGGGATACTAGATCCTCGAAACCATTTACAGTTAAAAGTCAAAAATTTCACATCCTTTAAATAATTAAAATCATCTCTGCTTCTTCATTTTCAAAGAAATAATGACAACTTAAGACCAAAGTACTCACCAGACAATCACTTTTCACAGATTTATGATGAAATAAAAATAAAAAAAAATTGATCACATCTAGTAGTAAAAAAAAGACGGTTTTTATCTAAAAAAAATTGTTTGTAATAATTAAATAAAAGTATTCAATTCAATTAAATAGAATGCATTTTGGTTTTCAAAAATAATTATATTAAAATAACTTTACAAATCATAAAAGAAGTGATTAGAATTTTATATTTTATGAACACAATACTCGGAAAATCATTGCTAATTTTTAGGGCCGTTGTAGTTTACAATCAGAAACACGAGCAAATGTTGGAGTATATAATAAATTACATACGGCCGCATTATTATCAAAAGATATCTCAGGAACTTTGAATTCCGGATTGATCGATACTTTTAGAATATAATCGCCAAAATCCATTTCAGTTATATCTACCCATTGGCAGTCAATGTTATATCGATAGATATCTGAGCAATTAACTGAAATTCCTAAAGTAGAATAAAAAAACAGCAAAAAATCATAAATTTAAAAAAAAAATGTTCAAATTTATCTATAATTAATTTATAATTTACCTTGATCTCCATAATTGGCACAAAAGTATTTCGGTTCTATATCAGGCATACATTGATTATCCTCAAGACAAAACGATGCCTTATGACCTTCGGCAACTTTTCTACCATCAGAATCTGTTATATCAAAAACGGCAAATACTTCCATGCTGTGGTAGTGCCTATAAGAAAAATTCAATCAAATCGGAGGTGTTATTATTCGAAACAAAAAAAACTCTCTTCTCACATATGACACATGTGCCATTCCCATAAATGCTTTGGAATCGATGGTCTGAAATCGGCAGTTCCTATATTCATAACACGAGCAGTAAACTTTAAAAGTCGTCTTGTCTCCAGATGCCAGGCTGGATTTTCTTTCTGGATTTCATATGCTTCCGAAGCTACGCAATTCTCCTCCATGGCGCATTGTAGGAAAAACATTTGCTTATCCTCTAAGTGGAGGGACTGTTCCAATTCCAGATGGTCGAATATCAAATCGGGAAGAATGGTTGTACAAGTAACGGCGGCAACGTGATTTTCGGTGCCATGGCATTGGATATGCCTTTCATGATCGTGATGTAAGCAATTCGCCAATGATGACTCATTTCCGTAACATTCTGTGCCACTTAGTACTACTTTCGAATGATTTGAGCCTCCGAAGTAATCCGTTTGGATGGCATCATTAGCATAACCGAAACCTAGTTGCCTGCATACAACATTTGCTTCCAACAGTGACCAACCATCGCTACAAATTGTTCCCCACTTTCCCTTACGGAATCTAACCTCAACACGTCCTTCCGTCTTCAATCGACCACCAATGAGCCGCATTTCCATTTTGTGCTTATGATGAATCCTATGTTTTGGACGCTTCTTTATCGGAACTTTTGTTGTTTCTGCAATAATAGGTCTAGGACTCTTGCAGATCACACCCGCCGCTTCTGAAGACTCACAATCACTTTTACCCCAACCATCAAAACGACAATTACCCAACTCCGTTTCTGTGCCATCACATAATAAGTTGTCCATCCAGTATCGTCCTGATAATAAAAAATATTAAATTATTATTTATATAAAAAAAACTATACAACTTTCTCATTCTCTCTCTCTATCACTCTCTCCAGCACTCACTCTCACTCTATTCATGATTACTTGGCACAACAATAAAAGTGCAAAAGTACAAAAATGCTCACCCCCCAGTGCAGGCAGATTATAATGGATAAACTTTAATTAAACCCATTAAACTTACTCTTGGCCGGTCCAAACGCTCCACTGTGGGTCACCTTTTTATAGCCATCATAACCTAATTGCTTGCAGACAACTTCAGCTTCGTTCTTGTCCCATTCATCATCACAGACTGCGCCCCATTTGCCATCGTGTAGAATTACCACATTACCTTAAAAGTTTTCTTTTTTTTAATACAGATTATGGCCATTTCTAATTAACATTAAATTTTATTTTTTAAAGCATTAAAAAAAAAAACAAAAAAATAAATAAATTTCAGTTTTAATATTCAAGAAAATGAAAACCGAATTTTATAGCAGATTATTTTGCTTATTTTTAAATATAAAAAAAAAGTTTGATATGCAAAAAATTAAATTGCTGCAACGCCACAAGCTAGTCTATGTATTCGTTTAGATACAAATTTATTTAGAAATATTTTTACTGCGAACAAAAATATTTTAAAGAAATTATTGAAGAGTATAACAAAGACATTATTATCGTAGTATAAGACTTAAAAAATAATTATATTTATAGGAATTATTTGAACAAAATTCTAAATCAAACTAATCCATTTTACGGTTCGTAAAGAATTGGGCTCTCATTTGACAGAGAATCTACCATATTTAGATCAAAATTAGGCATTTTAATATTGTTACTATAGATATAGTAGAAAATCTATATGATAATTCTTGGAATAAAATTTTTGTTAGTCATAAGGCCTATTTTTTACACGGTGGATACGTCAATAAGCCAAATTATCATATAAGAGGCTCTAAAAACTCGTAAGTAAATAATAAAAATCTATTGTTTAAAACTGTGCGATTTAACTCCGTCAAAATTTTTCTTGTAAAAATACATAAAAATAATTACATTTGATTAGATAATTTTTAAACTTAAAAGTATTTAAAAACCAACTAAAATGTCAAGTAATGGGCGAATTTCATCCTGAAATAAACGAAAAAATTCTTAAAAAATTACCACAAAAAATCGAACACTGAAAGAAGTCTTGGGGCAATTATTTTAAAATAAGTTTTAAATTTTTCATAATGGCAAAGTTTAAGCAATATAAATAAATAAAAAAGTTAATTAAAATAATAATTAAAAATATATTTTAGTAAATTTTGTTTTCCAAATCATAAATTGAATAATTCATTAATTATGTTATCAAATTGCCTTGATTCAATTTAATTTTAAAATTTTGGTTTTTTATATTTTTAAAAATTTTGGTTTTTATATTTAAAAAAAAAAAACAATTTATTAAGTGGAGGTACTTTTTTTTCACTAAAACTTATTTGCAGTCGGTATAAATTTTCTTCTTTCTAGCAAACTTTTCTAAAAAAAAAAAAAATTCAAATTTTAAAAAGCTTTTTTTTTAAAAATAATTACTAACATTTTCAATTAAAAAATGACAAGTTTAAATATTTTCTTCAAAAAGTGCTTATGAAATTTGCATCTAGATACGACAACCATAAATTTTTACATATTTTAATGAAATTACAAATTTGTAGGATAAATAAATTCCTGCAATAAAGTTATAAAATATTAAGTTTTGTAAAAGCTCTCGGCAAAAAAAATTGCTCGGCACAAGAAAACTTTAACGATTATGAATCATATCCTTGCTATAAGGATGACGCTTTTTTCGTTAAGATATATTCTATTCGAACTTATTGGAATTTTCCATAGAAACTATTCCATTAAAAGTTCAGTTAAATTGAAAGCACAAAAAAAATAACATTAAGAAAAAAATCAGTTGATTTGGGAAAACTTTTCGTTCTGTGTTCTTTTATAAATAGAACTTCAAAGATTATCTCAAAAAATAATTTTCCTCCTAAAAGGATTTTTCGAATAAATTTATTTGCAAACTTAAAGTAAAATGATAAATTTTCTAATTCAAGATATTTGCTAATTAATCTTATGGAAAGTTTGAATATAATTAATAATAAATTTTTATTAAAAGCACTGAAATATTTGATGGATTATAAATAATTGATAGAAAGTAATCGTTCTGAAAGTCGTTCACTTAAAAGTTTTTAATTTATTATTAAAGAAAATTGTAGTTAAAAGCTAAAAATGGAAAAAAAAACGAATCCTAAGTAAATGGTTACTCAATTCCTATGAAAATATTTTTAATTAGCAAAGTTTATTTGGTCATTTAAATCCATATAAAATTAATTTTTATTTATAATTTATTAATTATTATTATATAAATTAGTTATCAAAAAACGAGCGTAGGTTTTTTTCTCGATTATAAAATTTTATTTAATATTTTGATGATAGCTAACTTATTTTGAACACCTACACACACTTCGCAGAAGATTCATTTAAATATTGTTTTTTTTTTTTTGTTATTTTCCATATGAATAATATTTAAATTATAAAATTTTTCAAAAGTAAACACTTAATAAAAAAAAAATAGTAAAAATAATTATTTATTATTATAATCTTCTTTTACCTTCATATTCATTTCTTCCACCAACTAATTTGATAGCGCCTTCCTCCTTTTTTAAGGTTTTTATATATTTTCTAACTAATTGCTCTCGGGCAGTTCTAGCTTCCTCTAGAGTTTGATGAGCATTACATATCGTACAATTATAAAAGTATATTAGAAAAACGACTAGATTTAATAACAATATATTTTCGTTAAGATTTTTCATTATTTAAAAACAAAAAAAAATAAAAACCACTAAAACAAAAATTTCAAATAAATTAAACAAATTCTTTTACAAAAAACGATTAACTCTTGAAGATGTAATAACACTTATTATTGAACACTTTCGACAAAAAAAGATCAACCAAATTTTTTTAGAATAAACTAGAAGAAAATATAAATGATCGTAGAGTCGATTAACAAAAAAAAAAAATTCAATTAAAAGTCACAAAAAAAAATCAATTTTCGTTTTTATTATTAAACTTTGCCACCATTAACACTTTGGAATTGATCCTACAGTAAATTTTAAATGAAGGGCATTAATTCAGTAAAGTTTATATTTATTTAACTTATTTAACGTTGTGCACTGAAGATCGTTACTTAAGAGACTGACACTATTGGGGAACTCGACAACACCGTATACTGGTAGACTCTAGCCAGACAACGACAAAATAGTTCATCTTATAAGGAATCTGAATAGGCGTATATCCTGACATCATCGCTAACCGAAATCGAATCTGCACCAACCAAATCTTTGATCTGCTTCAGCAGTATTTCCTCCTCTCAGATATGGTACAATACTTTTGGGGCCAAACATGCTTCAATTGACCATGTACTGGAGACCTTTGTATCTTATATCTCGGCGCCATATACGATACATAATAATCGATAGTACAAGTATGCTCATATACAGTCAATACAATCGGAAATCGATGCAAATCATGTATTCAGTTGACCTAGTCGCTTACAGTCACAGTCGCTTTGATAAGACACATACTCTAAGCAGTAAAATTGAGATTTAACAAAATATTATTTTTTTTTTGTAAAATAAAAATATTATTTTTATAGACTAGCTTCTCTATAATGACATCATGGCTTTTAAATATTTATCTAAAATAGAGCCAATAATATTTATAATTTATATTTTAATATTCGGTTAAATTGATTGCATGAAAATATTTGTACAAAATAAAACCTGACAATTTCTTTAAATGATTGATGAAAGCTCAAGGCAGCACCATCTGTTGTTAATAAGGTAAATCTGTAGACAACGTGACATTTTATTATATAAACACAAGAATTGATCATGTAATAGTGATTTTTTTTTCACTACATATTGCTAAATATAGTTTTTGGATGTTTATCAATCGAATGAATTCTCTGAATACTTTTTCTTAAAAATTAAGGCAGCGCGATTTGGTTTTAACAAGGATAATCTAAAGACGGTATGAGATTTTTTTTTATACAAACGCACAAATTGATCATTTAACAGTGATTTATTTAATGCAATTATTTTTAAATATAGTGTATTTGATAAAAATTAAAACTGCGCCATCTGTTATTAATAAAATAAATCTGAAGATCATTTAGTACTGAAATGTTTTTAACAAATTATTATTTTATTACTATTTATAATAATCAATTATTATTACTAAATATTTTTCTTACAAATTCATAAATAAAATTAATTCCCTTCATACCATTTGATAAAAATTAGAGCAGCGCCATCTGTTATTAATAAGGTAAATATGAAGACATTACGAGATTTTTTTATGTGAACGCATAAATTTGTCATTTAATACTAAAATGTTTTATACAAATTATTATTACTAAATATTTTTATGAAAAATTTTTAAATAATATTAATTCCCTTGATACCATTTGATATTAAATTGAGGCAGCGCCATCTGTTATTAATAAGGTAAATCTGAAGACATTACGAGATATTTTTATATAAACGCACTAATTTATCATTTAATACTAATTTTTTCTCCTAGTTATTGTTAAATATATTATTTGGAAGTTGTATATTAATCGAATAAATTGTGTGGACACCATGTGAAAAAAAAACTATGGCAGTGCCATCTCTTATTAATAACGTAAATCTGAATTTTATTTCAAATTTTTTTACATAAACACATCGTTTTTCTTAACTTAGTACCCTTTTTAAAAGTTTATTTATAAAATATCTTTTGATAAAATAAAAATTTAACAAATTTTCTGTTCATATAAAAAATGGCTTTGACTGTACAATAGCTGACCGATCATCAGTAAATCAACCACTATTCTACAGCGGTTTCGTTCAATTTGGTTAAATCACGTTGAATGCCTTATTTAAGACATTACATGGCATTGTGAGAGCCAAAGTTTCATATTTCAATCGAATTATTATAAAATATCGATAATATTTCTCTGAATCTGATGGCATTTGAACGCACAAATTTATTTGCTTTTGATGCTAAAGAATTGATCTCGATTTGAATTTGTTGTTTCTGTTTGTTCCATTCAGTTTTTTATTTGTAATTCTAGTAAATATACTTTCTAAGTAATTGAATGTTTGTTTTGGTTACAATTTCAAGAAATTATTTATATTGAAAATATACAAAAAAAAAAAATACGAAAATTTTTATCATGATAGATGCTTATGATCGTAGTTGATAGTTTGGTGTTTTGATATTGAAAGCAACGATTTATAGATTTGAAATTGTTGAAGACAACATCTGTTACTACACTAGTCGATATACCCTAAAACAATTTATGGATTGTTTAGAACTTGTTTATTTATTTAACGCTTCGACTAGTGTAATATTTTTCCAGATTGCAATTACGTAAGAATTATATGCATTCTTTTCGAACAATTATTAGAATTATTGACGTTGACATACACATAAGTCGATACCGATTCCTAGTTGCGGTGAAAGATGACCAGGAAGAAAGCCTGATCAATTACACTTCCATATTAATTTCATAGCAATCGATATAATTTTACATAATACACTTCAAGTCCGGTTGTCTAAACAAATATGATCAGCCATCTGGAAATTTCCGATTTAAATTCGATTTTTACAAGCACTCCAAACAGTTGTTTGGAAAAATAATCAAAATTAAAAAAAAACAACAAGAAACAGAAGAAATGTACTTTAGTAAAGAAAAATGGCCAATTTACAATAATTTGTGATTATCATTAAGTTGGCTCGTGTCTTCAATCTTTAGAATTCCATCTTTCCACCAAGGACTTCACAGCTTCTTACAAGATCAAGATCACGTACACCGAATCGTTCTCTCTGTCTTCTATAGGAAAAGGAAGCAGACAAATATTCTAATCAGATTAATTGCATATCTTGATCACATTGCTATGGTCCCCCCATTTGTTCATTTTGTATTCAAACTGATTTGTTTAAGAAATTTTTGTGTCAAATATCAATTAGCAGAATGGAATGCTTATCATCACCCCTCGAAGCATTAAATCTTCCCAAAAAAAAAAAATCAATTAAATTGGACCATATTAATATTTTTTATTATCTTCTTCTATCATTTATTAATTTTTATAAAGAATTAGTGCAAAGCAAATTGTTATAAAATTAATTTTTGAAAAAAAAATTTTAGTATGGGTTTCTGTGCATTCCAACGATCGACAGAGCGGATTTTTTTTTTACTTGAACTATAGTGTTTTATGTTCTTTTCTGTTTATTGTATTAAGAATTTCGTTAAAATAAGAAAATTTCTTCACTCTAATGGAATGTTACCAGACACGATTATGACTTTTTGTTTGATGATTCATTGCATTTGTAGGCTTTTGCTTGACAAATATTATATACCGAACAAGTGGGCACTAAATGAGGGCGCCTACCTTCTATAATAACTGATAATTTATTTACAATATTTTCTTCTTAACTGGTAGACAAACATGTTATGTCCATCATAATCAACTACTCCAACGCTATAGTAAATGAAATTTATTTTTTTTATTTATGACAATTTTTGGCAATATTTTATTTTATTGCATATTTTTTCTCAATACAATTTTTGGACTATTTTTCAGTTTTGTAAAATATTTTATTTTTTATTTTCAAAACGAAATTGGAATTATATAATTTTTTTTTGCTGTTTTTGTAAAATTTGGCTAGTATTAAGAATCAGTTAGAAAAGTGTTGAAAAGCACGAATCTGAAAAGCATCTTAACTAAGTATGGAGGTATCGATGTTGAAACTTTAATATACCTTAGGTTGTCACAAACACCACGCAAGAAGTAATTTTAATAGAAAATACAGGTTTGCAATTAAAAATTGTAAATTTTTTATAAATTCATCAAGTATGCAGTAGTTGTGTTTTTTCAAAAATTATTTATTCACTCATGAATATCTATTTTGTCCCCTTCAAAGTAATCCCCACCAGATATTATACACTTGTGCCAACGTTTTTTCCAATCCTCGAAGCACTTCAAAAAATCATTTTTTGTGATCTTGTTCAGCTCCTCCTTCGATGCCGTCTTCATCTCCTCAGTCGTAGAGTAGCGTTGTCCTTTCATGGGGCTCTTCAGTTTGGGGAACAAGAAAAAGTCACAGAGGGTCAGATCTAGGGAATACGGTGGCTGCGGCATTGTTAGTGTGTTGTTTTGGCCATTGTTTTTGGCAACGATGCCTGAGTAGGGACCTTATCATGGTGCAAAACCCAATTTTTGTTCCTCCACAAATCCGGGCGTTTCTGGCGGATTACTTTGCGCAACTTGCGCATAACTTGCAGGTAATATTCCTTATTGACCGTTCTACCCTGAGGCAAGAACTCATGATGCACCACGCCCCTTCAATCGAAGAAAACTGTAAGCAAAACCTTCACATTCGACCGAACTTGACTCGTGCGGCATGTTCCATTGTAATGATTGAGCTTTGGTTATGACTCTCTGGAGCAAATTTGGGTCATCGTGGACAGAGTACATCAGCTCCTTAGCAATGTTAATGCGATACGGTTTTTGGTCGATATTGAGCAATTTTGGTACGAATTTCGCGGCGACCCGTCCACGCCAAATCGTTAGTAAAAACCGAATGGCACGAGCCAATCGATATGTTTAAGTCATAAGCAACTTCTCTAACGGTGATTTAACGATTGGCCAATTCTATTTTCTTCACTTCATCAATGTTTTCATCTGTTGTTGACGTGCTCAGGCGTCCGGCACGCTTTTCGTCGTTCACATCTTCTCGGCCCTCTGAGAACATTTTGTACCACCGATAAACGTTGCTTCCGTCCAAGGTAGCGTCACCATATGCCACAGTCAACATTCGGAATGCATTCGCGCATTTAATTTTGGTTTTCAAGCAAAATTTGATACAGATTCTTTGATCCATTTTTTGGAATGGGAAAAAATCGAAGGCGAGCCAAAACACGTGCAAGCAAAGCAGCTGTCAAAAATTAACTGAATATTCAAAATGGCCGAACTTGTTGACATAAGTGAGAGACATGAGTACAAATATAACGCCAGAAAAAAAATCGAAAATGGAATATATGTGTACGTAACCCGCAGAAATTCAAAATTCGCGATACTTTTTTAACAGACCTCGTATGGCATCTGGCATGGTCTTGTTGAAACCATATGTCATCCAATTCCATATCTTGCAATTTAGGCACAAAAAACTGGATAATTACATCACGATAGTGAGTATCATTAACTGTTATTGCCTGAGCAGCTGCATTTTCGAAGAATAATGGTCCGATGATGCCTCCAGTCTAAAACGAGAGTCGCTTAAGTATAATCGTTCATCGACATTAAAAATGGTGACGGCCGAAAGGTTTTTTTAAATTCTAAAAAATTATTATCCTGTTTTTCAGAATACCGCAATGGTTGTTTTTCCTTCATTGTTATGGTTAAAATAAAAATTTACAGAATTTTTGGGTGTTAGAAGGGAAGAGAAAGGCATTAAAATTTGTATTGAAAATGAAAGATTTATAAACGTTAAGTTTCACAGGAGTACGGACAGAAGTGGCTATACTCAGAGAGCACATTACCCTGCTAGGCATGCTTGTCGCTAGCTTTTTGCAAAGATGGCGGGGAGTTCGAAGTACAATATTTGCAGAGGTTGTGCCAAAACTCACCATAAGAAGAAAAAAATCGTGCCGAAACATATAGGCGATAATGGAGACACCCAAAGGTGTTCATATCTGTACTTGATTCGCATATATTCATATTAATAAAATGTTTTTTGGTAATCGGATAATCATTAATAAAAAAAAAAATATATTTTTAATTCCAAACACATTAACGGAATTTATTATTTCCAAAACAGCACTTTCTATATTTTTAATTCACATAACGCCGAATGCCCAAGTCTGCCTCGTGTAAACTTATATACATTAAGCCGATGATGCCGCTGCATTTTTCTTTCTCCACACGATCGGTTTTGCGTCGATTCGACGAAGCTTCATTGAATCATGGAATCTTCTGGCGGCAGTAGTGCTACCAGAGACAACAAGACTGAGCGGAGTTTTCAAGTATAGTTTTGCTGATTTGTGCGCCACATATTTAAATTTTAGGCAACGAACAAATTATCGATACTATTAATAAGGCTACCATAACAACATGTCTTCATGTCCTTGAATTTGCGTTTAAAAAATCTGCATTTTTGACAAAGTTGTAGATGATAGAGTATAAGGATACACAATCGCCCTATATGTATACGAATTTAATTGATGCCAAAAAATCCTGTGGAATTGCAATGAACCAAAAGCCTCATCAACTTAAAATGAAGCTATAAACCCCGTTGTTTTAAATCTACGAGATCTGTTCAAAAAATATCACGAATTTTGAATTTCCACGTGTTACGTTTATTCGATTTTCGATTTTTTGTGGCGTTATGTTGGTAATTATATCTCTCACTTATGCCGACAAATTCGGCCATTTTGAATGTTCAGTTAATTTTTGACAGCTGCTTTGCTTGCACGTGTTTTGGCTCGTATTCGATTTTTGCCCATTTTTGAGCAAAAACAGCATCACATTAACATTGCTAAGGACCCAAATTTGCTCCAGAGGGTCATAACTGGTGACGAATCATGGGTTTATGGTTATGACGTAGAAACCAAAGCTCAATCCTTTCAATAGAAGCTGCCGCACGAGCCAAGACCGAAAAAAGCGCACCAAGGTCGGTCGAATGTGAAGGTTTTGCTTCAGTTTTCTTCGATTGCAGGGGCGTGGTGCATCATGAGTTCTTGCCACAGAGTAGGACAGTCAATAAGGAATATGGGAGGGTTGTTCGCCAGATGGTGCGTGACTGTCCGCAGGGATCTGTGGCCGGCCCCGCCGTCTGGATTATGATGATGAATGGTCTCTTGGTGCAGTTGAAGGAGACCGGTTGTGTTGTGGTCGCCTATGCGGATGATCTTTTGCACTTAATTGAGGGGGGGGGGGGGAGTAGATCTGCAGTGGAGGTGGCGGGATACCGCTATATGAAGATGGTGGCTGACAGGGGTAACAGAATGGGAGTAAAGGTTTCCGAAAGGCTGTTGAAGGCCTTTTTGGCGGTCAGTAGGTCGCCCAATATTCGTTTAGGGTGGTTGGGGTCCGATACGCGCGGGGGGTGAAGTACCTTGGAGTAAAGGTTGGGGAGAGGCTGAATTTTCGGTCTCACCTGCAACGTCTGAGGGGGCGCGTGGCCGGTTTGGTTGGCATGCTGGTGCAAGTGCTTCGCAAGGAATGGGGGCTTCAGTCCAGAGCAGTGAGATTCCTGTATTGGAGTGTGTTTGTTCTGTGTGCGATGTATGCTGCGTGCGTATGGGCTGGCACTATGCGCCACCAGTATGCGAGGGTGGGCATAAACTCAGTGCAGCATATGGTACTGTGTGCATGTTTGAATGTGTGTAGACCGCGTCAACCGAGGAGATGCAGGTTCTCATGGGAGAAATTCCATGGGACCTGGAGGTGCTGCATGGAAGCATCCACCACCGTTTGCGGCGGGGCATCTCGCTTGTTGGTTGTTCGGTTGGGAATGATGAGGTTCGGGATCTTAGTTCACGCCAGCAGCGTGTACTGGTCTTGAACAGAATATATGAAATATGGCAACGACGATGGGATGAGAGTGTGAATGGCAGATGGACGCATGCGTGCATTCCGAATGTGTGCTTTGCATCTGCGTGTGGATTTGAATTTGGTCTGCACCTTTGGTATTTGCTCACGGGGCATGGCAGCATGAATGGTTTCCTGTACAGGCGTGGTCTGGCTGCGAAGGCTAGATACCCTTGTGGGGCGGAGGAGGAGAATACCATCTCGTGGAGTGTGGCCTGTACGGGAACTGGCGTGACTTAAAGGCGTGTGGAATCGGAGTGCATGAGGAGGGTGTGGATGTGAGTGGTGTGTTGTATGTGAGAGAGAAATATGAATGCCTGAATAGATTTGCCGTGGCACTGTTTGAGAGACGAATGAAAATGCTGCGTGAAGAAGTGTGTGAATGACACGCAGGGTGGCTACAACCGGGTGAAAGACCAAAGTCGATTCCGGTTGTACTTTTGGGTCTTGGCAAACCCGCGTACCTGAGCTGGCCTAGCGGTGCTGAGGAATTTAGAAGATTCCTGACCGTAGCTCAATGAGCGGAGTACAAACCGAAGTACTCTTAAAACAAAAATTGGTACCACGGGAATCGGGGGCCCCCCAATGGAATACACAGTGCTCGATTGAGGTGAGGCGCCATTTGGCAGCTACTACGTGGTGGTTGTGGTTAATATCCATATCACGGGTACGGTCTTCGGATCGCAGGTGGAAGGTAACTGGCAATAACCATTTTGCATTTATCTCGGGCACTGTCACTGCTAATGACAGTAGAGGTTTAGATAGTCTTCGCCACCAGCAGGTGGAGAGTCAGCTTTTAACTGATTCTATCTGTTAACTGCCAATAATGGTGGTACGTTGATTGAGCGTAACTCGATTCCTATAGTCGTAGGCGACTCGTGGTCTTATGTGCAAACATCTAGGTCACGTTAAACAATAACCTATAACTGCTCTTAGTACTAAAAAAACTAAAAGATTATTATTGTGCAACATTAAATGTAAACAGACGATTAGTTGTTGATCAGATTGACGTGGCAATGACGGTCGCCTGATTAATTTCCGATGGGGGTTGTATATTTTCACATAGTCTAATTATTGTATCTATGAATGTAAAATTTTCAAACATGTAGCAGAATATTAATCTATATATGGTGCCTGGGAAAATTCCAAGATAAGTTTTTTGTGCCTGTGCGCGCTAAAACAAGATATACACATATAAAATTACCCCCATCTGAAATCGACGCCTTTCAGCAGTATGCATGTATGAGGTGCTTTAAGGTTGTATTCCGTTGTTTTGGCTTCAACCTGGCACTTCAATTTATAATATTTAAATTCAACAAAAAAAGATAATCATTATTTTTGTTGTTGATTTAAATACAAGTTGATCTACGAGATAAGCAAGGTTGTAGCCAGATGAACCGACATCGTGAAACATAATTTTGAAACCATGGATTTAAATATGAACTCTTATATAAAAAGAAGGAAATATATCTTAACATTAACAAAGAACGCCTATTAAATAGGGATCATTCTAAATAAAACACTGTTGTAGGTTTATTTTTATGCATATTTTATTTCTTATGTTTTTATATATTGTATATATTTCTCGTTTTTCTAACCAAAAAAAAACACAATTTTATCCAATTTTTTTCAAAAATTTTTCTCTGCTTTTTTCTTTGACATTATAGCAAAATAAATTCCAAATCAAGCTCAATTAGTTTTCTTCTTTTCAATTTGTTCGAAATCACGTACAATATAATAAATTCAATTAGTTACTCGTCATTTTCTTATCTTAAACGATATACATTTGAATATACTTAAATTGAAATTAATATTATTTCTGGTATATTTTCTTCTAAACTTGTTCATTTATTTATTATTAATATAAATATTGGGTTTATTTTTCTAACATTTTTTCTCACCCAATTATTTTCGTTTATTGAAATTAGCCCAATCTATGCATAAAACTAATATCTAAACCTATCTTAGACATTCAAAAAACTATTCCACATACTTTAATATCTTATTTATTATAATTTATCAATTAGTTTCCATTTTATTAATATATTAGTAAAGGGAATTTATTTTATCATTCTCATTATTATTATTATTATTATTATTATTATTATTATTATTATTATAATTATTTTATTTGCATATTGCGTACAAACTATTCTATAAAATCATTTATTCTTTTGTATTGTTTGCTCATTTTTAAAAATATTTTTGGATTTTTGTTTCTTCTAATAACTGCATTAAGTTTCTATACTTATTTAAATATTGAATTTTATTAAAAAAAAAATTTATAAAAAATAAATGATTCCTTTTCAAAAAATTGGCCTTCTTATTTAAGTATTTTCATTTTATACTTTATTATTTGATATTTTTTGGCATTAGAAAACAATCCGAATCAGTTTCTTTTTGGTGGTTGTTCATAATTATTGGAATATCCTATTAAAAAGATTCGAAATGTTCAATATGCTGTTGTGCGTTTAATTTTGTTCATTTATTTTTTTTTAGTCCATTTTTAATAATTTTATAATTTTTTTTAATATAAAAATTCATAAATGAGACCAATTTTGTCTTATTGAAAATAGATTGAAAAAACTAATTGTTAATTTTCTTGCAATTCTGAATACTGAAAAACTTTACAAGTTTGGATAAATTTTGTAGGCCATTATTGAAACCACATTCAAAACTCATTAATATTTTTTCGTAAATTATTAAAATTAGAAACAAAAAAATAAAACGAAAATACTTTTTAAAAAACATAAGAGCATTTGTAAGGTGAATTGTGCATCAATTTTAAATACTTTCAATAATTCAACTGAAATAAACTTTTAGGATTTTCTTTATTTTTTTTTATTTTTTTTTTATAAATTTTCAATCAATATTTTTCTTTTTAAAATGAACGTATTTTCTAACCAAAGTCTTCTATTATTTTTACTGACCATACCACAATATTTTTTATTTTTTTTTTATTTTTATCTTTAAAAAAAAGAACTACCGATAAGTTATTATAATTTGTGCTAAAAACTAAACACGTGATCTTGGACAATTTTCTTTTTCTATTCAAAAAAAAATATATTTTATATTTTCAATTAATATCAATAAATTATAGAAATAAAATTAAATCTTATTATTGCACTTGCATTTCAAATTTAAATACCAGTAATCGTAAGAACGAAATAAATATTAATAAAAGTACAACCAAAAATGAATTTTTAATATTTTTTTAACTTTATAAATATATTAATTATTATACAAATATTTGTTTATATTATTGTAGTTTATACTATAATATTATCAGTACTATATATATTTATAAATATGTATAAATTATAATAAACATTATATTTAAAAAAAAATTAAATTAAGAATTATGAGATTTTTGTTATTATTTATTTTTCCATTTACTTACGGTTTTATTAGATTTAATAAATAGTTTTAAATTTGTTGTATTGTTTTTACTTAATATCCAGAATAAATATAAAAATATTATTTATAGAATAAAAAAAAACACTCAACGGAGGTGTTTTTGGTGGATTAAAGTCCCACACTATTAAGAATAGTCCTTTTAATGTCTTTTTATATTTTTAACATACCCGCAAAAGAGAAAAATAGCTTAAATTAATTAATTTGAAAAAGAAAGTTAATAAAACGAATCAATTGTGAATGATAATCAATTTGACTAAATCATTTCAATTATTTCTGTTCAAAAATGCATCGTTGAAAATTTTTGCTATGCCAATAAAAATGTTGCTGAAACATTTGCATAGACACAAAAATAATTTTTTGCTTTAAAAAAATTTCTTGGTTGGTTTTTTTCTCTCGAATAATCAAAATGAATTTGATATCTTAAAGTTCTATTCAAATTTTCTTCATTGACAAAAGAAAAGGGAATATACATAACAAATGTGTACTCGTATAAGCAATGTTGATGAAACATTCACTTATTTTTTGGAATATAAAAAAAACAGTAAAAATGACAACTTTCTGCTGATGAATTTTTATTCTATTTTCATAAATCATAAATGCACTGACTTTTTTAATGGAAAGCATATGGTATGACATTATCAATTTAAATTTAGAGGCTACTGTGAGCCAGAAATACGAAGTCGCCAAATGGCCTCATGTTGTTGGCGCTACACAGTGATCTGTGGATCTTGCCTCAGAGACCTGAATACTGTAATGCATTACGTATGCCATAGAATTTAAATGCTCGACAATATGTGTTTTTTTTAACCAACCTTGTTAGCAAATTTGGACTATCGGATAGCCTTTTATTTAAATATGCATGTACCTTCCCCCCCCCCCCCCCCCAATCACCCTCTTTTCCATCAACCATTCTTTATCCTAACTTCACTGACTTAACTGATACAAAAAATAAATTCAAAATAAAGGAGATTGCGGACATTTATTATATTTTTTTCCCACTTTTTATCGACTGAAATTGCATGAATGCGCATGATTCGGAGTGTCAACGCACGATCCTGTTTTTTTAATTCCAGCGCCACTGCTCACTATTTTTTAATGCACGCACTCTTATGTGCGCGTACAAAACTCAACATGAGGAAAGAATACGCACGCGCATGTAAGTAAAGAGTGACAAACGCTGATAGAAAACGTGTTCTCATAAACGTTTTTATCGACGTATTTTTTCACGGACGCTCGCATTCTGTAACATGCGTTCTCTTCTAATAATGACCACTTTCAAAGTGACTGCGTATTGCGTTAATGTTTGAACATAGTTTTTTTTATGAGACAAAATTATTTTTTCTTTTAAAAAAATTATTTTTTTATTAACTAAATTAAAATTATGAAAAATTATTGAAAAATGTAACAAAAACGGACGTCAAAGGAAAAATTTATTGACTTTTTTTACTGGTTTAAAAAAAAAAAAATTTTGGATTGCCTAAATTTTCAAATTTTTTCAATAAAATTTTATAATTATTTTTAACATTTTAACTATGTATTTTTTTTAAAATATGAATAAAAATAATATTTTGTAATCGAAATTTATACGAGTGTATTTTTTGATTATACGTGTAAATAAAAAAATGTTTATTAACGAACTGACAAGAGTGAATACGAAAAAATTTAATCCAAATTTACTTTTTATTATTGCACTAATTCTACTGTTTAGGTGATTTATATATTTATTTATTATAAAAATTCTTTTTCAAATATATATAGGGCGTCCCAAACTATATATAGGGTAACTCAAAAGCCTAAAAAAGATTTGTATTGGGCGCCATTTGTGCGGTAAGCAGTTTTTTAAAAGAAAAACAAATAGTGTGACAGCTGACAGTTCAGAGTTATTAAAACTGGAGTTTCATTGTTGAGCAATATTTTAATAATAATGAAGGTTTGACAGCTACACTTCGCAATTTTCGTACAAAATATGGTCGGAGTAGTGATGTAACTTCAACAACTGTGAAGGGATTAATTAAAAAAATTAGCCGTTATTCAATAAGTCTTTTAACACAAAACATCTCCAGGAACATGAATTCGGAACCGTGGTCATGAATTGGATATTTCGAAAAGCTTTTTACAGCGTAGTTTAAATTGCCTCAAGAATTGAAGCCTGCTGACCACGCACAGGGAATGGAGTTTGTTAAATGGATTATGGAACAACAAAAATGAGGCTCTTTTTGCCTCAAGAGCGATGAGGCTCTTTTTCATCTTGATGACTTGGTTAATCGATAAAATTGTCGCATTTTGGGGCTCAGAAAATCCACGAGTGATCGTTGAGAAATTTTTCTTCGAAAATGCAGCTTCTCAGGCAATAACAGTTAATTGTGCTTGCTACCTTGACATGATAGTCCAGTTTTTCATGCCTAAAGTTACGAGGTATGGATGTGGATAACATGTGGTTTCAACAAAACGATACCACATACCATACAGGTTTTAATTATAAAACTGTGTTTTCTATGCAAAATTACTTCTTGCATGAAGTTTGGGACACCCTTTATTAATGTAATTGGAGTTTTTTAATTGATTCTTTTATAAATAAAACGTAAAAAAAAAAAACAATATATAAAAAAATAAACCAACTTTGTTTTTGTATTTATATTCAATATATAAATTTTTTATTTATTATTTTTAAAAAATATATAAATATATAGAAAAATTTATAATACAAAAAAAAGAAATAGTAATAAAAACATAAAAATTTACAAAAAAAAAAACGAACAATAAGGGCTGATTAAAAATAATAATTAACAAAAGAAACTTAAAAAATAATTGAACCTAGTTAATATATACTTTTTTAATAACTCTTTTGTCGTTAAATTCAATAATATCTCACTCAACTCTTGCACACATTTTAATTCAGTTAGCATTCTTTTACAATGTGAAATAATAATTTTTATGCCAATATGTGCTAGTATTTATTATAATTT
The DNA here is from genome assembly GCA_958298945.1 of Atherix ibis. NCBI lineage: Eukaryota > Metazoa > Arthropoda > Insecta > Diptera > Athericidae > Atherix > Atherix ibis. Next base: position 94,945,050 of record OY282607.1, on the reverse strand, counting down.
TTCAATTTATTCTATTTAATTAGCTTGTTTTAAATTCTTTGATATTTCTATTCGAAAAGTACTAAATAATTAAGACTAAAACAATTTACATATATCTTATGTATACTTACTATCAGCATAATAAATCATTAATGTGCGTTCGTTTTTTTCCCCTAATAAATCGAATTATAATCAATTTATATTAAATAATCTTTAAGTAATTATAATTAATTAAAAAATAAACATTTTGTTGCCTAATTTCTTCTCTCTTTCGTCTTGGATTACTTTTAATTTTAATCATTTTATGTGGTGGTGCTGGTGGTGGTGGTGGTAGCTTTTATTTTATCTTATTTATTTTAATAAATTCATTTTTAATATTTTTATTGCCTTCAGTATTTTTTTTTAAAACTATTATTACTATTATTATTTTATAATGTATTTGATAATAGTTAATTAAATTAAATTTTTATCTATTCCTTCGTTTAATTATTGTATTTATATACTAATAAGTATTTTTACATACAGTTTTCTTTAAATACTATACTTGTTCTTGGTTTTAAGTTGTTATAAAAAAAATTGTTTAACTTCCTAGAAAAATTTCTTTTACTTTTTCTTTGTTTTGATCTTTTCAAAATTGTGTCAACTTAAATATTTTTATAGTTTTTTAATTTTTTTTTTAAAATTTATAAAAAAAATTTTTAAAAAAATTTTAACACAAAAATTTATAAAAAATACATATTTTAATTTTAAACAGAATTTGTTCTTTTCATATCGTTTGTTCATAAATTTGATGCAAAAAAAATTATTAATAAATAAATAAATAAAATGAACATTTACTATTTTTATATATATAAGGATTATCCAATTTGTTGTACGGAAAGTAAAGTTAAATAAACTATGGTTTTAATGCAGATAATGATGAAATCAGATTTTAAATATATTGACTAGATCTTGCCATTATGTATAAAATATTATAGCATTAAAATAATTGCCACGTGACTGCCTGCAGGACTTGATCCTTTTGAAATAATTTTTAATGAGTTTTGCACACATTTCGATGTAATTTGACTACTACTTGACGGATGTTCGTTTTAAAATATACTGAAATATAAAATTATTCTGTGTTAATGCGAGATTTTGCAATAATTTTCTAAAAGCAAATCCAACGGCTTCAAATCGCACCATGTCCTGGGAACTTTTCACTCAATAAAGCAAAAATTTGTTTGTGGTACCAGATATATGGTACAGGTTAAGAGCTTCAAGTTTAGGTCAAGAAAAAATTTCGGATATCATAACGATCTCTTCTTTATTTTCCAAAAAAAAATATTTGCCTATTACCCTCTTCAGACCAAAACGCACATCCGACAATTATTTTTCGGGGATATAATGACTTTCTCAAAATCACTTGTGGTTTTTCAGAGCCTCATAAGTGGAAATTTTAGTTGTTGACATTTCTACAGAGTGATAAATGACCCTTATCGCTGAAGAAATTTTTGTTCGAAAAATCAGCCTTTAAATCCCGTTATTCCAGTACCTAAGCAGGCTTTTCCTTAACCTTAAATATAAAATGGCAAATCTTATACAAAAAAAATACTATTCAGTAATTTTTTTAAGTAGCTTTCGATACAACTATTTCAAATTCAACTTTTATTCGATTATAGCACACGTGAACTTGCCATTATGCTTGAAGTGTATAATTAGTAAAATGGCCGCCCAGAAACTTTAAAAACTGAAAGATCCACAAGAAGAAGTCCAACAGCGTTAAAGAGCACCATTTTGGATGCAAATTGACATAATTAAATGTCGTTGAAATTGTTCGTGCAATTAAGCCAAAATATGTTAGCTTGTGTGGCTTGTGGCGCCCTCTTGCTGAAACCACAAATAGTTTAGACTAAAAAATTAAAGTGAAGGTGAAAAAAATTTGATTATCATACGGCCATAGAAAGAAAAATGGGTCAATGACAACTTCAAAAGAAAATGCACCCCTGATCGCCATTATTATTTTTTTTGGATACAATGGCTTCGTCGTAGTCAATAACAAGTTTTCAGAACCTCATATATGATAATTAAAAAATGTCATTAGAAACGCGGCAGCATCACCAATAAATACTAAGGTCTTCTCAATATGAACGCATTTCTTATGATTAAACTAGAAGTATCTTATCTTATAAGTCAAATGGCAAAACTAATGCTAGCTAAATACTGTTTTGGATAGTATAAATATTTAAAAGCTGGTATGTGACAGCATTCTACTTTCCGAACTACGAAATGGATAACTCTTTATTTTTGTATTTGATTATTTACTTTTAGCGTATATATTATGAAGTAAATATTTTTATTCCTGCTGCTTTTTTTTTGAGACCTTTTATGATTTATTGATCGAGATTCAATTTTTTCTTGTTTATGTTTAATTATTTTTATTAATAATGAGTTTTGAATTTCAGTTTAATTTTTTATATAACTATCAATAATGAGTTTTTATTCTCCTGTTTTTTTTTTTTACATTTCTATAGTTAAACTAATTTTCCTGTTTTTTTTTTTGCTTTTTATAATAAAAATTAAAATTTTTTAATTTTTCGGAAAGAATGATTTTTTTTGCCTTTTCAATAATTTTTTTTTTATATTATTTTCATTGAGTTTATTTGATTTGATTATTTATTTAATATTTACTTAAGCCAAAAATTTCATTTTCTTTTCGAAATTTTTTATTATTATTTAGGAAAAAGTTTTTACATTTATTTTTTATATTTTCTTTACGATTAGAGATGATAAACGATGAAACGACAATTATTAATTGTATTTTTTGTTTTATTTCATTAATTATTTTTATTTATAATATACATATTCAAATCTATTACTTAATTTAATTACATATATATACATATATATATATATATATGTAAAAATGAGAATGTATTATTTATAATATGTCAGATGCCTCATTTTTTGCCTGCTTTTTTCAATATATTTCTGAATATACAGTGTACAATTTTAATTATTAATTCTTTTATAAATTCATTCAATTTCATATTTATTTTATATTATAGCAAACATTTTTATGTTTTTAATTTCCTAATAATAAAATAAATACAATTATCAAAAACAAAAACCTTCAATTTATTTTACTAATTATCAAAGTGGTTTCTTCGCGGTTGCCTAATATTCATGTTAAACCTTACAACAGCAGTACTAGTTTCGATCAAACCGCCATAATGTTTTTGCGCTGAATTAGATCATTTTTGTGCTCTTTTCTATTTTGTTTAATTATAAGTTTTACCATCAAAATCTACTATGTTTTATTTTTTTTTTATTTATATTTAATTATTTTTTTTATATTCTATATTATAAATATTACTAATAAATTGAGACTACCTTTTCTTATTTATGCTTAACTGTGTGTATGTTGTTGTGTGTATTGCAATCTTTCAATAAATTAGAAATTTACCTTTTTTCGATAATATAATTTTTATATTTTCAAAAAAAAAATTCATATAAATATGATAGATAAAATAAGTCTTTTTGCATTTATGATTTCTAAAATGCATTTACCTTTTCGTGTTAGTTGCTCTTCATTTTTTTTTCTTCATTTATTTAAATATTTATACCTATTATTTCGGTCAGTTCTATTCATTTTAAAAATTATTCTATAAAAAAAAATATTTTTTGTTGTTTTTTATTATAAAAACAATTTGTATACTAAAAATATAAAAAAATTTCAATTGTTTACAATTTATTACAATATATTTGAAAAGTTGTAAGTAAATTGATAAATTATTATAAAAGTCAATGTATCTAAAGTTTTGTCTTAAAAATTAAAAATCCATAAATATTATTACAATTATTCTTATGAGGAATTTCGCACTTTTTTCTTCTTGCTTTTTTTTTTTTGCCAATAATTATAATAATAATTAATATTATTATATTTTTTGTTTCTATTTTAAAATGAAACTATTTATATTTAAGAGTGATTTTTTCCATTCAATATTTTTTTTCTTTCTATATTTTTTTTTAATTATTATTATTTAATTCATTTATATTTTTATTTGTGTATATTTATATTATTTTATTTAAAATATTATTATTCTATCAGCTTTCTGGCTGTATTGATGATACAGTGTGACTAGTTAGCAGATGCTCAGGAATGGGTACAGGTTTTGTTCGTGCTGATTGCTTTTTCTGCAACAAAAAAAATGATAGTACAGTAATAATTATAATAGTTAACTCGAAGCATAAATGGTGCGGAATATTCATAGATTAATCAGATTTAATTCAGATGGGCGAATGATTAAAACTACCCTTCCCAAAAATAAAATAAACCAGACTAATTCGACCTACGAGTCAAGAGGAAAAAGAAGTCTTTTGAATGAGCTTTTAGAAGTAGCAAGGTCGAATTCTCTACATCCACAAACAGAAATACACATACGGTTAATTGGTTAATGTAATCCACTATTAGACGAAGAATAAGTGACTAGTAGAAGAGGCAGTCTTCTCAAGTTGTACTTAGTCGTGTAAACGAGACCATATGTGCAAGAACCTGACGGTTATTAGCGTTATGTTATTTACGTGCAAAATAGACCTGTCCAGAAATGGATTTCACAGCCTTAGCTGACTAGATCTAGGCAGTTGCACGCCTCTTAATCGATAACCTAACTCGATACAAACCAACGCTGTATGGAACCAGAATTCTTTGATTTCTTGCGTCGCCCTCTTTTTCTTTTCTTCTTCATCTTCTTCATCTTTCTAATATTCTTCATATTCTTCAACTTCTACAACTTTTTCTATGTCTTCATCTGTTCCATTTTCTTCATCTTCTTGATCTTCTTCGTCTTCTTCATCTTCTTCATCCTCTTCATCCTCTTCATCTTCTTCATCTTCTTGATCTTCTTCATCTTCTTCATCCTCTTCATCCTCTTCGTGTCTTCATCTTCTTCATCTTCTTCATCTTCTTCATCTTCTTCATCTTCTTCATCTTCTTCATCTTCTTCATCTTCTTCATCTTCTTCATCTTCTTCATCTTCTTCATCTTTCTCATATTCTTCATATTCTTCAACTTCTACAACTTTTTCTATGTCTTCATCTGTTCCATTTTCTTCATCTTCTTGATCTTCTTCGTCTTCTTCATCTTCTTCATCCTCTTCATCCTCTTCATCTTCTTCATCTTCTTGATCTTCTTCATCTTCTTCATCCTCTTCATCCTCTTCGTGTCTTCATCTGCTTCATCTTCTTCATCTTCTTCATCTTCTTCATCTTCTTCATCTTCTTCATCTTCTTCATCTTCTTCATCTTCTTCATCTTCTTCATCTTCTTCATCTTCTTCATTTTCTTCATCTTCTTGATCTTCTTTATCTTCTTCATCTTCTTGATCTTCTTCATCTGCTTCATCCTCTCCATCTTCTTCATCTTCATCTTCTTCACCTTCTTCATCTTCTTCATCTTCTTCATCTTCTTCATCTTCTTCATCTTCTTCATCTTCTTTATATTCTTCATATTCTTCATCTTCTTTATATTCTTCATCTTCTTCATCTTTATATTCTTCATCTTCTTCATTTTATTTATCTTCTTCATCTTCTTCATTTTATTTATCTTCTTTATTTTCTTCATCTTCTTCATCTTCTTCATTTTATTTATCTTCTTTATTTTCTTCATCTTCTTCATCTTCTTCATCCTGTTCATCTACCGCTTAACCATTTATTGTGCCCCGTGCATGAAGCAGGCAAACATTCAATCTAAACCTCTACTATCATCTGCAGTGATAGTACCCGGGATTTTGTCATCGCTCAGCTCCAGTCCTAAGATTATACTTGCGATATAGATGACAAACACAACCACCCACATTTCAGCCAAAAACCTCCTTATCTCAGCTGGGCAGGGCGGTATAACCACCGTGGGGCAACCGACTCCCATGGTGCTAGTTGTTCTTTATAGCGTAAGTAGTCGTATTCTTCACTCTTAGAGCTAACAGAAAGAGCCACAGTAGGGGAACTTATAATTTCCAGGCACTGCTAGACCAGCTCAGGACCGCGGTTTCGCTAAGATCTGTAGCCACTTGTGGTATCGATCTTATGGTATAGATCTGCACCTAGTGTACCCGTTGCAGGAATTCCAGAAGAACACTATAGGTGGGAAAGCTTACACAGTGGTATTTGCTAATGTAGAAGAACACCTCTTCAGTACTATGGGGGACGTATCAAATGGACCAGCGGATTTGTGTATATCAATATCTCTAAGAATTTTTCCAACAGTACGAGTGCGAAAATCAATTTGCCCCATAGAAAATTCAACACGCTCCAATACACCCTTCGTATTTTTTATGGTGCCGGTTTTGAAAAATTCAATAAAATTTGGTTGCCCTAGATACTATACAGTAAGATTCCTTGACAGCACAAACATTTTTCTAAATAAGAATTTTTGTGTAATACTAGCTTTCCAACAATAAAAAAATAACTTGGAATTCATTCTATTCGCACAGAAATTATCAACAAAATAAAATATTCAACTAATTAAGAGTCTACCTTTTTTTTTGTACTGAAATGTACCAACTGAAAATAAACATTATTAAATAAGTTTTTTTCTACTATGCATAAAATTCCACGGAGGCTATTTCATTTAGTGAACAAGGCAAAACCATTAAATAAACTCCCTAAATACAAATTAATTATTTATTATAAAAACTTGTATAAAAATGTACCAAGATTAATTATAATCAATTATGATGGCAAATTTAATTTATTTAATTGCTTCTTAAGTGAAAAGAAAGTAATTTAATTTGAGAAAATATCTTAGTTTTTTTTGGAATGTTCATAAATTTATAAAGGGAAAAGGATATCTTTGGTAAAAAAAAAAATCATCTCAAATACATACCTTCCGTCGAAATGGAAAACAGCCTGGCTTTTCGACAACTGGCGGAGCATTTATAAGAAGATCCGGCGTTGGACAATCATTTGTACCAAACACATTCAATTCCCGGAAGCATTCAGTTTCGACCATTTCGTTTTGCCATGAGATCGAAACAGATCCAGTACTGAATTTCGCATAAAAATTCGAATCGGACTCATCAATGTTAACTCCTTTAACGGTGGAAAATTGTTCGATGTCTAGTACATCTTTGGCATAGACCGCATGTGGCTGAAAATAAGATTTAATTCAAATTAATTTATATTGTAAGAATTGCTTTTCAATAGATAAAATACAAATATTTACATCAGGAACAAATGGTGGCTCAACCATTCCAGCGTCGAGTCTCTTCCAATTAATACAATTAAAAAATGGATGAAGTTTAACTTCTCGTGCACCGTATCGGCCATTCCGGCAGCCTAGACGAGCTTTAACTGTTTTCGCTAAAAGTTGTTGGCACAAAGATTTCGCTTCATCACTGAATTTATGAGAATATTTCTCCGGTTCATCCTATCAAAATCAATATCGAAAAAGAACATTTATATTTAATGAATCAATACACATGATAAGCAGAGGGATAGATTTAATCGAATCAAACAAATTCAATTTATTATAATTGGAATAGAAAATAGGCACAATAATATTAAGAAGAGGGTGAAAACTCTTCAATTTTAGGAGTCAAAAATTACCTTAACTCGCCGATCGACCTCTTCCCGTTTGACTTTCTCCTTTCGCATCCGGAACGGTGCTTGTCCTTCGATCATTTCGTACAGCAAACAACCAAAACTGAACCAATCCGGCGAGAATGCATATTTTTCATTGTCAATCACCTCGGGAGCCATATAGCCTGTAGAAATAATATCAACATCATGGTTAAAGATTGACATTTGTAGGGGGACTTCGGAACGTCCCCTTTCTATTGATTAGCAGAAGAGTACATATAAAATCGAATCGAATAGAATCGAACGTAGCCGAGCAAAGTTAAACGGAATTGAATTGAATCAAATTGAATTGAAGTATACCCCAGATCGGACACTCTTTCCGCAGTCCGTCAACTGAATTATAATGCGCTACATCTCCACATCCTATTATACCATCGCTAGCCATATATACTTATATCAGAATAACATCACAGATGATACTACACTACCCACAATGACTGCAGGGTGAGTCGGTAAATAAATACTGTAGGCTGAATGCAGGAAGAGGAAGGTAGAAAAACATGTCTGGTCATTCAGTTACCCCCCCCCCCCCCCACACACACAAGGATTTATTTTAACTTGTATTTAGTTGACTCTGTGGTCTTTTATCGATTTTTAGCACAACGATGGATGTCAAGTTATCTTCTTTGTAATTTTCGTTTTTGCCTAGAGTACATTTATTAAACGCCCACACATGATGACTTACCAACTGTGCCGACACGTCCGCGCACCATATCTCCCTCTGGGATTTCAACAGCTAAGCCCAAATCTGATATTCGTACATGTCCATGGTCATCTAGAAGAATATTTTCTGGTTTGCAGTCTCTGTAGACGATGCCCTGTTGATGCAAGTGCTCCAACCCACATACGACTTCGGCCGCATAGAATCGTGCTCTGACCAATTCGAATCCCGGATCACCGCCCATATTATAAATGTGGAATTTTAAATCGCCACCTGTACAAGAGTGAAAAAGGAACATTATATCACCGTTCCAAAATAGACTAAATCAACAATTTTATTTATTCTTATTTAATTTTTGTTTTTAACAGATAGAGAAGGTTTGAATCCCACCTACCATTTTGTAATAATTCATTTCAACAACAACAAGAAAAACAAAACACTTTCTTTAGATAAGAAAACATAGACTTACCATTCATTATAGTTAGTACTAGACATAGAGCATCTTTGGTTTCGTATGCATAAGTTAAATTAACAACAAATCGAGAATTGATTCTTTGTAATATTTGCTTCTCAATTAAGACCATTGATTCACCCTTCCGTTTTTTAATACGTTTCTTTTCTAATTTCTTGCAAGCATACATTTTACCAGTTGCCCGCACCTAATTATTTATATACCAGGAAAAAAAGAAGAAAAAATATTTATAATTTGTCGGCCAACTAATCAGCAATTGCCCCCCACGTTATAAAACATGTAAAACGCAATGAAAATTTAACGAAAAACTTACCTGACATGCACAAACTTCGCCAAAACCACCTTTGCCCAAAACTCGATACATTCGAAAAGTTTTATACGTAATCGGCTGGGCTTCGAGCCATTTCCATTGTAAATACCTGTAAACAAATATACCTAAGCTTTTCAAACATTTTCCATATTTTTCGATAAATTAAATATTTGCAATTAATACAAACAAAGTCCAAAGCAATGAAGAGATGGTTGCGGTTTCATTCTATTTGCAAATAATAAATTTTGATGCATTCATTGCAGTCGATTTTACAAATAATTTCTATATTAACAATGTTTACTATTATTACCATAAAATATTTCAACTATTTTCTATGGTATTTTATCAATTCTATTAAAGTTTACTAATGAAAATATTCATTTCACTTTTCATTAAGTCAAAAATGAAAATAATTATTTAACAAAAAAAAAATTCTTCCAATAATTTACTACGAAAACTAAAATTATTATAAAATGATTCCTATCAGACCAACACTTCCAAATAATACAGTATCTTTCACATTCTGGTATAATCTGCATCAATGCGATGGTATACCTCAGGGTAGAATTGTTAGACCTATTCTGTACAATTTATACAGTTTGTTTTAATCGTTCAAAATATCTGTCAAAACACAGATTTTATGATTATTTTTTTTTTAGCTGTAAAGTATAAAATAGTACAATTTTAGTCATTAACAACGCATTTAAATCATCAAAAATTACAACGAAAATGAGCGTTCTGTAAAAATGAAATTTCGTTAAATTCATCGAAAATCATCTTTATTACTGTTTGATGCACTTCAAGGGCTGATGGAATCTTTGGACCATTCTTCTTCGAAAATTATCGTACAATGAATTCTGAACGATATCGTGATATGTTAACGAACTTTTTATTACCGAAATTTAATGATCTTTGATTTTAACAAAACTGCACTAAATTCGCTAATCGAATAATTATACGAATATCTTGTGATTTGACACCGTTGAAATTTTTTTTATTGTTACCGAAAATGTCAACGATAGGCTGCAGGCCTTCAAATTGAGTCTTGGTGTTCATATGAATGATATTATTCTTCATACATACCAGATGTATAAGCTTAAATTCGCTGTTTGGTCATAGATGGCGTGAGTGAGCGTATTAAGCTCCCATTGGCACGCCACACGTTTTTTTTATGAAGTTGACATCTGTCAACATTAATCAGTGCACATTGTCAGCAATTTCGTACAGCAACATACATTTTTCCTTTGGTAATCATGTCTACCATGGTAAATTGCACCGTGCTCTGCGTATAAAAAGGACGGATTATCAACAAGGACATGACAAGCTGATTTTCCTCCACGACAACGCACCATCGCACACGTCAAAAATGGTCCGAAACTACTTGGAGACACTCAACTGGGAGGTACCACCCCACCCCGCTTATTCATCAGACCTGGCCCCTTCCGACTACCATCTGTTTTCGTCGATGGGCCACGCGCTCGCGTCCATTCTTACAAAGACGTCTGAAAATGGCTTGATGAGTGGTTTGCCTCGAAAGAGAAGGAATTTTTTGGCGTCGTATCCACAAATTGCCCGAGAGATGGGAAAAATGTGGAGTTAGCGACGGCAAGTACTATGAATAAATTTGTTTTTGCGAATTTAAGCTTATACACCTGGTAATTTTAATAAATTCAAATTTCATTTTCAATAAAAACTTCTAATATTTATTTACAATATATATGTTTTATTTCAGTTTAAAAAATAAACCAACAGATGGGACTACCTCTTTATTAGTTCAGTTATTCTCGCCCAGTAAGTAAACCTCCTTTTCTGTTCCTAACTAAAAAGCATGGAATAAATTTACATTTTTTTACTTAATACAATTTTTTTGACCACTACATTTCTATAGAATTTACTATAGTCCCTTCAGAAATTTAATTAATTTTCTTTAAAAGTTAACGCGCAGGATATGCCAGAATATTAAACATACCGAACTACCTCAGGGTAGAATCGTTGGACCTATTCTCTACAGTTTTTCAATTCAGAAATTCTCGACCAAGAAAGAAACTTTCCTGTCTATTATTATCTTAAAAGCATGGAACGAATTTCTATTTTTTTTTATCTATAATAAACAAAGTTTACATTAAATAAATATTATTTCCTTATAATTATATAATTATTTAAGTGGTAAAAAGGAAAATTTTTTGAGCATTACATTTCTACGATTTTTTTTTACAAATAATTAAATTTATCATATTTACTTCAGATTTTACATTAATTTGCTTTAAAACTGAACGCACAGGATATACCAGAATATTAGAGATACCGAACTACCTCAGGGTAGAATTGTTGGACCTATTCTCTACAGTTTTTCAATTCAGAAATTCTCGACCAAGAAAGAAACTTTTCTGTCTATTATTATCTTAAAAGCATGGAACGAATTTCTATTTTTTTTTCTATACTAAACAAAGTTTACTTTAAATAAATATTATTTCCTAATAATTATATAATTATTTAAGTGGTAAAAAGGAAAATTTTTTGAGCATTACATTTCTACGATTTTTTTTTACAAATAATTAAATTTATCATATTTACTTCAGATTTTACATTAATTTGCTTTAAAACTGAACGCACAGGATATACCAGAATATTAGAGATACCGAACTACCTCAGGGTAGAATTGTTGGACCTATTCTCTACAGTTTTTCAATTCAGAAATTCTCGACCAAGAAAGAAACTTTTCTGTCTATTATTATCTTAAAAGCATGGAACGAATTTCTATTTTTTTTTCTATACTAAACAAAGTTTAATTTAAATAAATATTATTTCCTAATAATTATATAATTATTTAAGTGGTAAAAAGGAAAATTTGTTGAGCATTACATTTCTATGATTTTTTTTTACAAATAATTAAATTTATCATATTCGCTTCAGAAATTTAATCAATTTTCTCTAAAAATATTTTATCAAAATTGCTTATCAACTCTATGTGCAATTTTAATATTTTTTTATATACATATATGACCATATATGTACTTAAATATAATTAAATCAAAACTTTTATATTTTTTTATTGAAAATTATTATTATATGATTCGGAATATAAAGAGTTATTCAACTAGAATGCTATAAAAATCAATAATTAATCGACTAGAAAGTTTAATGCATTGTTAGTTTTTATGATAACAAATTTTATTTTAGTTTTGCCTTTGTCAATAAGGCAATATTGCCTTTGTCAACAAGAGTTCGATGTAGCAGTAAGTATTATCTATTTTATATGGGAAAGGGTGAAAATATTTAGAAATATTTACAAAAATACAAAAATCGAATATTGACTACTCTAAATAAGCGCGAAGGGAAGACGTTGAAAAAATGTGTCTAAATCAACATGATAAGAATTAGTTTTTTTTTAAATAAAAATATTTAAATAAATTGACAAAGATATATTCAATAATATTTTAGAAAAACTAAAGTGGCATCAAAATTTCGTAAAATAGAAAATTTATTTAATAATTTTCTGTAACCAATTCTAAAAGGAAAAAATTATCAAAAATAAAAATATTCTATAATGTATATTTAAAGGAATTCTTAAATTCGAAATTAACTCTTAACAACTTAAACTTAAATCGTATGCTTTCAAATTGAAGTTTACCGAAAATCTATTAATTAATATCAGAATTTATTGTGAAACCATAACCTATTTGATTAAATCTGTTTTTCACCATATTTTCTTGACCTTATCATCATAGATAAATTCAAATTAATTACTATGAGTTCCGTCAGCTGATAAAATTATAGCATCATTAATCGAATAAATAACCTAATACAAATATCATAACAAATACGAATAATGCATATGAGATTTGGAAGCAGACCTTAATTACGAAATGCCATGAAAACAAGATTAGAATTATTGTTATTTGATTGATAGATTTTCCAATCGGAAAAGAAAAGAAAAAAAAAAACAGAAAATATGAAACAAATTTTGTTTAATATTTGAAAAGGAAGAAAAAGCGTGGTTACTAAATAATTTATTATTCAAGATCTGGCCACACCAATATACAAAAATGACAATTTTTCATAAGAAATTGGGGATAGATTAATACAGATGATGACCGACAGAAAAATATCCTACGAGTACCATCTTTGTGAATTTCCATTTCCTTTTTGATTTTATCGCTTAGAAACGAACATGCTACAATATTTAAAAATAATAGAATTTATTCCCAATCTATTTTATATTGGTTTTTTAGAGGGTCATTTATTTATCCTTCGTGTCTTTATTTATACGTGTACCAAGAATTCAGTCTTTAGTATTCCAAAAATGAACTGAATTCGATTTTCAAATGGTACAACATTAATAACCACAGCCCCCACAGAATGGGGATAATCAAATTTTGGAATTTAATTTTACTAATTGAATTTCTTTAAAATATTCTATTCACTCTATTAGATTTCAATTATTCCTATTAGTAATTTTTTTTTGTAGAAAACTTCTATTGACTGAAATAATATTCTTTTTTTATTTTAAGTACACATTAACATTTAAAGAGTTTACCAATTTTATTATATTGTTTATCCAATTTGTGTCGGAAAGTAAAATTAAATAAAACACACTTAAAATTATGTGGGTTTTATTTAACTTTACTTTTTTTGTTTTTTTTTGTTGCTTGTTACACGGTCTTGAAATTCAAGCCAAAAAAAAAAGTCATACAGCCAAAAAAATAAATGCGGTTCTCAAAGCCACAAACACGGAAATTTTGCTTACTAACGTATTTACTAAGAAATGAGCCTCATTGCTAAAAAAATATATTTTGTTCGAGAACTTGGCATCCAAAGCCTTTTGTTCCAGCATCCAATTGGCTTATCTTCTGTGCATTACATGGCGTGGTTCAACGATTGAGCCATGCAAACCTTATCTAAATAAATGCATATTTTTGATGGCACATAAATTTGACAGCTGTCAAATAAGAGGGAAGTACCTTTCGACCAATGAAATGGATAATTCTGGCTTTGACAAATTTTATGATAATTCAATTTTTGGATTGAATGTGAGCGCAAAAAGCTTTATTTTCGATTTTTAGTGAAAAAAAAATGCTTTTGATTCTAATAAAAAAAAATATATTTAATTAAATTTTTCCAGCTATGAGCAAAAATGCTTTCTTTTTTCGAATCTGAGGAAACATTTTTTGACTCAATTGATAGCCAACATAAAAGTATGCATATTTAACCTTCGAAAATATTAATTTAAGATCATTTTAATGTTTAAAAAAAAATATTATACTTTTTAAAAAATTATCTTTTTAAAGCACTTTTATACAAAAAATTATGAAATCATTTTTATGAACAAAATCTCATATCAATTTTATGGTAAATCTTTAAAGAAAAAATTTCTATATCATACAAACGATATTTTCTTGGGCAAAATACTCACTCTAATAAAATTTATAATAAATTTCTGACAAAAAAAAAGATAAATTAATTAAATTCAATTTTAAGCGAAATACTTTTTTCAAAATAATTTCCATTATTTTCATAAAATCTTATCTACCATATCTTGATAAAAACGTAATAATCTCTGAAGCAGAAAATTAATTAATGACCACAAGTCTGCGTATTTCTTCAGGCTTTTATTGTTTAAATAAAAAAATAATACACAATACGATGAAGTTTACGAATATCTGATTGAAAAGTTTCAGAATTTAGAAATAATATTAAATGAGTTTTGAGTAAAATTCTAAATAAAAATAATACCAAACTTTTTGTTCAAAGTATTAAAATAGCAAAAAGGAAATCACTGAACTCATAAAAAAGTAGCACTGAACGGTGTTCTGGTGCACCCACAGATTCGAGGTTTTCATCGTGGTTTTAATATCAGTTTCGATAAATGACTACTGAATAAGAACTAATTTAGAAAAAACCAATTATTCCATAGCATGTGATAACATCGTTACTATTGATAATATTTTTAAAAAAAATGATAAAAGTGTGATTTTTTGGACTAAATTAAAAAGAAATAGTAATTTTCACAAACCATCAAAGATTCTTTCTATTCATTATTTATTAAAAGTACTGGAAAATGAAAAATAAACTCTCTCAACTCATACTAATATAATCGCCAATGTCAAGGTAAGAATTCTAATCAAAATTAATTATGATTAGGATTGGAAAGCTTTTTGATGTTATCACCGAAGGAAATCTTAATTTTGAAATAATATGAAAAGAATAAAAACGAAATATTATTAATCTTTAATATAATCATATTTAGAGATTTAATTAAATAAAGTAAATATTTTTACTTTATTTAATTAAATTTCTAAATACAAATTTATGAGAGATTATAAATTAATAGTAACTAAAGATACGAGTATCATAGAAACGAGACGTATTTTAGATAATTTATATAATATTAAATCTATAATAAACAGTTATGCATTTAGATTGGTTCGGAAAGTATAGCCCCGTCGTTTGACAGCTGTTAAAAATATGTGGAATATATTTTTGACAGCTGTCAAATGATAGGGCTATGCTTTCACAAGCATTTCACTTTATGGAGTTTTTACCTACCAACGCATTCAAATTGTAAAAATTTGCAGATGCATCAAAACATAAAATTGTCTTTGGGGGCTTTGAAAACCCACAAGTGACTGTGAGAAGTGCCTGTCTGATGTGTGTTTTGGTCTGAAGTTTTTATGGGCCGGTGTTTTTTTTTTTTTAAATGAGCAAGAACACATTCTTACCATCAATTCTGAGCCCAGTGGTTGTATAATTATCGAATTTTTTTGGTCTGAACTTCTAGATTTGAGATATTGCCAAGGGTGTATATTTTCGATATTGAATAATGTAAATTGACCTGGTAAGTCATGCGATTTGATGCTTATGGAATTTTTCCTGTACAGCTACGCACCTAATAAAATTTTTGCAGATAATCCTTAAATTATAGATTATTTTTTAACCAACATCTGCCAAGTAATGACCGAAGAATATTCGGAAATGTTCGAAAAAGTTATCAAAAATTAGCTCAAAGGATCGAGTCGTGTAAGGAGCCTGTTTGTTCAAACAATTATTTCATAAATTAAAATTCCAAATGTTTTATTTAACTTAACTTTCCGAAACGGATTTTTGGATAATCCTTGACTATTGGGTCCTAAGGATGAGAGGTAAAAACTTATCAATAAGTCCTTAGAAAATCCGAGAAATTGCGCTCGAAGTGTCGGTAAAGACTACTTTTTTTTGTAAGTAGCATTATCGACAGGAAAGCTGTCAAAATTTCAGCTTGATCTATAGCGTAGGTCAATTTCTATCGTTGATTAAAGTTAATGACATTTATTTGTGCATAACAATGGAAAAAAGCGAGTTTAGGGCTGTCATTAAACATCTCCATTTGAAAGGCTTAAGCCCGAAAGAAATCAAAGCCGAGTTGGATGCAGTTCATGGCACATGTGCACCTGTGTTTGCGACGGTTTACAATTGGGTGAATGAATTTAAAGGTGGCCGTTCATCCACAAAAGATGAACATCGTTCAGGACGCCCAGTTGAGGTGTCTACTCCTGAAATCATCGACAAAATCCACGATCTGATTTTGAACGATCGGCGAATTAAAGTGCGCGCATTAGTTGAGGCCACGGGCATATCACAAGGTACAGTCGCTTCAATTTTGCATGAAAAAAGAATTTCGGCAAGATGAATTTCAATTTTGCATGAAAAAAGAATTTCGGCAAGATGGGTGCCGCGTTTGCTCTCAGAGGAGAATAAGCGCAATCGTGCAGTGGACTCTGAGGCTATGTTGGCACTCTTTCATCGCAATCCTGCCAAATTCCTTCATCGATATGTCACTGTGGACGAAACCTGGATACACTACTACACTCCAGAAACGAAGAGACAGTCATCACAGTGGATTTTCAAGGGTGAACGGGCTCCGAGGAAGGCAAAAACTGTGCCATCGGCCGGCAAGGTGATGGCCACGGTCTTTTGGGATTCGCAGGGCATCATTTTTATCGACTACTTGGAAAAAGGAAAAACAATAACAGGAGCGTATTATGCGTCGTTATTGCAACGGTTGACCGAGGAAATCAAAAAGAAACGCCCCCATCTGAAGAAGAAAAAAATCCTCTTGCATCAGGACATTGCGCGTGTGCACACCTGCGCTGTTTCCATGGCCAAAATTGTGGAATTGAGAATGGAATTGTTGCAGCATCCCGCTTATTCACCAGATTTGGCCCCGAGTGACTATTTTCTTTTCCCCAATCTGAAGAAATGGCTTGGCGGACGACGGTTCACTTCTAACGAGGACGTCATTGCTCAAACGGATGAGTATTTTGCAGAACTTCCGAAATCCTATTTTATGGACGGGATAAAAATTTTGGAAAAACGGTTGGAAAAGTGTATAGAGCTAAAAGAAGATTATGTTTAAAAATAAAAAATTTTTTTTTTTAAAAAACAGTTTTTTTCCATCTTTTTGTAAGGACTTATTGAACGACCCTCGTATTACTCAGAACAAAAAGCAAATATAATATAAAATACCAGATATCATTATTTTTATAATAAAAATATTATTTATTAACAGCAGAATTTTGTATCAAAAAACTTTTCTATACTTTTAAGAGTATTTATTCAACATCAAAAAAAAAAGAAGAAAATAAAACTGTTTCAAGATTATTTGAGGTTAAAAATTATTTAACCACAAAATTCAGAAATATATTAACTGATAAACTTTTATGAATACATAAAATCGATAAGAAAATAAATAAAAAACAGTTTTTGAACAATTCGAAAATTTCAAGTAATAAAATTATGTTCATTTTAATCAATTTCAAATGATGGAAGGAAGTTTCTGTATCCAGTATATTGGCAGTACTTTTTATAATGCTTATAACAACAAGTTTATATAAAATAGAAAATTAAAATCTCGCAAAGTTTTCCCCAAAATATAATATAATGTGGAAAATTCTGCACTAAACAACCACACTCCCTCCATATAATAATGGTTCTTTATAATTAAATATAAAAATGAAAAAAAAAATTAAGCCATTTATCCTACGGGTAGTAAAAGAAACTTCATACAAATGGCACTATTAAATTTGTAAAAAAAAAAAAAAAAAACTTTTGAAACTCTTTCAAATATTAACTACCCTTTGTGGATTTCTTACTAAAGAAAAGCAAACTTATTTGGTAGAAAAAATAATTTGGCAAAAACAAAAATACAAATACGCGTGTAGCCGCAGGAAGAGAAAATAAAATTCACAATTTATTATTTTCATTGGATTCAACTTTGCAAGAGTCCTTTTAAAATTAAACATTCAACAACAAAAACACGATATAATGCCACTTTGTTGAAAACCATTACTTTTCATATGCCATACACAGATTGAAGAAAATATATATTTTTATCCTTTCCTATTTGAATAATAAATAAATGTTATTCGATTTTTATTTGTTATTTTTTCTTTGGATGTAATTTTTTCCTCTTCTAATGTTTATATAAATTAATATAAATGCACAAAAAAACCTTCCAATTATTAGAATAAAGAGTATTTTTTTGTGTGTATATAATAAAACCATTTTTGAAAAGGATATAATGACAGAGTATCTTTAAAATAATTTATCCTTATCGAAAAGTGAAGAAAAAAATATTTCTTTTATCCTTTCTTCTCATGCGATGATGAAGTAAAATTAAAAACAAATTTTCTAATTTTTCAGATAATTTCATTTGAATGCGTTTAATATCCTTTTTATGATATTTTCTTATCCTTATTGCTATTTTTATTATCATATTTTCATCTTAGTATTAATGTAGAATATTTATATGCTCATATAGCTTTTAGCTTTTTTCTATTCTATTTTATTTTTATTACTTTTAGCAGTGGTAGAAATAGCAGCATCTGTAATAAGAAGCAATAGCAGTAGAAGAAAAAGCATTCATTGCACGTCTTCTTTAATAATATTTCCGTTCATCTTTATTATTTTTATTTATCTATTTCCTTTATTTGTTTGCATTTTTATATTTTCTATTAGATTCTTTTTTATATAATACATAATCTAAGAATAGAATAATGGAAACTCTTATAACTGACCAATTTATGTTTTTCTTGTTGAATTTTTATAGCCAACACCCGCAGAGATTTACGATATTAGGATTCAACGCATTCATTCTCTATATGCATACATACATACATACATACTAATATGTAGGATTTTTACTAAAAAAGTTAGAATTCATTTATTAAAAATACAATACAATATAATACATACGACAACAGAAGTGAATCAAAATCATATTCATTGAGAGTACTCGTATTTTATAAAAATTCACTTTTTATTTCTACTGAAGATTCGAAATAAAAATTTGCGTGCTTAATAAGTAAATTCAGATAAAATTTTATTATTTAAGAATATCTAATAGGTTTTCCAATAAATCAAATCACGTCAAATTTTAATGCTTTGAAAATAAATTCTATTCGACATATTCATGTAGTACTGCCATCTGTTGGTAAGTAGGTAAATTTGGCAAAAATTTATAATTTAAAAAAAAAAGCAGAAGAAATTAATTTCAATTTTATATCTATTGTGTCTTTAAATAATATAACGAAAAAAATGAGTATCGATAAAGGACTTTTCCAAAAATTGAATCGTTTCAAAATTTAATAATTCATAAAAGAACAAAAATTAAAAAAAACCATCTATCGGTAACTAGATAAATTCGGCAAAAATTCATAATTTAAAACGTAGCATAAAATGCTAAATATTCTATTTTTTGTAATTTTGTATTTATTGTGTTTTTTTTCAATTTGAGAAAAATACGAGGTCTGTTCAAAAAGTATCGCGAATTTTGTATTTTTTCAAAAATTGTTTATTTATTTATGAATATCTAAATTTGTCCCCTTCAAAAAAATCCCCACCAGATATTATACACTTGAGCCAACGTTTTTTCCAATCCTCGAAGCGCTTTAAAAAAATCAGTTTTTGTAATCTTGTTCAGCCCCCTCCTTCGATGCCGTCTTTATCTCCTCAATCATAGCGTAACGTCATCCTTTCATGGGGCTCTTCAGTTTTGGGGACAAAAAAATAGGGGGCTGGATCTTGGGAATACAGTGGATGGGGCATTGTTAATGTGTTGTTTTTGGCCAAAAATGGCAAAAGCCAAAAGCCAATTTTTGTTCTTCAATAAATCCGGGAGTTTCAGGCGGATTGCTTTGCGCAACTTATGCATAACTTGCAGGTAATATTCCTTATTGATCGTTCTACCCTGTGGCGAAAACTCACGATGCACCACGCCCCTGCAATCGAAGAAAACTGTAAGCAAAACCTTCACATTCGACCGAACTTGGCGCACTTTTTTCGGTCTTGGCTCGTGCGGCAGCTTCCATTGGGATAGTTGAGCTTTGGTTTCCACGTCATAACCATAAACCCATGATTTGTCAGCAGTTATGACCATATGGAGCAAATTTGGGTCATCGCGGACAGAGTCCAACAGCTATGTTAAGGCAATGCTGTTTTTCGTCGAAATTGAGCAAAAATCGAAGACAAGCCAAAACACGTGCAAGCAAAGCAGCTGTCTAAAATTAACTGAATATACAAAATGGCCGAACTTATCGACATAAGTGAGAGACATGAGTACCAACATAACACCACAAAAAAAGTGAAAATCGAATATACGTAACCCGCGGAAATTCAAAATTCGCGATACTTTTACAACAGACCTCGTATTATTTATCTCAAATAATATTTGCATATAGTATCTTTTCACAATACAACAAAAAAATTAGTATCTAAAGGAATTTCTAAAAAGCAAATCACTTCCAAATATAATGTTTCAAAAATAACGTAAATTAATAAAGTTCATGTACCAATGCCATCTATTGGCTAGTAGGTAAATTCGGTAAAAATTCATAATTCAAAGCCTGGAAAAAATGCAAAATACTCTGTTTTTTTTTTAAATTTTGTATCTACCGTTTATTTTCAATTGTGAAAAAAATTATTTATCACAAATACTGTTTTCATATAGTATCTTTTCACAATATAACAAAAAAATTAGTATTTGAATGCCTTTTACAATAAGCAAATCACTTCCAAATTTAATATTTCAAAAATAACTTAAATTAAAAAAGCACATATATCAATGCCATCTACCGGTAACTAGATAAATTCGGTAAAAATTCATAATTTATGGTAAATCCCAGCGAAAATGCAAAACATTGTGGTTTTTAATTTTGTACCTATTCGTTTATTTTCAATTGAGAAAAAAATTATTTATCCCGAATAAAATTATCATATAGTATCTTATTACCATATAACAGAAAAAAATTAGTATCTAAAGGAGTTTTTCAAAAAGCTCCTTTAGATACTCATTCTCCAAAGTTTAACATTTAAAAATGAACTTAAATTAAAAAACCGCATGTATCAATGCCATCTTTCGGCAAATAGATAAATTCAGTAAAAATTCATAATTTAAAATTACAAAACACAATAAAAAAACTCTATTTATTTATATCATAGATCACTTATACTCAATCGAAAAGTAAACAATTTCTAATTTACAAACAATTTAATTATTAACGAATTCAGGTGAAGCTTAAAGAAAAGAAAGAAAAATCAGCTTCTAAGATATTACTTTTAATAAAATACATTCATTATAATGATAAAGTTTGTTTTAATATATTTTTAAATATAAAAAAAAAATTCTTATTATAATTGGTTGTGGTATAGTCTGTTTTATACACACCCTTTTAGGGATAGAATTATAGGCAATATGTATCTGTGTGCACATGCTTCTTGTCTAGAAGTCTTTCTACATTCTATCTATATTAAAGCCTTTAATTTTTTTTCCAATAAACCATATAATATAAGCTATAAAAAAAAACTATATATAAAACAAACAATTTTTAATAACATACCACTTCAATATAAATTCAATGTTTGAAAATTAGTTGAAAATGTTTCAACTTCCCCAGTTATGAATATATAAAAGCTTGGAATTATTTATTATACGCAGACGAGAAGAACATAAAGAAAAAATAATTGAAATATTTTTGTGTGAAAATATGATATAATCTATTATCTGAGTTTTAGTAAATGGTAAAACAGGAGTTGATAAATACAAGTGACAAGATAAAGATAAAATACGATAGAAGGAACAGTCCGGGTGTACATACACATACAATTTGGCATAGATTAAAGATGAAAATACTCGTAATTTATATTTTCACATTCTCTGTCATCTTCTAATAGAATCACTCTGGAATATTTGAAGGATGACTGTTTGCTTGTTTGGTCCTCGGGATAAACACACCCCATAGTATCGTAAAGACAAAGAACAGTACACGAAGAATAATATTTGCTAAATTAATCTTACCTGTGGAAATACATGGACGACTCAAACTCCCGAAATGGTTCACCGGCTAGGAATGATTTAACTGCATGCACACATTGCTCGAACAGTTCCTTGTTGCCAGCTGAAATTATACAGATTATTATACATCTACCTACCATGCTAATATATACGATTCTGTAGAGGTAATATATATGCATATATCGTAGAATGTGCAATATCAAAATAAATGAAGAAGGTTGATTAAGACAAGAACGAACGTTTATTTGGAAATCATTTTCGATTCAGGTTCAGGTTTAGATTCTTTCTTTCGAAATTAATTTTTTTCCAATGAATTACTTGCACACTTTTGATGAAATCTTTGACAAGAGATGATAGTATGCATGATATACAGATATGTATACACATATAGCTCATATATGTTTAGATACGAATAATTGAAATGGAATTAATTCGTGCAAGGAATTTTATTGTACAAAAGTTTCTGTAATCAACATAACTAATAGGATTGGTAAATCTATCGTAACCAAACATTGAAACTAAGAAATTCAAATACGAACATAAAAACAATATTTGATCTTCTCTTGTTTCTTAGTTTCGTCTTGAATACGAATTGAATAATTTTACTAAGTAGAAAATTTTTTATGAAATTTCGCTTACTTGTTATTTTATCTCCTACTTTTGATATCAGTTCATCATTTAGTATATCGAGCACGAGTTCGTCCTTTTCATTAGCGACGCCATCGTTTCCTGTATTTTCTTTGTTATGCTCATCGGACAGATGTGATTCAATACAGTTTCCACCGATTGTATCCCCAGTTCCGGTATTGTCATTTTGTTGATTAACAACACCTGTATCGCAGTTTCCGACTCCATCTCGATCGGAAATCCCTTTACCACCGCCTCCAACACTATCGACAGTATCATTATCTCCGGATTCCGATTTGTTCAAATGATTTCGATGGCCATTTTCGGTATCACTACCACTGTTACCATTAATAGCACCAACACCGCCATTATTATCGCCAATTACGCGTCCGTTAACATCAATACCAAGAAATCTTCTTCCAATTTCTTTTCCAATTTTAAGACGATTCTCATCATATTCAACTTCGTACCTTTGCAAATAACACGTAAATAGAAGTTAGACAATTTTTTTTTTATAGATTTTTTTACTTGTTTTTATTTTTAAAATTAATTCTACTTAATTCAGAAATTCTACTTAATCACTAATATAACTTTAAGAAAATAACAAAATTTTTTTTTTTTTCATAATATAAAAAATACAACAATTTTATAGATTTTATTATTATAAAATATCATTTATAACATTTGAAAATTTTTAATATTACACTTAATTTTAAATGGAAATATTTAGCAGCAAAAAACCTATTTCTTAATATATCAATTTTCGAAATTAATTTCCATATTTTTTTTCCAATTTTCAGATAATATTAATAGTTAACCTTTTCTATTTTGTATAATAAAAATTAATGATGACAAGCCCAAAATGGTTTTTTTTTTTTGGCTAATAAAAAATAATTATACTTTACCTTTGAACTTGATCTAAAAATGAAATGTATCTATAGTATATTGGCCGTTTACATTCGCAGAATATTCGAAATAATATCCTCCCGATTGGTTGTTGATCTATCACATAACCATAGCTAACGTCTGTAATTTTTAAATAGAAAATAAATTATTTTGAAATATTTTTCATATGTTATGAGCGTATTTTTTTTGTAAGAATATTAAAAAACAAACTAAATCAAGAAGGTACAAATACACTACAGTCTAAAAGTATGCGTTCACTTTGGTTTTAGGGGGAAAGTTAAATAAAACTCGGAAATTAAGATGAACAAGCAAAAATAAAATAAATTTAAAAAATTCCTTTACGTTTGATGATCAGTTTTTTTTATTGTAAGCTTTAAAATACTGTTCCTGCATTGCAAAATTATCCTTCACGGACTTTCTTTGGAGGATGGAGAGTTATACAGCTCATCACCTAAATCTTACTAGAGCAATATGATAAGTCAATGATAATAGTAAGAGATATAGCTGATATCAGCAAAATATTATTTTTTTGATCATCTGGTATTCTTAAAAAGACTCAATACAAAATTTTATTACCATCAGTTCGGTAGTTTAGTTGTGACAGCCATTTAACTGTTATAAAACAACGTGAATTTCGTGTTATAATAAAACATAATTTTTTGAAGAAAAATATAATATTTTAAATCAAAACCAAGCTTGAAAAGTATAATCGTATGGAATGACTCAGCAGTGGTGTACTGAATTTCGTTGTGGTCGTACGGGCATAAGGGACGATGATTGAGGTTACCAAAGTAGAAATGATAATTAAAATTCATGATATCGTTGTAAAAGACCCTCGAATAAAAGAATGCGTATGTAACATCTTCCATAAAATTTCCGATATGAGAAAGCTATCGGCGGGATAAGTGCTGTGTCTGCTACACCTGACAAAAAATGTGTTCGTGTAGCAACTTCAATGGAGTTTTTGGATATTTTTACTGTTGATGAAACATGGCCTTTCCTTGATAAAGGAAAAAACCATAACAGGACGGTAGTTTATAGATTTATTATAACCAGTTGAATAATGAAAATAAGGCAAAATGACCGCATTTGATGAAAAAAAAAAATTCCCCTTCATCAAGACAGTGCACGTGTGCCCTGTCAAAGTTCCATGAGTTAGAATTGGAATTCCTTCCAAAGTCACCAAATTCACCAGATTTAAGAGTCAGCAACTATTTCCTATAATTTGATTCAAATGATGAGGTAGGTCATTGCTGAAACAAACGCCAATTTTGAAGGGTTAGACAGTATTATTCTTTTTAGATGTCATACAAAATACAGAAAAATGATGGATTAAATTTATCGTGCTAAAATGATGGTATTTTGAAAAATAAAATGAATTTTACACATAAAAATGTTTTTGTTTCTTGTCATGGCCAAGTATTAATCATAAGACCCTCTTATTTGTTATCGGTTGATTGTGAGGATCATATTATGAACTGTCAGCTGTCACTCCATCTTTTTTTTACGTTGGCAACACTTCACTGGAAAAATGGCGCCCATTTTAAATCTTCAATATAGTTTGGGACACAATATATGGTATAATAATTATTCTCAGAAACCCAAAGGATACTCTTAAGATATCTTTAATATGAAAATTGTAGGATACAATTTATTAAAGAATATTGCCAAAGAAAGTATATAAATATGAGAATATCTCCTTTATAAATATTCTTAGAAAAAAAATCTCAAAAATTTCCAAACAAAAACCTTCATTTTTATCAAATAGAAAAAAAAATTGAATAGATTTTCCAAAGAAAATTGTTCACCTGAATAAGAAACTTTTTTATTCAATTATTGATTAACTTGCTAGATTTATAAATATTAGAAAATATTTGACAAGAAGTACATTATGTACCTAATTGGAAATAATAATGGAACTGCTGGCAAGCACGAAAATATACATATTCTCAGTTGGTAGTCTTTGTTAGCTTTTTAGTATCCATTTTATATTAAAATTTCTATCCAATATTCTCAGCTTTGGGACAAAAGTATTAAAAACGACACATAATAGCCATTATGGGTAACCATGAAGAAAATATATGGTTATGAGGAGACATATAAATAAACGTGATATTAACTACTAAAATAAATATCCCAAAAAATGTTTTCACAATTTATTAAAAACAAAACAAAAAGTTTTATTATAAAAAAGTAAATTATATGGAATAGAAAATAATTATTTCAATATAACTAAGCGTATTTAATATTACTTAACTAATGGGAAACATGATCTATTGTATAAAGGGTTATACAATTTGTGGTTCGGAACTTCAACTTAAATAAAGCGCACTTAAAATACAGATTCCGATAAAATTTTATTATGTATTATATTTCAGTAACTATTGCACATTGAAATGGTCGTCGTGAGACTTCTTGCTCCTTTTAAGATAATTATTATGATGTTTTTGGCACATTTCGGCCTGTAATTTGCCCATTACTTGACGGATGTTGGTTTTTAAACGTTTTAAAATTTACTGATTGCTGCGTGTAAGCAGTAGCTATAAAGCTACATGACAGCAGATTGTCTGTCATGTAGCTTTATAGCAACAAGTCTAAATGCATCAAATCAAGGACAATTGACATCACCAAAACTTCGAAATTACGCGTGCTGGGAAGTTTTCGGGCAATATAGCTAAAAATTGTGGTGTTGTGTGCCATTTTATTGTAACCACATAGAGTGCAGATTAAAACATTCAAGTTCAGGCAAAAAATCAATCTATCGTACGGTCTCCCCTTCTTCATTTGCAAACATCTTCATACTAAAATTTATGCCAAGCAGTCTTTTTTTGCAGATACAATAGCTTGTGGGTTATCAAAGCCCCATATATAGAAGTTTTGCTTATTGACAAATTTATCAAAAAAAAAATTAGCCTCATCGCTGAAGAAATTTTTTGTTAAAAACTGAGCACCCAATCGGCTTATCTATTGCGTTTCCTATGGTAAGCTGGCATCAGTACAAATCTAAATGCAAAATACACCACAATGTGTCGTAAAACAAGTTCAAATGCTGAGTATAAATGGTTTTCAAATTGCATAAAGTTTGAAAATTTATTTGCTTAAATTTAAATGATTTAAAATATGAAAATAATCTGCAATAATCCGATAATTTGCGTAGTCCCATAAAAAAAAAATTCCAACCGCGTCAAATCTCATGATCTTGGGGGTTAATTGACATCATCAAATCTCGTAATGAAGCGTTTTGATAGCTTTTCACGTTATCATGTTATGTGGCTTAAGATCATCGTCTTGCTAAAAGCACGTTATAATGTTATGTGACTTAAGATCCACATATTACCTTTGGTGCAGATTCTAAACTTCAAAGTGAGGCTAAAAAATGTGGTTATCATTTGTTCATAGCGCTCAGAAAAGACGGTAACGGTCTTTCCTTCTTCACTTTCAAAGAAATGTCCTTCAAAATCAAAATGCAAACAAGGCAGTCACTTTTTGTAAATACAATGGCATCTCCACAGTTATCCGTGGGTTTTCAGAGCCTCATATACGACAATTTTTTATATTTTTTTATTGACATAACCACAGACCGAGAAATGAGCCTCAACAATCTCCTATTTAAACGCGAAACATAACTACGAAAAATTTTCATCTTGATAGCTTCGTTAATCGACGAAATTATCGCATTTGAGGTTCAGAAAATCCACGAGTGATTGTTGAGAAACAAATTCTTTCACATCGTGTTACTGTTTGGTGCGGATTTTGGACTGAATGCATTGAAAATACAGCTGGCCAGGTAATAATAGTTAATGAGGGCCATTGTCGTGAGATGATAATTCAGTTTTTTATGCCTAATTTGCAAGATATGGATGTGATCGACATGTGGTTTCAACAAAACGGTGCCACATGCCATGCAGCCCAAGAAACAATTACTTGTTGCGTGACGTTTGGAACACCCTTTTATAATATTTAAAGATACGATGGTCATTCAACAAGTACTTAGCCTCACCGCCCGATGGAACTGCTGTCACAAAAGAAATTTACCATCGTGCAGTACATTCTTTTAGTAGTCTACTGTCAAAGTTTCAGTCGATTCCCTTTATTAGTTTTGTTTTGAGAGCCTTTGAAAGCGAGCGTGTCGGTCGGTTGCACAAAAATGGAAAAAGAACAATATCATTCGGTGATTAGATTCTTGTTTTTGGAAGGGAAAACGCGCAGCGAAATCAAAGATCGCTTGGATGGTGTGTATGGTGACTCTTCTCTTTCGATGGCGACCGTCAAGAATTGGTTCAACGAGTTTGTTCGTGGCCGCACGTCGGTTTTTGATGAGCCACGGCCAGGTGCCCCGAAAACGGCTGCTACGGAGGAAAAATTAAAAAAGTCCACGATCTCGTGTTGGCAGACCGTCGATTGAAGGTTCACGAGATAGCTGAGACTGTGGGCATCGCAGTAGGAACGGTGCATCATATTCTACACGAAGAACTAGGCATGAGAAAGCTGTCGGCGCGATGGGTGCCGCGTTTGCTCACACCGGAAAACAAGCGCAACCGTGAGACCACATCGGCGACGTGTTTGGCGCTGTTTCAGCGCAATCCAGCGGAGTTCTTGCGTCGGTTCGTGACCGTCGACGAAACATGGATTCACTGGTACACACCAGAGACCAAGGAACAGTCGAAACAGTGGACTTCACCCGGCGAACGTGCTCCGAAGAAGGCAAAGACTGTTCGATCGGCCGGAAAGGTGATGGCCACCGTTTTCTGGGATTCACAAGGTGTGATCCACATCGATTACCTCGAGAAGGGTAAAACAATAACGGGGCGCTACTATGCTGACTTACTGGGCCGATTTGACGTCGAATTGAAGAAAAAGCGGTCCCGCTTTGCGAAGAAAAAAGTGCTGTTCCACCACGACAACGCGCCGGCTCACACCTCCGCCGTTGCCATGGCCAAATTGGTCGAATTGCGCTACGAATTGCTGCCCCATCCACCGTACAAAATAGGCAATCCACCCTGTGACTACTTTTTGTTTCCAAACCTGAAAAAATCACTCGCCGGGAATAGATTTGGGTCGAATGAGGAGGTCATCGTCGCCACGGAGGCCTATTTTGCTTCCCTCGAGAAAATGTATTTTTTGGACGGGTTAAAAAAGTTAGAGCATCGCTGGGCGAAGTGTATCGAGCTTGAAGGAGATTATGTGGAAAAATAAATTGCCACCTTTCGAAAATTTTCGTTTTTCTTTTGTAGGCTAAGTACTTGTTGAATGACCTCGTATGTATAGTCTCTCAGTAATACCAATTTTACAACAACAAAAAATGTTATAAAAATATTTTTAAAAAAAATACCTACAAATTAAACAATAAGAAAATATTCTATTTGATATAAAAATGCACACTTACCTATTTTGTCTTTGAGGTGTATACATTGTGATATGTGTGGAAATTGTAGAATTTTTCGCCATTTTTTACTTTTCCCCTTATTATTATCAGACCCTCCTGTAAGAATAATAGAAAGAAAAAATTAATATTAAATATAATAAATACGTTTAATTTTTATTTGTAATAGGTTTATTTACTAAGGCGATCCAATTTTATTTTAATTAATTCAGCTTGTTGCTATAATGACACTTTTCGGAGAAGATTTTTCACTGTCCAACACAATAAGTCATCATTTAACTTGAATACTGAATATTCGCATAACTTAAGTTGGGATCGTCATTTTTCAGCTGTCATAAATACCAAATGATTCATAAACAAGATGAATATTTATACTAGTACATGGACTATGAGTAAGTTTTCTATCCTAAGGGGAATAGCAATTTTGCAAATATCTTAAAATTTTCTTTCAATTTATTTTGCCGTTGTTGTTGTTATGGTTATAATATATAATATTCAGTCTAGATAAGCATTCAAATGAGTGAGTGAGCTTGCACAAGGAAAAACAATACCAACACAGCAAGGATAATGTGATCAAAAAAAATTATATTGAATTTTTGGAAAACAAAAAAACACCCGGATTAACAATAAATTGATACACATTCTGTTATGGGGATAAGAAGGAGCAATGGTGGATTGAAGAAGTAGCACAAATAAATTAGATTGAAAAATGCCATATAATAGTTACAATATAAAAATGAATATGCGTAAAATTTAACGGAAATGTCAACTTGAAATCATTTTTAGTATTATTACATAAAAGTGACACACGAGTGGGATGTAAAAGGAAGGTTATATGATCCATAAAGCACAATATCCTTTCTACCATTACGTCTCATTTAAAATAACGATGTCGGCTCAATTTGCCGTTTCCTCTAACCCATGTACACTATCGTTGGCGTTTCCATAGTAAAAGAAGAAGATATTATGGTTTACGTACCATTTAAGAAATATGAAGATGAGCCATAAAGCTAAAGAGATGGGCCGTACTGTGTGACTGGCCTACCTTGAAAGCTTCGGCTTTATGGGAAATGTTACGACTATTGGCAACAGTATAGACGTACAAAATTACAAAAATAGACATTTTCATCTTCGTCTGCATCTTACGAGCACATATGTACCGACAGTACCGATATATTGTATATATAAAGCATACTCAAAGGTATATGTTGAAAATTATACTATAAGAAAAATTCCATAAACATTTCATTTTGCATAAATTAGTCTCCCAACGATACCGGTTCTTGTAACAATATTATAAACAAATAAAATCGTCTTAAAAAACTAGTTAGGTGTAAATTTTTTTATAAATCAATAACTCTTGAGAATTTGAATAATTTTTATTTCCAAATTTTTGCTGATTTCGACGGACAAAAATATTAAGATTCTTAAAACAACAAAAATTATTGATTCAAAATTGAAAAAAATAATTATTTTCTCTGTAAATAAAATAATTTTAATAAGGGCAAGGTACCAAGATCGTTAGACACAAAAAAACCTTCTTTTTTGGGTAAAAAAAAAACAATTTTTATGGTCAAGAAATTTTTTTTTAAATTTATCGAAACAAATTGAAAATTTCCTAAGCTTAAGGCTTATCCAATTCTTGGGGGGCGGAAAGTAAAATTAAATGAAATATACTTAAAATTTCGTTATATAGATTGAATGTTGCCATTACAAGTGTATAGGGTGTCCGAAAATGGACGCAATATTTGAATTTCGCGCCACTTTTGTGTCATGATAATCCAGATTTTTGTTACGACATGAGGTTCCAACAAGACGTTGCCACAAGCATGCCATACAGCCCGAGTTCCGATTCAGTTACTGCATCAGTCATTTCCTAGTCGTGTTATTACCCTTTTTGGTGATTAGAATTGGTCGCCCAGATTATGCGATTTAACGCCGTCGGACTTTTACCTTTGGGGTTTAACTGAAGTTTAAAGGTTATGCGAACAAGCTCACGACCAAACACGCCTTGAAGGAAGAAATTCAGGACTGTATCAACGAAATCCAGCCACATTTATGCAAAAAATGCAGTGAAAATTTCAACAAAAGAGTGCGTATGTGACAGCAAAGCCGTGGGGGCCATTTATCCAATACCAGGTGTATAAGCTTAAATCAGCTGTTTTTAGTCAAAAAAAACATGTTTTTTTTAATAGAAAGCAAAAACAAATTTATTCAAAGTACTTTCCCTCGCTAGCTACACATTTTTCCCACATCTCAGGCAATTTGTGGATACCACGCCAAAAAATTCCTTCTCTTTAGAGGCAAACTACTCATGAAGCCATTTTCGGACGTCTTCGTAAGAATCGAAGTTGGAAGGGGCTAGGTCTGCTGAACAAGCAGGGTGGGGTAGCACCTCCCAGTTGAGTGTCTCCAAGTAGTTTCGGACCATTTTTTACGTGTGCGATGGTGCGTTGTCGTGGAAGAAAATCAGCTTGTCATGTCTTTGTTGAAAATCCGTCCTTTTTTCACGCAGAGCACGTTGAAATTTGATCACTTGTTGGTGGTAGCGGTGGGCATTGACAGTTTCACCATGTTTCAACATCTCATAGTAGACGATACCCTGCTGATCCCACCAAACGTACAGCATCGTCTTCCGTCCGAAGCGATTTGGTCTTGGGGAAGATGATGATGGTTGGCCGGGATCAACCCACGATTTCTTACGTTTAGGATTCTCAAAATGTATCCACCTTTCATCAATTCAAGCAGCATCAATTCCGATTGATGCTGCTTGAATTTCATCAATTCCGATCTTTTCAATCTTCCCCATGACAATGTGCACTGATTAATGTTGACAGATGTCAAACTCATAAAAAAAAATATGGCGTGCCCATGGTTAGTTAATACGCTCACTCACGCCATCTATGACCAAACAGCGGATTTAAGCTTAGACACCTGGTATGCTATTCCACACAAAACCCTATACTGTATACTTTATGAATTAGTAAAAATTTTACAATTTTTAATTATAAACCAGTATTATCTGTCAAATT
Organism: Atherix ibis; assembly: GCA_958298945.1. NCBI lineage: Eukaryota > Metazoa > Arthropoda > Insecta > Diptera > Athericidae > Atherix > Atherix ibis. The sequence goes on along the minus strand of OY282607.1, from coordinate 94,912,737 downwards.
TACTTCTTGCATTAATTTGAGACAACATTTACTATAAAATTATTTAAATTTCTACTATCAGATTTTTTTCTAGACTCGCTCCATAATTTTTGATGACTTTTTCGCACATGCTGGGCCATTACTTAAGAGATTTTACTATTTAGGCCATTTGGTATCACCAAAACCTCGAAAATACGCCGCCTGGGAACTTTTCTCGCAATAAAGCTTAAATTTCTTCAGCTTTTGACGGTGTTTAATTCACGTTTACTTCGGGTCATTCCAGAAAAAAAATTGTTTGAAAAATCAGCAGCATTCAAAACCTGTTGTTTCAGTACCCAATCGGCGTATCTTCTATGCATTCCTTGTTGTAATTTATCAATAGTGCAACACAACAAGCTATAAACTAAACAAACTACAGTATGGATGACACACATACGTCACAGCCGTCAAATGACAGAGCTATACTTTCGGTACCCCAAAATGAATAATCTTTTAATTTGTATAAAAAATCCAAAATTTTCTAGGCTATTTTTTATCATATTTGAGTGTATATTACGACTGATAAAAATAAAATTGGAAAAGAGACTAACTTGATCAAGATAGTAATTTCCTTAAATTGACAAATGAGAAAATATTGCTCGTTGACTTCCGTTTTTATTTCAAGCTACGATAAAAATTTAATAATCTCTAAGTGACTGGGTTGGAAATTCAAATATATCTACATACAAGCGTTATAGTCTCTTTTTTACTAGTAACTAGACTAGTAAAAAAGATACTACCCCGTTAGATGTTGTTCCGAACGGAAATTGAGTTAAGTGCATCTTGTCACGTCATTGACGCGCCTCTCTGCGCCATTATTTTGTGACACTTTATCGGCACTAACAAATCGACAATCCAGCTCCAGGTATGGTGCACGTGCATGTTAACTTATAGACCATAAACAAGGTAGCATAATTTGAGTGCAAAACCAATTGACAGTTTCTACTCGTGAATGCGAAAATGCAGACTGTCACGAATCGAACGACCAAATTCAATTTCAGAACTCTGGCAATTTGTTATCGATAGAAATCGAATCTAGGACTACTTCCGGTTTTCGTTTCCTGTTCAGACATATTTTCTCATAAGCAAGTCCACACCGTATCTGCAATCAAATATTTATAAATGCACAGTTTACCTTTGTTCAGTTTACAAAACGAAAATGCACATTATTTGTTCAATAGAATTGCCAAATTATTCAACAACAAAAAATATATTTTTTTAATGAAAGATTTATTTACATGGCAGAAAAAAAATAACAAAATCGATTTTACGAAAAGTAAGCTTTGAGGAGAATTTTTTACATAATTTGCATTTATATTATAAAGTTAGATAATCTGAGTAGATTCCTTTTACTTTTACCATATTGAAAAACCGGGCAGAAGCCATTTTAGTAAAAGATATTTGCTTAACATAAATTTTCTTACATTTCCAAAAAAAAAAAAAAAATCCATTACCAAGATAAGTCTAGGTAGATATTTTTTTTTCGGCTGGACAAATAGGATAACGGCTCGAACAGGATAAATATTTTTCTTATTTTCCTTATTTTTTTTTTGTTGGAAAAAACTCCGTTGATGATAGTTGGAATTCTTATCAACCAGCTAACATCCAGGAAGTTCCATTATAAAAAAAAATTTTATCGATTAAGGTGTTTTCTCTTTTCCTATTATCACTTTCTTCTTATTTTTTTTTTGGGAGCAGATTTTTTTTTTATTAAAAATATTAATATACTGAATATCTTGGTTTAAGAAAAGGCGTTTTTTTTTTCTTCTAAATATCCGTTCATATCTGATAAGGTATTTAATCAATTCAATTTCTATGTATTTATACAGGAAATTAAGAAAAAATCCCAAATGGTTAAAATTTGAAGGTAGATTACTTTATCTACTATTGTACCGGCTTGAGAGTTACTGTAAGATTATTTCAATTCATACTGAAGAATCCAAAAATAAACAGTTTTTGAATAAGCAATCAAATATTGCGTTTTTCTATTACATTTGTTTTGATTTTTAGATCTTGTTTTTGGCCCTGCTGCAGCTATCCTATTGCCTTTTTTTTTTTTTTGTTATTGTAAGGTCTCTGAGACAAGAGCCAGAGGCTATCCTGTAGCGCCACGACCATGAGGCCATATGGCGACTTCATATTACGAATACGTTGGCATTGCCAGCTTCCCTAATGAAACTGATCGATGGTTATTTGGAGGGTAAAGTCAAAAATTGTTTAATTTTGTGGAGCAAATTTAGATAATTAAGAAGGTCAAAAAGAGGACTTGAAAAATAATAGTTGAATCTAGGAGCTGTAGAATGGAAAAAATTCTGGCTTAAGTGGCATTCATTTAAAATATGCCGAATAGTGAGTTGAACGCAACAGAAATGGCCAATTCGAATTCTGAGTTTTCTTGCCCAGAATTTCCTTGAACAGCGGTGTTAGGCCAATGTGTGGAAATAAATCCTCCACTTTCGGACCAGTCTATTTGTCTACGATTGCCTAAGGATGTTATATGCAATTTGGTTATCAGGCAGCGTAAGTTTGGAATAATAGTGAGCACCGGACAATAGATAACCTCCCCCGCTAAGCAGTCAACCAATTTATCACCCCTGATTCCAACATGACCGGGAACTCTACTGCTTATTTTCGTGCAATTTTTGCTGCGTTGCCAAACTTCGTCCAGTAGGGGGGATAGGCATTATGTCCATTTGATGATTCGTTTTTTTCTCCCAAAAACTGGTGTCCATATTTCCGATGGCAGACGTCATTTTCAGATGTCTTTTTTGCACCAACAGGAAATAGCGGGAAGTAGAATGGACATTAAAGTGTTGTTTTTTTTTGAATAAGCGTAAGACCATGCCTCAGTGGAATTCGAACTCACGAAGCCTTGGGTTCGTGAGTTCGAATTCCACTGAGGCATGGTGGGGTAACCCAACACACTTTTTTTTCGCAAAATCAAAAATACTATTAGTAATAACCTTATTAATAATATTCTGAAAAATTTTATTTTTAAGTATTTATTTTAAATATCATGTTATCCATTGCGTGGTACTAAAAGTACAGGTCTGCCATTTCGACAGCTGTCAAAACACATATACTGTCCAGAGCAGCTTCTTGTTAGCACTAGTTTTGCCATTTAACAAATTTTGATGATCATATCATAGTTTTATTTCTAGCTTTAAAAAAGAAAATTTTCTTTGAAAATGAGGCTCATTTCTTACTCGGCGTACACATCAATAAAGGGCTCTAAAAACCCACAAGACACTTTGAATAGGCCACTGTAACTACGAAAAGTAATTTTCTAGTGCACATTTTGGTCTGGTGGTGTCATTGGCCCGTATTTATTTGAAATTGTAGGAGAGCCCATTACCGTCAATTCTGACCGCTATGGTCGTATGATAACTGACCGACTTTTGAAGATTTTCATGGCCAATTGATAACTCACTTTTGATGATTTTCATTTATCAAATAACAAAACGCGACATATTTTGCTTTTATTGCACAAAAACATTCTAGAACGCATAATTTCACGATTTGGTGATATCAATTGGCCTCGAAGATCCTGACTTTGAACTTTTAATTGTAGAGCTACGCATAAGATTTTCCTTTAAATTTGAAAGCATTTAAAAACCAACATCCGTTAAATAATTTTTGAGTAACATCCCGATATGTGCGAAAAACTCATCAACATTTATCTTAAATTGGCAAGTCATTGAAAAAGTCTCGTGGCTTGTATTTGAATAATGTCATGCATGATGGCATGGCGGAAACAAAATATTCAAATAAAAATTTTATCGAAATCTTAATTTAAAATATGTTTTATTTAACTTTACTTTCCGGAGTACAAATTGAATAACCCTTTATTACAATATCATTTATGATAAATAATGATTATTTCGAACAACTCGAAAAGGGATAATATCCAAATTTACAGTATTTACAAAATTTCAAATTGTAAATACAATAATGCATTATACCAACAATAGCATAATAAGATTTTCATCCCTTTTCGAAAATCATTTCGATTCTGTAAGATTAAAAGATTAGGGGTGTTAAAGTGTTAAGGAAACCACGTTCTTGAGACTTTCAAATCCCAATGAATAAATTTCAATTTCCCTACAAACTTCTCTGTCATGTAGAAGAACTATAGAACTAAAGAGCTCAAGAACTACAGGACCAAAGGAATTTCTAATTGTTCCATTGCTCTTTTTCCCTCTCTGTCGATCTTAAAGGATATCGCCCCTGTCAAGATTAACAATTTTATAGTTATTTTATACGATGAATGAGCGAAGTAGAAAAAATAACAAATTACTTTGAAGTGAACAATTATGCTATGCTCGTATAAATGTAAATAAAAATGAAGCGTTCCCGTTTCCGAATGAGATAAATTTACATCGGGACTTTTTGTACTATTTTACGACAACAAAAAACCGGGCATAGTATGCCCCGGCAAAAGTACTGTCGGAACGAGATTCATTCACTATGAGTATGTATATCTTCTGTTCTTTAGTATTTCTTACGGATAATTTCACTTTACTTACAACATGAAATTGTGAAAATAATTTCAAAATTGTATGAATATCAATAGCTCTAGAAATGTGAAAAGAATAGACTCTTCCCTATTTGGGTATATTTACATGCAATCATTTACTTATATATATATGTGTGTGTGTGTGTGTGTGCGTGTAAACTTATCTAAAAGATAAGCTAAGGAACAACAGAATATCAAATTGAATTTTATGTTTTTTTATTAAAAATTTGCATACTAAGATGATACTGTAGATATTGAAGAGGATTATACCCTTCTTACCGTATTCAATGATAAAAAAACATCCTTATGCTAAGTGAAGTGAAACGCAATACGGAGCTGGATTGAATTGAGTAAATCAGGATAGAGAAATTTAGAACGCAGTTTCCATGAAAAACATGACAAGTTGATGCAAATATTTATGCGGACGTGAATGGAAGTATTTACAACAACCCGATTTATAGGAAAATTGGGCATACATACACACACACAACAACAACAAAAATTACCAGTAAAATACTGAAAGTGGAATATATGTACATTATTTTGATAACGGAGAATATATAACAAGGCAGTATGATAAGTCAGTGATAAATAAAACAACAAATTATTTTTATTCACCAAAATTTGATTTATTTTTCATTACAGTCTCCTTTTAGTTTGATACACTTTGTCCAATAATATTTCAACTTCGTAGTATCATCTGTGAAGTACGATTTATCGACCGCAAATTTCTTTCTACCAAGTTATTTCTTCATGTTTGAAAATAGGAAAAAGCCGCAGCGAGCAGAATTTGGAGAATGTGGTATCTTAACTCCACCAATTTTCCTGTTGCAATTGCTGATAAATATTCAGATTCATGATTGAACCGAATTTTTTCCTTTTGGAAATGCGGTCGTTTTGTCCTGATTTTATTATTCAACTGGTCTAATAATCATGTATAATACTGTCCTGTTATTGTTTTTTTCTTTTTTTCAAGATCGTCGATCCCAGAAAACTGTTCCTGCCCATGGAACCGGCTTTTCGTATTTTGGCGCACGTTCGGTAGTAGAAATCCATTATTTTAACTGAACTTTGGTTTCTGGTGTGGTAATAGCGAATCCATGTTTCATCAATAGTTATGAATCGACGCAAAAATTAAATTCGATTACACTTAATTACAAATTTTATGTGAGATATTGCTAACACGTACTTTTGAGATGTTTACCAAGTCAGCTAATTCATACACTTTCACTCGACCGTCTTTTAAAACGATATCATGAATTTTATTAATAATTTCTTCGATGGTAATGAATAGATGTTTATAAAATTTTATATGGCGTCTATTAAGGAATTCCAGATAATAAGAAGAAAATCGTTTTGTTGTTATCATTAACATTTCTTGCATTTATTACTGACTTATCAAATTGGCTCCGTACACATAAAAGTTCCTTTGATACTGAGTACAAAAGTCAGAGTTGAATGAATTTTATTTACAGAGAACTCACGCTAATTACAATTGTAAAAAAAAAAATGAAACCAATCTTAAATGTTCCCCAATTGCATAAATTCTGTTGTCTGTAAACTTGTACAAAAACCATAGCCGGCATCTTCCGCAATTTATTCTATTCCAAGGCAATTAGAATTTTCCAATGACTAAACTTTGAAGAGAATCATTTCCATTTGAAATTAGAAAATAAAATAGTCCAACGACAGTTTGCAATTTTATTCGATTGCCCCCCTTTTTTTTTGCAATTGCAATATAAAAAAATTTACATAAAAAAAATTGCAAATTAAATAGCAGTCATTTTTATAATTTTACAATTTTATGTATGTATGTACATTTGGAATGAGGACAGTATACTTATTAAGGCCACCCTTACGTTATGTGTAGTGGAGCTTATATGAATAAATCGTTATTCATTATTAAAGAAAATACCCTGTCTGACCTAACCTGACCATCACTTAAGATGATGCATATAGTTGTAGTCGTACGAGTTCTGTAAGGATGTTTTCGACAGGATAACTAAGTGGAGAAAAGTTCTCCGGCTACGATATATTCCCTGACAAGACAGCTATTACCAGTGACTTAAAAGAGAAGCAAAACTTATTCATCTTTCAGTTTCTGCAGGACATACAGGACATCTTTGAGACATAAATTATTTGTTCATCTTTTTTTTTTCTTCTATAAAAAACGATGGCACAAACTTTCAATGACAACGAAGTCCTTTCTAATTCTTAATAGCATATCCTGCCTGAATATCTGTGAAAGGCAGAGAATTCGATAATTTTCATTTTGAAAGAAAAAGAGTAAGACAACATCAAAACTTTATCGTTGTTGATAGAATCTTTGCCAATTCCACTTGCTATAATATTCGCTCATCTTTCTTTTATATATATTTACAAATAAAAGCAAAACAAAACACTTTACTTCTTGATACATACGAGTAAACATCTACTTTATAGACTATTAGAACCACTGGAAAAAAAATTCAATTTTTATATTTTGCATACGTACAAAATGGACTTTTCATTAGATATTCGTTGTCCTTTCATTTTCGTTACTTGTTTACTGATTCTTTCTTTTGTTGGTATTTTTTCTCTTACTTTTCAAAAATATTGAATTAATTCAATCAAAAATGTTTCGAAAGGACATAAAACATTTTATTCTATGCATGCTTTTATATGAAAATAAAATCGTTTTTTTTTTTTTTTTGTAAATTCAACTTATTTATTCGAAACTCTTAACATACTAAAAGGAGTTCATAAAAAGCTCATTTAATATGAGAACAAAATATTGCATTATTATTTCATGTCTTATTAAAGAAATATTTGAAAATTGATTTTTTTTTGTTGCAACTGCTTTTGTACTTGCTGATAAACATTTGCATATGATGAGGAGTGGGAGAAAAGTAATTAAAATGGCGATATGGCAACATTGCGCACCTACCATTTATATAAGTTTAAAGTCGCCCTATAGCTATGCGACCAATTATGAGATCGTCACAAGTGAAGTTGTTTTTGTAATGTGTTACGATGTACCATAAAATTATGTGCTAAGGTGGGTGAATCTGCAAGTTTCAGTTACGAAGAGTTGCAACGAGTGCGTGGGGAACATTCCCGGCGGCAAAAAGTGTTTTTGGAGAAGCCGAGAATCAGTGAAACACTCACATAGCGACTGAAGGCTTTTCACATCAAAAACTGATGGGAATGTGAAACGAGAGATTAATATTGAAGTGATGGAAAAGTCCTTGAAAGGTTCGAAAAAAAGGGTTTTGCGTAAAATGAGACATTGCAGACAGTTGGACGCTCCAGTATAAAAACGATCCCTTACGCACCAACGAGTTTTTGTCGGAAAAAAGAATTTTTCTTATTAAGAGCACAAGTTCTTCGATGGCGTTAAATATTTTCGGAAACCCCAGAAGCAGCGGACAAAGAATCATGCTCATGGAGGCCTATAGCATCGAAAGCTGATGGAAATGTGGAACCTCTTAACGATTGCTTTTGTACAAAGAACTTCTTTCTAAAAAGAAGTCCTTGAAAAGCTCAGAAAAGGGTAATTAACTTAAGATCAAACATTCCAAACAATGCCCCCTGGCAACCACCCATCTCTAACCAAAGATTTTTTGTCGAAAAAAGAAATTCCATCGATTCCCCAGTGTAACGTTTTTTGTTCCCTAAGCCCCAATAACTAAGGAACTAAATAGCTTTTTACAAATGTGCTTCGTTAAGTAAAAATAAATCAAAAACTCTTAAAATTCAGATTTTGATTAAATTTTTATTTCATTTAATTGATTTGACCTTGCCATTTTACATAAAATCTAACGTCATTTAAATAGGTACGACAAAACGTCCTGCAGGAGTGGATGTTTTTGAGGTAATTTTGATGACTTTTTCGCACATTTCGAACCTTAAATTCGGCGATTATTTAACGGTTGCCGATTTTTAAATGCGCTAATATTTAAGGATTGTGATAGGAAAAATGATCTTTTTACATAGCCCCACATGAATCGCACGAATTTGGAGGCCAATTGATATGATAAAATCTTAAAATTATGCGTCCTGGCATATTTCGGCCAAGATACCTAAAATTTATGTTGCTTGTGGTATTATTTTCGTGAATCCAGATAGGGTCCAGATTAAAATTTACAAAGTCGGACTAAAAAAAAGTTGGTTTTTATGACGGTAACAGTGTATCCTTTTTCATTTTCAAGGAAGTACGAGTCAATGACACTTTAGGGCAAAAATCCAAACCAAACAGTCACTTTTCGTGAATAAATGAGTCGCTTGTGCGTTTCCAGAGCCCCATATCTGAAAATTTGGTTCATTGACGGCTATACCGAACGATAAATCAGTTTCATAGCTAAAAAAAATTTGGTATTTTAAAGCAAAAAACCTGGCTACAATAAAATCAATACGTTTGCAGAAAATTTTTAAAACTTTATCGTATTGTTTAGTAGTTTAACCATTATTAATAAGAAATGGCAAACTTAAAACTAAATAATTGGAGCATTGGATGACATATTTACTTAAGATCTGTTGAATAACAGTGCTGTTCTTTCCGAACCGCGAAATGATTAATCTATCAATTTTTAACACATGTTTTTTTTACATTCGTTGGTCTGAATTCAAAGATACCTTCACTTATATTTTCATCTGTTTTTGATGTTGGGAAATTCACTAAGCAAAGCTCGCCCCCCAGAGATTCTCGACCCTCAAAATACCAGATGTATAAGCTTAAATCCGCTGTATTTTAGTCAAAAAACACATGTTTTTTTCATAGAAAGTAAAACCAAATTTATTCAAAGTAACTTGCCCTCGCTAGCTACATATTTTTCCCATCTCTCGGGCAATTTGTGGACACCACGCCAAAAAAATTCCTTCCCTTTCGAGGCAAACCAGTCATCAAGCCATTTTCGGACGTCTCAGCGAGCGCGTGGGAACCACTCATCAAGCCATTTTCGGACGTAAGACTCGCAGTGCTGCTCAGCAAGCGCGTGGCCCATCGACGAAAACAGGTGGTAGTCAGAAGGGGCCAGGACTGGTGAATAAGCGGGCTGGGGCAGCACCTCCCAGTTGAGTGTCTCCAAGGAGTTTCGGACCATTTTTTACGTGTGCGATGGTGCGTTGTCGTGAAGGAAAATCAGCTTGTCATGTCTTTGTTGATAATCCGTCCTTTTTTCACGCAGAGCACGGTGCAATTTGATCAGTTGTTAGTGGTAGCAGTGGGCATTGACAGTTTTACCAGGTTTCAACATCTCATAGTAGATGATACCCTGCTGATCCCACCAAACGTACAGCATCGTCTTCCGTCCGAAGCGATTTGGTCTTAGGGGAGATGTTGATGGTTGGCCGGGATCAACCCACGATTTCTTACGTTTAGGATTCTCGAAATATATCCACTTTTCATCGCCTGTCACAATCCGATACAGGAACGACTTTCTTTTTTGTCAGATGAACAAGATTTCGCATGTGTTTTGGCGTCTCTCCATCTGCCCAGCTTTCAATTCATGCGGCACTCATTTTCCGATATTTTCAATCTTCCCCATGATACGCAGATGGAAGCATTTTTTGCGATTGGGTATAGTCTCCGTCCAATAGAGCCTGCAATTGATTGTCCTCAACATTCCTAGGCCAATTTTCACGCTTCTTGTCCCACAAGTCAAAATTTCTGTCTTTGAAGCGACGAAACCAATCTCTGAACGTTGTTTTCAATAATGCACTGTCACCTCCATAAGCATACGATTCGGCAGCCGATTTCTTCAAATTGAAGTAGAAAAGTAGAGCTTCCCGCATATGATCTTTTTTTTGCACAAAACTAGACATGATTACCAAAGGAAAAATGTATGTCAGTGTACGAAATTGCTGACAATGTGCACTGATTAATATTGACAGATGTCAAACTCATAAAAAAAAAATATGGTGTGCCCATGGTAGCTTAATACGATTACTCACGCCATCTATGACCAAACAGCGGATTTAAGCTTATATACCTGGTATTTAAAGAGGATAAAATCTCTTCCCTCGTATATTCAGCCTTTCACAATGTATTTAAATGTAAAAACCTATTAAAATTAACTGCCAGTTTTTAAATACAATCAAAAGAAGAATACCTTAAAGAGTTCTGAATACATCAAAACTTTTTTTATTAAAAAAAAATAATTTATAATATCACAAAAATCGATTAAATTTTATTAATAATAAAAATAAAAAAATAATAACTTTAAATTGTTTAAAAAAATAATAATTATATTATAAAAAAATGTAATAAGCAAAATAAAAATAAAAGAATCACTGAATTTAATCAAGGAAACATGATCCTTCAATTTAATCAAAGTCATTAAAATACGATATTAAAGTTTTTCCATTCTTATAGTAATTTTCTCTTCAAGGAGTTAAGATAAATTGTACTTGCTCGAAGGATACTTATTTAAAAAGGGATAAAGTCACAATCCAATTCGAATTGTAGACGTCTCCTTTTATAACTGATATTTACCTAACCGAAGTAATAACCGTAAAAGGAAATGAGCACCTTTCTTTTAAATTATTATTTTTCTCTTGTACATTGAAACTTTCGTTCATAGTATTTCCAAAGAACTATTATAAAAGAGTTAAACAATTTTATAAAACGTAATATCAATGGAAAAGTTTTCTTTAAATTTAACAATACAATAAGGATTCTTTACAAGTAAAAGTATATAATAATAGTAATAATTTTTTTCGATATTTTTTTCCCCACTCACCTCGACTTTGTGAATTTCTTAATAAAATAATATCACCTGTAGATTTGCTTTAAATAATTTGAACTTGTTTTGAAATTCAAACATTCTAGGTACTATCATAATATGAGAATTTTCCTTCCAAACTCAATTGTAGATAAGCTTTTGTTAATTGTTCTTTTTTTGCTTTTAAACAAAACTCCTGTTAGAAAAATGTTTGTGAAAGGGTTTTTCATGAATAATTTTTTAGTCTGGCCTATTTTGTACGTGATTCCTTTGCCTAAAAACGTGAACATTAATTAAAGTGATAGTATTTGAGAAAACACATTTTCGCTTAATCGGTTCATTAAATTTAGAATTGTTTTCTGCCTAATAGAATATAACTAATTAAAAGTTTTACTCTAAGAATAACAATCGAAAATTTTATTTTCAAAATGATATGATAATAAATTCGTACACAAATTAAAATGGAATTGTTGTTAATTAAAATAAGTATTTTTATCAAGTTTTCAAATTGAAATTAAGAATTTATGGATTTATACAGATTAAGCTATTGTTAGTACAATAAATTCGCTTCGTACAGATTCGTTTTATGTTATTCACCAAAATAGGAGCTTATATTTATGTTGATTTATTAGAAGTCGTTTAAATCTTTAGTTTTTTTCATTGGTCTTTAAGTTAATTTAGCTCATTACAGATATCATTAATTAATTCATAATAATTTCTCATGTTCACACTATATATTTTTACTTTAAAAACTTGAAAATTTTGCCTATATTTTGGGACATAACTTGGGGACTGAGGACGTTTAATCGCACTAATTTGGCGGACAACTGACATCAGCTTGTCTCGAAATAATGCGATGTGGAAAGTTCACCTACAATAAATCTATTCTTATAAGTTCTGTGTGGCAACGTCCTGTTGGAATCAGATACTGTCCAAGTAGTCCATATCGTCCAATTGAGCTTTAAAAAAAATCTATAATCATCGTTCTGTACCTGTCAGTAAGACAATAAGATTTTATGGATGCAGAGGAGGTTCCTCGGAACTATTGTGGTTGCATTTTGTCCCAGATCCCATGATATCGATAGTACACCTTTTAAGTGATTTTTGATTTTAGGGAACAAAAAAGTTGCATAGACTGAGCTCAAGTAAATTGGGAGGGGAAAGGGGTAGGGCTAGGGAACCACAGGAATCCATTTTTCCGACAAAAACGCGTTGATGTTTGTATGCTGGAGCATCCAACTGTCTGCAATGTCTCATCTTACCCAAAAAAAACTCTTTTTCTGAACCTTTCAAGGACTTCTTCATTACTTCAATATTAATCGAAGGGTCTGACCTCAAAGATACCTTCAATTGTCACACAATTTCATCTGTTTTTGATGTTGAGAAATTCACTAAGCAAAGCTCGCCGTCCAGAGTTTCTCGACCCTCAAAATACCAGATGTATACGCTTAAAACCGCTGTTTTTTTTTCATAGAAAGCAAAACCAAATTTATTCAAAGTACTTTCCCTTGCTAGCTACACATTTTTCCCATGATTCGGGCAATTTGTAGATACCAAGCCTAAAAAAATGCCTTCTTTTTTGAGGCAAACCACTCATCAAGCCATTTTCGGACATCTTCGTAAGAATCGAAGTGCTGCAAAGCGACCTCGTGGCCCATCGACGAGAACAGGTGGTAGTTGGAAGGGGCCAGGTCTGCTGAATAAGCGGGGTGGGGTAGCACCTCCCAGTTGAGTGTGTCCAAGTAGTTTCGGACCATTTTTTACGTTTGCGATGGTGCATTTTCGTGGAGGAAAATTAGTTTGTCATGTCTTTGTTGATAATCCGCCCTTTTTTCACGCAGAGCACGTTGCAATTTCATCACTTGTTGGTGGTAGCGGTGGGCATTGACAGTTTCACCAGGTTTCAACAACTCATAGTAGACGATACCCTGCTGATCCCAGCAAACGCACCACATCATCTGCCGTCCGAAACGATTTGGTTTTAGGGAAGATGTTGATGGTTGGCCGGGATCAACCCACGATTTCTTGCGTTTATCCTTCAATTCATGCGGCACCCATTCTCCGATCTTTACAATCATTCATATGGCACGCAGACGCATGGAAATGGCTGGTTCAGTAACACCCAATTGCTCCGCGAGAGATTGGGTATCGTCTTCGTCCAAAAGAGCCTGCAATTGATGGTCCTCAACATTCCTAGACCGATTTTTCACGCTTCTTGTCCAACAAGTCAAAATTGCCGTCTTTGAACCGACGAAACCAATCTCGGCACGTTGTTTCCAATAAAGCACGGTCACCATAGGCCCCCATAAGCATTCGATGCGAATTGGTAGCCGATTTCTTCAAATTGAAGCAGAAAAGTAGAGCTTCTCGCATATGCTTTTTTTCTGGCACAAAACTGGAAATGATTACCAAAGAAAAAAACTATGTTGTTGTACGAAATTGCTGACTATGTGCACTGATTAATGTTGAGAGATGTCAAACTCATAAAAAAAGTATGGCGTACCCATGCTAGCCTAATACGCTCACTCACGCCATCTATGACCAAACAGCGGATTTAAGCTTATACACCTGGTACGCTTTTTTCCACTAAATAACTTACGCTTTTAATAGGGTCATTACAAATTCTAGTAACTCAAACTTACGGATTCACTAAGCTTAACACAAAATTAGACGGTACTTTCTTTGTTGCATTTTTTGTTACACACTACAAACTTATGACGCACTATATGGTCGGGTAGTTATCAAACGAGGTCTAGGAGGGACTAACGTACAAAGCTATTTGAAGGAAAAAATAGTAAATCATTCATTTGACGTGTATTATTTAAATTAATTGAAATAATTTCAAACAACTAGATATGAACATAACCAAATTAGTTGTCAAAAAATGACATAGATTGCCATTCGCAGAAAAAAATCCACTTTAACCGAAATATTATAAAATTTTTAATTCACTATTGATGAAAAACAAAATCACCAATAATGGTAAAAAGAATAATTGTCCCTAAAAAACAATATCCATATTTATACTGAAATACTACAAAAAAATAAAATATAAATTTTGTTGCAAGTTGTAAAAGCAAAACTGTGTCCATGACATTCTATCATATATCTTCGTCTCGATTAATAAACAATTGCATATTAATTGCAATTCAAATTGAATGTTGTTGTTCTTTATTCAATATCGAATCCATACTGACTCCATGGAGTAAGTATGCTGGAAGGAGTATTGCCAATTGTTGTTGAGATGAAAAACTACATATCGATTGATATTTATGCGCAAATAACTCATTGATAGAAATCAAAACATCGACTGGAATTAATAAAACAAATCTATTGTTATTGATGATAGATGCATTTCGAATTTGATGCATTTGTCATTTGTAATTACTTTTAGCAAAATACAATAAGAAAGGAATAACGCCCCCCCCCCCCCCCCCCAAAAACAATACCATTTGTGGCAGCCACGGTGTCCCCGATACAATCTAGCCAGTCAGTCAGTCAGGCATCTCACACAACTGTTGGAAAATACGAGTATCTACAAGTACTTGCTTTTATATTGATTCGTTTTATGGATTGGATAACGAAAACATCGACAGAAATTAATTACGATACCAATTCATAACTGGAATTGGATAGACGAGGAGGAGCACTTAAGCGATGAAAGCCATCAAGTATTTACGCATATTAAAAGCTTTTTTGTCGACTTTTTAAAAATATCCACAACAACAATAATCCTAGTCAAAACTATAATAGAAGTTGTGTAACAGAACTAAACTAAACCGCTGGATTCGGTTCTACGGAGATGGGTAGATTTTTATCTAGGAGAATGGCCCCATTTATAATCCGAAATACCACAGCACTTGAACTGAACACTCATGACAAAGTACTAAAAAAGATTTTCTCTTTTGTACTCAAGTACTCTGAACTGTACATGTACTCTTTTCTTCATAGTTGGTTAAATTCTTTTTTAAAAATCTTTATAGAATTTTCTAAATTAAAAGTTGTTATGAATTCGCAACAGAGGAACACCGAATGGGAATCGAATTCATCAAGTATCCACCACAAATGGAAACTTCCAATATTTTATACTATTTTTTCTGCCATCGATTTTAGAGTTAAATACCCAAATCCGAATTGAAAGGATTATAATTATTATTATTAGTGGAAAAAGACAATTTGGGGAATGTAGCGGATGAGATGATGCACAAATAAATAGACACCAGAGATTTCTGCATCTTGAATTGGGATTCCCTATACTATTACTATGGGGTTGTCGGAAAAGTCATGACACATTTTTTCTGTTTTAAAAAAATAGATTTTTTTTTATATGAAACAATCAATGCTGTATTGCCCATTTTGATCGACATTATAATAATAATAATAATAATAATAATAATAATAATAATAAGAATATAATGACGATAGCAAAAGGCACACAGTCTCAAAACCACTTCGACCGTGAATAACGATAACTCAAAAAATAGTAGTATTAAGGGTTTTAGCGACCCTCAATATGATATTGGTTTGTAGCTGGAAAATCTCGTAGGGATCAGGGAATTCCAAACCAAGATGCCGAAATCTCTGGTGGGCAATGGCATTGCAATCGCAAAGTAGGTTCTCCGATGTTTCACCCTCTTCGAAGCAAAAACTACAGATTATCGTGTCAGATTTGCTCATCTTATTCAGAGGTCTGGTTTGTAGAGTTTAATAACCTCTAGCGCCATTTTTTTTTTTAAATTCGATGCATTTTTTTTTCTAAATCCAGTCAAGGGCTCACACTCCGGTGTGAGCTTTTAACCCCGCCTTCCAACGACTCTATATTGGACCCCAGGTTGTGGTTTGGATAGCCACAGAAGCCATCTGTGGCCATCCAAACCACCATCATTCAGATTCAATGAACAGAGTATTTGCTCCCCTTTCGGCAAGTTTGTCTGCTAGTTCGAACGGTGTATTTGCTCCCCTTTCGGCAAGTTTGTCTGCTAGCTAGTTGATTTAGGACCGTGAGGATATCCCAAACTAACTTGAATTGGACATCAAATGAGACAAGACCTCTCAATGCTGCTCGTCTGTCTGAGATGATGTAGATCTTTGTGTTACGAAGGTTCCTTATGGTACCCTCTCTAGCACAAAACTCTATGGTATGTATTTCTGTCTAAAAAATTGATGGGGATTTAGCAAGGGTCTTAGATAGACGGTTATAAGGTCCGACTACACCCCCCCCCCCAACACCCACATCCTTTTTAGAACATTAATTGTAAAAGACGTGGGTGCCTTCTTCAAATAACGCCCCCTCTCCCCTCCTTTCAAATTTAGCGCCCCGTTATAACTACTATGAAGGACTAGTTTAAATTAGATTTCGTCGGCATTGCGTCTGAGAGATAGTTGGCTTCCTGAAATTCTTTCAAGTCCGATACAATCTTAAGATGTCCTAACAGGTTTAAAAAATTTGGAATGTCCTAACCTCAGAACCCCTATAGTCGCTTCTTTTTTAATATGCAAATGCAAAGGTCTAAAAAAGCTTCAAGAGATGTCGTAGAGCAAGTTCACAGGACACCTGTAATACCCAAATATGCCGGTCTTGGAACCTTACAAGGGGTTGCTTGGGTAATACCTTGTTCAACCTAAGGCCACCAAAAGAGAGCGGCATAGGTGTTGATGGGTCTAACTATTACCAGAGATAACCACTGTACTATTTTTGGTTACAGACACCAGATTTTAGTGAAGAGCCTATGACAAGCCCAGGTGGCTATAGTTGCTCAATAACTAGGTTGGAGTTACAGGTTAAATTTTGCTCGATAACCTTTTTCCATCTTTCAGCGAGCTTCATAATTTCTCATCCATAGAAGAACCTGTCTTTCTCGGCAAAGAACTGAACAAGGTGCTGATTTACAGCCTCTGCTGAATTGAACGTCATACCACGTAAGGAACTTTGAAAAGATCGAAGCAAGCGGAAGTCTGACGGCGCTAGATCAGACGAGTACGGTGGGTGTCCCAACACATCCCATCGAAGCTTCAATATTTTTTGACGGGTGCAATTTCCTACAGTACACTTCTGAAGTGGTTGTTTGGTTCCTTGGCAGAAGCTCAAATAACACAACAACTTCAAAATTCCACCACATTGATAGCATAGCCTTCCTCTGATAAATATCCTCTTTCACTGTTCACGTACCCGCTATCAATTGCTTCAAGAAAGGATCGTTGGTTAACTCACGATTAATGAGCATGTCGCAGATGTTTATGCATGCCGTGAGATGAACTTCTTCGAATTCATGAGGAACCCAAATATCGGACTTAGCTTCTTCAACTGGTTCAATATTTTCACAATAGTGTGACTGAATCAATGCTCTCATTTTATCCTCATCACCGTGGGTTTCCTTCCTGATCGAGGTGCGTTGTTGAGATCAATTTTACCAGCACGGAATTTCGTAAACCATCGTTGGTACTGACGCTCTTCTAGAGTATTGTCACCGTAATTTTTATAACAATAACTTATCGTCTTCCATCTTCAACTTATCGTAAAATCCATAGAAAATAAACAAAATAAATAAATTTAAAATGAAGCTTAAACTAAATGACATATCAATAATATAGATGCAAATAATTCTAGTACTTCCAAAAATGTAGAAACGCCATCTGTTACAATAAAGCGTCATGAATTTACCGACAATCCAATATCAGTCTTAATAGTAATAGTAACAACCAGTCAGGTGAATTCTGAATTGCAATGAAGCACGTACATGGTGCATGTCCTTTTAGGAATACCAATAACACGTGTTCGGAATCCAACCATTCTGCCTATACAATGACCATATTTGACGTGTCATAGCTATTAGCCTTAAATTTTTTCACGTACACTATTCTGGATTAGAGACGCTGCTGGCTAGTTTAGGATCGTCTATGCATTCTTATACAGTATCATCTTATGAGATTACGTTGTGTAACTTTAATACGCACAATATATGCGAAATTGTATTTTATATTGACTATCTAGATATTGTGCAATCATTTTTTTTTTTCGAAAAGTTTTCTTATTTCTATTTTCCAGTCACAACTTTGTGTCCACTCATTTCTATAGAAGAAAAATAAATTCAAAGAATTAAAGACACTCGCCCCCATGTACTGTATATACTCCGCCGAGCTAAGCCTAGATCTCGCACACAATTAATATAATAATTGCTAAATCGAGCTGACGCACTATCGTTCGTATTCATAATATTTTTAGACTCAGCCGAACATGTGGGACCGTATTTAGAAAAAATCACGTTCAAGATTCATAATATTGTTAAGTGCCAATCAAAGTTTGTTTGCAGCTCGCATTCTAATTAAAATCGAATTGTAGCTAATTTGTTTAGCGTACAAATTAACATGTGAACTCATTTTCCCTCCTCATAATTTTTCTTTCATTCTTTGGCTTTAATAAGTGTGAGTCTTCTCATTTTACAATGCATTATCATCAGTATTTATAAATTAATGTTAAACAATTGGAATGTATTTAAGACGTCATACCGATAGCGTTAGCTTAAGTATATGAATAATTACTAATAATTTATTTAAGTTGTTGGTCTATTTTTATCTCTCAAATTCTAACTTTGGATTAAAATCCATATTTTTTTATTAATGAATAGAAAGGAGCAGTTTTTGTTGGAGCAGTCCAATAATTTTTTTTCAATTAATCTGAAGTTGCCTAAAATTTGACGCACAATTTTTTCAAAAATCTTTGTTTTTTCAATATTTTTAAAATTTGAGAGACCATAAACGTTTCAGCCGTCAATGAGTAGGAAGGAGAGGGTGGCTTTTGAACAAACTGACAGCTGTCAAATATATATGCCATCCTAAGTAGGATTTATGTAGATTAAAGTTTGCCATTTACCATTATCGATCGTTAGGCTTCTATAAAAAGCGTTGAAATTGCGCAGAAGATACGTCAACTGGATACTGAAACAACCGACTTTAAATGCTGATTTTTCGAACAAAATTTTCTCTTCCGCTCTGAAAAACCATAAATGACAGCGAAGAAGCCATTGTATCCATGAAAAGTGACAAAAAGTATCCATTTTTGTCTAAAGATGTCCCTTACCCGACTTTCTCTACAATAGAGGAAGGCGAGACCGTCACCGTCGATTCTGAGTGCTATGACATCATTATAACGGATATTTTTTGCCTCAACTTGAAGATTTTAATCCTAACAACATGTGGTTTTACGAAGATAATGCAACAAACGACATACCACAACAAATTTTGGCAGGATACATTATTTCGATATGTGGTGATATCAGTTAACCTCCAAGATCGTGCGATTTGACGAAGTTTGTCTTACTTTTGTAAGGTTATGTAAAATATCGTGCTTACGTTAAAAAACCTAAAATTTTTAATAATTTAAAAGCCAACATCTACCAGGTAATGACTATAAATTACATCATGAAATGTGCAAAAAATTCATTACAAAATTATCTAAATAAGATCGAATTATGCAAGAAGTTTTGTGTAGGCCACTTTTTTTATAATTTAAATTGTATTTTGTAAACTGGATAACCCTTCATTATTGTTAAGATGAGAATGAAACTTTTTATAACGAGACACAGCCACGTCACAAGCGAACAGAAAAGAGAGATTTGAAAATTTTATGAAGTATTCTGGAATTTCATGAATTGGATCCTGTGGGAATTGGAAGGCAATTTCCCAGAGTTCTAGTCTGTAAGTCCAAATTGGTTTCAGTAACACATGAGATATAAAAGTACTTCGCTGTCAACAGGTAGCTTAGTACGATTATCTAAAGAACCAAATTAGTTATTGGTATCTCCTGTTTAGTTCCAAGTCTTTAAGGCTCGTGTGTGGATCCCATGCTAAGCGTATGCCTAAGTAAAGTCAGTTTAAGTGTCTTGTAAAAATGTCCATCCTGTACAACATTTACACTTAGACGAATATTCCTATCTGTTCTTACGAATAAACTAAAAATTATAGAAATATTCAAAGTATAAATGTTGTAGAGAATCGGTCCAAGTGTACTTCCTTGTGGGATATCAGCAAATATCTGATATTGGGTTCATTTCCTTGCAAACTTGGATTTTGAAGAAATGATTTTAGTTTTATGTTATGTAAAAGGTGGAAGGAAGGATCCTCCTGTATTTCCAGATTAAGTCCAGGTGCCAAACTCGATCAGATTCTTGACTTATTTCTTAAAAAACACTCGTTTCTTTCTAATAGGATTTAATAAAATCGACGACTTTATTCGTCATGTCGTCGTTGGGTGATGGAATATTCAGACGAGAAGCCCCGTTGATGGATGGGCATTAAATTTGAGGATTCACGAAAACGATGTAAGCAGCGAAGCAGTATTTTTCGAAAATTATTGACAGGATTGGCTATGAAGTGAAGCAAAAAATGGGCTTAAAAAATCATACAAAGTTTTATTGTAGCCTTGGCGATAGTGTTGTTAATTTGTTCATTACCTAAATTTTAGCGCGACTATGCATGGAGTTTTCGGTCGGTTTTGGTGCCTCGAGATGTACTACCTCCAGAAAATTCCACGATTTTATGACGCTTCGTCGAATCACTGGCGAAACCATCATCACCATTATAGGGGCACTCCAAAATTATTTTGCCGAGCAGTGCCAATGGAAGGATGTGGGGTGTGGCCAGAGAGATATTGGGTTTTCCAAAAAGAGTGATATGATTTCTTTAAAAAAAAAACACTAATTGTTAAGGTAATTCAAATGTTTTTTATTTAATGTGAAGTACAATCGATACAATTAAGCTCTGAATAAAACGTCATTCAAATGAATGTCACAATTTCTTGAAATAATCGAATCTCCAAATTTTTCTCGCAATAATTCGGTTGTTGCACATGCTGTGTGGCACGTAGCCCCGAAGTTAAATCGCAACTTCTTGGAGGCCATTCAATGTCACAATTTCTTGAAATAATCGAATCTCCAAATTTTTCTCGCAATAATTCGGTTGTTGCACATGCTGTGTGGCACGTAGCCCCGTCTTGCTGGAACCAGATGTTGTCAAGATCAACTTCTTCCAATTTCGTTCGGCCATAAAAAGTTGGTTATCATATCGCTCTCCATTGACAGTAATGGTGTTACCAGCTTCATTTCGAAAGAAGTACGGACCGATGATTCCACCAGACCAAAAACCACACCAAACTGTCAATTTAGGTGAATGTAATGGGTGTTCATGAATAATTCGTAGATTTTCTTCGCACCAAAATCGACAGCTTTATTTATTTACTACACCACGCAGATGAAAGTGAACCTCATCGGAGAAGATGATGAGCGCACAAAAATTTGCAATTGGAGAACGTTTATTTTGATAATAAAATTGAATAATTTGTAAACGTTGTTCTTGCGTATATCTCTCCATGATAAAATTGTAAACATTACTGAATACAATGAAAAAAAAAAGACAGATCATGACATATTACAAATGGCCGAAACGTCACTTAGAAATCATATCACTCTTTTTGGAAAACCCTTAGATTAGAGAAGAACTGGATAGGCCTCCACACAAAAATTCTGACCGAATTTTGTGGCAATACATTCATAGAACGCACCCACATGCAATACAACAGAAACGGCGTAAATCATTTGGGGCCAATTTAAAAGTTCAGTATGCGATTGAAGCTGTTCGTTTAAAACCATTTTTCATATGTGATATCATTTATGCGTAAAGAAGCAGATTTTTTAAGATTGCGTGTTTTGTTGTTTGATGGAATTAGTTTTGTATATATGCAACAGAACACAGTTTTATTTTTTTTAAAATATTTATTTATTTATTATGTATTTTTATTTTATTTATTTCACTGTATATTATTTATTAAAACAGAATTTTTAAAGTGGGTAATAGTATATAAAAATATGAATTGTAAGTTATTTGATTATATCAAAGCAATTATGTGCACATTAAGATGTTAATCGTATACAATATTAAAGAAAATGTTTTAAAACTAAATTACAAAATGAAAAATTTAATGTACCTAAAAACTTAATAACTAATATTTTTAAAAAATAAAAAAAAAATTATTTAGTAAATGCATTATAATGTGGTATAATAGAGCAAGCAAAACAAATTTATTTAAATAATAAGCTTACCGAAGAATAAACTTTAATTATTATAACACAATGAAAACAGCAATGGAAATAGACAGAAAAATTCGGTCCCTTAAAGTTTCTTACACACACTTTATATACACCGGCACTGTACTATTTTATGGTAAACATTGAACTGTCAACATCGGATTCACAAATGACAAAGCTAACCCCCAAGTCTCCACTTTCATGGAGAATTAAAGTTTTCAAACTCTCCGAAAGTCTACAAAATTAAGGCGGTTTATATTTGATTGATATTTACGAAATGTATAATAAACCTAACATAGAATTCCATTTCGTATCAAAAGATTGTACAAAAAATAAAAATGACCTATTTTATCGTTGTATATAAATTGTATTTTTGTTTCCAATAAGTGAATTAAAATAAATATAAATTATGCTTTTGCAATTAAATAAATTTCCATTACGACACATAGATGGCAGTGGGTGTCATGTCTACATAAAAAATTTTTGACAGTCATATCCCCCACGTAAAAATTTTTACACAAAATTGCGTATACATATACGGTAGGGGCCTATCCAGGTATTTTTTAATCTAAGGGAAAACCCTATACATAACAGCTAAGTGTCACCCATTACTGTCGACAGCCGGATCCACTGTACTTTCCCTCTTCGAGTTCTTAAAATTTTTTCGAAGCCTTCCGAATTTTAATAACATCTTCACATTACCTGTTCTTTTCCCTAAGACTTAATTTTTTTTTTCTTGAAGAACTTGAAACTCCTAAACCAACCCCCCCTTCCCCACCTATTAAAATTTCCGCAAAAAGGTACCGACAACAAGAAGGTATTCTCTAAATACGGTTAAATCCCAAAATTTGTATACCTTCCTCTTCCCGTTCAACACCCAGAAAATTTTCTATATTTTTCCCAGCCATACCATAACAAGAGATTCAAACTTACAATAGATCTTAAATTAAGTCAATAGTACATATTAATTTATAATTTACAAAATATTACGAAAACTATTTTAGAATTTCTCATTTAGAAATTTGACAATTCAAATCAATTTTTCTGCATCAACTAACCTCTAGTAAAAAAAAGTCAAATCTACAATATGAAAAATTAAGAACAATTCCACCGAAATCATGATATAATTATAATCCATATAATGAATATTGTCGTGAAGCTAAATTATAATAGGTTCACGTTATTCTAACTGGACAGTCCATAATCACGCAATATAAACATTTAATTGAGAGCTGAAACCACAATTAAGCTATTTTCCGACAATTTTCACCAAAGCACTTTTACAGATAGTATATGAAAATCGTTGTATCTGTCAGAATATAAATAACATCATAGTGTAATTCAGTTCAAGTTTGAAATGTACAAGAACCGTCTGGAACAGAGGTCATTTTTGAAATGTTTCTAATGTGCCTGGTTAATATCACCATGACTGGTGATATGAAAATATCAGACTACAGTCCATTTAAAATAGTAATTTTTTTTCCTTGCTTTTTATGGGCAATGTAGTCTCCCTATCTCTCTTTACCGATGTTCTCTTCTCTAATTCAACTAATACTTAATTCAGGAACAAAACGAAAAAGTATTAGAGGCAAAAATAAAAACAACACAAAACCACAAATGTGTCGTAAACAGACATTTTTTGAATAAATCAACTCTACAAGAGCTGCGATGACAGATATAAGTCTACTAATACCAGACGATGAACATATTCAATTTATTGTCCAGACTGTGTTTGTGCAGCGATACCTAATATCGCAATAAGTATCACCATTAAATCAATTAGATAACATTTTATTTAATGTGTTGACTTTATTGTATGCTGTATACGATAATTATATGAAATACTTATAGTCACCAAAAGGATTCTAAAGACTTTATGGCTATCAACAGCTTACTCGTAGATGTCCAAGAGGTATCTATGCCCCAAAATCTTAATGACAACGAACTCCAAACCTCATAGTGAAATGTGCATGCATAAAGACTATCTCACACGATTATTGGCCCTTTAGTACTTACGTGAGTTATTATTGGTACATGAAAAAAGCTACGCTAAAATTAATAGGACCTCCTTGAGTATCGTCACTTTAGAACTGCTCTTAGATCTAGAGCCTAATATGAGTAAATGAAGCGAGACTAGAACATCAATTCTATACCAAGTAAGATAAATTCATAAGAGACAACCTAAAGGGTTGTTACCTTTTCACTTACAATAATTTTTCCAAATCTTGTATTTTTTTTTTCAGAAATATTGCGGTCACTAAAAGGATCAACGAATACTTTTTTCGAGACTGATTGACGCAGAACTGATTATTTCTCCAATGAAATGCATCTAAAATGTAACCAGTTCACTGGAATCGATTCTGTATAGTGTCTTGTATCCTTTCTTTAGCCAAATCCGAAACAAAGAAAAGTTGGTAATTTTGATTAACTTGTGAATTTCGATTTGCTTTATTAACCATTTATCTTCCTAACAGGCATTTTTTGCTAAAAAAAATACTGAAGCCAAAATATTTTTTGAATTTTGTTAATTGTTAATCATGTTTTTAAAATAAAGACTTATCCATTTCGTGGTCCGAAAACTATAGCATTATTAATTGACAGCTGTCAAAAATATTTTGCATTAAAGGTGGGAAATGTATAGTCAAATGTTTGCCATTTTATATTTTAGATAGTTTTGCCATTAAACTATGGGCATGGAATGCACACTGGGTTTTTTTCGAACAACTTTATTTTCAACGATGAGGTTCATTTCTCACTCGGTACATACGCCGATATGCAAAATTATTGTTTAAGAGGCTCTGAAAACCCACAAGTGCCTGTAGAAAAGCCCTTGCATCCACGAAAAGTGACCGTGTGGTGTCCATTTTGGTTTGAAGGTCTTATTGACATCTATTTCATTGAAGATGAAGAAGGAGAAACGGTTACCACGAATTCTGAGCGTCATAGCCATATAATAACTAACTCTTTTCATCTCGAACTTGAAGATTTCAATCCGGGCCATATGTTATTTTTAAACAACATGACAAATTTTGGCTTTATGGCGTGAAAATTTTTCATAACGCATAATATTGAGATTTTGTGACGTCACTTGACATCAAAGATCGTCTTATTTGACGCAAATGGATGTTTTTCTTGTGAAGCTTTGCAACAAATCGTGTCTTCGCAAACATTTAAAAAGCAACATCCATCAACTAATGGCTGAAGTACAGTTCGAAATGTGCAAAAAATTCCTTCAAAAATTACCTCAAAAAAATCGAATCCTGCAAGAAGTTTCGTGGCAGCCATTTTAATGATTTTATATTCCATATGTTGTTGATATCAACATTAAAGGTGTCGATAAAGCAGTTTTCGAAGATTCTCACATAATCGAAATTTTAAGTACGTTTTATTTGACGTTACTTTCCAAATGCAGTATCAGAGTTTGGATCCTAGAAACATTTTGAAGAATCGGTTATAAAATCGCTTCATTTCATACTGAAACCTTACTTGTACGTTCATTTCGCCATTCCAGGAGCAATAAAATAATTAAACAAAAACTTTTCCCACTCGTGCATATTCATCCTTATCCATAATTCCAGGTTCACCTAGCAACCTTTTCTATAGGGTGGAAAATTTTTTCAGAGAAATAATCTCATTTTTCTTGTTTGTAGTGTTATTTTAAGTTATTTTCTTATTTATTAGTCACACGAGGCTTCTTAATGAAATCAGACATTAAGTGGATGTTGTTATATAAAACGGCAAACTACACACCACAAGGTTGAAATTTTCGTAATATAAATACTCTTTAACTGATTTAGAATCCTTCCGTTCACAAGATTCGTGTGGGAATTGTTTTAAAATATTTTCTTACGATTAGAGTTTGTTCTTCAAATGACCGGGCAATTGAATATTTCTTATGAATGAGTGACCATTTATTCATTTAGAAGAAATTATTTTGCTAGTACATTAAAAATTTGTCTAACATTTCAATAAATTCTATTTACTTCAATTTGATAGAGGACAACAAACTACATATATGTGTATATAAATATTTGCGTATGTATGTAGATACAGACAGCATAGTTTGGATGGAATTTCTTAATAAATTTATTTATTTATTAAGTTGATGATGACCATAATTGAAATGAACACTTGCCATTCAATTTCGGACAATTGAATCAATTCCTATTCATTCGAATGCAATTAGAAATTTAGACTCGAATAAAAATCATTCGAAAATGTATACTATAGAAGAAAAAAAATGGAATTAATCAATTATTATCATAAGACGGTAAATATTCTAAATGTCTATCTAAAGTGTTATTCAATTTGAGCTGCAGAAAGTAAAATTAAATAAAACATACTTTAAATTTAGATTTCGATGAGATTTTTATTTTAATATATTATATGAATTTTGCCATTCCACATGACATATAAAAACATGCAAATGGCTCTCACGTGAGCTCTTGTAGGACTCAATTCTATTTTAATGACTCTTAAACAATTGGAATGTATTTAAGACGTCATACCGATAGTGTTAGCTTAAGTATATGAGCAAATTACTTATAATTTATTTAAGTTATTGGTCTATTTTTATCTCTCAAAATAATTTCTATGAACTTTGGTTAAAAATCGATATTTTTATTAAAAAATAGAAAGGAGCATTTTTTGTTGGGGCAGTCGAATAATTTTTTTTAATTAATCTGAAGTTGCCATAAATTTCATGTACAATTTTTTTCACAAATCTTTTTTATTCAATATTTTTAAAATTTGATAGAAAAGTTTCAGTCGTCAATGGGTAGGAAATAAAAGGTGGCTTTTGAACAAGCAGATTAGTAACGGATTGACATCATACCTAGGATGACATATATATTTGACAGCTGTCAAATATATATGTCATCCTAGGTAGGATTTGTGTAGATTAAAGATGAATTTTGCCATTCCACATGAGATATAACTCCCACTCAAATGGCTACCACGTGAGTTCTTGCAGGACTCGATCCTTTTGACGATATTTTTAATGACTTTTTCGAACATTTGGGAATGTAATTCGAAAACAGAAAAATACAATAAACCACACAGTTGCTTTTCGTATGTGCAGTGGCTTTTCAACAATTACTTGTGGGTTTTAAAAGCCCCATACGAGGTATGTTCAAAAAGTATCGCGAATTTTGAATTTCCGCGGGTTATGTATATTTTTTGTGGCGTTATATTGGTACGCATGTCTCTCACTTATGCCAATGTTCAGTTAATTTTTGGAGTTCGGCCATTTTGAATGTTCAGTTAATTTTTTACAGGTGCTTTGCTTGCACGTGTTTTGGCTCGTTTTCGATTTTTTCTCAATTTCGACCAAAAACAGCATCGCATTAACATTGCTAAGGAGCTGTTGGACTCTGTCCACGACAACCCAAATTTGCTCCAGAGGGTCATAACTGGTGACAAATCATGGGTTAATGGTTATGACGTGGAAACCAAAGCTCAATCATCCCAATGGAAGCTGCCGCAAGAGCCAAGACAGTTTTCTTCGATTGCAGGGGCTTAGTGCCTTATGAATCAATCCGGCAGAAACACACAGATTTGTGGAAGAACAAAAATTGGTTTTTGCACCATGATAATGCCCTTGCTCACGCATCGTTGCTTGGCACGAATTTTTGGCCAAAAACAACACACTAATAATGCCGCAGCCACCGTATTCCCCAGATCTGGCCCCCTGTGACTTTTTCTTGTTCCCGAAACAGATTCTTTGATCCATTTTTTGGAATAGGCAAAAATCGAAAGCGATCCAAAATACGTGCAAGCGAAGCAGCTGTCAAAAATCAACTGAACATTCAAAATGGCCGAATTTGTCGGCATAAGTGAGAGACATGAGCACCAATATAAAGCCACAAAAAAACGAAAATCGAATATACGTAACCCGCGGACTTTTTGAACATACCTCGTATACCGCAATTTTACTTCTTGACGTATCCACCGAACCTCATTGTTGATGAAAATTTGTTCGAATAATCAGCATACAAGCCCATTTCTTCTAGCACTCAATCAATCCACTCTAAAAAGGTAAACGATCAATAATAAAAAATGGCATACAATAATCTAAAACAATTGTCATTTTTGCTGTTATATTTGCTAGGCAGCTTTTAAATGAGAGGCCTGTATTTTTCGAATCTTAAAAATGGATAATCCAGTATTAAAGGTTTTTATCTGTTTTCAAACAGAATTTCGATTTTTATCTGTTGCCAAAAAGATTTTTTTATTTACCATAAAAGATACTCATCAAATTTTCATAATTTTTAATGTGAATATGTAAATTAAAGGACATATGCTGATAAAGCAATTTTCCCTTATTTTATACTATATCCAAATTATTATTCATAATATCAGTTATATTGTAACTTAAGGTCATCTTTACTCTTAAGATAATTTGAAAATATATTTCGTTTCTGATGAAATTTTATACGATCAAAAATAATTTTTTTTTGTAATTCATAATAAATGTCCAACAACTCAATAACTTTCTATTAAGATACAATAAATTATATTTTTAATATGAATCACCTTCGATCAATGATGGTAAAAAAAAAAAACAAACAAACAACTCCATTTTACCTCGAATTGAAGATAAAGTCTAATATTAATAATATATTAGTTTACTACGTTATTTATGAAAAGCTAGAGGTAATAGACCGAAAAAAAGATCAAATCGATTTTATTAATGATGTTGGAATGTACTAGAATTATTCCCTTCCATGTGAATGAGGCCAATCGATTTGATTAAGAAATGTGGTCTGAATTAATGGGGAAATAAACACAACTGAACAGCACCGATACGAAAGGGTATCAATAATCTATTCCCTATAAAAGATGCTTTTATCGTATATATTCTTGGATTTTTTTTCAACCCTCATCAATATGAGTTAATGCGAGTGCACACATAGTGTAACTTATTAAAATAGGTTAGAAAAGAAACCTATTTATTTGCTGTTGTATTTTTTTTCATTATTTTGCTTTTCAATATAGTAGATAGTCCTTTGTGATTAATAAAACTTTCATTTCTGATGCGTATTCAACATATGTGCTAGCTTAAGTTCTTAGCAACTTTTAATATGATCGACATTGATTAGGATTTCTTTGGCATTACTTTAATCTATTGTATTTTTATTATCTAATAGATGGAATGGGATGAACATAGTATGGGCATTTATTTTAATCGTGTTTCTTTCTTTTTTCTAAATTGGAGTTTTTGTTTAAAAAGAATGGGGTGATATTAGAAGAATTGCTCAGTATTAAAATTTAATACAAATACTTTAGAACACAGAAAACATAGATTAATAAAAGAAAATGCAAATCAAAAATTTGTTAAAAATCTTTTTAATAAATTTTTTAATATTGTTTTGCAAAAAGTGAAATTATTATATAAAAAAAACGAGGTAATAGAAGTTCATATTAATAATAAATTTTAATTATTTAATATTATAATAGGTTGACAGAAAATGGGGCATTTTTACCCATCATTCAACTAATTTTTATTGCATTTCCAGTCTTAAAAACTAAAAAATTCTTGTGCAACATTGAATATAAATAGACGATTAGTTGCTTATCAGAATGACGTGCCAATGACAGTCGCCTGATTAATTTCCGATGGGGGTTTTATTGGTTTAATATTTTTTACCTATTAATGTAAAATTTTCATATTTGTAAAAATATAAATCTATTTATGGTGCCTGGAAAAATTTCAAGGTAAATGTACTAAAAACAATTTTGAATTTATGAATTTTTATACTAATTTTAGTCAGCCATAATATATGATATTATAATTTATGCTTATATACTATTCCGATTTCAAACAATAGTCGCTTCCATTGGGAAACGATGTGTGTAAATTTCTTATCATAAAAATGAATCGTTGATCCTATTTAATTTTGTGATTTATTTTCAGAATTTAATCAGGAAAGTAAGTATTGTTGAAGTTCTGTTTCATGTTTTCCAAAAAAAAAATGGTTTATTTAATTTTTAATTCTAAATTTATTAAATTAAATAACCATTAAAAACTGTGAATATTATTTTTAAAATGCCCGCCAAAGCAATATGCACAACTATAAAATTGCCCCCATCTGAAAGTGATGCCTTTGAGCAGTATGCATGCGTGAGTAGCTTTAAGGTTTAATAGCGTTTTTTGGTTTCAAGTTGGAGCATCAATTGTCCATCGTTATAATCCATAATCTAAGATTCTCACTCAAAAGCTATTAAATACGAGGGATGGTAATGAGATTGGCATTACTGAGAGCGATTTGGCAAGCTTTCAACCTCGTCTGGTATTGCTGCGACCCTATAGAGCGTAATGAGTGAAATTGTGTTTTTATAGTGCGTTAAGAAAAATGCAATAAGAAGGAAATTTGGAGCAACGAATATAGAAGCTGATGAAAAGGGGCTTGAAAGGCTCAGCGAAAGCGTTGTTCGCGTCCGATTGCACATTGCAGACACTTGGATGCCCCACCATGACAACGCCACTGTCACATGACCATCGCTAACTATTTATTTTTTGGGTCTAAAAAAAGGAATCTATTTCTTTTAATCAAACAAACACCCTCCACCCCCCCCCCCCCTGAATTTATCTGATTAAAGTCCGAGTGACCTTGTTTACCAAAATAAATAAAGGGCTCTAATTCTGGAGAGAATGTTTGAAATCTGGCAACAGCTATAGGATGACAGTGTGAATGGGAAATGGACCTACAGGTTCACTTCATGTGCCAGGTTTGCTTCGGCAAACGAGTTTCACTGTGGCCTGTTCCTTGGGCATTAGTTTGAATGAATTTCTTTGTCAGAGAAGATTAAATGGAAGTGGAGAGTGTTTGTGCGCTTCATCACAAGAGTGTGGTTTGTATGAGGATCTCAGGGATCTGGATGCGTTTGGAATTAGAGTGAATGAGAATGAAGTGTATCGGAGTCTGGCGAACATGCGTACCTGAACCGGCTTAGCAACGCCTAGGAATTGACAAACTTCCTTACAGTAGCTCCAGGAGCGGACTACAAACCGAAGTACTCTCAAAACAAAAATTGGTGCTACTGGAATCGGCTGTTAAAACAGACTGTGTACGATAATGGTGAGGCGCTTAAGGCTGTAAAGTGATGGATGTGATTAATACTCGAATTATCTTGGGCGCTGTCACTGCTAATGAAAACAGAGGTTTAAATAGACCTCGCTACAAACAGTTGGTGTCATTAGCTTGTAAAACAACAATACTTTACCGTCAAAAATATCTAGAGGAATATTGCAACAATTATTATCAAAAGCACAAGTTTTTCGGTGACATTAGGCATTTTTGGAGGGCCCAGAACCAGTAGAACACGCTGCTTGCTCAGGGAGGCCTTCAACATCGAAA
Source organism: Atherix ibis (assembly GCA_958298945.1). NCBI lineage: Eukaryota > Metazoa > Arthropoda > Insecta > Diptera > Athericidae > Atherix > Atherix ibis. The sequence goes on along the minus strand of OY282607.1, from coordinate 94,881,065 downwards.
AGCGATGAAAATGCAGAACTAGTAAGGTGATGGAAATGCACAACTAGTGAGGGTTCTTGAGGACTCAGATGAGTAGTGAGTCCTTTGTGTCATATCTGACATTGCACACACTTGGACACTACATCACAAAAACGACTTCTGCCACACGCTTACCCATACCAAGGATTTTTTTGTTGGGAAAAATGTATTCCTGTAGTTTCGCCTTCCTCCCCCATCCCCTCTCCTCCTTTATTTATTTTAGCTGAGAGCGTGTTCTTTTTTTGCTCCTTAACATTAAAAAAATACTTTCATGGACGTCATTTTGATACTTTCAATAACATACAACAAAGCCTTTGCCGACCTATTTTGAATAGAATAATTTTAATATATAAAAATAAAGGAATACTATTTCGAAGAAAAGAAAAAGTCCTTTCTACTTTTCTGCTATACATTGTACTTACTCCTGTTCTTTTCCAGACGACTACCTAATAAAATCGCCTTCCTTTTTGGGGATTTTATTCGGTAATTGCCTGTATTTATTATGGTTAAGTAAGATTTTCCATTTTCAAATAAATCGATTATTTTCGAAAATAACCATAAAATTCATAATTTGAATGGTCAACAAAAAAAAAATCCTTAATAAATACCACTAAGTACTTGAAAATGTTAAACGTATTAAATGCATAAATTATCTGGTTTGTAAGTACAATTTCTCGAACTAATACTATTCAAACAAAATTTTCCAATCTCCTAGCGATTTAATTTTAAGAATATATAAGACAATAAGGGATTCCATTGTGATATAATAATATCTTAAATCCTTTTCACAACATTTACCCATTAAATAACTGCCATAGTTCCTATGAATTCTTCCACAAAATATTTTGTTAATGAACGTTCATGGCTCCTGATTTTCTATACAAAAGTCAATTAATATTCATGACAAGTCTTAATAATGAACTCTAGATTAATTTTATCTTATTGTTAGGGTACTGTATCTAGTTACTCTTCATTTTTGCTGTTGTTATTTTTGTCCTTTTCTTAAATAGCTTCACCATAATATCTTCTTATCATTTTATTCAAATTTTTATATACAATATAATATTTAAATAGTTTTATTTATTTTTAAGAATGATATGAAAAATATTTTGATATAAACTTATTAAATCTGATAAAAATATTAATATCTTCTTACTAAGAAGAAAATTTTAGAAATTTTATATTATAACTGAATGATTATCATTTGTTTTTGGCAACAACATTTTTGGTTATTTTTAAGAGGTTATTTTCAGTTACTTACAATTTGCTACATTATTTTTAATGAAGCTATAAGTAGTTATGCAAATTTAAGAACTCATTATCATTTCTAAATGAACAAGAAATATTTCTACAAAATATTAAAAATAATATTTGCACATTTTCATTTTGATATTTTTATCAAAAGTTATTACTCAAATTGGGTATTTTTGATATTGGAATAATGAAGTTAATATTAAATTGGCAACTTTTTAGAAAGAAATTATTTTTTGTCATTTACTTGACATATAACGAAAAATTATTAGAGAAAATCTTTGTCAAATGTATATCTGTTAAGTTGGTACTAATGAACATACTTGTCACGTGCAATTTTTAAAGTGATCTGTCAAGTGGTTTTTGAAGAGCTGTTGGCTTTGTTAGTCGTTGTCAAGTGTGCACTGCAATTTTTAATATGGAAAAAATACCAAACAAAGAATTTACCTCAAATTTTGTGCTGATAACAATTGTTGCTAATATTATAGAGGACTTATATAATATTGAATTGGAAATGGACAATCCTTAGTTAAGCTTGGGAGAGTTGAATAGTCGGAACACGGCTTTTTACCAAAAAGATGAATGTGCTTAAAAAAGTGCATCGCAAAGCGATTCGTTGAGACATTGTTGAATCAACCAATTTGGACTCTGCTTTTCTGAAACGCATAATAATGGATGAGGAAAGGTGGGTTTATGAGTTTTTGACCAGTAGGAATGGAGCGCTTCTGTTAATTGCTTTTTATGATTATCGAGTTGTGTTTATTGGAAATTTTTTCCAAAGAAGCAAACAATATTATCTGAGATTGTTTACCGGAAAATGCCAGATTTGTGGCAGTACAATTTTTGGCTAAGCAATCGATTTTTAATGTATATATTTTATTATACATTTTTTTGTGCACTATACTATTTTTTGAGCAATTTTTTTTGAATAATATTTTCTGAACAAAATTTTTTGATTCATGATTTTTGAGTAATATTTTTTGATTAGTATTTTTTGAGTTATATTTTTTGATAATAATTTCTAGGCAATATCTTTTGAGCAATTTTTTTTTATTATTATTTTTTTGTAATTTTTTTTTTGAGCAATATTTTTTGAGCATTTTCTGAGCTATGTTTTTTGAGAAATATTTTTCGAGCATTATTATTTCAGTGAGATTTCTTGGAAAATATTTTTTGAACAATATTCTTTAAATATATTGTATATAATATTTTTTGAGTAATATTTATTGAGCAATATTTATTGAGCAATATTTTGTGAGCAACAAATTTTGTACAATATTTTTTGGGCAATACTTTTTGAAAAATATTTTCTGAGTGTGGTTTTTTAGGAATATTTCTGGGCAACATTTTTTAAGAACTCTTATGAGAAATATTTTTTGAGCAATATTTTTGGAATAATATTTTCCGACCAATATTTTTTCGGACATTTTTTGGAAAATATTGGCCGTATAATATTTTTGGAGTTATATTCTGTGAGGAATATTTTATAGCAATATTTTTTAGCAGCATTTTTTGAATAATATTTTCTACACCAAACTTTTTGATTAATGTTTTTTAAGTAATATTTTTTGATAATAAAATGCCAGATTTGTGGCAGTATAATTTTTGGCTATTTGCATCATTATTATAGACAATCTGCAACCATTGTACATTTATTTTTTGTATTGTAAGGTCTCTGAAATAAGGGCCATAAGCTACTCTGTATCGCCATAACTATCAGGAAATTTGTCGCCATTATAGATACATTTTTAGGGAAAAACTCAACGAATGTCTTTCCTTGACTGAAATTTCACGTTATGAATAACGTTTTAAGTTCACTGAGGCCATAGAGGCGATTCCACAGAACAAGCTGAAGGCAATACCAACAAAAGGATTTCAAAAGGAAATTAATCTTTGGCATCAATCTATTTTACTTTAAATGTAGCTTATTTTTAAAGGCGATTATTAATAAATATTTTGTGTTTTATTTAACTATTCCGGATAGTCTCCTGACAGATTGTCTCTCATAAAATACAGTACACACACACACATCTATTATTAATAGTATTACATATGTACATAAAATATTATTTTCTTAATATATTAGCCATAAATATTCTATGTACATAAATAATTAATTAAGTCTCAATTGAATTTTAGTTAATCCTAAATGAATACATCGATTCATTATATCAATACTGAAAGTATCCTTTTAAATTCATATCGACCAGCAATACATGCAAATTAATTTTATTATAATAGAAATGGTAGCAGTGTGAAAAAACAAAAGCTAATTGACTCTGTCATAAAAAAAATGCCATCAATAGGTTATCAGTTTTGTAGTGCTGTCATTTGACAGTTGTCAAACAAATCTGTCATCAAACATGACATTTGTTAAGTGTAAGATTTGCCATTTGACATTATAAATCCAATAATGCGTTGAAATTTCAAATAAAAATGTACAAACGTAATAATTATACTATAGATATGTGTCGCACCTATAAAAAAAAGTTCAAGGCAAACATATAAGATTTATTCAATAATTATTTTGTTTCTAACGAAAAGATATAAAAAAATACGATAATAATTATTATTAACTTTGTTTATTTCTACAAAATATTTTCAATTATAGTAGTTAACATGAATTTATCATTAAAAATTTGTCGAAGAAATAATTTTTCTTAAATTTGAAATTATTAACTTTAGATGACCTACAGACACTATTTTATAATAAATTTTCTATTTTCGTAATGAAATTTTTATTTTTGTGTAGAAAGATTTCTTTTCTAAAAATATATTGTTTTTAATATAAAACTTATTAGTAGAAATGATGGTACGTACATATATACTAGCAAATACTATAGAACATATGAGAGTATCCTCTTAAATTTATTTGAAGAAATAAAGGAAAATAACAAGCATAATAAAATTGATATTATAGCAGAAGAAATCTTGTATGAATACATAAATTGTACTGAATAGAAAGGAAAAAATATTTCAAATGAGCTCTAAATTAAGGTGAAATGATGAACGGCTTCTTTTAAATAATACCGAGAACCTACTTTAACATTCTAGACTATAGACACCTACTAGTTTTATATGCACACATACGCGTTCTATACATCATATTTTTTTGGTTAGTTTTTAAAAATATAAATTTCATAGTGAATCATATGAATTTCATTCTTGTTAGAAAATGTTCACAGTGAAAATGTTTTGCGGTGATTTATAGTGTACTCTATTAGTTTGGGAAACGTATAGAATATGAAAGGAGAATTTTCATTATAAATTATTTGCTATTTAAAATTCGACTGAGCTAGGAAATAATTCTTCTAACCGTAATAATAATATGGAGGCGGTGTGGTTGAATCTATCATTTTTTTTTCTAAGACATTCTTCCAAATTGTTGCAAAGAGATTTAGAAATAATTTAACAGATTCTGTTATTAAAAAATTATTACAAATAAAAATGTTTGTTAATATTTTTTGTTCTAAAGTTAAGTTTTTTTTCTCTCTATAATATGAATTATGAGATACGATCACTTAAAGTATATTTTTCATGTGGTTTCATATGATATCTTATTTAGAATAATGCAAATAATTATAATGACATTCTCTGTATTAGTTACGTAAAATATTTCATTATAAATTCATAACATAGAATTTTAAAACCACAAAATATTAATTCGATTATAGATCGTCATTAACAGACGCTGTTGGTAAATAGGTTGTGGTTTAGAGGGCGCCAACTAATAAACATTATTACTTTTACTTTTATGGTGAAATATTTTTGAAAATAGTGCAATTTAAAAAAAAAAATATTTAATAACAAACATTTCGGGAATTTTAAAATAGAAGGTGTAGTAAAAGGAAATCCATTATTTTTACATTAAATTGAAGGTTTTATTTAGCACAGATAGAATAAAACGATTTAGGTCAAATATGCACCGTTTTGTTCGATAACTTGTTGCCATTTTGGAGGTAATTTCATAATGCCTCTCTCATAGAAACCCTCGTCCTTATTGGCAAAAAACTGGGACAGTCGATTTTCACAATCTTCTCTTGAGGCGAATTTTTCACCTGCAAAATCATTCGTCATAGACAGGAAGAGGTGGTAATCACTTGGTGCCAGGTCCGGACTATAAGGTGGATGCATAAGAACATCCCAACCAAGGTCCCGGAACTTCTGACGAGTCACTATCGATGTATGCGGCCTGGCGTTGTCCTGATGGAACACAATTCCTCTCCTATTGGCCAAAGCTGGCCGCTTCTGGGCGATTGCTTCTTTCAGACGGTCCAATTGTTGACAGTATAGATCCGAATTAAGAGTTCGGCCGTAGGGGAGCAGCTCATAGTAGATGATTCCCTGCCAGTCCCACCAAACACACAGCAAAACCTTCCTGGCTGTCAATCCTGGCTTTACCACCGTTTGCGCCGGGTGACCGCGATTTGACCACGACCGTTGTTGCTTGACGTTGTCGTAAGTGACCCACTTTTCATCACCAGTAACCATCCGCTTCAGAAATGGATCCATGCAGCGATTCGCATATTGTTGCGATTCAGCAGCGATTCGCAGATGGAAATGCGGTCCATGAGGTTTTTTTTGCGATAACTCGTGTGGCACCCATACATCGAGCTTCTTTTTGTATCCAGCCTTATTTAAGTGGTTCCAAACGGTTTTTTGTGCAATGTTTAGCTCCTGGGCAATCGAAACAGTGCTTACGTGACGGTCGGACTCGACGATTTTCATTATTTTATCGACATTTTCGACAATTGGCCTTCCAGAGCGTGGTGCATCTTTGATATCAAAATTACCGGAACGGAATCGACGAAACCAAAATTGCGCGTGATTGGCTGTTACAGTATCAGGACCATAAACACTATTCACATTTTCAGCTGCCTGGCTTGCGTTTGCGCCTTAATCGAAGAAAAACTGTAAAATATGGCGTATTTTCTCTTTGTTGATGTCCATCTTTGACGCGTGCTAAAAAAATACTGAGTCAAATAATCACAAAACTGTATGAGAAGCTTTTTTAGTACGAAATCTTATCTTTCTAACGCCATCAAGTGCAACCCGATCGCACTCTTAAAACGGGAAATACAGACTCCTAAAGCCATCTATTGGCAAAATAATGGATTACTTTTTACTACAAAAAAAAGTATGTGAAAAAATTTATTAATATTGAAAAAATATTAGGTTTTGCCCAGAAATTATTATCAAAAAATAGAACTCAATTTTTTTTATTATTATTTTTTTTGTAATTTTTTTTTGAGCAATATTTTTTGAGAATTATATTCTGTGAGGAATATTTTATAGCAATATTTTTTAGCAGTATTTTTTGAATAATATTTTCTGAGCCACATTTTTTGATTTATATTTTTTGAGTAATATTTTGTGAGCAATAAATTTTGTACAATATTTTTTGGGCAATACTTTTTGAACAATATTTTCTGTGTGGTTTTTTAGGGCAACATTTTTTAAGAACTCTTACGAGCAATATTTTTTGAGCAATATTTTTGGAATAATATTTTCCGACCAATATTTTTTCGGACATTTTTTGGAAAATATTAGCCGTATAATATTTTTTGAGTTATATTCTGTGAGGAATATTTTATAGGAACATTTTTTAGCAGTATTTTTGAATAATATTTTCTGAACCACACTTTTTGATTAATGTTTTTTGAGTAATATTTTTTGATAACATTTTCCGGGCAATATCTTTTGAGCATTTTTCGAGCAATTTTTTTAATGATTATTTTTTTTGAGCGATATTTTTTCAGAATTTTCTGAGCAATATTTTTTGGGTACTATTTTTTGAGAATTTTCTAAGCGATATTTTTTGAAAAATATTTTTAGAACAAATTTTTTTCAGTAAGATTTCTTGGAAAAAATATTTTGAGCAATATTTTTTAAATATATATTTAAGTATTATTTATTGAGCAATATTTTTTGAGCAATAATTTTTGTACAATAATTTTTGTACAATAATTTTTGGCCAATATTTTTTGAGCAATATTTTCTGAGTTTGATTTTAAAGAATATTTCTGATCATCATTTTTTAAGAATTCTAACAAACAATATTTTGTGAGCAATATCTTAGGACATTTTCCGATTAATATTTTTTGAGTTATATTTTTGAGCAATATTCTGTGAGCACTATTTTTTAGCAATAGTCTTGGGGCAATGTTTTTTGAGCAATACTTTTGGAGTAATATTTTTTGAGTAAGATATCTAAATTTTGATCAAAATTTTTGGAAAATATTTTTTGAGAAATCTTTATTGAGGAATAATTTCTGAATTAACTTTTTTGAGTAATATTTTTTTGGAAAAAATAATTTTTAACAAATAATTTTGAGCAATATTTTCTGAGTTTTGTTTTTTAAAAATATTTCTGCGAAACATTATTTAAGCATTAAATGTTTTTTGAATAATATTTTCAAAGCAATATTTTTTGGAAAATATTTTCCGAACAATATTTTTTGAGTGATTGTTCGGAAAATATTTTCCAAAAAATGTTTTTCAAAAAAAACGAGCAATGTTTTTGGAATAATATTTTCAAAGCAATATTTTTTGGAAAATATTTTCCGAACAATATTTTTTGAGTGATATTTTGAGCAATATTCTGTGGTTAATATTTTTTATTAGAAATCGTTTTGGAGCAATCTTTTTGAGCAATACATTTGAAGTAATATTTGTTGCCATATATTTTTTGAGTGAAATATCTTAGACAATGTTTTTTAGCAAAGTGATTAAAATTTTTTAAGTAATATTTTGTAGGTTATAATTTTGATCAACATTTTTGGAAAATATTTTTTGAGATATCTTTATTGAGCATTAATTTCTGAGTAACCTTTTTTTGGGTAATATTTTTTGGACAACATTTTTCGATCGATATTTTATGAGTAATTGAGTTATATTTTTTGTATAGTATTTTTGGCAATCAATTTATTTTTATATAACACTCAAAATTTGATTACAAATAAAAAAATTTAAGTGCATTTTATTTAACTATACTTTCCAAAGCCCTTTTAATTTAAAAAATAATTTTCACGTACTTCAATTTGGGATAATTCCATTTGAAAATTATAATATTTCCACCACGAGTACACAAGCCTCGGAGTTTTTCAATAATATTTAATTGAATCCATGCATTTAATTCACCAATACCAGCGTATTGGTATGAGCATCAGAGTCTCTAATTAATATATGCAACTATAAAAAAAACACTCTTCTATGTAATTAATTTTTTGCATTTCAATCAAATCAAATTTATCAACAAATATTCCTACTGTCAATATATTATTTTTAAAAAAAACCTGCATTATGAGAAGATTTCATTAACATATTTGACTGTATTTTAATAACCACTTTAGCAAAAATTAAATGAAATTCTTCATTTCCGCAACTGATAATTATCCAAAAGAGAATATTTATAATTATTAGTTATTTTCTCAATATATCATCCAATAAATAATACTCACGCAAATTTCATATCCAACATTTTTAAGCTTACCTGTAAAAAAAATAAGAAAAATTATTATTATTTATTGTAATTAAAAGTTGAAAGTTTTGTCAAGTAATAATTAAATATATTTTTACCTCATTAAATACAATTAATAAATAGGAGAAAGCTTTATTATCAGAACCTATGTTTGTTGGGTTTTTCTTCTTTTATTCTTTCTTTGTAAAAATGATAATTTGCTCCAAAAAATTCCAATTTCAGCATAACTTGTCCTCATCAATCATACCTTTCTTATTATCCTATTCAAAAGAGTATTCAAACGATTTTTGTCTGAATACACAGTAATTGATATGGATGCCTAATGGCACCCACCCCTTATGCCTAATGGAATACCTTGAATACAAATATTCAATCAAAATTATGAAAATCTCAATTTTACAGAATGTTGCTGGTCTTGAAAATGATATTGAGAAAAATCCCCCATGTTTGTGCAAATGGGAATAAATATGTGGTTGGAAATAATGCCCTTTGTGACAAAATATTATGCTCATCCCAAAAAAATATGACAGTCATAATTTTAAAAATCATCTACTCATCTATTCAGATTTCCGAATGTTCAAGCTGTATTCGAAAATAATTTATGTAACCTATCAAAACATAAACATCACAATAATCGTTAGTATCATCAACATCGCCACTATCATAGCTCGGTCTCACTATCACAGTAGAGATAAGAACATTTGTAACTAACCAATACGTATACGAGTACGACAAGTAATAAAAGGGCTTCTCTTCTTTTTGATACTATAAATAAGATTATTTGGTAAACAAGCGATGACTTACAAATCCTGATATTGTCAGTGCTTAATGGATTCTGAATTGAAATTATTTCTGCTATTAAAGTGGAGAAATACGACCACAAATTTTATCGCAACGTTGATAAGCTGCACCCTTTCGTAATCCCCATTAAGGTTACAATTATCAGTGCACCTTTAACCCTTTTCAATGAAATATGTTCCAATCAATATTCTCTTAGATTGAGTAAAATTACAATACATAAAGTGTACAAATTTATGGTGTCAATATAATTATTTATTTGACCGAAATTGATTACTTAATAATTAATAATACATAATTTCTGGAATTTATTTTGGAATATTTCTGTTCTCAGGAAATTGTCTAGAATAAAAAAAATTTTGAAGAGTACTTGAAAGGGAGAAAAGGTTTTTATTTAATAAAATTTTAAACCAAAATTGATCTAATCTCAATAAAAACATTTTTTTTAGATTCTAAATCCATTTTTTTTTAATATTTCATTTACAGCCTTTTAGGCGTAAAAAAAAGCGGATAATTCATTTTCTGTTTCAGAAAGAAAAGTATCGTTATTTGACATCTGTCAAACATCAATGTCAATTAAGATAACGTATGTTTAGTTCATAGTTTGCCATTTTACATTATAGATTGCCTAACCCCTAACAAATAAACTGATTGGGTACTGAACCAACTAGCTTTTGATGCTCACTTTTCGAGCAAATTATCTTCAGCGATGAGACTCACTTCTTGCTGGGTTAATACATCAATAAGCTAAATTATTATATATATAGGGCTCTGAAAACCCACAAGAGACATAGTAAAGCCGAAAATATAACTGTCTGGAGTGCAATTTTTTTTGTAGTTGTGTCATTGGCCGACATTTTTTTGAAAATAAATTAGAAAATGTTAAAATCGTTAATTCTGAGTGCTATGGCCTTATGATAACTGAGTTTTTTTTGGCCTAACCTTATAGATTTTAATGTGGACCGTATGTGATTACATTCAAACGATACCACACAACCTATATTATATGACAAATTATTGCTTTTTTGAGCGTAAAGTTCCAAAAAACATTTTTACACAGACAATATCTAAACTTTAAAGCATTTTAAAACCAACATTCGGCAAGTAATTACATCAAAAGGATTGAGTCCTGTAAGAAGTCTCATGAAGGACATTTCAATTATTTTATATTCCATGTGTAATGGCAGGGTCCAATTAACATATTTAAATATTTTTTTTTAACAAAATCTCAATAAAAACTATATTTTATTTAAACTTATTTTGCAAATCCCAAATTGGATAATCCATTAGCAATATCAAAAGATGTCGATAGTGCAGTTTTCGAAGATTCTAACTTGTGAAAGGAATTCGCCTTTTTTAAAAAGGACAAGAATTTTTTAAAAATAATTTTTAAATATTTTAATTTGTTTTTAAATAGTATTTTTTGTTCTTATGTCGTCAGAGTTTAGAGCATTTATTATTAGTCGAATTTAAGACAGAAATGTGCAAAAAAGTAATCAAAAATTACTTTTTTAAAAAAAAATGAGTCCTGCGAAAAGGCTCGTGACGGCCATTTAAATGATTTTACATTTTGTTTATATAATATCAAGATATATAGTAAGCCAAAAAAATAAATTATAATTTTCATAGAAATCTGCATTTTAAGTATATTTTATGTAAATTTACTTTCTGAAGCACGTGCTGGATAAATTTTTCGTATACTTTAGAGAAACAATAAAATATTATTTTGAAACCAAGTAAAATATTCAATACGAACAACTAGTATCCAATTTGTGTTAGTTTCCTAATTTAAAAATGATATTATTTATTTTTTCGTAGTTTTCTAAAATTATTCAATTAAAGAAAACAAACAGTTTCATTTCCCATCAGTCGCTATTTAAAGTTCTATTAAATGCGAAAGAAAAATTCAAAAAATTGAATATTTCTAGCTGTGCAAAATTGCACAAAAACAAATAAAATTAATTTTATAGAACAGAATATTGCCAATTAGATTGTATTTAACCACGTAATCTGCATTTGAATTTATTTGCACGCTAATTGAAATTTCTCAATTACTTTGCCAGGCAATCATTTAAAATGTAAACGTTTACACATAAACTATTACGTTTTATGATGACATTTTCATCAAATTAAGTCACTGTTAATATCGGTCGATAGATACAAATCTACTTTTGCGCCATCTATGGTATTTTGTAAAAACAAAAAAGTATCAACGCAACTCGTAATATTGATGGTTGGCTAAATGATCAATTTTTTTTTCGCTGATACTTTTTATATTATTAATTTTCTTTGGATTAAATTGTATAAAGTCCAAAAAGGACTTTTCAGCATCATGTACAGTCAGAAAGAAGTTGCAAGGAAACATGACAAAATACTTTGAAAGAAAATATAAATTAGGTAAAAGTTACGATGGAAAATTTGTGACATCAAACAAGTACGAACGACATGGTTTCACTCTTTTGATCTTAAAAGAAAGAAAAAACATCCCTTTTATGCTGAACATCCCTCTTGACCTAAACTACTACCTCTTAGACTTGGCAGATTACAAAGGCAATTTTCCTATTGACATTCTTCGTGAAGCCATCGAATATTTTCTTTATTGATCGATTAGCTTCTTGGTTTTGTTATTAAATTATTTATAAATGGGTTATATTGGAATATAAAGGAAACACAAAATAAAATAACTATTTGTGAATAGTTTTTCCAGATACCTGCCCATTTTTAAACATTCATTTTGCATGACACCATCTCACAACTTTGATTTCCTTTTATTATTATATTTTCCTAAAAAGCTTCTTGAAAATTTCATTTATCGGTCAAATTTATTTTTCTATTACAATATTTTTTTTTTTTGCTTTATCAATACTACTTGACTTGGTTTCAATGGTGGTAATTTTTAAATTGCTTTTGTAACTACTTTTTTTCCTCCCTACTTTAGAATATTTTTCCATACTTTACCATTAAATTGTTTTAATATAGAAAAATATGCACTTTGAATGTATCTGAAACGTGTTTTTATTCTTTTATGTAAAATAGAAAACCCTTAAAAATGTAGAAAAGTTGTAAAAATAAAAAAAAAACTATTAAGCACAGTGTAAACTTATTAGTTACAATAAAAGGAATGTTAAAGTTCTTTTAACTTCGTCGTCCTGGAATGGTCTTCGATATATAAGTTTTTAAATAATTCTTTTAAAGTTTATTGATTCAAATTTATTTTTTATTAAAACTAACATATATATCTGAGTATTTATATTATCTGGGCAGTATAGGGCAAATTGTTTTATTGAAGAGTAAAATTTAAAAGGTTATCCATCTTGCATTTTTGAAAGTAAAATTAAATAAAATATATTTATTATTCAGATTTTTATAAAATTTATATATAAATTTTATTATATTACTTGGACGTTGCTATTATACGTGAAATAAAACTTTTAGTACTTTTAAATGTACGCCAAAAAAAAATTAAAATTTTCTCAAAAATAAGAATGTTCACTAACTGCATTATCGACACTACTTTTTGATAATAATAAAGATTTTGTGACATGGAAAATTAAATTTAATAAAACAAACTTAAGAATTAGATTTTGATTTTATTTCCTTTTTTTACGCGAACGTAATAATTCTGTCACGAGACTTTTTACAGGACTTGGTCCTTTTTCAGATAATTTTTAATATTTTTTTCGCATATTTCGAGCTGTAATTTTAAAAAGAGTCCAACTGCATCAAATCGCACGATCTCGGAGGCCAGTCGCCATTATTAAACCTCAAAATTAAATGGACTGGTCACTTTCCTCCAAAAAAAAAAATACAAAATTATGTTGTGTACTTTTTGCGTTGTTTTATTCAAACCATACATGGTCTAGATTGTAATCTTCAACTTTAGGTTAAAAAAAAAATTGACTGTAACAATATCTCCTTCTCCGTTTTCGAACAAATGCACACCAGGCAGTCACTTTTCGCTGATATAATAACTTTTCTGCAGTCTCCTGTGGGGTTTAATAATCCTACAGACGATAATTTTGCTGATTGATATACGAGATCTGTTCAAAAAATATCGAATTTTGTGTTTTTTTTTCAAAAATTATTTATAAATATCTATTTTGTCCCCTTCAAAGTAATCCCCACCAGATATTCACTTGTGCCAACGTTTTTTCCAATCCTCCAAGCATTTCAAAAAATCATTTTTTGTGGTCTTGTTCAGCTTCTCCTCCGATGCCGTCTTTATCTCCTCAATCGTAGCGTAGCATCGTCCTTTCATGGGGCTCTTCATTTTAGGGAACAAGAAAAAGTCACAGGGGGCCACAGATCTGGAAATACGGTGGTTGCGGCACTGTTAGTGTGTTGTTTTTGGCCAAAAATGGCAAAAATCCTGGCGTTTCTGGCGGATTGCTTCACGCAACTTGCGCATAACTCACAGGTAATATTCCTTATTGAACGTTATACCCTGTGGCAAGAACTAATAAGGCACTACGCCCCTGCAATCGAAGAAAACTGTAAACAAAACCTTAACATTCGACCGAATTTGGCGCGCTGTCATAACTATAAACCCATGACTCGTCACCAGCTATGACCCTGTGGAGTATATTTGGGTCGTCGCGGACAGAGTCCAACAGCTCGTTTCCTTAGCAATGTTAATGCGATGCTGTTTTTGGTTGAAATTGAGCTAAAATCGAAGACGAGCCAAAACACGTGCAATCAAAGCAGCTGTCATAAATTAACTGAACATTCAAAATGGACGAACTTGTCGGCATAAGTGAAAGACATGAGTACCAACATAACGCCACAAAAAAAATCGAAAATCGAATACCATATACGTAGCCCGCGGAAATTCAAAATTCTCGATACTTTCTGAACAGACCTCGTATTCATCAAACGAGAAATGATGCTCATCCCTGAAAAAAATATTCGCAAAACGTGGCCACGTGTTCTAGGAAGTTTACACTTCGTAGAAATTTTTTATTATTTTTAAGGATAATTTAGTTACTTTTATGCAAAATTGCAAATATTACTCGTAAGCTCAACAAATGCCACTTTGTTATTATATATTTTTGACAGCTGTCAAATGACAGCACTATACTTTCCGAACTACAAAATGGGCAATATATGAACAGTATTTTTTACCACAGCGGAATTATATCTAAAGTATTACTAACAATCGGTAGTTTTTCGATCTATATTGGAAAATGGCCAACACTTACCTAAATAAAAACCACTTTGTTAATATATGTTTTTGACAGCTGTCAAATTACAGTACTTTTTTTCCGAACCCCCAAACCGGATAACGCGTTAACACGTTAGTATTCTTAATATAAAATTGAAATATAGAGATTTTTTTTTGTATTAAATATTAGTAAAAATTAAAATAAATTCTATGGAATAATTGTTGATAGAATGAATTTCAATAAGAAAATAGAATCCTTATTAAGGAATTTTTATACATTAATAGTCAATATAATCCAAATTTTTATACTTGAAAAGTATAATTTTTTTTTGGTTTTTCCAAGCGTTTTATTGGTCACCATATAATATTTTATACAAAATCAATTTTAGTAAATCTTAAGCAATTAATTAATAATTAATTAAAGTTTACAAAACCCAACTAAAAGAAGAAAAATTTAGGAATTTTATTATTAAGATACTGCTAAGTGGACAATTAAAATTTTCATTCTACTCATCATGATTTGATGGTTAAAAAAAATTTTTTTTTTTTAATAAATTATTTACTTGAAATCCTTTTCTAAAAAGGAAAAAATATACATCTCCTTTGAATAAATCAACGTTTGCTTTTCTAAAGTTCAAAGTCGTAAAATCGTTTAATGAGAAAAATCATTAATGTTTCACATGTAATTCTGTATTTTAAGTCTAAACCATATCCATTAAAGGATATACGGTTTTGAGTTAAAATACAAAATGTATAAAGTAAGGGGAATAAATTTGCATCTTTATACATAAACCATGTACATGAAATCCATTAGACATTCTAGGATGAAAATCCGCAATGAAATTTAATTTGCATGCTGGCAGAATACTCGTACCTTGACAACCTGCATTCAATAATTTTTTAACGATAGCTACCGTTCCATTCATACGGAATATATCAACTATTTTATCCTTTCAATTTGATTTAGTATAAAAAAAATAAATTCAAAAAGTATTTCATCTCCAATATGCTTTTGAAAGTATGATTTATGCATGCTTCGTAAAAAACTTATATAAAAACAAAAATTTATAAAAAAAAAAAAATAGTTAAAATGTAGTATTGCACAAAAAAAAGGGAAATCTTTTTATATGTAAAGAAAGGAAAATCTGCAAAAGGAAAATATCTTTTCATGACAGCTCCGCATCATAAATGGCAATACCTTAGCAGCAGTTGACGCCTTTCATAGAAAATTTCCTTGAATGTCAATTCACTTTGAAGAGTTCCTCCTGGTAAAAGTACATGTTGTATGTTAGTACAACATACAATGTTTCATGTTCACCATTAATGTATGTTTATTGCGCTTTTCTATTGAGGGAAAAAAATCATATTCTTTTACTCTTTCCATCCTTAAAACCACAACAGCACAAATGTTGTTAGTCTAAACCATAAGTTTTGTAGCTCGTCATGTAAACGAGGTAAATTATAAGACAACAGCTAAAATGTGACTAAAACCGCTCAAATGGATTTTCTACAATTTTCCCTTTCAAACCCTTTCCATTTATTTCTCATATTTTCCCTTCTATGATGTCATTATTCAAGCTTCTTTCATATTTCCATAATTATATTCCAACCGAAAGAGAACTTTTCTATTTGGATTAGTATCGTTCTCGTCATAATAAAGCCTGATATTCATTTGAAAGTATCTTTTACTGTATTTAATACATTCTTATGTTTAAGATATTATTATTTTTTTTTAAATTTTAACAATTAAATAATTTTGTACAATTAAAATAAATATGCAAAAAAAAAAAAATATTTAAAGATGCCGCTTTAGTGTTTGTGGAAACTGTTCAAAAAATCATATCTCAGAATAAATGTTGCAAAATTAAATGGAAATATTTACCAATTATTAAATTATTGTGAAAAAGATATTATGCAGGGGATAGTTTTTAAATGAAAATAAAAAATAAACCATCCTCAATTACACAGGGTGGTAGAGGTATTGCAGTTCCTCATAGATTATGCTCATTAATTTCTAGTAAACGATTATCCAATTAGCGCTTTGGAAAGTAAACCTAACTGAAAAACACTTAAGATTCAGATTTCGGTGAAATTTTTATTGCATTATACTGCATAAATCTTGCCATTAAAACCTAATTTGAATAGTTGCCACGTGACTTCTTGCAGGACTTGGTCGTTTTTTATATAATTTTTGATAACTTTTTTGCACATTCAGCAATGTAATTCGGTCATTACTTGTCAGATTTTTGTTAGTTTTTAAATGGTCTAAAGTTTAAGGATTATTTGGATAAACGTGATTTTTTTACATAGCTCTATAATTAATATTAATAAAAATTAAAAAACTGCTATTAAATTTAGGGACTGTTTGCATCGCACAATTTTGGAGATCAATTGACCTCATTTGTGGTATTTATTCTATACATAATATAAAATGGCAAATATTCAGCTAAAAAAAATATTTCCTTGAATGACATATATTTGCCAGTTGTTAAATGAATACTCCGTTATTTAGAGTTTTTAAACAGTGCCATCTATGAGCAATGTTTTGAAACTAATAAATTTTGTGATTTTCTTTTAAATCTTGCAACTTTTTATTAATCACCAGTGCTAAAATAAATCAAAACATATTTTGGAGTGTGCATGTTTTATAGACTATTTGTTTTATTTTATATTTAAAGATGTTCATAAATAGTGTAATAGATCTTAAAATAAATAAAAATAAATATTAAATATACTATACTAAATGTATAAGCTTAAATCCGCTGTTTTTTAGTCAAAAAAACATGTTTTTTCATAGAAAGCAAAAACAATATTATTCAAATTACTTGCCCACGCTAGCTACACATTTTTCTCATCTCTCGGGGAATTTGTGGATATCACGCTAAAAAAAATCCTTATCTTTTGAGGCGAACCACTCATCAAGCCATTTTCGAACGTCTTCGTAAGAATCGAAATGTTCCTCAGCGAGTGCGTGACCCATCGACGAAAACAGGTGGTAGTCGGAAGGGGCCAGGTCTGGTGCGGAGTGGGGTAGCACCTCCCAGTTGAGTGTCTCCAAATAGTTTAGGACCACTTTTGATGTGTGCGATGGTGCGTTCTCGTGGAGGAAAATTAGCTTGTCATGTCTTTGTTGATAATCCGTCGTTTTTTCACGCAGAGCACGGTGCAATTTGATCAGTTGTTGGTGGTAACAGTGGGCATTGACAATTTCACCAGGTTTCAACATCTCATAGTAGACGATACTCTGCTGATCCCACCAAACGCACACCATCGTCTTCCGTCCGAAGCGATTTGGTCTTGGGGAAGATGTTGATGGTTGGCCGGGATCTACCCACGATTTCTTTCGCCTGTTATAATCCGATGCAGGAACGACTTTCTTTTTTGTCTGGGGAGCAGGATTTCCCATGTGTTTTGGCGTCGCTCCATCTGCCTATCGTTCAATTCATGCGGCGCCCATTTTCCGATCTTTTCAATCTTCCCCATGGCACGCAGACGCATGGAAATGGCTGGTTGAGTAACACCCAATTGCTCCGCGAGTATTTTTTGCGATTGGATATCGTCTTCGTCCAAAAGAGTCTGCAATTGATGGTCCTTAACCTTCCCAAACCGATTTTCACGCTTCTTGTCCCACAAGTCAAAATTGCCATCTTTGAAACGACCATAGGCCTCAATAAGCATTCGATGCGATTCGGCAGCCAATTTCTTCAAATTGAACAGAAAAGCAGAGCTTTTGATAGACATGATTATCAAAGGAAAAATATATGTTGTTGTACGAAATTGCTGACAATGTGCACTGATTAATGTTGACAGATGTCAAACGCTCACTCACGTCATCTATAACTAAACAGCGGATTTAAGCTTATACCCCTAGTACATCAAAAGTTTTTCAATTAAAATTAAAATTTATTACATAAATTATCTTGTTTTATTCTAGATAAATATTTATGAAAATTTGCTGTTGTTGAATGTTGATGTTTTATGCTTAAATAATATTTTTGATAGCAAATAAATACTAAACAAAAAACTCAATTTAAATAATTTAAAGAATAAAATCAAGAAATTGTAAAGTAATGGAAATTATTAAAATAAACTAAAACAAAGATTATTAATAATGGTTGACTTAAGTTTTGAATATAATTTTTAATCCTTGGAAAAATGTTTATACATTTTATCACCGAAGATGGGGCACATTTTACGAAAATCTCATATCCGGATGTGGGTGGTAAGTGATGTCTGTATGTATCCACATGTACATGATCATTGTTGATGATGATGATGATGATGATGATGATGATAATAATAATAATAATGATGATGATTCTCCTGCTGTTGCTGATGATGATGATAATGGTGGTTTTTGTATTTATCGCTTAAACTTAAATTAAAATTACGATCGAGAACATAAAGAAAGACTAGAAATTAAGTAAATCGTAAAATTACTCTCCTTTCTTAAATTTATTTTCTTTTATTTAATGATGATGTTCATGAGGCAGAATTATATTCACATTCACAGTTGTTTTATTGGTAAAATTTTATATAAATAGTTATAGTATAGTATTCGTAGCCTGGTAGTAATATTGTTAAGAACCAACATAATTACAATGCGGTGTGTTGGATGTTGATTTAAAAAACGATCAATCACAGCTAAAAATAGGAATTTTAAATCGTCTTGTTTAAAGAAACCAGAAATTTACATATTCAGTTCTGTTAGAGTGGAGGAACACTTTTAATTTGGGATTTAGCCGAATAAATTGAAATGCAATGCTGTCGTCATCATCATCATTATCATCATCACTATCACAATCATCATTTTTATCCATTTTAATCCTTGTCCAGAATATCTTAACTAGAAAGTGTGTGCGCTCATATAGGCCATTGAACTGAAAGAAAGCTTATTTCGAATTAAATTTTAATCAAAAATATTTGAGAAGTTTTTCGAATTTTCTCTAACAGAAGATTAACTGACTAAATTCCCTATTTTTTATGGCAAATCAATATTATTGTTCTACTTATTGATTATGGGTGAATTCTACTAAAATTTACTCATAGTGAATAAGTAAATAATAATATTTATTAGCCATAAATAAAACTTGTCTGACCTCAAGCACTATTTACTTCTAAAATCCACTTTTAATTTCTCTTTTCTATTCAAATTCAATGTAAATCAATTATTCACGTGTGCGTTACGTGTATTATTTAGGAGTATCCATTTCGTGGTTGGTAAAGTTTACAGACATGTTATTTGACAGCTGTCAAGGAAATATGTCATCCAAAATGGTATTTGTTTAGTTTATAGTTTGGCATTTTATAATATTGATCGTATAACTCTCGATTAATAGCAATAATTTGGTTGTAATCATTTTGTTATAAATAAAACACTGTAAGTACAGTGACATGTCATTTCACAGCTGTCAATTATAGCGTCTTTTAAGACTACACTTGTTTAGCAAGAAATTTGCCATTTTGCATTATGAATTATTTAACCTTAAGGAAACGGCTGGTTGGGTACTGGAACAGGCTTTAATTGCTAATTTTTCGAAAAAAACTAAAATTTCCATATATGAGGCTCTGAAAACCCGCAACTGATTTTGAAAAAGTGATTGTATCCCCGAAAAATAATTTTTGACTGTGCATTTTTGTCTGAAGGGGTCATAGGCACATATTTCTTTGAAAATGAAAACCGAGAGACCCTTATTGTCAATTTTGCTCCCTATGACCATACTCGTATGATATCGTAACCGATTTTTTTCTCGACCAGAACTTGAAGCTTTTAACCTAAACCATATATGCGGCACCACAAGCAACACAATACAAAGTTTTTATTTTGGAATTTAGGGATGTCAATTTGATCTAAGGATGGTGCGATTTAACGCCGTTGGATTTGTTTTTATAACATTACGCAAATGATCGCATAAGCGCAGATTTAATATTTAAATTTTAGAGTATTTCAAAACTAACATTCATCAAGTAGTAGTCAAATTGCACCAAAATGTGCGAAAAACTCTAAAAAAATAACAGTATTTCAAAACGATCCAATTCTGCAGGAAGTCACGTGACAATCATTTCAATCTTACAATTTTGCTTGCATAATGACAAGGTCTTATTAATAGATTTTAATAAAAATTTTATTAAAATCTGAAATAAAATTCATATTTTATTTAACTTTATTTTCCAAAGCACATATTGGATAACTTTTCATCAATATCAAAAGGTGTTGATAATGCAGTTTTCGAAAATTCACATTTTTGGCCGATTTAATTTGTTTTAAAAAGGTTTTTAAAAGTTTTTTTTTTTTAATTTCATCGAAATCTGCCAACTATGTTCTACTTAACTTTATTTTCCGATGTACAAATTGTATAGGTTTTTATTACAGTATATTAGATAACATACATTCCACAATCAATAGATAGATTTTTATGTATTTTCTAAAAATGTTCTATACTTAGAGCCTTTAAAAATACAATAAGATATTTTTGAATACTCTTCTTCTTGCATATTTTAAATCTATTTAAAATTTTATAGTAAAAGAGAGGAACTTTAGGCACGATACGGTTGGAAAAAGCTAATTTTACTAAGGAACATTTTGTTTATAATTTAGTATATAATATTTTTTTTGAAAAATATTGTTATACTAATTAAAACAAAATGATTTTAGGCACGAAGAACAAGAATTTCGCTCAACTAGATTTGACATGCAATAATTTGGTTTTTTTCTTTTGAAAATTATTTCAACAAGCAAAAAATTGTACAAAATCCTATCTAACAACAGATAAGATTTGAAATTAAATTTAATAAAATTTCTCTAATATAATTAAATAAAATTTCACCTTATATATCAGTTAATTAGTTCTACCAACTTTAATTATTTAGAAAATGTTTCAATGCCATTGGAGCAGCAACTGAAATGGTTTTACCTTTACACGAATATGGAGACTTTACAGTACAGTACGTTGCGTACATTTCATTTACAATTAAATATAAGAGTATGTGACCTGAATTCCACTATATTTATGTATAGATATATTCGAACATTGGATATTTAGCACGCGTTCATTAATTAATTTTTTCTCTCTGTCAATGCATTAAATCATAATTTAAATTAATTTTTTGTTTTATTACAACTTTTATGAAGTAATAATATTAAAATATATTTCAGAAGAAGAAGAAAAAACTAAAACTAAACTAAACTTTTATCAATTAATAATAATTGTAAAAATTGTTAATGGAGAAAATTAGTACACTAGAAAAATGAAAGTCGAACACTTTTGATCGTAAATCTTATCGGTTAGTTAATTTTTTCTACCATTCAATAATGGAGCTTTTAAAATTGGCAATAAATTGAATAATATTAAAAGTTATTGTTAATTATGAATTATATTCATAATTAACAATAATTTATTAAAAAAAAAATAATTCTTTATTGTTAATTATGAATTCTTATTTTTAAAGTGCATTTTAATTAAACATTTACGTAAATAAAAATAAAATCAAATCAAGTTCTATCGTTATTAAAGGTGCGTATTTATTTGTTTATTTACATTGCATTGCATTGTTCTCTGTGTCTACTAACATACTCGAACAGAACATACGAGTATGATAATTTCTTATTCGAAAAGGTGTATGAACAGGTAATGTACGAGTGCATTATACTCATTGTAGCAAGTCATGTTGACGTATTAGGAAAGCGCTGACATAAATAAATTGTGTCAGCATTGTCAGACCAGTCGTACGCAACAAACAGCGCACCGTTAAGCACTCTCAGTCGTTCAAGTGCTCTAAAAAAGCCAACTAACGCAAGCAAGAGTAGGAGCAAAAGCAAAGTCACAGCAAGCAGCAAAAGCAGATGTAGTAAAACTGAAAGATGGCAATAAGCAGCAAATGGAACAGCAACAAAGCAGACGCGATGACCGTGACTCACAATCAGACAAGAGTTAAGCCAGGGACAGTGGCGCACATAAATGGAGGCGCATACATATATTATATAAATATGGTCCGACGAGATCGATTCGATGGACGAGAACAACTCAACAGCACATTTTCTACATTTATTTTCACCTTAAAATTTTCTTTTGTAATTTTTTTTTTTCGTTTCATTTTTACGAACATTGATTTTCTTTGTTTTAAAAAATAATTAATTTCTTATTTATTTAAGTGCAAAATATATATCTGCAACTCATTTTTCAAGGTATACCGCCTGCAAATAAATAATCAACTATGGTTATTGTCGAGTATTTTTCTTAAAAATATATATTTTGCCTCGTGTTAAAAAAAAATAAAATTCTGTGTATACAGGTTGGATACAAACAGAGCCTTTTTTTTAATAAATATATACTTCTATTAATAAATAAATGATTGTTTTGTCCTATTTTTATCAATAATTGTGGTTGCTTTTTTTGGAAATTTTTATTTTTTATTCTTTCATAATAATTATTGAAATACAAATAAAAAAAAATAATATTTGTACATACTTATTTTAAAATACAAATAAAAATAAATTCTACTTTTATGAGGCATTGTTTTCTAAAATAGGTTGACTATTGTTAATTAAAACTCATCACAATCAAAGAAAAAAACTACAATAATACTTTTTATTTATAAATTTTTAATTTTGCCTGCACACCTTACCATAACTTATTCAAATGCAAAAGCTCTCTAAGAAATTATGTAATTTTTTTATTAATTAGAGAAATGATAATTGTGACAAATAAATTTGATATAAAAAAGTAAGAAGTTTTAATAAACTGCATTACCGACACCACCTCTTGATATTAAAACGTATTATCCAATTTGTACTTTTAGAAATCAAGTTTAATTAAATAAAATTTTAAAAAATATCCAAAAAACTGCATTATCGACATCGTCTCATGTTGCTAAGGGGTTATTTCATTTTGTGCTTTGAAAAATCAACTTTAATTTTTATTTTTTTATTTATTTAGATATTTACAACTACAACATAGTAATAGCAAATTTTTGCAATAGTATTAATTAACTTGATAGGTTGTGGGGAGTAAACATCCAATGAAGTTCCTCGTGTTAGCGTGTGTTTCTGTTAAGTCGCAGTATTTTAGTAAGTCACGCGACCAGTGAAGCTTAAGTCTTCGATAGGTATTTCTAGGGAAGGAAATGGAGGATAGTTCTTGAACAAGAGGATTATTATGATTGAGGACACGGGAACGGAACTTTTTATAACGAGATACAGCCACATCAAAAACAAATGGGACTTTAAGATCACGATGAGTAACAGTATTGCGAACATAAAAGGGGGCATCGACAATTGTACGGAGTATTTTTGATTGAAGGGATTGGATTCGACGGGAATTAGAAGGCTTAGTAGATCCCCAGAGTTCTAGTCCGTATGTCATTATGGGTTTCAGTAAGGTATTATATAACAGAACTTTGCTGTCTATAGTAAGTTTGGAACGTTTGACTAGAAGTCGAAGTAGTTTTAGGTATCGTCTTTTAAGTTATTGTCTTTTAAGTCTTGTATGTGGGTTCCATATCAAGCGTTTGTCTAAGAACAGTCCTAGATACCGAGCTTCGGTGTGTTGAGGTATGGCACTGCCATTAAGGTATATGGGAGGGCATGTCTCACGACGGAGAGTAACTTTAATTAAATATAATTTTAATTCACAATTTGATAAAAGCATTTGCAAGAATATTCTCAAACCATAAACGCACTTAAATTGCAATATTTCGATGAAAAAAATTCAATTTTTGAATGAACTGCAAAACAAAGATCTTCCTGAAAACACAGATAGTCCAGATTTTAAAAAAAAATAAATAAATACTTTTTCAAAACAAATTAATTCATATAAAAATCTTTTAAAAAAATGCTATTTTCTAAACATGTGAATTGCTGTCAAAAATCTTCAAAAACTGCATTATCTACATCTCCTCATATTGATAAGGGGTTATCTCATTTTGTGCTTCGAAAAGTCAACTTTAATTAAATATAATTTTAATTCAGAATTTGATAAAAAAAACATTTTCAAGAATATTCCAGAACCATAAAACGTACTTAAATGCAATATTTCGATGCAATTTTTGAATGAACTGCAAAACAAAGATACTTCTGAAAACACAGATAGTCCAGATTTAGAAAAAAATACTTTTTCAAAAAAAATTAATTCATATAAAAATCTTTTAAGAAAAATGCGACTTTATAAAAATGTGAATTGCTGTCAAAAATTAGAATTTTCATATAACTGCATTATCGACATCTTCTCATTTTGATAAGTGATTATCCGATTTTGTGCTTTGATAAATCAAGTTAAATTAAATATAATTTTAATTCATATTTTCTTATCAAAATTACTTAAATATATTGTTTAAAATTTGCCATTATACATGGAATATTACAGCATTCAAATATTCGGTACGAAACTTCTCGATCTTTTTAGGGTAATTTTTTAAGATATTTTCACACATTTCGGGCATTACTTTATGTATATTTGTTGTTAAATACTCTTAATTTTAATGGAGGAATAGGCAAAAGATCGGTTTTACGGATTATCTCCGTAAAACCGATCTTTTGCCTATCCCTACATGGAAAAGTTCAACAGCATCAAATCATATAATCCTGGGGGTTAATTGACATTATCAAATTTCGAAATTACCTAGTACGCGAACTAATGCTTAAATTTGGCGGATTATGTAGCTTGTGGTACCGTTTTGCTGAAGCCTCATATGGTTTGGACTTCAATCTATAAGTTCAGGTTAAACGAAGTTGGTTATCAGAATTGATAATGCCTTCAGTATTTTGATAGAAATGCTGACCAAAATGCATACCAGACTGCAACTTTTTGCAGATACAATGGCTTGAAAGCTTTCAAAGCTTCATTTATGAAAATTTTGCTTATTGCGAGAAATTAGTCTGATCAATGAAGAAAATTCATTGCAAAATATAACTACGGAAAAATAACCATGATTTTAAGAAAGTTTTTGCAATTTTATCATATTGTTTGGTTAATATTATATAAAATGGCTAACCATATATTAACCAAATGCTTCTATGCAAGATTTCAAATGACATAGCTGTACTTTGCGAACCACAATATGGAAACTTTCAATATTCAAAAATATCTTCAATTAAGCACAAAATTTATAATAGAAGAAAAAATAAGTTTAATTTAAATTTTAATAAAAGTCAAAAAATTAGTAATTTTTCAACTCAATAGGAGGAACTTTAGGAATGAATTTTATAAAAAGAATTTACTTTTCAGTCATTTAAAGTACAACTTTTAGTAAAAATTACTTAAAAATAAAAAAGTTTAGAGGATACATCCTTGAACTTCTCTTATATTTTTGCAATTTTTTTTAACAAAAAATATTATCTTTAAGAGGTCGATTTTTTTTAAATTATTTTATAATCAGATTAAATAACTAAAAAAAAAAATAATTGCGAACAAACTCATAACATAGTCTCATAGGCAAATTTTTCTTTCCAATCTTTTTAAGTACGTAACAGAAAAACTTTCGCTTAAATCTGTCCAAATGAAAATATTTTTATTTATACTACGATTATATCCAACATAAACTTTGATTAATAATAAATGTTAACATAGAAATTTCTTTTATTTTTTTTCTAAGATTTTATTATTGTACAAATCAACAATGGAGAAAAAAAACAAAAATTGTTTTCTTACATTTCCCTTGCCATAACATAAACTAAGTATACATTTTTTTGTACGAACTCGTAAAATATTTAGAAAAAGTTTATATTATCTTCATTTAATTCTGCATAATATAGAATTGTTGTAGCCTTTGTTGATATGATAAAAACTTTAGATAGAAAAATATATGAAAAAGATTTACACATTAATAAGTAAAATCTCATCAAATAATTCAGATAGAATTTAAGCTTATTTGGGAATCAACATAACGAACACTTGCACAAATCATAATAATCAAATGTTAGCTAAGAACAAATATTTTCATGTTTTCCAATTCATATCGTTCGTTTTTGGATTTGATGAAGAAAGTTTAAGTAGATTTGCTCCTTTTATCATCCATCGTATCTATTTGACGGCTATTTTCTTCCTTCTAAAAGCTAGAGTTTCTTCTGATAAATTTTCCTATAAAAATATCCTTTTGTATACATATAAAAGCACATACTCGTATTCTCTTTCAAGATTACATAAGATTCATTTATGAAGATTTCACTTAAAATGAGCTCAACATAAAAGCAAAAATATATTAATAATATTTACTTTTAACTAAGATTAATTGTCGAAAAACGTCACAAATCTAATGAGCAATATTTGCCCAATGTCTAAAAATGAACAAATATAAAGCTATGTGACTATAGGCAATAAAAGGATATATACTCTTCAGTTTAGATATTTTTAGTAAAAGAAATATTTATTCTAACTAACTTTTTTTTTTGGTAATTAATTAAGTAACATTTTATAATATTTTAAAGCATTGGCAGAAAAATTTTATTTTCAGTTCAAAAAAGTTACTTAATTTTATTATACTAGTGCATAAGAACGTTAAAGTATTCTTAATGTTGCTTATATTACTATAGCAAACAGTCCTAATAATAGGCAGAGATTTAATGAAGAAAGTTTCAAAATACCATAATAATAAAAATAACAATAAAAAAATATATTCATAAAAGCTTCTTTCTTTATATTGAAAAATTTTATTCAATTTATTCAAGACAAATTATTTTAACAATTATTTTAAGGATAATGTTCAGAAAATTTTCCACAATATTAATTTTAAACAGTAAAATTGGAAAAATCTTTTTCCTACAATAAATTTTTCTTATTTTCTTTAAGAAATTATTTCTTTTTTTTAAATAATACTCATGGAATGTCCTCGAAATTTATATTTAATAATTTCGTATATACACGTGTGCATGCATAATTTATTTAAATTTAATACAATATAAAATTATTTTCGGTATATTTATTTTGTTTTGAAAAGGAAATTTTCCTTAGAAATTATACATTATTTACTGTAACATTATTAAAATATAATAAAGTAATTTAAATTTATAACGAATATATAAAAACTCAACGATAACTTTTATTAAAAAAAAACTTTCAAGATAATTTTCTATTGTACTTAATAATAAAATGTGTAAAATTACCTTTTATATAAAATGAAAATTATGACTAGAATATTTTAAAAATTTTAACATAGAAAAATATTAATTAAATTAATAATTTAGATGAAAGTAAAAAAAAGAAAAAGATTGTTATATTATTTATTGGTGATCTTAGGTAAAAAAAATTAAAAATTTTCCAGTCTGTATTATTTCAGAAATAAAAGATTATCCATTTCGACGTTCGAAAAGTACTTGTCTGTCAATTGATAGATGTCAGAAATAAATGTCAGTAAAATTAAAACTTCATTATTTAAACGTAACTGACATTTTAAATTATGAAATAATTCGTCCAGAGAATGCGCAAAAGATTGAACAAGATTTTCTACAGCGATAAGGGTCATTTTTGCGTCAATAAGTAAAATTACCTCATGTGGGCTTTGAAAACCCACAATTGACTATGGCGGAAACCGTTGTATCCGCAAAAAAAAGAATGTCTGATATGCATTTTGGTCTGAAAATGTCATTTGTCAATATTACCGTCAATTCTAACCACCTATAGCCATGTGATAACCAACTTTTTGTTTTACCTTAACTTGAAGATTTTAATCTGAATGAAATGTGGTTTAAATAAGATGGTGCCATAAGCCGCACGTGGGCGTATAATTTCGAGATTTTCTGATGTCAATTAGCCTTCAAGATCGTAGGATTTGACATTTCTGGACTTTTCCTTCCAAAAGGATACGGAAAAGATTGTACTTATGCAGATAGTCAGCAAACTTTAGAGTATTCAAAAACAATTACCGTTAAGTACAGGTCGAATTACAGCCCGAAATTTGCGAAAAAAAGTCAAAAGGATCGAAAAAATTCCAAAAACCATTTCATAAAAAGGGTTAAATTTTATGAAATGTTTTTGGAATCTGTGGAAAATGGCAAAATGCAAACAATATAATAAAATAGAAATTTTGTCGAAATCAGAATATTAAAAGTATTTTATTTAACTTTAGTTTCCGTACTTCATTTGGATAACCCTTAATTATTATCATTCGAACTTTTCGAAAAATTCAAAAAGTGCCTCATAAAGATCCAGGTTCCGCAAAAAGTCCTGTGGTAGGCATTTTAATGATGTTATATTGCATTCATAATAGCAAAGTACATCAATAAAAATAAACTTAAAAAAATTGACGAAATCTCGATTTTGAGCATGCTCCATTTAAATGTACTTTCCTAAGCACAAATTGGATAACACTTTACAATCGAATTCTTTTACCAGAATATTTTTGTATTGTAATATCTTCTCAAGATCCAGATTTAGACACTTAGTTTCAGTAGATGTAGACGACTACTATTTTACGAGTAAAATAAAACACACAAAAATAAACAGAAAATATATAAGAGAAATGATTTTAATTATCCATTTTTGTTTGGATGAAAATATCGATACCACCTGCTTCAATTAGATAAGAAGTACTTTGCAGTAAATTTTTGTTTTAAAAAATTAATAAAAATTATAACAATTTACGAGTTTATTTAATTATATACACGATGGTACTTTAGATGTATTAGATAAACCTGTACTCGTCGTATTAAATAATTTCTTAATGGAAATAAGATCAAATTATCGAAAAGTATCGTTTTTATTTGATAAGGAAAATTGATTATCCGCTTTGTTAATAAAACGCACTTGAACAGTAAATATAATAATACACTTTTCTAATGGTGACGACCACATCGATATAAAACAAATGATTGGAAATTAATTGATGGTAAAAGTACATATTCTTAACGATTTCTATCCTGTGTTTTGGTCGCAACGCTCCTTGACCAAATAAATACGAGTATGTATCCGAATGATTTTCTACCATCGATTAAGTGCAAACAAATCAATATAATCCCTGTTAATATTATTTTATTGTGTCCAATAGAAAAATCGATTAGTAATAATCAATGGAACAAATATGTACTCGTATTCTAGGGGATGAAAATCGCGATAATTAATCACAGACCAACATCAAGATATTGGAGTACTTTATATCTTCTCTATTATATGCGATGAAATCGTAAAAAAAAAAGATGAAATTGTTTTCCTTCCATTCTAGATTTAATTGGCAATCTATGTGACGTTTTAATGGAAAAGAAAATATTTATTTTAAGGTACGTTTATTATCATGGAATAAATTGGAAAAAAAAAAACGTTTCCTTGTATAAAATTTTTTATTAAATTTGTACTTTAGAAAGTAAAAATTAAAATGGAAAACATTTAAAATTCAGATTTCGTAAAAACTTTTTTTTTCTATTATATTGCTTGGACCATGTTTACGATTATGCAAAACATAGCAAGTATTGTAAATACTCGCTACGAGACTTCTTGCTGGACTCGATCTTTTCTGACTACTTTTTCGCACATTTTGGTCTGTAATACGACCTCAACTTAACGGATGTTGGTTTAAAAATGCTCTGAAAGTTGAAGTTTCAAACGACGTCAAATGGCACGATCTTGGAGACCGATTAGTATCCAAAATTTGTTATATTGTGTAGCTTGTGGCCCTGTTCTGTTAGGACCACATATATCCCAGGTTAAAATTTTTAAGTTTCGATCAATAAAATGTCGTTATCATACGGCTATAGTCCTCAGAATTAATGGTTCAAAGAAATATGGGCTAATGGCACGTTCAGAACAAAATTCTGAACGTTCTTCAGTTTACAATTTGCCCTTTTACAGTTTAGATCATATTTTACAATATAATCCAAGCCGTTAAATGGCAAAACTTTAAGTAAAATAAATTTGATTCCATATATAATATTTATGTTTGACAGCTGTCAAATAACAGCACCTTACTTTTTGAACTAAGAAATCGATGGATGGTATTTTCTAAAACAAACTTATTATATCCAAATTATTGCTATCTATTGGTGATTATACAATCGATATTATAAAATGGCAAAACGGTTTGTACACAAATGCTATTATGTTAATATGGTATATATGTTTGCCAGCTGTCAAATAACAGCGCCGTACTTTTTGAACTACAAAATGGATAAGCTATGGATCCCATTTTTTATAACTGTATGAGTATATCCCAA
Organism: Atherix ibis; assembly: GCA_958298945.1. Classification (NCBI taxonomy): domain Eukaryota; kingdom Metazoa; phylum Arthropoda; class Insecta; order Diptera; family Athericidae; genus Atherix; species Atherix ibis. The sequence continues at coordinate 94,850,222 of OY282607.1, read as the reverse complement.
CGTTATCTTAACAAATGCTACTCTATTAATATATATGTTTGACAGCTGTCAAATAACAGCGCTGTACTCTTCGAACTACAAAATAGATTTTGTATATTTATGACAGAGTGATTATTTTTAATTTATTGGTAATAATCTATAGCTATACATGACAAACCCTCAAAAACATAAGTGCCTCTTTAAATAACATATATCTTTGACAGCTGTCAAATAACAACGCCGTACTCTCTCAACTGCAAAATGAATAACCTACGAATGATATTTTCTATTATAATGAAAATATTGCTATAAATCGGTAGTTACAGGATTAATTTTATAAAATGCCAAACTCTTAACTAAAGAAATGGCTCTTTGTTAATATACTTGTTTGACAGCTGTCAAATAAACTGAACCATACTCTCAGAACTACAAAATGGATGAATGGTATTTTCTAAAAAAAAGTGATTATATCCCAATTATTCCTAATAATATGTAGTTATATGATCTAAATATTAAATGGAAAAGTCTAAACTAAACTGCATTAAATGACATATATCCTAGATAGCTTTCAAATGGCAGAACTATATTTTTCGAACCAAAAAAATTGGAAAATCCACGATGTATCGCAAAAACTTTTTAGTAAAATTCGCTAAAAAACCAAAAATAAACTCTTAGTTAATAAGATTTAAGTAAAAATTCCAAACGTTGCTTTTTGAATTTGTGTAAATCAAGTATTTTAACATATGTAAATAATTGAAGGAAATTTCAGTAGTTTGTTAGAAAAAAAAACCTCTTATATATGTATTTATTCTCACCCAATTCTATCATACATTTTACCGATACGTCAAGATTCGAACATTAACACCGATACGAAAAGATTCTAATCCAACATGAGAAGACGATGGATTTGATTCTAAATTCAAGATTCCAAACATGATGAAAGATGATAATCGGCCAACTGTACACAAACACATCGTGCAACACGAATTGAAGCTTTTCTTCAAGAGTGATTGAACTTTGGCAAACAAGTTTTTTTCACCTTCATTTTTTTTCGCCCGATTTCTTTGTTATCTGTTCAAAAATATTTTTATTTCTTTTTTTTTTCACCTGTAGTCGGTTTTTTTGGCACTATTTTTACTGCGAACAAATTGAACTTTAATTGAACTTAACGGAACTGTCATATATCGTCTCATTGATTAAAGAAAGTTAACCGCATATGTACATACATATGTGTACATTCATCTTTGTACCATTGCATAATATTTTCGGAAAAAAAAGATATTGTAAAGAAGAAAAAATAAATAGAAATCATCACATTATTTACAGGTGGCATCATACGGTAGAGAGGACAAGTCATCATTTGCCGTTTATTACAGTTTGTCTTCGCCAACACATTCCATAACTGAACAAGGCAATCGAAAGAAAAAAGCTTATGGAGAAATGTCAAAAGTTTTGCACTATAGACACTGTTACTATTATTAACCAAAAGAAGAAGAAGAAAAAACGACAGACTAACAAAGTAATTATAAATCTTTTAATCACTTGTCATTTATGTTTATTTTTGCGTTTTTTTTTTTTTTTTTAATTTTTTTTTGTTTCCATTCCAATAGTACTTGTTAATATAATTTCAAGTGTGGGTGGTTCTGTAACTTTTGCCACAATCGAATGATGCGTGTATCAAAAAATTTGTCCTTCAAAGCTTTCTTTTTCGCATCTGAGATGACTGTTTACAGTAGATGAAATTCCAAAGAAAAGAAAACAATTTATGAAAAAAAAGTTGTTAAGAGAAATACTGTCTTTACATAAAATTATTCAAACGTTTTATGTTCTCGTTTTTGCCCACTTTATGAATTATTCAAGATGGTACCAATGCCAAAAATGGCATATAAAGAGATTATTTTTTCCTAACACTTTTTCTTGGTCTATAAGAAAAAGATGAAATGTTTTATTAAAATGGAACCGTTTTTTTTTTTTTTTTGAAAATTTATAAAATGGTTGCTCCATTTTATAAAAGGACTTTTATAACAGTTTCAACATGAGATCAGTCTACAAATGCAAAAAAGGTTACTTTAGCCACACTGTCATGTTTACTATTTGTCTTAGTCGAATAGAATATAAAGAAAATTGTAACCATTTATTAGTATATCTTTTCGGTATGATTCTTCTTTTATTAGTATATCTTTTCCATCTTTAATTTTCTTTTGAATCAAAAAAAAAAAAAAAAAACCAGTAAAGTTTTAAAGGAAAAATTTCTACTATTACAAAAACCATCAAGAATAATTAAAAGTTTATTCTTTGACAATTATTTAAGATTAAATATTATTAGTTAACTATTATCATAAGCCATACATACTATACAGTTTTAAGTATGCACTTAATATTCTTTAAGAGCATTTATTCGATTCACTCGTTTTTAAGATACTTTTACTAAGTAAAGAAGAAAGATTACTAAGAAATTTCATTTGAATTTTTAATGATAATTTTTCTTATTCAGTGAATAGCATTTTTATTAATTACCCTTTCTTTAGTTATATTCTTTGCTCCTTCTTACTGTCCTCACACTTTTATATGTCGTTTTTTTTTTTAAGACAGAAAAGGTAAAAATATGTATTCATAATAAATTAAGGACTTTCAAACTTTAAAATTTATTAAAAATATTTGTATATGAGCTATGGTGGATATTTTTACTGTAAATTAAAGCGAATTCGATACCATTCGTCAAATTATGGATGAGTCTTTCGCATAAATCGAATTGAATCGGACCGATAACCTGAATGATTTTGTTCTCTAGCTCTGAAAGTGTTCTCAGTTTATTGGCATAGACCGTTGATTTAACGTAGCCACATAGAATAAAGTCTCAGGGCGTTAAATCGTACGATCTTGAGGACCAGTTGTCATCAGCATGACTCGAAATAACGCAACGTGGAAACTTCGTTTACATTAAGTTCCTTGTTTCAACTCCTATGTGGGCAAGTCGCATGGTTCTGTTAATATCCAAATCCCTATTGTCCAATTAAAGAAAAAGTTCCGATTTTTACTTGGATGCAAAGGAAGCTTCTGGAACTATTGTGGTTGCTTTTCATCTTGAATTTGACAATTTTTATTGTTAACATAGCCATTTAGGCAAACATCCAACAAACTGATTTTTTCACTAAATCTGATATATTATAAATTTTCACTATCTCGACGCATTTTAAAATCGTGTTTTTTTTCCATGATTAAATGGTGGCTATAGCACCTATTGAAAAGCCCCTTATTATACTGAAAAGGTGTAACAGAAAAGTAAAGAGACGGTTTTTTTTCCAAATATTTTATTTTATTTTTCCCTGTTGAAAGTAGTTCCCACTGTCCGTAGCGATGCTGGAAGGCTTTAACAATAATCACCTTAAGAGTATCGGTTACACCCGTTTAGATGTTTCGGCAGTAAACAAGATGACGTCTTTTTGATTTTGGGCAACTAAAAAAAAGTCACATGGTCTGAGAAGAAGTAAAACAGAGTAGAGGAGAAGTTGGGGGGAGGGGGGTTTGCCGCGAAATTATAGAAAAACCTTTATTAATGGAGATGACCATATATCAGAGTGCGTTTTCATGGCAGAGCATCCAAATCTCTGCAATGTCCGATCTTACGAGTAGAACCCTTTTTCTCTCATCAGCTTAAATGTTAATCGACGATCTAACCTCACAAGAGCTATCACTCGTTCCACATTTTTGTCAGTTTTCCATGTTGAAAATCATCTTCCACTGCTTCTCGGCCCTTTAAATATGCTTCTTACCATCGAAAAATTTGTGCTCTTTATAAGGAACATTCCCCACTTTTCGTAAATACAAAAATTTTTTTACTATTTAAGATCTCATTTTAGGTAGGATAATCAACAAATTCATTTTTTTTACTCATTTATTGTGAATAATTTCTTTAAAATAAACCACAAGTAACGTATTCTTTTCCTACATGGACTGTAAAAACCATCATTATTTATAACAAGACTAAAAAAAAAAAATTATTAAAAGATGACACTAAAAGTTTTTTCTCTACTTATATTGTCAAAGGTTAAACGTTTCTTATCGTAGGAAGTAGATTAGCCCAATTTTAATTGAATTCAGTCAGGGCATTTTGGGAGTATTTTCACTAATTCACTATCACTTATGCGACAAATTTAAAAATTGGTAGTAAAATGATGACGTAGTATTTTGAATAAAATTGATAATATTTTTAAATGTATTTCATCTTCAAATTCAGGACTTTCTAATAAAATATATTAAAAAAGAAAAATTTACTGATACTACAATGTTACGTATACTTGATCACAGTTTTAATCAAACTATTTACCTTATCTAACACATCTACAAGTAACGAATAATTGGATTGAATAAATAGAACCAAATGCATTCGATAAACTAACAAAATTGCGGACACTTATTGTATATAGTATATTGTACAGATTGCCTGGATTATCAGTTGATAACACAATGGAAGAAATTGATAGATTTGCTATTTCAGAGGAATACGAACATGATGAAAATTCGATTGCACAGAAACGAGATACATCAAAAAGGATCAAATGCATTTACACATTTTACGAAAACGAATATTTTCTACCATTTATCATACAATTTAATCAAAACACAAATCTTGGTGTTTGGATAATTTAAAATTGCCATCTTAGAAAATTCACATTGAAGGATCTCTGTTAGCACAAAATTATCAAATTGAAATTATTTCCATTTAGACTAAAGAAAATGCGCAAACTCAAATTTATCCAAGAATAAACTTAATTTCTTGGACGTTAATTCTTGTTTTAAATTTATGTGAATTAGGAAATTTTGCAAAAGTAAAAACTTACAAGGAAACGCTGGAATATTTAATTTTCGATTAAATTTACTTACATATAAAAAAATTGTTTAGATTTAACTTAAAATTGATTTTTACCTTCAAAATCAAAAGTACAATTGTGTCAAATTTCTTGATCTTGGAGGCTAATTACCATTATCAAATCTAGAAATTACGTGTCCTGGAATAACGTCAAAGTTTATCGTATTGTGTGGCTTTTGGAACCGTTTTATTGATTCAGAGTAAAATCTTCAAATTCAGAACAAAAAATATAGTATATCATAAGGGCATAGCGCTCAAAATTGACGGTAACAGCTGCTCTTCCCTCATTTTCAAACAAATACGGCCCAATAACACCTTTAAAAGCAAAATGAACACCACACAGTCACTTTTTGCAGATAAAATGGTTTCTCCAGAATCACTTGTGGTTTTTTAGAGCCTCATATAAGACATGTTCGCTTATTGGCGTATAAAATGAACGAGGAATGAGCTTTTTCGCTGAAGAAAATAATTTCCTCTTAAAGCGCTTAACCTGGTTACGGCAGAACACCAATTTTGTAGAAAATTTTCAAAATTTAAAATGGCAAACATTTATCTAAACAAATGGCTCATTCTATGACATATACATTGGACAGCGCTGTCAAATGACAGAGATATACTTTCCGAACTACAAAATTGATAATCGATGGATAGTATTTTCAAAGCTACAGTGACTATATCGAAATATTGATATTCATTGGTGGTTATACAATCTATAATGTAAAATGGTAAACTCTTAACTAAATAACTGCGTCCTTAAATTATATATATATTTGACAGGCTGTCAAAACATAGCGCCGTACTCTCCGAACTACAAAATGGATAACCTATAAATGGTATTTTCTGTGACAAAGTGATTATCTTTCAATTAATCGGTAGTTATACGACCTATATTGTAAAATGGAAAACTCTAAAATAACCAACTCTGTCCTTAAAATACGTATATCTTTGACAGCTGTCAAAAAACAGCGCCGTACTCTTCGAACTACAAAATGGATAACCTATAAATGATATTTTCTGTGATAAAGTGATTATCTTTCAATTAATCGGTAGTTATACGACCTATATTTTAAAATGGAAAACTCTAAAATAACCAACTCGGTCCTTAAAAGACGTATATCTTTGACAGCTGTCAAAAAACAGAGCCGTACTCTCCGAACTACAAAATGGATAACCTATAAATGGTATTTTTCATAACAGTATGATTATTAACCAAATTATTGGTGTTTATTTATATTTATACGATATAAATATTAAATGTCAAACACAAAACTATACAAATACTTCTTTATATGGTATATATTTTTGACAACTGCCATTTGACAGAGCTGTACTTTCCGAAAAACAAAATGAATAATACTTTATTTGTAAAATAAATACGAGATAGGAGAAATTACGTTATACCATATATATAATATATTATTGTAATAAGAAAATTAATTGAATTTCTTTAATTCATTATATTTAAAAACAAAATTTCAACGATAAATGATATTTTTAATTGTGTCACGACACATTGGAGAAATATGAAGAAAGTCATCCTTAATATTTTTACTACTTTACTACTCGGTAAATAGACACAAATTTTATATTTAATTTCTATTCGAACCTTGAATAAAATAATAGGCCTGCATGATATTCATACAAATACATATCTGTATAAGATTAATACGAATCTAAAGCTTATATAATAATAAATAGAAGCTTAGCAATGATATTTAGAAGAAAAAAACACAAAATACCAATAAGAACAAATCTAAAAATTTATTTAATATTAAAAATTCAACAAATAACAGCTAGTCTTGTGTATATCAAATTTAAGAGATAGAAAGATTTAAATGTAGACAAAACGAAAATCCTATAATGGCAAGGATATACATATATTCATTTCCAATTGAAGTTGGGAGTTTTGAATCAGAATTTCTTAACTTTATAAACTCAGAATGCATAAAATCGAAGTTAATTTGATTTGTATTCAATATGAACTAACACGTTTGAAAATTTTTATCTTACAATTTACATAAGTAAAAGATATAAAAAAAAAAATATTTCGCCTGCTTTCTACACAGTCCTTGTTATTGAAATTTTATTGATTTTCTCTTTTCACTTTTTACGTATAAGCAATAACTTTGCATAGTTTTTATATTAATTTTTTCCCTCTTCAGGATACTAGTCTCTACACAATGTACATATGTACGTTCAATATAAATCGGCACAAATTTAAACGTATTTTATCCTATTGAATATGATAGTATTAAAGATATAGTCTCAAAGGATGCTTTAACGATTAAATTTTGCTTACAAATGAATTTTAGTATGAAATTCCCAGGATTCAACTAATACAACTTTAGAGCTCCTATAAAAGTTTAATTTCTGTACTCAAAATAATGATTTTTCAAAGTTTCTTTTTCAAATATTTCGATTTTCCTTTTGGATTTACTTTTATTCCATTTAAAATGAATAATTTTTAGTTATTATAAAAACCACTATTCCAGAAATTTCCTTAAGGTATTATATATTTTTTTTGCTTAAATATTCACTGAATATTTTATTTTTTCTTGAAGAAACGAATACCTGGGAGGAATTTAATTTCGATTAACCACTTACTGTCATTATCTATCCTTTCTCATCAGAAATGATTCCGTTTGCAATACATACTCGTAAGAACATTCATACTGATAATATGATAAGAAAAACAGCAATTTAGTTTATATTGTTATCGTTTTGTGGAATTACCGAGACTCATTTACATCTTAAAGTTGATCAGATATGAAAAGGATTGACTCTATAATAACGACTATGGTTTATCTAATCAACTTGTCTATTAAATGGTACTACTCGTATCTTATCAGATGGAAAAATTGGAATTAGTTTTCTTTGTTTTATTTTTCTAATTTAATATTTTTTTCATTTACTCTTTTATTTTTGATTAAAAAAAAAATCTTGACAATAAGTACATTTACAGGATATTCGTTTTGTGATTCGGATTTGAAAGTACACACACAATTTTTGACAGCTGTCAATCATACGAGGTCTGTTCAAAAGGTATCGCGAATTTTGAATTTCCGCGGGTTATGTTTATTCGATTTTCGATTTTTTGTGGCGTTATGTTGGTACTCATATCTCTAACTTATGCCGACAAATTCGGCCATTTTAAATGTTCAGTTAATTTTTTGACAGCTGCTTTGCTTGCACGTGTTTTGGCTCGTCTTCGATTTTTGCCCATTTTTGACCAAAAACAGCATCGCATTAACATTGCTAATGAACTGTTGGACTCTGTCCGCGACAATCCAAATTTGCTCCAGAGGGTCATAACTGATGAAGAATCATGGGTTTATGGTTATGACGTGGAAAGCAAAGCTCAATCATCCCAATGGAAGCTGCCGCACGAGCCAAGACCGAAAAAAGCGCGCCAAGTTCGGTCGAATGTGAAGGTTTTGCTTACAGTTTTCTGCGATTGCAGGGGCGTGGTGCATCATGAGTTTTTGCCACAGGGTAAAACGGTCATATAAGGAATATTACCGTTGCCACAAGTCTATAATATCTGGTGGGGATTACTTTGAAGGGGACAAAATAGATATTCATGAATAAATAATTTTTGAAAAAACACAAAATTCGCGAACAGACCTCGTATATGTTATCCAGAACAGACATTTGCTGGTTAGTTTAAGGTTTGCCATTTGACTGGAAAGATTGTCTAATCGATTGGGTACCAGAACAACTGGTTTCGGATATTGATTTTTCCAATAAAATGTTCTTCAGCGATTAAGGTCAATAATAAAAATTGACGCATATGAGGCTTTGAAAACCCACAAGCGACTGCGGAGAAGCCATTGTATCCGCGAAAAATAACTGTCTGATTTTGGATTTTAGTTTCATTGCCAAAATAATTAATATGATAACCGACTTTTTTTAGCCCGAACTTAAAGATTTTAATCTGGGCCATATGGTTTTTTTCACAAAACGGCGCCACAAGCCACAAAACACGATAAATTTTGTATTTATTGCATGAAAAATTCCAGGGACGCGTAATTGATTTGACGAAGATTTGACGAAGTTGGACCTTCAAATTTTCAAGTATTTAAATCAAGAAAATTCATCAAGTAATTGTCGGAATACAATCCGAAATATGCGAAAAATTAAACCAAATTTATTTCGAAAGGATCAAGTCCTGTAAAGGATCAAGTCCTGATTTTTATGCATAATGGCAAGATTAAAGCAATATAATAAAACTAAAATATCATTTAAATCTGAATTCCAAATGTATTTTATTAAACTTCTGTTTCCGAACAACAAATTGAATAATTCCCTATATTATAAATTACAAATTCTAATACGTAACTTGAACCTATATTTGAAATAGTTATTTATATTTAGACAAAAATGTTGAAAATCCTTGAATAGTATAAAAATACTTTAATAATAATTACCCCCTTTTATATAAGACAAAAAAGAGTAAATAATACTAAATGATTTTCGTAATTGTTGCGTGCACAAAAATAATTTACAGAAAATTCTATAGAATAGAATAATGGTGAGAAATTTTTGGGTAAAAACATTACTTTGCGGTCAATGTCATAATACTTTACGTTTTATTGTGGCTCCTCTCACAGGACACTTTATTCCAACGATCAATTTGGGGTTAGTCCTTCTCAGTATGTCTGTAATTGCTAACGATTCAACACCATTTGTTGCTACTACTCGTAAATGCGAAAGATAAAAGTTTCTATATCAAACGTATTTTCGGGACATAACATACCTTATATCTTCTTTGATTAAATACAAAGCTTTACAATTTGTTGCGTAGAATTATCCTTGCTGTTTTTCTTGTTATATTTAATATATCCAAAACGGCATTCATACATATACGAATATATCAATGGAATGTGACTTATTTCTATTATAAATTCTAGGATACGTAAATGTACAATAATGGTGAGTATATTAATAAAAAATATATTCTTTAGACAATAAACACGCAATTCAAATCAATTGTCTCATTAAAAGCTTTTTGACGTCTCAAGGGAATCCAAATTATGTATTTTCCGAATATTAAAGATCAATAATATATGTTTAAGACATTTTATTAGCGGTCATTAGAAGAACAAAATCATTTTCTTTAAAAATGTCCTAAAGTCAAAATTATACAAAAAATATATAAACAGTGTTACCCATTTTGAGATTCGAAATGTATATCAGGTGTATAAGCTTAAATCTGCTATTTGTTAGTCAAAACAAACACATGTTTTTTCATAGAAAGCAAAAACAAATTTATTCAAAGTACTTGCCCTCGCTAGCTACACATTTTTCCCATCTCTCGGGTAATTTGTGGATACGACACCAAAAAAATTCCTTCTCTTTCGAGGCAAACCCTTCATCAAGCCATTTTCGGACGTCTTCGTAAGAATCGAAGTGCTGCTCAGCGAGCGCGTGGCCCATCGACGAAAACAGGCGGTAGGCAAAGGGGGCCAGGTCTGGTGAATAAGCGGGTGAGGTAGCACCTCCCAGTTGAGTGTCTCCTAGGAGTTTCGGACCATTTTTAACGTGTGCGATGGTGCGTTCTCGTGGAGGAAAATTAGCTTGTCATGTCTTTGTTAATAATCCGTCGTTTTTTCACGCAGAGCACGGTGCAATTTGATCAGTTGTTGGTGGTGACAGTGGGCATTGACAGTTTCACCAGGTTTCAACATCTCATAGTAGACGATACTTTGCTGATCGAAGATGTTGATGGTTGGCCGGGATCGACCCACGATTCTTTGCGTTTAGAATTCTCGAAATATGTCACGCAGACGCATAAAAATGGCTGGATGAATAACACCCAATTGCTCCGCGAGCATTTTTTGCGATTGGGTATCGTCTTCGTCCAAAAGAGCCTGAAATTGATGGTCCTCACCCTTCCTAGGCCAATTTTCACGCTTTTTGTCGCACAAGTCAAAATTTCCGTCTTTGAACCGACGAAACCAATATCAGCACGTTGTTTCCGATGAAGCACTGTCACCATAGGCCTCCATAAGCATTCGATGCGATTCGGCAGCCAATTTCTTCAAATTGATGTAGAAAAGAATAGGTTCTCGTATATGGCCTTTTTCTGGCACAAAACTAGATATGATTACCAAAGGAAAAATGTATGTTGCTGACAATGTGCACTGATTAATGTTGACAGATGTCAAACTCATAAAAAAAAAAGTATGGCTTGAAAAGTGTATCTTAATACGCTCACTCACGTCATCTATGACCAAACAGTGGATATATGCTGATACCCCTGGTAGCCCGGTGGTAGCCCGGTCATTTGACAGCTGTCAAAGATATATATCATCTACTCGAGCGCTTCGTTATTTTAAGATTTGCCATTTCACATTAAAATGATTTTCGAACATATTTTCTTTAGCTAAATGGCTCATTAATCAGTCAGCCTCATCTGAGTGCTATAGTCGTATGATAACCGATTTTTTTTTTAACTGAACTTGAAGATTTTTGTCTGGACCATCTGTGATTTCAACTAAATGGCGCTATAAATTATATAACATAACATATTTTGGTTTTATTGCAAGAAAAGTTATTCCCAAGATCGTATACTTCACCCCCAAGATCTTGCGATTTGACGCCATTGCATTTTTTCTTAATGGACTAATATCCCTCAAAGAATAGCCGAATTATAAACCAAAATGTGCAAGGAAGTACTATCAAAAATTATATCAACAGGATCAAGTCCTGCAAGAAGTTTCCTGATAGCGATTTAAATGATGTAATGGCAAGATTCAAGCAATATAATAAAATTAATTTGTTTTATTTAATCTAAATTTTAAGTGCATTTTATATAATTTAACTTTTTGAAGCATAAATTGGATTATTCTTTATTATCAGTTATTTTTAGTAAAAAGTATATATAAAATGTCATTTTTAGATCCACAAAAAGTTTACTTTTAAAATATTCTTAAAAGTACCAAAACCAATTATGATCATTTCGAAACTACCATTTTTAATTTGTTCTTTTATTTATTATTAATACTACTATTACTAAAAAAATAATTGACTCTATTTATTTTTCACCGTCCTTTGGATACAATTTTTTTACTAAATTATTATCTTCTTAATTAAAAAAGTTGAAATTTATTGACACAACTTATAATATAATAATTTTATTTGCGTTGAATTTCTGCATTTTTAGCCCACGTACACAAATAGTCAGAAAGAAATTACCAACACCAATCGTAAGAAATTATAGCATCAATAAAATTAAAACAAAGTATAATTATAGGCGTTCTTAGAATGGGATGGAAAAATCTTCATATTATTTCAATGGCATGGCAACAGAAAATCAATAGAATTTCTACCAAAGCTTCAGATACTTACGTGTATTTCGATTCTACGTGGAACGATTGAAAACAAAAGCATAACCAAATATTGAATTATGAAGTTTTAAATTAAATTTATATTAAGTGATGGCTGTGAACTTAGAAAAGAAGGACCTCCTCAAAAGGATCTAATCAATGTATTTGTTATGCGCTTGCGTTAAACTTCACATCGACATGATGGTACTTGTAATTTTATTGGAAATTTCGTAGAGGGGATATTATACAATATATACTCTTATATATATAGTATAATATTATTCTAACATGACGGTTAAAGTTATTAAATAATGTCGAAAATTATAGAGATTCTATTGAGAGATTGCTTAAATACGTGAGTTAAAATGCTGGTAATTGAACAGAAAATGGACAAATTTCATTTTGTTTCCAATACAATCATTTCACTCATTCCAATACTATAAAAATAGCATCGCAATAAAATTCTATTTCCAAAAGCGCGTAATATTGTTGAATCGAATTATTATCAAAATTTTCTGTCATTCCAATTAACTTTGGATTTTGTATTTTAATCATATCAAATTATTCAAGCAGTTGAATAATTTATATAATATTTGCATATTTCTAAGAGAACAAGACTATATATACTAAGATAAAAAAAAAAAACGACAAAAAAATCCTTATGCATAAATTTGCGGGCATTTTAAAGGCTTTATAGCTAAGGGTGAAAAGAGGAGCAATCATTAAAATTAATGAGTTAAAAATTAAAGGCTACGGCTCTCCTTCTGTTAGTAATGTCAGAATTGTATCTGGCACAAGGATGGATGCACATGTTCTAAAAATTAGAAATCCAAGTTATTATCTAGTAAAAAAAATAATGACAGAGAACTCGTAAACAATAGACTTTGGAGCCATATTTATTATTACAAATATTCCAATCTCCATAATATAATTCGCACTTTATTCACCCGCAATGTGCAATATAGAAAAACCGACTTTGAGTGGTTTTTTAATATCTACATGTGCACAAAACATGTAGATACATAGATAATTTCGTAACATATTTCGAATTATATATCATTAAGACGCATTAATCCATCATCCTGAATGTACACATCCTATAAAAATAGTAATTTTCACTCCGGAAAATATTTATTTTTTTTGTAAATTATTAACGCAAATACGACATCATTCAAATAATATACCAAATGAGCTAAGATCTATTTAATTAAGATGGAAAGATGAAATAAAAATTACGAATATCTACAAGGTTTGTTCGAAGCAGAAAGGAGATCTATTCGTTAGAATCAAATGATGATGTGGCCGCAAAAATTTCCTGAAATGATAGCAACTTCAATGCTAAAACAAGGATAAAATTGAACGATAGAAATGACAGAACTACAAGGATCATGATTAATACTCGTAAATAAATATAAAAAGATAAACACACAAACACACAGACAATTAGAAGAATGGCAAAAAAAAAAAAAAGATAAAAATATAAATGGATAAAACCATAAAACAAAAATGTTCATAATGAGTTTCACACAGGACTACATTTGCTTAACGAATATTGCTGTTTTCAACCCTCGGCTTTAACGATTTCCATCTAATTTTGTTAACAGCTAGAGAAATAGCTGAAAGCATTTCTTAATTCTCTGTTCGCATTTTCAACATTCACTAGGTACACAATTTGATACCATCTGTTGTGGCCTTGTGTCAATCGTCCACCCACAATTATTTCACCCCTAATGAAATGAAACATTATTTGCCGAGATTAATAAAATACAAAAACGAGTAACCAAATTAAAACTAAACTCCACAAAAAAGGATACACATGACCAGATCCAACAAAAAAAGAAAAAAACCTATTAACATATTATGAGCTTTCCTTTAATAGTTTTTTTTTTAATATTTTATTTTTTAATATATTTTATTTGAATTTAGACCAAATCCGAAAGGATATTATTTTTGCCCTACCTTTTATTTTTAACTAAATGTGTGTTATCCATTTTATGTGTCGGAAAAGACGGCTCTGCTATTTGACAACTATCAAACATAAACGTTATCTTATGCGGAATTTATTTATTATATGGTTTGCCATTTTATATTAAGGAATTGTAGTAAAACCACAGAACAATACGTTTAAATTGCAAAAATTTTCTACAAATGTGCCGATTCTGCCGTAGTGATAAGACTCATTTATCGCAATAAGCAAAACTACAGTATATGTGGCTCTAAATATCCACAAGAGACTGTGGAGAAACTACTGTATCCGCAGAAGGAGTTTGCCTGATGTGCATTTCGGTCTGAAAATGCTATTGGCCCATATTTCTTTGTAAGTGAATAATAAGAGACTATTACCGTCAATTTTGAGCGCATTGGTCGTATTATAACCGATTTTTTTTTTGACTAAAATTGAATAATTGCTTTTGGACTACATGTGGTTTTAACAATATGGCGCCAGAAAACACGCAATACGACAAATATTCGCTTATATGAGCGAAAAGTTCCACGGACATGGAACTTTTCGCTCATATAAGCGAATATTTGCCTTTTGTTAATTGATCTTCAAGATCGTAAGATTTGACGCTATTGGAATTTTTCATTATGGTGCTACGCAAAAAATCTTATTTACGGAGATAAGCCTCAAACTTTAGAGCATATAAAAATCAGCATTTGCCAATTTATGGCCGATTTACAACCCGAAATGTACGAAAAAGTCATTAACAATTTTTCAAAAGGTAGTTTCCTTGGGCAGCTATGCATCGGTGGGGACGTTACTTCTACTCTTTGTAGTAGTGGTGGAAATCGCCTTCAGTACGTCGGTTAGACTCCTTTGGATGTTATTGATAGTATTAAGATGATGTCCTTTAAGGACCAAAAAGTCATGCGGACTTAGATAAGATGATTAGGGAAGGCTGGGAACCCCAGGAACCCCTTTTCGCGACAAAAAATTATCGGTGGATATGGCCACGTGACAGGGGGCTTTGTCATGGTGGAGCATCAAAGTGTCTGCATTGTCCAATCTGTCGTAAAGAATAGTTTCAAGGACTCGCTCATCAGCTCCAAAGTCAATCGCCGGTCTAACCTCGTAATAGCCCTTACTTGTTCCACATTTTCATCAGTTTTCGATGCTCAAAGTCTTCCTGAGCAAGGTTAGATGCTTCTCGGCCCCCTTAAAAATGCTTTTTACCACCCAAAAACTTACGCTTTTGTTATGGAATATCCCCCACAGGCTAGTTGCAACTTTTTCGTTGCATAGTCACCAAATTTAATATAAAATTTTATGTCACATCCTTGCTCCAAATTTTGGTGTTCTAGTGATACCAGTCTCATTACCTTTCGGACACACATTTTGCTTGCCGAGTATTTTCTTAAAGAAATTATTGAAAAAATAGATACATTTGTAGGCAAAAATAAAATTATTCTATATTAAATGTCAAGTTAAGAAGATTGTACTTATAAGCTCTAAGTCCATATTGGTTATTGCCTGCCAATTAAAGGTACATTTAAATTTTTACCTTTTTGTTAACCGTTATTATTGTTATTTAGTTTTTAATTTAACTGGGTGGTAATTGGATACATAAATGGGATGTCTAATAAAGTTTTTTTTCAAAACTTTTTTATGAACTATTGTAAAAAACAACTTCTGGGTATCAGTTCTTCATAAATTTCATTTAATTCTGGGCATCAGTTTTAATTCAGCACTTCTCCTGTCATCTACGATATATATTTTCAATTTTTATTTATTTTTTTCCTTCCTTCCATTGAATAAAAATTATATTGTATTTATATAATAAATATTATTTAAAAGTTAAAAAATGACAAAATATGCTAACCAAAATTGAAATTTTTTTACGTAAATATCATTAATAAAAACGAATTTTATATACAATATAATTAAGTTTTCTTACGATTAAGAAAATTTATATATTTATAAATTTTTTACCAATAATTTACATTTAGAATATTTTCAGAATCGCATTAATTTGTTCATGTTTCGATGTCAGAATAGTCTTGACTTTTGATTTAAATAATCGATTCAATAATTAAGAAAATAAATAAAAATTTATCTAAAGTGCCAGATCAGATATTTTCAATGCCAATTTTTACGCAATATTTGCTTATCTGGTGAATTAACTAGCAAGGTGGAGAAGATACAAAAAAGTTCCTAAAGTAAATAAAGCATAAATATTTGTTTTATAAACAAAAATTCATTTAAAAATAATACAAACATCAAGTTGATTAATTAGAAGAAAAAAAATTTATTCCGATCACACTTTTGATTTGATGAGAAATTGGTAGAAAAAAATATTGAAAAGTGTTCACCTAAATTAACACATTTCGCCTATAAACAAGTCATTAAAGTGAATCATAAAAAAAAAATCACCAATTTCACCGTGAATTGACCATTCATCTAATTATATAATCGATCGAAATGAAAGCTTTTGCAACTATACTAAACCATAAAGTTTATGTTGAATACCAGAATACGATGTGCCATACAGAAAACTTATTATTCCCAAAATCCCTAATTGGGTGTTGGCAACACTGAACCTTTTGGAAACGAAACGTACAGAAAAGGACCAATATCCCTCAGGGACAAATATTGTCAGCGCAGATTTTATTTTATGTCCTTTAACTAAAAAAAAAAAATTATAAATACACAATAAAAATAGGGAGAATCACAAATAAATAAAGGATTTTATAAATTTCAACAGTAAAAGTTGATTTTTGACAATAGGAAAATACAATTCTACAACGTTTCGGAACAGATTAAAAATCGAAAACGCCATTTTCACTTCAATTTATATCATCCTTCTATGTATGTATATGCGTGTTTTGTTTAAAAGATTTGGATTTGCACAATTCAAAATGAAATTAATTTAATAATTCCAATTTATTAAAAGAGTAGGCCACATACATGGTTCCAGTTGAGACATTTTTTAATAGCACAAAAATAAAACATTTTCGAACAGCTAACTAACTAGCCATTTTTTTAAGGATCCTTAACAGAAAATTACTTGCTTTATTTAAATAAAAAAAAAATTTATAATTAAACTCTTTTTTTGGAGAATTTATAAATAAACCCGAAAATTATTGAAACGAATAAAATTATTTCGCTTCTCTTTACTTAGTACTTAGTCAAATTTACATAAGGGCTTAAGAAAAATTCATAGAATTAGAAATTTCCAGAGATATTTTCTCTGGTGTGTTCTTATTAACATAAACATTTACAGCAATTCTGCCTCCTTCTGATGATGGGACTATAAGAAAAAATTTCAAGTTTTCTTATTGTAAGAAGACTTTTCATATTTTTATTTTTAATTAAAAAAGTTTTAATTAGTTTCTCGTAAAAAATTCCATCAACTTTAAATTTTTTTGCTCAATAATATTTTTTAAGGGTAGTAATTAAAAAATAGCAAATCATTTAGATTATTTCAACAAACAAAAAAAAACTATTAATATAAAAATGCAAAAATATTTTCATAAATAAATATTGTTTATTTTATTATGAGACTGCTTCAAAAAAAAAGGATTTAAAAAGAATTTTCCATATTAAGGGTTATCCAACAAGTTATGTTTGGAAAAATAGAATGATATAAAATATATTCAAAATTCAGATTTTGATTAGATTTATATTTTCCTATATTACTTAGACTTTTCTGGACTCAATCCTTTGAGAGTAATTTTTAATAACTTTTTTGCACACTTCCAGCTGTAATTCAGGAATTACTTGATGAGTATTCATTTTAAAAATACTCTTAATAATCTGAAAATTGTCTTCGTAAGCATAATAAGAAAAAATGCAGCGACGTCAAATCACACGATCTTGGGGGTCAATTCTCGTCATCAAATCTACAAGTTACGCGTCCCAATAACTTTTCGTGCAATAAAGCCAAAATTTGTCTTGTTTTGTTGAAACCATATATGGTCCAGATTAAAATTTTCAACTTCAGGCCAAAAAAAAGTCGGTTGTCATACACCCATGCAGTACTCAGAATTGACGGTAACGGTTTCTCTGTCTTCATTTTTAAAGAAATACAAACCAATAACATAATTAGATTCAAATAAAAACCAGATTATCACTTTTGGCAGATACAATGCTTCGCCATTACAAGTTTTCAGATCCACATATGTGACGTATTCACTAAAGGAGAAATAAGGCTCATTGCTGAAATTTTTTGTCCAAAAAATCAATATGAAAAGCTTCTGGTTCTAGTACTAAATATAAAATGGCAAATACTAAGCTAAACAAATACTTTCTTAAATGACATATACGTATGCCAGCTGTCAAATGACAGAAAGCTATACTTTCCGAACTACAAAATGAATACTCCGTTATTTAGAGTTTTAAACAGTGCCATCTATGAACAATGTTTTGAAACTAATAAATTTTGTAATTTTTTTATTAAACGGTAACGGTCTCTCCCTCTTTCTTTTAAAATATCTTCAGACTAAAATATACTCGAGACAGTCACTTCATAGACACTTGCGGGTTTTTGCTTATTGAAAATTTTATACGATACTTGGTTATACAAAAACCACTACTTTTGCAGAAAGTTTACACAATATTATCACTTTGTTTGGTATTTTTTACGTTAAAAATGGATCCTTAATATAAAATGGCAAATCTTAGCCTAAACAAACACAACGTAAGATGATGTAATTATTTGACAACTGTAAAATGGCAGGGCTGAACTTTCCAAACCCAGAAATGCATAACCCTGTGTACGAGGTCTGTTCAAAAAGTATCGCGAATAAAAAATTTTCTCGGGTTACGTATATTGGATTTTTGAATTTTTGTGGCGTTATGTTGGTGCTTTTGTCTCTCACTTATGCTGAAAAGTTCGGCCATTTTGAATGTACAGTTAATTTTTGACAACTGCTTTGCTTGCACATGGTTTGTCTCGTCTTCGATTTTTGCCCATTCCAAAAAATGGATTAAATAATCAGTTTCGGGAGCAAGAAAAAGTCAGATGGGGCCAGATCTGGTCTGCTCACAAGCAACGATGCGTGAGGAGGGGCGTTATCATGGTGCAAAAGTCAATTTTTGTTCTTCCACAAATCCGGGCGTTTTTGGCGGATTCCTTCTCGCATAACTTGCAGGTAATATTCCTTATTGACCGTTCTACCCTGTGCAAGAACTCATGATACACCACGCCCCTGCAATCGAAGAAAACTGTAAGCAAAACCTTCACATTCGATCGAACTTAGCGCGCTTTTTTCGATATTGGCTCGTTTGGGTCGTCGTGGACAGAGTCCAGCAATGTTAATGCGATGCTGTTTTTGGTCGAAAATGGGCAAAAATCTATTGTAAGACGAGACAAAACATGTGAAAGCAAAGCAGCTGTCAAAAATAAACTGAACATTCAAAATGGCCAAACTTGTCGGCATAAGTGAGAGACATGAGTGCCAACATAACGCCACAAAAAATCGAAAATCGTATATACGTAACCCGCGGAAATTCAGAATTCGCGATGCTTTTTTAACAGACATCATATACATAAAAATATTTCTCCTTTAACTAAATGCTCCGTTTTCAGCAAAAGCATAGATACAAAAAATCTTCCATTTAAATAAATTCAACTTTAACAATTGCAATAGTAAATTTATATCTATTGCTTTTTCACTCTGCAACAACAATAAGAATTTACAATCCTATGAAAATTTCCACTTGATAATAAGCTTTAAAATGGGTATACCCATTCATTCTAATGCTGTGCGAGTATACTTTCAAGGATTTTAGGATGTGTACCAATATGGGAGTATATCCAAAAACATATAATAAATTCAACAATACGAGACTGACCCCATTTTCTTCGAATGTTATTCGTTCGTAAATGAAATGAAAAATACAAACACAACAAAATTCCCTTTTCACCATTCATTTTCGCCTTCAAACTCCCTTCCTTCCCACCCCAATACCCCTACGTAAAAATAAAATATTAGTAATAAATTTCACTTTAGAAAGCAAGGAAACTCTTCGTTCCAGTTGCATTTTGTTTTGTTTTTCTGAACATTTCTGCTTGCAATGCATCCTCAACACTTTTATACGCTTTTATGGTTTTTATATTTGTCGCATCCTTTATAGGGCAAAATGGCATATATACATAAAATAGCGAAGATAGTCTTTTCTGTACATTTCAAGCGAATAAGGATCATTTGTGCATCACATAAACATGAAAGCGGATAGTATCGATACTCGTATATTGATTTACAATAAAAGTTCTATGTTTTTGAGCACAATTTGCACAAAATTTTTATAGACAAAAAATTTGTCCATAACAACAAAAACTAATCGAAAAATTAAAATCGAAATTTACTCTCACAATATTTTTACAATCATGAACGTGTATGCGATCATTTTCGACGGAGTATTCATTTATGGATAATTTAGTTATTTTTCGTCCTTGCCGTTATTGTCGTCATAGTCAGCATTGTCATCGTCCTCTTACACTTCAATTTGCTGTATAAGCGTTTATAATCTCAACAAAAATTTATTTTATTACTTAAAGCAGTCCAGTCCAGCATATAAAATATTTTACTATCAGTGCGAATATAATAATAATTTCGATTTGCCACATTACTCTTATTATAGTGCGAGTCGAGTGAAATTCTATAGAAAAATCAAAGAGGCATTAGAAAGCTATAATGAAAATGGTCAACGATAAAATCGAAATAAGTAATTGTTGAGAAGTACTGTTAAAAAAGGATGTAGAAAATGAACAGCCCCATTTATATTCAATAAGTGAAAGTAAAGAGCATAAAAATAAGAAAAAGAAAATATTTTTAAAAAAAAATTTCTTCTCTCGGGTCTTATAGAAAAGTGTGCATAAAAACGAATACTCTTGACACGAAGATATTTTTCCCTTAGTTGACTAATTGGAGAATTTATCGGTACCATATAAAAGAAGCAAAAGGATACACCCACACAATAATACCCGAGGCTCCGATATAACAAATTTTCTCACCATTATTTTCCTCTTCTCTTATCATATCCGCAAATGTTTGTATACGCAAAGGTCTATTGTACAAATAATTACAAATTATATCGGAAATGTTTCAATACGAGAAGAAAATTCATTGATAACATATAGAAAATCCTTGTAGGATTCAAAATATTTCAAGTAATCATGTTTCAAGTATATAAATAAATTTAAATTTAACAAATTTCGGATATTTTCTTGCACGTGCAACAAGTACAGGTAAGTGCTCGTAAATCGTATCTTAATCAAGATTTGTAAAAGAAATGGCGATGGTTCTAAGCGAATTAGTTTTTTTTTCGAATTGAGATTTTATTGATGTGTACTAAAGCGTATTCGCTAAATTATTTTTTTTTTTTTTGGGGTATTTTAAAGGACTTGGGTTTATTTTTGTTCCCATTTTATGGTTCGGAAAGAGTATAGCTCTGTTATTTGAGAACTGTCCATCATAAAATTCATCCAGTAAGGGCATTTGGTCAGTTTAGGTTTGCCATTTTCAGTATGGATAAAAATCGTAAAATAATACAATAATAAATTTTAATTGTGATTCTTTCGTAACCACGTTTTATGCTTTAAGATGAGATTATCCATAAGTGATTGGCTGTGAAAACCCACAAGTGATTGTGCAGAAGCCATTGTATCTGGAAAAAGTAACTGTATAGTGTACATTTATGCCTGGAAGTGTCATACTTATGGTTTTTTTTTTGTAAATTAAAAAGAAGAGACCATCACTGTCAATTCTTAGCGTTATGGACATATGATAACAGATTTTTTCGGCCCAAATTTGAGGATCATAATTTAAGGCATAGAACTAGGCATCCCGCAGGCCATCATCGATCTCATCCGAGAACTATACCGCGAGGGCCCGTGTAGAGTGCGTTTCAAAGGACGAAACAGCGATACATTCAACATCTCGAGAGGAGTCAGGCAGGGTTGCGTAATCTCGCCTATCCTCTTCATAGTCGCCTTAGACCTAGTCCTTCAACGCACTTACAGCACAGCCAGCAACGGTATCCAGTGGACACTGCGTGAGAAGCTCCACGACCTGGACTACGCCGACGACATATGCCTTATGTCCCACACCTTCAACGGCATTCAGGAGAAACTGAATGCTCTGGCCTCCAACGCCGAAGAAGTGGGGATGAAAATCAACATCAAGAAGACCAAATTGATGCGTATCGGCGCCACCTGCGAGAGACCCTTGATGCTACACGGTACCCAAGTTGAAGATGTCGAAAAGTTCTGTTACCTTGGCAGCATGCTCAGCAAGGATGGTGGAACTGAAATAGACATCGTTCCAATCACCTCTCCATAGCACTCTTACTTCGAATATTCAACTCAAACGTCAAGCCAGTCCTGCTGTACGGCTGCGAAACATGGAAAGTAACAGACAGCACGACTCGTAAGCCTCAGGCATTTGTGAACAGACGCTTGAGGCGTATAAGCAAGATCTTCTGGCCGAACTGGATAACGAACGATGAGCTGCTTCTTCTCACGAAGCAAATACCCCTGCTAGATAATATCAAACGCAGGAAATGGAGTTGGATTGGCCACACCTTGCGAAAACCACCTACGGGCATAGCAAGGATGGCACTAGATTGGAACCCACAGGGCAATCGCAGCATAGGACGTCCAAGGACCACTTGGAGAAGATCAGTCGAGCGCGAACACCAACAAACTGGCAAATCATGGTCGGAAATAAAAAGGCTAGCTCAAGACAGAAGCAGATGGAGAGAGTTCACAGAGTCTTTAGTGCCGCTATTTGCTCCATAGGAGTGACTGTGTTCTCATGTCTATGTGTAACATAGAAATGGAAACCTGTCAAATAATAAAAAAAAAAAAATAAAAAAAAATTTAAGGCATATGTGGTCGCCACAACACGACAAGTCCCTGCTTTATTGCACAAAAATCTCCCAAAACGCTTAACTTCGGGATTTTGACAACTGGCCTCCAAGATCGTGCAATTTGACGCCATTGAATTTTTTCTAAGTTGAGAGCATTTAAAAACCAACATTCGTCAAGTAATATCTGAATTACAGCCCGAAATATCCGTAAAAATTGCTCACAAATTTGCACAAAAATATTTAGTCCTGGAAAAAGTCTCGTGGCTGACATTTTTATAATTTTCTATTTAATGGATGATAACAAATTCCACGCAATATAATAAAACAAATCAAAATCGGAATTATAAGTGTACTTTACTTTACTTTACTTTACGACGCACAATTACAGAACTTACAGAACTCAAGTAAATTATCAAAAAGCTAAATTCACGTACAACCATAACAAAAAAAAATTCCGGCTTTATTATACAAAAAGTTCCCAAAAAGCGTAACTTCGAGATTTTGTGATTCCAACTAACCGCCAAGATCGTGCGATTTGACACCATTGAATTTTTTCTAACTGGACTACGCAAAAGATAGCTTTAGAACCAACATTCATCAAGTATTGTCCGAATTATATTAAAATGCTCTAAAGTTAAGAGCATTTAAAGCCCAACATTCGTCAAGTAATGTCCGAATAATTTTTAAATGCTCTAAAGTTTAGAGCATTTAAAAACCAATATTCGTCAAGTAAAAAAAAAATTCATAATACATCCTTTCGAAAAATAAACTGTTCTTTTGCAAAAATATTTTTAAAAATCGTAAATAAATTTCTATGCTCAGAAATATTCTCATTAAATTAAAAAAAAATTTTGTAGAATATAGTTTTCTAGGATTTTTTTACTCAAAAGGTGTGTTTAGGTCAAAATCATGATGCCATTTGGCGATATTATAATTGTTAATTCAGTAAAAATATCAATTTTCAGATAAATAAACGAGTAAATATATTTTGCTTATTCGAATACGAGTAATGTTCGAATTCTGAAAAAACCGTATTTTTCTCGGTAAGCACTTTTACTAATGACAATCTACAAATAATTACTTGCCAAGGTAATTTTTTTTTTTTACTCACGAACTTGCATACCACTGCAACAACGAATATAGTGCTTACTTTATGTTATTTTCATAATTATCTTTTCCAGTTGCTAATATTTGATTTTTCAACTCGTCTCACCAATATTGAATAAATTCCTTGCAAAGAAAAATAAATAAACAGAAAATGAGAAGAAATTACTAAATTGCAAAAATTATGTCCAGACAAGCGTAATTATCCTTTTATTTATTTAAGGTATTCGCAGAATGATTTATTCTTCGAATATTTTAAATTCTAGGTAAATTTTAAAATTGTTTTTTTTTTCAAAGTGCTCATAGATAAATAACTTACCTTTAATAAGTAATATTGAAATCGCATTTATTCGATGGTTTAAGTAATTGTTGATTGCTATTTTATGGACTTTCTGAACGGACTAATTGTTCTGTGAACATAATTAAACTAGTCTAGATATGTCCTTATTGAGATACAATACAAAATTTTCAACAGTCATTAATCCTGTTTAAAATATTTGAAAATATTTTCTACCTAAAATAACAATTAAATGATTTTTCGATATCGACTAGCACGTTAGTTGTGAATTCGGAAAAATCAAATTTTTAAATCCTTCAATTTCTTTCACACACTAAATAATAATATGAATTATCGAGATTATAAATTATAATTGATTACATAATTTACGATATTTAAAAGCTTTTGATTAATAATCAAATATTGCCGTAATTAATTAAAAAAAAAAAATTAAATAATAAATTGCATTCGCATTTTGAATATTTCCAAATACATATTACTTTTGATAATATAAATAATAAATTAATTAACGTAAATCAACTGAAATATTTTGTGATTTATTTGTTTGGATATTATTATGATGATACGATTTCTACAATATTAATTATATACGATGGCCATAATGTGTTCACTAGATAGTATAACCACATATACCATATTTGTACATACGATCGGAAATTATAATATAAATTCTATTATTGCATTCAATTATCATTATTACTATTGGTATATTTAGTATTATAATAAATTAATATTAATATCAATTAATACTGATACCACCACTACTACTATCATCAAATCTATTCGGAGTATTTATTTATGCAATTATTTATCTATTTTTTTTATATATATATTGTACG
This sequence comes from Atherix ibis, assembly GCA_958298945.1. NCBI lineage: Eukaryota > Metazoa > Arthropoda > Insecta > Diptera > Athericidae > Atherix > Atherix ibis. The sequence goes on along the minus strand of OY282607.1, from coordinate 94,824,991 downwards.
AGGGCTGTTTAAAAACTTTTTTGACAGAACAAGAAGCTCTCGTACAATATATTTATTCTGGCAATATTTTAAGGACAGTATCCCCACTCTGTAGTCGGTTTCCATATGTCCTTTAAAATACTAGATTTACAGAGATGATTTTTCTAGTTTTGGTAGCAGGCGGAAATCACAGGAACCCAATCTTGGCTAGTATTTCGGAAGTTCATATTTTAAATCCCTCAAATTCGAAATTCTTTAATTTCGAGCACAAATAACATTTTCTTCGACATTTGAAAAATTGTCACTTATGCTTTTAATAAGTAAGAATCTGATCCTTTTATAATGCCTACCAGTTTCAATTCTGTTGTCCACTTTTTTCAGTTGAAAAGTCTTTGATAAAATCCCAGTTTTCAATCCCCTCCATTTTTTTAAAAACAAAAACTCACTCCAAATGTTTGATTGAATTGCTCGCTGAACACAAATAAATAAACTGAACAATTTTATAAAGTGACATAAAGGATCATATGGGAGATTCGGACACTTAAAAAAGGAAAATTCCTATCGATTGCAGTGCCAATTATAGCTAAGGCCGAAAATTTTTCAAATCACCCTTGTAGGTTAGGAACTTTTGGGTATTTTAATCTTTTCATCAATCGTACCAATTTCTAGATTGAAATTGGTGTGATTGACGAAAAGCTTCATATACCATACTAGATACGATTGACAAAAGCTTAAAAATTTAAATTTTTTTTGCCATGCAATGACCAATATGGACTTAGAACTTAAATGGTAAAAAAAAAAACAAAAATCATTTTTGCGTGCAAGTTTACCTATTTTTATGAATAATTTGAACAAAAAAACATGCAATAAATAAACTTTGCGGCAGAAAAGTAATGCGATTGGCATCACTGATATAGCTTTTACGTTAGTCCCTCTTAGAAATGAAGTTCACAAGTTTGAAGTAATTCCGGTGACTATGCGACCCTATAAGAGCGTTGTCATAAGTGAAGTTGAGTTTTTTTAGTGAGCTACGAATAATAGAAGAGCGAAATTAGGAACAACAATGTGGCCTCAAATTTTTTGTCAAACATGGCGAATCCAGTGGAAAATATTTCTTTTCTTTTTTGGAATACAAGTTTTCCGGTAGCAGAAAGCATTTTTTTAAGGGCCGAGACACAAAGAACCCCGCTCAACCGTCCTTCACTAACGAAATCAATTGTTTTTTGGACAGTAGGGTGATCGATCATAAACTGGCAACCAAAATTTAATTTTTGCTTGAAAATTTGCCTATTTTTATGAATAGTTTTTTTTTAAAGACAAAAAACATGCAATAAATTAATTCTGTGGCAGATTCAGTAATGAGACACTTATATAGCTACGAGTACATAGCTTTTACGTTAGGCCCTCGTAGAAATGAAGTTAACAAACTTAAATCTATTCCGGTGACTACGCGACCCTACAAAACGTCGTCATAAGTGAAGTTGAGTTTTTGTGGTGCGCTTCGAATAATAAGAGAGGACTAACGTAAAAGGTTAGCAACAATGTGGTCTCAAATTTTTTGTCAAACTTGGCGAATCTAGTGGAGAACATTTCATTTTTTAATGGCCGAGACTCACTGGACATTGCTCAAATTTCCTTCATTTTCGATATCATTTGTTTTTTTTTTGGATAGTAAAGAGGATCGCTCACAAAGTACAAACTACCAACCAAGCTTTTTAAAAAGATGTGCTTGAAAACGCTCCTTGTCGGACAACCATTTCCATCAATGGGTTTTCGGTGGAAAGAGGGATTCCTGTAGTTCCAAAGCTAAACCCCACTTCCTCCCCTATTTACCTGATCCAAGTATGAGTGACATTTTTTTTGTTGCACAAGATCAAAAACCACTTGAATGGATGTTATTTTGCCAGATTTCATAGCAATGCTGGAAGGCGATAAAATTGAATTATTTTTCTACATCAAAAGGCAAGTGTATAATATCCAAGACATACTATATTTCTGATGCATCATTAATTATAACACATAATTATTAATGAGTACATGCCATAAAATTTTTGATTATGGTATACACACGCATTTATGGGAATAAATTTGCTACAAAAGCTTTTTCTTTTTATACTTTTCAATAAATGACTATGTTTGCATGCATATAGAGCAATAGTACTAAAATGCTTACGAATAGATTAAGATTTTTGTAAAGATTATTTTATGATTATATAACAATTATTCTAGAAAGTGCAATATAAATATAATATTGTATATAAAAAATACTGTACGACTGACTGTTACTACGTTAATGCTCGTAGCATATGACGAGGTTATCACTAATCCAACGCTTGACGATTATCGATTATAATCTTGATAAAGAAAAAAATTGCAATATTAAGAGAATTCTAGATGTAATTTATATGTCGTCGTATTTACAAAAATATTTTGATAAGACATATTTGATTAAAAGTCAACTGTAAAAACTGCAATAACATTTGAGAAAGTATTCAATACGAGGTCTGTTCAAAAAGTATCGCGAATTTTGTGTTTTTTCAAAAATTTATTTATTTGATCATGAATATCTATTTTGTCCCCTTCAAAGTAATCCCCATCAGATATTATACACTTGTGCTAACGTTTTATCCAATCCTTGAAGCACTTCAAACAATCATTTTTTTGTGATCTTGTTCAACTCCTCCTTCGATGCCGTCTTTATCTCCTCAATCGTAGCGTAGCGTCGTCCTTTCATGGGGCTCTTCAGTTTCGGGAACAAGAAAAAGTCACAGGGGGCCAGTTTTGAGGAATACGGTGGCTGCGGCATTATTGGTGTGTTGTTTTTGGCCAAAAATGGCAAAAGCCAATTTTTGTTCTTCCACAAATCCGGGCGTTTCTGGCGGATTACTTGCGCATAACTTACAGGTAATATTCCTCATGATGCAACACGCCCCTGCAATCGAACAAAACTGTAAGCAAAACCTTAACATTCGACCGAACTTGGCGCAAATTTTTTGCTTCACAGTCTGTTGTTGACGTGCTCGGGCATCCGGTACGCTTTTCGTCGTTCACATCTTCTCGGGCGTCTGAGAACATTTTGTACCATCGATAAACGTTCCTTCGGTCCAAGGTACGAGTAGCTTCACCATATGCCACAATAAACATTCGGAATCCGTCCGCGCAATTAATTTTGTTTTTCATACAAAATTTGATACAGATTCTTTGATCCATTTTTTGGAATGGGCAAAAATCGAAGACGAACCAATGCAAGCAAAGCAGCTGTCAAAAATTACTGAACATTCAAAATGGCCGAACTTGTCCTCGTGTGTCCTCGTGACGAACCAAAATGGCCGAAATTACAGACCTCGTGTAATTTCAACAAAACAAGACAAATTTTTGCTTTATTGCACGAAAAGTTCTTGGGACGCGTAATTTCTAGATTTGATGACGAGAATTTGCCTCCAAGATCGTGTGATTTGACGGCGTTGTATTTTTTCTTATCGAAGAAAACTGTAAGCAAAACCTTCACATTCAATCGAACTTGCCACGCTTTATTCGGTCTTGGCTCGTGCGGCAGCTTCCATTGGGATGATTGAGTTTTGGTTCCCACGTCATGACCATAAACACATCATTCGTCACCAGTTATGACCCCCTAGACCAAATTTGGGTGGTCGCGGACAGAGTCCAACAGCTCGTTAGCAATGTTAATGCGATGCTGTTTTTGGTCGAAATTGAGCAAAAATCGAAGACGAGCCAAAACACGACACGAGCAAGCAAAGCAGCTGTCAAAAATTAACTGAACATTCAAAATGGCGGAACTTGTCGGCTTAAGTGAGAGATATATGTAAGTACCAACATAACGCCACAAAAAAATCGAAAATACGTAATCCGCGGAAATTCAAAATTCGCGATACTCTTTGAACAGACCTCGTAAATCTTTATATAAATGCCACAATTTCAATTTGAATTTAATATATTTAATAAGAGAAATAGTGATACTTTTTGCAAACTATTAATGATGAATATAGAATTATTTAAAAAAAAAACATTTCTAATAAAAATATTATAATTTTTCCCCACTACTAATGATGGATGAGTTTATAAATAAAATAATACAAAAAAAATTGAATTAAGTGATATAATTATAAATTTAGTTTTAGAAGAAGAAAAAAATTTATTCTTGCAAAAAAAAATTAGATACAAAGTTTTTTTTTGGTATTCGCCTTAAAAGTTTCCATATTAATCAGGTTTAAAACTTTACAAATAATTTTGCACCTTAAAAAAATGTTTATCCTTTATAAAAATTTTATATTTTATATAATTTTCTAAATGTATTTTAGTACTAACGAAATAATAATAATCATAACCAAATTTTTTAGTCGATAATGCAGTAGGTAAAAGGCAAGATGTTATTATGACAAAGTTGTGAACCAACCAAATACGAATTGAGATTCACAACGTTCGTTTTGTACAAATTCCACAATAGTAATAATACATATGAATTTTTTTTTTACTTTTAGACAAATTTTCGATTATTATTATTATTATTCTACAGGAAAACGTGCTTTTTCAAATAATATTTACGAAAGATATGCTTGCAATTTTTTTGGTAACTACAAGTATTTTACGAAATATGCAAAAATATGTTTTCGTATTTATTATTAAAAAATTTCAGTATATTCAACACGTACACGTACATATATTCAAATTTTATAAAGTTATTTTTTTTGGCAAAGCTAATAATAATATCTATAAAAAGAAAAATCGATTCTCTAGTAAAATTGTATACAACAAATAAAAATATACAAACGATATCGTTTATAAATTTAGTCAAAACTATGATAATAAATGGAAAAAAATAGCGTCAAAATTATTTACAAATATTAATCTAAATTTAAAGATATTAATCAAGTGTAAATTGGCTATATTATCTGAAGTAAACACGATTTGATTAACATCATTTTTCAAATAAGAAAATTCATTAAAAATGTTCAAAATTAACAAACAATTTTTCAATCAATCAAATCGTATCTTAATGAATGGATTGAATTAAATGATTCTGTCCCAAGCATGTACTCGTAATGTAAATTACATTTTGATTAATTGCAAAATTGATTGCTAATTTATTTAACAGTACAAAACATGGACAGATAACAATTAAATATTATCAAAATATTATTTTCATTTACTCCAAAAAATTTCAGTGTTTAACTTATTTTGAGATAATCTTATTCTCCATTTTGAATTATTTTTTTTATATAAAAATTGAATCAAAAAATATTATAAATTCATAATATTGCCGATGGCTATCTTAATTTGTATATCCTTAAATAGATTTATGAATAATATACAATTTTTTGAAATATGGTATTCCAAAACATCGAAAGCTTTTTTTTGTTTTCACTAAATTAGACATAATTTATCGCTAATAATTTTTAACATTTGAAATGCATGCAAATAATGGATTATTATCCACAATTCGTGGCTCGGAAAGTACCGCCCTGTTATTTGGTAGTTGTTAAATATATATGTTATTCGAAGTACAGTTTAACAATGCCATTTTAAATCGTTGAAATTGTAAAAAAAAATTTCACAAAATTGATGATTCTGCTGTAGCCACGTTCCGAATAAAATTTTCTTCAGTGATGAGGCTTATTTCTTGCTTGGTGGGTACTTCAAAAAGCAAAATTACTGCGGAAAAGCCATTGTATCCCTGAAAATTGACTGTTTTGGTGTAGATTTTGGTGTACACCAAAACAGTGACTTTTCGTGGAACCGTATTTCTTTGAAAATTAGTAACCAGATATTGTTACCGTCAATTCTGAACGATTTTTTTTTGACCTGAACTGAAGATTTTAATCTGAATGGACGAACTAAAGTTGTTGAGGTCATTCAAATGATGTTATATTTAATGGATAGTGGCAGCATCGAAGCATTTAACTGATAGTGGCAGCATTGAAGCAAAATTTTTTAGCACTTCTTTTTTTTCAGACAATAAAAAAAAAGTGTTTTCTAATAAATCTTTAAAAAAAACAATAATTCTGACCTAATAAAAAAAAATTCTTTTTGTAAAAACTTTTTCTTTATCTAAGCTCAGAAACAGATCAAAAACAAAGACCAACCAGCATAATAATGGCTTAACCAAAATAATGTTAATACAATTGACGAAAATTTGAAAAATATTTCTAATTAATTATTCTAAAGCTCAGATGACACCGTGCGTCTAATAGACGATCTATAGATGAAACTTTCTATTTTTTGCGCGTCTGACAGTGTAACATATACGTGTATGCGCGATCACACACGCTTTTTACGCGTGAATATGATTTTGTAGGTTCGCCGCAAGCAAAGTTTGTGTATTTGACGAACAGTCTAATTATAGTGTAATCGCTTGAATGAACATCTGCAAGAATAATTAATTCTGACACACGCGCAATTTAGTTGCATTATTTTCTGTGGAAAGCCGTTAATGCTAAAGTGTTACGCAAGCCATCCAGAGACAATCGAGGCCTTGAAACACGAAATCAAAGTTGCCATTGAAGAGATACAGGCCCGGACAATCGAAAATGTATTGAAAAATTGGGTCGAGCAAATGGGGTACTGTAAGGCCAGCCGTGGCAGTCATTTAAATGATGTTGTGTTTCATTCTTAAATTTCAAGGTTCAATCTTTTTAATAAAACCGGAAATTTGAAAAAAGATACACTAGTTTTTTTGTTATTTACTTTTTAAAATGGAACTTCAAAATGGTCCACCCCATTTGACGTTTTCAAAAGTTTTGGAAAAATTTCCAAATGGAATTGTGCAGGTTCGCCGCAAATAAAGTTTGTGTATTTGACTATTCTTTAATGTACATTTGTAAGAATAATTATATGTAAAGCACGAGCAATTAAGCGTGCAGGAACAAATTTCAACATATTGAAATATATTTTTAATCGTGGAAAAGGTTCATGCCATTTTTATTAATGGAATTCTCTAGTTGACAGCTGCTGTTCTTATTTTATTTACTTTGTATTAAGAATGATTTTTTCACATTTATTTATTTTGATTATTTTAATTCGTTTATATATTTTCGTAAACATTTTATATTTTATTTAAAAATTTCGATATTAATTTCAACAAGAATATTTCATATTTCATTGGAACTGTCATTTTATTAAACATATTTATAAATTTATACGGGAACGATTTTTCACTATAAACTACACTAGTTTTTGCTACTTTTGTAAATTTTTATCAAGCAATCTTCACTTTATATATGTTAAAATAACTTCATATTTTCAAAAATACATATTAAAGTAATATTTTTAAATTATATACCAAAATAACGACGCGCAAGTGATGATGAGTATATGTACGAGCAAGTCCGTTGAAATCATGTAATGGTTCGCAAAGTTTCCCCTTCTACATTCTTGGCACGAACTAAATTTACGCGTGTACACGCAAACATCGTGCACTCACACGATCAGTATGATATACCGGCGAACTTTTCGTAGAATTGAATGATTCGACAGCGAATCATTGGAAAGGGAAAATCATCTGTAAGACACACGGTCTTCTCTAAGTTTAAATCTAAATTTTCTTTATAATCCAAGTTATAAAAGGAAATTTTTCTAAAACTTTCAAGTGTTAAATTTGTTCAAATCAATTCATAGCATAAAGAAATTAATCAATCAGAAAAATTACATATTTTTTAGTTTTTATAATTTTCAGTCCGAAATTTTTTTATATCCTTAAAGGATTCATCTTTTTTCTAAGCTACAAAAAAAAAAACAATATATACATAAATGATATTTCATTACGAAAAACGAGTTCATCATTAAAGGATTGTTAGTCTTTCAGCAGATACGATTTCCAATCTATACAAATCGTGTTTATTTAAACATAGTGAAAATGGATGACTTGAAAAAAAAATCATTTAAAAACAATTGAAATTCCTCTTAATAAAAGATATAATTTTAATTAAAACAATCATATAACAAAACCGTTTCTAGTTACAGACAGGATTCCATTGTCAAAGTTAGTTGTTTATACAAAAATAGAAGCAAAAAAAAAAACTAACAACAACTTTACCTTTGCTGTACAATTTTTCTCTGTATTTTTTGTCATAGAAATAAAAAATCAAATTTATATAAAAACTTTTATTTTGTAAAAAAAAAAAAAAAATTAAAATAAATGAAAAGGACGAAAGGGCATAACTTCTGAATATTCACAAGTCAAACCGGATTGTTTAAATGAGAATAGGGGGAAAACTTTTTATTTGATTTTTTAGTTTTCGTCCTTTTTTATAGCTGAATATGATCAATTTCAATCACAATAGAAAAAATAATTAAATTTATTTTCTTATATGTTTTCCCGTTCAATATTTGAGCAACAACAGAAAAAGCTCCGTATTTTCTCCATTTATCATTAATTTTTTTTATTACTATTTTTTTTTTTTTTTGTACATATACACTGGATATATTGAAGCTAAAAGCTTTCCTATTAATAGATAGAATAAGCACACGTAATTGGTTCTTGAATTTATTTATTTTTTTATTGTATTATTTTTCAAGCGAAATAAGACTTTACCTTACCTAAAAGATTTTTATTTTTATTTTATTCGGTTTTTTTCTTTTTTCTTTTTTTTTGGTACAGGTAGGTTTGAGTTTAGGGTAGATAAGAAAATTATTGATTTTACTTTTATTTTCACCGATACATGTTGAGTGAACTTTATCGATTGGTTTTGTTATTAATGAATAAATTTATGAAAGACAATAACAACGTTGAGAACAGAACTGTTTTTGTTTTTGTAAAATATTCGTTTGAGATAAAGGACAATGAAATTGTAGAGAGAATTTCTTAAATTATAGCATATAAAAATGTCTATTTTCATTAAAGAAAAACATCTCTTCAAAATTATTATCGAAAATACCATAATTACTAAGAAAATCGAAATTAATTTAATTTAGAATAAATTGGAAGTGATTTCTTTTTCTTTTATTTTTTTTTTATTTTGTCATATTGAAATTTTCTTTTTATGTAATTAAAAACGGAAAATCAATTACAATTAAATGAATATTTTTATCAAAAGCATCCTTATAACGTTTTTACCTATTATTGAAAATATTAATTAATATTGTACAAGAAAATATCAAGAGGAAAAAATTGTCCCCAAATATTATGAAGAAAACATTTTGTTTGAGTAATTGGAACATTTTGAAGAAGATATAATTGACGATAAGCATGTCCTTTTTTTGCGTATTATTACCATTTTACTTCTTTTTTTTGAGTTTTTTCCTTCAGATTATACTGTTATATCGAAGGAAATCAAATCAGACAAATTGCCAAAGAGCCTCACGACCGATCACTTGTTTATTTTTTTCGTTGTTGCTTTGTGAGATTCTGTCCAAGGATATATGTACATACACATACATACATACATAGTTGTTTATAAAAATGGCAAAACAATTTTGTTCATCTATGATATGGACGCATGGCATGGTTTTATTTCTGTATGTATTTTTAAAAATATTTATTGTCCTGGCAACTATGGTACTCGTATCTTCGGAGAAAAAAAATACGCTTTTCTCGTTGTTATTTTTTATTTCCAGGCTCATATTATATTACCTGGTCTTTTTTTTTTAATTTCTATATTAACAAGTATATTAACAGATATAGAATAAAACTTTTCTGTGAAAACAAAAACAATATCCTTACATTGAGAAAAGTGAATTTTCTCAAATTTCGTAAAAATACATACATACATATAAGAAAATTCATTTAAAGCAAATACGTTTTTGTATACGTTTCTTATACACGAAAAATAGAAAATATCTGATTTAACAGGTAGACAAATTTTCATTTTGGCTTTAATCCTATATATTTGATCTCAGTCATTCGTTTATACGCCTACTGTACAAGTATATAAGCATCTCTAATTTTTTTAGGGAGTAAAAGAAAAACTAACTAAATTTTTTCTGTTTTTTTTTTTAAATACTAGTCAAAAAGTGTTTAACTTTAATATACTTGTCCGTAAACTTATTATTTTTTTATATAATATAAATAAGAATACCCCATAAGTTAATTGGTAAAAAGAATATATTTTTCATAAGAAAACGAAATGCTTTTTTGTTTGATTAAATAAGAATTTAGTAAGAAAAACAGTTTTTATACAAAAAAAATCTATTCTTTTAGGTATAGAAAAATAACATTCTTTTCCAATAAATTTCGATGAAATAATTGTTTGTCCTTTTTTCATACGAAAATTAGTTAGTTTTTCTAAAAAAAAAAATATCAATTAAAAGATTTTCGTCCTTTAATTCAGAATATTGTTAAAATAAAGTAAATCTGACAACTGATTTTCTGTATGAGAAAATTTACTTTAAAAAAATTTCATAATTCGAAAAAAATGTAGGGCGATCTTTCTCAAATAGGTTAGGACGATCAAAGAGGGCTAGCTATCATACCAGAAAATCGTCGCCAAATCGTCCTTAATTTTATTGATAAAAATATTTTTTTTTATATTTAAGGTTCAATTTCACTCGCCTTTAATCACCTTTTTATCTTAAGATCAGACAAAGTGGCAGACGTCTACCATCACAACGTGAAAATGACGCCAGAATCCGTTCCAAATTCTAAAGATCGTTTAATAGCCTGATTTTTACGTCAACCATCGTCAGCCGCCCTCAGTTACATTAGCAAAATTGATGCCTTTGGGGATAAATTTGCCTGATGAGTCATTCAAGTTGGCTCACCGACTACTACCTTGACTATTCATCAGCCAAAGTCCGCAGTTAGCCACTCGTTACTCAATTTGGCTGATCGTCTAAATAAAGGTGGTATTAGACGATCTGCTTTTGCTTAAATACCACGCGTTGATTTGAAAGTTTTTAAGAAAAACCCGACGGATCTTTAAAAAAGATGTTAATTGCCTTCTTCTGACTGGAGTGAGATTGTCGTTGGAATAATAAAGGCCATAGACGTTGTAAACAGGTATTTTTAGGACCTTGAAGAAAGCCACTAAGGTCGGAAGGGGGTTTAAGGGGGGAAGAGGTTGATAATTCAAAAAATTTAGAGACGTTGGACAAGGCGAATTCATTATCATTTTATTTTTCAATGCAATCCCCCTCACCCCCGTTACCCCTTCACCGTATCCAATGAAAAGACGTTGGATAAGGTGAAGAGGTAACGGGGGCGAGAGGGATTGCATTGAAAAATAATTTTTTTTCCAATCCACTCTCGTAAACTAGTTACATAATAATGTATTATTATTTAGAATTTTGGCCAGGATATTATTTTTATATAGTTTATCGGAGGATAGTGTACTCCATTCGGATTCTGAGGCGTTGCAAATTAGGTATAGCTGTGAGCATCGCAGTCCCTTTGATGAGCACGGTAATTTCTCATAAATCCCACGCGCCTCATTTTTCAGTAGGCTATATCGAGTCTCGTTAAGTACATGATCATTCAGTGGCCAAAGCTGATTGGTTGTCAGTATACTCGTAGATGATGATATTATGTCAATTGAAAAGACTTATAGCACTTTTAAATGTTGTTTTTACTACCCAGAGCTCACTATATAAAGGTAGGACCCCACAATAAAGATGTCATCCGATGCATGTCTGAACTGGAACGCCGATTTCATACTCAAATTTTTCTTATTAACTTACAATAATAAAAAATAGGATCAAATCAAAATAGAATTATAAATACTTTTAAGCAAATACATACGTTTGTGCATGGTGGGCACTTAAAAACTGAAGCATTAGAAAAGGTCATAAATTGATCATTTTCAATTTTTTTTTTATTTTTTGTGAATTATAGAACATTTTTAGGTAAGTTTGACAGAACTGGGACAAATTTCCTCTACCCGTCGTCGCTCTACTCAACTAGGCATTGACATGACATCGCTTCTTTAAAGCTAAAAATTAAAAAGGTATCTTTAAAGCTTGGATTATATCGTGCGTCTCATAGATGATTTTCTTTTCCCAATGGTTCGCTGTCCAGTCGTTCAATTCTACGAAAAGTTCGCCAGTATATAAACTGATCGTGTGAGTACACGATATTTGCGCATAGACGCGCAAATTTAGCTCGTGGCAAGTACGTAGAAGGGGAAATTTGGGAAACCTTAACATGATTTTATCGTGCTTGCTTGTAAATATACTAGATATGCCGTCGTTCATGTTGCTGTTTGCGAATTCATTATTTGCGCGTCGTTTATTTTGGCATTTGACAGTTCCCATATTTACTGTGCGCCTCTGCATGTATTTATTTTAAATGTGATCAATTTTATGTAATTTATTACTTTAATATTTATTGCTGAAAATATGAAGTTATTTTAACATATGTAAAGTGAAGGTTACTTGATGAAAATTTACAAAAGTATCAAAAACTAGTGTAATGTATAGCGAAAAATAATTACCGTATAAATTTATAAATATGTTTAATAAATTTAACATGCAATATTAATGTTGAAATTATTATCGAAATGTTAAAATAATATATAAAATGTTTATTAAAATAAATAAACGAATTGAAATAATCAAAATAAACGTAATTTTTAATACAAAGTAAATAAAATAAGAACAGCAGCGACCAACTAGAGTATTCCATCAATAAAAAAAGGTATGAACCGTTCCACGATCAAAAATATATTTCAATATGTTGAAATTTGTTTCTGCACGCTTAATTGCTCGTCCTTTACATATAATTATTCTTACAGATGTACATTCAAGAATCGTCAAATACACAAACTTTGTTTGCGGCGAACCTGCACAATTACATTTGGAAATTTTTCCAAAACTTTTGAAAACGTCAAATGGGGTGGACCATTTTGAAGTTCCATTTTAAAAAGTAAATAACAAAAAAACTAGTGTATCTTTTTCAAATTTCCGGTTTTATTAAAAAGATTGAACCTTGAAATTTAAGAATGAAACACAACATCATTTAAATGACTGCCACGGCTGGCCTTACAGTACCCCATTTGCTCGACCCAATTTTTCAATACATTTTCGATTGTCCGGGCCTGTATCTCTTCAATGGCAACTTTGATTTCGTGTTTCAAGGCCTCGATTGTCTCTGGATGGCTTGCGTAACACTTTAGCATTAACGGCTTTCCACAGAAAATAATGCAACGGGCTCAAAACACAGCTCCGAGGCGGCCAATTGACATCATAATTTCGGCTGATTATTTGGTTTTCGAAAGCAGTGTCGTCCATGTCATTGTCTTCAACTTTTGGAAACAAAAATTCGTTGAGCATGCCACGATAGCGCTCACCATTGACCATAACGGCGGCTCCTTCATCGTTTTCGAAGAAAAACGGTCCAATGATGCCTCCACTCGAAAATCCGCACCAACCCGTGACTCGTTGTGGATGCATCGGCTTTTCCATGGTGACGTATGGATTTTCTGAGCCCCAGATGCGACAATTTTTTTTGTTCACATACCCACCGAGGTGGAAATGAGCCTCACCGAAAAGATGATTTTTTGGTAAAAATTCTCATCTTCGGCCAATTGATCTTCAGCCCATTGGGCAAACCGAAAACGCATCGGATGGTCATGCGGCTTTAGCTGTTGAACTAATTGAACTTTGTAAGTTTTCATACCGAGGTCTTTGTGCAAAATTCTCAACACAAAAGTGCGAGAAATGTTCAATTCCTGAGAATGGTGACGAGTTGATGTTGAGTGATGATCACGAACATTTTCAGCAACGGCGGCAATATTCTCGGTCTTAGAGCGGGAACGAGTTCTAGTACTTCAAATAAATAGTAGTTCAAAATGGAACCGCTAGATGGACCACCCTATATAAGACCCACTATATAATCTAAACTTAAGTGGCTGTATCAAAATAAGACAAAATTTAATAATTTCTTTACAAAGATTGGCATTTTTTATTTGCTAATAAAGAACAATTTTTTTTTAATATTTGACTGAAACTTTTACAAATATTTTAATAATCGTAAAGAAAACAATTTATAGATGGTGAATTAAAAAAACAACAAAAAAAATATTGAAAACTTTCCAGACTTTATTAGAATAAAAAAAAACACAACCTGCCAAATAAGAAAACAATTTTTCATAAGATTTTAGAATTTTAATATGAGAGTGGGTGGATGTGTGGCAACAGTAAATTTGCCGTTTGCCATATTAGATAAAGATGAACAACACTACCAAAAAAAAAAAAAAAAAATAATAATAAATAATATTGATCAAAATGAAATGAAACAGTCGATATCCATAAATAGATACATTTTGTATATGTGTCCTGTTTTTTTGTTTATTATCCATTCTGTTTAGCTAGAGAAAACGCTCAAAATATTGAAAATATTTTTCGCAACATTTGTTATTATTGGATATCGAATCGAGAGAACCGTACTTTGCCAGATTACGCTCCTTTATTTCACTCCATGTACTCTAGTTCAGATATATACGTACGGATATGTTATTTTTCCTTTCCAATGATTTCCTAATCCATCGTAACAATGAATCTAAAATCTGATTCCAATATCTGATAAAGGTCTAAACCACAAAGCCCACAAAAAACATACATGCACAAAGAATGAAACTTGATTTAGTTTTCCATTTTGGTGAACTCTTACGAGTGTATTGAAGTATATATACTACAAAAAGATTTCATCAAATTTATTATACGATTAAACATTCAATGAACCACACTCTTAGACAAATTTCTCTAGATTCAAGATTTGTGTTTGATTTACGAAAAGTTCGACTATTCCATTAGTAGTAACATCACATTTTAAATTGTGTCTTCTTTTCGAATGTATTATCACAAAAACAAAAAACAAAAAATTAATTATGAAAAATCTATTCACATTCATTAAATATATTAAACTCTCTTAACCAGGCATACATTTTTAGTTAGTATATGGGTACAATAAAATATCCTTAAATGGTATACTTTATGCTTAAAGGATTTTAATATTAATGTTAAAGATTCTCTTCCAAACATAACTCATTCACAATACGAGTGTACGTACAATTGGAAGCCATAAATCTTTTTGGTTCGTGCCTTAATGACATGCTGGCAGTGGTTGATCCTTTGAGAAACCAAGAAATTGGATCGATTAATACAAAACTGTCTGGGCAAAATTGCTCTTTAGTATCGTATAGATTTATGTGTGGGCATCTCCTCAAACATATTCAAATTTGCATGCAATAATTTTATCAACTGACAATACGAACGCTCTTCTGTATCGATGAATTATTTGTGATGGTCAACCGCAATCACAATCGAATCCCATATTCGTATTCACATTTGAATTTAGCTTATTCCATTTACGTTCACATTTAAGGTGTACGAACAGATAGAATTGATTTTATTATTTATTATCCAACCTGTTCTGTTATCTTCGGTCTAGAATAGATTGAAATTTATTTATTCAGAACATACTCGTATGTAAGTGTCGATTTATATTTGTTGTTTAAATAAAAATTTTATATAATCAATAATAATTGACTGAAAAATTGAAAGAAAAAAATCTTGTGCATTTCGATCATCTTGAATGATATTTAAAAAAAATTTATTCATTTCGCGATTCAAAAATTTTCAGCGCTGTCATTTGACAACTGTCAAATAGATATGCCATGCAAGGTAGCAGTTGTTTAGGCTAGAGTTGGCCATTTAATAAAATGCATCGTTTCTTTAAATTTTAAACCATGCGTTAAAATTTTTAAAAACTTTCTACAAAAGTTGTGTTTTTGTTTGGATGCTAGCGATGAGGATCATTTCTCGCTCGGTAGATACGTCAATAAGAAAAATTCTTGTATACACATACGAGGTCTGTTCAAAACGTATCAAATTTTGAATTTCCGCGGGTTACGTATATTCGATTTTCGATTTTTTTTGTGGCGTTATGTTGGTACTTATGTCTCTCACTTATGCCGACAAGTTCGGCCATTTTGAATGTTCAGTTAATTTTTGACAGCTGCTTTGCTTGCTCGTGTAGTGTTTTGGCTCGTCTTCGATTTTTGCTTATTTTCGACCAAAAACTGCATCGCATTAACATTGCTAAGAAACTGTTGGACTCTGTCCGCGACCATCCAAATTTGCCCCAGAGGGTTATAACTGGTGACGAATGGTTATGACGTGGAAAGCAAATCTCAATCATCCCAATGGAAGCTGCCGCATGAGGCAAGACCGAAAAAAGCGCGCCAAGTTCGGTCGAATGTGAAGGTTTTGTTTACAGTTTTCTTCGATTATAGGGGCGTGGTGCATTATGTATTCTTGCCACAGGGTAGAACGGTCAATAAGGAATATTACCTGCAAGTTATGCGCAAGTTCCGCGAAGCAATTCGCCAGAAACGCCCGGATTTTTGGAAGGACAAAAATTGGCTTTTGCACCATAATAATTCCCCTTCTCACGCATCGTTGCTTGTGCGCAGCCACCGTATTCCCCAGATCTGACCCCCTGTGACTTTTTCTTGTTCCCGAAACAGATTCTTTGATCCATTTATTGGAATGGGCAGAAATCGAAGCCGAGCCAAAACACGTGCAAGCAAAGCAGGTGTCAAAAATTAACTGAACATTCAAAATGACCAAACTTGTCGGCATAAGCGAGAGACATGAGTACCAACATAACGCCACAAAAAATCGAAAATCGAATATAGGTAATCCGCGGAAATTCAAAATTCACGATACTTTTTGAACAGACGTCGTATGCAGCTCTAAAAACTTACAATTTACTGCAGAAAAGTTATTGTATCTGCGAAAAGTACTGGTCTGGTGTCTATTTCAGTCCAAAGATGGTATTGGCCTGTATTTCTTTGAAAATTAAATAAAAGGAGACCGTTACAGTCAATTCTAAGTACTATGGGCGACTTCTTTTGGTATGAACTTGTAGATTTTAATCTGGACTATATAAGCTTTCAACAATACACTACCATAGGACACACAAAACGCCAAAGGAACTGTAAAAGTTCCTAGGACGCGTTATTTCGAGATTTGATCTTGTCAATTGGTTTACTTAGCAAAAAGGCAAAGACTTTAGATTATTTGAAAACTAACATTTGCCGAACTATAGTCGGATATATGGAAGAAATTCGTAAAAAATTACCTCAAAAGGGACGAGTCCTGTAAGAAGTCTCGTGATAATGGTCATGAGTATTTTCTGAAAAAAACTCATTGCTGTCAATTTGGTGGGACTGAAAGAGTATCCGCTATTATGATTTAGTAAAATTGTAATAATTTTTGCAGACTCTGCAAAAATTATAACAATTTGACTGGCACATTTTAGACCAACCACTGCATCTGATTAGAGCCTTGCAAAATGACCTTAGAGGTATATAAGTGCTACAGATGGCGACACTTGATGACCTCGTCGCCAATGAATTCTAAGGACGTCTACACTAGAGAAATTTTAGAGCTCGACCTATTTTTACGTAAAGACAAAATTCCTTTCTCTTAAAGCGGCGGACATTAATAGAGCCTTGCAAAATTCCCTAAGTGGTGTATAATTACCAGGTTAACAGTAGAGGCGACACTTGATGACCTCTTCGCCAATAAATTCCGAAGGACTTCGAGTTTGAGAGATCTAAATTTCTCTTTTAAAAATGTCAGTACGTCAATTTTGTATATTGCAGACTAAATAATTGAAGGCAATTTATAAAACCAGATGAGGCAGAAAAGTAATGAGACTTACACGAAAAGCTTTAACCACTTTTTGCGGAATATTCCTAATTAAGAACGTAAGTTTTAGTGGAAAACAAACCTTAAGGAGGCCT
Source organism: Atherix ibis (assembly GCA_958298945.1). Taxonomy (NCBI): domain Eukaryota; kingdom Metazoa; phylum Arthropoda; class Insecta; order Diptera; family Athericidae; genus Atherix; species Atherix ibis. The sequence continues at coordinate 94,807,313 of OY282607.1, read as the reverse complement.
GCAATACCGCAAACTGATGAAAATGTTTGGAGGACTTTTTTTTATAAAGGGTAAATTTTTTTTATGAAAAAGTCCTTGAAATGTTAAAAAAAAAATCAACGAGTTTTGACCGGAAAAAGGCATTTCTGTGATCCCCCAGCCCATGTGACCATTTTTTTTTGGATTCCTGAGATCAAAAACCAATTGATAGGATGTCATTTAAAGTATTGTAATCGAGGAGCTGAAGGCGATTCCATTTGAAGCAAGGAAGGGAACTAGTTTAAAAGAAGGGTATAACATTGATGTATAAAAATAAATTGAAATTGTCGCGACAAAAAATCTATCTCATTACGTAGGCTATAATATCCATAAAAATAAACTATAAAAACTTACATAAATACCAAAATTGCTAAGGAAGCTGATTCTATTGTCAGATTATACTCGTAGTTGTATAGCTTTATCTTAAATCCCCACTTAAGCTCGTATATAAGAAAAGTCAATTTTTCTTCACTTATCTGACTATAAATTCTCAAAACTCTCATAAAATTTCCTTAAGTTGATGTAAATTGTATGACAGATAACTAACCTTATGATAATATGATACGATAAGACAGTGCAAAATAATACACTCGAACTACATTGAAAATAGCGATTACTAAATTCGCATTAGACGAACATTTGTCACAGTTGCAATGCATGACCAAATACACAAGCATAACAATTGACAGTGATGGAGTGATTTCTTTTTATTTTTCAACCTTTTTTGGGTTACTTGGTACTTGCACAATAACTCAGAGCAAAAATGCATACAACTGAAAATTACATTTGTAACGATGAGAAACTGGAGATACTCAATTGCATGTTATTGTTGGTCATAAATCACCCTCGGTAACTATAAAAATGCACATATATTTGCCATGGACTTCGGGGGAGAAGCTCACTTGCAATTCATCCGATAATCTCATTTCTACTACCCCAAAAAATTGGTTATGGATACAGAATATCGGCACAATAGTAAATTTATGCAATTTACATTATATGCATTTACATACTTATAGCCTACGAGCTAAAGTTTCAGCATTTAATGTGAACATTTTTACAAAATCAACTTTATTTGAATATATTACAAATAAAATTATTTCGGACGTTGTAAGTTCTTTTCTTTTTTCGTTGAATTTTATTTATTGATAATTTTAATATTTGTCAAATTGACAGAAATCTCAGTTTTTTTTTTTTTAATTTTATTTATTGGTTTTTTTTTATTATATAATAAATAAAAGCTAGGAAAAGCGTTTGCTTATTATTTAAAGACAGAGTATTTAAATGAACAAAAAATATGCATTTTATCAAGAATTAATAATTTTAAAATGTTTTTTTTTTCTTTGTAAGAATGACAAAAAAGTTTTGATTTTGTTTTTTTTTTGTAAATTATAAAGAGTTATTCATTTTGTGGTTTAGCAATAAAAGTGTCTTATCATTTGACAGCTATTAAACATATGTCATTCAATGTGACATTTATTTAGATTAAAGTTTGCCATAATATAATTTTGGATTGTTTAACTACCAATCCAATGCGTTTTAAGAGAAGAAAATTGCTTCATCTCATTTCTCTCGCTTGGTGAATAGGAAAATAAGCAAAATAACCGAGTATGAGGCTTTGAAAACCCCTTAACAATGGACTGGGTCAAAGCTATTGTATACGCAAAAAGTAATTATTTAGTATGAATTTGGATCTGACGGTGTCATAAGCTAGTATTTTTTTGCACACGATAGCTGTGTGATAACCAAATTTTTTTCGTCTGACCTTAAAAATATTAATCTGGACCATATGTGGTTTCAAAAAAAAAAAACACCACAATTTAAAAAGTGCGAAAAATTCTAGATTAATTTCTAAAACAGCATAATTGCAATATTTGGTGATGTGAATTAGCCACCAAGATCGTGCAATTTGACGCTGTTGGAGTTTTTATTGTGAGATAATTTAATATGTAATTGGTCGAATTACAGTCCAAAATACAATAATATGAGCAAAAAGTCATCAAAAATTACCTTCTTAAAAGGATTGATTCTGGCAATAAATCTAGTGGCGACCATTTGAATTTTACTTAAAAACAAAACTATTAAAAAAATATGTGCAAAAAAAAAACGCTTACCTTCTCTTGCTTTCAAGTAGACCGTATTGGCCACAATATTCTCTAATTCCATTAGTTCCAGGTTGGCGGCCTTTTATTTATTCCAGGCAAACCCTCAAAAATCTTCTATGAAAACACTTTTTTTTTTGCTTCTCTTTTTTTTTGCAAGTTTAACTTTAATATTTTTTTTTTTATTTTTAAATTTTTATTTAATTGAAAATTTGACTTTTATGAATAAAAAAATTTTATTTTTGTTTTTATATATGCATTGATATTTGATAGTTTTTGTCCATCATGAGAGAATATTTAAATAATTCTTATATGAAAATGTTAGTTAAATTGTTGTTATTTATTTGTAAATTAATTTAAAGTTTATTTTAATAAAACTTGATTATAAAACACTTTAATAGCAATTAATTAAAAATATAATTTTTTTTTATTAGCATTTCTAGTATTTTTGTTCGAATTTCTATCAATTTCACATACAAATAATATTTTGCGACATTTTTCCATAAGATATTATCTATTTAATCACTTTTATTATTATTAACTCTATAAGTATTGATAATTAATCTGTAATTAATAAAGGATATTTTTATTATTATTATTATTATTATTATTTTATATTATATTAATTAGTAAAAAATAGCATATTTAATTGGGAATTTCAAATATGATCGATCAAAATTTTCATTCATAAATATTATTGTATACAAATGATTATGTCAGTATTAATTCATTGAAATAATAAGTGTGCAAACATTTGATTATTTGGGTAGTGTTTTTGTATGATTGCGTAATAATAATTGAAGAATAAAACCGAATGGAATAATATTTTCATTACATATAGAACCTTGACCTCTGGTGTGTCGATGTTTCAAAATGAGCTGTTACAAAGTCGACTGAGGATTGTCTTTGGAAAGGATATATGGTAAACCTATATAGATACACATAAAAGATACATTTTCACATCGACTGAGATGAAAATCTCGGAAAAACAATATGGATGAACAGATGATGATAGCATCATTAAGAATGATTGCAATCTTCGCCATCTCGTCTGTTCTTTAGTAGTCTTCTGCTTTTGGCTACATCATCGGCGAATACTAGTACATGTGTCATGTCGACTCTTATGCAATCGGATTTGTTAATATCGAATGTCAAAATTTTAAGGGTACTCCCAAATACAGTATAAAAAAAAAGCAAACAATAAGCACAGATATACAAGTCTGTACAGAGAAGATAAGGTATCCGCGTCCTTTGAGAATACAACACATCCATAGCAATGTCCTTCCTCATATGTACCAATTTTCAAAAGTGTACATATACAATATGTATGTATGTGTGAATAAAATATTTTCAACTTTCTTTCTTCGATTGAAAAGTATTTGTTCTCACGACTTTAGATTCCCTTTTACTCAAATAGCAAACCGATAAGAAAATACCATTTCAAAGAAAAAGCTTTCGAGAGCAAAACGAAAAAAAAAAAATTGTAGATAAATCCAGAAAGTAGAAAAGTCAAAGGAAAATTTCACATGCATTCGTGCTAAAGGTGTGCTCTTCCATCCAAGCGATAAATCTTAGTCGATGAAAATATACGACATTTTTTCGATTATTACGCTCGAATGATGATAGCGATTATCCATGCACAGAATGGCATCACTAGTATTGGTACGAGTATAAAACATTTTCTTCTCGTTGTAGTTTTTTTTTATATCTCAAAGCAATAGTATTTTTTTTAATTCCATATAGAGTATTTGTACGAAATTTTATAACAATTTTTCTATAACTAAAATGTTTAGAAACAATGCTGTTAATAATACGATCAAGAAAAAATGTTTAAAGAAGATATTTTGAAAACCAATCGAATCCCACCTAAAAGTTCAAAATATCGCAATCAGATTCACTCTTGGGTTAAGTTGAATGCATTTTCTGGGATCACTAAATGTACATAAAAGGTCGAATAATGTCAAATGTGAAAATTTCAGATGTGCTCGAATACTATTTGGCACCCATCCACCCACTAGTTTTCCAAATTGATCACATTATACGACCGCAGGAAAAGTTCATTTCACAAATTCACATAAAAAGAAAAGTACACACGGAAAATTACTCATACTTTAAAGATAGTACAACTAAAGTTGATACTTTAAGCAATACAAATAAAATTGACTAGTAAATATAGATAAATTTTTTGATCTTAAGGTATTTAAAGTATTTGTGGGAATTTTTTTAATTTGATTCTCGGATGTGATTCCAACAAAATTACTTGACCCAAATTACGAATGAGTATGTCCACTTAAAATTCATTTCCAGATTTCACATAGAATAAGATTTCAATTTTAAACACGACAGCTTACTATGTATGTGACAGGTGTCTAAGCTCTTTGAAATCGAACAAGTTAGCAAAATTATTTTAATTTTTTTTCCTCTTAAGCATCAAAATTTGTTTCTGCAATTTGCTTACCTATAAAAAAAAATTGTATCTACAATTTAATATCCATAAGGTTTTTTTCTATAAAAAAAAATACTTATCAAATATGTGCTTTGGAAAATAAAGTTAAATAAAATATTCTTAAAATTCAGATTTCGAAAAAATTTTATTTTATAATAATGCTTGGACTTTGCCATAATGTATAAAATGCAACAGGCATCAAATGGGTGCCACAAGATACCTTGCAGAACACTATCATTTTAGGTAATTTTTTATTTGAGATTAATTTTCATATGCTCTAAAGTTTAGCAAATTTATAACACCAAATCTCGAACTTTCAGACCAAATGTCAATTTTTGAGGTAATCAGTCAATTTTCGAGGATGCAATAGCTTCTATATAGTCACTTGTGGGTTTTCGGAGCCCTATTTTCATTATCGTATCCACCAAGAAAAAAATTAGCCTCATCAGTGAAGAAAATTTCTTCTCTTAAAACGCATTGTTCGGTTATAATAAAAAATGGCGATTTCTACACTAAACAAGTGACAGTTTGAGTAATTTATTTGTTTGACAGCTGTCAAATAGCAGAGCCATGCTTTCCAAATCATAAAATTAATAACCTTTCATAAATTTGCAAGGTTTTACTTTTAAAATTCGCTTTCTTACTAGAAATAAGTAATACTACAGTTGATCTTAAGGGTATTTTTTTTTCGTTGTAAATATTTAAGGAAGTATTTTTTGTCTTCTAGACAATAAAAATTAGAAGTTTTATTAAGTTCACTTCATTGAAAATGAATAAATTGTGCAATATTTTTTTTTAATTTTTATTGTAAATTTTTTATTTAGGCCGCTTGATTTGACAGCACAGTCAATTTTCGAGGATGCAACAGCTTCTATATAGTCACTTGTGGGTTTTCGGAGCCTTATTTTCATTAACGTATCCACCAAGAAAAAAATTTGCCTCATCAGTGAAGACAATTTCTTCTCTTAAAACGCATTGTTCGGTTATAATAAAAAATGGCGATTTATACACTAAACAAGTGACAGTTTGAGTAATTTATTTGTTTGACAGCTGTCAAATGGCAGAGCCATGCTTTCCAAATCATAAAATTAATAACCTTTCATAAATTTTGCAAGGTTTTACTTTTAAAATTCGGTTTCTTACTAGAAATTAGTAATATTACAGTTGATCTTTTGTTTTTGTAGACAATAAAAATTGGAAGTTTTATTAAGTCCACTTTATTGAAAATGAATAAATTTTGCAATACTCTTTTTTAATTTTTAATGTTAAATGTTTTATTATTGGTGCTTGATTTTTTGTAAATTAATAAAAATATCTACAACTCTACACACAATTTGTAATAAGAATATTTGATTAACGATTCCGTATGTCCATATTGGTTTCAGTTTCAATAATAAAGCTTATTGTATATTGGTATTGTCAATTTGGACCTCTTAAACAGGAGTTGTAATTGTAAATTTTTACTTGGAGAGAAACCATTTACTTTTATAGAACATTACTACCATTAAAGATTATATCGGGAAGAGTAAAAGTTATGTGAGCACATTTTTGTCTTTCCAGTCTATAGCTATCTTTATCTAACATAAAAGATAGATAAAGATAGCTATATCGTCGGTATACGTTGCGATTAGGATACCGTTATGATAAGGAACATTCTGTGCTTATATGTTATAAAGGATTGGGCCCAGGAAGTTACCCTAATGAACACCGGCGGTGATAGTATAAACTGCTGAATAGTCTATATTTTATGCTACCTGGGGAAAAAACAACCTGAGAGATGGGATTTAAAAATGTTAAAATAACCGAATGGTAAAATTCGCAGCAGCTTCCAAAGTAATCCAGGAGAACTCCCAAAGTTAAGGTAAGAAATTATATGCGAAGGGCAAAAGTTCTGAAGTAATTTTTTTCGATGCGCGTACTTTTTATAAAAATTTAATTGCCTTTAGCATTTAGGATTTAATGTCACTTAGGTCCTCACAAATAGTTAAATTATATAGGGTTTTCCAATAAGAGTGATATGATTTCTAAGTGACGTTTCGGCCATTTGTAGTATGTCATGAACTGTCTTTTTTTTTCATTGTATTCAGTAATGTTTACAATTTCATCATGGCGAGATATACGCAAGAACAACGTTTACAAATTATTCAATTTTATTATCAAAATAAACGTTCTCCAATTGCAACTTTTCGTGCGCTTTTGCCATTTTATGATCGTAATAATCGTCCAACTGTGCTCGCTATTCGTCGAATTGTTAAAAATTTTGAGCGTACATTTTCTTTACATAATGTTCAAGTGCCAATAAGACAAAGAACCGCTCGAAGTAATGAAAATATTGCTGCCGTTCAGGCAAGTGTTTCTGAAGACCGCAATTTGTCGATTCCAAGATGTGCTCAAGAATTGGGACTGTCTCAAACCACAACCTGACGAATTTTGAGAAAGGATTTGGGCTTGCATCCGTATAAAATTGTTATCACTCAAGAACTGAAGCCATTGGACCACCGTAAATGTCGTGAATTTGCTGATTTTGTCTTGGATCTCCGATGAGACTCACTTTCATCTGAGTGGTGCGGTAAATAAACAAAAATGTCGATTCTGGTGAGAAGAAAATCCACAAATTATTCATGAAAACCCATTACATTCACCTAAATTGACAGTTTGGTGTGGTTTTTGGTCTCATGGAAACATCGGTCCGTACTTCTTTCGAAATGAAGCTGGTAACACTGTTACTGTCAATGCAGAGTGGTATAGATCGATGATAACCAACTTTTTATGGCCGAAATTGGAAGAAGTTGATCTTGACAACATCTGGTTCCAACAAGACGGGGCTACGTGCCACACAGCACGTGCAACAACCGAATTATTGCGAGTTAAGTTTGGAGATTCAATTATTTCAAGAAATTATGACATTGAATGGCCTCCAAGAAGTTGTGATTTAATACCATTAGACTATTTCTTGTGGGGTTATTTGAAGTCATTGGTCTTAAGCAATAAACCAGACCCTCTTCAAACCTTAGAAGTCAATATTGAACTTGCTTTATTCATGACATACGATTTGATTTAGTGGAAAAAGTGCTCGCAAATTGGGTTCATCGAATTTGTTCCTGCAAAAGAAGTCGTGGAGGCCATTTGAATGACGTTTTATTCAGAACTTAATTGAAAAAACAATTGAATTTCCTTAGCAATTAGTGTTTTTTTTTTAAAGAAATCATATCACTCTTTTTGGAAAACCCTATATCTCTCTGGCCACACCCCACATCCTTCCATTGGTACTGCTCGGCAAAATAATTTTGGAGTGCCCCTATAATGGTGATGATGGTTTCGCCAGTGATTCGACGAAGCGTCAATTTTCTGCAGGTGATACTTCTCGAGGCACCAAAACCGACCGAAAACTCCATGCATAGTCGCGCTAATCTATGCGCCACTTCTTTAAAATTTAGGTAATGAACAAATCAACAACACTATCGCCAAGGCTACAATAAAACTTTGTATGATTTTTCAAGCACATTTTTTTGCTTCATTTCATAGCCAATCCTGTCAAAAATCTTCGAAAAAATACTCCTTCACTGCTTACGTCGTTTTCTTAAATCCTCAAATTTAATGCCCATCCATCAACGGGGCTTCTCGTCTGAATATTCCATTACCCAACAGTCGTCGATTTTATTAAATCGAGTGTTCTTAAAAAAAAATAAAGCAACTATCTGAACGAATTTGGCACCTGGACTTACTCTGGAAAATAATTTCTTTGAAATTGATGTCTACAAGCAAATGAATCCAATGAACTCTCGAATATCTTTCAGATATTCGCTGATATCCCACAAGGAAGTACACTTGGACCGATTCTCTACAACATTTATACTTTGGATATTTTTATAATTTTTAGTTTATTCGTAGGAACAGATATGACTATTCGTCTAAGTGTAAATATTGTAGAAGATAGACTGTTTACAAGACACTAAAATTGACTGTACTTAGGCATACGCCTAGCATGGAATCCACACACGAGCCTTAAAGGACTGGAACTAAACAGGAGATACCAATAACTAATTTGGTTCTCTAGATAATCGTACTAAGCTACCAGTTGACAGCGAAATACTTTTATATCTCATGTGATACTGAAACCAATTTGGACTTGCAGACTAGAACTCTGGGAAATTCTTCGAAAACCCTTTATATAGCAACTAAGTAGGAATAATTTCTCTTAAGAAAAAAAAAAACATTTCTCTTAGAAGAAAAGTAAGTATTTTTAATAAAAATGTTTTTTTTTCAACCTCAAAAATATTTTTATTTCTAATAGTTTTCTTTTTTCAGTACTAAAATTATACAAACATTATAGAAAATTGTAGAAATTAACATCGATACTCATATGAGAGTGAATAAATTAAGAAAAACATTCAAATAACTTTGAAACTGTTGAATCTCCTCTTTATCGATTAAAGTTATTCTAAAAAAAAATTTGTCAAAAATACACAAATTAATTGATGTTCTTACAAAATTTATCTGAGTACAAAATGGAACTATTACATACTCGTAGCATAGCATATAGTAATTAAGTTGTAAATATTTGAATTCCCCGACGAATTAAAATTATGTAGTCATAATACTTTGGCATTATTTTCTTACCCCCCCCCCCCCTTTATCAAAGGTATTTTTACTTTTTCTAATTTATAAATTGCCAAAGTAACTACACGTTTAATGAATCTATATGCTTGTATAGTCAAAAAACAAGAACATAATAAAAGGATAACAGTGCAATGCATTTACAATTTCATTTCTGAATTCATTTGAGTGTTAGATGATACGAATACGTGAAAATATTATATTACATACAATACGCATTTGGGAATTTGGCAAAGCATCCTATCATCCTTATGGACATATGTGTACACTTATATACATATGGAATTGATATTACACAATATAAAGGTATAAATTTTTTGATATATAACAGAAGAGTACGTGTACGTCAACACCTGAGCTTTCGCAGACGACTATGTGTCCTTGTAGTTCGACGAGCACGATTGAAGCCATAAACAGAAAGAACAGTAAGGACTAGAATAACGAGTAAAAACAACTTTACTGTGATGGCGACGATTTTCTTTTTTATTCGTTTTTTTTTTTTTTTGGTTTTTGTTTTTTAGAACAAAATAAAAAAGCCCTTATTTACTGTAGATTTTCTATACATACTTTCGGTTTTATATCTTTCGACTTTTCCATAGCTTTTCAATAACCTGGCAACGATTTGTATTAGTTTCCCAGATCGCTTTTTCTGGTGCAATTGTGTCGGTATTCGCAGGAATTTCAGATAAAGAACATTCATTCTTTCATACGCCCCCGCACAAATTCTATATAGGTACATACAATACAAACTCAAATATATCTCATCTCGTATCGTCTCTATATCATTTCAAATTTGGTATATGATAAATATATCTATACCTGTATATATTCTATACTCTATTAGAGAAAATCATCGAACACAAACACAAATACAAATACACATACAAAATATATACCGCAAAATAATACAAATACTTTCAAAAATTTTGTATTATATAAATTGGCTATGGATACATGGTTGATGGCCGAACTTGTTCTCAGTTTGGGGATGAATGTATCTATGTGTGTGTATTTTGAAATAGAAATTCTATTTCTCCACATAAAACACACTTGGGCGCGTACCATATCCTTACGACCGCCATTACTTCAACTTGTAGTTTACTTTCGGTTATATCCTCTTCCTCAGCGTTATGTTCGGTTTTTTTCGAAATAAATGAAGGAAGAAAGATTAAATACTCGTACATACTAGAAATATTGTTACTGCCATAGAAGGATGCTGTTGGTATCCACACTTCATCTTCCTTGATTCTGTGTAAAATTGCTTTCAACCCTCGCGTATATTTTTCAACTTTGGTGACGTTTTACCATTACGCACGTATACAAAGATGAAAATATTTTCTTCCTGCTCCAACCAATCCTGCTGTTTGGTAATATTCAATGGTTATATTTTTAAGTAAAAAAAGGGAATGCACCCTTATTTGAGATATACTGGCATACAAACATGCATACATACTCTTTTATCGTTACACTTGGAAACTTTGCTGTACCAATAATAATAATAATAATATTTGTGATTTCTACTCTTCGTCCTCGTACACTTATTCTTATTTTCTCCTCTGTTGATCTTTACAATTTCATATTTAACAGTTTTATTTTTATTTTCATAATAAGGACTTATTCGAAATGGACTCTGGAACAAATTTTCAAGTAGTTAAACTAAGCAGTTGTTGGCGTTAGACCTTATTATTATTTCGATTCAAAACGATATTAGATAGGCCTTGTTGCAGCAGTAATGGTTCACTTTTTCTCTTTTTTTTTGTTTAATAAATAGCAACCAATTCTACAAAAAGGATATTATTTTCACTTCCATTTCTTTTTGACCAAACTTTTATGATGTTAAAAAAAAAAAAAAATTTGGTGAATATACGTTTTTTGCCAAACTTTCAAATGAACATTTTCCAAAGTTTGCTGAAACTTGAAATTTTCATTTTATTATCCTTATTAGGATATGGGAAAAATAAATTCAGTTTTTACATTATTCACTTTTAAAATATCTTCTATATTTTATGCAAATGATAAAGTATATTTAATATAAAACTTTATTCAGTTTCAATTAAAATAAAAAAAAAAAACAAAACAAAAATGGAAAGAAAATGACAAAAAAAAAACTATGGAAAGTTGCCGTTTTTGGAAACGAAATTTCCCTCAAGCCACAATTAAATTGATTTTCAAGAAAGAAAAATTACCTCAAAAACCAACTTGTCGTCTTGTAGACCACAGTTGGGAGAACAAGTGATTGACTGCACACATACAACGGCATACACATACATTGTACAGTAAACCGACTATTTCGCATTCATTCATTCATTCATCATGCTCAGTTCTTCCTCCGCAACGCAATAGTGGGTTGGCGCACGCACACATCTAACAAAAGGCAAAAAGTACTCAGAGTTTTGTGTTCTGCAAGCCGTAAAGATTTTATGGAGGTAAGTGCGGCGCCGAAAAATCTTCGCATGGGAGATTACATGGACATGAGTGTGTTAGTGGTACTTGTGCTCAATGTGCCTATAGTCAAGTGGTCAGAAAGAAGGGAATCAGTAAGGAATATCGTACTTTAACAAAGTCAAATTAGCGTTTTTATTGCTGAGGTAAGAAATTCATGCTTTCTTAAACTGTTTAAATAATTTGTATTGACTATAAAAAAGTAACCAAAAAAGATTTGCATTTTTATGGGAATCTCTGCATAATAAAAACAAAGGAGGTGCAGAAAAAGGTCTCCGAGAAAATTTCAAAATATTTCATCATAAAAATGTCTCCATATTTTCAAAACTCTTTTCAAATTCAAATTTTATAAAAATCTATAAAAAAAAATTGCGCAAAATGTTATCTACGAAAACTGAAAAGAATAAAAACAATTTCAATCAGTTTTGATTGATGAATTCTTTCAAAATATCTCCAAACTCTCCAAATTGGTAAAAACATTTTTTTGACAGGTTTTCTTTAAAAAAAGTTTTTTTAAAAATAAACTTTAAATAAAAATATAATCAGTTTCTTTTTTTTTCAGTTTAGAAACTCTCCAAATAAAATCCAGAACAAAGTCCAGAATTTTGTTAACAGTTTTTACTTTTAATTAAAAATATTAAAAAATTTCGCTGAGTTTTGCTAAATGAATGATTCAAAGAAGTCTCCAAACTCTCCAAATGGGTAGAATTTTGGTTGCGTTCTTTTTATAAATATTTTCTTTGGTTTTTTTTTATAAACAATTTTTTTTGCTTATTTTTTAATGGTAATACAACCAATTTTTTTTAGTTTAGAAACTCTCCAAATTAAAACGAGAGTTCCTGAATTTATTTATATTTTTTGCTAAAAGTTGTTTTTTTTTTAATTGAAAATATTAAAAAGTTTCTAGTTTTGCTAAATGAATACTTTAAAAAAGTCTCCAAATCCTCCAAATTGCTAGAATTATTTTTTTTGTGTTTTTTAATATAATTTTTGAAAATATATTTTTTTTACATAAACTTTTAATAAAAATAAAATAAGTTTACTTTTTTGCAGTTTAGCAATTTTCCAAATGAAAGCCAGAACAAAGTCCTGAATTTTGTTGTATTTTTGCTAACAGTTATTACTTTTAATTAAAAATATTAAAAAATTTCGCTGAGTTTTGCTAAATGAATTATTCGAAAAAGTCTCCAAACTCTCCAAATTGGTAGAATTTTGGTTGGGTTCTTTTTATAAATATTTTCTTTAGTTTTTTTTATAAACAATTTTTTTTCGCTTATTTTTTAATGGTAATACAACCAATTTTTTTTAGTTTGGAAACTCTCCAAATTAAAACGAGAGTTCCTGAATTTATTTATATTTTTTGCTAAAAGTTGTTTTTTTTTTTAATTGAAAATATTAAAAAGTTTCTAGTTTTGCTCAATGAATACTTTTAAAAAGTCTCCAAATCCTCCAAATTGCTAGAATTATTTTTTTTGTGTTTTTTAATATAATTTTTGAAAATATATTTTTTTTACATAAACTTTTAATAAAAATAAAATAAATTTACTTTTTTTCAGTTTAGCCACTTTCCAAATGAAAGCCAGAACAAAGACCTGAATTTTTTTGAATTTTTACAAAACGTTTTTAGTTTTAATTAGTAAAAATATTTTTAAAAAATTTTGCCGAATTTTACTGAAAAAAATCTCCAAACTCTTCAAACGTGATAGAATAACAAAAATTATATAATTTCGTTTTTATTTATAAAGCAGTTTCCATAAAGGATCATTATTTTTATAATGTTTTGGAACATCGAGAACAAAGTCCTAAATTCTGTTATATTTTGCTAACAGTTTTTACTTTTAATTAAAAATATTAAAAAATTTCGCTGAGTTTTGCTAAATGAATGATTGAAAGAAGTCTCCAAACTCTCCAAATGGGTAGAATTTTGGTTGCGTTCTTTTTATAAATATTTTCTTTGGTTTTTTTTATAAACAATTTTTTTTGCTTATTTTTTAATGGTAATACAACCAATTTTTTTTTAGTTTGGAAACTCTCCAAATTAAAACGAGAGTTCCTGAATTTATTTATATTTTTTGCTAAAAGTTGTTTTTTTTTAATTGAAAATATTAAAAAGTTTCTAGTTTTGCTAAATGAATACTTTTAAAAAGTCTCCAAATTCTCCAAATTGCTAGAATTATTTTTTTTTTGTGTTTTTTAATATAATTTTTGAAAATATATTTTTTTTACATAAACTTTTAATAAAAATAAAATAAGTTTACTTTTTTGCAGTTTAGCAACTTTCCAAATGAAAGCCAGAACAAAGTCCTGAATTTTGTTGAATTTTTACAAAACGTTTTTAGTTTTAATTAGTAAAAATATTTTTAAAAAATTTTGCCGAATTTTACTGAAAAAAATCTCCAAACTCTTCAAACGTGATAGAATAACAAAAATTATATAATTTCGTTTTTATTTATAAAGCAGTTTCCATAAAGGATCATTATTCTTATAATGTTTTGGTACATCAAGTGTGTTGAAAGTGTTAGAAGGGATAAAGGACCTATGTCGGTGCACTTTCTCTTATATTTTAAATAAATTATTAAAGTTTTCCTCCACTGATCTTATTTCTCCATCTACGAAAAATTATCTTACCGATATTTTGGCTCCTTAGTTCAAAACATTATGAAAAGGACTAATAGTTGTCCTTTTCGTCAAATTTTCTCTCAATTAACAATATTTTCACAATACGAGTATAAAAATATCTCGTGACTATAGAAACCATTCAAATAAGAAAGCATCATTTTCGTTCGATTGGATTACGGATGACACCTCAATCAATTCCAACACTTATAAATAGTTCAAGTGTGGGTGTTTTTTTATCAAAAAAAAGTTTTATCAAAAATCATATATACATTTGTGGGAGTGTTGATACATCACCACCACAACGAACATGGAAACTTTCTCATTTTTATGTACGAGCAAATTTAAATGGGAATGTTTTCTGCATATACACACTTTATGCTCCGGTATGTTTTTTATGAACATTGTCATTGTCAACATATTTTATACATACTCGTATGTCATTCCAATATGATGTTAAATTCTGATAAGAAATGCATCATAATTGCAACGAAAAAATGTTGAAGTTTTTTCTTCAGTTTTGAGAAAAACTTTAATTTTTATTAAACGAGTATTTTTTATTAATTTTTGTAAATAAAATTTTAAAAAATTAAAAAAGACGCACTAGCAAAAGAGAGTTAAAAATTTCTCAGAAATATTTAAGACTTTTAGATTATTTAAAACTTTCAATTAACTTAAAAATTGAAAATATTTTTATACAGTTTACAAAGTAATAAATTCCAATTGTTAAAAATTTTGATTTTTTTCAAAATGTGAAAGAGACAAATCAATTTCCAAATATAAAATTAAGTTTAAAATTTCTCCATAAATAGATTTAATGAAAAAACTACATTCAACCACAGCCGAAATCACTTAACAAGGTAAAAAATCACAGAAAGTCAAATTCCAAATTTCATATTTTTTTAAACAGTAAAAATCAAAAAAAATTATCTTAACTTTTAAAAAACAATTTGATTGCAATTTTTGTTTTTTGTTTTTTTTTTTTGTAAAATTGTATTATTTTTTAGTAAAAACATAAAATAAATAAAAAATGTGATAGAGCTAATTTTGTTGTTTTATTTTAAAGTATAAATCAATGGTCGGAAAATAAAATCATTCAAGTGGCCACCTCTGCTCGGTTTAAAGAACCGATTACGATCGTTCCAATTTTCTACCACCTTTGGCAATAAATCCGACCTTATATCACGTATTTGGCGTTCAATATTTAATTTTAATGCATCAATGATTGCTAGTTTATTGACATAGACCAATGACTTCAAAGAACAGTACAAGAAGAAGTTCAAAAATGTTAAATCACAACTTCTTAGATGACATTGCATATCTCCATTTCTTGAAATTATTGACTCGCCAAACTTTTCCCCAAAATAAATCGATTGTGTCATAGGCTGTGTGACACGTAGCGCCGCCTTGTTCAAACCACATATACGTTGAATCAATATATTCAACAAAAAGTTCGTTATCATCGATATGCACCACTCACCGATGACAATAACAGCAACTCCTTCATCATTTTGAAGAAAAAAAATAAGGAGCGATGATACTACCACATCAAACGGTCACTTTTTCGTAAATAATTTATGGATTGAAATTTTGTTTATTCACCGATCCCAGAGAGATGCAAGTACACCTCATCTGAGAAAACGATTTTCTTGGAAAAAATAATATTCTTGAAAAAAAACAGCATCATTTGCAAGTTGTTCCAGTATAAAATTAACAACTTCACGGTGTTTGCGATGATCCAACGGCTTCAATTTTTTTGTGATAAGAATTTTGTAAGGATGTAAGCCCAAATCGAATCTGAATTGCAGCAATATTCCCGCCACTTCAACCGGACCTTTTGTGTAATGAAAGATTGCGTTCTAAACTTTCCACACTACGCCGATTATGACGATCATAAATTCAAAGAAGTGCACTCGATAAGTTGCAATAAAATAGCAATTATTTTGATAATAAAAAAATTGGATAATTTCGAAGTGTTGTTGAGGTGTCTATTTTTTCATGAATTCAAATAAATTCATTAAATGACTTTGAAAACCAAGTAAATATGGGTCTATTAAATCAATTTATAGTAAATATTATATATCAACCCCAATTGAAAAATACAAGTTTTTTTTTCAATGGCGGATGGATAGGTTTTCGTTTGAAAATGAGAAGAAAAATTGCAAAATTTCGAAATAATAATATATTAATTAAAAAAGAATTCAACAAAAAAAAACACACACATACAAAAACAAAATTAAAACTTTTATTATTTAATAACAATTCGATATTTTCATCTTAAAAAAAAATCCTAAAATGAGAAAAAAAAATTAATTTTTTTTCAACAAATCAAAAATTTCCCAAAAAAAAAAAAGAATTTGGTTTAAGAAAAAATAATTATTTTTGTTAAATTTGGTAAACAAAATATAAAAAACTATATTAAATTTAAAAAAAAGAAAAAAAAAACATTTGAAAAAAAAATAAGAAAACTAAATCAATATTTATAATGTTCATATTTTTTTCCAATATAAATTTATAAAAATACTAAATTTTTATTATTTAATAAAAAAAAATCCTCAAAATGGTGAAAATTCAATATTTAAAAAAATTCAAATAAAACAATTACAATTAAGAGTACATCTTTTATTAGAGATGAACATCTTTCCCATATGGCATTACCAATACAAAAGCATCATTATCATAAAAATTCCATTTTTTTTTCAAATTAAAAAACAAAATTATATATTTAGTAAAAAAAACCATATTTTCATTATTTTTGTGTTTAAAATAAATAAAAAATGAAAAAAAAAATACAAAACCGTACAAATATTTAGTATTTAATAAAAATTAGTTTTTTTTTTTCAACAAATAAAAAATTTACAAATAAAAAATAAAAAGAATTTAGTTTAAGAAAAAATTATTATTTTTGTTATTTTTTTTTTTTTTTTGATAAACAAAAAATAAAAAGTTATATTAAAAAAAAAAAAAACATTTGAAAAAAAAAATACTAAAACTAAATAAATATTTATAATGTTCGTTTTAGTATTTAATAAAAGAAAAATTCTCAAAATGGTTAAAAATTCAATATTTTAAAAAATTCAAATAAAACAATTACAATTAAGAGTACATCTTTTATTGGAGATGAACATCTTTCCAATATGGCATTACTAATATAAAAGCATCACCGCACAGGTATATATCGTACACCGTTCGTTCATACGGTTCCTGGGCATACAAACACAATCAACCATTCTATCTATTTATCGTCCATACTCTTTTGATCCATTTGGTTTTTGGTATAGTGTATGACCGTTCTGCTAATTTAAAGTTTAAAAAAATTCTCACCGCTTCATTCTCATATGGACTAACCCATCAACACAAAACCCATTCGTGTACAAATTCATAAACGAGATCATTTCGTATATAGAAGAGAGCACACTCGAGAATAATTCTCCAAATCTCTCTTCATCATCTCAGTTGTAAGTTTTCATCTCACTGGAACTATACAATAGATTGCCAATCAAAAGAAATCTCCCATCGCTCTTAACTTTACTCATTCTCCCTCTGCTTTTTACCAACTCTCATATCAAAAAGCCCTCTCTCTCTCTCACTCTCTCTGCATGTACCTATCTTTAACCCGTTCTCATAAACCAAAGAGCTATATAGTTTAAATTCACAGTGGAATATTCACAATAAAATGAATGAGAATTTTCTTAAATTGAAAAACTTTCTTAGTTTTATAACTCCACAAAAAAAAAAAAAACAATGATTTTCTTATCCGAAACAGAAGAACTTAGCGATTGTAATTTCCTCTAAAAGATAATTCAAGCTTTCAAGAAAAGAAAACAAAAACAAATTAAAAATAATATCAAAAATTTCAGAGTGAGTATGCGTATTTCGTACTCGCGCGCTTATTTCTCGCACACAACCCCATCACCACTACCACCACTACGAACATGGAAACTTTCTCATTTTTATTATACGACCAAATTTAAATGTGAATTTATATCCATCCTCTTCTACTTCTCCATATACACACTATGTGTATATGCTCTGCGATATTTAAGATATTATTATTAATTTCTATTTTATTTGCATCTCGCCAATCTTGCTTGAAGAAGAAGAACAAGAAAAATAAGATACAAAACAACATTTTAGAGAGAGAGAGAGAGAGAGGAGCAAAATATCCATTTTATATTTTTAGTGTTCTGTGATTTATCTCACCAAGAGTGTGTTATTTTTATTTTATTTATTTTTTTTTGGTTTTTGTTCTTTTTATTTTGTTACTAAAATTATTTTAAGTTCACAAATTTCAATTTTTGATTTTTGTTAAGAGAAAATTGATGAGAACAAACACAAATCAAGAAAATCATCATATAAAAATTTTATAGTAAATATTTTTAACACTATTTTCAGAGAGAATATCTCTCACTATTTAGTTTAATTAATAGAATATATATTATTATATTTTACTAATTCTTTTTTTTCTTTTCAAATATAGTATATAGGTCTATAAATGTTTGTGTGTGTGTGTGTGAGAAGTGAGACCATCATCCAAGAAAACTGTAAGAAAACTGCACAAAACAAACACAGTCACAAACACAATTTAATTTTTTTTTTTTTAAAACTGTATTTTCTTTATTTTATTTAAATTTAGGATCTGAACTTTTTTATGATTTTTATATATTTTGATCCTTTTTTTTTTATATTTATCCGTTTTTTTTTTAAATTTTTAAGTCCTTTTTTTTTTTTTAATAAAATTAAATTTTTCTTCTTAGATTATTTGCATAAATGCATGTGTTTACGATTTATTTATGCATGAATGCGTTTTTGTGTGTGTGTGTGTCACTAGGCCGCTGCTATGCTTTTCTTTAATTGTCATTTGCACAACCGGAAGTGTGTGGTGAGATTTGTTATTATTTTTTTCGTTTTTTTGTTGTTTTCATTTTGATTGTCGCACATTTTTTTCGTAAGGCAAGGCAGCAGTCGTCCGGCTTTATTTATTTACAATTTCTTTAAATTTTTTTTAAAACAAACATCAAATTTTTTTTTTGATTACAAATTTTTATTTTATTTTTAAAGTTTATAATTCATAAATTCCCCCCTTTCCCCCCATACCTCCTCACCGTTTCAAAATGATTTAAAAAAAAAAAAAAAACATTTTTAAAATTGTCCAAACAATTTCGAAAAAAATGATTATTTTTTGGCAGTTTTTTTTTTAAGAAATTATAAATATTTTAAATTAAAAAAAACTATAAATAATTAAAAAAATAAATAATAAAAAAAAACAGCATAAAAGTCTATTGTTTTTCTTAAATTAATATTAAAAAATTAAAAAAAATTTTCCCAAATTTAGAACAGAACAGAAACCGGAAGGAGTCTTCTTTTTTTTTTTTTTTTTTTAAAACAATAGACAATGTTACATTATGAAATTTTTATTATATTTTTAATTATTTCTTTCTTAAAATTTTATGATTGTTATGCTTTATACAAACCCCCCCCCCCCCCCCCGAAGGTTTAAGACCTTAAAGGAGAATTTTTTTTAGTATATTTAAAAGAATCCAATCGAAAAAGAAAGAACACAATTGCCTTCAGGACTTTTGAATTTTTTTTAACAATAATTTTATATTAATTCTAAGACCCTCTTTCTCTTTCACGGTTTTTTAAATTATTTTTAAAATTGAAATAATTAATTTTGAATTGTGAAATGTACACGCACAGGGTGTGGTGGTGCGCTAGTATAGCTACTAGATTGTAAATTGTCCCAAAAAGATCGCATTTTTGCTCCTTTTATAATTAAAATAATAATTTTAATTTTTTTTTTTTGAGTAAATATTGATAATTTGTTTAAGAAAAACTAATAAATTATTTTAAGAATAAATTTTTAATTAATTAAGTAAAACAAAAAAAAAAATTACTTAAAAAGGATCTTGTAAGTTTTATTATAATAAATATTGTGTTATATTTAAACTGAATAAAATATTCAGTTTAAATATAACACAATATTTATTATAAAAACGATGAAAAAAATTGGTTTTTTTTTTTTTATAAATGAAACAACTTTTTAAATCACATATTTTATTAATTAAAATTAATAAGAATATGAAAATTTTTGTAAAATAATTGCATACTTTAATATTATTTTCCTTGTTCTTTGAAATGAATAATTTTTTTGGAGATAATTTCTTTTTTTTTTGTTTTGTTTTTAAGTAGACAAAAATTTGTGGTAAAATAGAATTATTTTTATTAGGCAAAAAAAACGCGATTTACTTTTAAAAACGGGATATCGGAATAGTTACGGCGATAATAATCACCCCACGAAATCAACGAATTTTGTATGCACGAACCCGCCACGAAAAATTACACACCAACATTATTTTACAGCGCATAACCTCGTACTGCCAATCGCAGGTGATTTTCTAGGTCTTAACAAACAGAATTCAATGCTCTCAAAATCGTCTTCTCTCAGCTCCCGAAAATGGTATGAATGAAAAATAAACGAACATTTAGAGAGAAAGTACAACGGCTGAGCGGAAATGATTTGAAAGAGATATGCACATTGGTCCCGTATCGTTTGAAGAGTGAGCAAAGAAAACGATATACTCCAGAGAGAATCAAGCTGAAATATATTGTCACATTGTAACTGTCTCTTTCTAAATTACTCTTAAAACGTGAAAACGCTTTGGAAAAAGTGTTGCCACAATAGAAATTGTAGAAAATTTAAATAAATTTAATAAAAATCTCCTTGTTTTATTTGCTAAAAATATAGCAGTTAATTTTTTAATTAATAAAAAATAACGCATTTAAAACTATTTATTATATTTGAAGTTATCAAATTTATTTATTACCAAATATTATAATGAGAGCATTTCTTTAGAAGTTACCATAATATCATGAAAATCGCCATACTCTGTTATAAAGAGTTGATGAAAATTACTCTTTACCCTAACTCTTTTTCTCTTAGCCAAAACACATTCTAAATTTTTTCTTAATAAAATTACAACATTTTTAAAATAAATTCCTATAAATAACAATAAGAAATCAATTAAATTAAAAAATTTATTAGAACTTTTACTGATAATAAAAATATACTAGAAACATTTTATTTCGATATTGACGAAAATTCTTTGGAGATTATTTTTCAAACACTCTCGGGAGCAATGGCATTTGTTATTTTGTTAGAGAGCGATTGAACTAAGCCATCGTTCATACGAGCATAAAAAGTACGAGTTTGTTACAAAAAAAAAACTAAAATCGCACTTTTTTCTTATTGTTGAATATGCTAAAAATGCAATTATTGTTGTTTAAAATATTAAAAATTATGTTTTAATACATTTTCCGAAAAAAATTACTTTTTGTTAAATTCCCATTTCAATGTCAAAAATAAGATTCAGCATTTTTGTTGGTAATTGAACGTTTTCTGGTAAAACAAATTGTTAAAATATAAATATTATAATTTTTTTGAACAAAATCTTGTTAAAAAAGAAAAAAAAATATTGTATGAAAAGGTGAAATACAATTTATTTTATTAATAATGCACCAGAAATATTTATTTTATTATATTATAAATATTTTTATTTTGGAAAAAATTGAACCGCATATTCTTATACCATACAAATGTTATTAATAAATTCAAAATAAAATCAATATTTCATGTTTCAAATCAGAAAGTTCAATAGAGAAAAAAATTGTTTTTAAATAAGCTAATATTTAATAAGTACTCGTATATTAAAAATGCATTTCAATAAATTCTATAATATTTAAAAAAACGAAAAAGAAATTTTATACATAAAAATATAAACCTTACAAAGTTAAAGAAAAACAAACGAATTTTACAATTACAAAAAATTTTAATTTTAAAACATTTTTCTTTTATAAAACAAATTTTTAATTTATAAAATATATGCTTTTTTTCTCTTTTAAAATATGATAATAGAACTTTTTCATATACAATAATAAAAGAGAATATTGGAAATTATTCAATTTTAACCATGAAAAAATATTGATTATTTTTTTTTTTTTAATTTTTTACGGTTTTATTTTTTTTCTTTGATTATTTATTTTTAATTAATGAGAAAAAATACAAAAAACCTGCAAATTTGTTTATTTGTGAAAAAGTTCTCAAAAACATGTGCGCCAGGGGCCACATCTAAGCACCACGGCCATTTCGGATCTCAGGTATGACAACTTGAATGGACAAAGTTAAGGAAAGTTTTTTTTTTTTTTTAAATGTTCCTATTAATTTGGTTAGAGGAAAAGTAATAATTATATTTTATGGCCTGCACCTGAATAAAGCGATTGTTTATTAGGCAGCGAAGCTTTCGTTTAAAATAACTCGTGGCCATTTTTTTTTATTGTTTATAGCATGTTCTACTGCTGATCATACTGCCCAGAGCTCTGTTACCCTGTATGGAAAAATGCCATAGTGTACCTCCTCAAACCAGCTGCCCGTTTGTTGAATAACCGCCAAAGATGTTAAATAGGATTATAAGGAGCCTCTTTTGCGAATGGACGCTATATTTTTGGAAGAGGAAGCTCGAAGGCGTCAAACGTCAGAAATGGCCATCATTTCGCATAAATTTGCGTGCGTCTCTGCAACCTCTTTGCTAAGTTAAGCGTACTATGGTATGTAAATTTTAGTAAGGCTTCACCAACTTCCGTATTTTTGTTCTTATCGAAACGTTGCTCTAGTCTGTACGACAAGTAGAATATTCCCATCTCTTATCATCGAAGCTAAAAGCACCTCAAACGAGCTTTGCTTAATTTTAATGTGCAGCTGAATTTTGCATATCTTCGAAAATGGTTTCTAACTGCCTTCTGGGGTAGATACCATTAGGTAATGGAGACATTCATTTGCCCAAAACAGGCAGACCCTAAAAATAATGAGGTGACGAGATGCTTAAGGTCAGAGCCCGAGATAATTCCTCTGACTGACTGGTGGTAGGTGTAGATTTACTTAAAAGCTCCTACAAATTTACTATTAATTATGCTTAAAAAATTGTAATATTACAAATATATTAAAACAATAATGAACATTAAAGTGTTTTTATGTAGAAAAAGTCCAAAATTATATATAATTATATATACACCTAATTCTCTTTTTACACGATAGATGTCCCCAAAAAATTCGTGCAAAAAAAATACGTGTAAAAAAAGGTATTAGCTAAATGGAAGAATAGTAGATTGGTATTAGGCTTTGAAGAAAACAAAATTGCACATTTGGGTGCTCCAAGACCAGATAGCTTTAAGGTTCTCCAAGACCAGAACTTCAAATTCTAGACATTTTGCATTCATGTAGCATCTAACTTCTGGGATGAAGTATTTCTGAAACCATTCTGTGAAGATTGCACTGGTCACCCAGACCTTTTGGTTTGCTGTCCAGTGAATTGGCAATTTATTGATATCTACACCATTCATCGAGCGTGGTCTTAAGGCGCGATTTACTAGAAGTGGTTTTAATATACGTTCTCCTGAAGCATTGGAACAAAACAACAATGTTGCACGGTCCTTTGCTACTTTAAAACAACCGGCGGTTTTCTGCGATTTTGCAACATAAGTTGTCCTAGGCATTCTTTTCCAAAAAAGGATACTTTCATCTACATCTGGGGTGTATCCTCCATTTTCAATAATTTGTCTAAGTTTTTGAGGAAATTCTTTGGCAGCCAATTCATCTGTAGACGAAGTTTCTCCCTTAATTTTTATATTTGCAGAAAATTCAAGTTGTTTTGACTAAGATGAAGTGCCTGGCTCAACTTCTTTAATACGTTTATACAATAGATTCTTAATGCTGGTTGTGATTTATCCTCAATCCACATTACCAAAGCTTTTTCCATCTTCCTTTTTGACAACATCTCTTATATAAAACGATGATTTAGCACTTATTTATGTCCCAGAACATAAAGATTTTCTGATCGCAGTTTCATTTTTTTTAATTGTTTTTATGGCAGCTTCATGAATACCAAAATGATTTCCGACAGCCGTTGCATCTTGTCCTGTTGTAAGTTGCTCTAAAAAGAGGATCGCCTTCCTCTTTGTTTTTTATTACAGGTGAATTATTTGACATTGTGTTAAGGCTATCAATAATATTTTTCATATTATTAATGTAAAGATTTGAAAATTATTTAAAACTTACCTGTTATACGAGCAATAACTTTATTTTACTTATAACTTTTTAAATCTCCACATCAACTATACGTCTTTTCTTTTCAACTGTCAAAACCAAAACTAATTTGCGTAAAAAATACATTACGTCTTTACCCTACGCATAATTCGGGGAATCCCATTTATTAAAAAAATTTAACGCGAAATTACTACAATGCATATTTGTGAGGAGTGAGAATGAAACAAATTCATCAAAAAAATTCTCAGAAAAATGCATAAATTTTAAATTCATAGAATATTGAAAATCGTCTTAAAACAAAACAATTCGTATAAAAAGAGAATTTGTTTTTTCGTTTTAACTCGTTTTAAATAAAATTCGTGTAAAATAAATTCGTGAAAAAAGAGAATTCAGTGTATTTTGTGTGTATTTCAAAAGAGAATATAAAATGATTAAATAATATACAATAAAGTTTCATAATTAATTAGCAAATTTTTACTATTTACCTTAGATTAAAGAATACCTGGATAGGCCCTGACCGTATATGTATACGCAATTTTATGTCGGAATTCCTGGTTGTGCTATCCCGTTGTTGCCATTTCTCGCCGCTTGGCATAGCTTTGTTTAGATTTTTTTATGTAGACATGACACCCACTGCCATCTAGTTGTCGTAATACAAATTTATTGAATCGCAAAACCATAATTTGTATTCATTATAGATGAATTAATTCAGTTATTGGAAACAAAAATACAATTTAAACACAGTAATTGGCAATTTTTATTTTTTGTACAAACTTTTGATATGAAATGGAATTCTATTTTAGGTTTTTATTCATTTCGTAAATATCATTCAAATATAAAGCGCCTCAGTATTGTAGACTTGTGGAGAGTTTGAAAACTTAAATTCTTCATGAAAGTGGAGACTTAAGGGATAGTTTTGTCATTTGTGAAGTTGTTATTGGGTGAGAAAGGAAAGTGAAGTTTAAAGTGTAATTTTAATATATTTTGAAGTATTTACGAAAAAGTAAGTTTTTTATAAATAGTTATATTATTAATAAAACTTAATACGAATTTTTTATTCCAGAAAATGAAGTGTTTCGTTAATAAATGCTTCTCATACAAAGAAATGAGGAAACCGGGAATTTCTTTCTTTCGGTAAGTTGACATCTTTATTTTTGCTAAATAAAATAAGAAATACTTTATTTGTGATGTGCCTAAATGTCTTTTAGTGATTTATTTTATTCAAAAAGTGGTGAAAAAGTGAAAAATTCGTCCGTCAATAAATGTAAACAAATTCGATGTTGACAGTTCAATGTTTACCATAAAATAGTACAGTGCCGGTGTATATAAAGTGTGTGTAAGAAAGTTTAAGGTACCGAATTTTTTTAATAGTGCAAAAAATACGTGAATTTCTATTAATTCTTAATTGTAAAAGTAAATGTTACGATCGTATATTTATATGTTAACTTTACAGGTACCACAAAATAAATGGTTGCGGGAAAAGTGGATTGTGGCAGCAGCATCCGGTATTCCCAAGAATAAATAATATTCAGTAAAATAAATAAAATGAAAATACATAATAAATAAATAAATATTTAAAAAAAAAATACTGTATTTTATTGCATATTTAAAAAACTAATTCCATCAAACAACAAGACCCGCAATATTAAAAAATCTGCTTCTTTACGAATAAATGACATCACATATGAAAAATGGTTTTAAACGAACCGCTTCAATCGCATACTGAACTTTTAATTTGGCCCCCAATGATTTACGCCATTTCTGTTGTATTGCATGTGTGTGCGTTCTACGAATGTATTGCAACAAAAATCCGACAGATTTTTGTGTAGAGGCCTATCCAGTTCTTCTTTAATCTAAGCTATTTACACTGTCGAAATTAGTAATTTTTAAAAATGTAGATGAATGTGTTATTTGGAAATTTTTTTTAAATTTTACCGCTTATATTCCTAACAACAAAAAAACCTTACAAAGTGAGAAAAAAATTTATACTGATTCAGAAATATTCTAATTACAGAAAGTTCTATACATGTTGAAAATTATTTGATTTTGGGTTTTATATAAGATGGAAAACTTGAATATTTTTTCCGCTTTATAAATAAAAATGAAAAAATGAAAGTTTTTCCTTTGACTACAGTCACCACAATCGCCATCATCAGCTGTTCTTCTCTGACGGTCAGTGTCATTTCCAATTTAATCGCTATTAGAGCGACATCTCATTCCAGTGTAGAATCCTCTCAGCTATTCCCGTAATTGTTTGACATTTCATCGAGGAGCGACGCGTTTCGAATCGGTGTTCGGCTCTTAGATTTTTTGACAGCTCTTCCGCCTGACGACTCTTTTAACGTATCTCGTGAATTCTATTGTAGTTTTTATTTATTGTTTTTCCGGTTTATTATTTTTAAGGCCTTTACATTTGGTCAGTTATTCTGTGTGTGTAGAAAATTTACTTTCCCAAAATAATCGCTCTTAATTGACATAAAAAGAATTTGCCGTAGTTAAAAGAGAAAATTTAACAGGGTGGTGTATCGGAAAAAAAATCTCCTACAAATTTTCCTATTGGAATTTGTTGTTATTTTGGTTAATCGGAATTGTTGTACATACGAAAAATTCGAAAAAGGATAGTTTTGGAAAAGTTTTTATGTCGAAGGTCAGTTAAATGCTAAAACTCCACGACGACATTGAGTTAAATAGTCAAGAAGAAGCAGAAAAAAATACCAAACAAAAGAAAAGCAAACTTTGTTCGGCTCAGTATCCGAGCTACAAACGCAGCTGAAGCGCCAACGTAGAGACACAGTTGGTCGTCGTGTGCCATCATTGAGAACGATCATCATCAGTGGTCGCGATCGCAGTTGGCTGTGACAACAAATGAAGTGGTGGCAACATCAACAGTAGTGGTAACAACACTAACACAACCGAAGGGAAAGCTGTAGAAACGATGATGTCTGGCCGTGCGGTGGTGGGATTTCCATTCACTTTTAAGTTGACAATCGCGTAGAAAAAGATGTTTTTTTTCCGTCCATAATTTATTATTGTTAAAATTTCCATTGTAAAATTCTTGTTAAAAATAAATATCATTAAAAGTTCCTGTAATATCTATTCTAAAAGGATTTAGTGAATAATTTATTGTTTTCCAAAACATTTGTGAAATTGTTTGTTGAAAGAAGAAAAAAAAAAACGAAAGTGTACATAATCAATCACTCGAATGCGTGGAATGGAATAATATATGCTGGTGGTGAGAAGAGGGAACAAAATTAAATAATATTCTTCTGTGATTAAGGGTGCAATAATAGTAAAGGAAATTACAAGAAAAAAAAATGGATAGTATTCACGATAGCAGCAGCCGCAGCACTTCAGAAACGGATGAATCCGAATTGGATAAATTCAATACGAAATTCGTCAACCTGTTGAAGCAGTATCCAAAGTCATTTCTGAAATGTCAAAATTCTTCGATGAAAGCTGAGAAGGAAAGAGAATTGGAACAATGTGCTTTGGCGTATAAGAAATTATTTGGTAAAACGTTGACAGGCAAACAGATTCAGAAAAAAGTTAGTAACCTGAAGACGAGAATCAAGGCCAAAACCGATTTGCAACGAATGGGAAATCGGAAGGTAATGCTGAAGCCACACGAGAGGAGCTTTCTAGAATTTTTACGCACAGACGATAGTCCAGCCTCGAAACGAATATGCGGTAATCGAATTGATAGTTCCAAAGCCAACGATAATATATCAAAATCAATTATTTTTGGACTAATTGCAGCTGATATTCCATTAGATGATGACATGAGTCGTGACCGTGATCGTGATTCTGGCGAAGACATCCAAACGTTAACCACATCGTCCTATCTATCCTATCCGTCTGTCGATTCTCCGGCTATAGAGGATCATTTGGATGTGTCGAAAACCAAATACGATCCCGATGATAATAAGATAGTCACTGGTAATGAAATTCATAGAATTGTCCTGTTCGAAAATCCGTCACCGCTTAAAGTTCAACGGCAGGAATTTTATAGGCGCGAATATGTGCCAAATATTTTCGAGTCTCAAGAAAATTTCGAAATTAATCGGACCCTACTCTTTGAGGAATTCTAAATTAAGTGATTTTTTTTTTTTTACTATCACCTCAAATGCAATAATTTCGATTATTAACCCCCCCTCTCCCCCCCATCTTTTAGTAATAATTACTATATCGGGTTGGGTGTAATATAATTTACTAAGTAATTTTTTTTTCTTATTTAAATTTATTGTATACGTTAGTGGAAAATGTACTTTAATTATGTTATTAATAGTTCTTCTGTTCCTAATGGTGGAGTCTTTGAATTTTTCTTGTTGCAATTTTATTTATTTTTACATATATTATTTATAGTATAAGTTTTATTCTCTTTAAATAATATATTTAATAATTAATTAATACTTAAAGACAAAAATAAAAAAAGGTGAAAGAATATAATCAAGCAAAGAAAAAAATTATAAAAATATTATTGTTTTTATAAGAACGGTATCCGTACTATAATTAATTAATTGTAATTTGTTAATGGTAAAAAAAAAAAAAACAAATGTTTGTGCAATTCGATTGTTTTATCTTTTTATATAATATTATTATTTTATTTAAAATCAACAAAAAAAAAAAACCATTTACATTATTCATATTTTATTCTTTTTATAAACTTTTATAAAAAAAATGGAGGTGTTTTTTTTATATTTTTAAATTGAAAAACGTTTACAATAATGATAAATTTTTATAATCTTAAGATGAAATTTTTTTTTCAAGATGATTATCTACTTTATAAAAGATAAGAAAATGAGAATATCTGTTAAAGAAAAATGCATTATTTTAATGAAAAATAAAACTGTTACTGTGATAAATTGCTGGCTTTTATTTGTATTTTTTTTTCGTTTCTTACCTTTGATTTTTTACAAAATTATTTACCATTTATCCATAAATATTTGAATATAAAAGTTGCTTGAGATTTTTTTTTTCAAATTAATTATGGAAATTTTATTTTACAAAAAAAAAAAAATTGTTGAAAATTGTCGTTTTTTTTAAGTACAGCCTCAGAGTTGTGTGGAAATCGGGGATATTATTGCACAAAAATTGGTTAATTTTCAACTGAAAATCAAAAAGTAGTTCTTCAGGTGAACATAAATTTACTAACAATCAACCTACCA
Organism: Atherix ibis; assembly: GCA_958298945.1. Lineage (NCBI taxonomy): Eukaryota > Metazoa > Arthropoda > Insecta > Diptera > Athericidae > Atherix > Atherix ibis. The sequence continues at coordinate 94,777,808 of OY282607.1, read as the reverse complement.
GTAACAAAAAAAATCCAGACTTTTATTGAATGAAAATGATTTTAAATTTAATTCAACTAAGAAAATCAGACTTTTGTTGGACGAAGATGATTTTACATTCAATTCAACACTAATAAACTAGACTTGTCGCATCAAAATCCTCAATTTTCAATTCAACAACTGAAAATTCAACTTTTCTTGATCGCAAATGCATTAATTTTCAATTCAATAACAAAAAAACCAGACTTACTTTTGTTTGACGTAAAAGCTTTAATTTATAATTCAAAAACCCAAAACACCAATTTTGTTGACCGAAAATGCATTAATTTTCATTTTAACAACCGAAAAAGCGCATTTTGGTGAACGCAAATATTTTAATTTTCAATTCAACATCAAAAAAAACCAGATTACTTTTCTTGAACGCACATGCTTTAATTTTTAATTCAACAAAAAAAAAAAAACAAGACTTACTTTTGTTTATAATTGAAAAACCGAAAATTCCAATTTTGTTGAACGAAAATGCATAATTTTCAATTCAACAATAGAAAATCATTAATAATATTTTATTCAAAAACCCAAAACACCAATTTTGTTGAACGCTAATGCATTAATTTTTAATTCAACAACAAAAAAAAACCAGATTTATTTTCTTGAACGCAAAAGCTTTCATTTTTAATTCAAAAACCCAAAACGCCAATTTTGTTGAGCGAAAATGCATTAATTTTCAATTCAACAACCGGAAACGCGCATTTTGGTGAACGGAAATATTTTAATTTTCAATTCAATAATAGAAAATCATTAATTTGTTGAATGAAAATGCATTAATTTTCAATTCAAAAATCGAAAACGCCAATTTTGTTGACCGAAAATGCAAAAAAAGCCGACTTACTTTTATTTGACGCAATAGCTTTAATTGTCAATTCAACAGTAGAACGCCAGATTTTAGTTGAACGAAAATGCTTTAATATCGAACTCATCATCAGAAAACCACACTCTTGTTGAACAAAAATGATTCAACTTTCAATCGAACAACAGAAAACACCGACTTTTGTTGAACGAAAATTCATTCATTTTCAATTCAACAAAAGAAAAACCAGACTTACTTTTGTTGAACGAAAAAGCTTTATTTTTTAATTCAACAAAAGAAAAACCAGACTTACTTTAGTTGAACGAAAAAGCTTTAATTTTTAATATGAGAACGGAAAAAGCACATTTTGTTGAACGCAAATACATTAATTTTCAATTCAAACGTAGAGCACCCGATTTTAGTTGAATGAAAATGTATTGAAGTAAAAATTGCCATTGTACAAATGTTTAATTTTAGAAATTTTACACATATTTCCTATAAATTTTTGAAATCTGCAAGTTTGTTGTTCGGAAACGTTGCAAAAAGTTAAAAGATTGTCAGAAAATGTAAAAAGTTTAAAGCTTGTAGGTAGGTTTTAATAAATTTTTAAAGCATATTTTTGTATTGGAAGCATTTAAAAAATAACATCCGTCAATTAATGGCTAAACATTCATTGAAGCTTCTCCTGCGACCAATGACGCTTAAGTCTTCGATGGGCCATTTTAGAAAAGGAAGTGGTGTTAGTATGATTGCAGGCACGGAATGGAACTTTTTATAACGAGACACAGTCACATCAAAAACAAACGGGACTTTGAGATGACGATAAATAACACATCAAAAGCAAAAAGAGATTTTGAGATCACGATGAAGTCTTCGATGGGTCTTTTTAGGAAAGGACGTGAATTACAGGAATACAACTTTTTATAACGAGACACAGCCACATCAAAAACAAACGGGGCTTTGAGATCACGGTAAATAACATTATTGCGATCCTAAAAGGGAGTGGCGAAATTTGTACGAAGTATTTTTGATTAAAATGATTGAATTCGACGAGAGTTCAAGTCCGTAAGTCCATATTGGTTTCAGTAGTGTATTGTATAAAAGTACTTTGCTATCTATAGTAAGTTTAGAACGTTTGTCAAGAAGTCAAAGTAGTTGTAGGCATCGTCTTTTTAGTTCTTGTCTTTTAAGTCTTGGATGTGGGTTCCAAGTGAGGCGTTTGTGTAAGCTCAATGCTTGGTACCGAACTTTAGTGTGCTGCGGTATTTCGTTGCCATTAAGGTATATGGGAGGACCTAGTTCACGGCGGAGAGTAAAAGTCACGTGGGGAGATTAACGATCATTGACTTTTATTCCCCATCGGTTTAACCAGTTCTGGAGGGTTTGAATTTGAGTTTGCAGAATTTCGAAAGCATGTTGGGGATTTTCGCTAGATGTAAGGCAGGCTGTATCATCGATGCATGTAGCAATGATGTTCTAGAGGATGGGCCCAAGTAGACTTCTCTGCGGATCACCAGCCAAGATCGGAGAGATATTGGAGGTCATTGGATTCGTTTACTTGGAAGTGTCGATTGGAAAGGAATGATCTTAAGACAGGGAAATAGGATCTTCTGAGTTTTCAGAGTAAGCCAGGGTGCCAAACTCCTCTATCAAAAGCTTGACTTGACTTACTCTTGTATATCAAGAAAAAGGCTTTTTCAAAATTCTCAATTTAATTTTTAACGTGGTATTATGAACAGTCTAAGCATTTTTTTATTGTTGCCAAAATAACATTAATTTAAATAAATCCATAATAAATATATAAGACCAATTTTATATACCATATAAAAACTAAAAAAAATAAATAAAATTCATTTAAAAATAGATTAAAAAATAACATCAAAAATGATAAAGAGTTTAAAATATTTATTGTAATAAAACCAATTTTATTTGAAATTAATTGAAAACCAATCAACATTTATTTAACACCAACAGAAGCCATTTTTGTTTGTTTTTAAACATTAAATGTTTGTTTGTTTTTTTCTTCTTATTCAAATTTTTCTGTTTATAACTAAAATTAATTGCTCAAGCATATAAAATTCTCTCGTTTAAACCTTATAATTGTTATTTTTGCAATAGTGTTTTGAAAATCATTCAACTTTTACTTTTTAAATCTGGATAAAATTAAAATGAAAGTAAAATTATAAAAAAAATTGTGTACAATAAAATATATAATAAAAGTATCTACTTTTTAAAAAAAGTTTTAATTTTTTTAACATGAAAAAATTAAAAAACCTATCAAATCAAACTGAACGCAGAGAGACAGAGAGAGAGACGCCATAAATTAAGTTGATTTTCAATTCTCTTTTTGTAATATAATTTATAATTATATTTATAATATATATATATATATATATGTATATGTATATGCATGAATAAATGTATATATGTATGTATGTATGTATAAATAATTTGTTTTTAGTATTTTACATATATGCATGTTTATAGTAATTTGTATAATATTACAATACTTTAGTCTTAATATACAAACTATTCTCCATTTTTTCTATCTATTATATAGAATGTATATAATTATTGTCAACAGTTATTATAATTTACATTTAATTACACTTTAAACATTGTTAGTTTTAATTTACATTTAATAATTAGTTAGGGATTCTTATATATTTTTATACATCATTTTTTTTTTTTACATTTATAATTTATTATTTTCATTATAACCCCTAACACACATATACAGTATGTTACTAGATATTCTTTATTTGCTTGCATTGTTGTAATATTTAAATAATAAATTTTATAATAAAAAAAATATATTATTAAAAAATAACAACGAAAACGAAACGGAATGATTCTTATTTAATACGAGTATATTAAAAATTATTATAAAATTCATACAGATTTGAAAAACTTTTTTTTTTTTTATTTTTATTTAGCTATAATAAAACAACATTTCAGTTTTGTATTTAACAATATTTTCTTTAATATTTATTATGAATTTGTTTATATTAGTTCATATTATATATACAATGTATTATTATAAAGAATAAAATCTGTGAATTTGTGATTTTGTGATATGGTGGTTATTTAAATATTGTGTTAAATTTAAAATTAATTTTATTGTTTATATAGTATTAGATGTTTTTTAAAATAAAATTAATAGAACTTTTAGATCAGAAATTTTATCTATTATTATCAATTATTTCTTTGATTTGGAGAATAAAATTCTTTTTCGAAATTATTTCTTTTTTGGGGCAAAACAGGCAAAAAACATTTTGTAACGTCGTCAAGGTTAGACTTAAAATCTTAACTAATAATAATATAATATTTTTAGAAAAAAAATTTCATCTTTTTTAAGTTATAATAGTATTTTCTCTAAAATTATTTTAATAAAATTTTTAATTTAAAAAAAAAAGAAAAAAAAGTCATTTTTAATACGCTGCAGCTAATTATATGCTGTTGTTAGGTTTTTAAATTAACATAATTCGTGATTTCTTTCCGTTAATAATAATAATAATTTTTTAATTTCTTTTCTTAAACACAGTATCATTTTTATAATACTACAATAAATTTCTTATTAATTTTGGAAAAAAAATTATATTACGATGAGTATTCTTCATTTTTTATACTTTACTTTAAACTATATAATATAATTAAAAAAAAAACAAAGTTTTTTTTAATATTATATATGAGTAACTATTACTTTATTATCATTTGCAAATAGAAATGTAATTTTCGAAATACGTGTATTGTATTTTGTGAAACCTTTTAGAAAATTCGAATAGTTTAAGAGAAATGTTTTTTTTTCCAGAGCTTCTTTTTTTTTACATTAAATTTTTTATTTATTTTTGCTTAAATATTTACACTTTTTTCTTTTTGATTTTGAATGTCTTTTAATGTGTTGGTCATTTTTTTATTTAAATTTTTATTATAAAGGAAAAAAAAAATGATTTTATTTTGCATTCAAATGAGGTTTATAATGAAAGAAGTCATAACTAACTTACCATAATAAAAATGGTTTATATTCTGCATTTGTATGGTTTTAATCAATAAAGAATAAAGAATATAATTTTTTTTTATTGTACAATATATAATTTTCTTTTAAAAAAGTAATTAATTATTTTATGTATTTCTTTTTACTTAATTCCAACTTCATTTAATTAAAATAAATGCAAATGACAAAAAAGAATAATTACTGATAGATACTCGTAGTTGACATTTGACAGGTTTTTTTTGTTAACAATGCAGAACATTCGAAATTACTTCAAATCACCTAAATGAAAATAAGAAAAGAATTTTTCGAAAATAATAATTTAGTAAAAAAAGGTTTTTTTTCCCAAAAAAAAATTTATAAATAATCGAATTCGAAATAAAATACAAATAAAAAAATATAATGAAAAATCAAATACTTTATTTACTTATAAGAATATTTTTGCTTTACCAATAATTGTTTGTTTTTATTCTCTTAATTATATTATTATATTATATTATATCATTGCGATAAATCTTTTTGAGTATTCAAGAATGATAAATTTTGTATCTACGTGTACGTGTATTCATAATGATTATGATTTTGGCAAATGATCTCTTATAAAATATTGTGATGATTTATAATTGAACGGAAATATTTCTAATAATTATTTAGCATTTCTTCTAAACGATCTAATACGAGTAGTATGTGTGTGGATATTGTATGTCCTCTTTTTTTGAGTTCTCTTCTTATAAATATATGTATCTATACTATTTCGATAAATGCCTATAACTTGAATATATTTTTGTAATAATAATATTGTCTAACAAAAATTTTTACAATCGGAATGTTTGCGAATTTCTTTATTTTTTTTGGTTGATATAATGTATTTTTGCTTGTGTTTTAAAAAAATGAATAATAAATCGAACCTAATTAAATAATTTTATATTAAATTTAAATTAATTTTTTTATCTTTCGTTTTTGATAATAAACAATTTTCTTAAATTGCATTTAAAAAATATTACAATACAAATGTAAATTAGATAATAAATATGTGCCTTAATTTGTTTTTTTTTTTTGAGTTGTTGAGCTTTGAATTTTCTTCTTTATAAATTGTTTAAAATTAATTAAATGCAAAACAAAAAAATATTATTTAAGGTCACTTAAAAATAGCATATAACAAATAATATTTTAATTTGAAAATTATTATCTGTATTAACAGCCTTCGTTTTATTTCTTGTTTTTTTTTTCTTCTTCTCTGTAATAACAAACTTTAAATGTTGCGCTTTCTTTTATTTTCAAAAAAAAAGTCCTTCGTTTTTATGTTGCCATTTCCGATGTACATACATTTATTTATAGTCAAATATAATTGCTCTTATTTTTCAATAAAAATTAATTCCATTAATTGTTTTGTCATCATTCTAAAAAAAAAAATATTATCCGTACTTTCCGAAAAATTCCATTTTTAAACCTGGGCTGGTTTGGTTTTCCCCAAAACCATGAGCATTTTCTGGAGTGTTATCGTCATGCTTACTGTAAATATAAAAATAGTTTCAGTTAAATAAGAAGAAAAAAACCCAAATTATTAATAATATTATTTCCGATTAAAAAAAAAAAAACCATTTCCCATGCTTTTATAATAACATACAAAATATAGTATGTTAATTTATTTTTAGAACAATGTATCTGAACTTGTGTAATTTGAATCTGTATTTAAATAAAACTTTTTATAGAGGAAAACCCATGTAAAATTTTTTCTGTAATCTTTAAGATATAGTAAAATTAGATTTATAATTTAATTTAATTTATCGATCATTTTGTTAATTAAAAATTGACAATTATAAAAACAAAAATGTCGCAAAATTATTATATAGGGTTTTCCAATAAGAGTGATATGATTTCTAAATGACGTTTCGGCCATTTGTAATATGTCATAATCTGTCTTTTTTTTTTCATTGTGTTTCGTAATGTTTACAATTTCATCATAAGGCGAGATATACGCAAGAACAACGTTTACAAATTATTCAATTTTATTATTAAAATAATCGTTCTCCAATTGCAACTTTTCGTGCGCTTTTGCCATGTTTTTATGGTCGTAATAATCGTGCAACTGTGCTCGCTATTCGTCGAATTGTTAAAAATTTCGAGCGTACATTTTCTTTACATAATGTTCAATTGCCAATAAGACAAAGAACCGCTCGAAGTAATGAAAATATTGCTGCCGTTCAGGCAAGTGTTGCTGAAGACCGCAATTTTTCGATTCCAAGACGTTCTCAAGAATTGGGACTGTCTCAAACCACAACCTGGAGGATTTTGAGTAAGGATTTGGGCTTGCATCCGTATGAAATTGTTATCACTCAAGAACTGAAGCCAATTGACCACCGTAAACATCGTGAATTTGCTGATTTTGTCTTGGAACAACTTAAAAACGATAACGATTTTTTTAAGAAAATCATCTTCTCCGATGAGGCTCACTTTCATCTGAGTGGTGTGGTAAATAAACAAAACTGTCGATTTTGGTGAGAAGAAAATCCACAAATTATTCATGAGCATCCATTACATTCACCTAAATTGACAGTTTGGTGTAGTTTTTGGTCTGGTGGACTCATCTTGGTCCGTACTTCTTTCAAAATGAAGCTGGTAACACCGTTACTATCAATGGAGAGTGGTATAGATCGATGATAACCAACTTTTTATAGCCGAAATTGGAAGAAGTTGATCTTGACAACATCTGGTTCCAACAAGACGGGGCTACGTGCCACACAGCACGTGCAACAGCCGAATTATTGCGAGAAAAGTTTGGAGATTCGATTATTTCAAGGAATTGTGACATTGAATGGCCTCCAAGAAGTTTTGATTTAACACCATTAGACTATTTCTTGTGGGGTTATTTGAAGTTATTGGTCTTTAGTAATAAACCAAACTCTCTTCAAGCTTTAAAAGTCAATATTAAACATGCTATTCATGACATACGACTTGATTAAGTTGAAAAAGTGCTTGAAAATTGGGTTCATCGAATTCGTTCCTGCAAAAGAAGTCGTGGACGCCATTCGATTTTACTTCACATTAAATAAAAAACATTTGAATTTCCTTAACAATTAGTAGGTGTTTTTTTTTTTGAAAAAAAAATCATATCACTCTTAATCGAAAACCCTTTAAAATTTTCTAATCTTCAATAACGTGTCATTATTAAAAAAAATATATTTTAAAAAGATGAATATCAATAACTGTGACACTCAGAAAATTAAGGTCCTATTGCAGTGCCTTTTAATATCACTATTTACTATATAGTAATTTTTTTTAATAGATCGAAGCCTGACCTTTAGAGATCCATGAACAAGACCCTGAATTTTAGTAGAAATTTTTTATACTTTTATAGAAATTTTTTAATGACTAATGCGGTTTCCTTTTTTTTTCTTTAATAATAAAGATATTATATTTTATTATTGTGTGAAAATTTCAGTCTTATAATCCCTTTTGGATACATTACTACACAATCTCTAGTCTCTAATGAATTTATGTAAAAAATATTTTTCTCTATAAAAACAAATCAACTTTACAACAATTATTTGACTCCTGAATATTTTCAAATAAATTAAAATTTAGTGCGTGCTATTATTTATAAAATAATATTAATTAAATTTTTTTTAAAGTGCTAATTAAGTGCATAAATAAATTTTTTTTGAGTATTATTTCTTTGTTAATATTTTTTTTTGTTTGGTAAATGCAACTAAATGCAACTAATTTTCTTAAAGTTATCTCAAATGATAGGAAATATCGACAGAAACATGCATGATAAAATGAATGAAAATATTATAATAATAATAACTTAAGTTTAAGTAAAATAAATTATATAATAAAAAAAAAAATAATAAGCAAAAATATGGAAACCTTTGTTTTTGGCCGAACAACCATCATAATTTTTTGTAGACATATGGTGAATCCTCCTATAAAATTAATTAACAAAAAAAATTATAGTAAAAATATAAATAAAAACAGAATTTTATGCCAAATATAAAATTAAAAAAGGAAATTTTTTATATTTATTTATAATGAAGAATATTTGATGTAAATACCCCGCACTTACGTACACTTTGGGACCGGAGCGAGTACGTAAAACAAAAATGTACGTAAAGCGAATCTACTGCTTTTATTGATGAATAATATGTTAAAAACAAACTTAAACAATAAGTATATAAATAAAAATAAAAAGAGGGATATACGTATGTAGTTTTACACTTTTATTTCATACGTTTATATTTTTTTAATGCTATATTTAACGTGTATTAAAAAAAAAACAAAAAAAAATTCATATACATATTAAACAAAACTTAAAAAATAAACATAAACTTCAAAATTCAACAATATGTACTACATATTTAAATATAGAATTCAATTGGTATAATGTTGTAATTCAAATTTAATTGCTCGATGACGTAGAAAATGATGCTTCAAATTCATAAGTGGTATAATCAACCGCTAAACGCTTTTTTGCTGGTAAGTCAGGAGATGTAACAGTTTGGCTGAAAAGTTTAGAACATTGACATCTAGATGGCGCCTCTTGCAAAAATCTACTTAATTATCACAAAGCACCATGCTTCAAATGATTCCTCTCAAAATTTGACAACAAGCGGTCGATTGGTTCGTGAGATATAGCATTTTGAGTGGAGCAACTTTTGTTATTGAAAAAAAAAATGGATAAAGACGAATTTCGTGCATTGCTAAAGCATTGCTTTTTGATGAAAAAAAATACAGTGGAAACCAAAGCATGGTTTGACAAACGTTATCCGGACTCTGCTCCAGCAATTTCAACTGTGGAATATTGGTTTCGTCAATTTCGAACTGGTCGTACGAGCACAGTTGATGCAGAACGCAGTGGAGGCCCAAAAGAGGTGGTGACGGCAGAAAACATCAAAAAAATCCACAAAATCATTTTAAATGACCGTAAAGTGAAGTTGAGCGAGATAGCTGAGACTCTGAAGATATCGAAAGAGCGTTTTGGACATATCGTGCATGAATATTTGGGCATGCGAAAGCTGTGTGCAAAGTGGGTGCCGCGTGAGCTCACTGTGGACCAAAAACAACAACGTGTTGATGATTCTGAGCAGTGTTTGGAGCTGTTCAAGCGCAATAAACCCGAATTTTGCGTCGATATGTGACAATGGATGAAACATGGCTTCGTCACTACACTCCAGAGTCCAATCGGCAGTCGGCAGACTGGAGAGCGAGCGACGAACCGAATCCAAAGCGTGGAAAGACGCAACAGTCGGCTGGCAAGGTGATGGCGTCTGTATTTTGGGATGCGCATGGGATGCGTCATTGACTATCTCCAGAAGGGACAGACGATGAACAGCGACTATTATATAGCGTTATTGGATCGTTTGAAGAAAGAAATCGCTAAGAAACGGCCTCATTTGAAGAAGAAAAAAGTGTTGTTTCACCAAGACAATGCACCGTGTCACAAGTCGATGAAAACGATGGTCAAACTCAATGAATTGGGCTACGAATTGCTGCCCCATCCACCGTATTCTCCAGATCTGGCCCACAGCGACTTTTTTCTGTTTGCAGACCTCAAGAGAATGCTCGCTGGCAAGAAATTTAAGACCGATGATGAAACTGAGGCCTATTTTGAGGCAAAACCGAAAGAGTACTATAAAAATGGTATCAAAAAGTTGGAAGATCGTTATAATCGCTGTATCGCCCTCGAAGGCAACTATGTTGAATAATAAAAATGAATTTTTCAAAAAAAAATATTTCTACTGTGCTACGTTATAAACTTTTCAGCCGAACTGTTAGATGAACTTATTGAAAAAGTCTTGCGACTTCCTGAAGTGGATGCCAAATTACGATTTTCTTTTGATTTTGAGCTAGGTGATATAGTTTTTGTAGCAAAAAAATCTTTTAAAGAGCTTTATTTACTATGTTTTTTCATTTCCCTGTATAATTCTGAATAATAGGAATATGCGTCCATAATGTCTTTGTTAACCTTTAAACTCCTCTCAAAATCTGGTTCGTATTTTTCAAAAAGAGCCATTCCATTTTGAAAACATTGGAAAGCATCTGATAAAATTTTAGATGTTAGTCCTTTAGATTGGGTGGATTTTTCTGCGACATTGCATACTAAATTTTCAGGTTGTATCTGTTCATTTAATTTAATAAAGATCTTCATTATTGAGAGGTTCATCGTAGTTTGCTAACTACATCATTTGAATCTATTTCTAACTCTAGATGTTGCGCCATACGAGGGTCATTCAACAAGTACTTAGCCTCACCGCCCGATGGAACTGCTGTCACAAAAGAAATTTACCATCGTGCAGTACGTTTTAGTTTTGTCAAAGTTTGAGTCGATTCCCTTCTTTAGTTTTGTTTTGAGAGCCTTTGAAAGCGAGCGTGTCGGTCGGTTGCACAAAAATGGTAAAAGAACAATATCGTTCGGTGATTAGATTCTTGTTTTTGGAAGGGAAAACGGGCAGCGAAATCAAAGATCGCTTAGATGCTGTGTATGGTGACTCTTCTCCTTCGATGGCGACCATCAAGAATTGGTTCAACGAGTTTGTTCGTGGCCGCACGTCGATTTTTGATGAGCCACGCCCAGGTGCCCCGAAAACGGCTGCTAAGGAGGAAAACGTTAAAAAAGTCCACGATCTCGTGTTGGCAGACCGTCGATTGAAGGTTCACCAGATAGCTGAGACTGTGGGCATCGCAGTAGGAACGGTGCATCATATTCTACACGAAGAACTGGGCATGAGAAAGCTGTCGGCGCGATGGGTGCCGCGTTTGCTCACACCGGAAAACAAGCGCAACCGTGAGACCACATCGGCGACGTGTTTGGCGCTGTTTCAGCGCAATCCAGCGAAGTTCTTGCGTCGGTTCGTGACCGTCGACGAAACATGGATTCACTAATACACACCAGAGACCAAGGAACAGTCGAAACAGTGGACTTCACCCGGCGAACGTGCTCCAAAGAAGGCGAAGAGTGTTCGATCGGCCGGAAAGGTGATGGCCACCGTTTTCTGGGATTCACAAGGTGTGATCCACATCGATTACCTCGAGAAGGGTAGAACAATCACGGGGCGCTACTATGCTGACTTATTGGGCCGATTTGACGTCGAATTGAAGAAAAAGCGGCCCCGCTTTGCGAAGAAAAAAGTGCTGTTCCACCACGATAACGCGCCGGCTCGCACCTCCGCCGTCACCATGGCCAAATTGGTCGAATTGCGCTACGAATTGCTGCCCCATCCACCGTACTCTCCAGATTTGGCCCCCTGTGACTACTTTTTGTTTCCAAACCTGAAAAAATCACTCGCCGGTAATAGATTTGGGTCGAATGAGGAGGTCATCGTCGCCACGGAGGCATATTTTGTTTCCCTCGAGAAAATGTATTTTTTGGACGGGTTAAAAAAGTTAGAGCATTGCTGGGCCAAGTGTATCGAGTTTGAAGGAGATTATGTGGAAAAATAAATTGCCACCTTTCCAAAATTTTCGTTTTTCTTTTGTAGGCTAAGTACTTGTTGAATGACCCTCGTATCTATAATATTGCAAATGATTTCAGCGTTATTATCTTCGCAATCTTCACTAACTTTTGTCTCCTGCGGAAATCATTTATTCCAGGCCTCTTTCATTGTAGAAACTGATATATCATTCCAGGTGTCTCGAATTGTTTTTATGCAATCTAAAATATTGTATTCCGCCCAAACTTTTTTTAAAACTTCCCTACCTGAACCTTCTTTACTGTCAATTGCAGCAATTATTTTACTGAATGTTTTTTTTTAAATAGTTCAGTTTAAATGATGCAATAACACACTGGGTTGAAGGATAGATGTGGTGTTTGGAGGTAAAAATTCAACTCGAATGACCGGGAGAATTATCGATAACTAATAAAAATTTTTTATAAGTAAAAAAATGTACTTGTACGTAGGTGTGAATCATTGTACGTATAATGGGCAAATGGGGACAAAAATGAGATGTACGTAAGTGCGAGTGTACGTAAAACGAGTGTACGTAACAGGGGGTATTACTGTAGTATATTTTTTATAGTTTACTCGTAATTTTTGTAGTTTTTGTACTTTTTTTTGTTGGTGCTAGTTGTGTATGTATGTGTACATTTGATCTAGCTATAAAATAGTCTTTTAAATAAAATAATAAATAAAATCTTTAAATACGAGAATAACGCAATTGTAATTACAAAGCTTTTATATTAAAATAAAAATTTTAACTTATGTAGTAATAGTATATCCATATTGTAGTGTGGGAAGTATATTAGCTTGATTTGATAGTTATTTATTATATATATATAATTTTAAATAATTTAAATTTAGTAATTTATTTGCCATTTTTATTTGTTTAAATAAAAAAATTTACAAAAAATACGGTGATTGTATTGTAGAACAATCAGTTTTTAAAAGTTATTTTTCGAATAAATTTTTGCTAATGCTGAGGCCTATTTCTTTTTTTATGGTGGATACGAAAATGAGCAAATTACCATATATGAGACTCTGAAAACTGATACAGGTCATATGACTATAGAGAATCTATTGTATCCTCATGATAACCGACTTTATTTTTAGTCTTAACTTAAAGATTTTAATCTGAACTATTGTCTATGTAATTTTAATAAAACAATGCCAGTTTTTCGTTTTATTGCTCGAAAAGTTTCGAGATTTAATGATGTCAATTATCGTCAAAGTTTGTGCAATTTGATATTGTTCGACTTTATTTTATAAAATTTCATAAAAAATCATATTTATGGAGATAAAAATGATTTAAAAATGAACATCCACCAAGTAACAAAAATTTTATTAAAAAATTATCTGAAAAGGATCAAGTCGTGTAAGAAATCTCGTGGAGACCAATTCAAAATCGTTATATTTCGTGTATGATGGCAAAATTAAAGCAATTTATTAAATGAAATTATATAAAATTTTGGATAAACAACAGGTAGTCTTTATGCGTTTGGTAGGTAGACATTCCTGTCTGCTTGAGGATATACGTAAAATCCTTGAAAAATATATTTTAATATAAAATCACTCAAAATAGGGATTTTATTAATAAAAATTTGGATTTTAAATATATTTTATCTTTGCATTTTGCTAGCCAGACATTTCTGGTCTTGATATAAGCTTAAGGATATACATAAAATCCTTGAAAAATATATTTTAATATAATATCACTCAAATAAAGGGATTTTATTAATAAAAATTTGCTTTTAAACTCATATTTTTAAAAAAGATTTGTCAATATGGTAAAGTTGTCAAAATAGTGATGAATTAGTAAAAAGTACTTACCCATAGATTTTTGGAACCATCTTGGTTTATTTTTCCACGCAATAAACAGGAAGTATACCGGAATACTGCTCAGGATCATTAATATACCATAGCCCGTCTCAACTGGACTGGCATACATCGGGACGACAACTACGAAAATTGTGCACAAAAGGTAAATGATTGGGAAGACTAATGATACACGAATTGGTCTGGGGAGATTTGGTTGCTTCCATCGTAACCAAGGCAAACATAAAACCGATACACCAATGCTCAACTGTAATTGTAGTTTAAAAAAAAAAAATAATGTTCTTAGACAAATCGTTCTCATTAATGATTGTTTTCAATAAAATTGATTAATTTCTCTCTTTACCCATGTGGCAAATCCGACATAATTGATTAAGGCAAAAATATCAGAAACCGTCAAGTATAACATTGACAATAGTGCCATAATTAAAACAGCCGGTGTTGGTGTGAATCTCTGTATTTGGATCATGGTAAGGATTTCTGGCATTTGTCCTTCGCATGCGCCAGCATAAAAGAGTCGTGACGACGTTAGTAGGATTCCATTTACAGCACCAAAAGTCGACATTGCAACAAATACTGGAATTATTTGAAAATTAACGTTCGATCCAATTAGGCCATATAAGAATGGCTGCAAAGTAGACAGGAATTATCAATTTACCAGGAATTGTCCAAGCAAACATTCCGAAAAGCCTTTCAGCGAAGCTGACAGCGACAGCTTCTGAGCCTAACACCTCATCCGGTGACAATGTTGTATAGAAAGCAACGTTGGCAAGCACATAAACTACGGTTACCAATGTACACGATATTGCAATAGCTCGTGGCAGATTCTTGACAGGATCCTTAAGCTCCTCAATAATGAAATTCAAGTAATTCCTGAAAAGAAAAGATATTTTTCAAAATAATTTTCCATTATTGTAAGCTCATTTAAAAAAGCTTATTTTCTTGACTTGATTATTATTATAGTTATTGTTTTTTTTTTATATCGCAAATACCTTCCTATCCCAATGGAATCAATTAATGGAAAACTCCTTATAATTGAGTATTTCCACATTTTAGATAATCGTATTAAATCTTACCATCCATTATATGCAAACAGTCCTGAATAAAACGATAGTGCCAATGATGTTACTTGTGTGTTCGTATTCTCAAATGTGAAGTATTCAACTTTTCCTGTTACAAGGACGAAAAAGAATATTTTAAAAATTTGCTATGAAATAAGTTGATTAATTAAATTTTAATTACGAATATGAGGAAAAAGTTTCAGAACCGCATGTATAATTAATAAATTTAATTTGCATTTAGGATTTTCTCCTACGAACCAGTATTAATATTTTTCTTTGTATTATCCAATTTATAGTTTGGAAAATAAAATTAAAAAAATCTATTTTTTAAATTAAAATTATAATTTAATTTTTTATTTTTTATATTTTAAATTTTTTGCCATTATATAAAAAAATAAATTAAATTTAAATAACTATCACAAGACTTCTTGCAGAAGTCGATCCTGTTGAGGTAATTTTTTTAATGACTTTTTTTCATATTTCAAACTTTAAATCGGTTATTATTTGACGGATGTAAATTTTTAAATGATCTAAAGTTTGAAAATTATCTACGTTAATACAATTTTTTGTGCAGCTCTAAAAGAAAAATTTCAAAAAAAGCATCAAATTGCACGATTCTTGAGGAAGATTGACATTATCAAACTGCACAGTTATACATCTTGGAAACTTTTCACGCAATTAAGCATGATTTTTATCATATAATGTTGGCTTCTGGAGTTGTTTTGTTGATTAAAATTTTAAAGACCATGCCAAACAAAAGTTTTTCTTTATTTTGAATGAAATATGGGGCCAATGACAATTTTAGAGCAAATAGCACACCAGATAATCAATAGTTTTGCGAATGGGAAGAGGTGGTCATCGGCGGAGAGTAAAAGTAACATGAACACTTTTTTGTTCGCTCACTTTTATTTACCACCTTTTGAAACAGTTTTGAAGAGATTCAAATTTATGATTTTATAAATTTTAGTAGGCAGTTTTAGGGTTTTTAGGATATTTGAAAACCAAGATTGGGGTGGTGATTTTTTAAACGGATTCTCTTCGTTACTGTGGAGTATCCATTGTGTTTGCAAAAATTGACTGTCTGGTGGGCATTTTAGACTTTAGGTACTCATATTTCTTTCAAAATAAAGAAAAAAGGATTATTATCGTTAATTTTTCGTATAATACGTCGAATTATAGCCTAAAAATAGGCGAAAAATACATTAGAAATTTACTCAAAAGGATCAAGTCTTGCAAAAAAAATCTCGTGACAATTATTTGAATAATTTTGTATAATATTGTACGAGATCTGTTCAAAAAGTATCCCGAATTTTGTGTTTTTTTCAAAAATTATTTATTTGTTCTTGAATATCTATTTTGTCCCCTTTAAAGTAATCCCCACCAGATATTATACACTTGTGCCAACGTTTTTTCCAATCCTCGAAGTACTTTAAAAAATCATTTTTTGTGATCTGAACAGCTCCTTCTCCGATGCCGTCTTTATCTCCTCAATCGTAGCGTAGCGTCGTCCTCTCATGAGGCTCGTCAGTTTTGGGAGCAAGAAAAAGTCACAGGGGTCCAGATCTGGGGAATACGGTGGCTGCGGCATTATTAGTGTGTTGTTTTTGGCCAAAAATGGCAAAAGCCAATTTTTGTTCTTCCACAACTCCGGACGTTTTTGGAGGATTGCTTCACGCAACTTGCGCATAACTTACAGGTACTATTCCTTATTGACCGTTTTACCCTGTGGCAAGAAGTCATGATGCACCACGTCCCTGCAATCGAAGAAAACTGTAAGCAAAACCTTCACATTCGACCGAACTTAGGATCCGGCACGCTTTTCGTGTACAACCGATAAACGTTGCTTCGACCGAACTTGGCGTCCGGCACGCCTCTGAGAACATTTTGTACAACCGATAAACGTTGCTTCGCTTCAAGGTAGCTTCACCATATACCACAGTCAACATTCGGAATACGTCCGCGCAATTAATTTAGTTTTTCACACAAAATTTGATACAGATTCCTTGATCCATTTTTTGGAATGGGCAAAAATCAAAGACGAGCCAAAACACGTGCAAGCAAAGCAGCTGTTAAAAATTAACTGAACATTCAAAATGGCCAAACCTGGCGGCATAAGTGAGATACATGAGTACCAACATAATGTGACAAAAAAAAAATCTAAAATCGAATGTACGTAACCCGCGGAAATTAAAAATTCGCGATACTTTTTGAACAGACCTTTTTTACATATTATTTAAATAATAGCAAAGTTTAAGCAATATATTGTAGTTAATTAAAAACTAAGTAAAAATCTGAATTTTAAATATATTGTTTTTAACATTACTTCTCGCAGCGTAAATTATATAACTCTTTATTGTACAGAAATGGACTAAGAATGCTACCCTGAGAGATACCAGCAAAAATACGGAATATCTGAGAAAAACAGATTTTGAACATTTTCAGCTGCTTGAAAATATTATTTGGAGAGGTTGGATATGATGATAATGAGCAAATAATTTTTTTTAATCAGATTTCAAAGATTAATTCTTACAATATTGTATCTAATCTCTTCTAATATCTGTAATCTTATTTTTATTCTCAAATCAATAATTACTCTTAACAATAAAAAAAATTGAAAAAAAACCACAAATAGACCAATTATAAATATTTATTTTTATGCTATGTGCGAACGTGACAAAATTTTGATTGATATAATTTAGATTTTTCATAGATACACGTCAAATTATTCTAGATAGCAAATTGTTTGATAATTTTTTTGTCCCATTGTCAATATTTAATATAAAATTTATCGATTCTCTGATTACAAAATCAATTTTTAATAGTTTTCGGATATAAATAATTGATATGAAAAGGCATGTTTCTTAAGAATTAATGAATGAAAAATCATATTTTTTTTTGTAGTAAAAGTTAGTTTTTGTATCTTTGGAGAAACATTCTCTTATTAGACATGAAATTTTAGATACACTTTTTCATCTTTTGAAATACGATTTTGGAATACGAAATGGTTGATCGAACATAATTACTTAAACAGAAGATTGGAAATGCATTCGATTCGATTCGAGATTTCTATTTAATATTATTAACGATTATTGATTTCTCATAGCCTGTTTAATGGTAGGAAAAAAATTGTTTAACATTTTTATAAATACGTGTAGTTTTAAGGTCTTATGCAATCTGACCTTATATGCGAAATACAAGAAAAGTGAATGGAAGCATGGAACGTAATAATTCCATTTCTACACGAAATGTTCAATATTTACTATCACGAATCTATGATTGTTAGAAATCGAACAGTGATAATGTATTGGAAATTTGAGACATTAAATGATGAATTCGATTTCGATATGTCAAGTAAAAATCTCATAGAATAAATTCTGTTTAAATTAGCGGAAAAAATCATAAATTGACATGAGTGTGGGAAAAATGTTTATCGCATTTTTAAGAGTAATTTTCAAGTCATTAATTCAAGGATATTTTATTGATAATTTACTGCCCACTTTAAATATATTTTCTCAAAAAAAGTTTGTTATTTTATATCAAATTAAGTTCAATTGCAGACCATTTATAAAACCATTAATTTTATAAAATACATTATCTGGTCTATAAGTGTAAGAAAATTAGTATTTTTATTGCATAAAACTAATTTGAAGAGAAAACTTGATGATTATTTGCTATACAGTAAATATTTCAATTTTCCATTTATCTACCTTTAAATGTGAACATTTTTATACTTTTCTGGATTTAAGCACGTGTTTTGAAAATTTTAATTTGAATAACAACAAGTCTGAGCTTTCCGGATTAAAAATGTTGTTTTTATATATAATAAATATGCAAATGTATGCGCATTATTTAATTTGAAGTTCAGCAGATAACAGATGTGAAATAAAGTTTCAAATTTATAAAACTATAATATTATTTTAAATGATAACAGAAATTATCTATTAAGTAGAATAGTAAAATTACTTCAATCAAACAGATTCTCATATTTTAATTATATTGCTTAAAAATTCTGCTCATCATTTCTACTAAATTTTGAAAATTTCTACTGAAAAATTTCGTCCAAAATATTTCTACTGAAAATATTTTCTAAAAAATTTTTACTAAAAATTTCTACTGACAATTTCTACTGAAAATTTTTACCCAAAAATGTTTACCCAAAATTTTTACTGAAATTTTTACTGAAATTTTTACTGAAATTTTTACTGAAATTTTTACTGAAATTTTTACTGAAATTTTTACTGAAATTTTTACTGAAATTTTTACTGAAATTGTTACCGAAAATGTTTATTGAAAATTTTTACTGTAAATTTCTACTGGAAATCTGTAAGGAAAATTTTTACGGAAAATAATCACGGAAAATTTCTACTGAAAATTTCTATTATAAATTGTTAACTAAAATTTGTACGGAAAAATTTCTACTGAAAATATCTTCTACACAATTTTTACTGAAAGTTTCTACTGAAAATTTCTACTGAAAATTTCTACTGAAAATTTCTACTGAAAATTTTTACTGAAAATTTCCACTGAAAATTTTTACCCAAAAATTTTTACCTAAAATTTTTACTGAAATTTTTATTGAAATTTTTACCGAAAATGTTTAGTGAAAACTAACTGGAAATCTGTAAGGAAAATTTCTACGGAAAATTATCACGGAAAATTACTACTATAAATTTCTACTGAAAATTTCTACTGAAAATTTCTACTGAAAATTTCTACTGAAAATTTCTACTGAAAATTTCTACTAAAAATTTCTACTGAAAATTTCTACTGAAAATTTCTACTGAAAATTTCTACTGAAAATTTCTACTGAAAATTTCTACTAAAAATTTCTACTGAACATTTCTACTGAAAATTTCTACTGAAAATTTCTACTAAAAATTTCTACTGAACATTTCTACTGAAAATTTCTACTATAAATTTTTACCTAAAATTTTTACGGAAAAATTTCTATTGAAAATTTGTAGTAAAAATGTCTACTGAAAATTTCTACTGAAAATTTTTACTGAAAATTTCTACTGAAAATGTCCACTGAAAATTTCCGCTGAAAATTCCTACTGAAATTTCTAATGAAAATTTTTACTGAAAATTTCTACTGAACATTTCTACTGAAAATTCCTACTGAAAATTTCTACCCTAAATTTTGATTGAAAATTTCTACTGAAAATTTTTACCCAAAATTTTTACTGAAATTGTTACCGAAAATGTTTACTGAAAATGTTTACTGTAAATTTCTACTGGAAATCTCTAAGGAAAATTCCTACGGAAAATTATCACGACAAATTTCTACTATAAATTTTTACCTAAAAGTTTTACAGAAAAATTTAAATTGAAAATTTGTAGAAAAAATTTCTACTGAAAATTTTTACTGAAAATTTTTACTGAAAATTTTTACTGAAAAATTTTACTGAAACTGTTTGCTGAATATTTCTACTGAACATTTTTACTGAAAATTTCTACTGAACATTTTTTTGAAATGTTTTACTGAAAATGCATTTTGATTTGATTCGAGATTTTCTATTTAATATATTAAAATTTCTACTGAAAATTTTTACTGAAATTTTCTATCGAAAATTTTTACTGAAAATTTCTAATGAAAATTTCCACCCTAAATTTTGGCTGAACAATTTTACTGAAAATTTCAACTGAAAATTTCTACCCAAAATTTTTACAAACAATTTTTACCGAAAATTTTCACTGAAAATTTTTACCGACAATTTTTGCTGAAAATTTTTAGCGAACATTTTTACTGAACATTTTCACTAATAATTTTAATTGAAAATTTTTCTGATAATTTGGACCAAAAATTTGATTGCTCATAATTAACAAAAAATTTGTACTAAACATTTTTATTAGAAGTTTTTACTAAAAATTTTGACTGAATATTAATTCTAACTATTGTTATCTAAGAATTTTTCTTAAAAATATTTAATGAACTTTGTAGTGAATATTTTTATTGATCGTTTTTACTAAAAATAATACCCTTAAAAATGTATTATCTACTTTTACAGATTGTTTGCAACTATGAAACTATGCAAATAGACAAAAGTGACATACATAGGTTATAGATTGTTTAATGGGGATCACAATCAAAGCTTCTACTATAATCTTATTAACTTGTTTACATGTCATTCGAAAGCTCCCCGTGAAGAGATATAATATTATCACGTGTGACGTTGTTCCGTTTGACATTATGCCATACCATATCAATTATTACTGTTATCATATGGTATGCGCTGTTATTTAATCACAGTACCATTGAGTAGCTAAATATATAATAAAATTATAAAATGATTCCGATAATCTGATTTACCTAATTATTCGGTTAGGTGTAAATTGTAATGTCACTAATAATCAATAATTTTGATGTAGGTGATTAGAAAGAAATCACTTCCTTTAACCGATTTTATAGGCTGTGGTAAATACAGGACAAAACTGCAATTCCAATATTAATATGAATGTGTAAAAAATCTTTAGAGCAAGAAATAAAAATTATCTGAAGTAGTTATTATAGGACATAGTGCTTATTAGTTTTTTTTCTATTAAATTAAAGTTAAAATAACAACTAGCAAGGAAAATTCTAAATCCTTGACAGAATATCGTTCTTAGAATATATTTGAAAACTAAATTTCTGTAAGAGCAATTTGTTTTAATTCCCTCCCACGTGGCAATTAAAAAGGAAATGTTAAACTTGAACTTCGATTAACACTCGACGCACCAAGAAGCAAGATTTATTATTTTTATACACGATCTTTGTTGTGACACTAAATGTCTACGTACGTCGAAGCACAAATATTGCGGGACCAAACTTGTTTCCACATACGTAATACCATGTCTAGTCTAACTTGTTATAAATATGTTGCATTTCTTCTTGACTTTATATCGAATGTTAATGTTATAATTAATATTGAAATTTTTTCAATTCTGATAAACAAACAAAACTGACAATCGCACATTCAAGGTAAATAAATATGCTGATTATTTGAATATGTGTATGTACTCGTATTATTACCGTAAACATGAAATAAAAAAAAACCATCTAAAGTTACACCCGTTTTTTAATATAAATACTAATTAACTATCTTACAAACAATTTATAAAAGAATTGGAATAAATTAAGGAAAAACCCAAATAACACCTGGCAATAAATTGCACTTAATAAAATTGAAAGTAAAAGTTCGTTTGTTGTTTTTTTATTGTTGTTGGGTACTTACCTAGGCACAATTGATAGAATCCAGCAGCGATTATAATGAAAAGTGCCAGAAGCTTAGCATATGTGAATATATCCTGAACGTTTGTTGCCCATTTAACATCCCAGCAATTAATAAAAGTTAATACCACTGAAAAGCAAGAAATTAGATTGTATAAAAACAAACAATTTATTTTTTTAAATAAAGTAAATGACATAAAGTTAATCGTAAATGCTTGCGAAAAAATAATATAAGGAAAGTAAAATTTAATAAATTATATTTTTAATTTAGATTTTAATAATATTTTTATTTTATTATACGAGGTCTGTTCAAAAAGTATCGCGAATTTTGAATTTCCGCGGGTTACGTATATTCGATTTTCGATTTTTTGTGGCGTTATGTTGGTACTCATATCTCTCACTTATGCCGATAAGTTCGGCCATTTTGAATTTTCAATTAATTTTTGACAGTTGCTTTGCTTGCACGTGTTTTGGCTCGTCTTCGATTTTTGCCTATTTTAAAAAAATGAATCAAAGAATCTGTTTCGGGAAGAAGAAAAAGTCACAGGGGGCCAGATCTGGGGAATACGGTGGCTGCGGCATTAATAGTGTATTGTTTTTGGCCAAAAATTCGCGCACAAGTAACCATGCGTGAGCAGGGGCGTTATCATGGTACAAAAGCCAATTTTTGTTCTTCCACAAGAATTGCTTCGCGCAACTTGCGCATAACTTGCAGGTAATATTCCTTACTGACCGTTCTACCCTGTGAAACGAACTCATGATGCATCACACCCCTACAATCGAAGAAAACTGTAAGCAAAACCTTCACATTCGACCGAACTTGGCGCGCTTTTTTCGGTCTTGACCAGTGTGGCAGCTTCCATTGGGATGATTGAGCTTCGATTTCCACGTCATAATTCGTCACCAGTAATGACCCTCTGGAGCAAATTTGGGTCGTCGCGGACAGAGTCCAACAGCTCCTTAGCAATGTTAATGCGATGCTGTTTTTAGTCGAAAATGGGCAAAAATCGAAGACGAGCCAAAACACGTGCAAGCAGAGCAGCTGTCAAAAATTAATTGAACATTCAAAATGGCCAAAATTTTTGGCATAAGTGAGAGACATGAGTACCAACATAACGCCACAGAAAATGGAAAAGCGAATATACGTAACCCGCGGAAATTCAAAATTCGCGATAGTTTTTGAACAGACCTCGTATTTAGTAAAGCTTGCCAATATGTAAAAGCTATTAAATTTAGCTTTAATCAAGTGCTGCTACGAAAATTTTTGCAGGACCCGATTATTTTGAGATAATTTTTCATAACTTTGTTCACACATTTCAAGTTGTAATTCGGCTTTTAGCTTATGTATGTTAATTTTTCAATATTTTAATTTTTTTTTAGATTTTTTTATATAGTCTTAAAAGAAAAAGTCCAACGTCGTCAAATAGTACGATCTTTAAGGACGATTGGCATCACAAAATCTCGAAACCACATATAGTCTAGATTGAAATCTTTAAGTTTAGATAAAAAAAGTCGGTAATAATAAAGTTATAACGGTCAGAAGTGACGGTTACTTTCTCTTTTTCAGTTTCAAAGAGTAACGGGGCCAATGACAACTTCGGACCAAAATGCACAGCAAAAAGTCATTTTTTGTGTGGATACAATGGCTCTTTCATAGTCTCTTGTAAACGAATCAATCAATCAAAAAGGTAGCCTCATCACTGGAATTTTTTTCCTCGAAAAATCAGCATCCAAAGTCTCTTGTTCCAGCACCAAATTTTGCGATTGAATAATTGATTAAACAATCCTTAATGTAATATGACCAATTATAAACTAAATAAATGCATTCCAAACTATAAAATGAATATTTTAGTATTTGTTAATAATTGATATTATTCGAAAAAGAAAAGATTTTATTAATAGTTATAGGATCAAGGATACGATTCTGCTCATTTTGGTTCATAGCAAAATTATTGTTCGGGACGAAATATTAAATTTTTAATTAACTAAATTTGAAAGTTTTGATAACAGAAAAGGATTATTTTTATTCGTACATTATTTTTAAGGTATCCAGTTTAATAAGTTAAAAAAAAATTAGCTATTTAAGATTATTCGGAAAATTGTTTTTTTTTCTTAAATAATATGATTACTGGTAATGTTCAAAGTAATTTTTCAATTGAATAAATTGAACTTATAAATAAAATTACGAAAATATCGGACAAATAACCTAGTTTCTTATCAGTTAACATAAGGTCTTGAACTTGTTTCAAGGTCGAAATTCATTTTTTGGATCTTCAATTGTTTAATTAATAATAATAGTAAATAAGAACTCATACATGAATAAGAGAAAATAATAATGTATTTTTTTTTTAAAATAAAGTATGAAATATGAAGTATTTTGCTGGAAACTTAATAAAGAAGGAACCTCTACCGATTTAGTGGAATTTCTCATATACGAATAATTTCATTTATGTAATGAATATTAAATGGGAAACGTGCGTAGAATAGATTATCACCAGTTTGTGTCCAGAAATTCCGACAAACCACAAGAAAAAAATTAACGCTAAATTCCCTTCTTCTGTCCACTAAAGTAAGCTTCTGGAATTTTTGAATTAATAAAAGGAGAAGAAGGCGTCGAAGTCTTGGATTTCACTAAAGTTCCATTTAATTTTTAGTAGGCACTAAATATTAATTTAAATATTTAACTAAAAATTTTTTTCAACCATTTGTAATGACAATTGTTGCTAAAAATGTTTACAGAAAATATTTACAGAAATTTGCAGCCGAAAATTTTTATTAAAAATTTGATAAAATTTTTGCCGAAAACTGCCAAAAATTTTGCTAAATGTTTTTTTTGTTGAAATTTTTTTGTAAACATTTATACTAAACAGTTTTTTTTAAACATTTTTTTTTTTGAAAATTTTACTAAATTTAATTTTTCCAAACTTGTTGCATTTTATATCAAATAATTTTCGTAGAGAAAAAATATTGAGTTAATTTATGATTTTAGAAATTTGGCAATTGATTTTAGAAATTTGTCAATTTCTTTTTTTGTACATGACAAATTACATAATTTTCTATGAAGGAAATTTGATATTCAAGAGAACAATTTATATTTTGGCCGATTCATAATTAATTACAATAAAAAAAATGAAACGATTTTGTTGTAAATTCGTATTTATAAATATGAATTATAGTTTTTTTTTTTATAGAAAACATTTTTATATCATAAAGTTACTGGAAAAGAAATACATATTTTTATTAACTTTAGTATAATCACATGTCATTTACGAAGATTGTAAACAGTCCCAATGATGAACGAGACTTTAACGAAATAATGGACGACGAATTAAGATTGAGCAGTCCACAAAGTCGTTGGAGCGCTGCTCTTGACTTCAAGTGGACACTTTCATTTTCACAAGCAAACAGGCGGTAATCAACCAATCAAGACCATAAATTAAATTAAAACGAGAACAGAATAGAACTTCCGTAACATACACGTATTTATGCCAGTTATTTTGAAGATATCTTAATAAAATTTTCATTTATTAAAGAAGTAAAATTAAAGCATTTCGTCTAATATTCGTGCTAGACGATAATCACTAGCGCTAAGACTCATATTGTCGTTGAAGTGGTTTAGTGGAAAAGTTCTCTTTTAATGAGTACATATTGTGCTATAAATTGACATATACTGATAAGTTTTTAGCATCTCATATTTTTTGTTAAAAATTTAAAAAAATATTTTTAATCAATTTAAATTATTTAATTTGCCGAATAATTAGATGATATCTGTGTAAACTGTGATGTTTGCTGAAATGTAACAACAAATCTTGATATTAGGCAGATTATTATTGGTAATCAATTATTTTGTGATAATACGTATTTCGTTCTTAAATTCTATCAAAAAATGTGGGTTACTAATTGCCAAATGATCTCAAGGTCGTGGCGCTACAGAACTGCCTCTGGTTCTTGTCTTCAGACAAGTATTAATCGGCACAAAACATACTTTTATCTTAATTCATCACATTTTGAATAACTTAGTATTTTATACGTTCATTTTTATTACCATTTTTTGATAAGACTATAAATTTTTTTTGGAAATACCGCAAACATCGTATCGATACGACCTTGAATGCCATTAAAATTTCACCAATTTATTTACATTTATGCAGGAAATATTTAAAAACAAGTTTGATTTTTCATATTACCAGAATTTGATAATTGAAACTTATATAATTTTTAAGCCTGAAACAAAATATTTTGCTTTCGGGTTAATATTCATTCCTGTTTTACTACAAGTTAATAGCGTTTTAAAACAAGGTCAGTAGTTCCAAAAATTTGCTGAATATTTATAAAAGAAGGGAAATGATATTGGTGCAGTTTCCTAACATTTTAAACATTTTTAATTATAAATAAATTCATTAAACATATTTTAAATACAATGTTAAAAAAAACAAAAACTTTTTACTGAACATTTTTATCAAAATTTTTTACCGTAAATGTTTTGCAAATTTTTACTGAAAATGATTTGGAAATTTTTACCGAACATTTTTGCTGAACATTTTTGGCATAAATTTTGACCGAAAATTTTTACTAAAAATTTTTACCATAAATTGTTACTAAAAATTTTTATCATAAATTTTTACTGAAAATTTTCACCGATAATTTTTACCGATTATTCTTACCGAAAATTTTTACCAAAAATTTTTACCGAAAATGTTTAATTTTTACTAGAAATTTTTACTGAAAATTTTTACCGAAAATTTTTACTAGAAATTTTTACTGAAAATTTTTACCGAAAATTTTTACTGAACATTTTTTATCAAAAATTTTTACCGTAAATGTTTTACAAATTTTTACTGAAAAATTTTTAGCATAAATTTGGACCAAAAATTTTGACCGAAAATTTTTACTAAAAATTTTTATCATAAATTTTTACAGAAAATTTTTACCGAAAATTTTTAACGAAAATTTTTACCGAAAATGTTTACAATAAATTTTTAATATAAATTTTAACTATAAATTTTTACTATAAATTTTTACTATAAATTTTTACTAGAAATTTTTACTAGAAATTTTTACAGAAATTTTTAGTAGAAATTGTTACTAGAAATTTTTACTAGAAACTTTTACTAGAAATTTTTACTAGAAATTTTTACTAGAAATTTTTACTAGAAATTTTTACTAGAAATTTTTACTAGAAATTTTTACTAAAAATTTTTACTAGGAATTTTTACTAGGAATTTTTACTAGAAATTTTTACTAGAAATTTTTACTAGAAATTTTCACCGATAATTTGTACCGATGATTTTTACCGAAAATTTTTACCGAAAATTTTTATCGAACATTTTTACCAAAAATTTTTACCGAAAATTTTTAACGAAAATTTTTACCGATCATTCTTATCGAAAATGTTTACCGAAAATTTTTGCTGAAAATTTTCACTGATAATTTTTACCAATAATTTTTACCAAAAACTTTTACCGAACATTTTTACCAAAAATTTTTATCGAAAATGTTTACCGAAAATGTTTATTATAAATTTTTATAATAAATTTTTACTAGAAATTTTACTAGAAATTTTTACTAGAAATTTTTAAAGAAATTTTTACTTGAAATTTTTATTAGAAATTTTTACTAGAACGTTTTACTAGAAATTTTTACTAGAAATTTTCACCGATAATTTGTACCGATAATTTTTACCAAAAATTTTTACCGAAAATTTTTACCGAACATTTTCACCAAAAATTTTTACCGAAAATTTTTTACGAAAATTTTTAACGAAAATTTTTACCGATCATTCTTATCGAAAATGTTTACCGAAAATTTTTGCTGAAAATTTTCACTGATAATTTTCACTGA
The DNA here is from genome assembly GCA_958298945.1 of Atherix ibis. Classification (NCBI taxonomy): domain Eukaryota; kingdom Metazoa; phylum Arthropoda; class Insecta; order Diptera; family Athericidae; genus Atherix; species Atherix ibis. Next base: position 94,749,616 of record OY282607.1, on the reverse strand, counting down.
TAATTTTCACTGATAATTTTTACCGATAATTTTTACCGAACATTTTTACCAAAAATGTTTACCGAAAATGTTTACCATATATTTTTAATATAAATTTTTACTAGAAATTTTTACTAGAAATTTTTACCGATAATTTTTATCAATAAATTTTACCGATAATTTTTTCTATAAATTTATACCGAAAATTTTTACCGAAAATGTTTACCATATATTTTTAATATAAATTTTTACTAGAAATTTTTACCGATAATTTTTATCAATAAATTTTACCGATAATTTTTTCTATAAATTTATACCGAAAAATTTTACCGAAAATTTTTATCGAAAATGTTTACCGAACATTTTTATCGAAAATTTTTATCGAAAATTTTTATCGAAAATTTTTACCGAAAATTTTTATCGAAAATTTTTACCGAAAATTTTTATCGAAAATTTTTACCAAACATTTTTATCGAAAATTTTTACCGAAAATTTTTACGGATATTTTTTACCGATGATGTTTACTGCAAATTTTTACCGACAATTTTTATCGATTATTTTTACTATAATATTTACCGAAAAGTTTTACAGAAAATTTTTACCGAAAATTTTAGGCGAAATTTTTACTGAAAATTTTTACTGAAGTTACATATTGATTTATTATTTGATATTACACACTTGAACTAAGTTAATGCCCTTATTTTCAATGATTGTCTTAATCAGATTAAATGTGTCGTTCGCATTATAAGGAATTACAATTAATAGTAAATACAATTTATTGTAATTTACATGTTTTTTTAAAGAATAATCAATATTTTAATTGGACGATAAGATTATTCTAAAAACAATCGAAAAATTATAAATAATAACTATTGAAATATCTTATCATGAATTTTATTTCAAAACCATCAAAGTTCAAATATTATAGAAAATCATTGAACGATCGACTAAGGTCGAAATGTTGATGGTCGATAACAGATGCACATAGGATTATTAAATGGTACCGAACAACACATTTACATGTGATGATGATATTGCAGTTGGTATTTTAGAATTTTTGAATTTGATTTATTTTAAAGATTTTATCCACTTACATATACAGCATACGGCCAATAGTCGAGCAGCATCCTCAGGTGGTTGGCATTCTGGGAAAAATGGCTTCAAGACGTAGACACTGAATGTGAGTGCAACAATTGCTTGAGAGCAAGGACGCACTATCATACATTCGATCCATAAACGTATAAATGCTAAAAATGGTCCAAATGTTTCCATAATATATGCATAATCTGCGCCAGACCTTTTGATCATTGTTCCAAGTTCAGCATAACAATAAGCACCAATCTGGAAAAAAAAATCGAAATCAATTAAAAAAAATAACAAATTTTTTTTCCATATTTTCGAAGTTCTAAACAATTTTAAACCTTACAATTGTTCTTAAAAATAGTTATAATAAAACCAAAGTAAAATGAATTTGAGAGATAAAAAATTTACAAAAGCCAATTTTCTAACCTAGAATTTGGAATTCTTTAAATATCTTATCTATTAGAATTTTGCGATAACAAAAATTCAGAAATTGTTTGTTTTGATTGGAAATGAATTTTCATGAACCAATGTAATCAAAAAAAAAAAAAAACAATACTAATTTCAATTTTAGATAGTCTTTTGTTATAAGCATATCTTAAATATAAAGATATTTATCTAAATGTACTTTGTTTTGCTTATATTGTAATTAAAGTTACAAGGTTGTTCATTTCATAATTCAGATATTTTAGCTTTATTATTTGACAGTTATCTGACATGTAGGCCATTTTAGGTTAATTTTACAAAAGTGCTAAAACTGCCACATTTTACACTTTAAGAGGATAAATTCAGCGATGAAGCAAAATTGCCGTATATGGGGCTCTAAAAGTCCACAAATGACAATGAAAAAGCCTTTGTATATGCAAATAGCTTATGTGTGGTATACATTTTAGTCTAAACTAGTCATTAGCTCATATTTATCTAAAAATGAAGCAGGAGACACAATTACCGTTAATTGTGAGCACTTTGGACATATGATAACCGGCTTTTTTTTGGCCTAATTTTTAAGATTTTAATATGGAAGATATGTCAAAAGCCATTTGGGTTTATTGCACGAAAAGCTCCCAGGACATATAATTTAGATATTTTGTGATATTAAATGGCTTCCAAGATCATACGATTTGACGCCGTTAGACTTTTTCTTGTTTTTTTTTAAATATATTTTATATATAATTACCATATATATTTTTTTTATAATATGGCAAAGTATAAGTGTAGTTAATTAAAAAAATATTAATTTAATATTAAAACAAAAGCTTAAAATCTATTTTATGGAATTTTACTTTCCAAAGTGTAAATTTTGGATATCTCTGTATAAGTGAGTGATCTTTGTTAACGTCTAATTTTAAGAAGCTTGTTGGTCTCTAATTAAGATAAATATTCCCATAATAAAATAATTTAATAAAAGAAGAATCTTAAAAATAGTTTTTTTTCCCCAAAGAATAGTATGTTAAAGAAAAATTGATAAGTACAAAAAAATTCGAAAGAATCTAAAATGAGAGATCGTACCAATACTCAACTATAAATCATATCAGATCTTTGCAGAAATTTTTGTTATTTGTATAGTCCCCCATGTCGCCGCATACATAGTCCTAGCTAATGTTGATTCATATGTAATTTGAAGATTAAGATATTTTTTAGTTTATTTATTTGTGAAACCTTGAATGAATAAAGAACAAAAGCCTAACTCTAACGAAGACGCAAACATCTTTAACCCTCTTTTGGTTCTATACTTTGTGGCTGTAGACATCGAAGAATTCTTTGCTGTTGCTTTTTTTTATTATTGGAAGGGTTTCTTATACACGTAGGACTATTGAAAAACGTGTAGAATATAATCAGTACCTAAAATTATGCCGCAGACGGAAAAATTTGGCCAAAAAGTTTGAACTGATTTTGGAGGTAGTTTTTGTAGACTACACATAAAATTACACAGACATATGCGCATTTGAATTAATATGAAATTCTTTACTGCTGAGGCTTCTGTGTATGCCTGGATAATTTTTAACTATGTATGTATTCGTCCATTAAATTTTTTATTTGAAACACACACACATTATGCCTCATTATAAGTTTTTGCGGCAAAATAAACTAGTAAAAATTTCAACAAAAAAAAAACCCAGCACCAAATAATGACTTTCTCTTACCAAGCTTTTTTTTCCACATTTAATAATTTGCAATTATTTATGTAAATCGGATTAAAAAAAAATTATTTAGGTTATATAAAAGTTTGTTCATTTATCATAGTTTTTTTTTCTTTTATTTCATCTACTTTTAAATTGACCGACCTTGTTTTGTGAACTTGTTGCTCGAAGAAGTGTGAAATTTTTACCACAAAAAATTCTATTAAATTTTTGCACTAATTTTTTTAGAATTGAATTTTATAATTTGGTGCAGGTTTTCAGGTAAAGTTATTATTTCTTTTTGTGAAATTATTTTTCATTTATTATTTGAAGTACAATAGATAGACGATTGACCATTTTTTAGTTCTAAAAGTGTAGTTATGGAATTTAGCTACTGTTAAATATATTTATTATTTAAAATAAAATTTGCACAGTGTAAAATTTGGCATTTTTTATTATGAGTATAAAAGTTACATCCAAAAATATATCGATTTGGTGCTAGAATAATTAATTGTAGACGCTGATTTTTGATTTTTCAAATAAAATTTTCTTCAGCGATGAGGCTTATTTCTCGCTCGGTGAATATGTGAATATGCAAAATTATCATATAAAAATTATCATATAAAAAAGGCTATTTCATTCGGAAAAAAATGGGTTTTGATATGCATTTTGATCTAAGGGTGTCATTTCTTTAAAAATGATGAAAGATAGACCATTGCCGTTAATTCTGAGCGCTTTGACTATAGAATAACTGTCTGTTTTGACTAAATTTTAAGATTTTTATTTAGAATATTCATGGTTATAATAAAAAAGAAACCATATACAACAAAATACTATAATAGTTTGAATTATTGTACGAAAAGTTACAAGGACGTGTAATTTTTCGAATTGGTGAGGTCAATTGGCCCCCAAGATCGTGCGATTTGATGTTGATGTCCTTTTTTTTATAAAATTAAGTAAAAAATTATATTTATATAGATAATTTTGAAACTTAAGAGAATTTAAAAATCAACATCTGTCAAATTATGGCCGAAATACAGCCCCAAATGTTGGAAAAAATCATGGAAAATTATTTTCAAAAGATAGAGTTCTGAAAGAAATTAAATGGTAGATGTTTGAATAATTTTATATATTATACATAATGGCAATATTTATTTTATATAATATTATTGGGCAAAATAAAATTATATTCTAAGATTCGTATACTCGTACAATTTCGATTTCCTTATTATAATTTTCCATTTCCTTATTATAATTTTATATGGAAATTTTTGCATTATTTTGCTTTCCATTTAAAATTTGTATTAAAGTCAATTTTAATATCTTATTTGGTATAGAATCTTGGATAACAAACGTGATTCAATAGAATATTATTATTATTGTTATTATTTGGAATAAGCAAATTACTTCTTGTTTAATTCAGTATTAATATTATAACTTATATGCTTTTTTTGTTAATTTTTAAAATTTTTCAAAAAAGAGTTATCCATTTTATAGTTTGACATCTGTCAAACGTATATATTAGTCAGAATAACATTTATTTAGTTTCAAGATTGCAATTTTACACTATGATTTATTAATTTTTAATAAAAAGCTTAAATTGTAAAGAACTTTCTATAAAAATGGCAAAATTTGCCATTGCTACGAATGTAGTATGATATGTCAGTGGTAAATGAAAATACAAAAATAATTTATTCAATAAAAATTGATTTATTTTTCAATATAGTCTTTTCTGAGCTCGATACACTACATTTAACAATATTCCAACTTTTTTATACCATCCACGCAGTAGAATTTATTTTAAACCTTATAAAATAGGCCCTATTTTCGATTATAACTTCAAATTTGCACGAAAAACACTCAAAAAAAAACTATTTTTCCATATTAATAAAACTATAATTTCAATAACTGTCAAAACTTAACTAATAAACAGATATTCATAAAATTTTATATAACGTCTTTATAAAAATTTCAGATAGTAAAAATAATATTTTTTTGCTCATATTATTTATATCTTTTGCATTTATCACCTACTTATCATATTGCCGTCATATGTTTCACACCTTAAGAGATTTTAGTTTGAAGCAATGACTCTCTTTTTTCATTAATTGATATATTAATGCAAAATAGCGATATGTGAGGATCTGAAAACCCACAAATTACTGGTGAGAAGATATTATATCTGCGAAAAATGCGGTGTCTTTGAAAATGAAGAAGCAGAGATCCTAAGTATCAATTCTAATAGCTATAGCTGTATAAAAACCGACTTAAGCTATACTAAAAAATTGCTTATAGTAACTACTTTAAATTATAGCAAAACTTTATCAATAAACTTTAATAAAAGTTTTATAAAAAGCTAAATTTAAAATATGTTTTATTTAACTTTACTTTCTAACGCATAAATTGGATAATCCTTTATTATATTACGTTTTTTTTTCAATAATATTTTCAAAGTTTTTTAAAGTTTTTTCAGTACTTGTAGTGAACCCTTTTTATTTCAGTACTATAACCAAGTTACCTTGTGATAAAATAAATAATTTAAAACTGTTAACTTGCTTATTGTTTGTAAGTATAAGAATACTTTTAACTATTTAATTAAAGCATAACTTTAAATATATTTAGTTTTACTTTATTTTCCAAACCTTAAAATGAATAATTGCATATATTAAATAGATATAAAAATTAAATGAAAAATTCACATTTATTAACAGAAAAACTTTCTTTAGCAAAATTTTCCTTTTCTATAATATTCAATTAAAGATATATCTGAATAAATCATATTTTTTTTTTGTATGTACATAATTAGGTCTACGTGACTAACTTTCCCTTTCCAAAGGTTATTTATCCTGATAACTAACTAAATTAGACTATAACAGATCTAATAAAGAGTTAAGAGTGTGAATTTTATAATACAATATAAGTGGTGATATTGTTGATTAAATAAAATTCTCAATAGCAAGTCAGTTATAAAGTTGAATTCACTTTAAAAAAAAAATTTGCCGGGGCTATAACCACCCCCAATCTTTAAGAAGTTAGTTTTCATATTTTCTTTTTAGCCGGTTTGCCGGTGCAAAATTTTTGTTAGGACGCAATTTAAGAACCAATTTGGTTTTGAAATGTTTATTGGAGCTGCCATATAATAATTTATTTAATTTTTTTCTTTTCTTTCTTTTTTTTCTTGCTAAAGAATTATTAATTTAAGCACAAATAAAACATAATACTCTGTAAGATGAAAATATGATTCTACGAAATGATTTCTCCGATTTAGACATTGTGGACTTCGTGCTGTTAATTTTAAGCCTGAACAACAGATAAATTACAAAACCCACCCAATTTTAGTTAAAACCTTTAGTGTCATCTTTTAGTTAAATGTTAAATATTTGCAAATTTCTGCTTTTTGTTTTGTTTCTTGAATATTTTTGAAACTTTTTCTCTTCATTTCTTATAGTATAACGAATGCAAATATTGATTTATGATGTTAAGTTTGGATTACTGCACAAGATCGAATATTTTATGTGGCAAAAAAAAAAATCCATTTCACTTTCAATCTAAAAGTTATTTAGAAATATATTTGCATGTATGCATATGTGTGTGTGTGTATTTAACATTTAAAAGCTTTCTCTTTCTTTGAAATCGAAACATTTGATTTGGACGAATTTTTTTTCATATCTTCACGAACCCACGCTCTTTTTTTCCCAATTTATTGATTGTAAAATATCAGTTCTTCCATTTTCTGTGCGTGAATATTTCAATCAGATTATTTTGCAAACATTAGCTAGGGCTACCAAGATATTGTTTGTATCTATTTTTAAATTGGCTATTTTCAGAGTTTGTGTGGACGAAGGAGTAACGACGAGTAATGTAACGGATTGCAAAAGCTAAAAATCAGACAGTCATAGTTGGGGCGGAGCTTTGACACCACCAACCTTATAAGCCCACTAACCGATTTTGTATAGCTTTTATGGTAACATATTTTCATGTATTGCTCATGAACTTTACGAGTATACACAAAAGGACATTTATATTACTTGTAAGGATACAATAGATTCCCATTTATCTAAAGGCATATCAGATAATAAGTTAAATATGGTTTATGAGTTCGAAACCATTTCCATACCCAATAAATGCCTATAATTGAGCTTAATGCAAAAGACAGAATGTACGAATACATTAACTAAAAATGGATTGCTATAAATAGAGTCTATCGAAAATTATTACATAAAATAGAAAAAAAACCATTAATCTTTTGATTACTAAAAGTATTACAGGACTTAATAAATCGATCTAATATTCTACATACATAATTATTTAGATACTTTTTGTTTGTTGATAATATAGAAAAGTTGCAATATCAATAAAGGTAAAAGTAATTAAATTTGAATTGATTTTTTATTGTTTTTTCTTTAAATAATATTTTGTAAATTATTTTGTTTTTGCAAACTCAATAAAATTTGTTTTGAAATGGATTCATTAGTCTTATGATCTTGGCACTTTGTACAGAATAATCATTGTATACGATTATCCAAATTGTCCCTTAACAAATTAAATTAAAGAAAGCATATTTTTCATTAAAATATTCAACGTGAAAACCAACGTTCTGTATGCAGTATCAAAATATAAAATTTTGATATTGCATACAGAATGTTGACTTTTAAATGGTCCGAAGTTTGATAACTATTTGTGTAAATATAATTCTTATAGGAAAAATTTTAGCGACATCAAATCGCACAGTCTTGTAGGCCAATTGAAGATGCCCTCGAATAAACCCATAATTTATTATGTTTTATCGCTTATGGTAATTTTTTTTCAAAACCATATATAGTTCAGATTAAAATATTAAAGTTTTATCCTGAAAAAAGGTAGTTTTTATACTGCAAGATAGCTTAGAGTTGATGGTAACGGTCTCTTCTTCCTCATTTAACAATAAAAGAAATATTAACTAATAGCCAGAAATAAACACTAATTAGTCAGCTTTTTAAGGATATTATAGTTTCTTTATAATTACTTATCGATTTATAGCTTTATATATAATAATACTGTTTAGTGAAAAATCCACCGATCCTGAACTGAGACTCAGCGCAGTTTGAAAGTAACAAAAAAGCGTAGCTACGGCAGAATTACAACATTTATATAATAGAAAGCTTTTATAATTTTTTTTTAAATTATTTAATAATACAAAATATAAAATGGCAAATATTAATATAAACAAATTTTATCTTATATAATAAATATATTTATTATCTGTTTTAATAACCAAATTATCTTTTCAAAACTCTAAAATGCATAATCCGATTCTTGATGCACTACATTTATTCTATAATATTTTGAATTAAGGATTTTATGTATATAATCAAGACTGTTAGAAAATTATTAATATAATAAAGAGATTAATTCTTAAAAGTGTTAGAAATGAATTTTTTAAAGTAAATTGCCTATAGAAGTTTTTGAGTAATTAATGAAGTTTTTCTTTTTTTCATTTCTTAAAAGGTAAGTAAACTTTGCAACTTTAAAAAGGAATTATTAATTAAAATTTTTGGGAATTTTTTAGTTTTAATTTTTAATTATCTAACAAAGTTCCAAGATGTTTAAGTTTCAATATTCCAGCTTAATAATATTTTAAATTTAAAATTATATAAAAAAAAATTATTCGAAATTCAATAAATGTAAAAATTTACTTACGAATTGTATTAAATTAAGTTCAATCTTAGAATTTTTATTATTTTTAATACTAAAGTAATCCTTTTTTCTCCCCCACTCACTTCGAAAAAATTTCTCAATCGCAAATAATGTTTTGGTATTTTTAAAAACTCCTATTTTCCAACCGATATAAATATAGATGATATTAAAAAAAAACTTACCATTGAAAATACACCAGAAAGGATCCATACAATAAGTGCCAAATTAACACTTCCAGTGTGCATAAGAACACCGGTTGGTGATACAAAAATTCCAGAACCGATGATAGATCCAACGATGACGGTGATACCATTGAGAAGGCTCATCTTGGCCTGAAGACCAACCTCACCACCACCACCATTTGTGGCGGCATTTTGTCCATCGGCAGCTACCGAATTTTTTCGCGATGATCCATTCTTATTAAGTGTATCGTCTTCCATTTTTTATGTAATATTATTTTTTCCTTATATTGTATGCAAATGATTCTAAAATAAATTTGAAAAAAAAAATAGAAAAAGTCGTTATTAACTGAATTAAAAAAATACACAAAACAGATTCACTGTCTTTATTTGATAAGAAATTCAAATTTTTAAACAATTTTCGTTAAGGAAATTTAACGAATTTACACAAAAAAATACACTACAGGCCAAAAGCTATTTCTAGAAAATTTTCGAAGATTTATAATTTTACTTTTTATATTTAATATAATATATGATAAATAAGAATAACAGTTTAAATTTTTTATTTTCTTTTATTTTCTTAATATACCTCTAAATATTATACTGTAATTTAATCCTTATTTTTAAGAGTTGCGCTCGTAAAACTATAGAAAGTTATAATCAGATAGGAGCTTACCACGGGCTTATAGATGAGAATCGTTTAATTTGCACAACGAGTAAAAGAAATCGAAGACTTACAGTTCCTAAAATTCTGTGCGATTTAAATAAAAGCCGCATCGAGCAAGTATCTCTAACAACGCCGAAAAGGCAATTGAGACTTAAAGGTCTATGTGGCCACGTGGTAGTAAGAAAACCATTTATCGATCATCAAAATATATAAAATAGATTTAATTGGCTTTATCCTATGCCAACTGGACTTCTGAGGACTATTAGAATATACTTTGAGAGGATCGTTGAGCGCTTCTGACCTTATTGAGCGCTACTGATCTGTTTGGCGACGCGGCGGTAAGAAAACCACCGTTTCATCTTTAAAAAAAAATAAAATAAATTGGCAGGCTTTATTTCATGAGAACTTCAAAAATATACTTTGGACGAATAAGCTAAAGCTCCAAATCTTTGGGTCTAAAAAAAGAATGGCTGCGCCAAGCTAGTGTCTCTCACAATGATCAAAAAGGCTATTGAGACCTTCTAGTCTATTTGGACACGTGTCAGTAAGGAAAGTATTATTCCATCTCTAAAATATATAAAATAGATTTAATTGGGCTTTATCCTATGAAAACTGAACTTCTTAAAACTATTAGAATATACTTTGGGAGGATCGTTGAGCGCTTCTGACCTTATTGAGCGCTACTGATCTGTTTGGCCACGTGGCGGTAAGAAAACCAACGTTTCATCCTTAAAAGAAATAAAATAAATTGTCAGGCTTTATTTCATGAAAACGGGACTTTTGAGCAAGCCAGTGTCTCTCACAACTGTCAAAAAGGCTATTGAGACCTTCTAGTCTATTTGGCCACATGGCGGTAAGGAAACTACCATTTCGTCCTGAAAAATAAATAAAATAAATTGGCTGGCTTTGTTTCATCAAAAAAAGACTTCTAAGGACTTTAAAACTATACTTTGGAAAGATGATTGAGCGCTTCTGACCTTTTAAAAGATGATTTAACGTTTCTGATCTATTTGTCCTCGTGCCGGCAAGGACACCATTAATCCATTCTCAAAATAAATAAAATAAGTTGAATTGTGCGTTGTTCCATCAAAACTGGACTGCGGAGGGTTCAAAAATTTACTTTAGGCGGATGAGCTAAAGCTCAAAATCTTTGGGTCAAGAAAAGGATAGCTGCACCCTTCTGGTCAAAAATGCGATTGAGACCTTCTGAGACCTTCAAAAAAAGAACAGCTACACCCTTCTGACAATGGTCAAAAAGGCGATTGAGGCCTTCTGGTCTATTTGTCCACGTGGTAGTAAGGAAACCATTAATCCATCCTAAAAATTTATAAAATAAATTAAATTGGGCTTTATCCCATGAAAAGTGGAACTTTTGAGGGCTTTTAGAATATATTTTGGGCGGAAGAGTTAAAGCTGCAGCTCTTTGAGTCCACAAGAAGAATCTATATTCGTGGCAGTGCTGGAAAAAAAACTGCTGCCGGAAGCTGTGGTGCCAACCTTCGAGCAAGGTGGTTGCTCGATTATTGATTATAAAGGATAATTTTAGGAGGCACGAATTGAAGAAATTTAAAAGAAAAACTTTATCTCAGTATATAACAGACCATCAGTTTCTTTAGTTAATTGATAAAGGATATGTTTTACATCAGGATAAATAAAGATTTTTAATTTTGAAAATTATAATATGAAAGAGTGCTGAATCACTATAAACAACAATTATGGAGAATACTTTTGCAATGGTGGCACAATATTTTAAAGGATAAAATAAAAAAACTGATCTACCGAACGGTTAAAAATGATGCAAGTACTTTCAATAACAACAAAAAACAATTTAGGCACTTTTTTTTAAATATATTATTTTAAATTTGATAATAATTATTATAGTCTTCAAAAAATATATTATTTTTTATCGCTTCTTCAATTTAATTTATAATTCCCCCTAAAACCCTATTTTTTCTCATACTTTTTGTCTGCAGTGTACATAAATTATTTGAAAATATAGTTAATATTTTTTATATTGTATTTTCTGTAATTAATAATTAGAAAAAATTTTATATCGCTCAAAAAAGATATTTTCATCATTAAAATAAGTACTTATCAAGGCAACTAAAATTTTATATTCCATAATACTAATATAATTGTAATTATATTTATTTTCTAATTTACAACAAAGTTAAATATAATGAATTAAAAAAAAAAATAAATGTAAAAATTTACTGAACTGAAAATAACACGTGTACACTTATTCATGAGAGCGTATCAAAAATAATACAAGTTCCAATATCAATTTCTTGTTGACAACTAATTACTAATATTACTAAAAAAAAAAATTTATAAAAATTAGAAGATCAAAACAAATAATCCACAAATTCATCTTTAAGTAAATTGAAAGAAATTAACAAGTCTTTTACTACATGTGTACATACATACGAGTATGTCTTACCTTAAATCCGATTTATTTTCCAAATCAATCAGAAGAACGTAATATCGTATATCCTTGATTTTTTTTTATTTTATCAAAATAAAATCAATAAGCACACAGAGTTTACAAAAATTTATTCTATTCAATTTTGTATGTATTTTTTAAAATAAAAATCTGTGCAAATATTGGCCAATTAAAATTCACTAAAAACACGTGCTCGTTAGATATTTTTGTTTAATTAATAAATTATTTTTTTTACAATTTTTAAGACAATTTCACTTTAATCACCACTGGAATTATTAAAAAAAAAATTTCAAACTATTTTTCTAATATATTTTCTATTATAGAATTTTTTATTGTACTTTTTTTAAAAAAAAAACAAATTTTGAAGATCTTTTAACTTAGAGACGATATTTTACTTTCATACTTTTTATGACACGGTAAAAAAAAAGTCCTTCATTTGTATAACAAACCGATTAAATTTTAATCATATACATTTAATAAGATTTTAATCGGATTAACTTATAAATTTCAAATCAATTTAAATCAAATGCAAAGATTCCAGCAAAAAAAAAGCTCCGATTACGATGTGGCGGCTACTATAATATTTGAATAGTAAACTGTTCCGAACATTAAATGATCACAGCCAGTTGGCTGTTCATCTAAGACTAAAAGACAAGCTATAATGCCAAACATTAGAGCTTACATAAAACCATACCACTTGTACTCGTAGCTCTGATAGCTTACATACTATTCGTAATGTGGCAGCAACAGCTTTTTTTTTTTGGGCTTTAAACTTGTAGGAGAAATGAGTTTTATTGGCTTTTTTTAGGAGATTTTTATTCTAAAAGAACATTGGAATATCCCCTGTGTTTCGGGTAGTATTTATACAGATTGTAATGAAGCCCATCATCACACACCACTATCGGAATGACGTTATTTTGGAATATCGCCTGGAACTGCAGGATCGAATGAGTACCATCAAAAGAAGCTAGAAAGCACGTGGGTTTTATCATTAAAACCAGCCAGAAAACCACCTAGTTTGGTGGGGAGTAGATTTACTATAACTTTTCAGAGCGACTGGAAGCCCCAAATTCAAAGTTTCTCTCATAAAATTTCTATTCTTTTGTAGTGTCACAATAGCACATGCGTTGAATTAAGCTTTTTTAAGAAAACAAATAAATTTTTTCTTATCATTATTTTTAACAAATATGTAGAAATTTTACACTGTTAATAGTGATAGTGTCATACATTCCACTTACACCAGCATTAGTAACAATTTTTGTTATTATTAAATTTTTATTTATTTTACGCGCCAAATTTACATTTTTTTTTTTTATGGAAAAATACATATGAGCCCAAGGCTGTTAATAATAATCGATGAGGTAGATTTTTATACACTAAATACGTACATACTACGTTCGTAAAAATGTTGTTATAATTAAAAGTGATTATTTAGTAAAAGTTTTGAACATTTTATAACAAAAACTATACACATGTGCGTAGACTATTTAGCTAATTACAGGCTTTCTTTGGAATAAATAAACATTTAATTAATGGATTTGAAACTTTCAGTTGAAACTATTTCAAGTTTATTGACTGATTGCGTAATATGAGAATGATAAGGGATTATCCATTTAATAGTTTGTAAAGAATAGACTTGTTATTTAATAATTTTGAAAATATTTTGATATTTATAAATTATATTTTGTTAGTAATAAATTTGTGCCAATTTATATTCAAGATTGTCTGGTGTACATTTTGGTCAGTAGACCTTATTTCCTTGAAAATGAAGGACAGATTGTTAATGTTAATTCTTAACGCTCTGTTCTTAAAATAGCTTAGTTTTTTTTACTTTTACTTATGAATTTTAATCTAAACTATATATGATTTTAACAGAAATTACATAAAGTGACAAATTTTCGATTTATAGCGCAAAAGTTAGTTTGTCATTTGGCTTTTAAGATTGTGCAATTTGACACTTTTGGATCACTTATTTCAAAATTACTCATAAAGAGGTATTTATGCAAAAAAAAAAAACGAACACCCTTCAAGTGATGTCGGAATTAAAACCCGAAATGTGCAAAAATGCTATCTGAAATAACATGAAAAGGATCGAATGTTGCGAGTAGTCTCATAAGAAATATTTAAAAATAAAATATAATTTTTATTATATATATAATGGCAAAAATTAAGCAAACTAGTTAATTTAAATATTGTTTATTTAACTTCACTTTCCAAAGCGATAATTGGACAGCGCCCTCTATTTTACTAAACAATAACCAAAAAATGGAGTTATTTTTTCTTATATTTTCAAAACTTTAACACAATAATTCTATGCGGGAAAAAATAATTTCCAGTTAAAAAGCTTTAAGAATAATTTTTATTCTGCAAATTGCAAATTTTTTTTTAGTTTATTTTCTTACCTAGAAAACTGAAGTTCAATAAAATTGAAATTTTTTTGAAGTTTTGGAAAATTATTTTATTTTGAGGATAAAAATTTTTAAAAAATTTATTGGAATCAAAATTTTGTTTTAAAAATATATTTTTCCAATTTAACTATTATAGATAATTTTCTAAAAATTCTTAAAAAAAAAATCTATTAGTAACTGAAATACGTATTAAGGTCTTATCAAATATTTTAATGAATTTCATTCACAAATTTTTCATAGTAATTTGCTTATCAGTGTGTAAATACGAACATGCTAATATTGCTAACAGGCAACATAACATTTTATCAAATTTTATGCTCTCTACGTTCGTGGTTCTTGTAATATTTGATCGGAAATATATTATATTTTTTTTTGTATTTGTGGATATTATATCTAATAAAAAAAGTAATAAATATTTTTTGCTTTAGTCACGTATAAATAGTTTCAAAAAGATTTTTGAATAATTTTCAAAGAGTTTTTTTTACATATAATATTTCCGAAAAGGAATTTCTTCAAATTTTCTTGTAAGAATAAGATTTATTTGCTAACATTTCAAAAGTTTATTAAAACAATTTTTCTAATTATATAATGGATTCCACAATATTATCAAATGTACTTGCTTGTAAGTTTATTAAAAATCAAACCTAGAACATGCAAAATTACAATAATTCGTTAGCCTTGAGTTTGGTTTTCTTTTAGTATGTAGTTATCGATTTTTAGTCCGATTTTGTTGTAAAGACTATTGGGTTACATATTACTACTAGTAGGTACTGCCTTGGAACTTTCGGCCTTAAGAATTTGGCTTTGAAAATCATAGCAAATATTCGATGCCACAATTTATAGGCAATAGAATATTTTCTACGATTTTCAAGACCATCTTTTAAGGGTAAAAGTTATTTTATTTTATTTTTTTTTTAAATATTGTAGAAAGGACTTTTGGCCCTAAAATTGATTTTTTTTACATTAAATATTGTCATTTTATTGTTGCAATTCATATGTGAATATAATAATTTATAAAAAGAAGTACTAATAAAGGGTTATTCATTATATAACTGGAAAAGTAAAATTCTGTAAATTTACAGCTGTAAGGCATACACATTTTTTTGGATAATTTTTAATTAGTTTAAAGCTTGGAATTTTATATTTTGATTAGTTTATTAAACATAATAACTTTATCAAAATAATAAATGTCAAGCTTTAAACTAATAAAATCACGTTTTGCGATAAATTTTCTGCAGAGATGAGGCTCAGTTCCGGCTGGGTACGTCAGTAAATGTGGCTCTGAAAAAACCCACAAATGATAAATTGCGAAAAATTCGCAGAACGCTTAGTTCTTAGATATTTTCAATGGGCCTACAAGATTATGTAATTTTTTGTTGACAATAATGAACTTTTTGCCTCATTATAATTAAAGTTTATAAGTAACTTTTTGTATTTAAATGTAATTTCTTTTTGCATAAATAATTCTTTATATTATTTTTAAAAAAAAATTAGTTTGTTAATTATTTTTATGAAATAATCAAAACAAGTTAACTTCAACCTCTTAGTATAAAAAGTACGTTTTTATGAGGTTATGTATTATGACTGTCCTTTATTTGTAAAAAAAAATCATTTATTTTGGAGGTTATGTATTATTCACTATAATGTCTTTTCATTCGATTACAGAAACTATAAATCCTATAAATAAAAATAATTTATTGATAAGTGGTACAATCCCAGGAAAAATGCTATTTTTTATTTAGAATTTTTTTGTTTGTACATAACCTCAACTTGTATGATTTAACCTTAACTTGTTCATGTTCTTTTATTTTAAGGTTATATTATCTTGATAAAAGTAATTCTTTTTAAAATAATTTCTATATGTAAGTTTTTGTTTTTATTTATTAAATATTACTTTAGAAAGTAATGTAATTTAATTAATAGCACATGCTTCACAAATATTCTTTTTAATTTAATAAATAAAAAAAACAAAAACAAAATAAAATCTTATCCAGTTTATGTTTTTGAAAATAAAATTTAATAAAACCTATTTATAGTTCTGATTTTAATAAAACTTATATTTTATTATCTTGCGTAAACTCTGCCATTTTATAGTATTATTTTTATAATTAATTAAAGACTTTTTTAGTTATATATATACGTTAATTTTGCTTATTAACGTATTCATCGAGCAAGAAATGAGTCCAGAAAATTTCGTTTCTTAAAGCGCGACATGTGACCGAAAAAGAACAATAAGTTATTTAAATATTTTATATATATAATTTAAAATGGCAAAATTTAAACTAAATAAATTTTATCTAAAATATTATATTATTAAAAGAGAATTATCATATAATAGGGCTATAATTTTCAAACCACAAAATGGTTAATTTCTTATCTACGAATAAAAATGAAAAGTTTCATAGAAAATTTCATATGTAGAATGATGTAATCATACCAAATTTTTACCAAATCAAATCGTTTTATTCAAATGTTACTATTCTCATAGAAAATGCTAATTAAAACCAAATGTTTTGAAAAATTGTTTAATTAAAGTTATTTGAATAAAATAACAAAATCGATTTTATTTTCGTTTAATTTTTTTTTCTATTCATAAAAATAATTGTTGATTATATGCGAAAAAAAATGTTTCCCTTCGGAATAGTTCAAGAGGTAGAAATTGATATATCGAAACAAATCCATACCAATTTACGAATATTCATACTCTTTGACTTTCAAAATTAAAGAGTCATGCGTACCATTCACCTAATGTTTTCGGCAGAGATTGTGATCAGACTAAGATAGTTTTTTTTTTTTTTTTTACCTACTTACCTGACAGACAAAAAACCGATTGGAAGAGCATATAAAAACGTAGTTACCTACTTTGGTTTTTGGCTGTCAGAGTAGAACAATGAAAATAGATCTGATGGATCGATCTACCTTAACCAACATTGGATTTTAGATTTTTTTCCATTATTCGAAACCAGTCCCCGTCCGCAAAGTGAAACAGCGTGATTTAAATCCAAACTGATTTTGTCTAGTAATTGAAAGAAATTCAGATGAATGACCCCCAAAACTGGATCCAATTCGTCTTGCTTCTTCGTGTAGACTAACTTTCAACATAGAGGCTTGATAGTGGAATACTTCATCCACTTACAAGAGACACTCCATTTTACTTAAGATGCTTTTATTTTCCATCAACTAAATTATACTAGAATCATTTTAGAATAGTCACATCTTACTTACAGGATATATTCATTTAAGAAAAATCTACTTTTATTAAGTCGTATTCAACATCAACTCTGGTATACATTGTGAGTGGTGGCCTCTGCCAAATTCCTACCGATAAGAGTGTTATTTCTTTAAAAAAAAAACCAAAACACGACTGACTATCACAAAATGTTCACCATTAAATAAAAATGGAAAAAAATATTTTATTATAATTCTGAATTTTTATAAATATTTTTATATTAATTTCACTTTTCAAACTATGTGGCGGCTCTGTTCACAAATTTATGTACAAAAATTTTTGTTATCTTTTAGTACTGAATGGTAATAAAACTTTCATTAAACTGGAAACACAATTATTATAGTACACTTGAATTTTAAAACTCTACACTTACTGCTTGTACACAAACTGATTATTATTATAATTGACCGTAAAAATATCCAAACTTAATGTAAAAAATAATTTCTACACTAAAACCTTTCATGAATTAAGGATATTTTTCAAGAAGAGTTGCTTCTGATATTCCGTTGGAACTGTACTATTTGTGCGCCTAAACCTCTCCGACTGAACTGAAATTGTACAACCCCAAATTGTTGAGACATAGAAGAAGAAATTGTCTGGCCTATTCCCAGCAAAAGAGCAGTAGGGGTTGGAATATGAGAATTCAACCACCTTTGATTTCAGGTTTTATTTGCACCAAGTTTTATACTATAGAAGGCAGATGACTGTTAGGCAGAATTATTTTACCAACTCTCTTCAGTTTAAGGGTTGTTTGTAGATTGACAGCAATTTATTGTATGTAAGGAATTTTCAAGAGAGGGGACAGAGCTTCTGTGACGTCACAAAAATCCAACGCATGTTCACTTGGATGCTGATAAAATTGATGAGAAACTCTAGGGGAAATATTCTAAAGAAATTGATTTTTCTGAAATTTTAACAGACAAAATAGAGCATGTCCTTATTAACATTAATAATATTATTATCATATTTCTATATGATTTTTTTACTATACTAATTAATTAATTAATAATGTTTTTTTTTATATACAACAAAAAAACTGAATAGAAATTAGAATTGATTTTGCGAAAAAGTCCTAAAATAAAATTTCGTAGACATTTTGAATAAAAATATTTAAATATCAAAGGTTATAGGGAATATTTTCTCTTTTATTGAAAGGATTTTTTTTCTCCATAAATTTCTCTAAGAGTTTTATCAATAAGCTTTTACATTTCTTCATACAGTATTTAATTTTTTTTTCTTCAAATTTTTATTTTATTTTATAAAATAAATAAATAGAGACATTTGACGTAAATTACATACTACAATAAATATGGATGCTTTGCGTAATTGAGCGTTAATATCACGCTCAGGACAATCGGTATAGTGTAAGTTAAAAATTCTTGAATTAAATTACTATGAACTCATTTAAGTCACTGAATCTATTAGGAATTGAGAATTCAATTAAGTTGAAGTATTTTCAACGGTATACTAGCTTCTTGGAATTCTAATCATTTCTTGGCATATCCGGAAAAATTGAAGACTATTGGGAATTTTGTTGGATATTTTTTTTTTTTTAGCTTACTAAGCTTTAAGATCCTTTAATATTAAAACGAGTGGAAATAACCACCTTTCAAAATTGTTTAGTTAAAGTAAGTAAGAATTTTTTTTTTATCGGGAAAATAATTTTAAAAAGACATGAAATAGTTTTAAAAATCAATTTTTCTTTCTGATTTCATTTTAAAGCTCAATTGTTGTTTGAGTTTAAGCGAAAATGAATATTTTGAGGTGTGACAAAATAAATGTTTTTAGAAAAGTAATAAAAAAAACATAAATCTTTTGAGGTTTATCTTTAGAGTCTTAGCAAAAAATCAATTGAGACTAAACTTCCTCCTAGCCTTACAGTATGTCAGCTCCTTCTAGACGTTTACACGTAATATAATTTTCAACTTCGTCATGCGGTAAAACATTTTTGGGGGTCGAGAAGGACCTCGCTTAGAAAAGCCTTTAACATCGAAAACTGATGAAAATTTGAGATGAATGAGGTTTTAAATGCCTGCAGGACAAACGGTCAAGCAAGTTTTCTATAAAAAAAAGTCCTTAAAAAACTCAGAACAGGGGCTCTTCACATCAGATCGCTCCTTGATCGTACATTGCTGATATTTCCTGTCATACGACTATCTCCATTGACGATTTTTGTCGGAAAAAAATGCATTACTGTGTTTCCCCAATCCCTCTTTTTATCGAAAAATATTTTTAAGGACATTATCTTGAATTCCCGAAATCAAAAAATATTTTTAAGGACATTATCTTGATAAGATACATTTATGAGAGGTCAGACGGTCGACCAGCTCGAAATAAAGGTTTATCGGATCATATTCGACATTCGTACAACGTCCTGTCATATTACCTCTTCATCAACGAATTTTTATTGGAAAAAAAGGATTCTGTAATTTCAAACAACCTACACCATAAACACCCCTCCCCCCGCACCCTTCCTCTTCTCCAAACACAAGGTGTTGATAAATATTAGTTTTTGTAATGTTTTTTAATCTACATTATCGAAAACCAATTTGACAGGACGTCGTCTTGGTACTATCGCTTAGGAGCTAAATGCATTTTCCAATTGAAGCCTTTCAGCACCGCTAAAAATCAGTTTCGTTTATTTTCCTTTGAAATTTTTAACAAAATCTTTAAGTTCAACTACAAGTTGAATATTAATCCAAAATTAATTATCAGTAATATTTTTATATATCTTACAGCTTTAAAAACCACAAACACATGTAAATTTTTTGCAAAAATATTGAAAGATTTTATTAACATTTTCGAATTAACACCAAATTTTTATTATTTAATATAAAATGTTCATGACATAATATTTTATTCTATTTTTTCACAGATATTTTAGTGTAAATAAGAAAATATTTTTGTAAAAATCAAATATTTGTAACCTACTTGAATATGTATCTTGTGGGCAAAATAACAAATAAAACTATACGTATGAGCACAAGTGGTTATTATTTGCCAATAGAAGGACGGACGAATCCACTTGTTTGATCAAATATTTCTGAACAACGTAACTCTTCGAACAACGTCTCAACTTTGAACGCACAGTTTTTCTATAGATTGAATTTATTAGATTTTAATCAACTAAATTTTAATATTATAAATAAAATAAATATTAAGTTTTTCTAATTAATATTATTTTTAAATAAAATCATACAATCTAATAATCATATTGAAAATGACACGAAATTTTCATTTTGTTTTTGTAATAATTTCCAGTAAACTATTTTATTTACACTTAATTTTCAGAAGGAAAAATAAATTATTAGTAATGCACCGTTAAAATTGTTACAAAATACAGTAAATATTGTATAAAAAAAATATATGAAAACAAATATCTTAAACTATTTAAATTATATTATTAAATATTTACCATTTTAAAATTCACAGATATTTATTTCAAATAAAATAAAAATCCCCGCTTGATATTAAAAATATCCAATTGATAAAATATGCAATTTTCTTTAAAGTTTTTTTTTAAAAATTTCTATTATTTTTAGAAGAAATTTTCATTTGACAGAATTATGATGAAAAAATTTATTTAGCCTTCTTAGTTATTATTAAATTTTATTTTATAAATTAATTTTTTATAAAAATTTGTGTGAAGGTTTGTAGGATGTAAATTTTAATACTTAAAGTTAGGTGGTGTTAAATTGAAATTGCACTCCCGGGGCAGTATGATAAGTCAGTGATAAATGAAAGAAAAAACTAAATAACCCAACAAAATTTGTTTTTTTTTGTACTGCATTGGTGTGAGCCTTTAATAGCACCAATAAAGTTACAGTAAAATACTTGCAGATCTGTTCACTGGTGCTGTAAAAAAGCAGTGAGAGGCTTACTGGTGTGTTCACTGATACTGTAAAAGACTCACACCAATATGGAATGAAAATTTCAATATTTTAAGTTTTGTGGTGTTAAATTTAAATCAAACTCCGGACGCAGTATGATAAGTAAGTGACAAATGAAACAAAAAATTATTTTCCTGAATAAAGTTTGATTTATTTTTTAACATAGTCCCTTTTTAGCTCGATATACTTCATCCAATAATATTTGAACTTTTTAATATCATCAGTGTGGTGTCAAATAGTTCTCAGTTTTGGCTATAAATTCAGAATCTATTTATTTTTCGACAAGTGATAAAAATTACGACAGTTTAGGTCAATTAACTATTCAATTGAATTGTTCTCAGTTTGTGTCCTATGTCAACTGGTAATTAAACAGAATAATTGGCAGTATTTTGAAAATGTCTCTTTATCCAATATTTTTTCTCCACAGGACATTGGCATCGAGTTGTATTTTCTCGAATAACAATGCCAAGAAAGTACACAGTAACTTGTGTGGGTATAAAATATATATCGACTGGTTTCATGTATGATTTTGTACATTTTTTCTTCAACAAATTATAAAAAATAGTTATTATTATGAGAAAATGCTAAAAAATTTCAGAAGTTAAAATCGATATAATATTAAAAATAAAATGAATTTGATTTGAATCAGTCCTATCAATAGAAGAAAGAAAAATACTTTTAATACTATAAATTGCTGTAATGTCCTTTATGTTATATTTTTGATTAAATTTTCTGCAATAAAAATAAATGATAAAAATTACTTTTTTAAAGAAATATTTCAAGAAATAAAACTTTTTATGGAAAATTTATAAAAAAAAACATATTTTTTTAGCCTGAACTTGAAAATTTTAATCTTTTAGCTTCATTGCGTGAAAAGATACCAGGACGCATAATTTCTATAATTGATCAAGCTTTTATATCAATTTATCATCGAGATCGTGCGATTTGACGTAGTTGAACATTTTTTTGTAAAAATAAATTAAAAATCATATTTTTATGCAGATAATTTTTAATCTTTTAATCATTTAAAATCAAACATCCGCCAAGAAATTACAGCTCCAAATGTGCAAAAAAGTCTTAAAGAATTATCTCAAAAATGATCGAGTTTTGCAACAAATTTTATAATAATAAATAAAACCAACTTAATGACAAAATCTTAAAAATATAATAAAATAAAATTTTTATTAAAAATTAAATTTTAAATATATTTTAGTTGGGTTTATTTTTTAAACCACAAATTGGATAAAAATTATATTATATTTTTCCCTTCTTTTTGATTCGATTAAACATAAAAATGTCTACAATTGAGTATTTGGTGCCATTTAAATTAACATCAAATTAAGAATAAGTCAAATTAACTATCATTTATTGAGTTTCCATCTAATTTGTGCAATTTTCCGATAATAATTTGTTATTTTCATAATCGTGGAATAGTTTACATACCAACAAAATTAAATTAAAAATATTGTAAATGGAATATCTTATTGATTAGCTAATTAACAATGAGGCTAATATCTATCTTATTTTGCTGATATCCTACTAGCTACTTACTCTGTATCGAACACAATTATTTGCATATTTATCATAATCGTGTCTGTTTTTCTTTCGATATAATTATCATCTCGTTGTGATATAATTCCGCAATATTTTGACACGTTCTTAACTCTTGTCATGAGATTGTTGATATTTGTGAGGAAAAATATTTCTTTTATCCTTCATGTTGCGGTTAATTTATCGCCTAAAAATTTATTTAGTTACGCTATTAGATACTTTGATCAATTTTAAATATTCCAATATTTTTTCTTATTTCTTAATAGTTGCTAATCGATATGATCTCGAAAAGATATATAAAAAAAAATATGTACTAATATTTATATAGAACTAAAGTGGTTCTCTGATATTTGTTTGGTGTTTAATTTTGAGCCCTTATTTATTAGTTTTCAATAAATAAACAAATTCTTGTAAATATTCGCTTGTAAATAATACTTTTAAAGTGACAACATTTAACTATTGTAAATGCAAAATAAACCTTTTTTGCAAGATAAAAGATAACATTTTTACAATTTATTTATATTCAACAAATAGCAGATAATAAGCTTATAAAAGCAATTTACGCAAAACTCTTTCGTAAAATAGTTACTGAGTATTGACTACAAGGGATTACAATAGAAATCGTAGAAAATCTCTTAAATGTTTTTAACCGTCTTTTATCGAATGCCTATTATTGGGTTCGGAAGCGAATTTATTGCCGACCAATCGATTTATTGGTAAAATGTATCCGAAGATTGTAAATTGAAATGAATGCCACGTGCATAAATGAATTTTATTAAAAATAAAAATAGTATATTATATAAATTTGTAAATTTTCCTTTCCAATAAAAGTAAAACTATATTTTGGATTTGATAATTCTGATAATTTAAAAAGGTTACTCTTTTCTCTTCAAAATTAGTTTGAAAAATTACTGTTCAAAGTGAGGAGGAGAGTATATTTAAATAAAATATAATAAAAATTCTTTGGAAAATAAATTTAAATAAAATATAAGTTCAGACCCAAAAAAAAAATAATTGTTATACTTTAATAGTGCTCAGAATTAAGGATAAGTCTTTGCCCGT
This sequence comes from Atherix ibis, assembly GCA_958298945.1. NCBI lineage: Eukaryota > Metazoa > Arthropoda > Insecta > Diptera > Athericidae > Atherix > Atherix ibis. Next base: position 94,725,332 of record OY282607.1, on the reverse strand, counting down.
CTTCAGTTTCAAATAATACGGCAACTTTATACCAAAATGCACACCAGAAAGTCATTTATCATGGATATAATGGCTTTTCTCCAATCAATGGTGAGTTTTCTGAGTCTTATATGTGGTAATTTTACTTATGGTCATATCTACCAATCGAAAAGTGAACCTCATTGCCGTTTTCGAAACCACATCGCGGTAAAAAAAGTACCTTTCAAAGACTTTTGTTCCAGCAACCAATGGAAGTATTTTTTTGCACAATTTTGGATCATGTTTTAGTAAAGAAACCATCCAAAATCTAAAATGGCAAATTATATGCCCAAAAAATAAGTTTTTAAATGATATAAAATTTAAAAAGCTAGTAAATAACATATTTATAATCTCCTAACCGCAAAATTGATAATTTTATATTTTTAAATACCATAATATTAATTTCTAATTAAGAAAATATTTTAAATTTAATATAATATATTTGTGCAATTATTTCTGACCATAATAAAAATAATTTTGAAAAAAAAAATATTTTTTTTTTGGTGTTCATAAACATAAAATTTATTATAATATGTTGCTGACATTCTATATTTTCGATCGTTAAGAATATGTGAACAATTGTGCTCAAATTATGAGAGAATGTTTGAGATTCTGTGGTCTAGTAAAGGCAAAAACCGTAGACACATCTTTTACTGGCGTTATACGTTGTAGTGTTTAAGCTAATTTTTCTTTTTTTTTTATATTAAAATTTAGATTTTAATGTAAAAAAAAAACAAATAATAGCACAAATATTTTTATACTTTAATTTACTTTCATACCTATTATAAGGTTTTATTAATAAAAATTCATTTTATATATTATGGGAATAAAATGTTGAAGATATTTTTAAGTGTAAATTTCTTATAAACGCACATAAAGTGTGCACAATAAAATTATTACTTTACTAAAAATATTAAAAATTATATTTAAAATAAATGAATTCAGATATTTCCATTTAAAAACATAAAATAAAATTTATGGGAACACCGGGGATTGAAGCTCAGTATTATTTATTGTATACCTGTCAAATGTCAAGCGTATGAGCGACATTGAACTAATCTTACTTTTACGAAAATTTTATTGATTTTACGAAAATATTTATTTAAAAAAAAAAAATTATATTAAAAAAACATTTCTTAAATATTTAATAGAATTTTTAAAAATTACTAAAGTTTATAATTAATTTAAGAGAATAAAATGGGATGGACATTTTTTTTTTAATACGTGCAAATGCTTGAAAAATAAATAAAATTTAGAAAAAACATAGAAAAAGACTTAAATTGGTAATATTTTTATTATAATTTATGGAGAATAGCAAATAATTTCTCTTCACGTAAGTATTTTGTCGACTGCAAGATTTTCCATGATAGATTTTAAACCCTACAAATGTTTTTCGAGTATGCTTGCTTTGAATTGCTTTCAATTTTTCGTTTTTTTTTAGGTGCATTTAAATTGTTAGTTAGTAAAAATTTATCAGGAAAATTTTCTTATTAATAATTTTTAAATTATAATTAATACGTGTATATACGATTTTTTAGTTATCAAATTTTTTTAAATCTTACAATTAAATGCAAATTATAGAAATTAGTAAATTTTTGCTTGGATTTATTTACCCTTTAAGTATTTTATTTTAGAAAGAAATTTTTAATAATTAGAATTTTTTAAAAATATTTTAAAGTAATTTTCTTTGACAGATTAATTAAAGCCAATTTTTTTTGCGATTTTATTACGAAATTAGTTCAATGTGAATTTAGATTGTCAAAAGATTTTAATATTACCTTATGTGATGTTCGACTTTTAACTAAACTAATGTGGAGCATATTTAGTACCAAACAAATGTAGATTTCATGGTTCAGATGACTAAAGAAGCTTCCATGCTTCAGCTAGTTGGGATTACAAATATTGTCAAAGACTGAATCTGCTTGGACAGAGTGGCCGGCATGAATCTGTAGTCGTTGTCACTGTGTACTACTTACTCTATGAACACATGCTGGCTAATTTTTTTTCATTCTTGTGTAATTTGAGTTCTTAATATGAAGTCTTCTTTTCTTTAAATGGTTTTTTTTTTTAAAATATTTTTTATTTTGCCCTAATGGTTTTTTTTCCAGAACAATATCCGCAGTTGTATATTATGCAAATATCGCACAGTGTCAACAAAACACATGAACGCTAGTATATGGAATAGAAGTACGATATTTTGTTAGCATCCAGTGATATTTTATGAAGCTACCAAAACGGATCGTATCGGAACAAGGCTTTCTTAAGCAAATCTTGTTACCGCGGTTTATTAAGTACCGGACTCAATTCGATTACGACAAATTTACGCCCAACAATCCGGATGAGTGGAGAATTGATTCGTTCGCAGGTGTTAATTTTGGATTTTCGATTGACTTGGGAAGGAATTAAACGGAAAATTTGATTTAGAAAAGAAAATCTGCAGTGATGTGCCTATATTTACGTGTATTCTGGACAGTCTTACAAAATTTATTTGTTAGAGTGGTGAACGATACCGTTGATCTCTACTATAATGGATGCTGTAAAAGTAACCATGATTTTGTTGAGGCCAACCAAAGTGGAGAAATTTACGTTGTTATAAGTAAGTTATCAAGGCCTCTCTCCCTTACACTCTGAAAAAGGTTTCCTAAATTGATACTATAAGGAAAATATTCTATTTATTATTGTTCAGCCTAAAAATTTACTGTTTAAGTGTACAGATAAAACCGAAACCTTTCAAAAATTTCATAACGTATAGTTTTCAAAAAAATCTGCTTATAGTCTGCTATTGGTTAAGATCTTAATGAAAAAGTTCATCTCAGTTCATTAGTTTACAGAACATGTGTGTTGATGACAATTTTTTTGCGAATGTTGCCTCAATTTTGCGAAATCATATCGTGTGAATTCCAACTTTTTTGAATAAATTAAAAATAGAAATTATTAATTTTGCTTCATTTTATAGTTCTTAAGTTCTAGATAACACCTATATTTTAATGTAACTACATCCTATACTTATAAGTGATAACGAAAAATAAGTGATAGCTCAGCAAAAAACGTGGATTCGTAATCTTGTATACTTTGCATTTCGCGCTTCCAAAGAAATCCCTTATCTTTAATATTTACAGATAACATTTTCAGTAAAAAAAATGTATGTTAAAGTTTCCGTAAGAATTTTTGGTAAAAATTGTCGTTAAAAATTTTCTATAAAAATTTTCGGTCAATATTTTCGGTAACAATTGTCGGTAAGAAATTTCGGTAAGAATTTTCGGTAAGAATTGTCGGTAAGAATTTTCGATAAGAATTTTCGGTAAGTAATTTCAGTATGAAATTTCTGTAAGAATTTTCGTTATAAATTTACGGTACAAATTTCGGTTAAATTTTTCGGACAGTTTTCGGTAAAAATGTTCGGTAAATATTTTCGGTACTAATTTTTGCTAAAAATTTTCGGTAAATATTTTCGGTAAAAATGTTCGGTAAATATAATCGGTAAAATTTTTTGGTAAAAATGTTCGGTAAAAATTTTCGGTAAGTTAAAAGTTTTCGGTAAGGTAAAAATTTTCGGTAAGGTAAAAAACTGCACGTAAAAATTTTTTAGTAAAATTCAGTAAATAGGTTTTCAGAAAAAAAATGTTCAGTAAAATAATTTTCAGTAAAAAATTTTCAGCAGAAAAATTTTCAATACAAAAATTTGCAGTAAAAAAAATTTCAGTAAAAAAATTTAAGTAAAAAATTTTCAGTAAACAAATTTTCAATTAAAATGTAAAAGTGTTTGGTAAATATTTTCGGTACAAAATTTTGGTAAAAATTTTCGGTAAAAATTTTTGGTAAAAATGTTCAGTAAAAATTTTCGGTAAGGTAAAAATTTTCGGTAAGGTAAAAATTTTCAGTAAAAATTTTCAGTAAAAAATTTTCAGTAAAAAAATTTCCAATACAAAAATTTGCAGTAAAAAGGTTTCCAGAGAAAAAATGTTCAGTAAAATAATTTTCAGTAAAAATTTTCAGTAAAAAATTTTTGGTACTAAAATTTTCAGTTAACAAATTTTCAGTAAAAAGTTTTTCAGAAAAAAATGTTCAGAGAAAAAATTTTCAGTAAAAAATTTTCAATAAAAAGATTTTCAGAAAAAAAAATGTTCAGGAAAACAATTTTCAATAAAAAATGTTCAGTAGCAACATTTTCAATACAAAAATTTGCAGTAAAAAAATTACCAGTAGAAAAATTTTCAGTAAAATAATTTTCAGTAAAAATTTTCAGTAAAAAATTTTTGATACTAAAATTTTCAGTTAACAAATTTTCAGTAAAAAGTTTTTCAGAAAAAAATGTTCAGGAAAAAAATTTCAGTAAAAATTTTTTAATAAAACAATTTGCAGTAAAATAATTTTCAGTACAAAATTTTCAGTAGAAAAATTTTCAATACAAAAATTTGCAGTAAAAAAATTTTCAGCAAAATAATTTTCAGTAAAAATTTTCAGTAAAAAATACAAAAATTTGCAGTAAAAAAATTATCAGTAGAAAAATTATCAGTAAAATAATTTTTAGCAAAAATTTTCAGTAAAAAGTTTTTGCTACTAAAATGTTCAGTAAAAAATTTTCAATAAGACAATTTTCTGTAAAAAATTTTCAGTTAACAAATTTTCGGTAAAAAGGTTTTCAGAAAAAAAAAATGTTCAGGATAACAATTTTCAGTAAAAAATTTTCAGTAGCAAAATTTTTAATACAAAAATTATCAGTAAAAAAATTTTTTAGTAAAACAATTTTCAGTTTTTGGCAAAACTTTTTTAAAGATTCGAAAATGTAAATAAAATTTTAGGTGAACAAGAAACCATTCCAGTGCGACCACAATCAACTAAACCTTTCGAAAATGAATTATATTTTCGGGCTGTGGACAGGACAACCGCAGAGGAAATTTTGACAAATCGAGTTGATGGATCATGTTTAGTTCGTCCGTATAAGGCGATGGTAAGTTGATCCACTTTCCACAATCCTTATGAGATTTTTTTATTTTTACCTACTTTTCATATTATCTCCATTTCGTAACGATCGCTTAAAAAAGGACGACTGCATTAAGTACATTGTCAGCGTTTATGCACAAAACAATTACTTTCACTTGTACATCCGGCAAATAAACGGAACTGATAAATACGGAATTGGGCTAGAAAAGCCATTAGAGAAACTATTTAATACACCAAATGATATTATTAACTACTATCGACTACACAAACTGCATTGTACAAATAAAAATATTAGCATAAGTTTGGTATTAGTTCCAATATCGTAATTTTTTTTAAGAAATCGAATAAATCGACTCAGCTTATTTTATTGTTAATTATTATAAATTGAATTTATTTATTTTATGTATTTTTTACAATTAATTCTTAAGTTTAAGAAAATATTCAAAATCGATATTTTTTTTTGTATATTTATGATGGTAGTTTTTTTTTGCAAATTTACTTCTTTTTTTTAAGAAAAACATTCTCTTTTTCTATATACAAATAAATGAAAAATAATTATTAGATTATGATTTTGGCAAAGTATTTTTGAATATAAAAAAATATAAATACTCGTATAAAAAAAATTTTAATTGAAATATTTATAAAATAAATTTTCGTTTCTTTTTTATAAATATTTTTAATTGATTGAACAGATATATTAAGTGGCAACAACTGCTTTAAAAACGCACTGATTATTTTGCATAAGTGCTGGCCATAAAAATAATTTTATAATATCGGATCGCCGATCTGATTGCGGATGTCGATCATGTTTGTCAGGACGAAGAAAACCTTTAAAAAAAAAAATTCAAAGTTAAAAACGAAATCTATATTAAAATGTGAAAAATATAAATTACCTAATGTGAAATCTGTATCTAAATAGTATGGCGATATTTGATTAACCATTTTCCAGGCTAAACGAACACATGAACTTATGAAGTGCACTAATGGTATGCAAGTTTCCAAGCACGGATACTCATGCAATGTTGATAGTACCTGAAGTGAAAGAGATTTCATTTGCAATTAATTCAAAAGATCGTTGGATGGTTGACATAAAGAAAAAGTGCCCTCGAATTAAGGTTAGTGAAAAAGAAAATTCTATTAAATATCAATTGGCATAGTATGGACCGAGCATCAGGTTCGGCTGTCTTCGGAGTGATTTCTAAATGCAGGTTTAAATGAGTGATTACTAACCCGACTGGGTTTTTACTTGTTGATAAGAAAGCTAGGGCATATTGGAATAAATAGTAAGGCGACTACACCTGTAAGTGACATACCTGATTGGCAACTTGTCGTTCAACGTCTCCCATCGGATAGGCATCGGCGGTGTTGCTTAAATGGTGACGCACCGATCGATCCAAAGTTAACGCAACTTCGTCGACGCTGTCAATCGAGCAGCAAAGAATCCGCCGGACTTCGACTACCTTGCGTTCGCGTAGCGCATGGCATGCCCTGAACGAAAGCTAAAAAGTCAACAGAAAAATGTTCGATCAGTTTTCAAAGTCATCACAAATCATTTCAAATTTGGTCGAATAAAAAAAAAATATTGTAGAATTCATCTTTCAACTAATTTATGCGAATGGAATCGAAATTAATGATCATTTAAACGTATTTAATGGTAAATGAAAAGAAAATTATCGCCGTTAGCACCATTCCAGTTTGTAGTTTGTAGTTTGTAGTTTGTAGTTTGTAGCTCGTTTTAAATGAGATCAAGTTCGAAGTCGTTGTCGTCCTCACCTCATCAGCTCATCAGCATTTTTACATACTGTGTCGTTGATTGTCAATACATTATCAAAAGAGAAATTATTTCGTTAAGATGGAAGCTGTTCATTAACGATCTGAAGACGCACCTTTATTTACCATCTCTCAGCCTATGTTAGATGGCCAGGTGTTAATAAAATCGATATCATACACGTGTGAAGAGAATTCGCGACAAGTTTTCGGGTTGGAAAGTGGTCCAAAATTATACTCACTACTGACGATGAACCTGTTCGGATCATTAAATCGAGATCGAAGTAAAAGTATTTTGATTTGAAGGAATTTCTCATCGAAAATTGAAAATTGAAAATAAAAATTAATTTAAAAAAAAAATTCCTGCATCAAAGAGACAAGCCCAGAAGACTTATCGATTTATTCACAAAACGGTTTTTGGAACTTTAACTTTCATCGCTTGACCATGCCATGCAGATTGTTAGCCATCAATGATGGCTCACCTATAATTTAATTCGTTCGCTTTCACGGCACTTTTTCACGTCGGAATCTGCCCTTGGCTGTGTACAATGTCTCACACCTCATCAAATGACTAAATTTTCAACATATTTTGGGGCGTAAAATCTCTAATAATAAGCCACGAAATCCTATACTAAATACTACTCGTATTATTATATAAAAAATAGTGACTGCCATTAAACTTGAAAAATTGCTTATTTATTTTCAAATAGAAATTCCCATTATTATTGCCAAGTGTAAGATGCAACTCGTCAGTATTGAAGATTTATGAGGATGATAATTGAGCTAGAATATGCAAGTGTACACGTACTTACCACTATTATGGAAAATAATATCTTCGCTTTGAGGTTATGCACGTGCTTCAGCTGTGGCAGATCGTTCAATGCCTCCAAAGTATCTTCTCGATTTTTCGTATACAAACTTCGGTATAATCGTACCATCTCATTACTGTAATCATTCAAGTGGGAATTGTTATTATTTTCATTGTTATTGGGAACACTTGGAAATGAATTTTTTGATGGCCTAGATTAAGATCTACTTAAATTATGATTATTGTATGTAAGCACTAGAAAAAAGAAATATGATTTTCCATCATAAGAAGTCCATACTTGACTTCTTCAACGGTGGCATCTGAATCGGAATGGTATCCATCACTGCAACAGCTGCCACTACTAGGACTGCTGGGCGTGCTGGGTGGACCCATTAAATTCAAGACAGCATCGCATCCTCGTGAGAAGTTCATTAGGAGACCTGCTGCCGGTCTCTTATCGATGATCGCCTGAGTATCTAGTCTGCGTATTTGTCCAACGCATGAGAGCACCTCTTTGTCATTTTGGACCCGCTGGGAAAGATTTTCGATCAGTTGGTGTAATTGCTTGAGAGCGGGCTTATCCAAAATCGTCAATAGTGTCTTATTATCGATCAAGCGTTGCTGTATGTCATTATAGGTAATTGCCAGTAAACGTTGGTGGGACGACTGAGCTGGATCCTGATTTAGTGTCACGTTGCTGAGCTCATCCAATTTGTGAGCGGCAGTTTTGTAAGTTTCGACATGTCGCTGCAGTTCATTTTTAAGTGCCACATGTAAAGATATCAACGCACCAGTATAGTCTGCCGTAAGTCCATGTACTCCCAATCCTTGTACGGCTTGGTCTAAAGATTGCCGTCGCTCCATAAGCAAATCTCTACAATTTGGCTGCCATTGTCCAATCGCTTGAATCAACTTTGAACATCGCTGTTTCAGGCCCGGTTCATGATGATTGCCGAATAATTTGACTAGTTGCCATAGAATAATGTCAGCTTGTATCTCCGGTCTCGGTGTGGGACTTACTGTATTTAATCTGTAATGCCAAAAAAAAAACTATCTTCAATAGAATTTTATTGGTGAAATCTTTTTATTAAAAAATGCCTTCAATAGTAACGATGGGTAAATATGAGATTCACAAATCGTAACGCGCCTGCGTAGAGAAATCGAAATATTTTCAGTGTACGGAAAAAGAAATTGCAAAAGACAAAAGTGAATGTTAAAAACTTTGACCGCTACTTGTTAATTGTTATTTAATTTCTATGCAAAGAAAGTTGATTAGCATACACATATTATTGCGGTTTGTTAGTTTGTAAAAATGAAACTTTAAAAATTTTCTCACCGCGAAAAAAACGATTCCAATAGGTATGCACTGTGTGGTAGTGCTTCGACAAGAATGTCCAAGGGAAGTTCGGAAACTACGGATCTCAGTACTGATGGTCCCAAACGTCCAACAACACCGGCTGCTTCTCGATATTGACGACCTTCTGATAACATCATTAGTCGGCGTAACACCTGTCTTGGGCTGGTAAAACCCTCACGACCATCGCGCGAGGGTCCCCTTATTCGTTCACGACTCTCCGCCATCATATCACCTTACATATTAGATAGTCTCACCATTAAAGGGCCGTTCTTATTCACCGAATTCAATGTCACTTCGATAAGATTTTTCCTAAGAAAAAAGAAAAATCAAAATTAAGTTTTTTTTTCTATATTTTTTTTGGGAATTTTTTAAAGTTTTTATCTTAGATTAAAAAACAATTTTTTTCTAGGTTTTTTTTATTTCCATTTTGGAAAATGGGGAGATTTTTTTTCTTCTACAATATCTACAGGAAAATTTTTAAATTTTTTTCTACAATAAAAACATTTTTTGAATTCTTAAATATGCGTACATAAAAATGCATAAAAGAAGAAAGAAGACTGCTTTCTCTGAAATTATTAAATTATTTAAAAAACTCACAATGACTGCAGTTGATGTAATTGAAAATTCAGTGAGGAAAAATTTAACAAGTTGTGGGAATTTTTTTATCTACATTGAATAGATTGTCTTTGATGAAAAACTAATTTGAATATCTATAGATCATAATTTTTATATATAAAAGCATCTTCAAATAAGGTGAACATCTAATGTTTATGTTAATTTTTAATAGCTCAACTTGAACTTGAACATATTTTAATTGTACGGTATTGACTTTTGAATCGCATCAAGAGTGACTATTGATGTACAATAATTTGCTGTGAATTTTTTCACTTGCACGAATACTTTTCAATTTGTGCGAAATAGATTAAAATTAGTTTTTTTCTTACAACAAGTCAATATATGTTTATATATAATTTTTAGCGTATTTAAATTCTTCTAAAATTGAAAAAAAAATTCACTAGTTGCAAAAAATCAGTTCAAATCCAATCAATACAAACTTACCACCAAAATTAAGATTTAATAAATTGGCAAGAAAGAAAAAAAATCTAAATTTGTTAATTACATACTAGTTGAATTTAGGTCATTTGCAAATTGTACTAGTTATTTATTGATAAAAAAAAAATTCATCATTTCCCTTTATTTATTTTTTATACGAAAATATAAAAAATTCGACGTGTAAAATTTTCCGACAACAATTTTCCCATTGCAAATATTTATTCAACCTGAATGAATCGTAAAAATAAAAATTCAAATAGGGTAAAAAGAAACGGAATTCTTTAATTAAAAAGACTTCAATTCATGTTATGCAAATTTATATATTTTTTTTTTGCTGGTAAAAGAGAGAAATGTTTTGTAGGCTTTAAATTTGACAGCGGAACTGAATAGTTCAGAAAAGAAGTTTTAATTATTTTGGGAACGTGTCTTTCTGAAAATTCCAACTAAAAGATACATTTTTGGTATTCGAATTTTCTTTACTTTCTTAGATTAAAACTTTAATTTTTTTTTTATTTCTTTTCCTATAGAAAACTTTAGATTAACTATCATTTCTGTGATTCACTGTCGTCTTAACGACTTGGTGAGATATATTATGCATTATAAGGTATTATTCAATTTATGTTACAGATAGTAAAATTCGAGAAAATATATTTGCAATTTAAATTTTGATAAAACTTTTATTGAATTTTATTTTTTAAACTATGCCATTATAAAAAAATATATTATAATATTTTTTAAATGACTATCACAAAAAATTTTGCAAAAGTCGATTAATTTTAAGGTAATTTTTATAATATTTCACGCATTTCAAACTGTAATTCAGTTTTTAATTTATAGATATTAATTTTTAAATGGTCTAAAATTTGAGGATTATCTGTAAAAAATATAATTTTTTAAAATTATTTAATAAGAAAAAGTCCAACTGCGTCAAATCTCACGATCTTGGCGGTCAATTGATATCACCAAATCTCGAATTGTAGCGTTTTGGGAACTACAATCATACAACAAAAAAGGCGTATATATTCGTAGAACTATGGATCAGCAGTAAAACACATTCTCAGCAGCAAATCGAATAATGGCCACTAGATGGCAATTTTCAGCGAGAGCCTCGATGTTTTGAATGAAATTCGTGGCTTCAGGAGGTACCCAGTACTAAATGAAATTGGACCTCGCCTAATAAATAGTCTCTTTTTCCTGGTAACGAATATGCTAAACGTCGTACAAGAGAATCTCTACTGTGCCCAGTTCCCACTATATTCGAAACATCCGCCGCGGCGTTGGGATGTCAAGTATAGACTAACTTATCATCCCAATGATGGCCAGTGGCTAACAAGGGGTAAAAGTAGTTATCCGACAGTTGATAAATCATATTATTCACATGCAATTCATTTTGATACCTTCAATTAATAGCGCGGTGCATAATAAAAAAGCCTAACAGTGCCTTAGGGGTGCGAACCCTGAAGTTCTGGTAAGTGTTTCTACGGAAACACGAAAGGAAGATCGCTGCTAATTCAGAGTAATCTGTTTTAAAACCGAACTCAGAGTCAGGGGCTCCCCATTTTTGGAACGGTTTTATAATTTCACCATCGGTTTTATAATTTCAACCCACACACTTATTGCTTCAAGTTTCAATAACAAAAATTATAAAATTTTAAAATAGAAACAAAATATTGGAGTAGAAGTGGAAAATCGTAAAAAAATGCCCGTCTTCATGACCACTTTTAGCTGTGGTGGGAGGGTATGGCCAATAAGGCTTAGGTACCTTTTAAAACAAACGCAAGGTAGAGCTTATGAAGATACTGTATCCGAAACAATAATTAATCTACTCACCTTATAAATAGGAAAATAGTGAGACATTCATCGCTTCGCATTAGCAGACCCTAGCGCCAAACTGATTTAATGAACAGGCAATCTAAAATTCTGAACGAGAAAATGGTTCAGAATTAATATTGATAAAATCACCATCACCCAGGACTTTTTTCTCCGTAGTCGTGAACATCCTATCTGACAATCCAGTGGCATTCGCTTAACTATACCACACATACTGACGGACTGTCGTGCAAACATTAACTTTCCTTTAGACTAGGAGACTTCCTATACCAGAACTGCTAGATTCAACTACACCATACTATAGTCCTCTCTTCAGCCTACTAGCACACACAGCAGTAAAGGGCGCGCTTTCGCGGATAATGCCCAATATCGGAGGCCCCAGGCAAATTCGAAGATGACTACTGGCAACTAGAGTTACCTCCGTCATGCTATACGGAGCACCAGTGTGGGCGAAATCGCTAGAGTTAACAACATACCGCAAGACAATGTCATCAGTCCAGCGGCTCTCAGCGATCAGAGTGGCGTCAGCATACCGAACGGTATCACACGATGCGGTCAACGTCATGGCATCATGCCCACCCATCGACATCCTGGTAGGAGAGCGAGAACGCCAACATCGTAGGAAGAAGGAAGGGCTGCGAAAGGTCCTCTATGAAGAGGAGAGACCCGAGAGTCTTCGCCTCTGGCAAGAGAGATGGGACAGCTCGACGAGGGGTCGGTGGACTCATCGGCTGATCCCAGATGTCACCAAATGGGTAACTCGCGTGCACGGGGAAGTCGGGTATTACATCACCCAACTCTTGACTGGGCATGGATGATTTCGGGCATACTTGCACAGATTCAAGAGAACTGACTCCTCAAACTGTCATCACTGCCGCGATGTGATCGAAGGTGCACAAAATGTATTCTTCCAATGCCCCTTCTACGAAGGGACGCGGGCAGATCTGGAGAAAAATTTGGACCGTTCCATCATAGTGGAGTGCATGCTGAAGAGCCAATCGGCTTGGAATGGAGTTGCAGAGTACGCGGAATCTTTAATCAAGGATCTTCGGACCACGTACGAAGAATAGGCTGAGAGGCGTCATAATATCGGGACAATAGTAATATCAAATACGAACGCCTCGGCGAAGTAGTATTTACAAAGAGTGCCGCCGGGGAACCATCGTTCCGGGAGCAAGGGTAGAGGGACAGGTTAGGTTTTAGCGAGGTAAAAATCCCGCATGACTCGTCTGACAGGTAGTAGGCCTCCCAGTCGAGTACCTTTTGAAAATTCACCCCCCCCCCCCCTGTACCACAATAATCTAAAAAAAAAAAAAAAAAAAAGCCTTCTAACACACACTAATCTACTCCACAAAATATATTAAACACTTTTCCTCTATCTAAAATAATAAAACAACATTTCAATTTTATTTATTTAACAATTTCAGCCGCCTTATTTGAGACACCAGATGGCGTTATGATCATGTTGTTTGGATATGAGCCCTAGCACATAGTTTTGGAACTTTTCACATAAACAAATAAATAAACAAACATTTAATAAACCCTACAAATGTTTTTAGATATCCCGAAAAAATCCACATTCAAAAAGGAGTCTTTCGAAGATTCTTTGGCACCCCTACATGAGGATAGACAATTATACAGCCTGTTTAACGATGAGATTGAAGTTGTGGCTTCAATCAAAGGGAATAGAATGCTATCGGTTGGAAATTTCATTCATATGAATGAGGAAGATCCTCTTTGAATTGTCGATAACAACCTCGCTGATGATCTCAGAATGCGAGGTAAGTTCTGACTTCGTGGCAGCAACTGTGCTCACCAGGCCGATAAAAATATGCCATGATTGTCGATCTGAAAAACGGTATTGCAAAACTAAGACCTTGTAAAAGCTAGGTCTTAAAATATAAAAAAATATTGGCAGGTAATAAATATTTACAAAAATAGTATTCTAGAAAAAATTCGGTCAATGTTAAAACGCTGCTCAATTTCGCCCCTAACCCACCATTTCTATGATCGGTTTTGGTTATACTAAAAAGCTTAGTTTAAAATTATGTTATAATAATTTAAGTAATTTGCACTCATAATATCAAGATTTTTTCCCCCATTTATTACAGGACTACAAATATTATTTTTGCTTATCAACAATATCGTTTTTTGCGCTAAAAAATATTCCAAAACTAGGCGAATTTTAAAGAGAAAATAAAAAATTGAAATTTTTCTTTATCAAACACACTAATAAAATTGATTTATTCATTAAATAGCATTTTTTTCTAGATCATACTTTTATTTTCTAATATTTATGAACAAATTTTTTTAATGCTTCGTTCTCAATAAATCTTATTTGCTGTTTTGTAGGTGAAGTGACCTAGAAAGGGTGTGAATTATTCTGGTTTCTATCAAAACAAATTCAATCTTGTTTATCTGAATTTTTTTCCTATTTGGAAAAAAAATCATTTGATTTAGATCTTTTATAATGAGAAACTAAATTTTATATAAAAAGAACCGTTCGCATATCCAAAAAGCAAGCCTACTCATATTGGGAATACCAAAACAAAAACGTTTGCTTGGCCTTAACTTTTCTGTAATATTCTACGAGCGCATACGATGTCAACGACCATTAATTAGATAGTCAGAGTGCGTTCGCATAGATAAATTTAATCTTGATTGTTAGATGATCAAAAGAACACACAGAATTACGTTTTGTTTATTTCGTTGTTAGAGTAAAAAATGGCCACCAACATTAGGGAAATGCTTATAAATTCCGAGCTCTCGTACTTTCCACAATAATTGCATCATCGTCATTATCAGTTTTATCTTCATCCGCATCATCATCAGTATCACAATTATCATATTCCGTGTCGAAAGGTAAAAATTGAACTGAAGATGTTACACCTGAAGTCAATGGCCACTCTTCTATGAGTAAGCCTATTTTAGTTTGAGGTCCGACGATTTTTTCCCCCGACTGGTTCGTTTTAACGCATTATAGTATGAGTGAAAGATGCATAATTTTTCCACACGAAACTAATAGGTTTTTGCTTCTGTACTATTAAAATACATCCATAAATACATAAAAAGATTAGTAAATATGTATATCAGTTGCAATGCAGTTAGGGGAGAATATCAGGCAATGAATCAGTAGTCAATTAAATGAAGCGAAATTATTTTTTGCATTGCGGAAGAAATTCCATAGATACTCGTACGCAGAAAATTTCCTCCATATTAGAGATTCGTTCAAGTTTTCTTTAGATTTTCCACACAATTAAATTTTCTTTTCTTATTAAAATTGTATTTATGAATTAGGTGGAAAAAACTATAGTGAAGAAAAAAATTGGCAATAGTTTAGATTATACAACATTTGTTATTTTGGATTTAAATATTTTCAAAAGTATTGTTACTTATAGGAAAGTACAGCTCTATCATTTAACAGCTAATAAATGTATTGTATCTTCAGGTAGCAGTTGCCATTAAATGTTATAAAAAAATTAAATACCTAACAATGCCCGTGAAAGCTTCTTAAGAACTACACCGATATGGGTTTTTCGAACAAAATTTTCTGTGTATACGAGGTCTGTATAAAAAGTATCGCGAATTTTCGGCGTTATATTGATACTCATGTCTATCACTTATGCCGACAAGTTCAGCCATTTTGAATGTTCAGTTAATTTTTGACAGCTGCTATGCTTGCACGTGTTTTGGATCGTCTTCGATTTTTGCTCAATTTCGACCAAAAACAGCATCGAATTAATATTGCTAAGGAGATGTTGGACTCTGTCCGCGACGACCCAAATTTTCTCCAGAGGGTCATAACTGGTGACTAATGACGTTGGAAAGCAAACCATGGGTTTATGCTTATAACGTGGAAACTAAAGCTCAATCATTCCAATGGAAGCTGCCGCACGAGCCAACACCGAAAATAGCGCGAAAAGTTCGGTCGAATGTGAAGGATTTGCTTACAGTTTTCTTCGATTGCAGGAGCGTGGTGCATCATGAGTTTTTGCCACAGGGTAGAACGGTTAATAAGGAATATTACCTGCAAGTAATGTGCAAGTTACGCGAAGCAATCTGCAAGAAACGTGCGGATTTGTAGAAAAACAAAAATTGGCTTTTGCAACATGATAACGCCCCTGCTCACGTATCGTTGCTTGTGCGCGAATTTTTGGCCAAAAACAGCACACTAATAATGCCGCAGCCACCGTATTACCCAGATCTGGCCCACTGTGATTTTTTCTTGTTGCCGAAACTGAAGAGCCCCATGAAAGGACGACGCCAAGCTACGATTGAGGAGAAAAAAAAATGTTTTTTTGAAGTGCTTCGATGATTGAAGAAAACGTTGGTACAAGTGTATAATAGCTGGTGGGGATTACTTTGAAGGGGACAAAATAGATATTCACGAATAAATAAATAATTTTTGAAAAAAAAACACAAAATTCGGGATACTTTTTGAACATACTTCGTATGGGGCTCTGAGAAACCCACAAGTAACTGGTTGGTAGTTATTAGATACGCGAGAAGTGGTGACTGTTTGGTGTGAATTTTGGTCTGAATTCGTCATTGGATCGTATTTATTTTTAAATGAAACAGAATATATAGTAACCGACATTTTTAATCTAAAATTAAATATTTTTATCTAAATAATATGTGTTTTTGACAAAACAATGCCAAAAGCCAAATTATACGATAAATCTAGGCTTTGTTGGGCAAAAAATTAAAATTTGTGGATTGGCGTCCAAATTTGTGCTATTCAAATCAGTTGGAATTTTTTTTGTAGGACTTTTAAAAAAAAAATATGTGGTAATCCTCAAACTTTGACGTATTTAAAAGTAATAACTGAATTTAAGTCTAAAATATTCGAAAATTACCTCAAAAACAAAGAGTTCTGTAAGAAGTCTTTTAGTTCAATTATCTGCAAAGGACATTCTTTTGTCTTTGGATAGTATTAAACAAACCAAAATTTTAAAACAAATTAATAACTACAATATTTTTTATCAATAATTTTCATATCTTACTATTAGTATTTTGTTTTCGAATTCTTCATAAAATTTATGCATTTTTCGACATAATAAAAATTACAAGAAAAAATCCCTAAAAAAGTAGTATTTCGGTTAACACATATTATCTTTGGTAAAAAAGATTATTTATTCATGAAGCATCATCTCATAGTAAATAATCAATAAATTACTTATGCAAACATCGTATTTTTGTTTATATTCTATTCACTTTTTGTTTCTTAATTTAATAAATTTAAAAGAATTTCCTTAACATGAACTTTTACCAGAAGTTCAAATATTTTGGTATCCTTATTAGTATTCTACACAATCGTTCAAGTAAGAGTGGGCATGTATTTTTAATCACAAAATGCATAAAAAAACTTCCTAAGAAATACCAAAAATAACAAGAACTATTTTAAAAGTTTAACAAAATGAATAATACTCAAAAGGTTCCACATCAGCAGGCCATTTTAATTATTAATACATAAAGCTTAGGATATTTAATAAGATTATCTACAAAATGAACTTTTGATAGGACTAAAATTATATTTTTAATCCTATTAAAAGTATGAAAATTATTTGTTCAAAAAATAATAATTTTATTATCTAGCAAGAGTGCTGTGGAAAGATATTGAGAGTTTTGGAGTCGGCCTAAGCTCTTTGGTTACACTCCTTTAGATGTTTTTGACAGTATAAAGATAATGTCCTTTCGAATAGTTTTCTATCTTAGGGAATGCAATAAATTACATGAACTATGATCAGGTTAAAAGGTGGCTGGAGAACCACAGAAATCCTTTTTTCTGACAAGAACTCCTTGATGAAGATGGGTATGTGATAGGGGCGCTGTATCCAATTGTGTGCAATATCCGATCTGACGCGAAGATCCTTCTGGAGTATCTAATTGTGTGCTATATCCGATCTGACGCAAAGACCCTTTTTTTCTAAGCCTTTCATAGACTCACTCATGCATGAGCTTTAATGTTAATGGACGATATATCTATCTAAATAGACAAATTTGTAGGCTCTTATCTTAGTAATCCCTACACTGAAGTTTTGAGTATTTAATAATAGCGTCTTGATGTTTTTTGGCAAATAAAAAAATTGCATCTGAACTATTACAGATTTATAAATCTACGGTTAGTGTGAACCTTTCCATTTGAGTAAAGCTCAATGTGAATCGACATCATTACTTTTCGACATAAATTGGTTAGGAAACATCGGTCGGCGAATTTCCATTGCACCACGTGGACACATCTTTGGGTGCAGGTCCGCAGGATCGATACCAGAAGTGATCATAGCGACCCTGCTATAAGCTGGTCTAGCAGTGTCAAGTAAATTATAAGTTTCCTTACTGTTGCTCTTTAAGACCAAAGTGCACTTACCGGGTCTATGGCCTTTAGACCATAAAAACCAGTACCATGGGGATCAGGTGGCCCACGGTGTTAAAACACACTGAGAAATGAGCTGCCTTTGGATGAAACGTGGTGGCTGGGGTTTAATACATACATCGCGGGTTTAGTTTTTTGACTGGCGGTGAGGGGTGCCAGGATCTCGGGTGCTATCAATGCAGATGATTTATTAGCTAATTGAGATCCATTACAGACAGGTTCATTTGCGTGTTGATCGGGCGTTTATCAATCCCTATGGTCGTAGGCGACCCGTGACATAATGTCTAAGAATAAGTATATCAGGTTATATTTAGGAACTTGGAGTGCGTCAATAGCGTTTTCTAGTCCTGGTGAGAATGTATGAGATCTGGCAACAGCGGTAGGATGACAGTGTGAATGGAACCTATAGGTTCATCTCATGTCTCAGGTTTGCTTCGGAAAACAAGTTTGAATATGGCCTGTTCCTACGTTACCTGATAAACGAGCACAACGGTATGAATGCGTTTTTCTTTAAGAGAGGGTTGAGTGAAAGAGCAGAGTATCTGGGAGATGCACCAGAAAAGAGTGCTTATCACCTCGTTGTTGAGTGTGGTTTTTATGAGAATCTTAGGGATCTGGATGCGTATGGATGAGAATGCAGTGGATCTGAGTCTGGTACCTTAGCTAGCTTAGCAGTGTCTAGGAAAAATTTCATGATTACTTACCGTAGCATAATTTCATGTTTCCTTACCATAGGAATAATTTCATGTTCAAACCGGAGTACACTTAAAACAAAAATTGGTGCCACGGTAATCGTGTGATCCATGGTGTTAAAACACACTATGCCGGAAAATTGTGCGGCGCCAAAGTCTGCAATGTGGTGGCTGTGGTTAACACGCTTATCGCGGATAGGGTCTCTTGGCTCAGATAGGTTCAGATAGACCTCGCCACAAATAGTTGGAGTGGTCAGCTTTTAACTGGTTGCTGACTGTAAATCGTCAATAATGATGCTGCCCTGATTAAACGTATCTCATTCTAGTGATCGTAGGCTGCTCGTGGTATTATGCTTAACGAAACAGTATTTTACTGTAGCGCATGCAGCGTATAACATGGCATCGTCCTATTTAAACCACATGTCCTTCAGTTCCAAATGGTCCAATTCATGGACGGAAAGATTCTGTAGGATCTCTCTATATCGCCTATCAGTCACTTCAATAGCTTTCTCAGCAGTGTCCTTAAAGAAATTAGCACCAATCACACCTTTAACCCAAACAGCTACTAAAGAAGTGTGTTAAAGTCATTCGTGAACTACATCTAGATTTTTTTATTTAATTTTCCCTAAAATCAGGATCTTTTCTATGAGGCTCTAAAATATTTTTGCTCTATACGAGGTCTGTTCCAAAAGTATCGCGAATTTTGTGTTTTTTCAAAAATTATTTATTTATTCATGAATATCTAGTTTGTCCCCTTCAAATATTACACACTTGTGCCAATGTTTTTTCCAATCCTGGAAGCACTTCAAAAAATCATTTTGGTGATTTTGTTCAGCTCCTCCTTCGATGCCGTCTTTATCTCCTCAATCGTAGCGTAGCGTCGTCCTTTCATGGGGCTCTTCAGTTTCGGGAACAAGAGAAAGTCACAGGGTACCAGATCTGGGGAATACGGTGGCTGCGGCATTATTAGTGTGTTGTTTTTGGCCAAAAATTCGCGCACAAGCAACGATGCGTGAGCAGGGGCGTTATCATGTTGCAAAAGCTAATTTTTGTTCTTCTACAAATCCGGGCATTTCTGGCGGATTGCTTCACGCAACTTGCGCATAGCTTGCAGGTGATATTACTTACTGATCGTTCTACCCGGTGGCAAGAAAACTGTAAACATTGCCCCTGCATTCGAAGAAAACTGTAAACAAAAGCGTCCGGCACGTTTGGTCCAACGTAGCTCCACCATATGCCACAGTCAACATTCGAAATGCGTCCGCGCAATTAATTTTCTTCTTCACACAAAATTTGATACAGATTTTTTGATCCATTTTTTGGAATGGGCAAAAATCGAAGACGACCCAAAACACATGCAAGCATAGCGGCTGTCAAAAATTAACTGAACATTCAAAATGTCCGAATTTATCGGTATACACATAAGTGAAAGACATGAGTACCAATATAACGTCACAAAAAAATCGAAAATCAAATATACGTTTTTTTTTAACTGACCTTGTATGATCTCTGAGCTGAAATGCCTGTATCAAGAGGGTATAAATTCCTCCAAAAAGGAATCGCACACAACGCTGCCAGAAAGATTCAATACTTGTGTGCGATATCTTATGGAGGTTTGCAGACTTTCATCTACACTTTTACGCAGCGCAACAATATTCTCGGCTGAGCGTGCGGTTTTAAGATGGCCAGGCCATTTTCCGAACACTATACCATGTCTCTCAAAATTATTCGCTATATGATAAACAGTGCTACTGAAAGGTCAAAGGCCCAAATTTTTACATAGTTTTCTAAGAGTCACACTATTTGATAAATTAATTTCGTAAATTGTTTTTATATTAATTTCATATTATTAAAAACTTTAGTAATTTATAATAATTTTTCTATATCTACTCTTTATGGTAGTTAAATGTTAACTGCTAAAATTACTGCTATCTAAAATGCCATCAAATTTAATTTAGATATACACCATTGTTTAGAACACCCCCCATAAATTGCTCGTGATATCAATTTTGATTACATCAAATACTAAACAAAATATTTTGTTATGTAAAAATTTAGTAATCCTTTTTTAACTACTATTATTATTATTATATAAAAAATTAAAATTCTATTCAATATTTAAAATTAGCGGAAAAAAATTACAACTTCCGTTTTTTTTCTTCAAATAAATAAATGACAATCTATAAATATTGATAGTGTGCTGCGAAAAGAGACGAAATAATTTTTTTTTGCAGTTAAACAATAGCATTTATAGTATAAAATTTTAAATATATTTAAAAATAAAAGAAATTTTCTTAAATTATTTTATAGAGAAAGAAATAGCTTTTACGGTTTTGTTTATAAGGTGTGAAATTTGTTAGAAAACATTATAATCACACTTGGAATAATAGTGAAACTATTTGTGCAGGTGCTTAAGCAAATATTAAACGATGAGTTTTTAGCTGCTAAATTTGTGCTTGCTCGAAGAAAAGTAATCAAAAAAAAACTCAACTGTTAAGGTCAATAGCGTCATCAGAAAAGCTTAAAGTTGATAGACTCAATATTGTTGAACACTTTCAGTTTTAAATTGTCGGTAATTTTGAGTGTTTTGGTAGTTCGAGTACAGACCGGTTTAAGTGCATTCCTTGTCAGTGAATTGAAAAATTGATCAGAAAATGATTCCCTTCCGAATAGGATAATAATGTTAGGAAGGTGGGTGGATGGTTGTCTTGAAAAGAGAAGAAAAAACTCTTTTTCGAATTTTTCACCTTAAATGCTATTAAATAACTTTCGATATGAAATTATTTGCTCTAAAACACTTTTGAATGATATAAAACCATTGAAATTGGCTGGTTTATAGTGATTATCTATAAAATTTCTAAAGTTTTAGTAATTTAAGTTTAATATAATTTCCTATGATTAATGTTTATTTGGATTCGAATTTTGATATGTTGACAAGATGATAGACAAGTGGTAATTAAGAGGTTCTGGTGTATTATTTCATCAATAAAAGTGGATTTTTTGTAGATAATTTTCAAAATTGATGGTTGCATAGAAATTATTTAATGATAGTTTCTTATTTTTAGAGCAATTTTTTTAAGTATTAATTAATTTTCAATTGTTTTAAAAGGCGTGTCTCATTTATGTAAACTTATATTTGTAGTCAGATTTATTGTGTTTTGGCAAGTAAAGTTTAATTAAATATATTTTTTATTCAGAATTTGAACTTTTATCGTTTTGTGTGGCTGCCGTTTTAAAATCAAGTTTGGGTAAAAATATATCGGTAATCTCCTTTAGACTAAATTCCACACCAGACAGTTATTTTTCACAAATACAATGGCTTTTTAACTATTATCTATTAATTAACTTATTATTATATATCCACCGAGCGAAAAATAAGCTTCATCGTTGAAGATAGTTTTCATTAAAATGTGGCTACGGCAGAGTTATAGCATTTGTAGAGAGTTTTTATAATTTTGCATATTCTTTTAATTAATAATGGCAAATTTAAAACTAAATAACTATAATATCAATATATATGAATATATAACAACTATAAAATGATAAGTCTATATTTTCAGAACAGCAAAATGGATAATCCGTTACATTTACCAATAGCAAATATTATATTTTTCATTAGTTTTGGGGATGACATATAGATGGCAATAGCAATCGAACGCGCCATTTTGTTTTGATAAAATTTGTCTAAATTAACCGGTATTTCGTTGTTTCTGAAATGTATTTAGAAAGGATAAGATCAGTTGTATGGAAACATTTTTTTTTTGTCTATAAATGTGTGGAGCTGTTGAAACTGCATTATCGACATGTGTTGCTATTTTTGTTGAATTTGAAGAAGTCAGATGCCGAATAGTATTAAAATATCTTAAAAATTTATGTGGTTTCAATAAGACAGCACCACAAGCCACGTAACATATAAAATTTTGATTTTATTGTGAGATAAGTTCGAACAGGACGCAAAAATACCAAACTTGATAATGTCAGTTGGCCTCTAAGATTGTGCCATTTGACGTTGTAATGGACTTTTTCTAGTAAGTATATATAAAAAAATTGTATTCACGTAGGTAACATTTAAATTTTAGAGCACTTAAAAATCAACACCATTCAAGTAATGGTCGAATTACAACCCGAAATGTGCGAAAATCACATCAAAAATTAACTTAAAAGGATTGAAGTCCTGCAAAAAAGTCGTTTGCCAACTATTTAAATAATTTTATATATTATATATAATGGCAAACTTTTAGATATATAAAAAAATAAAAATTATATTTTTAATTTAATTAAAAATAAATTTTATTTTAACTTTTTTTATTAAAGAGCAAATTGGATAACCTTTTATGAGCCGTTCATCATTGATTTTATAGAATATTTTTTCTAATGAAAAATTTAAATTGATCGTTTTGAATATTTTTTGAAAAAATATCTTAAATGTTTTTTAAAATCTTTGACAAGAGCCAGGGTCGGTCATGATACAGCGCTACTTTGGCGACCTGTAAGTGTGTAGGTTCCATGAAATCGTTCTTTGGATAGTTGGACGGACTATTAAGAGGTGATTTGATTTTTTAGAGTGTTAGTTTATTTTAAGAAATTGAAAAGTGTACTTGAAAAGGCTATTGAAGGATCTGAAAGTACAATGAAGTGAATCTCATTAGTAAAATTTTTTTGGGTAAGTTGACATTCCGTTAGTGAGTTGAATGTCGCAAGATGGGCAGATGGGGAAAGGATGATTTCTGAAAACCGGATTATATCCTTTTCATAATTCTGAGTAGTTTCCGTGCTCAAAATTTTAGTAAGGTTCTCCAGTATAAAAATTTTCTTAATAAAGAAATGTTTTTCTACATTACCAAAAAATAAGAAAATAAAAATTTGACCTCAGAACGAAAAAGTTATTCGAAATTTTTTTCTATACATTCATAGCGGAAGTCCTAAAATTCATTTATTTTTATACCGTAATTATTAAAAATGATGCTATAAAATGATTAAAAGGAAATCTTTTATAATTATTCCATTTATCTGCATAAAAATATGTTAAGTCATCATATTTGTAAGTAGCGTAATAGAAAAATTACCGTGTAGTATCGATTATTTATTCGATTCTTTAAAAAGAAATTCAATTCATACCGTGTCCATTATTACTAAAATCGTATAGAAATTTATTTTATAATATTTTTTTAACGGAAATATATGAGTGAGTACGTGTTAACAACCTGCGTTCAAGTTATTTAACATCTGTTATTGTACAGTAAAACGATCTTGGCAGCAACTACTTTTGAATGGAAATGCTTATGAAATTTACTTTTTAACTATTTGAAAAATTACTATTGAGTATATTGATCAGCAGCAAAGTTTGTTAATTGAAAAACACACCTTGACAATGAGTGTACGAAATTTATGTGCGCATGAAAATTCTTTCAAACATGATCACTGATCGACATTTCATGTTGCACGAGTAATTTTCTTTTTTCAATTTTTCTTAAATATTTGGTTTTTACCTAACACTTAGTAGATTTTAAGCTTAATTAGTTAGCTTCTTTAGAAGAGAAAAAATAGAAAAAAACAACGGAAAATGCCAAATAAATAAATAAAAAAAAATTATAGTAACGGTTGCTGACATGCAATGTTCTAAGTTGATGATCATCAAAGAGCTTTCTGACTTCAAAAGTTCGATGTTTTTTGTGGTTGATCGATTTTCACCGATTATGGTTCACTTAATATCGTTGATTATTATTAATAATAACAAATAAAGGTATTTGTATATAAATATACGATCATGCATACGTAAATTATTAAAAGTGGAAGATGGTTTTTTTTTTAAATAAAAAAAACTTTTCATTTCCTGTTGAAAAAATTAATTTTCTTTCCTTTCGGAAAGGTAAAAAGATATTCTCCTTTCGTTAATATATCTTTTCCCATATAATATTATTTACAGCGAACTTTTTTTTTACAGATTTGTTCGCACATATATTATTTCGGTTTATTTAATGAAATAAAAAAAAAACTTTTTTGTCGATTTATAATATGCTTAAAAATGTCGGACTTTTTGTCAAAATCGACAGTCGTCGATAGTAGTTTAAAAAGCAGCTCGTATATTTTGTTGTTGTTGTTGGCGTCCTTATTTATTGGTACTCATCAACTCACAGCAGTATTCATTTTTCCAACTTATTTTGGATTGTAGCATTTCTAACCGTATATGTACTTTACTTTCTTTTAAATTGTGCAAATAATATAGGGAAAGGCTATCGTATAAAACGTTTTTATGAAAATTATCAACAAACAAGTTTTGCTGTTTGCTGGAAATTTTTCTTCTTAAAAAAATCATTTACTTTCACTTAAATGTTCAATCAATATTTATAAATTCAATATTTTTAAATTTAATTTTAATTATTATAACTTAAAATTATATATTTTATAGAAAAAGCAGACTTTTTTTTTGTTTAAAAAATTTACTTTTTCAAAATATACCAGATCAGAAATTTTACCACAAAAATGTTCAGATCTATAAATCTAACTTACAATTTCAAAAAAAAAAAAATGCTCCAATAAATATTTAAATTAAGTATTTTCTAGTTAATACCTAAACTAATTAAGATTTTAAAATGTTACTCATTCATTAAAGGTAAGCTTTTCTATTCCCCATTTTCATAGCATTTCTTTTCATCTACTTTTCAATATTAACGCGTCAACTTTTTTTTGGTGACTTCTTTTTTCCCACAAATGCCTAATAATTAACCAACCAAGCCTCACAATTTGAGAGTATTTCAATTGAATAATATAAAAAAAATGAAACAAAATCTAAAAAAAACCATCAAACTTTTTGGTATCTTTTTAAACTACAAAGATTTTGATTTCCGGCGAAAGTTTTTTTCTTTATTGCAAATATTTTGAGTTTTTCATTTACAAGAAATATAAGAAAAATTGTAAAGAAATTGTATATATATATTTTTTTTATTATGGATAATAGAAAAAACGATAAAAAATACTTATAGAAAGAAAAGGCTTTTTTTGAAGCTTGTTTATGTTACTGAGACATCTGCTTCCGTAATCATGGGGGACACAATCAGATTACAGATAATTTTTGTTAGGTTTTTGTACATTAGCAATAAGTTATTTATAATTATTTTCATGTCTTTTGTATTGTAGTTTTTAATAATTATTTATGTAGTTTGTATGTAAAAATTATATTTTTGAATAAACAAAAAATATTATTTCTCCTATTTCAAATATTAGATTTTGACGAGAGTAAGAAGAACTGGTCATTCAAACTTAATACAGAAAAGAATTTAGTTTTTCAATTATTTTACTTAATGTTAAGATATGATAATAATAACATAATACGATAAGTGAATATAATTATGTATATAAATAATGAAATTAAATAGTTTACGTAACAAAACAAATTACAATTTATGCCAAAAACCTTTAAAGAAATGGATAACTTAAACCGGACAACAGCAATACAAGAATATTTTTGGGGCGCCTTTTTATTTTAAGTGATTTTAATAATAAAATATGGTATATATTTATAACTATATATAATCTTTAAAATATTTAATATTTTACACTATAAAACAAACTATAGTTTACGCCAAACAACTGTAAATATCATAGTTAATAACTTAAACCTGACAACAACAATACAATAATTATTCATTTTGCAGTTTGGAAAATACAATACTGTTATTTAATACTAACAAATTATAAAAATAATTTAAAATAAAATTTTTTAAGACCAATATATGCCATTTTTACCAAATAAGTTTTTATTTACTGAACAATGCATTTCGATTATAAAAAATTTCTACAAATGTAGCGATTATGCTGTAGCCACGAATCAAAATCTTCTTTAGAGATAAGGCTTGTTTCTCGCCCGGTAGCAAAAATAGCTATATTTGAGGTTCTAAATATTCATAAATGACAGTGAAGAAGCCACTGTATTCACGAAAAGTCTGAAGGTGTTCATATTTTTGTCTGAAGGTATTCGTATTTCTTTGAAAATGAAGATGGAGAGACCGTTATTGCCAATTCTGAGCACTTAGTCGTTATGATAACTGTCTTTTTTTGGTCTTAATTTAAGAATTTCAACCTGAATCATATGTAATTTTAACAAAACAGCGCCACAAGCGACAAAACGTGACAAGTTTTGTTTTTTTTTTGGCGAAAAAAGTTGTCACAGGACGTATAATTTAGAAATTTGGTGATGTCAATTGGGATTTGACGCCGTTGAACTATTTCAATTGACCTCCAAGATTCTGCGATTTTAAACCATATAAAAAATATATTTAGGCAAATAATTTTTAAACTTTAAAGAATTTAAAAAAAACCTTCATCGGTCGGTGTGACTGTCGAAATACAGACCGACATGTGGAAAAAAGCCTTTAAAAATTACCTTACAAGAATAGAGTCCTACAAGAGGTCTTATGATATATATTTGAATATTATTATATTTTGTAAAAAAATGGCAAAATTTATGTAATATAATAAAATAAAAGTTTAATTAAAATTTGTTCTTAAAATATATTTAATTTTACATTATTTTATAATATTAAAATTGGATAATAATTTATTTTAGTGCCTGTGTATGACTTTTGCTATAATGGATAAAAAGTAAGATGCTTAAATAAGATGATAAAAAGTAAGATAAACAAAAATTTATAATATTAGAATATTTATATAATACATAAAAATTATATTAGATATAAAAATCATATTTGATTAAATAGAAAATTAGTAAAATCTTAAATAGAATTCTATTTTTGAATGGAAAATCTTCGCAATAATTTCTTTTTAGTTAATTAGAAACTTTTTGCTTAATAAATTTTTTTTTAAATAAATTTTGGTATGTATTAAAAATATAAATAAATTAAAAAAGAGGATTGTTGATAGTATTTTAATTCAATAATCGTTTTTTTTCTTCACACTTTCTTGTTTATAAATGTTGTAAATCGATTTATTTATTTATTTCTTTTATTTAATTGTAATCGAAATGTTTAACCAAAAAGTTTTTACTTTTACATTCAATACAATTGGCAATTATTTCATTGAATATTTATTATACAATTAATAGATACATTAGTATAATATGAAATTTTCTATAAAATTCACTTTCTATTAATGAAAAGTTTTGCAAATTTTGTTTTTTTTTCCAATAATAAAACAATTTACTTTCAGTAATAATTAATCATATTGTCATGATTTGATAGTTAAAATTTTTGTGCAATGCATCTAAAAGGAAACCAAACATTGATTGATAAGTGCAAAAGTGATTTTTTTTTAAATTTAGATATCTTAAATTTTAACTGTATCTGCTTTTAAAAAACATATTTCAAAATATATTACTTTGAGCATATTTTCTACAGTCAATAGAAATAATTGCGGAAACAACGAGACTTCTTAAATTTTAAATAAAAAATTATTAAAAATATTTGTGACAAGTATCAAGTTATAAATAATATACTTTTATAGATTTTTAATTCAATTATCAAATCGAAAGAGTCATCTTAGTCTTAATTATTTAAAAATTAAATTTGCTAAATATATTCGTCAGAACTTCATCAAAAAATTAAAAAAAAAATTATTGCCTTATAAAAAAAATTAATTCATATAAAAAAAAATTCTTTTTTCTTTCTATTTTTTTAAAGAACTTATTAAAAATATTTTCTACATTTTTATTTTAACTATTAATACAGTCTGAAAATGTTCATTTATCGATAAAAGTTTACCAAAAAAAAAAAAACGAACTTTATTACTTGAAAATGTTGTAGGCGATTTTAAATCAAAACTACCCACAAAACTTGCAATTATTAATATTATTATAAATAAACATTTAATAGTCATACCTATTTTTTTTTTACTCCTCAATAAACTGAATGAATAATTTTATTAAAATTTATTAACAAGAAAATATTTGCCTTAACTTACCTTAATTATTTATTCGATAAATGTAAAAGTTCCTTATCCACAAATTGATTGAATTTTATTAGAAATAATTTGAACACAATAAAAACTATTTTAGATTATTTACGAAAGCTTTGAATTATTTCAAAAGTATTTTATATAAAAACTTTCAAGTTCAAATAAATGTTATATCATCACTGGAAGTTAGTTAGTTAGTTTTGGTATATTTTTGTTTTTTGTTTTAAACAAACAAAATTTAATTAATTCCAAAAATTTAATAAATTCTGAATAATTGAGCACATGTATTAATATTGAAGCCGATAATAATAAAGAAAGTGTATCTTATCTGTTGGTTTATTGCAATGTTAAATTATGCACTGAAGAACAACTTTACGAAATGATCTGTTAAGGTCTGAAATCCACGAAAGACTACCTGCTGGAGTCGATGAACGAAAGTCTTGAATCGCGTTGTGATCTCACCTGAGTTGAAAAATGAAAGAAAAAAAACACCTGAAGACGATCTTCAATCATGTTCAACATTTGTATGTATGTGTCCCCGCCGTGTATGGTTGTATTGATAAATCATTTTTACTTTAAAATATTTTCCTATGCACCGTTGATAGAGCTCTGGTGTATGGAATTTTTAAAAAAAACGAAGCTGAAAAGCGTTACTGAATAAATTCTAACAAAAGAAAAACTGTTCTTTTTAAGTGTAGAGCCCTTAAAAAAGAAATGTTTACCTTTCATGTTGCATTGATATAGTGACCGCACGAATGAGAATATTTGTCTTAAAAAAAAAACAATAATGCATCATGTGTGTTTTGTCCAAAAGTCAATAGTATCTACCTAGAGAACACCGTACGGATATCATTAAGAAGGTATTCATTAGATGGTACGTTTGGTAAGTTTGGGGAGATTTTTTTTAGGAATAGCTACTACGAGTGAATATGTTTACAAAAATAAAATGTTTTTTTTTTTCATCCGTTCGACAAATTAAGTAGGCCTGGCCTTTTCTGCCGAAAGTATTGAGAAACGCATTATCTAAAGGCAAACACTTTCTACGGTGTAAAAAAAATATTTTTGGGTCCCCTCTTCGGACCCTCTTATAATATCTATTGTTATTGTTAATATTCACCAGAGGTCGATGTTCTATTAAGTCGGTCTGTAAATAACATCTGCTCTCCAACTTGAGGTAATATTTACTTATTAAATTATATTTAAGCAATCATATTTTAAGTATGAAAAATGTTTCGGCCATTCTAGATTATTTATTTTCTGTAAGTCAATTTGCGGAATATTGTTAGGAATTTCTTTCTATTTGGAAAAATTTATCATCAAATTTTTTCCTCCCCTGACCGCCATAATACGTACTGGAGTCACCTAGTCTATTCGATACTGTGCCAAAAACGAATGCGTACAGCGAAATACCGAAACTTTAAATGAAAATTTAATATTTACTAGTGACAGTGTGCAGACGATGATCTCCTTTCGTTGCAGTTCGTATGGAGAAAATTTGATCCTTTACTGGTTAGTGCAATACGCTAAAGTGTTCGCAGCAGGCCTACGTCTTGCAATGCAACTCAAATGAAGGTTAGTAGGCCAATGTCCAAAGTGGTGACTGTAGTTTGGACTCTGGCTATCAATTGTTAAACAACATAAAAACCTGATTTATGCGAAATGAACATCATTGGTTTTTTTTTTAATTTTTATTTTATTAAAAATATTTTTCTGTTTTCAGTTTTGAAGGTTTTTTTTTAATTTTTAATATTATTCTTTTTACTTGTTAAAATTCAAAATTTTAAAAAAAAAGTGCACCTCTACAATATCTTAGGTGTGAAAACTAGCTAACAATCTAAATCAAAATGATAATATTTAATATCGGAATACATGATCAGAGAATGACTATCAATTTTTGTCGGTGTCTTTCCAGATTGAAAGCTCGAACAAAACTTCCGATTGGAACTTGGTCTGATCAAGAAAATCTTCATTTTAGTCTTCGCTTAAATTGGTATTGGCCTTCTTAGCATATCTTCGAGTTGTTTATGTCGAGTGATTGTCAGTTACTGCTTTCTTCGGAAATGACCATCCCAATTCCTATATTTGTGAATATTCAAGTATCAAGTCAGCAAAAACTATGTTAAATGAGCTTATGCTCTTTTCCCATTCAAGTATACTATAGGCTCTTATGAATTTTCATTCTGATCGAGGAATACCTATGATAGTGTTCGAGCAATGGTTAGAAAATAATGCCGGTATAATAAAGAAGTTGAAAAATGCAGTTTTTGATATATGCTACTTCTGCTGGGACTTCGCATAGAATGCCAGCCAGCCATCGAAACTGGTTTACTGAATATTGTTGTATACAATAACTAACATATTCTCGACAAGAAGTGATTTCTTTTAATATAAGAAGTAGTTCATACACCTTGGGTTATTTATGTATGCGTAGATAAGAAAATTGCAAAAATTCAGTTTTATTTTTCCTTTTTTCGGTATAAATTTTCGGTAGTAATTTTCGGTAAAAATTTTCGATAATAATGTTCGGTAAAAATTATCGGTAAAAATTTTCGATAATAATTTTCGGTCATAATTTTCGGTCATAATTTTCAGTAAAAATTTTTCGATATTAATTGTCGGTAAAAACTGTCCCTAAAAATTTTTGTTAAAGATGTTCGGTAAAGACTTTTGGTCAAAATCTTCGGTAAACATTTTCGGTAAAATTTTTCGATAGTAATTTTCGTCAGTGAGAATTTTCGATAATAATTGCCGGTATAAATTTTCGGTAAGAATGTTCGGTAAGAATTTGCGGTAAAAATTATCAGCAAACATTTTCGGCAAGAATTTACAATAATAATTTTCGGTAATAATTTTCGGTAAATATTTTCGGTAAAATTTTTTGATAATAATTTTCGGTAAGAATTTTCGTACGTAATTTTTAGTAATAATTTTGGCAAGAATTTTCAGTAAAAATTTTTAACAAACATTTTCGGCAAGAATTTACAATAATAATTTTCGCTAATAATTTTTGGTAATAATTTTCGTTAAAAATTTTTGGTAAACATTTTCGGTAAAATTTGTTGATAATAATTTTCGGTAAGAATTTTTGGCAAGAATTTTCTGTTAAAATTTTCAGCAAACAATTTCGGCACGAATTTACAATAATAATTTTCGCTAAAATTTTTCGATAATAATTTTCGTTAAGATTTTTTTTAAAGTAATTTTTAGTAAAAAGTTTTGGCAAGAATTGTAAGTAAAATTTTCGGTAAAAATTTTCGATAAAAATTTTCGGTAAAAAATTTTCGGTATGAATTTTCGGTAAAAAATTTCGGGAAAAAATATCGGGAAAAATTTTAGATCAACATATTTGGTCAAAATTTTCGGTAAGAATTTTGCTAAAAATTTTCGATATTTTCTGTAAAAATTTTCAGCAAAAATTTTCAGTAAAATATTTTTCAGTAAAAATTTGCTCAATAAAAATTTATGTGGTTACTTGTGACAATGTAACAACTTCTTCTCATTTGTTTTCTAGTGAAAATGAGTAACTGAAAATCTGTGCAAAAACAAAAAAGATTGAAACTTTGGCAGATGCTTAACTTGACTAAATTGAAAATTCGAAAATTACAACAATTACCACCTTAAACACATATCGTGCTAAATAATAATAATGAAAAGATCCAAAGCTAAAATCGGTAAAAGATTTCGGTAAAAATTTTCGGTAAAAATTTGTTCATTAAAAATTTGTTCAGTAAAAATTAGTTCAGTAAAAATTTGTTCAGTAAAAATTTGTTCAGTAAAAATTTGTTCAGTAAAAATTTGTTCAGTAAAAATTAGTTCAGTAAAAATTTGTGCAGTAAAAATTTGTTCACAAAAAATTTGTTCAGTATAAATTAGTTCAGTAAATATTAGTTCAGTAAAAGTTTGTTCAGTAAAAATTTTTGCAGTAAAAATTTGTTTAGTCAAAATTTGTTCACTAAAAATTTGTTCAGTAAACATTGGTTCAGTCAAAATTTATTCAGTAAAAATTTGTTCAGTAAAAATTTGTCCAGTAAAAATTTGTTCAGTAAAAATTTGTTCAGTAAAAATTTGTTCAGTAAAAATTTGTTCAGTAAAAATTTGTTCAGTAAAAATTTATTCAGTAAAAATTTGTTCAGTAAAAATTTATTCAGTAAAAATTTGTTCTGTAAAAATTTGTTCAGTAAAAATTTGTTCAGTAAAAATTTATTCAGTAAAAATTTGTTTAGTAAAAATTTTCCGTTCAAATTTTTGGTAAACATTTTTAGTAAAAATTTTTAGTAAAAATTTTTAGTAAATATGTTCAGTCAAAATTTTCAGCAAAAATTTATAGTAAAAATTTGCAGTAAAAATTTTAAGCAAAAAAAATTAACGTTCAGGGAAAATTTATTTTCTCTACAATTTTTTTGTCTGGAAAAGTTTTTTTTGTATTGGAATTTTTCTCTTCTCAGTCAGGAAGTTTATAATTGGTAACTCAACGTTTAAGTGATTATTATTTAAGTTCATAATGTCTCCCGTTTCCTATTTCACAAAAATATTTAAAATAGAGAAAATGTTCAAATTCCTCTTTTCCAATTATAAACGAGAACTTTTCTGAATCATCAAGCAAAAAATTGACTGAATTTCAAAAGTTTTCTCACTGAACAAAATTGAATGTAAAAAGAAAACCAGAGCAGAATCAACTTAAAAGTGTGATAATTTTCCTTATTTACTGCCTCATTGTATTGATAATTACATCATTGTGCTTTGAAGTTTTGATTCCTATTTTCCAGAAATAAATTTCCATTAAAAAAATATATCAACTGGAAAAGAGGCTCACTGCGAAAATACCGAACTGACATTGATTTGACTTGTGCAATCTTCACATTTTTAATAAATTTTCATACCTTAACTACTTATTCTCGTTATGGAATTGCTAAATGGAGTTATTTGTTCAAATTTAAAATATTTTCCATTGAATTGTGGCTAAATTTTATTTTATTTTTTGACATCATTTGATTCCGTTTGAAGACATTAAATTACCACAAAAGTTCTCGTAGAAAGCAATTAGCTCTTCCCACGAATGCGTTTAATACAGGCTGCCATGTCCATATTTAGTATGGAGAACTGAAAAGTTCATCGTCTTTGACGGCGGCACCTCAGCAATCCAACTTCAAATTGTATTCTTGTTAAAAAAAATCCAGAATCATGTAAATATCACAGCTTCACATTTTACCTTTGAATCTTTTCATTATTATTATTTAGCACGATTCCTATTGCTCAATTAAGAATAATAACAGGAAAAAAATAGTTTTTGACAAAAGTACGCTGATTTTCTAATACAATTCATGTTATTAGATGAGAAACTTCAAGAGTAATGAATGATTTTTTGATTTTCAATAAATACTAAGTGAAGAGCACTTCGAAATATGGACTAAAAATGCGAAACTTTTATACACAATACCATTGATGATAAGCCTCATATTAATTTTTATCCAAATGACTGGCGAATATGTAACGTTTTTTTAAGATATTGTTTTTGTCCATGTTATCCAGTTCTTAAATGATTTGATAAAAAATTAGATTAAGGATTACAAAAGGAAAAAATATCCTGCAGCTTCTGCTCACTTAGTGGGGAACATGTTTTCAGAAGATTCCCATTGAGGGTATATGTCTTTCTCGGTACAAGTGCTCACTCTGTTAGTGGAAAGAAAAAGAAATTTAAGGGATGCCCATATAACGACTGCTTTCTAATATTATTACTTACCGAAGAAGCCTTTTTTCCTTTTTAATGTTATTTCTAATGTCATTTATCTTCATACATCGATGATATCCTCTTCAAAATAATTCCCTTAGGCAGCTATGCATCGTCGGAGGAGTTGTTTCCTGTCATGGTAGCAGTGCCGGAAGGCTTCAACTGGGATCGTCTTCATTTCCGCAGTTACACTCATTTTAGTGAAAAAAAAAACGGCACGTGGGCACTGATAAGGTAAAATCTGAGGAGTGGAATTAGCTGTGGAGCCACATGAGTGCTTTTCAAGGACTTACTCATCAGCTTTAAAGTCAATTGGCGGTTTGACCTCAAAAGAATCCTCATTCGTTCCACATGTTCATCAGTTTTCGATGTTGAAGGCCTCCCTAAGCCTTCCAGAAAATTGTGGTCTTGATAAGGAATATTCCCCATAAACTCAATACGCCAAAATTTGCTGTTTCATATTTCGTAACGTACTACAAAAGCACCAACTTCACTTATCGCGTTAATTTGAATTAATTTCTCGGGCTGTATGGCATGTGGCACCACTGTATTGTTGAAACCACATATCTTCGACATCCATATCTTATATCATCGGACCATTCATGGATGCCTCCAGTCCAAATCCGAAACAAACAATAACAAGTTGTAGATGCATTTTTTTCTTAACATCACTTGTGCATTTTCTGAGCCCCAAAATGTGACAATTTTGTCGATTAACCAAGCCATCAAGATGAAAATGAGCCTCATCGCTGAAGATAATTTTGTTAGAAAATTCAGCATCCACTTGAATTCCATTCGCTGTGCGTGGTCAGTAGGCTTTTGTTCTTGAGTCAACTGAACTTTGTAAGCATAAAGATGCAACCCTTTCATGAGAATACACTATACGAGGGTCATTCAACAAGTACTTAGCCTCACCACCCGATGGAACTGCTGTCACATAAGAAATTTACCATCGTGCAGTACATTCTTTTAGTAGCCTACTGTCAAAGTTCCCTTCATTAGTTTTGTTTTGAGAGCCTTTGAAAGCGAGCGTGTCGGTCGGTTGCACAAAAATGGAAAAAGAACAATATCGTTCGGTGATTAGATTCTTGTTTTTGGAAGGGAAAACGCGCAGCGAAATCAAAGATCTCGTGTTGGCAGACCGTCGATTGAAGGTTCACGAGATAGCTGAGACTGTGGGCATCGCAGTAGGAACGGTGCATCATATTCTACGCGAAGAACTGGACATGAGAAAGCTGTCGGCGCGATGGGTGCCGCGTTTGCTCACACCGGAAAACAAGCGCAACCGTGAGACCACATCGGTGACGTGCTTGGCGCTGTTTCAGCGCAATCCAGCGGAGTTTTTGCGTCGTTTCGCGACGAAACATGGATTCACTGGTACACACCAGAGACCAAGGAACAGTCGAAACAGTGGACTTCACCCGGCGAACGTGCTTCGAAGAAGGCGAAGACTGTTCGATCGGCCGGAAAGGTGATGGCCACCGTTTTCTGGGATTCACAAGGTGTGATCCACATCGATTACCTCGAGAAGGGTAAAACAATCACGGGGCGCTAATATGCTGACTTATTGGGCCGATTTGACGTCGAACTGAAGAAAAAGCGGCCCCGCTTTGCGAAGAAAAAAGTGCTGTTCCACAACGACAACGCTCACACCTCCGCCGTCGCCATGGCCAAATTGGTCGAATTGCGCTACGAATTGCTGCCCCATCCACCGTACTCTCCAGATTTGGCCCCCTGTGACTACTTTTTGTTTCCAAACCTGAAAAAATCACTCGCCGGGAATAGATTTGGGTCGAATGAGGAGGTCATCGTCGCCACGGAGGCCTATTTTGCTTCCCTCGAGAAAATGTATTTTTTGGACGGGTTAAAAAAGTTAGAGCATCGCTGGGCCAAGTGTATCGAGCTTGAAGGAGGTTATGTGGAAAAATAAATTGCCACCTTTCCAAAATTGTCGTTTTTCTTTTGTAGGCTAAGTACTTGTTGAATGACCCTCGTAAAGAGTTCCTCAAAATATCCAAATTATGACCACGATGCCGAATTGATGTTACTGGACTTTCAGCAACACTCTCAAGAACTGCTTGGATATTTTGAGTTAAAAGACTTGTTGAACGGTGGCCACAGTATTTGAGATCACTAATTAATCAAGCCTCCCAAAATTTTTTAATTAATCTCTTCAGAGTTGATGAAGTTAAATCACTATTCCAGCCATATTTTATAAGAAAGTTCCGAACAGTTGCTAAAATTTTCCTTAATATTGAAGACGCGCTTGTTCTTTCGTGTAGCGTTCCATTTTTAATAACCTTGAACTGTCAGCTGTCGTTACGTTGTCTTTCTTTTTCGTTAACAAGACTTTACCGAAAAAATGGCGCGAAATTCAAATCTTGAGTAATGTTTGGGACACCCTATACAGGCTTTGTATTGCCAGATAGCTCCCAGTGATGCCAGTTTTATTATTTTTTTACCACACAAAATTCTTTGCGCCACTAAAATGCATATCATTTGGCGTCAAATAATGGTTACCCTTTCGATATGACTTGCTGAATTCGAACTGCAGACTACTGCGTACTAGAAATACCTACGTTCCATTATCCCCTAATTATGGCACTTGAATCGTAATTTTGTTTATTAAAAAAATAAATATTACTCAAAATAAAAATAAAAACAATTTTTAGATAGATTTAAAAAAATTTACACTATTCGGAACGTAGAAGTGAATATATCACCTGCTGATTATCAGCTACTTAATTTGACGGTGTCTCTTAGAAAATAGTTAACTGACTTTTTTCGTGGCATCATTTTAAAAATGATATAAAATTTATCCATGACAGTAAAGTGCTATTACCTTTACTAACGAATATCAGGTTGCGTTAATATGAAAGAAAACTTTCTTCTCTAAACGATTGTAATTTGTTTGCATCGTTATTGGTGATATTTCAATACAAATAATTATTTACAACAAAATAATCAAAGTGCAATTTTCATATAAACCATGTTACCTTTTGACACTTTTTAGATTAGATGTGAAATTTGATTATTTTCTAACAAACACAACATGATAATAGTGTTTAGATACTATTGGAAAGAGAAAACATCACTAGTAAGAAAGCAAATGCGTACACTATCCGTTCAGGAGTTCAATATTTATTGAGGGATAAAATCATAAAATGCACTTTGCTCAAGCAGTGTCAAAGATGGCATCATGTATAATAATGCAATTTGTTGAAACTATTTAACAAATAATTATCGAGACAATTTACTATACTGCTACAATCATTACGAGCGGTGCTGTAGTTAAATTTTATTTTATAATTTTACTCATAAAAACTAATGAAAATTACATAAAATAAAAATTTTTCACTTGTCATTTTATCTATAAA
Organism: Atherix ibis; assembly: GCA_958298945.1. NCBI lineage: Eukaryota > Metazoa > Arthropoda > Insecta > Diptera > Athericidae > Atherix > Atherix ibis. The sequence goes on along the minus strand of OY282607.1, from coordinate 94,687,476 downwards.
ATATGTAAACATAATAATTTTCACTTTTCATAAATTTTGTTAAAGAAAAAAATATCTGAAAAATTATTTGTTATCTTTGATTTAAGGTACTAAGAGGTCGAAAATAAGAGAAAATCCCTGCAAATTTTCACGTTTTTTCAGTTAGTATTTGAAGATTGGTTGTTAGTGACTGTACTTTATGGAATTAAACTTTCACTTGGTGACTTTCGAGAATATACCGAACATATTTACAGAAAGTACTCAACAACGAAGAACTCAGATTGAGATTGATTTCTCTTGAAAAGATCAGTAAATAACCTGAAGGTGAATGGTTCGCAACTGATAGTAGTACTATTATCTTTTGTAAGTTTTTCTTGTCTATCACTAAATTCACTTTTATTTTTAAACATTTCATTCATGATTTTTTTATTATTTCAAAAATTGACATCTAACAAAATTTTTTTTTTTAAATTAACAACCAGCCACCATGTTCGAGTATCTAATGTTAAGTGACAGAATCGAAAATCTTTTTCTGGATGAAGATGAATTCTGCCAAAATGCAAAATCTTTCCGCCTCTATCCTTGGATAAGTGACATTATCGATAATCCAATGTCAAAATATACATTTCCAAACGATTTAAGTTGAAACGATTGACTTGAAGACGAATCAGCCGTTCAGATATTCTTGTAGATTTTATAAATATTGCCTCAGGCAATGGGCAACCCACTTTTCGAATACGTGTTCATAAATAGTGATTTGTAGAAAATTGTCAACAAACTTATTGTTGTTTTCATTTATCGTTGGCAGTTCATTAACTCTTTGAGGTAATACCGAAAATTTCTACTGAAAATTTTCACTGACCAAATTTTTACTGAAGAAATTTTTACAGAACAAATTTTTACTGAATAAATTTTTACTGAACAAATTTTTACTGAACAAATTTTTACTGAACAAATTTTTACTGAACAATTTTTTACTGAACAAATTTTTACTGAACAAATTTTTAACGAAAATATTTACTGAACCAATTTTTATTGAACAAATTTTTATGGACAAATTTTTACAGAATAAATTTTTACTGAACAAACTTTTACTGCACAAATTTTTACTGAACAAATTTTCACTGAACAAATTTTTACTGAACACATTTTTACTGTATAAATTTTTACTGAACAAATTTTTACTGAACAAATTTTTATTGGACAATTTTTTACTGAACAAATTTTAGCTAAAACAATTTTCACTGAACAAATTTTTACTGAACAAATTTTTAACGAAAATATTTACTGAACCAATTTTTATTGAATAAATTTTTATGGACAAATTTTTATGGACAAATTTTTACTGAACTAATTTTTACTGAACAAATTTTTACTGAACAAAATTTTACTGAAAAAATTTTTACTGAACAAATTTTTACTGAACAAATTTTTACTGAACAAATTTTTACTGAAAAAATTTTTACTGAACAAATTTTTACTGAACAAATTTTTACTATACAAATTTTATATTGAACAAATTTTTACTGAACAATTTTTTACTGAACCAATTTTTACTGAACAAATTTTTACTGAACAAATTTTTACAGAACAAATTTTTGCTGAAACAATTTTTACTGAAAAAATTTTTACTGAACAAATTTTCATTGAACAAATTTTTACTAAACAAATTTTCATTGAACAATTTTTTACTGAACCAATTTTTACTGAACAAATTTATACTGAACAAATTTTTACTGAACACATTTATACTGAACAAATTTTTACTGAACAAATTTTTAACGAAAATGTTTACTGAACCAATTTTTATTGAATAAATTTTTATGGGCAAATTTTTATGGACAAATTTTTACTGAACTAATTTTTACAGAACAAATTTTTACTGAACAAAGTTGTACTGAAAAAATTTTTACTGAACAAATTTTTACTGAACAAATTTTTACTGAACAAATTTTTACTGAACAAATTTTTACTGAACAAATTTTTACTACACAAATTTTATATTGAAAAAAATTTTACTGAACAATTTTTTACTGAACCAATTTTTACTGAACAAATTTTTACTGAACAATTTTTACTGAACAAATTTTACTGAACAAATTTTTACTGAACAAATTTTTACTGAACAAATTTTTACTGAATAAATTTTTACTGAACAAAGTTTTACTGAACAAATTTTTGATGAATAAATTTTTACTGAATAAATTTTTACTCAACAAAGTTTTACTGAACAAATTTTTGATGAACAAATTTTTACTGAAAAAATTTTTACTGAACAAATTTTTACTGAACAAATTTTTACTGAACTAATTTTTACTGAACGAATTTTTACTGAACAAATTTTTACTGAACAAATTTTTACTGAACAAATTTTTACTGAACAAATTTTTAATTGAACAAATTTTTACTGAATAAATTTTCACTGAACAAATTTTTACTGAACAAATTTTTACTGAACAAATTTTTACTGAACAAATTCTTACAGAACAAATTTTTACTGAACAAATTTTTACTGAACAAATTTTTAATGAACAAATTTTTACCGAAACATTTTACCGATTTTAGCTTTGGATCTTTTCATTATTATTATTTAGCACGATTCGTATTTAAGGTGGTAATTGTTGTAATTTTAGAATTTTCAATTTAGTCAAGTTAAGCATCTGCCAAGGCTTCAATCTTTTTTGTTTTTGCATAGATGTTCAGTTACTCATTTCTACTAGAAAACAAATAAGAAGAAGTTGTTACATCGTCACAAGTAACCAAACCAAATATTTTAAGATACTTGATTTTAAGGAAACTTTGTACACTGTAATCACTAAGCATGTCTGACGATAATATTATAGTCATCCGACTAAGCTAGTTTTTCGAATCTAAATCTTTCTTACTCTTGTAGATGCGATTAGTGTTAAAATCGCTCGCAGTGCTGCATAGTTTTCAGATGCACTCGAATTAAATGTATTGTAATAAAACAGGAACAAGTTGTGAAAGTTCATTCTACGAGTATTATGCTGACATTGAAACACTATCTTAACCTAGTAAGATGAATATTATTCAAGAAGAATCTATAATTTTATTAGATATGTCTTAAAATATCGAATGTTTGTTTTCGTAAGATTTTTCGTACAGTTTTTGGATGTCTTAAAAGTGCTTCAAAAATTATTTGACACCTAATTTGTTAGTGTGTAAATTTAAAAAAAATTAATATAATATTTTTAATACAAAAAAAAATAGATAATATTAAACCAAGAAGTTTTGTTTGAAGAAAAACAATATTACAAAATTATTCATTTTATGGTTTGGAAAGTCATAGCCTAAATTATTCAATAAATAAAAATAATAAATATTATATAATATAATATTTATTTAGCAATATATATGCCATTTTAAATAATAGATATTTTTTTGAATAAATAAAGCAAAATATTGCAAAAAACAATTTAAATAGTGGCGATTCTGTTGTAACCATATTTTTCTTATTTTTTTTTCAAAACAAAATTTCTTTAGCGATTACGATTATTTTTTGCTCGATGCGTAGGTCAACCAGCAAAATGTTCATATATGTGGCTCTAAAAATAATGATGAAGCCATTGTATTCGTGAAAAGTGACTCTCTTGTGCGCATGTTGGTCTAAATGAAGAAGGAAAGAACATTATTGGTACGTGTTTTTTTGAAAGATCGTAACCGCTATTGATGTTTAATAGTGGAATTATTCTTAGCTTAAACTTACTGATTTTAATTTGAACTATGTTACATATGATTTTATAAAAAAGACAGTACCACAAGCCCCAAAAAATAACAAATTTTGTCTTTATTGCGCGAATTATTCTCAAAATGCATAACTTTTAGGTTTAGTAATATCAATTGATAACCAAAATCATGCGATTTGACGTCTTTGGAATTTTTTTCTTCAAAAATTTTTAACAATTTGTATTTATGTAGCACATTTTTTAACTTTAAAGACTCTTTAAAACAACATCCATCAAGTTATGGCCACAGTACATCCTCAAATGCGCAAAAAAGTCATCAAAAATTATCACAAAAATATTGAGTACTGTAAAAAGTTTCGTTAAAAGAATTTTAATAATTTTATATTTTGTTTAGTTATGGCAATGCTTAGAAAATATAATAAAATAATATTTTTTAGTAAACAATTAATTTTAAATATCTTTTATTAAAAAAAAAATTTTCAAGGTACCAATTGGATAGCCTATTAAATTGACAAACGAATCCGATTATTGCACCATTTAATAACGATAATGAGTAAGAGTGGTTTTGTTTTGCTAATAAATATTTTAAAAAATTTCAATAAATACTCTAAATTTGGTCCAAAAATTTTAAAAAAAATAATTAAGATACTTTTCGAAGCTATTTAAAACCTATTTTGGGAACTGTTTTAAGTAAACTTTTTGGGAAAATTTAAATTCAAACTTATTTCTTAGTTAAAAATATAGTAGGTCTATTGAAAGATTGTATGCTTTTCCTTTTGTTAACCATTAAATCTAAACAGAATATTGCCTAAAACAATACAAAGTAGTAAGAATGGACGCTAATTAATTTTTAGTGTTTACCATCGGTCATGGGAAGAGTTCATTTAAATGGTATGCAATTGCTGGAAACACTTACAAGTCAGTCCAAGAAAACTTGAACGTCTTCTGTTCTTGACTATTCATCGAGAGGAACAGAAGAAACCTTAAAAGGCTACCTTTCAGCCGCGAAAGGTAGTCACAGTTTCAGTCGTCTCTGCTGGCAAAGAAAGCGCAATGCTCTTTTCCACCGACAAAGTCATTAAAACTTTTTTCTGTGGTAATTTTTCTTTATTGTTTCGTTGATTTCAAAACTTCCCCAATGGTTGATCAGCATTAAATCTGTTGTGATTTGTGATTACACTTTTTTTTAAGTACGTAAAGATTCTTCTAGAGAAACGTTTCAGTATATTTTGTGCATGGCTTATTAGAAAAGCCTTCATTGAAATTAAAGCTATGCGAGCAGATTGTTAGGGTATACTTTTGTTTAAACGAACAAATTTACTTAGATATTTTTTCTATCTATTTTTTATTTACAGTCAATCTTTGCTACATCAAATTCGTAATAGAATTTGGACAATTTGAACTGGCCACAAATAATGACTTCTCTCTTTTTAAGTAGCAAACATGTAGTAGCAAATTTTATTTTCATTTCAAAACCTTCTAATTAATTCTTAGTTATTGCTGATTACTGTAGAGTAGTAATAATAATAAGAATAAAATTGTTGAACGTTTCTTTATTCTATATTCATAACAGAAAAAAATCATAATATTTGAAGAAGGCAAAAAAATTATACTCAAAAAAAATCGAATTATTAGAAATGATTGTATTGGCATTAGTTGATGTAGTCTTAAATCTTCAGAAGTGAAGACGTTAAAAAATATCGTTTTTATTAAATTTTTTTTTTTAACTTATTATTAAATTACTAGCATTAATTATCACTCTTAATTTATACAGTACATATTAGATATTTGTTCAAAACTTTTCTTTTTAATATGAGTTGTTAGCCCAAATTGACTCGAAATTTTGTGTTCTTTTCGATTTGCTGGCATATTTTTTGATTTATTTATTTTATGTAGTATCTGTTTACTATTCTCTCAATTAAGTTATTACTACATCCAAATTTTCATCCTTCTTCAAGTCATTTGGAGCCCTCAACCTCAATGGGGTTGCGGCGTTAGTAATCATCGAGGAGTGATACTTCAAGGGGCACTTTTCTATGCTTATTATCAAGTAATTTTTTATGCAGTATATAACTGACCAACATGTCCTTCTAAAGGAGATCTAATCCCCTATAATCCTCTTGTTAAAAAACTCTCCTCCGTAATTGTACCCATAAACACTCATCGGCGTTTTATTAGGTTAGGTAGAGAAACACTGATAGGTGTTTACTCTCCGATTTCTCTATTTCGGATGAAAAACCAAGCTCGATTCCGGTTGTATCTTCGGGTCCCAGTAAACCCCTGAGCTGGCTTAGCGGTGCCTAACCGAAGTACTCTTAAAACAAAAAATGGTGCTACTGGAATCGGGTGCCTCATAGTGTTAAAACACACTGTGCCCGACATTGTTAAGGCGCCTTAGACTGCAACGTGGTGGCTATGGTTAATACCCACATCGTGGATACAGTCTCCAGACCGCTGGTGGGAGATACCGGAATTATCTTGAGCGCTGTTTCTGCTTATGACAACAGAGGTTTAGATAGGCTTCACCATAAACAGTAGCAGTAATCAGCTTGTTACTGGTTACTGACTGTAAACTGTCACTAATGGCGGTGCGCTGGTTGAGCGTAACCCATTTCCTATTATCATATGCGATTCGTGGTTTTATGTTTAAAATCTCCCATATTCCCCACCTGTCATTGTAATGTCTTTGTCATAAAATCTGCTTGTTACAATGTTTATGTGTTGTAGATATAAAATAAAAACTAAATAGAAAAAATATATTGTAATTTTTATTAATTGAATTATTTTTAGTTTTTGTGTTCATCCTCTTAAAAAAAAGCTACAAAATAATATGACTGAATATTAAAAAGTGAGAATAAATTAATAACTATTCAAAATTTTCTATTTGTTTTTGAAATTTTGAATTTCTTGCTTCTATAAAAAAACTTCTAAAGTATAAGGCTCTTCTGTATATAGGTAAGTACCTAAAAATGTCCAAAAAAATAAATTAAGAAATCCATTATCCATTTTATAACTTGGATAAAATAGTCTTGTCATTATAGAGTTCAATAATATATTTATAAATTAAAATTAAATTTATATAATTTTAAATTTGCCATTTTATAAAAATAAATAAAAAATATATTAAGCTTTTAAAATAAATTTCTACAAATGTGGTAATTCTGTAATGGTCACGTTTATTGTTATTTTCAAACAAAATTTTTTTTAGTAATGTGGCGCATTTCTGGTTTGGAGGATACGCTAATAAGCAAAATTGCTATATTTGTGACTCTAAAAACTTATAAGTGACTCTAAAATAAAAGTCATTTTATCCGCAAAAGTAAATGTCTAGTATGGGCCCGTATTTCTTCAAAAACTAAGAAAGAGAGACTGTTACTCTCAATTCTAAGCAGTGTGGTTGTATGATAACCAACTTTTTTTTGGTATAAACTTAAAAATTTTAATATGGACTATATGTATTTTTAACAAAACAATACCTCAAGAAACAGAACATTAAAATTTTTTACCTTTATTGCATGAAAAGTTCTTAGTGCGCTTAAATGCTAGATTTAGTGATGTCATCTATCCTCCAAGATCGTACAATTTGACACCGTTGTACTTTTTATTATAAAACTTTATAAAAAATATATTTATCCAAATAATTCATAAACTTTAGTATATTGAAAAGCCAAAACCCACCAGGTAATGGCTAAATTTTTAGACAAAAATGTACGAAATGGCCATAAAAAATTACCTCAAAGGATCGTGTCCTGCAAGAAATCGGCACACAACAGTTTAAATAATATTATACTTTATATATAATGGCAATATTTGTACAATATAATTAAATAAAATTTATATCTAAATTTAAATTTAAAGTATATTTTATTTAACTTTATTTTCTAGAGTATAATTTGGATAGCCCTATAAAAAATTAAGAAAAATAATATGAAAAAAAATCATTTATGAACAAGAGCCATTTTGTTGGTCAAATGTACAATAGATCTGAAAAAAAATTTTAACTACAAAATATGATTAAACAGGAAAATATAATTTCAACGAAATTTTACTAGATCGTGTCCAGTAACGAAAGTTAAAAAAAAAGTTCATTGTTAGTGACCACAAAAACTGGGGTTACTTTACACACTTTCATGATTGCGTGAAGAAGATCTAGTATTAATCATAGTAAAAAATTAATTCTTAAATATAGAAGTACTGTTTGTTTTCCAATTATTTTCAAATTATTCCATTTTAAATATTACGAGTATTCCAAAATAACACACACATAAATGCACGATGTTACGTTCATATTGTAGATAAACGAAAAGGTACACGATTACCTTTGCTTTTCCAATCAAAAGAAGTCCATTGACTTTTCTTCACTATTTATCTGTAAAATGAACAAACTTTTCTATTTGATTTCTAACAATTTCTATAGAATCTAAAATATATTTGAAAAAAATAAATAAAACGGAAGCTAATAGAGAAACAGAAAACTTTAATGAAAATTATTTGTTCTAAAATACGAGCTTGTGGACTTGAAGTCATAATATAGTTTTAACTGTTTAAAAAAATATATATTTTTTTTTTGGATTCTTCATTTAAGTTAAAGTGATCATCTAAGCACGCAAACTGTTTTTGCTTTATTATTTTATTATTTCTAGAAAAGAAAATAGATAGAAAATATCAATTTATCTAAATTGGTTTCCAACTTTTTTTTTTTTTAGTACAAATTTGTACAAGAAAATCTAAAAGTGAAAATATTTTAAGGGTTTTTTGATTTACGCACAAGATTTTGAAATGAAAATTCCTCCACGAAAAAAAAATTTATATTTTCATATAATAACATTTGTTGGGGATATTTGGGCCCTTAGAAAAACTATCTGAGAAGAATTTTGCCAAAATATTAACGTAAAAACCGAAGATTAAGGCTATAAAATTTTTTGGATGATATTTTTATGCTTCTTGAGTGTGAATAATTAAGGCAGTCAAATTAGACTATTGACTAATTTTTCCCTTCTCTTTTTAAAGCACAAATAAAATTTCATATATAATATACTGTAAAAAAAATAATTGCAACTTTGAGTCAGATCTCGGTTAGGTCTTGTCTAGTCTAGATATTACCACATAATAACTAGACAGTTCTTGGATGTCTTTAGTTCAAGGCAATTTGTATCGTTTTCCAAATGTAAATATACTTTTTACTAGTGAAATATTTGAAATTTTTAAACTAAACTTAATGTGCATATAAACTACTTAATATATGGATAAAAATAGCATAAATTTAGTTTGTGTAATATTTAATAAGCCTAAAAGTATAGACCACCTAATTCTATATTTTCCCATTCTTTTTTGCCAGAATTCACTCACTCGCTTAATAATTATCAGTTTTTCTTCTACAATTTTTCTCAACAAAACAAAATATCAACAAAAAAAATAATATAATTTAATTTTTATTTCTACTATAACTTTTTTGCAATTTAAAAAGGATGATGTAATTTATTAAAAAATAGTAATTTTCTTTTATGAATAATTTTTCACACAAGATAGAAACTGATTAATGGCAATGCATTTATTTTGATGTATTGTATTTTACTATGATGGTAATGAAATAAATTTAGAGATCACTCAAATATGTTAATTTCACTCTAAATTGATGAATATCTTTTTCCTTATCACTATAATCAATTGTAAAAAAAAATCTAGTTCTTTTTTGGAGGTATTGAATCAAGGTTAAATCTGGTGTGTACTATCTCAGAATAATTATTTGTTAAAATTTTTTGAATAGAAAAAGAATTTTTTTATACAACAGAAAATTAATTTTTTATTAAAGAAAATGTTTTTTAGAAAATAGGCCTTTTTTTTAAATAAAAGTCTTAGAAATTGTTAGTCTGATTAAGTTCAAAGGTGTCCAAATTACAGGTGAATTTTTTCGAAAATCAATCTTGTTGCTGCTTTTAATCTACCTTGTTACTACTTAATAACTTAAATGAAAGCATATTTTTCTCTAGAAATTTTTATTAAAAATATTTATAACTATAAAATAGTAATAAGTTTATTTAAATAATGGTAGTAATTAACGTGAAGGGTTATGGGGAGTAAACATCTATTAAAGATTCCCCTGTTCGAATGTGCATATGGAAAGAGAGGAGTATTCAGTTCTTGCTTCGGAAAGTAAAATTTATTTAAATGCAAATAAAATTTATATATTGATAAAATTTATATTTCTTTCTATTTATCGTATATTGCCATAATATAATATATTTAACCAGCTTAAATTTTATAATTTTAAAGGCAAAATAACATTACCAAATCGCAAAATTACTTGTCCCAGAAAATTTTTGCTAAAATTAGTCGTGTTGTGTAGCTTGTAAAATTGTTTAATGAAATGCACATAAAATAAAAATTATAATCTTTAAGTTTAGAGCAAAAAAAATTGGTGATCATACAGTCATAGTACTCAGAATTGACGATAACCGTCTCTCCATCTTCATTTTCAAATAAATAAGGGCCAACGACACCTTCAGAACAAAATACAGTCCAGGAAGTTACTTTTCGCGGATAGGTGGATTTTTAGAGCTTCATATTTATGGCAATTTTTGACTAGAAGGATTCAATTTAACGTGATCTGGAAGGCTTAGTAGAGATCAATAATTCTAGTCTCTAAGTCCATATTGGTTTCAGTAGAGCATCGTATAAAAGTACTTTGCTGTCTATTATGAGCTAAGAAGATGTATCTGGAACCTCGAAGTAGTTGATGGTATTACCTGTTTATTCGTAGGCTTTGAACGCCTGTATTGTGATATTTAATTTATGTACAATTATGATACTTGGGATGCTTCAGTTTATGGTGGAGAGTAAAGACTATGAGTGTAATATTATTTAACGTGGCATAGCTATCGTTAGAAATAATACTGCGCGCCGCCTACGATCATAGAAATTGAAATGCGCCCAATGTACGCGCAGAACAGACCTGTGCTATTATCGATTTACCCAACACAACTGACTAGATCCAGGTAGTTCCACGCATCTCAATTACCCAACAACACCCCAGCTCGCTTCAGTCCAATGCATTCTTCTTTGATTTCCTGCTTCGGTCCCTTCATGCATAGAATATTCTATGAGGTTCCCTACTTTTTCTTCTTTTCTTCTGCTTCTTTCTCTAGTTCTTCTACCTCTTCATTTTCTTCATCTTCTTCAACTCCTTCATCTTCTTCATCTTTTTCATCTTATCCTTTTTCTGCAACTTCTTCATCTTCTTCATCTTCTTCAGCTTCTTTATCTTCTTCAACTTCTTCATCTTCTTCACCTTCTTTTTCGCTTTCAGCTGCTTCATCTTCTTTACCTTCTCTTCTTTCTTCATCTTCTTCATCTTCTTCATCTTTGTCATTTTCTACAATTTCTTCATCTTCACCTTCTTCAACTTCTAAATAAGCTTCAACTTCTTCATCTTCTTTTTCTTCTTGATCTTTTTTATCTTCTTCATCTTCTTCATCCTCTTTATCTTCTTCATCTTTGTCATTTTATACAATTTCTTCATCTTCACCTTCTCAACTTCTTCATATTCTTCAACTTCTTCATCTTCTTTATCTTCGTCAACTTCTTCATCTTCTTCGCCTTCTTTTTCGTTTTCAGCTGCTTCATCTTCTTTATCTTCTTCATTTTCTTCATCTTCTTCATCTTCTTCATCTTTGTTATTTTCTACAATTTCTTCATCTTCACCTTCTTCAACTTCTAAATCTTCAACTTCTTCATCTTCTTTTTCTTCTTGATCTTTTTCATTTTTTTCATTTTCTTCATCTTCTTCATCTTCTTCATCCTCTTCATCTTCTTCATCTTTGTCATTTTCTACAATTTCTTCATCTTCACCTTCTTCAACTTCTAAATCTTCTTCAACTTCTTCATCTTCTTTTTCTTCTTGATCTTTTTCATTTTCTTCATCTTATTAATCTTCTTCATCTTCTTCATCTTCTTCATCTTCTTTATATTCTTCATATTCTTCATCTTCTTTATATTCTTCATCTTCTTCATTTTATTTATCTTCTTCATCTTCTTCATTTTATTTATCTTCTTTATTTTCTTCATCTTCTTCATCTTTTTCAACTTCTTCATCTTCTTTTTCTTCTTGATCTTTTTCATTTTCTTCATCTTATTAATCTTCTTCATCTTCTTTATCTTCTTCATCGTCTTCGTCTTCTTCATAGTCTTTGTCTATAAAAAAATGGTTATTCTTAACCATTTTTCGTGCCCCATACATGAAGCAGGCAAACATACAATCTTCCGTCAATCCCAATGGTGAGCGGTCTCAACTAGCAGACCGGTCCCTTGTTACTTCAGAATAAAATCTTTGTGGACTCATTTGTGTTTATTCACTTTTATTCTCAACTTAATAGTTCTGAAAGATTTGGATTTGGATTTAGAGATTTTTCACCAGATCTAAGCAGATCTTTTCATCAGCATATGTAGCAAAGAAGGTGTTGGAACAGATTGCAATATCGGATTTAAAGAAGATTAATTGGTATGTAGGAAGCAGGCAATTTTATTGGCTTTTATTTCAATAATTGCTTAATTCCGGGCAGTTGATAAACATATTGTTCGAAGGATCGAGTTAGATAATGTAGCAAGGAAGTCTATTGATCTTTTAGGGAATTGTTTAAGTATATTGGAAGTGATCAGATCATAGGTAGGTGCTTTGTTTTCGGAAAGGAGTTTGATGAAAGAGTAATTGCCTTCCAGGAAAGACTCATTGGTAAAGGAATATCCTAGCTTCACTAAATATTTTTTTTCAATAACCAACTTAAATAAGTTACAATATTCCAAACGTTGAAGATAATAAATACAAAATTACACATTCTATAATAAACTATTTTTTCTTACTATAAAAGTTAATTCAAATAATAATTTATTGTTTAAAATATTATTAAAAATTTCTTGTAGTAATATTCACCTTAATTTTATTATTAATTTTGATGATAATACATTTGAACGAATAACTTTTTTAGTTAATATAATACACTGATTTGGAATTTATATTATTATAGGGTAATATTATATATATTATTTTATTAAATTTTTATTTTATAATTATTCTTGCACTGTAAATGTTAATTGTTTATTTCTATTGCTTTCAAAACGATTCGGTGCCTTAATATCCAATAGGGCAATAATTCCAACAAACAGAACAAGTGTAAGTAACGACGTCACAAATATTCCAGACCAAATTGGTGCTGTTGTAAAGCCGATACAATCGAATGCATCACTAAAACCGCTCGCTCCACCCAAAAGTGGTTGAACCTGAAACAAAAAGAATTAATTATCATTGAAGAAAAAATGCAATAAAAATAATTATTTATCCAAGAATAATAAAAAGTTTTTATGAAATACCTGAACATTTTCTAAAGTTAAAGAATTCGTCCCATTTCTAAATACAAGAGTTCGTGAACATTTATGCGAAAAACCGACTGGAGCGGTCGGAGGATCACCAACTACTGTCAGGATATCAAAGAAGTCCAGATCTTCTACCTCAACCGAGGTTAAAGACCAATAACCACCAATAACTGTGAAACGGAAACGCAGAGTCAACTGTAAGCAGAGAAAGATTTTTAATAAAAATTTTATAAGAATTTCCATAAACTAATTAAATATTACTTTTCCACCATTTTTAGCTTTAAATGTAACAATAAGTCTACTCTGTTGATCGCGCTCATCAAAGATAACGATTCCATGCACTTTAAGCTCTTGGATAACATTACTTTCTGTAACAAGAACTGGCGGAGATGTTGTATAAAGAATAGCCTTATTTCCTAAATGATTGAAATAAATTTTTTAATATAAACATTAGTACAGAAAAATATCATTTATCACCTTCTGCAATGTATACGAAATTTTCTTGCATAGGTTCATCTGTAGGACTAACAGTAGACGAGATATTTTCAGCTGCCCTTTTAAAAACATTATGCTCATCAAGATGATTAGCCAAAATACCCAGAACATTTCCTTGCCCATAAATATTGACCGTGTCACGATATAGGCCCGATAACTCAATATCCTGCTGTATCACTGGTCCAACAAGACTGATAACCTACAGAAAATATTGTATTGTAATTAAACAAAATATTAAATACCATATATGAAAAATTTTCATTTTATATTCACAAGAATACCTCAACATTCATATTATTGTCAGCTGGTTCTATGGGTAATTTATGCTGAGGTAGATAAATCCAACTGTTTTTCGATATTAGTTCCTTTAACTGTGGAAAATTTTCACCATCCAATCTTTGTGTACCATTTCTCAAGAAAATCACTACTGCTTTTGTATCGCCATATAATTTTGATAAAACTTTCTCATCGACAAACTCCAAGGCCGATAGCTTGACATCCTTTAAACTATCAGGGCCCCACATTAAAAATGGCCCACTATAACTCCCATTAGCAGAAGTTACAAACAAAAATACCGCAACAATTAAACTGAATTTAAGCATAGTTATTTTTTTACACTTAATAATAATTTTATATTTTAATGAATTTAACTTAAAATGAACTGCAATTGAAAAACTGCTCAGAACTTCTCAGCACTTTCTCAAAAGAAGAAATTTTTTCCTAATCAATAATTTCCCTAAAATCCGACTATGCGCATTCCTTCCAATTTTTTAAGGGGAAAATTATTCCTTTTATTACATACCAAAAATTACATAAACATATACATGCATACATTCATGAGGGTGAGAGAAAAAACACACGTGGTTTTGTTTACTATCGCTTTCTTATTCACTCGTTCAGTCCATCCTTCACTAAAACTATTGTGAAATTTGATTTTGGCACAATTTTCTTATAATTATAATAACAACAACAAAATTAAGTCAAGTTTTTTTCTTCCCATTTATCACATAAAAAATTTCTTAAAACTATATTTTAACTGATAGTTGTTAACTAAAGAAATATATTAAATATTATTTTAACACAAATTATTCATAAGTCTTCGAGTATTATTTATCTTCGAAAAAATTGTATTTATGCGTTTTGCTTAACGCAGTATTATTTATTGCGACGACCCAAAATAATTTCAACAAACACTATAACATTCATTTTATTACATTAACATTTTTTTTAAATATATTTTATTAGATGTACCAATGTACAAGACATCATTTCGAAATATAATTAAATTGGCCGGATTACAATTTATTCTAAATTTAGATATTGCAATACGATTGTGTATTTTTAACACAATTTTCTTAACTAATACCTCGAAATAAAAAAATTCAATAATTTCTTTTTCCAATATTGTAAAATTATTAATATTATAATAAAGTTATTAATATCTTTAATGAATTTATTCAATAAAAAAAAAGATAAAAAATACTATCAAAATAACGTTGCAATAGTTTAAGTTGCCGTCAAAAGTTTTCTCTGCCCTAACATTTGTAGGGTTTTATGAAACAATCGCATTTAGAAGCATGCTTAACTTTATGTCATCGTCTTAATTCCTTTTCTTTTATTTATCATATTTTTACAAGAGGTTCAATAAGTAAAATTTTTAATTAATTAATAAAATTAATTAAAAAACCCATTTTCATTTTTAAAATTTTCATTTTCTCATATTTGGATAAAATTTCTACTAAAAGTGTGTCCGCCTAGAGATATGCAAAAATTGCACTAGATTTTCTGACTAAATTTATGTTAACGAATTTTTTTTTCTTTTTACGGCATGCAGGAAAATCGGTGATAAAGGGGCATCTGGGCCCAATGCCATACCCCGTGTTGCATTAATTTATTTTTAGAAGTGTTGAATACCTGTTTGAGTGAGGGAATTTTGGAAGAGGCAGCGCTTTATGCTACTACAAAAGGGATTGGAGGAGTTCGCCGAGAGACAGAGGAGCTTATTTGAAGCCCAATTTGGATTCAGGAGGAGGGTACGCTTCACATTGGATGGTATAGATTTGGTCGTTGGCCAAAAGGTGGCTCTGGGCTCATGAAGTGTCTCGGAGTACATTACCAGGATAATAGAAGACTACCTGAGTAGAAGAATTCTTTTGTACCAGACCAGCAGTGTTGAGAGATTATACAGGATCGAGAGGGGGGTCCCAAAGGGCTCGGTTATTACCCATCTGTTTTGGAATGTGATGTACGATGGCATTCTCAGGATGCATATACCAAAGGAGGCGACAATTTCACATTCGCTGATGATATTGCAAAATGTGTGGAAAAGGTAGAACGGATCTGTTATGAGACTATTGCCTCCTAGCAGCTCGACTTAGGCTGGCGGATCATAAGACGGGGTTAGTCCGAAGCTCGACTTAGGCTGGCGGATCATAAGACACGAGACTCGTACGAAGTAAAGAAATTCATCTGCCAAGCCGTGCGTAAAGCCCCGGATGGCAGATGGACTCACCATTACTTATCGATGGTGGAGTTGGCTACTACCTTTCCTAGTTTTTTAAGGGACTCCAGCGTTGGATTCCAGCCCAATATACCTTTCTTGTAACGGGATGGTGGAGAGCGTGGAGCACAAGTTCTTTTACTGCACTCGATTCAATAACGGAAAGAGAAGAGGTACAGAAGTGCGCTGGTGGGCCCCTGACGCCGGAGAATGTCGTAGCCCTGATATTGATCTTATTTCCAATGCAGATATCGTTAAGGAAATGGAGAACAAATTTCTTTTTGAGAAGGTGGTCGAAATAAATTATTTTGGAAGATTGTGAAAAGGATATTCGGAAGAGCAAACAATATATGGAAAAATATGTTCGGAAGACTGATGATGGCTCCATTTTTCTACTACCACAGATAGATTCTAAAAATAACTTTACTAACTTGGATAAGTGTTTCGTATATAGTGTCAACAACTTCTCGATTAGTCATTGAACAAAATAGTGTAAACAACAAAGTTTTTTTTACTTCAAAAATGTCGAATTTCGTACCAAAAAAGTCCCATTTGCGGGAAGTGTTGATTTACTTCTTCAATTTGAAGATTGCTCATTCGATTGCTCACCGAAGCTTATCCTGAATATCTTCCATCGATTTCAACGTGCGAGAGATGGTTTGTGCGGTTCAGAAGTGGTCATTTTGCCACGAAAGATAAAGAACGACCAGGTCAGCCAAAAAAGTTTGAAGATGAAGATTTGGAGGCATTACTCGACGAAGACTGTTGTCAAACTCAAGAATAAATTGCAAAATCATTGGGACTCACTCAAGCAGCCATTTCAAAATGTTTGAAAGCAGCAGGATTCATCCAAAAGCAAGGAAATTGGGTCCCATATGAATTGAAGCCGAGAGACGTTGAAAGGCGATTTTGCATGTCCGAAATGCTGCTTGAACGGCAGAAAAAGAAGTCGTTTTTGAATCGAATCATTACTGGCGACGAAAAATGGATTCATTACGACAACCCAAAGCGCAAAAAATCGTATGTGAAGCCCGGCCAACCAGCCAAATCAACGCCAAAGCCAAATATCCATGGCACCAAGGTAATGCTCTGTATTGATCTGATCTTGCTCCCGGAACGATGGTTCCCCGGCGGCACTCTTTGTAAATACTACTTTGCCGGGGCGTTCTTGTTTGATGCTACTGCTGTTCCGATGTTATGACGCATCGCGGCCTATTCTTCGTACGTTGTCTGGAGATCCTTGATAATGGATTCCGCATACTCTGCAATTCTGTTCCAAGCCGATTGGCTCTTCAGCATGCACTCCACTTTATTTTCTGGACTGATGGGACGCTCCAGATTTCTCTCCAACTCCACCAGCGTCTCCTCATAGAGAGGGCACTGGAAGAACACGTGTTCTGCGTCTTCGATCACATCGCGGCAATGATGACAGTTTGGGGAGTCAGTTCTCTTGAATCTGTGCAAGTATGCCCGAAATCATCCATGCCCAGTCAAGAGTTGGGTGATGTAATACCCGACTTCCCCATGCAGGCGAGTGACCCATTTGGTAACATGTGGGATCAGCCGATGAGTCCACCGACCCTTCGTCGAGTTGTCCCATCTCTCTTGCCAGAGGCGAAGACTCTCGGGTCTCTCCTCTTCAAAGAGGACCTTTCGCCGCTCTTCCTTCTTCCTACGATGTTCGCGTTCCCGCTCTCCTGCCAGAATGTCGATGGGTGGGCATGATGCCACGATGTTGACCGCATCGTGCGATACCGTTCAGTATGCTGACGCCACTCTGATCGCTGAGAGTCGCTGGACTGATGTCATTGTCTTGCAGTATGTTGTAAGCTCTAGCGACTTCGCCCACACTGGTGCTCCGTATAGCAGGACGGAGGTAACCACAGTTGCCAGTAGTCGCCTTCGGATTTGCCTGGGGCCTCCAATATTGGGCATTATCCGCAAAAGTGCGCCCTGTACTGCTGATGCCTTCCTGCTGACGCTGGAGATGTGCTCCTTGTAGTTGAGTCTGGCATCCAAGACCACTCCTAGATACCGGATGTAGGGTAGCGACCGGATGTCGTGATCGCCTACTCTTATGGTGATGGTCTCCATTTTCTTCCGGCTACTCACAAGGAGTGCCTCGGTCTTATGTTCCGCCAAAGACAGGTCTGCCGATGTCATCCACTGTCTTATGCTCCGGATGGTGGTGGAGAATGCGGCTTCCAGTTCCTCTAGGTGTTTGGCTACCAGGACAACCGCTACGTCGTCCGCGAAAGCCACGAGTGTTGTGTTCGTCGGTAATTGCAGATGGAGTAGGCCGTCGTACATGACGTTCCACGAGAGTGGCCCCAGGACAGAGCCCTGAGGTACCCCTCCCGTGACCTCATACTCTGCTGGTCCATCCTCGGTCTCGTATTGCACTAGTTGATCACTGAAGTATGATCTGACCATCCTCCGTAGGTAGTAGGGCACCCCCATGTTCTCAAGAGCCTCCAAGATTCGATCCCAGCGGGCCGAGTTAAACGCGTTCTTGAAGTCCAGGGTGACAATGAGGCAATACTTTTTAGAACCGCCTTTCCATATCTTTCCTGAGATGGCTTCCTTTACAATGTTCGTGACGAGTGCTCTGTATTTGATGGAATCAGAAGGGTGTGATCTATTATGAGCTATTGAAATCGGGCCAGACGATCACAGGCGACCTCTACCGAACACAGTTAATCCGTTTGAAGCGAGCATTGACCGAAAAACGCCCGGAATATGCGACCAGACACGAAGCCATAATTTTCCATCATGACAACGCTCGGCCTCATGTTGCAAGACCGGTTAAAAATTATTTAGAAAACAGTGGCTGGAAAGTTTTGCCTCACCCACCTTATAGCCCAGACCTTGCCCCGTCCGACTACCATTTGATTAGATCCATGCAAAACGCCCTCACCGGAATACGCTTCACTTCAGAACAGGGCATAAAAAATTGGCTCGATTCATTCTTGGCCTCAAAACCGGAGCAGTTTTTTTTGGCGCGGAATCCATATGTTGCCAGAAATATGGGAAAAAGTAGTGGCTTCCAATGGACAATACTTTGAATAAAATATATTGTAACAATTTTTCAAAATAAACACTAAAATTTTGCCAAAAATCCCGCAAATTTTAAGTTATACACTCAATATATAATTAAAAAAAAAGATTATATTCATAAAAAACATCTCGTAAAAAATTTTTATTTACATTTATACAAGAAAATATCCTAATAGTAAATCTAACGAGTAGTAAAAAAATTTTCTTTTAGCAATAAATTTTTTTTTCTCTTATAATTTTTTAATAAAAATATTTAAAGCAATTTTTACTTTATCAAATTATTGTACAAATATTTGTGAATATAATTTGACTTGGTGGTTATTAAAATAAATGCATTTTCACAGACCAATGAACTATGATGCAATTTATTAGAGACACAGTTGGTATAATCGAGAACCAGGAATTGGGTAGATTTCTCGATGCTCCACTACTTCCCCACGAAAAAAATGTTTTCTCTGAAAAAAAAACAGAAAAATTTAAAAAAAACAAACTCTTAATCATTTAGGTAAATATGAGGTAACAAACTTTTTTCATTCGGATCTCGAACACCGCAGGTCCGGAATGAAGCTTTACTTTTTCGTTTTGGATTAATATAGCCAGCAATAGAAAGACTAGGTTCACTTAATCGTCCCGTAGATATTAGTCGAGAGAAGTCCTAATAAAAGTAAAGCGGGTAAATATTCAGAAATAATTATTTCGTGAAATATTTTTTCAAAAAAAAAACAACCACTAACAAGTTCTAGTCGATGAGCTATTGGGCCTTTAAAATGCATCACCAGTTGAATACAGCCACCGTTGTGTAGAGTTTTTGTACGGCGAGCATCAACATCTAACATCCATTCTGGAATTCCCATAATTTGCCGAATATCATCTAGAAATTGAGCGCTGAAAAGTATAAAATAATGTTCAATGGAAAAAATCTTTCAAAAGAATACGAGTACGAACACAACGAACTGCGGTGGTTTTTCTAAATTAATATATTTAATGATATTATGATCAGGTTCTATGTTTGCACAAGCAAAACGTTCATGTGATCTTTCTGGTCCGAAAATGACAATGGAACGACCTATAGCGCTTACTGTTCCTTCCAGAGGGAAGTTTGGATCCGCGAATACGACACGTTTCAATCCCAAATCTGAAAACAGAAACATTTTAATCTGGTTACGAATTATGTGAACTTTTCTCACCTATAGTTCCGAGTCTTGCCGATACATCTCCCACATAGCATCTTAACGGATTATCAGGTCCACATTCTCTTGAATATAGTTCGGTCTAAAAAGAATTTAAATTCACAAAAGTTTCGGTCACTGAACAACGAAATTTTCCTTACATTAAGGGGATCAGCTAATTGGGTATAATATGGATTCCAGACATATCCACCAGCAACGCATCTCGTAGCTGTTTGCTTCACAGCTGCATCAACTCCTACTGGATTCACGAATATTTGCCAATGATGGTTTCTGGTCTGTAATAATAAAAAAAAAAATCATTTTAATTTTGTTTCTCCAAAATACGATTGACAATCGCTAAATACCATATTTCTATCATTTTTGCCAGGATAACGAAGCTTCACTTCTATGATGGTATCGCTGGCACTTCCGTCATTATATATCAATTGCGTCATTCGCATATAACCGTAGGCATATCCCGATGGATGGTGGAATGATGCGATACCTCGGATCTCACGTGCTTCACTAGGACTATAGCCACGTTCTAATGTGCTACATGCCCACCGGGTATTGTCTTTCTTTTTATGGATAACAACTGACCGACCGGTGATACTTTCGTAACCGAACAATGGCAAATTAGTATCATTAAAAGCATCTTCGTATTGTTTCAATTCATCCAAGGTTCCAAACTTTCCACTTAAATCGCCCATTTCGTATTCGTCACTGCTTCCTGTTCCGGGCATTGGTGACTTTCGTGGATTCACATTCCATGGATTCCAATGGCCATAAAGTGAACTGTCTTCGCAAGGAAATTCTAAATTTGATTCCACCGGCGTCTAGAGATTATAATAAAATCATTTAAATAAAAAAATTACGGTTTTAAAACAGAACTCAATCGACTTACCATGTGAATATGGTATCCACTGTTCATGTCCAAACCTTTGAATTGCACTTCCACATTGCTAAGATCATATTCGGATTGTTGTACAATTTCCAATTTACCTTTTATGGTAAGTGGGAATCCGTTTGCATACCAGTCTTTTGCTACAGCTTTTCGACGATAATGCCCACCAATTCTAAAGTAAATGAATTTTCTGCGGTCAAAATGGGGAACAGAAAAAATTTAATTTTCGAAAACTAAACTCACATTGAACAAGCAAGTCGTTCTCCTCGAAATTTCGGACCGAAATCATCGAAAAGGACTAGTGATTTTCCCAGGATATTGTGAGGGCCGCTTAATGGTAAATAACTGTCGGTAAAGAATTTTCGACTGATCACAGTTGCGTTCCTACGTCCGCCAGCGATGGATAAGGAGCCTAAGCGATTGAAAAGATCACCAACTCGACACAGACCAGGCATCCAAGATTTGCATTTCTCCTCAGGAGTTTTCATGTCAAAATCGATTTTATAAGGATTGAAAACTTCTCCTGCACTCAAGCATCGATCACTCCAATTGTAAAAATCTCTGCCCGGTGGTTCTGCATGAATAGCCCACCGATGGGCTTCGGAATTGTTTAGTGCAGAACCATCCGCATGAACGAGGTATTCGATAATTATGCTCGTATCAGCCCAACGTTCATCTCGGAGCTGTTTGAATAAAACCCTTCCTACTAGCGGATACCGAAACAGAACTTGTGCCGTAAAAATCGCCTTCTCGTGTATACCGTTCCGACTATAATGCATGATTGAACCGCAGGTCCAATCGATTTCAGTTACATTCTTAGAATTTGGACGAAAGTGTTTGCGAAGTAAGAATCCGCGATGGGCAATACTAGCTGGTCCTTGCAGGGGTAGGAATACATCCCAGTAAACACCATTCAGCTCCGAACTGGAGCCCGGAAGAATAAATTTGTGATAATACGATTTACTTCTGCCTTGTAACTTCCCAGACAAATCCCCAACGGCATATTGATCTTGGGTACCAAGTCCAGGTGGTGGTGTTCGTTCCGTGTATTCGATTCCTCTTGGATTCAAAATATTCCCCGCCGTTGCACAATACTTTTCAGTTCCAGCTTGATTTGGAGAAGGTGGCAATTCTGTAACCCGGAAAGCAGAAATATCACGTGCAAACTGCAAATTCTCATCAGGATGATTACTGGCCGACGCAACTGACACGTTTAAAAATGTTGGATCGAATTTTGAACGCTGTTTAAATGTCACTTCACCCTTTAACGACTTTCCGTTTATAAATGATCTAAAATAAGTGAGGGATTATAAAAAACAAGTTGGTATAAAAGAGCTGAACTCACTTTAACAAAATTGGTTTTATATGCCGTATTTTAGCGCAGGCGAAAAAGTTGTTGTGATGCAAGGCATCGAATATGACCACATATAAGGTCCTATGTGGAATAGACAAATCGGAAGGCAACAGGACTAGTTTCTCATCTCGAAATAGCTGTCTCTCGAGTTTTTGTATTGGATTCATGGCGACTTTGATTTTTCCTACTCTTGCATCAATATCACCGGTGGAGTTACCTTCTCCACGACCCTCTGGATCGAAAACTAATTGTAAAAAGTTGCAGTTATCTTCGGAGCGATGATGATCATTTTCGAATATGTCCGTTGCATAGATTTTCCAATAATGTTCAGTACTATCAGTGAAGCCGATTTTCGTTGAGATTTGATGTATATGGAAGAGATTCGAATAGATCAGAGTATCGGAATGATCTTTTGCTGCTAACCACCGGAAATATATCGAACCAGATGCTGGTGCTGCGAATCGAGCCTCTGCACTATGCTCCAAGGAAGCATCTCGTGTTGTGATTGTTGCACAAATACGAAAATACGTATTCCATAAAACCAATGATTTTCCCCAAATACCTTTATCACCTTTTATTAAAAAGAAGCAAAAAACGTTCAATAAAAATAATTACTCAAATTGGAAAAATGCGTCGAGCTTTAATGTATTTACCAGTAATTTGAACATTTGCCAACCAAGTTGAGGACTCATTTCCGGGCAATGTCAAATACCCAAGATCCTCGTCGAAACTTATTAAATTATCTCCTACAGTGCTCGGTGAACATCTCAATTTAGGATCGATTTCTGTATAGTCTACTGGTAATTTATGCACTCCCCAACTCCATATCTGATCTGGAAATTGCAGAGTCGTTTCCAAGTTTGCCCTGATTTCGACACTCGTACTATTGTACTTTTTGAATAGAATTTCACCGTGCAGACCATTCTGTGAAATATAAGCTACCAGCTCAATGCCAAATACTACCATTCCAAACAATGAGCCAACAACACACAAATACACACAAGCAATTATAAGAAAGTTGCACAATTTGTTCACAAGCTTTTCTCACCAAAATGAATATGCACCAAAAGTGAAATTACACGACAGAAAAAATTTTCCATTACAATAAAAAAAATCACTATTTTTTCCAGCAATCTCACCAAAGAATTTCCTTTCGATTAATTTGTTCTTTTAAATACAATTAATTTTATGAAAATTTCACATTTTTTACTTTAGAAATGAATGAATTATAAAAGCAGAAATTATGAATTGTTCGAAGAATTTTGTTATGACGACTGCATTCGAATATGACTTGTTTGGAGGAAATGACTAACTCACTAAGCCCGTACTTTGTTGAGTGGCCAGTTACTCGATTGGAGAACCTTCACTTTTCTTTTTCAAGTTTACTATTAAGATCGACGACGGTACTCTTGTTTGCGTCGAAGTGGAGGTGGTAACCCAAGAAACAGGGTATGCGATCAGATCCATCCATTCCAGCTAATCGTAACTATGCATAGTCGCTAAACTGTTACTAATAATGATCCCCCTGTTATGCTCAGCTGACCAAGATTTTTATAGTCCACCAAATAGAAAACAAAACAGGTCTACCTTACTCTATAACTTGTTCAGGTATTAAAGAGCGAAAAACTCTTTAACTTGTTTAGTTTCTCTTTCTATGTAACATTTGGTTTCGTGACGGTAAAAGGTATAAACTCACCTGCGCTCTTAATAATAAGTTAAGCTAACATTTCTTTGTTTATTGTCGAAAAGCACTTGGTTTTTCTCTTTTATAAAGAATAGCCCAGTGATTTCTTTAAGAAACTCACTTCTTTTTGTAGACTTTAGAGTAAATTTTCTTATGGAAAACAAATCTTTTTGTCAAAAAAAAATTTTCGTGAACTATGAGGTCTGTTCAAAAAGTATCGCGAATTTTGTGTTTTTTCAAATATTATTTATTTATTTATGAATATCTATTTTATCCCCTTCAAAGTAATCCCCACCAGATATTATACACTTATGATAACGTTTTTCCCAATCCTCGAAGCACTTCAAAAAATCTTCTTTTGTGATCTTGTTCACCTTCGATGCCGTCTTTATCTCCTCAATCGTAGCTTAGCTTCGTCCTTTCACGGGGCTCGTCAGTTTCGAGAATAAGAATAAGTCACAGGGGGCCAGATCTTGGGAATACGGTGGCTGAGGCATTATTAGTGTATTCTTTTTGGCAAAAAATGGCGAAAGCCAATGACGAAAAAATGGCGAAAACCAATTTTTGTTCTTCCAAAAATCCGCGCGTTTCTGGCGGATTACTTCACGCAACTTGCGCATAACTTGCAGGTAATATTCCTTATTGACCGTTCTACCCTGTGGCAAGAGCTCATGATGCACCACGCCCCTTCAATCGAAGAAAACTGTAAGCAAAACCTTCACATTCGACCAAACTTGGCGCTCTTTTCGGTCTTGGCTCGTGCGGCAGCTTCCATTGGGATTATTGAGCTTTGGTTCCCACGTCATAACCATAAACCCATGATTCGCCACCAGTTATGACTCTCTGCAGCAAATTTGGGTCATCGCGGACAGAGTCCAACAGCTCCTTAGCAATGTTAATGCGATGCTGTTTTTGGTCGAAATTGAGCAAAAATCGAACACGAGCAGCAGCTATCAAAAATTAACTAAACATTCAAAATGGCCGAACTTGTCGGCATAAGTGAAAGACATAAGTACCAACATAACGCCACTAAAAATCGAAAATCGAATATACGTAACCCGCGGAAATTCAAAATTCGCGATACTTTTTGAACAGACCTCGTATATTGATGCGTCCAAAATTTTTACTTTTTATTTGAACATTTTTTAAATTTGTTTTTTATTTCTAAGTCAAAAAATAGGAGAAAACTGATTATTTATAGAAAACAAAGATTATCCAACTTACCATTTGTAAAGTAAAATAAAATAAAATATATTTAAAATTTAGGTTTGATTATAATTTTAATTTTAAAATTATATAAAAGTTGCCATTTGGGAATAAAATTTAGTTAAGTAAAAAAAGTTTAACAAATTACTCGAAAAGGATTCACTCCTGTAAAAATTTTGTGGTAGCTACTTAACTAAAATAACTTTAGTTAAGTAACTACCACAAAATTCTTAGGAATTTTTCACGTGGTATATAGCTTATGGTGCATTCTAATCAACACTGTATATAGTCAAGGTAAAAATATTTAAGTTTTGACCAAAAAAAATTAGTTAACATATCATAGTGCTCAGAATTGATGGTCACCGTCTTTCTTTCATTATTTTTAAAAGAATAACAACTTCAGCTCAAAATTCATGCTAGATAGTCACTTTTCTAAAATACTGTGGCTTCTGCACAGTTATTTGTGGATTTTCAGAATTCCATATATGCAAATTTTGTTTATAGATGAAATAAGCCTCATCTCTGAAGAAATTTTTTTTAAAAACACCAAAAAACTTAACTACGGCAGAATTACCACATTTGTAATGTTTTTTACCAAATTTTTTGGAAGCAAAACAAGCCTTAATATAAAATGGTAAACTTTGATCTGAAAAATTTTAGCCTAAACATAAGTGGCTCTTAAGTATTTCTGGATAACTCCCAAACAAAAAAGAATAAATTGACGGGGCATTAAAATCGCGATGAGCCAGACTCTACTGGATATAAAAAGGAGCATCGACCATTTAAGAAAGTATTTTTGATTGAAGATATTGCATTCGATGGAAATCGGAAGACTTAGTAAAACCCTAGAGTTCTTGTCCGTAAGACCATATTGGCTTTAGTAGGGCATTATATAAAACTACTTTGCTATCTATTGTAAATTTGGCACACTTATCTATTCAACAAAGAAGCTATCGATATAGTCTATTAAAGTGTGGTATTTTAGGCCTTGTATGTGGATTCCCTGTCAACCATTTGTCTACTAAGTATAGTCTTAGGCATAGCACTGCTATTGAGATGTATAGGGTTTTCGAATAAGAGTGATATGATTTCTTTTTAAAAAAAAAAACACACTAATTGTTAAGGAAATTCAAATGTTTTTTATTTAATGTGAAGTACAGTCGATACAATTAAGTTCTGAATAAAACGTCATTCAAATACCCTCCACGACTTCTTTTGCAGGAACGAATTCGATGAACCCAATTTTCGAGCATTTTTTCCACTAAATCAAGTCGTATGTTATGAATAGCACGTTCAATATTGACTTCTAAAGCTTGAAGAGAGTCTGGTTTATTGCTAAAGACCAATGACTTTAACTAACCCCACAAGAAATAGTTTAATGGTGTTATATCACAACTTCTTGGAGGCCATTCAATGTCACAATTTCTTGACATAATCGAATCTCCAAACTTTTCTCGCAATAATTATGTTGTTGCACATGCTGTGTGGCACGTAGCCCCGTTTTGTTGGAACCAGATGTTGTCAAGATCAACTTCTTCCAATTTCGGCCATAAAAAGTTGGTTATCATCGATCTGTGCCGCTCTCCATTGACAGTAACGGTGTTACCAGCTTCATTTCGAAAGAAGTACGGACCGATGATTCCACCAGATCAAAAACCACACCAAACTGTTAATTTAGATGAATGTAATGGGTGTTCATGAATAATTTGTGGATTTTCTTTGCACCAGAATCGACAGTTTTGTTTATTTACCGCACCACTCAGATGAAAGTTAGTGCACGAAAAGTTGCAATTGGATAACGATTATTTTGATAATAAAATTGAATAATTTGTAAACGTTGTTCTTGCCTATATCTCTCCATGATAAAATTGTAAACAATACTGAATACAATGAAAAAAAAAGACAGATCATGACATATAACAAATGGCCGAAACGTCACTTAGGAATCATATCACTCTTATTGAAAAACCCTATATGAGAGGGCATGGCTTAACATATGTCGGAGAGTAAAAGTTACGTAGACACATTTGTGTTTGTTCATTATTATTCTTCGCTGAGTAAACCAGTTATGGAAGATTTGGGTTACAATTCGGGAATTTTGAAATCATATTGAAAAATTTATACTATATATAGCGAAGAATGTGTATGAAGAGAGAGGGAGAGAAATATCTGAGGCATAAATATTGTACAGGATAGGGCCAAGTACACATTCTTGCGGAACACCAGCGAATATCGGATTTATTAACTTGGAAAAGCCAGTTTGAGAGACATGATTTTACTACAAGCTAAAACGTGAAAGAGGATGCAATTATCACGACGACTCAATAACACTGTTGAAAACCAAATTGTCCATTGGGAATTAAATTTAACAATTCGATTATGGAGCAATTTGAGTTCAGATTTGGAGAACTTCGAAATAATATTGAAAATTTTGCGTAGATGCAAGGCAGGACGTATTATCTGCATATATAGCTAAGAATGTGTAAGAAGAGAGAGAGAGAGAGAGAAATATCCGAGGTATAAATATTGTACAGGATAGGGCCAAGTACACATTCTTGCGGAACACCAGCGAATATCTGATTTACGTGTATTAACTTGGAAATGCCAGTTTGAGAGACATGATTTTACTATAAGCTAAAAGGTGAAAGAGGGAGCAATGATCGCGACGACTCCATGACACTGTTGGGAAACCAAATTGTCAATTGGGACTTAAATTTAACTATTCCAGTAAAAAGAAAAAATATACGAGCATTGATCCATATCAGCACTAATAACTATCATCTCAAGACATTTTTCTATAGATCATAACTCTCAGTTGGTATTGCAAAAGTATCTTTTTCATTTTCGGCGCAAAAAAGAAGATATCAGACAAGACAATTGAATAATTTTTATAAACTTTTTTTTATTTTTTTTTGTGGTTTTCTTTAAAATTGTTCATTATTTTCTTAATGCGGTTTTATTTTTGGTGTTTTTTTTTTTTTTTTTTTGGTTTTGAGATACATTTTTAAATAATTTCTTAGCAATGTTAAAATGTTATATAAAATGTTCTTAACTGTTCGTTTCTAAGGATTTTATAATAGAATTTCCGTTTTTTTCTTCAATGTTGGTAATATTGATTTTCATGTGAACTGAACAGTAAATTTTGATGTTTATTTTTTTTTGAATTTTTCTTTTGAGTTTTGTTTTTTTCTTTTTGTTCAATTGGTTTTGGTTTCAAGAACTGCGCGCTATCGAGTGATTTAATTCAACTCCTCTGCTCATCATGATCAATAATTATTATCCATGAAATGGATGCATGTGCATTCTATGATAAAAGACAAAACTGCAATTAATATTCACCCCCGAGAGAGAGATAGTCAAACGTTTATCTAATATTTGATCATTAAAGATAAACATTTTATATTGAGTAATGATATGGAATTTGATAATAGAAAGGTGATCATCGTTGCAGTTTGTGACATGATTTCAAAGAATGTTCGATTGTTTTTACAAAAAAGATGTTATTTAATCGTTTCTATGCTTTGGTATTATTTTTTTCCCTTTAAATTAATTAATCTGATTTCATTTCTTTTTTCAAACACATATAATTAAAGTTAAAATTTTCTTTTAAAAATTCCATAAAATAATATTAAATATGCTTTTAACGTGCATTCGATTGTTGTTGTCATCATTGTTGATGTTGCTGATGTTGTTTTAATTACACAAGTTGTTATTGTTGTTTTGTTGGTTTTTTTTTTTTGTTTTTTACTTATACACAAATTTAAAAATTAATAAAATAAAATATGATCTTTTTTTTTTTTTTAATGAGATGAGCTTATGCGGCTGCTTCCTCTTCTTCTTCGTCCTTGCCGGTTAACATGGCAATGAGGGCGGCTGTGTCGATCATGTTCTTGTCATCGATGACCATTTGATCGTAGGCATCATCAACTTCATCGGCTGTGAACTTATCGCCATATGTCATTAGGGACACTCGCAATTTCTCACCATCGATGAGGCCGTCTTTGTCGAATTTTTTGAAAGCTTCAATGACTACTTCATCATCGTCTGTTGCACCGGAACCAGCCATACGGGTGGCGAAAAGTGACAACAATTGTGTGAAATTGATTGGTCCTGGGGCCTCGGAAAGCATGGAGTCCAATTCCTTATCGGCCGCTAATTTACCAAGGGAATCAAAGGTGGCACGAAGATCGTTCTTGCCAATGATACCATCTTTGTCATGGTCCATAAGTTGGAAAGCCTATTTTAATTTCATAAAATAGAATTGTTAAAATATATTTCAAATCAAATCTGAATTAAAAAACTATTGTGAATATTAAGAAAGTTTGAGGATTGGGAAGTCTTTGATATTTACCTCCTTGAATTCAGCAACTTGCTTCTGTGAGAAAACGGAGAATACACTGGAACCAGCGCGTTTTGATCTCCTTGATCCACGGGATGAGGCACGTTGGGAACCGCCAGCTGGAGTAGCTGCTGCGGGTGTGGCCGGTGCAGATGGCTCTGGCTCAGATGGAGCCTCAGATGCGGCTTCGGAGCTTGCGCCCTCTTCCTTTACCTTCTTCTTCTTAACCTTCTTCTTATCATCGGCCTATTTTTTATTAATAAAAAAAAAAAAACAAATTAAAATTAATTCAATTAATCTAAATTCATTTGCAAAAAATATAATCTAATTTTTTGCCAACATTTACAAGTTATTTTTTTAAAAATAAAAGCAAATTTTTTTTTTTTTGAGATAAAACTTTTTAACAAAAAAACTGATAAAATTTTCTGGATAAAAATTTTGTTTTAAATTGTAAAAATAATAATAATAGTCATATAATAATATTTCGAATTTTTTGTGTGTGGCCTTTTCGATAATTTTTCTTAAATTTAAAAAAAAAAACAAATTCCAAAAAAAAATTGTATTAAAGCAAAGTAAATTTTATTTTATTTTAAATAAAGTTTTCTTTTCTAAGATTTTATAAACGATAATGAAAAACTCAAAATTATTATGTAATAATTAATAAATTTTTTTGAAATAACTGTAAATTCAGATATTTTTATATAAAAAAAAATTAAAAAAAATATTATGAATTAAAAAAAGAATAAATATCTTACTTAACTTTCATCTTATAATATAATAAGTTGATATAATTTTTAAGTAAAACTTAGATCATAGCAATTTCCAGAATACAATTTTAGTGAAGAAATAATTTCTTTTGATTTCAGTGCCATTTATTAATAGAAGAAAATTAAACTATTTTTGTTAAATGGAAAATTTCCAAAAACTGAAAAAAAAAAAAAATAATTCCCAAAATATCGCTTATTAGAAAATATTCCAAAGAAAGACAAAAAAAAACAACATTCAATAATAACCAATTGTCCTGAACATTTGTCAGGCTTTTCTAAATTTTTATTCCGTGGATAATTATTAAGGATATAAAGAATACAAATCGATAATAATAAATCTCCGACCACCATATCGTATTACAAAATTCATCCGCTTCGCGTCACCTCACCACCGTAATCGCGTTTAATTGTGGAATTTTCTATAGAAAATCTTTTCTATTTTCCCCAATGAATCCCACACAAAATTCAATACGACTTCAGCTCCCGTCCAAAAATAGACATCAAATTCAGAGTACCATATTTTACCGATTTCCTCCCTTCTCAGACTATGCATATTAAGATACATAGTACAAAATTCTTTTGAAAGTGTTAAAAATAACATTTTTCCCGGTTACGAAATATGTCTTCACTTCAATATAATCTCGCATTTGCACGGAACCTAATACTCAAAAAAAAAAAAACCAATTTCATCTCATCTAAAATTAGTACATTTTAGCATAGAAGTTTACAAGAAGAAAAAAATTATATAATTCCGAAATTTTCTATTTGATTCGCTTTTAATTTAAAGATTTTCTATTTGTTCATTAGTTCCCGATTTCGACTTATTCGTTTGGTCTAAAAATTTAGAATTTCGTTTTCTTAATTATAGTTTCCCTAATATTATTTCGTCACTCTGATTATAAATTAAATATGTCCATCTAATATGGAATTTGTGCCGACAATGATGATTGTATGTATGTATGTGTATATCCTCCTTCAAATTTGATGATAGATAATTTGTGTAAAAGTGTATTAATGCGTAATCCTTATCCATAAATAATGATATCCACTTCACTGATTGTAATCACAAAATTATTTTTACCATGACAAATTTTATCTATTCCTTTTTATGAAAAAAAAAAATAATAATAATTTACTCCAAAAATTTGGTGATCCTTTTCACCAAAATTTAAGTTTAAAAACTTTTCACAAAATAAATAACTATTTTCTTTTGTCAAAAAATCAAGTAAAAAACTTATCACTTTTAAAAAAAAAATATAAAATAACTTTGCTTTATTCGTTTAAAAGTTTTCTTATTTCAGATAAGAACTTAGATCTATTATTGATGTGGCTTCTATAAATCCTTACCATGTTGCTGTATAAAAGTTCTGATGTCTACTGCGATCGAAAGGCCAGAACCAACTGAATAAATGTTCAATACGATCGCCGAACTAGGCTTCTTCTGATCGGACTTTAAAACAAAGTTTCACTTATACTAACACTCCTTATTTAGTAGTCAATGTATATTCAGTCATTGGACCACATCTAAAATTAAACTTTTCAAAAATTTCAATTTTCTTTCATACACAATACAATTCTATACCGTTTATCTGTGCTCACAATAAAACGATGGTATTACTTACATTTGCTCTAAAAAAATAAATTTAAAAAAAAAAATCATCTATAGACAAAGGCATTTGCATACAGATTTAAATTCAGATAATTTTCAATCGGAAAACTTTTAATCATGACTGTTCTTGGAACAATTCTTTAAGATATCTTTTTAGGCTTTTTTTCTTTTTAAATAAAAACGTTATAAAGAAATACCATTAATAATCTTAAGGATTTTTTTTTTAAATTCTGTATAAATATTGAAAAAAAATTTCCACCCCCTTCCCCCCTAACTAAGCTAATTAGAAATTTCACTGTCAAATAATATTAATCTATGGACTGGATAAGCTACAAAAAAAAGTACAGCAATATCTATGAGAAATTTTGAATCTATCTGAGTTTTTATTGATTTGATTTCAATTTTGTTTACTACACGTATAAATTTCAAACTAATTAATTATATTTATGGGGAATTTCATAGAAGAATTTATTATTTATAAATAAATTTGAAAAAAGCATTTATTTTTCTATAAAAATTCCATTCTACAAAATTTTATCGTAGCAGAAATTAAATACTCAAATTTTTTTACCTTACCACATTTTTATTTTATTTATAAAAATGTATTATTTAATAGAAAAATTAATATAATAAAAAGTTACTTATTAAAAATAATCTATTTTTTTTACGATTTTTAAATAATTATTATCTTAAAGTTCAGTTTATAGTATGTGAAAGTAAAGTTAAATAAAATCAATTTTTTGGACCACAAGACTTTTTGAAGGAGCCGATTTATTTTGGGTAATTTTTTATGACTTTTTTTTGCATATAGTGTAGTTTTATAAAAAAAAAAGTTTAATAGCATCAAATAGCATGATCTGAGTTGCCAATTAACATCATCAAATCTTACAAATATGCATCCTGGGAACTTTTTCGGAAAAGAACTTTCGGTAATTTGTCATATTGTGGGGTTTGTGGCAATGTTTTATTAAAACTATATACGATCCAGGACAAAATCACATGATCATAGCACTTATAATTGATGGTAATGATCTCTCTTTCATCATTTTCAAAAAAATACGGACCAAAAACACCATCAGAACAAAAAAATGCCTACAAGACATTAATTTCTTATGGATACAATGGCTTTGCGACAGTTACTTGTAGATTTTAATAGCTCTGTTTTAGTAATTTTGTTAATGAGCCTCATCGCTTATTGCAGGGATTGGTGGACACGTCAATAAGCAAAATTTGTCCCAAAAATTAACATCCGAACCCTGTTGTTTCAGTACCTAATCGGCAAACTTTTGGTGGTTAACGTATACATAATTTCAAATGTCAAATATTTATCTAACTAAATATTATTCTAAAAAATTAACTGTCAAATGACAGGACTATACGAGATCCGTTCAAAAAGTATTGTGAATTTTGAATTTCCGCGGGTTCCGTATATTCGATTTTCAATTTTTTGTGGCGTTATATTTGTACTCATATCTCTCACTTATGCCAAAAAGTTCGGCCATTTTGAATGTTCAGCCAATTTTTGACAGCTGCTTTGCTTGCACGTGTTTTGGCTCGTCTTCGATTTTTGCCCATTCCAAAAAATGGATCAAAGAATCTGTATCAAAGAATCCGCGGATGCATTCCGAATGTTGACTGTGGCATATGGTGAAGCTACCTTGGACCGTAGCAACGTTTATCGGTGGTACAAAATGTGATCGGAGGGCCGAGAAGATGTGAACGACGAAAAAGTGTGCCGGACGCCCGAGCAAGTCAACAACAGACGAAAACATTGATGAAGTGAAGAAAATAGTATTGGCCAATCGTCGAATCACCGTTAGAGAAGTTGCTGGGGAGTTAAACATATCGATTGGCTCGTGCCATTCGATTTTTACCAATGATTTAGGCGTAAGACGCGTCGCCGCGTAATTTGTACCAAAATGCTCAATTTCGACCAAAAACAGCATCGCATTAACATTGCTACGGAGCTGTTGGACTCTGTCAGTAACGACCCAAATTTGCTCCAGAGTGTCATAACTGGTAACGAATTATGGGTTTATGGTTATGATGTGGAAACCAAAGCACAATCATCCCAATGGAAGCTGCCGCATGAGCCAAGACCGTAAAAAGCGCACCAAGCTCGGTCGAATGTGAAGGATTTGCTTACATTTTTTTTCGATTGCAGGGACGTGGTGCATCATCAGTTCTTGCCACAGGTATGAACGGTCAATAAGAAATATTACCTGCAAGTTATACGCAAGTTGCATGAAGTAATCCACCAGAAACGCCCGAATTTGTGAAAGAACAAAAATTGGCTTTTCCATCATGATAACGCCCCTGCTCACGCATCGTTGCTTGTGCACGAATTTTTGTGCAAAAACAACACACTAATAATGCCGCAGCCACCGTATTCCCCAGATCTGGCCCCCTATGACTTTTTCTTGTTCCCGAAACTGAAGAGCCCCATGAAATGACGATGTCACGCTACAATTGAGGAGATAAAGACGGCATCGAAGGGGAAGCTGAACAAAATAACAAAAAAATATTTTTTGAATTGCTTTGAGGATTTTAAAAAACGTTGGCATAAGTGTATAATATCTGGTGGGGATTACTTTGAAAGGGAAAAAATAGATATTCATAAATAAATAAATAATTTTTGAAAAAAAAAACATAAAAATCACGATACTTTTTGAACAGACCTCGTAGTTTACGAAATTTTTTTTTTGACAAAAAGATTTATTTTCCATAAGAAAATTTACTGTAAAGTCTACAAAAAGAAGTGAGTTTCTTAAAGAAATCACTGGGATATTCTTTATAAAAGAGAAAAACCAAGTGCTTTTCGACAATAAACAAAGAAATGTTAGCTTAACTTATTATTAAGAGCGCAGGTGAATTTATACCTTTTACCGTCACGAAACCCAATGTTACATAGAAAGAGAATCTAAACAAGTTAAAGAGTTTTTCGCTCTTTAATACCTGAACAAGTCATAGAGTAAGGTAGACCTTTGCGACGAATTTTTATCCAAAAACAACACACTTATAATGCCTCAGCCACCATATTCCCCAGATCTGGCCCCCTGTAACTTTTTCTTGTTCCCGAGACAAGCCAAAACACGTACAAGCAAAGTAGCTGACAAAAATTAACTGAACATTCAAAATGGCCGAACTTGTCGGCATAAGTGAGAGACATGAGTATCAACATAACGCCACAAAAAATCGAAAATCGAATATACGTAAACCCCGAATTTAATGGATACGAAGATTTATTTTCAAATTTTAAAAATACTTACCCCACATACATCATTTGAACCCTTCAATAATAGTTAACTTATATTTTCAGAGTTCATTAAAAAATGCCTAATTAATATTAACATTTCCTTCCTTAACATGAAAGAAATTTAACTGGAAAAATTCATAAGGGCAAAAATAATGGGATGCTAAGATCTATGATTATTTTTGTGAATTTTATAATAAATTTTATTAAATTTTGATAAAATTTTTAATAATTTATATTTTAATCTAATCAAAAAAGAAAAAACCTAATTGCTAAATTTTATTTGAGAATTAAATCTAGAAACTTTCTCATCGTAATGTACTCGTTTTTGAGATAATACTCGTATCTTTGTATTGTACATCGAGTTTTATATTGAAGCATTACTATAAGAAAATGTGTTAGTATATAATAGTATCCTCGTTGTTCTATTGTAAAAGATACTGCAATAGAATAGATCTAATATTGTTTTT
This sequence comes from Atherix ibis, assembly GCA_958298945.1. Taxonomy (NCBI): domain Eukaryota; kingdom Metazoa; phylum Arthropoda; class Insecta; order Diptera; family Athericidae; genus Atherix; species Atherix ibis. The sequence continues at coordinate 94,651,617 of OY282607.1, read as the reverse complement.
TTTCAACTTAATTACGTAGAAGATAAGGTGTTCATAGTGAGTATTTGTTCATGATCGTCCTCCATACATATTTGATGATCCCGCACATTCCAACACCATGAGCTATGGTAAAAAAGCTACAAGTAGTTTCTCGAATGCACAAGTGTATCGATTTCTACGTTAACCCAAATAAGTTATAATATTTGTCTTTTTGGCACAGGATAGGAACTCAGATTACAGTTTTTATTTTTTTGATTTTCTTATTATCTGATAGCCAGATATGGGCGGCTCATTGGTATGTGTTGGAAAATTCGGGCTTAGAATATATTATATTTATTTGTATTTGTATAAATTTTATTTAGCAGTTTAGAATATATCGAAATAAATTTTAATATGCAAACATACCATAGTATAACTCATACTAATATAATTTCTATTTTTTTTATTGTATTCGTTTAGGAGCTAAAAATGACAATTTTACTAGATAATAAAATAAAATGAGGGTTTTTTTTGTGTCGGCCAGCTTGTAGAATTAATTTCAATAGTTCACTATTACTAGTTACTTGATTGGTTCTGTTTTATTTTTATCCTTTTATTTATTAATTTTATTTCCCTATACACCCATATATCTATATACAATATAATGTAGTATTTGTGTAGAAAATACATAAGCAAAACTTTATATTTTTTGTAATGTGTAAGCCATCCATTTGTGCGTATTACAAAGGTAAAAATAAAAATTTTGCTTTCACAAAGACAGTGGTTTGGCTTAATTTCTAAATCTATTTTTAAGATAATAAGAATCAAGAATAAAAATACGTCTGCAGAATATGTTGTTTTTTTTTTGAGGAACAGGAGTTTTTTTTTTGGTTTCGTCATACATTTATGTTATAAAATTTGTTCAAATGAAATAAAATACTATTACTCATATTAATTATAATATTATAAAAAAAAACACTACCAAGTATAAGATAGAATTAAATGTATTTTTTTATTTATTTACAATAAAAATAATGTATAAATTCCAAAAAAAATAGTTTATTTTCTAGTTGTTTAATTGTAAAATAAGTTTTTTTTTCTAAAATATAAAATTTCGTATGACAAGCAATTTTTTTTTTACAAAGAGTTAGAAAATATATAAAGAAATAATTTAAATACTGTCAATATATTTTTATATAACCTCGTGATTATAAATAAATTTCTAAAATATAATAAAATAGAAAAAAAATCTGAAATTTATATTCGAGAACTGATAATTTTAGAACTGATTTAGAAAAATACCTTCAAAACCCTACAACAGCAAAGTCAAGGCAAAACTTCCAAAACAAAATGGCGTAAAAAACACATCAACTGACATTTGACAGTGTCATTATTTTTAAATAATTTTGTTAATTGTTTTTTTTTTAATAAAAACCATTTTTATCAGAAATTTTAGAATTTTTCTATAATATTCAATTAAAGAAAATATTTATTTAACATTATAATAAATTTTAAGACAATATTTAAATGAATCAAAGTCAAGGCAAAACTCCCTAAACAAAATGGCGTAATGAGGGTAACAACTGACATTTGACACTGTCATTATTTTTAAATATTTTTGGTTTATCCGTTTTGTTTTATAAAAAAAACATTTTTATTAGAAATTTTTTAATTTTTCTATAATATTAAATTAAAGACGCCAAAATTCGCTAAAGAAAATGGCGTAAAAAGCGTAACAACTGACATTTGACACTGTCATTGATTTTAAATATTTTTGTTTTATAAAAAAAAAACATTTTTATTAGAAATTTTAGAATTTTTCTATAATATTTAATTAAAGAAAATATTTCTTTAACAATATAATTAATTTTAGGAAAATATTTAAATGAATCAAAACTCGCTAAAGAAAATGGCGTAAAAAACGTGTCAACTGACATTTGATATTGTCATCATATTTAAATATGATTGTTTTTTATATATACGTGTATGCGTATGTATAAAAACTAGTTTTTTTATTCGAAATTTATGAATTTCACTATAAAATTTTTTTAAGAATTAAAAAAATAATTATTTACATTAATTATGAAAATGTTAATTTTTTTGTTATTACGGTATTTTTAAATAAATTTAACTTTTGTAGAAATTTTTTTAAATTTTGTAAAATTTTACTTAGCAAATAATTGTTGATATTTTCGAAAGAATATTTCTAATAATAATTTCAGGGTTAGTGGTGAACAGTTGTCCCTGTTTAGAATCGTTGTATTTAAGATAAATTTCAAATTTTTGACTTTTTCGCATAAATACTTATTGTACTCTTAGCAAAAATGAATACGAATTAGTTATAAATCATGTAAAAATTAATATTCAATCTGACTTTATGTAATAAAACAAAATTTTATTTATAAATAAATAAAATTGTTCATTATTTTTGCTATACTTGTATGTATTCTCAATCTAAATGAAAATTGCATGCATCTTTAATGATCAAAAACATTTTGATTTATTTTAAGTTCAAAATTTATAAAATATTTTTATTTTCTCTATTTTATAAATTGCACTCCGATTAGATGAAAAATTTAATTGAAGCTTAAAATTGTTATGAAAATTATTTTGTAGGATAAACGATGCCAACTAAATCGTAGACTGATGACACACGTTTTCATATTTGATTAATTGAATGAATTCAAATATCCTGGCTAAATTCCAGAAAATCTTTGAATCATAAAATTTCGATAACGTTTTTCGACACTTTGTATTGATAATCGTTTGTAGCTATTTAAAAAGTATAATTATTTTTATGAGATTTGTTTATAAAAAGTTCATGAAATCTGTAATTTCAAATATGTGCTCTTTAAGTTACTAGGTTTTTTCCTCGTAAGTTCCTAAGAACATGTGCTAGGGACCATATAAATTTTTTTGCAATTATTTGAAATTTGATGTACCTATGAAACTTTCTACACTAAATGGTATACAAATAATCAACTTCAAAAATATTGTATATTAAATATTTTAATAATATTTGATTTCTTTTATTGGGAGGTATTTTCAAAAACACGTTACGTTAGAGATGATCGTAAGTGGCTTCTAATTGTGTGAGCAGATTTTTTACATGATAGCAAATTCGAAACTCGTCCAAAATTTTATTATTTTATAAAAATTTGAAAGAAAACCAACAAATGAAAAAATTTAGTAAATTTCGTAATAGCTTATTTTGCTTTAAAGACCTTATTTAAAAAAAAAAAAAAAACAACAATAATGGATAGTTTTTCCTTCATTACTAATAGAGTCATCCAATACCCGAAAAAAATGTTCAAACTACAGATAATTTCAGGATATTTACAAGAGTACATGAGAATAATTTTAAACCACTTGAACTAATTTCAAAAATTAATATTCAATTTGTTCTATGAAAAATAAAATTAAATAAAATTCACTTAAAATTCAGATTTTTACTAAAATTTCTTAATTTATTCAATTGCTTGGATCTGGAAATTATGCTCAAAATATTGTATAATATCATTCAAATGGACGCCATACAACTAATAACAGGACTTGATCCTTTCGAGGTAATTTTTAATTGTTTTTTTCGCACATTCTAACCCGTTAATGGAAATTTTGAGATGTAATTAATTCAGTTAACGAATGCTGATTTTTAAATGCTCTAAAGATTGAAGACTATCTGCGTAAATACATAAATTTCGACGGCTTCTAAACGCACGAACAATTCACATTTCCATAATCTCGAAATTACGCGTCCGGGGAACTTTTCGCTCATCAAAGCCAAAATCTATAGTGTTTCGGGGTTTGTGGCATTATTTTGTTATATGGTTTTGGTAAAAATCTTCAAATTCAGAATTGATGGTAACGGTGTCTCCTTCTTCATTTTAAACGAAATACGGACGATGGCACAGTTAGACCAAAATGCCAACTAGTGAGTCAATTTTTGTAGATACATTAGTGTAATATTATTTAACGTGGCATACCTATCGTTACATATAATACCGAAGGCCGCCTACGATCGTAGGGATTGAGATACGCCCAATTATCGTAATACGCAAGCAGACCTGTCCAGCTCAACTGAGAAGATCCACGTAGTTGCATGCATTCCAATTATTGTAGTCAAAAACATCCCAGCTCGCTTCAATCGAACGCATTTTTCTTGATTTCCCACTCGAGCCCCTTCATACATGGAATATTCTATCAGATTTCCTCTTTTTCTTCTTCTTCATCTTGTTCTTCTTCTTCATCTTCTTTATCTTGTTTAGCTACTTTGTCTGTTTTATCTTCTTCATCTTCTTATTTTTGTTCTTCATCTTCTTATTTTTGTTCTTCATCTTCTTATTTTTGTTCTTCATCTTCTTATTTTTGTTCTTCTTCTTCTTCGTCTTTTTCATCTTCATAATCTTCATCTTCTGCCTTTTCTTCTTCTTCTTTATTTTCTTTACCTTCTTCACCTCTTCTTTTTCTTAACCATCTTTCGTGTTCCATGCATGAAGCAGACAAACATTCAATCTTTCGTCAATTCCTGAACTGAGCGGTCTCAACCAGCAGCCCGCACCCTCATCACTCCACGCACATTTGTGCAACTACCTGATCCTATCTATTAACCAGCTTTATTCACCACAGGTAGGTCTATTTGCTAATAAACGTTACAAGCTAGTTAGTCCTAAGACTGTACCTGTGATGTGACACGCAGCCACTAATGTTTCAAGCAAAGTCTCCTCATCTGGGTCATTATATAAAGATTATCTGGTGATTACTCTCCACTCTAAGGAGCTACAGTAAGGAAACTTGTAATTTCCTGGCATTGCTAGACCAGCTCAGGGCTGCGGGTTCGCCAAGACCAGTAGGCTACTTCTGGTATGGATTCTATGGTACAGATCTACACGTAGAAGTGACCTCCTTGCTTGATGTTTGTGCATAAAATAGCTTCTCCACAGTCACTTGTGGATTTTCGAGCCCCATATAGAACAATTTTGCTTATTGACATATCCACCGAGCGAAAAATGAGCCTCATCTTTAAAGAATCTTTTCTAGGAAGTTTTTACTTCCAAGGCTGCGGGTTCGCCAAGACCAGTATTTTAACAAGGCTGCGGGTTCGCCAAGACCAGTAGGCTACTTTTGGTATGGATTCTATGGTACAGATCTACACCTAGAAGTGACCTCCTTGCTTGATGTTTGTGAGTCAAATAGCTTCTCCATAGTCACTTGTGGATTTTCGAGCCCCATATAGAACAATTTTGCTTATTGACATATCCACCGAGCGAGAAATGACCCTCATCTTTAAAGAACCTTTTCTAGGAAGTTTTTACAATTTTGCAGGAAGTTTTTACCGACCCATAATATAAGATGGCCGACACATAATATAAAATGGCTGACACATAATATAAAATGGCCGACCCATAATATAAAATGGCCGACCCATAATATAAAATGGCAAATGATCATCTTGGATGACATATATATTTGATAGCTATGTAATGACGAGACCGTACTTTTCAAACTATAAAATGGATAACTTGATTTACAAGTGAAAAGGTCCAATAAAAGCAGATCTTATTAATAAGTGAAATATGCAAAATATTTTCTCAAATTGGATATCATCTATAAGAATATGATCAGAGCTGAATACAAATACAAAATGAGTTTAGAGAAATTCAGAAACTGCAGGAAATGGACTACATAACAAATTCTTTTATTCTAAATTCGTACGTGTTGCTGACTCACCTTTGTACATACACACAATGATTTCGAGCCTTTCATATGTGTAAATTAATTTAAATAACAAATACGCCATTTTTACTATAATTTTTTTTTTATATTTCTAGAATAGTTATGCAAACAGATCAAATTTTTATTAGTGGAAAAGTTCAATAGCACTTTTCATTTTATGCATTATCAATAACATAGCATCTACTTCGCATAAATTATTACCAACTACTATAGGCAAAGCTTTAATTAAATTCAATTTGCTGAAAATTTTAAAGGATAAACTTTTGATTTTTAATATGGCCAATTTTTACTCCAAATTTTATACTTAATACAAGAAATGGTATGTAATTTTGTTGTTCTTTATTGTCTTTTTTAAATGAAAAATTTTTCATTTATGTAATCAAAATTATATTATAACAAATTCCAATATAATATATTTTTAAATAATTCGTATTCCTATATAAACACATTCTGTCTACTACGTCACACATTTATCTTCACATAATTTTATTGATCTAAAAATATTTGAATTCTTCTCTCACAAAAACTGCACCCATTGCCAAAAAATTTTGTCTAAAGTTTCACAGCTTCATGAACAAAATTAAAATAAAAAAAAAAACAACAAACAAATAATATGGAATTAAATAGAAATAAACAAAATATTTTTCCTATCGGATATTTTAGTTATTGTGTGCTGGCTGTGTTATTCGTGCTTCTTCGCTCTATAGCCAAAAATAGAACTTCCCACCCGTACAATAGTGCTGCCCATTTCGATCTATAAAGAAAAAGAGATGGAAAAATCGCGGAGCCAATTAATTGAAAATCGCCTGTTAGTCATTTTCTTAGCATTGCTGATAGTACCGTCAAATAGAATGAAATTTAGTCGAATACTTACCGCCTTATCGAAATCATCGGACATTCCCATCGAGACTTGGACTTGTTCGGGGCCTAGACTAAAACGTTCACAAATATTAGTGTGACATTGCATCAGAGCAATAAAATCAGGATTGGGGCCAGTCGAATAGTCGTGACCAAATCTGCCGATAGTCATCACGCCCGCAACCCGTAACTGTGGTAGATTTTCTTTAATGTGTTGGTATAAAGTAGGAGCCTCTTTCGGATCGATGCCACTCTTCTCTTTTATTTTATTTCGATGCCAAAATAATCAAATTGCATATAATTAATACGCATAACCTATAGACAAGTTAACTCTATGGATTATTACCATCTTCGCCGCTTGTATTCACTTGGACCAGGACATGAAGTGGTTCTTTATTGGGAACATCAATTTTCTCCCACGCCTTATTCAGACCATCTGCAAGTTTGGCACTGTCAACAGTCTCAATCATATGCAGGCCAGGAACTTTTACTATCTAAGAGAAATAATTAGAAAGAGAGCACCTACTTAATTTTTTTAACATATTTTCAGATCATATTTTAGCTATTTTTAAACTAAATAGTAGAAAAATTAGGCATAGTAGAAAAATGACTAGAAAAAAAAAATCGCAATGGATTTTGGCCAAAAAGACAAAATTGTTTCATCTAAAAATATTTACCAAATTAATACAATCTATTATGTAAAAGATGCGCATTTTATTATTTAACATTTTTAATTATATGCTAACAATTACGTGAACAATTTTACTTTATTAAATCGCCAAAATTCTACACACTCGACAAATAATTTCATTATTCAAATTAGAATAAAACAAAAATCCTTTCAAAATAATTAAAATTATTCAAAAAATATTTTTCTCTACTCTATTTTTTTTTTTTTTAGATATAAAAGAGATTGAATACTTTTTGGCTTTGATCCAAATTTTTCACATACGAATAGTAAAAATAATAATAGCAATAGTATTTCGTCAGTATTAATTTATTTAAATTCTTAAATAATTCGAAATAGATTTAGCTTTCTCTGGGAATAATTATTATTTGAAATTTTGCCTAATATCAATACGCGAAGATTTTGTTTTTAGTAAGAATTGAAGTTTTGTTTTAGTTAATTTATTTAAATTTATAAAATAAGGAAAAAATTCCCCCCTAATTGTGGATATTTTATTTGTTGAATAAATTTTGGCATGATTTCATTATAAGTTATTAATTCATCTCCTAACCCAGACTCAGGTTGAGCATTAAAGCAGAATAGTCTTTGCCAGTAAACTTTGAATTTTATTAGGCTCCAATTAGGAACAAATATTTTAATGCATCGTTACGTGCCTATTCTAGCTGTCATTACCAGTTTGTGTATAACAATAATTTCTTCTTTAGTAGATTTGGCCCTCATTTTAAAAAAGGTATTTAGAATTACTTAAATACTTTCGAAGTTTTTTTATATAATTTATTTTTAACTTATGTTATTTGATCAAAAATTATTTTATAAATTTTATTAATAACTTCATTATTAGCTAATGTCCGGCATGCGTTACAAAAGCTCTTTCAATTTTTTTTTTTGTAATTTGTTTGTAGTAGGCACACATATGCAAAGGAGACACATTTGCATGTAAAAAATTAATAGAAATTTGAAGAATTTATTCAAGTACTTTGGGATATACAATATTTTTGGTTATTCCGTCTTCTGCAAAAACAAATAAATTTTTCGGCTGTCTCACTCCTGAGCATTCAACATTTAATTGACCATTGGAAGAGTGTGGATTTTCCAGATTTAATATAAATATTTGAAGCCATGGACCTTGTGCCTTGTCGATGCTCATTGTGAATGCCAAGCCAATGGGGAACTGCAGTCGTTTGAAATCAAATGGCATATCGATTCAAATAATGGGAATACGTGGGATCAGCATATCCCATTCAGAATTGAAAAATTTATGCCCAGCGTCGGGAGCTGGTAGAAGTGATCCTACGTGATGATATAAGGTGTAGTAAAAGGAAATCCATTATTTTTGCATTAAATTGAAGGTTTTATTTAGCATAGATAGAATGATACGATTTAGGTCAAATATGCACCGTTTTCTTCGATAACTTGTTGCCATTTTGGAGGTAATTTCATAATGCTTCTCTCATAGAAACCCTCGTCCCTATTGGCAAAAAACTGGGACAGTCTATTTTCACAATCTTCTCTTGATGCGAATTTTTCACCTGCAAAATCATTCGTCATAGACAGGAAGAGGTGGTAATCACTTGGTGCCAAGTCCGGACTATAAGGTGGATGCATAAGAACATCCCAACCAAGGTCCCGGAACTTCTGGCGAGTCACTATCGATGTATGCGGCCTGGCGTTGTCCTGATGGAACACAATTCCTCTCCTATTGGCCAAAGCTGGCCGCTTCTGGGCGATTGCTTCTTTCAGACGGTCCAATTGTTGACAGTATTGGTCCGAATTAAGAGTTCGGCCGTAGGGGAGCAGATCATAGTAGATGATTCCCTGCCAGTCCCACCAAACACACACCAAAATCTTCCTCGCTGTCAATCCTGGCTTGATCACCGTTTGCGCCGGGTGACCGCGATTTGATCACGACCGTTGTCGCTTGACGTTGTCGTTAGTGACCCACTGTTCATCACCAATAACCATCCGCTTCAGAAATGGATCGATGTCGTTGCGATTCAGCAGCGATTTGCAGATGGATATTCGGTCCGAGTTTTTTTTGCGATAACTCGTGTGGCATCCATACATCGAGCTTCTTTTTGTATCCAGCCTTATTTAAGTGGTTCCAAACGGTTTTTTGTACAATGTTTAGCTCCTGGGCAATCGAAACAGTGCTTACGTGACGGTCGGACTCGACGATTTCCATTATTTTATCGACATTTTCGACAATTGGCCTTCCAGAGCGTGGTGCATCTTTGACATCAAAATTACCGGATCGGAATCGACGAAACCAAAATTGCACGTGATTTGCTGTTACAGTATCAGGACTATAAACACTATTCACATTTTCAGCTGCCTGGCTTGCGTTTTCGCCTTTATCGAAGAAAAACTGTAAAATATGGCGTATTTTCTCTTTGTTGGTGTCCATCTTTGACGAGTGCTTAAAAAAATACTGAGTCAAGTAATCAAAACTTTCTAACGCCATCTAGTGCAACCCGATCGCACTTTTACAACAGGAGATACAGACTCCTAAAGCCATCTATTGGCAAAATAATGGATTACTTTTTACTACACCTTATATATTTGTCTCTGAGTTTTGAAAGTTCGCATATATTGGTCTTGGAATACTTTATCAGTTCCAAAGGATCTCATTTGAAACGTTGTATTGTATATGAGAATGTTTAGTAAAAAGTGCCTCGAATCGGCTGAGTTGGGTGCAAAGTCGGAAGTTTAGCATCCCATTCCTGGTGTTTCATTGTTGAATCTTATTCATTTTGCCGATGTTTACAGTTAAAATTGTAGTCGTAATTGTACTGGAATGCACCAAGATTTAAGTCCTCTCGTCGAGATCGAGTAGCTAGTAAATGTTTTGCTTCGACTTTTACTATTCGTTACACTTCTGATTCCAATGCACGCGATTGAGCAGCTCGTAAACGAGCTGCTTCGTTGCTTGTTTGTTTGAGAAGCTCGTAATTGGTTTTTAATTCGCGCTCCACTGGTAGACCAACCAATTGATGTGCGTTGAGGAGACATGATGATTTTGACGAAGGAAGCAGGAACCTTCCTATCCTCGGATGAACTATTTAATATGCCTTTATAATAATATACAAAATTTGGCACTGTCATGACTTGTTTACAACTCGTCAAAATGTTTCTTTTTATTATTCAATTATGTCCCTAACTGACATTACTTATTTGTATAACGAAAAATATTATTGCAACGTTTCAACTCAATCTCGAATGAACGATTGCCGAACGCATAAAAGATAAAATAGATTGTGTTTTAGCTATGATGTGGTTGCGGAGCTCTTCTGTTTCCACGATGTGAATGAGCCTGTGTAAGTTGACAAGGTGCTATATTAAACTGCTTTTCCGGCCCTCTTTTTCTTTTGGATGGGTGCTGGGGTAGCCGAAATGAAAGTCATTTCAGAAATAGATCCGTTTCGTTGCGTTTCAGAAGCGAATCGCAGATGCTAATGCGTTGCGTCAAATGAATTTTCTTAAGCTGATGTGGAATCCATAAATCGAGTTTCTTAACAGTCAAGCTGTTTAAATTTTTTTTTTCAATGCATGTATGCGATTCATTGAGCTTCTCTGCAATCTCACGTGACGATCTGAATCGATAATGGCCTTGATATGGATCTCATCCACTTCAACTGGATCGTTGCGCATTTTTTAGTGAAAAATCACCAGAACGAAATTTAGCAAACCAATTTTGAAACTGCCTTTCTTTCAAGGCTTCATTCCCATATACGGCACATATATTCTTGTGTACTTGCGATGCGTTCTTGCCTTTTCGGAAATAATACAATAAAATATGTCTAAAATGTACGTCTTGTCCTTCCATTTTTAAATTTGGATGAAAACAAAACTAAATATTGTAGCTAAACGATATAATTTTTTACTAAATTATAGACCGAAGTCCAAACAACAAGAAAACAATATAGGTTAGGTGTTTTGAACACGTTGACATAACAAAAGAATGTGCTAATACCATCTATTGACAAAATCCGCAATCACTTAATTGCCAATCACATATAATAACTACAATTAAGGTACACGAATACTACTAGTCGAAAAAGTTCATGGCGTTTTTTGAGAAAATACAGACGCTCTTAATAAAAGTGTTAAAAATGATTTATTCAAAATTATTATTGACAATATTTTGCCATTTTTCGGGCATGGCCATGTTGGTTCCATCAGTATAAAAGAAATTATATAAAAACAAGTGTAAAAATTAAATTATTTCGTTAAGATGAATAAAAATAACAATTTTTATTTATATTTTAAACTTATTTCTCCTTTACAGTCAGCATAGTGAAATATTTATGGTAAATAGATGGTACGAGGGTCGTTCAATAAGTCCTTAGAAAATCCGAGAAATTGCGCTGGTAGTGTTGGTAAAGATTTTTTTTGTAAGAAGCCTTGTCGACAGGAAAGCTGTCAAAATTTCAGCTCAATCCATAGCGTAGGTCAATTTCTATCGTCGATTAAAGTTAACGACATTTATTTGTGCATAACAATGGAAAAAAGCGAGTTTAGGGCTATCATCAAACATCTCCATTTGAAAGGCTTAAGCCCGAAAGAAATCAAAGCCGAGTTGGATGCAGTTCATGGCACATCTGCACTTCTGTTTGCGACGGTTTACAATTGGGTGAATGAATTTAAATGTGACCGTTCATCCACAAAAGATGAACATCGTTCAGGACGCCCAGTTGAGGTGTCTACTCCTGAAATCATCGACAAAATCCACGATCTGATTTTGAACGATCGGCGAATATCACAAGGTACAGTCGCTTCAATTTTGCATGAAAAATTGTCTGTGAAAAAAATTTCGGCAAGATGGGTGCCGCGTTTGCTCTCAGAGGAGAATAAGCGCAATCGTGTAGTGGACTCTGAGGCTATGTTGGCACTCTTTCATCGCAATCCTGCCGAATTTCTTCGTCGATATGTCACTGTGGACGAAACCTGGATACACTACTACACTCCAGAAATGAAGAGACAGTCATCACAGTGGATTTTCAAGGGTGAACGGGCTCCGAAGAAGGCAAAAACTGTGCCATCGGGCGGCAAGGTGATGGCCACGGTCTTTTGGGATTCGCAGGGCATCATTTTTATCGACTACTTGGAAAAAGGAAAAACAATAACAGGAGCGTATTACGCATCGTTATTGCAACGGTTGAGCGAGAAAATCAAAGAGAAACGCCCCCATCTGGAGAAGAAAAAAATCCTCTTGCATCAGGACAATGCGCGTGTGCACACCTGCGCTGTTTCCATGGCCAAAATTGTGGAATTGAGAATGGAATTGTTGCAGCATCCCGCTTATTCACCAGATTTGGCCCCAAGTGACTATTTTCTTTTCCCCAATCTGAAGAAATGGCTTGGCGGACGACGGTTCACTTCCAACGAGGACGTCATTGCTCAAACGGATGAGTATTTTGCAGAACTTCCGAAATCCTATTTTTTGGACGGAGCTAAAAGGAGATTAGGTTGAAAAATAAAAATTTTTTTTTTAAAAAAACGTTTTTTTTCTATCTTTTTCTAAGGACTTATTGAACGACCCTCGTATTTATGGTAAATAGATGGTATTTAAGCCATTAAACTCATCATATCGCTGTATTTCTCACTTGTTATAGGTTCAGAAGTTTTATACAATGGAATCATAGTAATTTTACTGAGATGTAAAAAAAAATTCTTTTAAAATATTTTTACTGAGATGTAAAAAAAAATAAAGCGATTTCGTCCATGCTAGTTTTATAAAAAATTGTGTGCGGTTCATTCCTTTTAAACACCATCCAGCATATTTTCAGCCAATTTATAATTTCTCCATTCACATTTTTTTCCTGTTTGATATTGCCTCTTCTAAAGATTTGGTTGAGAAAAAATCTTCTCGTTTCATTACATACAAAATAAGGACGACAAAAAAAATGTCTTTTATAGTATGGATGACCTCTTAGGGCAGCCACTAGTTCTTCATCACTCTTTTTGCAATAATATCCTTTAATATACCCCATTTCCCACCAAAAAAAATCAAAAAGGGATATCTCATTTGCAATTAGAATGTACTTATTCCATTATCATTTTTGTTTTGTTTTTGCGGACTTATACCACTTTCAAACAAAAAAAACCAATAAAATATTACTATGAATTCCTGCCTATTTTAAGATAAACTAATTATTTAAGAAATAAACTCTATACTAATCCAATTCCGATTGTACTTATGTACCTTATTGATTTTATTACTTTGCAAATGTCCAATAAAATGCCATTTAATATCTTTGCAATTATCCAAAATCAATGGATCCGAGCCTTTTTCGATTAATTCCTGGACATAATTTTCACCAAAGTGTCTTTGACCAACCGAGTATGCATCCACAATCATCGACGACGGTTTCGTTTTACTCACAGCAACAAGTTGTGGCTTGGTTGTGCGTATAATCTAAAACGAAATTAAATTAAAACTAGTTTCCATAAATCATTGCTAATATATTAATTTATGAGTTTAGTTCTGCGGAAATTTTTGCTAAATTGCAACAAAAAAAATTTCTGTCACGAAAATAAATTTTTGTGCAAATTTTTATGACCTTTTTTATAATTTTAATTATGGAAATTTTTTTTTAGATATTGCTTATGCTTTTAAAAATAATTACAGTTAATTAGAATAACTTTTCAATTTATTATTTTCATAATTTGCAGAAAAACTAATTTTTACACTGACTTGTGGCCTCGCTCTATAGGCATCATCAACTCGTTTCAGAATTAAATTAATTCCAGCTTTCACATCTACATCCGACATGACTTTACGAAACATAGAATTCTCACAACTTTCGTACAAGTAATATTCTAAATTTTTGACTAAAAAAATTAATAGCTCTAAGGAAATTAATGTAAATTTAATTAAATAAATACAAAAACAACCCGGCAGCTGATAAACAGCTGATTGTGTTTAGATGACAATACCATTCACGTCAAAATACAATGAGGTGAATTTACTAAATTTCACCTCACATTTACTTAGAAAAGTAAGTTTTATTCAAAATCGGATTAGTATTTATTCAAAATATCGTATATTCCACTTAAAAACAATAAAATAACTTTAACTTATATTTATAAGAAATTAAATGATGTTCTCTTAAAAATATTTGCACCATATAATTCAGTTTTTAGTAATGGTAATCGTCCATAGATGTATTTAATACTAGCGTTCCATAGATGGCGGTGGAGAAAGTACAATGAATACAAAATTTTCACTGTATATTCCCCAACTGAGTAGGAATTTGATAGTGCCTTATTTTTTTAATACTTTATTATTATTATTATGTGATTATAAAGGCGTTAAAATTAAAAATCATACTTTATTAAAATTTAATTAACATAAACATTAAAGAAAACTATTTTCATTTGCAATGGAAACTACAAAAATATCTGCGGCGGATTAATGTTATTTCGAGCCATTCTGAATTTATGCTTGCGAGGATTTACAGTTTTTAAAAAAAATTATTATAAAAGCAAATCATGGTTTTTAAACGAAAAGAAATTATTTAAATGAATTTCATTTTTCTAGTCTTCAAGATAATGTATGTGCTTCTTTGTCCAAAAATAACGCAAGAAGTAATTTTGATAGAAGTAACTGAATTGTTTTTAGGGCTATACGGCATGGGGCATAGTCTTTTTGAAACCACATGTTGTCCATATCCATATCTATACTCCCCATAGCGAGCACTATTAACTGTTATTGCCTGACCAGGTGAATTTTCGAAGAAGAATGATCCGATGATGACTCCAGGCCAAAATCCGCACCAAACAGTAATACGTTGTGGATGCATTTGTTTATCAACAATCACTCGTGAATTTTCTGAACCCCAAATGCGATAATTTCGTCGATTAAATAAGCCATCAAGATGAGAATAAGCCTCACCGTTGAAGATGATTTTGTTCGAAAAATTAGCATCCACTTGTTGTGGTTCCATAATCTATTCGACGGAGTCTATTCGCTGTGCGTGATCAGTAGGCTTCAGCTCTTGAGTCACTTGAACTTTGTAAGCATGAAGATGCAAAATACGCTGTAGAGAGGCTTCTCCAAATATCCAATTCATAACCGCGGTGCAGAATTGATGGTGCTCAGTAAAACTCGCACGAACTGCTTCGACGTTTTGTGTTGAACATTTTGTTGAAGGAGAGCCACAGTGTTTAAGATAACTAATTAAACCAGTCTCCCTAAATTTTTAAATTAATTCCGGCCATATTTGGTACGAAAATTTCGAACTGTAACAGCCAAACCTTCATTATTTTTAAAATATTGCTTAACAATGAAAACGGGTTGTTCTTTCATATAGCGCTCCATTTTTAATAATTTTGAACTGTCAGTTGTCATACTATTTTTTTTTGTTTTAAAAAAAAACAGTTTTCCGCACAAATGGCGCAAAATTCAAATCTTGTGCAATTGTTGGGATACGCTATATATATTTTAGTTAAAGTTATTAAGATTTTCCGGCTAACATTAAAAAACAATTTTTTTCCTTGTGGTTTGATAACCGATAATTGCTCAATGTGGAAATAATAATAATTAATAACTTTTGAAAAGTTTATTCACTCATAAAAATATTAATAATATAATAATAATAAATTATGGAAAATTATCGTTATTTTTATTGAATTTGCAGAGAAAATTAGAGGATATTATATTTTATAGGATAAAATACAATTCTATATTTTTAATTTTAAATAAAAATATTTATATTTAAGTTTCAACTAAATATAATAATTTATCAACAAAAGAAATAACCTTTTTTTTAAAATTAAGATCAACCTCTCTTATTTATTCATTTGTTATTTGTCGGAAATGAAATTACTAAAAACTATTTTCAATTTAAATAATAGAAAAAGACCGGAATTGACTATTTTCAAATATAAATGACTGTATTTTTAATCCACCTACGACTTTGTTCAAAAAAAAGTGTACCATTTACTTATTTAAATTGTTATTTAAAAAGACTATTGACTTTCTTTTACTATCTCTGAATATTGTTAACACCTGGTGAACAGAATAGTTGGAATGCTAAGACGAAGACGATTGAAAATAATCATGGTAGATTTCCTGTTAATATTTTATCAAAGAAATCAATGTTCTACTCAAAGCAAACGACGACTGGCAGACATCTCTTCTGATGATGAATTTAAGCAGTTGTCACTTAACTATTCATCACGCGTCTACTTCTATCCAATTAAGATGTATCTTTAGATTTCCTTCAAGTCTAAACATCAAAATAATATAGAATAATTTTGTTTATGATGGATTTTCTTATCCTTAAGATTATTTGGATAGTGAGTTAATTATTGTTTTTGGTATTTTTTATGTAATTTTATCAAAAAAAAAAAACAACTTTATTTAGAAAAGACTAAATATTTGAATAATTTTAATATAAAAGGTAATTTAACTAAAAATTGGTAAAGAAATTGCAGAATAATTACTACCTTCAACAGATTTTTAACTTTATTCTCTGAACAATATAAATTAGAGGATTATCCATATTAAGGTTAGGAAATTATAGTTCTACCATTTACCAATTGCAAAATATTTATAATATTAAAAATATTTTTTACTTATACTAAAATTTTGTCATTTTAAAAAATAGATAATTATTATATAAAATTTGAGAAAACTTTCTATAAAAATGGAAATTCTACCGCAGCTACAATTTGCGGTTTTTCGAGAAAATTTTTTTTTTAGCGAAAAGGCTCATTTTTTGCTAGGTGGACAGGTATATGGGACTTTTAAAATTATAATAACTGTAGATATGCCATTTTAGTATCGAAAACTGACTGTCTGGTATACGTGTTGGGGGGCTATAGATATTATTGGTTTGTACCTCTTTGAAAATAAAGCAGAATTTTGAAATTATTATCGTGTTAATTCTGAGTGTTATGATCATGTGATAATCATAATTTTATGGGCTTAACTTAAATATTATAATTTGGAGTATATGTATTTTGAACAAAAAGGCATTACAAAATACAACAAATAATTATGTTTCACGGCGCAAAAAGTTCCCAGGACGTGTAATTTCAAGATTTTGTCATTTCAATTAACCTCGGAGATTGATCGAGTTGATGCTGTTAGACGGTTTTTCATAAAACGTCATATTATCGTAATTAATCTTAAAACTTTAGAACAATTAAAAACTAACAATCATTAAGTAATTGCCAAATTCCAGACCGAAAATAGGGCCGGAGAACCACTGAAAGATGAACTTCGCTCAGAGATGCCTTTAACATAGAAAACTGATGAAAATGTGGAACGGATCACACTATCGATTAACAAGCTTTTTTAAAGGACCCCCTTTTTTAACATTTTAACCTTTTAAAAAACTTAGAAAAGGGGTTTTCTTAAAAAGCTTAGAAAAAATGGCTTTCTAGAAAGGCTCATAAAGTAAGTTCTTAAAAGGGTCAGCAAAAAAAAACAATGTACTACCAAATTTTTTGTTAACTTCATTGAGTGGGTGGGAAGTATTCCTTATAAAGAGCTGTAGTTTTTCGGTGGCACAAATCATTTTTGGAGTTTCGAGAAGCAGTCCAAGATGAATCTCGCTTACAAAGGCCTTAAACATAGAAATCTGATGTAAATGTGGAACGAATGAGGGCTCTTGTGAGGTCAGACTATCTATAAATGATTTTTTTTTATTAAAGAAGTCCTTTAAAGGCTCAAAAAAGGGTTCTTTCTTATCATATTGGGCATTGCATGGTCTCTTATCACACGGTCGTTTCCATAAATAAGTTTTTTTTTCTCAGAAAACAAGGATTATTGAGGTTCCTCAAACGTACAACCCCCCCCCCCCCTCTCTAGTCACTTGATCTTAGTCAGTGCCACGTTTTTTTATTGCTCAAGATCAAAACACACTTAAAATGAGCTGAAATTTAGGTCATTTTTCCAAGCTCTTGGGAATTCATTCATTGCTGGTGGTGACTTTAATGCCAAGCACCCACAATGGGGCTGTCGAGTCTTCAATCCCCGTGAGATTATTCTTAACCAAGTGCTTTCATCCTCTCCCTACCAAGTCATCTACCCTCCGACTCCCACTTACTGGCCAACTTCCCGATCTAAGCTTCCTGACATTCTAGATTACTTTATAACTAGTCCCATGAATTCCTCCAACATTAATGTTAATTCACTCCTAGATCTTAACTCCGATCATAGCCCTATTCTACTAGTCCTCGATTCCCAATCCACTCCAAAAGTCAATGCGCTGAGACTTATTAATGGACCAATTGATTGGGAATTATTCAAACAATATATTGACGAGCATTTAGACTTACGACAAAGCTTAAAAACAGAACAAGAACTAGACGACGCGGTACACAAGTTTACATGTTTATTACAAAACGCTACCGCCTTTTCGCAAAAAAGTAAAAACTCGAAACCTACACAAAACCTGACAATTCAACCATTAACAATTAGGCGTCTTATTGCAGAAAAACGAAAAGCAAGAGCTCATTGGCAACATACAAGAATGCCCAGCGATAAAACCAAACTGAACAAGCTGCAAAAAGAACTACATGACGAAATCATTAAATACAATACAGAACGTTTTAGAAACTACACTTCAGCCCTAACGACTGCTACAAGACAAATACTATCTTATAGAAAAACAAAGCACCCTTTAAGAAAAACTGACGGAACCTGGGCCAAAACGGACAAACATAAAGCAGACGTTTTTGCTGAACACCTTGAACAAACATTTACTCCACATGAGGACATATTAGACAGGACTCATTGCACTACAATCGAGACGGAACTATTCATTTCTTTACCCATGAGTCTTCCCCCTAAGGCAATCACTCCTTCCGAAGTTGCCAATTTAATCAAGCTCCTTCCTAAAAATAAAGCTCCTGGCTATGATCTGATTACCTCCAATATACTCCAACAACTCCCTAAAAGAGCAGTAGTTTTCCTTGCCACAATATATAACTCCATCCTTAGAACAACACATTTCCCAATCTTCTGGAAATTTGCCATCATTAAAATGATCCTTAAGCCCAATAAACTAATAAACCGCCCCAGCTCCTACAGGCCAATAAGTCTTCTTCCACTTCTCTCAAAAATCTTTAAAAAAATCCTCCTTCGTCGCTTACATCCTCTACTCGAATCTTCAAATTTAATTCGTAATCACCAATTTGGTTTCCGCGCCGAACACTCCACTACCCAGCAGTGTCATCGAGTTGTCGAATTCATTGCATCCTCTTTAGAAAGAAAAGAGTACTGTCCCGGTGTGTTTCTTGATATAAGTCAAGCTTTTGATAGAGTGTGGCACCGGGGTCTACTCTGGAAACTCAAGAGGTTCTTTCCTTCAACCTATTTCCTAATTCTAAGATCATTCCTTTCCGACCGACACTTCCAAGTAAATGAATCCAACGAACTCTCCAATATCACTCCCATATTGGCTGGGGTTCCTCAGGGTAGCCTACTTGGACCCATCCTCTACAACATTTATACATCCAATATCCCAATCTGCCCTAATACCTTCTTTGCTACATACGCCGATAATACGGCCTGCCTTGCGTCTAGCGAAAATCCCCAACATGCTTCCAAAACTCTCCAAATCCAAATCCAAACCCTCCAAAACTGGTTGACTAAGTGGAGAATAAAAGTCAATGAACGTAAATCTATCCAGGTAACTTTCACTCTCCGTCGAGAGTCATGCCCTCCCATATACCTTAATGGCAGTGCCATACCTCAACACATCGAAGCTCGGTATCTAGGATTTTACTTAGACAAACGCTTGACATGGAACCCACATACAAGACTTAAGAGACAAGAACTAAAAAGACGATACCTAAAACTACTTCGACTTCTAGACAAACGTTCCAAACTTACTATAGATAGCAAACTACTGTTATACAATACCTTACTGAAACCCATATGGACATACGGACTAGAACTCAGGGGATCTACTAAGCCTTCTAATTCCCGTCGAATCCAATCCCTTCAATCAAAAATACTCCGTACAATTTTCGATGCCCCCTTTTATGTTCGCAATACTGTTATTCATCGTGACCTTAAAGTTCCATTTGTTTTTGACGTGGCTGTATCTCGTTATAAAAAGTTCCGTTCCCGTGTCCTCAATCATAATAATCCTAGAAATACCCATCGAAGACTTAAGCGTCATTGGTCGCGTGACTTACTAAAATACTGAGACTTAACAGAAACACACGCTAACACGAGGAACTTCATTGGATGTTTACTCACCACAACCTTTCAAGCTAATTAATACTATTGCTCAAATTTGCTTATTACTATGTTGTAGTTGTAAATATCTGTAAAAATAAAAAAAAAAATAAAAAATAAAAATGAGCTGAAGGACATTCCAGTTGAAGGCTTCCAGCACTGCTATGAAAAGTGGAAAAAACACCTCCACTGATGTAAAGGCCAAGGAATATAAAAATTAATTCAATTGTTGCAAAATAAAATTAGTTTCAAATCGTTTCCGCAACACTTCCTTTTTAACTTGATAATTTTTTGTTAAATTGCAATTTTTAAAAAAAAGTTGCAATTTAACAAAAAATTATCAAGTTAAAAATACAAAAAATTATTTAAAAAAAAAAATTGTTTAAAATTTATTGAAAATCAATATATTTTTGCCTTATTACAACTAAGTAGGTTGGGTTAATTGCCATAAATAACTTTTAATGTAAAAATATTTGACTTGAAATGAGATCAGTCGAATTTTTAATATAATTTTTTATATTATATTAAAATTAAATTATCACAACTATTTGAATATTATTATATTTTATAAATAATGGCAAAACTTTTAAAATATAATTAAATAAAAATTATTTTAAAATCTTAATTTTTAATATATTTTTTTAAAGTTTACTTTCAAAAGTGCAAATTGGATTATTACCCTTTATTAAGAAAACCATATTTGAAATGAGTACAGCTGGTATAATTGATAAACAGGCAAAAAAAAAAAAATGATACCATTACAATATTAAACAACACAATAGTACAACTTTAACTAAAGTTGATCTAATCACCAAATCAGTTTCGTAATTGAATGAGATAAAATTCTCCGCCATTTTATAGCCCACTTTTCCTATCAAGAATACACAAATCTCATACCATACAATACTCGTAACGACCGCATCACATCAATTTGCTGCCCGAAAATTTTCATATCATCATACACTATACATCGATGCGGTTATGTTTCGTATCTTGGGCTATAAATAAATTTACCAACTTAACACCCTGCTAATAAAGAGCCAATTTATTCGCTTCACCCCAGAGGTTCGAAATTCATCGTCCTTGCGGGGTTTTTCCTTAATGCGTTTCCACTTTGTATAAAACAGCCTATTTACGCATACAAATACGAACACGAAAAATAAATATAAATACAAGGGCTGCAACTTATAGACTGTTTAACATTCTTGTCCGCCATTGATTCGGTCGGTTAGTATCATTTTCATTATTTAACTCGGCATTCTGAATGCGTACACTGAGTTTAAATGAACATTTAACAAGATTCGCTCACTTATATTCGTATATCATATAAAGACCCTAGACCAGAAGGAATTCCTTTTAAAAAGTTCATTTATAGGGTGTACATGTGTTTATTTAAGTTTGCCCATCCATTCGTCTATCTATACAGTCATCCTTGATGTATATACAAGTTCAGTTTAGTAAGAGCATAAGTTTCACCCTTCGATTAAGTAAGTTGGAGTTGAGTTTATATACTATACCTCCGGTTTGAGTTCATTTTCGTTATATTTTTGATGAAGTAGCTACTTGAGGGATGTGCGGTACGGTACTGAATAATAATAACAACTCTATAATCGGTATCATCGGTAGAATATATGACTCGGCCTCCGCTGTTGTTGAATATGGAAAGAGCAACAATAACATCGATACTCATGTAGAACGGGTACGACTTTTAAGAGTCAATGTTACCCTATTGTTCGGTAAACGACAATATGACTACGATTGCCAGAAATGAGGGTAGTTAGACTAAGGGTGATTCGATGTTGAAGAGCTAGGAGATATTATAATCGGAAGATGAAAATGGTCTGTACTGTATTCCCTTTCCATTGTTGTTGGTGAATCGTTTTGATTCCGCAGAGCTTGAAACGACTGGGAATGGTGCCGGCAGATTGGAGCGACACCATTTATCATCGAAATTTGATGTTCCTGTAACGAACTCAATCAAATGGTAATTTGAAATTTACGTCGTTTCTGAATCATTTCTGGCAAATGATCAATCATTTCGGTTGGCTCTCGATGATGGGTTCACTATTTCGATTTTAAACAACTGCCTCTGGCTTACTTACCTATGAGTATTTTGGTATGAAACAGGATAGGTTAAGAGAGTTGAGGCATCATTTCAAAGGGTTATTACTCTTCTGCTTATTATAACACAGGGGTTATATTTGGATATCGAATTTTAGTATTTTTTTTTTAGTTTTTAGTGCGTTTTTTTCTGTTTCTCTTTATCATCATTGGTTCACATGCTAGTAAGTAAGTTTGTGTATCGAATGATGATAAATCGATTTGTTTTGCAATAACATCTTCGTTCGATTAGGGGTTGAATTGTTAACAAATTTCTTGTCCTTTTATCATATTTCTTATTTATTTATATAGATTTTTGTATTTTTCTAGATATATCAACTTATTGCTGTTGATTTTATTGATGGTGTTCTTTTTTAATGGTAAATGAAGTGGTAGGAAAATACAATCGGAATTTTAAGATAATTTTATGATATGGAAATTTATTTTTTGAATATATAAATTATTTTATTATTGTCTACTGAAAAAATATAAAGGATATTTTTATGGACTTTTTTTTAGCTGTTATTTAAAGAAAAATATTTAAAAAAAGTAATAAAAAAGTGACTGGTATTACTGGGGTATTATTGAACCTCAAGTTAGTACCTCTTAGACGCACAGTTCAAGTTTCAACCTTCTGCTGCTGCTGTAACTATGCGACCCCATTTAGTGAACTTCTGTTTTTGTAGTACTTTACGAACACTGGAACAGAAAGATTTGGAGCAACGATGAGCCATCAAATTTTTTGTTTAGCTTGGTAAATTCCCCAGTTAGAATTACGAAAAATTGCATTGTGCTAATAGGGGAATATTCTTTATCCAGAGCACATAAAGCATTTTTGGAAGGCAGAAAATCAGTTAAAGACGAACCTCGTTTGAGAGGCCTTTGACATAGAAAACTGATAAAAATGTAGAACGGATGAAGGCACTTGAGTGGTCACACTATCGATTAACCAGTTTTTTTTAAGAAATCCCTTTTTCTTAGCCTTTTAAGCTTTTAAAAAGCTTATAAACAGGGTTTTCTTAAAAGGATTAGAAAAATGGCTTTCTTAAAAGGCTCAGAAAGGAAGTCGAAAAAAAACAATGTGCTACCAAATTTTGTATTAAGCTCAAGCAGCCGATGGGGAGAATTCTTTATAAAGAGCTACAGTTTTTTGGTAGCGCAAATAATTTCCGGAGGGGTTAGAATCAGTGGAGGACGAAG
This sequence comes from Atherix ibis, assembly GCA_958298945.1. Lineage (NCBI taxonomy): Eukaryota > Metazoa > Arthropoda > Insecta > Diptera > Athericidae > Atherix > Atherix ibis. The sequence continues at coordinate 94,627,882 of OY282607.1, read as the reverse complement.
CTCGCTGAGGGAGACCTTTACTATAGAAATCTGATGGAAATGTAGAACGAATGAGGACGGTTATGAGGTCAGGCTATCGATTAATAAGTTTTTTTTATTGTAATATAAAAGTTCTTAAAAGGTTTAGAAAAAGGGATTTCTTATAAGGCTCAGAAAGCGTAAGGCTCATAAGGTAAGTCCTTAAAGATCAATGAATCCGCGTGTTTGTCTTACGAAAAGTTACAACGACCGTATTTTTCCTTGCCATATTTTTCGTTTTTCTTACGAAAAGGATCAGAAAAATGGTTTTCCATGCCAGAACGGACACTGCATGCTCCTACATACCAACGCCTCCTATCATACGGCCATTTTCATTAAAAAAAATTTTGTCAGAAAAAAAGGAATAATGAGGATCCTCACCCTCCCTAGTCACCTGATCTGACTCCATGCGACTTTTTTTTATTCCTCAAGGTCAAAACCAACTTCAAAGGAGCTGGAAGACATTTCAGTTAAAGGCTTCCAGCACTGCTACGAAAAGTGGATACAACGCCTCCACTGGTATCATTTAAGGGTAAATAAGTTGGAATTTTACTAAAATTGCCAATCTAAAAATTCAAAAAATATTTGCAAAAAAAAATTATTTAAAATACAATAAAATTTATTTAAAAATTAAGTTACTTTTGCTTCATTACAACAAAGTAGGTTGGGTTAATGTAAAAAACCTTTAATGTAAAAAAATCGGTATTTACGCTATCGAAATTTTTTGTTGATCCAAATTGAGGTCGGTAGAAATTTCAATATAAATTTTTGTTGATCCAAAATGAGATCAGTAAAAATTTAAATATAATTTTTTGTTGATCCAAAATGAGATCAGTAGAACTTTAAATATAAATTTATGTTGATCCGAAATAGGTCAGTAGAATTTTAAATATACATTTTTGTTCATCCAAAATTAGGTCAGTAAAACTTTAAATATAATTTTTTGTTGATCCAAAATTAGGTCGGTAGAACTTTAAATATAATTTTTTGTTGATCCGAAATTAGGTCAATAGAATTTTAAATATACATTTTTGTTCATCCAAAATTAGGTCAGTAGAACTTCAAATATAAATTTTTGTTGATCCCAAATAGGTCAGTAGAACTTTGAACATACACTTTTATTGATCCAAAATTAGGTCGGTAGAACTTTAAATATAATTTTTTGTTAATGCGAAATTAGGTCAGTAGAACTTTGAACATAACTTTTTTTTAATCCAAAATTAGGTCAGTAGAACTATAAATATAATTTTTTGTTGATCCGAAATTAGGTCAGTAGAATTTTAAATATACATTTTTGTTCATCCAAAATAAGGTCAATAGAACTTCAAATATAAATTTTTGTTGATCGCAAATAGGTCAGTAGAACTTTGAACATGCACTTTTATTGCTCCACTCTACAACTATAAATATAATTTTTTTTTGATCCAAAATTAGGTCGGTAGAACTTTTAGTATAATTGTTTGTTGATTCGAAATTAGGTCAGTAGAAGTTTGAACATAATTTTTTGTTAATCCAAAATGAGGTCGGTAGAACTTTGAACATACACTTTTATTGACCCAAAATTAGGTCGGTAGAACTTTAAATATAATTTTTTGTTGATCCGAAATTAGGTCAGTAGAACTTTGAACATAACTTTTTTTTTATCCAAAATTAGGTCAATAGAACTATAAATATAAATTTTTGTTGATCCAAAATGAGGTCAGTAGAACTGCATATATAAATTTTTGTTGATCCCAAATAGGTCGTTCAACTATAAATATAATTTTTTGTTGATCCAAAATGAGGTCAGTAGAACTTCAAAAATAAATTTTTGTTGATCCGAAATTAGGTAAGTAGAATTTTAAATATATATTTTTGTTTATCCAAAATTAGGTCCGTAGAACTTCAAAAATAAATTTTTGTTGATCCGAAATTAGGTAAGTAGAATTTTAAATATATATTTTTGTTTATCCAAAATTAGGTCAGTAGAACTTCAAATATAAATTTTTGTTGATCCCAAATAGGTCAGTAGAACTTTGAACATACACTTTTATTGATCCAAAATTAGGTCGGTAGAACTTTAAATATAATTTTTTGTTGATCCGAAATTAGGTCAGTAGAACTTTGAACATAACTTTTTTTTTATCCAAAATAAGGTCAATAGAACTATAAATATAAATTTTTGTTGATCCAAAATGAGGTCAGTAGAACTGCATATATAAATTTTTGTTGATCTGAAATGAGGTCAGTAGAATTTTAAATATAATTTTTCGTTGATCTAAAATGAGGCCAGTAGAACTTTGAACACACATTTTTGTTGATCCAAAATGAGGTCAGTAGAACTATAAATATAATTTTTTGTTAATCCAAAATGAGGCCAGTAAAACATTAAGTATAAATGTGTTAAAAAAAAATCTGGCAAGGAGCTTGCAAGAACTTTAAATGTAAAATTTAGAACTTTTAATAGTCTAAAATTGAATTATAAAAAATTATCTATACAAAATTTACTATTAAAATTTTTTTATCTTCGAAAATTTTAATTATACCTTATTTATTTTTAAAAAAATGCAGAACAATTAATTTTATTATCAAAAGCGTAAAAAAAAAATTACTAATATTGTTGATTTAGTTTTTCAATTAAATTATCATAAAATTCAAATCTAGTTTAACTATTGTATTTAAGTATCCAAAACGTATTAAATGTCAGTTTATCTACATAACAAAGAAATTGGAAAATATTAAAAAATGAGCTATTATCGAACAAAGGACATAGCCCATCAGCATGTGAATAGAGCGTTTAATTTTCAAAAGCAAACATCATAAATGAGCACACCTACAGTCTAACCATTATCGAATATAAAAGGGAAAAGGATATTTATAACCACTGTCCAATGTTCAGTGTCCTTTGTTGAAGAGCCATTTGTAAAGGTCAATGATGAAAACAATCAGTAGCGGCTAGGGGACAACCAAATGGCTGCGCTGTGCTGCGCCGCTTTCAGTAATGGCCGCTTTACTAACAACAATTATTGCCGACTGCACAAATGATTTAACCGAAATTTCCAAATACACTTTGAAGTTAATAAATTTTCAATTGAATCTTCATAGAATAGCAGTCATTAAAATAGATTCTTTTCAGTTTCGAGAAAATACATTATCTTTTCCTAAACTCGCGCTGTATTGCGCGTGTCCTTTATCCAGTGCATTAGGTTTTTTTCTTCTAGATTACGATAGAGAAAAATTAGAAAAAAAAATGGAACAACGGAAAAATGGGCTTCTTCTGATTGCTGAAAATTTATAATAATAGGTCTGTGCCATAAAATCACAATTTTCAAATGAAATTATCACAATTTCACAAATGATCGAATCTTTTATGTTCTGCACACAAAAAGGATAGCATCCCAAACAGAGGACTCTTCAGGTGTGTACGTTGATTGTTTCATTTTGTTTGTGCTGTTCAAGGGTCCCAAATGATAAATTATAGGATGGCGTTTTTCTGTGAAATTTGTCATTGCCATAACAATCAAAATATTCTTCTTGACTTCACTTTTATCACCATCGATCCAAATCTTTTTATTATTATTAGGATTTTTCTGCTTTATTTCGTTTATTTCAATACACGTATTTTTTTTTTCTAAATATATTTTTTGGTATATGAAAAAAAAGGGCACAGTCATGTTATGGTTTTTATTTATTCTGAAAATTGTCACGGTATTTTTTTTTTCCGTCTACTAATTTAAACATTTTCCCAATTGTATTGCAATTATTTTAGTAAGGATTTTCTTTTTCTTCCTTTTTTTTTGGTATAATTTTTTGTGAGTATTATTTTTGTTTAAAAATTTGAACAGGAGGAGACAAAAATTTCGTTGTTCCTTTTATTCGATGGAAAAAAGGACCATTGTTACGAACAAATAGAGTCATTTTCACTGATGAATAGTGGTCAACTTTAACACATTATTGTCAAGTACCTTTGTTGAAAGAGCAGACCTTATAAAGCCTATGAAGTGTTGTAGATGATAGCGTTACTGAAACGATTGCCATAATTTATTATCGTTTAACCTTTTGTACCTTGAAAATTGGAATTTCTGCATCATCGACTAGATGGTATTCGTTTCGCATTTGTGGCTATGACCAAACAAATGAATACAATACTCTCTTGTTAGTGCAGCAGATGTTCTCCGGAAAATTGCCAAAAACTATTAGTTAAAATTGGAAAATAATAAATAAATGAGATTGAAATTGGCTAAAGGTGATAAGAGATGAGTTTATTATTTTCAATTTGAAGAATATGAAAAAAACATTGAATTTATGGAAGAAGAAAAAATATGATTTGTAAATTTTTGGCAAAAAACGAAAATTATGAAATTTCAAACGTTGTGTCCAAAAACCCATATCAAAACTATTATGGACATTGAAAGAATGTTTGCAATTTTTTGCAGGATTATTGACTTTGAAAATTGGATTCGGTAGTAATTAAACGGCTTCGTTTAACTTCAAATTTTAATTTCATAAGTCCAGATGGGTTTCAGTACTGAGCAATTTTTTTTAGTCGTTTATGAGTAATCCAGATTAATTATTTGTCAAGAAGGGAAAAATATATAATAATTCCGATTAACCGACGAGAATTTAAATGCTTTGTTGAACCGTCAAGTTGAATTTTATAAGTCCAAATGGGGTAAGGTACGAAATTATATTATTTTCGTCATTCATAAGAATTCCAGATTAATCTTTTATCAATGACGGAACAATCAATGAAAATTTCGTTTAAGCGACGAGAATTAAGAGAATTTGTTGAGTCTCAAAATTATATTTTGTATGTCCAAATGGGGTAAGGTACGAAATTATATTATTTTCGTCATTTATAAGAATTCCAGACTAATCTTTTATCAATGACGGAACAATCAATGAAAATTTCGTTTAAGCGACGAGAATTAAGAGAATTTGTTGAGTTTCAAAATTATATTTTGTGTGTCCAAATGGGTTAAGGCACGAAATTTTATTATTTCCGTCATTTATAGGAATTTCATATGACGGAACAATCAAAGAAAATTTCATTTAAGCGACGAGAATTAAGAGAATTTGTTGAACCTCAAACTTGAATTTTGTAACTCCAAATGGGTTAAGATACGGAATTACATCTTTTCAGTCTTTATAGGGATTCCAAGTTAATTGTTTGTCAACGACGATAAAATCAACAAAAATTGTTTGTCAACGACTTGGTTGAACCTCAAAGTTTAATTTCGTAAGTCCAAATGGGTTTCAGTACTTTTAGTCATATATAGCGAATCTAAGTTAATCATTTGTCAATGACGGAAAAATGAATAAAAATCCCCAATAATCAACAGTGAAATTTTAATTAGTTTTTAAAAAAATTGTAAAAATTACGACTAACAACCTTAAAAAAAAAAATTTCCGCACAAATTTTTCTCAAGAAAATTATTTGTTTACGTCTAAAAACTTATATAATAAATAACATTCTTGTTTTTATGGGTTTTATAAAAAATATTTCCATTTAAAATTAATAAGATTTTTTTTTTTTAATTAAAAATTTATAATTTATTCATTATACGACGTTGACTTATAACTATGCACTCTTAAGATTCACACACTCTCGTTCACAAAAAATTTACAAATTAATTAATAGATGCTTATTTTTGTTGAATCAGTTAAATTAATTGGAATTTTTTTTTTACAAAACGCAATAATAAAACACATAAAATTAATTTCTGTATTATGTCAAAATCTATATTGAATTATTAAACAAGGGACAAAGAAATTAATATGAAAACTGAAACAAGACAAATAATTTTGTCCTCATCGAACTGTATTATTAATGAGATCCTTTTTTTGGTTTAAATAAATAGTCTGGAGAAAAATTAAAATGAATAAAAATTATTTCAAAATTCCGTGAAACCGTAAATTTTTAATCTGAATTTACAATAAAACTGAACTGAATTGGATTAAATTGTATAAGGTGAGAGGATATACATTTGCGGTGGAACACAGCAGGTTGGTTTTTGTTGTTGAACTGAAATGGTGGCAACAATAAGGCCAGAAGTGATCAAAATTCGACGACATATTGCAGTCATTTTTCAAAATGCTCCATCCTAAGAAGTTAAACAACTTCATTAAATGCATAATACCCCCCGCATAAACACATGTAAATAAATCACAATTTAATGAGTTAAACTCAAGCTGCGTTGGGTAAATGCAAAAATTGGAAATGTTTTTACGTGAAGAATTTTATGTGGTTTTTATGAATGTTGAGGAGTTTTTGCTTTTCTCGCCATATAAACACATTCTCGTATTGCATATCCTTTCTTGGTATTTGCAAAAAAAAAAATACTCTAAGACAAGTTATGTTTTGTTTGAATATATAAAATTTTATTTGCTAATAGATTAATTTTTTTTGTCAACAAATAACCTAATTTTTATGGAGAAATAAAGGTTTTTTTCGCACCTATTTTTAGAGGTTTTTTCCATTTTCCTCTTTACATAAGATAATTAGAAGAAAATTTCTCCTAATTTCAAGAAAATAGTTTAAAATTAAGGATAATCTTATAAGCTTCAAGTCATAGAGGAGGTTACTAAAAAAGTAACATTAAATCGGACACTTTTTTATGGGATAAAAATTTAATTAATTTTTTTAACCTAGTCAAATAGTTTTGCTAAAAAAAAAGGACTCAAAAAACTTTTTTGTTGTCTTAAAATGTCTGATATTTTTTTTAGGATTTTAGAAAATTATTGTAGCTATCGGAGATTTTGGAACAGTAAGTTACTTCTAGTGCGTTAAATGTATCAAAATTGGAGAGATTTTTTATTTCTTTTGTTATAGTAAAGTCGAAATCATCGAAAGACAAAGTGTGGGACTTTAATCCCCTAAAACCACCTTAACATTTCTATATCTCTCCACGGAACCGCCCTTAGGCATCACTTCGTGGCGTAGTTATGATCAATGCGTATTTCTACCGTTTTCTTTCATGCTCATCCAGAGGTAGTCTTTTTAGGACTATTGTCGCAAGGATTTCGACAGCTTCCTAAGCCATCTCCGAGTCCAACATCGGGGCCACGATATTCCCCGGCATCAGGGGCCCTCCAGCAAACTTCTGTGCTACTTCACTATTCGTATTGAATTGGATGCAGTAAAATAACACGTGCTTCATACTCTCGTCACAAGAAGGGCACATTCGGCTAGAATCTAATTTATTGCGAAATTGGTAAGCCCGAAAATATCTGCGTCCCATCAGAAATTGGAAAAGATAGTAGCCAATATAATCATATCGTCGATATAGCCACGGATCCACCGCCGGTATTATCTCGACGATTTTGGCACCTTCTCTTGAAATCATGTCTTTCCTCCGTACGAGCCCCGGATTGTGCCATAGTGTGATACCTACCTCTCTGGCGATACAGCCTATACCAGTATTTCGGTCTGTATCATTCCGGCCACAACACAAATGGCCTCGTATCAATGATATTCTATGGTAGACTGAGACAATTCAGCGGAGTATGGGGTCATGGGAGGGGTACCTCAGGGCTCTGTCCTGCGGCCACTCTTGTGGAACGTCATGTACGATGGCCTACTCCATCTGGAATTACCGACGAACGCAACACTCGTGGCTTTCGCGGACGACGTAGCGGTTGTCCTTGTAGCCAAACACCTGTATGAACTGGAAGCCGCATTCTCCACCACCATCCAGAGCATAAGACAGTGGATAACATCGGCAGACCTGTCTTTGGCGGAACATAAGACCGAGGCACTCCTTATGAGTAGCCGGAAGAAAATGCAGACCATCACCATAAGAGTAAGTGACCACGATATCCAGTCGCTAGCCTACATCCGGTATCTAGGAGTGGTCTTGGATGCCAGACTCAACTACAAAGAGCACATCTCCAGCGTCAGCAGGAAGGCATCAGCAGTACAGGGCTCATTTTCGCGGATAATGCCCAATATCGGGGGCCCCAGGCAAATCCGAAGGTGACTACTGGCAACTGCTGTTACCTCCGTCTTGCTATACGGAGCACCAGTGTGGGCGAAATCGCTAGAGCTAACAACATACCGCAAGACAATGTCATCAGTCCAGCGGCTCTCAGCGATCAGAGTGGCGTCAGCATACCAAACAGTATCACACGATGCGGTCAACGTCGTGGCATCATGCCCACCCATCGACACCCTGGCAGGAGAGCGGGAACGCCAACATCGTAGGAAGAAGGAAGAGCGGCGAAAGGTCCTTTGTGAAGAGGAGAGACCCGAGAGTCTTCGCCTCTGGCAAAAGAGATGGGACAACTCGACGAAGGGTCGGTGGACTCATCGGCTGATCCCAGATGTTACCAAATGGGTCACTCGCGTGCACGGGGAAGTCGGGTTTTACATCACCCAACTCTTGACTGGACATGGATGCTTTCGGGCATACTTCAAGAGAACTGACTCCCCAAACTGTCATCATTGCCGCGATGTGATCGAAGACGCAGAACACGTGTTCTTCCAGTGCCCCCTCTACGAGGGGACGCGGGCGGAGCTGGAGAGAAATCTGAACCGTTCCATCAGTCCAGAAAACATAGTGGAGTGCATGCTGAAGAGCCAATCGGCTTGGAACAGAATTGCAGAGTACGCGGAATCCATTATCAAGGATCTCCACACAACGTACGAAGAATAGGCCGCGAGGCGTCATAACATCGGGACAGCAGTAGCATCAAATAAGAACGCCCCGGGGAAGTAGTATTTACAAAGAGCGCCGCCGGCGAACCATCGTTCCGGGAGCAAAGTTAGAGGTGCAGGTTAGGTTTTAGCGAGGTAAAAATCTCGCATAACTCGCCTGGCAGAAAAATTTTCTTCCGAAAGTTTCCCCCTGTACCTCATTAAGCTAAAATTTTCAATCCTCCATCCACCCACATGATTGCAGCATACAGCAGGATTGACCAAAATAATTATGATACTCTCTCTACTCTTCCTGCCCGTGATAAGGACTATCTCCGTCTTAAGGTCCACCAGTCTAAGACCATCTGCTAGAAGCCATCTTCGAACTGAAGCAACAGTCTCATTACAGATCTGTTCCACCTTTTCCACACATTTTCCCACTACGATCACAGCAACATCATCAGCGAATACGATGATTCTTGCATCGTCTGGGAAATGGACCATCGTACATCATATTCCCTAATAGAAGGCCCAGAACTGGCCTTCATGGGACCCTCCTCGTGATCCTGCATGATCTCTCCCCACTCCTCATCCAGATACACAAGAGAATTATACTACTCAGGTAATCTTCTATAATCCTGGTAATGTACTCCGGAACACAGATCTCAAAAGTACGTATCCTGGTGGCTTAACTGTCAATAACGCTAAAATTTATCATTTTATGTAGATTGTGATGCCATTTTGTGTCAAAAAAATCGGTTATCATATTGCGTTGTCTCCTTCTTTATTTTCAAAGATATTAGACTAAAATTACATTTTGTAGACATAATGGTATCTTTAAAGTCACTTGTAGACTTTTAGAGCTTTCTATAAGGAAATTTTTTTATTAACGTATTCATGAAGCGAAAAGTGAGCCTCACTACTAAAAAAAATGTTGTTCGAAAAACAGCTCAGTAAAGGTGAGAGTACTGATTCCAGTACCCCAATCGGCTTGTATTTTATACATTCTTTTAATAATATCAAATGGCAACTTTAAAGCTATATAATTCTATCTTAAATGGCATATATATTTAATAATTGTTAAATAACTTAATTTAATACTTTTCAAATTATAGAATGGATAAATTTAGCTGCAAATAACTTTACTAACCACTTCTGGTCTTCATTCCCTATTGTTACGATTAATTAACTACCTACTTTCAGAGCTGAGACACCCTAAAAAAAGTTGAAAAATTTATTATGGTCAACTATAAAAGCCGAATGTTAGAACAATTTTTCGAGTAGAATTTTAGACATTCTCGAAGATAAATCTTATGAAGAATTTTCTAAAATATCCCAAAGGAGATGATTTTTTGTTTGGTTTTTTCACAAACCTTTTATCAAGGTTATTTTTAGAGAAAACAATTTTTTTTGTAATTTTTAATAATTGTCTTTAAAAAAAATATTTAACTACGCACATTACTTTGAATATAAATAAATATTATTAACTAATCGTGCATATTTTCATAAAAACTTTTTTTTTTTTACATATTCTTTTTCCTAAATCGTGTAACTAAATACAAATTTCCTCCACACCTTATAGCACATATTCGCATAATCCTGAGATATGATCTTGTTAAGTCGAGACTATTTATCAGAGCGTACACATATACATGGCGATATTAACGTTTGAACGAAATTCTCGAACAAATCCCAACAGCACGCATGCTCCCCAATTTATCCTCAAAAGAACGTTAAAGAAACACCAAAAGGCGCACCACAGACAGATAAACCTTGTGGCCAGCGGCTGCCAACAGAGGGTCGAATGGCTGACCATTTGGCCATTTGGCGGCCACTTGACCACTTGACCATCCAGTTCGTATACCGCACCATCACCATTCAGGTGTGTAGTTTGGGATCTGTTCAGATTTCCTCTTCGCACGGATGTTTCATCTTTTTGTAAGATTTGATTTCCTCTCGAAATGTTACAACTTAATTCACAGCATGAAATGCCATAAACGTGTTTTAAACTCGTGTTAATAATTTCAGGTGATTTAGATTTGCGATCGAAGATGCGTCAAACTGGAAAAACTCACAAAACCCTATAAAGCCAGTAACGATCGTGCACACTTACCAATAAAATAAACAAATAAATACAAAATGTATATGGATCATATTCAAAATCGAAGAATTGACGCATATTCATATCAGAAAAGGTTATTTATAAAGGGTGTTTGGGGAAGTGCTCGAATAAGAAGGATACGATCGAAAGAACTTCTTAATAATATTCAAGAATTGAGGAAAGTCTAAGCGAATAATTTCCTTACAAACAAATAATATCGAAATTGATGTTCGCAACTTAATATGCATATCCATTTTGCCATTTTATGGTAGTTAGTTTTTGTCCTTTTTTTGCGTGGCCCTTTTTTACAAAAACAATTTATACAAATGGTAAGTGATATTTCTATCAAATACGAGGTATTATATGCTTTTCAAATAATAAATTTGTTAGAAAATATGAATTTATTGCTAGAAATATTGAATTTTTTAGGCAATTGATCAGATTAAAGTAATAAATAGTTTGATAAATAATATATTGTCTTGTATTGGATTTATTTAAAAATTTGTTGAAAAATTCTCGAAAAATTTGTCGGCCGGACTATTCATTTTGTAGTTTGGAAAATATAGCTCTTTCATTTAATATTTATTATAAAAATTAAATAATTTTTCTAATATATAATTAGTTAAAAATTTTGCCATTTGTGAATATATATTAATTGACTACTAATTAATGCGCAAGAATTGTAGTTCTTTTTTCACAGGTGCTGATTCTTCCGTAGAACTTTAAGAGGAGATTATAGGGGCACATTACTCGCTCCGTGTCTGCGTTAATATGCAAAATTCACATACATACGAGGTCCGCGGGTTGCGTGTATTCGATTTTCGATTTTGTGGCATTATGTTGGTACTTATGTCTCTCACTTATATAGACATGTTCGGCTATTTTGAATGTTCAGTTAATTTTTTTTTGATAATTGTCCATTCCAAAAAATTGATCAAAGATTCTGTATCAAATTTTGTGTGAAAAACAAAATTAATTGCGTGGACGCATTCCGAATGTTGACTGTGGCATATGGTGAAGCTACCTTGGATCAAAGCAACGTTTATCGGTGGTACAAAATGTTCTCAGGGGGCCGGGAAAATGTGAATGACGAAAAGCGTGCCGGACGCCCGAGCACGTCAACAACAGACAAAAACATTGATGAAGTGAAGAAAATAGTATTGGCCAATCGTCGAATTACCGTTAGAGAAGTTGCTGAGGACTTAAACAAATCGATTGGCTCGTACCATTCGATTTTTACCGATGATTTGTCAGGAGACAGGTCACAGCGAAATTCGTACCAAAATTGCTCAATTTCGACCAAAAACAGCTTCGCATTAACATTTCTAAGGAGCTGTTAGACTCTGTCCGCGACGACCTAAATTTGCTCTAGAGGGTCATAACTAGTGACGAATCATGGGTTCATGGCTATGATGTGAAAATCAAAGCTCAATAATCCCAATGGAAGCGCCCGCACGAACCAAACCCGAAAAAAGGACACCAAGTTCGGTCGAATGTGAAGGTTTTGCTTACAGTTTTCTTCGATTGCAGAGGCGTGGTGCATCATGAGTTTTTGCCACAGAGTAGAACATTAATTATAAGGAATATTATCTGCAAGTTATGCGCAAGTTGCGCAAAGCAATCCGCCAGAAACGCCCGGATTTGTGGAAGAACAAAAATTGGCCAAAAACAACACACTAATAATGCCGCAGCCACCGTATTCCCCAGATCTGGCCCCCTGTAACTTTTTCTTGTTCCCGAAACTGAAGAGCCCCAGAAAAGGATGTGGAAATAAAGACGGTATCGAAGGAGGAGCTGAACAAGATCACAAAAAATGATTTTTTGAAGTGCTTCGAGGATTGGAAAAAACGTTGCCACAAGTGTATAATATTTGGTGGGGATTACTTTGAAGGGAACAAAATAGATATTCATAAATAAATAAATAATTTTTGAAAAAAACACAAAATTCGCTATATTTTTTGAAAAGACCTCGAAAAGCTCTATAAAACTCACAAATAACTATGATAAACCCATTGTATCTGTAAAAAGTAGCTTTCTGGGGTTAATTTTCTTCTGAGAATGTCAGTGGACCGTATTTTTTTGAAAATAAGGAAGGAGGGACCGTTACAATCAATTCTGAACGCTATGTGCCTACGATCGCTTATTTTTTGTTGTTGCCCTGAACCTTAAATTATTTAAATCTCAACTACACATATATGTACTTTTAATAAAACAGTGTCACTAGCCACACAAACCTACAAATTTTGGCTTTACTGCACGAAAAGTTCCTACGACGCGTAATTTTCAGATTTTGTAACGTCAATTGATCACCAAAATAACTTGCAAATTGACGCCGTTCGAAACTTTTTCTATAAAAAAAATCCTTAAAAATTGTAGTTAAGTAAATAATCTGAAAATTTTATAGAATTTAAAAACAAATATTTGTCAAGTAATGATGAAATTAAAAAAACTACCCCAACAAGAATCGAGTCCTTCAAGAAGAATCGTGACAGCTATTTTAATTTAATTATTTTTCATACATAATAAAAGTATCTTAAAAATTAAATAAAATAAAAATTTTAACAAAATCTCAAATTAAAATGTATTTTATTTAATTTTTACTTCTCAAAGTTAATATTGCCGCGAAATAATCTGTTTTTTTTTATTCAGAAAATAAGGTAATCTGTTATATTTATTGTATTAGAAAATATTTATTAGAAATTGGGGGGGGGGGTACTTTTTGGAGATTGAAATTTTTTTATTAAAAAAAAAATATAATTTTCTGTATAATTTATAGGAAAAATTACTTTTATTAGTCAGATATGCAAGACACACATGTTATTAAGCATGAAAATCTGTAGATTTTATGAAAAGGACACACCATTTTTCGTTTCTAAAATATTCACTGTTTGATGTGAAATTTCAAAAATATTTATTTGCGCATTTCTTAAGGAAATTTGGTAAAACTATGAAAGTTGAAAGGGGAACAAATGAAATACCTTTACTTGTCTTATAATTAAAAGGAATTTTTTTGAATCCTATAGAATTGAATGCCGTTCTTAATATTTCACTAATGATTGTGTATGCATCTTCCAGCCATACACGCATAAGATGAAATAAATCAGGAAGATATGTTGTAATAAAAGAGAAAATCGTACGAATAGTAGAATATACAATATAGACGAAGATTTGAGAAGCTCTTCAGTACCAATCCACACGTACGATAATTTAGCGGTTGAAGAAAAATTACACTGGCAACTGGACAGTGTGTTTAATGGCCGGTCATTTATCTCCGTGCAAATTGGCTGTTAATTTTCATTCAGTTGCTCTGTTGAAATTCGGCATGGCCCTGCCCCAAAGCGTACAGTCGGATACTATACAGTAAGTTGTGGCTTCTCTTGGATAAGATTTGCTGATACCATTCGGGTAACCACTGCCATCCTGGAAGATTATACATGTTCCTTTGCATTTGTGCTTTTATTTTCGCTCTTATCTTTTATTAAACTCTAAATTCAATATTATTCTTTACAGTAGATAATCTGAATTTTTTTGTTGTCCATTTTATTGTTCACTGTTAAGATACTTTAACGTGGTCACATCATGGTAGTTAGTTAAAAGGTCCCGAGTACTCGTATAACGTGCAATTATCAAACAGAGAAGATTTTCGATAATTTGGTTTTCAGTTTATAGCTTCATAGCCGTGTCCGAAATTCGTGTCGGATCGTCTGTGTAATTTTTAAACCATCTTATTTGAGATCGTATTAATAAAAATCCAATAAAAATAAATTTCGAGATTATTTTCTCAAATTTTTACTGAATTTTTTTAAGTTTTATTCATTGAAGTTTTGCAAACATTTGAAATATGGTTTATTTTGCTTTTATTTTATTTTCAAAAATATAAATAAAAAATTGGTTCATATATTTAAAAGAAATGGTAATAAAGATAGTTAGAAAAAATATGTTAGTTGATTAATTACAATATAATTTTATTGTAGATACAAGTATTTATATTAAATTCGTAGTATTATCATTTAATATTTGGTAAGCTTATGTAAATTTTTTTTTTTTATTTAGACTAAAATTTTCTATTTTATATTCTAGATTGTATATTTGCAAAAAAATATTTTCAAATTGTAAAAACTTTCAATCACAAACTACAGACAAAATTTGCCTTTATTATGCAAAAAGTCCTCAGTAATTTTGTAAGAAAGCATAGTTTCGATGTTTTATCATGTCAATTGGCTCCTTAAATCGAGGGATTTGATGCTATTGGATTTTTTAAAATTAAAAACCTTTCAATATTCATTCTAAAAGTATTTGAAAAATCTACATTTATCAATTTTAATGTGCTAAAAAGTCATCAAAATAAAATTTACCTAAAAAAAATCGAATCCTTCAAAAAGAGTCGTAACGAGAATTTCCTAGACCTCACCATTATACTTGAATATTTTATTATTACACGCATAATGGTAATATTTCTGCAACATAATATATTTAAAAGTTTCATTAAAATTTGAATATAAAATTTCTCTTATTTTACTTTACTTTTTAAACATTAATTTCGATAAACTCATATAACCATTACATCATTTTATAAAAACACTAAAGCTTAAATTACATTGTGCTTGTAATGCACAATTTTCTCTTCAAATTGTTAACTGTCAAATCTTCCATTTCTACAAACAGTTCGCCGCTTAATTACACTGATCGTGTAAGTGCACGATTTTTGTGCGTAGACGCGCAAATTTTACTTGTTCGGCGAATTTTTGCATGATTTAATCGTGCTTGCTCGTAGATATATTACATATGACATCATTCCTTTTGCTTATTAGGAACTCATTAATTATGCGTCACTTTCCATATTTACATATATTATATGTGAGATAAATTAAATTTATGATAAATAAACCAAATAAATAAGTGAATGTGAAAACGTCATTCATATTACAAAGTAAATAAAATAAGAACAACAGCGATCAACTAGAGAATTCTATCAATAAAAAATGCACAAACCGTTGAGACGATCAAGAATAATTTGTTTCTAAACATTTAATAGAAAACATGTTGAAATTCGTTTTTGCGTCTCTAAATTGCATGTGAATCACGATTCATTGAAAAGATTACACTATGATTAGACTGATCGTCGAGTGCTCGATATTTGCTTGCGGCGAACCTGCATAATCGCGTACATGCGCAAAATTTGTAATTGCTCGCATATTTATTATATTGTCAGATGCACAAAAATGAAGAAATTTCACATTATAGAACGTGTATTAGACGCACGATGTAATCTAAGCTTAATTATCAAATACGGATATTTGCTGTAGTTTTTATTTAAAAAAAAAATGATAAAATATTCTAAACTTTCGAGGAGATTTTTATGGAAACATTTTTTTTATTAAAATAAAAAAAATTGACCTTGTTTAAATATCTGAGTAAAAAATGCTTTTGCAAAGACAGAGGTCCTAATTATTTTTGCAACGTTTGAGAAAAAACTTATTTTTGTATGTTTTTCTATAACAAAATATTTCTATTTATATATATTTAAATATCTAATTATAAATTTTCAACGTAAATAAGGTGATTTCTTTTTTATTAATGTTTTAATGAAATCTTTTTAAAAAAAATTATTCAAATTAGCAAATAAGATATAATTGATTATTTAGATTAAATTTGACTCACGTTCTACTTTTGTACAAATTTCGTTTTTACGTTTAAAAAAAATAAACAATTTTGAAAGATAAAACCGTAACTTGCCAAAAAAAAATCTGCTTGAGAACCAGATCTCATCATTGCTAATTTTCTCATTAGTAAATACGATAAGCTGTTAACAACTAATAGGATCTCGTTAATGTCAACTTAATGAAGCTACCTACCACCATCGTGGGATATTTTTCTTCTTCTTTTAATGCAAAGGTAGTTTTTTTTAATCTTAATAAAATCATAAAATTAAGTATATTAATCGTGACTAATTTGCCGAGTAATAATATCTTAACATTTATGAGCCGGAAATATCATCAGACCAGATCAATGTCTGATTTGGGTTATGTTTTTATATTATTAAATATCGAATTAAAATTTTCTAATATATTTTTCGAAATGTTTAAACGATGTGAAATAATTTTTTTTTTTTGCAAATAAAAAACTAATTAACTCAACGTTAAATTATTTGGAAAAAGAAAGTTTTTTTTCCAGCAGCAATAAAAAAAAAAGAACATAATCTATTGCCAAAGTAATTAATTAAATAATTTCACATCGGAAAGTATGTAATAAGAAATTATGTTGCGAAGGTAAATAAGCATTTCCGCAATATCCGCAAGATCACATTTTTAGTGCTTGCTCGTTGCAAATTATTATGTGGGACCGTCGTCAGCCAGAGATACTCGAATTTCGTTCGGAGCACAATAAGTCCGCCCTAATTACAGTTTACAAAATTCAACCCCAAGCATCCAAAATCAAGATATCTCCGTAACAATAAATTTTATTAAAAGCCGGGAATAATGGGTTTTTCTCCTCTTAAAATATAGAGGGTTGGAAAGGTCCCCTTTTTATTTCTTTATTACGGTTGTGGCTTTTTTTTCCATAACGTAGTATATTAGCAAGAGGGAATTTTCTTTTTATTAACTGTTAACATAATGATTAATAGTTTTTTTCTCTCCTATTTTTCTCTTTTGGCAAAAAGCTGATTAAATTTTATAATAATTTGGAAGAAATTTTTTGTAAATTTCCAAATTGGTATATTTATGTGTAATCAATTTAGTTTCTGGTTATTTATTTAATAAAGAATTGTTTTTCTTTAAAAAAAAAAAAAGATTAGGGAGTAAAATGAAATTATTTGCCGATTAAAACCTGACAACAGCAGCATGAAATTCTTTCAATAAACTGGATTGTTTTTATGTGTAATTGAAGTGATACAATTTATCTAAAATAATTTGTCGAAGCTTTTATTATTTTCCAATAATATAAATATTATCTTTTAAAGCTTCAATATATGACCTTTTGTATTCATCAAAAACGTTACAAATGTTAATAAACAATTAGTTTAATTGTTTTTTTTTGTCTGATATATTATTTTATATGTGATTATTCATTTTGTAGTTTGAAAAATAAAGTCAAGTTTTCTGTTAATAAATAAAAATATGTATTATTTTAGAAAAAATAAATTAAGTTTAAGTCTTGCCATTTTATTTTCAATTCAGAAAAATATGTTAAAATTATAAATCATACCACAAAAGTAGTTACTCTGCCGTAGTTGTGTTTTCTGCCCTA
This sequence comes from Atherix ibis, assembly GCA_958298945.1. NCBI lineage: Eukaryota > Metazoa > Arthropoda > Insecta > Diptera > Athericidae > Atherix > Atherix ibis. The sequence goes on along the minus strand of OY282607.1, from coordinate 94,609,901 downwards.
AGAGGAGATTATGGGGACTTATTTCTTGTTTGGTGGATATGTTAGTAAGCTACATATAAGGTTCTAAAAATTCATATGTAATTATGTGGAAGCCACTGTACCTATAAAAAGTGGCTATCTATTGTGCATTTTTGTTCGAAGGTGTTCGTTGGACCATAAGAAGAAGGAAGCATCGGTTCCGTTAATTTTGGGCACTGTACACATATGATAACAGAAAAATTTTGGTCTTACCATGAAGATATATTATCTGGACCATATGTGATTTTAGCAAGACGATGCTCTTAAGCTACATAACATGACAAATCTTAGCTTTATTACGTGAAAAGCTACCGGGACGTTTTATTACGAGATTTGGTGATGTCAATTAACCGCCAAGATCGCGAGATTTGACGCGGTTGGAATTTTTTTTATGGGTCTACGCAAATTATCTCATGCTATTTTATTATTTTATATAATTTAAGTTTAATGCAGATAATTTTCAAACTTTATAGCATTTAAAAACCAATATTCATTAATTAATGGCAGAATTACAGCCCGAAATGTGCGCAAAAGGTATAAAAAATTACAACAAAATAATCGTGTCCTGCAAGAAGTTTTTTGTGGTTTTTTTTGAATAAATACTATAACATATTTTATGCTTAATAGCAAGAACTAAGAAATATACTTAAATAAAAATTCAATAAAAATTTGTATTTAAAATGTACTTTTTGAAGCACAAATTGGATAGGTCCGGAAGACATATTATAAAAAAAATATAATAAATTAAAAAAAAAATTACCCTTCTATAAAAATATATTCATTGGATCCTATTATGATTTAGTAATTCAAAAATTCCTCATACCTTTAGTTCACAACAGCAAATCACAAAACTATACAATTCATTTGTCATTTTTTGTGGAATTTACCTTTTCAATATTTGTTGATGTTCATCCACATGAACAAGGTATAAAAATTCTAAGTTTCTTTTGAGTATAAATTAACGTTTACTACCTATATGAATAGATTATTATACCATAGGTTTAAATACGTGTGAAGAAATTTTGCAATCTTGTAAGGAGCGTAAATTTTAAAGTGAAAAATGTGTTAATCGCCCACACGAATTCTGGTTTAACGAAAACGACTCCAATCGATTTGCTTCAGAGAATCTCTGTAGCCCTTGTGCAATTTACACCTTGTTCCTTTTCAGTCAAGTTTATTATAAAAAAAAATAATATTCTTTTAACCTTTCTGCACTTGGTAATTTTTAAAATTATTTACTTTTCAATTGAAATAATAATAAAATGAATTATTGATTAGTATTTATTATTGTAATTCGTAAGGGAATGTTTGTAAAAACTAAATTTATTTTTTATTAATTAAGAAAAACTAATAATTTCTTTAAATTTATTTAGTTATAATAATTTTATTAAAATTATTTTCTCAAATGAAAAATGGAACTATTTACTCAAAAATCGATGAACTTTATTAAAAAAAATGTTTTTAAACTAATAAGGGATTATCCAATTTGCGCTTTAGAAAGTAAAAATATATAAAATATACTTTGAATTATAATTTTATAATTTTGTTAATTTTATTATATTGATTTAATTTTGCAGTTATATAAAAAAAATTCAAATAGTTATCATAATATTATCAGAATATTTAGTGTTGTAATTCAGTCATTACTTAATGTATATTTGTTTTTACGTGGTATAAATTTAAAAAATTATCAGCATAAATGCAATATATTTTTTATAGTTTAAGAGGTAAAAATCTAATCGAGTCAAATCGTATATAATCTTGGAGGAAAATTCACATTAGCAAATATCAAAATTAAGCGTCCTGGAATATTGGAAATTTTTCGACAAAATTTGCCATATTATGTGATTTCTGATAATTTTTTATTAGAACCACAAATAGTTCAGATTATAATCTTCAAGCTCCTTTCGAAAAAAAAGTCGGTTTTCATATTATCATAGCGCTCAGAACTGACAATAACTCTCTCTCCTTTTTTATTTTCCAAGAAATACAGGCCAGTATATACGAAAGTATCGTGAATTTTATGTTTTTTCAAAAATTATTTATTTATTCATGAATATCTATTAAAGTAATCACCTTCAAAGTAATCCCCACCAGATATTATTCATTAATGCCAACATTTTTTCCAATCCTAGAAGCACTTAAAAAAATCATTTTTTGTGATCTTGTTCAGCAAGAAACAACAATTCTTGTTCTTCCTTGCGCATAACTTGCAGGTAATATTCCTTATTGAATGTTCTACCCTGTGGCAAGAACTCATGATGCAGCACGCCCCTGCAATCGAAGAAAACTGTAAGGAAAACCTTCAAATTCTACCGAACTTGGCGCGCTTTTATCGGTCTGGCTCGTGCGGCAGCTTCCATTGGGATGATTGAGATTTGGTTTCCACGTCATAACCATAAACCAGTTATGGTCCTCTGGCAAAAATTTGGGTCATCGTGGACAGAGTCCAACACCTCCTTAGCAATGTTAATGCGATGCTGTTTTTGGTCGAAATTGAGCAATTTTGGTACGAATTTTGCGGCTCGTTTCACGACCAAATCATTGGTAAAAATCGAATGGCACGAGTCTATGGATATATTTAAGTCCTCAGCAACTTCTCTAACGGTAACTCGATGATTGGCCAATACTATTTCCTTCACTTCATCAACGTTTTCGTCTGTTGTTGACGTGCTCGGGCGTCCGGCACGCTTTTCGTCGTTCACATCTTCTCCTTCAGCTCCTCCTTCGATGCCATTTTTATCTCCCCAATCGTAGCGTAGCATCGTCCTTTCATGGGGCTCTTCAGTTTCGGGAACAAGAAAAAGTCACACGGGACCAGATCTGGGGAATACGGTGGCTGCGGCATTATTAGTGTGTTGTTTTTGGCCAAAAATGGCAAAAGCCAATTTTTGTTCTTCCACAAATCCGGGCGTTTCTGGCGGATTGCTTCACGCAACTTGCACATCACTTGCAGGTAATATTCCTTATTGACCGTTCTACCCTGTGGCAAGAACTCATAATTCACATTCGACCGAACTTGGCTGTTTTTTCGGTCTTGACTCGTGCGGCAGCTTCCATTGGAATGATTGAGCTTTGGTTTCCACGTAATAACCATAAACATATGATTCGTTACCAGTTATGACCCTCTGGAGCAAATTTGGGTCATCGCGGACAGAGTCCAACAGCTCCCTAGCAATGTTAATACGATGCTGTTTTTGGTCGAAATTGAGCAAAAATCGAAGACGAGCCAAAACACGTGTAAGCAGAGCAACTGTCAAAAATTAACTGAACATTCAAAATGGCCGAACTTGTCGGCATAAGTGAGAGACATGAGTCGAAAATCGAATATACGTAACCCGCGAAAATTCAAAATTCACGATACTTTTTGAACAGACCTTGTATACTTGAAAGTCACTTTTTGTTAATACAACGGCCACTCTGCAGTTATTTTTGGATTTTCAAAACTTAATTTATAGTAAATTCGCTTATTGACAATCGAGAAATGAGCATCAACACTAGAAAAAGTTTTCGTTAAAAAGATCAACATCTAAAGCCTGTTGTTGTTCCAACAAAAAAGTTTTTACAATTTCATCCAATTATTTGGTAGCTCAAAGATATTCTACTATAAAAAATTGTAAATCTATGAAACAAAATAAATTTTATAATAATAAATAAAAATACTTAAAAATGGCTTTTATATTTCAAACCATCAAATGGATAATCCTTTAGTAATTAGCACGCGTACGTATACCATAAAAATATTTGTCTAGAATAAAAGTAACATAAAATTTCTATTAAGTTTTATTCTTTTTTTAATTTCAATTTTACCTTAATATTGATTGACTTCGAATAAAATCGAATATTTATAGATTTTCTATTATATTCGGATGTAAATTTATTAAATTTTCTATTGGATGTGTGATGATAGAAAGTGGAAAATTGAAAATCGATATTACGATCCATTTGGTATTGAAAGTATCTACACACAATATAAATAAAATGATAGAGAAAAGATCAGATTTGTTTATAAAAAAAGGTAAACAAATATGTACTCTTATATGAAATGAGAGACATCAAATTAAGGTGAAGAAGAAAAAATTAAATCAAATTAGTAAAAGATATGAATAACCTTTTGATAACTATATTTAGTATCTTTTGAAATTTTCTTAACAATAAAGAAAAGAAAGAAGTTTTGTCTATTATATCTTTTGGTTATCTATTTTTATGAGATTTTCATTCTTTTCCATTTGAAAATGATCTTATATGAATGGAAAAATTATTGAAAATCAATGCAAAAATCCAACAATCAGCGTATTATTCTTGAACATTCATCCGATCATATTTCATAGTATAATTTTCAATTTGCATAGATGGGATAAGCATAATAAACACCCAATTCGATTTGTTGAATTGATTTTCTCAGACAATCCTGACGACAATCATTGACAAAATATCTTATGGCTTAGATATATAAAAAAAATAAAAAATACCATTGAAAAAAAATCTGTATAAATGTTTGATAACAAACAGTAATAATAAAAGTTTCCAATTCCAGTTTACTAATAGAATCGTCATAGATGAATACGTTTTATGCGTTTCGATTTGATGTTATTGATGCTATTTACTATTTGTGTTGTTAATAAATATAAAAATAAAGAACATTTAATACAAATATGGAAATTCAAATAATTCGTTTTCTGCTCCAATCCCCTCCGTGTGCTCGTATCCCTTTCTAATTTGATATTTATTTACCTTATTTCTAAGCCAACTTGTCATTGGAAAAATATCTCAAATGGTAATCATCATGAATAAATTGTCCATTTCTCTTTGTTAGTAGAGAATCAAATTTACGATTACACGAATTATTGATAATTCGAAGAGATAAATTTATTTGGAACAAAATTCAGGTGAACAATATCAAATTGTATATTAAAGATATTCGGAATTTGGTATTTTTTTTTTTTCGTTTTGACCAATTCAAATAACACCCACAGAGTTATACTTTTCGAACATTTCATATTTTTATTAATAATATTATTTACATCTTTATTTTGATAGAAAAATGATTTTATTTTTATAAAAATACAAAAATTTTGTCAATTTTATATATTTTTCCAAATTTTTTGATTTATTTGAATTTTTTTTTGTCTTTTAAAACTATTCCAAAACTTATAACAAATTTGCCAATTTTGCAAAAACTGGACTTATATAAGTTAAAATTTGAAGAGAAAAATATTTATTGTAGTTAATTTAATTGATTTTAATATTTTTAACGTATTAATTTTGACCGATTAAGTCGTCTTTATTGCATATGAGGTTTGTTCAAAAAGTATCACGTATTTTGAATTTCCGCGGGTTACGTATACGAGTATTCGATTTTCAAAATTTTGTGGCGTTATGTTGGTAGTCATGCCTCTCACTTTTGCCGACAAGTTCGGCCATTTTGAATGTTCAGTTAATTTTTGACAGCTGCTTTGCTTGCACGTGTTTTGGCTCGTCTTCGATTTTTGCCCATTTCAAAAAATGGATCAAAGAATCTGTATCAAATTTTGTATGAAAAACAAAATTAATTGCGCGGACATATTCCGAATGTTGACTGTGGCATATGGTGAAGCTACCTTGGAACGAAGGAACGTGTATCGGCGGTACAAAATGTTCTCAGAGGGCCGAGAAGGTGTGAACAACGAAAAGGTCGCATGTGAAGGTTTTTCTTACAGTTTTCTGCTATTGCAGGGGTATCGTGCATCATTTGTTCTTACCACAGGGTAGAACTGTCAATAAGAAATATTACCTGCAAGTTATGCACAAGTTGCGCGAAGCAATCCAGATTTGTGGAAGAACAAAAATTGGCTTTTGCACCATGATAACGCCCCTGCTCACGCATCGTTGCTTGTTCGCGAATTTTGGGCCAAAAACATCACACTAATAATGCCGCAGCCACCATATTCCCCAGATCTGATCCCTTGTGACTTTTTGTTGTTCCCGAAACAGATTCTTTGATCCATTTTTTGGAATGGGCAAAAATCAAAAACGAGCCAAAACACGTGCAAGCAAAGCAGCTGTCAAAAATTAACTAAATATTCAAAATGGCCGAACTTGTCGGCATAAGTGAGATACATGGGTACCAACATAACGCTACAAAAAAAAATCGAAAATCAAGTATACGTAACCCGCGGAAATTCAAAATTCGCCATACTTTTTGAACAGACCTCGTAAGTTAAAATTTGAAGAGAAAAATATTTATTGTAGTTAATTTAATTGATTTTAATATTTTTAACATATAAATTTTGATCAATTCTAATAGATTTAATGGCGAGTTTTCATCTTTTTTGCATATCAAACAAAAAGGCTTAGTAAAAATAAACAAATTATTTATTGAAGAGTTTCGGTATGTTAAGACTTAATATATTAATAAAGCACGAGATCAGTAACGCTTAAGTATTTGATTGGTGTTTCTAGGACAGGAAGTGGAGCATAGTTCTTGAACAAGAGTATTAGTATGATTGGAGATAGGGAAATGGAATTTTTTATAACTTAACAAAGCGAACATAAAAGAGGGTCAATTTTACGGAGTATTTCTGATTGAAGAGATTGAATTCCACAGGAATTGGAAGGTTTAGTAGAGCCTCAGAGTTCTAGTCCGTAAGTCCAGATAGGTTTTAGTAGGACATTGTATAAAAGTACTTTGCTATTTATTGTAAGTGTAGAACGCTTGTCTAAAAGTTGATATAGTTGTTCTTTATATGAGTTGTGGTATTTTGTTGCCATTAAGTTATATGGGAAAACCTAGTTCACGGCGGATAGTAAAAGTCACGTGGGTAGATTTACGTTCATTGACGTTTGTTCTACACTAGGTGAACCAGTTTTAGAGGGTTTCGGAAGCATGTTGGAGATTTTTGATAGATGCAAGACAAACCGTATCGTTGGCGTGTATATCAAAGAAAGCATTGGGCCAGATTGGGATATCGGATGTGTAAATGTTGTAGAGAATTGGTTCAACTAAACTACCCTGTGAAACACCAGCCAATATTGGAGAGATATTGGAGAGTTCATTGGATTCATATACTTGTAAGTATCGATTGGAAAGGAGTCATTTTAGGATTAGAAAATAGGTAGAATGAAGAATCCTCTTGAGTTTCCATAGTAAGCCGGGGAGCCAAACTCTATCGGAAGATTGACTTATATAAAAAAAAACACACGGGACAGTACTCTTTCCTTTCGAAAGATAATATGTTATAATGAAATTGACAACTCGATGACACTGCTAGGTAATGGACTGTTCGGAGCAGAAACCGAATTGATTATTAGGAATTAAATTTGAGAATTTGAGTAGGGGATGTAAGCGGCGGAAGACTAGTTTTTCAAAGATTTATAAAAGGATTGGAAAGAGAATTATTCGTTTGTAGGAAGTAGGGAAGTTTGGAAATATGTTGTATGAAGGATGGATTTATTTAGCATAGCAAGGAAGACTATTGCTCTTCTAGGAAGTTGTTGGAGTATATTATAGATGATAAGATCATAGTCAAGAGCTTTGTTTTTGTGAAGGAGTTTGATTAAATTGGTAACTTCTGAAGGAGTCATTGCCTTTGGTAATAGAATGAATAGTTCTATCTCGATTTTAGTACAATAAGTCCTGTTTTGTATGTCCTCATGTAAAATAAATGTTTGTGCAAGGTATTCAGCAAAAGCGTCTGCTTTCTATTCATCCATTTTGGTCCACGTTCCGTCAGTTTTTCGTAAAGGGTGCGTTATACTAATTTATATACTAAATAATATCTAATAAATTCTGAAAGCGGTTATATATGTCCCTAAATTTTTACAGATATCTTTTCTCTTTAAAAGAATTCTTAAAAAGATTCTCCTCTCGATCGCGGAGGTAAGAGTTTGCAATGGTTTTTCCTAAGAACTCAAGTTTTCGAAGAATACATGTGGACTCTTACAGCAGCAGGTCAATGTTAAGTTCAAAATTTTTACGCGAAATAATGTCAAGGTGCCAGTCGTCGGGCATTAGTTTGCTGTCCCATACTATACTTGGCCCATTAATTGATGTACTGATTGGTGCTGTGTGTTGTCTCCATACTTAACCAGTTCGCTGGAGATTCCGTCAACACCGAAAGAGGACACCCCAGATCAGAATATGGGCGAAACTTAATGAAACTGATTTTTGTACAACAATTTTATTGTGGTAGTGCCGGAACACTTCAATGAAAATCATCTTCATCTCCGCAGTTACACTAGTTTTCAAAAGTTTTTAACCTTGGGGAATAAAAAAGGCACGTGGACACTATTAAGGTGTGGAGGCACAAGAATCTCCCCTTTCGACTATAACACGTGATAGATATGATCGTTTGGGAAAATGTGTTGTAATAGTGAAGCACCCAAGTGGTTCCTTGGAAAAATAAATTTGTAATCGATGGTCTGACTTCGCAAAAGTACTCACTCATTCCACATTTGTCAACATTTTACGAAGTTGAACGAGATTTAGTTTTCGACTTCTTCTTGACCCTGCAAAAATGCCTTATGCCATCGAAAAACTACCGTATTCGAAATATTTTTTTTCTTCATAAAACACATTAAATTATCGAAAGAAAAAAGAAAAAAAATTTATAATATTCAAAATTTAACTTATGATAATTATTATTGAATATTTTGTTTAAGTGGTGATATTTTCGATATGAAAAATTGGAAATTTTATTAGATAAATGTAATTGGTTTATCTTGTTTTTAAATCTGCATCATCAATCGATACAAAATATTTAAATGCTGTTAGATGAAAGTATTATTGTTGATTGTGAATTTTTAAGTTAAAAATCTCTAAAAAAAAATCGAAAAGACATTAACGTCTATTAATGATATTATCTAATTTATAGCTAATGTCCGCAGACATTATTTCGGTTCAGGTAGGAGTATAGACGAGTATAAACCATATTCATTTGAGCGCATTGAATTCGCTTATCGTTTATTTTTAGAACTCATCCAAGTTAAATCATCAACGAAATAAATTTCTGCTATTCACATAACTGTTTAAAAAAATAATCTTTTCCCCATTCGGATAGCTCCATTCTGTGACTCTAGAAATATTTCGGAAAACAGCAAAAACAAAAACACAAACCATCTTTACAGTAAATCTTGACCACACAAAACTATAAAATACTAAAAAATTGCCAAATTATCAAGTTGGAAAGAAAGAATCAAAAACGTTTTATGCGATTTTAATAGTTGTTTATTTTTTTGTTGTTTTTTTTTTTTTGTTGTCGTCCATTTCTATTCACAAAGTCAAAAGTTAAAACTATCTAATTTGCATATTTTTATAAATAAAAGACGATAACAAAATTTTCATTCATGATTAGATATAATTTTTCGGCAATAAAATATTCATTTGAAAGAGATGTGACGACACAAATAACTCGGATTCGTAGATAATGGCGCCTCAACATGAATACGTTATCATTATAAGTATTACGAGTATAAGACAGTATCTTAAAACGGTGAGGAATATTATTAAAAATATTTCGAAATCAATCACAACATTCAATAATAGTAAATGGATTTATTTATACAAAAATTAATGCCACTTTCAGATACCAATTTGAATTTCATTGTTAAAGTGAATTTTTTTGCAATTTTCTTAAATAATAGTTTATTAAAAAATCTCAATTAATTTTTGTATAATTTTTATTATTGATAAAACTGATTTGCAATATGAATACTTTCTAAATTTTTCGTTAAGATCTTAAGATAATATGTTAATTATTAAAATACGAAATAACGATTTTTCATTCGCGTAAATTATATTTATCTAAATTTTTCTATTGTGTTTCATAATAAAATTATGGAGTTTTGGCATATTTTGATTATATGAAAAAATATAAATTTTTTCAATAAAAAAAAAAGGAGAAATTTCAATTTAATTTGAATTTTGTTTTTTTAATAAATCAATCTGTGTAAGGGTGAGCAATAATATATAGAACGCTCCTTAAATCTGGTAGAATTAGTTTTTAATTTTTTGAAAATTTTAATAGTAAAGGATGGTTAGGAAATATGAGCTCTATGCCGGAATGATATTAATTCCGATATCACGATCAGCAATATCATCCATCATATTTTGTATAGAACAATTTTATACATTAAAAAAAAAATTCAACAGTTGCTGATTACGTAGTGGTGCTAAGTTTGTCCTAAGCTCAAATCCAGCTAGTGGCATACTAGGTGGGGTAGACAAGTAATGAAACTAGCAATATTAGGAATGATCTGGCAGGACTGCGGATGAAGAAGATGAAAAATATTTAGAAGATGAAGAAGATGAAGAAAATGAAGAAGATGAAGAAGATGAAGAAGATGAAGAAGATGAAGAAGATGAAGAAGATGAAGAAGATAAAAAAGATTAAGAAGCTGAAGAAAATGAAGAAGGTGAAGAAGATAAAAAAGATTAAGAAGCTGAAGAAAATGAAAAAGAAGATGAAGCAGATAAAGAAGTTGAAGAAGACGAAGAAGATGAAGAAGATAAAGAAGATAAAAAAGATAAAGATGATAAAGGAAGACGAAGAATATGAAGAAAATTAAGAAGACGTTGAAGATAAAGAAAAAAAATAATAAAAAGAAGAAGAAGAAGATGAAGCAAATGAAGAAAATAAAGAAGATGAAGAAGATAAAGAAGATAAAAAAGATAAAGAAGATAAAAAAGATAAAGAAGATAAGGGAAGACGAAGAATATGACGAAAATTAAGAAGACGTAGAAGTTAAAGAAAAAAAAAGAAGAAAAAGAAGAAGAAGAAGAAGATGAAGCAAATGAAGAAAATAAAGAAGATGAAGAAGATAAAGAAGATAAAGAAGATAAAGAAGATAAGGGAAGACGAAGAATATGAAGAAAATTAAGAAGACGTAGAAGATGAAGAAAAAAAAAGATTAAAAAGAAGAAGAAGAAGAATAAGATGAAGCAGATGAAGAAAATAAAGAAGATGAAAAAGATAAAGAAGATAAAAATGATAAAGAAGATAAGGGAAGACGAAGAATATGAAGAAAATTAAGAAGACGTAGAAGATGAAGAAAAAAAGATGAAAAAGAAGAAGAAGAAGAAGAAGATGAAGCGGATGAAGAAAATAAAGAAGATGAAAAAGATAAAGAAGATAAAAAAGATAAATAAGATAAGGGAAGACGAAGAATATGAAGAAAATTAAGAAGACGTAGAAGGTATAGAGAAAAAAGAAGAAAAAGAAGAAGAAGAAGAAGTCGAAGAAGACGAAGAAGATTAAGAAGTAAAAGAAGAAGAATAAGAAGAGAAAGATTGACTGGGCGTATTTCAATCCCTATAGTCATAAGCGACCCGTGTTATTATAACTAACAATAGGTATGCCATGCTAAATATCATTACACTAATAGATTTTACTCTCCCCCATAAACCATATCCTCCCATGTATCTTAATGATAGTGAAATAGCACAAGATGCCTTGAACTGTACAGATGATACTGCCTTGAACTGTACAGATGATACTGTCAACTATTTAGAGTTATAGATACACATTCTAAGCTCATAATAGATAGCAAAGTACTTTTATACAATGCACTACTGAAACCAATATGAAGTTACAGACTAGAATTCTTGTTATCTACTAACCTTTTCAGCTCAAGTTGACTCGAATCATTTCGACATTGCAGACACATTGATGCCCCACCAAAAGAACACCTCCTGTAACACGACTATTTCCATCAAAAAGTTTTTGTCTGTAAAATGGATTCTTACGTTTTCCCATTCTGCAAACCAGCCACCCTCCCCCCACCCCATTTAACAAGATCTAAGTCCGTGTGAAAAAAATCACATGAGCGTATATTATCTTTATAAGAAGGCGATTTCAGTTGAAGCTTTCCATCGCTTCAACGAAGAGTGAAGATAACACCTCCATTATCCTTATTTGAATCATAAAAATAGAATGAAATTTTTCCAAAATTAATTGAAAGAATTTCATCTTTAGTACGATAAAGTTTTTACTAAAAAGAGTTTTATTTTTATTCGCCCTTCGATTGGGTAAGATTCGTATCTCATATGTGCCAAATCCTATTTATTAGTGAATGTTTATTAGCCTTTTGCCTTCAGTCTATAAATTAAAGTTAATTAGATAACTTTTTACTGTAACAAAAAATTGTGATTAAAAAAAATGTATTTAAAAAAAATTTGAAATTTCCAATCAATTAAAAATTTTCTACACAGTTCATTGTAATTAATTTTGATTATGTTTAATTTGTGGTTAATAAAAAAATACAACATTTTTTCATAATGATTTATAGAAATTTGTTTCGTAAAAACATAAATAAAAAAAGAAACATACCGAATTTTTATGAAAAACCAAAATAATGAAAACCTTTAGTTAAATCGAAATAAGTTTTTTTTTGGTGTTAAAGTAAATCAACTCCTTTTTGTCAATAAAATAAAAAGTTACAAAATTGACAAAAAGGAAACAAAATACAATTGATCACATGATTTTGGTCAAAGGTGGGCAAAATATCGACAACAAATATAAATCGTCAACAAAACGAACATGAGGTCGTCTGTTTTCAAGGGAATATACTCTAAAGCGGCACTTGGATCACTATTAAATTACATGAGCTTTGAAAATCCGAAGACTTTAACAAATATGATCATAAAAAAGTGGACACACGAGCAAATCGGCTTTGGAAAAAAAAGCCACCGCGAAGTGATCGCATACAAACACTTTCGACGGATTCAGAGCAGATCAACCTTTAAAAAGTGGCCGTCCACAGTTCCATTTTTCATTATATGGTATATAAACAGAGCACAGCAGTTCATCTTTGAATTAATCCCTTTACGATCATTGCGAATGATACCTGGCTAGGTGATTCCTGATCACTGAACCAACTAACTTCAAGCTTCTATGTTGTCTTGGGCAACACACCACAACCCCCATCCCACTACCTCTTCCTGATCCAGAACGTGATATTGTCTTATGGTGTTCGGTCTCTCCGCTCAGTCACAACTATTTGTGTTGTTTGCCCTGACAATGCAATTTGATATTCGAATCTGATATGAAATCAAAGTTCGTGCACACCAATTATTTATCCAATAAGTAAACATCAAACAAGTACGAGATCTGACATTCAATATAATCAAACAAACAAAAAAACCAAGGAGAAAAGCAAAAACAGATACCTCAACAACAATAACGACAATAACTAAGACACTATACACTATGTAAAAAAGAAAAAAGGTTTCTTCATTTCCACAGGGAAGATGTCAGAAAAATAATAATAATAATAATAAAAAAAAAAAACGAACCACAAAAACTTTCGCTCTTTATAACCGGGTCGGGTCGCCTTTTTAAATTATATTGTAGATACTAGTCTTTTTTTTGTCTCCTCTATCCACTGAAGCGGTGTTTATAGTATCTGAATCCCTCCCCAGGTTTCATACCCTGATTCCGTACAGAGACATTCGCCATAATCCCTTTGATTAGTGTTCCACTATTCCAGCAACCTGCCTAGTTTATTATGTCGCCGTCACTCATCCAATTGTTGTATTGTGCCTCGTAACTACGAGTATGAACGCTTTAATTTGACCAACAATCAACAACCGACCAATAAGATGTCGGATTGATCTAGGAACCTACCGTTTCTCTTATACTTTTCGATTTCTTCAATTAAATGCCACTTAAACGTCCATTTTAAGATCGCTAGTTAACCTGAACAATTGTTTAAGTGTTAATCAAGAAACTGGCGTAACTAACTAACTGGATTAGGAAATAGCCACCTCCTAGGTAACGTTTATTATGTCCAAGACTCGATTTACCTTTCTTTCTATAGAGGCACTTTTTATTTTCGGAATTATTTAATATCTTTTGTTCGAGTTCTTTTTGGTGTTTTGTTTTGTTTTTCTTACAATGTAGCGGAGATTTTTGGTTTTCTTAAATCTTTTTCAATAATTAATTAATAATAAAATGTTCTTAATTTTTCTGCTTAACATGCTGCATACCCGCTTCCATATCGAATTGCAAAATTAATTTAAACTAAAAATACCACCTTCATCTATGTTATGTATAGATACTATAGATACGAGTATAAAAACTGGACCCAAAACACTTATGTACTTTTATGAAAGTAAGCAAGCAGTTGCCATTTCGTCTTCAAGAAGACATTATTCCCTGCTGAGAGTGGAACACTTTAATACTTCCACCATTTTATTTATCGATTATATTTTCGTGCTTCTACATAAATATACAAAAATTATTTCTCCATTTACACTTTAATAATTTCATAATCAATTTCTCAATAATTTAATAAGATATAAAAATATTTATATTTCGAAATTTTTATTATATTATCCTCTCGTTAAATGAGGTCGTATTATAGAATTTAGTTGATTTTTAACGGAAAGACTTTTAACATTAAAAATTTCATCTTTGTTTCTTAATTATTGTATAATTATTAAAAATAAATAATAACAGAGAATGATATTTATTATAATATTTAAGAGATATTTTTTTTTAAAGAAAGGCCAATTATGCATTTTATGGCTGAAATTTTATGCTTTTATTAAGTCATCAAATATTATGACTTGATCGGTAATTGCACTTTTTAGCAAAAAATCTCTTATAATCTGATCTTTAGAGGATAATTTATTAAATTCACAATTTTATTATTTTTCCGACTTTATTATTATTATTATTATTATTTTAAATTGTTTGAAATCTGTTTAAATAAAATAAAATTCTAAATAAAAACTTCAGAAAAAAAAATCGTGCGAATATTAAATTTGTCATTTTTGATGATCCAAAAGCCTACTTGATATTTTAATTAATTACAATGTGGCGATTTTATTATTTATAAAAAGTCATTTGATTAATATTAGAATATATTCAATATTAGAAAAGTGGTGGTGTGGCCCTGGGCAGCTAGAAATCAGCGAAGGAGTTGTTTCCACTCTTCGTAGTAGTTCTGGAAGGGTTCAACTGAAGTCGATTCCAGCTCCACGGTCATACCGCGAAACGTCATACCGCGAAACCATCCCCATACGCTTCAAATGTCTTAATACGGTTGTTTGGTTGACTCCGATCGTCGACGCGATCTCCCTGGTAGTTAGACGTGGTTTGGTGTCAATTATGACTTTTAACTTGTCGTCATCAGACTTCAATGGCCGCCCGGTATGTGGTTTATCAATTAGTGAAAAATCCCCGGATCGGAATTTTATAAACCATCTTCGTACGAGAGTCATTCAACAAGTACTTAGCCTCACCGCCCGATGGAACTGCTGTCACAAAAGAAATTTACCATCCTGTAGTACATTCTTTTAGTAGCCTACTGTCAAAGTTTCAGTCGATTCCCTTCATTAGTTTTGTTTTGAGAGCCTTTGAAAGCGAGCGTGTCGGTCGGTTGCACAAAAATGGAAAAAGAACAATATCGTTGGGTGATTAGATTCTTGTTTTTGGAAGGGAAAACGCGCAGCGAAATCAAAGATCGCTTATATGCTGTGTATAGTGACTCTTCTCCTTCGATGGCGACCGTCAAGAATTGGTTCAACGAGTTTGTTCGTGGCCGCACGTCGGTTTTTGATGAGCCACGCCCAGGTGCCCCGAAAACGGCTGCTACGGAGGAAAACGGTAAAAAAGTCCACGATCTCGTGTTGGTAGATCGTCGATTAAAGGTTCACGAGATAGCTGAGACTGTGGGCATCGCAGTAGGAATGGTGCGTCATATTCTACACGAAGAACTGGGCATGAGAAAGCTGTCGGCGCGATGGGTGCCGCGTTTGCTCACACCGGAAAACAAGCGCAACCGTGAGACCACATCGGCGACGTGTTTGGCGCTGTTTCAGCGCAATCCAGCGGAGTTCTTGCGTCGTTTCGTGACCGTCGACGAAACATGGATTCACTGGTACACACCAGAGACCAAGGAACAGTCGAAACAGTGGACTTCACCCGGCGAACGTGCTCCGAAGAAGGCGAAGACTGTTCGATCGGCCGGAAAGGTAATGGCCACCGTTTTCTGGGATTCACAAGGTGTGATCCACATCGATTACCTCGAGAAGGGTAGAACAATCACGGGGCGCTACTATGCTGACTTATTGGGCCGATTTGACGTCGAATTGAAGAAAAAGCGGCCCCGCTTTGCGAAGGAAAAAGTGCTGTTCCACCACGACAACGCGGCGTTTCACACCTCCGTCGTCGCCATGGCCAAATTGGTCGAATTGCGCTACGAATTGCTGCCCCATCCACCGTATTCTCCAGATTTGGCCCCCTGTGACTACTTTTTGTTTCCAAACCTGAAAAAATCACTCGCCGGGAATAGATTTGGGTCGAATGAGGAGGTCATCGTCGCCAAGGAGGCCTATTTTGCTTCCCTCGAGAAAATGTATTTTTTGGACGGGTTAAAAAAGTTAGAGCATCGCTGGGCCAAGTGTATCGAGCTTGAAGGAGATTATGTGGAAAAATAAATTGCCACCTTTCCAAAATTTTCGTTTTTCTTTTGTAGGCTAAGTACGTGTTGAATGACACTCGTACAAGGTCATTTATGGGTAAATGATTCAGTTGTAAGATCTATGCCAGAAGGGGTTTTGGTGAACCTGCGGTATTGAGCTGGTCTAGCAGTGCCAGGAAATTACAAGTTTCCTTATTGTAGCTCTTTGAGCCAGGTACTATTAATAGCAGAACTGACTGGTACCACGGGGATCGAAAGCCCCACGGTAGTTCGTCCGTCGCTTTAAGCTAAGCTGAAGAACCTTTAACTGAAATGTGGATGAATGTGGTTGTCACCTACATCGCAGGTACAGTCTTAGGACTGGCGCTGAGGAATGACAGGATCCCGAGTGCTATCACTGCAGATGATAGAAGAGGTCTAGGTAGCCCTCCCTATCAACAGTTAGGGTAACTAGTTACTGACTGTTAGCAAATGGCCCTACCTGTGAAGTAGGACCAGGTAGTTGCACAAATGTATGCGGAGTAATGAGAAAGCGGTCTACTGGTTGAGATCGCTTACTGCAGGTGGTATTAAGATCATCTTGCCATAGAGGAGACTAATTTTCAAGAGATTTGGAAAAGAAATTTGAGAACGAGGAGGGAACCTGAAGTGGCCCAAGCAGGAACTCAAGGAAGAATGCGTTGGATTGAAGCAAGCAAGAGTATCGACTGAAATGCGTGCAACTACCAGGATCTAGTCAGCTGAACTAGCAAAATTCACTACTTAACAGGTCTGTTTTTGATTGGGCATATCTCAATCCACATGGTCGTAGCCGACTATATTAAATAATATTACAATAGTACTAAGGGGACACGTTTTTAAGTGTATATATTTGGGGAAGCACAGAAAAATCACACGGGCTTAGATTATGTGAATAGGGGATCTGACAAAACACAGGAGTCCATTTCTGCCGTATAACAGGAATCCATACACAGCCATCAAACAGGACGAGTTGTTTTGGTGCAGCATCAAAGTGTCTACAATATCTGATCTGACGCCAAGAACCTCCTTTTCTAAGCCTCTCAAGGATTTATTTAAGAAAATTTTGCTAATCGATGATCTGACCCGCAAAAGAGTCCTCAGCTGCTTCACATTTTCTTCAATTTTCGATTTTATTGAGGTGCGTCTTCATCTCAGCGGGTGAGGGGGAGGGGGTTAATGTCATGTTGGGGCATCAAAGCGACTACAATGTCTGATCTGATGTGAAGAAACCATTTTTTGAACCTTTCTGTTGCCAGTTTTAGTATTCATCTTAAAAAGTAAAATATCAAAGGAGTACAAACATGTTACCCAAGATCAGAAAACGAAACCGATGATAACCTATAAGAATATAAATAACTAACTTAAAATTATATTATTGTAATTTTTGTTTTATTATAAATTATAAAATATTTTATTACAAAATGGCCAATTATTTAAAAAATTGCAATTTTAATTTAATTGAATTTGATTAATTTTTTTAATAGCAAAAATCTTTAATAAAATGACATTACGAGTAGAATGTAAAATATTAATATTAAATTAAATGTTATAAAAAAATTTATAAAATTTCTCCTATAAATAAATAAAATAAGAATAACAGTGACCAACCAGTAAATTCTATCAATATAAAATACAGAAACGATTACACTATGATTAGACTGATCGTCAAATACTTAAATTTCGTGTGCCGCGAATCTGCACAATTCTTATTCACGCGCAAAGTGCGTGCATGCTCACTGTCAGACGCGCAAAAAAGGGGACATTTGACGTTTAGATCGTGTATTACACGTACGGTATAATCTAAACTTAACTATGCATTTTCATTTCTTAATTAACTTCGGCTACTTTTATTTCTAAAACGCTCATCCCAAATATATTCGTTTATGTTTTACCAAAAAATATTTTCTATATTTAGTCTTAATCTTATGTCGATCATAATACCGCTAGTACACTAATTTTTCTAGATCTTGTTTTTTAAATTATCATTTTCCATATAATCTGACAGCATATCTTCCATTTCTCCTTCTAATAAACGATTACATAATATAGAAAATGATGATGATCGGCGCCAATACCTTGCTGTGTCTTCAATTTAAACAACCAATAATGATGCCTTAAATAATATAAATTATTTGTATATGAACATAAATATTTCGATTAATTTTTCTACTTTTAATCAATATCATCCAAATTATGACACGATGTAGTATCTTTTCTATCCTTTAAAGATTTTCAATTATGAAAGAAAATAATTCTGTAGAAATTTTGAAAGCATACAAATCGATTTGGGGACAATTTTAAAAAAAAAAATAGTAATCATTTTATTATTGCTAGTTTTTAAGTTTTCAACACTGATTCTAATCAATAAGGGCTACCTCTGATATCCGGTCTATCCAGTAATCGAGATGATCAACATATACCAAACACAGATCGAATTATATTCGATTAAATTAAATTTTATTACGAATATTATTGGATTGGACAGTGTATGCGGGGATACGGTATCGTTAAGTAAATATTTTGTGGCTATTCTAGTCGATTTTCAGCCCCGCAAATGGGAACGCAGGTAACGAAGACATAAATGTCTCACAAAAATTTTACACTCGCCGAATGGTGATGATGGTCATCATCATCAGCTAAAGAAAGGTTGACCATCAACCGAAGCAATGATCATATTCGATCGTGTGGAGAAATAATGACATTGTTACTTGTGGTAGTGTACGGTATTTGAATATGTGGTTGGGAGGGGGGACGGGGGGGTTTGGGTATACTTCACTCTGATGATTGTAAAGTTGATGGTAATAATATCATCATTATCATCATCGTCGTCGCACCGAATAACGATCATGTTGATGATGACTACGATAATGTTATTATAACAAACAGAATAACCTTAACTGCTCACAATACTCGTTAAAGGCATACAAGGTGCGCGCTTGTCAATGCCATAATGCAGCTGTAGAAGAAATATCAAAAATTATTATAATATCAATAAAATGATAAGACTAAGATCTGGGAATGGAGTTAAAAGATGTGAGAAATGTTAATTGTGGCGACTTTCAGAAATCAAACTGACTGACTGAATTTAATTTTGTCGATTTAAAAAAAAAATACAATAAATACGAGTACACACTGGAAAAAATATGAAAATTGTATGACTATAAATACTTTGATTAGCATAATTAGGACAGTAACGAAGTAATTAAAAAGCCGGTGTCGTTTGTTAATCAAATAAGTTATTTTTCATTAGCAATTTTAAGTGTAAAGGTAGTAATGAGCAGAAACCTGTATAAATTTATACATAAAATACCAGAAATTAATTTGGTTGGGAGGGAGGGGGTACTATTTTGGATTGACACATTTTGCTATGAAATAGGCCTGATAATGTTCAAGTCGAATTCCTATCAATTTGCAAATAATTTTTTATAAATCATATTTGCATAAAAACATATAAAGTGTTATCCAATTTGCGCTACGGAAAGTAAAGTTAAATAAAGAAAGTATACTTTTGGTATAGATATTAATTAAGTTTTTATGTAATTAATATTTTTGCCATTATGTAAAAAATTATAAACATTTTAGTAATAGCTGTTAAATAATTTCTTGCACGACTCAAACCTTTTGGAATAAGTTTTGTTTATACATAATTTTTGCATGCATTATAATTCGGACATTTTTTTAAGGAATTTTTATTTTTAAATGCTCTCAAGTTTAAAAACTGTCTATGTAAATATGAAATTTCAAGTATTATTTAAAAGTAAAAGTCCAATAGCATACAATTGTACTATGTACCAGGTGTATAAGCTTAAATCCGCTATTTTTTAGTAAAAAAACACATGATTTTTTCATAGAAAGCAAGAACAAATTTATTCAAAGTACTTGCCCTTGCTAGCTACACATTTTTTCCATCTTTTGGGTAATTTGTGGATACCATGACAAAAAAATTCCTTCTCTTTCGAGGCAAACCACTCATCAAGCCATTTTCGGACGTCTTCGTAAGAATCGAAGTGCTGCTCAGCGAGCGCGTGGCCCATCGACGAAAACAGGTGGTAGTCGGAAGGGGCCAGGTCTGGTAAATAAGCGGGGTGGGGAAGCACCTCCCACTTGAGTGTCTCAAAGTAGTTCGGGAGCATTTTTAACGTGTGCGATGGTGCGTTGTCGTGGAGGAAAATCAGCTTGTCATGTCTTTCTTGATAATCCGTCCTTTTTTCATGCAGAGCACGATGCAATTTAATCAGTTGTTGGTGGTAGCGGTGGGCATTGACAGTTTCACCAGGTTTCAACATCTCATAGTAGACAATACCCTGCTGATCCCACCAAACGCACAGCATCGTCCGAAGCAATTTGGCCTTGGGGAAGATGTTGATGGTTGGCCGGGATCAACCCACGATTCTTTACGTTAAGGATTCTCGAAATATATCCACTTTTCATCGCCTGTCACAATCCGATGCAGGAACGACTTTCTTTTTTGTCTGGCGAGCAAGATTTCGCATGTGTTTTGGAGTCGCTCCATCTGTCTATCGTTCAATTCATACGGCACCCATTTTCCAATCTTTTCAATTGGGTATCGTTTTCATCCAAAAGAGCCTACAATTGATGGTCCTCTTCTTGTCCCACAAGTCAAAATTGCCGTCTTCGAACCGAGAAAACCAATCTCGGCACATTTTTTCCGATAAAGCACTGTCTCCATAAGCATTCGATGCAATTCGGCAGCCGATTTCTTCAAATTGAAGCAGAATTTCGTCAAATTGAAGCATATGCTCTTTTTCTGGCACAAAACTAAACATGATTATCAAAGGCAAAATGTATGTTGTTGTACGAAATTGCTGACAATGTGCACTGATTAATGTTGACAGATGTCAAACTCTTCAAAAAAAAGTATGGCGTGCGCATGGTAGCTTTATACGCTCACTCACGCCATCTATGACAAAACAGCGGACTTAAGCTTATACTCCTTGTACGCGTCCTGGGATAAGCTGAA
Organism: Atherix ibis; assembly: GCA_958298945.1. Taxonomy (NCBI): domain Eukaryota; kingdom Metazoa; phylum Arthropoda; class Insecta; order Diptera; family Athericidae; genus Atherix; species Atherix ibis. The sequence continues at coordinate 94,588,477 of OY282607.1, read as the reverse complement.
AATTGGTAGTGCTGTGTGGCTTTTAGTGTCATTTTGTTAAAATTCATATAAGTTCTTGATTAACATATTCAAGTTTAAGCAAAATTAGACCAGAATTTTCATTCTCAAGGAAATACGAACCAATGACACCGTCAGACCAAAATGCACACCAAAGAGTCATTTTTTTCCGAATACAATGGCTTCTCACAAATTACTAGTGGATTTTCCATACTTTTATAAGACGATTTTGCTTATTGACGTTACCACCGAATAAGAAATGAACCTTAAGGTGCAATTTTATCGCATTGTCTAACGATTAATCATCCATATTAAAAAATGAAATATTTTTATCCTAAACTTAAATTATAAAAAAGGCTGAACTTTGTAAGCTGCAAAATTGATAACTCTATTTTTAGAATTTTTGCTAATAACAATTCTGTAAATCGGACATTAGCGCAGATGCATACTTAATGAAGATTGTTGAAGTGTAGTGGAGAATCACCACGTTTGTAGTAGAACAATTTTATATAAGACTTGGTAGTTAGAATTTTTTGTATGAGTTCCGCATTCTCAACAGGTAGAATTGCATTTTGAGGTACCAAAATTCACCAGATAAATTTTTATTATAAATAATTATTTCACAACGTATTTGGGAAAGCTGCATGACAATGCGTCATGCTGTTCAAGACTAAAGTTAGGAGAACGAACCGTTGACAGCTATATTTTCTTTATCTTTCTAAATTTATCTATCTCTCTCTTTCTCTCTGTCTCTCTCTTTTCAAACGTTATAATAGCGCCATCTGTAGGCCACACGAAAGAATCATGGAATAAATTGAATAGCGCGCACTTCTGCTTACTTCCTGTTACACATTTCTATCGCATTTATAAAATTAGTCATTAGAAAATAAAATTAAAAAAATATTTTAATCAAAAATAATTAAATTAAAAATTAATCTTAATTAAAAAAGAAAATTTGTGTCGCATTACGCGAAACATGACTACCAAAGAATGACCAATTTTGAGCAAATTTGATCAAGCAATCCATTATGTAAAGTTGGCAAATTTTAAACTAAATTAAATGTGACCTTAACATTTTACTAATTCGTATGGAGCCTGCATTAAATCGTACAATTCTTTAATATTTAAATTATTTTTTTTTTTATAAATTACAATATCATTTTTAATTTGCATTTTTAATCCATTAATGATAAAAAAAACCAACTAAATTTTCAATAAAATCGACGATAGTAAAAATAAAAATCAATTAGGCAATAAAACATTAAATTTTACTAATACTACTTCCTTTTTAGTTACTTGAAATTTCTTAAACTTCTTTGAATAGAAAACTTTATCGAAATTTTTATCAATAAAATTCCTCACAATAATAAAACTTGTAGACACTATACACTATTATATAAATAAATATACACATTTAACACTAATGATGTGAGAAAAATTATGAGAAAATAAAATACTTGAATTTTTATAATTTAAATATTTTTTAAATAAAAAAAAAAAACAAATCAAATGGCAACTGCATATTTAATAAAACGTTGACAATATATGAACTTAACTAAGGGAATAATTATGAATAAATTAGTAATAATTTTTTTTAGTGTTTTCTTTTTTTCAGTTATTATTGGCTTTTGCTGTGAAAGCTAACATTTTCATAAATTTTATGAGGTAAGACAATATCAGTTTCGTTTATTAGTTTTTGCATTTTCTCTTCCACCCTTATCACCTCTTCTATCCAACTTTAACGAACAAATTATTTTTAAAAAAAAATCAAACCAAATTAAATAGTTTTTTTTATAACCAATACTATATTGGGTATTTATTGATAAAGTTTCTAAATTAATAAAACACTCATAAATATACTCCCTATCCTTTCATTTATTAGTGCCATCATTAGCATAATATTATTAGTTATGATTTTACTCTCTTATCAAAAGAGCCGTTGTTAAGAGAACAGCGAAGATATATCACCTATCATAATTAACAAATTAAATATATATCATTTAATTATGCAAAAATATACTTTATTGGATGAGAAAATATAAAAGGAAAAAAAAACTACTTTTATTCAAATCTAAATTATTTCTGCTCCCATTTATGATAAACGAGTACAAAGGCAAGGTATAGAAATAGTAGTTTTAAAGTCACAAAAAATAATAATAAAATTCGTAAACGAATGACGTACTTTTAAGAGAAAAAAAAAATAAAAGCTACGAAATCATAAAGTGTCAAGGCATACTATTAATTTCTTAAGACAATAAAGATAGACCAAAGAGCTGTTAGATCCTTTACTTTGGAAATTTGAGATACAATTTATTAATTCATATTCGGTTATTTTTTACAGATATTATAACGATTAAATTTATTATATGCTGAGGTGCTCATAAGTAATTTTGGTTTTTTTTTTGTTAATTTTATCGAATCTTTTTTTTTTTTGTTCTAAAAGAAGCTGATAATAATTTCAATAAATAATATTTTGTGAATAATAATCAAAATTTTTATCTACAATTTTGGTATAAAATAATCGAATTTTTTGTATGGTAGCTTTTTATCTAATTAGCTTGGAGGGTTATTAACATTTTCTTTTAGTTTATCTGATAAAATTTTAGTACTGTACTGGATTGATACACTATTATAAAAAAAATGGAACAGATATAATTTTTTTTAATCGAGTTGCCTGAAATGTTAACAAAATAGTCTACTTTAGATTATAAGTTAGTTGTTGATTACCATAAATTAGTTCAAATAGGGTCTTATAAATGTTAATGGAAGTTGATTAAATAAGTTAAATTTTATATATACATAAAAAAAATAACTGTTTATGAAAATAAAATGGATTAAATTTTAACATATATAAAATAGAAGAAAATAGAAATTTTAAATAAAAAACATGTTATTAATATTTAATGAAGTTCTCCTACTGTCTCACGAGCGCAATTGTTAAATCAAAATATATTTTACATAAATCTATCATCAGATTTACTTCAATTGCCGTAGTTAAAAGCACAATAGAACACCTTTCCAATAAAAAAGCCCCAGGATATGACCTAATAACTTCAGAAATCCTGAAACAAATTTCCAAAAAAACCCTCGTCCTTATAACCTATATTTATAATAGTATCCTCCGCATATCATTTTTTCCTTTCCTGTGGAAGTTTTCCATAATTAACATGATTCCAAAACCCAATAAGCCCAAAAACCTTCCTACCTCATATAGACCTATAAGCCTCCTTCCCATGTTATCAAAAATCCTAGAAAAATTAATCCTAAAACGCCTTTATCCCATTTTTGCAACCGAGATTGTCATTCCTCAGCATCAGTTTGGATTCGACCTGAGCATTGGAAGTTGCAGCGAGTCCTACCCTCGAGCTATTTCCACATCCTTAAATCTTATCTCTCAGACCGATATTTTCAGGTAGCTGAAAATATTGAATGCTCTGACATTTATCCAATACCCGCCGGTGTCCCTCAAGGAAGTATCCTAGTTCCTATCCTTACCACAACAACATCCTAACCGCAACATATGCTGACGATACAGCTATCCTCACACATCACAAAGATCCTTCCACAGCCATTAGTATCCTACAGAACCATATCCACTCCTTAGAAACTTGGTTCAAAAGGTGGAGAGTGAAGGTAAATGAGCAAAAATCTCTTCATGTAACTTTCACATTCTGCCGAGAACAAATTCCCGACATAACCCTAAACGGCAGTAATATTCCACAAAAAAATAGCGTACGTTACCTTGGACTTACCATATATTTGACAAACGGTTAACCTGGAACCTTCATACGAAAACTTAAGGACGTGAACTTAACGGACGATACAAACAATTATTACGTCTCCTAGACAGTAAATCAAAACTTACAACAACAAGTAAACTATTACTATACAATACGGTTCTGAAACCAAAATGGACATATGGTCTAGAACTTTGGGGTTCGACTAAGCATTCCAATCCTCTTCCAATCCAATCCCTACAATCCCGAATCCTTCGTAAAATTGTCAATGCCCCCTTTTATGTGCGAAACACTGTTATCCACCGTGACCTAAATATTCCATTTGTTCGTGAACTATGCATCTCCCGATATAAAAAATTCCATTCGCATCCATCCTTCCACCCTAATCCTTTAGGAAGGCAACTTTTCACTCCCACCCTTCCAGTATACACCCATCGACGTTTAAAACGTCGATGGGTGTTTTCCTCCACATGTCTTCATGTCCATGTATATTCCCTTAAAAAATCTGCTTGTTACTAGCATAAGTAATTGAAGATAACATTTAAAAAAAAAAAAAAAATTCCCGTAGTAAGCACAAGAGTGCCTGCTGTTTTTATTGCTGCTACGGATTCCGTTGCTGTAGCTGCTGTTGTCGTTCAATCGCAACAACAGCAGCCACAGCAACGGAATCCGCAGCATTAATAACAACAGCAGAAGCAGTTACAATCTCAACCACAAATGCAACCTCTTCAACAGTTATAACAGAAGCAGCAGTAATATCAACATAATCAGCTACAGCAATAATAAAAAAAAAATCAAGAAGCAGCAGCAACATTAACAGCAGCAGCAGCAATATTAACAGCAGCAGCAGAAGCAGCAACATTTTAAAAAAAATTCTTTAAATAAATAATTTTTTTACTTTTTTTTTTGCTAGTATTAAGTTTTTTTCCTTCTATTTATTATTATTAAGTTTTTGTTCGTATTTCGGTTAATTCGACTTTTCTTACGTTTTTTTTTCTTCAAATCTTTTATTATGCGCGTTATTATTATTCTAAAAATTTGCAATTGTTTTCTGATTGGTTGTGCGTTTCTCTCTTCTTCCGTGCCATATAAACGATTGGTTGCATCCATGTTGTTGGTGACTCAATTCAACATGGCTACTGAAATAGGGTTAGGATTAAAGCAAGTGCAGATTGACAGCGCAACTTTGCAAAAGCTACCGGTTTTTATAGCGTCATATAGTGTGGGGTTCTCAGGAAATGGTCGGTAGCATTCTAGATATTATTAAAAATCCCGGTTTGGAAAGCAAAAACAATAATCTGAAGGCTGCATTTATTGCACTTCTTCGTGTCAGTAAAGAAAGAAGGTTAGATGCACTTCTACAAGACTCCGAAATCTGTGATAGAAGATTTCTACCTTTTTCCGTGACATGGAAGTTTTTATGGTTTCATCCAGACATATATGACTCCATCATTACTTAAAAGGATGTGGGCGCGAAAATTACCTGAAATAATTAAAATTATCTTAACAGCCTAGGATAAAGAGGACATTGCCTACAAGTGTTTTCCATTGCCAAAAAAATCGCGTCTCCGATCCTGCCCACGAACGTGATCAACTTATATGATAATATTTTGGGACCTCAAAGGGAAATTCCACATGATCAGAATTAGGAGCTCTTACAAAAAGGTTTTTAAAATTTCCTTTTTTGACGGATTTCTTCCTTCAATTCAGTGTGTCAACTACAGGTCCTAAACGAAAAATTACTTTTATAGATTACCACATTCTACTCTTGATTACTTGGGTCGAGGGGTTGCGATGAGTGGTATTGGGTCGGTCGGGCGCATCCTTTTTTTTTTATTTTTCTTCCATCTTTTATCCTTTTTTATTTTTTTTCCCTCTTTCTTATTTTAAATGTTATTTTTTTTTTCTTAAGATCTTAAAATTTTTTTACGCCCTTCAAAATGTTGATCTTTTTTCCATCATTGCCATATTTTTTTTAAAATGAATTTTTTTTCAAAATTCGTATCTCATTACTTTTTTTTGCGGTCTTTCTTCTCTCTATTTTTGCCCTTTCATTAAGAAAAAAACGCCTTTGGGTGAGCTTGAGAGCACCTTGTTTTATGAAACTTTGAGAACATCCCCCTCGCTCTACAATAGTAAGGCAAGGTATTTTCTGAGTATGGTCCTATTTGGTCATACTCCTGCCGAACTTCACTTTCTTTAAATTGCTAATAATTATACTTTCCATATTCTCAGATAATAATCTCTCTATTCCTTGATTCAATACTATAACAAATTATCTTATTGAGATTGTATCTGCCCTAACGTCTGATTAACAGAAGTATTATCAGCAAATACCAAATAGAGAGTTATCCATTTTATACTTTAGAAAATATAGCATTTCCATTTTACAAATATTTATTATATAAATTAGTTAAGATAAATTTTTTTTAAGTTTAAAATATTAAAAACTAAATAATTATTAAACAATGCTAGAAAAATTGCAAAAACTTTCCGGAAATGTTGTGATTCTACCGTAGCTACGACTAGATTTTTTGTTGATTTTTTTAACAACATTTTCTTTAGCCTTTAGGCTCATTTCTAACCTCGCTTAGTGATTACGTCAATAATTAAAATTTCTATATAAAGATATGTAAAATCTTAAACATTCCTGTAAAATAGATATTGCATCCCCGAAAAGGTGTGGATTTTGGACTGAAGGTGTTTATGGCCCATATTTCTTTGAAACTGAAGCAGCAGCAATCGTTACCGTCAACTCAGAGTTCAATGGTCTTGTGATGCCCGATTTTTTTTGGTCTCATTTTTTAAATTTTTATTGATATCTACAACTAGTAACAAGCAGATTTTAATGAATGTAAATACAAGGACGTGAAAACATGTAAAGGTAAATACCCTTCGATGTCTCCCCAGGAACGGAATAATTTTATTTTATAATTTTAAAATATTTCTCGATGATCGTCGTTTTAAATGTTGATGGATAGATAATAAAGAAGTGGGAATGAAGAGGTCCCTTCCTAAAGCATTAGGATGATAGGATAGACCCAACTGAATTGTTTTATGCCGGGAGAATCACAGTTCACTAATAATGGATCGCTTAGGATAACAGTGTTTTGTACATAAAAGAGGGATTGTCGTTATAGAAGGATCTTTCTTTTTTGCAAGGAGAGCTGTATCGGTGAAAATATTGTAAGGCATTAGTTCTAGCAGACTACCCTGAGGTACACCGACGGAGATATGCTAAAGGCCAGAAAACTCAATATTTTCAGCTACTTGAAAATATCGGTCTGAGAGATAGGATTTTAGGATATGGACATAACCAGAGGGTACGACTTGCTGCAACTTCCAAAGCAAACCCCCCCCCCCCCAAAATAAAAATATTTTGCATGCATTTTGGTCTGAAGTTATTATTTTTCTTTGAAATTAAAGAAGGGACACCGTTACCCTTAATTCTGGATGCTATGGCTATGTTATAACCGAACTTGAAGATTTTAATTTAAACTATAACATGGACTTATTCTTGCTTTATAGCGCGAAAAGTTCTCAGAATGCTTAATTTTGGGATTTGGTGATGTAAATTGGGCTTTTCCTTATAAATCAACAGAAAAAACTATATTTACAATGATAATTTTTAAATTATTACTAAATTACTGTTGAAAATATGCCAAAAATTCATCCAAAATTATCTCAAAAGAATAGAATCCTGCCAGAAGTCTTGTGGTAGTTATTTAAAGAATTTTATATTTAATATAGAATGTCAAAGTTTATACAATTTACTAGCTTAAAAGTTTAATCAAAATTTTTGAATTTTAAATGCATTTGTTTTTAAAAATATAACTTCTCATAACACAATATGTAAAACAATATCCTTTTTATAATATAACCTATATGAAAAAAAGTAATTAATTATTTATAAGTTGTAGTAAAAAGTAATCCATTATTTTGCCAATGGATTGCTTTAGGAGTCTTTATTTCCCGTTGTAAAAGTGCGATTAGAAAAATAAGATTTTTCGTCGAGTCCGACCGTCACGTAAGCACTGTTTCGATTGCCCAGGAGCTAAACATTGCACAAAAAACCATTTGGAACCACTTAAATAAGGCTGGATACAAAAAGAAGCAAAATGTATGGGTGCCATCTGCGAATCGCTGCTGAATCGCAACAATATCGATCCATTTCTGAAGCGCATGGTTACTGGGGATGAAAAGTGGGTCACTTACGACAACGTCAAGCGATAACGTTCGTGGTCAAATCGCGGTCACCCGCGGTGGTCAAGCCAGGATTGACAGCCAGGAAGATTTTGCTGTGTGTTTGGTGGGACTGGCAGGGAATCATCTACTATGAGCTGCTCCCCTACGGCCGAACTCTTAATTCGGACCTATACTATCAACAATTGGACGGTCTGAAAGAAGCAATCGCCCAGAAGAGGCCAGCTTTGGCCAATAGGAGAGGAATTGTGTTCCATCAGGACAACGCCAGGCCGCATACATCGATAGTGACTCGCCAGAAGTTCCGGGACCTTGGTTGGGATGTTCTTATGCATTCACCTTATAGTCCAGACCTGGCACCAAGTGATTACCACCTCTTCCTGTCTATGACGAATAATTTTGCAGGTGAAAAATTCGCCTCAAGAGAAGATTGTGAAAATCGACTGTCCCAGTTTTTTGCCAATAGGGACGAGGGTTTCTATGAGAGAGCCATTATAAAATTACTTCCAAAATGGCAACAAGTTATCGAACAAAACGGTGCATATTTGACCTAAATCGTATCATTCTATCTATGTTATGCTAAAAAAAACCTTCAATTTAATGCAAAAATAATGAATTTCTTTTTACTACACTATTTTTATCAAAAGTCTTAAATGCCTCTAATCAAATTATAAAAGTAAATTTTTCTTAAAAATAGTTTTTAATTAAAAAATAACCTATAATAAATTGACTTTAATAATGAAAATAAAATTTCCCCTAAAAAAAAAATTCCGAAAAATTTATTTTTCAAAAAATTTGTTAAAAAAATCAAAACTTATAAATTTAAATAATAATAAAAAAATTAAAAAATAATTCCCATTTTGGAATAGGAAAAAAAAACCAACAAAAAATCTACCAGTAAAAACTTCTATCCATAAACTATAACCAATTAACATAATTTCCTTAATTTATTACATGGTTTTTAAAATGTTGAAAAAAGTATTTTTTTTTTGTTTGTTGGTTTTTTGTACAGAAAACCAATTTTTTGTACAGAAAACTATGAAATTTGAGTAGAAGTACATGAAAACTGAATGACCGTAACATGTGTTTTCAGGGTAGTACTACAAGGATAGTCACTTCAAGAGCCGATAGCAGGACAAGAAAACAACAAACAGTCAGTTTGAGACATTTTGACATAATCTTATCATTTTGTAAAGAAGATTTTGATAAAAACCAAAATAAAGGACATGCAATCAGACTCATCCCAATTAAGTAGAACATATTCCCTAAGTGATAATAAATAATTGACGATACTAATTTATCAGAAATACTAACAAGGATTTTGATTTATATAAAATGTTATCTGGAAAATAATAATTCTAAAAATTTCTCAAGAGTCAAAGTAAGCATGGGGTTCGTAACGTAATTTGAGTTATCCATATCTTATAATGTAGAAGGAGGTTATAATAAAATAAAAATTCCTTTCCATTTGTTCAGTTAAATATTATATTATATTATATAATCTCTTGAAATTCCATAAATCCCTCCCAACCAAACAAAAAATAAAAAAAAGAACAACAAAAATTTTGTAGATAAAAAAAATTAAACAATCTCATAAAAATACTATAAAATAATCCCATTGAAATAAATTAATTTAAGAAGAAGAAGAAAAAAAATTGATTATATTTTTAATAACCAATAATTCATTAATAAATACTGCCAAAAGATAAAATAAATATTGCCTATTTTGAATATTAAGCATTTTTATTGAATAGTTTTTTATTCGAATTTATTGCGAAATTCCATTTAAATGTCATATATACGAAATTTAGTTTTTACTTTTATCAAAAGTATAGTCCGGAATCAATAATAAATTTAAATAAATATGAAAACCATTGTGGCTGATTATTAGCAAATTAACTTTCAAAATTGATTGATTTGGAATTTTTTTTTTTTTACCTTTTTTTAATATATAATTTTTTTTGTCCCTCAATTAATTCCTCCTTGTCTTTATAATAAAAAAAAAATTAGTATAATAAAGTAGTTTTTCTTTAAAAACTTTATGATAATAAAAATGCATTTAAAAATATAAAAAGATACCAAAAAAAATAAGAAAAAGAAAACAAATCCTATACGAGTATATAAGTTATTATTAATATTAATGAGTTAGATAATTCGTAATTTTATCATAGATAAATATTCAAAAATGCACATAAATTTTTATTTTGATGTTTGGAACAAAGCCACAAGCAAATTCATTTATAGAGAATTAATTAATTACATGCTTATTTTTTTTTATTGTTAATTTTTTTTTTTTCATTTAAAAATAATAAAATATCTTTTTTTTTAAATTTATTTTATTTTCTTTTTTGTTTGCTTATGTTTTTTTGTTTTTCGTTAGCGATTATTAAATTAACTTCCGTAATAGATGTGTGTATTTTTAGCTATTTAACAATATATAAAAATTCGAACGTGTGAACTAAAAATTTAGGACATACTTGTTTGTGATGGTAGTATTTGGTAGAGAAATTTTTAGTTAACAATATATTTTTAAGAGTAAATCAAGTAATAACTATTTACGAGGGTCGTTCAATAACTCCTTGGAAAATCCAAGAAATTGCGGTCATAGTATCGGTAAAAATTTTTTTTGTAAGTAGAATTATTGACAGGAAAGCTGTCAAAATTTCAGCTCGATCCATGGCGTAGGTCAATTTCTAAAGTTAACGACATTTATTTGTGCATAACAATGGAAAAAAGCGAGTTTAGGGCTGTCATCAAACATCTCCATTTGAAAGGCTTAAGCCCGAAAGAAATCAAAGCCGAGTTGGATGCAGTTCATGGCACATCTGCACCTGTGTTTGCGACGGTTTACAATTGGGTGTATGAATTTAAACGTGGCCGTTCATCCACAAAAGATGAACATCGTTCAGGACGCCCAGTTGAGGTGTCTACTCCTGAAATCATCGACAAAATCCACGATCTGATTTTGAACGATCGGCGAATTAAAGTGCGCGAATTAGTTAAGGCCACGGGCATATCACAAGGTACAGTCGCTTCAATTTTGCATAAAAAATTGTCTGTGAAAAGAATTTCGGCAAGATGGGTGCCGCGTTTGCTCTCAGAGAATAAGCGCAATCGTGTAGTGGACTCTGAGGCTATGTTGGCACTCGTTCGTCGCAATCCTGCCGAATTCCTTCGTCGATATGTCACTGTGGACGAAACCTGGATACACTACTACACTCCAGAAACGAAGAGACAGTCATCACAGTGGATTTTCAAGGGTGAACGGGCTCCGAGGAAGGCAAAAACTGTGCCATCGGCCGGCAAGGTGATGGCCACGGTCTTTTGGGATTCGCAGGGCATCATTTTTATCGACTACTTGGAAAAAGGAAAAACAATAACAGGAGCGTATTATGCGTCGTTATTGCAACGGTTGACCGAGGAAATCAAAGAGAAACGCCCCCATCTGAAGAAGAAAAAATCCTCTTGCATCAGAACAATGCGCGTGTGCACACCTGCGCTGTTTCCATGGCCAAAATTGTGGAATTGAGAATGGAATTGTTGCAGCATCCCGCTTATTCACCAGATTTGGCCCCGAGTAACTATTTTCTTTTCCCCAATCTGAAGAAATGGCTTGGCGGACGACGGTTCACTTCCAACGAGGACGTCATTGCTCAAACTGATGAGTATTTTGCAGAACTTCCGAAATCCTATTTTTTGGACGGGATAAAAATTTTGGAAAAACGGTTGGAAAAGTGTATAGAGCTAAAAGGCTAAACAGTTTTTTTTCATCTTTTTCTAAGGACTTATTGAACGACCGTCGTACTTACCTAACCCGTCTGTCAATTTTTTTCTTTTTCTTTTATTTTAAATGTTTTCTACAACTACTTATGCTAGTAACAAGCAGATATTTTTACTTGAATATACATGAACATGAGGACATGTGGAGGAAAACACCCATCGATGTTACCTCTAGAACAGGGTAATTTTATTTTATAATTTTAGAGAATCTCTCGGCCATCGTCGTTTTAAACGTTGATGGGTGTATACTGGAAGGGTGGGAGTGAAAAGTTCCCTTCCAAAAGGATTAGGGTGGAAGGATAGGTGCGAATGGAATTTTTTATATCGGGAGATGCATAGTTCACGAACAAATGGAACATTTAGGTCATGGTGGATAACAGTGTTTCGCACATAAAAGGGGGCATTGACAATTTTACGAAGGATTCGGGATTGTAGGGATTGGATTGGAACGGGATTGGAATGCTTAGTCGAACCCCAAAGTTCTAGACCATATGTCCATATTGGTTTCAGAACCGTATTGTATAGTAATAGTTTACTTGTTGTTGTAAGTTTTGATTTACTGTCTAGGAGACGTAATAATTGTTTGTATCGTCCGTTAAGTTCACGTCTTTTAGTTTTCGTATGAAGGTTCCAGGTTAACCGTTTGTCGAATATATGGTAAGTCCAAGGTAACGTACGCTTTTTTTTTGTGGAATATTACTGCCGTTTAGGGTTATGTCGGGAATTTTTTCTCGGCAGAATGTGAAAGTTACATGAAGAGATTTTTGCTCATTTACCTTCACTCTCCACCTTTTGAACCAAGTTTCTAAAGAGTGGATATGGTTCTGTAGGATACTAATGGCTGTGGAAGGATCTTTGTGATGTGTCAGGATGGCTGTATCGTCAGCATATGTTGCGGTTAGGATGTTGTTGTGGTAAGGAATGTCATGGGTATAAATGTTGTATAGGATAGGACTTAGGATACTTCCTTGAGGGACACCGGCGGGTATTGGATAAATGTCAGAGTACTCTATTATTCAGCTACCTGAAAATATCGGTCTGAGAGATAAGATTTAAGGATGTGGAAATAACCCGAGGGTAGGAGTCGCTGCAACTTCCAAAGCAATCCAGGGTGCCATACATGGTCGAAAGCATGCGAAGTGTTAAGAAACACGCCTGAGCAGTATTCCTTTCGCTCTAGCGAATACGCTATGTAGTCGACTACGCGATGACACTGCTGGATAGTGGAATGCTCAGGTCGAAATCCAAACTGATGCTGAGGAATGGAAATCTCGGTTGCAAAAATGGGATAAAGGCGTTTTAGGATTAATTTTTCTATGATTTTTGATAACATGGGAAGGAGGCTTATAGGTCTATATGAGGTAGGAAGGTTTTTGGGCTTATTGGGTTTTTGGGATCATCTTAATTATGGAAAACTTCCACAGGAAAGGAAAAAATGATATGCGGAGGATACTATTATAAATATAGGTTATCAGGATGAGGGTTTTTTTTGGAAATTTGCTTCAGGATTTCTGAAGTTATTAGGTCATATTCTGGGGCTTTTTTATTGGAAAGGTGTTCTATTGTGAATTTAACTTCGAAAGGAGTGAAAAACTTAGGAGGTGGACTTATGGGCAACTGAGTTGATATTTGTCGGAATATTTGTTCGTCATGCAGAATGTCTTGGACATCTTCGTGAGGCTTAAAGATGTTTTCTAAGTGTTTGCCGAAGATGTCGGCTTTCTGTTTATCTGTTTTTGCCCAGGTTCCGTCGGTATTCCGGAGCGGGTGTGTAGCTGTTTTGTATTTGAGAATTCGTCGGGTAGCTGTCCAAAGTGACTTATTAGTTGTTAGTGATTCTGTGTATTCAGTAAATCGTTCGTTATTATAATTAATTATTTCTTGTTTCAGTTCTCGTTGTAGTTGGTTCAGTTTTTTCTTCTCATTTGGCATTCTTGAACGTTGCCACTGGGCCCTGGCTCGACGTTTCTCGCTTTGGCAGGATAGGATTTTAAGGAAGGAGAAGTGTCTAGTGTTAGAGAAACAGGGGAATGGTCGCAATTCAGGTGAAGGAGTGTATCTATGGAAGTATTAATGGAATGTATGGGTATGGTTATGAAATAGTCTAGAATATCGGGAAGGTTTCTGGCACTGGTCGGCCAATATGTGGGCGTGTGAAAAGATAGGACCTCAAGAGTGGTATGGGAGAGGAGTTCTTGGAGAATCTTTCCTCGGGGATTCGAAACACGCAACCCCATTTAGGGTGCTTGGCATTATAATCTCCTTCCGCGATGAAGGATTTTCCAATTGATTTGAGGAAGGAATCAAATTGTATGGGAGTTAATTTTTTATTTGAAGGACAATAAACAGATGCAACGTTAAAGGTAAAGGATTTACATTGAAGCGTCTGTCAATTAAGCAATTTTTCTAATAAACATTGATTATTGAAACTTTCAACCCTATTTTTTTTCAATATGCTAGAAATTGACTACGAGTATCTTGACAATTTTATTATTTAGTTTTTTAACATGTTCAAAGGTGAATACTTACAATTTATTAAAAAAATAATCTCCATTTTTACTCAAAAATTATATTAGAATAATTCAAAGCGATTTGTAAAAATCATATTTCGTCAAGTTTGCCATATATTTTGGGCGTAATTATCATCAAGAATACTAGATTGATCAAAAAATTACCGGAATTTATTCAGAAAATTAAAAATACAAGTTTTATTCATCTAAATGTATATTGTCCCTTTCAAAGTAATCCCCATCGACTCTAACACACTTATGCCAGCGCTTAATCCAATCCTCGAAACATTTTTTATATTCGGTTTTCGGTATGTCCATCAGTGCTTCCTGCGATTTTTCCATTACTTCCTCTTGGCTGTTGAAACGCGTTCCCCGTAATGGTTTTTTAACTCGATTGAACAGAAAGTAGTCACAGGGAGCCAAATCAGGTGAATTTGGTGGTAATTGGATGGTATTTGTTGAATTTTTCTTTAAAAAATTATGAATAATGATGGGCACTGTGCGACGGTGCGTTTTCATGGTGCAAAATCCACAAGTTTTCTGCCCACAATTCTGGTCTCTTTCGGTGAATTGCTTCACGCAAACGTCTTATAACGCCCAAATAATACTCTTTGTTTACTGTCCGGCCTTCGGGCAAAAATTCATGATGCACTACACTGTTGTAATCCATGAAAAACGTGAGCATTGCCTTCTTTTTTGACTGAAAATGACGTGGTTTTTTTGGGAGCGCCACACTCCCATCGTTCCGGGAACTTTTTGATCAAGGTAGTATATCTACAGCAAGACGTACTCTTACAGTTAGTTCAGTTGAAAATATTACTTGAGTTAGTAAAAATGTTGCAGAGATTCTCAATGACATCATAGCAAATTTTGCTTAAATATTTAGCTCTTTAGTCTTATAAGGTCCCAGTTGGTGCAACAATTAAAGCCACCCGATCATTTTTAACGTGAAAATTTCGTTGAACGTGGTGCTAGTTTATAAGAAAAATTATTTATTTTCACTTAGACGACTATGTTAATAAGCAAAATTATCTTTACATTTATTATGTGTCACTGATTCTCCGAAAATGAAGCTGGTGCTTCAGTTACAGTAGAGGCAATTTTTTATCACCAATTTTTTGAAGACATGAATTTTGATGACTTATGGTTTTAACAGGATGGCGTTACATCATTGAATTTAATGTGGATTCTTCTTTTTATAGGGCTATACCGAAATACTATTTACGAGAATATAGTATTCCACAAACAATTAAAGAGCTCAAAACCAATATTAACCGCGTCATCCATGAAATAGACCCACCATTATGCCAAAATGTGATCAAAATGTATCAATTTTTTTTTAAAAAAAAGGTAAAATTTGAAGACCCTGAATTTGGACTAAGTTTAAGAGAATAATGAATTTTGAAATGCTTTCTTAAGAAAATTTAGAGCATTTTTTGAAGTAAATTTTTTTTTTACCGAAGGACGAAAAATGGTTTTCTTTACTGAAGGATCTGACGAGGACGCGGTCATAAGAATTGGGTACAGCGAAGTGAATTTGGATGTGCGCCTTTCATTTTCAAAGACCAAACGGAATGAAGTCAATCACAAAGTTTAAAACGTTCTCAGTTTTATCCAATAGTAAAAGTACTAATTCCTGAGATGTACATATAAATAAGGATAAGGCCACACCATATCGTGAAAGAATAAAAATTTCACCAATATTTTCCATGAAAGTTCTTAAAAATACGGAATGAAGATTTGATGAATCAGTAACTTTATTTAGTTGACTTTAGATTTCAGCTTTATATTAAATATCAGATATAATTAAAATATTAAAATTGTAGTTTACTAAATGAATGTTGACAACAAGGATCTGGGTATTGGGTTATCGACATAGAAAATGTTTAATAAAAAAGATTAAGAAAAAAAATATTTTGTATTTTAGAAAATTTCTATTGCAAGGAAAATATTGCCTTCTTTTTGTTTTCAAGAAAATTGTCTACTTTATTTAACGAGCAGTACGTTATTGTCACCGTGTGAGGTCCTTGAAATATAATTCATCTCTTAAGTGAGTAGTACTTTGTATTCTGACCGATAAACACATGTCCTTTTAAACCATCGTTTAAGAAGAGTTTTGTCGACAACAGATTGAGTAATAAACTGTAAAACTCATTCAACGTTAGGACTTCTGTTCTTGAAATGTAAAAATCCAAACTCGTAAACACGTTAAAACCATAGTTATGAGTATTTGTTCTTGAAAAATCTACCATATATCCTTTTTGGTTTTAAAAAAAAAAAGAAAAAAAAATCTGAAGTGGTAACCAGATTAATACTTTCACTTTTCATACAAATTTAATTTTATGATTATTAAAAGATTTTTAATGATCCCAAATAGGATTTGCTGTAAAGGAGTTCTCTTATTTCTAGTCTAGTCAAACAGGTTCAAATGCCATTCGATCGTAAAAGAAATTTTTCCATTTTATTATTATTCTACTGAGTAGGTAGGTACTCATACTGTTGGGGAATAGTTCGAAAACCATTTAATAGTGTTAAAGCCTTTGATTTATTGCAATTTCTTTAAGTAAGGCTATAAAATTTTCTGTTTTAATTTTTTTTTTAAATTAAACTTTCTTTAATTAACTTCATTTATTTTATAGTCGAAAGTCAAGATCGTATTAGAATTTGTTTACTCATAAAAGACTGTTAAGAAAAGAAAATTAATTGGAAAAATTACTATTCCCAATTTTATTGCCGAAAAGAGTAATTAATATTTTTTATGTTCATTATTATCGAAAAAATAATATACAAATTTGAGAATATTGACTAAATAGTGACTCTAATTATTTTGGTAAAGAGAAAATACTTAATAGAAACACAAGAGATGTGCGAAGGGATTCCTTATTGGGTTATGTGGAAAAAATCCTTTTTCTAGTACATTTTTTTTCGGAATAGTATTTTATTTGAAATATTTTAATTACAGTATTTATTAGAGATAAACTATAATCTAAATAATATTTTTTGTTATTCCAGAAGTGGCAGAAGAGTAATGGGACTAGCATCCAAGACTGTAGTATAAATTTCAACATGGTTCGGTATTTATGTGACTCCATAGTGAGCTACGAAAAATGCTACAGAAAAAATTTGGGAAGGAGTTAATCGTATGGGGAATATTCGGTCTCAGACCTTGAAATGCATATGGGGAATATTGCCTCTGTCCTTGAAATGATTAGAATAAAAAGTTCTTAGCGTCAAATCAGACATTCTAGGCTATTTGATGGTCCACCATAACAACGCCTTTTTTTGACTTACAAAAAGCTGCAGCGAAACAATGGTGAAATTTCCTTGTCAAAAGTACAACTTTTTCTAGTGCATAAAACAAACCCATTTACGGGAAACTGCATTATCGACTTTTTTATTGGTGTATTTTAGGTACAGTATAACATACAATCGAGTGGATAATGCAGTTTGAAAACTATATGATGTGTGGCAGAAAACTCATAACATGCACAGAAGTATTACTGAGGTCACTCCAAGGAAACTACTCTGTGGGGAATAATATCAATGTATAAAAATAAATAAAAAATAATTTCTTAAAACGTTTTTTTGAAAGTGTGCATTAGAAGAGGGGATTCACCATTACCATCTTCAAAATGGATGAATTCCCTTATTAGAGAAAACTATTTGAAAAATTCAAATTTGTAACAGAAGATCTCCTGTAAAAAATTTTTTGCTGAAAATTTCTTACTGAAAATTTCTTACTGAAAATTTCTTATAGAAAATTTCTTACATAAAATTTCCTACTAATAATTTCTTACTGAAAATTTCTTACTGAAAATTTCTTACTGAAAATTTCTTACTGAAAATTTCTTACTGAAAATTTCTTACTCAAAATTTCTTACTGAAAATTTCTTACTGAAAATTTCTTACTCAAAATTTCTTACTAAAAATTTCTTATTGAAAGTTTCTTACTGAAAATTGCTTACCAAAAATTTCTTACATAAAATTTCTTACCAAAAATTTCTTATAGACAATTTCTTATAGAAATTTTCGTACAGAAACTTTACTAAAAATTTCTTACCAAAAATTTCTTACGTAAAATTTCTTACTGAAAATTTCTTACTAAAAGTTTCTTACTGAAAATTTCTTATAGAAAATTTCGTACTGAAAATTTCTTACACAAAAATTTCTTACGGAAAATTTCTTATATTGTGGAAAATTTCTTATACAAAATATCTTATAGAAAAAAATCTTATGGAAAATTTCTTTTATAAAATTCCTTACAGTAAATTTCTTACTGAAAATTTTTTATAAAAAATTGCTAACAGTAAAATTCTTACTGAGAATTTCTTACTGAGAATTTCTTACTGAAAATTTCTTATAGAAAATTTCTTACATAAAATTTCTTACATAAAATTTCTTATAGAAAATTTCTTATAGCCAATTTTTTATAGAAAATTTCATAGAGAAAATTTACTAAAATTTTCTTACTAAAAATTTCTTACTGAAAATTTCTTATACAAAATTTCTTACTGAAAATTTCTTACACAAAAATTTCTTACGGAAAATTTCGTATATATTGTAGAAAATTTCTTATACAAAATATCTTACAGAAAATTTCTTATAGAAAATTTCTTCTGGAAAATTTCTTTTATAAAATTGCTTACAGTAAATTTTTTACTGAAAATTTCTTACAAAAAATTGCTTACAGTAAATTTCCTACACAAAATTCTTTTCGGATAATTGCTCTCATTTTTTTTATCTTAAATTTTTTTTATTGAAAATTTCTCACTGAAATGAAAACTGATTAAAAACTCAATTTTTTTAAAGAAAATTACTATTAAGAATAAAAAAATTTTTTTTAAACAGTTTTCCTTAGTAAGAAAATTTATCTACAATATTTAGATGTAGCTACTGGTTCAATCCTTTTACGTAATCAAAAGGAATTTAAAAAAAATACATGCATGAAAATTGGAATTATGTTACTAATCATTAAGAATATATTTAGTAGCATAAAAATAATTTTCGAACTGAAGTGTAAAAAAGATTATATTAAATTAATAAAAAGAATTTCTTTTATTTCAAAAGAATTTATGAAAAGGCTGCATTTTTTAATTATAAATTTTCACATATGTATGTTTAGTAGTATATTACCAAAAATCCTTTATTTAATTAAATAGAAATTCTTGTCAGATTCGATTAATTTAAGATTATTTTGTTTTCAATATTTTACATTATTTTACTCAAACTGAATGAAAGTGCACCTATTGCTTTGCTAAAAGAGCAAAAAATCCCACAGATTCCAATATTCTCTATTTTATCATAGCTCGAATAGGATCTTGAGAATTATTAAATAAAAAATTGCCTCTAAAATGATCAACCAATGAATAGATAGTAATTTTTCTATAGACACAGTCATAATGTGGCTGAGTGGTACACTCGACTGCATCCACAAGGTGATAATGATGTGCGTCGCTGGGAAAAAAACAAATTACCTGCACTTGATAAATGCATTTACTGAATATGCGTTCGTGTTATCAACATAAATTGCTTTTAATAAAGTGCTTATGAACATAAACAGATCTTTTCTTGTTTCGTTTAAGTAAATGCTTTAACATTTTCACCAACCATCAGTATTGATTCGGACGTATCTGCGCACTCACCTGTGTTCGAGCACTTCAGCCAAAACCGAGTTTCTCACCTTGTCCAGAAGATTTATGGGAGCATGAATCTGGCGAGCAATTGGAAATAATAAGTGTGCGTAGTGTTCTCTTATTGATTTCTGTTCTGTGCCATTTCTGATCATAAGTATTTTTACCTTATCAGAGTTTATTGATCAAACCCATTTCAAAAAGTTCACAGAATAATTTTTTTACAATATCCTTTTTGGTTAAAAAGTTTCATTTAAAAAGTGCCGCAAAACTAAATTAATAATATTTTCTGTGCATATATGGACAAGTTGTCCGAACAATTTATATGCACGATCAAATGATGAATAAGGTGTGCCACTTTATCTTTTCGAGGTAGTACTCGTTCGTATGAGAATCACAACACACCCCACTGTACACGTAACACACATGACTGGGATATAGAGCATTTTATTAAAATTATTAATGGTGAACATTTACTGGCCCCTAAACGTGGGAACAACACTATTAAGCTTATTTTGGCAATAAAAATATTTCAATTTTTACTACATGACATGTGATCGCATGCTTAGTAAATTGACACACCAATTTACCCCCCTTCATCCGCAGTCCATGTTTCTTTCTATTCGAGTTTTGGCAAAACTTTTTTGATCTTTGCTGTAAATTTATTAAATTCGATTTGATTTAATTTCGAACCTTGTAGGGAAATGTCCCAAAAAAAAAAAAATACCCCAACAAATATTTGAAAACTTTTGTATTCTTGATGTGGTTTGGTAAAAAGTTTTTTCTAGCTTTTAGTTTCTATTTATGAAAATTTAATAGCTGTAATAATTTTTTACTATTATTTGAACGTTTTCCGGTTGTAATTCTTTATGCTGGGCAGATTCTTATTTCAACTATTTTATTATATGGTAATTTAAAAATAACCTCAATTCTTAGTTCATTTTTAAATTTATTGGCTAAGATTTTTTATAGATAATTTTATGAGTAATTTAGTGAAAAAATTAGTACTGAACTTTTCAAATAATATATTAAATTTTTCTATAAAAATATTCACGCAAAACTTTTTAAGCAAATCTATTTCTATTTAAATAACTAAAAATAATATTTTATTAAAAACTTTAAAATTTCATAAATTTTTTACAATTATTTGTAGATGTGGAAAATTTTTATACAAATTTTTTTTGGTTTTTTTTTTAATAAATTTATTTTTAGCACTTAAAAAGCCTGCAAAAATTTGATTTGAAAAGCCCCTTTTTCATCTTTCCTTTATAAGACTTATCCAGTTTATAATTTGTAAAGTACAGCCCAATGGAGAGGATAAATTTCTTCAGTCATGAGTCTAATTTATTGGTCGGTGGATACTTTAGTAAGAAAAATTTCTATTGTATACATAAGGTTCTGAGAAACTACAAATGACTGGTGATAACAATTGACGGCCATGATCAGGCAATTTGATGGAATTTGACTTTTTTCTTAAAATATATTAAAAAAATCATATTACCGTTGATAGTCCTTAAATGAAGGTGCAAAAAAGTTATCAAAAACCATATCAAAAGAATTCTGTTAGCAATTATTTGTATAAAAAACTCCTCTTATCTTATACAATAAAATTATGACGAAAATTTTTCAAAAATATCTTCATTTAAAAATACGAAATATTTTTTAATTTAACATTTGATTATTTTTAGTAAAAGTTTTTGTAAATATTTTGCGTTTTTCAATAAATTTTTGAAAAATTCCTCTTTAATTTAAAAAAATAAACAAAATATTCTCTATAAATGAAAAAAGACTTTCCGATAAATTTAAATAATAACATTTACGAAATGCCATTTAGGTTAAAATATTCTAAATTAATATAAATGGTATTTTTATTCTATTATCGTCAGATATTATAGATCATTTAAATAAATATAATTTTCTAGCAAAAAATTAAGAAAAAGAAAACTAAAATACTATCCAGTTAATCAGAATATTTATCGTTAATAAATTTAATATCATTATCAAAGCTAAATAATCATATTCAAATAGGAAAATTTTGTTTCTATGAAATTTTTTGGAATATTTTGCAAATCGTTTAGGAAATAATTTTTTTTTCCCCAAATTCATGATAATTCACCACAATTTAGTAGTTATTTTCCATAAAATAATATAAAAGCACCTCCATAAATGAATAATAATGGAAGAATATGGTATAAAATTCACATTTGTAACTTTATGACCCCATCCAGAACAACTTTATGAATTCAAAAACTAACAACAACGACACCATAAACAATATGAAAATAGACAAAAATTGTCCATGATATATTCATCATTTAACATTTTTAGTTATTCGATCTGAATTAATGGCCGAAAATTTTATGATAAAGACAACTCTCCTGCACAGCAAATAAATATAATAAATTCAGTTAAGAAAGACTAGAAATTTTGAATTAGTACCGACTATGAAAAAATTGAAATTTATTTTCAATTTATTTGAAGTTAACCAATGGCATGATTAATAATTTCAAATTAGAGAAAAACATGAAAATTTATTAAGAAAACTATCGATTTAAACAAACAAAATGTATGACGGCCGTACAAGAATTGGACAGAATACCGGAAAAAATATTAATGGTTAATAATGGGCCATAAATCCAATAGGAAAAATTTCAATGTTTTGAAAGTTTTATGGAAAAAAATCCCCAATACGTACACGGAGATACCTGTGCATACGTTCGGTTGGTGTGCTCCAACAAGCCCGTTAGTTTGAATGTTTGGGAGGCACATTCCGCACCTTAAACTATCCGTTCATGTATGTATCGATTTCATATCATAACGAATTGATTCGAATCTGATTTGCTAATTTCTTCAATCAATATCTTCCCACAATTCCTTTATAGATGCTCTGGGCACCTTTGAAAGTCTATGGCGCGACAGAAATTAACAAAAGAAAAGAAACATCTTGAATGACATTATCATAAATTCATGATTACACCAGAGATTAATAATATCGTATTTCATACAGTCCAGTTCCTCTTCAGTCCAGTTATTGTAGAACTTGTACACCTAATAGATATTTAAAATACAGTTTTATATCTTAAATGATGGTGTCAATGATGTTTGAATATTTTATATGAGCATACCTAATACTACTAAGAGCTAAGCTTAACATAATCGACATATCATGGAAAGTTTGCAATTAAAAATAAAACAAAATATTAATAAAATTGAGAAAAACGTCTCATAACGTGTAACTAATTGTCTGGCCCAATTGACTCCCAAAACTTAAGAAAAAAATATTCTGTAAAAAATTTTCTATAGGAAATTTTTTGTAAGAAATTTTCTATAAAAAATTTTCTATAGGAAGTTTTCTGTAAAAAATTTTCTATAAAAAATTTTTAATAAGAAATTTTTTGTAAAATTGTTTTTGGAAAGAAATTTTCTGTAACAAATTTTCTATAAGAAATTTTCTATAAGAAATTTTCTATAAAAAATTTTCTATACAAAATTTTCTATAAGAAATTTTCTATAAGAAATTTTCTATAAGAAATTTTCTATAAGAAATTTTCTATAAGAAATTTTCTATAAGAAATTTTCTATAAGAAATTTTCTATAAGAAATTTTCTATAAGAAATTTTCTAAAGAAATTTTCCATAAGAAATTTTCAGTAAGAAATTTTCTATAGGAAGCTTTCTATAAGAAATTTTCTATAAGAAATTTTCTATAAGAAATTTTCTATAAGAAATTTTCTATAAGAAATTTTCTATAAGAAATTTTCTGTAAGAAATTTTCTATAAGAAATTTTCTATAAGGAATTTTCTATAAGAAATTTTCTATAAGAAATTTTCTATAAGAAATTTTCTATAAGAAATTTTCTATAAGAAATTTTCTATAAGAAATTTTCTATAAGAAATTTTCCATAAGAAATTTTCTATAAGAAATTTTCTATAAGAAATTTTCTATAAGAAATTTTCTATAAGAAATTTTCTATAAGAAATTTTCTATAAGAAATTTTCTATAAGAAATTTTCTATAAGAAATTTTCTATAAGAAATTTTCTATAAGAAATTTTCTATAAGAAATTTTCTATAAGAAATTTTCTATAAGAAATTTTCTATAAGAAATTTTCTATAAGAAATTTTCTATAAGAAATTTTCTATAAGAAATTTTCTATAAGAAATTTTCCATAAGAAATTTTCTATAAGAAATTTTCTATAAGAAATTTTCTATAAGAAATTTTCTATAAGAAATTTTCTATAAGAAATTTTCTATAAGAAATTTTCTATAAGAAATTTTCTATAAGAAATTTCCTATAAGAAATTTTCTATACTATAAAAAGTTTTCTGAAAGAAATTTTCTCTAATATATTTTCTATAAGAAATTTTCTATAAGAAATTTTCTATAAGAAATTTCCTATAAGAAATTTTCTATACTATAAAAAGTTTTCTGAAAGAAATTTTCTCTAATATATTTTCTATAAGAAATTTTCTATAAGATATTTTGAGTAAGAAATGTTTCGTAAAAACTTTTCTATAGAAAATTTTCTGTAAAAACTTTTCTGTAACAAATTTACTATAAGAAATTTTCTATAACAACTTTTCTATAAAATAATTTAATAATTTTTATTACATAATTTTCAGTGAAATTGTTCTGTGAATACTTTTTAGTAAACATTTTTTCAGTTAATATTTTCAATAAAATACTCAAAGTAAAAAAGTTTAGTCCAGACCTTTAAAAGTATTCTTGTATAAATTTCCTTAATTAAGTAAATATTGGCGTAAGACTCAAGAAAGTTATTGAAAATTACTGAAAAGGAAATTCGATTGTTACAAACGTAATATCCTTTTTGAAAATCGATACTCGAGTTTGTGTAGTTCTGCAAGGAGAGCTGCTGCATTTCCGCCGTAATTCAGCATTTATGAATTTTTTTTTATTTATAAATAAATTTTTATTATTTTTTGTGTTTTAAATTTAGTTATGAGCAGACTAACGGACGAAATTCTTGTACTTTTAAGCAGGATAAAAACATATGCGATGAAGAGTGTTTGTTGGAGTATATATGGTATGATAATAAAAATTATATAAATTTGTGTTGAGCAAAAATTATAAGCGGCAAGAAACCATAAAAATTTTAAGCGCCAGACATTTGGGCAGGTCAAGTAGTAAATTCATTTGCTAAATGATTCAGTCGTAAAATCCAAATACTGCTCTGACTGAGCTTGTTTAAGCTGCAAATCATGCGAAAATTAAGAGCACCCGACATACGGTCCTATTTAGCCAGAAGCGTAGTTCTTCGCGGATGAGGACGCAGGAAACAAGAGACTCTCCGTTGGATCTGTAGTACGATCTGAACACTGCTGAAATACTTAAATTCAGGTGGAAAGGTAAAATACAGAATATGTAAAGAGATCTATCGAAATTATACAACTGCCTACCTCCAAACTGTGAGCTTCGTTTCTGTTTCTGTTTCTGGATTTGCTTAAATACTCGGATTTGGTTCAGTTCAGCTCGTTCGGTTTGGCAGTTTTGTAAATCTTTTATGTTTATTTATCTCATCCTGGTTCTCTACAGTTCCACCTTCTTGGACATCCTTTCTCGTGTTAATTTTTAGTTTTTGTTCTACAGAATCGGCGCACTCTTATTTCGGCCAACGATCATTTACACTGTTTCGAAAATAATTTTTAATGAATTATGTGCAAAATTTGTTTTTAATTTTCAACACAATCGTTTCTCATGTTTTTGTTTATTGTGGCTGTTAACTGTGAGCTCCTGCAGAATTTTTCACCATGTTTATGATCGACATCGTCTTCTATTTATTCTGTGCCCCGTTTTACGGGTAGAATTTGTTGCCTCCTTATTTGACTTTAGACCATTTCGAATTTCGAATGCAAACGTGCACTTATTTCGAGTTATTATTCTTTTATGAATTATTATAACAAATTCAATATTATTAATACTCGTTTGTTTCGTGTATGAAAGCGTTAAATAAAAATTCAGAGAATCATCTTCGCTGAGGGTGGGAAGGGGTCTCTTTTTTATGCTCGAGGTTCACTGAGTGCATAAAGAAATATGTACTCAAAATGTAGAAGTGGATATGTATGCTTATGAGAATGGAAAATGCCTTATAAATACAGGATAAGAATTTATATAACTGGTTTAATGTATTTGCTATTTAAACCTTGATATTTTCCACAAGAGTGCGATCGAATTAAGGATAAAAATTATAAACAAAAAAGTGGGCTTTGCTTGCGGGAAGTTTTGAAAAATATACTTTAAAAAAAATTGTTTTTCTTTAAATAAAATTTTTTTAGAAGTAAATATAGTATTTCCATTTTGCTGATGGTTTCTGCTGTCACAACTGCACGAGCAATCGTACTTCGATCTATAGAATTATCCATTTTGAGGTTTAAAAAATGTAAAACTGTCATTTAATAATTCTAAAATATTAATATCATTAAAGATCAAATTTATTTAGCTTGAAATGTTACAATATTAGGAAATTTACCAAATGCGGTAAAAAATTAGAAAAACTTTCTTCAAAAAGTGTTGATTTTGACGTAGCAATTTTTTGAACAAAACTTTTTTCGTTGAAAAAGTTAATTTCTCACCTGGCGAATTTATTATTACCAGGTGTAGAAGGTTAAATCCGCTGTTTGGTCATAGATGGCTTGAGTGAGCGCATTAAGCTACCATGGGCACGCCATACTTTTTTTTATGAGTTTGACATCTATCAACATTAATCATTAGTCAGCAATTTCTTACAACAACATATATTTTTCCTTTGGTAATCATGTCTAGTTTTGTGCCAGAAAAAGAGCATATGCGGGAAGCTCTGCTTTTCTGCTTCAATTTGAAGAAATCGGTTGCCGAATCGCATCAAATGCTTATGGAGGCCTATGGTGACAGTGCTTTATCGGAAACAACGTTCCGAGATTGGTTTCGTCGGTTCAAAGACGGCAATTTTGACTTGTGGGACAAGAAGCGTTAAAATCGGCTTAGGAAGCTTGAGGACCATCAATTGCAGGCTCTTTTGGACGAAGACGATACTCAATCGCAAAAAATGCTCGCGGAGCAATTTGGTGTTACTCAACCAGCCATTTCCATGCATCTGCGTGCCATAGGGAAAATTGAAAAGATTGGAAAATGGGTGCCGATTGAATTGAACGATAGACAGATGGAGCGACTCCAAAACACATGCGAAATCTTGCTCGCCAAACATAAAAGAAAGTCGTTTCTGCATCGGATTGTGACAGGCGATGAAAAGTGGATATATTTTGAGAATCCTAAACGCAAGAAATCGTGGGTTGATCCCGGCCAACCATCAACATCTTCCTCAAGACCAAATCGCTTCAGACGGAAGACGATGCTATGCGTTTGGTGGCATCAGCAGGGTAATGTCTACTATGAGATGTTGAAACTTGATGAAACTGTCAATGCCTACCGCTACCACCACCAACTAATCAAATTGCACCGTACTCTACGTGAAAAAAGGACGGATTATCAACAAAGACATTTGCCTCCACGACAACGCACCATCGCATACGCTAAAAATGGTTCGAAACTAGTTGGAGACACTCAACTGGAAGTTGGTACCCCACCCCACTTATTCACCAGACCTGGCCCCTTCCGACTACCATCTGTTTTCGTCGATGAGCCACGCGCTCGCTGAGCAGCACTTCGATTCTTACGAAGACGTCCGAAAATGGCTTGATGAGTGGTTTGCTTCGAAAGAGAAGGATTTTTTTTGGCGTGGTATCCACAAATTTCCCGAGAGATTGGAAAAATGTGTAGCTAGCGAGGGCAAGTACTTTGAATAAATTTGTTTTTGCTTTCTATGAAGAAAAAAATGTTTTTTTTTAAATTAAAAAAAACAGCGGATTTAAGCTTATACACCTGGTAAGTAAAATTTTCTTACATTATACTTTAAAAACTTATTGCCCACTATGTGAAGTAGTCATTGTAGTTACAAAATATGGTTTTCCGGTATACATTTTGGTCTGAGCTTGTTATAGGACCGTATTTCTTTGAAAATGAAAGAGGGGAGACTGTTACCACCAATTCTGAATACTATAGCCATACAATAATCGACTTTTTTTATCATAAACTTAAGGATTCCATTTTAAACCATAAATTTATTTTAACAAAATAGCACCATAAGTTAAACAACACTAAAACTTTTGGCTTGACTGCGTGAATATTTCCCAGCTAAACGTAATCTCGAGAAATTTCGTTATGTCAATTGGTTTCCAAGATCGTACAATTTGATGCCCTTAGACATTTTATTTTAAAATTGCATATAAATTTATGTATAAAAAAAATAATATTTTAACTTTAGAGCATTTAAAAATAAAAATTCTTGGATTTTATGACAGAATTTCATCCCGAAATGTGCGACAGAATCATCGGAAATTGCCTTAAAAGGATCGGGTTCTGTAAGCAATTTTTTGATCAGAAATTAAATATTATTTTATTTTATATTTAATTTCAATACTAAAATAATAAAATTGAATAAAAATTTTATTAAAATCTGACTTAATAATGTATTTTATTTAACTTTACTTTCTAAAGCTTATATTGGTTTATCCATTCTTAAATTGTCTGAATCTTTTTGTATCTAAAATTAAATTGTACATTTTTTTTTATAAAAATAACTTAATACTATTATGTAGTTTTTGGTAGAAAATAATGTTATTGCAAGAATTTTAATTTTTTTATAAAACAAATTTTTGAAAAAATTCTACATGAAACTAAGGCTCTTCCAACCTGTACGAGGTGCGTTTGGGAAAAGAAATTTTTTTTTGTAACGAGTGAAAGAACATACAAAATAACATGAAATTGTGGGAATGAAAAGATCTGAAAACCCTCAAAGGGTCCAAACATTGGTTTTGGGATCACAGAATCCGCAAATTGGTTAAAAAATTTGTAACTTAACTGTAAATTGTCGAAAGGCCGTGTTAGGTTGTTCGCACCGATTTTGGACGGTTTTTTTTCTCGAAAATAGTCCATATGATGCCGGTAACACGGTAACGCTACAAACGGAAGACTACATGCTTTGGTTAAAAAGTCTTAAAATTGCTGCATAAGTAAAGGCTCCACATTGACTACTTGTCTTCGAATTCGAAGACACCAAAGAAAACCATCGGCAACTAGTGACCGCAAGGCAATCGGAGTCCAAAAGGCCAAAGCCGAAAAGGAATCAACCAAATGATCGTATAAAATTCTATTGTCCACCGGCCTAATTGATTCGCTGGGGTCATATATTATTCCATGATCCGTGATATCGTTGTCGTCGGCGGTAGTTACCAATTCACCTTTAGTTAACCGAACAATAGGCCCCAAAGAACGTAAAATGCTCAATGGTATTTTCAGGATAATTTTTGTCGAAAACACGTGTAAACAATTTTTGTTGGAATTTTTTCAGCTAATCCATTGTTAACATGATTTCCTTTTCGATGTGCGCAATATTATTTTTTCTTTTTTTATTAAAATAAATATTTATATTGACTTTATATATAAACAAACGTAAACACACTTAAAATAGTTAAAATTTTCTTTAAAATAATTTAAACACAAATGATTTATAAAATTTAAATAAATATTTTATAGAAAAACTTGAAATATTATCAAAAGAGATATTATCTTTTATGTTGATAAGCAATTCAAAAATATATAAAATTAAAGACCAACAAATAAAATTTTTTAGAATCTATTAACTTTGATATTTGTTTAAAATTATTTTTAGCTGTTAACTATATTATTTGAAGATAACATCAATGCTGACGCCAACTACCATCACAACTTCTCTCATTTTTTAATAAAAGTTTTACATTTTTATTTAAATAGAATATTTTCTGTAAACATTTTTAGTAAATATGATCTTGCGGAAAATCTGCAGTAACAATTTTCTTGCAGATAATTTTCAGTAAAAGTTTTATTAAAAAAAATTTCCCGTAAAAAATTTTGTAAAAAATGATCAGCAAAAATTTTCAGTAAAAAATTTTCAGTATAATTTTGTGTAAAAAAATTTTGTAATATATGTTCTGTTAGTTCAGCAAAACATTTCTGTAAAAAAATTTCAGTAAACGTTTTCAGTAGAAATTTTCAGTAGAAATTTTCAGTAGAAATTTTCAGTAGAAATTTTCAGTAGAAATTTTCAGTAGAAATTTTCAGTAGAAATTTTCAGTAGAAATTTTCAGTAGAAATTTTCAGTAGAAATTTTCAGTAGAAATTTTCAGTAGAAATTTTCAGTAGAAATTTTCAGTAGAAATTTTCAGCAGAAATTTTCAGTAGAAATTTTCAGTAGGAATTTTCAGTAACCATTTTCAGTAAAAATTTTCAGTAAAAATTGTCAGTAAAAGTTTTCAGTAAAAATTTTCAGTAGAAATTTTCAGTAGAAATGTTCAGTAGAAATTTTCAGTAAAAATTTTCAGTAGAAATTTTCAGTAGAAATTTTCAGTAGAAATTTTCAGTAGAAATTTTCAGTAGAAATTTTCAGTAGAAATTTTCAGTAGAAATTTTCAGTAGAAATTTTCAGTAGAAATTTTCAGTAGAAATTTTCAGTAGAAATTTTCAGTAGAAATTTTCAGTAGAAATTATCAGTAGAAATTTTCAGTAGAAATTTTCAGTAGAAATTTTCAGTAGAAATTTTCAGTAGAAATTTTCAGTAGAAATTTTCAGTAGAAATTTTCAGTAGAAATTTCGCTAGAAATTTTCAGTAAAAATTTTCAGTAAAAATTTTCATTAAAAATTTTCAGTAAAAATTTTCAATAAAAATTTTCAGTAAATTTTCAGTAAAAATTTTCAATAAAAATTTTCAGTAAATTTTCAGTAAAAATTTTCAGTAAAAATTTTCAGTAAAAATTTTCAGCAAAAATTTTCAGTAAAAATTGTCAGTAAAAGTTTTCAGTAAAAATTTTCAGTAAAAATTTTCAGTAAAAATTTTCAGTAAAAATTTTCAGTAAAAATTTTCAGTAAAAATTTTCAGTAAAAATTTTCAGTAAAAATTTTCAGTAAAAATTTTCAGTAAAAATTTTCAGTAAAAATTTTCAGTAAAAATTTTCAGTAAAAATTTTCAGTAAAAATTTTCAGTAAAAATTTTCAGTAAAAATTTTCAGTAAAAATTTTCAGTAAAAATTTTCAGTAAAAATTTTCAGTAAAAATTTTCAGTAAAAATTTTCAGTAAAAATTTTCAGTAAAAATTTTCAGTAAAAATTTTCAGTAAACATTTTCAGTAAACATTTTCAGTAAAAATTTTCAGTAAAAATTTTCAGTAAAAATTTTCAGTAAAAATTTTCAGTAAAAATTCAGTAAAAATTTTCAGTAAAAATTTTCAGTAAAAATTTTCAGTAAAAATTTTCAGTAAAAATTTTCAGTAAAAATTTTCAGTAAAAATTTTCAGTAAAAATTTTCAGTAAAAATTTTCAGTAAAAATTTTCAGTAAAAATTTTCAGTAAAAATTTTCAGTAAAAATTTTCAGTAAAAATTTTCAGTAAAAATTTTCAGTAAAAATTTTCAGTAAAAATTTTCAGTAAAAATTTTCAGTAAAAATTTTCAGTAAAAATTTTCAGTAAAAATTTTCAGTAAAAATTTTCAGTAAAAATTTTCAGTAAAAATTTTCAGTAAAAATTTTCAGTAAAAATTTTCAGTAAAAATTTTCAGTAAAAATTTTCAGTAAAAATTTTCAGTAAAAATTTTCAGTAAAAGTTTTCAGTAAAAACTATCAGTAAAAACTTTTTGTCAGTAAAAATTTTCAGCAAAAACTATCAGTAAAAACTTTTTGTCAGTAAAAATTTTCAATAAAAATTTTCAATAAAAATTTTCAGTAAAAATTTTCAGTAAAAATTTTCAGTAAAAATTTTCTGTGAAAAATTTTCTTAAAAAAATTTTCTGTAAAAAATTTTCTGGTTAAATTGTTTGTAAAAACTTTTCTGATAAAATTATCTGTAAAAACTTTTCTGTAAAAACTTTTCTGTAAAAATTTTCTGTAAAAAAATTCAGTAAAAATTTTTTTGTAAATTTCCATTCCAATATTCATAATTTCTTCTAATTTTGAATTTGAATATTAACCAACTGAATAAGGCGCAGTTAGGCAATTATCAAAGTCTTCCGAAGACTGGTTTACACACAAATTCAATCCGTAAATAAAAATTATAAACAAAAATCGATGATTTATAATCAAAATAGTTTATTTATTTTTCTGCATAAATACCTAATAAAAGAGGGTGGGAATTTATGAATTTTAATAGTTTTCTGAACGAAATGCGAAAGATGAAAATAATAATAAAAACGTTTTTATACAAGTATGCTTTTGATATTTATTAATTTGTAGTATTTCTTTTATAGAAATCTGTGCTTTTAGGTCAGCAAACATAAAATAAATAATCCTTATCAGTTTTGATCTTTTCGACTTCGATATCCAACTTCGTTTGAAAATAACTATTAGAATTATTATTATTATTATTAATATTAATATTGTGATTATGTTAAAATAGAAGAAGAAAAAATATCGAAAATGAAATAAAATTAAATATTTTAATGTATACAAAATATATTATAATAAAATAAAAATAAAATTCTGTGGAGGTGGTAGACATAAGACGATTTTTGATGGAAATGTAGTGGACTATTAATGGAAGAATGGATCTGTGATTGGGTAAACATTATTTATTGATAGTGAAGGGATCAAGGAGAAATATTCATTGTAGTATGAGGGGAATAAATAGAATGTAAAGGAAGAAGAATAATAAGAAGAAGCGCAGAAAAGTGTCCATTCATCCTAATGGCAATCAGTTGTCAAAGCATAGGCACGACTTATGCCCAGGCTTACAGGTAAAAATTTTATACGAAAGACAACGGAATCAGAGAACGAGCTCTTATCGCACCTGAAATCGTTAATAATTTCGACGAATTTGGAGGAACAATGATACCTCAAGGCGTTATCTGATCACTCGCGATTAGAATTTGAAATTTTCTCTCTCTTATACTTGTAGATATCCCCATTGACAAGATACTGACTAGAACACGGCAGTCCATCGTGTACGCAATCAAATCAAGACGAAAATAGTACACAAAACAAATGAAAACGGAACAAATAATATCAAAGATTTCGTTTTATTCATAATTTGAGTATATTCACTTTTATCCAGTTGGCTACGGGAGAAAGATACTCGTAGAAATGGAGAGATTTCTATAGTTATATTGTAGATACACAGATACAATTATTTTGCTTTTTAAATAATATCAACTGATATTCTTAAACATGCATAATTCTGTTACAATATAATATACATAGTAGAAGATAGACTAGAAAAATAAAAATATTAGCACAATCTCAAGATGCCTAGATAGACTCAGCTAGATATGTATCTGAATGTCTCCTTTAGCACACAAAAAAAAACCAAATCGATTGGTACATTTCACAGTCATAAGAATCAAAATTTGTAAATACACCCACATCCTCACTTTTAATATAGTATCTTAATTCGATACTCTACTACAATAGTAACACGGAAGTAGGCCAATTTTTTATATATTTTTTTCCCTTACAAAATGAGAATAGATCATGTCTTCAAAAGATCGAAATTTAAATATTTGCTCTTTTATAATCATTAAAAAAAAATATCTTTCAAATTATTACTTTTTATATTGTAGATGTAAATATATAATATTTTTTCTTTTTAATTGTTTATTTTTAAGCTTTCTTGCTTGGAAGTATTTGTTTATTATAAGTTGAAGACTGATGGCCTGCCTGCCTTTAATCGATACCAAATCAGCAATTATTGAGCAAATTCTCTGCGTCATCATTCAACATTTATCATCAACATTTTCCGTTTGCCCATTTTCTATTTTTTTTTTTTGTGAAATATAATACCATATTTCACACGTCCAATTAGGGATGAATTTCTTTTATTATAATTTATCTTCTAAAGTTTAATGTTTATTGTACTCGTAACACCCCCCCCCCCCCACCTACTAAAATTATTTGGTGACTAATTACAGCGCAAATATTGGACGTGAGAAGTACTTTCTTTGGTGGGTGTGCTTGCATATTAATGAAATTTAGTTGGGTTAATAGTGGAATGGCTAGTAAAGATACAAGACTATTACATTAAAAGATTGACGGGCCCATACCCAAAGCAGAAGTTGTATGAATGCTTCTCTAAATCTCCGAGCACCACCGTCGGATTAACGGAGTGGAACATCAATGCACTCGAGTGGAGTACTAAACTGGATAAAGTAAACTTTGGTAAATTGGAGGCGGTGTTATGTTGCCATTTAACGTGGCTCCTCATGAATCAGTAAATAAACACTTCGATCTGACCAGCAGTGTTACTACAATCGTAGTCGACGCACATCAACACAAATTTTATCACATTTCACTTTGGAGCTCTTCAATTGAATTCATTTTTAATTCTGCGGGAGGAGTTCGACTTGTACACTTTTGTATTTTCATACATGCATAAAAGTCGATTGCATTCGATGCAGATTGCATTTCTGTATTTGTAATAGTGCAGCCCCACACTCATGCTAAGAGTTACTGCAGAATCATCAGTTCGGAAACCTACAGAACCGTCCGACCATAATCCAGAGGCACATAGGAATATGGCCTGTAAGTTGAAACTCAGCCCAATGGGGAGTTATGTTCGTTGGCCGCCCTTTTTGTCGCATTCGATTTTTATGGCCGATGTGTTTGGCCTTCATTTTGATTATATGGTTTGTCTTTGCTTTTCGAAATAGCCCTCATCGATATTCATTTTTGTTCTTGTCAGTCTTAAATTTAAACCTAAGACAGCGGACATATTGAAAAATTGATTAGTTTCAACTCGAAAGTGGAATAAATTGCATTTTAGAGTTCATATACAATTTGTTAAAAGCGACAATATACGAGGTGTTAAATAAATTTATTCATCGATTCAATCAAAGATACTTTCTGCTATACGAATAAAATATATCATTTCAATGAATTTAAATTTATATTAAATTTAAAAAAAAAAATTTCTGTGCTGTGTGATATTTAATCTGTTATCTTTTTTTTTTTACTTTGTGTTTTTCATTTTTTAATATTAAAAATATAATTTGAGGAATACCAAAATTCACTACAAAAATTAATTGAAGAGAATTTACTTCTTCAAAAATTGTAGACGCCTGCAACTGTGGTAACTGTTATACGCATATAACTGTTATACATATATTAGAGGTCCCTTTTTTATGATATTTTGTATGTTAAGATTGTTTTTGGAAGAGAAAAATATTTTGGAAGATTGTAATTGGAAAATTACAGTATGTTTCCAGGGGTCACTTGATAGCGCCACGACCATGAGGCCATTTGGCAACATCATGTTATGTGTGAGTTGGCAAATGCCAATTTACCTTATGCATCTGATTAATAGTTAGTTGGAGAAAGCAATTAGAAGTTGTTTAGTTTTGTCGATTTGTCTATGCATTACCAAAGATGCTGAGGTCATTTGGTCAGAAAATACTAGCAGTACCTGGAACCCAACGGAATTATACATTTTGGGTGTTTAACAACTAATTTCCTTATTGTAGCTCTTTGAGCGAAGAGTACTCCCCAGATACTCTTCAAAGCTGAACTGACTAGTACCACGGCGGTCGGAAGTCCCTCGGTAGCAGCTTTTGGCTGAAACATGGCTGGCTATGGTTGTCACCTACATCACAGGTACAGTCTCAGGACTAAACCTGAGGAACGGCAGGATCCCGGGTGCTATCACTGCAGATGATATTAGAGGTTTAGGTAAGACTTGATACCAATAGTTAAGTTAACTAGCTTATAACTGGTTACTGACTGTTAGCAAATAGACTTTCCTGTGATGGGTGAAGCTGGTTAGATGCTGGACCACGAGATTGTTCGCTGCAGGAATTGACGGAAGATTGAATGTTCGCCCGCATCATGCATGGGGCACGGAAGATGGTTAAGAAGAAGAATAGGTGAATAAAATGAAGAAGATGAAGAAGATGAAGAAGATGAAGAAGTTAAAGAAGTAGAAGAAATTGAAGAAGTAGAAGAAGATGAAGAAGATGAAGGCGATGAAGAAAATGAAGAAGATGAAAGCGATGAAGAATATGAAAATGAAGAAGATGAAGAAGATTAAGAAGATCAATAAGATGGAGAAGATGAAGAACATGAAGAAGATGAAGGCGTTGAAGAAGATGAAAAAGATGATGAAGAAGAAAAGAGGGAACCTGAGAGAAAGTCCCATGCATGAAGAAATCAAAGAAGATTGCGTTAGATTGAAGTGAGTTGGGTCGATAAAGCGTTGGTTTGTAGCGAGCTAGGTTATCGATGGAGATGCGTGCAACTACTTGGATCTAGTCAGCTGAGCAGTCGAAATCCATTACTGGACAGGTCGGTTTTGTATGTTGATTAGTGTATCTTAATCCCTATGGTCGTAGGAGACCCGTGGTATTATGTCTAACAATTGGTATACCGCGTTAAATAACACTTATAGGTAGTAGCTTAGTGCCTAAGTTAAATACACTTATAGCTAGTAGCTTATTGCCTCTAAGACGTACAATACAAATTTCAACCTCGTTCGGTAACTACGCGATCCTATTCTACATGTGAAGCTGAGTCCGTCAAATTGACTTATAAAAGGTCGCCCATGGAATTATAATTTTTATAGATTGAGTGGAAAATTTCACGTGGGATTAATTAAACTTGTGAAAATATTATATACACTGTCGTAATTAGAATTTTTCTGTTTTACATATTCTTTTTTTTTTTTACTTTATAATAGCTAATAATTGTAAATATTGTTGCGTTTCACCACCTAAAGAAAGTAAGAAATTTTTAATAAGTCTCTTCTAATACTGTCCGCAAAAATACTCTTTTATATCCGATAAGTATTTTTGTGGAGGGTATTAGAAGGAAAATCCCTTAGAAGTGAATAA
Organism: Atherix ibis; assembly: GCA_958298945.1. NCBI lineage: Eukaryota > Metazoa > Arthropoda > Insecta > Diptera > Athericidae > Atherix > Atherix ibis. Next base: position 94,551,731 of record OY282607.1, on the reverse strand, counting down.
TGATTAAATAATAAACGAGGATGAAATTTTTGGTAACAGGAAGTACACTGGCTCGTGGACATTATTGTAAAAGATCTTTAATTATAGGGACTGGATACAATAGGAATTAAAAAATTCTGTTGAAGGCCAAATTTGAATTTTATAAGTCCAAATAGGTTTTATGATTACATTTGGTAGTCTAAAAAGTAGTCGATAATGTTTGTTAGTTTTAAGTCTTTTTAGTCTAGTATCTGGATTCTAGGTTGATCTCTTGTTTAGGTGAAATCCTAAGTAACGCCACTAAGGTAAGAAAAGGTAGATAACTTTTTTCAGAGAGTAAAAGTATTGGTGGCACTTTTTAATTAATTTACTTTCAGCCTTAATCTTGTATTCAATTATTGGATATTGTTTATAGTAGACTAAGTATAAATAATATGTAAAATGGGATAAAGGATACTGCCTTGTGGGTCTCCACCCAAAAAGAGGATATATTTCTGTAAATTCTGTATTGACTGCTACTTGGAAGTGACTTTGAATGGGATATGAATTCATTATAAATTAGTAGTTATAAGAAAGGGAACTTGACCGGAATACATAAATATTCTTAAATTTTTTTTAACTGTTTTGCGCAACTGACTATGAAATATTTCCAATGAATCTTAAATGGTCTATTTATGCTAGGATAATATGATAATTTCTGTATATATCATCTAGGCTTAAGAGTTCTATATAAATTTTAATTATTGTATATAATTTTAATATTTTAAATATTATTTTCAAAACGACAGAAAACTATTAAAAACGAAATAATTGCATGACTCTCTGTTCGGAAATAACTAAGAAATCGATAATTCTGATTTTAATCAAAAATAAAATTGAAGAAAAAATTATTTTCTTCTTTTACACTTACTGAATCTAAAGCAGCCTAAGTATGATAATGCTTGCATTAAAAATATTCAACATCGATAAATATTGACAGGCAAAAAAGGAGAACAATTTGAAATTTCCGACTATTAAGCATTACAAAAGTCACACCTTCATAAATATTTATTTGCCGAATGTTAATGGTATTTGTTTGCAATTACAAAGGACATGGTTTCATGAGAAGTCCCTCTAATAACAGAAGTGGGGAGATTGTTTTTATTCATGTGATTGGTAGTCTTGAATGGACTTCGTTATTGCGTTCGCATTAAATGGAATAGAAAACGTTAATAAATGCACAAATAAGAAATATCTAACCAACGATTTGGAATGAAAATATGATAAAGAGTTCTATAAAGGTGTCTAGCATACTTTGAGGTAGGTAAATTGTGCAGGAAAGACGACTGATCATAGCTGATAGGCGTGAACAGCACGCAATTGAAGCGCGACACTGGCGCATTCCAGGAATCGATCGCAGCCGTTGCGGTGTTGTTGCGTTGCACCGCATGCAAATGCATATCTGGCGATGTTTTCAGCCATTTCTGAATTTCTACTAAAAAACGTGCACTGATCTTTTTTCCAATATTTTCACCTTCTTGCCTTTTGCACCTATTTTTTAAAAGTCACACTTTCTCAATTATCAATATCTTATAGTTCATTGAATATTTATGTGATTGCATTTAATAACGATCAATTATGGAAGGTAACTATTCAACTTGTACAACAAATATATAAAAAGTTAATATAAAAAAAAAACCGAGACTTCTAAATAAATAAAAATCGAAATCATCGATGCATTCCAAATACGCAAACCAGAACCATTGATTGTCTGTAGAGAAAAAATTCCTCTTCCACTAACATTGAATTATTTATTGGCTAATTTAATAGCTTCGGTAAAATATCTTATTTTGATCTTTTAATTATTGTTTATTTATTACACGTACATATTTTCTATTAATTTTAATTATTGGTATTTATAAAGATATGAGGATTTTTGTTGTTGTTGTAAATATTTCTTATAAAAACTATTAATAATAATTTCATTAAAAATAAATGCCAACATTGCATTTGAATTGTTATTAATTGAAATGAAATGAAGAATATCAGTTAATTTTTGCAACTATCTGGACACTTTTGAAATTATCTATTCTCTTTTTTAATAAAAGAAGATTTTTATGGAAATTAGGTTTTTTCTACAAAACTTTGAATGTGGTAGGCAAGTACTCAGACTGATAGTAATCTGGCAATACCTCCAAATTTCTCTTCACATTGCTGGTATGTTAGTCACTCCTGGACTTACAAGACTTGACCTCGTCCGATAACTACGTGACAATATAGAGTGAAATTGTATTTTTGCAGTGTTTTTGCATAGAAACAAAAATTGAAGAGCAAAATTATCAAAAGCACAAATATTTTCAAGACATGAAATAGGGCCGAGAACCAGCGAAATCCTTTAACATTGGAAACTGAAGAAAATGAGGAACGAGTCAGGAAGGGTCTTGTCTCTCCAGAAAAAATTGTAGGCCAATTTTTTTTTCTATAAATAGGTCCTTAAAAAAAGATTCTTTGGGTTAGATCGGGCATTACAGATACTTGGATGTACGGAAATGGGATTCTTGTGGTCCTCTAACCCCTGATATTAGTCCGTTTACCTTTTTTTTTTTTGTTGTCCAAGATTAAAGAACTCTTGAAGGACATTATTATAGCACTGTTTTTGCAGTAAATCATTATTTTTCAGATTTAAGATACAAATGTGTCGATAGTGCAGTTTTAAAAATATATCAAGAGATGACTGATAGTCATCTGGTAATTTTACGGTATTCTCGTCCATGAAAATTGCACTACAATCCCTCCTGGACATGCAGTACAAGTATTAACCTTATTCAGGTAGTTGTATTTCTGAAGTACATTACGAAATATGAATTTCGAAAAGTTGAATTCGAAAAGCTGCAAGGGGCCCATAGGAAACATTGCTTTTCAAGGTAACAAGTTTCTCGATGACATAAGACCTTTTTGCGGAACCAAGAAGCAATAGAAAATTAATCTTCTTCAAGGAGACGGTTACTATCGATAATTTTTTTTAAAATGCGATGCTTCTAGGACAAATTGTCATTCAAGTTTTTTTTTAATGAGGCCTTAAAACGCTTTGGAAAAGGATTATCCGCTTCAGATCGGATGCTCAACCACAACAACGCCTATTATACGGCCATTTTTGCCAACGAGTTTTCTGGTATCATTTTGGAACTCTCCTCCACAAAGTTTCCTCGATAGTCTCTCCTGTTTCAGTAACTTCAGAAAGTTTGTTGATTTCGTGAGTTGGACTTATGAAAAGTTGCATTTTTTTCTTATTTTATGAGACTTGCAAAGGACTATTTTTTATCAAAACCAGAAATTTTTTTGTGGAAAAAACCATTTTTTTAGGGTATGAGAATCAATAGAAAGCATACCGCGCTCATGGAGGCCTTCAACATTAAAAACTGAAGGCCTTCAAAAAACATCAAAAAATGTAGGACGATTAAGGGCCGTTGTGACTTTAGGATAAATTTTAGACCAAAACTTTTTTATATTGAAGTTTTGAAAAGACCAAAAAAAGGGTTCTTTGCTTCAGATCGAATTTTTTTGCCACTACAATATCTCTATAACTAGGCCATAAGCCATAACGGGTTTTTATCGAAAAAATGAACTCCTGTGACCCCATATTCACCTGATATAATTTTGCGCAACATTTTTTAATTTCCTGGGATCAAAATAACACTTGAAGGATATCATATTGGTACTCTTTTGCAGTAAAACATTTACTTTTAGATGTGAAACACAAACGAGTCGATAATGCAGTTTAAGAATTATACGATTAGTGATTGGCAGAAAAGTAATGTTGACATTGTTAATAATATTCAAAGGAGTTTCTTCTTTGTCCAAGAAAACTACTTGAAAGGAGACAGTTTCCAAAAAAAATTGTCTGCCACAACTCGTATTTTAATAAATTGTACAAAAACCACTCCTCCCGGTAATTTTTTAGTATATAAAATTTGATATCAAAAAGTAATTGCAAAAGTACCCGAAGATATTAAATTCGACCAAGGACATTATTTACACAATTTCCTTTCATCTAAATAATTAATGGCCGAATATAAGTTTCATATTCATAACAATAGGGTTATAGGTAACAACGAGTAAAATTGCCAAAATATGCAAATTTCAAAAAAACTGTTCCAAGAAGAAAATGTAATTTTCGGCGCCTAAATAATTAAGACATTTTCAAAAATTGCTACAAGATCAAAATAAACAGGTAAAAAAGGATTTTTTTTTCTTCATTTTTAATAAATAATAACAAATATGTTGAAGAGAACAAATTCGAAAAATCTGTTCCAAGAGTTGGTTTTAAAAAGGGAAAAAAAATATTCTAAAGGAATAAAAAAACTGAATTCCTCTCAGTTAATTTTGTCAATAAGAATATCAATTTATTTTGAATCATCATTTTATCTTACATCGTTGAATTAATGTTAAATATGGCCATTAATAACACAAAAAGGAGGCACATGGACGAGACTGTTATTGATAGAAGATCACCGCTTGATTGAAGTCAATTAAGATAAAATTCAAATATTTCGACAAGAGAAAACCACAAAAATCGGAGTAATTTACATGCAAATTATAAACAGGTCTGCTATAGTCTTTGATGTGTAGTCCAGCCAGTATTGGCCAGCACTTGTTTGGATAGGTTATCAGGTAAAATTGGTCAGATACTAGGTACAGATCACGAAGATTTTTTTTGTTTTTTTTTTTGGTCTCAGATTTCGATTTGAATTCAGGTTCAAATATGAAGACATTCAGTATTTGTAGACGAGTTGAGTGGATGATTAATATCATCCAAAACCTCTAAACGATATGATGTCTATCGGCTACACCTAACAATGGTGCAGTATATTCTTCATAAACTCTCCTCAATCACATACCAATTCTTAAAGACTGTCCCGTTTGTGTTTGTCTGTCTTGATTTAACAAAATTGATTTGTTTGTATCAATGACCGCTGCTGCTGTTCAAAATATTGCTGCCGACAGCCAGCACAACTCAAAAACTATTTTTTTTTTTATTGAAAATATACACAATTAAAGAGTCTAAATTACTTTCAGAGCGAACCATAGATGGATGGATGGTAAAGGAGGTGAAGAATATAGTAAAATCTTTCTTAATTCTAGCACGAGTCTTTAAAGTTTTTTTTTAACTGAATGGCAATCATTGGTTTCTCTTCATACCTGTATAAATGTAGTATACTGCGCCCGATTTTTCATAATTAATAACCGAACAATAAATTAGGAATATACTAAGGTAGAAAAATCTCTTTTCATTTCACAGAAAAGATGATTAAAATGTTCTCGTCTTCATTAATTTTAATGAATATTAAATGGCTTCTCAGCATTCTGGCACCAGATTAACCGAATACGTTATAAAGAATATTCTCAATGAACGAAAATGAAATTTCCTAAATGGGAAGTTGGACAACAACCATGACAAGGTGGTAGATGGATGGACGGATGAGTAGCGAAGTAAAGGTTTTTCGTATAACAGCTACGTTCACAGAATTATCATATTTTGATTAGTTTTAAAGTCATCTTGTTAAGGAGGACGATTTAAACAAACCATCGTTCGATATCAATCTTCATTCGTTTCTATGAGTCATTTCACATGTCAGCTAGTCAACTTTTCAGATATTTTGATAGTGAAACTATTCATTTTGTTGTTATTCTGTAAACTTTTTCCCAATTCCAATATGTTAACAAATTTTCTAAGTTGTTGATTGAAGTTTCTTTAGACGATTTGTTATCAAAAATTCCTATAAATATAATAATACTTAAATTTTTGCTATAAAAAGGAATGTAAAAAGTTCAATGCTTTTTTTATAGTACTCGTATCTAATCGATTATCTTTCTATCTATAATAATTGAAATTCATTATTACAAATACTAAAATTCTACAATTGACATCGTATTGATTAATACCATTTTTCTAATTTGTTTACCTGATTTAAGACAGCTACCAGCATGCTTCAGTTTTATTAAAAATTAACTTAAACACAGTTTTTTTATTTCTCTGACAATTTATGTACACTGCAGGCCAAAAGTTTGACATTATTTTGGTTTTGAAGGGGAAAACTTAATTCAAATTAAAAATATTAAAATGAAAAAGCAAAAACTAAATTTTTATATTATGTTATTAAAAATTATATGAATTTTATAATTAAATAGTCCAATAAAAAAATACTATTTTTATGAAATTAAAAATATCATATGAGAAAATAAGCTCAAATTCTAGGCATTTTGTCGATAAGATTTTTTAATAATATCCGTTAAAATGCAGTTCCATTATTGTAAAGTAATTTTCCATAAGTTTTTCTTAGAGAAAATATAGTGTATCAGCATTTTCTTATATAGCTGGATGATTTTGGTGGCCTTTTATTATTAGTTTATTTTTAAGAAAATATCTACTTAATTCCAAAATAAAATAAAGGGTTTTCGAATAAGAGTGATATGATTTCTTTTTAAAAAAAAAACACACACTAATTGTTAAGGAAATTCAAATGTTTTTTATTTAATGTGAATTACAATTGATACAATTAATTTCTGAATAAAACGTCATTCAAATGGCCTTCACAACGTTTTTGCAGGAACTAATTCGATGAACCCAATTTTCGAGCACTTTTTTCACTAAATCAAATCGTATGTCATGAATATAGCACGTTCAATATTGACTTCGAAAGGTTTAAGAGATTTTGGTTTATTGCTAAAGACCAATGACTTCAAATAACCCCATAATAAATAGTCTAATGGTGTTAAATCACGACTTCTTGGAGGCCATTCAATGTCACAATTTATTGAAATAATCGAATCTCCAAATTTTTCTCGAAATAATTCGGTTGTTGTAAGTGCTGTGTGGCATGTAGCCCCGTCTTGTTGGAACCAGATGTTGTCAAGATCAACTTCTTCCAATTTCGGCCATAAAAAGTTGGTTATCATCGATATAAACCGCTCTCCATTGACAGTAACGGTGTTACCAGCTTCATTTCGAAAGAAGTACGGACCGATGATTCCACCAGACCAAAAACCACACCAAACTGTCAATTAAGGTGAATGTAATGATTGTTCATGAATATTTTGTGGATTTTCTTCGCACCAGAATCGACAGTTTTGTTTATTTACCTCACCACTCAGATGAAAGTGAGCCTCATCGGAGAAGATGATTTTCTTAAAAAAATCGTTATCGTTTTCAAGTTGTTCCAAGACAAAATCAGCAAATTCACGACGTTTACGGTAGTCCAATGGCTTCAGTTCTTGAGTGATAATAGTTTTATATGGATGCAAGCACAAATCCTTTCTCAAAATCCGCCAGGTTGTGGTTTGAGACAGTCCCAATTCTTGAGAACGTCTTGGAATCGACAAATTGCGGTCTTCAGCAACACTTGCCTGAACGGCAGCAATATTTTCATTACTTCGAGCGGTTCTTTATCTTATTGGCACTTGAACATTATGTAAAGAAAATGAACGCTCGAAATTTTTAACAATTTGACGAATAGCGAGCACAGTTGGACGATTATTACGACCATAAAATGGCAAAAGCGCACGAAAAGTTGCAACTGGAGAACGATTATTTTGATAATAAAATTGAAGAATTTGTAAACATTGTTCTTGGGTAAATCTCTTCATGATAAAATTGTAAGCATCACTGAATACAATGAAAAAAAAAAACAGATCATGACATATTACAAATAGCCGAAACGTCGCTTAGTAATCATGTCACTCTTATTGGAAAATCCTATATTATTCATTCTGCACTTTGGAAGAGTGCCCTTCTTTTAATAAACTTTAAATGTATACGAGGTCTGTTCAAAAATATATACGAGGACGTCTCCAAAGGTCACTACTTTAAAGAAAATAGCATCGATGTATGAAAATAAAATAAAATGCTTGCTTAATAAAATTGGTCTGATTATTTTTTAGCACATCTTGGAGCATCGAAAAAGCACAGAACGATCAAAACGAGGTGTGCTCAAAAAGTATCGCGAATACGAGGTCTGCTCAAAAAGTATCGTGAATTTTGAATTTCCGCGGGATACTTGTATTCGATTTTGGATTTTTTATGGCGTTATGTTGCTACTCATGTCTCCCACTTATGCTGACAAATTCGGCCATTTTGAATGTTCGGTTAATTTTTGAGAGCTTCTTTGCTTGCACGTGTTTTGGCTCGTCTTCGAGTTTTTCCCATTCTAAAAAATGGATCAAAGAATTTGTATCAAATTTTGTGTGAAAAACAAAATTAATTGCGCGGACGCATTCCGAATGTTGACTGTGGCATATGGTGAAGCTACCTTGGATCGAAGGAACGTTTATCGGTGGTAGAAAATATTCTCAATGGGGTCCAGAAGATAGTGCCATTCGATTTTTATCAATGATTTGTCGTGAGACGAGTCGCCGCGAAATTCGTACCAAAATTGCTCAATTTCAACCAAAAACAGCATCACATTAACATTGCTAAGGAGCTGTTGGAATCTGTCCACGACGACCCAAATTTGCTCCAGAGGACCATAACTGGTTTATGGTTATGACGTGGAAACAAAAGCTCAATCATCCCAATGGGAGCTACCGCACGAGCCAAGACCGAAAAAACCGCGCCAAGTTCGGTTGAATATGAAGGTTTTGCTTACAGTTTTCTTCGTTTGCAGGGGCGCGGTGTATCATGAGTTCTTACCACAAGGTAGAACGGTCAAAAAGGAATATTACCTGCAAGTTATGCGCAAGTGGCGCAAAGCAATCCACCAGAAACGCGCGGATTTGTGGAAGAACAAAAATTGGCTTTTGCACCATGATAACGCCTCTTCTCACAATTGCTTATGCGCCATACTTTTTTTTAATGATTTTGACATCTGTCAACATTAATCAGTGCACATTGTCTGCAATTTCATACAACAACATACATTTTTCCTTTAGTAATCATGTCTAGTTTTGTGCCAGAAACAGAGCATATGCGGGAAGTTCTGCTTTTCTGTTTCAATTTGAAGAAATCGGTTGCCGAATTGCATCGAATGCTTATGGAGACCTATGGAGATAGTGCTTTATCGGAAACAACGTTCCGAGATTGGTTTCGTCAGTTGAAAGACGGCAATTTTGACTTGTGGGACATGAAGCGTGAAAATCGGCCTAGGAAGGCTGAGGACCATCAATTGCAGGCTCTTTTTGACGAAGACGATACCCAATCGCAAAAAATGCTCGCGGAGCAATTGGGTATTACTCAACCAGCCATTTCCATACGTCTGCATCATGGGGAAGATTAAAAAGATCGGAATATGGGTGCCGCATGAAGTGAACGATGGGCAGATGGAGCGACGCCAAAACACATGCGAAATCTTGCTCGCCAGACTAAAAAGAAAGTCGTTTCTGCATCAGATTGTGATAGGCAATGAAAAGTGAATATATTTCGAGAATCCTAAACGCAAGAAATCGTGGATTGATCCCGGCCAACCATCAACATCCTCCCCAAGACACAATAGCTTCGGACGGAAGATCAGCAGGGTATCCCGGCCAACCATCAACATCCTCCCCAAGACACAATAGCTTCGGTTTGGTTGGATCAGCAGGTAATCGTCTACTATGAGATATTGAAACCTGGTGAAACTATCAATGCCCACCGCTACCACCAACAACTGATCAAATTGCACCGTGCTCTGCTTGAAAAAATGACGGATTATCAACAAAGACATGAAAAGCTGATTTTTCTCCACGACAACGCACCATCGCACACGTCAAAAATGGTCCGAAACTACTTGGAGCCACTCAACTGGGAGGTGCTACTTCACCCCGCTTATTCACCAGACCTGGCCCCTTCCGACTACCACCTGTTTTCGTCGTTGGGTCACGCGCTCGCTGAGCAGCTCTTAGATTCTTACGAAGACGTCCGAAAATGGCTTGATGAGTGGTTTGCCTCGGAAGAGAAGGAATTTGTTTGGCATGGTATCCACAAATTACCCGAGAGATGCGAAAAATGTGTAGCTAGCAAAGGCAAGTACTTTGAATAAATTTGTTTTGCTTTCTAGGAAAAAATCATGTGTTTTTTTGACTAAAAAACAGCGGATTTAAGCTTATATACCTGGTGTGCGCCAAAAAATTCACCACGCATGTACTAACCACTAAGAATTTACCAAAAAACAAATGTAAATTGTAAGTGGTTAGTACATGTGTGGTGAATACTTTTTCAAGCCGGAAATAATCTTTTTGAAAAACAGCCAATGGTGGAATCGTTGCTGTGTTTTAGTATGTTTTTTTTTTAAATTTATAATTAATTATTATTAAAAGAAATGTAATAAAATTTAGGTCTTGTATTAAAGTAAATTTTCATTTATTTTTATTTTTTAATAATACCACAATAATATTAAAAGAATTATTTTTATTATTAAAAAAAATAAATAGAAACCAGAAATGAAAAATTTATTGATCAAATAAATTCTATTATTAAGCTATTAAAGCGATTATATATAATTTTTTTAGTAGCAATATTATATTTTACATAATAATTATTGAAAACATATTTATTTAATGTACAAAAAAAAATTGTATTTGTTAACTACAATAAATGAGCTTTTATAATAATAATTTTAAATCTAAATTTCAGAACATTTAATAAAAGTTCGATCACGTTTTTGTCGATATGATCTCAAAGAGCTTTCAGAAATATAAAGTTAAATCTAGCAATTTTATTATAATTTATTCATATATAACGTTAAAATTAATAATATTTATTTCAAAATTACTGCTCAAACAAAAAAAAACAACCACAAAAATAATATAAAACTTCATCAATTAATATTAATGAACATAAATAATAGGTTAACATTAAAATGATAATTTTGATCTTAAAAGTTAGCTGTTAAAAAATTTATCATTAAAATATCAAAAGTTTATTATTGAAAATAGAAAAAAAAAACGTCAGTAGAAAAACGTAAGAATATATTTATATTAAGATAAATATAAAATTTTGCCATTTTTTTTCTTCTATTTCATAATACAATGGCTAATTTGTTAGGCAAATAGTGAAACGCCCACTGATCATCGTATCTGATTTACGACCAAAAGAAGATACGAAACTACACCTTGAGAAATCTATAATCATAGATTATGACTATTATAACGACTTTATTCGTGTTTTTTTTTCTCTACTATTTTTTAATACATACAATAATATTTTTAAAGAAATCAAAAGAAAATATTATATTATCTATATTTGAAATTAAAGTTAACAAGCTTAACGACCAAAAATTGTAAATAATTTTGTGAAAATCAAAATGAAATTTTTTCCAAAATAAAAAAATTGAGAAAAACTTTATATGCGCTTCCAACCTTTGAATTATGACCAATTTGTATTCATTGCTGTTAATCAATTAAGAAGAAAAACAAAACAACAACAACAACTTTCCAGTGAAATCAGCAGAAATGGGCAATTAATAACTCAAGACAAACAGCAAATTAGGCTCACTTAATGCGATGCACACCCAATTTCGATGGGACTTGTCTGATTAGGATACGAGTTGGCCCTCCACCCGGCCGGGTTCAAAACACGACACGATGCAACTCTCTGATTAAATGGAAGAAGACCCAGTCCGCTGGTGTGCATCTAAAACAGTGAAATAAATAAATCCTCTTCAAAAAAAAAAAAAAAATCAAAAATATCAACAACAAAATTACAGACACCAACTCTAAATGCCAACATTTCTTTTCCTGGTAATTGCTTAAAATTCAAGGAGTGATTTGGACCTCCTTAAGATAGAAATTATAACCGTGGACGCATGACCAATTCAGATTTACACCGAATTCGACGTGCAGTTGCTTTTTTTTATTTTATTAGTGAGGTGGTCTCATCATAATCACGATGAATCTAAACTAAATCAGAAAAGAAATTTATTTACGAATACCAAATAACAACTAAGAGTATTTTTAACTTTATTCTCGTATCTTTTTTTAAGAATTTTGAAAAAATAAAATTTCACTCTTTGCAAAAGCGTCTCCAATAAAGAAGTTTGCCTAGATTTTGAAGTGGGCTGATTAAATAAATTGAAATCGGACAAGAAAATATTGTATTTTCACATGAATTCGTTTTGTAAAAGTGGATTTAAATGCAGCATAAAATCTTCCGTGAACAATTAATTAGCGCTCGAAAACCATCCATTTTGCTCATAAACTAGCTAACCGACAGCAAATTATACAAAATGAATGGTTTTTTTTTTTCATTTTTACTGTTTTGCTTTTATCTAAAAAATTTTACATACTTATTATAAGCCCACTCCCCAAGTGCTCTGTGCTCGTTTATATTATATAAAATTGGAAGTTTATGTGTGCAGCAGTGGAAGACGATCGCAAGTGTTTATGCAGTACCGCATTTTCGTTTAAGGCCTAAATGGACGATGGAGACTGCATACACGTAGACTGCAGAGGAGTTCCCGGTGCTCTTTTCCACCGGTGGAATTTTGCTCACGTATGCCAATAAACAAATGATTTCACAGTTGTTAAGTTTAAATGGCCTCATGTATGAATTTCAATTAGACTCACTAATAAGTAGCATATCAGCTCTTAGACGGTGGCTGTTTACTTCTGATAAGTGTACTCTTGGACTCTAAAATTCACTTACTTTCGGTGCGTTGTTTTCCGTTCCACTCGAACAAAGTTTACGAATCTATCTACAATTTTTTTTATATGTAATAATTTTTATTTTGCTTCACTAATAGAAATTGTTCGCGAGCTGTTTGATGATGAATTTATGTCTTGGAATAGGTCTAGTGTGAAAACGAACCTTAAAGTAGTTAGAATCCACTGCATGGTGGTGCCATATTAGCAGTGGGAACATTATTCTACAATTTGCGGATATTAATAATTACACCGACAATGAAATGATTTTGTCTTCATTTTGATTTATTTAACAAATCCATTCTTAGAACTTACTACAAAGTTGCAATAAAACACAACTTTTTGTATTGCATTGAATGTGGATTCTAATTTATGTGTGATATTCTCAAATAGTTTTTATTACAATTGATTTCCTTCCAACGTGACTTTTTCTACGCAAACATAGTCTGATCAGAATATATTTTTTCTAAGGATTAGACCACCAGGCAGAGGCTTAGTTTTTGATCTTTTTTGCAAGTAAAAATTATGCAAATTCAAAAAAGTTGATTAGGGAAGATTTATCCATTTTTCGGTTTGAAAAGTATAGTACTAATTTTTTAATAGTTTTTATTTATATATTATATTTAAGATTATTTTTGATAAAAATAAAATTTGCCATTTTTAATAAATTAATTATCTATAGAATAATATTTTAAAATTGCATAAAAGATACACCGTTTGCGTACAAGAATAACGAGGTTCGGTTGCTGATTTTAGAAAAATATTTTCTTATTGTTCGAAAATGGGGCTAATTTCTCCCTCGCTGAGATCGTCTAGGGAAAATTATCATATAAAAGACTTTGAAAACCTTTGAGTAATTGCGAAAACGCCATTATATATACGAAAAATGGCTGTTTAGTGTGCATTTGTTATGAAGTTGTCATTGGCACTTATTTTTTCGAAATATAAAAAAGGATAAACTGTTATCGTCAATTTATTGACCCCTATGATCTTATAATAAACTTAAAAATGTTAATTTAGACTATATTTTATTTTAACAAAACGGAGCCACAAGCCACACAGCATAACAAATTTGGGCTTTATTGTACTAAAAGTTCCCAGAATATAGAATTTCGAGATTTGGTAATGTCAATTCTCTTCCTTATTCATGCGATATAAAGGTATTGGACATTATTTTATAAATTATATAAAATATTGTAATAACAGAGGTAATATAAATAAACTTTGGAGTATTTAAAAACCGAAATACAGCTCAACAAAAATTATTTCGAAAAATTATTTCAAAATGATCCAACATGTATTGTTTTTTAAAAAGTTTTAAATTTATTATATAATGACAAAAATTAGGCAACATAATTTACTAAAAATAAATAAATAATTATATATAAAAATATTTTTCAATTAATTTTACTTACTAAAGCGTATATTGGATAATCCTTTAAATAATTTATTTTATACACGAATCAAAGCGCAATAACAGCTTTTAAGTCAACTTATATTATTTGATTTTTTTTTTATATCAAACAATTCCCTACTAAGTATTTAGGGGAAAAAACACTTATATTTAATGAAATAAAATTAATGTCTTAAAGTTTAAGATTTTTTTTAATAAAACAATTTTTTTTTTGAAAATTATCATAAAATTCTTCCATATTTTCAAATGTGTTTTTTTATAGAACTAAATTTTTCCTTTAGCAGGCTCTGCCAATATCTGCCAGTATTTCTTAGTTAAAATAAATATGAATATGTGTATATATTTTAAAAAAAGTAATTTTTGTTATAAATTCGAGAAAAAACTAGAAAAATTCGTTTAAAAAAGTCTGTTATGCATGCATGTTAATAACGTTGAAAAATATTTTCTCCACAAAAATTGTATTCCGTGCATTTGTAATTTATCACGTTTATCAAAGAAAAAAAAAACAAATACAAGATCCTAAATGTGCGCATTGAATTTTAAGTAATTTTTTTTTAAGTACCTTGTACAATTGCATGTCACAAAAAATAATTTGTGATACGGTTTATATCTTAAAAATTATGTTCGTGCCTACTAAAGTTAATGACATAATTAAAACATGAGAACATAGAAATATGTGCACATAATAATTGGGGAAATTTACCATAACATAATGAGTTCAAAAAAATAAGACCACAGTATTCAATTTAAACCGTTTTTGTAGTAGTTTTATTTACAATATTTTATTTTTTCTTCATTATTATTGATAGTAAAAAGTATTTACTATGTGAGAATTTGTATTTGAGAATAATTTTTCCAAATTGAAATTATACCATAAAACAAAGATTATTAATAACAGTATATATATATTGATAATTTTAATTTTTATATATATTCCATTTTTTTTATGTTTAATTTGATATAGTTTTACAATATATTTTTTATTTCGAAAATTATTTAGTCCTTATTAAAGTATTAAAATCCATTCAAAGTTCATTACTTATATTGTTTATTATCTAAAAGAACTATGTTTTATGAATAATTAAAAAGCATTTATGTGAATTTTATTATCATTTTTATTTGATTTGTAATAAAAGAAAATGCATTTTTATTAATAATAATTTTGAATTTCGCGGGTGTAATTTCTGCAATGTTCCAAGTACAAGAACAACGTTGCTGCACTTAGGTGCGTCACTAACGCACGACTTTGTACTAACGTCACTAACGCAGGCGGGCGCTCAAAATCCGAAGTCACCGCTGAGACGATGAAAGAGACGAATCCGAAGTTGCTGCATGTTGCGCGTTTTGAGTGAGTTGATGTAAGGTAGAAACTCAATGTGGTCTCTAAGCTTAATGCATCAAATCAATGGGATTAATTTACGTTCATAAATGAAACTAAATTAAAATTAATCGTAGTTGGTTGACGTACGAGATTTAGTGAAAAAGAAATGAGACTGTTATTTTTATTTTATTTTTTAACATATTTTGTTTAATTTCTTTAAATACATCAATGGCGGAGGCGTTGTTTCCACTCTTGACAAGCAGTGTTGAAAGGTTTCAATTGGAATCATTGTCAGGTTTAAATATCCTCTTAGGTGTTTTTGATCTTTGCGAACAAAAACAATCACCGGAACTTAGATCAGGTGAGTAGCAGGTCTAGGGAATCACAGAAATTTATTTTTACGACAATACCTCTTCGATGTAGACAGACGCATGATACGGGAGGAGTTGTCATGATAGAACATTTCAGTATTTTTAATGTCCGATCGTAGCCTAAGAACCCTTTTTTTGAGCCTTTTGAGGAGCTGCAATTTTAATTGACAGTCTTCCCTCAAGAGGGCCTTCACTCGTTCCACATTTTCATCAAATTTCGATTTTCATAAAATTTCGAGGTCTCCCTCAGCGGTGTTCAATTTTCTCCGCTTCTTGGCCATCGAAAAAATCATTTTTATGTACCGAAAAACTTATGGTCTTTATATAGGGTTTTCCAATAAGAGTGATATGATTTCTAAGTGACGTTTCGGCCATTTGTAATATGTCATGATCTGTCATTTTTCATTGTATTCAGTAATGTTTACAATTTCATCATGGAGAGATATACGCAAGATCAACGTTTACAAATTATTCAATTTTATTATCAAAATAATCTTTCTTCAATTGCAACTTTTCGTGCGCTTTTGCCATTTTATGGTCGTAATAATCGTCCGTCCAACTGTGCTCGCTATTCGTCGAATTGTTAAAAATTTTGAGCGTACATTTTCTTTACATAATTTTCAAGTGCCAATAAGACAAAGAACCGCTCGAAGTAATATAAATATTGCTGCCGTTCAGGCAAGTGTTGCTGAAGACCAAAATTTGTCGATTCCAAGACGTTCTCAAGAATTGGGACTGTCTCAAACCACAACCTGGCGGATTTTGAGAAAAGATTTGTACTTGCATCCGTATAAAATTGATATCACTCAAGAACTAAAGCCGTTAGACCACCGTAAACGTCGTGAATTTGCTGATTTTGTCTTGGAACAACTTGAAAACGATAACGATTTTTTTAAGAAAATCATCTTCTCCGATGAGGCTCACTTTCATCTGAGTGATGCGGTAAATAAACAAAACTGTCGATTCTGGTACGAAGAAAATCCACAAATTATTCATGAACACCCATTACATTAACCTAAATTGACAGTTTGGTGTGGTTTTTGGTCTGGTGGAATCATCGGTTCGTACTTCTTTCGAAATGAAGCTGGTAACACCGTTACTGTCAATGGAGAGTGGTATAGATCAATGATAACCAACTTTTTATGGCCGAAATTGGAAGAAGTTGATCTTGACAACATCTGGTTCCAACAAGAAGGGCCTACGTGCCACACAGCACGTGCAACAACCGAATTATTGCGAGAAAAGTTTGGAGATTCGATTATTTCAAGAAATTGTAACATTGAATGGCCTCCAAGACTATTTCTTGTAGGGTTATTTGAAGTCATTGGTCTTTAGCAATAAACCAGACTCTCTTCAAGCTTTGGAAGTCAATATTGAACGCGCTATATTCATGACATACAACTTGATTTAGTAGAAAAAGTGCGCGAAAATTGGGTTCATCGAATTCGTTCCTGCAAGAGAAGTTGTGGAGGCCATTTGAATGACGTTTTATTCAGAACTTAATTGTATCGATTGTTCTTTACATTAAATGAAAAATATTTGAATTTTCTTAACAATTGCTATGTGTTTTTTTTAAAAAGAAATCATATCACTCTTATTCGAAAACCCTTTAAAAGACGATGCCAATTTTCGCAAGTTAAATTGTTAAAAGCACCAAACTTTACTCAAAATCTAATGGCACTTCGTTGCTCCAAATATTTTTTGTTATCCACGCTTTATAGTGTAATATAATTACCGGAACTGGTTGCAATTTCTACTGCACATCTAGAAAGGACTAACGTACAAGCTATGCGCAATGTTGCTTGATCGCTCTCAGTTATTACTTTTCTGTCATATGTTAATATTGACATAGTAAACTTCAACTTCTTTTATATGGTAATCAGTTCAAGGTTTGCTGTAAACAAATCCGGGAGTTGTGAGACTCAAATTAAATATGTTATTATTATCTAGAACGTCACACACTATAGTAGCCCATAGCTTCTTTGGGTAATGAAAAATGCATTCCACGAATTTTATTTTTAATGTTTGAGAATCTATAAAAATCAGTTAGTAATAAATCAATCCCAGGTTTGTCCTGAAATAGAATTATTTTTCCTCAGTACGCGAAAACGTCAGTTTTTTTTCCTCAGTTCGCAAATATATTATAGACCACATATGAACCACCATCTAAAAACCTTGTAAAGGATTATTTACAACGCTAAATACGATCTTCTCTCTCAGTAAAAGTTATATTATATGAAAATGTGACTTGGTCATCTAAAGACACGTGTATAAATAAGGGACATTTCTGTTTTTCTCAATAATTTCCTAAACATCATCAATGTTGTTAGCTACCACAAATATCGAAAAAGGTCCTTCACGAGACTCATCACTAAGCATAGATCGACCCCATGTCAATTCTTGATACAGTTTTTAACGGGATTGCACCACAGAGGATCCAGAAGAGAAACAAATATATTTACTATTTTTACAAATAAAATAAATGTTTTTTACAATAATAATAATAAAATTTTATGTAAATTTATGAAAAATAGTTTTGATATTTATTTATAAAAAAAAAACTAATTGTAAAAATAAATAAATAAATCTATTTACTTATCTGCAAATTATAACTTTTAATAATATCTATTAGCATAAACAAACCGTCATATTATTTCAATTAATCATAAACTTTGATATATTTGAATACGTAATTAAATTATTACTAATAGTAGAACGTCTGGTCGAGAATATAAGAAAATCTATCTAAAATAATATATATAATATTAGACAACTCGTAAATTAATTGAATATTTTTAATATTAACTAATGTGCACATCTGTCAGTTGTGATGTATCTTAAAGAATTCTATCTAATAAATTTATGTAATTATTTTCACATTTTTATGATAAATTATTATGGAAAATTGTTACTACATGACCAAGAGTGATGGAAAACGTGTTCAAGATAATATTCAGAAATAATTCTTTAAAAAAACTTAAGATAAATATCCAGTCTACTTTGGTAAGTTATCAAGAAGAAGTTCTAATGGCATCAAAGTATTCGTATTATTGCAGAAGTGGAACGCATATAATGTCATATGTAGAACATGTCAATAAAGTTTATTCTTTTTTTTAGTTGAAAGGTGGACGAATGTGGAGATATGGTCAGGTAATGTCGCGACATCGAAACATGTACAACTGCAGTTCAGACAGAATTCAGATAGTCGTATTTTGTTGGCAAGTTGTTGCAGTGCAGGGAATTGTGAAAACACTGGCAAAAATCCGAACAACATTTAGTTCAGATCAGTTCGGTTGAGCACGATCATGTTATAAATCATGCAAATGTCAAATGCATTATAATTTAAGCTCAATGATTAATTGTCGAACATTGTGACAAAACCGATATTTCTGATGGTCAATCGACTGGCAATGCGGCGGATCATCAACCACGTATGCGCAACGGTCCGATGATCAATTCGCGATCGATTGATCGATCCATCGTTCTGGTTGCTGATCATACTTTGCACAGCATGAGTTTTGGTATGTTATGTTCAGGTAAACATGCTAATCAGATTTCAACAGACGACATTATTTTCGATGCTAATAATAATTTTTTTTTGCTATTTATTTATAATTAACGAAAATGTTGTTGGTTTTTGAAGAAAAAAAAAACTATCATAAATATTGATTAATTTTTCAATCTATTTTATGGTGAACCTATTATTAAGATATACAAAAATCTTTAAATGAAAAGAGTTAATTTTTTGGTGAGCATAGATTTTTTTTTTGATTAGAAAATAAAGTTCAAAATTTGTCCTCTGATGTGGCAAACTGCTTCTACTTCTGTCAAATGGTAAAAAAACCGGCCTTGGACCTATCCTGCTACCGCGATTTATGGTTTTTGGATACAACCGGTAAAGTGCGCCGAGGGGCATTTGGTCTATTAAAAAAACCTTTATGGATTAAGAAGAGCCAATTCCGTAGTAATTGATATGACTAGTAAAGCCATCGAAGGAAACACCCAATGCCATGAACAATGGAACAGTTCATTGTCTCCAAGTCCCGGATTATTATAAAAGAGTAATTAAAGATTATCTAACCGAAAGAACGCTGATATACATTACCGAAAATACAAATCGGTGGAGAAATACAGCAGGGATCGGTCTCCGGCCTATTGTTGAGGAATGTCATTAATGATGGGTTTTTCAAACTCCGAATACCAAAAGGTGAGACTTAAAGGAGGTCATTCAAACCTCAAACGCTGCTGTTATCAATGTTGGTAAATTTCTAGAGGAGGTCACTCAAATCGTAAATGACGCAGATCACATTAACGGGCATTGGTTCTTGCCATTGGGTCTGGAACCGGGATATATCAGCGGGAATGGGGGGGGAGGGGGGGGGGTGGGGTAAATGCACTGGAAAACCATCAGTTTGGAGGCGAGACACCAACCGACATCACCACATTCCTGACAAAAGGATTTATTGACCAAAATAAGATGGACACGTTGCCTTATTCCTGACAAAGCCACGTGGAATAAAGGAGCCTAGTTAGGACAATATGCTTTAAGCAGGCCTGATCTTCGTGGAGTTTTATTTGAAGGTGATCGATCCTATGGGGACGAGTTGTTTAATATGCTACAAAAATGGTCAAGAAGCTCCATTATAAGGACATGCTGAGAAAAGTTCTAATGGTAATCTTATGCTGAGTTATATTTGCAGCCTAGTAAGGACAATACGCTTTAAGCCAGCCTGTTCTTCGTCAAAGAATATCTGATGGAGGTCATATGGGAGAGGGGAGGGTAGTTCAATAAACAACCTGAGTAATTAAAAAGCTTCGTCATAAGGCTTGAAGATAGTCTGCTCCTAAAAAAGTAATACTTTACGGTAGTCAAATAGGATTAGTGTTTGGGAAAGGGGGGCGGGGCTTTGTAAGTAATATGCAACCAAAGTAATCAAGAAGTTCCTCGAAAAGAAAAGAGTGAGAAAAAGTGTGACGGTGATCTTGTGTGAAGGTATTTCCGCAGCCTATACAGTATAGTAAGCTTGAAAACAGTCTGTTCCCCGTGAAGTACGAGTGTCATTCAACAAGTACTTAGCCTACAAAAGAAAAACATAAATTTTGGAAAGGTGGCAATTTATTTTTCCACATAATCTCTTTCAAGCTCGATACACTTGGCCCAGCGATGCTCTAACTTTTTTAACCCGTCCAAAAAATACATTTTCTCGAGGGAAGCAAAATAGGCCTCCGTGGCGACGATGACCTCCTCATTCGACCCAAATCTATTCCCGGCGAGTGATTTTTGCAGGTTTGGAAACAAAAAGTAGTCACAGGGGGCAGCAATTCGTAGCGCAATTTGACCAATTTGGCCATGGCGACGGCGGAGGTGTGAGCCGGCGCGTTGTCGTGGTGGAACAGCACTTTTTTCTTCGCAAAGTGGGGCCCCTTTTTCTTCAATTCGACGTCAAATCGGCCCAATAAGTCAGCATAGTAGCGCCCCGTGATTGTTTTACCCTTCTCGAGGTAATCGATGTGGATCACACCTTGTGAATCCCAGAAAACGGTGGCCATCACCTTTCCGGCCGATCGAACAGTCTTCGCCTTCTTCGGAGCACGTTCGCCGGGTGAAGTTCACTGTTTCGACTGTTCCTTGGTCTCTGGTGTGTACCAGTGAATCCATGTTTCGTCGACGGTCACGACATGACGCAAGAACTCCGCTGGATTGCGCTGAAACAGCGCCAAACACGTCGCCGATGTGGTCTCATGGTTGCGCTTGTTTTCCGGTGTGAGCAAACGCGGCACCCATCGCGCCGACAGCTTTCTCATGCCCAGTTCTTCGTGTAGAATATGATGCACCGTTCCTCCTGCGATGCCCACAGTCTCAGCTATCTCGTGAACCTTCAATCGACGGTCTGCCAACACGAGATCGTGGACTTTTTTAACGTTTTCCTCCGTAGCAGCCGTTTTTGGGGCACTTGGGCGTGGCTCATCAAAAACCGAGGTGCGGCCTCGAACAAACTCGTTGAACCAATTCTTGACGGTCCCCATCGAAGGAGAAGAGTCACCATACACAGCATCCAAGCGATCTTTGATTTCGCTGCGCGTTTTCCCTTCCAAAAACAAGAATCTAATCACCGAACGATATTGTTCTTTTTCCATTTTTGTGCAACTGACCGACACGCTCGCTTTCAAAGGCTCTCAAAACAAAACTAATAAAGGGAATTCTTTGACAGTAGGCTACTAAAAGAATGTACTGCACGATGGTAAATTTTTTTTGTAACAGCAGTTCAATCGGGCGGTGAGGCAAAGTACTAATTGAATGACCCTCGTAATATCTGGTGGTAGTTCCAGAAGCAGGTGTATTTGAAGAATACGAAGGGTTCGGTACCTCTACACCTTCTTTAGAATACAAAAATCTTTTGTAGAATACAAAAAAATCATGTCGTCTTTAAAGGCCTTAAATGGAATAAAAACCTTTAAGGTCTTAAATGGAAAAATACCAATAAACAGGTCTTTAGTCATGCAATTTATTAATACTGGCAACAAATTATGTTAAAAGTATCTTTAAGGCTATTAGAATTTTTCCGATGCAACATTGTTAACAAAATTATTTCTAACTAAATATACACTTAATTATAATTGATTAATTTTGATCTCATCCTTAAAGATTTAATTGACAAGTACAAGTTACTCTTTTCATCAATTACTCTCTAAACCATAGCCACTTTACGTAACAGATTATTTCCTTTCTCATACGTGTAAGCTTATTAAAATATTGAATAAACATATTAAAGTATGTTTTTTTTCTTCTCTCTAATTAAATATCAAATATTTTCTTAAGAATATTGTCACAATAATTTCCGTTAAAATTACATTTAATTCCATATGAATTTTCTATCTAAATACATAATTAAATCGTTAAAATAATAAATTATTCTCTAATCAAAAATGTACGTAAAATATCAAAAGAGATGCCATATTATCGAGGAGTGATCGTAATTACTCTTGAATTGATCCAATTAAAAGTTGCTATTCATTAAAATTTAATTGCATATTAATATAAATGTTCGTAAATTGTGAATATACAATTAAATGCATATTTGGATGTGTGTGCATGTATGGAAATATTTAATCGCACATAAGTGAATGCTGACAACAACGTCGTAATGAGTAGGTTTTATGATCGTGTACAAGGGAACCAATAAACTCGCACTTGCATAAATCGAAAGTAATAAGATTTCCTTCGGCAACAACTAAGAAGTATCTTGAAAACATTTTTACCTTTTCCCTGTAATGATGTTTTCGTTCTGATTTCTTGTTTCGCTTATCAGACTAAAGATCAAAATTTCATACTCGTTGACTTGCAATTAAGTAATTACTATTTTATAGCAACAAAGACTATTGCTGACACTGTTTTATCAACAAACGACGGGGTTTCAAATCTTGTCCATCTACAAAAATTACTACTACTTACTCGTACTACTACTAAGTAAAAAAAAGTAAAAACTTGCATTTTTTATTGGGAAGTACTGTAGCTTTTAGAAGCTGTAGAGTATTGTACAATCTCACATACGACTACACATATTGACTGTACGGAATACCATATATCTAAAAAGGTGTGTTTAGTGATTTATGGCCATGACAAAACCACAGCGGTCACTACAGCCACCCATGAAGAAGTCGCAGTTATTAAAAAGCAATTTTTTATCTTAACTGCATACTTTCATCTTCATCGTATATGAAAGTATTATGTCATCGTGCGTATTTAATTATTTTATTCAAATTTACGAGTATATTGGCATTTTATCCTTAAATTATTATCGAAAAAATAATAATATTCCAGGTTAAAAACTAATTTTTCGTCATATGCGAATTTTGTGTTTTTTCAAAAATTATTTTTTTATTCATGAACATCTATTTTGTCCCCTTCAAAGTAATCCCCACCAGATATTATATACTTGTGCCAACGTTCTTTCCAATCCTCGAAGCACTTCAAAAAATCATTTTTTGTGATCTTTTTCAGTTCCTCCTTCGATGCCGTCTTTATCTCCTCAATCGTAGCGTAGCGTCGTTTTTTCATGGGGCTCTTCAGTTTCGGAAACATGAAAAAGTCACAGGGGGCCAGATCTGGGGAATACGGTGGCTGCCTTATGTTTATGGTCAAAAGTTCGCGCAGAAGCAGCTATGGGTGTTATCATGGTGCAAAAGCAAATTTTTGTTCTTCCACAAATCCGGGCGTTTCTAGCGGATTACTTCGCGCAACTTGCGCATACCTTGAAGATAATATTCCAGGTAATATTCTTTATTGACCGTTTTACCCTGTGGGAATAATATTCGTTATATTCGTCACCAGTTATGACCCTCTGGAGCAAATTTGGATCGTCGTGGATATAGTCCAACAGCTCCTTAGCAATGTTAATGCGATGCTGTTTTTGCTCGAAATTGAGCAATTTTGGTACGAATTTCGCGGCGACCCGTTTCTCGACCAAATCAGTGGTACAAATCGAATGGCACGAGCCAGTCGATATGTTTAAGTCCTCAGCAACTTCTCTAACGGTGATTTGACGATTGGCCAATACTATTTTCTTCACTTCATCAATGTTTTCGTTTGTTGTTGACGTGCTCGGGCGTCCAGCACGCTCTTCATCGTTCACATCTTCTCGGCCCTCTGAGAACATTTTGTACCACGGATAAACGTTGCTTCGGTCCAAGGTAGCTTCACCATATGCCACAGTCAACATTCGGAATGCGTCCGCGCAATTAATTTTGTTTTACGAAGAACAAAAACACATGCCAGCAAAGCAGCTGTCAAAATTAAACTGAACATTCAAAATGGCCAAACTTATGGACACAAGTGAGAGACATAAATACCAATATAATGCCACAAAAAATCGAAAATCGAATATACTTAACCCGAGGAAATTTAAAATTTGCGATACTTTTTGAGCAGACCTCGTATTATTTTTAGCTTCTCGGTTGCACTTCTTTAGATGTAATTTACAGTGCTATTATTTTATACAAATTGGGGCTATTATTTTTCCACTCCGCGTATATTTTCCGAACTGCATTATCGACGTTTGTATTAGAAATCTCAAAAGTAAATGTTTCACTGCAAAAAAAGTTAGAGAACAAAATAAAGTCACACGGACTTTTATTAGGCAAGAATGCAGACTGGGAAACCACTAAAAACCCCGTTTTCGAAAAAACGCTTCGTGTGGCAGCACTGAAAAAATTGAAAAACGAAAGATAAATGCATATAAACGAGGTGTGTCAGAAAAATAAAATATTTTCTGTAAATTAATGTTACTTCTTTCAAAGTAACATTAATCGGCAGAAGCATAGTCTTTACTCTTCATAGAAGGGTTTGGAAGGTTTTAGGTTACATTCCTTTAGATGTTCTCGACAGTACTAAGGTGATGTCAATTGATTCAGCTAGTCCTGTCTAGGCCTACTGAATCAAATAACTCCAGATATCCTGGCTTCGCGCAACAGCCTTCCAGTCTTGGCTAAGCCGTCGCTCCACCGAAGGTAGGGCCTACCATATATGTAGCCACTGTTCCTTCCGGCCAGAATTTTCCTCATCCATCCAAAACCGATTAAGTATCTAGCCTCCTGCAGTCTAAGAAACTTTATTTTACCGAAAACAAGGCAATCCCGGAACGCTCCAGGATCTAGTCATTATATAGAATCCAGAATCGTCCATTCTCTTAGGTACAAAAAAAGTGTTTTTTTTTATATTGAGGTACAAACCACTTTTCAAGTGGTTTTTAATCTTGGGGAACAAAAAAAATGGGTCTTTGACTTTGATCAAGGGAAAAGGTAGGCTGGGTAACCTCAAAATTCCTTTTTCCGATAAAGTTCTTTAATTAAGATGCTCTTGTCACAGGGGGTGTTGCCATTGTGGAGCATCCACGTGTCAGCAATGTCCAATATGATGGGGAAATCCCTTTTTCTGAGCCTTTCAATATCTTCTTTATAAAATTTAACTGATGATCTCAAAAGAGGCATCACATATTCCACATTTTTATCAGTTTCCGATGTTAAGGGCCTCGCTGACGATATTCGTTTTCGACTGCTTTTCGCGCCTCCAAAAATTCTTTATGACATCGACAAACTTACGCAATTGATAAGAAATATTTTATCAAAGCTAAACAGAAAATCTTATGGCACACGAGACACATTTCGCAAGGCACTACAAAAGCGAAACTGCACTTATCACGCTCGGGGAGAGGGGCTGAATTACAGGAAAGCGTGAAAACTTCTAAGTCTCTTCTAGGAGGGACTAATATACAATCTCCGCAGAGTTGAACTTCGATGCGACTTTTCTGCCAAGTATCACATATTTTTTTAAACTGCATTATCGACACGTTTCTTTTAAAAATCTAAAATCAAATGTTTTACTGCAAATTTTACATTAATTGTGATCAAATAAAGTTTTTATTGTTTTTACCATCTTAAAAATATTTTTCTTTGTCTTTAAAAAAAAAAAATTGAAATAAAAACATTAAGAAAGTTTTATATTTTAAGTGAAGAATTTTTTTTTTAATCTTTATGCACTTTTGTATTTTCCTGTAACTTTTGGAATTAATTTAAATCATCTCTTAACGAGTTGTATAACTTTTGATGTTTCCTTATTATTGAATATCAAATTGTTAATTGAAATCTTTACAAATTGATATGATCTTTCTGACAAGCCAATTTTGACAAATTCATTTTTGTTTCACAAAAGAATTTCAATGAATGAATCGCATTGAGCAAAAAAGAAAATTCAATTAAAATGCAAAATTAATTTTCACACATCAATTAAAATGAATAATTCAATCCTTAAACATTTTTCGATAATGAGCTAACAAAATATAATCGAATCGAAATCGATATGGAAATGTTGTGTACCCAAATTGATTGGGTTCGTTGTGCGAACAGAATCAAAATTTATTAAGACTGACTGACGCTAATATTAACGATTATGAATGTTGTGATTATCGAATTATTTGATCAATCACACATTAATAGTGAATGTGCTTTTGTTAGTCATTATCGATTCAATACTTAGTATTACTGATTATTACAATTCCTCTTTTTTTTCTAAAAAAAAAAAAAAAACCTTTATTAAATTCATAAACGAATATGTGGTGAGGAAATAGTCTGTCTCGAAGGAAAAAAACCCATTCACATAAGAACATATCGATTAGGTGTGCCTATTATTCGGAAATGCTCGTAGAGACCAAAAACCTGAGCAGAGGTAACTGAAAGACATGAAATCTTGAAGTGACGCGTGGTCGTAGAATATTTGTTGTATTGTAATACGTTTATGAGATCAGATATCGACAGTTAATAATTGTATCTGCACCAAAACCCAGACTGTTTAATATGTACACGGATCCAGGCCGATTGAAGACTGATAATTTGACTAACGACAAATTGCCAATTTCTAACAAGTGCCTTTTATGAATATAATTGAGATTAAGTCCAACTCTTTATAAATAGTTAATTTTTTTTAAAAAATATTATTTCATTAATATTCCAAAAAATTCGGGTCAAATTCAAAAAGGCATAGTGAATAATGTTGTTTTTGGTTTTTTTTTTGGTTAGCAGGGGGGGGGGGGGGGTTAATTCTTCCTACTCATTTTTTGTCTTATTCCTGATAACAAAGATATTCCTGCCAATTAAGATAGTTGAATCTTTTAAAGAATATTATTTAAAAATAAATAAATTTATTTGAAAACATTTTAAAAAAATAAATCCAAATTACAAAATTTGCAAAAAACTGCATTATCGACACCGAAATTTAAAATTTATTAAATTTGAAATTTAAAATTTATTAAATAAAATTTTTATTTAAATTTTTTTTAAAGATATTATTTTGATTTTGCTATTATTTAAAAAAATATAATTTCATTGAAATTATTGACAGAAGGCTTGCTGCTTTTGAGGTAACTTTTGATGATCTTTTCGAACATTTCGGGTTATAGTTCTAACACTGCTTAGCGGATATAAATTTTTAAATGCGCTAAAGCATTAAAATTATTTTCTCAAATATATTTTTTTAATACAATTTTACAAGAAAAATACCAATAACGTCAAATCGATCGATCTTGTGAGCCAATTAACATCACCAAATCTCGCTTAATTACGCGTCCTTTTAGCCAAAATATGTCGTGTTGTGTATCTTAATAGTACCATTTTGTTAAAATCACATTTGAACCAAATTAAAATATTTAATATTTGATCCAAAAAATTTAATAATCATATGGCCACAGAGCTCAGAATTGACGGTAATGGATTTAATTTATAATAATTTTTATAATAAATTAAAACCATTACCGTCAATTATTAAAAAGGAAATATTTGAAAAAAGTGAATTTTTTTTTTGGAAATTTGTTGACAATTTAAATTTTTTCAAATTTTGTGAAAGTATTCAATTAAATTAACGAAAAATTTGAAGTTTACATTTTAATTTCTCTGAAATAATTTTAAAAAAAAAATATTTTTGAGTAAGATTACGAATTAAATTGCTGACTACAAATATTAGCATTATCGGTACTATTTTTAAATATTATTAATTACTATTTATTAACTATAGTATTTTTGTTCACTAAAAATAATATAAAAATGTTTTTTTTTCGAAAATCTTAGTCAGTTTTTGTAAATACAATAACTCTTTTTGAATTACTTATAGATTTTTACAGTCCTATAATTAATAGTTTTGCTTATTGACATTTCCACCAAACAAGAATTGAGGGTCATCTCTGAAGAAAATATTTTTCGAAAAAAAACATCGAACGCCAGTTGTTCCAGCACCGAATCGGCGTATCTTTTGCATATTTTTAAAGTAGTTTTCAATAATTTTATTAATTTTCAAAAATGGTAACTTTTTCTTAAAATAAATATTATTTTTAATAATTTCTTTTTATAAAATATTTATAAATAATGGAACTATAGTTTCCAAACTTTAAAATGAATAATTTAGTACAATAGTTAGTCGATTGTAAAAAGAATTAGCCAACAAGTTTTTCTTTTACCATAATTTTTTTTTTTTAGATCATTATAATAAAAAATACATAATTTTTAAGTTTTAATTATAAAAAAAAATATAATCAATTTTAATCAATATAAATATTTTAACATATTTATTAGGTAAAAACTTAATTAAAAATATTTTTTGAAAAAATAACATTTATAATAAATTTTATTTTTATTTAAAATAAGTTTTTTTTTTTTAAAGTGTCAGTATTATTTAAATGATAAATTTAGTAAATTAACAAGACTGTGTAAATATAAACTTATCCAAACAACTGTAAAATGGAGGGAAAACGTTAGCAAAAAATTTATTTAACTCACTAATAAATTAATTGGAATATTTCAAATATAATAAATTTAAATACACATTAAGATAAAATCAGTTAATTGAATTTTTAAAACAACTTTATTAAAATTATTTATGTTAATTTCGTATATTGGCCAAATATAAGTAGGATCAGTTAAAAAATCCTATCTACAATATTTATTAATGTATATGAAACAGCCATTCAGATAGTTGGCCATAGTACCAATAATGTAAGTATCTTTTTGACTTATTATTATTCTATTAATTCATAGTGGTTAGAGTTTTTATGTACTTGTATTATTTTGCAACTTTCTTTCCTAATCGGTTTTGCATAAACAATTTGTAGGAAAGTTTTACAAAATTAAGCCATCAAATTAAAAGCATAATCGATGGTCGAGCAGATAACTTGATTCGAGTTTATGTTGGCTGGTGCGTAGGCAAAACACTGCAAGTCGACAAATAATCGAGATATTACAAAGTTGATTTAAATACCACAAAATTACTTCTAGGTAAGTAAATACTTTAGGTGTGTGAGTAAATAACTATGAAACTCTAATAATTTAAATCACTTTTACTAGTTACTCGTATTTCTGTCAGCTCATAAAGAGGATGTCGATAATAACTTATTTTCCTATTCCACATACTATTGTGAACGTAATTACCTGTGTATGTAGCCGTAGTGGATGGAGTATTACCAGTAGTAGTAGGACTACTCACCTTTAACACTATATGCTCATAGTTAAAATAAAAATTGAAAAACGTATCGTAACATGTCGCTTGATTAGTTCGGGGGAAGACAAATCGAATAAAATAATAAAATATGATAATCGTATATAGTCAGGTAGACGGGAGTCATTAAATTTGTCGCGTTCCATGAATTAAATTTTTTCATTTAGGCACGTCCCGTTGAGTAGTGGAAGTCCCATCATTCCCATTGGAAATGCCTCGAAAGTCAAATATTTCCAGGAATCTGAGGATCGTTACAAGGATTATAAAAAAAAATTCCATCTAATCTGTTTTATTGTACAAGCATTATTATTTTTAGAAGAAGAAAAAAAAACCATTTTTATTCGTAGGTGGTTGGTTAGATTGTTTTAGTTATAAGAAAACCCTTTAAAATATCTTCATTCATTCAAATGCATTTCAGTTTCGATTTTCATTGTTAAACATTTCATTAAACCATAAGGTCGAGTGATAATATACTAATTTCTTCTTCTTTTTCTTGTTCAATAATTTTATGTAATTTTTTTTTTTAGTTTTTTCTTTATACTTAAGAAATTTATTAATAAAAATATTACGTGAAAAATAAATTGGTTAAGATATGAAATGCTAAATGCCAGAAGCACTTTGGACACGAGACTAAAAGGAGAAGAATTGAATTTTTCTATTCATTGTACTGTGCTAGAGGACGTTTAAGTATTTTTAAATCTTTTCTACCTACTTTCTCTGACAGTCTAACTGACTGGCTATAAACAGGGTTATTTATTTTGTTTAAAGGCATTTATAAGAAAGCAGAGAATAGTACTATCAGTAGTGGAAATCTTTCTATTTTGATTAGTCGTAACTTCCAAGTTTTTAGAATTCATTTTTATTATACAATATTATCAATTCTCTTCGAAATAATTTCCTTTACTCTCATGCATATAAACTATAAAATTATATATCTGCCATTTATTTAGTTTATTATTTTCGTTTGTCAGTTAATTTTGAAAAAGTCTAAAATTTAATAGTGGAAACTTCCAACAAAAAAAATCTATTTAAAATTAACAATTTTTATTCCCATCCAGAATAGGTGAGTATTATTTTTCCCATTCTAAAGGATTATCCATTTTAAAGTTCTGAAAATAAAATTAAATAAAATATATTATAAATTTTGATTTTGATTAAATTTTTATTTTATTATATTTATTAAGTTTTGGCATTTTTTTAATAAATTTTTTTACAAAACTAAATCTTTTTGAGTTAATTTTTTATAATTTGTTTAAATGCAATTTTTTTTTTTTATATATATAAAGAAAAAAGTTCAATTGCTTTAAATCAACCGATTTTTGATCACGTGTCCTATGCGGGATGTATTTCCGCAAAAAAGCTAAAATTTATCATATTTTATATCTTGTAGTACCATTTTTTTTTAAAACTATATATATTTTCAATTAATATATTTAAGTTACAACTACGAGTATAAAAGGCTATTTTTTAAAAGATCATAGGGCTGAGAATTGACGGTAACCGTTTCTTCTTAATATGGAAAGAACACCTTTAGATCAAAATGTATACCGGACAGTTACTTTTGGCAGATATAATCGTAATCACTTATAGATTTTCAAAGCTGCATTAATAGTAATTTTGTTAATTGATGTTATTCACCGAATGATAAATTAGCTTAATTGCGGAGGAAAATTTTGGCAGAAAAAGAGTAGAACCGTCATAATTTTAATTTTTTTTCACTATCTTAACATATGATTAGATTATTTTTTATTTTTTATTACAAAATGGCAATAAAAAATCCAAATAATTGTTTAGTTTTAAATAATAGTAAATTAATGTTTATTAAATTACGGGAAAATATTTTCCAAACTGTATAATGAATAATCTTATAATATAAAGCTTATGATGCAGGGTGGTTCCGCCCCTATGGTCATATATGTATAAAATAATTCCTTAGTAAGAATTTTAAAAATAGTTCTCTTATACGAAAACGGGGTAAATTATTATATTTGTCACCTTTTGAGCTACAGAATGTTTTTTTTTAAAAGTCGCCCATCTCTTTGCACAAATTAAATAACTTCTAAAATGTTCAGTAAATTGTAACTAAAATAAAAATTTCCAAAGTGTTAATTAAATTTATTATACAAAAAAAATGGAAAATATAAAATTAAAATGATATTATTAACTTTATTATCAAAAAAAAAACGATGCCATTGATTATATTAATTTTTAAATTAAGAAACTTTCACCTCAAAATTTGTGTGAAGTGGATGAGGACTTTTAAAAAATATCATGTTACTCGGAGAGTATAAGAAATTTACCCTTAACCTATGATGATACCCCCTTTCCCCCCTTTCCCCTTAACCAAAAAATTATGTAATGCGGACTGATTAGCCATTTTCTTTTTCTTTTTTTTTTGTTATTTAGGATGACATTCATAGAATATTTTTTATAATTTATTTTATGTGAGTTTTATCAAAAACTTCAATAGTAAAATTACTTTAAAAAAATGATCTCCAAATATTTTTAGTTGAATTTATATTGAGCCAAAAAAAACAACATATAATATACTCTAAAAAAAAAGGCAAAAAAAATACAAATACGGAAGATGGAAAATCTGCTAAAAGAAACCCAATTTATACTCACCATTCCTGCATATTATTTATGCTAAGATAACATGCTGTACCTCTTACCCAAGCAGAAACAAGTTCAGATAATCGAAGAGTAGAGAAAGGACTTTTTCTTATAATTTTTCGAGCATACCACATCAATCGATATATAGCGCCACGCTTTACTTTTTCATGATAGAATTGCTTTTTTATTCCTTACTCCACATTGTGTTTTCTCGTTTTAGTTTTTTTTTTCTACTTTCGCTATGTTGTTACACGATTATGTTTGTTCAGCCATCTTGATTGCGATGTCATAAAATAAATATACTAGTCAGAAGGATGTAGCATCCTGGTAGACAGGATGGCTGCTATTTTCATAGGGTTTGGAGAAGTAAGGGTAAGGGTAAGGGTGACTGATTTCACTGAACTGCAAAAGAAGCACAAAATGAATTCAGAAAAATTTTACCAGCAATTGTTTACGAGGGTCTGAAAGGAAACGATGCCAAAACTATGGATTACGTTAAATTGAGCGAACTGATTTCTGATCCTTCCTCCCAATCACCAACACAACAATTGTCTCATCGACAATAGATATACTATTACCATCATCAACATTCCCCCTTTTCTGTTCACATCCAATTGAACTTTACTTCTTGAATGGCTCAATTCCAGTCCTTCCTTTACAAACACAATATCTCGCTTACTGTTTGCAATTGCCACAAAAAAAAAAAAAAAAACACCAACCTTCAATAATTTCGATTTTATGTTCATCCCCTAATTGTGTTTGCTATTATATTGGCCAATTTTTATTTATATTTTATTTCATAGAGTTTTCGTTCATTGATTATAAAAATTATTAGGGGTTATTCAAAAAAATTTTTTTTTTTACGAAATTGTTAAAAATAGTTTGACATTTTTTTATTTTTCTTCCCCCTGCCCCCCCCCATTCCCTTAAAAGAAAGATATATATTTTTCTTTATTCAAAAAAAAAAAAAAAAACAGGGGGAATTAAGGAAATTGCAAAAAATTAATTTTCAAAAAACTTTTAATTCTGTAATTTCTTTATATGCAATTTAATTATTTCCGCATTGTAAGAGTATTAAAATTAATTTTTTTTTTAATACCCTTAAAAAATTATTGAAAAATAATTTTACAATAAATTGTTATATAATTAAAGTCGGTAATAATTTGATAATTTTCATTTATAGTAAATTTTGTTAAACACGGGAAATATAAAAATTGGTAAATACTATAATTGCTAAATGATTTTTTAATTATTTCATTTTTATATATTTTTTTCTTTAAATAAAAATAATTACCTGTATATGTTAAATACATAGCCACCTATATGACTTGTCTTACACAATATAAATTTGTACATTATTCATGGTAATTTTTGAAGGTAGTAATTTATGCTCATTAAATGTATGCTAATTTGTTAAAGTTATTGGTGAAAAGACAAGAGAGAAAATATTGTAGATATTTAACTATACAATAATGTACGTATACCTGAGAATTACAAAAAAAAGGTAATTAATGTTTATAATTATAGCCATTTAGTAGTTGGTCTTATGAACACCCCCCCTTCCCCTCGAACTTAATTATGACTTGCGATAAATTCAAGAAATTCGTTGCGTTCGAAAAGATAAACACAATTGGGACTAAGTAAATGTACGTCATCTGATCAATTCGTTATTTATATACTTAATTTAATGTTCAAGTTCATAAAATACATTATTTACCTAGGCGATAATTTTAATTTCAACAATGCTGCCATATGAAATCAAATTAATTATTTGAAAATATGTCAGCAGAACTGCGAACAGGACATCTTCCAATTTGAGAATAAACTGAAATCGGCGAGTTATGGTTGCTGCTTCCAATGTGTCCGCCCCTATAACATCGTGAAGATTCTAAAAATGTTGATAGCGCCTTTTCAATGTTCGGACTCATCAACTAATTTGTTTACTAATTGATAAGACGTACCATCAATGTGCTTATAATTATTTTCAACATTTAAGAGGTGGTATTAAAATTAATTTTCTTTTAAAACATATTTCTTAATATTAGACTTTTTAATATTTAATTATAAAATTTTTTTTTCATAATCATAATATTAATGTGGTGGTAACAAATGAAAATAGTTTTATGATTTCCCAAAACTAAGTATCATTTAAAATTAACTATAAGATGATATGTAATGTTTGCTTTAGTTTTTTACAATAATATATCCACTTTACTATGATTATCTTGTTTTAGTCAAAATTTTAGTACTATTTTTAATGAATTTTTTTTTTAAATAAATCTCAAAGATAAAAAACAGATTATTCATTGAGCAGTTTGGAAAATATAAATCTCTTTAATTATTAAATATTTCACAAAAGTACTTAAAATGCTAATATTTATTTATATATAAATTTGCCATTTTAGATTAAAATTATTTATTTTACAAATAATATATGGAATGTGTAGAAAAGTTCCATTTTGCAACAAAAAAAATCTCCACCGATGACCCTCAATCATTCCTCGCTCGGCAGATATGTTAATAAGGAAAATATCCTTATATCAGTATCTAAAGAATCAATTAATAATTGGAAAAAAAGCTTTTTGTATATAAAAAGTAACTATTTGGTATATATTTTCGTCTAAATGTATCAATGGCCAGTATACCAGGTGTATAAGCTTAAATCCGCTGTTTTTTAGTCAAAATAATACATGATTTTTTCATAGAAGGCAAAAACAAATTTATTCAAAGTACTTGCCTTCGCTAGCTACACATTTTTCTCATCTCTCGAGTTAATTTATGGATACCACACCAAAAAATTTCTTCTCTTTCGGGGCGAACCCGTCATCAAACCATTTTCGAACGTCTTTGTAAGAATTGAAGTGCTGCTCAGCGAGCGCGTGGCCCATCGACGAAAACAGGTGGTAGTCGGAAGGGGCCAGGTCTGGTGAATAAGCGGGGTGGGGTAGCATCTCCCAGTTGAGTGTCTCCAAGTAGTTTCGGACCATTTTTGACGTGTGCGATGGTGCGTTGTTGTGGAGGAAAATCAGCTTGTCATGTCCTTGTTGATAATCCGTCCTTTTTTTAAGCAGAGCACAGTGTAATTTGATCAGTTGTTGGTGGTAGCGGTGGGCATTGACAGTTTCAACAGGTTTCAACATCCCATAGTAGACGATACCCTGCTGATCCCACCGAACGCACAGCATCGTCTTCCGTCCGAAGCTATTTGGTCTTGGGGAGGATGTTGATGGTTGGCCGGGATCAATCCACGATTTCTTGCGTTTAGGATTCTCAAAATATATTCACTTTTCATCGCCTATCACAATCTGATGCAGGACGACTTTCTTTTTTGTCTGGGGAGCAAGATTTCGCATGTGTTTTGGCGTCGTTCCATCTGCCTATTATTCAATTCACGCGACACCCATTTTCCGATATTTTCAATTTTTCCCCATGGTACGCAGACGCATGCAAATGGCTGGCTGAGTAACATCCAATTGCTCCGCGAGTATTTTTTGCAATTGGATATCGTCTTCGTCCAAAAGAGCCTGCAACTAATGGTCCTCAACCTTCCTAGGCCGATTTTCACGCTTCTTGTCCAACAAGTCAAAATTGCCGTCTTTGAACCGATGAAACCAATCCCGCCACGTTGTTTCCGATAAAGCACTCGATAAGCATTCGATGCGATTCGGCAGCCAATTTTTTCAAATTGAAGCAGAAAAGCAGAGCTTCCCGCATATGCTCTTTTTCTGCCACAAAACTGGACATGATTATCAAAGGAAAAATGTATGTTGTTATACGGAATTGCTGGCAATGTGTACTAACTAATGTTGACAGATGTCAAACTCATAAAAAAAAAGTATGGCGTACCCATGGTAGCTCAATACGCTCACTCACGCCATCCATGACCAAACAGCGGATTTAAGCTTATACCCCTGGTATTTTTGAATATGAAGAAGGTAAGACTTTTACTGCCAATTCTGATTGCTAAGAAAGTATAATAATCGATTTTTTTTATGTCCTGAATTAAGAAATTTTACATAATTTTAATAAATAACACCAAAAATCACACAATATGATAAATTTTAGTTTAAATATGCGAAAAGTTCCTAGAACACGTAATATCTAGATTTGGTGATATCCAATGGGTCTATAAAATTGTGCGATTTAATACCTTTGAAATTTTTTTTATAATGCTATATAAAACATTATATTTAAATAGATAGTTTTTAAATTTTAGAACGTTTAAAAACTAGCATTACGAGAAAGTCATCAAAAATTATCTCAAAAGGATTGAGTTCTTCAAGAATAAAAGTTTAATCTGAATAAATAATGGCAAAAAATATTTATTATAGAAAAATGTAAATATTATTAAAAATTTTTAGGCAAATATGTCTGATTTATCTTTATTTTCCAAAGAACAAATTGGATAACTGTTTAATTTTGCTTAAATTTCTCTTTTTATATACTAAAATATAATTTTTTTAAGGGCCATGTGTCTACAGGACATTCCCAATTTTTTTACTACCTGTATTCAAACTCAAGATGTCTCAGTCTCGCTACAAGGATTTTTTACATAAACTTCTTCTAATATAATACATAAAAATGGAATACAATCAAATTGAATACAACATATTTTATTGAATATAAAAATAAGAGCGGAAGAAAAAAATTGTTTAGGCAATAAAGAAGAAGAAACAAATTTACTTTTAAACTCACAGAACATAATCGATGGCCGATCAATTACAGAAAGAAATGAGCAACCAATAAATTTCATTACGTGTGGTGATTGTTTACATAAGGAGGCGTTACATTCGAGACGCGCCAAACCCAGCAAATCCAGTTACCTGAAGCTGGTGTACCTTTGACTGTACGTGTAGCTGAAGCTAAACTTGAATTGCAAAAATTGTTGATATTGTACATGGACAGCAAATGACCGACCGAATGATGCTATTTTCGATGCTTCATTTTGCAGAGTTTTTACCAACAAACAAGCGCACAGAAGGTAATTGGTAAGCGAACCGAAACTGAACCTTCATGGATGCCCGTAAAGCCACAGAGGTAAGTAGTTCTGCTCATATAAAAATGAGTCTAGACACGGACAAGGTGCTCGCTCTCGCCGGATGTTAGGAGATACAAAAGGGTAGTCGTTTGGATCAACAAAACGATACCATCCCAAATAGATACTCACGATTTCATAGCTGAATTACGATGGTGTGCAGTACTATACCGGACAACCACAACGACATCATCCAGTGCAGTGGGGATTGCGCATTTCCTATTTTGGAGCATGCTCAATAGGGCCTGGTTTGTCCGGTTTGTTCTTGTCGTCTGCCCGGGATTGGTAATGGTACTCGTATTCTGGTACCTAGATTAGCTCACAGAGGGGTACGCTCTGTTGTAGATACTGCAGACACTAACTGAGTAGGCGTTGCCTTTTTGTAATTTATTCACAAGAAATTAATGCTCGTTTCACGTTCATTTGATAATTGCACGATACCTCAAGGTGCCATTTGTGGTAAATGTGGTACGGTTGCCCCTTGTACGATTATTGTCCCTGTTCTATACTAAAAATATCTAAACACTTTTTTTTTTTTATTTTTTTTTTTAATATTTTATCTTTTAGGTTTTTTTCCGTTTAGTGTATTTTTGCAATAAGAACAAGAAAGAAAAAAAAAACCCCAGATAAATGCTCACATAACCATTAGGTGTATATCTGTCCCATTTTGGCAGCTCCTGTAATTGCTCAGCCACTTTCAGATAATACATTTTCTAACTAGATCGCATTGGGAATAATAGTGGCACACTAATCATTGTGTGTATATTTTAAGAAAATATAATTCACACCCTATCGTTTGGGAAATATTGCCCACTCTACACATTTTATTCATTGGACCCTACATCATTGTGTAGGGAAGAAGATAATTTACAGCTGTAAGAGTATACTATATAACATGGAGAATTTTGTTGTGTAGCCATAGACGGAGTAATGGTAATGCAGAATTTTTTACCTTAACATTATTGGTCGGTTATACTCTATACAAACGCAAGACAGTTTCTATATAACTTAATTTACATGAAAGACTATTGTGTAGGTTGCTTATGAGGATATAGTCGAAGATGTTATTTGTAGCAAGTTAAGAATGACTAACAGTGTATCGGGGCAAACAGTAAACGAGCGAGCGAATAAATTTAACAGATTTTCATCTACTACATTCCTAATCTTTGCTATATTATTCCCCATAAACACATTAGGCCTGGCAATGATTAATCATGGTTAGCAGAGTGTTGCTATTAACATAAATTTGTAAATTTTCACACAATTCAATAAATTATTACCGAATGGCCTGCGTTTTCAGGTATCATCTCGAATAAATTGAGTCATTATATTATATTATTTTTGTTTGAGAATTCATGTAGCTCCCTGCCACATGCTACGAACTCTAAAAAGGTACTGGAACTATCGGAATGCTAAAATGTTCATACACTCCTGCAACGATCCTGATCATCAACAGTGGTTGATCACAGTCGATTCAATGTATTTATTACATTTCATATCTGAACAAGTCAGTTTGCCTGGTTGCTGATGATCAAGTTGAAAAGCCAAAGTTGGAAATCTTCAATTCAGACTTTTCATGCTAACCAAAGATCTATTCGGCTGATATGGATAGTGTGCCTAGAGTCTGTCCGATCTCTCACCTTGCCCAAAAGTCCCATATTCACTATCGAAACTCTATCGATTTCGAACATCCCAGGTATTTGACTCCTGCTGGGCAAAAGGTGAGTTTCACTATAATGCGATCATCCTTTAACAATAATATTTAGTAAAAAATAAAAAAAAACTTTAACATTAACAATTCTTACGAACATATTTAATTTATTTTGATTTTTTCCAACATAATATCTAGAAAAAATTTTTCCTTTTTTTTTTTTTGTTTTTTTTTTTCTTTTTAAAATTTTTTTTTATCAATAAAAATACTTTCTCTTCTTCACACTATTATTATTTAAACACATTAAATTGTTGTATGTTTCACTCCAAAAAAAAAAAAAAAAAATGCAGTAATCCTAAATTGGTTTCCATCAATTATCTTTCCACTGAATTTAAGTTCAATTTTCGTTAAAATTCTTACTATTTATTGACTTCTTTGGCATTGGTTCTAATATTATGATTTTATGAGCTCAAAATTATTGCTGGATTCTAAACATACCAATTCAATTGGTGTCCATCAATTTTCCGTTTCGAAACTTTCTAAGTAAAATAGATTCTTTAAAACGAAAAAACATGAATTAATGAAAAAATTTTTATTTTATGACTGTTTTTTTTTTTAGTTATTCTTAATTAAACTGAAATCATAGTTTAATGTGAAATGTAATTATTTGTTTTCATAATGAGAGCACACTCCCACCCCCCATGGTTAAATACAAAGAGTTCTTTTTAAGAAATTATAAATATTTATTTTTAGTCAACAGTGAATATGGTAATTTTATGATTATAAATTTAATGAATAGAAGATTATTTGCTTATAAAATGAAACGAAAAGACATTAAACAATGTTTACACTTTAATTATTAGTTTTTTTAGTACACTTTGAATATTAATTGGACTATTAGAAGAATGCACGATCTAAGAAAGATGTAAGTTTTTTTTCGAATACTTATTTGGATACTCTTACCGTCGGCTAATAACAAATGATTTTATTATTAAAATTAATAGTTTTTTTTTTTAATAATTAAATATATAAAATATTCTGTTTAGAATGTTAACATTTGTAATTATCTTATTATTTTTTGTTTTTATATTTTTTTTAATTTATTTTTAAGCCATTAACATATAAAAAATAATTAGTGAATTTTTGTAAAATAAGAGTTGTTTTTTCCCCATTTTTTTATACTAAAAACAATTAGTAAATTTAAATTAAAAAATTACTAATAATTTCATTTATTTAATTTGTTTGTTTAAATATTTTTAAAATTAATTGTTTATCCAATTTGTGCTTTGCCAAATAAAAGTTAAATAGAGCATATTTAAAATATAGATTTTGATTAAATTTTTATTTAATTATACTTTTTTATGATTGGCATTATTTAAAATATATTAAATTATATAAATTTTTAGACTTCTTGAAGGATTCGAATTTTTTGTAGTAATTTTCGACACATTTTGGGCGGTAGTTCGGTTATTGTTGTTTGTAAGGTCCCTTAGACATGTGCCAGGGTAAGGTCCCTTAGACTTCGTAGTACGTGTGGGAAATCATCTGAGAGAGACTGGTCTGTGGTTAGTGGT
Organism: Atherix ibis; assembly: GCA_958298945.1. Classification (NCBI taxonomy): domain Eukaryota; kingdom Metazoa; phylum Arthropoda; class Insecta; order Diptera; family Athericidae; genus Atherix; species Atherix ibis. The sequence continues at coordinate 94,511,150 of OY282607.1, read as the reverse complement.
ATGGAATATTAAGAATTTTGTTATATTTTGTGGAGCAAATTAGTATGTTGTAGAAGTTTAAATAGGGGACTAGGGAATGAAGTTGTTGGGTCGAAGAGCTCTATAATAGGAGGAATCCTGCTCGAAAAGTAGTTATTGGTTATGTGGCATTCCTGTAGAATATGAGTGATAGTGAACTGGGTGCCACAGGATTGGCAGAAGGGACGATTGGTGTTGCCAAAAAGTAAGTTATGGATAAGAGCAGTATGTCCAATCCGGATTCTGAGGAGCTTTCGCGCCCAGAATTTCGGTATGGATGTTGAATACACTGGTTTGTTAGTGGTTCTCCAATGAGACAAAAAAGTGTCGCTATTGGTCCAGTCACCGTGTCTGCGGATGGCTAAAGGTGTTAGTTGCCATTCTGTTAGTAGGCGAGGCAGATTGGGAATGACTGTGATCACTGGCCGACGGAGTGTTTCTCCAGCCAACTTGTCAGCACTTTCATTACCCACAATTCCCACATGCCCTGGCACCCATTGCAACTCGGCACTCCTATTTCAAAGTAGGCTATGACAAATTGCGCTAAGTACTGGGTCACTCGGTGGGCCACAAATGGCTTTAAGAGCGGCAAGGCTGTCGCTAAAAATAAAAACGTTTTGTTGGGTGGGAATATTGGTCGCAATTTCAATTGCCGTTTTGATGGCTCACAGCTCCTCGTAATATGGAGCTGCCCTATAAGGGAAGATTCCACAACATAGTGTGCGGGTGCTGCAGCCAAAAAGTTCGACAACCGCAAAAGATGTACGAGGGTCGTTCAATAATTCCTTAGAAAAAGATGGAAAAGAACTGTTTTTAAAAAAAAAAAATTTTCTCCTTTTAGTTCTATAGACTTTTCCAATCGTTTTTCCAAAATTTTTATCCCGTCCAAAAAATAGGATTTCGGAAGTTCTACAAAATACTCATCCGTTTGAGCAATGACGTCCTCGTTGGAAGTGAACCGTCGTCCGCCAAGCCATTTCTTCAGATTGGGGAAAAGAAAATAGTCACTCGGGGCCAAATCTGGTGAACAAGCGGGATGCTGCAACAATTCCATTCCCAATTCCACAATTTTGGCCATGGAAACAGCGCAGGTGTGCACACGCGCATTGTCCTGATGCAAGAGGATTTTTTTCTTCTTCAGATGGGGGCGTTTCTCTTTGATTTCCTCGCTCAGCCGTTGCAATAACGACGCGTAATACGCTCCTGTTATTGTTTTTCCTTTTTCCAAGTAGTCGATAAAAATGATGCCCTGCGAATCCCAAAAGACCGTGGCCATCACCTTGCCGGCCGATGGTACAGTTTTTGCCTTCTTCGGAGCCCGTTCACCCTTGAAAATCCACTGTGGTGACTGTCTCTTCGTTTCTGGAGTGTAGTAGTGTATCCAGGTTTCGTCCACATTGACATATCGACGAAGGAATTCGGCAGGATTGCGATGAAAGAGTGCCAACATAGCCTCAGAGTCCACTACACGATTGCGCTTATTCTGCTCTGAGAGCAAACGCGGCACCCATCTTGCCGAAATTTTTTTCACAGACAATTTTCATGCAAAATTGAAGCGACTGTACCTTGTGATATGCCCGTGGCCTCAACTTATTCGCGCACTTTAATTCGCCGATCGTTCAAAATCAGATCGTGGATTTTGTCGATGATTTCAGGAGTAGACACCTCAACTGGGCATCCTGAACGATGTTCATCTTTTGTGGATGAACGGCCACGTTTAAATTCATTCACCCAATTGTAAATCGTCGCAAACACAGGTGCAGATGTGCCATGAACTTCATCCAACTCGGCTTTGATTTCTTTCGGGCTTAAGCCTTTCAAATGGAGATGTTTGATGACAGCCCTAAACTCGCTTTTTTTCATTGTTATGCACAAATAAATGTCGTTAACTTTAATCGACGATAAAAATTGACCTACTTTATAGATCGAGCTGAAATTTTGAAAGCTTTCCTGTCGATAATGCTACTTACAAAAAAAGTCGAATTTTCTAAGGACTTATTGAACGACTCTCGTAATATCGGTGTCAGCGGCGGCATCAGTGAACAACAGTCGATGATCTTTTAATCCGTCCAACTGTTCAAGGAAAAATTTCCTGTATGTGGATGGATCAGTTCTAGCCTTCTTAAACCTGTCAAGAAAAGCAGTCACTTTCAACTTTGCTCCTAACCACGGTTTCCAATATCTGGGTGTGGAAGGGAAGTTTGGAAATCGAGGGGGAGGATAGTTCGGATATTACTTAGTTGCTTTTTAAATGATTTACCACCTTGATCAAAAAGTTACCGGAATTAGTTCAGAAAATTAAAAATACAAGTTTATTCATCTAAATCTATATTGTCCCCTTCAAAGTAATCCCCATCGACTTTAACACACTTATGCCAGCGCTTGATCCAATCCTCGAAACATTTTTTATATTCGGTTTTCGGTATGTCCATCAGTTTTTTTCCATTACTTCCTTTCGGCTGTTAAAACGCGTTCCCCATAATGGTTTTTTAATTCGATTGAACAGAAAGAAGTCACAGGGAGCCAAATCAGGTGAATTCGGTGGTTATTGGATGGTATTTATTGTATTTTTCGTCAAAAAATTACGAATAATGATGGCACTGTGCGAGGGTGCGTTATCATGGTGCAAAATCCACGAGTTTTCTGCTCACAATTCTGGCCTCTTTCGGCGAGGGTGCGTTATCATGGTGCAAAGTTTTCTGCTTACAATTCTGGCCTCTTTCGGCGAATTGCTTCACGCAAACGTGTTATTACGCCCAAATAATACTCTTTGTTTACTGTCCAGCCTTCTGGCAAAAATTCATGATCCACTACACCGTTGTAATCCATGAAACCCGTGAGCATTGGCTTCTTTTTTGACTGAAAACGACGTGGTTTTTTTGGTCTCGGCTCATTTGGTGAACCCCATTCACTTGCCTGATGTCTAGATTGCGTGTCGTACTCATAAACCCACGTCTCGTCTCCAGTAATGATCCTTTTGATGAATGTGGGATTGGATTCAGCCTCGCAAATCATGTCTTTTGCGACGTCAACACGGTCTCTTTTTTGCATGAAATTGAGGTCTTTTGGCACCAACTTTGCTGCTACACGACGGAAACCCAAATCATTAACCAAAATGTCTTGGACGGATCCATAGGCAATGTTCAAGTCCTCCGCTATCTCTCTGATGGTTAATTTGTGGTTATTGACCAACATTTCTTTTACTTTGTTTTCGTCGGTTTTCGATGTCGATGGTCTGCCACTGTGTTCATCATCTTTGATTGACTCACGACCACTTTTGAACCGCTCGTGCCTCTGGTAAACGACCATTTTCTTTAGAGAATCGTTACCGAAACACTTTTCCAACATTTCCAACGTTCGCGCACCATTAAATCCGATTTTTACGCAAAATTTAATACAAGTTCGTTGTTGCAAATTTAAATCCATTTCTAAAATTGTCAAAAATCGCCAACACACACAGAGATAGACGTTCTCTTGGCTACGTAACTTTTGCTAAGATTTAGAGGGAATATCAACAACAGATGTACCAACTTAACAAAAAAAAAACAGAACTCTAATCGGAACGATGGGAGCGCCACACAGATCACAATACTATACCACCTTTGATCAAGGTGGTATAGTATTGTGATCTGTAAAATTTTACAAAAAATCCGAATATCATCAAATTGCACAATCTTAAAGGACAATTGACATCACCAAAATACACGTTCTGGAAAGTGTCCGCTCACTAAAGCCAAAAAAAAATCATGCCATTTAGCTTATGGTGGCAAAACATTTATTTTAATACAAGAAAAAAGTGAGGTATCATACGACCAAAGCACACAGAATTGACCGTATCGGTCTTTTCTTCTTCATTTTCAAAGAAATGATATATTCAGTCCAAAATGCACCCCAGACAGTCACTTTTGATTAATAAAATAATTCGTCCACCATTACTTGTAGATTTTTAGAACCCTATAGAAGACAATTTTGCTTAATAGCACAAAATTGTGCGCAAAACTTAAATTTTAATTGCATTGTTTAGTAGGTAAAAATTTATATTAAAAAAAATAATAATTTTAGTTTGTTATATGTTAAACAGCTATCAACTGACAAGTCTGCACTTTTCAAACTACAAAATGTATAACACTGTATAAGGAACAACAAAAAAACTTCTATATTTATCGATTAACTTATTTTCATTTTTTTTTGTTCATTATTTAATTTTTTACAAAATGGCTAATTTTATACTAAATAATTCTAATTTTTTTAAATAAATACTTTTGACAACTATCAAATGATAAGACTGCACATTCAAAACTCCAAAGTGAATTACCTTTTAAAAAAGTGGATTTTTTTTCTGCATTTCTGACAATAAAATTACAAATAATTTAAATCTATAAAATTTTGTAAAAATATCTTATTAATTAAGTTCTTAATAATTAATTTTGAACGAAAAAAAGAAAAAAAATATTTTGGCAAAAGGTCATAATATGAACTGCATTACCGACTACAATGTTAGTATAAACTGCATTATCGATAGTATGTTATTTTTATTTCATTAATTACTATTTATTAAAATCATTAAAAACAAGTGTTATAATTATTAATTTTTATCTTAAACACTCACCACCGGGAGTATCTAGCAGAACATTCCAAATTATGTGTTGGATCATTTTTTTATTATCTTAATTGGTAATTTAGTGAAGCCAATAATTTGGTAACCCATTCTATGTGCATAAAAATTCTGCGCAAACATTAAAATTCTCTTCCACTCGAATGGATAAAAAGAAGATGGAAAATTAAATAATTTAATTATATTTTTATTCGGATTAACGTGGTATAGTACAAAAACCGACGACATCATGATCTTAATCGTTGAGCAAATCTCTTCGGTGACACATTTAGGGACCGTAAAGCTTATTTAAAAGCATCTAACTTAGATATTATATTTAAAACAAAACAAACAAAAAAACGAATCAAATTGCTTGGGGTATGCCAAACAGAACCGAAGAATTTTTTGTTTGGAATTTAAAGGGTAAAATTAAGAGAGAAGAAAATAAAACACAACAAAACTGAAAATACGAAATATCTAACCAACTGTGTGCTGCTTATTTGAATTGGAATACAATTCAGTAAAAATGGAAATAGAAGGGAAAAAAAATCGTCGAGCTGAACAAAAAACCATTTTTGGAATTCCATTTTCAGTGTCCATCGTTAAATTGACAAAAAACGTAAGCCATCAAAAAGTTTTTGCACAGAAAAACTAAGTCAGTGACTCAACTCTGACGGACAACAGAATATAAGGAGACGTACCCAAGAAGACCCTCCGATGTGTCGGCGGATGTGTTGGTTAGAAAAAGCTGAAATTGAATGGCATTGCAGTTACGAAATCTTACAGGCATACCAGAGTTTAGTTATGCACTAAAGCAATAAGAACCTGTTAATCTGCACATACGAATGCCCGGGACAACTGAACTGCCATGCCCCAAAAGTTTGGATCGTTTTCGTTTTAAACTGACTAAACTCCTAACGCTGGTTGATGTCTTCTTGCATTGCCAAACCTAAGGTAAGGTGTAAATATAGTCGAACGCATAAAGCTCCATGAGACGATCGAAAGCATTTGCTGGCAGTAATAATGGTTTTGATGGCTGTGAATATTGTCGACGATTGCGTGCTTTAGTGCAGCATGCTGGGAAGTACCAGTTCGGCTAGGCATACCTTGAATGGTGTTAATGATGGTGCTAGCTAGCGCTGATGATGGAGACGGTCTTGTCCGATGGTGACGGTGATGGCGATGGAGATTCCTGATGCTATTTGTACCCAATACGGGCAAGGTGTCATGTTTTTGTCGGTTTATGGGGCCCTAATCGGCAATTCTATCAAGAAGCGCGCTAACAAAGCAAAATTAAATCGAATGTGATAAATATTGGATTAAGATATTTAGATGCGACCATTTGTTTCCCGTTTCGCAAAATCTGGTCGTTTTGTGCTCATTGTAGTCAACATCGTTGTCGCTGTCGTCGTTATCATCATTGGCGTAGTTATTGTCATCATTGTGGTCGAGAAGGATTACGATTATTCCAACAAAATTGCACAAATGATCGTCGAAGAGTTTACCCTGCCCTCACCAACTGAAAATTGGCTTGCAATCCCGACGATTCTTTACCCGCCAATCCATTGGTATCGTTATTATTTCTGTATGGTGGTGCCTTTCTGTTGGCAACTTTATCTACTGTTACTCACTTGCACAAAACCTTGTGTTTGAAAAAGGTGTGAATTGAATAAACAACATACAAAAAAGGTATTCTGAGAATTTGAATCTGAATAAATGAGATGAAATCCAAAGGTGTCTGGACAATCTACTTCCCAACAGCCCCTTATCATCCTCTCTCCCTAAGTGCTATGCTCAACCATACAAGATATCTTCGATGTCCCAGAGACTATGGCTGTAAACTCCTCAATCTACGAGTATATTCGTATCAAGGGATTTAATTTAATATGCGAAACAAATATGGTCAAATTGGGACTACAATCTTGGATTATTTCGGTTTCCTTCCTCAGGTTTTTTTCCCTCGTTTTAGTAAAGTTTTTTTTTTTTCTGGTCACACAGTTTACATTTTATTCACAAATCGTTTTCTCACAAAGTCGAAAATTTCACTTAATCAATCGGTTTTTATAGTTGTTTTTATTGAAATTTTTTTATATTGAATGTAATAGTAAGGAAAAAGGTGTTTTATCTTATAATTTATTTAATAAGTTTTCTTTTAATAATTTTCCTATATATTACATAATTGAATTTATTTTCTTATAAAATTGAAAAAGGGGATGCTTATGTTAAGTATTTCAAAATAGGGAATAAATTGGTTATTTTAAGGTAATTGAATGGAAAATTTTGTTTTCATATTTTCTGTAACTTACAATATTTTTACACTATCCTTAAAAAAAAACCAATTTGTAGACATTTGTAAACTATGTTGGGAATTAGAAAGTATAGCCCAATAATTGAACATTAATTTTTTTTTATATAGTTTTAGTCAAGATTTTGATTATTTATATTGAAATTTGCCATTTTATTTATTTGATGCAGTTTATTTATCGAATAATGTGTTCAAATTTTTAAAAAATTTCTAAAAAAATTTGTAATTTTACCAAAGTTAGTTTTGGGATTTAGGAAAAAGAAAATTTTACTGCAGTGAGGCTTATTTATCGCTCAGTGGATACGTATATAACCCTTTAAATAAACCACCAGTGATTGATGAGAAGCCACTGTATTCGCGAAAGTGATTGCATGAGGTGCATTTTCTTCGGCCATGAGGTTCATTTCTTACGTGAATGCATCCGTCAATAGCTAAAATTGGGGCTCTGAAAATCCACAAGTGACTATGAAGCAGCCATTGTACCTGGGAAAAATAAGTTTTTGATGTCATAATAATAGGTAAAATTGAGGCTCTAAAAACTCACAAGTGACTATGGAGCAGCCATTTTAGTTGGGAAAAATTGACTATCTGATGAGCATTTTGGTCTGAGGGTACTATTGGCCCCTATTTCTCTGAAAATGAAGAAGAAGAGACTGTTACTGTCAATTCTGAGCGCTATGATCTTTGATAACAGACTGTTTTTTGACTAAACTTCAAGATTTTTGTCTAAACCATATGTGATTTCAACAAAAATTTTCAGAATACGTAATTTGAAGATTTGATTATGTTAAGTTGGTGTCCGAAATCGTTTTATTTGATGCTGTTGGATTTTTTTTATGATAAATAAAATAAATCAACGAAACAAAATGAAAGCATAAAAATTTGAAGTTGTCTGCCATGAAAAAATTAAAAATTGATGGACCGTCTAATACCCTGATTTTTGGTCACCGTCAATGATATTTTTAAAATTGGTAGACGATATTTACCTCACGAGTCAGCCAAGTTAGTTCACCGTCTAACAGCCCCTCTTTTAGCCAGCCGTTAGCCCAATTTTTTCGTGATATTATATAGTCAAAATTGGCATATGGTAGCTGATAAGTTTGTGACAGACTTGGCCGACGAGTCATCCAAGTTGGTTCACCGTCTAATAGCTTGGACTATTCGTCAGCTAAAGTCTACTACTTAGCCAGCTGTCAACCAATTTTTTCCGTGATATCATATTGTCAAAATTGGTATATGGAGATGATGACTCTAGGACAAACTTGGCTGATGAGTCAGTCAAGGCGGTTCACTGTCTAATACCTTGAAGTATTTGTCAACCAAAGCCGGTCATCAGCCACTTATTAGCCAGTCGTTATCCCAATATTTTTCATGACATCATATTTTCATCAGCTGATGACTTTGGGACTGACGTGGATGACGATTCAGCCAAGTTGGCTAACCGTCTAATACTTTGGGCTATTTGCCAGCCAACGTCTACAGTCAACCACTCTCATAGCCAGGCATCAACCAATTTTTTCATTGATATCACATTGTCAGAATTGACAAACTGTAGCTGATGACTTCGGGACAAATTTGGCTGACGAGTCCGCCAACTTGGCCCACCATCTAATACCATGGTCTATTTATCAGCCAACGTAGGCGTCAGCCTTCTCCTTAACCAACGACAGCCAATTATTTCCGTAATATCACATTACCAAAATTAATAGGCAGTAGCAGATGACTTCGGGACAGACTTGGCTGATGAGTCTGCCAAGTTGGTTCACTATATATTACCTTAAACTACCGTCAGCTAAAGTCCGGCAGCAGCCACTTATTAGCAGTCATTATCCCAATTTTTTCGTGACATCATATTGTCAAAATTGGCAGACGGTGGCTGATGCCTTCAAGACAAACTTGGCTGACGAGTCAGCCAAGTGCGGTTACCATCTAATAACTTAGACCATTCGTCCGCCATCGACTACCATCAGCCCCTCTTTTAGCCACCCGTCAGCCAATTTTGTCCATGACATTACATTTTCAGAATTGGCAGACGGTTGCTGATGACTTTGGAACAGACTTGGCTGATGAGTCTGTCAAGTTGGCTTACTGTTAATACCGTGGACAACTCATCGGCCAATTTCTCCCATCAGCCCCTGTCTTAGCCAGCCGTCAGCCAATTTTTCCTTGACATCACATTGTAAGAATTGGCAGACGGTAGCTGATGACTTTGGGAAAAATTTGGCTGGCGAGTCAGCCAACTTGGCCCACCGTCTAATACCCATAGTCTATTTGCCAGCCAACGTAAGCCATCAGCTCCTCTCTTACGCAGCCGTCAGCCAATCTTTTCTCTAATATCACATTGCCAAAATTGACAGACAGTAGCTGATGACTTTGGAATAGATTTGGCTGACCATTCAGCCAAGTTGGCTTACCGTCTAATACCGTGGACTATTTGTCAGCCACCAACCGCCGTCATCCACTCGCTATCAAGCCGTCAACCAATTTTTTTCGTGACGTCAGATTCGGCTAATCGTCTAATGACATCTTTAAAGATCAATAAATTGAAGAATTTTACTAATCAAATAATAATAAAACCACTTTTTTGATATATTTTCAAACCTATTAGAATGTAACTCAATAATTTATTACTAAAAATCTTCTTTTCTATAATTTTAATTTTAAAATTTCTAACATTAAATTCTAATCTTATAATAAATGCTTCCAATGAGCCATACTATTACCATAACTGTTACCATTCTTTGCACGATTCTTAATATGAATTTTAAGAAAACAGTTTTTCTACTCATAAACATCATAATTCATACTTATTTGTTAGTTGTTTTAGAAAATATAATATTAGAAAATAATCATCTTAATATGATTAAATATTATCGAATAAAAAAAAAAATTTTAATACGATTTAAACCTATTTTCTAGATGCTATAAAATTCATAAAAATCTGAATATTTTATATGATCTACTAAAATCGTGATTAAAATTTATATTAAAAATATTGTTTCAAATTTGTTTAATGTAAAAATATCTTTTCTATCTTTGTAGGTAAAGTTCTGTTGTAGACATTTTTTTATAGGCCTTTAATCTTGATATTTTTTTTCATTTTTCAAAGTGTATTTTATAGTTGTTATTTTTTTTTTAGTTTTTGATTATGGTTAACTGAACGTAAACAATAAACTATTCATTTAATATGACAAAATGCCTTTGTTGAGCTGTAATAAATATCTTCGAAGAATTAAAGTTCAAAGAATTTATTGCATCTTTAAATATCAATAAAAATAAATGGGCTTCACTATGGTTGGACATTTGTGGCTTTTTAGTTGATTTTTTTTCAAAAGCAAAAAGCAAAAAAAAACTAATCACTTTTGACTTATTCACCCTCAGGGACAGTTTAAGAATGGAAAGTCTTTTCTGGAAGCTAAAATCTTATAATTTTAGTCTCAGATTTAATGGGATTTAGTAAAACTCATATTATTAATAATAATAATATTGTTAGATCTTTGAATATCACCTAAAAGATTCGTATCATTGACGAGAAAATATAAATGGCATTATACCTAAATAACTACAGCAGAGATAATCGTAGTTTCAGCTAAAATATCCCATTACGATTCTAAACAATTTATTACTTAATTCGTTTCTGATTGAAACATTCCAAAGGGCCCAGATGACAATTTGAAACCAGTTTATTGAGGCTTTGAATTTTCAAATTTCAATTTCGTTTTTCGAATCGTTCACTTTGAAACGGTCGAAGGTGTTTTTTTTTAAAGATCGATTCCCAATAACAAAACCGAGAATTCAGTGCTCAGCTTTCAGCGGACAGTTTATCGATTTCGATTTTGTTGTTTGACACTGAATGCTTGTGTTCAGATTAAATTAATTAACCGATCGAATGAAAGACGACAAAATAAAACATAAATTTTATACGCATACACTATTCAGAACACTATCAAACAACATTTTTGGTTGATCGAACGAAAAAAGAAGGTGTGCCATAACAAAGGTGACTAAGTTCTTCTTCCAACATGCGAGTAGAGTATTCTGAACGATCAAAACCGTGAAGCAAAAATAGACGATACTCGTTATCCATGGAACAATACCAACAACAATAATCATTTATCGATATATGATCGTATTAATAAAATCGAATAGTTTTTACGAGCCTAAAAAACATCAAATTAAATGCCAATATTCTCTGAGTTATGCTGTTAATCCTTTTTGTTCGATGGCATAGCGTTTCAACGTGACGCGAAGTCGACATTTACCTTGGACATGTACTATAGGACGTATTTAGTATGAGTGAACAATTACTGTTGCGATTTGTAGAGAATGTCGGGAATTCAATCGATTGACCGGAAGGAATTGTCCATTTTGACCATAATTTCTTATTTTCAGCCTTCAGCTATCCTCAGTGTCCTCAGTGTACTTACTGGCAGAGTTAAAAGACTCGTAGTCGTACTTGGTTGCCCCCAACCACATTCGAATGGGGTTGTAAATACGAGCCATGGGAATAATTTGTAAACCGATCTAAATATTTTACTGTCCAGTTTTATTAAAGCACATAGGAAAAAAAAGGACTTAAAGGAAATAGAAAAAATCGAAACGAAAAAATTTACCCACACATAAAAATCTTAATACAAATTCAAGTAAATACGTTAAAAGGCGATCAAAATAAAAAATTACAATTTTCGTTTTGGAAAAAGAATGCAACTAAAGTGAAATGAACATTTCGTCGGATACAGCGTAATTTGATACTTAATAGCTGAGCTGATCATAAATATTTCTGGTAACAAGAATTTTATGTTTAAACATTTTTTTTCCTCTATATTCTTTGTATTGGAGATTATTTATATATATTTTTTTTGTTATATTTTCCTTCGACGACCTACACCTTGTTTATAGTCTTGTACTGAATTGTTAACTTAACTTATTGGATTGCAATACTAGATGAAATTCAATAAAAGAAAAATCCTTAAAGGAAAAATGGAAATATTGTTGTAAGTATTGATCATGAAATTTCTTTAAATATGAAAAGAAATTTAAAAATATTCTTAAGAAGAAGTGTTGATTCTTTTGGTTTCCATAAAATAATGTCTTATATCTTATTATATCAGGTGACATAATCAGATCGGTGATTAAATCCCTCACACCATATTACTTCTGCTCTTGCTAAAATTTGCAGAGTCCAGCTACTGCTTCGGCTACAGTCCTAAATCGTGGAGTTAAAGTAGTGTTTATACCCAAGGCCGGGAGATTCTCCAGGTCCCTACCAAAATCTTTTACATCCGTCAACCTTAGATTGTTCCTATTTATTATTTGTTTATTTGACAGGTTTTTCATTTCTACGTTATTGTACAATTTTTACATAACACATATATGCATTTTATACACATAGACATGAGACACAGTCGCTCCTATGGAGGATATAGCGGGACTAGAGACTCTGTGAACTCTCTCCATCTGCTTCTGTCTTGGGCTAGCCTTTTCACTTCCGACCATGACTTGCCAATTTGTTGGTGTTTGTTGGTGTTCGAGCTCGACTGATCTTCTCCAAGTGGTCCTTGGTCGTCCTCTGCTGCGATTGCTCTGTGGGCTCCAATCTAGTGCCATCATTGCTATGTCCGTAGGTGGTTTTTCGCAAGATGTGACCAATCCAACTCCATTTCCTGCGTTTGATGTCAGCTAGCAGGGGTATTTGCTTCGTAAGAGAAGATCCAATCTAGTGAAGATCTTCTTGTGCTGTTTCTATATAAGGTGTTTTTTTTTATAGCTTGCGGCTTATCAGGCCAGCGAAGCAACCCCCAGTGACGTTGGGGGACCCTACGGACTACATATATATAGTCGGCCTCTCCCCCCGGCACCAATGCCGAGAAAGCGGCAGCGGGAATCGAACCCGCTACCTACCGAGTGTGGATCGGTGGACTTGACCACTGCACCACACACACGGCAGAAACCTGCGACACGCGGTGTTTCCAAGCGGTCAGCCATCTAAGTACTAACCACGCCCAGTCCTGCTTAACTTCGGTGATCGGACGAGAACCGGTGGATCCAGGACGGTATAGCCGCAGATCGTTCCTATTTAAAGCTATGAAAAAAAGGTTCTAGACCGTCATATTAGATGTGATATTCTGAGAAACGATCCTCTTCACATCACGTATCAACTGAAACTGCGTATCAAACGGGCAAATCTACTGGAACTGCTCTGCACGGACTAGTCTACAAATTAGAAAAAAAGGAAATAGCTTTAACAGCGTTTCTAGATGCTGATAGAATATTTGATAATACCTCCTATTACTCAATAGAGAGGGAGGCTAAACGCAAGACAGTTGAAGTCTAGCTGGATTAAGACCTAGATTTTTAGCTGTAATATCACAGCTAAACTGGGAAATGATTAGGTGACTGGGTTGTCCACAAGGAGGGATACTGTCACCACTACTTTGGTCACTTGTCATTGATGATCTTCTCGTCAAATTATCTGCATCTGGCTTTAAAGTTCAAGGTTATGCTGATGATCTGGTCATTGATGAAGAAATATGCGGAAACAATTTTGGGCCTTAAACCTAGTGCACACTTGGTACCATGCGGCAGATCTCAATATAAACCCTCATAAAACGTTCTTATTTCCATTTAATAAGAAGCATAAGTTGAACCGCACTAAGCTCAAGATGAATGGAACTAAACTTGAGTTGTTCACTGTGGTCAAATATTTAGGGATCTTTCTGGACCAAAAATTGACCTAGGAACTCTTACCTTACCAGTGTTACTGATAGAGCAACTAGAGCCATCGGGGCTTGTCATAGGCTCATCGGTAAAATCTGGGCGCTAGCAGTAGTGGGACCCATCATCATCTACGCGATTCAACGTACTTCCTAAGCAACCTTCTAAAATGTTCAAAAACTGTCATGCCTGAGTATTACAGCTACCCTTTTAGACCCTTGCATTCGCATATTAAAAAGGAAGCGGCTGAAGATGCTCTCCGGTTAGGACATTCCAAAATCGTTAAACCAGGCAACTTGTTTGGATATCTTAAGGTTGTATCGGACCTAAAAAGATTCCACGAAGCCAACTATTTCTCGGAAGTAATGCCAAGGAAACCTGACTTAAACCAGTCCTTCAAAATAAGTCTTACGGAGCACTTAACTTTGAAGTAGGGGTCAGACGTCATTCGGAGAAGGCGCTCTCGTCTTTTACACAGATGTTTCTAACACAGATTTGGGTATTGGGGCGGGTATAGTGGTACCTTATGACCGTTTAGTTAAGGACTTTGGCAAATCTCCATCAATTTTTTAGGCAGAAACACATATCATAGATTGTGGGTGCGAGGTCATGACGTGTTGAGGCTAGAGGCCACATCGAAGCAGCACGACCGTAGGTAGGGCCGTTTGGCATCTCAAGTATAACAGTTTAAATGTTAAAATAGTCAAAGTTAGGAAAAGTTTTTTTAATATTTTTATTTTTTCCTTTAAATTTTGATGAAGGAAAAAGTAATAATTATATTTGATAGAGTAGATTAGTATGTGTAATTAGGTTGAGAAGAAGACTAGGAAAGGGTGTATGTACCTGAATTTAATAGTTCAGTTATTAAGGGAATTCTACTCTAAAAGAATCTCTTTATTGTTTGACAATTCGCCAGTATGTGTGGTATGATCAGACGTACACCACAAGATTTGCAGATGACAGGATGATCACGATTGCTGAGTAAGAGCAATTCGAATTCTGAGCAATTTTCTCAATTTTTTTTTAAAACTATATAACATTTTTATTTAAATAACCAGTCTTTAAACTTTGGAGCATTTAAAAACCAATATCCTTGATTAAAAATTACCTTAAAAGTAGCGGGTTCTTCAAGAATTTTAATAAAATTTACTTAAATAATATTATATTTAATACATAATGACAATATTACATAAATATAATAAAATAAAGTTTTTATCCAATAATATATTAAAAATGCTAATTATTTAACTTTACTTTCCAAAACATAAATTGGATATCTGTTTTTATAATAGAGAATAATAGAAAATAGAAAATTTTCGTAAATATAGTTACCTACTCAAAGATTTTCTTTCGAAAAAAGTTAATTACTTAAATATATTATTATTTATAATTAAATTTTTTGGTTAGTACTCATTAAAATGCTAAGAAAATACTACAGAAAACCTTGATAAAACACCTTCATTAGCACAAATTCTAATTAATGTGATTTAAAAAAAAACTGACGACGGCGCTGCAATAACCAAAGTGACATTTTATGGCGCTCAAAAATTATTTAAACTAAAAACTCATTAGAATGATTATAAATAATTTTAATCCTAAAACTTATTGGAACATTTAAATTAATCCTGTTTATTAAAGAAAAATCATAATAAAAAAAAAAAATCGCAAATCAGAAAAATAAAATTCTATAAAAATACAAGATTCCACAAAAGAGATTTCTTATAAACAAAATCGATTATTTCTATTTTAATTTGTATCCCATTTACTGATCGAAGGTGTTAATTTCAACATAAAATTATATTAACACGAAGGAATAAAATTTCATTAGAAATGTTTAAACTTGAATAAATAAAAACAAAAGTGTATAAATAAAAATGTTTCAATTAAATAATCGATTAACATTTATGGCGATGATGAATGGAGGATCGTGGAGCAACTGAGCTGGGTTTTTTGAGCTAGTCAATGTTGGAATTGTGAACAATCGTGATATAACCAGTCGGATTCGATTTTCTTCTAACCTTTTGGCTCTGCTGCCTTGGGATCTTACCCCATACATGATTGGATTAAGGAGGCAGCTAACAATTCCAGAATCGATCGTCGCATAAATTCAGTTTTTCTTACACTTCGATTCGATGCATTCGTACAGATTGCATTTCAGGATGCTTGTAGCTTTATTGAAGGTATAGAACAACAGGTCTACCTCCATCGTCATAGGCTCCTAAAGAGCGGAGAGTTGCTAAACGATTTTCAATATATTTTACATAAATATGGGAAAAGTGTAACGGGTACGGGGAAAGAATCGTTGGTAACCACACATATCAATTATTTACTTACGTCTTCAACATCCACGGCATCGATGTTATTTATTGCGCCGTTAATATACGAAAATATCCGTTAATAACGCATCTGAACGGGCGAAAATTTATAACAAAACAAATTCTCCTCGGCTATTTACGAATATTATTTATGACTCCAGCAACAGTTTAAAGTTATTGAAGAAAATCAGCCTTCATGGTCTTGAATCCACTCTCGAGGTCTCCAGTTCCCCTTTGTGATCTTCTTCACCCTGATTCGTTTAGTATGCTTGAGGGGTATCTTTAGTGACTATCCGCAGATAGTTGCTTTTATATACAAATAATAGGCACACGAAGATGGCCAGTATTAGGGCCTTCGAAGAATCGCGTTTATTAAAGTCAGTAAGGTCTAAATGGGGTGGGATGAGATGACATCCACGGATGAAGAATGAGTCTAGAATTCATAAAAATTTATACTCTCAGTTTATGGTTAACATTTTTTCACGAAGTTTTTAGTATCAAAATAAAATTAGTTAACGTATTTTAATGATAAGTTAATCATTTAATAATTATGCTATTCGTTATTAGGAATTTTTTTCTACTAAAACAATTTGCACTTATTTAAAATGGAATAATTTTTACTATTTTATCAAAAGGACTATATAAAAAGTTCTTCTTAGATTTTTTTTCGAAAGATTTTTTTAAAAAAGAATTTCTTTCCAGGAAGATTTATTTTTGAAAGAAACTTTATTACCGAGGAAAGTATTTCTAAAAAAAAAAAATATCCTTTAAAGTGACACAAAAACGAGGTTATGAGTCCGGGCTTTACTTAGAGGAATTTTTTCAACACAGTTTTTTTTTGGGCATTATAAAAAATGGGTTAGCGAAATTTGTATTAACGATGTGGAATCAAATTTTTTACTAAGCTTGGGCATCTGCGAATCTTACTTATAACAAATTAGAATCTTTTGGTAGAATCAAGCATGTTTGCAGAGCCGAAAAGCAGTGAAAAATGATATGCCTTCAGTTTTCAAGGTCAATCAATGATCTTTACCACTATTCTCGGTCATGACAACCCCCTATTTTGACATAAGAAAATGTACAACCTTCTGAATACTTTTTTTTATAAAAAGGACAGCTCTTTATAAATAAGTCCTTGACGAGCTAAGAAAAACGGTCCTTCGCGTCAAATTGGACATTACAGAGACTTGCCCCCCTGTGACGCGACAATCTCCATTAAAAAATTTCAAGAAACAATAAAAAGTTTGAAATTCCTCAGGTAGACCCCCCCCCCCCCTTTCCGCCATTCAAAAGTCGATCGATCTCCACAATATTTTTTTATTCTTTAAGATCAAAAACCACTTCAAAGGATGTCATCTTGTTACTGTCGATAATACCCAAAAAAGTGTAACCGAGTAGATTGAGGCTCCTATTCACCTGATCTAAGTCCATATGACCTTTGGTAAAAGCCTCAAATTATTGAGAACATACGAGGTCTGTTCAAAAAGTATCGCGAATTTTGAATTTCCGCGGGTTACGTATATTCGATTTTCGATTTTTTGTGGTGTTATGTTGGTACTCATGTCTCTCACTGATGCCCACGAGTTCGGCCATTTTGAATGTTCACTTAATTTTTGAGAGCTACTCTGTTTGCACGTGTTTTGGCTCGTCTTCGATTTTTGCCCATTCCCAAAAAATGGATCAAAGAATCTGTTTCGGGAACAAGAAAAAGTCACAGGGGGGCAGATTTGGGGAATATGGTGGCTGCGGCATTATAAGTGTATTGTTTTTGGTCAAAAATTCGCGCACAAGCAATGTTGCGTGAGCAGGGGCGTTATCATGGTGCAAAAGCCAATTTTTGTTCTTCCTCAAATCCGGGCGTTTCTGGCGGATTTCTTGGTGCAACTTGCACATAACTTGCAGGTAATATACTTTATTGACCATTCTACCCTGTGGCAAGAACTCATGATGCACCATGCCCCTACAATCAAAGAAAACTGTACTTGGCGCGTTTTTTTCGGTCTTGGCTCGTGCGGTAGCTTCCATTGGCATGATTGAACTTTGGTTTCAACGTCATAACCATAAACCTATGATTCGCCGCCAGTTATGACCCTCTGGAGCAAATTTGGGTCGTCGGGAACAGAGTCCAATACCTCCTTAGCAATGTTAATGCGATGCTGTTTTTGGTCGAAAATGGGCAAAAATCGAAGACGAGCCAAAGCATTTGTAAGCAAAGCAGCTGTCAAAAATTAACTGAACATTCAAAATGGCCGGACTTATCGGCATCAGTGAGTGATATGAGTGCCAACATAACGCCACAAAAAAATCGAAAATTCGGATATTCGTAACTCGCGTAAATTCAAAATTCGTGATACTTTTTGGAAAGACCTCGTACCTCCTTACTGTGTGGGGTGTATTTGTGCTGATATGAGCACGTATTTAAGCAAGGTCTATGATAACCGATTTTTTCAAGCCAACTATTCGTAAAAATAGTATGGATCACTTCTGGTTTTAATAAAACGGCTTTCCACTCCACACATCTTAAAATACAATCGATTTTTTGAAGCCGTAATTGCCTGGTCGTTTATTATGAAAAAATGGTGATTTTAACGGGTCTCCACGTTTGCTTGATTTAATGCCGCCGGACTTTTTCCTGTGATGCTACTTGAAGCCAAAGGTTTTCCAAGGATTTTAGACGAACTTCATTAATAAGCCAAAGACTATATACGAAAAAGAACTATTTTCTTACCGAAAAAAAAATAACTTCATCATTTCTGTTACTCTCTAATTTTAATCTCATCAAATCAGTCCATTTTAAAATGTAATTCCCTAAAAGTAAACCTTTTATCAAACTCTATGAATAGTCAGGTAATAATAGATACAAATTAATATAAAAAATTCAAATTTCATAACAAGAAAAGCTGAAGAATAAAAATAATTCAAAAGTGTCTACAAAAATTACCAAGTCATAAAATAATGCAACAACTTATTAACTCGATGATGATGTTACCGCCTATTGCATGTTCTCCTAAAGTTAGTTTAAATACAAAACACGATCGGCAGGTGATTAATTTCACATTTTATTTTACTGAATTGTGCTACTTCATTACCAGAGACTGTAAGTGGTTACTGCCTTTTTTTCCGATCACTTTCAATATCCTCAAAATTAATTTCATTTCAGTCTCAATCCTCAATCCTCAATCCTTAACTTTAACTCTTCTATGAGCTCTAATGAAATCTTATACTTAAAAAAAAAAAAAAATGAACAACATAGAAAGGTTACGTGAATGTATCTAAAGATTTTTACAGTAAAACAAAAAAAAAAAAAACTGGGTAAACTAAACAAATTTAATAATTCAACACTTGTCTTGGTATTATGCTATTTTGATTCTTTCCAAATCATTTAAATCACATTAAACTTTTCGAATACCCCCCACAACCTGTTAACAAAACTTTAACTTTACAATATAATAATTTACTATCTTTTATCTTTTCGATAGTATAATAAAGGACGATGGAAGAAAATATTTTTACAAGAAGAAAATATATTCGAAATTCAGGCAGAGTTCATTTTCTGAACCCAGTTTAGGGTCTTAAAATTGTTCATATGATATTATGGTGTCACGTCTAGTTAGGAACAATTTAAATGACTGCCACTTTAATTCAGTCATAGTAAGTAGTTTCCGTTTGTCTATATTATCGATAAATTTTCTATAAACAAGCAATTGAATTGACTAAAGGTCTACAACAACTTCATAAAATACCAAATGTCTAAACAGACAGAGAAAGGGCCAAGCAGATTGAACTAAAGAACGATAAAATATTTATAGGAAAGTAAAAAAAAAAACAACAAGAACCTTAGAACTAGCTGTTCCAGGTATTCATTTAAAATTCAACAGGTGTTTAATCTCTAGTTAAGATATCAAATTTTCTGTACAAGAAATTCTATTGAAAATATTTCTACGTTACCTAACACCATCAAAATGATGAGTACGAACTGAGAGAATTTTTTTTTTATTTTCTTCCTTGAGACCTCTAGACTGTAGGGCTTAGAAATTTCGAACCATGTTCTTTTTGGCTTTAAATTTCTCTTTCTGTAAATAATCATAGTTAATACAGTCGATAGTCATAGTTCCGGATACTTTGTGTCCCCTAAACGAAATGCACAAAGTCCCAATTTCGAATGGAGTGTGTCGTGTTGACGTAGCTATGCCTCCCATCAGAATTGTTATCAGATGGAATTAATCTTGCCACCAAAATAATCGAGACTAGATGTGGACAGTTTTCTTTAGTAAATTTGTCAAATAAACTTCATAAAATTATTGTTAATTAAAAATCTTTAACATTTTTTATACGTTATCGAAGAAAAATTTTTTGACCACAAATTCTGTTAATTAAAATGGAAAGTGATTGATCACTTCTAAAAAAAATTACCATTCAATAAATAAAATATTTTTGAAGAGAAAAAAACAAATTAAAATTAAAGAAAAAAATGCTAAATTTAATAAATTTTCTAATAAGTGTAAATTCTTTTCAATCAAATGTTTCCTCACCACTTTTGTATGGAAATGATTATCCAACTATGCAATTAGAAAAGTAAAGTTTTTTAAAGTATCAATTAAAATTTATTTTGATAAAATTTTTATTTATTTATATTGCATAAATTTTGCCATTATATATTTAAGAAAATATTTTTAAAAAAATTGCTAGAAAATTTCTTTTAGGACTCGATCCTTTTCTGGTTATATTTGAAGACTTTTTCGTACATTTTGGGCTGTAATTCGAGTGTTACTCGATGAATTTAAATTTTTAATGCTCTTAAAATTAAGATTTTTTTTATAAGACTATAATTTTTTTTATAATTTTAAAAAAAATAGAAAAAGTCTAACTATGTCAAATTTTACGATTTTTGATGCTAATTTATATCACCGAATCTTGAAATTGCGCATATTGGGAACTTTTTGCGTAATAAAGCAAAAATTGGCCTTATTGCATAGTCTGTTAAAAGGTGCCTGTTTTTTTTTTAAAAAAACTATATGATTTTAATTAGTATTTTTAAATTTAGTTCCCTAAAAAAATTGGCTATCATACCGCTGAGAATTGAGGGTTACGGTCTCTTCTTTTTCAATTTTAAAGTAATTTCAGGCAAAAATCTGCAAACGACAGTCACTTTTGACCAATATAATGTTTTTGTGCATCCTTAAAGCTCTATATATAGTAAATCTACTAAATAATATATCCACAAAGTATTAATAAGTAAAATTACAGAGCAAGAAATGTGCCTCATCTCTCAAGAAATTAATATTAACAGTTACGATTAAATTTTACCAATTTTGTGAAATATTTTTTTTGCAAATTTGTATGCATTTTTTAATAATTAAAAAAATTAAGATATTTAAATGGCAAAATTAAAGATAACATTATATTTACTTAAAAAAAATAGTTTTTAAAATAACTATTAAAAAAATAGGCCTTTATTCTCCAAACCGCAAAATGGATAACTCATTCCCTTCAACAAAAAAACCTTACATTCGAAGGTCATTCAACAAGTACTTAGCCTACAAAAGAAAAACGAAAATTTTGGAAAGGTGGCAATTTATTTTTCCACATAATCTCCTTCAAGCTCGATACACTTGGCCCAGCGATGCTCTAACTTTTTTAACCTGTCCAAAAAATACATTTTCTCGAGGGAAGCAAAATAGGCCTCCGTGGCGACGATGACCTCCTCATTCGACCCAAATCTATTCCCGGCGAGTGATTTTTTCAGGTTTGGAAACAAAAAGTACGGTGGATGGGGCAGCAATTCGTAGCGCAATTCGACCAATTTGGCCATGGCGACGGCGGAGGTGTGAGCCGGCGCGTTGTCGTGGTGGATCAGCACTTTTTTCTTCGCAAAGCGGGGCCGTTTTTTCTTCAATTCGACGTCAAATCGGCCCAATAAGTCAGCATAGTAGCGCCCCGTGATTGTTTTACTCTTCTCGAGGTAATCGATGTGGATCACACCTTGTGAATCCCAGAAAACGGTGGCCATAACCTTTCCGGGCGATCGAACAGTCTTCGCCTTCTTCGGAGCACGTTCGCCGGGTGAAGTCCACTGTTTCGACTGTTCCTTCGTCTCTGGTGTGTACCAGTGAATCCATGTTTCGTCGATGGTTACGAAATGACGCAAGAATCCGCTGGATAGCGCTGAAACAGCGCCAAACACGTCGCCGATGTGGTCTCACGGTTGCGCTTGTTTTCCGGTGTGAGCAAATGCGGCACCCTCGTGCCCAGTTCTTCGTGTAGAATATGATGCACCATTCCTACTGCGATGCCCACAGTCTCAGCTATCTCGTGAACCTTCAATCGACGGTCTGCCAACACGAGATCGTGGACTTTTTTAACGTTTTCCTCCGTAGCGTGGCTCATCAAAAACCAACGTGCGGCCACGAACAAACTCGTTGAACCAATTCTTGACGGTCGCCATCGAAGGAGAAGAGTCACCATACACAGCATCCAAGCGATCTTTGATTTCGCTGCGCGTTTTCCCTTCCAAAAACAAGAATCTAATCACCGAACGATATTGTTCTTTTTCCATTTTTGTGCAACCGACCGACACGCTCGCTTTCAAAGGCTCTCAAAACAAAACTAATGAAGGGAATCAACTGAAACTTTGACAGTAGGCTACTAAAAAAATGTGCTGCACGATGGTAAATTTCTTTTGTGACAGCAGTTTCATCGGGCGGTGAGGCTAAGTACTTGTTGAATAACCCTCGTACCTTATATACCTTTTTGGTTTGCATTTGAAGGCTTTTGTTTTCTATAAATATTCTATTTTATCTCTACTTATAATTTCTATTCAATAAAACTCCAATTATCCTATCTACAAATAAAGAATTACTCAAAATTATGAAAAATTTCATTACTTTTTATTAAAATCCGATTATTTTGATTAGAATAAAAATGATCATCGACAACTTCCTTTTACAGATTTCCTTCTTAGAACATTTCATATTGCTGCGATGTTGTGCAATTTTAATTTTATTTATATTCCTTTTTTGTTATTGTAAGGCAATTTGAAGTCAAATATCTGGAATTACCATTTACAAGAACTTATAAGCATATCCGGCTTAGAATGCGTGTTTGTACAAATAGCATCGATTCATAAATTATAGCAATTCAGTTCACGGGATTTTTGCCAGCTATAAGCCAAATCGAATCTGGAAACTCAAACCAGTGGGAACTGTATCTAAAATCTTAATATTCAAATAAAAGCAATCCTATTTCTTGTTTCGATATAGGATACATGAAAGCCAATTAACCTGTCTAATCGACATCAACATGAAGTGATGACCAATAAAAAAATGCGAAAAATAGTCACAGACAATGTAGCAAAAAATACTAGCCCTTAAATTAGTATGTCCACCTGTGCATAGTTTTAAAATGAACACATTTGGAAAAACTGCTCGTTGGTATGGGAAATTATGAGGATGCGGCTCACCCAAGTCATTACTTGAAATGTTCCCAAACAAAAAGCACCTCAACACTATCAACGTCATCGTAACAAATCTGAACCATTGACTGAGGAAAATTATTTGCTGGTATCTATTTTGAATGCGACAACACAGGTTGTACAAGTCGTAAAAATTGTCAAACATCGAGCACACCCGCTTCACACAACCACACCAGCTAGAGGAGTGTGTCGAGAACAAAAAAAAAAAAAAATATTAGAACCTTGTAGGTTCAGAGGTACCCATTCGATTGGACGCAACACCTTCCAGACTCAATACTCGATTGGAGGTAAACTGTTTCTTGGTCGATTGTGTGGTGAATATTTAGTTGCTCACGGAGCAGTTAACGTGACAGTGCCAACGATAAATGGAACCAAGATAAATTCGAGAAATTAAAAAGAAGTAAATAAATGTTCCTCATAACAAGATCTTTATCTTTTTTAACCATAATTACCCTGATATTGGATTGTCTACCTGTGCATCGAGTCACCTACCCTCCACTGCTAGGAATAGCACTTCTGCTGACCAATGTTGATGAAGCGAAATGCCTAGCATCCTCTTTTCTTACTTTTTAATTCTTGGACTCAAATGGGAAATCTCATACTCAGTTATATGTAAATATCTCTATGTATATACGTACATCTACATATCACCACCAATTACTCGGTTCATTCATGTGTAAACACCTTCGATGATATTTCGTGCTTTTGCTATGCTCACCTGGAGCTGGTCATACCAAAGATGATTCTTCAAATTGAATCCGGCAATGGTTGGATCACGGCCGTCAGGTGCGTATTCTTTCTTATCCAAAAAGAGACCAAAAAGATACACTGAAAAAGATACAGAGACACTTCTGATAAATAGACAAAGCGTTCTCAAATTGGATTACTTAATTTTCGATGTCACTTCCAGATTTCCGAGAAACTGAACGTGAATTACGCTCTGAAACCGTACACTTTCTGAACGTGGGCGTAATTTATTATTAATTATAATGATTTGAAAAAGAGTATAAAAAGGTAAATTGCCCACAGAAAATATAAAAATACAATGAATAATAGCCGTTTATTGTGTTGTGTCTACTGTTGCTGTTCGAGGGGGCAAAAACTACCTGTTCCAGTGCTCGTACACATCATACACGTACAACCCAGACAATGGCACACAACAGTTTTGATAGACTCAGGAATATCTACTTACCTGTCTCCGAATAGAGTAAATACAGACTGACTATATCAGCTATTATATACTCTGGTTTTGATGTTGTTCTTTTTGGGGATCACAGTGGTATCGTTGTCAATCGATGACAATCCACATATTCCATGATTTACTCGTAGCTGATGATTGTGTTGTGTTGTGTTTCTGTTTTTAGATTTCATGTAATCCTTGATTGACATCGATTGAATCATTTCGAACTAAACTGTTCTTTTGTACAGTTTAAAAAAAAAATCCAAAAAACTTACCTAAAATATATATTTTTTTATCGTACTTTATCAACAAAAAAAAAGGCTTGTTTCCGTCTTTTATATAAGAACTCTTTGTTGTTGTTTTTTTTTTTTTTTTGATGAAATCAAACCTTTTCTCTATAAATTTTCTACGCCACTGTACAATATCTAAAATTGTAGATAAACAAAACTATTTAAAGGTAATCAAATATTTTATTTTATTTTATTTGTTAAAATTTCTAGCTACCTTCAAAATTCATTTCGATTTTGATTTTATCAATTCATATTCTGATAAAGGTTTTTTTTGTAATTTCTGATCCAATTTGCTCTTTGGAAAGGAAATTTTATTAAAATATACTGTAAAGGTAAATTTTATTAAAAATTTTATTTAATTATATTTTAATAATTTTGCCATTTTATAAAAAATATTTACTTATTAAAACAAATACCAAAACACTTGTGGAAGGGCACGATCCTTTTAAGGTAATTCTTTAGGAGTTTTTTACACATTTGGGGTTCCAATTTCAAAATTACTTAACTGATGTTAGTATTTAAATACTTTAAAGTTTGAAAATTATTTGTTTATAAATAATCTTTATAAAAAAATTATAATAAAAATACCAACGATGTCAAAATGCACGATTTTGGAGACTAATTGACATCAGGAAATCTTGAAATTACTTGTCCTTGGAACTTTTTGCGCAATAAAATTACTGCAAATCAAATATATAATTTATAACAATAAAAATCAATTAAATTATATCTATCTAAACTAACTTCATATTGAATAGTCTTGTGGATATTCAGAGCCTCAAATATTTTGAGGATTTTCACTTAATATTTCACTTCACTTGTGGATTTTTAGAGCTTCAAATATGGTCATTTTATTTATTAATCTGTTTACCGAGGTCAATAAATAAAATTGTTGGAATCACATATATTTTAGATCAAAATATTTAGGATTGGGACAAAAAAAAATTACCTGACCTACGTTCAAAAGACTCAGAATTTATGGTAAAGGACTCAAAATTGATTTTCTAAGATATACGCGCCAATGAAAACTTGTGACGAAAAATATTACTTTTTGCAAGTATATTGACTTATCTGCAGTTGCTTGTGGGTTTTCAGAGCCTCAAATATGGTTATTTTATTTATTGACCTGTCTACCGAGGTCAATAAATAAAATTGTTGGAATCACATATATTTTAGATCAAAATATTTAAGATTGGAACCAATAAAAAATTACCTGACTTACGGTCAAAGGACTCAGAATTTATGGTAAAGGACTCAGGATTGATTTTCAAAGATATACGCGCCAATGAAAACTTGTGACGAAAAAAATTACTTTTTGCAAGTATATTAACTTATCTACAGTCACTTATGGATTTTCAGAGCCACAAATATGGTCATTTTATTTATTGACCTGTCTACCGAGGTCAATAAATAAAATTGTTGGAATCACATATATTTTAGATCAAAATATTTAAGATTGGGACAAAAAAAATTGCCTTGCCTATGGTCAAAGGACTCAGAATTTATGGTAAAGGACTCAAAATTGATTTTCTAAGATATACGCGCCAATGAAAACTTGTGACGAAAAATATTACTTTTTGCAAGTATATTGACTTATCTGCAGTTGCTTGTGGGTTTTCAGAACCTCAAATATGGTTATTTTGCTTATTGACCTGTCTACCGAGGTCAATAAATAAAATTGTTGAAATCACATATATTTAAGATCAAAATATTTAAGATTAGGACAAAAAAAAATTACCTGACCTACGTTCAAAGGACTCAGAATTGATGGTAAAGGACTCTGAATTGATTTTCTAAGATATACGCGCCAATGAAAACTTGTGACGAAAAAAATTACTTTTTGCAAGTATATTAACTTATCTACAGTCACTTGTGGATTTTCAGAGCCTCAAATATGGTTATTTTGCTTATTGACCTGTCTACCGAGGTCAATAAATAAAATTGTTGAAATCACATATATTTAAGATCAAAATATTTAAGATTAGGACAAAAAAAAATTACCTGACCTACGTTCAAAGGACTCAGAATTGATGGTAAAGGACTCTGAATTGATTTTCTAAGATATACGCGCCAATGAAAACTTGTGACGAAAAAAACTACTTTTTGCAAGTATATTAACTTATCTAAAGTCACTTGTGGATTTTCAGAGCCTCAAATAAGGTCATTTTATTTATTGGCCTGTCTACCGAGGTCAATAAATAAAATTGTTGGAATCACATATATTTTAGATCAAAATATTTAAGATTGGGACAAAAAAAATTACCTAACTTACGGTCAAAGGACTCAGGATTGATGGTAAAGGACTCTGAATTGATTTTCAAAGATATACGCGCCAATGAAAACTTGTGACGAAAAAAATTACTTTTTGCAAGTATATGAACTTATCTAAAGTCACTTGTGGATTTTCAGAGCCTCAAATATGGTCATTTTATTTATTGACCTGTCTACCGAGGTCAATAAATAAAATTGTTGGAATCACATATATTTTAGATCAAAATATTTAAGATTGGGACAAAAAAAGATTACCTGATCTACGGTCAAAGGACTCAGAATTGATGGTAAAGGACTCAAAATTGATTTTCTAAGATATACGCGCCAATGAAAACTTGTGACGAAAAATATTACTTTTTGCAAGTATATTGACTTATCTGCAGTTGCTTGTGGGTTTTCAGAACCTCAAATATGGTTATTTTGCTTATTGACCTGTCTACCGAGGTCAATAAATAAAATTGTTGAAATCACATATATTTAAGATCAAAATATTTAAGATAAGGACAAAAAAAAATTACCTGACCTACGTTCAAAGGACTCAGAATTGATGGTAAAGGACTCTGAATTGATTTTCTAAGATATACGCGCCAATGAAAACTTGTGACGAAAAAAATTACTTTTTGCAAGTATATTAACTTATCTACAGTCACTTGTGGATTTTCAGAGCCTCAAATATGGTTATTTTGCTTATTGACCTGTCTACCGAGGTCAATAAATAAAATTGTTGAAATCACATATATTTAAGATCAAAATATTTAAGATTAGGACAAAAAAAAATTACCTGACCTACGTTCAAAGGACTCAGAATTGATGGTAAAGGACTCTGAATTGATTTTCTAAGATATACGCGCCAATGAAAACTTGTGACGAAAAAAACTACTTTTTGCAAGTATATGAACTTATCTAAAGTCACTTGTGGGTTTTCAGAGCCTCAAATATGGTTATTTTGTTTATTGACCTGTCTACCGAGGTCAATAAATAAAATTGTTGCAATCACATATATTTTAGATCAAAATATTTAAGATTGGGACAAAAAAAATTACCTGACCTACAGTCAAAGGACTCAGAATTTATGGTAAAGGACTCTGGATTGATTATAAGGTGTAGTAAAAAGAAATCCATTATTTTTGCATTAAATTGAAGGTTTTATTTAGCATAGATAGAATGATACGATTTAAGTCAAATATGCACCGTTTTGTTTGAAAACTTGTTGCCATTTTGGAGGTAATTTCATAATGCCTCTCTCATAGAAACCCTCGTCCCTATTGGCAAAAAACTGGGACAGTCGATTTTCACAATTTTCTCTTGAGGCGAATTTTTCACCTGCAAAATTATTCGTCATAGACAGGAAAAGGTGGTAATCACTTGGTGCCAGGTCCGGACTATAAGGTGGATGCATAAGAATATCCCAACCAAGGTCCCGGAACTTCTGGCGAGTCACTATCGATGTATGCGGCCTGGCGTTGTCCTGATGGAACACAATTCCTCTCCTATTGGCCAAAGCTGGCCGCTTCTGGGCGATTGCTTCTTTCAGACGGTCCAATTGTTGACAGTATAGGTCCAAATTAGGAGTTCAGCCGTAGGGGAGCAGCTCATAGTAGATGATTCCCTGCCAGTCCCACCAAACACACAGCAAAACCTTCCTGGCTGTCAATCCTGGCTTGACCACCGTTTGCGCCGGGTGACCGCGATTTGAGCACGACCGTTATCGCTTGACGTTGTCGTCAGTGACCCACTTTTCATCACCAGTAACCATCCGCTTCAGAAATGGATCGATATTGTTGCGATTCAGCAGCGATTTACAGATGGAAATTCGGTCCTTGAGGTTTTTTTGCGATAACTCGTGTGGCATCCATACATTGAGCTTCTTTTTGTATCCAGCCTTATTTAAGTGGTTCCAAACGGTTTTTTGTGCAATGTTTAGCTCCTAGGTAATCGAAACCGTGCTTACGTGACGGTCAGACTCGACGATTTCCATTATTTTATCGACATTTTCGACAATTGGCCTTCCAGAGCGTGGTGCATCTTTGACATCAAAATTACCGGAACGGAATCGACGAAACCAAAATTGCGCATGATTGGCTGTTACAGTATCAGGACTATAAACACTATTCACATTTTCAGCTGCCTGGCTTGCGTTTTCGCCTTTATCGAAGAAAAACTGTAAAATATGGCGTATTTTCTCTTTGTTGGTGTCCATCTTTAACGCGTGCTAAAAAAAATACTGAGTCAAGTAATCACAAAACTGTATCAGAAACTTTTTTAGTACAAAATCTTATCTTTCTAACGCCATCTAGTGCAATCCGATCGCACTTTTACAACGGGAGATACAGACTCCTAAAGCCATCTATTGGCAAAATAATGGATTACTTTTTACTACAACTTATATATACGCGCCAATGAAAACTTGTGACGAAAGAAATTACTTTTTGGAAGTATATTGACTTATCTACAGTTACTTGTGGGTTTTCAGAGCCTCAAATATGTGTATGGTTATTTTATTTATTGACGTATCTATCGAGTGAAAATTTAGCCTCTCTGCTAAACTGAAATTTTTCACAAGTAGTGATCACACCAAAATCACTACTTTTTAAGAAATTTTTAACAATTTTAACGTATTTTTTTGGCAAATAATCTATTTACATAATAAAATGGCAAATTATATTCTAAGAAATTGTTATCTTAAAAAATATTTTTGTTAAACAGTTATTAATTTATTTGGGCTATACTTTCAAAATTACAAAATCGATAATCAACATAAAAACTTCCATTTTTATCGAATAATTTATTATTTTATAGTATTTGTTTTTTTATTTAATTTATCTGTAATATAACAAATAAAAATGTTAAAATATTCTTATCTGTTTTCGATTTGTTCATTAATACTCCTCGCAGATGATACCATCCATTTACTTCAAGTTAATAAATTCCTAATCAAATGGTTAACTTAGCTTTTAAGAAATTTATGGTTTTATTTGATTTTCCAACAACTAAAGAAGAATAAACTATATAAAAATTGAAAATTTATATATTTCGATGCTGAATTTTAAACTAATTTGATTGAAATATTTTATATACTCTCGCATCTAAGATAAATATCGATTTACCTGTAGTATGAAATTAAGGTGGGAAAGTTATCTGTAATCGTAAAGACAGAAAACTAATTGGATTAAATATAGTCGACTGACTAATCATATGGAATTCAGATGAAATCAATCAAAGAAAACATATCCTTTATAGGATGATGTATCTCTTAACGTGTCCACCCACGTTAAATTGGTTTTAAGAATTCCAACAAAAAAAACTTCATTAAATCGTTAAAGTGGGAATATTATTTTTGTGGATTTTTTTCTTCGTTTTTTTTTCTTCTTTTTTTTGGAGTAACGATTCCCATGATAATTAATCATGATTGTTTATCCTTGACAAAACCAAAACAACGGTGCATCAGAATTTATAACTTTTCAACTAATTCTGTGTATTTTCAATGTGATTATTATCCTATTCAACGATACAAAAATAACACTACCATCCTTATTGTTATGCAGTTTGAATTTCGAATACAAAACAGATATCCAAGTACCTGTAAATAAGTATTACCCGCACGCATTCCTAGAATGACTGGCAAAAATTTCAACCGAACAAATCTACAAAATCTATCAAAAAGAAAACAATATTTTTTTTTTTCTGACAAAAAAAAAAATAACAAGGAAAAAACAAAATTAAAAAAAAGGACACAAACATGAATTGTAGAAGCAGTTGTGCACCTAATGTGTTATCCTCACAGGAGCATATAAAACAACCGTAAATACCATCTTTTATGGGCTAACAAGTGTCAATTATGCAGGTAGAATTTTCTCTTATCTAAATTTCGGTATTATTGTTGGTTATAAAAATTTTTTTTTATCGCAACATCTGCAAAAACAAGATTTGATTTGGCAGTAAAAATATACTCTTTTTCTATATAATTTTCGATTGGATTATGTAGAATTTTTTTTTTGTCATTTTAATTGATTTAGTTTTGACAGAAATTGAAAATTATTTGAGAAGAATTTTTTATAGGCAACCATTTTTTATATTTAAAAATATCTGGTTTTTTTTTTTAAATATTTAAAAATTTACTTTTTTTAATATTTTGTCCTCAAAACAGTTCTTATTTATTAAATTAATGAAATTTTCTACTTTTTAATTTGAAATTCTTAAAAATTCCAACTGACAGTTATGGCGGCCATTTTGTTATTTGAAGGTTTCTGCTAATGCTAAATACCGTTTTTATTTTCCTATATTATCGATTCTAGTTTAATGCAATCTTGTTATTAATCATCAACTTATTATTTTTATTATTATTTATCATTAATTTCTACTTAATTTAATTTAAAGAATTAATACCTTAAAAATGAACCGCAAGACCAAAAATTCACGTAAATACAGAGTCTATAAATTAGAACTTTGCTTTTGATACGTTTTGTATTCAAATTCAGTCATTGTTTATTGAAATACGAGGTCTGTTCAAAAAGTATTGTGAATTTTGTGTTTTTTTCAAAAATTATTTATTTATTCATGAATATCTATTTTGCTCCCTTCAAAGTAATTCCCACCAGATATTATACACTTGTGCCAACGATTTTTCCAATCCTGGAAGCTCTTCAAAAAATCATTTTTTGTGATCTTGTTGCAACTTGCGCATAACTTGCAGGTAATATTTCTTATAGACCTTTCTTCCCTGTGGAAAGAACTCATGATGCACCATGCCCCTACAATCGAAGAAAACTGTAAGCAAAACCTTAACATTTTTGGCGCGCTTTTTTCGGTCTTGGCTCGTGCGGCCGCTTCCATTGGGATGATTGAGCTTTGGTTATAACAATAAACCCATGACCCTCTGGAGCAAATCAGTGATGACCCTCTGGAGCAAATTTGGGTCGTCGCGTCTCCTTACCAATGTTAATGCGATGCTGTTTTTTCTCGAAATTGAGCAATTTTGGTACGAATTTCGTGGCGACCCGTCTCACGACAAATCATTGATAAAAATCGACTGCTTCGGTCCAAGGTAGCTTCACCTTACCACAGTCAACATTCAGAATGTGTCCGCGCAATTAATTTTGTTTTTCACACAAAATTTGATACAGATTCTTTGATCCATTTTTTGGAATGGGCAAATATCGAAGACGAGCCAAAACACGTGCAAGCAAAGCAGCTGTCAAAAATTAACTGAACATTCAAAATGGCCGAACTTGTCAGCATAAGTGAGAGACATGAATACCAACATAACGCCACAAAAAATCGAAAATCGAATATACGTAACCCGCGAAAATTCCAAAATGAGAAAAGTAATGAGATGAGCATTACCCAGAGTAATCTTGTACCACTGAGGACTTTTTCTTCTCAAAGCCTGTACGTTAGTCCATCCTAGACGTGCATTATAAGTTGCCACCTCGTCCGATAACTAAGTGACCCCATAGAGCCAACAAATTTTGTGTAAAGCTGCTGAGTCCATCACTTACTCAAAATTGCAATGAGCCAATAGGAAACATTCCTTACCAAAACCATAAGTTTTTTCGGTGGTATAAAGT
Organism: Atherix ibis; assembly: GCA_958298945.1. Taxonomy (NCBI): domain Eukaryota; kingdom Metazoa; phylum Arthropoda; class Insecta; order Diptera; family Athericidae; genus Atherix; species Atherix ibis. Next base: position 94,478,425 of record OY282607.1, on the reverse strand, counting down.
TTTTTGGAGGGCCCAGAAGAAGGAAAAGACAAACCTCGCTTAGTAAGCCCAGAAATATAAAAAAGTCCTGAAAATGTGAAACGTGTCATTGAACGGATATTTTTTAAAGATGTCATTGAACGGCTCAGAAGAAAAGTTTTTTCTCTTATATTGAACAACATGCCTTGTCACATGGTCAGATACTCACCATGTCGATGCTCTCTATCGAATGGCCATCTACATCAACGAGTTTTTATCGGAAAAAGGGATACGAGTAAGGTCCCATTCATCTGATATATGTCTGTATGACCCCAAGACCAAAAAATCCTTGAAGCACATCATATTGGTACCGTTTTTTCCGTAAAATATTTATTTTTAAATTTGAGATATAAATGAGTCGATAATGCAGTTCGAAAAATATACGCCATCTGCCAGAAAATTAATCTTGATACGATCGATAATAATATCCTAAATAGTGTTACCGGGTAGGTGATGGTAATTTCAGTTGAAGCCTTCCAACAATGCTACAAAGACCAAGAGTAGAAGAAAAGCCCTCTGCCGATGTGAGAGCAGCCCAACGGAATTAATATTTATCTAAAAAAAATGGTTTTTTCGGGAATAACATTGATCTAAAAAAAATTGTTTTATTTTTCAATATTTTGAGTCACTGTTTTTAAGTTTCTTGAAAGGTTTGAAATGAGTACATTGACCAGCACAAGTGATAGTTCGAAGTGATTTTACATCAACAGTCACAATTTAATAAAGAAACGGCTACGTTTAGAACCGTGCTACTCATTGAGAGCCATTTACAGTCTTTCTGAATTTTCCCATTTTCTTGTGCAACCCAATTACCGTCTTTTTGAATTTTTTTCATACTCTTTTAATGTTAATTACCCAATATCCAAATTATGTGCAAGTCATTTTCGTATTTCATTGTTCAAATCGCGCATTTCCCCAACCTCAAATTTTTATTTTTTATTTTTGTGGGTGATCTTTATGTTTTAAATTCAATGTAACTATCTTAAATCTTCTAAGCCATTATGAACATGTTTTTTTTAGGGAAGTATACGATTCTATGTTAGTTTCTAAGATATTTCGGTAACTGTGTTCTTTGAATCAAGCTAAAAAAATAAAATTGTTTGATGTCGATAATGCAGTTTAAACAGATCAACACTTTTTTTCCACACAAAAAAAAAAGGTCGAATTACTCTAAAAAACAACTGTTAAAAATTTGACTAGTTTAAGTAAAACAAAATGGCGCATTTGATTACTATTGCCATCTATATGTCATCCATCAAAATTAGCTCAAACACGTAATAATATGCTTTTATCTAAAACGTAAATAAGCTCTTTTCCTGGAACAAATTTTACACTAAAAAAAAATAATTTTTTTATAAAAATATTTAAAAAAAACCTGCTAAAAAAAAGGGCTATACATATAAATTTTTTTATAGAATTAAATAATTAAAAAATAAATCAATTGTTGATCACATCCTTGAGAAAAAAGAAAAACAATTCAAAATCGAAATATGTCGAAACATGACAAAATAACTGCAATTAGGAAATTTTTAATTTTCCAAATTTCATAAAATCTATGATGTAAAAGAAAAAAAAATCATTAAAATTGATTTTTCAATTTTGTAAATTTCTTACAATTTATGATTATTTAGCAGCAATTTCAAGATGTCGTCTATTGTTAAGAGCAGTTTCCGTTTTCGAAAACGGAAACTGCTCTTAACAATAGACGACATCTTGAAATTGCTGCTAAATAATAACTTCCTGATTATGGTGCTCTTCTTTTCTAATTCAAAAAAAAGATTCACCCCCAAACCAACTTCTCTATTCTATTCTGTAGATAAACATCTAGTATTTAAGAGACGACAAATGGAATGAGGCAAGGAAGATTGAAGCAAAAAAAAAACCTTATTGTTCGATTCTTATCTAAATTGTGAATTGATGACTGAGGTAGGAAGAAGGCGGTTACAGTAGCACCACAAGTCAACCATTTTTAAATAAACTTTTTTCTTTTTATTATTGTATATATTTTTTTTTTAAAAAAGGTGGTTTAATGAAAAATAACAAGACAAAAAAAATTATTAACAAAACGAAAGAAATTTACAAAAGGAAAAGAATTTTGAATATTTCCATTTTGTTTAGCAAACAATGACAAAAGTTGTAAATAGAAACAGAAATTTTTGAGAGAAAAAAACTATTATCTGGATTTTCGACAAAAAAAAAAAAAGTAATTATGTACCAAATAAGAGGAAAAATGGCGACAACAAAAGGTGTCTACAAGGTGTATATCAGTTCAGCACGTTTGCTTAATATTTATGCAAACTCACCTTGATTAAAAAAGTAAAATGTGGGGAGAAAAACTATTAAATGAAACGAACAATACGATGGGAGCCAATCCAATAAAGGAATTGTGTATACCATAGATATTTTTACGAGATCTACATACAAACATGTCTGCCCTCTACCTCTGCTTGAACAAATTAGAGTTTCACCAACGGATTCAGTAGAGATTATTCCGTTGCTCGATACTTGCTGCGCTGCCAGGTATTCAGTCTGTTTTCCCATCGTATTGTTCGTTTCAGGTCGTGTGTGTGTAGATTTATTTATCTTTAGTCGGTAAATAATGCTGAAAGATTTGTTTACGTGCATATCTACTTAACGAAGCGAAAACTAATTAAATATCAATTTAATTTCCATTCGTTTGCAAAATGAATTTCAAATTTTTATTCTTTCAGAAACTTCTTCATTATCTTTAATTAGAGACAAATTATAGCGCATGTGATATCTGAGACAATTTCCAATTACTTTACCAAAAATTTCCTTCACATTCTTCATTTTCGTTTTTTTTTTTTTTTTTTTTTTGGGGATTTTTCTTTTCAAACTTGTTAATTATAATCAAAAAGCATAGAATCAAAAAATCATTACTCTCCAACCATCTGCACATTTTTGGGTTACTGCGGGCCAATTTATAGAAAAATATCTTCATAAACAATGGGAGCGAAATTTTTTAATTTTTCTTTTTATTTAGAAATCAAATAGCAAAGATCATTTTCTAAGACAATAATACTTTTATGAAGATAAACAATTAATAGGAAAATATCGTTTTGTATATAAAATAAATTAATGAGAATTTTCCGGACCTTTTAATAATGAATCAAATCAATGTATTCATTTCCGCTAGTACAATTAAAATTGATTATTTTTAAGGACCATTTTTCCCATTATGGTCATCTCAAATTACAAATGATATAACATATTTCACCATTGAGTTATGTTATTATCTTAATTTTACAATTAATTTTTAATTAAATGATTTTCGATTTGTTTTTTTTTTTAAAGTTTGATTACTCAATAATTTGTATAATATTTTTTTTAATTTAAAAATTTTTCCCAATTATTTTGACAATATTTTTATAATTGTTTTAAAGCATTTCATTTACATAAATTAAAAGAAAATTTAAAAAACTATTGACGTTATACAGAAATAGGAAATTTTTTTGAAAAATTTGCGCTTAGGAATATAAAATTTTGTAAAAATAAATTGAAAATTTAAATTTTATAAAAATTATTTTATTAGTATATTATTAAAAAGTTGCCATTTTATTATAAATAAAAAATTATTAATTTATTAGGTATATAAGTTTAAATCCGCTGTTTGATTATAGATGGCTTGAGTGAGTGTATTAAGCTACAATGGTCACACCATACTATTTTTTATGAGTTTGACATCTGTCAACATTAATCAGTGCACATTGTCAGCAATTTCGTATAACAACATACATTTTTCTTTTGGTAATCATGTCTAGTTTTGTGCCAGAAAAAGAGAATATGCGGGAAGCTTTGCTTTTCTGCTTAAATTTGAAGAAGTCGGTTGCCGAATCGCATCGAATGCTTATGGAGGCCTATGGTGATACATTTCTTTATCGGAAACAAGGTGCCGAGATTAGTTTCGTCGGTACAAAGACGGCAATTTTGACTTGTGGGACAAGAAGCGTAAGAATCGGCCTATGAAGGTTGAGGACCATCAATTGCAGGCTCTTTTGGACGAAGACGATACCCAATCGCAAAAAGTGCTCGCGGAGCAATTGGGTGTTACTCAACCAGCCATTTCCATGCGTCTGCGTGCTATGGGGAAGATTAAAAAGATCGTAAAATGGGTGCCGCATGAATTGAACGATAGGCAGATGGAGCGACGCAAAAACACATGTGAAATCCGGGTCGCCAGACAAATAAGAAAGTCGTTTCTGCATCGGTTTGTGATCGGATGGTCAACCATCAACATCTTCCCCAAGGACCAAATCGCTTCGGACGGAAGACGATGCTGTGCGTTTGGTTGGATCAGCAGGGTATCGTTTACTATGAGATGTTGAAACCTGTTGAAACTGTCAATGCATAACGCTACCACCAATAACTGATCAAATTGCACCGTGCTCTGCGTGAAAAAAGCACGGATTATCAACAAAGACATGACAAGCTGATTTTCCTCCACAACAACGCACCATCTCACACGTCAAAAATGGTCCGAAACTACTTGGAGACACTCAACTGGGAGATGCTACCCCAACCCGTTTATTCATCAGACGTGGTCCCTACCGACTACCACTTGTTTTCTGAGCAACACTTCAATTCTTACGAAGACGTCCGAAAATGGCTTGATGAGTGGTTTGCCTCGAAAGAGAAGGAATTTTTTTGGCGTGGTAACCACAAATTGCCCGAGAGATGGGAAAAATGTATAGCTAGCGAGGGCATGTACTTTGAATAAATTTGTTTTTGCTTTCTATGAAAAAAAACATGTGTTTTTTGACTATAAAACAGCGGATTTAAGCGTATACACCTGGTATTTGTAAGAGAACGTCTTGCAGGACTTGAAACTTTTGAGATAATTTTAGTTGACGTGGCATACATTTTGGATTGTTATTTGGTCATAACTTGATATATGATAGATTCTAATTATTATAAAGTTTAATTTTTAATAGAGTTTTAGAAAAAAACAGGTCAATGACGTCAAATTACAGGATCTTGAAGATCAATTGACATGACCAAATTTCGAAATTACACGTATTGGAAAGTTTTCCAAAATTTGTCATGCTATGTAGCTTGTGGTACTATTTTATTAATACCACATGTGGTTTATATTAATAATATTATAAGTTTGGGTGAAATTAATGATATTTTCAGACCAAAAAGCATACTAGATAGTCAGTGGCTTTGTCAACGTTGTTTTTGGATTTTTAGATCTACGAGGTCTGTTCAAAAAGTATCGCATGTTTTGTGTTTTTTCAAAAATTATTTATATTTTTATGAATATCTATTTTTTATCCCCTTCAAAGTTATCCCCACCAGATATTATTTACTTGTGGCAACGTTTTCTCCAATCCTCGAAGCACTGCAAAAAAATCATTTTTTGTGATTTTATTCACCTCCTTCTTCAATGCCGCATTTATCTCCTCAATCGTAGCGTAGCGTCGTCCTTTCTTGAGGCTCTTCGGTTTCGGGAACAAGAAAATGTTACAGGGGCCAGATCTGGGGAATACGGTGGCTGCGGCATTATTAGTGTGTTGTTTTTGGTCAAAAATTCGCGCACAAGCAACGATGCGTGCGTAGGGGCGTTATCATGGTGCAAAGGCCAATTTTTGTTATTCCACAAATCCGGGCGTTTCTGGCGGATTGCTTTGCGCAACTTGCGCATAACTTGCAGGTAATATTCCTTATTGACCGTTCTATCCTGTGGCAAGAACTCATGATGCACGACGCTCCTGCAATTCAAGAAAACTGTAAGCAAAACCTTCACATTCAACGTCCGCCATGCTTTTCGTCGTTCACATCTTCTCGGCCCTCTGAGAACATTTTGTACTACCGATAAACGTTGCTTCAGTCCAGGGTAGCTTCACCATATGCCACAGTCAACATTCGGAATACGTCGGCGCAATTAATTTTGTTTTTCACACAAAATTTGATACAGATTCTTGGAATGGGCAAAAATCGAAGACGACCCAAAACACGTGCAAGCAAAGCAGTTGTCAAAAATTAACTGAACATTTAAAATGGCCGAACTTGTCGGCATAAGTGAGAAACATGAGTCGAAAATCGAATATACGTAACCCGCGGAAATTCAAAATTCGCGATATATTTTTTAACCAGACCTCGTTAAAATATGTCAATTTTTTTATTGACGTATCGACAGAACGAGAAATGAGCCTCATACAAAACTTATTGTTCTGCCAAAATAAATCGGCGTATTTTCTACCCAATTTACATGTTTTTTTTGGTAATTAAAAAATCTCTAATTTAAAATGGCAAATATTAGTCTAAATAAATTTCTTTAAAAAATAGCATACTTTTACAACAAAAATAAAAAAAAAACGGAGCTACACTTTGCAAACCACATTATGAATAAATTTTCTTAAATATATTTAAAAATTTTGTTTAATATTAAAACTGAAGAATGAGTACCAAATCAAAAAAAAAATAGTACTTTTAATAAAAAAAAACCAGAGTATATAAAAATTTCTTCCACTTTACTAGCAATAAGGCTAAAAAAAAATCTACTCGCAAATAATACAAACCACAGGCGATAAATTTTTATTGGATTTTAAGAAGCTAAACTAAAAGAAAGCAATTGTAAATAATTGACAAAAATTCAATAGGTCCCCAGATAACCATTTTAGATATTTTCCAATTTAGTTTATTCGTTCACCTTCTAAGATGGTTAAAGTCTAACATAAAAAAAGATTTATAATTTTCGATAAGTTGATAATTTCATCCAACTATATTATTATAGAATATAATATCGAACGGTCAGTTAAGTTTGTTGAAATGACTTCTGGGATTGAACATTCACACACAACAAAAAAAAAACTATATAATTTCTGGATGAAATGTTCAAATGGCCATAATAAATATAGAAAAAGTGACTAAAACATTTCATATAAATTATGTACCAAACTAAAATGGTTTCATATCAAAGTAATTACTTTTCAATAGTCTCAAAGGAAATATTACTCGTACTTACCTGACTGTTATATACACACGTATTTTCTGTTTTCTAATAATCTCCATAAATTAAGCGTGAAAATAATACAGTAAATTATGATTCGCCCCTTTTATGTTTTCCAATTTTGATTTGCTAGGCCAAGGTTTACAATCTTTTCCAATATAAATTTATGTCTTCATTAAATAATTTGAATTTAATATTAACAATATCATGGATGGTAATTAACTTTAAATCTTTTAATGCAAATTTTTTTCTTTGTTAAAAAATTTCCAACTTTTGCTAACAAATTTTAATTAGCTTAAGTATGAAAAAATAAAATAAAAACAATTAATTTAACTTAATTAAAATAACAATACAATGACTAATTGGTCTTTCCTAAAAATGAGCTTTTATAAAATAATAGCTTTTAACGAAATTATGAGAGTTTTTCTTACCAGATAAAAAGTTTCCGCCAATATCAAAGATTTTTACTATTAATTAATTATAAACGAAATAAAAACAATTTATTAATAAATCTTTGAATTTACGAGTAATTAAAAAATTTCATGATTTTTTTAAACAAAAACTTAATCATCAAACTTTGAGAAAAATGCCGATAATGCAGTTTAATATTTTCATAATTAATAAAGAACAAAATTCATATTCATATTATTTTTGTAAAATATATTTTTTTTTTAATAAAATGTTTTTTTTTTTAAATTTATTTACTTTTTTGATAGTTAAAAGTTAATTTTCCTCACATTAATTTGGTTTAATTTTTCTTATGAGGCCATTAAAGATTCATAGTCATTTTCATATTCACCATAAAAATAGATAAACTTCCTTAAAAAAATTTATAGTAACATTTATAAATATATATTTAAATAAATTTATTTTAATATTTATGATAATAAAAAAAATCCTTTTTTTTTGGAGTTTTTGAAGTAAAATAAAAAAGTTTTCATAAAAGTAACAGTATGTCCATTTTACGGTTTGGAAACTACAATACCACTATTTGAATGTTAAATAAAATAATTATTATTTAAAAAAATTTTTAATTTATAGCTAGGTTTGCCATTTTATAAAAAAAGATAATTTATTTTACTTAAAATAATATACGTTAAAGGGATGTTGGAATAACAGGCTTTAAATGCTCATTTTTCGAAAAAAATTTCTCCAGCAATAAGAAATTTATTTAAAAATTTCGTACAATATGCAGTCGCAACCGCTCACATCTCTGACAATATGACACGACCACAAAAACAAAATTTACCAACTAAAATACGAACTTTAATTAACGAAAAAAGAAAAATTAGAATGCAATGGCAACGCGTACGAATGCCTAGCTACAAACAGGAACTTAACCGACTACAACGTGAACTAAAAATGGAAATTAGTAAGCACTATAATGAACGGCATGAAACTTATACAAAATCTCTTAGTGATAATATTTCTTTATGGGAAGCCATAAGACGAATACTCTCGTACGAAAGAACATTACACCCACTGAAACAAAATGACGGTAACTGGGCAAAAACAGAAAAAGAAAAAGCTGAAGTATTTGCTAAACATTTGGTAAATACTTTTGCTCCACATGATGATATAGAAGACAAATCACATATTAACAAAATCATCGAAGAACTAATGTTCCCACTCCCTATGAGTCTTCCTCACAAAAAATTTTAAGCCCTCGGATATTAAATCTACAATTCTGCGCCTTTCCAATAAAAAAGCTTCTGGTTATGATCTAATAACACCTCCTATTCTAAAGGAAATTTCCCAAAAAGCTTTAGTTTTAATCACATATATTTTTAATAGTATCCTGCGCTCTGGAAATATTCTGTCATTAAAATGATTTCTAAAGCAAATAAACCCTTTAATTCTCCTTTCTTCTATAGACCTATCAGCCTCTTACCAATTCTTGGTAAGATATTCGAAAAACTCCTATTAAAACGACTCTATCCAGTTCTAGTTAATGAAAAAATTATTCCTGATCACCAATTTGGCTTCCGATCTGAACACTCCACTATCCAGCAATGCCATCGCATTGTTGATCATATTGCATCCTCTCTTGAGAGGAAAGAATATTGCCCAGGAGTATTTCTAGATATCTCCTAAGTTTTTGATCGTGTGTGGCATCCTGGACTCCTTTGGAAACACAAGAGCTTTCTTTCTTCAACAAACTACCTTATCATAAATTCATATCTCTCCCAACGATATTTACAAGTTGCAATTAACTCAGAATCCTCTTCTAGCCGGAGTCCCACAAGGCAGTATCCTTGGTCCCATCTTATATAATATTTATACCCAAGACATCCCAGCTTATCCTAATACTATCATTGCTTCCAACAATTTACAATCCCATATCCACAATCTTCAATCTTGATTTAAGAGATGGAGAGTGAAGGTAAATGAACAGAATACTGCTCACATTACTTTCACACTTTGTCAAGGTAAACCTACCCCTTTATACCTTAATAGCAACATGAAACCGCAATATGATAAAGTGCGTTATTTGGAACTTTACCTGGACAAGAGACTAACCTATTTGGACATCCTAACAATCCAAGATCCTCCGTAAAATTGCTGATACCCCCTTTTATGTTCGTAACACTGTAATACATCGTGACCTAAATGTTCCCTTTGTTCATGACCTGTGCATTTCCCGCTATCAAAAATTTCACTCTCGTTTACCCTATCATCATAATCCCCGGAAACACTCATCGGAGACTTAAGAGACAATGGCCTAGAGATTTTCTAGAGGAATCTAACTTCCGTTAGTTGGAGAAACGCCGTTGGGTGTTTACTCCCACTTCATGATGCACAAGATTATTAATTAAAATGGTATGTAAATCTGCTTGTTACAATAAAATTGTAGTTTCAGATAAAAAAAAATAAAAAAAAAATATAAAAATTTCGTTGGAAATTTCAATAAGCAAAATTTTTAAAATTTTTAAATAAAAATCTTTAAAAAATTTAAATTAATTTATAAAAAAGTCACTTTATCTACAATACAAAAAATCATTGTTTCGACCATTTTTTGGTCTGAATGTGTCGGGTGATCGTATATCTTTGATATACCGTCAATTCTGGGGGCTAAAGCTAATTTTTTTTTTTTTGGCTGAACTTAAAAATTTTATAAGTTATATTATTGTTCTGTAAAAAAGAAAAGCTACATTTTATATAATAAGATAAATTTTGACTTTATTTCGTGCAAATCTCCCAGGAACACGTAATTTTGAGATTTGGTAATGTCAATTGGCCACTAAGATGATACGATTTGACACTGTTAAAATTTTCCTAATAAATATATATAAAATATTATATTTAGGTAGATAGTTTTTCAAAAGCTAAAACATCTTAAAATGAAAAACAGTCAAGTAATAGGCGAATTACAGTCCGAACTATTTGACACGCCATCAAAAATTACCGCAAAATATTCAAGTCCTGCAGATAGTCTTATAGTAATATATTGAATAATATTAAATTTTTTTATATAATGGCAAAATTTACTTAATATAATAGTAAAATATTTCATTTAAATTTAAATTTAAAATATATTCTATTGAATTTTTAGTTTCAAAAGTGCGCAAATTGGATTTACCATTTTGGCAAAAACTTTTTAAATATTTTTATGGCATTTCTAATAAAATAATGAATTTTTTTACCACTATTAAAACATTATCAAAACTAATCATTCTATTTTTCCATTGAAATGGCATATTTTTAAAATATCTAATAAATCTGAATATTTTTTTTTATTACAATCAATAAAAAAAAAAAAAAAATCATATTCAAGGTAAAAATCATAAACTTTTATAATTATTTTAATATCATTTGTTAAAAATGGATTTTAAAAAAATATTATATATATGTAAATACAACAACAACAAAAAAAGGGTGGGGGGGGGGTGGTAAACAATCAAAATTTTCTATTAGCGAGAGCCTCATAAAAATTTTATCAAAAAAATTCATTTCCTAGCAAATAACAACAATCCATAAATTAAAATTTAATTCTTAATAATAGTTTCATCTCTTCTCATAGCAAATAAGACATACTAGTACTAAAAAGTTAATAATATAAAATTTATTATATGGAAATTTACAAATAATCGTAATAAAAATATAATAAAAAAAAACCAAAACTAGACACCACTAAATCGAAGTAATCTCAATTCCGTTTGTTAATGATTATATGTTGTCATCATTTTGAAAATAGCATTGATAGAAGAATGTCTGTCTCCTTACAAGTATAATAAATGAATAAATAATTAATAAAATATGCCATTTTGTTTTGATATTCGTATAAATATAATATATATTTTTTTTCCTTTAAAACTTAATTCCTATTGTAAACGAGCTTTTGATAAGAGAAAGAAAATTCCGAATCGAAAATATAATTTCTTAAAGAAAATCAAAACGATCTTAAAACGATAATGTGACATGTTTAATATGGTTAAGCTTTCATGTATCCGCATTTAAACAAATTCAAATTTATCGAAATTAGCACAAAATAATTATCACATTTATAATAGCACCACCACCCTCTGTGCACGAAAGACATTGAATATTTTAATAACGAATTATTGTATAAATATTTGCCTATTGATTAAGTGGTAGAGTCGGTTTTGGTTGGTCACCTTTTTTTCATTCTACTTTCTTCGAATAAATTTTCAATGATGCCAAAATATTTTCCTATTTTAAATAGAAAATGGCGTGTATGTTCCAAATAGCAATGAAAAGAAATCATTTTACCCAATTGATAGCTGATAATTGCCTGAAAATGGTTTTATTTTCATTATCGACACTATCAACAACAATGAATAGTCGAATTGACTATTTGTAGACGAAAGAATTTTTAGAAGGAATTTTACTGAGAATCTTGACCAGAGCCTAAAGATAGAAGGGTTGGAGGGGATAGTGGAAATCGCAAAAAAATATGTATGCTAAATAGTAAAGGAAATTCCAAGAATTGGGAGGCGTGTGGCGAGGTGAGACAATAAAATGAAAATTTTATTAATAAATTTCGAAAGATTCACGGCAGGTGCTAGTTAACCCTTTCGCGTTACTAATAAATTCATTGAAAATCACTTATTGCTCAATAAATAATTTGATAGACTAGCTTCGTTTGACTTTGCCCTCCTTGGAGTTGTGTGACTTAGCATCAGTCGTTGGCTTGGCAAACACGTTCTATGCTGGATCGCGGTACCCATTACTAATTGCCCGTTACCTTATCTAATGGAAGCGCAAATTAAGTTGTTATGAATGCGGTCACTTCAGTCCCTGATCATCCACTGACCTCCCCTTTCTACTATCAGCCTTACCTTCTGTCATTAAGATAAATCCACCATTCCAATAAAATGCTATCCAGCAGTGTTTTTGGCTCCATTTAGAACACGAAACTCAGAATTGAACTGTGTGTAGAGCTTCGGCACATGAGCGTTTATTACCTGTACGCGTTCTTTTTTTTTCTCTCTCTCTTTCGCTTTGTCAATTTTATCACCGACATCAAACTGTTTTATACACGAATTTCAGCATTTTTATTTCCACATCTTTTGATTACTCTGTTTTTAGCCTTTGTATCTTGGCTATATTATCTCGATTTATTATCATTATTAACAAGATGTCATGGTGGTAACAAAAACAAAAAACAAAACAAATTTAATTGAAGATAAAAAAACAATGCCAACAAGTCAAACTAAAATTCAACTACGAAACCGATGAATTTAGTCGTCAGTCAAGTCCCACGAAGTCGAGGGTGTCATCGTTAATGGTTGGCTATATCAAGAAATAATTTATATTGTTAAGTGGTCTTCGTCATATCGAATTTCAACCTGATGGGATATCCACGTAAGGTAGAGACACCATCGATTTTGAGAGACTTCCTTCAATCAATCTAGACGCACACACATGGCCCCAATGGGAGAAGAACTTATTCCAAAGTTAATAAGTGTACTAAAACCAGTCACAAAGATGTGTACACATTCCATATTCAGATTTTAAATATTATTCACTTGAGTTGACTCAGACCTATGCCAATCCAATCGTATCTTAGGTATACAAATAAATGACTTTAATGCATTTAAAGCACATCGTAAACTTTACATGAAGTTCGGAATTGTATTATCGCCAGTTTAGTCAAAATTGAGTTGTTTTACACGCAATTATATTACCTTATAGACGAGCCTAAATGGCATTTTAGATCTTTTCGATTGTAGATTTTTCAGATATTCTCACATAGCTAAATATAAATGAGAAAATATTCTTGCAATATCGAATCTTTAAGGGGTCTTAAAGGGGTAATCTAGAAGATCAATAATAAGTTAAAGTAAAAAAATACTATTTTAAACGATGTTTAAATAAATTTATGAGAATTTGTCTTACAACAACTTGCAACGTCGCCGTTCGATAACTACCTGACCCTAAAAAGTGTGATAAGCGAAATTATGTTTTTATGGTGCGTTTTGATCAAAAGTGGCGAATCCGCCAGTTTGACAAATTTTTCGATGGCATAAAGTATTTTTGGACAAGCTGAGAACCAATGGAAGACAAACTTTGCTCAAAAAAGCTTCGAAAATTAGAAATCTGGTGGAAATATGGAATTAATCAAAGCTTTTGTGAGATTAGACGTCGATCGACATGTTTTTTTTTTTGTAGATTCTTGTACGATCCGGCATAACAATGTCCCCTGCTACAATGCCCCCTGCTACAATGCGCCCTGCTACAAGATATAGTAAAAAAAACGCTTCAAAGGATATAATTTTAATACTATTTTTGCAGTAAAACATTTACTTTAAGATTTGGGATAATAACGAGTCGATAATGCAGTTTTAAGAACATACAAGCGCAGCAGCGAAAAGGTAATGTTATTATTATCGATAATGCAGTTCCGAATATATATATATATATATATATATATATATATATATATATATATATATATATATATAGGCGCACATATGAAGACGATATTAGCACGGCCGATAATGCAGTTCGATATACAAGGACCAATAAGTTGACTGCAGTTCCAGTTAAATCGTTAAGTTCGAGCAAATTTTTTTGTTTCGTAAAATCAAAAGATACTTAAAAGGATCTTATATTGATACCATCGATAATTATTATTATTATTATACTACTGTTTAACGTGATATGGCGATCATTAGACATAATAACACCTTTGAGATACGCTCAATCAATAACCGACCAATAATGTTTGGTTATTTACAGTAAGTCACCAGTTATAAACTAATCCGTTTATGGTGAGGCCTAACTAAACCTCTGGTGTTAAAATTAGCGATAGCGTCTAAGATAGAAGCCGATATCTCCCCACACAGAGACTGTACTCGAAATATCAATATTATTCATAGCCGCCAGGTTAAAGTCTAAAGCGCCTCACCAGTGTGGGGGATTGCATTCTTGAACACCATAGGGCACCTGATCTCCTAATAAATTGAAAAGAAACCATTTTTATACTGTTTGTGCAGTAAAAGTTTTACTTTAAGATTTGAGATACAAATGAGTCGATAATGCAGTTTTAAGAAAATACGAGGTGCGGTAAAAAATTAATATAGCTGAATAAAACCGTGATTTTCAGATCTCCTATTCACCTCATTCAAGTGAAACCATGATTTTCAGACCTGCTATTCACTTGATTCAAGGAGCTGTGATTCCCTAGACCTCCTATTCACCTGATTAAGTCCGTATGAATTTTGTTCGATTAAAATACCAATTTTTCCTTTAAGACTACTTCGATTTATACTCCGCCCAATGAGCTACGGTAAGAAACCTTGTATATTTTTAGGCACCGATAAGAGAGCTCGGATACGTGGGCTCATAACCCCAAAGATACCAACGAAATTGACAATATCCAAAGGAGTTTCCCCATGAAGGTAAAATTGATTCCAGTTGAAGTCTTCCAGCTCTGCTAATAAGAGTTGAAATAAAATTTAAAAATGAAGATAATAAAATTAATTGTTAAAAACAAAAATGAAATAGTTTAAAAAAAATCAGTCTTAGTTATTTTCTGAGCACATATCGCTGGAAGGAAATTAAACTTAAATTGTTATCCCAAAAAAAATATTTAAAAATATATTTTTAAAAAAATTTGTTGAAAATTTAAAAATTATTTAAAAAAATATAATTTTAATATTGGTTGGAGTGATTGCTATGGAGAACTTTTCAGGTAAGCAAATCTGTATTCATGTGATCGAATTTTTTTATTGATTCAAAATTAGGTCATTAGACTTTAAATATAAATTTTTGTTGATATAAAATAAGGTGAGTAGAACAGTGTTTATGTGGTTAAAAAAAAAATAAAATAAAAAATCGACCAATACCATACAGAAGCCATAAAAGTAAATGAACCACAATCATGAGGCTGATCCTTGTACTATGATTGCCATATTTTTTTACTGAGTTTACGTAAAGAAAAAAAATTATCTTTTTAAATTTTCTATGATCTTAAATAAAATTTCACTTTTCAAAAAACAAAAAATGTTCACAAATATTGAGGAAGACAATAATAAATACTCCTCATAAATAAGTGGATCCGCTGACATATTTCTACCATTTAACACGCGATCATTTATTGCATAAATACGCTATTAGATAATAAAAATAAAAATATTTTTTTTTCTCTACACAACTATATTATAAATTTTAAGGAAGAAAAAACATAATTTTTGATGGTGAAAAAAATCGCTTATCATATTGTGTATAGAATTCCAAATCGTCCAATAAACACAATCTATTTCGTAGTGAATTTATAATATTTGAGATTATGGCCGATAAGGAAACTTGTTGGTGACTTTGGCGAAAGGAATTTCTTAGATTTGCATTAAAATCCTATGATGCAAAATAATCGAAAGTATAAAGATAATCAAATTAAATACTCTGCAAAATATTTAAATAGGATTTAATATTTTTTTTTTTGATCTTTCAGTTAGAAGAGAGTAACAAAAAAAAAACACACTCCCAATTTCCTATCAGCGTAATCTTTATCATGTCTACCAGAGAAGATAATCACTTTGTTTTGTTTCTGATAAATAATATTTTTGAATGGATAAAAAATAACCCCCCCCCCCTTCCCCACAAAAACAAAAAAAAACAAAAACAGAATTTTATTAGCAATCAAAAACTGAAATTTGAGATGCTTTAGATGGCAAAGTTTACTGATAAAGAAAAATGAATAAGAATCAGCATATTTTCTTGTATATTTAGTTAAAATATTAAAAATTGAAATGATTTAAGAAAAAAAAATGTAATTTTTTGAATTAATTTTAAAATAATATTCTTTTTTTATTTTCATAATAAATATTGTTAATGAATATTCAAAGAATTTTTAATAGTGTACGTACCTCTTAACAGGCAACACCTGAGATCTTTTTGTGAAATATGGAGAAAAAAATATATTCTGTTAAAAATAATTTAGAAATTTTTATTAACACCCCCCTCCCCTCCCTCTCCCTGTCACTACACATACAAAAATAAAGGATATCAGGTGTTGTAATTTTTTGCAGTTTCGTGGTTTTTTTTGCAGTTTCGTGGTTTATTATGAGACAGTATCCTTACAGAAGCGTTATTCAAAGTATTGTCCTTCGTTATCCACTACTTTTTGCCATCTTTCTGGTAACGCGTCGAAAAAATTCTTCTTCTTTAGATTCGATGAAAGAATCGATCCAATTTTTGGTCATTTCGTATTTATTGAAGTGTTGCTCTGACAAGCCATGCGCCATGGATCGAAACAAATGATAATCAGATGGGGTAATGTCTGGTGAATGTGGCGGGTGAGGCAGAACTTCCCATTTCAGTGTATTTAAATAAGTTTTTACGACTTTAGCAACATGGGGTATTGCATTGTCGTGGAGCAAAATTACTTTGTCGTGTCGATATTTATATTGCGGCCGATTTTCTTGTAATGCTCTGTTCAAACGTATCAATTGTCGTCTGTATACGTCCCCAGTGATGGTTTCACCCGGTTGGAGGAGCTCATAATAAATAACACCCAGCTGATCCCACCAAATACATAGTAAGATCTTCTTTCCATGAATATTCGATCTGGGGGACGATGTCGATTCATGACCGCGCAATCCCCACCATTTTCTGCATTTGGGATTGTCGTAGAGTACCCACTTCTCGTCACCAGTGACGATTCGATGCAGAAATACCTTCCTTGCCTGCCGTTGGAGAAGAATTTCACAGGTGACTGAATGCCGTTTGACGTCCCTTGGCTTCAACTCATGTGGAACCCCCGTTCCCTGTTTTTATACTATTCCTATGGCTTTCAGGCGTTTTCCGACCTTCGAAAAGTCGACTCCAAGCGATGTGGACAACTCCCGGAGTGTTTGGCACGGATCTTCATCGAGCAAGCTCACCAAATCTTCATCTTCGAACTTTTTCGGCTGTCCGGGACGTTCCATGTCTTCCAAATCAAAATTTCCATTTTTAAACCACGCAAACCACTTTCTGCAAGTTTGCTCAGCAAGAGCATGTTCGCTGTAGACATCCACTAAAATGCGATGACTTTCCGCGGCGCTTTTCTTCATGTTGAAGTAAAGGAGTAACACTCCCGGCAAAAACGTTTTTTCAGGCACGAACTTCGACATGTTTGACACAGTAGCTTCTGAGAGTATATTTACTTTTGTATGTGTGACTATGGATAGTTAGCTAACGCCATCTTTTGTAAAACGCTACGAATTAATTCAAACATCTGGTAATTTTCATTACAATTATAACACAGGTAATATTTCAATTCAATTTATTTTAGAACCTCCTACGAGTATCATCGATTTTTGAACAAATTGTGGTACAGCTTTCTAACAAATGACAACTAATCGAATGGATAGAAATTACTTATTGGAAAATCTTTTTTTAAAAAAAAAAACAAGCGATCATAATAGGAGTGCGTTTAAAATCCTGTAGAAAAATATATAATTTACCATCAAAGATGAACGGATTATATTAATTCTTTGAGTATAAACAGAAGGAGAATACCACGAAAGGTGTCCGGAGAGCCTTGTATAAAAGGAGTAGGTATCGTTAGCACAAAC
Organism: Atherix ibis; assembly: GCA_958298945.1. Lineage (NCBI taxonomy): Eukaryota > Metazoa > Arthropoda > Insecta > Diptera > Athericidae > Atherix > Atherix ibis. The sequence continues at coordinate 94,460,410 of OY282607.1, read as the reverse complement.
GGGCATAGATAAGCCCAAAGACTAATATATTCCAACTATAAAAATAAGTAAGTTTGAGAAGTTGAAAATTTTCTCTAACAATATAACAGGATTAGGCAACATAATCCCAAATCCTGTATCCCATCTATTTACGAATAAAATGGTATATATATCGTCATACATATGCCAAGGATATTCCCAACTGTGTACGCATCCTTATCACTGTTCGTTTTCAAATAAAATCCTTCTGCTTCTGTGCCGTACAGGGATTAACGTCTGACAAATGTCAATTACTTTATGTACCCTTTAACGTCGTGGTGTCATAAATCATATTTGTTTTTCTTGAAAATCTTCACTTTTGTTACCTATTATGTTTTGGTATTGATCCTTGTTATTTTTTAATATATTCTTAGGTTTTTTTTGTTTGCCAATTTCATTTAGAAATTTATGAGCATATTTAGTGAGAATATTTTGTATAAAAGAAATAGCTTCCTTGAAATCCATTACAATATACAATCAGGCGTATTTTTTTGTTGTTTTTTGAATACAACGAAATATTATGAGGATCCTATGGGGAGAACTCATTGAGGCATTCAACATCGAAAACTGCTGAAAATATGGAACTTTTTAAAGATTCCTTTATAGAAAGGACTTTGCTGTTTATAAAAAAGTCCTTGAAACTTGCTATGGTTTGCACAGTACCAACTCTTAAAAAAAATAAGGAGACTGGGTGGTGGTGTCCAAAAAAATTTTTTTTCAAAACTTTTAATGCGGGCGTGAAGGGGTGGATCTGATAGGTTCATGACAATCTCTAAAAGACAAGGTTGCATGAATGTAGGGGGCTTCTTTATCATAACACTATTATTTTCGTATGCAAACATAATAAAAAAAAACGTATGCCGGAAGGTTTATTTAAGCTGGAGACACCAAAGGTGTGAACTGCTTCAGGGGAAACGGAGGTAAGCTAGGGAATGGAAAGGCCAAGATAAAATGGAAAAAAAAACAATTTGATGGAAAGAAACGTATGACAAGGATTAAGGAGAGATAGCCATTTCAGAAGGAGTCTTGGTGTTAATTGTTCCTTTCTGGCTATCTATAAATCCACCTTTGGTAACTTCTCATAATGGAAGTTTTTCTGTTTTTTTTTAACTTTTTATCTGCTTCTGTTCAATTAATTTATATTTTTCTTTTCTTTATTTATATATTATTATTATTTTACTAGGTCTCTTGGAATCATATTGGATAAAAAGAATTGTTTTACACATAACTACGGCGATATTAAATATTAAAAGTTTTTCCAATTATACGAACAAGGAATGAAAAGCTATATCACAATTTATTTAAAAATAAATAATAAAAAAAATTCTATTCTTTTATATTATAGACTATTTTGTTTATAAGCGTGTTTAATAATTAGTTTGATTTTTTATTCTGCAGCACTCGTATATGGTCTGCAACCATCTAACATCCTAATTCAACTTACACACGGCAACTCAGCCTCAACGACTCCCCTATCGACTCTTTCATCTTGCCCTTCCCTTCAGCAACAAAACAGGTCCTAAAAACAACTGACACATTAGTGCTTGTCAATAAAGGTTCAGAAAAAGGGTTCTTAGAGTCAAATCGGACATTGCAGATACTTTACAATGCTCCATGTTACACGACAGAAAAATTGATTACTTTGGATATTCAATACCCCTTTTACCCTCCTCCCCCCGCAAAATTTATTGGATTTAATTTCGTATGACCAAGATCAACAATCACTTAAAAATATTTCATCTCTATGGTATTTTTGCAGTAAAACCTTTACTTTTAAGATTTAAGACACAAACAAGTCGATAATGCAGTTTAAAAAAAATACAAGATGTGGTATAAAATTAATGTAACGGAGTTAATCGCGATTCCAGCTGAACTCTTTCAGATCTGATTCATCTGATCTAAGTTCGTATGAATTTTTTCGCTCACAAGGATCAAAAGTCACTTAAAAAACGTTATCTCTACTGGAGCTACCAAAGAAAACTATTTTAAAGAGTATAAACAATGCTACATAAAAATTCTAAGTGCTTGGATCTTTGCACATATCATATTTTTATACAAAAATTGAAATGAAAGCAAAAGAAATTATAGGAAAAATATTTACTCTTGTCACAAGTTCAGAAGGTGGTACTCTTTCCAAATGCTGCTAGAAATATTAAATAATTATTTATAATATAAAAATGAGGAATGAGAATAATCTATAAAAATTATATCTGATGTGAATATTCTTATAGTTAAATAAATATAAAAATGAATTGAGCAAACTTAATAAAAGAGAATAAAATAAAATGTTTACTTCTAATTATCGATTTGAAATTCACAATTCCGATAGAAGAAAATTCTTGAAATTTTTTTCATCACGAGCACACCGAGTTGTCAGTTCTTATTAGCTTGAACATTACCGTGTCATGTGCTCAAATAATTGCCAATCGAGTGGTTCGAATAGGATTCATCAAAGAAATCGATCAACACAGCGGGAGTGGTAGTAGTATCTAACAATCGTGGTTGATCCTCAAGCCCAGCCAGCGACGATCAGTTAGTTACAGGTGCTCGTCTGAACGATTAATTTAAGTGAAGGGCCATTCGCCGAAAAATTCCAATCGTCTCCTACTTAGGCTAATCATCGGAATGGTTGTGGAAAATATTTCATGGCTTCGAACATACACTCATACATATAAAGTTGTGCGATTAATCGATTAACTGGAGAAGTCTATCAGCAAACGAAAGTTTCTTTTGAGAGTAGCTTAAAGAGTACGCCCGCCATTCGACGGAATTCCACAATATCGATGCAAACATTCCCAGTCCGAGTCCGATTTCGATTCCGATTCCGATTTCGATTTCGGCTCTGACGTCGATTCTGAGGATGATGGTCAGTTAAGAAGCTAACTAGCTTCCCCCTCGAACATATCTGGACGGTTCGATGTCATGACAGAACGATTCAGCTCAGCGTGTTTGCTGTACTTCAAGCCGTGAAAGTTTTCAATATTGATCACCGATCGATAATCGCTGATTAGTGTTGTATGATCGCCGATAGCATAAAACCGATCATATTTTGATTGATTTTCGATTTTGACTATTCGTTCGGATGGCATCGTCTACACTATACATAAAAGCTGTTGTGTTCAGGTGTCATAAACACTTCAAAAAGGGTGATGCTTACATACCTTTCGCCAATCAAAATGTAACGAAATATTTTAATTAGTTTCATGTCGATTCTTATATATGATATTCGAAATCTCTTATTTTACCTCTACTATTATTATTATAACTATTAATATTGTAAACGTTTACCATGTTTTTATTTCCATCTTCGAAAAAATGGTCATATTATCGATTAGGAAATTTATTTTCAACATTTCAATCCTAAGAAGTGCCATTGGTTTTTGTTTTATTTATAATTTTTTACTATAAAAATCGGGGCTGTGTTCAAAATCTGCACTTTTACTATAGTAGTTTTTTTTCTTCAAATAAATCAAGAAATTTTTGATGCCAAATAAAATAATAATAAAACTATAAGTAAATTTTCCCTATTCTTATTTTAGACCTTTTTGTAAATACCTATTTTTAAATTTAATATTATTATAAATTTGTTTATTTTTTTATAGTTGATGCTCAGAATAGTCTACTAATTTTAATTTATATTTAACTTACCTTTGTAGGAATTATTCTGAATTCTCGTACAAATTTTAGTCAATTAAGAGTTTATACAAGCAGGACATTTTATATTTACTCATATAGTAAATATAAAACAGTAAATGTTTAATTAATTTTCTATTTTAATTATAAAAGTTTTTACCATTAATAATCGAAGGCATTGGAAATTGTACTTATACAACTCTCAGAATTAGAAAATCAATATATTTTTATTTCAATCTTATTTGAATTATGTAAAAAAAAAAAAAAATCAATATCCGGTAGAGGAAGAGCTACTCAAGCTTCGGTTATTTTTATAGCAGAAACTTTAAAGAATTGAAATTTTTATAGTAAAAACTTCAATTGGCATAATTTAAAAAAAAAAAATGTTTAAGGCATACTTCAAAAAAGTTAAGTCATTTTTATAGTAAAAACTTCAAGTGTACTAAATTTTAAGGTATAAAGGCTTCACCATAATTATTATAATTTACATAGCCATAATTTCATATTATGCTTATTTTTATAGAATAAATATCAATTATTAATGATTAATTATTAAACGGTAAAACAAAGGCCATCACAGTTTTCGTTATTTTTATAGCACAATATTCAATTATGGTAATTTTTATAGTACAATATTTATAACAGAAACTCTAAATTAAAATATATTAATTTCAAAAACAGTAGAAGAAAAGCTATCAATATTTGGGTTATTTTTAAAGGAAAAACTCAAATTATAATAATTTTATGGTAAAAACTTTATATTAAAAAGAATTAATTTAAAAATAGTAGAAATAGACTATCATAATTATAGTTGTTTTTATTATATGAAATTCGAATTATGATTGTTTTTATAATAGACAGTTCAATTGTAATTATTTTTATTAGCAGAAATTTTAATTATGATGATTATTATAGAAGAAATCTTAAATTATAAATATTTAATTTATAAACGATAGAGGAAAAGCTATAACAGTATTGGTTATTTTTATAGCGCAATATTTAATTATGATAATTTTTATAACACAAACTTCACATTAAAATGAGTTTATTTAAAAATTGTAGAGGAAGGAATATGAAAAGTTTGGTTATTAATATAACAGAAACTTAAAATTATGGTTATTTTTATAGCAAAAACCTTAAATGACAAATAGTGATTTAAATAAATGGTAAAAGAAAGGCTATCACAATTTTGGTTACTTTTATAGGACAAAATTCAATTATTATGATTTTCATATAAGTAACTTAAATTATGGTAATTTTTATAGTAGAATATTTAAATAAAAGGTGTTAATTTATTATTGTTATCGAAATTTTTATATAAGAAATTTCAAATTAAAATGAGTAGTCTACAAAAACTACTATTTGTGGCTGTAAGAAAAAATTATCTGATATAATTAAGTTAACCAAATAAATATTGAAGGACCTCAATTATAATTGGACAACAACCCCCTACCCCATCTTCTCCGAAATCAATAGCGAAAAATTCAATCAAAATTATTATAAAAATAAAAACACCATTAGTTTTTTTTCAATTTCAATTTTTATTTATTTATCAGAAATTGTATGTGTATTTTCTAATATTTTTTATTTCTTCTCAATTTTCACTTCATTTATTGTTTTTTCTATTTAATAATATTTTTTTTCTCTTTTAACCAATTAAATAAAAGTTTTTTTTTATTAAAATAATTTTTTCCTATAAGAGTTTATTTCTTTCTTAATAAATTATAAAATATATATTTTTTACAATAAAGTTTTTGTTTGTTGTCGTAATTAAATGGTGAGGAAATGGACGATTTCTTCACGTTTAGTTTATTTTGTTGTGTTTTTGTTTTGAGCTTTAATAAATTCAGAATTTTTATTTTTATTTGTTTAAAAATTTAATTTAATAAAATATAAACTGTTTGTTTTTTTTTTTTTAAATTAATTTGTTCTATTTTTTTTTTAAATACTTAATTAAAATTTGAGTTAATTAATAAAATAATTAATTTTTATTGGAGCTTTTTTTTTGGAAAATAATTTTATTTGAAAAAAAATACACTTCTAGTTATTTAGCATTAATTAAAATATTTTATTTTAATTATTCAACATTATAAAGAATAAAACTACAATTGAATTATCGATTAAGCTTCTAAATATCCTGTTTACACTACTTAAAACTTAATTTAATCTATTTAACTAACTAGATTATCTCTAATATAGATGAAGAAATTATTTACATAAAATATTGTTTTTTTATTATTAATAAATTTTCAGTATTTATTTTTTTTATGAAATTTTTCCTTTTTCTATTGTATTTAAACATTATTCTATTAATAATAATTAATTTTATCTTACAATATAAAAAAAAAACTAAATATTCAATATTTTTTGCTTTTTAATTAAAAAAAAATAAATATATTTTCTTCATACGTACATATAAGGAAATACACAATAAAATTCACTTTTAAAAAATAAATTCACTTAAAAAAAAATTAAATTTTGTACAAAATTGATACAATTTCACACCAACACACGCATACTCACATTTACTAATATTTATAATTCACTCACGAAATACTATAACGAAAATACGAAATAATTTATTTATTCAATTTTGAAAATTGTTTTTCTTTTCTTTTATTATTTTCATCTAAGAATTTAACTAATAACAATGTTCATTTTTAAGTATTTTTAATTTTTAAAAAAACTTGTACAATGCGACGTATCCTTTTTAATCGATCAGCATTTCGTCGCTTGTAGCACAATTTAAGTCTATTTTAAACACCACAAATGTCATTTTTATCATATTTTGAGAAGATTTTTATAGTTTTTTTTTCACAATTCTTTTATTAAGTCATCATTTTTGTATGTCCTTCCTTATATTTTTGGCACAGTTTTTTTATTTTTTTTTAAACTTTGATTGAAACCGATTTCACTATCGATTTTAAGCAACTACGATTTTTCCCGTCAGTTTCGATTTTTTTAAATATTTTCGTTATAGATTTTTGTTATTATTTTTTTTTTGTTTTATCACAAGATTATGAAGAATAGTCTATGGTCTAAGAGGTATTTATGTACAAGGATTTATGACGAACACGATGGGGTTTATTAATGGTTGTGTTCTGGTTCTTCATCGCTGGGGCAGTCATCCATTTCCATGTCGATAAGTTCATCTTCATCTTCATCGCCGCTGATATTGTTGGAATGCTTCGAAGGACTTGATGGCTGACCATTTCCAGGACCCTTTTCATCCTCTTGCTGCATCCGTTTGTGTTTCGTACGACGATTCTGGAACCATACCTTCACCTGTGTTTCAGAGAGATTCAATGACTGTGCTAGTGCCTTCCGTTCGGCGCCCACAACATACTGATTACTCTCGAATGCGTGCTCCAACTTGAGAAGTTGCGATGGAGAAAATGCTGTCCGGATACGCTTTGGTTTTCGGAAAGGTTGCAGTAAGAAATCTGTAAATGCAAAAATAACAACAACAAAATTAATTTATTAATAAAAAAATGTACAATCTTTAAAATAAGAACTTTGAAGAAAAAAAAACCGATCACATACACGAACTGAACTGCAAAAAGCCGACGGCATATTAACTTTCTGAAGATTCAAAAGATAATTTTTTAATATGTGTACTTTCATTTAAAGACCCTACATTTAATATGATTTTTAGTACATTACACAGAAATTTTTTGACAACATTTATAATGAATTTAATAAAATTTGACGTTGCGGAAGTTGGAAAACTTTATGAAAAGTAAATAATTACTTACTTCCTGGAAACCGATGTGGAAATATCCTTCCATGTCTACTTAATAGCCAGGGATACAAAGGATAACTTTCTCGGGGCATTCCTGGATTATGCAAGAATGGCGAATGTGGTCCCAATCCCGCCGCAGGTCCCAAAACATGACCGGCTTGCAAGGCAGCTGCCATTTGAAATTGTGCAGCGGCAATCAGGTGCGGATTGTGTTGTGGCGGAACCATTTCGGGTGATCCAAGGTACGGTGGCAAGGACTTAATATCTGGCATGTTTGGCGGCTGTACTGGAAACGGTCTCACCAAACCCGGCGGCATTCCAGGAATACCCATCGGACTTTTGTTCATACAGAAATTCTGTGGTGGCATTTGTGATTGCTGCGGCTGGCTCAGTGATGCTGGCGGTGACGTTGGTGATCGCGCACGTTTCAAAGACTCCCGCACGTGATCTAATTCGGGTGACAGGCACTTTTGTGACACTGGCGATGAACTGTACGGACTTTTGCTCAAATGATGGATTGGCGATTTCCTGTTCAACGAATCGTTCAAATTTGACGCATTCAATAGTACGGGACTCAGTGGCGTTTCATTGCCGCTACTGTTATTATTATTATTATTATTATTATTATTGCTTAATCCGATATTGTTGTTATTGTTAATAATACTATGGGTATGATGATGTAATCGGCTAATAATATCCTGAATATCGTGCCGTGCCGCTACTGCTGCTGCTGTATGCCTATCAACCGCTTCACTATTAACACTTTCACTGACGTTTTTTCCCAAACTTTGTTGTAAATTTGTCGATGGCTGTGCATCGTTGCCAACGATCGATTCTATGCTAAATCCAATCTTTTGCTTTGGTGTTGGCATCATCACAGCTGCTGTTGGGATCGGCGGAATCATTTTAGTCATAAATAATTCTTAATGGAAAAACAATCCTTGCCAATTTGTTTTTCTCAACACATAACAACCAAATCAGATTTTCACTTTTTTCTCTATTTTTTTTTTTTTTAGTTTTTAAGTACCACTTGAATAAATTTAGTTTTTATTTTTATTTTAATAATTCCAGTTTTCGAATGATGTCAAACATATTCTTCAAATTAAAATTATTCCATGTTTTTTTTGTTTTTTTTTTTTGTATTAATGTCACTAATAATAGTTAAAATGTTTTTTTTTTTTTTTAAATAAAAACAAAAATTGATTTTCTAATCGATTTACCAAATAAATTAGAAGCAAATTACGAAAATTACTGAACTATTAATTCAAATTACACAAAATTTTTTTAATGTTTTCGAGTCGAGACTGGAAATTCGATACCGAACACTTTTGACGCATGTGCATTCGACGGCGGCCGAAGACTGAATGACTGAAGCAGTGCGGCAAGTCGGACCAACACTTGTTCCGGAGAGAAGCCGCTGTGAGTAGCTGGACAGAGTATACTGAATTCTGATTGGCTGGATGCTCGGTGAAGTAAAAGTAGACAGTCGAGCAGCTGGCTGGAGGTGGTACTACACTAATACTGTGGCATATCTTTTATAGTGTATACAAGACGCTTGCTATTGGCTGAACGTTAACGCTTAGGTTTGACACCGGAATGAGAAGTCTATGGCGAAGGGCGGGGCCTAGCCGGATGAGCTCTTAATCTGGTACCGCCAACACATATTGCCCCGTCGTGCTGGTAATTGGCAAATCCGTTCGTAAACGAGCTCTAAATAGACGCTGAATCCAATATTCAAGGTTCTGGGCTTAACGTTGCCTTATTATTCCTATTGGGCCTCAAAAATGGCCCAGCATCTCTACTGAAATGGAGCCACCACTGTAATGGTGTTATGGGAATGGAAGTTCATTTGGTAATTGTACGATGCCCACTGATTGCCAGTCTTATTTCACTTTATGTCATTTTAGCAGAATATCGAGCCAGTGAACCCATCTTTACGGTCCTACCACCATTAAGCTTCTCGTGCATGGCAGCTTATCCAATTAAATTCGCTTCTTTCCTACTTCTCTGTCGACCGCATCCAATTCTCAAACTCTACGCCAATCCAAGAGATCCTTGTTGAAACATTGAAATTCATTTTTCGGAGATTTTCCATCTAATTTGTACAACTTTTCTATTATGATTATAACCAATTTTCACTGAAATGCTATCAAATTTTCTCATCAAGCTATTGCTTGTTTGCCTTAATTATGAAATTATATTTTTCCGAACAATCCATTGTTGAGGGGAAATTTAAAACCAAATAAAGAAAGAAAAAACTAATTCTACTCAAATAATATTAAAATAAATTTAACGAAGATTATATAAAATTTAAGCTATAAATTGTAAGTGGATTAAAAACTATAGAAATATTTTAATTGGTTTTATTCCAAAACAAAAACAAAAAACAAAAAACAAAAAACATATTATAATAATTAATAGAATAGAAATTTTCCTGTAGGTGTAAGTAGATAAAAACTAAATATTTTTCAAAGTTTTATTTCATAAAAATCCCCTTTTAATAGAAACAAAAATTATATTTACCGTCGGTCCTATATTTAGGTGAATTTAACTCCTAATAAATAATTTTAAAAATTCCTTATAATGAGTATTTCTTGTAAAACTTTATTTTTAAAATTATTTATACAAAAAAAAATATTTTAAATGGCATTTAAAAATAAATGCCTAATTAAAATTAAGAAAAATATCAATTTTTAAATTTATTCAATCTTAAAATGAAATTTTCCTCAACTATGATCGGTATTAAAAAATTATCAGCATTTTTTTTTTTGTTACAAATTAAAAATAATTTTTATATTTAAAAGAAAATTTCTGTAATTTTTTAAAGGTTAAAAAAATCAGAAATTTTTTTTTAAAATTAAGAATCTGGTAAATAAAAATATCTAATAAATTATGAGGTTTTTTGAGATATATTTTTATTTACTAGATTTTACCAAACCAAATAAGTAATATTTTGAGAGCATTTTTCATTAGTAATAATTAATGAAATTTCAGTAAACGTATTTAAAAAATTTAAAGAAAAAAATTGAATATTATTTAGTGATTTTTCTAAAATTATTTTATGCAAAAAGTTAAGAATAAATAAATATATTTATTTTGTAGAAAATATATAATAATACAAATTTTTTTTTTCAAACTAAATTAATAAATTAAAAATTCATTTGAGCATATTTTAGAAATATATAATTTTACTCATTTTACTAGTTTTATATTGAATTATCCATTTTGCAGTTTGGAAACTAAAGACCTTAAAAAATTATAGTTTTTATTTAAATATCTAATTTAATAGAAAATTATATTTAAACAAATTATTTGCCATTTTGTATTATTTTTATAATTTTTATTTATTTAGTAAAAATTTTGTATAAATTTTTAAATTTTTTTACAAAAGTAGTGATTCTGCCGTAGCCACGTTTCGCCTTTAAAGCTGAATTTTCTTCAGCGATGATGCTCATTTCTCACTCGATAAATACGTTAATAAGCAAAATTTATCTAAATGGCTTACTGAAAATCCACAGATAACTGTATAGAAGCCATTGTATTCATAAAGTGGTATAACGGTGTCATAGGGTTGTAAATTTTTTCAGTTTATCATACATTAATTCTGAGCCTAAAAAACGCATGATAACCGAAATTTTTTAAGCTTAACTTAAATATTTTATATCTAAACCAAATATAATTTCAATAAAACGATACATTTAAGGTAAAACTAGGATTTTTTGCACAAAAATGTTCCCAGGACATCACCAATTTCGGTGATGTTAATTAGCCTCCAAAATTTTATAATTTGATGTTGTTGGATTAATTTTTGTAAAACTACTTCAAAAAATATGTTAACGCAGATAATTTTTAAATGTTGGAGCATTTCAAAACCAAAATCCGCCAATTCATCTCAAATGGATAATGTTCTGCAAAATGTTTTTTTATATTTATTAAATATAATTTATGCTTAATGGCAAAATTAAATTAAATAGAAAAAAATTAAAATTTTATTAAATTTTAATTTTAAATATTTTTGAAGTAATTTTAATTTCTAAATTATAAGTTGGATAATCCTTTAACTTTCATAAAAACTTGGTCTCAGCCGGTGTAAATATCTCCTAAGTAATTTTTCCAGAACGATTTTCTAAAAAAATTCCTTTAATTTTAATAGTAAAAATTTAGAAAAATAATTATACAAATTTTTCATAAAAAGCCTAAACACTTTGATTTTTGGACAATGTATATAATAAAGGATTTAACTAGTACAAGTGAAATACTGAAAAAAACCAGCCATAAAGTATTTTTTTTGTGTGTATAGCATACAGTATAGATTATGGCTGTGCTTGGGTTAAAATAATTCCTTTCGACAAAATCCAAACATCGTTTTAATGAAGTGGCGCGGTGTGACTTCATGAAGTGCTCTTTAGTCGCCGGACAATAACCATTCAATTTGCACAAATGGTCATTCCAGATAGACTGTCGATGACTGACTTTCGACTACTGAACCCTACACACTATGGACCATTATCCGAGCAAGGAGATCTTCCTCGCCTATTCAGAAACGAAAGCAGTCACAGGTATCTGACCAATTTCGAAGTATACACCTTTGGTCCAGTCGTTGGTAATGTATTTCTCGTTATCCTTTTTCAGATTTCCATTTCCATTTCCATTTGTGTCCAATTATTCGGTTATTATTGCTGAGAAAAGAACGATCACATTATGAATGCAAGCGCAGACTATGCAGATCGCCAAGGTTTAAAAGTGATTTTTATTATGAGATTATGATGAATGGACGCATCTCCGGTAGCCCTGGTTGTCGGTGATATCCACAAACTAATATCCAAGACACCGCACCATACATCCTCGATGGTCTGAATAGCATTGTTGACCGAAACGAATCGCGCATATTTACCTGGCTTGGGTTTGACTTTCTGACATTAGAAATTAATTCAAAATTTTCTCTTTCGCCTTTCATCCCTCGTCAGCCTCGTTACTACAATATTTTCTAATTTACTATATCGAATTTTATCCAAATCGTATCCATTTCAAATGTCTGCTCGCATCCGAACTGAAACACATTCTTTTGATTATGATGATGATGATGATGATGATGGTGATGTCCTGTCAGATTTCGATGATGCTCAGTTGACGGGTCTGGTCCATTTAAATTAAGTCCATTTCTTATTAATGTGGCACAATACGGTATTTTGTGGAGTGTTTTAGGTGTTTAACATGATCGTCCGATTAGACAGACAGCTGCACCTATGCTTACGATTACATAAAGAAATTTACATATTTGTAGTAGTGCAGGGAGATGAGCAGATTTTTTTTTTGCCTTTTTTTCCTTAACGTAGCTTATAATTTTTGTATAAGCGGAAATAACCTTTCAGAAAAAGTTTCTTTTTGGATTTATGTGTCGTAACAAATTTTTAATTGGTCCAAAGTATGTGCGAAATTTTCTTTTATATTATTTTAAATCGGGTAGTTTATGGATAGTTTAGTAATAACACTTACAGTAGCTCAAAAATATTTTACTGCCGCTTTTACCCAAACATAAATAGAATTTGTAGAAAAGTATCCAATATGCTTTTTGGAAGCTAAAATTATATCAAAAATATTTAAAATTCATATTTTACTAAATGTTAAAAAACTTTCATTAAATTAATTTTGCCATTTTAGTATAAATATAAAATTATGTTAAAGTAATAATATAATTTGGCTATTACGAGGGTCGTACAATAAGTCCTTAGAAAATCCGAAATCGTAGTGTCGGTTAAGATTTTTTTTTTGTAAGTTGCATTATCGACAGGAAAGCTGTCAAAATTTCCGCTCGATCCATAGCGTAGGTCAATTTCTATTGTCGATTAAAGTTAACGACATTTATTTGTGCATAACAATGGAAAAAAGCGAGTTTAGGGCTGTCATCAAACATCGCCATTTGAAAGGTTTAAGCCCGAAAGAAATCAAAGCCGAGTTGGATGCAGTTCATGGCACATCTGCACCTGTGTTTGCGACGGTTTACAATTGGGTGAATGAATTTAAACGTGGCCGTTCATCCACAAAAGATGAACATCGTTCAGGACGCCCAGTTGAGGTGTCTACTCCTGAAATCATCGACAAAATCCACGATCTGATTTTGAACGATCGGCGAATTAAAGTGCGCGAATTAGTTGAGGCCACGGGCATATCACAAGGTACAGTCGCTTCAATTTTGCATGAAAAATTGTCTGTGAAAAAAATTTCGGCAAGATGGGTGCCGCGTTTGCTCTCAGAGGAGAATAAGCGCAATCGTGTAGTGGACTCTAAGGCTATGTTGGAACTCTTTCATCGCAATCCTGCCGAATTCCTTCGTCGATATGTCACTGTGGACGAAATCTGGATACACTACTACACTCCAGAAACGAAGAGACAGTCATCACAGTGGATTTTCAAGGGTGAACGGGCTCCGAAGAAGGCAAAAACTGTGCCATTGGCCGGCAAGGTGATGGCCACGGTCTCTTGGGATTCGTAGGGCATCATTTTTATCGACTACTTGGAAAAAGGAAAAACAATAACAGGAGCGTATTACGCATCGTTATTGCAACGGTTGAGCGAGGAAATCAAAGAGAAACGCCCTCATCTGAAGAAGAAAAAAATCCTCTTGCATCAGGACAATGCGCGTGTGCACACCTGAGCTGTTTCCATGGCCAAAATGGTGGAATTGAGAATGGAATTGTTGCAGAATCCCGCTTATTCACCAGATTTGGTCCCGAGTGACTATTTTCTTTTCCCCAATCTGAAGAAATGGCTTGGCGGACGACGGTTCACTTCTAACGAGGACGTCATTGCTCAAACGGATGAGTATTTTGCAGAACTTCCGAAATCCTATTTTATGGACGGGATAAAAATTTTGGAAAAACGGTTGGAAAAGTGTAAAGAGCTAAAAGAAGATTATGTTGAAAAATAAAAAAATTTTCTTTTAAAAAAACTGTTTTTTCCATCCTTTTCTAAGGACTTATTGAACAACCCTCGTTTATGATGGATGTCAGTTTTAGAATGCTATAAAATTTAAAAATAATTTTATTAAAAAAAATTATTATTTAAAGATTTTTATAAAAAAAGTCTAATAGCGTCAAATTTTGCGATCTTAGAGAGGCTAATTGACATCACCAAATTTTGAAATTACGCATCTTGGGAGCTTTTGACGCAAATAAAACAAAACTGATCATTTTATGTAGTTTAGTCCAGATTAAAATCGTTAAGTCTGAGTCAACAAAATTTTTATAATCATTCGTTCAAAATTGATAGTAATTTTATCTACTTCTTCATTTCTAAGGAAATAAGGATATATGATTTATACAGACCAAAATTCAACCAGGCAGTTAGTATTTGTATATATAAAGGCTTTTCTACAATTACTTGAGGGTTTTTTATAGCCTTTCCAATAGAAATTTTGCTTATTGACGAACCTAGAGTGCGAGAAATGAGCCTCATCGCCGACGAACATATTTTTTTTTTATTATTTTATTTTTACAGATATTTTCAACTACAACATAGTAATAAGCAAATTTGAGCAATAGTATTAATTAGCTTGAAAGGTTGTGGGGAGTAAACATCCAATAAAGTTCCTCCTGCTAGCGTGTGTTTCTGTTAAGTTTCAGTATTTTAGTAAATCACGCGACCAGTGACGCTTAAGTCTTTGATGGGTATTTCTAGGATTATTATGATTGAGGACACGGGAACGGAACTTTTTATAACGAGATACAGCCACGTCAAAAACAAATGGGACTTTAAGATCACGATGAATAACAGTATTGCGAACATAAAAGGGGGCATCGACAATTGTACGGAGTATTTTTGATTGAAGGGATTGGATTGGACGGGAATTAGAAGGCTTAGTAGATCCCCAGAGTTCTAGTCCGTATGTCCATATGGGTTTCAGTAAGGTATTGTATATCAGTACTTTGCTGTCTATAGTTAGTTTGGAACGTTTGTCTAGAAGTCGAAGTAGTTTTAGGTAACGTCTTTTTAGTTCTAGGTACCGAGCTTCGGTGTGTTGAGGTATGCCACTGCCATTAAGGTATACTCACGACGGAGAGTGAAAGTTACCTGGGTGGATTTACGTTCATTGACTTTTATTCTCCATCTAGTAAACCAGTTCTGGAGGGTTTGGATTTGGATTTGGAGAGTTTCGGAAGCATGAAGATTTGGAGAGTTTCGGAAGTTTCGGGATTTTCGCTAGATGCAAGGCAGGCCGTATTATCGGCGTATGCAGCAAACAAGATATTAGGGCTAATTGGGATATCGGATGTATAAATGTTGTATAGGATGGGTCCAAGTATGCTACCTTGAGGAACCCCAGCGAATATCGGAGAGATATTGGAGAGTTCGTTGGATTCATTTACTTGGAAGTGTCGGTTGGAAAGAAATGATCTTAGGACTAGGAAATAGGTGAAAGGAAGGAACCTCTTGAGTTTCCAGAGTAGACCCGGGTGCCAAACTCTATCAAAAGCTTGACTTATATCAAGAAACACACCGGGACAGTACTCTTTTCTTTCTAAAGAGGATTCAATGAAATCGACAACTCGATGACACTGCTGGGTAGTGGAGTGCTCGGCGCGGAAACCAAATTGGTGATTAGGAATTAAATTTGAAGATTCGTGTAGAGGATGTAAACGGCGAAAGAGGATTTTTTCAAAGATTTTTGAGAGTAGTGGAAGGAGACTTATTGGCCTGTAGGAAGTGGGGCGGTTTATTGGTTTATTGGGCTTAGGGATTATTTTTATGATGGCAAATTTCCAGAGGATTGGGAAATGTGTTGTTCTAAGGATGGAGATATATATTGTGGCAAGGAAAACTACTGCTCTTTAAGGGAGTTGTTGGAGTATATTGGAGGTAATCAGATCATAGCCAGGAGCTTTATTTTTGGGAAGGAGCTTGATTATATTGGCAACTTCGGAAAAAGTGATTGCCTTAGAGGGAAGACTCATTGGTAAAGGAATGGAAAGTTCCGTCTCGATTGTAGTGCAATGAGTCCTGTCTAATATGTCCTCATGTGGAGTAAATGTTTGTTCAAGGTGTTCAGCAAAAGCGTCTGCTTTATGTTTGTCCGTTTTGGCCCAGGTTCCGTCAGTTTTTCGTAAAGGGTGCTTTGTTTTTCTATAAGATAATATTTGTCTTGTAGCAGTTCACAAAGTTCTGTTTTTCGTTAGGGTTGAAGTGTAGTTTCTAAAACAAAGTTCTGTTTTTCGTTAGGGTTTCTGCAATAAGACGCCTAATTGTTAATGGTTGAATTGTCAGATTTTGTGTAGGTTTCGAGGTTTTACTTTTGTGCGAAAAGGCTGTAACGTTTTGTATAGACGAACATTTTTAAGCGTGAAACATGACTACGGCAGAATTACCACACTTTTAAAAAGGTCTTACAATTCGTATTTATATATTAAATTAATTAATAATACAAAATGGCAAATATTATTCTAAATAAATTTTATATTAATTATTATAGTTTGTAACAAATTATTAAATAATAAAGCTATACTTTCCAAACTACATAATGGATAATTCTTTATTATGAAATTAATAACAATTAATTCAATGAATTTTTATGATTATTAATTTAAATTGAACTTTTTCCATCAATAATAAGATAATAAGATACAACCTTTTCGATTAGGTATAATGAAAAAAAAATATTATTTTTTCTTCTAATCTAAGAAGTTCACACGCAATTTTTAAAGATAATTATTTGGATAGTCAGTTAACTAGAAACTTTCTTAGATTCCGTTCATGATATTCCTGGTTGTTTGTGGCTTTCTTCTTTCTATTTATTATGATTAATTTTTTTTTTTCTTTTATTAAAAATCTATGTAAGTTGTTTTCTTTTTTATTAAATATTTAAATAATAATTTTTAAAAGTTTTCATTTAAAGATTCTCAATCGTTAAGGTAGGTTTTCGTGTGCGATGAATATCGGATTCTCTTCTCCATCTTCAGTACGTCCGATCGCATCGATATCAGACAAGGTGTTAGTTTTGCCATTTGAAAAATGCCGTAAATGGCCAGGTATCTTGCACAGCATGATGCAATTCTTGTTCGTGTCAATTTAGGGAGGGCGAGTAGATGCCAAGAAATCATATTCGAATACTTATGAGTATCTCAATCTACCTTTTTGGCTAGTTAGCCCTGGCAATGAGGCTGGATAGTTAGATGGTTGTCGGCTATGCGATCAACATTGCTACTTCCCGATCAACAATAGTGACTACAATAGATGCTTTATTAGGTACACAACAGCACAATAACAGGCCTGTCCAACAACAAAAAATACTGATGTCTTCATAAACACACCGATTTAATATTGATTTCCCTTAGTCCATCGAGATACTTATGTTAGTTAGCCCAGCTCTGCTCTTCTGCTCCGTGTCTAACGATGTGATGGCATATTGCCATACCGAATTCGAAATACTTGGAATTGATATTTTTCAGCAGATTTCTGATTTCGACTATGATGTTTTTTTTGGCCGATACTAAACCTTAAGAGAAAATAGTCCCAACGGTCTATGGTGAAGGCAGAGTATTTGTGAGAAAAGACGAAGGCTGAGTAGCTTCTTTTATTCGTGACATGACGAAGGCGTGAAAACTAATAGACTCAATGTCTATGATGTACCAAATGGTCAGCTAAATAGAAACATTCGTTGTTACTCTGATATGGGCATGACGCAGATAAATCGTAATCTTCAAATGGTTGAACATCATCCACAATGCACGACATTCGAACTTCAATTATTACTGACCCTCCGTTAACTTCTATTTAGTTAGAGAAAAAGGCAAACAATCACTTATACTATCAGCCATAAACATGTACGAGCACCAATCTTTAAGAGATGACATCATAAACGATTTTTTCTATAACAAATTTTTACTTGACAAAAAAAAATAGATTTTCCCATAAATTCTCTTCTGCCTATTCTTTCATAATCAGGAATCGCAAAGGTGGGCATCCTATTCGAAGAAAACTTAATTGATTCTTTATTGAAAATAAAAAATTAGTTTTCAAAAATATTGTTCAAAAAATATCGATTTGGTAAATTTTAAAGCAGATTTTTTTTTACATATTGCCTTGGAAAATTGGAAGTAAAATTATTGATCTTGAAAGGACTTTTCCAGAAAAAAGATTCGAATAATTTTTAAGATTGCACTAACATCAAAATTGTAGTTTTTAGTTTTGTAAATGTCATTGCCAATATTGATTAGATCCTTAATTTTTTGTTATTGCATCTTTTTTTTTGTAGATTTTCTTACAATAATTCGCAAAAAACTATTCCAGAAAATAAGGTTTATCTCAATTGATTAGCTTTTTAGCGATTAGAATGAATTTAATTTTTCAGTTGCGAAAGTCCTTTTTTGAGAATCGACAGGCAGTAGAAGACGAACCTCGCTCAGGGAGGCCTTCAACATCGAAAACTGAAGAAAATGTGAAATGAGTAGCCCCAGGAGTACCAGCAATTTTTTTTTTTTTTTTATAAAGATGTCCTTAAGAAGGTCAGAATGAAAGTTGTTTTCCAGCATAAGTACACCTCCCCCCCCACCCCATTTATCTATCTTAGACGCACCATCAAGGAGAGCAAACATTGATTCTGGAGGGAACTATGCACCGAAATTGACAAGAACACACGGGGTAGGTCGTGTCAGATAGTTCTGAAGATGCTGAGAGGCTCTTCTACGGCAGCTCCGATCTGCCCTAAACTGCTCGACAGAATTGTTACCGGCTTGTTTCCTCATCAACCATTGACTTCATAGAAGAGTAGTTCGAGGCCTGGTAGCGATTCGGTCCCATTAATTATCAAGGACGAACTCCTTCGGGCATGCAGGAATATTGGTGATAAAAAGGCATCTGGGCGTGGTAACTATGAAAGGGAAGAAGCCACTTGGGGACCCTTCATCATACCGTCCAATCTATCTTCTGGACATGGAGGGTAAAATCCTCGAAAGCATTTTATGCAGTAAGACTTATCTGGAGTCCAATTTGGTTTCAGGAAGGCATGCACCGCCGTGAATGCTCTTGATTTGGTCATTGGCACAGCGCATAAAGCTATAGAAGGCAAAAGGTGGAGACGAGGCTTTCTAAAGTACTGTGTTATCACAACCCGAGAGGAGCCGAGAATCGTCGTATTCGCTGATGATGTTGCTGTGGTCAAGATATGAGGTGATCTCGGGATCATAGCTAAAGTAACTAGAGGTGATGATTGACGTGAGGCTACGGTTTTAGGAACACCTATTATAATTTGGTGGGAAGGCTGCGGAGATAACCATAGTACTGGAGCCCCTAATACTGAAGCTTGGAGAAGCCAAGCAGAGTAAAAAGACCCTGTTGGTGACCGTGGTCTGGTGTGAAATGAATAACAAAAGGATTTAGTAGAAAAATAATCGGAAAGGAGACTGTTTATAATGAGCAACATAAAAAGACGATCTACATACATGGAGCCTCAGTCTACAGTAGGAGCGTATAAATGGTAACCTGCGCTCTCCGAACAATGCTATACGAGGCCATTTGTGTTGCGGCCGGAATGATACTGATCGAAATACTGGAAAATAAGCGGCAGAGGCTGGAGAGGTCAATGTGACGCTGTGGCGCGATCCGAGGTTCGTACAGAGGGAAGAAATGAGGCCAAGAGAAGGTAGAAAATTCTTTTTAATAATGCCCCCGATGGCAGATGGACTCACCATCTCATCTCGAATGGTGGAAAACGCGGAGCACCAGTTCTTTTACTGCACCCGATTCAATGAGGGAAGAGAAAATGCACAGAATTAGGCTGCAAAGACCCTAACGCAATAGAATGTCGTGTCCCTGATGTTGGAGGCTATCGAGACCGGCTTGGGAGGCTGTCAAAGTCTTTGCAAGAGCAGAAATAATATAGGGTGGTCCATCTAGCGGTTCCATTTTGAACTACTATTTATTTGAAGTACTAGAGTGTTAAATCTCAATACCAATTGACAGATTGTTAGTTGAGAGTCAGAATTTTACGAAATGGTAATCCATACGCTTGAAGAAAAATGGGAAATATTGAGAACTTACTTCGAAAGTGGTGAGTCTTCAACCCAAACTGTGAGAAATTAAAAAAAAAATGAGTAAATATCGAATGCCATCACGTGAATTTGTGGGCAAATTCGTGAAGCGGTTTCGCGAAACTGGTTTGTTGGTTGCCAAAGAAACTCGTTCCCGCTCTAAGACAGTACGTACGACCGAGAATATTGCCGCCGTTGCTGAAATTGTCAGTGATCATCCATCAACATCAACTCGTCAGGGTTCTCAGGAATTGAACATTTCTCGCACTTATCTGTTGAGAACAAAGACCTCGGTATGAAAGCTTACAAAGTTCAATTAGTCCAACAGCTAAAGCCGTATGACCATCCGATGCGTTTTCGGTTTGCCCAATGGGCTCAAGATCAATTGGACGAAGATGAGCATTTTTATCGAAAAATCATTTTTTCGGATGAGGCCCATTTCCACCTCGGTGGGTATGTCAACAAACAAAATTGCCGAAACTGGGGCTCAGAAAATCCATACGTCACCATGGAAAAGCCAATGCATCCACAACTAGTCACGGTGTGGTGCGGATTTTGGAGTGCAGGCATCATTGGCCCGTTTTTCTTCGAAAACGATGAAGGAGCCGCCGTTGCGGTCAATGGGAGCCGTTCAGGATAAATGTTACGCAAGCCATCCAGAGATAATTGAGGCTTTAAAACACGAAATCAAAGTTGCCATTGAAGAGATACAGGCCCAGACAATCGAAAATGTACTGAAAAATTGGGTCGAGCGAATGGGGTACTGTAACGCCAGCCGTTGCAGTCATTTAAATGATGTTGTGTTTTATTCTTAAATTTCAAGGTTCAATCTTTTTACGAAACCCGGAAATTTGAAAAAACATACACTATTTTTTTTAAATTTACTTTTTAAAATGGAACTTCTAAATGGTCCACCCGTTACATCAGAGGAGTAATTTGGCTCAATTCCTGCGCCACAAAGTAATACCTGACGGCGTTCCATAGCGAGATATGAAAATATTACTACACAAGGTGGTGTTAGTGGGTTAAAGTCCCATACTTTCTCTTTCAATGATTATCACACTTATATAACAACAACAAAAAACTCATCCAAAGGAGTATAACCAGTCAGGAAGAGTAGGAACAACGCATCCGTCGATGTAAAGTGGGTCAAGGAAGCTGCTTTAAAAAAAGAGGAAAACATTGATGTATAAAAATAAAATAAAATTGTTGCCATACCTCTTCATAAAATGATATTAAATTAAAAATAAACACAATATATAAACAAATTTTTTTAAATAAAAATAATAATTACAAATATTTGCTTTCGATAAATAATAAAATTTAGTTGTTATGAAAATAAAAATCTAATCTAATTTTATATAAAAATAGATAATGTCGATTATAATCATAAAAGTCATGTTAATAAAAAAAAAAGAATCGTAGAGACTCAATATTATTTAAATGAAAACATAAAAAGGAAGACTTTATCAAGATTAGATGTTAGGCAATTTTCGAACAAGTTCTTTAAGATAATTTTTTTTGGTCAACAATGTGAGACAGTTTCATTCCTAAAGCTTAAATATTTATTTAAGAAAAATTTCCTAATTAATAGAAACTCATCTATCTGTCTACAGAAAAATTATTTCATTTATTGTGGAAATCATTTTAGATAAAAAAAATCACACCCACTTTTCCGAAATAAGTCAGAGTCACACCTTTTCTAACCCATCTGAACTCGGTTCTGTTTTACCAAATGTAAACTATTCACACACCAGAAAATATTATTAAAGCTACTACAACAACTGATTTTTAGTATAATTAACTAAAAACGTATCTTAAATTAACAGCAACAGAATAAAAAAAAAAAAAAAAAAAACATGAAAAAAGCCATACGGGCTTGCGTTTGATTGCTTCTTGGATAAACTCATCAAGAATTCATGCAGCCAATTACGTGATTGTGATGCGGCAAAAGTTGTCATAAAATTAGGAATCGAACGTTTTGAATCGAAATTAACACCCAAACTTAACTTGACCAAAACGATCATGGAACTTGTTTTCAAAAATAATCACATCATTACTTTTGACAATTTAATTTGTGATGATACTCTCCGATTGCCCTCGGATTACAACTTATTCTGATCAAACAAACCACAATTCCATAATTTCCTCTGATCAAACAAACAGCAACCAAAACAAATCCTAATAAACAACAAAACACATACAAGCAAATCGAATCTTTTTTAAGTTGTTAGTACCTTTTTTTTTTCCCCCACCAAAACTGATATAAATACGATACGATCTTGATTTGATATGATTCGATCCGATTAAAATTGATTCGATTCCATTCCAATTTGAATGAGGCGAACGAATAGTTCCCGTCAAGCCCATCTAAACGATAAACTATTTCGTTTTATGCGTTTAATTAAGATAAAAATCTATTAACATCGGACTAAACTCCAAATATGATAATTTCATCCCACGTTCAGGAAATTAATTCCTAATTAAAATTCTATGGCCACGCGCCCACTGAATTTTTGCTCCGCAACAATATCGATTTCCATAGTTTCTGCAAAAATCATCTCATTTTGTTCCTTGTTTTTTTTTTTTTTTTTAATTTTTATTATTAATAATTTTAATTATATAAAATGCTATCCTGTTCTTTAGTATCATAATTGTTGGCTGAATTATAATTTTATTTAATGTGTAACAAAAAAATATTTTTTGTTCATAAATTTAAGGATATTGGCATATCAGTATTTAAGTGGAAATTCAGTTCACTAAATTGGAAGCCTCATTATACAAACGGGTTTTTAATTAATTAATGAAGTTCCATGGTTACAAAATAAGTTCTATACCCATCTAGTGGTAAATAACCCAATTCCATCACTACCAAGCCCACCTATCGGTAACTAAATGACTGCTGTTACTACTGAGGCCATCTTGTGGTAATCAATGAAGTTAATTAGTACCGGAGCCATCCAATGGTAACTAATTAAGTACCATTACAATTGAGGCCATCTAGCGGTAATAATATAAGTTCTATATTGTAAAAACTAATTAAGTACTGTGACTGTCGAAACCATCTAGCGCTAAAAACAAATAACTTCTATAACCATTAAGGCCATCTAGCGGAAATTAAATATGAACTATGGTTCTTTAGTCGTAACTAATGAATTACAATAACTACTAAGGCCATCTTTAGGGTAAATAATGAGGTACTTTTATAATTAAGACCATCCAGTGCATTTTAGTGAGTTCTATGACTAAGTTCCTATTACTACTTAGGTTATCTTAGAATAACTAAAATAATTAAGCACTATGACTAATCAAGCCACCGAGTGGTAACTAATTAAATATCATAACTACTTAGGCCATCTAGCGATAACTAAATGAGTACTGTAACTACTTAGGCCATATTAGGTGAAAATAAAATAAACAATATGACCACTAAAGTACCAAGGACCATCTAGTCATGATACTCAGTTAGCTACCACTAAAGGAGTACTAAGTAAATTAACTAATTAAATACCATGGCGACAAAGAGGTAAATAATTAGATACTGTTACTAATTATGTAGTTGTACATAACAAAAACTATAAGAATTAGAGCCATCTAGTAGTTAAAAATTGAATACAATAACTACTAAGACCATCTAGTTGTAACAAAATAAGTAGTATGACAACTTAGGCCATCTAGCGGCAACTAACTTTATATAGAAAAAAATTTTCTATATAATATTCTAACCTAAAATAACAGAAAATCTTTAATTGAAATTCTAAATTAATCCTTTAAGTAGATCGCTATTAAAGAATAATTTTTCCAGACCTTCTATCATCAATTTTTCAGAAAGTGCCAAAAAAAAATCTATAATTTTTACGTAATTCATACCAAAAATTAGGGAGCAGCAGTAAAAAAAAGCTAAAAAAAAACTAAAAAAAACTAAAATCATTTTTTTCGTTAATAATTTATTTATGAAAATTCCCTTTTATCGAAATAAATAAAAAAATAAAACGAAACTAATACAGTACAGTATCGATAATTATGTATTTTGGATAAAAATTTTGAATTTGATTATTCGAAAAGTGCATTTTTATGACACACAAATAAGCCGTCAATCAATTGACATGTTGATTTAGGCTCCCTGAAAGACCTTTTGCTTGATTAGGCTCCACGAAAAGATGTAAAAGATATGCACCTGAAGGAAATTGGGAAGCAGAAGAAGAAAAAAACAAAGAATAAAATTTTTGCAAGAAATAATATGTGAACAACAATGAGGGTAGGAGCACGATTCTTCAGGATTGTCTGGTAAGAAAAACGTGAAGAAGATCGATCGAAGAAAACCAGGAGGATCTTTACATAATTAGAAGGAATTTAAATGAAAATTGCACAAACACATTTTAATCTTGAGAACAATTTAATATAATTTGAATAGGCCTCGGGCAAGGCAATTACTTTGTGCAAAGCACGAAATAAAAAGCGAAAAAATTTCACTTCGCCAACTGCATACAGCCACTAGATGGTCGGTTACAATCCAGGCCAAAAGAGGCAGAATAACACTTTTCCAGAAAATTGAAAGAAGAAGCAACAAGGTACATCATAGTCCGGACCACAATTCAAAATTTATCATTCGGTGCATGTGAATAACCGTCGAGGTATAGACACTCGTATAGGTGGATTAATAGTAATCGTGATGCATCGTATCCATTGTCAGGCAGCAACTGATTCCAAATAGTCTCCTTCTAGCTATTCTGGCATCCATCCATCCAGCCATCCATCCGCTCATTGATGGTGTATTTGTTCTTGAAATCATTGAACTCAACCCAAAAAGTAGTACTTTTCGATTCAGTTCAGTTTCGTATACTCGCACTCCGATATTATGGCTGCTCCCGTCCATTGGGGAAAGACGAACAAAATTTTTTTCTTCTTCAGAAAAAAAACCCAGAGAAACCACTAAAGTGCAGTGGATGATCGCGATGGGTTCGCAATAGCAACAAAAATGAGGAAAATTAGCAGTCATTATTGATTGAAAGGGTATATTTATATCGAGTTAGTGAGTTACCTGATAGCTGATAATAACTAATTTGCAGAGCCTGTGGATCCATTGTAATCCGTCAAGTGGACCGTTTGTGTGATTTTGCAGTGATGAGTTGAGATCTGTTGCCGCCCTCTTGGCTCCGGAATTGATGATTGTGTTCGGATCCCAATCGATGGAAGGATGAATACGAATAATACGACGCTTTTTTAATATTCGAACGTGTATACACGATTTTTACATCCTAACAGTGTGCATGTCTAGCTGATGATGAGGCTCTATACAGAACCTCATTTACTTCCCTCCTCTAACGTTTTTAAGCTCGTATTATTATTATGGGCCCGAAAATCACATCACCAGAGTCTCCGCTACACGTACACTTACTTAGCTAGAAGAATTTTTTTTCCGTTTTTTTTTTTATTACCGATATTGCTTGGAGGAAAAACTTAAAGGGTGGCTAACAGTGTTTACTTCCAGCCACCTTTATTATCCTTTGAATACACGGAACTTCAGTCTTGCATGATTGTAGATTAGCTGTTTAGTGTGCTTAACTGCATACTTAAAGCTCAATAAATTGCTGTGCTTGCACGGCTATTTCGTATCCACTGGACTATGGTTTTCATTCGTTTTCAGTTCGTTTGACCATATACCCTTTTACCCTTACAACCCCTCCACACTAAACTTTCCCGATTGTAAATTATTTCAATCACGATGTAGTTTCTTCTTTTTTTTCACTAGTACTTCGTCAAACAAACAGCGAGTAAAAAAATGGCGAAGAATTCACATTTCTTTGTAGGTAATTTAAAAAAAAATCATGTTTACCAATACAAATATAATTGCGCACTCTACTATATATTCGTCATAATAATTGCAATTGTTAGGTTAAATTTGATGATAAACTTATTGTATATAGCTTAGAAAATAGGGGAAAACACACAATTTAGGTTTTAAGTCATTTTATCTAAACCGTATTTTGAATGTAGTCATTTTATGCGTCAAGTTGATAAAAATAAAAATTAATAATTTTTGAACTATTTACAGATTCATATAAAAAAATATGATTTTATCAAGCATTATTTTTCGTGTACGAGGTCTGTTTAAAAATTATCGCGAATTTTGAATTTCCGCGGGTTACGTATATTCGATTTTCGGTTTTTTTGTGGCGTTATTTTGGTACTCATATCTCTCACTTATGCCGACCAGTTCGGCCATTTTGAA
The DNA here is from genome assembly GCA_958298945.1 of Atherix ibis. Classification (NCBI taxonomy): domain Eukaryota; kingdom Metazoa; phylum Arthropoda; class Insecta; order Diptera; family Athericidae; genus Atherix; species Atherix ibis. Next base: position 94,433,763 of record OY282607.1, on the reverse strand, counting down.
TGTTCAGTTAATTTTTGACAGCTGCTTTGCTTGCACGTGTTTTGGCTCGTCTTCGAGTTTTGCTCAATTTCGACCAAAAGCAGCATTGAACTAACATTGCTAAGGACCGAAAAAAGCGAGGTTTTGCTTACATTTTTCTTCGATTGCAGGGGCGTGGTGCATCATGAGTTCTTACCACAGGGTAGAACGGTCAATAAGGAATATTATCTGCAATTTATGCGCAAGTTGCGTGAAGCAATCCGCCAGAAACGTCCGGATTTGTGGAAGAACAAAAATTGCCTTTTGCATCATGATAACGCACCTGCTCACGCATCGTTGCTTGTGAGCAAATTTTTGGCCAAAAACCACACACTAATAATGTCGCAACCACCATATTCCTCAAATCTGGCCCCCTGTGACTTTTTCATGTTCCAGAAACAGATTCTTTCATCCATTTTTTGGAATGGGCAAAAATCGTAGACGAGCCAAAACACGTGCAAGCAAAACAGCTGTCAAAAAATAACTGAACATTCAAAATGGCCGAACTTGTCAGCATAAGTGAGAGACATGAATACCAAAATAACGCCACAAAAAAACCGAAAATCGAATAAACGTAACCCACGGAAATTCAAAATTCTCAATACCTTTTGAGCAGAACTTTTGTAGCTATATCCACAACACCAATAACAGCTTGTCAAAGTAAAGGATTATCCAATATGCGTTTTGAAAAAGTAAAATTCAATTAAATTTATATCGCATTTCGGTTTTTATGATAATTTTATTTAATTGTATTCCGTAAATTTTGCCATTGATTAAAAATTAACATAATTACAAAAAAATACTTTATTGTGTGTTCATGGTTTTTGGGGCTTTTTTTTTTAAACCACATATGATCCAAATTTAAATCTTTTAGTTCAGGTTAAAAAAAGTCTGATAATTTATAGTATCGATCATCTATCTTTATTTGGAAAGAAGAACGAAACAATGACACATTTCGTACAATTTTACACTTTTGTATAGTAACTTGTGGATTTTTAGAGCCTCATATATTTAAAAATTTTACTTGATTTTTAAAATTTGCTGAAGGAAATATTTTTGGAAAAATCAGCATCCAAAGCCAGTTGGTCCACCACTCAATCGGGGTATCTTCTATGCATTCTATGGTCGGGTTAAACATTTCATAATATAAAATGCTAGATTTTATCATTTTGGAGAAACACGTCTAACAACTGTCAAATAATAGGTTTGTACCCTCTTAACTATGAAATGAATAATCCGGTATGTTAGTCCATCTAACCTGGCACAAAGTCAATTAACTTAACTTAAAACAACTTTGATTTTTATGCTGAAATTCTGTAATTATTTCGAACAATAACAATTGGATGCGAACGATTAGGAAAGAATTAAAACTGGTTCAGTGTAATTATCCTCAATGTTGAAGTGTTTTATGTTGCTGAAGGCAGATCAGATTATTGGCTTTCCTGCTATCCAACATTTGTTCTTCATAATCTCTAATAGTGACCGATTCTGTTTGGATCACTCACTCACAATAGGATACCCCAACACAAGGTCTTACCAAGCCAATGTACGAGTTACATGTAGTCAAATCAACCTTTTTGGAGTGAATAATTTCCATCGACTCTTGTTCGGAATTGCAGTTTATAAGTTGATATTGGCCATTGGCTGTTTGGAAATATTTTTGCAAATATCACCACTTTTGTCAGAAGTCAATTTGGTTGCAATTTAAACTCGTTACTTCCTTAGACCTCTCTAACCTGGCCAATTTATTACAGTTAACATTTTTTTTGCAATTGTACAATTCAAAATTGAACCAATTTTTACCAATAAACCGATGATGTTATTTGCAAAATTGTAGTCAGATTAATATTGTAGTTAAAGAAATTATTGTATGCGCATTTATGCAATTTTGTGTGCAGTCGGAATTGTTAACTTCTGTAAATGAATAATTTGATCCCAGATTATGAAATTCCATTTATATGTTATAAATATATATAAATCAATTATCTAATATTATAAGAAAGAACAGCTGTTTACTTATAATTCGTATTGTAATTTTTGTTTGAAAATAGAATGGTTTTATGTCAATTATTCATAAAGAATTGTCGACTAGTGACGGTAAATAATTTTTACCGAATATAAATTAGATAAATCAAATACATATTTTTATTATTTAATAATAATTATTTGGAATATCTACTATAGATAGTTTATGCTAACTGAGAAATTATACAAAAAAATATATTTAATTTAATTTAAAAGATTATCCATTTTATAGTTCTTAAAGTAAAAATCTCTATTTTAATATTTATGAAATAATTGTATTTGTTTAAATTGAATTTATTAAGTGTAAAATTTGCCATTATATAATTTACTAATAAAAAAATTAAAAAAGAATCAGACTTAATTCTAAAAAACAATTCTACAAATGTTGTGATACTCCTGTAGAAGCGTATCAAACATTAAAACGAGAGCGAAATGTCAGTAAGCAAAATTGCCAATATAAAAGGCTCTGAAATACCACAAGTTACTATAAAAAGGCTATTATATCTGGTGTGTATTTTGGTTCAAGGGACCTTATTTTTTTTTTTTTGAAAAAAAAGTTTTTTTTTGAAAATAAAGAAAGGGAGATCCTTACCGACAATTCTTAGCACTATGGCCGTATGATAACCAAGCCTAAACTTAAAGATTTTTAATCTAAATCATATGTGATTTTGATAAAACGATGCCACAAGTCACATAACAAGCCAAATTTTTGACCTAGTTCAGGAAAAGTTCCAAGGATGTGAAATTTCGAAGTTTGATGATTTCAATTCACTTCAAATTGACTTGAAATTTAATACCGTTGATCTGTTTTTTTTTTTTAAATTTAAATTAATTCTTAATGTTATTTTACATATAATATTTAAATTTCAAAATATTTCAAAACCAACATCCAATAAGTAAAAGCACCAAATAAGGAAAATAGTCATCAAAAATTTACCTTAAAAGAAGCGAGTTCTGCAAGAAGTCTTATGGCAGTTTTTTAAAAAAAATTTATATTTTTAAAATAATGGCAATATTTATTAAATACGTTTTATTAAAAAAAATTCAAATTCTTAATTTTTAATATTTTCTACAATATTTTACTTTTCATAGTACAAATTGAATAATCCTATAGTATTAAAATTATCATAATTGGGACCCCAAAAAAAATTAATTTATTGAAAATATTTGAAAAAATATAATAAATTTTAAGATACAAATAGTATAAATAAAAAATTTGCATGATTTAATACCATATATAAAAAAAAAACAGTCCTCCATTTTGAGGGAAAAAATCAAATCAAAACGCACAAAGACGTTATCCTGCCTCTTCTGGAGATGAAATTGTTTACAAAAATATAAACTGCTTCCTAGAAAAAGAAGTTGATAGAAAATGGAGTAATTTCTACTACACATCATATTTATATAAATACTTCATGTACTATTCGATTTATTTACTTATATTTACCCTTTCTTAAGTCTTTTTTCTTACCAAAAAAAAAACAACATGAAAACAAAAAACTTATGAGTTCAGAGAAAATCTAATAAAATGAGTATTTTCCATATGTTTGTCATGAATCCTTTTTCTATTATAGATAAAATACTGAAAACATAAACTCTTCACAGCAAAAAAAAAAAAAAATTCCAAAAAAAAATAAATACTCGTAGTTGAAGGAGTAACAAAGAAAAAAATGAATTTAAATTGGCTCAAATTCGAATGACATACTTTTTCGATTATGACTATAGACGGGAACACCCCAAAATAGGGGCGCTGGTTCGATCGTTTACCCCTCGTTTATGTTCTGAAAATCAACAAAATGCAAAGAGGAACAAAAAACGAAATGATTTTTGGTAATAGTGGTAATGACAGAAATGGTAGTATTGGCAGCTATGATTGTACACATATACTCGTAGTTTGGTATTTTGCCGTTGTAATCACCAACCGTGATTATTACTTTTTTTCATCTCCGCAGGGGCAATCATTTATTACTAAACACAGACGACGATATTCTCTAAATTGTTCGATAAAATTTATATACACTTTGTTCGACTTTTTTTTTTGGTTGATTTTTCATCTTGTAAAAGGACGAAAATATAGTAGAAATTACGAATACGCATGTACCATACAGAAAGAGGATATCAATTCGTGTGCAAAAGTGTGTATTTAAATCATGCACGCACACAGGAGTATTTTTGTGCACACACCAGTAATTGAGCCTATTAGCCTTATCGAAAAAATAAAGATCGACCCTAAACGGAAATGGAACGTGCTTTTGATTTTTGGCATCCTTCTTGCGCTTATCCCCAGTCTTATGGGCACTTATTTTTATCCTTGTGCAAATTTTGTCTGTGTTCATTCCCTCTGTATTGGTTGGAAAATACATAAGCACACTGCTGGGAGTGTGCAGAGAAAGGATACATGGTATCGCAAATCGCTCACAATGGCGCTATTTTGCAAAGGACATTATGGCGATACTTTTTCATCCATCTTTCACTGTATTAGTTAATTTGTATGTGTCACTGTACTCACATTATCACGAAGCACTTTTCTATATAAATGAATCTGTATTTGTTCAGCCATCTTGATTGTCAGGTCCCATAAAATAAATGAATTGGTTTGTTCTGGGCTGTTGACTATCACCATTTCCACGATGGCCATCCCTTCCTGTTTCTGATGGTTGGTTTGTTAGCGAGTATTTACGAATTTGGGGTGACGAAACTTGGCAGTTAAAAAGAGATTTCAAGCATAATAACATAACAATAAGGGATGATGAGAAAAACGAATTAAATTGAGCAAAAACCAGATACATGAGAACATGTCTTCGAACGGTGGCAACGGCCAGCCCTGCTTGTTAAATGCCTCATCCTTTTAAGTCCTTTTACACCCTACCATTATTGGTACTTGGTTGTTAGCCGGCAATGAGTATAGACTGAGAATTGCAGAATGCTGTGATGTGATACGATATCAAAGGACTCGATAGGTTAGAATGTGATGCGATCCGTTGGGATGAGATGCGATGGGACGGGATGAATAGATGGCAAATCTTAATAATAGCTCTAATTTTTCTCATTCCTATGTTCGGATTTTAGGGGAAACATTTTATATTCGTAATGATAATGTGCAGAACGAGTTTCAACAAAATCCATTTCGTCGTTTGTCGTGTTTTGTTATTGTTCTTCTTAATTTTGTACAAACATTTTTTTACTTCTTAATTCTCTGCTAAAAGTTCTCCGGAGTACTTTACTGGTCTTAGAAAATTTGTAACAGCTTTTAAACTATAAATGGAGGATAAATTTTATGCATTTAATAGGTTTTTTTTTTATTTTGCTTCTTGCGATCATAAAATTATGTTGTTGATGATTACAGTACAAAGAAGAACAAAAATTTTATCTTCAACTATGGATTAATTATCATCCCCTATTGCTTTTATATTATATATTATAAGTAAATGTGCTTATATATATTTGTAATTTGAAAATTAGTAAATGTTGAAAATCTCCTCTCAGGTTTATGTCGGGGAGGGTGGGGGTTTTGTTAACGATTAATGTAAAAGTTTTTAATTAATTGAACTTTTCTTTTATTAAGGAATTATGTAATTTTCTATAACAGATATTATCAATATTCTTTGTATATTATTTTTATTATTCATTTATTTATAATATAAGCTATTTAAAATTTTTTCTTCTTTTACAGAAATGGTTTTTTGTATGAAATGGAGAATAATCCTTGAACTTAAGTTAAGATAATGTAAAGGAAATTTGTAAATACTTTGTTTAAAAAATGATTTTTAATTAAATTTATATTCACAATATAAGTTTTTTGAATATAAATTGTTTTTCATTATAAAATCTTATTTAATTGAAAACTTAAAATTCATAAATTGTAAATTTTACAAAAAAAAAAAAAAAAAATACTAAAAAAGGCTATCCAGTTTCTATCTTGGAAAGTAAAAATATAGTACAATAAATATATTTTTAATATAGATTTTATATTACTTTAAATTTAATTATATTTAGTCATTATTGACATTTATTTAAAAATATAAATTTAAATAAGAACATTAACGAAAATTTTTTGCAGAACTCGATCCTTTTGATGTAATATTTGTCATAACTTTTCGTACATTACTGACCGTAATTCAGTAATTTATCCCATAATTCAGTAAAAATTATCTACACTTATATAAAAAAAAATGAACATTGTTAAATATTAGTATTTTGGAGGCTAATTAACATAAAAAATTCCCGAAATTACGGGTCCTTGAAAGCTTTTGCGGAAGTAAACCAAACAAAATATTTGCCGTACAACTTAGCGGCTACTTCTTATTAAACCACATATAATCCAGACTAAAATCTTAAAGTTATGGTAAAAAAAAATGTTAATTGCTCAGAATTGACAGTAAAAGTTTCTCCTTCTTTATTTTCAAAGAAATAAGGGCCAACGACACCCTTCACAAAAAAATTCAAATGATTCCATCTAAAACTTTTTTGGGTACAATAGCTTTTTCACTGTAATTTTGTAAATTTTTACAGTCTCATACACAAATTTTGTTTATTAACGTATTCAATAAATCTCATCGCTGATTTGCACCCAATTTAAAAATTTGTTTGCAAACAAAACAATCAAATTTTAAAATGGCAATTTTTAATTTAAATAATTTTTAATGAATTATAATTTAAATTTTATTTAACAAATATTTAAAAAGAGCAATACTTTCCGTATTACAAAATGAATAATCTTTTTCCTTCAGTTTTGATTTCAATTCCTTTAAATATTGTGATAAAAATTTCTATGTTGACCTAAATTTTTCAACAAAATCTTCAATAAAATTCAATATAAAATAAAAAATGCTTTCGGGGTAAAAAAAAAAATTAATATTGTTTTAATAAAAATAGAAAAGGAAACTTTTATCTATAAAACCTATAAAGTCGCGACTCTAATGGTAAGTGTTGCTTGAAGCGAAATTCTATTTTCCTATTGAAATTTACCAATAATAAGCGGTATCATAGTTTCTAGAGTGAAGTATGCTGAAGAGGGGAATTCTATCAAAACATATTTTCAAAAATTCAATCTACACGAGTACATGATCTGTTTCCCTGCTTATTTTCGACTTAAAACGTTCGAATAGACGTACAGGAATTAGAAAGTACTTAAATACCGCCGCCACCCGTAAGAAGTCATTTTGTAAACATTGAATCCCGATCCAGATGGACTGACGATGGTATTGTATTTAAATCTATTTTTAAGTAACTCCTCAACCAAAATTGGAAGAAAAAAAATCTACCATAGAGAATGGGATCATAGAAAATACCATGAAAAATCATAGAAAGTAGTTTTCGAACTATGAAAATTGAAGGAATAAAACGGAATTGTAGTCTTCAAGTGGTTAAACATCGACTTTTATTAGGTCCTTCTGTATGGACTTACTTCTTCCAATACAATGCACACTCAAAAAAAAAAAAAAGAGCCGAGGACAGTCATGAGAAGGAGAAGGACTCACTCTGTTAATAAAGCATTTGAGTGATGACGGTGTATAATTCGAAACGAAAATAGCTCTAAATTGGCTTAAATTAAGTCAAGTATATATGATACCCTCTCTGGTCTATATTCACTCTACTACCTGCTCCTTCTGGTCCTATTTACCAAGGCGATTATGCGCGCATCAACGAATCCATGCATACACATCCACCTAACGCTGCATATACGAACGTATCCCAGCAGTTCATCCTTGATTATTTCTATTCACAGCTACCGGATTCTATATTAGCCAACGGAATAGTCAGCCTTAAATAGGTTTTCAGTATTTTGTAGGATTTGTTTCGAGGAACTTTTTGACTTTTGTGTATAAACGTAATGAATTTAAATGAGATTCTCTGATGAGGGTGAGAGATTATTACCTGATCAAAATGCCCAAAACATTATGTGCTGACAAGAAAAACAGGATAACAAAAAAAAAACGAAAAAAGAATTGGATAATTTTCAAAAGATAATATTTAAATATAATACAATAACAACAAAAAAAAAATATAAAAATAAAAATATGCATTCTGATTGACTGACTGACTGACTTGATGACTGCTATTTGGAATCTTTTAGATTTTTCAATTTCTTTCACTTAACTTTTTTTTTTGTTTTTTTTTTTGGTAATTTTCCAGAAATTTTTAGCCTCTTATATAAGAGAAATGATATCCTTTTCATATAGACCTTTCTAGGATACTTTAGCTCAGAACGGTCGATCTAAGTGGGCTAATGAATGTCCAGCATTATTGATGTTCCTTCATTAAAAAATGTTTTGGGGAAAAAAAAGGAATCGTAATTTAAATGTGGTAATTTGCAGATTAAATTAATTATTTTTTGTGTTCTTTTTATTTTTTACCAATCAAGCAATTAGAAAAAAAATCAATCTTCAAAAACTTTCTTCTGGAATTTTTTTTTTTAAATTAATTTTTAATACAAAAATAAAAATAAAAAAAAGGACACTAATTAAAAATGTAATCATTCAATATAATAAAATTATAAATATGATTTTCTTTTAAAAAAAAAAAAAAAAACGTTGAAATTCCAACTGCGATGATATACGTGATCTAGGAAATTCCGAAATCCAAATCCTTGCTGCAGAGATAATAATTTATTACCTAAAACCCCTAAAGAACACGCGAGTGTATCAGTTCTAAGAAAACTGTATTAATTCTGGTCCATATATAAACGTACAAGTAAAAGCCATCGTTATCGTTATCCTTATCCTTGTCTTTTTTTTTTATGAAGAATCATCTGTAATTCTTTAGTCAACATTCGAATGTTCTATACTAAAATGCTAATTTATATTCGTAAACAGATTTTTTTTATGTATATGTGACTGCTCTCCTTTGTCTTTTCTACTCGTTAAATAATAATTCATATTTTATTGGTCACGAAATGTAATCCTGGTGAGAAGAAAATCTGACTTATCAACGTAGTTCTCTTACACGTATGGTAAAAATGTACGTTGACTGTTCCTCCATTTATTTTTCATCTGACTTCCTTTTATAATATACAATCTTAGAAAATATATTCATTGATAAAGAAAAAAGAAAGGATACTTATTAAAAAAGTAGTAACTCTTTTGAAAAGAGCAAACGAATGGAAAGAATTTTACATTTTGATAGTATCACGTTACAGATAGTTTTTGCTTTATTAGAGATCAGGATACATTAGTACTTTGAGTTTATTTGGATGTATATAATATAAATTATTATAGTACTTTTAGCTACAAAAAATAGATATTTTTTTAAGTTAAGTCTTATATTCAAAACCATAAAACAAGTTATCCAGAAATGTACAGAATATGGTATCAATTACTATTTGGCGTTTGTAGACTATAATAAAGTTTTCGACTCATTAAAACATACAAAAATATGGGAAGCGCTTACAACACAAGGGGTTGAAAACAAGTACATACAAATTGTTAAAAATATATACAAGAACATGAAAGCGAAAATAAGAACAGAAAGAGTAGGTGTATACTTCCCTATAAAAAGAGGAGTCCGACAGGGAGACCCACTATCACCTAAACTTTTCTCGGCGGTGCTTGAATATATATTTAGACGTCTCGAATGGAGTCAATATGGACTAAACATTAACGGAATGCAACTAAACCATTTAAGATTTGCAGACGATCTAATTCTAATCTCTGAAGACCCGAGAAGCCTGCAAGCAATGCTTGAACAGTTGGTGTACGAAAGTGATAAAGTCGGACTCTCCATGAATAATACAAAAACCAAAGTAATGACTAATTCCGACAAAATCACCATTACAGTCAACGGTAACAAAATAGAGTACGTCGATGAATATACATACCTAGGACAGATAATATCACCAAAAGACCTTACAACCAAAGAAATAAACAACAGAGTACAATTAGCATGGAAAAGGTACTGGTCTCTTAAAGAAATTGTCAAAAACCCGCAGGTACCACTTAAAGCTAAGAAAAAAATATTTGATTCCTGTATTCTACCTATCATGACATACGGATGTCAAACTTGGAGTCTAACAAAACAAAACTTACACAAACTAGAAACCTGTCAACACAGCATGGAGCGAAATATGCTCAAAGTCAAGTTAAAAGACAAAGTAAAACTAGGAACATTACGTAACAAAACTAAAATTAACGATGTAACATACTGCATAAGAAAACTAAAATGGAGTTGGGCAGGTCATATGATGAGGAGTAAACAAGAAAAATGGGCTAAGGATGCAACCGAATGGTGTCCAAGACAAAATAAAAGAAAGAAAGGGAGGCAGCTTCTGAGATGGGAGGATGATATTCGGAAAATAGCCGGTGCTACTTGGAAGAGGACGACTCATGACCGGAAAGTGTGGCAAGCTCTAGGGGAGGCCTTTGCGGAAACGCAAGACAATCTCAAAACCGGTGTCAATTAACATAAGTGATAGTAACTTTTTTCTAAGATTGTTAAATAAAGGCTATTATTATTATTATTATTATTATATTCAAAACCACATCCAGCCATAGTATCGGAAATAAAGCATTATCCATTTTGTTATTTTGTTTAAAAAAAGTACGCCACTGTTTTTTAATATTAAAAATAAATCAAAATTAATTTTTTTTAAATATTTTTTTAAATTTCTATAATAACAATAGAAAAACAAATATATTTGAATAATAGTATTAATTAACGTGAAATGTTGTGGGGAGTAAACATCCATTGAAGCCTCTTCTGCTGGCGTGTGTGTATGTTAAGTCACATTATTTTAGTAAATCACGTAATCAGTGACGCCACGCATGCCTGCGGCCCGGACAACCACCGGACAAACCAGCATACTATCGTCCACTCTGCATGCTGGATTCGGACGGGAAGAACTTGGAGCGGATAGTGGCTGACAGATTGGAATTCCAATTCGCATTCTGGAAGGGGAGATTGACCATCGACGCGCTGGAACTCGTCACGAACATCGCAAAGGAAGCCATCTCAGGAAAGATATGGAAAGGCGGTTCCAAAAAATATTGCCTTATTGTCACCCTGGACATCAAGAATGCGTTTAACTCGGAGGCTCTTGAGAACATGGGGGTGCTTACTACCTACGGAGGATGGTCAGATCATACTTCAGTGACCGACTACTACACTACGAGCCGGAGGATGGACCAGCGGAGTATGGGGTCATGGGAGGGGTACCTCAGGGCTCTGTCCTGCGGGCCACTCTTGTGGAACGTCATGTACGACGGCCTACTCCATCTGGAATTACCGCCGAACACAACACTCGTGATTTTCGCGGACGACGTAGCGGTTGTCCTTGTAGTTAAACACCTGGAGGAACTGGAAGCCGCATTCTCCACCACTATCCGGAGGATAAGACAGTGGATGACATCGGCAGATCTGTCTTTGGCACTCCTTGTGAGTAGCCGGAAGAAAATGGAGACCATCACCATACGAGTAGGCGACCACGACATCCAGTCGCTACCCTACATCCGGTATCTAGGAGTGGTCTTGGATGCCAGACTCAACTACAAGGAGCACATCTCCAGCGTCAGCAGAAAGACCAGCAGTACAGGGCGCGCTTTCGCGGATAATGCCCAATTTCGGAGGCCCCAGGCAAATCCGAAGGCGACTACTGGCAACTGTAGTTACCTCCGTCCTTCTATACGGAGCACCAGTGTGGGCGAAATCATACCGCAAGACAATGTCATCAGTCCAGCGGCACTCAGCAATCAGAGTAGCGTCAGCATACCGAACGGTATCACACGATGCGGTCAACGTCGTGGCATCATGCCCACCCATCGACATCCTGGCAGGAGAGCGTGAACGGCAACATCGTAGGAAGAAGGAAGAGCAGCAAAAGGTCCTCTGTCAAGAGGAGAGATCCGAGAGTCTTCGCCTCTGGCAAGAGAGATGGGACAGATCGGCGAAGGGTCGGTGGACTCATCTGCTGATCCCAGATGTCCCCAAATGGGTCACTCGCGTGCACGGGGAAGTCTGGTATTACATCACCCAACTCTTGACTGGGCATGGATGCTTTCGGGCATACTTGCACAGATTCAAGAGAACAGACTCCCCAAACTGTCATCATTGCCGCGATGTTATCGAAGGTACAGAACACGTATTCTTCCAATTTCGGATACATATTGGACAGTTCGTTGGATTCGTTTTTTTAATGTGTCGGTTGGAAAGGAAAAAGGTACAAGGATGGATCCTCTTGAGTTTTCAGAGTAATCCTGGCACACTACTCTTCTTATATCAAGAAACATACTGGGACAGTACTCTTTTCTTTCCAAAATGGACACCTCGATGATACTGCTGGGAAGTGTAGTGTTCGGAGCGGGAACTAAATTAGTCGTTCGGAATGAAGTTTCAGGATTTGAGTAGGTGATTTAACATAAGAGGTGGATGACTATTTTTTTTCAAAGATTGGAAGGGAATGGAAGGAGACTTATTAGTATGTAGAAAGTGGGGTGGTTTATTGGGCTAAGAGATCAGTTTTATAACAGAAAATTTCCAGTGAATGGGAAGTGTGTTGTTCGAACGATAAAGCTACGAGATCGGTTCAAAAAGTATCGCGAATTTTGAATTTCCGCGGGTTGCGTATATTCGATTTTCGATTTTTTTATGGCATTATGTTGATACTCATGTCTCTTACTTATGCCGATAAGTTCGGCAATTTTGAATGTTCAGTTAATTTTTGACAGCTGCTTTGCTTGCACGTGTTTCGGCTCGTGTTCGATTTTTGCCCATTTTCGACCAACAACAGCATCGCATTAAGATTGCTTAGGAGCTGTTGGACTGTGTCCGCGATGACCCAAACTTGGTCCAGAGAGTCATAACTGGTGACGAATCATGGATTTAAGGTTATGACATGGAAACCTAAGCGCAATCATCTCAATGGAAGCTGCCGCACGAGCCAAGACCGAAAAATGCGCGCCAAGTTCGCTCGAATGTGAAGGTTTTGCTTACAGTTTTCTTCGATTGTAGGGGTGTGGTGAATCATGAGTTCTTGTCACATGATAGAACGGTCAATAAAAAATATTATCTACAAGTTATGCGCAGGTTGCGCGAAGCAATCTGCCAGAAACGCCCGGATTTGTGGAAGAACAAAAATTGGCTTTTGCACCATGATAATCCCCCTGCTCACGCATCGTTGCTTGTGTGGGAATTTTTGGCCAAAAACAACACACTAATAATGCTGCAGCCACTGTATTCCCCAGATCTAGGCCCCTGTGACTTTTTCTTGTTACCAAAATAGATTCTTTGATCCATTTTTTGGAATTGGCAAAATCGAAGACGAGCCAAAACACGTGCAAGCAAAGCAGCTGTCAAAAATAAACTGAAAATTCCAAATGGCTGAACTTGTCGGCATAAGTGAGAGATATGAGTACCAACATAACGCCACAAAAAAAATTCAAAAATCGAATATACGTAACCAGCGGAAATTCAAAATTCGCGATACTTTTTGAACAGGCCTCATATATACTAGGGCAAGGAAGCTTATTACTCTTTCTGGAAGTTTTAAGAGTATAATAGGAGTAATCAGATAATAGCAATGAGCTTTGTGTTTTGGAAGTACTTTAATTAAATTGGCAACTTCCGAAGAAGTGATTGCCTCTGGGGGAGGACTAATGGGTAAGGGAATGGATACTATTGTTCGGATTTTAATACAATGGGTCTTGTCTAATGTGTCCTCATGTAGAGTAAATGTCGGTGCAAGGTGATTAGCAAATGCGTTTGTTTGTTCGGTTTGGACCAGGTTCCGTCAGTTTTGCGTAAGGCGAGCGTTATTTTTTTTATAAGACAATATTTGCCTTACAGCTGTCCAAATTTATTTAATTATAAATTTTCCATTTTACAAAATTAATTCTTTTAACTTTTTAGTATGCATTTTTTTTTTAAATTGTCTGCCTAAAAATGTAGAAGAAGATACTCGTACCATTACCATAAATTCTGAGCGCTATAAAATACGATAAATTTTGACTTTATTGAGGAAAAAATTGCCAGAACACATAAAGATTTTGTGATATCAATTGATATACAAAACTTAACGTCGTTAGATTTTTACTCTTAAAAAACTACTTCAAAGGGATCGAATCTTGCCAGATATCTCATAATATATATTTAAATATTTTTATATTTTATACATAATAACAAAACTGAAGCAATATAATAATATAAGAGTTTCTTTAAAACCATAATTTTAATTGCATTTTATTTAACTATACTTTTTAAAACCTAAAAAATTGGATAGTCCCTTATTTTTTATGTCCTAATTGAATACGAAATTTTTGTAGTTTTAAATTAGCTTAAAATACTTAAGGACATTTTCAACTAATAGAATTCTTAAATAATTAATTTTGTCACACTTCCTTTATTCTTTAATATATCCAATTTTCCACTTTTCTATACAAATTTAACCATAAAATGTACATACTTAAATGTGGTTTGGGGTAAAATCATCACAAATATTGTAATATCAAATGGTTGTTTTCATAATTTCACGATTTTATATCCGTGAAATTAGTTTTCACCATTTTTTACTCATTTATGATAGAAATTAGAAAGAAATTCTGTTACTAAAATGACTGAGAAAAAATCATTTTTAAAAAGGATCTCAACAATTATCCCAACCACTTAATCTCCATGTACGGTTACGACATTATATCTGTATTAAGTGGACAGTTGCATAGCCAAAATGTTTCCGCCCAGAATTGCTTGTTCGTTCTCGTCGCTCACTCACTTCAAGTACAAAGATATGCCAAGAAACCTTCCATAATCTTGAAAAATAACGAAAAAACAATTTTTCGAAACTATAAAAACAAAAAGGAATGAATTGTTATTTGATTTGATATGTGTCAATAATTAAGAAGAGACCTCCTAGTAGGAAACACTTTTTAAACTATTTCAAGAATGCCTTAGAAGAATCTCTCCCAGCCAATTTAAAATCCAAACTGCTCTAGTAAGTCATCCGAAGATGATATTCTGTCATCGATACCAGAGAAGAATCTTAAATGTTAATAGATGTTTTTTTAAACGTATCTTCAATGACAGAATAGATGGGTAAGTTTACCTTAATTGGGATGAGACTACATATTTCTTCTTTATGCTTGATTAGACCCATAGTTTTGGTAATTTTTTTTAATTATTTTTATTTTAGTAAATTTAATTTTTTCCATAGTGTATAAAAAAAATCAAACAATAATTTTTCCTAACATATTTTTGAGTGTGCTTTGCAATTTATTTATAACCGAATTAAATATGGTTTTTGTTGATAAGTCATCTTTATTAAATATTTTCGAATAGAAAAACTATATCCTTTCAAGAATGGCATAATATAATATTTTCTATAAAGGCTAATAAAAAAAAATTTAAAAAAAAAACATTTAATAAAAATAATTTGTCCAAAAATGAATTTTCCCATGTTAGCATTAAATGTTTACAGCAACAAATTTTTTGTAGCAACATGTTGAAAGTTCTGCCTTTGGTAATATCTTGTGTTGCTATACAAAAAAATTGTTAAGAGTATTCGAAATTTTAAAAATAACTTTTTGCATTTATGATAATTTTTTGCAATTAAAAAAATTTTAGGCACAAAAAATTCTCGGCTATTCTTGTTGCGGCTCATGTGATGGGTTCAATTTTTCTTTGAATAAATCGGGCTTTTTCTATACTACAACTCATTTAATGTGTCAATTATTTCTAGTTTATACAACAGCATACACCAACGATTTTCTATATCTCTACTAAAATAATCGGTTGGTGTCAAATCCAAAGATCTTCGATACCAATTGAAATAAGTTCCATTGCCTGATATTACACTATCGTTAAACCGTGTTGTCTTCAATAAATTAATTATTTCCGTAAACATAATACCACGGGCCTCCGTGGTATTCTTCTTCTTCTTCTTCTTCTTCTTTTCATCTTGGTCATTTTCTTCATATCCTCCAAATTCTTCACCTTCTTCATCTTCTTCATCTTCTTAATCTCTTTCGCCTTCATCTTCTTTTTCATCTTCTTCAGTTTCTTCACCTTCTTTAACTTCTTTATTTTCTTCATCTCCTTTATCTTCTTCATCTTCTTTAATTTCGTCTTCTTCACCTCCTTCATCTTC
The DNA here is from genome assembly GCA_958298945.1 of Atherix ibis. Lineage (NCBI taxonomy): Eukaryota > Metazoa > Arthropoda > Insecta > Diptera > Athericidae > Atherix > Atherix ibis. The sequence continues at coordinate 94,417,652 of OY282607.1, read as the reverse complement.
TTCATCTTCTTCATTTTCTTTTACTTCTTCATTATCATCTTTTTCTTCTTCTTCGTCATCTTATTCATCATCTTTCGTGACCCATCCATGAAGCAACCAAACATTCAATCTTCCGTAAATTCCAATAGTGAGCGGTCTCAACCAGCAGGCTGCCCCCTCATCACTTCACGCACGTTTATGCAACTACCTGGTCCTGCCTCTAACCACCTCCATCCTTACCTTTTCAATTGATTTTTATATTTATTTATTTAAAAAATTGAAATTTTTTTAAAATTATTTCATTTAAAATAAAACATTTTTTAATAGCACAAAATATCTCAACGTAATTAGGGTACAAAGTAATTTTGCATACTATGGAGTTATTTTGATAAGTCAGTGATCAATCAAACAAAGAATTTATTTATTTAACAAAAATTAATTTATCTTTCAACATAATCTCTTTTTAGCTTGATACAATTCATCAAACAATATTCCATCTTCTTTACACCATCAGTATAGTACGATTTGTCAAACTACATCAGTTTTAACTAAAACTTCATAATTGGAGACAAGTTCCTTTCCAGCATGCCATTTGTTCATGTTTTGATACAGGAGAATACGGTGGATGGGGCAACAATTCAAAACATCGCTGATAGCTTTCTCATACCCAAAATTTCATGTAAGCTGTTGTCTTCACGTTCTTCTGAGATATTTACCATATCATCTATCTCATACACTGTTGCTCGATGGACTTTCGAAAATATCATTGATTTTATAAGTTATTTCTTTGATGGTGATCTAAATTGCTCAGTGTCACTTGTGATCATAAGACTATAACCAAATTTAGTACACCACTTCTGTTTTATTCCATTAGATAGTGAGGAATCTCCTATATACTTTTCAAGATTAGTTTTGGTGGCAGATCTATGTGTAGATTTTTATTCAAAAATAATGTTTAATATATCACTTTTTTCCATATTAATTTTAAAAACATAAACCTTGTCTGATTTTAATAGCTATCAAAACTAAACTAACAAACTGATATTTATAAAATGTTTATATAGCAGCTTTTGAAAAATGTTAAATGATAAAAAAAATATTGTTTCACCAATACTAGTTAGATTTCTTGCATTTATCACTGACTTATCATACTGCACTCGTATAAGACAAACCAATTTTTACTATATTTTCTTTATTGAGTAAATCGAAAGACAATTTACCAAATGGGTTTGAGTAAATTTGAAAAAGTCTCTTGTCAATAACAACATCGATCGTATAAATTCTCTATGATTAAACGATGCACTTTATTGATAAGTTCTGTCAATATTCTTAATAATAGTAAATGTAATATAACCAAAGATTGGTATCTCATATAAATGCGCATAAGGTGTGAGTAGATTCTCACCTTTCATCCCCAATTGCAAACTATTTGGAACAAAGATAACACCAATAATCTGCCCATTTCCGAAAGTAGCAAATTGTCTGTGTAATCTTGGTTTTGTTGAATAAGCAAATCTGAAAGTCGACGGATTGACTGTTTTCAGTGCATTTTATTTAGAAATTGATAGCAATCATTCTGCAAAGCATATAACTTGGTAAATTACAATCTGCCAATGAGTATTGTTTGCTTCCAAATTATATCTTGTGCAGTTTAGCTCAACAATCAGAATACAATTCGAATGTGAAATGAAATCCGTGATGAAGTAGACTTCGTAATCAAGACAATCACCACTAATTCACCATATTTTACTAAAAACATCAAACGAAAATCGTAAGAAACCATTTCGTCTTTCAACATTAATCGAAATAACAGAAATAAACGTACAATTTCGTACTCAATTCAATTCCATTCGAATCGATTCGATATCATTTCACCACCACACCCCCGTGTAAAATCAGAAACTACACACATTTCATAACCACTGCAATTATTTAAAGCCCATTTACAATTGCGTACATACTTTGCACATTTGTTTTGATCAAATAGTTGAATAAATATTGAGGAGGATTAAAACAATTTCCAAACCATCGTGAATTAATATGCACCACTTTCTGAGAATGGACTTGTTTGTATCGTAATTGCAACTTGGTAAAATAAAATATTTTTTCCTCAAATATTAAGCATTGAAATTTAATAAAAGGTTTCGTAATTTGGATGAATTAATTCCTCTTATTTATACGATAGTAAATTTGAATTTTCCTTCCAATAAGCAAACACACACTGTCGATTACATGGAACGACACGAATTTTCCAGAAAATATTTTCGTTGAACGTCATGCCCCAATTAACGATATGAACGGCAAATAAAATTGGCAGCAAATTAAAATGATATTAGCCCAAAATGAATTGGAGCAATGAATAATTTCCATCATTATAAATTTTTTTTGTTATGTTATAGTAATTCAGAAGAATAATTTTTATCATTAAATGAAACGTTAAAATTATCTTATCTAAAATGTGTGCTTTCTTAGGTAAAGTTTGTGAATATTTTTACACCGAACAGTTTTGTAACTTTCGCTTAATTCTTTTGCTGATTTTCATTTCATCTTCTTTTTTTTTGGGTTAAGAAAATTATACCATTGGAATGGATATTTTTATTCTTGATTTAATTTTATAAAGTTTTTTTTAAACAGTTATCAGTGCATTGGAAAAATCATTGACAGGGGTATAAACTTAAATCCGCTGTTTGGTCATAGATGGCGTGAGTGAGCGTATTAAGCTACCATCGGCACGCCATACTTTTTTTTATGAGTTTGACATCTGTCAACATTAATCAGTGAACATTGTCAGCAATTTTGTACAACAACATACATTTTTCCTTTGGTAATCATGTTTAGTTTTGTGCCAGAAAGAGTGCATATGCGGAAAGCTCTGCTTTTCTGCTTAATTTGAAGAAATCAGCTGCCGAATCGCATCGAATGCTTATGGAGGCCTATGGAGACGGTGCTTTATCGGAAACAACGTGCCGAGATTGGTTTCGTCGGTGCAAAGACGGCAATTTTGACTTGTGGGACAATAAGCGTGAAAATCGGCCTAGGAAGGTTGAGGACCATCAATTGTAGGCTCTTTTGGACGAAAACGATAGTCAATCGCAAAAAATGCTCGCGGAGCAATTGGGTGTTACTCAACCAGCCATTTCCATGCGTCTGCGTGCCATGGGGAAGATTGAAAAGATCGGCAAATGGGTGCCTCATGAATTGAACAATAGGCAGATGGAGCGACGCCAAAACACATGCGAAATCTTGCTCCCAGCCGACCATCAACATCTTCCCCAAGACCAAATCGCTTCGGACGGAAGACGATAATGTGCGTTTGGTGCGATCAGCAGGGTATCGTCTACTATGAGATGTTGAAACCTGGTGAAACTGTCAATGCCCACCGCTACCACCAACAACTGATCAAATTGCACCGTTCTCTGCATGAAAAAAGGACGGATTATCAACAAAAACTTGACAAGCTGATTTTTCTCCACGATAACGCACCATCCACGTCAAAAATGGTCCGAAACTACTTGGAAACATTCACCAGACCTGGCCCTTTCCGACTACCACCTGTTTTTGTCGATGGGTCACGCGCTCGCTGAGCATCACTTCGATTCTTACGAAAACGTCCGAAAATGGCTTGATGAGTGGTTTGCCTCGAAAGAGATTTTTTTGGCGTGGTATCCACAAATTGCTCGAAAGATGGAAAAAGGGTGTAGCTAGTGAAGGTAAGTACTTTGATTAAATTTTTTTGCTTTCTATGAAAAAACACGTGTTTTTTACTAAACAACAATGGATTTAAGCTTATACACCTGGTACACTATTTTTGGAGATACTACAATTATCCCCGATAGATATACTCAAGCGCTTTCTTCTTTTCCAACCTCTAATGGGTTTTCACCCAAAAATTTTACCATTTCCGAAACTAAAAATATTACCTACCAACTGAAAATGCCGTTACCCTATTTTTGGAGATACCACATTTATCCCCGATCATCCATTTGGCTTTTAATCAGGATTATTTATATAAAGAACAAAGATCAATAAATTATGTATTGCCCATTTTGATCGATAACTATTTGCCAACTCTCGACGATCTTCATCAAAGGCCTGTCTTTATCCTCGAAAAAAAGGTGCTGATTTACAGCTTTACGCAAGGAGTTTTGATAAGCGTGCAGTAAGTAGAAGTTTAACGATGCAAGATCAGCCGGGTGATCAAACTTGCGTGTGGATTTGCGTTGTCGTAAACACACCTTTTTTATGATTAACAAGGTCCAGACGATGGATTGGTCCAAACTGTGCAATTTCCGATTGATAGTTTGGTTCACCTTTCAAAATTCCACCATATTGAGACTATAACCTTCTTTTATCAATGTCCGCTTTCATTGTCATTTGAGGCGAATTATCACCCCGAGGACAAGACCGTTTTCACAGCACATTGTTGGAAGCAATCCACTTCTTATCACCAGTTATTAATTGCTCTAAAAAAATATAGTTTTTCTCACGTTTAATGAGCACATGAGGAACTTAAATATCGAGGTTGCTTATGTATCCCAGCTTCTTCTGCTGATCGTGAAACGATTCACGATCAGCAGAAGAAGCTTTATTTTGTTGTTATCAACTTGGGTTAGCTTTCCTGACCAAGAAATTTCGTCGTGAACCACCATTGGCACTAATGCTATTGTAGACCAATGTAACCGTTAACTTTGCGCAACTTCTCACAAGCTTGACGCACGTTCATTTCCTTTACGAAAGTAAAACAATAAAATATGGCGAAAATGTAAAGTTTGGTCTCCCATTTTCAACTTGTTGGAAAATACATAAAAAATAAATAAAATTGATCAATTTTATTTTAAAAATAAAGCCTCAACTATCAACTTATAAATAACATAAAAATAGTATAGATGCAAATAAATTTGGTACTTCCAAAAATGAACAAACTCCATCTGTTACGAAAGTGCGTCATGACTTTTCAGACACCCGGATATATTGCGTCCTCTCTTCTGCAAAAAAAAATTAATTTACTGTCCAGTTGTATGGCATCCTAGACTACTCTAAAAACTTTAGACCTTTCTTTTTTCTACATATTTTCTTATTTTAGAATCGGAAAATAATTCTGTCTAGTGTTCCTCAAGGTGGTATCATTGGTCCATCATTACACATTATTAATACTGAATTATCACTTTCATAGTTTAAAAAGTAGACCCCTGCCATTTTATAATTTAGAATAAAATATATATTTTATCATTTGATATTGTTAATTACAAAGCTAATAAATAATATGTAAAAATTACAAAAATAATTTTATTAACATTGTATTTCGGCCATAGTCACATGTTGCGCATTAAGAGCAGAATATTGTCATAATAATCATCATACTAAGTTATTTTAGGCTAATAAATTATAATTTATAATTATAATTAAAATATTATAATTTTTTATACTTTATTAGCCTAAAATTACAAATACAATCGTATCTGTAAATTAATGGCCAACTTAAAGCTCGAAATGTGCAAAATTGTTATCAAAAATTACCCCAAAAGGATTGAGTTCTGGAAGAGGTTTTATTATAGCAATTAAAGTAAAATTATATTTTTTATATAATGGCATTATTTTGACAAAACGAAAAAAAAATAATTTTTATCAAAATCTATATTAAAAGTAAATAAAATTTTGTTTACTTTTCAAACTACAAATTGGATAACTCCTTAGGGATTAGTTTTGGGATTAGTTTGATATGCCAATTAATCCTGAAACTATAACTCTGACCTATGCGAATAATAATGATATTCTTACATTCTATTTAAATATCCAAATAACATCTAGAAATCTACACTACCATATCAATAATTTTGAAAATTGATTTACGTGGTTCATATTAAAAGTAACTGAGCAGAAAAGTGTTCATGTTACCTTTACCCTTTGTAAAATATCTCCAATTCCTATAAACTTAAGGGTAATATCATTCCATCAAGCAATATAATATATAAGATAATTTTTAAACCAATCTGGACATATGGTATTGTACTTTGGAGTTCTAATAAGTGCTCCTAATTTTTTTGCATCCAATTCCTTCAATCGTAAATCCTCCTATAAACCGTTCATACCACGTTCTAACAAAGTTAATTATCGTAACCTGAAAACGCTTTTTTTCTCTTGATTTGTACATTTCTCGTTATAAAAAGTATCACTTTCGACTGTTCTTCAACTATAGTCTCTGATTAAAAAAAACTTTCCTCTGTTACCTTACCCATAAGCACTCATCGACATTGAAAAGGAATTTGTGCTAATATAAATAATTTAAAAAAATTTTAACACCCTATAAATTTGAATATTAAAAAAAAAATCTTATAAAAATATAAATGTTCAACTATCCACAATTCACTTAATTCGAAAACAAAATCTATTAAATTAATACATAAAATTTTAAAAAAGAATTAAAGAAAAATAGTTGTTTAGAACTGCATTATCGACACTTTTGCTCATCTCTTTCGTATTTACATTTATTTTTCCTTATTTAATTTTCATCTTTATTTTCTTATATACTATTTCCATAAATTTGCATTTGTCTATGTTTTTAATGGTATTTAGTCATCGTTTGGTTTTATTAAGTTTATTTAAAAGTTCTTCAAATTCGAATATTCAAAAAAAAAAAAAAAATTCTATCGAAAATATATCTGAAATGTTCAACTATCTATCTAGACATTCAGATAATTATAATAACAAAATTAATATTGAAATAAAATAAAAATTACCAAAAAAATAACTTTAGTTGAGCAGAACTGCATTATCGACGCGAGTGCTGATTTCTTTTGTATTTAGAGCATTTTTTGCCGTATTTAAATTTCTATTTTTTCCTTTTCTTTTCAAATATCAATAACTAGATAAATGGCAATTAGAAATCGTAACCAATTATCACCAGATTGAATCAATTAGAGTAAAATATTTCTGATCACACAGAAGAAGTAATTATAACATTTCCAAACTGAAATAATGATAATTTCCAATTACGCCATACTCGATAATTTTATTTTAATTATTTTCTAAAAACAAACAAAAAAACAAAATAATTTTCTAAAAAATTTCCCTGTTCCATTGAAAATAATAATGAAAATTTATTTTTATATTAAATAAATTGATTCCGTCCCATTTGAATTGAAATTTGTATTAATGGTACACTAAAAGTTGAATGCTATTTCGATAGTTTTACGTCAATGGTCCACCATCGATAGAGGCAATATCTTAAAATAGCGATTAAAATGAATAACAGAAGTTTAAGTAACGAATATTGAAAAGTTGGGGTGAACTTATGGCAATCATTTTCAAAATTCATCTTAATTTTCAAGGAATTTTAAGTAATTATTTAACATTTGATGAGATTTGCTTTTTTTTTTGTTATTTCACATTTTCTAAAATTTCTTCAACTTCAATTCTCTCTCCATCCAAACAGTAACCATTAGGAATGTGTGAAAATTTAAATAGCACTCAATTAAAGATACTTTTCGAAATGGAATTATTACATCGGAAACTTTGATAAATACGAAATCATCATCAATTGAATAGATCAGATCAATTTTAAAATAGATTTTATTATTAAATGTCGACAGATGTTTTATGGTTGAGTTGTTTTTGTTATTTTCCAAAAAAAAAAAAATAATTATTTCTTACCTTTTTGGAGAATCCGATTTTTATGACTTTTAAACCATCCTTGTTATCACTTCTGTATAAAAGCCAGATTGTTACTACCGTTTTTATGATGAAATTTTAGTACTAAATATATGCTCATGAACATCTGTTCTGACCGAGTAATTAAAAAAGATGCAGATAAGTGCGATTGCCAGTGCTCGATGATTAGTGGGCATCACCTCTAAGTGCAGATATCAACACTTTCTCGTTTCATTAACTGCCGATACTCAAAGTTAATCGATCCAAATCTGTTAGGTCTGGTGAAAGCTATTGGTCCAGATCTGGATTGTGGCCGTTGCTCTTAATAATCCATCCCATCCCATATTTTCGAACTGGGATAGAATGGCTACCATCAACCACAAATGCACCGATTCTAGACAGTTTCTTTCAACGCCTACTTTGGAAAACATGAATTCATTTGTGGCAATTTAGTGAACATGGAAAAAACTTAATTTCCTTTCAACGAAGGATCATTTATATTCATTGCTCATGGTATTTATTGGGAACACTACAGTCAGTGTAGGTTCTGATTTCCAAAGAAGTCAACAAGCGCAGAATTTCCCAAATAAGATATTCAAGATGGAACGATGATGATGATGATGATGACAACAACGATAATCCGAACTATTTCAGCCCGCATAATTGCGTAAATCATATTTTTCTACTAGGGACCATCATAAATGGGATGCTATATTTTATTGATACCATTTTAATGGCCGGAAAATAACTTTCAGATTATTTTTAGAATCAAAGAGCAATCAGGCAGTTATTCTTATAGATACTCGTATTTATAGCTATTACCAAAAAGAAGTATTTAATCTACCAACAATGCGTTTCAATGGATTTAAATTAATTATTGGCAAATTGATGGTGTTTTTGGACTTTTGATTTTTATATTCGATTTGATTGGATATTTATTACGTGGTTGAATAGTAAATAGTATCCCTTTTTGTAAGGTTTTGAAATGAACCTATTCGAACCGAATTGCATGAGTAATAACGAAAATGGTTTTGTGCCATATGTAGACCAATTACCAAATATATCTTCGCTCATAACTCAGTTGTACAGTAAATTTTATTCTATTGTCACCCTTAAGAGTGCCTACGTAGAATGTCCTCCACCACAAGACATAAAATATTTCTAGTCCACGGGGACACTAGAAATATGCGTAGTCAATTTTGGCAATTATGCTGTTTTTCAATACCATATCGATTACGGTCGTCATTATTATTATTACAATAAATGAATTATGAATAGAAGTTGAGTTTCCGATAGACAAATAAAAATTTGGCAATCTTCGAAAAGTAATTAACCTCAGCACTAGTGATTATGCCATTCGAAAATTAGGCTTGCAAATTACTTCCATAACCTTCTTCAGTTCAGTTGAAATTAGCATAATTAAACTGAAATTCAACTTAGTTTTGATTAGACTATTGTTATTAGACTATTGTTAATCAAGGCAGCAGGCTTTGCCTCAATTAACAACATTATTTGACTACCCCCCCCCATCACCGATTATTATGTACAAATTTCTGTTTATTACGCATATTTAATAAAAGACGACAGTTATGGTCGTCTTTTATTAAATGTGAGTAAAGTTTTTGTGTGCACATTTTTTTTCTCATTTAAAAAAAGTTCTTGTATTTATAATTTCTGAAAATTTTCAGGGGTTTCATAAATGAAAAAATTATTTAAATATTGTCACAATACTATTAAAAACATTACCAATTATTTTTTTAGTGAAAAAATTTTAAAAAAAATTTTAAGGTTTTTTTCAAAAAAAATTAGAAAATTTTCTTACAATTTTTACTGAACATTTTTACTGGAAATTTTTACTGAAAATTTTTATTGGAAATTTTTACTGAAAACTTTTACTGAAAATTTTTACTGAAAATTTTTACTGAAAATTTTTACTGAAAATTTTTACTGAAAATTTTTACTGAAAATTTTTACTGAAAATTTTTACTGAAAATTTTTACTGAAAATTTTTACTGAAAATTTTTACTGAAAATTTTTACTGAAAATTTTTACTGAAAATTTTTACTGAAAATTTTTACTGAAAATTTTTACTGAAAATTTTTACTGAAAATTTTTACTGAAAATTTTTACTGAAAATTTTTACTGAAAATTTTTACTGAAAATTTTTACTGAAAATTTTTACTGAAAATTTTTACTGAAAATTTTTACTGAAAATTTTTACTGAAAATTTTTACTGAAAATTTTTACTGAAAATTTTTACTGAAAATTTTTACTGAAAATTTTTACTGAAAAATTTTACTGAAAATTTATACTGAAAATTTTTACTGAAAATTTTTACTGAAAATTTTTACTGAAAATTTTTACTGAAAATTTTTACTGAAAATTTTTACTGATAATTTTTACTGAAAATTTTTACTGAAAATTTTTACTGAAAATTTTTACTGAAAATTTTTACTGAAAATTTTTACTGAAAATTTTTACTGAAAATTTCACTGAAAATTTCACTGGAAATTTTTACTGAAAATTTTTACTGAAAATTTTTACTGAAAATTTTTACTGAAAATTTTTACTGAAAATTTTTACTGAAAATTTTTACTGAAAATTTTTACTGAAAATTTTTACTGAAAATTTTTACTGAAAATTTTTACTGAAAATTTTTACTGAAAATTTTTACTGAAAATTTTTACTGAAAATTTTTACTGAAAATTTTTACTGAAAATTTTTACTGAAAATTTTTATTGAAAATTTTTACTGAAAATTTTTACTGAAAATTTTTACTGAAAATTTTTACTGAAAATTTTTACTGAAAATTTTTACTGAAAATTTTTACTGAAAATTTTTACTGAAAATTTTTACTGAAAATTTTTACTGAAAATTTTTACTGAAAATTTTTACTGAAAATTTTTACTGAAAATTTTTACTGAAAATTTTTACTGAAAATTTTTACTGAAAATTTTTACTGAAAATTTTTACTGAAAATTTTTACTGAAAATTTTTACTGAAAATTTTTACTGAAAATTTTTACTGAAAATTTTTACTGAAAATTTTTACTGAAAATTTTTACTGAAAATTTTTACTGAAAATTTTTACTGAAAATTTTTACTGAAAATTTTTACTGAAAATTTTTACTGAAAATTTTTACTGAAAATTTTTACTGAAAATTTTTACTGAAAATTTTTACTGAAAATTTTTACTGAAAATTTTTACTGAAAATTTTTACTGAAAATTTTTACTGAAAATTTTTACTGAAAATTTTTACTGAAAATTTTTACTGAAAATTTTTACTGAAAATTTTTACTGAAAATTGTTACTGAAAATTGTTACTGAAAATTTTTACTGAAAATTTTTACTGATAATTTTTACTGAAAATTTTTACTGAAAATTTTTACTGAAAATTTTTACTGAAAATTTTTACTGAAAATTTTTACTGAAAATTTTTACTGAAAATTTTTACTGAAAATTTTTACTGAAAATTTTTACTGAAAATTTTTACTGGAAATTTTTACTGAAAATTTCACTGAAAATTTCACTGGAAAATTTCACTGAAAATTTCACTGGAAATTTTTACTGAAAATTTTTACTGAAAATTTTTACTGAAAATTTTTACTGAAAATTTTTACTGAAAATTTTTACTGAAAATTTTACAGAAAATATTTACTGAAAACTTCTACTGAAAATTACTACTGAAAATTTCTACTGAAAATTATTTCTACTGAAAATTTCGACTGAAAATTTCGACTGAAAATTTCTACTGAAAATTTCTAATGAAAATTTCTACTGAAAATTTTTACTCAAATTTCTACTGAAAATTTTTACTCAAATTTCTACTGAAAATTTCTACTAAAAATTTCTACTAAAAATTTCTCCTTAAAAATTACTGAAACGTTTTACTGAAACGTTTTATTGAAACGTTTTACTGAAATGTTTTACTGAAACCTTTACTGAAACGTTTTACTGAAACGTTTTACTGAAACGTTTTACTGAAACGTTTTACTGAAACGTTTTACTGAAACGTTTTACTGAAACGTTTTACTGAAACGTTTTACTGAAACGTTTTACTGAAACGTTTTACTGAAACGTTTTACTGGAAAAAAATTTTTACTGTAGAATTGATTTTTTGGGTCATTTATTTTAGCCAGCACTGTTCGAAATCAAATATTTTCTTTGAATATTTAATAGTATTTAAGACGAAATTATTATGGGACAAGTTAATATCATTAACTAATAAAAACCAAATGAAAATATTTTATTACAATGAATGAATTTCGAAAATTTGATTGTTCAATGTCAGATTATTGATTGAAACGGAAAGTTGAGATTTATTGGCCTCTGCTTCGTTGACTCCACCTTTCCTATCATGGCAGACTTCATCAGCTTTTTGGGATTGATGAGAGTACTTTGGATTCATGTCACTTCTCCATGTTGCGCAGGTGTCAATGGATGTCTATAGCGTCACCAAAAACACTTTTCGTCAATCTGTCGAAAGTAATTAGTTTCACACATGGAATAAAATATTAGCTAAATCTTCACTAACTTCTGCTCCTCTGACGAACGAGGAATTTCGTTCGGTGTAGTACCACTCAGAACTGAGTGACGACAGCCATCATATTCAGTCTATCGCGACATCTTCAAAATTATAATGAAAACCATAATCGTAAATATGAGAACTTTTAACCAATCGATTGAATCCGTTTATTGTTAAGGTGGAGTAACTCTATTCAAAAATTTTATGGGGTTTTTATTTGAATATCAATTTTGAGGATGGAATAAGTGTGAGGTTTGGTGTGTTTCTGATTTTAGTTTATTTTTATGAGGCGAATCCGGCTGTGGTTTTTTTTTTGTTGCTATCTTGGTGGCCCAACAAAAAGGAAGTGCCGTGTAATTATCACGATTATCCATGCTAATATATGAAGTCAAATATAGGACGTCCGTTGAAAAATTATTAATTATAATCCATACAAGAACTTCGTATGTAATTGTTTTTGGATAACACCCAATCTACGTTAAATAGAAATTACAATCCCTCAAAGGTGTTAGAAATTTAATTGTAAATTTTGAAAGGTGGTGACTGACATCTTCTTCGAGTAGATTCTTTGCTCAATCAAATTGTGTGCTTGTATTTGGTCAAAAATATTTCAGTCTAAACGCATTATTTTATTAATACTTGATTATCATGCGTCATAATAACTTTGCTCTCGCAATAAATACTGTTTAATAATAAAATAGACGCTCTTTAATATTCTTATCCATCTTCAATAAATTATTTATATGAATATATTTATATTACTGGAAAAATATATGCAAAAGAAAATATAAATTATCTGCTCTATTATTCTGAGCAATCGAGAAGTTGGTCAAATTTAAATTTTAATAAAAGCAAGTTTATGGCTTTTTTACATTAATAAATTTATGTATGCGCATACAGAGTCCATTTTAGATTGTTTTCGAAACTTTAGCATATATTTAAATTTTCCATGATTTATTTTAATATAAAATTATTCATATTGAAAATTAGCTACACACTTTTTCAATAAAAACTCCAGAAAAGTATTCTTTCTGAATTTTAATACAAAATACAATTGATTTTGAAAAGTATTTTTTAACTAATTATTTTACTTAGAAAGGAATATCCAATTTACATTACGGAAAGTAAAAATTTTCAATCTAAAATTTTAATACAAAGTTTTATAATATTTTATTAAAAATAATTTCGCACGTACTTTGCCATTATAAATTAAATTTAGTATATTTAAAATTATTATAAAAAGACTTTTTGGATTACTCCATTCTTTTGAGGTAATTTTTGTTAACTTTTTCGCATATTTTGGACTGTAATTCTGTCATTATTTTATTGATATTGGTTTCAAAATGCTTTTAAGTTTAAAAATTGAGTGTTTAAATAAATTATTTTTATATTTTTATAAGATAAAATTCAACACTGTCAAGTTGTACAAACTTAGGAGCTTAAAATAAAATATACTGCAAACTTTTCGGGCAATAAATCCAAAATCTGTTCATTTTTTTGTAACTTGTGATACTAAAACAAATGAGTTAAATTCAAATATTTAAGTTGAAGCTAAAATAAGCTAGTTTCTATATGGTCATAATAACTAGTAATTTTTTTAGTAGTACATATATAGTAATTTTGCTCATTGATATATCTACCAGGTATATAAGCTTAAATCCGCTGTTTTTTTAGTCAAAAAAACATATGTTTTTTGCATAGAAAGCATAAACAAATTTATTCAAAGTACTTGCCCTCGCTAGCTACACATTTTTCCCATCTCTCGGGCAATTTGTGGATACCATGCCAAAAAAATTCCTTCTCTTTCGAGGCAAACCCGTCATCAAACCATTTTCGGACGTCTTCGTTAGAATCGAAGTGCTGCTCAGCGAGCGCGTGGCCCATCGATGAAAACAGGTGGTAGTCGGAAGGGGCCAGGTCTGGTGAATAAGCGGGGTGGAGTAGCACCTCTCAGTTGAGTGTCTCCAAGTAGTTTCGGACCATTTATGGACGTGTGCGATGGTGGGTTGTCGTGGAGGAAAATCAGTTTGTCATGTCTTTGTTGATAATCCGTCCTTTTTTCACGCAGAGCATGGTGCAATTTGATCAGTTGTTGGTGGTAGCTGTGGGCATTGAGAGTTTCACCAGGTTTCAATATCTCATAGTAGACGATACCCTTCTGATCCCACCAAACGCACAGCATCGTCTTCCGTCCGAAGCGATTTGGTATTGGGGAAGGTGTTGATGGTTGGCCGGGATCAACCCACGATTACTTGCGTTTAGGATTCTCCAAATATATCCACTTTTCATCGACTGTTACAATTCCATGCAGGAATGACTTTCTTTTTTGTCTGGCGAGCAAGATTTCGCATGTGTTTTGGCGTCGCTCCATCTACCTATCGTTCAATTCATGCGGCACCCATTTTCCGATCTTTTTAATCTTCCCCATGGCACGCAGACGAATGGAAATAGCTGGTTGAGTAACACCCAATTGCTCCCCGAGCATTTTTTGCCATTGGGTATCGTCTTCGTCCAAAAGAGCCCGCAAATTTTTGTCCTCAACCTTCCTAGGCCGATTTTCACGCTTCTTGTCCCACAAGTCAAAATTGCCGTCTTTGCACCGACGAAACCAATCTCGGAACGTTGTTTCCGATAAAGCACTGTCACCATAGGCCTCCATAAGCATTCGATGTAATTCGGCAGCCGATTTCTTCAAATTGAAACAGAAAAGCAGAGCTTACCGCATATGCCCTTTTTCTGGCACAAAACTAGACATGATTACCAAAGGAAAAATGTATGTTGTTGTACGAAATTGCTGACATTGTGCACTGGCTAATGTTGACAGATGTCAAACTAATAAAAAAAAGTATGGCGTGCCATAATACGCTCACTCACGATATCTATTACCAAACAGCGGATTTAAGCTTATATACCTGGTACCTAGTAAAAATGAGCCTCAAACCGAGCGAGAAATGAACGGGAAATGTGGCTACAACACATGGAGGAGAATCACCACTTTTATAAAAACGTTTTCATAATTTTATATTATTGCTTGGAAATTAAATAATCCACATTATAAAATGGCAAATTTCAATCTAAATAAATACAATTTTGAATAATACACGTACTTAACAGCTATAAAAAGGACAAAGCTGTAGTTTTTAAGCTACAAAATGGATAATCCTGTATAAATTATTCGATTATATTTTTATTTTGTTATTACAATAACTAATAAAATAATTGCCAAAAATTTCATCATTTTAGGAAATATTCAAGCTTATTTAAAGTAATTAACATTTAATGATAAAAATATTTGTAAGCATAAAAACACATTTCTTTAGAAAAAAAAAACAATTTTAAAACATTTTTTTGACATATTTGCGCATATACACGTCATTAAATTAGTGACCCTTTCAGATAGACTTTCAAAATGAACTTTGTTGAAAATTCTTCACATTAATATTATTATTACAGAAATAATACCTTCGAGAAACAAATCGTAGTAAAATAATAAGAAAATGGCCTAAAAAATTCTTAGAATGATCATCAGAAGAGTACCGCGTCAACAGAATCTAAAAGAATTAAAAGAATTCACCGAAAATTAAAAAATTTCAACATTTCTTAGCGAAATAAAAAAAAAATAAAAAACCATAAAATGTAAGGGGTTGCGGGTAGATTGGAGACAGAAACCTTTTCGAAAAGAACTATTATAACAAGGGAATAAGATATTTTTTAAGGCGATAACTTGCATCCACTTATGCCGCTAATTAGGCTCATACGCGGTCGTATGCGATTCGAGCAGTTTCCGCGATAAGGCGACAGATTCACGCACTCTCCGACACACTCGGCCATTCTATACTTTCGCATAAATGTCCAAAGATGATAATCAAAATGAAATATGAAGCAGTTTCGTCGTCTTGATTATTCTCAACGACATCATTGTGAATCCACCGGTCTGCAAACGTTTCAATATCAACGCAATCATACCACTTGTATCTTCAGATGTAAATAAGGCACGTAAAGACATCTTAACCGGGCAAGAAGCCTCTTAGTTAAGACAGGCTTCCTTCCACCAGAAAAATGGAAGCTTGTATTACGAAATTATTGCATAAATTCAATTTCTGAGATTTATTTAAATTGCACTTTATGCCTGCACTTTATGCCAAAAAGGTTGTGTGTTTTCATAGTTTCTAGTAAAACAGAAATTTCAATTTTTTTAAACACATTCAAATTGTCCAAAAATTTTATTTTGAAATGTTAATAAAATAATTAAGAAAATACTAAAAGTTAAAAGAGAAAAAAAATTATTCTTGTAAAAAAGGACATTCGATAAAATTTTTGGAATTTAAAAAAAAGGGCAACTTTTTATTGCAGATGACGGCATACACATTGGAAATTTATTTAGAATCGCTTGGTGTCTACGAGAATCGTAAGTATTCGAGGAGGTAATGCCTCACGGGCTGATGTAACTCCATCGAACTGCCCAGCCTGGACACTGCACGAAATCTCTGGTCCCTCTGGTCTCTTGGTTGATTCGCAATCAATAAATATCCAACAATTTTCCAGTCTATCAATTCAATGGGGGAAACACGAACAACTTGTAATTCGATATTTAATCGACATATTGGCCGTAAATTCTTGTTTACAAGTTTTAAGGATTGTGCAGTGTTTTGTCAGAGTAACACTTGATTTTTGTTAACAGGCGAGATGAAAATATGTAAAGGCAATAATAAAAATAAAAATATACAATTTGAAATGATCAGAATACGAGTGTGAATCTATAAATGTGATGAAGGTAATTTATTTGTCTCCTAAAAAAATATACATATTCGTACTGATACGAATTTAAACATTTTGCTGGCTTAAATGGAAAGTACTAAATTTGCTTAAGGGAAAATCTATAAAGTAGGGGACTCTCTGGGGATGTCTTACACTCTAAGTTTTGCGTACTTTCCGTTTGAAGGAGATTCATTCAATTATAGTTGCACATGCAATATGGAATTTTTTTTTTTCAAAAATCACAAAACCTCAGTCGTAAAAATGATTTTTTTTTTATTATATTTTCCGTCCCTTGAAGTGTCTCATATTACAACATAAATTGGACTGAAAAGCAATTCCTGGTGTAATATGCAAAAATTTTAGTAATGCGTTCGAAGGATATTTTGTTGAATTGTGAAATTCTTGTAAAAACGCGTAATTTTTTACGACTTAAGAAGCCATTCTTAAAAATACGGTTATGGTTATTGCCACGCTATGCCTATGCACTGCAGTAAATTCTATTCATTGCGATCAACATTCTCCGGAGAAAGACTTTTCTTTTTCAAATTTCATTCAAATAAATGTAACAATAAAAATATATGTGCAGAAATAGATTATCGGCAAAGTACTTTAGGTATGTACACTCTGAATTTCTCAAACTTACAAATTTGTCTTTAAAGTTTCAAATAGATTTGAGCTTAAATACCAAATATTTTTGATGTTGCTGGAGTTTTTATAATATCAAGTAACATTAACATTAGTACTGAAATGCATTATTCTAAGCCAATTATTTATATTATATATAAAAGAATTTTTTCTATTGAGCATTGCTATTGAAAAAATATTTAAATTCCATTCAATTACGGGATAGAAACTGAAATTCCGTCGAGAAATGAGCCTTTTTATCGTAAGCACCAACCACCTGACCTAATACGCTGCACCTACAACGCTAAAGTAACAATGCACAGCTCTAACATCAATGCTGCAGCAACGCAGTGTTTCGACGTGCGGTGTGAACTACTGGCGGCATTTTCAACGTGCGTTCGATAATTTGTTCGTACATAACGCAGTGAATGAAAATTTTTTAAAGAAAAATGGAAAAATATTTAGAGACCAACAATTTTATTAAACTCCTAAGTAAATATTTTCTGTAAAAATGTTCGGTAAAAACTATGCGTAAAAATTGTCTGGGCAAATTTTATGTAAAATTTTTAGTAAAAATTTTCTGTAAAAATTTTCGGCAAAAACTTTTTGGTATTTTCTGGAAAAATTTTCTATAAAAATTTTCTATACAAATTGTCGGTAAAAATTTTTGGTAAAAATTGTCTCTAAAAATTGTCGGTAAAAATTTTTGGTAAAAATTGTCTCTAAAAAATTGTCGGTAAGAATTATCGCTAAAAATTGTCGGCAAAAACTATTGGTAAAAATTGTCGGTTAAAAATTGTCGGTAAAAATTGTCGATAAAAATTGTCGATAAAAATTGTCGGTAAAAACTATTGGTAAAAATTTTCGGTAAAAATTGTCGGTACAAATTGTCTGTAAAAATTGTCGGTCAAATTGTTAAGTACAAATTTTTTGTAACATTTTCTATAAAAGTTTCTTGTAAAAATTTTCTATAGGAACTTCTTGTAAAAATTTTCTATAAAAATATATTGTAAACATTTTTTTTTAAATTTCTCGTCAAAATATTCTGTAAAAATTTCTTGTAAAAAATTTTTTATACAAATTTCCTGCAGAAATTTTCTATAAAAATATCTTGTAAAATTTTCTATAAAAATTTCTTGAAAATTTTTTTATAAAAATTTCTTGTAAAAATTTTTTATAAAAATTTCTTGTAAAAACGATTCTATAAAAATTTCTTGTAAATAATGTATAAAAATTCCTTGTAAAAATTTTCTAAAAACATTTCTTGTAAAAATGATTCCATAAAAATTTCTTGTAAAAATTTTCTATCAAAATTTCTTGTAAAAATATTCTGTAAACATTTCTTGCAAAAATTTTTTTTTCTTGTAAAAATTTTCTATAAAAATTTCTTGTAAAAATATTCTATAAAAGCTTCTTGTAAAAACGATTCTATAAAAATTTCTTGTAAAAACGATTCTATAAAAATTTTGTGTTAAAATTTTCTATAAAAATTTCTTGTAAAAATTTTCTAAAAACATTTCTTGTAAAAATGATTCCATAAAAATTTCTTGTAAAAATTTTCTATAAAAATTTCTTGTGGAAATGATTCTATAAAAATTTCTTGTAAAAAATTTCTAGAAAAATGTCTTGTAAAAATATTCTGTAAACATTTCTTGTAAAAATTTTTTATAAAAATTTTTTGTAAAAATTTTCTATAAATATTTCGTGTAAACAATTTCTATAAAAATTTCTTGTAAAAATTTTCTATAAAAATTTCTTGTAAAAACGATTCTATAAAAATTTTGTGTTAAAATTTTCTATAAAAATTTCTTTTAAATAATGTATAAAAATTTCTTGTAAAAATTTTCTAAAAACATTTCTTGTAAAAATGATTCCATAAAAATTTCTTGTAAAAATTTTCTATCAAAATTTCTTGTAAAAATTTTCTATAAAAATTTCTTGTGGAAATGATTCTATAAAAATTTCTTGTAAAAAATTTCTAGTAAAAATTATCTGTAAAAATTCCCTGTACATTTTTTTGTTGGGAATGGTTTTAAGAGGAAAACCGAAACAATAATCCAATTACATTATCCAGCATGAAGCAGATTAAAACAATCCCGAAAGCTATTCAACAACCCAAATTAATTATCGCAAGGCATTCATGATCCCTAACTTAGGAAGAGTTAAACGTATAATCCAATATGCGAGTAGTCATTTTGGATATGATGCCAAATGGACAAGCACCAAGAGTCCAGTAGCCCAAGAAGCCTACAGAAAATGTCAGTCGGTAAGACTTTGAGTTTCGGTTACATTTAGTCACCAGCACATCCTTTTTGTTTGCTGGGTCTTACCAATTTCGGCGTAGTTTCTTCAAGCAGCTGATCTTTTTATTGCCATTGCTATCATTTGGGGTATCCTTGGAAAAACATTGGCAAACGCTGAAGAAGTCGGACGGGCCATGCCAAGTCAACCAGGGTATTAGCATGTAAAACCCGTAAAATTATGCGGTAGCAGGATTTAATTTTATTTTTGAGGGCGGAGTCAACAGATTATCTCTGCGGCCACTTTTAATTCAATTAACATAGTACGCGCTAATCTGTTCGACCATCCCTAAGATATCCTTAATTTTATGATTGCACCCCTGATTTTAAGATTTTAGTTTTCCAAAGCAATTATTTACCGGTAAATCTTTTTCTTATTGTAGTCGAGGAAGGTAACGCTCCGTTCTGACTTTATGGGTATACCTTTAACTGGATTAGTGTCCTTTGTCTTTTCTACTCTCGTCAAACAGGAATTTCTACTCACCCCTTGTACAGATAAAAATCTTTTTAAAGAAAAAAAAAATAATACAAAACAACAAAAGTAGGTAATTTTATGGAAATTAAATGAAAACCTTACACGTGCTTGTCATAAAATTCAACTTAGTAGGAGCGTATGCGCTGCGTTTATTTAAATGTTGCTAGTGTGAGAAATTAATGGTTTCTGTGTGTAAAAAGGTCGGAAAATATCAAATCATCTAAATAAGTACAATTCCAAAGAAAACAGCAGCACTTGGAAAATATTATTTCATCAAAAAATTTTCTAAAGAAATCAAAGTCGCCATATTGTAGAAAAATTTTCTTAACGACTAATTAAATTGTATTTTTTCCATGAATTATGCAAAATTAATATTTTCTCTGTTGATAAAATTGCTTCTAATCGTTCATTAAAGTGATTTTAAACACAATCCCTATTAAATTAGCTCATTAATATTAATCAATTTAATCGTGATTTATTTTATATTATTCGAATTTTTTTATATAAATTTTTTATTTAAAAAAAAAATATTTACTCTTGCCCGTTTGTGTGGTAATTAAAATCAGTAGCTTTCGTTATTATTTAATGGGTAGAAGAGAAGAAAAAAAACCATTCTAAATAAATTTGTTATTATTTTTCGTCGATATTAAACGATCTTATTAGAAGGTTATCAAAGTAATAAAATAATTTGCCCTGAACAGTAATAAATTGAAATTTTATTACTACTTATTTAAATACACATATTATTATGATGAACGGAGATGTTATTTTTGGGTTAATGATCATTTTTTTCTTTCATAATATATTATTTTCGTAACATAAATAAGGACAATACTGATGAAAAGTGTGACAGTTTTTATATTTCCATATTCAAGAAATGTACTAAAGGATTATCCAATTAGGAATTTGGAAAGTAAAATCAAATAAATTACATTTAAAATTTACACTATTCATGATTTTTTAATTTTTGTAATAGTTTAATATTGCCAAGAATTGATGGGAATTATCTCTTTTTCTTCATTTTCCAAATAATTAGCGGCTAACGAAGAAATCAGACCAAAAGGCATACCAGACAGGCTTTTTTCATAAATACAATAGCTTTTTTATAGTAATTTATAGGTTTTTTGAGGCCCATATATAAGGTGTAGTAAAAAGAAATCCATTATTTTTGCATTAAAATTGAAGGTTTTATTTTAGAGGTAATTTCATAATGTCTCTCTCATAGAAACCCTCGTCCCTATTGGCAAAAAACTGGGACAGTCGATTTTCACAATCTTCTCTTGAGGCGAATTTTTCACCTGCAAAATCATTCGTCATAGACAAGAAGAGATGGTAATCACTTGGTGCCAGGTCCGGACTATAAGGTGGATGCATAAGAACATCCCAACCAAGGTCCCGGAACTTCTGGCGAGTCACTATCGATGTATGCGGCCTGGCGTTGTCCTGATGGAACACAATTCCTCTCCTATTGGCCAAAGCTGGCCGCTTCTGGGCGATTGCTTCTTTCAGACGGTCCAATTGTTGACAGTATAGGTCCTAATTAAGAGTTCGGCCGTAGGGGAGCAGCTCATAGTAGATGATTCCCTGCCAGTCTCACCAAACACACAGCAAAACCTTCCTGGCTATCAATCCTGGCTTGACCACCGTTATCGTAAGTGACCCACTTTTCATCACCAGTAACCATCCACTTCAGAAATTGATCGATATCGTTGCGATTCAGCAGCGATTTTCAGATGGAAATTCGGTCCATGAGGTTTTTTTTGGCATCCATACATCGAGCTTCTTTTTGTATCCAGCCTAATTTAAGTGGTTCCAAACGGTTTTTTGTGCAATGTTTAGCTCCTGGGCAATCGAAACAGTGCTTACGTGACGGTCGGACTCGACGATTTCCATTATTTTATCGACATTTTCGACAATTGGCCTTCCAGAGCGTGGTGCATCTTTGACATCAAAATTACCGGAACGGAATCGACGAAACCAAAATTGCGCATGATTGGCTGTTACAGTATCAGGACCATAAACACTATTCACATTTTCAGCTGCCTGGCTTGCGTTTTCGCCTTTATCGAAGAAAAACTGTAAAATATGGCGTATTTTCTCTTTGTTGGTGTCCATCTTTGACGCGTGCTAAAAAAAATACTGAGTCAAGTAATCACAAAACTGTATCAGAAACTTTTTTAGTACAAAATCTTATCTTTCTAACGCCATCTAGTGCAATCCGATCGCACTTTTACAACGGGAGATACAGACTCCTAAAGCCATCTATTGGCAAAATAATGGATTACATTTTACTACAACTTATATGAACATTTTGCATATTGACGTATTCACCCAGTGATTAAAATAAGCCTCATCACTGAAGAAAAATTTGTGCAAAAATAAATTTGGTGTAAACATTTTTTTTTTCAATTAATTTTTAGTGTTTGATATTAAAATAATTTTCTTTTATAATGACATATTTTTTACTAAATAATATTTGGCATTAAAAACGAACAACTTTCAAGGCTATTCTCTAAAAACTATAAAATGGATAACTTGTACTTCTAGGACTAAATGTTCACTTTTAAAAAATAAAAACAAAAATAATATAAATAATAGAAAAATTATAGTAAAAATTTAAATATAAATAATTACCAAAATAATATATTATATTAAACGTTAAAAAAAAATAATTCCGTTCTTTTCCAAATTCACAAATTTAGCCTTACTAATTACAAAACTTTCATTTCGCAATGTACACTCACTCATTCATATTTATTGACAAGATTTAATTGTTAATTTTGCGCATTTTTAATATTAACATAAATATTATTTGAAGTTTATTTTAATGGACATACTAAAGGCCATGACAGAGACAAAATCAAATAATAAAATTTTTATTTATTATACAATACAAAAATGATGATGAAATTTAACATTAAAAAAAATTTGAAAAAATTTTTATTTTTAATAGCCCTCTATTAGTCATGATAAGAAGATGGATTTTATATTTTGTCACTGTTCATTTAATGAAAAATTTTTCTTTTCAATTTTATTTCAAATTTATTATGATAAAATTAAATAGATTTTATTACTAGTTCATGTTAATTAACTATTATAATATAATAATAAGTATTTGTATTTATAAAGTTTTATGTATAGAGGAGAATATACAATATTACAGGAAACTTATTAGAAAAGCACAAATACTGTAGGCTTTTTTCATGACCTACAAAAGAAGATTTGATATTTGTTTTTTTTTTCAGATTAGTGAGCAATTTTTATTGTTCATAGTTTTTTGTCTTGATTTTTAGGTTAATTATAATTTTATAGTTTTTTTTAATAGAAATGAAATTTTGTAATTGAAAAATTTACTTCCGTAAATGTCTTCATGGAAAGTTGGCAAAATCCTCCAACGGAGAAACTGAGATTTCGGCTGTAAAGGTGCATTTCTGGGGCAGTAAAGGTACATTTCTGTCAATAATTGCGATAAGAAACAAAACTGGCAAAAATATTCTAAAATTAATTTTTTTTAAGTATATTAATTAGATTTTATTTTTTGTGGGGAATATTCTGTGCATACTAACAATTTTTATATTCAAAAATGATATACAAATAATTCCTGTTGCCGATATTATATGTATTAGAATTGGCAGAGAGTACATGGCTGAACATTGTGTATTATTATACTCTGAATTGAGTAAATATAAAAATATAAATCAAAACCCAGAAATACAACTGTTGCCTAGAATGATTCCAAAGTTACAAATGCGTAAGCTATTTCGTAGCCAGGATGTGAATTGTGTCTTAAAAAAATTAAAATATTTTCTGCTATACTTGATGCCAATTAATGTATACTGAACTGGCAGTGCCCATTCCTTTTTGGTTAGAAAAGGATAAATGTTGAATCCGAAACAGGCTGCCAAAGAAACAGATGCAGACCAATAAATAGAGTCGACTGAAAAATTGTTCAAAACAAATACAATAAATAAAATTAGCTTAAAAAAATTATTATATAAAAATTGCAAATAAATTTAATAAATAAAAACTATTTGAAATCAAAATTTTTTCTAAAAATCATATTTAAAATTAAGCGTTCTAAATAAAAATATTTAATATTGGTGAAATTTTCAATTTTTTGGGTAATTATTTGATTAAAAAGAATTGCATTTTTTCTATATGCGCTAGCGATTATTTGCATAATAAAAGATGTTTAAACCTTACAATTGTTTTCGTTTACTATTGAGTTGGTACTAGCTTTAAAATAGCTTTTTTGTCTCTTTTAAAGCCATTTAACAGTGTGGAAAAAGTAGTACTAATATTTAATATTTTTTTAAAACTAAATATTATAAAGCATAATAATTATTAAGCTATAAGATTGCCGTTTAAAAAAACTATTATATTCACAAAAAGTGACTGTCTCATGTGAATTTTGTTCTAAAGGTGTTATTGGTCGTCATTTAATTGAAAACGAAAAAGGATGGATCATTACAGTCAATTCTGAGCGCAATGCGAATATGATAACAGACTTAAAAATTTAACTCCAATTCTTATGTAGTTTTTAATAAGATTAAAACGTTTTTTTTTAATAATATATCATAAAAAATATATGCAAACTATTTTTTAAATTTCAAGTATTCAAAAATCAACATCAGTGAAGAATTTTCCAAACCACATTCAGAAACGTTCAAAATAGTTATTAAAAATTATCTTAAAATTAATATTGTAAAACTTATTAGAAATTTAAATGGCAATATTAAATCAATATTCATAAATATAAAAAAAGTTAAACATTTTATTTTAGAGATTTTTAGATAAATTTTATTTTCCATACTTTAAATTGGATAATCTATTACCTCCGCACATGTACTCTGATAGCAGGAATCGAGCAAAATACTATGACGGAATCTTAATACAAAATAACAGAGATATTTTCAAAATGTTTTAACTAATAATTTATAGTAAAATATTTTATAAATTCCACTAAAATAATAATAAAAAAAAAAAATTGCGAATTTTCGTTCATTAAAATATTTTTAAAAAAAATATCTTCCAGCAAAAATTTTCTTGAAAATATCTTCAAAATTAGTCGTAATCGAAATGCATCATTTTAATAAAGAGTTTTCGAATAAGAGTGATATGATTTCTTTTTTTTTTAAAACACACTTATTGTTAAGGAAATTCAAATGTTTTTTATTTAATGTAAAGTACAATCAATACAAATAAGTTATGAATGAAACGTCATTCAAATGGCCTCCACCACTGCTTTTGCAGGAACGAATTCTATGAACCCAATCTTCAAGCACTTTTTCCACTAATGAATAGCACGTTAAATATTGACTTCTAAAGCTTGAAGAAAGTCTGGTTTATTGCTAAAGACCAATGACTTCAAATAACTTACAAGAAATAGTCTAATGGTGTTAAATCAAAACTACTTGGAGGCCATTCAATGTAACAATTTCTTGAAATAATCGAATCTCCAAACTTTTGTCGCAATAATTCGGCTGTTGCACGTGCTGTGTGGCACGTAGCCCCGTCTTGTTGAAACCAGATGTTGTTAAAATCAACTTCTTCCAATTTCGGCCATAAAAACGTGGTTATCATCGATCTATGCCGCTCTCCATTGACAGTAACGGTGCTACCAGCTTCATTTCGAAAGAAGTACGAACCGATGATTCCACCAGACCAAAAACCACACCAAACTGTCAATTTAGGTGAATGTAATGGGTGTTAATGAATAATTTGTGGATTTTCTTCGCACCAGAATCGACAGTTTTGTTTATTTACCGCACCACTCAGATGAAAGTTAGCCTCATCGGAGAAGATGATTTTCTTTAAAAAAATTGTTATCGTTTTCAAGTTGTTCCAAGACAAAATCAGCAAATTCACGACTTTTACGGTGGTCCAATATCTTCAGTTCTTGAGTGATAACAATTTTATACGGATGCAAGCCCAAATCCTTTCTCAAAATCCGCCAGGTTGTGGTTTGAGACAGTCCCAATTCTTGAGAACGTCTTGGAATCGACAAATTACGGTCTTCAGCAACACAATATTTTCATTACTTCGAGCGGTTCTTTGTCTTATTGGCACTTGAACATTATGTAAAGAAAATGTACGCTCGAAATTTTTAACAATTCGACGAATAGCGAGCACAGTTGGACGATTATTACGACCATAAAATGGCAAAAGCGCACGAAAAGTTGCAACTGGAGAACGATTATTTCGATAATAAAATTGAATAATTTGTAAACGTTGTTCTTACGTATATCTCTTCATGATAAAATTGTAAATATTACTGAATACAAAGAAAAAAAATGACAGATCATGACATATTACAAATGGCCGAAACGTCACTTAGAAATCATATTACTCTTATTGAAAAACCCTATATTTCTACAACTAATTTTTTTATCATCCTCTTTTATATATTACGAGCCAAAGCTCCTTCAGGGATGAAATTTTCGACATTCCCGCACAAAAAATTACCCACTATTTAATATAAAAAATAAAAATAAAAACATCTATTAAAATATTCAAATACGTACTTAGCTAGAACGAAATATTTATGTCCAACTCTTGTTTCGATTTCACACTCTTTTCGTAATAAACACTCCGAATTGCATAGCACAAAATTGCTCAGTTTGATTTGTTTTTTTTTGAAATATAGCAAAGACATTACCCGAATAATTATCTAAAAAAAGCATACAAATCATTTTACAATTAAATATAATTTAAGACTTTTTTTTACGTGAATAGCTTTTAGGCTGGCAAAAACAGATTGAATCTTATTTTCCACATCCTTTTCAGTAATCACGTGTTTTCTGGTACTTGCCTTAGTATAGAATGCCCATGAAAAGTACACGTAAAAGTAAAATTGCAGAGCTTTCGATTTATAGACTCTTTCAAAAGGCAACAGTCCAACAAATGATAAAACTTTTGAAATACTTTTAAAATGCGGTCGAAAAGATGTTGCAGTTTGAGAATCAAAATCTAAATTGATGATTTGCAATAATTTTTTCACCATTTCACAACAGACAATTTTGATATCACAAATAAATTTTGATCTTTTAAGTACCGAAAAACTCTTGTTTATGTTTTTTCTAAGTAAGTAACCTTCGTTTAAATATTGGGTGAATGCAAAAGTTATGACCGTTTTTTACATATACAATTAAACTTTTTTTTTTAGATTTGTATTATTTATTTAATCAATTATATAATTTCCATCCGTTCTTATAACATTCTCTCATCTTTCTATCAACTTATTAATACCATTAGTGCAAAATTCCGTGGATTTTGATGCGAAAAATTTAATAAGGGATGTTTTTACTTGCTCTATTGTATCAAATTTTTTATCATTTAAAAAAATTTTGCAATGATCGGAATAAATGAAAATCGGAAGGAGCAAGATCTGGAGAATACGGTGGATGCTTGATAACATCCGAATTCAACTCATTTAGCTTGTGTTGGGTCATCATAGGCACATGTGGTCGCACGTTGTCGTGATGAAATACTACCACTTTTCTGTTTACCAATTCTGGTCTATCCCGGCTTTCGAAGTTGTTAATGGGGCTTGTCCAGGTATAGCCCAATGTCTTTTTCTTGTCACATTGTTGTACACAACCCATTTCTCATCTTCCGTTACCAAACGATGCAAAAAAGCTTCATGTTTTTGTCTCGCACTCAAAGCAACGCACGTTGAAACACGATCCAATAAATTGCTAGTCCACAATTGATGAGGTATCCCAACGTCGTACCGCGAAACCATCCCCATACGCTTCAAATGTCTTAATACGGTTGTTTGGTTGACTCCCATCATCGACGCGATCTCCCTGGTGGTTAGACGTGGATTGGTGTCAATTCTGACTTTTAACTTGTCGTCATCAGACTTCAATGGCCGCCCGGTACGTGGTTTATCAATTAGTGAAAAAACCCCGGATCGGAATTTTATAAACCATCTTCGTACGAGAGTCATTCAACAAGTACTTAGCCTCACCGCCCGATGGAACTGCTGTCACAAAAAGAATTTACCATCGTGCAGTACATTCTTTTTGTAGCCTACTGTCAAAGTTTCAGTCGATTCCTTTCATTAGTTTTGTTTTGAGAGCCTTTGAAATCAAGCGTGTCGGTCGGTTGCACAAAAATGGAAAAAGAACAATATCGTTCGATGATTAGATTCTTGTTTTTGGAAGGGAAAACGCGCAGCGATCGCTTGGATGCTGTGTATGGTGACTCTTCTCCTTCGATGGCGACCGTCAAGAATTGGTTCAACGAGTTTGTTCCTGGCCGCACGTTGGTTTTTGATGAGCCACGCCCAGGTGCCCCGAAAACGGCTGCTACGGAGGAAAATGTTAAAAAAGTCCACGATCTCGTGTTGGCAGACCGTCCATTGAAGGTTCACGAGATAGCTGAGACTGTGGGCATCGCAGTAGGAACGGTACATCATATTCTACGCGAAGAACTGGGCATGAGAAAGCTGTAGGCGAGATGGGTGCCGCGTTTGCTCACACCGGAAAACAAGCGCAACCGTGAGACCACATCGGCGACGTGTTTGGCGCTGTTTCAGCGCAATCCAGCGGAGTTCTTGCGTCGTTTCGTGACCGTCGACGAAACATGGATTCACTGGTACACACCAGAGACCAAGGAACAGTCGAAACAGTGGACTTCACCCGGCAAATGTGTTCCGAAGAAGGCGAAGACTGTTCGATCGGCCAGAAAGGTGATGGCCACCGTTTTCTGGGATTCACAAGGTGTGATCCACATCGATTACCTCGAGAAGGGTAAAACAATCACGGGGCGCTACTATGCTGACTTATTGGGCCGATTTGACGTCGAATTGAAGAAAAAGCGGCCCCGATTTGCGAAGAAAAAAGTGCTGTTCCACCACGACAACGCGCCGGCTCACACCTCCGCCGTCGCCATGGCCAAATTGGTCGAATTGCGCTACGAATTGCTGCTCCATCCACCGTACTCTCCAGATTTGGCCCCCTGTGACTACTTTTTGTTTCCAAACCTGAAAAAATCACTCGCCGGGAATAGATTTGGGTCGAATGAGGAGGTCATCGTCGCCACGGAGGCCTATTTTGCTTCCCTCGAGAAAATGTATTTTTTGGACGAGTTAAAAAAGTTAGAGCATCGCTGGGCCAAGTGTATCGAGCTTGAAGGAGATAATGTGGAAAAATAAATTGTCACCTTTCCAAAATTTTCGTTTTTCTCTTGTAAGCTAAGTACTTGTTGAATGACCCTCGTACCTATCGTACTTTGATGACATCTCTGCTCCATACACTTCGCAAATGTTTTTGGTTGCCACACTCGCGGTATTGTCTTTACAGGATTCATAAAGTAAACAATGACTTAAATGCACTTTATCGACCGACATTTTGAAAAAATACAAGGGCTCTTCACTGTACTCTGGCCAGGCTAAAACTGAATAGAAAATAGAGTGAAAGCATTCTTTATACAATGGAATCATTTTTTCTGAAGAAAAAATTTTTTTTACCTAGGATCATAAAAAATGGTCATAACTTTTGCATTTATAAATTACAGAAAATTGCATATTTTTAATAGTTTCTTTAAATAAAACCGTGCAAAATTGCATTCATTTAACAATCAATATAGAAAGAAAAAACGAAGAAAAATGAAATAATTTCAAATAATAACAAGTCCTGATGAAAAGGACTCCTTTTTCCATCAACTAGTATTTATGTTATTTTATCAACACGCCCCTTTAAAAAATTACCACAATTCAATTAATTGCACTCTCGATTATTTATAGATTTTTAATTGTTCCATCGAGAAAATTTTACTTTGTAAACATTTGCATTTATTTCATTCGAAATGCACTCTTATTATTAAACAACATGATATGTATTTTAGCAATTATAAAAAAAGGGAAACCTTTTAAATAAGCTATTTCAGGATAAATGGAAACATCATTCAACGCCATTTAAAATGGACGCCTTAATAAATACAAAATTGATGGTAGAAAATTGTGAAGAAAGTCTTAATTCAATAATTGCTTGATGTTTTTATAAAATTTTCTCTTCTCTTATTCCAACAATCGCACGGAAATTGTTATTTATTATTTAAGAAAAGAAAAAAAAACAACAACAACAACAAAAATTATTTTATACATACACTCATTTTTAAATTGTATAAAATTGGTTTTTATTGATTTTTTCTTAAAGAAAATGAAGAGAAATTTTCATTTCTTATTTATTGCTCGCATATTTTAATATTGTGAAAATTATTCTGGAAACTGAAAATAAATAGAAGTTTATCCAATTTGCGATTTGAAAAGTAAAATTCAACAAAATTTATTTAAAATTTAAGTTTTCATAAAACGTATCTTTGATTATTTTGCAAAAACGTTGCCATTATGGACGAATATTATTTTAATATATGTCATAAGACTTTTTTAAGTCTTTAAACCTTTTGCGGTAATTTTTGATGAGTTTTTTTTCCATATTTTGGGTTGTAAATTGGCCAATACTTGTAGGATGTTGATTTTAAAATTTACTAATAAAATTTTAAAATTTTTTTTAAAAAAATTATGTTTACAAACATTTTTTTATGAAAACTTACAAAAATAAGTCGAACGGCGTCAAATTGCACGATCTTGGACGCCAATCAACATCACCAAAGCGTGAAATTATGGGTTATAGAAATTTAACCCGCAGTAAATCCAAAATTTGTTATGTTCTTAATGTTTTTTTAACTTAAAATTTATTGTTACATCATTTAAATGGTTGCCATAAGACTTTTTGCAGAGCTTGATACTTTTAAGGTAATTTTTGATGAGTTTTTTGAATATTTTGGGCTGTAAATTAGAAATTACTTAAAGGATAGTAATTTTAAAATGTACTATTAAAATTTTAGACTATTTAAAAAAATAAATTGTGTTTAAAAACGTTTTTTTATGAAATCTTACAAAAATAAGTCGAACGGGGTCAAATTGAACGATCTTGGACGCCAATCAACATCACCAAAGTGTGAAATTATGAGTTAGAGAAATTTAACCCGCTATAAATATATAAAATTTGTGGTGTTCTTAATCTTTTTTTAAACTTAAAATTTATTGTAACATCATTTAAATGGTTGCCATAAGACTTTTTGCAGAGCTTAATACTTTTAAGGTAATTTTTGATGAGTTTTTTGAATATTTTGGGCTGTAAATTAGAAATTACTTAAAGGATGTTAATTTTAAAATGTACTATTAAAATTTTAGACTATTTAAAAAAATAAATTGTATTTAAAAACGTTTTTTTATGAAATCTTACAAAAATAAGTCGAACGGGGTCAAATTGAACGATCTTGGACGCCAATCAACATCACCAAAGTGTGAAATTATGAGTTAGAGAAATTTAACCCGCTATAAATATATAAAATTTGTAGTGCTCTTAATCTTTTTTTTAACTTAAAATTTATTGTAACATCATTTAAATGGTTGCCATAAGACTTTTTGCAGAGCTTGATACTTTTAAAGTAATTTTTGATGATTTTTTTTTGCATATTTTGGGCTGTAAATTAGAAATTACTTAAAGGATGTTAATTTTAAAATGTACTATTAAAATTTTAGACTATTTAAAAAAATAAATTGTGTTTAAAAACGTTTTTTTATGCAATCTTACAAAAATAAGTCGAACGGCGTCAAATTGAACGATCTTGGACGCCAATCAACATCATCAAAGCTCAAAATTCCGTGTTCTGGAAAAATTTTATGGCTTTTTTGCATACTTTGGATTGTAAATTGGCCACTACTTGAAGGATATTGATTTTTACATTCTCTTAAATGTAAAAATTTACCGCATTAATGCATTTTTTTATGAAGTCTTTTTTTATGAAGTAACGTCAATGGCGTCAAATCGCTCGAAATTACGAGTTCTTGGTAATTGTTTGCACAATAAATCCCAAATTTATGGTATTCTTAATATTTTTTTTTCACTTAAATTTTATTGTTACATAATTTAAGTAGTTGCCATAGAACATTATGCAGAACTCCATTCTTTTGAGGTAATTTTTGATAAAATTTTTGCATATTTTTAACTGTAAATAAGCCACTTCTTGCAGAAAGTTATTTTTAAAATATACTAATAACATTTTAGAATATTTTAAAGAAAAGAATTGTGTTTAAAAACGATTTTTTTAATAAATTCTTACAAAAATAAGTCAAGCAGCGTCAAATTGCACGATCTTAGCTATCAATCAACATCACCAAATCTCCAAATTACGAGTTCTGAGAATTGTTTGCATAATAAATCTCAAATTTTTAGTATTCTTAATCTTATTTTTTTCACTTAAAATATTTTGCAGAGCTTGATCCTTTTTAAGGGAAATTTTTAATGGCTATTTTTGATGAATTTAGTCATTACCTGACGGAGATTGGTTTCCGAATGTTCTAAAACTTTAAAATTGTTTACCTAAAAAGGATTATTTCCGTAAATAACACAGTCTTGGCCGCCACCAGTTTACATCAGTAAATATCGAATTTATGCATCCTGGAAACTGACACCAAAATTTGTCCTGTTGTGTATCAATTAATATTAAATATTTTAACATAAAGGCTCAAAAAAAGGGTTTGTCGGATGGTATAGCTCCTACAGTACACATAATTACATTCCATGTGACCTTTTTTTATGTCGCAAAATCAAAATTATTTGAAAGAACATGAAAGCAAAAAAATATCCAAGGTAGTGTAATACAGTAGCTGAATTCGATTTCAGTTAAAGCCTTCTAGTACCACTAAGCCGATGTAAGGGGCTATACAATTTGCGATACGGAAAGTAAAAATAAATAAAATATAAATTAAGTTTAGCTTTTAATAAAAGTTTTATTTTATTATATACACTAATCCTTGCCATTTATGAATAAAAAATATTATATTTTATAAATGACTACAAAAAGACTTCTTGCAGTACTAGATTTTTTCGGGGTTAATTTTTATGACTCTTTCGCTTATCCATTAATAATTTACATGAAAAAAGATCGAGTACTGCAAGAAGTCTTATCGTAGTTATTTATAATTTTCTTAATCGTCTAGAATTATTTGCATATATATAATATTTTATGCAGTATTACAAAAAAAAGGGTCAACTCCCTGATTTTAAATTGCTCGCTCTTTGGGACTCCAATTCTCAACAACAGTTTTCGAATTCAAGCATCCTGGGAAGTTTTCGCGCAATAAAACTAAAATATGTCATGTTTTGTCGGTAATGACGCTGTATTTTTAAAACCATATTTAGTTTCAATAGTTTTTTTAAAATTTATGGTAGAGTTTTTAGAGCCTCATATATGACAATTTTACTTATTGACGTATTCACCGAGCGAGAAATTAGCCTCATCTCTTAAGAAAATTATATTTCTTATGGCGTAAAACTATTATATTATACATTAAATATTGAAAGAAAATATATATTTAAGATATATTATAAAATGGCAATCTTTATAATAGTTAAATATAATCCGTGATAAAAAATATTCTAAATAACTGCTAAAAAGTTAGACTATTTTTTCCAAATTATATATTGGATAATCTTTTATTATTCAATGATAAGATTTTCTCTTCTTCATTCATTCAGATTAGATATTTTTCAAATACAAGAGCTTTTTATAACTGTTTTTAAATTTTTAAAGCCTTATATACCATATTTTTGTAATTTAAAAATGCGCCAAGTGGCTTCACCGTTGCAGAAAATTTGTTCGAAAAATCAGCACCCAAAGACCTTAGCTTTAGCAACTAATTAAAAGTTTTTTATAGTAACTGAATTAAAATTACAAAATGGCAATTTTTAAGTCATATAAACTTTCTTTTATTTAATGAAGTTTTTTAATAATTATTAAATAACAGTATTGTAGTTTCCAAACTATTAAATGGATAATCCTTTGAAACTATGCAATTCAGTTTATGTCCATCCACTTAAACTTCAACTACAAGCTTTGGTCATGTCTAAGATTACCGTTTAATAAACTGAAAATAATTTACAAAAATGGCAGTTGATTATATTTTCAAATAGTCCATCAAAAAATCCATCACTTTTCACCGATTATATTTAATAAATTAACATAAAAATCGCATTTCGTTATTATCAGTACAAAAATTTTATGAGCTTTTCGTGTCGATAAAATTTTTTGTGTCAAAACCATCCGTTCAGGATGAAAATTTAACACTGCACCCTTATAAGGCTACCATACTACACCCCTCTTCCCCCCTCACCCCTTTTAGAGTATGAAAATTTCTATTCAATATTATATTGGGTAATTTCGTTTTGATCACATGGAAATTACCACCTAATTTTTCTACTCAATAGCTTAATAGGTAAAACTGTTGGTAAACAATTTTGCAAATGCAAATTTTTATATGGCCGCATATCGTGCATCATTAAATATTGAATCTAATTTAATAAATTACTATGCACCTTATAATCAGCTAATGCACGAAAAACGAATGTTAACATTTTTTAGCTGCTGTCGATAGTGATGGGATATTAAAAAAATTGTTTTCTATAATTTTTTAGTTTCGTTTCTGAGATTTTTGTAAGGCAATTTTGTAGATTCAATGAGCACGGAAATGTGAAAAAGCTTAGAGAATACTAATAGTTAAGTTTCAGAGATAGTACAATCCATAAGCTAAGGATAGGGTAAAATGAGGGATAGATTAGGAAATTTTAGTGCACCTTTGAGGTATAGTGAAGGTAAGGTAGCTTCATTTTGATCCGATTTGGTTCAATTTTAATGGGATTTGCTCAATCAACGTACCAATTATGCTATTTGCGTGAAACAGCCTCTCCTACTCATTTCCAGTTTAAGACCTAATTGCGGCTTGGGTTTTAGTTTACGAATTGCATAATCTCAGTAAATCACCAGCAAGCATAATTTCTAACCGATCGGGCTGTACTGCATACCATATTTCTGCAGGTCGGCGCATTATCACGAAGGTGCATTGTTTGATGTCTTGAGTTAAAAGATATTCGAGACTCTAGCCTTAATCGAAAACAGACTCAATTGCATCGACAATTCCCGTCTGTTTGCGTATGCACTTCTCTATTCTGATAGACAGTCTTGCAAGAAACTTCATACTTAAGAGCAAAATGAATAACATCAGTTCAATTATTACCTTTTCCCACCTTATTTACTTCATTTTCAATATACTTTCAACAGAATTTTGATTTTTCACTCTATTCTGTGAGTGAAGAAAATCTTTTAAAATCATTTTTGACTTTATGAACTCGAAACTTCGTTTCTATCTGCCTAAGAATTTTTCTTCAACCAAGTTAACACCTAAAATATTTGTTATTTAATTTGTATTTTTGATTTCCACAATCTTTTCCTTATACAGTCAGTAATCAAGTTCAATTATAATAAAAAAATAAACCCAAAATCATGACTTTATCACCTCGAACTGATCAGCTTCTGGGCATATTTATGCTATAATAAAGAAATATCCAATTTATAATTTGGAAAGTAAAAATATATAAAATATGTAAAAAATTAGGAATTTTATTTAAGTTTTTTATTTTTGACTTAACTAAAATTTGCCATTTATTATAAAAATTTATTTTAAATAATTATTTTATAACTTTTTTTAAAAATTCGATCCTTTTTAAGTAATTTTTGATGACTTTTTCGCACATTTCGGGCTATAATTTGGCTTTTACTTCCAGGATGTTATTTTTTTAAGAGTTTTTAAATTAAAATATTATTTTCATGAATATAATATATTATATAGATTTAAAAAAATATAGTCCATCGCATGATTTTGGTGAGGCCAAAACTAGAATTTACACATTTTGAAATATGTTTGCTCAATAAGGCGAAAATTCATCCTGTTATATGGTTTATAATACCATTTTGTTAAAAATACATATAGTTAAAATTAAAATTTTTATATTTCGGAGCAAAAAAAAGTTAATTACCATACGATTAAAGCGCTCAGAATTGACTGTAAAGATCTTCTATCTCTCATTTTCAAAGAATTACGGACCAATAACACCTTCAAACCAAAATGCTCACCCGAGAGCAACTTTGCATAGATACTATAGCTTATTTAAAATTTATATAGTTTGTAGGTTTTTAAGGCTCCAGCGAGTGAGAAATGAGCCCCATCGCTGAAGAAACTTTTCTTTCTCAAAAAATCAGCCAATTGTTCCGGCACCCATTCAACATATCTTCTCAGGCATTTTTTCTATAATTAAAAATTTATTAAATTCAAAAATGGCAAATTATTTTACAAATTAAATGATATAATATATAATATTTATATTTAGATAATAGAAAAATAACAGTACTAAATTTTCCAAACCATAAAATGGACGAGCTCTTATATATTTGCCAAAACTCATAACTATGCAGTTTTTTTTTGTTTCTTTTTTTTAATTAAAAAATAATTTAGCAAATGTTTTTTTTTTGATAACACTGAATAGATAAATTCTATCAATTAAAAATAATAACAAATTGTTGATTTTTTCTCAACATAAATTTAAAAAGAACTTTTACTAATCGTAATAAGAAACTTTCTTTTAAAAAAACAATACGAAAAACCGTGGCAACTTTTTCAGAATTGTTCATTTAACATTAAAAAAATCATAATCGAAATTAAATAAACCATAAATACGTAATGAATATGTTAAATGGATTAAATTACTTTAGTAATAATTACCAGTAAAAACAGAATTACTGACATTTGCATAGAGCCATAATACTGTCTACATAATGCAAAGGTAATTACCTCAATTATAGTGCATAAATCGGAAAAATTTCCATAATAACACGGTAAATTTTTTCCAAACAATTTAAATTCCCAGATTAATTGCATGTTTCAAATTAAATTAAATTTCATACAAAATAATTGCATTTCTCTCTCTTTAATTGTGAATACCTGAAATGACACACCTTTGATACAACTTTTACATATGGCGTTGTAATGACAAATTGAATTTGTCTAATAGAAAATCCTGATCTAATAAATTTAATTTATATATATATGATATTTATACTTAAATAAAGCTTAAAAAATTATCTTTTTTATTAATGTCCACTAGTAAATGCATACGTATACATTCAATCATTTTGTGGGTGTGTTCAAATTGATTTCCTGTCATAATTTTTCTTCTAACAAAAAGCTACTATTAATAAAGCTTAGAAAATATCAGTAATTTTTTTAAATTTCTTCAAATTGTTTTCTTCATAATTGATTAATTATATTCAATTAATTTTAATGTCGAAGAAATTTTTTTTTCAATAATTCCAAATAAGACAAATTAATTGGTAAAAATTAATTAAACTTTTTGAGTATATTTATTATTTCTCAAGAGAGAAAGAACTTTTTGGTGCCGAAATATGTTTTAAAGTTTGTATTTTTGAGTTACAAAAAATAATGTGCAAATTTTTAATTTTGTTTCTTTTAATATTTTGTGTTTTTTTCTTTTCCAATTGTTTCTATTTTTTTTTTTTTTTGCAGAAAAGTTGTAAGCCAGGAATTTCTGATAGTGATCTGGCAGTACCAAAGACTTACCCATTATATAGCTGATCCGTTAGTTCGTCCTTGTCCCGTAACTATGTGATCCTATGCAGTGTAGTAAATAAAGTTGTGTTTTTGTAGTGCGTTACAAAAAACAAAAGCATTTTTCCGAGAGTCGAGAAGCCTTAGTCGCTCAGGAAGATCTTTAGCATCAAAAATTAATGGAAATATGGAACGATTGAGGACTCTTGTGATGTCAGACCGTTGATTAATAAGTTTTTAGAAAGAAAAGTTCCACCATGAAAACCCCTCCTGGCACGCGAGAATTTGCATCAACGAGATTTTACCAGAAATAGTGTTTTTCCAACCTCCTATTAATCTGATCACAGTCTTTGTGACTTT
Organism: Atherix ibis; assembly: GCA_958298945.1. Classification (NCBI taxonomy): domain Eukaryota; kingdom Metazoa; phylum Arthropoda; class Insecta; order Diptera; family Athericidae; genus Atherix; species Atherix ibis. The sequence goes on along the minus strand of OY282607.1, from coordinate 94,379,511 downwards.
AATTTGTGCCCCAAAATCTAAAAACACTTAAATGACCTCTCGTTGATACTGTCGATGACATCTAAGGAAGTGTAACCAATGAGATAAGGGCGATTCCATTTGAGAGCCTTCTAGCTACGGTTTTCCGGCATTCCTAATCACCTTATCTAAGGCCTTGTGACAATTTGTCCTCGCTAGGATTAGAAACAACTTAAAATGAGGGGGTAGGGGGTTTTTTTTTCTGGAAGGCTTTTGACCTTCAAAAACTGATAAACAGAATTTATTTTTATTAAAAAAAAAGCTTAGAAAAAAAATAATTTATTTTCCCCAGCCTTCCTTTAACTAAACATTGAAAGTTTTCCCCAGCCTTCCTTTAAACTAAATCTAAGTCCATGTGACTTTTAGTTATTCTCCAAGATCTACAAATATATCTAAAAGAGTTTAACCGAGGAGTTTAGGCCGTTTGAATATTCTTGCTTTCCAGGATCAAAAACTACTTAAAAGTACGTCATATCAGTACTGCCAATACCATCCAGTAGAGTGTTATATTGAGCCTATTGAAAAAAAATCCTTTTTTAAAAGTTTAAGTTTTTCGGTGACTAAATACATTTTTAGAGGCCTGAGAAGAAATGCAGGGCAAACCTCGCTGAGGTAGACTTTTGATATCAAAAACTAATGAATAAGGAGCACCTTTCAAGGACTTCGATATAAACAGGATTTTTTTACAAAAAACTTCTTGAAATGTTTAGAAAAAGGATTATTTATATCAGTTCTATAAAAATAACGGCTCCTGTCACGCCGGCCACCTCAACCAATGAGTTTTTGTTGGAAGAAGGCGCTTCTGTGATTCTGCAGCTCCCCTATTCATCTGCAATGAGTCAGTATTGATTATATTCTGTTCAAGGACTTTTTGATAAAAAATTTTTAGCACTCTCGATAACACCCAAAGTAGTGTAACAGTGGAGCTAAATGCGATTCCAGTTGAAGCCTTCTAGTACTGTTAAAAAAAAGGTTTTTTTTAAAAAAAAAACTTAAAAAAAGAAGCCTTCTAACACTGTTAAAAAAAGTTCACTACATTAAAGGGGATAATATTAATAAATAAATATAAAATTGCAACAGCAAATAAAATTAATACTTTTCTTCTTAAAAAAAGTCATTAAAATGACAATCGTTTTAATATAAAAACTAACCTATAAGTATAAGAAGTTTTTTTTTAAATATTTTAGAAAATATTATTTAAATTATCAACAATGTCCTCTCTTTATTAAATATTCAGTAAATTATATTTTAATTTGTTAATAAATTATTAATTAATCGCCATTTTGTTGATTTTTAATAAGACCATAATTTGAATTTAACAAAATGGCGACTTATTGAAAATAATAAAAATGGTGTTAGACTTTGAAATTATTTTAAAATTTTCATATTTAATAAAAATGCAAAAAAAATTAAAATACAAAAAAAAAGGGTTCTTTTATACTTAGGCAATAGAGAAAAATGAAATAAAATTTCTTGAAAGCATTTTAACATTTTTAATGAATACAAAATATTTAAATTTGAAAAATATCGTGTGCCATCAATTTTTGACTCCCCTAATTAATATTCGAAAATTCTCGATATCACTTAAAATTACTAATTCAAAAGGTATTGAGGTTCTTCTATCAATCTAGAACTAACAACACACCCGTGCCTAATTGTGAATAATTCGTTTCGGTTTCCACACCCACATAATGGAGGTAATATTCATATGCGCATGGACATAAATATTTGGTAATCAAATGATATATGCACACACAATAACAAAAACAAACAAATTATTAGACATGGTTTGAAAATTAACAATCTTCATTAATACCATCGAAAATGAATGGTAATAATTTGTAGGAAAATTATGATAAATAATATTTAGACATGAATCAAACCAATTACAATTCAAAATCATATGCGTATTCAAGTAACGTTTACAGTCGAGGCGAGATATTTCTTTTTACACATTCAATATTTCTTTCAAAATACAACAAAAAAAGATATGAATCCATTTTGATAAATCAATTTTCGGGGGTGTCTATGACAATAAGGAAAAAAATTTGGATTTCATGTTAAAATTCTTCGAATAATACTAACCAAAAAATATGTATCGAAATCAACAAATATAAATACTTAAATTAGACGTAAAAATCGAATACAATCCATATGGACAAAGAGGAATTTTTAATGAACACCTTCAGATTAAATTGATTCAAATCATCGAACTGTGCAAGTGCTCAGTAACTTCTGCACCTGAATATTAAATAAAATTTAATCTTACGATACCATTGATGACCATACCTATTCAGATTTTAATTGATTTTAATCAAAATGGAGTTTTTTTTTTGTTGTTTAATAATGCAGTGAACATTTTACTCATGACCAAGCATATTAATTAAAAAATGCTGCAACAGCACAATAAGTATGGAAGGGGAAAACAAATTTAAATAAGTTTAGTTCAGAAATTTGTCAGTTAAAACTTGCTATAATATAAAAAATTCTAACTATATAGATAAAAAGATATATTTCTAATCTAAAATGAGGATTATATTAAACTCGAACAAAATATTTTCTTAATAACAGATTATCCGTTTTAAAGTACGAAAAGTATAACCCTATTATTTAATAATTAATCCATATATATATAATAAAAGATAATATTTATTTGTATCTAAATTTGCCATTTTATATTATAAACTAATAAATAATATGTTAAAATTGTAAAAACATTTTATAAAAGCGGTGATTCTACCATAGCCACGTGGCACGCTTTAACCAATTTTCTACTAACGGTGTGAAAATTTAAAAAATTAAAAAAACGCTTCTCAAACTTTAGAATTTTTTCCAGTTGAGCTAAAAAATTAGGGCACCTAAAATTCAACTAAATATTGTATAATAGTTTAGACCCCTTGTGAACATACATTAGATTTGCTCATTTACCTGGTTTTTATGTACTCAACTTTGGCGATTTTTCTTTCAATTTTCAAACCCATCGGCAAAAATAATTAAAATCGATAAAATAAAAATTTATTTCAATTATAAATAATATAATTAGGAGTACATTTCACATGTACATGTAAAATAGTTTCAACGCGATCCGCGCCATTTTATATCTAGACCATGTGCGCGCAACGGGAGTCCTGCTTAATTGCAAGTTCGTATATCGCGAAAGTAAGTAATGCATTGATTTTTGAAATTTCGTTATTAAGTAAAAACTGATACTGCAAAAACACATAATTCAAACCTGACCACACCTTAACAGGTAAAAAAATTGACAATTTTCAGACCATATACAGCCTTTAGAAGAAATTTTATTAGTTTTGAACTATAATTTTGTTGAAGAGAAGAATGAGGCCCATTTATATCTCATTGTATATGTCAATAACTAAAAATATTATATATGAGGGTCTAAAAACCCACAAGTGACTGTGGAGAAGCCATTGTATCCGCAAAAAGTGACTGTATGGTGTGCATTTTGGTCTGAAGTTTCTATTAACCCGTATTTATATGAAAATTAAAAACGAAACTGACATTTATTAGCATGAACTTAAAGACTTTATTTGGGACCATGTGAGATTTCAACAAAAAAACAGTACCACAAGCCACAAAACACAAGACATTTTAGTTTTATTACGCAAAATATTGCAAAGATACGCAATTTCAGGATTTGAAAATGTCAATATAATACGATTTGATGCGATTTTTTTTGTAAAACTATTCAAAAAATTGTTTTTACGTAAATAGTTACAAAACAAAGAGTATTTCAAAACCAACACAGGTCAAAAAATTCTCGAATTACAACCCGAAATGTACGAAAAATGTATCATAAATTACCTCAACAGAATCGAGTCCTGTAAAAATTATTTAAAATTTTTTTTATAAATATTACATAATGGCAAAATAAAAAAACTGATTTTTTTTACATTTTATAGTTGAAAATATTTTTATTGTCGTAAAAAAAATCTTTAAAAAAACTAAACTAAACGAAAAGACACCAATTAAAGCCTAAAATCACTATTTTATTGTGTTTTTATAAGCAAAAAAAATGATTAAAAAAAATTAAGAAGTGAAAAGAAAATTGTTAAGAAAAAAAATTATTTTTTGCAAAAGCTGAACTTTTAAAAGGAAAAAAAAAGAAGAAGAAAAACCACGTTGATAAAATTCGCGGCCATTTCGTTTTTCCATTCGCTATAAAATCCTTCTCATTATTGGCCTTTTGAATACAGCGTTATCACAATAGCCACGATACCATCATCTCTGTACCCTCTCCAATGCAATACACATATAGTAATTATCAGCACAAAAACCTACAACACAATATACGATACATGACAGGATATATGTATATAAAACTATTTATTTATCTATTCAATTATTTATGTAGAATTTAGTTATAGACAAAAGTATACATAATCCCCCATAAATAAGTGGCCATTTGAAGGAATGTTGCACACTTAAATTAAGTATCGAATTAATCTGGAAATCAGACGACAACTGCTATAAAAGCGCTCATTTATTAAACAAATAAAGCCAATTATCAACGTCAATAAATCCCTCCTCCTTATATAGTGTTGCCGCTTTATATAGATTCCGTTCGTCGTTGTCGTATTATTTCGTGCACATGCTCGAATATCATACCCAGTTGGAATCCATCCTTTTCGTGTTTTGCCTTTTCCTAACCGACAAGTTTTGTTGTGCATACATTGTCGCTAGTATGCACATTTGCAATTGAAATGCAAATAAACGAAAATGGGGCTGAATTACTCGTATTTACTTAAATACAAAAACACACACGCACACCTAACAACTTCTTGTGTCAATTCTGGCTACTTATCCCCGATGATTGTGTTATGCTGGTGTATAGGATACAGTATAAGAAAAAGGGAAATTCTTTGAGGGATTTCCATTGGATTTGTGTGCTCCGAATACGGATAATTGCCTGACGCTCATCCATTTTGGCTGGCAGTCTCTTTGCCAGCAAATTATCAGCGCAATTGTCGTGCGGGTCGGATCTTATATAGCCTCCCAACCAACATTCGAATCGAGCGTAGAAGATTTCAATCGATAGACAGACAGATGGCGATGGCAAACAAATAAAAATATCATCAAATCAACACACGATACACTCGAGTATACAGAAATTTTTGCCAATTACTTGTACCTGTCGTCATCGTACCTGCAGCGCCCATTTCGTTCTTTTCGTGCCACTATTTACCATAGAATCTGGCTGGCCAACAACAAACGGACATGGGGAATGGCACGCAAAAAACAATTACGGAATAAATAGCCGACAATGGCGGGCGGTGGTATTATGTACCCACCTTATGTTGCTTCTTAAATGACGCCCCCTTTTTTCTCGTGGAGCCATCAAATGTACATAAACATCAGTGCAAATGTATGCGTGTGTAAATAGTACGAATACGAACGATTTCATTTAATTTGGTTTATTTTTATCAAGTAAAATATAGTGTGTTAATTTTACCCCCCTTTCTCCCCAGACCATTCTACAGAATTGTATCCATACTTAATAGTATGGATTCACAATTGAACTGTGCGCGATAATATAACGCACGTACTTGTATGCGTACGGCATATGCGTCTGTAGAAGAAGACCGGTTCATCACGTTTTGCTGTTCGCAGTCGCGTTAAAGCGTGCTCCCCCCTCCAAAGAAAAACAAAAGACCAAATCGACGGCACGCGGACTTTACTCACGAACTTGTAAGCGGTTTTCGCCTTTAAACACAGCCAATCGCTGAACGACGGACGCATCGAATCAATTTATTAGCACGCAAGTAAAGCGGTTTGCTTAAATTCACGCACGTACACACACACGCATTAAATCGATGTTCTCTTGCATACACCCCACGTTTACTCTCTCTTGATTTTTGCGATTTTCTCCTCATTTGTATGCTTTTGTTCAGAATTATTTAAAAAGATTGTTTTTTTTTTTCAAATCTCACAGCCGCATTTGTTTCTTACTATCGTAAATGTTTGTTTAACTAGTCAATTTTATAACCTTTTATTTTAAAATTATAACAAACAAGAAATACCACCCCTACCCCACAACCCCTCAATAAAAACAAACAAAAAAAAATACTGAATAAATTCTTTTAATCAAACAAATTGTCAACAGAAATTTTCAACTCAATTTCTTTTATATTTTCTCAAGTACTTCCGGTTTTTATTATAAAATCTGATAGTTTCTCTAGCATACACACACCTACAACATTTCAATTTAACCAATTAGATTTTTGCCTATCCTGTTAGATTCGTTTTAGAAAATACTTTTAGATACTTTTCCTTAAAGTGTAGTAGGTATTTTCTGATTGCGAAAAAAAAAAAAAATCCCATCTTTCCCTTGCAAAAAAGTTTCCCAATTTTTCCGATTTTCCCAATTTTTTCACTTACACCTATATCTCTCTCACTCGGTTTTCTTCAATTCAATTGAATGTGCACGCCCCCTTATATTACTGTATGCGTTCGTAAACCAGTTTTTGTTGTTGTTTCAGCTTGATTTCAACTCCAATCTAAATGCCATTTTATTGTGTGTTCAGCGGTCGTTGAATGTGCATACGGCATAATCGCGAATTTTTCCGGGTAAACGTGTATTGTTGTTGCACTAATTAGCATTGTTGCAGTCGATGTTGCAATATCTTCTCTCTCATATAATAATAAACAGTTCACAATAATCAGGCTTTTTTTTTAAATCAACTTTTTTTTTTCGTTGGTATTTTGCCAATTTGATTATGGATTCTATGATAAAAATTTCGATACAATTTTTGCATAATTATTCTAATTAGATAATCGGTATACATTTTAAAGTGATAGTAAACTAAAAAAAAAAAAAAATATTGAAACAATCTTACAACTAATGATTTAATAAAAATATTCCCGCACAAGCTACTAATAAAACTAAAACAAATAATATTAAGCTAAACGGTAATAATAAATAGTGTTGTGGATTCTGCTTAATTCAATAGGTTAACGCCATTTTATATATAAGAAATAATACGAATAATATTTGTGGAAAAAAAATTAATAATACTCGTAATAATAATAAAAATCAATAAAAAATACAACGTAGTTAATTAGTGGTAGCTGAAAACCGATCATTATTTACCTATCATCACCGGTTCGATGAATATTTATTTACTCGTGTACCTTTACTAAGCTAACTAGTATAGCCGATAGTGCAGAATTCGAATCGAAATTAAGCATAAAATTTACATAATGAGCTCCTGTTACTGTGTCCATATTTCAAATTAATCGAAATTTCCTATCACCATTTTTGTGAATGTGATTTTCTTCTTTTTCTTTATTGCTCCTGCGTTTTGTTCAATTTTTACTTGTATTTTTGTGAATAAGCTTATTAATCCGATCAAAATCGATGATGTATACTGACGATAATGAAAAAATTTATTTTATCTCATCTTCTTTTTCTACGTATAAAAATATGCTACTTTATACAAAATTAGATATGAATCAATAATGGGTCTTCGTTAATAATTAATTTGTAAACTCTTCCGATCGTGATTAGTGATTTAATAACGAATATTATTGTTTTTAATTAAAAAAAGAAAGAAAAAAAAAACAACATAAAAGCAATAACAAACAAAATTGATAATCGTTAGTAAACAATTAAAAAAAAAAACGATCAAGTTTGATATTAGATAAGACAAAAAAAAAAAATTTAAATGGTGAGCTGTGGCCAATATAAAATGATGCCAATGGCGCCAACATCAATAATGGCAATGGCATCATCTTCAAAGCCGAAAATTGGTTTTAGTATCGATTCGATAGTTGGCAATAGTGACATTCGTGGTGGTAGCCATACACAAAGATCTAGTTTATCACCGCGCAGTGAAACATCAGAACGGCCGTCTAGCCCGTTAAGCGATTGCGGTTATCCACTAGAACTTCGGAATCATGATATCCATCAGAGAGGTGGCTTACAGATATCAGATTGTACGCTTGAATCGCCTCATCTACGACTTAGTAGAATACACCAAATGATGTCTAATGATTTTCATAGAAACTTTACGAGTACCATGAATAGTCAGAAATTTGCACCGGGTTCACCAGGACATCAACAACAGTATAACAATCCTAGTAGTAATCATCATAATCATGAAAATGGCATGCGACCTCAAACACCAGTATCTCTTACAACGTCTTCGGGAAGTTCAGTTACGGTGAACGCCATTAGCCAAACATCGCTACCGCCCATCCCAACTACACCGCCGACAACACCTCACCAAAAGCACAGTTCGATATGCAGTAATAGTCCTACACTAACCCTCTCTGGACATACACGTTTGTCACCAGATGAAGTGGGGCGAAAATTAGCCAGAACACCTTCACCGCCGGCGGCACATCATCAGGCAAATGCCAAAGGACCTATTGTTGTACCAGGAATTCCAGCTGGGTTAGTGCGACCCTTTCCAGTGCAACCGCCAAACCTAGGCGAAATGAAGTCTATGCATCCGTACATGAACTCACCAGAAGTAGTCGGTCCACCGAATCCTCATTTTCTTGCTGCCCAATTTCAAATGGCGGCAGCCCTGGCTCACGGCCAAGCGGGTCAGGGTTTTCCTCCCGGTGCAGGAATACCACAGCATCATTCACAGTTCACCAATCCAAATATGGTTCGAGAAAGCTATCCACTCTATCCATGGCTACTCAGTCGACACGGACGAATTTTTCCCCATCGATTTCCTGGCAGTAAGTAATTTTCAATCAATCCCTTATCAAATACTATTCAATCAGTTACCGTATAAAAGCAGTTAGATATCTAAGCCACCATTACGTAAATAAACGTAATGAAAATTTCATATTTTCCAAGGATAATACGAGTACATATAATAAACAATTACAAAAGTAACGCAACAACAAATACAACTGATCCTATACAATCACTGAGTTAATTTCATAATTTAAATGTCAATTGATAATGAAAAATAAATCCCCATCTCTCGATCTAGATACCATTTTTTAAAACTAATCAAAAAAAAAAAAGATGAAAAAAATAACCAAAAAATATATCCCATCAATGAAAGTGAATCTGCGTCCATATCCTTGTGTACAATACGATTTTAATAAGCACTAAAAAAGCGACGGATCATGTCATCCGTATCGATCAGTGTAAATCCCTTAAAAATAATTAACTTCTATTATTGTGCTCAATCCTCATCGTGCATTATATATAAAAATACTTTGGGAAAAAAAGAATAGATGTGATAGTCAAGCGGATCAAGGACGAAACGCATCTGTCACCCTTAATGGGATTGTGGTGTAAAAAACAGGCGCAAACAACTGACGGGAATTCGCATCTGATTCGAATGCAGAATTTCTAAGGATGAATAAAAAAATTAAAAAAATAGTAGAGAAGGTATTACCAAAATGTCCTTTGACTTGTGTCCTTGTCTGTGCGTGCATTCAAAATTTCTCCCATCCTCCTATCATTGATGGCCGATCAAACGTGTGTGTGTTCTCGTATGTCAACTATACTAACAAGGAGGATTCAGATTCGGACAAAAGGCGTGACTCGATGTTGTTTTAGGATGCACTATCAAATTGCATTCTCTAATTCCTAGATTAGTTTTGCCTAAAAAAATACACACACAGGACCTGATACCAAATATCGGAAATCATGTCAAACAAGGTCTGTTAAAAAGGAATCGAACCTTCATTTTGTTTGAGATATTGAAACGCAAAAAATTGCAAAAAAAAACACCGATTATATTTACACCCAATCGAACTAGTGATTGGTAATTTTTGTGACATAAGTATTTGTAGTCGAATGTTTTATAATATAGCCATGAAGGATATCTATTCATAAACTGATAGAATCTATCTAACAGTCAATCAATGTCTATTTATTAAGATGTTCTTAGAATTTGGCAAATTTTCATAAAAAGCTTGATTCAAATATGGGGTGGTAAAAAGGATATTCTAACATTATTTTTGTTTAGTTTTTTCTGTATTTTTTTCAGATAATTAAAAACAAAATAGTTTATATATTTTTAAGGGAAAAGGATTTAATAAAAATAGCACATAAATTGGAATAAAACTTAAAGTTTTTAATAAACAGATATCAATTTTTCGGTTTGGAAAATAAAATCAAATGAAAAATATTAAAAAATTATATTTTTATATAAAAATAATTTTGTTTTATTGAGTGTTTTTTGCCATTATATAATAATAATCAATTATTAAAATAACTATCAAAAAATTTCTTTTAAAACTTAAAACTTTTAAGATAATTTTTTAATGGCTTTTTTTCACACATTTTGAGCAGTAATTTGGTCATTACTTGACGGATGTTGACTTTTAAATGCTCTGAAGTTTAAAAATTATTTAAATAAATATAAGTTTTTATAAAGTTTTATTAATAAAAAGTCTGAGGGCATCAAATAGCATGAACTTGGGGGCCAAAATGACATCATCTATCACCGAAATAGGTTCACAGTGTTCTGTGAACTTTTCGTGCAAAAAAGCTAAAATTTATCGTGTTCTCTTTATTCAAGTATTATTTTCGTTAAAGTTATATATATATATTAAATTATGATGTTTAAGTTTTAATCAAAAATATTTCCGTCCTTAGCTCTCAAAATTGACGGTAGCTGCCGTCTGGAGGTGTCATTGGTGCATATTTTCAAAAAAATATGCACCAATGACACCTCCAGATTAAAATTCAGATCAGACAATCACTTTTTATAAATACAATTATTTTCTTATAGTTACATATAAATTTTTTAGATTCTATAATATAGAAATTTTCCGTATTGATGCATGCACCAAGCAAGAAATGAGCCTCATCGTTGCAGAAAATTTTAAGCAAAAAGTTAGCTATGGCAAAATAATTACTTTTGTAAAAAATATTTATATTTTGACAATTCACTAATAATTTTTATAAATGCCTAAATTTTTTCTAAAATGAATTAAATTTTAATTAGTACAGATACTTTTAAATTATCTAATAATTAAGCTATATTTTCCAAACTTCATAATGAATATGCCGTTTTATATTTAAAAATATTTCAGAAAAACTATATTTTTAAGGAAGAAAAATTGATATTATCATTTTTTTTCACATAATAAATAAGAAATTTTCTACATAACTTAAAAGTTTCAATAATTTTCAATTAAATTTAAAAGTTTTTATACCAAAAAAAAAAATTTTTATTTAAGCAGTTTTAAGTGATTTTAATACAAAATTAAAATTCTTTTTTAGAAAGCACTTTTGTTCTATAAAATAGAAATTATGAGAATAATATAAAAAAATAACTATATTCTTCTTCCTTATTATTAAAAAGCAATTATATAAATTATTGATTTGTCCAAATAATAATGAATATTCCACAAATACGCCGGTCCAATTGATTTGGTTAACAGGAGTCGATAATGCAGTGTCGAAGAGAAATTGATCAAAATGGTTTGTGCCGAAGATAAGAGAATGCGAATTTCACGCGGTTGTGTGCAAGGACAGTGACTTTTGTGATTAATATTTAGGAAATGACAATATTTAGGGTTTTTTTTAATAAATTCCAAAAAAATGTAAACAAATTTCAAAAGCCATTGGATAGAAATTTGATCAACTAAAATCTTTGGAAAACATTCTGATTATATACATTTTTATTCCATTTTTGTTTAAAAATTATTTTAATATAAATAAACCGGATATGGTTAGGGTGTAAAAAAAACATAATATTTCAAATATTATTATATGGTAAATCTAAGTTTCCAAGAGCAATTTTCTATAAATTTTTAACTCCTTCGCGGTGCTTATTTAAAATTATGAATAAAATCTTTCTAGTTTAATATAATAATTTTAAAGACCAATTTATAAAGTAAAATCCCACACTTGAAAGGTAGTAATAACTTAATTAGAATGATAATAGTTTAGAAGAAAAAAAACAAAACACAGTTGGAAGAATCATTTCTCTCACACAAAAAAAAATTTTTTTTTAATACAAACTACAAATTAACAAAGAAAACACGTTAAAAATGTCTCGTGGTCTAATTAAGATTATAATCGATTTTTGGAAGGAATTATTTGATTTGTAAATTATCAATTCAAGCACATTATTAAAAAAGAAAAATTTTGAAATTTCATATTGAAAAAAAAATTATTAAATTTAATGACAATATTCAGTCCACTCCCTCGCTTCAGGATGTTGTAAATCGTCTTGAATTAAGTTACAGATCAAATCTTTACCGCCTCTTATTTGTTTTTTTTTTAAGTTTAAGAATTAAGTTCACCTCTTTCTGCCGTCAACTAAAAAAAAACAAAACAACAGAAATAATCATAAAATACTATTTTTAATAGTGATAAAATATATAGACTGATAGAAAATGGATAGACAAAAATTTTGAATATTTATATTTTAGCTGTTAGATTAGGTCATCTAGTTTTATTGCTAATTAAATCAAAACTAATTAACAACTACTTTCGTATATAGACTTTTACGGAAACTCTTCTAGAAAATTCAAATTCTTTGGTTTCATTTTTCACTATGAATATTTTCGAAAGGTTAAACTTTAATTAAGGACTTAAAAGTATCTTCATAAATAATACTATTAATAGCTAAATTTAAATAAATAAATAATTGCCATTTATTATCTGAAAATTGTTTAAATAATTATAAACGCGTTTGGATTTTTCACAAATTTATATATTGAGTAAAAAAAAAAACAAAGTTTTTTAAAGTAAAAAATATGCTGAGAAACAGGGAATCAACCTTTTGGGATGGTGTTACCCTTCTATTATTTGTACGTGGCCTGAATGGAATATTTCCTTTCTTTACGATACAAAGATTTCGTATATACAAACCACGTTCATGTTAGAATATTCACAATAGTAGTTTGGTCCCTAATTGGTCATTTGGCAGTTTTATTATCTCTGACAAAACCCGAAGGGTCAATATACTCACAACTTTTAGGCTTATATGTATTTTAAATGTGCTCGTAATCTACAACGTTTACCTTTGATTTTAGTCCCAAAAGTATTATTTTTACTTCAGAATTTATATGTTGATTTAGAATATATATTTTTTTCTATGTTTTATTTTGTGTTTAAACTAAATTTTATGCTATATTTAAGCAGAAAGTGTTAGATAACTTCCGCGAAAGTATTCATATAATTTGGATATTACTTTGGCTTTTCTGGTAGATAATAATATTAATTTACGAGGATGAAATTTTCTTTATAAACTACAAAATCTACCTTTTCATATATAGTGATAACCACATAAATACACTTTAATTGGCTTAAGACTCGAATAGATTATATCTAACAGCAAATATTTCTTCTTCTTTTTTTAAATGGCAATATTTTCAATAAAAACTTTTGGAATGAATTTCAAATCAAAAAAGGAAATCATTAACTACTATCAATTGACGGGTTGAATGATAAAACAGACAACCCGTCTTGATTTGGTGGAATACCTCTTCCGGTAAAATAATAGCAAATAATTAGTGAGGCACAGGCGTAAAAACATAAACGTTTCTGAAAGTTTAAATTAATTTTTATAATACCTCATCTGTAATTTGTTATTTCACTTCCGGTAAATTAAAATGTATAAAGTGTTGGCGCCATCATATCAATTGCAAGAAAAAAATTGAATGTCAGTAAAAATTTTCTGTAAAAATGTTCAGTAAAAATTTTCTGTAAAAATGTTCAGTAAAAATTTTCTGTAAAAATGTTCAGTAAAAATTTTCTGTAAAAATTTTCTGTAAAAATTTTCAGTAAAAATGTTCAGTAAAAATTTTCAGTAAAAATTTTCAGTAAAAATTTTCAGTAAAAATTTTCAGTAAAAATTTTCAGTAAAAATTTTCAGTAAAAATAGATGATGAAAATTTTCAGTAAAAATTTTCAGTAAAAATTTTCAGTAAAAATTTTCAGTAAAAATTTTCAGTAAAAATTTTCAGTAAAAATTTTCAGTAAAAATTTTCAGTAAAAATTTTCAGTAAAAATTTTCTGTAAAAATTTTCTGTAAAAATTTTCTGTAAAAATTTTCAGTAAAAATGTTCAGTAAAAATTTTCTGTAAAAATGTTCAGTAAAAATTTTCTGTAAAAATTTTCAGTAAAAATTTTCTGTTTCAATAAAAATTTTCTGTATAAATTTTCTGTAAAAATTTTCTGTAAAAATCTCCAGTAAAAATTTTCAGTAGAAATTTTCAGTAGAAATTTTCAGTAGAAATTTTCAGTAGAAATTTTCAGTAGAAATTTTCAGTAGAAATTTTCAGTAGAAATTTTCAGTAGAAATTTTCAGTAGAAATTTTCAGTAGAAATTTTCAGTAGAAATTTTCAGTAGAAATTTTCAGTAGAAATTTTCAGTTTAAATTTTCTGTAAAAAATTTCTTTAAAATAATTTATTAAAAATTTTCAGTAAAGATTTTCAGCAAAAATTTTCTGTAAAAATTTTCAGTAAAAATTTTTAGTAAAAATTTTAAATAAAAATTTTAAGTAAAAATTTTTATTAAAAATTTTCAGCCCAAATAAATTTTTAGTAAAAATTTTCATTAAATATATTCAGTAAAAATTTTAGTAAAAATTGTCAGTAAAAATTTTCTGTAAAAATTTTTTGTAAAAGTTTTCCGTAAAAATTGTCCGTTAAAAATGTTCAGCAAAAATTGTCCGTAAAAATTTTCAGTCAAAATGTTTAGTGAAAATAAATTTTCATAGGAAATTTTCAGTAGAAATTTGTAATGAAAATTTTTAGTTGTTCTTACAGATTTACAAATCAAGAAATAATAATAGATATTTATTATTCCTGCTCAGATAATTGTTTGGTTTTAAATTAGAAAAGTTCTTTTGGGGAAGTGTAGTTTAAGTTCTTGTTCGTCTGCTTCATCATCTATTGGACAGTATGAATAGTCCGATTATGAACTGTATTCTATTCGAGAGGGTTTTGAAGATTGAAAGCGGACAAAAATTCCATTTATCACGATTTGTATCCGGAATAAATTTGAATTTTTATGATTGATTGTGGTGTCATAGTTAAACGACTACTAAAGCGCGAAAAGTTTCAGCTAGAACAACTCTCTTGTCCCATGAAAAATTCAACATTCAAAATGATGTTCAGTACGACTGTACCGCCTGCCGAGTGACCATAATCTATGCGAGTTTAAAGGCCAACAAAATTCAATATTTGACGTTCTATTACCATAGTTATCCGATGTTAGAGGACGCGAAGGCTGAAAACAATTTGAACACTTTTCGGCTAATTGAAGTCAAACGAATGGATTTCTCGCCTCAATCGGTGGGACATGAATGTCCATTTTTTTCGGTGGCTGTCCAAAAAAATATCTCACCTGATAGATCTTTTGACCAATTCAAGTTATTGATTACCCACGCAACAATGCCACGCAGAGTCGACTACTTGGTGGCTACTTTTTTATCGTTTCTATCTGCTCGTTGGGCTTTGTGATTTTTCATGCCTTCGGCCATTAATCCAAGAATTCATTCGGACTCGCTTGAATTCAATTTCTTGACAGATTTCTTGTTCGAACAATTCAATTATAAGAAATTTACTAGTGTGTCGAATTAACGCGTGTAAATAAAATTTTCAATAATGAACACTATTATCGGGAGTAGAGTATGGTCAGAGGTACACACTTGGGAAGTCAATAGCTTTGAGATAGTATCGCGTGCTCACATGTTTTGTTCAATTACTGAGATTTTCGAGATTAAAAATGGGCTCGTGAGTATAGTCTAAACTGACCTGTACACTGTACCCTATGCGCTGTTAACTTTTGTTTATGGTGAGTGTCCTTCGCAAAATGTTCGATTTCAAAACGACCCGCTTCTGGCAAATTTACAATCACAAATTCACTTCGATTTATTGATTTCCATACAATACAATATTGAAATTCTTTTCCTTCTTCAAATACAATATTTATTTAATCATAAATTCAATTGTTAAATTACCTAAAATTTCGAAGGCTATATATGCATTTGAATTTTGTTGATTTTATTCCAATAATTTATGGGGTGTGATTGATTTAATTATTTTCGATCAAACATAACTTATCCGTTTAGTTCCTTAAGAGTATTTTTTTTTTTTTGGTTTCTGATAAAGCTGACAGTAAAATCGTAATAATATCAATTTAAAAAATCAATTAATCGATCTGTATTTATTTACTAACATTTTTGACCTTTTATAGAAATATTTTCCAAGTAATGATATTATCTATGAAAATAAGACAATTTTTTTTTTTGTTAATATTAGAATATTGTTCACTTTTAACCTTTATTGATTTTTTTTTCTTTAACAATATTTAAATATATAAGAGATTTTTTCTTTGTACAATTACGTTAATTTGAAATTCATTTCAAGGTATTGATTTTTCAAAACAAATTGTTGGGTGTGGGCTACAATCAAAATTGTTGGTTTTCTTTCTAAATAATTTGTATCAGTAATAGTTAAATGATTTTATATCCGGTTTATTTGTTTTTCAATTAATTTAAGACAAATTTCTATAATAATAAATATTAAATGATTAAAAAATTTTATTTTTTTCACAATGAAACTATTCAAGTTATTCTATTAACTAATGATTAAAAGGTAACTTAATTGAAATTAGGGAAAAAAGTAATTCATATTTTCTGGTTGGATGTGGGTTTTTATAAATACTTCAATTTTTATGGGAAAAAATTATACTGAAGTTTGTCTCAAAATGGTATAATTTATTATGACATAACAAAATTTCCACAAACAAAAACTTAATATTCATTTTTCAGTTTGGAAAATAAAACATCGTTATTTATTTTATTTTATAAATTATTATAAATTTAAATAAAATAAAGGGTTTTCGAATAAGAGTGATATGATTTCTTTTTTTTTAAAACACACTAATTGTTAAGGAAATTCAAATGTTTTTTATTTAATGTGAAGTACAATCAATACAATTAAGTTCTGAATAAAACTTCATTCAAATGGCTTCCACGACTTCTTTTACAGGAACGAATTCGATGAACCCAATTTTCGAGCACTTTTTCCACTAAATTAAGTCGTATGTCATGAATAGCAAGTTCAATATTGACTTCTAAAGCTTGAAGAGAGTCTGGTTTATTGCTAAAGACGAATGACTTCAAATAACCCCACAAGAAATAGTCTAATGGTGTTAAATCACATCTTCTTGAAGGCCATTCAATATCACAATTTCTTGAAATAATCGAATCTACAAAATTTTCTCGCAATAATTCGGTTGTTGCACGTGCTGTGTGGCACGTAGCCCCGTCTTGTTGGAACCAGATGTTGTCAAGATCAACTTCTTCCAATTTCGGCTATAAAAAGTTGGTTATCATCGATCTATACCGCTCTCCATTGACAGTAACGGTGTTACCAGCTTCATTTCGAAAGAAGTACGGACCGATGATTCCACCAGACCAAAAACAACACCAAACTGTCAATTTAGGTGAATGTAATGGGTGTTCATGAATAATTTGTGGATTTTCTTCGCACCAGAATCGACAGTTTTGTTTATTTACCGCACCACTCAGATGAAAGTGAGCCTCATCGGAGAAGATGATTTTCTTAAAAAAATCGTTATCGTTTTCAAGTTGTTCCAAGAAAAAATCAGCAAATTCACGACGTTTACGGTGGTCCAATGGCTTCAGTCTTGAGTGATAACAATTTTATATGGATGCAAGCCCAAATCCTTTCTCAAAATCCGCCAGGTTATGGTTTGAGACAGTCCCAATTTTTGAGAACGTCTTGGAATCGACATATTGCGGTCTTCAGCAACACTTGCCTGAACGGCAGCAATATTTTCATTACTTCGAGCGGTTCTTTGTCTTATTGGCACTTGAACATTATGTAAAGAAAATTTTTAGCAAGTCAAAATTTTTAACATTTCGACGAATAGCGAGCACAGTTGGACGATTATTACGACCATAAAATGGCAAAAGCGCACGAAAAGTTGCAATTGGAGAATGATTATTTTGATAATACAATTGAATAATTTGTAAACGTTGTTCTTGCTTATATTTCTCCATGATAAAATTATAAACATTGCTGAATACAATGAAGAAAAAAAATGACAAATCATGACATATTACAAATGGCGGAAACGTCACTTAGAAATCATATTACTCTTATTGGAAAACCCTATATATTAAGTACAACCTATGCCATTTTATAATATAGATTAGTTTACTATTTACAAATGCTGTTAGAATTTTTTGGAACATTTTTTTAGTTTCTTTTAAAAGACGAAAATTTCCGCAGCAATGGGGCTCCTTTCTCACTTGGTCAAAACGTTAATAAGCAAAATTTGCCATATATAAGGCTCTAAAGATCCACAAATGACTATATGATTAGGAAAATTGAAATTTAAGATAGTTTTTATACGTATTCTTTTTCTCCTTCAAGAGTACGTATTTTTCCAGATTTTTGTTGTTGTAATTAATTGAATAAAAAATGCACTAAATCAAATATGAAGCGTGAAAATTATGAAAATATATTAAAAGATGTCCTTAGATTTATGGATTTTCTTTTTAAAAAAAAATTGTTTTTATCTTAAGGAATAGAATCCTTTCATACTATTGATGTAAATGGTTTAAAATTGATTATTTAATTATGAGAATGAATATTAAAAATACTTCAATTTAGAATTGTTCTAAAGAATTTAACTACCATAAATAAGGTCCTAAGAGACGTTTTATATGAAAATAGTAGTAGCTATGACCTACGAAATATTAGAAAAGTGGGTCTATTTCTATTCTTTAGCGATGAGGCTCATTTTCGCTCGATGTAAAAATTTAAAGTGTGTAGGGCTCAAAGAACAATAATTGACAGTAAAAAAGCTATTGTATCCATGAAAAATAACTATTTAGTGAATATTTTGGTCTGGAAGTATCATATGCTCGTATTTCTTTGAAAATAAAGAAGTGAAGACCATCCTTTTTTCCCTTAACCTTAAAGATTTTAATTTGGATCATATTTGTTGTTAACAAGATGGATCCATAAGCCTCACAATATGGCAAATTTTCGCTGTAATGCGTGAAAGCTGCTTAGTACGCATAAGTTTAAGAGTTGATTATGTCAATTGGCATCCAAAATCGTGTTATTTGAGTACATTGAACTTTTTTTTTTTGTAATTAAAAATTACCTCAAAAGGTTTCAGTTTTCTAACAAGTACTGTGTATTTATTTTCAAAATTTTATATTTTCTTTATAATGACATTACTTAATTCAAATTATTTAAATAAAACTTTTTTTTTTCAAATATGAATTTAAATAAATTTTTTATTAAACATAACTTTCCAAAGCAAAATTTGGATAATTATTTACGAGGGTCATTCAACAAGTACTTAGCCTACAAAAGAAAAACGAAAATTTTGGAAAGGTGGCAATTTATTTTTCCACATAATCTCCTTCAAACTCGATACACTCTAACTTTTTTAACCCGTCCAAAAATACATTTTCTCGAGGGAAGCAAAATAGGCCTCCGTGGCGACGATGACCTCCTCATTCGACCCAAATCTATTCCCGGCGAATAATTTTCTGGTTTGGAAACAAAAAGTAGTCACAGGGGGCCAAATCTGGAGAGTACGGTGGATGGGGCAGCAATTCGTAGCGCAATTCGACCAATTTGGCCATGGCGACGGCGGAGGTATGAGCCGGTGCGTTGTCGTGGTGGAACAGCACTTTTTTCTTCGCAAAGCGGGGCCGCTTTTTCTTCAATTTGACGTCAAAGCGGCCCAATAAGTCAGCATAGTAGCGCCCCGTGATTGTTTTACCCTTCTCGAGGTAATCGATGTGGATCACACCTTGTGAATCCCAGAAAACGGTGGCCATCACCTTTCCGGCCGATCGAACAGTCTTCGCCTTCTTCGGAGCACGTTCGCCGGGTGAAGTCCACTGTTTCGACTGTTCCTTGGTCTCTGGTGTGTACCAGTGAATCCATGTTTCGTCGACGGTCACGAAACGACGCAGGAACTCCCCTGGATTGCGTCAAACACGTCGCCGATGTGGTCTCACGGTTGCGCTTGTTTTCCGGTGTGAGCAAACGCGGCACCCATCGCGCCGACAGCTTTCTCATGCCCAGTTCTTCGTGTAGAATATGATGCACCGTTCCTCCTGCGATGCCCACAGTCTCAGCTATCTCGTGAACCTTCAATCGACGGTCTGCCAATACGAGATCGTCGACTTTTTTAACGTTTTCCTCCATAGCAGCCGTTTTTGGGGCACTTGGGCGTGGCTCATCAAAAACCGAGGTGCGGCCTCGAACAAACTCGTTGAACCAATTCTTGACGGTCGCCATCGAAGGAAAAGAGTCACCATACACAGCATCCAAGCGATCTTTGATTTCGCTGCGCGTTTTCCCTTCCAAAAACAAGAATCTAATCACCGAACGATATTGTTCTTTTTCCATTTTTGTGCAACTGACCGACACGCTCGCTTTCAAAGGCTCTCAAAACAAAACTAATAAAGGGAATTCTTTGACAGTAGACTACTAAAAGAATGTACTGCACGATGGTAAATTTCTTTTGTGACAGCAGTTCCATCGGGCGGTGAGGCTAAGTACTTGTTGAATGACTCTCGTATTATCTTTTTTTAATAGTAGAAATTGCAAAATATTCAACAAATTTTGTAGTCATCATTTATTAAGAAATAACACCTTAAAAAAGAACTTACATATTATATTTACGATGACTTACAGAAAGTATCTGTCAAAACTATTCGACACATTTGACATCTAAAAACGTTCACATTTGACATCTAAAATCATTGTTCACATTTGACATCTGAAAACGTTAAAAGTTATATTCTTTCAACACTTTTAGATATTTGGAAGGATAACCATGAACATAACGAAATTTGTGAAAATATATTATTTTCTACAATGCTAATATCCGCATCGAAACCATCTCAGTTCAATCCCAATTGTTTTCGTAATCATCAACGGTCATCACGATTTATACACGAATGGGATAGTTTGTATTGAAAAAGAACTGAAATCGACAATTATCAAAGGTATACGATGCAAAATCCCAATGGTAACAATCAGAATTCAAATCCCATTTATTACCTAATATGTATAGATGTATGTATTTATGTATACCTCACCAATGATGACAGTCTAAACATTTAAGTTTCTCTCAACTTGGATGACGCATCCAATATTTGTTGCGCAATGTCCTTGTATGCAAATTAATAAATATTGATAATAAATTGAATGCGAATTTATTCAAATGTCCAATTAAAACTCTCTATTGAGTCTCAGCGGCTAAACAAGTAGACATATCCGAGTCGGAAATTTATGCGACACTAGACATTGGCATAACCGTGACTAGGATGGTCACTTTGAGGTATCAGAAGAGGTGCTCAGCAGTCACCATTATCGAGTCTTGTCATAGCCGCGGACAGGTAAGATGATAGTCACTATGAAAAGTGGAAGCTTTAATAGAGAGAGACAGGATGGCTACACTGACTTGTAAATTCATAGCGTATATTTTGTAGATAGAAACTATGATAGATGCTGGAAACATCTCATAAAATCTACAAATTGTTTATCCTATCAATTCGTTTTTGCTTTTGTCGAGCAATCTAACTTTTAAAATATTTTATTTTTTATCAATACTATAGGCCATTATGTTTCTGAACATAAATATAATTATTTGAAGTACTAAAAAGAGATGTAGAATTTTAGTATATGAAAATTTGGAACAAACACAAAAAAAAATGTCGAAATAAAGGACTATCCAATTATTGTATTGGAAAAAAAAGTTCTGTAAAATATAGTTTTAATTAAGATTTTATTTTTAATTTAATTTTATTCAATTATATAAATTTTGCCATTATAAACTATTTATAAAAATAATGCAAAAAATTTCTTGCAGGACTCGATCCTGTTGAGATTAAAATTTACTCATTTCTTGATGCATGTTGGTTTTTAAAAGGTCGAAAGTTTGAGGATTATTACTTTAAATATAATTTTTTATATAACTTTAGACAAAAATAGATATAATGGAGTTAAAATTTTATGTATTCGATGACATAGCGTGCCCAGGTGTTTTTCCTCATGTATTCGATGACATAGCGTGCTCGCTAGAGCAAAAGTAGTACTGCCCAGACGTATTTCTTAACATTTCGTACGCTTTCGACCGTGTTTTGTATGCTGGATTGAATTGGAAGTTGCAGCGAGTCCTACCGTCTGATAGTTTCCACATCCTAAAATCCTATCTATTAGCCCGATATTTTCAGGTAGCTGAAAATATTGAGTTTTCTGACATTTATTCTATTTCCGCCGGTGTCACTCAGGGAAGTATTCTAGATCCAATCTTTTCAATATTTGCACCCACGATATTACATGACGATACAGTCATTCTCACAAATCATAAAGATTCTTGTACTGCCATCAATATCCTACAGAACCACATCCACTCCTTAGAAACCTGGTTCAAAAAGTGTAAAGGGGGATGGGGGGGGGGTGTAAATGAGCAAAAATCTGCTGATATTAATTTCACATTAAGCAATATTAGACAAAAAATGAGCGTGCGTTACTTTGGACTCATATTCGACAAACAATTACTCTCATAGACAGTAGGTCAAAACGTACAATGAAAAGTAAACTATTACTATCCAATACTGGTACTGAAACCAGTATGGACTTATGGAATCGAACTTTAGGGTTTGACTGAGCATTCCAATTCAAAACCTACAATCCCGAATGCTTCGAAGGGCTGTCAATGCCTTCTTTTATGTGTGGAACATTATTATCCATCGTGACCTAAATGACATCCTAATCTTTTAGTAAAAAAATCCTTCCATTATGCACCTTCCGATGTTGGAAGGAAGAAAGAAATCAACTTCAGACCGAAATGGACCTCAGACAATTACAATATTTAAGGCAGATACAATTACTTTTCAACCATCACTTGTGGGTTTTAAAGGCCTTATATATGGAAATTTTACTTATAGACAGGAAGAAAATTTTGGCACACCTGCAAAATCGCAGGGCTCTACTTTCTGAACCATAAAATTGCTAATGCGTCATTATAATTTTCAATCGCTAAAATTGTCAATGCCTGAAAATAGCCGATTATAATTCAAATATTTTATATTAGACAAAATGTATATAAACATGTTCGTATTTATAAGATATACAAAAATATATCGCTAGTGTCGTGACATACACACTGATTACAACGCCATCTACACAATCTGCCGATGTGGATTTGATGATAACGCATCCCGAACATGTGTACCTTAATCAACTATTTTCCCATGATTGGGAATAATTATCGATCGGGATTAAACATCGTCGGGGCTAACGTCAACCTGTGCCATATTCGTCGAACGATTACATTGATCACTCTTAAATTGGCTATGATCACAACCAAATCCGGCTGCTTGTACCATGTTCGTCTGTCCCTGCGATTGCTGTTCTCTAGGCAACATTGTGCCAATTTATTCATTACCCCACAGATCATTGCCTATTTGACCAATGCCTACCACTGACTACAAGTACAGTCCACTCTATGTTCAACAGCATTCAACTGATCTCGGATCGAATTGATTGATGTATCGTTTATCTGATGGTCTGGTATCAAGCTTCAAGTGTGTTCCGTTAACAAATACCTGAAAATTATTACATTAGCTTTTTTGAAAATTTTCTTATGAATTTGAGTGAACAATTTCTCATTCCTTTTATACACTTTTCTTCTAGTTACTGCATATTTACCATTTATCGTCCATACTTCTTAATCGCTGTCATCTACTTTTTCAGTATCTAACATCTTCAAAACCATCAGAGATACCTATTTTCTTAGGCATATCGGCTCGTTTCTCTCTAGTCAACCTTCTTGCAGTAATTTTATTTTTATTTATTCATTGTTATTTATAGAGTTGGAGTAGAAATAAATGTTATCACACTAAAACTAACCAGTTCCAACATTCCAAGTATAAGGCATTCGAATGACATTATTAGTATACAATTAAAACCACATTACCTCCCATGGATCTAGTGCAGTTGTCTTCAGGGTTGGAACCATTTGGTCAAAGGGAATCTAATTTTGCTATTCTGTCCTCTTATCCTTAACAAATACATAAACTTTTTATACAAAAAATAATAATAACAAAAAAATCTTAAAAATTAAATATTTATAAGAAAGAAAAAAATTTCACTCACATTTTCTCTCCCCTATTAATTTTAAAATTATTTTATTCAATTTAATTGCCTTTTTAAAATGGCCGATTTGAAATAAAAATATGTGTATGTCGGCAAATACCAATTGAGCATTTTTATATTTTTTTCCTTATTAAATAAATTATTTTTATAATTTTTTTTTTCATTTTGAAAAGTAATTAAGTAAATTATATTTAAAAAAATTAATTGTTTGTAGCAAAAATCAATTGGAATCGAGCTCGTTACATAGTCGAGGTGGGATGACTTTTATTTTTCACCATAAAATTATAAATTTAAATTAAAGTACAATTTTTTTATTAGAAAGTCACCTTACTACAAAAAAAAAGTTAAGTTCAATTTTATAGAAGTCTTGATTTAGAAACATATTTTATATGGAAAACTATAGAAATTTTCATTAACTCATATAAGGAATCATCTGCAGATTTCTTAAATACCACTTTTATTTATGTGCTCAAACATATTTAAATGTAAAAAATAGAAAAAATCACATTAAACCTCTAAAAACAACAATTTATTAATGGCGTGTATACCTATGACTCCAAAATATGTCAGAAAACATCTGATATAACCTCAATATATCTGATATAACCTCAATATATCTGATATAACCTCAAAATATCTGATACATGCGCATAACCTCAAAATATTCTATCAAATTTCTTATATAAAAACCTAGAAATTTTTTTCGCACTCCAGCGGTGATTTTTCCAATTTATTTACGAATATTAAAACTTTTAATAATATCTTAATCCGTTATGATATTTTTATATATTTTTTATGATCAATATTATCATAAATATTAAAAATACTTAATTTCCGATTCGTATATCTTAATTTATAAAAGATATTCCATTTTCAATAATTTGTGTAGGCGTTTTGCGCAATATGATAGCTATTAATTGTACTATAAAAAAAAATAATCAGGTTTATTTCCTTCTTTTTTGTGTGAGTTTATTTTTATATTTATTGATTTTTTTATTATAAACCAACAAGTAGCTTACGGTTATTATGTGCAAAGATTTTTACTAAATTTGTAAAAAAAAAATTCGGAACGTTTCTTAAAATTATTGGCTATGTGGGAAGTGAATTTATTTACAAAAATATATTCTGTTGATGGGAATTATTTTCGGTTTTAATGAGAAGAACTGTAGATAGTTATTTCTGTTTTTTTTTTATCTAATTGAATTGGTATGCAATTGATGTTCAGATAAACATAATGCTTCCATCTGGCAATAAATTCTATCAAATGCATATCGGGAATTGTTCTTTTAAAAAGCCCGCGTGGAAGATATAAAAAAATGTTTTTCGCTCTTAAGTTGGTATTAATGAATCTAATTGTCATGTGAACTTTTAGCGCGATCTATCATTTAGTTTGTCAACAGCTGTTAGCTTGGATTGTTGATGTCAAAATTGGTCTGTGACTTAATTGATGTCATGTATAGTCTGCGATTTTTATCCGCTGTCAACGAGTCAATTTGGACTCTACTTTCTTGAAACTTTTATTAACAGGGTATGAAATGTAGGTTTATGAGTATGATCTGCAAGTCCATCATAAAAGCTACGATGTGCCATCAAATTATATATTAAGCTTGGTAAATACGTGAAAATTCCTTAGAAACAGCACAAATTTGTCTGTGGTATAAAGCGTTTGAGGAAGGACCAAGTAACAGTGGAAAACTAACCTCACTGAGGCAGCTCCTTTAACAACAAAAACTGATAAAAGTATGATATGATTAAGAGGTCTTGTGACGTCAGACCCCCGATTAATATTGAAGTCACTAAAATACTCAGAAAAAAAGGTTCTTTGCATTAGACAGCAAAAATGCCTCATATCACAAGGCCATCTCCATCAACGTGTTTTTGTCGGAAAAAAAAATTCGCCCCATATTCATCTAGTGCCAGTCCGTTTGACTCTTTTTACTTTCTAAAAATTTAAAAAAAAACACCTCAAAGGACCTTATTTTATTACTGTCGATAACATTTGAAGAGCTTCGAAAGTGATTCCAGTAGTATCCTTCCAGCATTCTGCTGATATAAATCGTATTGTGAAAAATTTAAAGCTAATGTATAGCTTTCCAAGGAGGGAATTACTTTAAAGAGGATAATATTGATCTTAGACTGTGTGATATTTTTCTATTCCCCGAGATTAAAAAACACTTGAACAGTTCATTTTGGTATTATTATTAACACCCAAAGTACTTTTACTATCGAAATTTTTATATTTCATAACTGAAATTGCATATTTTATTTCGCAGCAATAGGAACAAGCCAATTTATGTATATAGTCCCAGAATAATGCCCTATGTTACAGTAAGTATAAATAGAAAAATATTGCCATTATAAATTCGATATAAAAAAAAGTATTTTTTTTTAAAACTTTATAATTACCATAATAAAGCACTAAGCGACTGCTGAAATGCAAAAAAAAACGACGGAATATAGGCAAAGACCAACAAACAAAGAGCAGATATTTTTGCTCACCATTAAACAGAAACTTTTAAGCCACTCAATAACATATAACACAAAGCTGACGACAACAAAATACTCAAGAACTTATCAATAACCACACATACGAGCCTATCTACCAAACATTTTATACCTTCCGAAGTTAAAAACCTCATTCAACAGCTACCCAACAAAAAATTCCGAAATATTAAAGCAACTATCGAAAAAAGCAATCATTCGACTCACATACCAAGTGTATAATTTTAAATCCGCTGTTTGATCATAGATGGCGTGAGTGAGCATATTAAGCTACTATGAGCACGCCATACTTTTTTTGATATCTGTCAACATTAATCAGTGCACATTGTCAGCAATTTCGTACAACAACATACATTTTTCCTTTGGTAATCATGTCTAGTTTTGTGACAGATAAAGAGTATATGCGGAAAGCTCTGCTTTTCTGTTTCAATTTGAAGAAATCGGCTGCATGGAGACCTCTGTGGTGACAGTGCTTTATTAAAAACAATGTGCCGAGATTGGTTTCGTCGGTTCAAAGACGGTAATTTTGACGTGTGGGATAAGAGGCGTAAAAATCGGCATAGGAAGATTGACGGCCATCAATTGCAGGCTCTTTTGGATGAAGACGATCCCCAATCGTAAAAAATGCTCGCAGAACAATTGGGTGTTATTCAACCAGCCATTTCCATGCGTCTGCGTGCCATGGAAAAGATTGAAAAAATGGGCGCCCCATGAATTGAAAGATTGGTAGATGGAGCGACGCTAAAACACATGCGAAATCTTGCTCGTCAGACAAAAAAGGAATTCGTTCCTGCATCGGATTGTGACAGGCGATGAAAAGTGGATGTATTTCGAGAATCCCAAATGCAAGAAATCGTGGATTGATCACGGCCGACCATCAACATCTTCCCCAAGACCAAATCGCTTCGGACGGAAGACGATGCTGTGCGTTTGGTGGGTGGGATCAGCAGGGTATCGTCTACTACGATATGTTGAAACCTGGTGATACTGTCAATGCCTACTATTACCACCAACAACTGATCAAATAACACCGTGCTCTGTTTGAAAAAAGGACAGATTATGAACAAAGACATGACAAGCTGATTTTCCTCCACGACAACGCACCATCGCACACGTCAAAAATGGTCCGAAACTACTTGGAGACACTCAACTGGGAGGTGCTACCCCACCTCACTTATTTACCAGACCTGGCCCCTTTCCAACTACCACCTGCTTTCGTCGATGGGCCACGCGCTCGCTGAGCTGCACTTCGATTCTTACGAAGACGTCCGAAAATAACTTGATGAGTGGTTTGCCTCGAAAGAAAAGGAATTTTTTTGGCGTGGTATCCACAAATTGCTCCAGAGATGGAAAAAATTTGTAGCTAGCGAGGGCAAGTACTTTGAATAAATTTGTTTTTGCTTTCTATGAAAAAAAAGTTTTTTAAGCTTATACACCTGGTATATATAAATAGCAGCATTCTCCGTGCATGATATTTTCCCCAACTTTGCAAATTCTCAATAATAAAAATAATCCATAAACCCCAAAAAATTAACTCAAGAAGGAACTTACTTCTTCTTACGTGTGTGTGACCTGTAAGTCCAAAAAAGATCTAAGGAGGAACTTCCTTGATCTTATACATCCATAAGCCTACTCCCTATTCTTGCCAAAATAGTGGAAAAGTAGTGGCTTTATCTCATCCCCGGACACGAAACTGTAGTCTCCCAGCACCAATTTGGCGTTCGTAGTAAACATTCCACTATCCAGCATGGTTAAATTTATTGCCCAGCCATATTTTTCAACATAACTCAGGCTTTCGAACGAGTATGGTATTGTGGGCTTCTCTGAAAGCTTAAGAGAATCCTTCCAATCCCATACTTCCTTATTATCACATCCAACCTCTCGGAACGAAAATTTTCAGGTGATTTCGAATATTCTTAGATATCGTCTATCCGAGCAGGTGTCCCACAAGGTAGTATCCTAAGTCCTTTATTATCTACACACATGATATTCCAAGCAATAATAACAATCTAATAGCAACATATGCTGATGATGACACTCTCATCCTAACTGACCCATATTTACTTCCTTCAAAAATGATTCAAAAAGTGATCTTGAACGGCAACATTATTCCACCAAAAATCGAAGTACATTATCTAGAATTCAAGTTTGACAAACAATTAACATTGAACGCACATACAAAACTTAAAAGAGCTGAATTTAACGAACGAAACAAGCAGTTGGTGCGATTGTTCGATGCTCAATCAAAGCTAATAAGTGACAACAAATTGCTACGTTATACTACAGTACTGAAGCCAATTTGGACGTACGGACTTGAACAACTCTCTGCGAATCCAATCACTACAATGTAGAATGCTACGTGAAATCGTCATTGCCCCCTCCCTCCATATTATGAGCGTAATATTGTTAACTCATTTTACAACCCATTTCATTCCCATCTAAGTAACTTTAATAACCTTTTGTTAAAGAGCTATCCTTAACTACCCTCGCAATGAACACACAACGTCGTCTTAAAACGCAATGGGCTCGTCACCTTTTCATCTCTTCAAATAATCACGACAGGCAGAGGATGTTTACTCCTTCATCATACTATCCCCTCAATGTGTCCCTTTTTACAAAAATATATAGTTCTAGACAAAAAAAGAAAGAAAGAACGAAAAAAAAAATTGTCAATGCGAGTTCTGTTCAAAAAGTATCGCGAATTTTGTTTTTTTGCAAAAATTATTTATTTATTCATGAATATCCATTTTGTCCCCGTCAAAGTAATCCCCACCAGATATTATATTTTTGTGCCAACGTTTTTCTAATTCTCAAAGCACTTCAAAAAATCATTTTTTGTGATCTTGTTCAGCTCCTCCTTCGATGCCATATTTATCTCCTCAATTATAGCGTAGCGTCGTCCTTTTATGGGGCTACTCAGTTTCGGGAACAAGAAAAAGTCACAGGGGACCAGATCTGGGGAATACGATGGCTGCGGCATTATTAGTGTATTGTTTTTGGGGCAAAAATTCGCGCACTGAGCAGGGGCGTTATCATGGTGCAAAAGCCAATTTTTGTTCTTCCACAAATGCGGGCGCTTCTAGTGGATTGCTTCGCGCAACTTGCGCATAGCTTACAGGTAATATTACTTATTGACCGTTCTACCCTGTGGCAAAAACTCATGATGCACCACGCCCCTGCAATCGTAGAAAACTGTAAGCAAAACCTTCACATTCGACCGAACTTTGCGCGCTTTTTTCGGTCCTCTGAGAACATTTTCTACCGCCGATAAACGTTGCTTCGGTCCAAGGTAGCTTCACCATATGCCACAGTCAACATTCAGAATGCGTCCGCACAATTAATTTTGTTTTTCACACAAAATTTGACACAGATTCTTTGATCCATTTTTTGGAATGGGTAAAAATCGAAGACGATCCAAAACACGTGTAAGCAAAGCAGCTGTCATAAATTAGCTGAACATTCAAAATGGTTCTCGGCATAAGTGAGAGACACATAACCTCACAAAAAAAATCGAAAATCGAATATACGTAGCCCGCGGAAATTAAAAATTCGAGACCTCGTAAGTCCAAAATCTGCCCGACACTAAATTGAAAAATATTTTTAATTAATATTTTTTATGACAACATCTCAAAATTGACGTCCAGCTTGGCTTTAATCAATTTAATTATTTTATAAACGGAAAGTGTATAATATTTGCAAACAGCTGATCAATTAGTGTAACGTGTTTACATTTTTCCTATTAGATAGTAGTTTAGCCGTTGCACCAATTTAAAATCCATTAAAACTTTTCCAACTTAATATACTTATTACGGAAAGAAAATAGCAAAAAAAATATCAAAACTGAATTAAAATCAAATAAAATTGCATGCACGTTTAATATTCTTGGTTTTTTTGTTGTTGTTGTAATAAGTCCATAATTTATGCAAAAGATCTGCACTGACATGGGTAACTAAAGATTATTAGAATAATATTAGCTGTCTTTGTAAGAGAGAGAACTAGTTTTGCACTCTTAATTACCCAGCATTTATAGCATTTGTACGAGTTCAAATTATGGTGAATTCCTGTTGGTAATTTTTATAGTAATAACATCGAAACTATTATGAAAGATACGATATAAAAAACAATAACTTAATAACGTGATAGTCGTTTGAGTCGTTGAAAACAGGAAAAAATACCATCTTTTTTGTCAAACGTATGAACATTAATAAGATACTTGTGGAAAATTATTTAAAAAATAATAATAATAATAATAGTCAGGATAGTAAATTGAGAGTGTATACGAGGTCATATTACATATATATTTACATGGTACATACAATATTTTATACATGGTCGGAGACAAGATAGAAGGCAGTTGCCCCTGTATACAAACATTACAATTTAATGGATTTCAAAACGAATTCGCCCCAAGCTATGAATAGTAACAACATAAATTATAAGAAAATTAGTTTAATAAATTAACATTAATTTACCTAATTTGTTTTTAATTTTTATCACTGGATATTTCGATCACGCGGATACCTTGTCTCCAGGTTCAGGTATTTAACTACACACATTTGGGATTGTGGTTGGCAGTGTAGCTGCTACAGTTGTAGCTGCATCTGTCATTGTGTAGCTTGAAATATTCAATTATGTTGCGACCTTTTATATCGAGTTATCCATTTTTACACTTTGGCAAGTTAGATTCTTCTAGAAAATCTCCAAGCCATTGTCTCTTAAATCTCCGATGAGTGTTTCCGGGGAGGACAGTACAAGAAAATTCTCTCATAAGTGGATTATGATGATAGGGTAAACGGGAGTGAAATTTTTGATAGGGGGAAATGTACAGGTCATGAACAAAGGGAACATTTAGGTCACGATGCATTACGTTGTTACGAACATAAAAGGGGGTATCAACAATGTCTTAAACCAGGATTGACGATTATGTATATGGAATTGTAAATTGTTGGAAGCTATGACAGGATTTGCATGGATAGCAAGTATGGCAGTATCGTCTGCATAAATAGCAATGATAGTATTAGAATTAGCTGGGATGTCATGGGTATAAATATTATATAAGATGGGACCATGGATACTGCCTTATGGGACTCCGGCTAGAAGAGGATTCTGAGTTAATTGCAACTTGGAAATGTCGTTGGGAGAGTTATGAATTTAATATAAGGTAGTATGTTGAAGGAAGAAAGCTCTTAAGTTTCCAAAGGAGTCCAGGATGCCATACACAATCAAAAGCTTGGGAGATATCTAGAAATACGAGGATTTATTATAGAAAAATGCTCACATATTCATGCTTCAAAGTATTGTCCATTGCTAGACACAATTTTTTTCCATCATTCTGGCAGCGTACGGATACTTTGTCGAAAAACTGCTCGTGTTTTGAAGCAATCCACGAATTGACCCAATTTTTTGTCTCTTCGTAAGATCGGTAGTGTTGCTCAGCCAGGCCACGCGTGATCGATCGGAAAAGGTAGTAGTCGGATGGGACGATGTCAAGAGAATACAGCGGATGAGGCAGGATGTCCCATTTTAGTGTTTCCAGGTAGGCTTTAACCACGTTGTCGTGTCTTTGCTCGTATTGTAACCGTTTTTCCTTCAATGCTCGGCATAAACGCATCAGTTGTGTTTGGTAGCGAGCTCATGCGAAGATTTCATGCGGTTGCAACAGCTCATAATAAACCACGCCGAGCTGAACCGACCAAATACATAGCATGAGCTACGAGCCATAAATGTTTGGCAAAAAAAAAAACGCAGAGCTACGAGCCATGGATGTTTGACGTGGAAAAACGCCGTTCGACGTCTCTCGGCTTCAACTCGTATGGCACCCAATTTCCTTGCTTTTGAAGCATTCCCAAGGCTTTCAAACGATTGGAAAATGGCTTTTGAGTCATGTCCAATAAATCTGCAAGTTCTTGTTGCGTTTGACATGGATCTCCATCCAGGAATGCCTCTAATTCTGCATCTTCAAAAATTTTCACCAGTCCGGCGCGCTCATTATAAATGTAATGATGAGTTGTTGACAGTTGCCTAAACTTACGATTTGACGTTTCTCATCCGATATTTTGGACTAGTATGTACTACTGGCGCCATCTATTGGAAAACGGCAATTTCTCCATTTGTAATCTCAATATTTTTTTTGCAAAAGCACTTTGGATCATTTAAAAATCAACATCCATTACTTGATCTAAATTTTATATAACTTTATATAAAGTAACCGATATGATAGAGTCAAAATTGCAGATCTTGTAGACCAATTGATAACATCAAATCTCCAACAAAGCCAAAAAAATGTCATATCGTATGGATTTTGATGTGATCTTATTAAATTCAGATATGATGTAGATTAATTTTTTTCAGTTTAAACAAATTTACATATGATCTAGATTTATATGATCATAGCGCTCATAATTGACGCTGGCGGTCTCTTTTCTAAGAAATACTTGCAAAATGATATTTTCAAACCAAAATGTACACCACGCAGTCATTTTTTGATAATATAATACATTATATTCAGTTACTTGTGGGTTTTGAAAGCCTCACATATGGTAATTTTGCTTATTAACGTATCTACTGGATGAGAAATGAGCCTCAATATGACGGTAATGAACTCTTCTTAAAAAGCAAAACGTAAAATTTCGTTCGTTTTTGTAGAAATTTTTTTGTGAATCAAAGAAATTTTTTTGTAATTAACCGATCTATATTTATAAATGGCATACTTTATGCTAAACAAATATTATTTAAAATTAATTATATATATTGATAAGTATAAAATAAGTGGGCAGCACTTTTCTAACTGAAAACTGGATTATCAGTTACTATACTGTATTTTCTTACAAGCATGCCTCCGAGTTAGTCTGTACCACCATTAAAATTGACCTTTTAAATTTGCTACTTTAGATTCTTAGACTTCCCATAATTACCAACATTAAACAATCACAAATTTCCTTAATTACATGATAAATTATAGAAAACAATTCCCCCACATATGAGTGTATGATAAGGTCTATAATGGAATAATGAAATTTTTCTTTCACACTATATCATTTTATTTTCGATTATTTCATTTTTACAATAGCAAAATTTAAACCCCCAACCACTAGTGATGGTACGAGAGTCGTTCAATAAGTCCTTAGAAAATCCAAGAAATTGCGCTCGTAGTGTCGGTAAAGATTTTTTTTGTCAGTAGCATTATCGACAGGAAGCTGTCAAAATTTCAGCTCGATCCATAGCGTAGGTCAATTTCTATCGTCGATTAAAATTAACGACATTTATTTGTGCATAACAATAAAAAAAAGCGAGTTTAGGGCTGTCATCAAACATCTCCATTTGAAATGCTTAAGCCCGAAAGAAATCAAAGCCGAGTTGGATGCAGTTAATGGCACATCTGCACCTGTGTTTGCGACGGTTTACAATTGGGTGAATGAATTTAAACGTGGCCGTTCATCCACAAAAGATGAACATCGTTCAAGACGCCCAGTTGAGGTGTCTACTCCTGAAATCAACGACAAAATCCACGATCTGATTTTGAACGATCGGCGAATTAAAGTGCGCGAAAAATTACGTGAGGCCACGGGCATATCACAAGGTACAGTCGCTTCAATTTTGCATGAAAAATTGTCTGTGAAAAAAATTTCGGCAAGATGGGTGCCGCGTTTGCTCTCAGAGGAGAATAAGCGCAATTGTGCAGTGGACTCTGAGGCTATGTTGGCACTCTTTCATCGCAATCCTGTCGAATTCCTTCGTCGATATGTCACTGTGGACGAAACCTGAATACACTACTACACTCCAGAAACGAAGAGACAGTCATCACAGTGGATTTTCAAGGGTGAACGGGCTCCGAAGAAGGCAAAAACTGTGCCATCGGCCGGCAAGGTGATGGCCACAGTCTTTTGGGATTCGCAGGGCATCATTTTTATCGACTACTTGGAAAAAGGAAAAACAATAACAGGAGCGTATTACGCGGCGTTATTACAACGGTTGAGCGAGGAAATCAAAGAGAAACGCCCCCATTTGAAGAAGAAAAAAATCCTCTTGCATCAGGACAATGCGCGTGTGCACACCTGCGCTGTTTTCATGGCCAAAATTGTGGAATTGTTGCAGTATCGCGCTTATTCATCAGATTTGGCCCCGAGTGACTATTTTCTTTTCCCTGAAGAAATGGCTTGGTGGACGACGGTTCACTTCCAAGAAGGACGTCATTGCTCAAACGGATGAGTATTTTGCAGAACTTCCGAAATCCAATTTTTTGGACGGGATAAAACTTTTGGAAAAACGGTTGGAAAAGTGTATAGAGCTAAGAGAAGATTTTTCTTTAAAAAAAACAGTTTTGCCATCTTTTTCTAAGGACTTATAGAACGGCCCTCGTAGAAATTACTCTAAATTAAATATTTTTAACGGGCGAATTATGCTATTCCGTATCAGGATCTTAAAAGTTGCCCATTGCAATAGTTGAACTCATTTTGTTATGTTTTTTAGTCTTTTTACCTTAAATACCACCTAGAGTTTTACCTAAACTACGAGTATCTTGTCTATTCCCAATCACAAATGATTACCAAACACGACCTCGGAGTACTTCTTATTGAGATTATCGCCCTTTACATATCGTCTCAAAAGATAAATTCAAAGTCGGCAAGAACCGGCAAACTATACGACAGACTCACAATCATTTAGTCAATTTTTTTTTTAATGCTGAAGAGCCTTTTTGACACAAATACTGACACGTTAGTACACAACTAATATGGGCACAAGGAAAACAAGGAAAACCAGCCGACTATATCATTTACCGATAAAATAATGATAGTTAGGCGACTGGGTGACTGGACCCTATGCCCCGATCGTGTACAAGTGTACAAGTACATTTCTGTTCCGGTGGCCTATACCTGTTATTGTGGTACGAGTATCTATATGTTATCGGGGACTGCTTTGGGGCGATCCCATCTTATTTCACCTTTTATCTGCTTCAGATAAATATGTTGTTAATGGGTTTTTAATTGTGATACGCGGATGGTAAGTCTTTCGGCCGATTTAATCGCATATTACCTTTAGTTAGTTAGTTAGTTGAGCTATTTACTTATTTATATAGATACGAGTACGTCCTGTAATTATAGTATGGCATATCGTGTATGTTTATTTTCTGTGATCCATTTCGAAGAGGGCATTTTTGTTTTTGCCCTTTTTTCATTCTATCATCTCACTTTTGAGCTAATTTTCGGTTTTATTTTTTAATTTTTTTTTTTTTTTAATTGTATTTTTTACCTCACTAAGCGTTAACTCTTGCAGAAAGAATGCATGCATGCACGCACTCATTTGACGGTATTCCAATATTAAGTATTTGAGAAACATGAACCCAATGACAAGATTACATGTGCATTTTATTACCAGATCATTCTACATAATGTGATTATAGTTCGGCTCTGGTTATTCACCCCCTCCTTCGGTACTCCTTACTCAATGGTGGAATAGGGATATGTGAACGAACCACTTCAGTTCAGTTATGGTATTTTCCAATCATTTAGAGGGGATATTTCATCATATGGTGTTGGGTTAATAAAATGGTCTCAGCCAGTGTTGGTGGAATGGATACGATACTAAATAAAACTCCGGAAAACGATGAAATTTTATCATAATTACCATTATTGAATAATAAATACTTCTAAGTGTAGTACATTAAATTCATTCAGTTCACTTCATTTCGGACTACTTCTGAGATGCCACTATAATTTGTGAAGTGAAATTGCTGCCATCCTGAGTGTTTATAAATCAATCATAATAACAACATTTATGCATGTATGTGTATGGAGAAAAAAATACAAAAATTTTTGCATTAGCACAAAAAATTTCTATTAGTAAAAGTTGATATTTTATTTTCAACTTGATTGAATAAGCAATTAACATATCTGAGTCTTCTTTTATGTATCTGTAATAAATTAATCAAATTCTGTGTCCTTTTTAGATTTGGGGTTATAATTGTGAAATTTAAAAAAATCTCCTTCAGTATTTATTATCCTAAATATAATTTTCATTCGTAACATTTGTAAACTCCTAGCTCTTCTAAGCCTTGTACACTCTTCGAGCTCTTTTAAGCTGTATACCATCTCTATTTCCTATCGTAAATAGTAAATAGAATAAAAAATATTTTTAAAAAAATACTAAAAATAAAATGAAAAAACTAGAAAAGTTTTTAAAAAAATTTGTAAGGTATTTGTAAATAAAAATTTCATTAAAATAAACTACATAGCAATAATACAGGATTATCCATTTTATATTTTGGAAAATATAACTCTTTGAATTATAAAATTTTCAAATTAAAAGGTGTTGGAATTAATTCGTAGCATTTTACAAAAGATGGCGGTAGCCAACTATCCATAGTCACACGTACAAAAGTAAATATTCTCCCAGAAGCTACTGACATAACGCAACTTTTCCACTATATGACATTTTGTTATAGTGTCAGTAGCACTTATTGCGCAGTGTCAAACATGTCGAAGTTCGTGCCTGAAAAATCGTTTTTGCGAGGAGTGTTACTCCATTACTTTAACATGAAGAAAAGTGCCGCGGAAAGTCATCGTATTTTAGTGGATGTCTACGACGAACATGCTCTTGCTGAGCAAACTTGCAGAAAGTGGTTTGCGCGGTTTAAAAATGGAAATTTTGATTTGGAAGACATGGAACGCCCCGGACAGCCGAAAAAGTTCGAAGATGAAGATTTGGTGTCGTTGCTCGATGAAGACCCGTGCCAAACACTCCGGGAGTTGTCTACATCGCTTGGAGTCGACTTTTCGACGGTCGGAAAACGCCTGAAAGCCATAGGAATGGTACAAAAACAGGGAACGTGGGTTCCACATGAGTTGAAGCCAAGGGACGTCGAACAGCGTTTAGTCACCTGTGAGATTCTTCTCCAACGGCAGGCAAGGAAGGGATTTCTGCATCGAATCGCTACTGGTGACGAGAAGTGGGTACTCTACGACAATCCCAAACGCAGAAAATCGTGGGGCTTGCCCGGTCATGAATCGACATCGTCCCCCAGGTCGAATATTCATGGAAAGAAGATCTTACTGTGTATTTGGTGGGATTAACTGGGTGCTTTTTATTATGAGTTCCTCCAACCGGGTGAAACCATCACTGGGGACGTATACAGACGACAATTGATGCGTTTGAAGAAAGCACTAAAAGAAAAGCGGCCGCAATATAAAGATCGACCCGACAAAGTAATTTTGCTCCAAGACAATGCAAGACCCCACGTTGCTAAAGTCGTGAAAACTTATTTAAATACGCTGAAATGGGAAGCTCTGCCTCACCCGCCATTTCACCAGACATTGCCCCATCTGATTATCATTTGTTTCGATCCATGGCTTGTCAGAACAGCACTTCGATAACTACGAAATAGCCAAAAATTGGATAGATTCTTTCATCGACGCGATATCCGAGCATTACCAGAAATATAGCAAAAAATAGTGGATAACGAAGGACAATACTTTGAATAACGCTTCTGTAATGATACTGTCATAATAAACCACGAAACTTTGCAAAAAAACGCTATGAATTAATTACAATACCTGATATATATTTTTTTCGGATCAAATCTATTTATCTTATAACTTGCCATTTTATAAAAATAAAATAAAATATTAAAATTTTTCTACAAAAGTTATGATTTTGCCGTAGCCACGTTTCATTCTTTAAGAAGAGAGCGTTGATTTTCGGTTGATACGGTAAAATTGCCCTATAAAATAATTGTAAAAACCTAAAAATTAATGTAACCAATTTATTATATCTTCTTAAAGTGAATTGGGCAAATGACAACTTTAGACCAAAATTCAAGTCTTATTTGCGTATTGGTTTAAAGTTGTCATTTGCCAGTAATTCCTAGAAAATCAAGAAGCTGAGATAGATACCGTCATGTCTGAGCCCTATGGCCATATGAATACCGACTTTATTTTTATTTAATCTAAAAGATTTTAATCTAAACTGTATGTAGTTTTAACAAAACCTTTTTTTTTATGTTTAGATTAATGAGGTACAGGGGGAAATCTTCAAAAGTTACTCGCTTGGAAAACCTTCTACATGTCAGACGAGTTATGCGGGATTTTAATCTCGCTAAAACCTAACCTGCACCTCTATCCTTGCTCCCGGAACGATGGTTCCCCGGCGGCACTCTTTGTAAATACTACTTCGCCGGGGTGTTCTTTTTGATGTTACTGCTGTCCTGATGTTATGACGCCTCGCGGCCTATTCTTCGTACGTGGTGCAAAGTACCTTGATGATAGATTCCGCGTACTCTGCAATCAAGCCGATTGGCTCTTCAGCATGCACTCCACTATGTTTTCTGGACTGATGGAATGGTCCAGAATTCTCTCCAGTTCTGCCCGTGTCCCCTCGAAGAAGGGGCATTGGAAGAACACGTGTTCTGCATCTTCGATCACATCGCGGCAATGATGACAGTTTGGGGAGTCAGTTCTCTTGAATCTGTGCAAGTATGCTCGAAAGTATCCGTGCCCAGTCAAGAGTTGTATGATGTAATACCCGACTTCCCCGTGCAGGCGAGTGACCCATTTCGTGACATCTGGGATCAGCTGACGAGTCCACCGATCCTTCGTCGAGCTGTCCCAGACCCTCGAGTCTCTCCTCTTCACCTTTCGCCGCTCCTCCTTCTTCCCACGATATTGGCGTTCCCGCTCTCTTGCCAGGATGTCGATGGGCATCGTGTGATACCCTGAGGTATCCCTCCCGTGACTTCATGCTCCGCTTGTCCCTCCTCCGTCTCGTAGTGCATTAGTCGATCACTGAAGTATGATTTGACCATCCTCCATAGGTAGTAGGGCACCCACATGTTCTCAAGAGCCTCTAAGACTCTTTCCCAGCGGGCCGAGTTCTTGATGTCCAGAGTGACAATGAGGCAACACTTTTTGGAACCGCCTTTCCATCTCTTTCCTGAGATGGCTTCCTTTGTGATGCTCGTGACGAGTTCCAGCGCGTCGATGGTCGATCTCCCCTTCCTTAATCCGAATTGGAATTCGGAGAGTTGAGATCAATGTATTGATCCAATCTGTCGGCCACTATCCGCTCCAATTTCTTCCCGTCCGAGTCCAGCATGCAAAGTGGATGATAAGATGCTGGTTCGTCAGGTGGTTTCTTCCCTTTTGGGAGAAAAACCAATTTTTGTTGCTTCCATCGTGTCGGAAATACGCCTTGACGCAGGCAGGCATCGTACATGCTTATTAACATGTCTGGTCTGGCGGCAATAGCACTCTTCAGTACGATATTGGGTATGCCACCTGGTCCTGGTGCCTTGTCATTCTGCAATCTAGTGCAGGCGCTCGTGAGCTCTTCCATGGTCACTCCAGGAATTACCACTTCTTCCTCCTCCGGGTGGTAGTCGGGGAGCTCTGGTTTCTCCGGGAACAAATGTTCTACTATTCTACGCAGCATGTCGGGACAGGTTTGTATTGTTGCGGGTAGATTTTTAATCCTATGCATGACCGTCTTATACGGTCTGCTCCACGGGTCCCGGTCCACTTCCGCGCAGAGTTCCATCCAACATTCTAGCTTACTCGAGTTGATGGCGTTTCTGATAAGACGCCTTTTCTCTTCGTAGGTCCGTCTGAGTTCCTCTGTCGAGGCCCTGTCTCGTTTACAAGCCCGCTGGTGTTGCCTTCTTGCCTTAAGGCACGCTCGCCGGTATTGGGCGATGGTCGGGTTCCACCAGTAGACTGATGCTCGTCCGTTGTTTGGGCGATTCCTTGGCATCGACGCATAGTTTTAACAAAGCCTATGTATGAGTATATGCTACACAACATGACCAATTTTTGTTTTATTTTGCAAATAGTAGTCAGGGTGCGAAATTTCAAGATTTTGTTAAGTCAGTTGGCCTCTAATATAGTGTGATTTTATACCGCTGAAATATTCTTTATATAAAACTTTATAATATATGGTATTTCTGCAAATAATATTTAAATCCTAGAACATATAAAAAACCAACATTCCTCAAGTAATGGTCGATTTACAGCCCGAAATGTGCGAAAAAGACATCAAAAATTACCTCGAAAGGTTTGAGTCATGCAAAAAGTTTTGTGGCAGTAATTGCAATATTTTTATATTCTATACGTATTTTAATTTCATTAAAAAAAATTGCAATCAAATCAAAAACCCCATATTTAAATTGTTTTCTTTTTTTATAAATTTACTTACCAAAATACAAATTGGATAATAATTTAAATAATGAATTGTCAGATTCAGACTACTCTCAAGTATCTTTTTAACTAGTAAACCAATCAAAAAAGAAATTATTCAATTTATGATAAAAATCTTTTATAAAAAGAAAAAATTATAAAAACCATCTTATTAAGTAAATATTTCGCAGAAAAGGCAATCTCATAAATAATCGAAGCAAATAAGTTTAATTTGGTAAATAAATTCACAAAAATGTCGAGCATATATTTTTTTAATTTTATTTTTTTTTATTAAATGAACGAAAAACAAATCTCACCATTTCAGGAGTAATTTACGAGTGGCAACTTAAGGTAAAAATATGGATGAAAAAAAAAACCTAAAATAATTTCTGAGTGTGTAGTCAGTGTTGTAAGTTAGTTAGAGAAAAGGTGGTTTTGAAAATATTCCAATTTAACACTTTCTTCAATGGCATATGCCATGAATTTATCGATTTAATATGAAGTGCAAACATTTGCACAAACATATGGAATCTGATTGATGTTAAACCGACTCCATAATAACGCAGCTACTCACTGTACACGAT
Organism: Atherix ibis; assembly: GCA_958298945.1. Classification (NCBI taxonomy): domain Eukaryota; kingdom Metazoa; phylum Arthropoda; class Insecta; order Diptera; family Athericidae; genus Atherix; species Atherix ibis. The sequence continues at coordinate 94,338,117 of OY282607.1, read as the reverse complement.
GAAGGGGGAAGGGGGTTTAGTATGCACATTATATGCTCCAACAAAGAAATACAACGAAAAAAACATTACAAAATTACATATTTTTTTAGTGCAAATGTGAATATGGTCTTGGCAAGGTACCAGACTGTTCCCATTATACAAATATGCCACACTTGCACTGAATACCTGAAAATTGATAATTTCGCGTTGATTTAGTCGTAATCGGCAATGACGGTTGCAAAGTAAGCCTGTTTGCCAGTGGCGTATCCATTAGAGGTGCAGCGATTTGTTATTCTGAATGTACTGCACTGTCATCAGCACATGTAGTATAGTTGAAATTTTGATTGAATTTACGTGGATTTTGCCAGAAAACTATGGTAAGTAGAAGCTAGAAAAACCATATCTAGAAAAGCGGGAGGAAAGGTACGAGAACGTAGGGTTGTTATTTTGCAGAATAACCGCCTTGTTTAGACCATCTTGACGAGTATACCTCGGATTCAGTCGATCAATGCTTCAGAATATACTCGTACACTTCGACGGGTTACGAATGCACAGCAGCAGAATAGTAGAGGTAAGAAATGCATGAACAAATAAAGACTGCGTATGAGTGTTAATAATGTATTCGTTGTTGGTAAACAGCGGACAATCATTATAGCAAATTATGCAAATTACACGCCCCGCCAATACTGTTGTGTCATGTTCACATTCAGATTCAAGCCACGACACGACACGACTATGGGTCGGGCCCATTTAGACGGAGCACGTCGTCTCCACTGAATTGTAGCACCACAACGACCTCTTCTTCGTGAATCCTCGCCAGCAGTACAACACCTTATTTCCTTGCACAGAATGATCATCATCAGACACCTGAAAACCATCTGAACGACAACGTTGCTTTTGTTAACAAATTTTAAGATTTATCACAAAGATTGTCTTTTATGTTCTTCATCGATTCAATTTTTCGAACCCCATCTACCTCTCCTGCTCCATCTTTCTTTCATACTCGCCACCATCTAATCTTCCGTCTCGATTCATATCTTATTAAATAAGTTTTTTTCTTCTCCTCTCTTAACTCACTTGTGAACACAATAATTTTAAAATTACCTTTTCATAAAATGAAAGGAAATAAAAGCCCCACTTCCAAATATAAAAATAAAGGGGCAAAAAATTATCCATTATAATCATAATAACCATAATAGTATTAGCAACAATAAACTGAGTACCAGTTGGATTGTGTGATATTTTCTTCTTCGTTGTTGTTGATGAAATTTTCTTATTAATTTAAGTTGATTTGTTATTATTTTTTTTTCTTTCTTTTTTTTTTTTTGTTAGTATTCATGCTAAATACCTGTTTAATAAATGGACTTTTAGATACATTTTCTATTTGGTAATTAATTTACAGATTTTTTATTGCAACCATTTCGAAAACCGAAACGTGTACGGACTGCATTCTCACCGTCACAACTGTTGAAATTGGAGCATGCCTTCGAAAATAATCATTACGTGGTGGGTGCTGAAAGGAAAACATTAGCGCAAGCGTTAAATTTAACGGAAACGCAGGTGAGCAGTAGATTTTTTTTATTTCCATCTATTTTTATTGACTAGAAAATATTAGATTATCCAATTTATATTTTGGAAAGTAATATTAAACAAACTATATTAAAAAATTTGGTTTTTGATAAAGTTTTGATTTTATTATAATAAGTAAATTTTGCCATTTTCAATATTTTAATAAAAATGAATAAAAATTATTGCAATATTTTGAGATAACTTTTCTTATGGTACGAACAAAATTTGTACCAAAAGGGCGGTTGAAGAAAAAACCAGGGAGAGAAGGATCTAATTTTTCTTTTATATAGGATTTTCCAATAAGAGTAATATGATTTTTAAGTGACGTTTCGGTCATTTGTAATATGTCAGGATCTGTCTTTTTATTTTATTGTATTCAGTAATGTTTACAATTTCATCATGGAGAGATATACGTACGAAGAATGTTTACAAATTATTCAATTTTATTATCAAAATAATCGTTCTCCAATTGCAACTTTTCGTGCACTTTAGTCATTTTATGGTTGTAATAATCGTCCAACTGTGCTCGCTATTCGTCAAGTGCCAATAAGACAAAGAACCGCTCGAAGTAATGAAAATATTGCTGCCGTTCAGGCAAGTGTTGCTGAAGACCGTAATTTGTCGATTCCAAGACGTTCTCAAGAATTGGGACTGTCTCAAACCATAACCTGGCGGATTTTGAGAAACTATTTGGGCTTGCATCCGTATAAAGTTGTTATCACTCAAGAACTGAAGCCATTGGACTACCGTAAACGTCGTGAATTTGCTGATTTTGTCTTGAAACAACTTGAAAACGATAACGATTTTTTTAAGAAAATCATCTTCTCCGATGAGGCTCACTTTCATCTGAGTGGTGAGGTATAATAAACAAAACTGTCGATTCTGGTGCGAAGAAAATCCACAAATTATTTATGAACCCCCATTACATTCACCTAAATTGACAGTTTGGTGTGGTTTTTGGTCTGGTGGAATCATCGGTCCGTACTTCTTTTGAAATGAAGCCGGTTACACCGTTACTGTCAATGGAGAGTGGTATAGATCGATGATAACCAACTTTTTTTGGCCGAAATTGGAAGAAGTTGATCTTGACAACATCTGGTTCCAACAAGACGGGGCTACGTGCCACACAGCACGTGCAACAACCAAATTATTGCGAGAAAAGTTTGGAGATTCGATTATTTCAAGAAATTGTGACATTGAAGTTGTAATTTGACACCCCTAGACTATTTCTTGTGGGGTTATTTGAAGTCATTGGTCTTTAGCAATAAACCAGACTCTCTTCAAGATTTAGAAGTCAATATTGAACGTGCTATACAACTTGATTTAGTGGGAAAAGTGCTCGAAAATTGGGTTCATCGAATTCGTTCCTGCAAAGGAAGTCGTGGAGGCCATTTAAAACTTAATAAATGACATTTTATTCAGAACGTAATTGTATCGATTCTACTTCACATTAAATAAAAAACATTTGAATTTTCCTAACAATAAGTGTGTTTTTAAAAAAAAAGAAATCATATCACTCTTATTTGAAAACCCTTTACATATGTATATTTTTTTTTCTTGACCAATTTTAACCTTCCCAATTTTTATACCTTCCGTTTTAATTCCTATTCCTTCCCTTTTGTCTGGATAATTTTAATTAATTTTGTAATTTTTTTATTGGTTTTCACCATTCTTTTTTCTTTCTTCTTCTTCTCCTCTCATGGATAATTTAACACCTTTGAGTATCTTCATTACATTTTTTTTTGAGTTCAACACCCAAAAATTCAGCGAATTTTTTACATACCATAATACGTTTAATGACTTTTACGCATATTTCGTGATGTAATTCCGTCATTACTTATCGAATTTTGATTTTTTAATAATCTTAAATTTAAATATTATCTGCATAAAATACGATCTATTATTTAGTTTGACCAACAAAAATTTAGATCAACAATTGACAATACCAAATCTCGAAATTACGCGTCCCGGAAACTTTTCGCGTAAAAAATCAAAATTTTTCCGTATTTTTTAAACCAAATATCGTTTAGATTAAAACCTTCAGGGTAGGGCTAAAAAAAAAGTCAGTTGCCATATGGCCATAGCGCTCAGAATTGACAGTAACAGTTTCAAGAAAAACAGGCTAATGACACCTTCAGGCCGAAATACAGACTAGGCAGGTACTTGCTATGGATACAATGGCTTTTTGTGGTTTTTTAGAGCCCCATATAAAACTATTTTGTTTAAATTCACATATCGAGCAAGAAATGAGCCTCAGCGCTGAAGAAAATAATCTTCTCTTAAAGAACGAAACGTGGTTACGACTAATCGTTGAGACCTTATAGCATAATAAAAAAAACACTACACTTATTGAACTTAATTATGTAAAGAAAGTTCCAAAAAGCCTACTCTATCAAAATAATTAGGTCAAGCAGGTCATAGGTTCCATTATTTAAACATAAAAAATTTTTAGAGTCTCATTTGTAGTTGTTTAGGGTCTCAATTCCAATTCTGTGGAACAATTTTAAATAAGAATATTTTCAGAACTAATTTTACGAAAACTAATTCAGTTTTTCGAAAATATTAAAATTATACCAAAATCGAAATTTGCTCTGTTAGCTAAGGTCTCAATTACAATATATCAAAAACACTCAATTCCTCGAGATGAAAATAAATTTTTCTGAAGAAAATCCACAAAGCTAAGCACATTAATTAAATATATTTCCATAATTTGCATTCTGTGGAATCGATTTCTATTCGGAAAAATATTTTTAAAATTTTATTTTAATTGTTCGATTTATTGCACTTTTTATTCTATTAATTAAAACAAGAAAAATATCCGTAAAAAATGGATACTGATTAAGAAAAGAAAATCTTCTTTTTTTTCACTTTTCTTATTTTGTAAGTCTATAAAACATTCGAATAATCAGACGACATTCACAATCGTTTATTGAGTTAAAAGTGGCCATATTGACATAATACTTTCTAGTTTCCCTCTCTTCGATTATATCTCCTCCCTTAATATGAACAATAATTTCTATTTGTTCAAGATACATAAACAACCCTCTGAATTGGAAACCCTTTTAACAAATGTTCAAAATAAGAAATTAGTCTATGATGGGTGCGGTACCGTTTCCCTTTAATTGATTGCATGTGCACTTAACTGTGAAGTTGGCTAAAATTTCTAAATCGAATAAAACGCTCGTTAAATTTATTAACCCTCGATTTGTACAAAATCACTAATAGGGTGGTAGTAGTTAGGGTTGAAGTTCAAGTGGATTTCCCTACAATTTAATCTTAACGAGCACATGAGTAAAGGAAAAGGACAACCGTTAGGACCCTATAATAAAACTTCAACTAATGAAATGACTCGAAGAGGGTTGTATGGAAAACTGTAATTTGGTTATTCTTATTTATTTCTAATTGATCGGAGAAGGGACTGATTTACTTTAGATTATTCGCTTTATTTCGATTTTTCACTTTATTTCAAGTGTTGATATCGCAATCGTTCTTGGCTTATATAAATAACAGAAGATAATTTGAAATATTATTTACCAAGTTTTCAATTAGAAATAATTTTTGAGAATATAAGTGACATTTTTTAATGTTTTTTTTTTGTTCGTTTTAACGCTTTTTTCAGGTAAAAGTTTGGTTTCAAAATCGAAGAACAAAACACAAACGAATGCAACAAGAAGAAGATGCCAAGAGTGGCGGAAATGGTGGCAATAGTAATAATAATCAGAAAAATGATGGCGACAATAATGGCAGCCAGATTAGCTATGATGAAGACGAAGATGAACTGATCGATATGGACGATTGTCCTAGCGATGATGATAGCGATCTTGTTCCATGAAAATTTGCTCTAAATTTTTTCTTTCCAATGTAAACAGGCTGTTTGAATTAATATCAGGTATTTAGCAATTTTAGTAAAAAGTTTAGAAGAAAAGAAAAATTTAATAGAACCACACACACATTTGGAAAAATGATTTTCATCATAATTTTTCTTATTTAAACAATTTTTTTCCTGCATTTTTGATTCGAAACTTTAAAAAATATTTTTATATTTCAAAAAAATTCCGACATTTAATTAAAAAAATATAAATTATAGTTAATAATTTCTATCAAAATTAAACTTTGTCAAAAACGTAAATAAAGCTCATCAAAGTGACTATTTTAATCTTATTTACGAACTTAAAGGGTTATCTAATTTGCATTTAGAAATGTAAAGTTTTAAAAATATTTATATTCAAATATATTTTATAGACCTTGCCATTATATAAAAAATATAATTTGGTTACAAGAATTTTTGCAGGACTCGATCTTTTTTTAAGATAACATTTTAAGGTTCTTCTCGCACATTTCGGGCTGTAATTCGGCTATTACTTTATGAATATTAGTTTTTTTAAACTAAAAACTTTGAAATATATTTTTGTAAAATCATTAAAAAAAATGACAAACGGTATCAAATCGCACGATCTTGTAGACCTCACAAAATCTCGAAATTACGCTTTTTGGGAACTTTCCGCGCAACAACGACAAAATTTGTCGAGTTATGCGGCTTGTGGCATTATTTAATTAAAACCACATATGATACAGATACAAATTTTAAATTTCATCATTCAATTAAAACCGCTCAGAATTGGTTTGCAAATAAATACGGACCAGTGACACCGTCAGACAAAAATGCATGCCACAAAGACATTAATTGTGGATACAATGGCTTGTTCACATTGACAAAAATACAATGGCTTGTTCTACCGATTAAAAAATGAACCTTATTATTTTAAAAAATTGTTGGAAAAATCAACTTCTAAAGCCATTCATTCCAGTAAAACTACAAACTAAAAACTAAATTCCTAAATAATATATTTTTTTAAAAACTTTTATATGACAGAGCTTTACTTTTCAAATTATGTAAAGGATAACCCGGTAGTTAGTTAATAAGATCGACTTAATATTGTCAAGTAATTGCCATAGATTTTATTGTGAAAAAATTCTATAATAGATATTTTTATAGTCATTTACCAGTTAATCTGTGAATACTTTCTATATTTTATTTAATTTAATATGCTCAGTATTCCTTTAAAAAAAATTACCAGAAATAAAATAATTTCCGCTTTTACAGAAATTATTAAAAAACCAAATATTTAGTAAAAAATTTTTATTAATTATTATTGCGATTAATCAAAAAAAAGTGATGACTTGAAATAAAAAATTTCCTCCAAATTTTAACTTTAAATTAGATTTTTTTTAAAATTTTAATGCCAAATCTAGCTGCAATTTGTTCGTGTAAATATGATTTGAAAATTATTTTACTAAATTGTTTAAAGAAACGAGAAAATGATTATAAATAAGAAAAAATTTAGAGCTGAAAATTTATAAAATTCTCAACATCATTGAGAAGTTTTTTGTGATAAAATACACTCTTTAGTTAATGAATATTAAACTTTGAATAAAATCATAAAAATATAAATAATTATAACATAATGAAAAAATCATAAAAAATATTTTAAGTAAATATATATTATTATAAAAATATGTAAATTATTTAAAAATGAACTTTTGTGAATAGTATAAATGTGTTGGTAAAAGACTGTAACAATTTTCGAGTGAAATCATAATATTTAAAATAATTTTAAAAAAAACGGCTATTATAAAATAACATTTTAATATTTAAGAAACGATTGTGAATGTAGAAAGTATCATTTTTAGTAAAAAAAGAATATTAAATAAGAAATAAATAAAAATTAATAAAGTTTAATCATGAGATTAATTATAATTAACCTTTGGTATATAATTAAAACTTAGTTGTTAATTGTAAATAAATCTAAATAAAAAAAAATCAGATATACATTAAGTTAGTATGAGTATTTATAAATTATTGTGAAAAAGTAATTATAGTTGGAAAAAAATTACCTTAAAACTTTTAATTATTAACAAAAACTTTCTATTTCGACTGATCAATTTCTACTAATTAATCGTTACGAATTATACGATATTTAATATTAAGAAATTACTCAAAAATTAATAATATGTTGTGCCAAATAGTTTCAATAAATAAAAATTTAATATCAATTGAATAATAAATGGAAATGGTTTTTTTTCTGTAAATGGAAAGCTTGTCAATAGATGTCGTTGATTTTTATTTAATTGAATTTATATTAAATGAACTCAATTTTAATTGCAAATTATTAGAAAAAAAAATTACTTTTCAATTACAAATTATTAAAAATACAACTGAATTCTTAAAAAAAAAACTTTTCGATTTAATAAAATATGTATTTTATTTCGAAAATTGAAAGAAAATTCCATTTTTTATGAAGTATTTTTTTTATTTTGTTTACTTAAACAAAACTTTTGATTTTTTTTTTAAGCCAACAAATTAAATATTTTTTAATTATTTTCAATTTATTAATAATTTTAAAATTCATGGTAAAACTATTGTATAATATTTTTGGTAAAATAATTTAATCCGAATAGAAATAAAACCTCTAAAAATTCTGAATTTCAAAACAAACAGAAATTATCCAATTCTTTATAAAAACAAAACTCTTAACTATATTTGTATTTAAGAAAGAAGATTGTAAATATTTGTGCCAAAATGTTCATACTATTTTATTTATAATTATTTATATAAGTAATTAATTTCAGTAAGTTTTAATTATATAAAATTATTTTTTAATAAATTGTGATTTTAATATATAATTTAATAAATAATATTTTTTTTTTCAAATATTTTATTTATCATTTATAAAGAATAACTTTCAAATAATATAAAATTAAGTTGTAATTATTGAATAAGTTTGAGTTGTAAGCAAATATAATTATTATAAATAAACTGTAAGAAAATCCGTAATAAAAATTCATAAATAAAAATAAAAATATATAAATTAATTGAATATATGTGGTTTGATTAGCTTATGAATATCAACTATGGTGGTAATAATTTTCTAGAGAATATAATTTTATTAAAGGCTTTCTAAAATCTTTAATTAAAAGACCATGAAGCTGGTTTATCTAATTATATAATAATTTATAATATTTAAAAGTGAAAAAAATTTCGAAAATTTGCAAATATATCACAAAATACATTGCTAATAAACTTGATTTTTTTTGTTACGTTCAAAAAGGACTTCACTTTGCATGTAATTAAAATTGTAGGTGGTGTGGCAGAAAGATAATGAATCTGATTTTTTTTTAACAGTTTTATTTTATTTTCATACATAAAGATAATTTGCTTAAAAATAGTTCCATTTGTCAGCTACAATTAATATCTGCAGAGACGTTGTTTCCACTTTTCGTAATGAAGTTCATAGATAACATCCCCTAGATATTATTGATAGTAAGTACTATTGTTTACGTGGCATACTTATCGTTAGACATAATACCGCAGGCTGCCTACGACCATAGGAATTGGGATACGCTCACACATCGCACCGCCAAACCTAATTAACGATTAACAGCAAGCAACCAGATACAGCTGATTACACCAACTGTTTGTGGCGAGGACTATCTAAACCACTGCCATCATTAGCAGTAATAATACCCGAGATAAATACCGGTATCTCCCACCAGAGGTCCGGAGACCGTAACCGCAATATGGGTGTTAACCACAGCCACCACTATTATCCCACATAACGTGTTTTAACACCATGGGGCTCCCGAACCCCGTGGCACAAATATTTGTTTTAAGAGTTCTTCAGTTTGCACTCCGCTCCTTAACCTACGGTAAGGAGTCTCGTAAATTCCCAGGCACCGCTAAGGCAGCCAGGTAATCAGGTTCATCGGGACCCTAAAGTACAACTGCCATTGACTTTGATCTTCCACCCGGTTGTATCCACCTTGCGTTTCACTCACACACATATTCACTGCCCATTCACCAATCATTTTCTTCTCTCAAACACTGACATGGCATACCTATTCAAACATTCGTAACTCTCACGCATACTCAGTGCACCACTCAGAGCAACTCCTTTCTTATTTACTCTAATTGCACATGCAACCAGATCGCTGAGATCCTCATACAAACTACACTCTACAAGCACTCTATTGTGATGCACCACACAAACACTCCGCTCTTCTACTCAATCCCGTCTTATACAAATAACACACGACCAGGCCACATTCAAACTTCTTGGCCGAAGCAAACCTGACACATGAGATGAACCTATTGGTCCATCTCCCATTCACGCTGTCATATCACCGCTGTTGCCAAATCTCATACATTCTCTCCAGGGCTAGAACCATTAAAACTTGCATTGCATTGGTAGAAAGAGGGGAATCCTCCCATTAAGACCTGAATTGCATCGGAGGAGGCTGTCCCACAGAGAGTTCAGGTAAATAGGGGGCTGGTGATACCCAGGCGTTTTTTTTCTATAAAAAGTGTTAATGTAGGTTGCCGTATTCTCGAGATGGAGCATCAAAAAGTGTGCAATGTTCGGTTTGACGAAAAAAAAGCTTTTTTCCGAGCTTCTGACCTCATAAGAGCTCTCGATGGTGAAGGCTTCTCCGACCTTACACTACAACGCCTTGTCGTTGAGACACTTTTTATAAGTACCTGACGGTATGGCCTTCACTGTACATAAACTTTCTTGGGAAACGTTGAGCTTCTCGCCAAAAATTAATATTATTATTATTATTTGACAGGTTTTTCATTTCTACGTTATTGTACAATTTTTACATAACACATATATGCATTTTATACACACAAACATCAGACACAGTCGCTCCTATGGAGCATATAGCGGCACTAGAGACTCTGTGAACTCTCTTCATCTGCTTCTGTCTTGGGCTAGCCTTTTCACTTCCGACCATGACTTGCCAATTTGTTGGTGTTCGCGCTCGACTGATCTGCTCCAAGTGGTCCTTGGTCGTCCTCTGCTGCGATTGTCCTGCGGGTTCCAATCTAGTGTCATCCTTGCTATGTTCGTAGGTGGTTTTCGCAAGGTGTGGCCAATTAAACTCCATTTCCTGCGTTTGATGTCAGCTAGCAGGGGTATTTGCTTCGTGAGAAGAAGCAGCTTTTCGTTCGTTATTCGTTATCCATTTCGGCCAGAAGATCTTGCTTACACGCCTCAAGCATCTGTTCACAAATGTTCTTGTGCTGTTTCTTCATAAGGTGTTTTTTTATAGCTTGCGGCTTATCAGGCCAGCGAAGCAACCCCCAGTGACGTTGGGGGACCCTACGGACTACATATTTATATAAGGCTTGTAGTCGGCCTCTCACCCCGGCACCAATGCCGAGATGGTGGCAGCGGGAATCGAACCCGCTACCTACCGAGTGTAAGTCGGTCGACTTGATCACTACACCACACACTCGCCAAAAATTGGTGTACAACAATTTCTGTGTGGGACAGTGCAAAATCCAAGAAGTGTTCTGCCACAAATCTTAACTTTTCGAGCAAACCTTCATTCTCAAATCTCGTAACACTCAGATAGTATTTGTTTGTTGACGGTTTTTTTCAACTCCTTCTCAACCAGTTTTGTAAGCTTTATTTCACTCGTAATCATGTGTTTTCAATATTGCTGAGTCACCGTAAATTTTCTTCAATATAAACAATAATTGACCAAAAGAAATTTCATAAACAACGCAAAAATTCAAGACAAAATTTTTGTCAGATATTTTTTTCCATATTAAAAATCACAGAGGACACTTGACATTGGCAAACCAAGTCAACAGCTGTTCACAAATTAGTTGACAGATCGCGTCAAAACTCCATATGACAACAAGATAAATTAGTACCAACATCAGGACAAAACATAGTTGTTCATATCTTTTACGCGGGCTTTTTAAAAAAATAATAATTTCAGATACTTATTCGTATTTAAAAACTGTACAAAATAATATATGAAAAATAATGTATAAAGAAATAAATAATAATTGCTTAGCCTATCAAAAAAGAAATAAGTCCTATAATAAATAAATACTCTAATATTAATAATTTATTCACACATAAAATGACTATATTATTGCGAATTGATAGTTTATTATATATTCGAAAAATACTTAATTACGGTGGAAGTTAATTTTTGCTTACCTGTTCATAATCGGACTATGCGCAAACGCAATTAAATCATTTTTATTCTTTAAATATCCATTATTATTAGTAAAGAAGATTAAAAAAAATCTATACTTGTATATGCGTTCGTGCTCATCGGGATCATATTTGGAATGTATTTAAATGGACACGAGGAAAGTACAACTGAAACTTTGATAGTGAAAAAAAAAATCTCAAAGAAAATCCTTTTTAATGATAGGTTAGCGTTTGAGCTATGATACTCTGAACGATGTTCTTGTAAATCCTTTCGAGGTGGAAGCAGTCTTGACGGGGTGCAGACTATGAACACTCTGGTCAAGATGAATGTTGTGCTAATTTGAATTTAATTACAGTTTCGTTACATGTAACCCATTAACACATGGGCTGTCTGGATCAGTGGTGCAGCACGTTGCCTACCTTCGTCTGGCCTCAAGACCGGAATCAATGCCTGGCAATTACTGTAGAAAATATACAACGTCGACTAGAATCTTGCAAATTGATATAAACTCTAGAAATTAACCATCATTTATTATAATTTGATTCGTTTTATGTTATTTCTGATAGTCAAGTGCTCTCTTAATAGACACGATACCTGCCGCTGACTTTAGTTCTGATATTCGTTTTCGTTTGTTGTTTTTTTCTATCCTTTTTTTACCATCACACTTTAAATCACAATTTTATGTTTAGAATTTACAAAATAAAAAAAAATTATAATAATAATATTGAGAAAAAAAAACGATAACAAAAAATATTTAAGAAATAACAATTTTAAATACGGTTAGTATAACACGCAAACCGTATTTAATCTATTCTTAAAGGAGATACTATAAAAAACAGAAAATAACGACTGGAATTCGAAAGGGCGTACAACTAAAACTGACTCGATTAGGGTAATTTTATAAAGATTTTGATCTCTTCAGTGGGTTTTCAATTCAAACAACCTTTTGATAATAGTCTTGCCTTTCGTAGATTTTTACATTTTATATATAAGAATGTGTATATTATTTGGAAAAGTTGCTTTTTTCTTATTAACAAAAATATCTTCTCTTTTATTCCTTATACACCCTGTGGCCTTTACCCTGCAGTTAAATGGAAACTGAATTCTACCGAAAACTGCTTATTATGAAATTAAAACCATACCTAATTAGGTCTTAAATTCTTCTAAAATATAGTAAATTAGAAGTATTTAAGGTCTCAAGAAAAGTTTTTTGTTTTTTTTTTTTTAAATGCAATCGATTTGAAAATTACCTTCTCTGATATTATAATTATAATTTACGTATCTGTATGCGAAGATATTGTGCAAAATAGTTGATATATTTCAAATAACATTTAATCCTAAACATATATTTTTAATTAGAATGCAATTAAGTAATTGAGAATTGTACGAAAAATTGTATATTGAATTTTTCAACGGAAATTATGTTACCACAAAAAATGTCTGAAATCGAAATTCTTTAAAAATTATCCTAATAAGATTCTCAACGTCGTTTACGTTATTTTTTATTTTACCAGGTGTATAAGCTTAAATCCGTTGTTTGGTCATGGGCACACCGTACTTTTTTTATGAGTTTGACATCTGTCACATTAATCAGTGCATATTGTCAGCAATTTCGTAAAACATACATTGTTCCTTTGGTAATCATGTCTAGTTTTGTGCCAGAAAAAGAGCATATGCGGACAGCTCTACTTTTCTACTTCAATTTGAAGAAATCGGTTGCCGAATCGTATCGAATGCTTATGGAGACCTTGGGTGACAGTGCTTTATTGGAAACAATGTACCGAGATTGGTTTCGTCGGTGCAAAGACGCCATTTTTGACATGTGGGACAAGAATCGTGACAATCGGCCTAAGAAGGTTAAAGACGATACCCAATCGCAAAAAATGCTCGCGGAGCAATTGGGTGTTACTCAACCAGTCCTTTCCATGCGTCTGCATGCCATGGGGATGATTGAAAAGATTGGAAAATGGGTGCCGCATGAATTGAACGATAGGCAGATGGAGCGACGCCAAAACACATCCGAAATTTTGCTTGCCAGACAAAAAAGGAATTCGTTCCTGCATCGGATTGTGACAGCCGATGAGTAAAGTGGATATATTTCGAGAATCCTAAATGCAAGAAATCGTGGATATATCCCGGCCAACCATCAACGCTACCACCAACAACTGATGAAATTGCACCGTGCTCTGTGTGAAAAAAGGACGGATTATCACCAAAGACATGACAAGCTGATTTTCGTCCACGACAACGCACCATCGCAAACGTCAAAAATGGTCCAAAACTACTTGGAGACACTCAACTGGGAGGTGCTACCCCACCCTACTTATTCTCCAGACCTGGCCCCTTCCGACTACCACCTGTCTTCGTCGATACGCCACGCGCTTGCTGAGCAGCACTTCGATTCTTACGAAGACGTCCGAAAATGGCTTGATGAGTGGTTTGCCTCGAAAGAAAAGTAATTTTTTTGGCGTGGTATCCACAAATTGCCCGAGAGATGGGAAAAATGTGTAGCTAGCAAGGGCTTGTGCTGTGAATAAATTTGTTTTTGCTTTTTATGAAAAAAAAACATTTGTTTTTTTGACTAAAAAACAGCGGATTTAAACGTATACACCTGGTAAGATTATTAAAAAAAAATCTTATACAAAATATACAGTATTATCGAAGAGATTAATATTTATTAATTAATAATATAATTAATTAATATTAATTAATAATTTTCTAATATATTAACTATAAAATAATAATTATTATTTAGATTAAAATTTGTCATTTTATATTCTTAGCTATCAACCAATGTATTAAAATTGAAGAAACTTTTCTACAAAAAGGGTGATTCTACAGTAGCCACTGTGCAGACATCAATAAGCAAAATTTATATATACACGTATGGGGTTCTGAAAATCCAGAAGTAATTGTAGAGAAGCCATTGTATCTACAAAACGTGACTGTCCGGTGTGCAGACCACATTCGTCTATTCTTAAGGTTGAAAATTAGTCCCTTCTAGAGCTCGCCTTGAAACAATATGACTCTATATAGCGTGATAATCCAAGTTATATTTTATATTTTTGGAGGATCAAGATGCAGTGTAAGATAAGCTTTACTCAGGGATGCCATCAACATGGAAAACTTATGAGAATGTGATGTCAGCGATGCCTCTTCTGAGGTCAGACTGTCTATTAACAAAGTTTTTTTGTACAAAAGTCCTTGAAAAACTCCGTGAAAGTGCTCCTTGAGTCAGACTAGACATTGCAGACACACGTGTTTTTGTTAGAAAAAAGAATTCCTGTGGCTCCGCAGCTACCCTATTTATCTGATTTTAGTCTCTATGATTTTTTTTCTTTCAAAAAGTTTAAAAAAATACTAAAATAACATAACAAAAGGGTTTAAAAATCAATCCCAGTTGAAACTTTGCAGACCTGTTACAAAGCTTAGAAACAACGTCTCTGACGATTTGAAGCAGCTCAACGGAACAACTTTGAAGGGGGATAATATTGATCTCAGTCCGTGTAATTTTTTCAAGATCAAAAACCATTTGAAAGAACGTCTATTTTCAAAGCGATTGCAGTGGAAGCCTTCCAGCTCACAAACCCTTAAGGCGACTACTCTAAAAGGGAAAACTATGGTAAAAGTCCGCTCTAGGCCAGCTAAATCAAAGAACTCCGGACGTCCTGGATTCGTGCTGCGACACTCCCGGCATGTTTTTGCATCTTGGCTAACCTTGTCTTTTAAGACCATAAAAGAAGCCACTGCAGACTTTCTTCGTTATCTATACGAATAAGTTGTCCAGCCTACCGCAGTCTATTGAGGTTAATTACATCCCCAACCATACGGGGGCCAGTAACGCTTCAGGATCTCGTCGTTAAATAGGCTCTTATATACGGCGCAAAAATTTTTTCGAATGATCCTCTTCTCAAACGTTGGCGTACAAAAATTAAATAAAATTTTAACCAAAAAAAAAACGTTTACTTTTCTGTCACACCTCGTATGTAGTGACATAAAAGACGAAACAATCCCGTTTACGAAAACCAAAACTAGTAATAAATAATAATCTGTTACCAAAACTAGTAATAAAGGTACACCACATACGTGTTAGGTAAAAACCATTAGATAGCTTCGAAATTGGATGAAAATTCCAACAACGAGAACAAATCCGACTGCTACTAGTCTGCCAACGACAACGACAACAAAATAAATCGCTCCAACGAAGAAGTTGTAGCCCCAGCAATGGTTATTGCCGATTCTTGCGCGAGAAATTTATTGTTGGCTTCAATTAAGAAATCATCACTTCATTCATTCTGAGACTATTCTCCTCAAAATGGGTAACCTAACAACTGGGCTTGCATCTAAAGAAATCTTACCACTTATCCCCATTCGCAGTAAATAGCCGAGACCATTTTATTATGATTTATTCTTTTAAGGCTGTTTTTTACTCACACTCACCATGCAGACACTAGTACCTTAGCAGGTTATATAGAGTCATCCACATGATATACGGGAACACTGCACTAAGTCATCAAATCGACTGCGTGTATTGCTTCTGGCTTTGTCACTTTAGGATTGGTGGCTGCTGACTGGCTGGTCACTTTGCTACCACCACCAAAGGTAATTTAGTTAGTCTAATTGCAAAGTACTACTCCCAAAGTTGATCGTTCTGTTATTTCTCTATTCATCGTTGATGCCATTTTTGCTTTGAAATATAAGAAATCCAAACGTTGACTGACTGAAGCAGTTCCCTAACCCAAGTGAAAAAACACTCAACATCATTAAGGTGAAGTTCAAACCTGAAACTATCCAAATAGGCATTTACTGCTCCATCTAACGAGCCTCCAACTTGAGTATTTGCAGAAGCTAAAGAGCAGTAGTTTAAGAGTGAAAAACGAATAGTGAAGGCAATAAACACTCTCAACTTGATGGGGACGAAATGTTTTCCAGTCGACATTCGGACGCTCACCGAAGGGGAATCACCAATCGACTGAGAACGGGAATGCACCACACTATGAATTATCTACAAAATTGCAATTAATGTTTCTAATAGCATGCCAGACATAAATATTTTATTGTATGATTTATGCTCGGCACATAGTTAATCATTGCTGGTGTCATTAGGACATGAGTAATTGGATAAGAAATAAATAGCAGCAAAAAATATAGAATTGCTCTTAGTTTGGTAGAGATTTTTTTTTCCTTCCTCCTATTCGCTTTTTGTTTGGCAGTTTCCCTCCCCCCCCAAATGGGCCGGGTCGTGTTTGTTTGCATTGGATAATGGTTTTGTTCCATTCATAATCTATATAATGTCATATTTTATTGCATATTGGCAAGTGAAGTGTGCAAAGGAAACACACAACGATCAGAATAGAAGAACAAAATGCTAAGAGGGGCTTGAAAATGACTTCAAAAAGAAAAATCTGAACGGAGAATAATGGAGCATAAAACATGAAAATCTAATGAGATCTCTCAAGTGGAATGGTATGCTGTTCGGAATGGTTGGATTTATTAAGACCAACACTATATTTGCTCAGACACTGGACACTGATCATGAATAACTCGTACATTAATGCATGAATCACGAGCTCCCAGTTATCCCATTGTACGGGGAACATTAAGCTGAAGGCGAAGGGGAGGGGGAACCTTCGATCTAATAAGATGTACACCATTTAGATTATGGTGCCAACGAACAAATCCAATTTCGATTTATCGAAAGGTTGGAGTCCAAATTTGAAATGCACAATAGAGATTGTGGCGCCTACAAATATCGATTATTCAATATTTTCAAAATTCAATCACATCGTCCCCCCCCCCCTCTTTCTTGTATAGTGTGAGTGTGTAGTCAATATTGTTGAAATGTTAATTCCCTAAAAAGTAAGTGTTCGAGTATATATAAATTACCAGGGCATATGGATTTAATGAAAATATCATTAAAACCGATTCGAATTAATTAATTATCAGATACTGGCCCGAGAGTTGTTTGTTTCTTGTCGTTGATCGTTGATCGTTGATCGTTTGCCATCAATCATAGTGCGTGAGAAATTAACTTGATGTTGACCCTCGTTAACCCAAATCGTATTGATTTGTTATGCACGTCCCCCCAAAAAAACAACAACCATCACAGTAAATGTCTCCATTTTGACAATTTTCACTTATACTCCTTTTACATTTGTAAGAAAATCCATGTTCAAATAATATTGAATTAAAATATTTCGAAATTAACACTCAAATTGATTTATCCACTTTATTAAGACCTCATAAACATTATGAAATTTTTAATGAAATCCTATTTAAACTGATTGCATTATAAAATATCAAATTAGGATTAGATTTTGTTTTTAAAAAAATTTGTAGTTTGTAATTTTTAAGGTTTACCTAAAAGGGTAAATTGCTTTAAAAGAAAATTTAAAAAACAGAAAATGTTATCTTTTTTTTCAATTATTAGTGAAAAAATGTTAAGTAATTCGAAAAAAAGCTTTTACATTTGAGCTCTTCTGAATAGTTTACAAATTTTTTTTTTTACAAAGTTCGATGTAATTGAATAATTAAATCATTATGAATAAACCGTAAAAACTGGTTGGTAATAATAAAGGGTAATCCATAAAGTATAGCATGAATCAAATAGCTGCCGTGAGATATCTTTAAGGACTCGATCCTTTCTAAAAAAATTTTAATGACTATTTTACGGATGTGAAAATCGATACTGTTGTCAGCAATTTGCGCATTTTGAGTATTTCAGTATCGTTTAGACCTAAAATATCGTAGATTTACGAGAGTTCAATTTTCGGCCCAAATCACAAATATTCCAAGGGTCCTCCAAAGGTCATTTCTCAAATTTGGTTCCATTTTTTATGGAACATTGCGGATTGGAATTTTACGAATGTTGGATGTTGGAATTATTTAACGGATGGTGGATTTTACGAGGTATGTTCAAAAAGTATCGCGAATTTTGTGTTTTTTTAAAAATTATTTATTTATTAACGAACATTTATTTTGTCCCTTTCAAAGTAATCCCCGCCAGATATTATTCACTTATGCCAACGTTTTTTCCAATCCTCGAAGTACTTCAAAAAATCATTTTTTGTGATCTTGTTCAACTCCTCCTTCGATGCCGTCTTTATCTCCTCAATCGTAGCGTAGCGTCGTCATTTCATGGGGCTCTTCAGTTTCGAGAACAAGAAAAAGTCACAGGGGGGCAGATCTAGGGAATACGATGGCTGCGGCATTATAAGTGTGTTGTTTTTTGCCAAATATTCGCGAACAAGCAACGATCCGTGAGCAGGGGCGTTATCATGGTGTAAAAGCCAATTATTGTTCTTCCACAAATCCAGGCGTTTCTGGCAGATTGCTTCGCGAAACTTGCGCATAACTTGCAGGTAATATTCCTTATTGACCGTTCTACCCTGTGGCAAGAACTCATGAGGAAAACGCCTGTTGTTGTTGTGCTCGGGCGTCCGGCATGCTTTTCGTCGTTCACATCTTCTCGGCCTGAGAACATTTTGTACCACCGATAAACGTTGCTTCGGTCCAAGGTAACTTCACCATATGCCACAGTCAACATTCGGTAAGCGTCCGCACAATTAATTTTGTTTTTCACACAAAATTTGAAACAGATTCTTTGATCCATTTTTTGGAATGGGCAAAAATCGAAGACGAGCCAAAACACGTGCAAGCAAAGCAGGTGTCAAAAATTAACTGAACATTCAAAATGGCCGAACTTATCGGCATAAATGAGAGATATGAGTACCAACATAATGCCACAAAAAAATCAAAAATCAAATATACGTTACTCTCGGAAATTCAAAAGTCGTGATACTTTTTGAACAAACCTCGTATATGGTCTAAAATAATTAAAAAAATGTCAACAGTTTCTGATTTCATGATAATCTTGGAGGCCAATTGACATCACCAAATCTCAAAATTGCACGTCTTCAGAACGGTTCGCACAATAAGCCAAATGCCTGTGGCGCGGTCTGGCTCTTGGTAACATTTTGTTGAAACCACATATGTGTCAGATTATTTTTATTTAGTTCAGTTAACGACCATGGTGCTCAGAAATGAAAATAAAATTCTTAACTTCTTCATTTTCATAGGCATACAAACAAAAATCCGACATATTCAGACCAAATTGCACACCAGAACTTCACTTTGCGCGAATACCAGACTTCTCTACAGACACTTGTGGCTTTTTAAAGCCCCACAATCGGTAATTTTTGCTTTTTGACTTATCTACCAAGTGAGAAATAAGACTCATCGCTGAAGAAAATCTGTTTGAAAGGACAGCATTCCAATCCTGTCCTATCCATTTCGTGTTTTGCAACTATCTATTTCGTGGCTTGGGAGAGCTTCATTTATGAGCATATGGCCACCGTATGTTATTAAGAGGTTAAGTTTACTGGTGACAAAATGTATTTTTGGAACGCCGAGAAGCAATGGAAGACGAGTGACGGTTCTTGAAAAGTCAAAATAAGAAAGCCCCTTAAAAGGATCAGGAACAGAGGTTCTTTAATTTAAATTGGATATTAAAGGCACTTGGATGCTACACCCTGATAACTCCGGTGTCATACGGCAATCTCCATCGACAAGTTTGTATCCGACGAAGAAATTCGTGTGGTTCCCCATCAAAAAATGTATTCTTTCCATAATATCGGAAAAAGAGATTCCTGTTTTTACAGTGCTCCTAATCACCTGAGCTCAGAACGTATGACAAATTACTAAACAGCAATCCCACGCTTTATTTTATTTCGTGCTTGGGCCACTAAATACATGGAACACTCTATCAGGTTCCGTCTTTTTCGAACCTCTTTTCCGAACCTCTTATGAACCATATCGATTACCTCCATGGCAAGTTAGTCTTATTAGCAACTCTCCATGACAAGTTGGTCTTATTACCAACTCTTCCATTTACCGGCATTAACCATTTTTCGTGTTATCCAAGCAAGAAGCAGTCAAACATCTTCACCTTTTACTATCATCTGCAATGATAGCACCCCGGATCCTGGTCTCACTCACCTCTAGAAGGTGAAAACTGCAGCCACCCACTTTTCAATCAAAGGCACCTCACCTTAGCCGGGCACGGCGGACCTTGGGGCTCCCGACCTCCAGTTTTCACTTCTAAAGCGAATCTGGTGGGTTCACTTACTCTTAAAGAGCTTTAGTTAGGAAACTTATATTTTGCTGGCACTGCTAGGCCAGCTCAGGTCTGCGAGTTTACCAAGAACCGTAGACCACTTCTGGTATGGATCTTATAACTAGATCATTCACCCAGAAGTGAGCCCCTTGCAGAGACTGCGAAGGACTATAACCGAGGAGCTGAAAGTGATTCCAGTTGAAGCCTTCCATCACTGTTACGTAGAGTGAAAACAGCACTTCCGCCGATGTATAGCTGCCCAAAGATACTACTTTGAAGGGGATAATATAAAGAAATGTTTTTAATCGCCACGACCATGAGGCCATTTAGTGACTTAAAGTAACGTGTGGGTTGGGACTACTAGCTTCCCTAATGAAATTGGTCGATAGTCAATTGGAGGGAGCAATCCAGAAGTGATTAAATTTTATGGAGAATATTAGTTTCCTTTCACAAGCAGAAGAGAGTTAATTGGGATCTAGGAGCTGCATAACATAAGGAAACCTATTTAACAATAAAAAAAATCCTACGTTAAGTGACTTGTTGACCAATTTTATTTCAAATTTGAAAATATTGCATTTTTTTAAGAGTTTTCAAATACATTTTATTTAATAGTAAATTCATTTTATAAAAATTATATTTTACAATCAATTATTTAAACTTGTTAAAAACGAAATTTTTTTTTATAAAAACAAGTTTATCCAGAAAAAAATTTATATTTTATGACATTGTCATCAAATTTTTTTATTTTTTTTTAAAAATAACTAATAATGGGCATAAAAAATTACTTAAAATAAAAATAAAAAAAATTATTCAACATATCATTAATTTTATTATAAATTTTATTATTTATTGATTTTAAATAATGTATTTTTGATTTCCTTTAATGGCCATATACAAAAGTCAGATTGAATTTCGTTCGTCTTTAACGTTTTTCGATTTTTTTCTCTTGTTTGCTGTTACTCTTCTCACATAAAAGTTTATTAAATTAAAATAAAATCGAAATTTTTACTATTATTTATTATAAAAATGATCATCTATTAAAAAAATAATCAATAAATCAAAGACGATTTAAATAAAACTAAAAATTCAATGGGAATAAAATCGAATTTTTTTTTTGTTTCCAAATTTTGGAAAGATTTAATCAAATTCAAAATAATTGTGTATATAAATAAATGTTAAAAGTCAGTGAGAGAAAAAAAATTGAAATTTGATATATTCATAAATATTTAAAGTACAGAAAATAGATAGTTTTTATTGTACAATAATTTTCTTCCATTCTTTTTCATGGTTTCTAATAAATATCGATGAAACTTTCACTGTGCAATAGAAGCTGAAATAAATTTCCTTCAATGATTCAAAGTCTTTCGATACAATGAACAAGGGCGAAAAAATTAATAACATTTAAAAGCGTTTTGGCAGGCAAACCAGCCAAGATATATTGAATGTTATTAATACGCATATCAAGAAATAATTTTCATATCTTTGTTGTGGGCATCCAAGAGTATTAATAAATAAAATGCCTCACATTAAAGTGTTTGATACGCAACAGGGTGCCATCTGAACTAACTTCATCGAGGCTAGTTCTGACGAATGGGGAGAAAAAAATATGGAATTCTTCTCGGTGATCACTTTGTATGATGATCTGCGGTTATTATTATATAAAGTTTGAACTATTCCAATGAAGATTTAATCTTATTTATCCTCTTTGAATTACAGAAGTAACTCTTAGACAATTCTCATTCTGTTAACTAGAATTAAAAATTAATATTAAACTGATAAATTTTAAGACTGACTTTTCTATTATTCATTCGATTAAAGACTCGTTTTTCCCTTCTTTTAAATTATGGCGATAGAAGCAGCAGCAAAAGCAACAACAGATAAACACTCATAGAGGTATCAGAAATGGCTAGTTTATATACCAAATTAATGTTCAAGAAATAGCCTCCGATATGGTTCATCATCACCAAGAAACCAAAAAAAAAAAAAAAAAAACTAAAGGAAATCAGTCCACTATGCCTAAAATCGAACAGGAATCCAAAAGATCTGCTGCTGTTAACCAACCTTAGAGTTGGTACATCTGAAAACCCTGCTGAGTTATTAGGAAATATTTTTCTTAAGATTTATTCCAAGATCATCAAAGTGTACCACCACCACCTACCTACATACTTAGGAAGGAGTACGAGCATACTCAGTTTTATGATTAATTTTTTTCACCTTTAAATATTTTCGATTAATTGTGTTTGTTATAGTTTACATATATTTTTTTCTCTCCCAAAGATCTTCTCTACTTTTCTAAGACTTTTAGTCTTAATTTTTTTTTTTTTTTTGAATCACATCTTTTGATTTATTTACCTTAAAGTACGATTAATGTTTATCTTGCTGGGAATAATTTTTTATTGTTGTTGTTGTCCTTAGGCTTCTGTCCGAATCAAAAAATTTGTGGAATGTGTTTGTGTGTTAATTAGTGAACATATTTCGTATAATCCATGTCTTATTAGTTATAAATAAGTTAACGACACAAAACGACAACTTAATTAATTTGATTGTCGAGGATTAAAAAAATTCCAAAGTCAAACGAATATCGTACTCATATTTTATGGGATGATATTGATATAAAAATTTATGATAATACATGTTGTTAACATTCCAATATTTTTTCTTTTAACATCAGTAAATAAAATAAATGATTCAAACTGATCAGTTGGTATAATAAGAATATTGTATCTTATAAAAAAATAGATGAAATTTCTTAAAATTTTTATATAGTAAAATATCGTTAAGAATCAATTTTTCTTATTATTTCATTTCATATAAAATATTTATTATTATTTTGAATCATTTTATTTTACCTTAACCCAATTATTTATAATATATTTTTTTCAATTCTTTCATATTTTTCTAATAATTTTATCAATAAAAAATCGAAAAAATTAATAACAATACAAAGCAGTATGATAAGTCAGTGATAAATAATATTAGCAAAAGGACTTTTTATAATTAATGTATTTAAAATACCATGAAAAATTGATATATTACCTTTTAATTAGTTTAGATTTATCATATATTGATAAAAATCTAATATATTTTCTCACTGACCTACTCACGGGTCATTATCTGTTAGGATATTATCTTAATAAAATGGACAAATCTGACATAACATTCTTTTCTTTTTGCTTTGAAGAGGATGAATTCTTTCATATTTTTCTAATAATTTTATCAATAAAAAATCGAAAAAATTGACAATAATACAAGGCAGTATGATAAGTCAGTGATAAATGATATTAGCAACAGGACTTTTGATAATCATTTAAAATACTAAGAAAAATTGATATATTATCTTTTAATTAGTATAGATTTAACGTTCATTGATAATGCTGTTATGTTTTTTTTTTTTTAATAACGGAAAAATTGAATTTTGTGTGTCAATAAAACACAATTTTTTGAAGAAAAAAATTATATCTAAAATAAAAGCCAAGCTTGAAAACAATCATGAAGACCACTTAAGAAATAATTAATAAAATCCATGATATCCTTTTCCTAATTATCACCATCCCGAAGAGAGGTGACCTCGGCGATTGCAAAAACTGGAGGGGAATCACTCTTCTGAACACCATCCAGAAACTAATCGCCTCAATCATCCTGACTTGCATCACTCTAACAGTAGAAAGTGCCCTTCGCAACGAGCAGTCTGGCTTTAGACCACACCGCTCCTGTTTTGTTACATCAACAGCCTAAGAATGATCATTGAACAGTCGAACGAATGGAACAGCCCACTCTATCTTCTCTTCGTTGACTTCGAAAGAGCCTTCGACATGATTTCTCGCGACGCCCATCTGGAGTGCTCTAGCTGAACTAGGCATCCCACAGGCCATCATCGATCTCATCCGAGAACTAGACCGTGAGGCTCCGTGTAGAGTGCGTTTCAAAGGACGAAACAGCGATCCATTCAACATCTCGAGAGGAGTCAGGCAGGGTTGCGTAATCTCGCCTATCCTCTTCATAATCGCCCTAGACCTAGTCCTTTAACGCACTAACAACACAGCCAGTAACGGTATCCAGTGGACACTGCGTGAGAAGCTCCACGACCTGGACTACGCCGACGACATATGCCTCATGTCCCACACCTTCAACGGCAATTAGGAGAAACTGAATGCTCTGGCCTCCAAGGCCGAAGAAGTGGGGATGAGAATCAACATCAAGAACGTGTGGCGTTCCAACCCCTCACTTGGGAACGTGTGGCGTTCCAACCACCTCTCCATAGCACTCAAACTTCGAATATTCAGTTCAAACATCAAGCCAGTCCTGCTGTACGGCTGCGAAACATGGAAAGTAACCGACAGCACGACTCGTAAGCCTCAAACATTTGTGAAAAGATGCTTGAGCCGTATTAGCAAAATCTTCTGGCCGAACTGGATAACGAACGATGAGCTGCTTCTTCTCACGAAGCAAATACCCCTGCTACCTGACATCAAAACGCAGGAAATGGAGTTGGATTGTCCACACCTTGCGAAAAACCACTTACGGACATAGCAATGATGGCACTAGATTGGAACCCACAGGGCAATCGCAGCAGAGGACGACCAAGGACCACTTGGAGAAGATCAGTCGAGCGCGAACACCAACATATTGGTGGCAAGTCATGGTCGGAAGTGAAAAGGCTATCCCAAGACAGAAGCAGATGGAGAGAGTTCACAGAGTCTCTAGTGCCGCTATATGCTCCATAGGAGCGACTGTGTCTCATGTCTATATATATAAATGCATATATGTGTAAAAATTGTACAATAACGTAGAAATGAAAAACCTGTCAAATAAAAAAAAAAGATATCCTTTTAAAAGACCATGTAGAGAAAATATATATGATAGGTTTTATGGTAAACATCTTTAAAAAAAATTTTTAGACAATATCTTATATGAAATTTGTGATATAAGAAAGCTTTAAGCAAGATGGGTGATGCGTTTGCTAACACCTGACCAAAAACGTGATCGTGTAATGATTTCAATGGAGTATTTGGATATTTTTTATCGTATTCAAAAAGCGTTTTTGTATCGATTTACAACCGTTGTAAGAACATTGATTCACCATTATATACCAGAGCCCAAAAATCTGATAAAACAATAGACTTTTACTAGCATACATGGACAAAAAAGTGCACAAACATCAGTCAAAACAATAGACTTCACATTATGAATTATTTCCCCACCTACCGTATTCTCTGTATTTAACTTTCTCTAACTCTTTTCTGTTTCTTAACATAAAGAAATGGCTTGATAGAAAGAAATTTGCATCTACTTCTTAAGTTATAAACAAAACTGAGGCCTATTTTGATACTAAGTTTGACAAATCATACTACATGAATAGTATTAAGAAGTTGGAATATCGTTAAAAGAGAAGAAATAATCAATTTTTGTTAAATAGATTAATTTATTCTTCCATTTATCACTGACTTATCAAACTGGCCTCATAAAAGAACATCATTTGAATTATTGATTTTGCCAGTTAGTTATCAATAAATTTTCATTGAATATATTTTAATTATAAAAGAAAGTTTTTTTTTACATTTATATTTGAGACGATTTATTACCAAAAAAAAAAAGTAGTTCTACCAAATTTGTAAAAATTCCAAACATGCAAAAAAAAGAATTCAGTTATTAATTTGCGAAAAGATTTTTATCATAAAATATAATTAAAAAGAAGCTGTCTATGACTTCTTTTGAAAAAAATACAATCCCCCCTCCCCCCCAACACAAAAAAATGTCTGGGAATTTTTATATAACGTAAACTTTTTTATTCTTGTCCAATTCGCCTTTAATTAAATATATTCCATTGGCAAATATCGAGAAAAAAATTCCAATATATCTACTATGTGACATAATTAAGATCAAAGTTCTAATCAAATTCTAATCAAAATGAATAAATTCTAATCTATGGAAGAGCTTTGTAACAAACTAAATGAGAAAAAAAAATTAAGGGAAAAAACTGAAACTCTTTAGATAAAATTATCTTGATTATTAATTTATTACAATTCTCATAAATATTAATATTTTTTTATCTAATTTCTTCTAAATCTAATAGTTTGTGTCTCATTAGAAGCGTTAAAATTCTTAAGACTTTTCACTGTATCCGTCGTTTTATGTATCCACAGAAATTTGTTAAAAACTAACAAATTTCAATGTGATTTTTTTCTTCCCTGTTTTTTTAACGATAAAATTTTTGATTAATTAAGGAGCATAAAATGAATTTTAATAGCTCATTATTAACAGTATTATTTATGCGGTCATTCATTTTTCATTTATTTTTTTTTTGTTGTAAATTTTTTTTCTTTTAAGATTCATAGCAGTTTTTAATAAAAAGGTAAACACGGTAAAAAGCTTATTAATGACTATGACTGTCTGCCTAATTTTCTTTTTTTTTTTTGGTAATGGTTAGGGTTTGGATTGAAAATAAATAAAAAGTTTTAATAATGATTCTCTTTTAAAATCCAATAAAAATTCCTATAGTTTTCTGCTTTGGTATCTTTGGTATCGTAAAAAAAATCATTTTTTATCATAAAATCTTAAAAGATCGATGATTCAAGAAAGCTTTTCAAGAAAAGTAAAACTTCTTTATTGTTAAAATTCCTAAATTGGATATTTTTTGATGATTTATTAAAGTTCGATATGATTATAGACTTAAGTTTATTAATATTTTTATAATAAAATATATACCTGCAAACAAACAAAAAGTAATTTATTATTTAAGAATTTCGCAAACTTTACTGAAGCTTTATTGTCAACGACCATCCAATGAGCTAACTTTTATTTACAGAGTTTCTTTTTAGATATTAAAAAATGATACAATTGTAAAAAATCTAAATTTTTTAGAGTTTATAAGAATTACAAAAAAAATAAATTCCTAAATTTGGACTTGACTTTATTTTGCAAAAGTTAAAATTTGCGATTTTTTTCGAATGTCATCTAAAGTCCCAATTTTAGGTTAAAAATACGGGAAAAAAAAAGTTTAACCCAACAATTTTAGGTTAAATGCGGAGTGTTAAGGACACTCCGCATTTAACCTAAAATTGTTGGGTTAAATCCAGAGCGCCCTAAAACTGATCATGACGTGTATAGGACGTCATGATCAATTTTAGGGCGCTCTGGATTTAACCCAACAATTTTAAGTTAAATGTGGAGTGTCCTTAACCTTGAGCATACCTGATGTCAAGAGGCAGATCTCAATCTTACCCCTTACAAAACAATCTTAATTCCAATTAGTAAAAAGCATAACTTTAACCTCGACAAGGTCAAGATGAATGGAACTGAACTTGAGTTCTCTACTGAGGTCAAATATCTAGGGGTCATTCTGAACCAAAAATTTACTTGGAGCTCACATCTTACCAGTGTCACTGATAGAGTAATCAGAGCCATTTGGGCTGGCCATAGGCTCTTCGGTAGAATCTGAAGTCTGCAACCAAAAATGATACAGTGGCAATATTTAGACCCATCATCACCTACGCGACTCTCGTTTGTTAGCCTACGGCTGAACAACGTACTATCCAAGCAATCCTTCGTAAAGTTCCAAGACTGGCATGCTTGGGTAATAAAGGTGCCCTAAAAACATGTCCCACGATAGTTATTGAGACTCTTCTAGAGCTACTATCTTTAAATTTGCGTATTAAAAAGAGGGTGCTAAAAAAGCTATCAAATTAGAGCATTCCAAAACCTTTAAAGAAGGCGATCTGTTTGGACATTTTAAAGTTATATAGGATCTAATAGAATTCAAGGAAGTCAAGTATCACTCGGGCGCAATGCTAAAGAAACTAAACTAAAACCATTGAACTTAAAGGATAAGAGGCCATCACTCGAAGAAGAAGTCCTCATCTTTTACACAGACGGTTCTGATATGGATGTGAGTATTGGAGTGGGTATAGTCAGACCTTATTACCGTCTATCTACGTCCTTTGGTAAGTCCCCATCCATTTTTCAGGCAGAAATACATGCCTACATAATGCAAAGGCGTATATTATCTCAGACAGCCAAGCTAAATTGAAAGCTCTTATCTCATCTGATGCCCAATCTAAGCTAGTTTGGGATATTCTCAGGGTCCTAACTCAACTGGGCAGAGGGTAGATACAACAATCTCAGGCTATGACGGTATTAAGAGTATTGAACTAGCAGACAAACTTGCCAAAAAGGAATCAAAACCTCCGATTATAGGACCAGAACCCTTTGTGGCTATCCAAAGGACCTCCTGGGGTCCATTATAGAGTCCTGGAAATGCGGGGTTAAAAGCTCACACCGGGGTAACTTTCCAGGCTTGAATGATTGTAAAAAATTCAATACCTTTGCTAAAAAAAATGGTGGCAGAGGTCCTTTAACTCAACAAACCAGACCTAAGGCTACTCACTGACCTAATCACTGGCCATTGTCTGCTAAGATATCATCTCAATAAGATGGGCACATCTGACCCAAGAAGGAGAGAGCACGATGCTCATTTTTTTTTAGCCCTAAGTTAAAATTTTATTTGAACCATCGTTGGTTTTCATTAAATGGTGTCATAATGTATTTATTGAGCTTAAATATTTTTAGCATAAGAAATTTCGGTACTTGGCCTCGAAGATTGTTCGATTTTACAGCGTTGAAATTGTTTTAATGAGATCGTGATTAAAAAACTAATTTTTAAAATTAAGCGCATTCAAAAATATATGAAAAAGATCGTTATTAAAAATATAATCTTTAAACTTTAAAACATTTAAAAACCAACATCCGTTAAGTAATTGACCAATAAGATCATCAAATGTGCAAGGAAATCATCAGAAATTATCTCCAAAGAATCGAATCCTGCAAGGAGTCTCTTGGTAGCCATTTGCATTATTACAATGGTAAAATTAAGGTAATATAATTATTGACAACTATGAAAAAAATTTGATATAAAAAGTATTTAATTACTAGAGGTATAAGCTTAAATCCGCTGTTTGGTCATAGATGGCGTGAGTGAGCGTATTAAGCTACCATGGGCGCGCCATATTTTTTTTTATGAGTTTGACATCTGTCAACATCAATCAGTGCACACTGTCAGCAATTTCGTACAACAACATATATTTTTCCTTTGGCAATCATGTCTAGTTTTGTGCCAGAAAAAGAGCATATGCGGGAACCTCTGCTTTTCTGCTTCAATTTGAAGAAATCGGCTGCCGAATCGCATCAAATGCTTATGGAGGCCTATGGTGACAGTGCTTTATCGAAAACAACGTGCCAAGATTGGTTTCGTTGGTTCAAAAACGGCAATTTTGACTTGTGGGACAAGAAGCGTGAAAATCGGCCTAGGAAGGTTGAGGACCATCAATTGCAGGCTCTTTTGGACGAATACGATACCCAATCGCAAAAAATGTTCGCGAAGCAATTGGGTGTTACTCAATCAGCCATTTCCATGCGTCTGCGTGCCATGAAAAAGATTGAAAAGATCGGAAAATGGGTGCCCCATGAATTGAACGATAGGTAGATGGAGCGACGCCAAAAGACATGCGAAATCTTGCTCGCCAGACAAAAAAGAAAGTCGTTCCCATCGGATTGTGACAGATGTTGATTCCGGATTGTGACAGATGATGAAAAGTGGAAATTCTAAACGAAAGAAATCGTGGATTGATCCCGGCCAACCATCAACATCTTCCCCAAGACCAAATAGCTTCGGACGGAAGATGATGCTGTGCGTTTGGTGGGATCACCAGGGTATCGTCTACTATGAGATGTTGAAACGTGGGGAAACTATCAATGCCCATCGCTACCACCAACAACTGATCAAATTACACCGTGCTCGGCTTGGAAAAAGGACGGATTATCAACAAGGACATGACAAGCTGATTTTCCTCCACGACAACGCACACGTCAAAAATGATCCGAAACTACTTGGAGACACTCAACTGGGAGGTGTTACCCCACCTCACTTATTTACCAGACCTGGCCCCTTCCGACTACCACCTGTTTTCGTCGATGGGCCACGCGCTCTCTGAGCAGCATCTCGATTCTTACGAAGACGTCCGAAAATGGCTTGATGAGTGGTTTGCCTCGAAAGAAAAGTAATTTTTTTGGCGTGGTATCCACAAATTGCCCGAGAGGTGGGGAAAATGTGTAGCTATCAAGGGCAAGGACTTTGAATAAATTGGTTTTCGCTTTCTAGGAAAAAAAACATGTGTTTTTTTAACTAAAAAACAGCGGATTTAAGCTTATACATGTGGTAAACTGTACTTTCCGAAGTGTAAATTGGATTATCACCTCTTCAGAAAATGTTCGCATTGATTCAAAAATTTTTAAATAAATTTTTCAATAATATATTTATTGTTTTTCATATATTTTTTAATTATAAAATATTAAAAGTATAAATATTGTATAAAAAATTTAATTATTAATAAATAAACTTAAGCCATTCTAGTAAATACGTCATTATCCGTTCGGTTATATTTTAATTGGTAATTTATTATTAATTAAATTTGCAATCAATTCAATTATTTTTTATCTTATTATTATTTTGTTTTTAAGTTTATATTTTCAATTTTCAAAAGTAATTTATGATTTCTTTATGGCAGTTTTTTAATTCAAAAAAAAACCAAGATTATTTCTTGAATTAACAAAAATGAAAATGGACAATTGTCAAAAATCTTAACGACTGTATTAAAATTAACTAAAAATACGAGTATCTTATTGCAAGAGATAGTGATCGATCGGTATTCAGATATGTAAAAGTATCTGTAAGAAAAAATACAATATAAATTATTATTAAAGTTATTATTTTTATGATTATTGATCATTATTGTAGAGAAGATAAAAAAATTTCCAAAAAAAACTTTTACCCCACCAAACTAATAAATAATTTCTTATTCATTGGGTAGAATGGTACTTATCCAGTTTGGAGTGTATCTTTTTGGCAGCAGATAAAATTGAAGTTTTTTTTTAAAATTATTTTCAGTTTTTAAAATCTCATATTACGAAACCTTAATTGATAAAATCTTAATTATACTTGAAAATCTGAAACTTTAGTTAAAACATGTACATTTTGATTTATTGGAATCCAACGAAAACTGGTTGGGGCCGTTAACGTTGGTAATTGTCATATGAATCAGTACATTAACCTCATTTATGGACAATTAACAATAAAGTGCAGCGGTTAAAATTTTTATTTTAATAATATTTAAAAAGTAATATGGCATAAATAATAGTGGAAATTCATTATACTTTAAAAGTGGTTCCTACTCTTGACTATTTTTTTTCATTTTGAACATTTCTTTTTAAGTATTTCTATAAGTTGTGAGTCGTGAGAGACTCGTTTTAACAAAATATATAAAAAAAACATTTCTATGCGAATGTGCATAAAAAAAATTATGAAATTTATATATTCAAATAAATCACAATCCTCTACAGGATATAACCTACATCCATACAAATATAATATATCCTTTCTGTTTGTTCAAAAGTTTATTTTTTATTATGCTCTATGAAAAGAATAACGAGATTTTAATTACTATCCCCATAATGTGCCCATTCCGTATGTCAGGATAATTTCTTTACGAATAATTTAATTTTTCCTGAAATTTATTCACTTTACTCACAGTTCACTTCTGTTCTTGGATCGTGCGCTCCTAAATTAGTGTTTTCTATGAATTCATCCTTCTTTCGATTATGTTTCTTTTACTTATTTTTATATTTATGTTTGCATCCTCGAAGGTCTTGATTACCTACAGTCTCCTAGATCTTAAAGTAAAGAGAAATTATGTTGTTTTATATTATGGAAATACTGCATATAGTAACGTTCGTTTTAACGTACTGATAATGAAAAGTAATATTAATTCTGAAATTTTTATCCCATTTAATATTAAGGGATTTAGTTTAATTGTAAAAAATCTAAGGCCGTCAGAGACACTTGTGTAATGAGTTATCCAATTTGGGCTTTGAGAAGTACAGTATGATCAAATATACTTTTAATTTTAATTTTTGTAAGAACGGTTTTGCCGCCATCTTGAGGAGAGCAAAAAAAAACCTCAAGTTTGAGCCAAAACAATTATTGGTTATCAAAAATCTTCAGATCAAAATACATAACAGACAGTCACCTTTTATATGTACAATGGCGTCTCCACTTTATATGTACCAAATTTGTTTATTGTTCCAAAAATTAGCATGTAGAGCACCCAGACACAATCGGTGTATTTTTAAAGTTGTTTGATACTAAAGCTTAGACTACACCGTTCGTCCAATACACGATTTTCTCTTTCCAAAAGTTCGTCGTCAAATCGTTTAACTCTACGAATAGGTTGTCGGTATATTACACTGATCGTACGATTGCACGATGTTTGCTCGTTGGCGAGTAATTTTTTCGCGTGGCAAAAATGTAAAATGGGAAATTAAGCGAGCCTATGTATGATTTAATTATGCTTACTAATAGATATATTACATATGACTTCGATTATTTTGATACTTGACAGTTTCCATAGTTACTGTATGGTTGTATGTTCATTCATTCGTATTTATTTTATTTTATTTATTACTTTAATATTTATTATTTAAAATATAAAGTTATATTAATATATGCAAAGTGAAGATTACTTTATAAAAATTTATAAATAGTAGCAACAACTAGTGAGTGTAGTGTATAGCAAAAAATCGTTTGCGTATAAATTTATATATATTTCCAAGCGATCACACTGTAATTAAATCGTTAATTATATATTAATCGTTAATTATATATACTTTGTTAATAGCGAACCTGCACAATCCCATTTATGCGCAGTGCGCGTGATTGCACGCGCATATATTACATTGTTTGACGTTTAGATCGCTTATTAGACGCACGGTGTAATCTATTGCTTATTTTATTCTTGTACTAAAAATGTGAGTTAGTTTTTATCCTTTCAAATAGTTAAAAATCCTTCGTAAAAAGAACCAATTTGTCATTAGAAAAAAATTAAAATTTTATAAGCGTGTACGTATTTTTTTATAAAAAAAATCAATTTTTTTTAAGGAAGTCCCTGTTTTTTATATTAGAAATCAAACTGTTATAAGAAGAATCAATTTTTTCATTAAAAAAAATTCTTGGGAGTGCATTTTTTTTAATATATAATTTCTTAAACTAGACAATTTTTTGTATTTAATATTTGTATTTGTATAAATTAATATTTGTATTGGCATATATAATATTAAAAATTCACTCTTTCTAGGAGTACTTATTTTTTATTAAAAGAGTAAGTTCGAATTTTTAAGGCACTATCTATCATTCAACAAAAAAAATTAAGCTTTATAGCAGTACCTATTTTTATTAAAAAAATTAAAATTTGAAAGGCGTACGTATTTTTTGTATAAAAAAAAAATAAATTTTAAAATATGCACCTAAATTTCATTTAAAAAATTTAGCTCTTTCTACAAGCACCTATTTTTTTATTAAAATAAATAAAATTTTATAGATGAACCTATTTTTTTAATGAAAATTAAATTAATTTCTTTGAAGGGTCCCAATTTTTATTGAAAAATTTTAAATTTAAATCGGAATGCATAGTTTTTATTTTAAAAAATCAAAATTCTTTTGAAGTGTCTACTTTTTATAAAAAACATATTTTTAAAAGGAGTACCTTTTTTTTAGTCACAAAAAAATACTTTCACAAAAAAATCAAATTTTTCGAGCAGGACTTATTTTATATTAAAAACATCTGAATTAAATGGACTTCCTAGAAAAATACATGTGCGGAATTTTTATGGGAGCTTATGTGTATGTATTTTTCTAGGAGCACCTATTTTATGTTATATTTAAAAAATAAAAGTTTTAAAAGCGTACGTATTTTTCGTATATATAAAAGATTTTTTTTAAAAAATATCTAATTTTTATACAGAAAAGTTTAAAAAAAAACTATTTTTTTTAAAGAGTAGTCAATTTTTTTTAAACAAAATTGAATTTTTTGAGCAAAAAAAATTAACTATTTTTTGGAGTATTTATTTTTTATTAAAAAAATTAAAATTTCCAAAGGTGTACTTAATTTTTATATAAAAAAAAAAAAAATTTTATAAAAGTACCTAATTTTCATTAAACAAATTTAACATTCGCTAGGAGAAGGTGTACCTAATTTTTTACTGCAATAAATAAAATTCTTAAAGATGTGCTTAATTTTTTATTTAATCATATTTTAAATATTTAAATAAATGCTTTTTTTTATTGTATATAGAAAAAATTTTTCAAACAAGTATCTTTTTGTTATTTTACAAAAATCCATTTTTTACGAGATTATAAATTTTTCATTTTACTCCTTTTTTAAAACAATTTGAATTTTTTTCTATTAAATATCTTTTTTTAATAATTGTTTTCAATAAATTCAAATGAATTAAACAATAAAAATTGTTATTCAGTTTTTATACAATTGACATGTTTCGTTTTAATATATGAAAAGATCATTGAACTAAAAAATTTCCGAAAGAATAAAAGAAAATTTCCGTAGACAATGAACTTTTATAATATCAACTATAAAAGACAAAATCTTTTAATATACTACTTACAAAACAAAAAATCAAAAAAATCAGATACAATTAAACAAATTTTTATTTGAAGATATTCCTGCACAAAGTACCTATTCACTTATAACAAGCTTAGCACGTGCTAAGATCATATTAATGGCGACGTGCGCTTCCATCGTTAAAAGTTCTCTAAGCTTTTTTTTATACTGTAAGAGTCACTCATTCTATAGAAGAAAAAAAAATTCTTCTATTTATTCTCTTCTTTTCGTTGTTAATATTTGAATATGTAGTTTTTAAGTGTTTAAAAACATAACAAAACATACTATTTAAATAGACCTCATAAAATTTTTCTTTACGCTAAAAAGGAAACATGTTTTTTTCCTCAACTTTCCTGCCTTCTTGTATGTCAAGTTGTTGTATTATTACTCAATTTATAATGACGAGAACACGACACGAAAATAAACATTTAGTATTTTATATCTTGTCGTTTTTGATTAGACAGCGAATAAGCATATGTTAAAGTTCGTGTCATTGTAGGACATTAGAATTTATAAAGCCAACTAAATAATAGTTATAGTAACATAACAAACAAAAAAAGGAAGGGAAAAGTTTTTTTTTTTAAAAAAAAACCTATAAAAGAACGAAAACAGATCTTTTAAGAAGTTGTAATAAAAACGAAAATGTGATTTTTGCACACCAATTAATGACCCACAAAATACATTCCACATTTTCATGGCACAAGAATTCCTGTCAATTCGATCAAGATGAAGATCTCATGATTGGGATCGTGATCGACGACGCATAGCAGATGACGCACGTCGCTGGACGCAAAACATCGATCGTAACGAAAGGGTTCCCGATTTCGTTCGAACACAACTAAAATGGACGTTGTACTCGTGTATATACAAAATGGTCCGATGCGCTACATCGATCGTCACCTTGATTCTCTTCAGAGAACTTTAATTAGCGGTCTGGATGGCGTCTAGATTGACAGCCCACATAAAAGATTCGGCATTAATTACAATCGTGATTTGATGAAAAATAAATAAATTTTTACACTGAACATCATAAATTACAAAGAAAACGTTTGAAAAAAACATTTACACTAACATTTTCGCCATCTTTAATTCTTTATAAAAAATTTTTTCTTACACACATTCTTTTATTTCAAATTAATCAAGATATCTTATGAGTCGATTGCGTAATACTTTATATAAAAGAAAAAATTACCGTACAACGAACTTAAAATGTTAATATTGTGTTCAGAAAAATTTTCTTTAAATGTAAATATTTTGTTTTCTTAATAATATGACTATTAAATCATTATCCACTTTGTGGCAAGTTAAAATAAAAAAAAACTTTACTTAGTTAAAATTCAGATTACGGTAAAAAAATCGGTATTTAATTATACTGTTTGGACTTTTCCATTATGTAAAAAGTATGAAATTATTAAAATATCTACAATGAAAATTTTTAAGAGGACTATATCCATTTGGGGTTATTTTTTAATGACATGTTTGCATGTTTTGGTCTCTAATTTAGCCATTACTTCTTAACGGATGTTGATTTTTTTAATACTGTAAAGTTTGAAAATTATCTGCGTAAATATAAATTTTTGTGTTATTTAAAAAAAAAATATCCTCGTGCGTTAAATCGCACCATCTTGGAGGTCAATATTTACATGCAATCAATCCTAAAATTTATCATGTTGAGTGGCTTGTGGTGTAGTCTTACTCATACTAATAACTTCAACATTGGCTCAAAAAAGCCAGTTATCATACGATCATAGCGCTCAGAATTGACGGTTATAATCTCTTCTTCTTCATTTTCAAAAAAAAAAACGAACAAATGTCATATTCACACCATAATGCATACTAGATAGTTACTCTTTAGAGCTACATTAGACAATCATTTGTGGGTTTTTAAAGCCTCATATATGGCCATTTTGCTAACTGAATACGTCACAGAGATAAAAATAAACCTCATCACTGAAGAAAAATCAGCACGAAACTATATAAATTCTTTCTAAATAATTATTGAATCTCTGAAATAGATTTAAGGTCTCAAGTGTATTTTGTGATTTTTTTTGAGACCTTAAAATTTTTGTTTTAAACATTTTTCTGGAGACCTCCAAAATTTTTTTCAAAATGTTCTATTTTAGATAAAAAAAAATGATAAATTAATAATCATTAAAAGAAATTCGAATAGCAGATTTTATCAACAAAAAAATCACAGTTTAGCAAAAAAAACACAGCATTTTAAAACCTACATTTTTAATATGTAAACAAAAAATAAGAGGCCATAGTTTAGATAGTTTTCTAATAGAATCAAAGATTTTTGTAGTTTCTATCCATTTTTTTTTTTCGATACAAACAATTCACAAGATTTTGTATTTTTAAAAAAAGTTTTCTATTTTAATCAAAATCAAATTTAACATAAAATAATCCTATTTGATAAACACCTGCTCAGATTTTTGCATTGAATCGAATTTAACATTTTAAAAATATATTCAGCAAATCTCTTTTATTTCTTATTGAATCTGAATTATAATTCAGTAAATATTCTACTACCAAAGACAACAATTTGCATTGCAACAATCAAATATGCATCTATATATAAACTCTTATATGAATTTGCTACTATTGATATTAAATAAAATTTCAATTTTTATTTCTTTCAAATTTTCTTCCATCAAATAATAAAGTAATTCATCATTTCGATCAAAAATAAATCGTAAAATTTTGTAAAATTTTGATGGATAGATATTGTCAATAGATTATTCTTCTTATAAAAGTATATAAAATTTTTTTCTTTTTATAAAAACAAAGACCCACTTCCTTAGTGGTCGACTAATGGTCTACGGTAAAACATATTTAATATGAAAATCGTAAAGAAAAACTTACCTGCCTACGTCTTTGATTGAAATAATTCATAATTCAGAATTTCGTCTGCTTCACACACTTACATTAAGTATGTATATGAATAAGCGCACAAGTCAAATTCATGAAAGGATATATAAAATTCTAAAATAGACTACAAAGGAGAGCGATAAATCGATTCGTAAACCTGCATTAGGTACACTGATCTGATACGCATTTTAAACCGAAAATACGATCAATACAAAAGTATATTAAGTAAGCTTGAAAACGATGCGATTTTTTCGATGAATAAATGAAGAAGAAAAAAATGACTGGCAAAAAATAAACCGTCGCACAGGACATTCTTTATATAAAAAGAGCCGACAAAATTTGCAAAAATTCTACAAAAATAATTTGATAGCACCGAAAGCGGCAAAATGGATTTCGCCAAAAAAAACATCGACGACACTGTAAACACTAACAATGACATCCGAACGGTAATATCTATATTGGTGGGGGAAGGGGAGACAGGGTGTATAGAGAAAATTTTCGGGGTCTCTGCTGGTGTCGTTCGGATTGTCGATATCGGTGCCATTGGTGTCAGTGCCAGTGTCGTTGGTGTCGACCTCTGCCACCAGTGCAGTCCAAACTATCCAAACCTTCAACCATACACAGGCCCAAATCAATAGCCCAGTCCTCATAGTACCATGTACATGGCAATTTTGTTGTTTGCCAATCGAATCCAAAAGAAAAAAGAACCCCACAACAATATCTGCATCATGAAATGGAAGTGAAGAGTCTCCGACGATCGGTGGCTGGTGAATTTTATTTCGGAATCTGGAATCTAGAACAGGATTGTTTCCATCTTTTGCTGATGCTGTCTCTTGCACAGATCATACATATGCAGGGAGGTAAGTCCTTTTTGGTCATCTTGGCCCATTGTTCTGCACCTAATTGATTCAACATCAATAAATTTTCGTTGACCAAACTCCCTTTCTGTTTCTGACCCTTTTCTACTTTACGACATCTTCTTACTTCCATCGAAGTCGCTGGTCTGTCTGAATACTACTTGTATTTAGGTTTCGATAGTGCCCTTTTGGTGATGATGCTGTGGCCGGAATATTTTCTGCAATTTACAAAAAAATCTCCCGGTATTTGGGGAAGCACGATATTTTTGCACTTTATTTAGAGAGGATCTGGTGAATTAATTCCATGTAATAAGATGAAAAAACATGTGTAAACTGTTACCAAAGGAATTCTTTTCTTATTCGCGCTATTCAACCTCAACTTGCCACTTGGCAAATTGAGTCTTTTGTCTTCAATTAAAAAAAAAAAAAAACAAATAAATAAAAATTAAATAAACAAATACATTCTTACAAATTCTTATACATACTATTAATTCATAAAAATAAACTCATACTTTGTTGGTATTGGATTTTCTTTCAATGAATATTTTCTCGTTGTTTATTAAGTTGAAAAATTTTAATTAAAAATAATTTCCAAATTGATACGATATTCTGGTTTTTATTAAGTCACCATCGAAAGTAGCACCTTGAGGTGAATGAAATTTTAATTGGCCCAAAAAAAAAAAGGGCCGTTTACAACATTGAAAAGATATAAAATTCTTGTGAATAAATAAAACTATTTTTAAGGTTTAAAGCGTAAACATAATAGATTTTTCCGAAACACCTGATAGAAAAGTATTTTTTTTTAACTTGGGTCATAGAGAATTTTTTCGTCATGGTAGTAAAAAAAAAACATAAAATTAAATTGTAAAAAATTGGGTTGTAAAAAAAAACTAAAAATAAAGGAAAAAGAATTATTTTCAAGTGTTTTTTATTAATAAAAAAAACTAAAGGATAAGCATATATATACTTAAGCATTCCGAAACTGTAAGCCGAGGATCCTTCTTAACCATAACAATCGATCCAATAAACTCGTCTAATTATCCCTTTTGAGACTTTTCTTACTGTAGATGATGACCAGTCAGCCGGTGTACGGTCATAAAAAATACTTCTAAAAACGAAACACCACATTTTACACGCAATAAAAATGTCAATAGCAACTGATTCTCGGGTTATACAAAAAATGCTCAAGTAACAAATGAAAAATATAATTAGGCTTCCATATAAAAAGTCAGAAATGAAGAAAAGGTTAGCCAGTAGCCATGTTAAAGTAAATTTTAAAATTCGAAAATTAAATCAAATTTATTTTTTCTCTGAATTCTATTCTTTAGTTTATAAAAATTTTCAAATAAAATGTTTAAGAAAATTGTTATAGCTACAAAATTTTTTTTTATAAATCTCTTTTAGAGATATCAGTAAAAATTTTATGATGTTAAATTTTTGATTTTAGGAAGATATTAAACTTGTAACTATTTTTTGAGACCTCCCACATAACTGAAGTTGAATAATAACTTCTTAATATTCTAAGGAAAATCTTCCTCAAAAAGTATTTTTCATTTCAAAGAAAGAAAGACAAAGTTATCAGTTTCATGACTTGGACAACGCAACCCTGTTATTTAACAGCTGTCAAAAATACATGTCATCCAAAGTGGATGGACTGAAACAACAGGCTTCGCATGGTGATTTTCCAAACAATATTTTTTCGGAGATGAGTCCCATTTCTTGCTCAACGAAGACGTCAATAAGCAAATATTCCATACATGAGGCTTAAAAACCCACGAGTAACTCTTAAAAAGCCATTGTATCCGAAAAAAGTAACTGTCTGGTGTGCATTTTGGTCGTTAGGTGTCATGGATCCCTATTTCTTTGACAACGAAGTAGAAGTTATAGTTAGTATCCATTTTGAGCTCAAAGACTTTAATGTGAACCACATGTGATTTAACAAAATGGTACCACAAGCCACACTGCACGACAAATTAAGACTGTACTGGCTCAACCGACATCGCAAGCACATGAAAATTTCTTTTAGGCTGAACTCAAAGATTTGAATCTGAACCAGATGTGGTTTAACAAATATGCACCACAAGCCACACAGCATGACATATTTTGACTTTATTTGCTCAACCGATATCGCAAGCACATGAAAATTTGCTTTAGGCTGAACTCAAAGATTTGAATCTGAACCAGATGTGGTTTAACAAAATTGCACCACAAGCAACACAGCATGATAAATTTTGACTTTATTGGCTCAACCGATATCACAAGAATATGAAAATTTATTTTAGGCTGAACTCAAAGATTTGAATTGGAGCCACATGTGGTTTAACAAAATGGCACCACAAGCCACACAGTATCACAAATTTTGACTATATTGGCTCAACCGATATCACAAGCACATGGAAATTTATTTTAGGGTGAACTCAAAGAATTGAATCTGAACCAGATGTGGTTTAACAAAATTGCACCACAAACATATTTTAGGGTGAACTCAAAGATTTGAATCTGAACCAGATGTGGTTTAACAAAATTGAACCACAAGCCACACAGCATAACATATTTTGGCTTTATTGGCTCAACAGATATCAACAGGACATAAAAGTTTCTTTTAGGCTGAATTCAAAGATTTGAATCTGAACCACATGTGGTTTCAATAAAATGGCACTATTCAAAGATTGCAAAAAATACTTGACATATTTTGCTGTAATAATTATGTAATCAAACAAATTTGGACTTACGAACTCGAATCCTTCTTCACTTGAAAAAAAATAAATTTCTTTGCTTTTTTTTGATAACTTTCAAATAACCTGTTAACGATAGTTCCAGTCTATTTCAAAAAGGATATAAATCTAAACGTGAACCAAAAATAAAACCGATTTTCACGCAAAATAGCTTCTCATAGAATTGTTATTTTTTTTAAACATATTTATTTAAAAAGAAAAAACGTAACACAAATTAATTTGTAGATTTTTTCTAAAGAAACCAAAACGAAAAGAACTTAGAAGAATTTAAATTAATTCTAATAATAACCATATAAAAGATATGATAAGAGAAAAAAAACTATAAACATAATGTTTACAAAATGAACATCTTCTTAATTTAAAAGGTGACTTGGAGAAAAAAAAATTCCCAACAAAAATGTTCGATTATTTTCGAATATGTTTAACAGACAATTTTCCACACTCACAAACGGTGTATTTCTCAAGTTTAACAGCTTCTTGGTAAATGTTTCTTTATAATTATGGTATTAAAAAGAAAAGAAACTAAAATATTTAAGAAAAAAAAAACTCAACATTCAAAATAGGAAAATTGGAAGAAAAAAAACTACTCATAAATGATTAAGGCCAATAAAAACACATCAAGCAACTTAAGTAACTATTATTGTAAGATGTTCTCGTAGGTCAAAGAAATAA
This sequence comes from Atherix ibis, assembly GCA_958298945.1. Taxonomy (NCBI): domain Eukaryota; kingdom Metazoa; phylum Arthropoda; class Insecta; order Diptera; family Athericidae; genus Atherix; species Atherix ibis. The sequence goes on along the minus strand of OY282607.1, from coordinate 94,295,804 downwards.
TTTTTTACTTCTCTTTATTAAAAACCAAATCACACAAATATATTTATTTTTATTATTTGTTGTTGTTTTTTTTGAGGAAGAATTAAGCACTTAAAAAATTGAAATATTGAATAAAATTGAATAAGTGATTATCGTTTAAAATGAAGTCATTAAAAAATTAATGATGCTCTTAAGAAGACCAGAATAGTCTAGACACAAACCATTTCAGGTCAACCTTTACTAGTGCTCAGTAGTGTATAGGCGAGACGAGTAGAATTACCTGCCATCGCTATCCAAATTTACAGAATAAATGTAGACTTTTATTCCAATATAAATAAATTTAAAAAAAAATACAGATAATTTCAAATATTGATCATAAGTGGTCCAAACCAAACAATTAGCTATAATGATGATAAATCTCGAAGGTGGAATTATGTATGAAGGTAAGAAAAACTTACGACTATTTCTACCTACAATAAAACGAAGAGAAAATTTATAACATTCTTAGATCGCGTGCTAATGGCTTAATAAAATGTAAAATGGAATTAAAAATGATTTACATCGTATTTTTAAGGCATACTCATGAGGCTCTAATAGCATGTATGTCGATACTTATATGGGTTTGGTTCTTCTGACTAGTTAACCCATCGTTACATACTCGTACTAATGCCTAGAAACATTAAAAAACTCAGCGGAACATGCCCATAGATACATCAGTTGGAAGATGGATTAATCACAATATTATGGAGACGTTCGTCTGATCTTTTGGCTAATAGCACGTAATTTTATAATAGTTCTCCGAGGACTTTATTCAAATAAAAATACGTTAAATGATTTGTTGAGAAAAAAAACAAATCCATAAGAAACGCCACTTTTAGTATCGTTAATGTCATAAAATTTTATAAGTTCGTCATAATATAAAGAACGCATCTTTATAAGATCACATATATTAGAATAAAATACAAAAACATAAAAACTATTAAATATAATTATTCAAGCAATAAATTTTTAGTTTTTTCAAAACAAATACTTTCAGTAAAAATATTTCCAGTAAAATTATTTTCAGTAAAATTATTTTCAGTAAAATTATTTTTAGCAAAATTATTTTCAGTAAAAATATTTTCAGTAAAATTAATTTCAGTAAAATTATTTTCAGTAAAAATATTTTCAGTAAAATTATTTTCAGCAAAATTATTTTCATTAAAAATATTTTCAGCAAAATTATTTTCAGTAAAAATATTTTCAGCAAAATTATTTTCAGTAAAAGTATTTTCATTAAAAATATTTTCAGCAAAATTATTTTCAGCAAAATTATTTTCAGTAAAATTATTTTCAGTAAAATTATTTTCAGTAAAATTATTTTCAGTAAAATTATTTTCAGTAAAAATATTTTCAGTAAAATTATTTTCAGTAAAAATATTTTCAGTAAAATTATTTTCAGTAAAAATATTTTCAGTCAAATTATTTTCAGTAAAATTATTTTCAGTAGAATTAAATTTAGCAAAATTATTTTCGGTACAATTATTTTCAGTAAAATTATTTTTAGTAAAATTAATTTCAGTTAAATTATTTTCAGTAAAAATATTTTCAGTAAAAATATTTTCGGTAAAAATATTTTCAGTAAAAATATTTTCAGTAAATTTATTTTCAGCAAATTTATTTTCAGTAAAATTATTTTTAGCGAAATTATTTTCAGTAAAATTAATTTCAGTTAAATTATTTTCAGTAAAAATATTTTGTCCAGTGAAAATTTCCGTTAACAATTTTTTTTATTTTCAGTAAAATTATTTACAGTAAACATATTTTCAGTACAAATATTTTCAGAAAAAATATTTTCAGTAAAAATATTTTCAGTAAAAATATTTTCAGTAAAAATATTTTCAGTAAAAATATTTTCAGTAAAAATATTTTCAGTAAAAACATTTTCAGTAAAAATATTTCCAGTAAATTATGTTTAGCAAAATTATGTCCAGTGAAAATTTTCGTTAAAAATTTTCGGTAAAAGTTTTCGGTAAAAATTTTCAGTAAAAATTTTCAGTACAAATTTTTGATAAAAATTTTCATTAAAAATTTACGGTAAAAATTTTTGGTAAAAAAGTGTTCTGTAAAAATTTATTATTATATTATTTATAAGAAGCTAAAAACTATCTATGCCAGTCATTGTATCTAGAAACAATTCACAACGTAGGTAAATAGATTAATAGCTCCTCTTTTTGTAATGTTCTTTTATTGTTAGGGCAAACGTTGAAAACTTTTTCTGAGAATGTTCAATGCAAAAAAAATGAACTAGTCACGTTTTCTCAATTGAATATTTTTATAAATGGATTTTCTTTCCTTAACATTGGGTTGAAAGGAGTTTTCAAATAATAAACTCAATAACCTCTGTCATTTGGAATGTTAGTAAAGTTGGGGTCAGACCGTGTAACCACCTACTGTGTTTCGCAGTTAATTCATCTTCGAGAGTAATTTAACAGTAGGACGCTTAACTAGATCATTCTTAGGGTATGAAGTACTTATTCATAATTTTAGCACATTAGCAACATACAAACGTCTCCCCTTCCAGTTCCCTTTTATCTATATTATTAGTCTTGTTTTTGTATCTAAAGGATTATCCATTTTATAGTTTGTAAAGTACAGTACCCTCATTTGAATGTTTTATAAAAAAATTTATAATTTAAAATTATATTTGCTTTAATTAATAGCTGCCATTTATATTTTTGATTAAAACTTTAATTAAAAATATGCAAAAAATATATACAACAGGCTTTAGAGCTTTAGATTAGGTGATAGAACAACAAATAACTGTGAAAAAACTATTGTATCAATAAAAAAATTCTGTTGTTCAATTTAGTCTGAAAGTGTCATTTCTTTCAAAATGTAAAAGAAGCGACGGTTTTACTGTCAATTCTAAGTGCTATGGCCGTTTGATTACCTATTTTCTTTTGGTCTGAACTTAAAGATTTTAGTTTAATAGAATACAATATATTTTGGGGTTTATTGTGCAAAAAATTAAATTTTGAGCTTCGGTTATATCAATTGGGCTTCAAGATCGTATAATTTCACACAGTTGAACTTTTTCTGGTAAGTTTTTATAAAAGATCTTATTTAAGCAGATTATTAGCAAAACTTCAGAGAACTCAAAAATCAATAGCCATCAAGTTATGGCCAGATCAAAGCTCAAAATGAGCAAACAAAATCCTTCAAAAATATACTCAAAAGGATTGATTCAAAAAGTCTTTTGGCAACCAATTCAAAAATTTTTTCAAATGTACAAATAATGGAAAAATTTAATCTAAATCTTGGTTTTTTTCCAAAGATTTTTCTCTTATTATTATTCATAATATTTATCTGAAAGTTCAATCGATGTCCAAATAATATCATTTAAAACTTAACGAAAAGTAATACAAGCAAAATAAATTAGTACTCATACCAAACTTATAGATATTATTAATAATACAACCGAAAATATTATTACTATTAATTTATATATTATCATAAAAATTGAACTTATAATAATAACAACCTAAAAACATACTTTTTCTACTAACCTTAAAAATTCAGTGCCATTTTTCTACTGTCAAATTATGGCAAAAGAAAATTTTATTAAGAAAAAAAACATTTTTATTATACTATTCATCAAAATAATAATCTTATAAAAATGAAGCAATTTTCTTCGGAACAATACTTTTAATTGACTTTAAGAAAAATATTACAACAATTCAAAAGTCTTAATAATAAGAGTAGAAAATTTTTTAAATGGAAAAAAAAACGTAAATTATGCTCGTATACAAAAGTTGAAAATTATTATATCAAAGAAGATAAAGAAGTAATTTAAGTTAAAATGAAACAAAACCGCTTTATAAAAAAAAATTTTACAGTATATAAAACGTTTGCATTTGATCTGAAAATTTACCACCATTAAAGAGAAAAATATAATTGTGACAAGGGGGTAGGCTGGTAAAGTTTTTTCTACCTTTTCTGATTGTTTTCACTTCTGTTAATCATAATGAAAAATAAATGAGCTGTAAATAAGATGAAAATGAAGAAGAATAATGAATATCAATTCGTCGGGCGAGTTGGAAAAATTATAAACTCTATAAGCTAACAATTGGCTTGACTTAAAAATTATTTAAAAAAAAAAAAAACAAGATATTAAAAAAGCTAACCAACCCCCCCTTTCCCCTCCATAGCTTGTATAGAATTGGTCAGTAAGTTTTTCTTTTTGTTTTTAACATTAACAACAAACTATACAAACAGAGTATAGCTCAAACAGAGTAATTTGAAAGTCATTATAATAAAATAAACACGGTATTCTCCACGCTCCATCAGAGTATTAGATACTCCATCTTAAATGTACGCCAGTAGATACAAGGATCTAGTCAAGTTGATGGAGTAAGAACTGGTACAGCCCAATTGCTAATCATGTAACAGATATGAATCATAAAGTTTTTGGTTATAATTTTTTTCCTTTTATTTTTAAATATTGCCCTCCAAGCTAAAAAAAAAAAGAAAAAGAAAAAAATATTATGGAAAACTAAATCAGATGAGCTCCACCATATTCATTTAATTTAAATCAACGTCAAGCACTTTATTAGAAGAAAAAAAATCCCCAAACTAAAAATATCATCTGAGAATATATGTATTCAAGAGCACTAGAAGAAGAGCAGTTCTTTCACCATAATGACCAGCATATGCTAGTACAAGTATTTACCCCCTTCACCCGTCCCTTTAGTACCATAAAATGTTTGTAAAAAAAGAAACTACCTTCGGTTTTTACACCTAAAAACGCTATATTTCATATAAGACATAGTCAACTAATCTTATTGTACAGGTGCGATGGGTACCATCATCATTCTCCTTTCGTTGGTAGAAAATCAGCAGCACATACGCACTCAGATGAATCTTAGTTCGCAATCTACTCCTCTAACCAGGTACATATAATTGTCGATAACCTAAACCAGGTAAGGTTAATCTTGTGACTAGATATGAACAAACGGACACATCATATATAAAAACTGTTATGTTTGTTTAAAGGCAGCGCAACACTTACAATATAAATAATGATTAATGTTTATTGGCCATCATTTGCCCACTCGGTTCATTTAAAGCAATCTCTCTATTCCATAACCAGAGTAATCAAGATGTTTTCTTTAAGATACTCACAGTATCTACATACATATTATGCTTGAATGTACAACAGCTCCCCCTGATTCTGCTGCTACGGCTACCTTCCTTGTCATAGTACGACTATCTATCTAGATAATGTTGGCTCTCCTCTTGTTGTTGTTGCTGTTTTTGTTTTTAATGTTGTTACTATCGTTGATGGTTCACCAATTCACTTCCATCAACACAAATGTAAACATTCACAGATCTACCTCCCTCCTCCCACCATGATTAACAAATGATTTTATACTATAAGTAACCAAAATTTAAAATAGCCTAACCTCTTCTGTGTAAACAATATACTCGTATATGCGAAGAAAGAGGATTAAGTAAAAAATCTCAAACAAATCACATACGATTCTTTTGTACACCAGGCGTTATATGTACATGTGTGCCCAAGGAATCTGACAACAGATATGCAAGATACACCACCACACTTACCTGCATCATATCCTAGTCGTATCGCTTGAATAATTGTCCAACATTTACCACATCTCCTCATTCCCCAGTCCATTACTCTTCACAAAGATGCTGTGCATTTTATCTACAAGACACAGTTTATCGAATAGTTGTTCCCCAACAGCAATTGTACAAGACTACAACAACGATTGATGAGGTAAATTTTGATTTGAAATTAATGAAGGTGAGTATCATAGCGTAATTGCTTTCTACTTATTCTACGTTGATTAGTTGCTGCCTTAATCGAACTTAATTTTATGAAATAATATTACACGGTTTGTCTGATAGTTATTTTTCCCATTAGTTTTTTTTGTTTGTTTTGTTTATTTTTATTATCTGATTACTATTAGTATTATTTTTGTGCATATAAATATATTTTGAAATATTGCGAGAAAAAATAAACATCGAAAAAAATCATTTCATATTTTCACTTAACGTAAACGAAAACAGGCAGTTTTGAAAGGTGAAACTTGTACATTTTTCATCTAATTAATTTCAACTTGAAATTGCATAATATTGTAACGGATTTAAATTAGACAAGAAAATCATTAGTAATATTTTTTGTCTTCAAAATAATATGTATTCGCTTAAGAGTGGGTCTTCGCCCAAAGTTAATCAGTCAGTCCGGAGTTACCAATTTCATCAAATTCATTCCCAAAACAAAACTCCCTTCCTTTATGCAAAATATTTGCCAATCCTTTGGAATTATCCCTAGACTAAAAAAAAACAATAAACCCCCCCTCCCCCACTTCCTACAGACCAATAAGTCTTCTTCCAATCCTGTCAAAAAATCTTCGAAAAATACTCCAACACTCAAATGGAATTCCCAAGCAAATATCAATTCGATTTTTGTTTCGAACACTCCACTACCCAACGGAGTCATCAGGGCTTCCATTCTATTACAGCGTATTTGTCTCAAAATATTTCTAAAAATTATGTGTCACAAACATCACGCAATTTTTGAATTTTGACAGCTGACAGTTCAAGGTTATTAAAAGTGGAGCGTTACACAAAAGAACAGTACGTTTTCATTGTTGGGGAACATTTTAAAAATAATGAAGGTTTGGCAGCTACTGTTCGCAACTTTCATACAAAAAATGGTCGGAATAGTGATTTAATTTCATCAAATGTTAAGAGATTAATTAAAAAATTTAGTGTTTGTGGATCAATTAGTGATTGAACGTAGTTCATGAAAGGATTGCTGGGAGTCCATGAACATCAACTCAGCACCATAGCCATAAATTGGAGATTTCGAGAAGCTCTCTACAGCGTATTTTCACAAAAATTCAATTGACTCATTTTCAATTGAATTTTTATGCGAACACGCTGATGAGGCTCATTTTCATCTTGATGGCTTGATTAATAGACAAAATTGTTGCATTTGGGGTTCAGAAAATCCACGTGTGATTGTTGAGAAACAAATGTATCCACAACGTGTTACTGTTTGGTGCAGATTTTGGGCTGGAGGCATTATTGGACGATTCTTCTTCGTAAATGCAGCTGGTCAGGCAATAAAGGTTAATGGGGCTCGCTATCGCGATAAGATAATCCAATTTTTTGTACCTAAATTCCAGGATATGGATGTGGATGATATGTGGTTACAATAAGACGGTGCCACATGCAATACTGCCCCAGAGACAATTACTTCTTCCGTGATTATTTGAGACACTCTATATAATGCAAGCTTCTGATCGAGTGTAGTACCCGAGCTTACTCTCGAAATGTAGTACTAAAATTATTTCATATAAACCGGTATTACCAAATAAATGAAGATAACAAACTCTCGAATATCTCTTTGATATGTAATGGTGTTCCGCAGGATAGTTTAATTGGTGCCAAACTGTACAATACTTATACATCCGGTATTCTAAGATCGTACTTCTCATCTTGCACCCAGAAGAAATCCTCAGCATACTTATTAAATTCTCCAAATCGAAATGCAAATCTTCTAAAACTAGTTAACCAAGTAGAGAATAAAAGTTATCGAACGCAAATGTGTCAACGCAACTTTTACTCTCCTCCCTGAACCATATCCTCCTCTATATCTCAGTGGTAGTGAAATACCGCAAAATACTGAAGTTCAGTACCTAAAACTGAATTTAGGCAAACGCTTAATATGGACTAATTCTAAACTTTCTATAGATAGCAAAGTACTTTTACGTAATGCCCTACCAAAACCAATATGGACTTACGGACTAGAACACTAGGGCTCTATTATACCTTTCAGTTCTCATTAAATCCAATTCCTCTAGTCAAAAATACTTCATAAATATTTCAATGCTACCTTTAATGAAGGAAATAGTGTTATTCATCGTGTCTCGTTATAAAAAGTTTCATTCTCGTTAAACTATCCAATTTTTGCTTTGGAAAATAAAGTTTATTCAAATAATTTCTAATATAGATTTTTATAAAATATTTCTTTTTTCATATTTTTTGTATTTTTTTATTATACAAAAAATATAATATTTAACAAATTTCTGTCACAAAGGTTCTTACAGGATCGGATTCTTTTTAAATAATTTTTAATAACTTTTTACCAAAAGTGAAGAAAATTGCGCGTGTAAGAATCCTTTTTGTAAAAAAAAAAATTATAATTTTTAAGGATTATTTGTAGTTTATTATAAAATGGCAAGTTTGTATTCTAATATAAATTATTTTAAATAATATATTTATGTTTGATAAATATCAATGACAAGACTGTACTTTAAGAATTACAAAATGAATAGCCCATTAAAAACGAATATGAGTACTTTTAAAGTATTTTCATCTATTATTGTTATGAATATAATATTATTAAAAATTTAAAAATTTTCCCATAATAATTATGGGAAAAAATTTATATCCAAATAAATGATAATAAATAAAATATTAACCAAAAATAGTCGTAATAAAAATTTCATTAAAAACTAATAAATTCTGAACAATGTCAGTTGTACAAAATCCTATCGAACAAAAAAATCTTGTTAACACATTCTCGACACGACAACAATATTCTTACGTTAAATCATAAATCAAAATGTTGCTGACTATAAATTTAATAGAAAAGGAACCGCCAAACAAAATAAAGACGAACATTTAACAAACTATTGAAAATAGCATCACTAATTTGGGAATTTTCGATTATTTTTAGGTTTTTTTCGACTGTCGGTTTTTTTTTATTATAGATATTTTCAAGAATTCAAGAAATATTTAACATATTTTCAAGGATAATTTTTATAATTAAAAAATAAAACTTAAATGTACAAAAAAAAAATGAAGCAACAACAAAAGGAATTCATCATCTATCTGATTAAGATGTTAAATTCGAAAACAGCGAAAAGACAATCGTATAAATTTTGTATAAATAAAAATAAAAGAAAATAATAATAAAAATGTAAGGAATTTTTCATATAAGAAGATAATCAAAAATAAAAGGAGCAAAATTAAAACGATGTAACTGAAAAATTCGACCAATTCAAAAACGAGTCGACTTTTAAGACACCAACACACCTGGTGGTGGTGAGCCGCCATCGTTAATTTACACACTTTAGGTTGCAATAAAATATGTTGGAGAGTGCGCTTATCTTAAGTCTACAACACCTTAAATGTAAAAACCGTTCATCGATTGTTTATCTGCGTTCGGGTAGAGTCTGTTGCGTACTTTTGCTGCATTTTCCATTTTGTTCGCAGACGGTTTGTCTCCAGAGTAGCCATGATATAATCTGATGAAATGTTGGTTTATGAAATGTTAATGGTGATGTACGTTCTCTTCTTCGTTGGTAATCCTTTTTAGTAGCCACAGAAGGACTAGATAAGTTGTCCAAATTTAAAAACAAAAATAACTACTTAATAATCTAAGTAGCCACAGAAGGACAAGTGCGATTATTTTGGGGGAAAAAAAGTCTCAAGTTTTGCTAAAACAAGTGATCGTATTCGTAATTGTCGTCGCTACAGTAACTTTGGCTACAAAAATAGCAAATGTTTTTGTAGCCAAAGTCACTGTAGCGACGCCAAGCAATTACGAGTAACAAGAAGCTCCAAGATCATATTCGTATTAGTGCTGTTGGTAATATTGGTACCAACTTACTGTTGTCGGGGCCAGTTGTTGGTGGATAACGTTCGGAAAAAAAGTCACAACTCGAGCCAATTAATTAGCCAGTCCGAGACAACAACTTATTTTACATGTCTAATTAGTTGTCTTTCGAGATAAGTCGAACACGAATAGAATTCGACTCGGATATTGGCTTAGAGAAATGATCGTGCATTTTTCATTAATTTCATTTCAGTTTTTATCCTCGTCGAATTACCTTTCCTGTCTCTTCTAACCAACAACATTATTAACCCAGTAGAATAACTACCCTAAAAGATGGTCTGCATTTTATTTTTTTATTTTTTTTTTTGGCTGCTTCGTCTGAAATATCCACAGTTACCTGTTTAACTTACGAGCATTGGTCACAATTTAATCTGTTGAATGCATGTCTCCCTCACCTGTTTTTATGGTTTTCAAGTTATTCAATGATTTCACGGATTAAGTTGTTAATATTAATCGTTATAGTCTGATATTTATATTTATTTATTTTATAAAAGAACATTTTTCTCTTTCTGGCTTAGTTTTCAATTTTATATTCGATTTTTTTTATACTTCTCAAAAATAAACGAAAAAAAAATTAATTAATTTCTTTTACATTTTTATTAATATTCAAAGTTTTTTTTTTTGGTGCGAGATCGGGTTTTTTTTTATATCTCCTAAACGTATAGCTTGTACGTTAGTTCTCCTTATTAGAACTTATGAGGTAGCTATGTGACTCTATAGAGTGTGATATTTAAATTTTTGTTTTTGTAGTGATCAAATTTATATAAAATCACTTACAAAAATTTGCATCAAGCCTATGAGGGCAGTGGCGTTTAATTCTTCATCAAAATTTCAAGTTCTTCGATTGCATTAACCATTTGGGAGTGCCGAAAAACTACGGAAGATGTGCCTTGGTCAGTGAGGCCTTCAACATCGGAATCTGATGAAAATTCACACTTTTTTGAGGTCAGACCACCGATCTACATTGAAGTTAAAGTGATTCCGGCGAAAATGCTTTTAAAAAAAGGGTTATTCGCTAAAGATCTGACATTTCAGACACTTGGATGCTTCACAATCACAATGCTTCTTACCATATGGCCATTTTCGGTCATGCATAGGATTAAAAGCCTACCCGCAACAAAACCAACCTATCCCGACATGCTGCACAGAATAGTAGAGCATCTGTTCCCGAAGAAACCAGAACTCACCGACTACCACCCGGAGGAGGAAGAAGTGGAAATTCCCGGAGTGACCATGGAAGAACTCATAAGGGCCTGCACTAGATTGCAGAATGGCAAGGCACCAGGACCAAGCGGCATACCCAACATCGCACTGAAGAGTGCAATTGCCGCCAGGCCAGACATGTTCATAAGCATGTACGATGCCTGCCTGCGGCAAGGCGTATTTCCGACTCGATGAAAGCAACAAAGATTGGCTCTTATCCCAAAAGGGAAGAAACCACCGGACGAACCAGCATCCTATCGTCCACTCTGCATGCTGGATCCGGACGGGAAGAACTTAGATCGGATAGTGGCCGACAGATTGGAGCATTATATCGATCCTCAACTTTCCGAATTCGAATTCGGATTCAGAAAGGGGAGATCGACCATCGACGCGCTGGAACTAGTCACGAACATCGCAAAGGAAGCCATCTCAGGAAAGAGATGGAAAGGCGGTTCCAAAAAGTATTTCCTCATTGTCACCCCGGATATCAAGAATGCGTTTAACTCGGCCCGCTGGGATCGAGTCTTGGAGGCTCTTGAGAATATGGGGGTGCCCTACTACCTACGGAGGATGGTCAGATCATACTTCAGTGACCGACTACTACACTACGAGACGGAGGATGGACCAGCGGAGTATGAAGGGATACCTCAGGGCTCTGTCCTGGCGCCACTCTTGTGGAACGTCATGTACGACGGCCTACTCCATGTGGAATTACCGCCGAACACAAGACTCGTGGCTTTCGCGGACGACGTAGCGGTTGTCCTTGTAGCCAAACACCTGGAGGAACTGGAAGCCGCATTCTCCACCACCATCCGGAGGATAAGACAGTGGATGACATCGGCAGACCTGTCTTTGGCGGAAAATAGGACCGAGGCACTCCTTGTGAGTAACCGGAAGAAAATGGAGCCCATCACCATAAGAGTAGGCGACCACGACATCCAGTCGCTACCCTACATCCGGTATCTAGAAGTGGTCTTGGATTCCAGACTCAACTACAAGGAGCACATCTCCAGCGTCAGCAGAAAGGCATCAGCAGTACAGGGTGCGCTTTCGTGGATAATGCCCAATTTCGGAGGCCCCAGGCAAATTCGAAGGCGACTACTAGCAACTGTAGTTACCTCCGTCCTGCTATACGAAGCACCAGTGTGGGCGAAATCACTAGAGTTAACAACATACCGCAAGACAATGTCATCAGTCCAGCGGCTCTCAGCGATCAGAGTAGCGTCAGCATACCGAACGGTATCACACGATGCGGTCAACGTGGTGGCATCATGCCCACCTATTGACATACTGGCAGGAGAGCGTGAACGCCAACACCGTAGAAAGAAGGAAAAGCGGCGAAAGGTCCTCTGTGAAGAGGAGAGACCCGAGTGTCTTCGCCTCTGGCAAGAGAGATGGGATACCTCGACGAAGGGTCGGTGAACTCATCGGCTGATCCCAGATATCACCAAATGGGTCACTCGCGTGCACGGGGAAGTCGGGTATTACATCACCCAACTCTTGACTGGGCATGGATGCTTTCGGGCATACTTGCACAGATTCAAAAGAACTGACTCCCCAAACTGTCATCATTGCCGCGATGTGATCGAAGGTGCAGAACACGTATTCTTCCAATGCCCCTTCTACGAGGGGACACGGGCAGATCTGGACAAAAATCTGGACCGTTCCATCAGTCCAGAAAACATAGTGCAGTGCATGCTGAAGAGCCAATCGGTACGCGGAATCTTTAATCAAGGATCTTTGGACCACGTACGAAGAATAGGCTGCGAGGCGTCATAATACCGGGACAGTAGTAATATCAAATAAGAACGCCCCGGCGAAGTAGTATTTACAAAGAGGGCCGCCGGGGAACCATCGTTCCGGGAGCAAGGTTAGAGGTGCAGGTTAGGTTTTAGCGAGGTTAAAATCCCGCATAACTCGCCTGGCAGGTAGAAGATCTTCCAGGCGAGTACCTTTTGAAGGTTTCCCCCTGTACCTCATTAATCTAAACTTAAAAAAAAAAAATATGGTCATCTTAAACGAGATGTCGTTGGAAAAGTCGATTTCTATCAGCTGATCAGAGAATTCCTATAAGTAGATGATATATAATAATAAGCAAAACTGCTCTGAAAATCCACAACTGATTGTATAAAAGCCATTGTATCCGCTGAATACGACTGTCTTGAGTGAATTTTGATTTGAAGGTATTATTGAACCGTATTACTTTAAAAATTGAGAAGAAGCGGTATGACCATATAATATTCAATAGTTTTTGGCCTGAAATATGAAGATTTTTATTTATATCACATGTGTTTTTGACAAAACGGCACCACAAGCCACAAAACACTAGAAATTTTTGGCCTTACTGCACGAAAGCTTCCCAAAAAGCGTATTTTCAAAATTTGGTTACATTAATTGGTGTTAAAGATTGTGCAATTTGACACAATTGAATTTATTTTGCAAGAGTATTTAAAAAATTCAAGTATTTTAAGTTTAGGGTAATTAGAAAAAAAAACATCCTTCAAGTAATGGCCAAGTTACCACCCGAAATGTGCGAAAATGTCATAAAAAAAAACCGTAAAGGGGTCGAGTCCTGGAAAATGTCTCTTGGAAATACATTAAAAATTTTTATATTTATTACATAATGGCAAAATATATATAATATAATTAAATAAAAATATTTTTAATATCAAAATAAAAAGTATTTGTAATAATTTTTTTCTTTCCGTAACATAAATTGGATAATTCTTAAAAATTTTTGCCACATGTTGTATTATTCAAAAATTTTAACTAAAAAAATTTTGAAGAATTTTGTTTATTAGAGAAAAAAAAATATTCATCCAAAATTTTAATTAAAATTTGTGGATTAAATAAATTTAATAATAATTGAAAAAATTCAGGAAATTTTTTAATATTTTTCCTATATTAAATCAGATTTAATAGTTGTGGATTTGGTAGATTTTCTTTTATTACATATCAAATATTCAGGAAAAAAACTAAAATAAATGGAATAAAAAAATTTCCCATCTTCAATTACTAAGAATCTGAAATAACTCATCATAAAATCTGCAAAAATTCTTTTTCATAAATTCATTTGGACAGGATAAATTTATTGATAAAATCCGAAAAAATATGAATTACAAATAAATAACAATAATACAATAAAAAAAAAATATATTGTCCAAATTTTTATAAGATGATCGAAAACGATAACAATTCCGAGGATAAATAAGCATCAAAAAATCCAACGATGACGATGAGAAATTCATTCCTCAATAAAGATGTAAATTATAAAAATGTTGAATAATTTTTCATGTTATCTTCCTTATCCTTAACTAATATCAAATTTTTGATATTAGTCAAGAAAAAAAAAAAATTTAAAAAAAAAACAACAGAAGAGAAAAGGATAAATATGCATAAATAAGCATGCATATGTATGTATGTGGTTTGGTGAATTGGAAATTGCAACTCAATCCTTAATGAGGATAACTAAGAATAGTGACAGCAGAAAATGAACAGCCGACAAGAAGAAAGTCATATAAAGCACGCGATAAATAAATTCATGGCTTTGAAATTAATTACATTTAGCGTTAAGCATTAATAAAAATATAATTAATAGCATTAAATGCCTCGTAAAATGTCATGAATGTTCCTTAATCTCAAAAATTATCAACTTGTATATTTTAAAACACTTTTGCAGCAGCCACATGCTGCGCCAACAACACCAAGGTGTATGGCAAACGGATAAGACGGATAAGATGACTGGACTGATGGAACAGCAAACTTCGACCAACCAAACTTTCATACCGTGCACCTACTGAAAAGCCACTCTTTTTCTCCATATTTCAGAGTTTAATTCAAAAATACACATGCCAATGTACGAGTGGCAATCTACACGCAAAAATATCCATCTAACCGACCAATATGACAAGGTAAATCCAAAACAATAATTGAAACAGAAAACCTTTTCTCAATCGACTGACTGCAAACTAACAAAATTGATCATTCGTGTGGCAATGTGCGAATTTAAACAAGTCCTTGTTCGAATCATTTCAATTTTCCACATCCATATTCATATGTTGGATGGAATTTTTTTTTTTAACTAAAAAATATGAATAAAATATGCGCGATAATCCATCGTTGGAGATGGCCTGGTCACACTATGTCCATAGAGTACCAATCAGCAGTGAATTCGTTCACAACACACAGCAATTCATCCTGCATAGAGTTACGAAATGCTGCTCCTCTTTGCATGTTGTCTGTTGGGTTCAGTTCCCATGATGGAGGGATTTGTTGAACGTAAGTACGACCATCTTGGTCCCATTTGTTCTTACAAGACCGGACAACTGCCTGACTAGTTAGCCTGGTGTAAAGTGATTTTCAAACGAACAACAATACAGACAGTGGACAACACTTTTTACCTTTGTTTATTCTCGACAGTTAAATAACATTCACAGTGAAACGCTCTCATATGTATCCTCCTCCCGACAACTGTCCAGAACCTATAATTTCAAGATGCTTTGCCAAAAGCCATAAATAATTTTCATAAATAGCCGAAGAGAATGCGTTTTTATAGCCCTTAAATCTGCACAAATGCCTCCAATAAGCCCCCATTCACGGCCACTCTACATCGATCCTGGTTCACCTTTCGAGACTTTGAACTTCGAGCATTCTTACTTTCCAGACATAGTGGCCCATGTTTAGATATAAATGATCATCCATCCAATATACGTGATTATACGTGAATTTCTGTGTGTGTGTGTGTGTGTGTGCATTTATATATTTAACGATGCAAAAGGCGAAGTTTATTAACAAAATACCTTTCGTATATTAGTCATGCGATAAATTATTTTGGCTTAAATGTTGCAGACATAAAGTAAATAATTGATATCTAATAATTTATCTTTTTGCTTAATCGGTTCGCAGGATCAGCAATTCGATCGTATAATATATATAGGACCGAAATGTCTGTGCTGATTTGATATTGTATTGCTTTAAAAGGAACTAATTGCAGATCACTAAATGGATCGGAGTGGCTCCTCAGTTCGAGTTCAGGGGTCAACATATCATCCTGATTGAGATATAGATGCGACTGCTTCGAAAAGACATCGAACACCGCCCATTGTTGCCTTAAAACCTAAAAGGATATCAACAGAAAAATATTATTCTGATCTGTAAACTCCCCTCCAAAATGAAGTCTATAATTAAACAGTTTTTTTTTTAAATTAAACAAAACAAAAAAAATATCCGTGTTTGCAAGTCGATGATATATTTTAATAAATGGTAATTTAAATTTTATTTAAAAAAGTATAAACTAAAAAAAATTATAGATATTTTTAAATCGAATAATTGATGAAAAGATATAATTATTTTATTGTATTGAAGGATTTTCTTTTAGTTCTTGAACAAGGGGATTAGTATGAATGGAGGGACGAGAATGGAACTTTTTATAACGAGATATAGTATGTTAGTTAGCGTCCACAATTGTACAGAGTATTTTTAATTGAAGAGATTGAATTAAATGTGAATTGATTCTAGCCCAGAGTTCTAGTCCGTAAGTCCAGATGGATTTCAATAGGACATTGTTTAAAAGTGCCTTGTTATCTACAGTAAGTCTATAACATTTGTCTAGAAGTAGAATTAGTTTTAGGTATCGTTTGTTTAGTTCTTGTTTTTTAAGTCTTGGATGTGGGTTCTACGTCAAGCATTTGTCTATGTTCAGTCTTAGGTAGCGAACTTTGGTATGTTTTGATAGGGCACTACTATTTAGATACATGGTTCATGGCGAAGAGTAAAAGTCGGTTATGGTAGGGCACTACCATTTAAATACATGGTAAATCAGTTCTAAACGGTTTGGATTTGGATTTGGAAAATGTCGGAAGGATGTTGGGTATTTTCTAAAGATGCAAGGTAGGCCGTATCATCGGCGTATGTAGCAAAGAAGGTATTCGAATAGATTGGGATATCGTATGTATAAATGCTGTAGAATATGGGTCCAAGAAAACTTTCTTGTGGAACACCTGTCAATATCGGAGAGATATTGGAGAGTCCATTGGATTCGTTTTCTTAGAAGTGTCGATTGGAAAGGGATGGTCTTAGCACTAGGAAATAGGTAGAATGAAGGATCTTCTTGAGTTTGCAGGTAAGCCTGAGTGCCAAACTCTCTCGAAAGCTTGCCTTATAGTATATCAAAAAACACACCGGGACAGTACTCTTTTCTTTCTAAAGAGAATGCAATAAAATGGACCGAGAGGAGAGTTATGGGTCTATAGGAAGTGGGGTGGTTTATTGGTTTATTGGGCTTAGGGATCATTTTTATGATGGTAAATTTACATAGGATTAGATGGACTTCTAAGGATAGAGTTATATAGTATAGGAAGGAAAACTATTGCTCTTTTTAGAAATCATTAGAGTACATTGGAGGTGCTCAGATCATAGCCAGAAGCTTTGTTTTTAAGAAAGCGTTTGATTAAATTGGAAACTTTGAAAGGAGTGATTGCCTTTGAGGGGATAACTTATGGGTATGGGAAAGGGAAAGGATAAGTTACAGCAACCATTAATATTTATAAGAAGTCAGCGTTAAATTGAATTTTACTAAATAAAACTCTCAGTTGTAACGGGGGCTATCCATTTTGCGGTTTAGAAAGAGCAACCTTTTCATTTCACAGTTTTAAAATATATATGTTAGTTAGGATAACATTTATTTAAGTTATAGTCCGCCATTTTATATTATGGATTAAATAATTACTAAATAGTCCGTTCATATTGTCCAAACTTTTTGCAAATGTGGTGATTTTAATGTAGCCTCATTTTGCGCTGAGGTTTCTGCAGCGATGAGGCTAATTTCCCGCTCTGGAATTTGCTATATATTAGGGTCCTAAAAACTACAATTAATTGTGTAAAAGCCTTTGTATCTACAAAAAGTGGCTTTATTCTGCTAGGCCTTATTCTCTAAACATGTCATTGGCGCGTATTTATTTGAAAATGAAGAAGGAACAGTCCAATTTTCTAATTTTTAAGACCATTATAACCAATTTTTTTTTGCATTAACTTAAGAATATTAATCTAGATTATATGTGATTTAACCAAGATGGCACCATAAGCCACACAATTTAACAAGTTTTTACTTTATTTTTCAAAAATTTCCCAGGACACACAATTTCGAGATTTGGCAATGCCATTTAGCCGCCAAGATCATTCGATTTAACACTGTTGGACTTTTTTTTATAAAACTATGTAAAATATAATTTTTTTAAATTAACAGCATTTAAAAACCCACATCTTTCAAGTAATGGCCCTAATTACAGCTTAAAATGTTTGAAAAGTTTTCCAAAACAATACGTCGAAAGGATAGAGTCCTACAAGAAGTCTTGCGAAAATCACTTATTTAAATAATAATGGCAAAATTTATGTAATATAATAAAATAAAAACTTTATCAAAATCTCTATTAAAAATGCATTTAATTTTTAATATTACCTTCCGAAACACAAATTGAATAACTCTCTAGTTTCTTTCACTTTATCCTTATTTACAGCCAATAAGTCGTAATCTTCACTACAAAACCCAAAAAAAATTAAAACAAATATTTTCAAGTAAATAAGAAAACTATAAAAGAAAAATAAAAGATGAAATTTTTTATTTAATATAAATTTCTCCATAATTTTGTTGATTCGAGTATTCAGGTTAGTGTAAATTTCGATAATAAAAACTCATTGCAGCATAAAAATTGAAACATGAAAGAATGTCCATTATTTGTCGGAATATAATCATTTAGGAAACATACACTTAAATGGTGGATACTTATTATAATATAGTAAATTTTATTTTATTTTTTTATTATTATATATTATATTACAATATATAGACAATGTTCATCAGATACTGATATAAGATACCAACTGACTCGTGTGTCATGAATGAATCATAAATTAAAAATAATGTCTCCGGTTTACTACCGCAAAAACATTAAATTTGCGTCCAATTACATTGAAATCTTTTCACAAGATAAAATCATCCCCATTTACATACTCGTTCATACCAGATCGTATAATCATTAAGAAAATATTAAAGTAAAAATCAGAAAACCGAAATATTTTCACCATCATCGGAATGGATACTGTGACAATTCATACATCCTCCCCACCGTATGCAATGAAATTGAATATGGCGGATTTAACCTGAACTTTAGACATACGGTTCTGGATTAAACTCTGATGCAGTTTAAGAAAAACTGAATTTAAATAACAACAAAAGGAACATAAAATCAAAACACTTGATATGGTGAAGAAAAATTTATTTCAACGACAAAAAATATTTATCAATTCCATCGGTTATACTCTTATATATATATACTAAGTATATTTCTGAAATTATTTTATTTTTAATGTGCGATAAAACTGAATTTTTCTTAATTCCATTCTTCAATAAAGAAAACAAACGACTGCCGAAAAGGTTATAAAATTAATTTCCAAAGCTTAATGC
The DNA here is from genome assembly GCA_958298945.1 of Atherix ibis. Classification (NCBI taxonomy): domain Eukaryota; kingdom Metazoa; phylum Arthropoda; class Insecta; order Diptera; family Athericidae; genus Atherix; species Atherix ibis. Next base: position 94,276,467 of record OY282607.1, on the reverse strand, counting down.
TCACACATTTAAACCACTGGTAAATGAGATGTAGTCAACCACACACAAAAAAAACTCTATATAAAATTCATAAAAAAATCAAAATACACCAAAAAAAAAACCCCCCCGTAACATAAGTTTGTTCACGTGTTTTTTTCTTTTAGTTTTCTCTTAAAAATTCCTCAAGATTCAAAATTTTTGGTGGTTTAAAAATTTCTCATAAAAATAAAAACATCGAAATGAGTGTGCTCTGTGAGAGAATTGTAGAAACACACTCATAAAAGGATAGAAGAGGCGGAAATATCTTACAAAGACGACGTTATTTTAATAACTCCACTTCCGAGAATTGATGAAATTTATAGCAGTAGGAGGGTTTTTGTCTTATGCAAAAATAACCATTTCATATCCCATCTCTACTTAATACCCTTTAACACCTGATCCCATACAACTGATTCATCAAATTCGAAAAAAAAACCAGAAATATTTTTATTAATTGGCATCTGATTTACTGAACTTTATGGCGGTAAAAATTCTTTGTTCTTAAACATAATTTCTTAAGTTATATTCGGCTGTTCTCTTCGAAATTCTTGTTCCTATATTAAAATTCGATTAAGTTTATTTTGTTTTTAATTTTTTTTATTTGGATTTTATTTTCAATAATATTAAAAGTAAAGTGATTTTAATTGATTTCTAATCATCTTAAATTTATATTTTTCTCTGAGATATAGCTTAAATTTCAGTTATTTTACTTTTTAAATTGAAAAGCTTTTTTTCGAAAAATTTTTTCTACAAATATTTTTTGTATTATATTTTTTCTACTATTTACAAATAACTTAAAACTATAACTAGGCTTTTTTTTTAATTTTAAATTTATTAAGTTTGTTTATTAAAAAAAAAAAATTTTTGGTGTGGCAGAAAAAAACTATATTTGCATCACTGAGAGCAATCTTTAGTTCCGTAGTGTTGCCAGATATCTCTTAGTGATAAGAATCTCAAAAAATGATCTGGCAACACTTTTTTCCACATAACTTGTATTTTAGTCCCTCCTAGAAGTGCAGTACTAGTATCGACGTCGTCCGGAAGTTTTTTTTCCTCTAAACACAGGTTGTACGTTAGTCCTTCCTAGATCTTGTGGGGTAGCTATGTGATCCTATAGGGTGTGATAAGCGAAGTCGTGGTTTTTGCAGTGAGTTACGAAAAATTGGGTCATCAAATGTTGTGTTACATTGGTGAACCCCTGAGTTTGACTTACAAAATACAACAATGATCTTACCTGGAACATTCCCTATCAAGACCACAAATTTTTCGGTGGCATCAACTATTTTTAGAGGACCGAGGAGCACTGACAGATGTACCTTGGTCAGCGAGAACTACAACATCAGAAATGTCGCAAGGGTGAGGGATCAGACCATTGAAGCTGATGAGTGAGTACTTGAAAGACATTAAAGACACTTGGATAATCCATCATCACAACTGCCTTTATTGAACGGCTATCCCCATTATCGTATATTTCTCAGAACAATTTTTTTAAGTTATCCAGACACCAGCTTACCATACAAAAACCCACTTCCTTCTTCACTACAATTAAGAGATCTTTACTGAGCTGTCCTAACAGTGCCAGGAAATTACGGGGATCGGAAGCACCAAGGTGATTCGTCCCCCGTGCCCCGCCGAGGTGAGAAGCCTTTAGTTAAAACGTGGTTGCTGTAGTTGTCACCTATATCGTAGGTACAGTCTTACAAGGGATGGCAAGAGCTCTCTTGCTACCTTGTTTTAGGTTGTTAGGGTAACTATCTTATAACTGGTTACTGACTGTTAGCAAATGTAACTACCTGTGCTGAATGAAGCTGGTTAGATGTAGGACCTGGTAGTTGCACATGTGTGCGTGGAGTAACGAGGAGCACTATTGCAATTGATTGAATGTTTGTCTTCTTTACATATGGGGCATGAAAGATGGTTAATTATAAGAAGAAAATGAAGTAAATGAAGGAGATGAAGAAGGTGAAGAAGTAAAAGAAGATCAAAAAGATGAAGAAGAGGAAGGAGAAGAAGGAGAAGAAGAAAAAGAAAAGGAAAAGAAGAAGAAGAAGAAGAAGAAGAAAATGAAGGAGAAGAGGAAGGCGAAGAAGAAGAGGAAATCTGATAGAATGTTCCGTGCATGGAGTGGCCCAAGCAAAAAATCATAAAATGCGCTGGATAGCGAGTTGGCGTCTAGTCAGCTGTGCTGGCAAAATCCATTACTGGACAAGTCTGTTTGCGCATTGAGTGGGCATATCTCGATCCCTATGGCCGTAGGGTGTATCTCGATCCCAATGGCAGCTCTTGGTATTATTTCTAACGATAGGTATGCCGAACGCGATTTCAGTTTAACATTTCCAGCATTACTACGAAGAGTGGAAGCAGTGTCTCCGTCGATGTGTAGCTGTCCAAAGAAAATATTTTAAATGTGATATTTTTAATGTATAAAAATAAGTTAAAATTGTTTAAAAAAAACTTTAATTGAAGTAAAATTGTCTCATAACTTTTCTGTCACAGCTTGTATTTCTGCAATTTCACTAAATCACTCTCATATTCAATATTATACAATAAAAAACCTATAATTTTAATATGAATAGAAAATATGTTAAAAACTGTTAATAAAATCTTATTTTTTTGCTTATTTTTATTGTTATTTAAATTTTCTTATATATTTTATTATTCGATTAGCAAAATTATTAGCTTGTGAAATCAAAAACAAAAACAAACAAATTTTACAAAAATCTTAACACCTTAAAAAATTTATTTATTTATTTATATTTTTCTATATGCTCGTATCTTATAGATGACTATTAATCAGAATAGATTTATATATATTTAAATTGACTACAATATACAAAAATATATTTAAGAATAGATAAAATATTTTAATAACCTAATGGAAATTAAAAGAAAATAAATTTTTTTTCTCATAATACTCGTAGTTTTTATTATCTTCAACAAAAAAATCTTATTTTATTGCTATTAAGTATGCATAATGGAAAATAATACTATATTGTTATGTTAATATTATTTTTCTTTTATTAATTTAATTTTTTTAATTCAACACAAAACAAAATCAATTAATTTGATCATAGATATTGTCATTATGAAAATTTTACAAAATAAAACTTAAATCAAGTTTTTATTTATCTATTTAGCAATTTTTATAAGATAATAAATAAAAAAAAATATAATACTTATATCCCCAATTAGATATAAGATTATTATTAAATTTAGAGAAGAGGATTCCATTCAATTTAAAGACTTTTTTTTAAAGATTACTTACTCATCGACTAGTTTGTACTATATTTTGTGGAGAATATACAATACAATTGATGTAGAAGCTTAAAAAAAGAGTTTTTCATGAATAAATCTATAGAAATTATATAAGAAAAAATATAAAAATTGAGTAAACAAAATTGGTGAATATCTTTTAGTCATTATAAATTTTTTTTTTGCTTGCCTTTTTTTTATAAAATAATAACGAAATAATTATAGATTATTTTGAAATTTTATTTACTAATTAATAAAAATTATTGGACAACTTTAATAAAGCTGAAATTGAAAATATTTTCTTCTTGTAAAGGGTGTCCCAAAATTCAGGAAAGAAAGAAATGATTTATAAAGTAATTGAATTGTTTCTCGGGCTGTGTGGCATGTGGCACCCTTTTTGTTGAAGCCACGTATCTTCCATAGCCATATCTTGCAATTTAGGCATAAAAACTGGATTATCATGTGAACACATTTAACTGTTATTGCTTGACTAGCTGCATTTTCGAAAAAGAAAGGTTTTCAGCTCAAAATCTGCACCAAACAGTAACACGTGGTGGATCCATTTATTTCTCAAAAAGCACACGTGGATTTTCTGAACCCCAAATGCAACAATTTTGTCTATTAATCAAGCCAACAAGATAAAAATGAGCCCCATCGCTGAAGATGATTTTTTTCTCGAATAATTAGCATCCACTTTTTGTTGTTACATAATCCATTTAATGAACTCCATTCGCTCTGCGTAGTCGGTAGGCTTCAGTTCTTGAGTCAATTGAACTTTGTAAGCATTAAGATGCACTTTTATCGTAAGAATACGCTATAGAGTGCTTCTCAAAATGTCCAATTTATGACCATGGTTCCGAATTGATGTTCCTGGACTCTCTGCAACACTCTCAAGAACTGCTGCAAAGTTTTATAGTTTAACGAGTGCTTAGGATCACTAATTGATCCAGTCTTCCTAAATTTTTTAATTAATCTCTTCACAGTTGATGTGGTTAAATAAATATTCGGACCATATTTTGTACGAAAATCCCAAACTGTAACTGCCGAACCTTTATTATTTTTAAAATATTACTCACCAATGAAAATACATATTGTTCTTTCGTGTAGCGCTTCATTTTTAATAACATTGAACTGTCAGCTATTTTTTCGTTGGCAATACTTCACCGCACAAATAGTGTAAAATTCAAATCTTTCCTAATATTTAAGACACCCTGTATTAATGACATTATTAAAAATTATCTTCTTTTCTTCTTCTTGTTTTAGACAATAAGAGCTGCCACCAATTGACAATAAAATGCATGAATGCAAATTGTTTGAAATTATCACCAATTCTTCTTCTTCTACAATAATTCTTTGCTTTCATCATCATACCCTGTTTGCATTAAAATCAATCGAAGTAACGCAATCAGTTTATTTTTAAATATTGTATTTAATCTCCTTGAAAAATAAAATTATTTCAACATTTTTATCATAAATTCAATATTTTCCATCATTCTTCATTGATTTTTTATTATTGTTTTATACAAAAAAAAAAAAAAAATCACCAAAAATCAACAATAAATTAAAGAAATCAACAAAATGCCATCTACAGTTCCGCCTTTGTTGTCGTCATCTTTTCTTAATATCATATTCGTAAGCTTATTCACCAAATGGTTGATCAAATACTTCAAAAAAAAAAAAAAAATTATAATAAATAAAATTTTCGAAGAAAAAAAACTATAAGAAAAATAACATCAAAGATATTCATGAGAGAAAAAATATGAAATGACCACAAAATAGTGCCTAATGCCAACATTAAAATATTTGTGTCTCCGGCAGAATCATAAATCAAATCAATCAAATTTCATTTTATTTATCTGACAGATTAAACACACAAAATATCACGTTTTTATCTTGAATTTTAATTCAGGACGAGTTTTTCGTTATTTTTTGGTTTCGCATTACACATTTTATATATGTTTACACATACATAATTGACTATAGATTTTTTTTTTTTTGTATTTCTGTGTTCGTTAACTGACTGACCAACCATTAATTTTTTATTCTAAATTTAGTTACACATTTTTTTTTTATAAAGATATTCTATTATAGATATTTAAAAGATTTGTTAGTAGAAATAATCAACTATAAATAATTTTTTTTTTATAAACAAATCTACGTTCACAAAAAGGATGTGACTGGAAAAAACTTCGAGAAATCATATAAGCTGTTAATGGAATATTTTAAAAAATAACCTAAAAACCAATCACATTAAAAAGGACTAAAAATTTAAAAAAAAATCATTAATAAAAAAAAATAAAAAACTCTATACAAAATGAAATAAAAATTATTTTCTGTAATTTCAGTTTAATTGGTTGTTACAGATGTGAGGAGAGTTTTTTGTGAATATGCAGATATATCTCGAAGGAGCACGTCTTAGGAATTTCGTCACATTTTCAATATTATTCAACACTTCTGATTCTGCAATTCAACCAAACCCTCCCTCACCGCACTTCCTCGGCGTTACTGATCATTATCCGAATCTATCTTAAACTGAAACATAAGCTCAGATCTTTGGATACTCGTACAATAAAAATGTATCTCAGATCTTTGACTACAATAAAAGTATATAAACGAAAGTCTCAGCGGTTCATCCAATTGAGATCTTAAAAATTTGACACCGACCGTGCTGATATGCATTGGAATGTAAGAAATGCTTTTCTTTTCCTGCAATTCTCTAGCTTATTTTTGGTTTTCTTAAGAAGTTTACATTTAAAATTTGTTACCTGGTTGTTTGCCTACCTGTCTGCCAATCTAACATACTTGTAGTGAAAAACTGATTTTGCCAATTATATGACTTCAACATACTTCCGAACAATCTACACAAATGCATTTATATGTTTAGATGGATATGATACACACTTTATAATAATTATGGCCATCCTATCTGGTACGATGGAGAAAATTATTCCAAGACCTTTGAAAACAACGAATTATGGCAAAGTGGATAGGGCGGAAGGATGGCAAGCTTGAATAAAGATTGGGGAATGGGGCCGCCGACATTTGCACCTCCATTTCGGAGTTTACGAAAAGCATCAACAAAACCTTGGGAATCTTACATTTCTGTATATACTATCGATGCCACCTATTCCGTATTCTTCTTAAAGACATTGTTGATGTGATGATTACGAGTTCAAAACGAGAAAAAAAACACACCTAATTTCATTTACTTTGTTGAAGTTCGTTTATTTTCCGTTGTTATTTCCTTATGGACAAAAAAAAACAACCAAAGTTTCTCTTCATTAAAAAAAGAAAAGAAAAATTGAGGGCTGGAAAGAAAATGTGAACAGCAATAATAGTGCAGTAAAAGCAGCTGGTCAGCTGAAGCTAATTAATTTCATTCAATTCTGTTAGTACCTCCCCTGCCCCCGTTACCCTACCTTTTAGATAGTGTAAAATGAAGTTTTTGCTAAATGCAATAAATGTGAATGGATGGTTTTTTCGCAGTCTTCTTACCGTTCAGATTAAAGACATTCTCAGTAAGAAATATATCCTAAGATTAAAATCTTTGTGATGTATTGTTTCTGTACAGAAACTATACACTTTATTTGAACTGCATTCAGTCCAAAATTGAGATTCACATACGAACATTCCATAATACATGTAGATATCATACTTGTACTCGTTACCGTACCGTAGTTGCAATCGTCTTGAGAGACGATAACGCCAAATTGACGATATCCTCCAGTCGAGACAACTCGTTTCGGTTGTGCAATTACGCTACTAAACGGCATCTCAGAAGCTGCCATGTGACATTAAGCAACTTATATGGTCTCCGAACCCGTCATAGTCAATGTTTCGTATTCAAAATAGTTCACTTATCATTTACTTACTATAACCGTTTCAAGTCCACTGAAAACATAAATATTAACAACAAATTCGGCATAGCTAATCGATCATGTTTTTATTTGTTGAAATTTAGGACTTTATTAAAGATCTTGTATCTGGAATAAAACTAAAAAGTAATTGGTAAAAAAAAAAAAATACTACATAAATAAATTTATGTGGAGAAAAATTGCTATAGAAAACTCGACATGCTTAAGAAATTAATTAATTTATTTACAGTTGCAAATCGAAGAGACAGTATCTATGTAAATATCTTATAGTTATTGGATGAAAAATTAAATGTTTCAAATTAATTTTGATTGATTTGGTCTTAGATAAATTTATTACAAAATAACAATGGCTTGGTAGGTGGTTATTAATGTTATTTTATAGACAATTTATTTACGAAACTTTTTCAAATATAAAATCCGGGAGTAAATTAATTTTAAAAATATTATTTATTTTTTTTTAATACAAAAATCAATTATTACTTTGATTTTTAATAATATTTTTGATTTAAAAAAAAAAATTTTTTTTCTTACTATTTATGGAAAAAAAAGAAAGTTATTTATTTTTGACTGAAGACTGTAACCAGTTTTTTTTTTTATTATATATTACCTACAAGTGGGTAAGTTTATTGCTTCCTCTGTTGACCAAAAATAACACTGCCCAAACATATTTGTGGACACAGTTGGCGTTCAGCTAGTTTCCTTACTGTAGCCCTTTGAGCGTAGCTTTTTGAGTTCAGAGTACTCACCAGCTACTCTTGAAACCAAAATTTACTACGAGGGTCATTCAACAAGTACTTAGCCTCACCGCCCGATGGAACTGCTGTGTATCATCGTGCAGTACATTCTTTTAGTAGCCTACTGTCAAAGTTTCAGTCGATTCCCTTCATTAGTTTTGTTTTGAGAGCCTTTGAAAGCGAGCGTGTCGGTCGGTTGCACAAAAATGGAAAAAGAACAATATCGTCCGGTGATTAGATTCTTGTTTTTGGAAGGGAAAACGCGCAGCGAAATCAAAGATCGCTTGGATGCTGTGTATGGTGACTCTTCTCCTTCGATGGCGACCGTCAAGAATTGGTTCAACGAGTTTGTACGTGGCCGCACGTCGGTTTTTGATGAGCCACGGCCAGGTGCCCCGAAAACGGTTGCTACGGAGGAAAACGTTAAAAAAGTCCACGATCTCGTGTTGGCAGACCGTCGATTGAAGGTTCACGAGATAGCTGAGACTGTGGACATCGCAGTAGGAACGGTGCATCATATTCTACACGAAGAACTGGGCATGAGAAAGCTGTCGGCGCGATGGGTGCCGCGTTTGCTCACACCGGAAAACAAGCGCAACCGTGACACCACATCGGCGACGTGTTTGGCGCTGTTTCAGCGCAATCCAGCGGAGTTCTTGCTTCGTTTCGTGGCTGTCGACGAAACATGGATTCACTGGTACACACCAGAGACCAAGGAACAGTCGAAACAGTGGACTTCACCCGGCGAACGTGCTCCGAAGAAGGCGAAGACTGTTCGATCGGCCGGAAAGGTGATGGCCACCGTTTTCTGGGATTCATAAGGTGTGATCCACATCGATTACCTCGAGAAGGGTAAAACAATCACGGGGCGCTACTATGCTGACTTATTGGGCCGATTTGACGTCGAATTGGAGAAAAAGTGGCCCTGCTTTGCGAAGAAAAAAGTGCTGTTCCACCACGACAACGCGCCGGCTCACACCTCCGCCGTCGCCATGGCCAAATTGGTCAAATTGCGCTACGAATTGCTGCCCCATCCAGCAAATAGATTTGGGTCGAATGAGGAGGTCATCGTCGCCACGGAGGTCTATTTTGCTTCCCTCGAGAAAATGTATTTTTTGGCCGGGTTAAAAAAGTTAGAGCATCGCTGGGCCAAGTGTATCAAGCTTGAAGGAGATTATGTGGAAAAATAAATTGCCACCTTTCCAAAATTTTCGTTTTTTTTTTGTAGGCTAAGTACTTGTTGAATGACCCTCGTAAGTAACATGAGGAACGGGAGCAGGTTACTCAAACCTGCTCCCGTTCCTCATGTTACTTACGAGGCAATACTCAAACATTTCAGTCTTTAAACTTTACGAAGTGTTGCTTGAGATGTATATGGTTCAGCCTTAGACCAACAAACGAGAACCGCGTAGGTGAAGATAGGTCTAACCAGATATGACTACCCTATCATTTTTGGTTGCAAACCTCATGTTTTACCGAAGAGCTTCTGACAATCCCAAATGGCTCTGGTGGCTCTATCAGTAATACTGGCAAGGTCTGAGTTTCAGCTCAATTTTTGGTCCAGAATGTCTTCTAGATATTTGACCTCAGACCTCAGACTCTTGGTAAGGGTCAATTTATGCTTCTTAGTGAATAAAACGAAGACTCTTTTTTGATGGCTTATATTGAGATCCATACGAGGTCTGTTGAAAAAGTATCGCGAATTTAATGTTTTTTTCAAAAAATTTTTATTTATTCATGAATATCTATTTTGTCCCCTTCAACGTAATCCCCACCAGATATTATACACTTGTGCCAACTTTTTTTCCAATCCTCGAAGCACTTCAAAAATTCATTTTTTTGTGATCTTGTTCAGTTCCTCCTTCGGTGCCGTCTTTATCTCCTCAATCGTAGCGTAGCGTCGTCCTTTTATGGGGCTCTTCAGTTTCGGGAACAAGAAAAAGTCAGAGGGGGCCAGATCTGGGGAATACGATGGCTGCGAAATTATTAGTATGTTGTTTTTGGCCAAAAATTCGCGCACAAGCAACGACGCGTGAGCAGGGGCGTTATTATGGTGCAAAAGCCAATTTTGGTTCTTCCACAAATCCAGCCGTTTCTGGCGGATTGCTTCACGCAACTTACGCATAACTTGCAGGTAATATTCCTTATTGACCTTTCTACTCCGTGGAAGAACAAAAATTGGCTTCTGCACCATAATAACGCCCCTGCTCACGTTACATGCACCACGCCCCTGCAATTGAAGAAAACTGTAAGCAAAACCTTCACATTCGACCGAACTTGGCGTCCGGCACACTTTTCGTCGTTCACATATTCTGGGCCCTCTGAGAACATTTTGTACCACCGAGAACGTTGCTTCGGTCCAAGGTAGCTTCACCATATATCACAGTCAACATTCGGAATGCGTCCGCGCAATTAATTTTGTTTTTCACACAAAATTTGATACAGATTCTTTGATCCATTTTTTGGAATGGGCAAAAATCGAAGACGAGCCAAAACACGTGCAAGCAAAGCAGCTGTCAAAAATTAACTGAGCATTCAAAATGTCGACATACGTGAGAAACATGAGTACCAACATAACGCCACAAAAAAATCGAAAATCGAATATACATAACCCGCGGAAATTTGTGATACTTTTTGAACAGACCTCGTAAAAGCCTAAGGTTTAGGACCTTCTGATTTGTGAGGGCTTATATTGAGATCTATATAAGTGTACACTAGGTTTACGGTCCTCTGCATTCATCCCAAAATTGCTTCTTTATATTTTCCCGTGATTAAAAGCCAGCTGCAGATAATTTGACGAGAAGGTCAGCAATGATAAGCGACTAAAGTAGGGGTTATAGTACCCCTAATGAATTATTTTCCAGTTTAGCTGTGATATTCGGCTAAAAAGCATGGCCCTAATCCAGGGCCATACTTTGGTTCGTTGGTACTTCAACTCCCTTGCGTAAAGCCGCTCTCTCTATGCACTCATAGGACGTGTTATCAAATACTCCACCTACGTCTAGGAATGCGTATAAAGCTATTTCCTTAGCAAGAAATGGTTTTTTTCTAATCTGTAGACGACTCCGTGCATTGAAGCTTCAGTAGGCAAAAGACAAATAACACCTTTAGACATTCGTAAACTTACAGGCTGGAGCAGTAACGAAACTTTTCTTCCGAAATACTGGCCAACCCTAACCCAATCAGTTTACTCGATAACATTAGCTAAATTTTGAGCCAGGAAACTGGTAATTTCCTTTTCGGAGACCATTTTCTATGACATTGAACTCACTATCGCTCATTTTTTTTCGAAATGTCAGCTCATCGAAAATTTCATCACTTAATATCCGTTACCAACTCATATTTTTAATGTGTTAAAAATCCAACCAACAAATGACCGATTTCATCCAACCCATACGGTTACAGATCATCAAATACGAGGTTCGTTCAATAAGTCCTTAGAAAATCCGAGAAATTGCGCTCGTAATGTCGGTAAAGATTTTTTTTGTAAGTAGCATTATCGACAGGAAAGCTGTCAAAATTTCAGCTCGATCCACAGCGTAGGTCAATTTCTATCGTCGATTAAAGTTACCGACATTTATTTGTGCATAACAATGGAAAAAAGCGAGTTTAGGGCTGTCATCAAACATCTCCATTTGAAAGGATTAAGCCCGAAAGAAATCAAAGCCGAGTTGGATGCAGTTCATGGCACATCTGCACCTGTGTTTGCGACGGTTTACAATTGGGGGAATGAATTTAAACGTGGCCGTTCATCCACAAAAGATGAACATCGTTCAGGACGCCCAGTTGAGGTGTCTACTCCTGAAATCATCGACAAAATCCACGATCTGGCATATCACAAGGTACAGTCGCTTCAATTTTGCATGAAAAATTGTCTGTGAAAAAAATTTCGGCAAGATGGGTGAGGAGAATAAGCGCAATCGTGTAGTGGACTCTGAGGGTATGTTGGCACTCTTTCATCGCAATCCTGCCGAATTCCTTCGTCGATATGTCACTGTGGACGAAACCTGGATACACTACTACACTCCAGAAACGAAGAGACAGTCATCACAGTGGATTTTCAAGGGTGAACGGGCTCCGAAGAAGGCAAAAACTGTGCCATCGGCCGGCAAGGTGATGGCCACGGTCTTTTGGGATTCGAAGGGCATCATTTTTATCGACTACTTGGAAAAAGGAAAAACAATAACAGGAGCGTATTTTGCGTCGTTATTGCAACGGTTGAGCGAGGAAATCAAAGAGAAACGCCCCCATCTGAAGAAGAAAAAATCCTCTTGCATCAGGACAATGCGCGTGTGCACACCTGCGCTGTTTCCATGGCCAAAATTGTGGAATTGAGAATGGAATTCTTGCTGCATCCCGCTTATTCACCAGATTTGGCCCCGAGTGACTATTTTCTTTTCCCCAATCTGAAGAAATGGCTTGGCGGACGACGGTTCACTTCCAACGAGGACGTCATTGCTCAAACGGATGAGTATTTTGCAGAACTTCCGAAATCCTATTTTTTGGACGGGATAAAAATTTTGGAAAAACGGTTGGGAAAGTGTATAGAGCTAAAAGGAGATTATGTTGAAAAATAAAAAAATTTTTTTTTTAAAAAACAGTTTTTTTCCATCTTTTTCTAAGGACTTATTGAACGACCCTCGTAGCATCACGATCGTGAAGCTGCATCATGGCGCTTGGCACATGTCCTAGAGACCTTGCATGAAAATAAACAAGCAAACACAAACAAAATTTATTTGATTAAATTTTACTTTTATGAAGAAAAAAAACTCATAATTACCGAAATTCAAGTAATTACATATTCTCAATTACATTTAATACACAAGTCTTAGGCACTAAATAGCCCCGAAACTAAACAAAAAACTGACTCACCAAATTGATCATTTCATTTGAAGAGAATCGAAATATCATTTAAATGCATAGTCAATTAAGGTAATACTAATTGAGGAAATTAACAATTTTACATAGAATTAAAAAATGAATCCATATAGTTGCCCTTGGGGTATTTAGAAGAAGAAAAATAATAATAAACGACATTTCGTTCAAAGGTTAGCGAGATGCGTTCGAAAGTATATGCATAAGCTCAATGGTAAAGCTTAGCTTGTAATAAAAACAAAAAATAAAAATTCCAAAAAAATAATAAAAACTTAAAGTTATAGATTAGTTTGAATGAAATAATTTCGGGAAATATGAGTCTGGCAATAAATTCATTTCAAATTGCCCCATCCTTGATGTACGCGAGTTATAAACGTGTAATTTAGAGTCGATATAATTTTCCATGTAATCATCTAACAATTAATCATTTGGTTTTATCGAACAACGGATAATGTTGGTAGAGAAGAAAAAAAATTGCTCAAATACTGCAAAATCTCAAATACTCGTAGATACAAGGAAACAAAGTTCTTGTTAAGCTTTAAGATTTTCCAAATTGATCTGCTCTATTACGAGAGATGCAAAGTATGATCATGTATCTCTAGGAGAGTCTTTCCAAATTGATTACGATGGTGATCATATATAATATTAAAATAAAAAAATACCAATCAATAATAAACTTTATTAATTTATTATTTAAAATAATTTTAGAAAAAAAAATAATATTGTACTCGAAAAATTGCTTCTTGTCTAGTCTAAATTGCAAATCAACTGTAGTCAATCAGCCTCAACATCAATTTAACTTCATTATTTCACTTTTTCTTGTTTGGATATTTTTTTAAATATTATTTTCATATACATTGAGTCATTTCCTTAAGTTTTTTTTTTTCTTCAACATCTTCAGCATCTTGAGCATCTTCATCATCGTCGTCATCGTCATCATCATCATCATCATCATCATCATCATCATAATCTTAATCGTCTTAAACTCGATTGCCTCTACAAAGGTATTTATTATTTGTTTATTTATTATATTGCTGAGAGCTTTTTCTTCTATACGAATAAGTAAATGTATTGTTCAATAATTCATGGTATTTTTTTCTTCTCTCTACAAGTTCGTCTCTATCTGGGAGGAGATTTTTAACTTTAATAAGTTTTTGATTCTTATTTACGAGCGTATCTATCACGAAAGTAATTTTTCATTTAACATCTCAATTACTGGATTGACTGAAAATGAGCCCACAATACAATCAAATGATTTAAGAATTTCTAAACTTTCCAAATGGTCCAAAGATGATTTTTTTTATTTTTATTTTTTAGATAAATCCATGTTCTCATCTCTTAAATGCTGTCTATTCAAATCTATTCGACTTTTGACATCGAATGTAATAAAATATACCAAATTATTTGTAGACTTAACATTTTATGATACTTGGTGCTTAGATCAATCATAGAATTCACAGCAATTATTATTACTTCACAATGATGGTACGGATACGTACATTATTATTTTTTGTTTAATAATAAATTGAACAATAATAGTTATAGTAGAAAAGTACTAATTTTTATGAACTGTTAATCATATATTTTTATGTATATGTGAGTTGGTAAAATATCGAGAAAAAAAACAACAAAAATAAGGTGTGTTAAATCAGTAATGATAGTGTCTTTATGTACAGATTCTTAATGTGTGTAGAAAAGATGGCGCTAATATCATTTCGTATTTGTTATGGAATCAAAAATCAAAATTTGCACAATTTTTTAAGCACATTTATTTTTTAGTCTTGAAAAATAAAAACACAATACTTCAAAAAATGTCCGCATAGAATTGCTAGAAAAATTTCTCCCCATTATCTACGAGGCAGTATGATAAGTCAGTGATAAATGAAATAAAGATTTAAATTTAAATATTCCAATTTCTTTATACCATCCGTGTAATACGATTTGTCAAACTCTGCAAAATTGGTGAGAGTTTTCTTTATTACTTCGGAATTTGACCAAATTTTTTTCCATCAAGCCATTTACATTTTGAACCACTATTTATTTGAAGTATTTGAGTGTTAAATGTCATCATGAATTGACAGTTTGTTAGTTGAAAGTCTGAATTTTACGAAATGGTAATCCATACGCTTGAAGAAAAATGGGAAATATTGAGAACTTACTTCCAAAGTGGTGAGTCTTCAACCCAAACTGTGAGAAATTAAAAAAAAAAATGAGCAAAGATCGAATGCCATCACGTCAACTTGTGGACAAATTCGTGAAGCGAGTTCACGAAAAAGCTTTGTTGGTTGATTGCCATTGCCGCCGTTGCTGAAAATGTCCGTGATCGTCCATCAACATCAACTCGTCACCGTTCTCAGGAATTGAACATTGAGCAAAGACCTCGAAATGAAAGCTTACAAAGTTCAATTAGTCCAACAGTTAAAGCCGCATGACCATCCGATTCGTTTTCGAACCCCAATGGGCTCAAGATCAATTGGCCGAAGATGAGCATTTTTACCGAAAAATCATCTTTTCGGATGAGGCCCATTTCCACCTCAGTGGGGAAAAATTGTCGCATCTGGGGCTCAGAAAATCCAAACGTCACCATGGAAAAGCCGATGCATCCACAACGAGTCACGGTTTGGTGCGGATTTCGGACTGGAGGCATCAGTTGCCCGTTTTTCTTCGAAAAATGCTATTGTGGCATGCTCAACGAATTTTTGTTTCCAAAAGTTGAAAAGAATAGCATGGAACGGGGCCACTTGCCACACAAAAAAAAACCGAATAATTAGCCGAAATTTAGATGTCAATTGGCCGCCTCGGAGCTGTTAGTTGAGCACATTGGATTATTTTCTATGGGGAACCGTTTAGGATAAATATTACGCAAGCTATCCAGAGACAATCGAGGCTTTGAAATATGAAATCAAAGTTGCTATTGAAGAGATACAGGCCGAGACAATCGAAAATGTACTGAAAAATTGTGTCGAGCGAATGGGGTACTCTAAGGTCAGCCTTGGCAGTCATTTAAATGATGTTGTGTTTCGTTCTTAAATAACAAGGTTCAGTCTTTCTAATAAAACTGGAAATTTAAAAAAATATACACTATTTTTTTTTATATACTTTTTAAAATGCAACTTTTAAATGGTCCACTCTATATTTGTTGGGAAAACAGGAAGCTAATTTCGCTGTTACAATTGCCGAAGAATCTGCTGGTGAATGTTAAAACAGAACTTTAGTCGATGAAGATTTTACCATGTGCATCCTAGAAAACCATAGCCATTACCTTTCCTGCCAATAGAATCGTTTTTGATTTCTTTGGTGTGCGTTTTCAAATAGACTGAAAGTATGTGAATTTCTCTTTCATCTATAGTTATGAATCGATGAAATAATTTATTCAGATTATTCTCAAAAATGTCTCAACACTCCAAGGAAGTCTTTACATGAACATGTTTTTGGTCACGTATTATTGTAGCAAATGTAGATCTTATTTTATTTAAGTTTTTATCTACGCATTCTTCTAAGATATATTCCGCATCAACTATCCCATACACTCTCACTCGATGGGCTTTTAAAATAATATCATTGATTTTATTAATCATTTCTTCGGTGGCGATTTAAATTAGAATGACCACAATGAAATTTAGTATAATCACAACATAATACTTTGCAAACTTGATTTTGATATCAAATTATTTTTTTTTTTAAAAAAAATAGTACTTTTTAGGAATTATTAAATTTTAAAATATTGTTTTTTTTCGAAATAGCTGTCAAAACTGATTTAATGAACAGATTTTTAAAAAATTTTATATGTTATCTGTTTAAGAATTTCAAATGATAAAAAAAATATCCTTTTACCGATATCGGTTACATTTCTTACATTTATTACTGACTTATCATATTGCCTTCGAAGTATCACTGCTGGAAATAATTTTTGTTATGTTCTATAAAAGATTTTAAAATATTTAAAATAAAAAATGTATACCTTCAATTCATATTCTTTAGGCAGTATTTTTTTCCTGTCTCTTATCAAGAATGGAAATGTCTTCTTACATTAATTATTTCAAGTCAAGAAGATGGCGTTAAGATTATTAGTTATTTGCTGTGGAATAAGCAGTAAAAATGTTTAGTTTTTTTTGTTCTAAAAAGTTATTTAAAAATTTTTCAAATATCAGGAAAATATTTTTTTATTAAAATTTATTTTTTTATTATTTATAAAAGTTTCTAATATACTATAAAAAAATAGAAAAAGTTTCAAAAGAAAATTATCGTAGAGATATTTTAGTATAAATTCTTATAATCATCAAGTAGCTCAGCGAATTTCTTATCTTCATTTAATTTCATTTAATCAACATTTTTCACCAAATTTTAATTAGCAATGATAACCTCTTAATATCAGAATTATTTACGGATTTATAATGAGTCTAGAAGATGGCGTTAAGATCATTAGGTGTTTTTTTTACAGAATAAACCATCAGAAGTGGTCAGTTTTTCGTTATAAAAAGTTTTTTGAAGATTTTTTAATTATTAGAAACTATTTTTTTTTTAAATCCTCCTAATTATCTTATATTATCTATTTCGAAATTCTTTATAAATTCGTTCATCGATGGTTTTAAGTGTTAAAAACTTTTTGTAGGAAAAAAATGACTTTATTAATTACTAAATAATTAAGTGAGTATTATAGAAAAAACCTTTCCTATTTGAAAACATAAAAAAAATGCTGAATAATAATGGCTAGAACATTTGATTTTAATCACTATTAATTTGATAAGAAATGTACAATTTACAATTTTCTAAAATTAACATTTTATATATTCGCGTGTTTATAATCCCACTTTATTTATTTTGATCTTTCAATCACTTATCTAAGATAAAAATTTAAACAACATAATATTTATATATCAACAGATTATCAAGTGTTGATAGTTTTATTTATCAGATTTTTTTTTCATCATTTATTTCTTTATACCATATCGAACCTTGTTTCGATTAACCTGCCTATAATATACTCTTAGGATTATAATTTACACTTTTCGATGTGAATTAAAGTGATTATACTTTATGATACAATATTTTTTTAAATAACTAACAGTAAATGGAAAAATTTTCGCGTCTATTTATGTAAAAAGCTTACAAATGTTTTAGCATTGCAGCTGATGATGCTATCGTGAATTGATCTTGACGATGATGAGGGAAGACCATCATCATCCATGATTACTGTCGAATCTATCCATCAACCTATGATTTTGTGAATAAAGTGGTAAAGTACGTGTATTATTCACCATCCATAACAAAAAACACTTCTGATTGTTATTAGATTGGTATGCGATCATAAAATCTGGTAGGATGATGAGAATATGGCCGATGTAGAAACATTCTCCAAGCACCAACCAATAGTCGTTCAATTAACTTACAATCCAGAAATCGGAAAATTTCCTGATACATTATCGATCGAATCTACCTGATGTAATAATAAATAGCGCCTTTACTATGGGAAATTATGGTTATTTAAATAAACAGGCCACGATTTTCTTTTAGTCTTAAAGGATAACACTGAGTAATGCATACTTCTCTGTAGTTTAACTACAAAATGTTGACTGGAGTAGTTGCAAATTGTGCATCGCCAAGGGCATAGAAAAATACTTAAGTTGTCTCTATAGTAGAAATTCCTATAAAAATGCTAGCTTAATTTTAGAAAAATTACTCACTTTGATTTAAAAATTACAGAAAAGTAATGAGATTAATCTTTTATGTGCATTAATGCTATCCCTTCTTCTGGGCAGGTATACATCGGCGTCAACTGGAATTAACACGGTTACATTATCGACAATACCAATATGACGTCTTTTCTATTGTTTTTTTTATCTCGTTGAGTAATAAGGACTCAGGTCAGGTGAATAGAAGGACTACAAAGTTACAAAAATTCCTTTTTTCGCCATAAACTCTGAAGATGGCCATGTGACATGGGCGTTGTTATTATGGAACCTCCAAAATGCCCGATCTAACGAGAAGAAACCCTTTTCTGACCCTTTCAAGTAAGATTGGTGCTCCACAGCTTCTAACCATTAATTTCATTTGATATTTATAACTACAATATTATGAGGGGTTCTGCCTCACTTTTTGAAAAACTATTTGCATGCGTTGGTGTCTCCCAAAGGCTCACAACACTAGTAAACAGACCCGTAAGCCTTTTACTGTTTTCTTACAGCACTTACCCAAGACTTACACTAATGCCACAAATTTGACGCAACACTGTGTGACGCATGCAGAAAATTTGACAGATCCGGACTTTTTTTCCGGATTTTAAAAGCGAGACTGAACCCGTTTAGCCCTACTACAATTAAGAACCAGTAGGATAGATACTTTTTCTCAAGAATAATCCATAACAGGTAAGAAATAGACAGAAAGTAAAAGTGACGTGTGTACCTTTTGTCTCATTTATATAAAGTCTCCACCTCGTAAGCCACCCTTAGAGTGGAGTTTCAAAATGAATTGTTGAAGTTTTTGTAAGGCTAGGGATTTTTACCAGATGTGAAAACTGCCATATAAACGTCCTAATCGGGGAATGTTCAAAAAGTATCGCGAATTTTGTGTTTTTTTTAAAAAAATATTTTTTTTTTGTTCATGAATATCGATTTTGTCCTCTTCAAAGTAAACCCCACCAAAAACTTACGGCAACGTTTTTTCTAATCCTTGAAGCACCTAAAAAAATCAATATTTTGTGCTCTTGTTCAGCTTCTCCTTCGATGCCGTCTTTATCTCCTCAATCGTAGCGTAGCGTCGTCCTTTCATGGAGCTCTTCAGTTTTGGGAACAAGAGGGGGCCAGATCTGGGGAATACGGTTGCTGCGGCAGTATTAGTAGGTTGTTTTTAGCCAAAAATTCGCGCACAAGCAACGACGCGTGAGCAGGGGCGTTAGCATGATGCAAAAGCCAAATCTTCCACAAATCCGGGCGTTTCTGACGGATAACTTGCAGGTAATATTCCTTATTGACCGTTTTACCCTGTGGCAAGAACTCATGATGCACCATGCCCCTACAATCGAAGAAAACTGTAAGCAAAACCGTCACATTCGACCGAACTTCGCGCGCTTTTTTCGGTCTTGGCTCGTGCGGCAGCTTCCATTGGGACGATTGAGCTTTGGTTTCCACGTCATAACCAGTTATGACCCTCTGGAGTAAATTTGGGTCATCGCGGACAGAAACCAACAGCTCCTTAGCAATGTTAATGCGATGCTGTTTTTGGTCGTAATTGAGCAATTTGGTACCACCGATAAACGTTCACATCTTATCGGCCCTCTGAAAACATTTTTTACCACCGAGAACATTGCTTCGGTCCAAGGTAGCTTCACCATATATCACAGTCAACATTCGGAATGCGTCCGCGCAATCAATTTTGTTTTTCACATGAAATTTGATACAGATTCTTTGATCCACTTTTTGGAATGGGCAAAAATCGAAGACGAGCCAAAACACGTGCAAGCAAAGAAGCTATCAAAAATTAACTGAACATTCCAAATGGCCGAACTTGTCAGCATAAGTGAGAGACATAACGCCACAAAAGATCGAAAATCGAATATACGTAAACCGCGGAAATTCAAAATTCGCGATACTTTTTGAACAGACCTCGTATAGCCATAAGAGCAATATTTTTCATTGGAATAACAGCAGTACAAATACTGTATACGATAGGCCCGAGAAAGCTACCTTGAGGAACACCACGTTTAATAGTAGAAATATTAGAATATTCGTGATTTGCATAATTTTAAAACAGCTTTCCGATAGATATGATCTACTTAAAAGGGAATAAATTAAGGAGAATGGATTTTTAAATAGGATAAATACGATTTATGAGTAATTTTTCCAAGTAATTCACTTAATAATGGGCAGAGGCTAATTGCCACCTTGGTTTATTCGGTGTCAGTATTATTTTTATTAAGGATTAAGAACATAAAGGTATATGTTCTTAATCCCTAATGAGAGATATTCTTGATAACAGAAACCTTACAGAATTTAGCATAAAGAGTCATGTGGTTGGGAGCAGGAAAAGTAGTACAGTGAAAAGTCGTATAGCTAATAAGACTTAAAAAAATAATAAAAATTCTTTATATTTTCTCTTTCTTGAATTTCAAATGAAATAAACAAAAACAAAAATGATCAACAATAAATCTTGTTCGAAAATTTGCAATTAAAGAGTGGCAATTTATAAAATCATAAAACAAAATTGAAATGAAGACAACCCAAATTTAAATTGAAGAAAAAAATATTATACAATAAGTTTTTATGAGAAGATTAAAAACTTATTTAACTGAGAAAAATGTTGGTTTTTTTTTTGGTTGGTATATTCATATTAAAAAAAAACTTCATTGACTGATTAAGGCGTTGACTGTTGAAACTAAATTCCGTTCTGTTTAGAACTAAAACTATTCAGTCATCAAAAAATGGTAAATCTCTCTGAATAGTGGAAAAAGACTAAGAATTGTGGGCTGTACACCGATCACTAAGGGAGTTAGTTAATAAAATGGTATAAATCAGATGAAAAACTGTCAAAAGTTGAAATTAATCAACTCCCATAAAATCTGCAATAATTATACACCGAATGAGAGCGAATGATATGGAATGGCTTTTATTAAATAGTAAACGGCAAATGGTGAATACGAGCTCACAGAACCCTTAGTTTTGATCGCGTGTTCCTGATGACTTTTTGAGTGGATGCGCTAATGATGGCCTAAAATATTATTTAAGCTGAATTAGTGGTTTTATTAGATACCAAACGGGACGGTTAAATCATTAAAAAGCCATTTATTTTTCTATTGCGTGTTTATACTAACAGAAAATGCCAACATAAAGCAATTCATACGGAATAAATTCGAAAAGTGGGTGTTGGCTTATAATCCTTGCATTTTTCCATTATTTTATTTTCTCAAGACAGAATTCTCTCCAACAAAAACAAAACAAAACAAAACAAAATAATAAATATAGAAAAACAGATTATCTACCTACCTACATACACAATATTAAGTTTTAATTTATAGATACATTTTTTAATAGATCTTCATTTTTGGGAACGTTTTCTTATATTATTTATTTAAATGCTTTTTTTAGAGACAATTTATGATCTTTTGAATTTATTTTAGCTATAAAATAGCAAATTTCTATGGTTGATGATTTTATTTTTATTGTGTTTTAGCATTATTTTTTTTATTATGGTAGATTGTTTTTTTTTTATTTGATAAATGCTCCACTGATTTATGAAATTAATTTTGAATAATTTTTGATGGTGGAATTATAGTTAAAATTAAGAAAATATGCTTACTTAGAGACACTAACAATTGGTGTCATGTTTGTTGCGAAAATTTATTGGGGACAATTTTCAATAAATCGCTCTTTAATTATATTTTGGGTCCATGGGCACACCAATTTGGATACACATTACTACGTACATAAGAGTACTCCCACGTTCTTGTTAATTTTGCTATTCAATGACTATTCACTAACATTGTGTATTCGTTTGTTTATTTGGTTGGTTTGTTGATTTCTAACATTTTAATCTGAATTACTATGTTTGTTCTTTGGATATTTAATTGAATTTCAACACAATAGATAGAAAATTATATATTTGAGAATGAAAAATTACCGAAATTAAATATGAGTTAATTTGGTAAAGTTATACCGTGTTTTTGTATGTCAGACTTTTCGGTGGAACGAGTTTTTTTTTTTTTTAAATTCAATTACTTGGCTGTAAGTATAATTATCTAAAAACGTATATGTTAAATGAGCAGTTATGAAATTATTTCAGAAAAATTAGATTATAATTGAATGCGATTTTATGTAACTGAATTTGTAAAAACAATTTCTTATTAAATCCTTAATGAACTTACCTAAAAATATGGTCTGTTTTTCAGTAAGTTTATTAGAGATTTAATAAGAAGCCTGTCAGTTCACTCTTCTAATAGTCACAAATCTAAAAATAACTTCAAATGATATATTTAAGGCGTCAGTAAAAATTTTAAATAAGAGTTTTTATTTTTAAAAATGCTGGAAAATATTTGTAGAAATTTTTTTAAAAATTTATACTGAAAAACTTTTTACTGTAAATTTTATTACTGATAATTTTTAAAAATTTCTTTGCCGAAAAATTTTTTTTTAACCAACATTATTTTATAAATTTTTTTTTTACTGAAACTTTCTGTACCCAACGTTTTTTTACTGAAATTTTTTAACTGAAAATATTTTAACTGTAATTTTTTTACCGGAAATATTTTTGCAGAAAATTTTTATACTTCAGATTTTTTTACAGAAAATATTTTTGATTGAAAAATTTCTTACAGCAAATTTTTAATGAACATTTTAACGGAAAATTTTTACAGCAGATTTTTATAGCAGATTTTTACAGCAGATTTTTACAGCAGATTTTTACAGAAAATTTGTACAAAAGATTTTTACAGCAGATTTTTACAGAAATATTTTACTGAAAGTTTTTACAGAACATTTTACAGCAGATTTTTACTGAACTTTTTGCAGAAAATTTTTACAACAAACTTTTACAGCAGATTTTACTGGAAATTTTCACAGAAAATTTGTACTGAAATTTTTTAAGGTAAATTTTTACAGCATATTAATACAGCTAATTTTTACAGCAAAATTTTGCTGAAAATTTTTACAGAAAATTTGTACAAAAAATTTTTACGGAAATATTTTACAGAAAACTTTTTCAGAAAATTTTTACTGAAAGTTCTTACAGAAATTTTACAGCAGATTTTGACTGGAAATTTTAATAACAAATTTTGACTGAAAGTTGTTACAGCAAATCGGGTTTACAACCGATTTTTATAGCAGATTTTTACATCAAAATTTTATTGAAACATTATTTTATATAGTTTTTTTTTTACTGAAACTTTCTGTACCCAACATTATTTTACTGAAATTTTTTAATTGAAAATATTTTTTACCGGAAATATTTTTGCAGAAAATGTTTATACTTCAGATTTTTTTACAGAAAATATTTTTGATTGAAAAATTTCTTACAGCAAATTTTTACTGAACATTTTAACGGAAAATTTTTACAGCAGATTTTTATAGCAGATTTTTACTGCAAATTTTTACAGCAGATTTTTACAGAAAATTTGTACAAAAGATTTTTACAGCAGATTTTTACAGAAATATTTTACTGAAAGTTTTTACAGAAAATTTTACAGCAGATTTTTACTGGAAATTTTTACTGAACTTTTTGCCAAAAAATTTTACAACAAACTTTTACGGCAGATTTTACTGGAAATTTTCACAGAAAATGTTTACAATCGATTTTTACAGTAGATTTTTGCAGCAAATTTTTACAGCAAATTTGTATTGAATTTTTTAAGGCAAATTTTTACAACATATTTGTACAGCTGATTTTGATAGCAAATTTTTACTGAAAATTTTTACAGAAAATTTGTTCAAAAAATTTTTACGAAAATATTTTACAGAAAACTTTTTCAGAAAATTTTTACTGAAAGTTCTTACAGAAAATTTTACAGCAGATTTTTACTGGAAATTTTTATAACAAATTTTGACTGAAAGTTTTTACGGAAAAATTTTACAGCAAATCGGGTTTACAACCGATTTTTATAGCAGTTTTTTACATCAAAATTTTATTGAAAATTTTTACAGCAGATTTTTAATGAAAAGTTTTACAGAAAATTTTTACTGAAACTTTTTTTTCTGAAAATTTGTAATCAACATATTTTAATTCGAAATAATTTTAATAGATTTTTCTGCTTTCCCTTCTAAGAAAACTTAAGTAATTTTGAAGTTGTATTTTTAGAGGTTTTCGATTACAGAAAAAAAAATCAAAAACCAATAACAATATCTAAAGTGGAAATCGGTAAATTTTTTCCCACAACATATAAATTAATTTTAATTCATCAATCACATAAAATAAACTGAGTTGTTTCTACTCATAACAATGAACATAATCAGTTAACGCTATTATAAGGAGTCAATTCAGGCAATGCTGTTCAATTATAAACATCAGTACATGTTCTCTTCCTTAACTCTTATCGAAACATGAAATGTCGAAAATATTCCCAGAGGAAGATGGAATTCATTAAATTAATTAGAAAATTTTAGTAACTGGTAAGTAACTAAGCCCACTTGTATCTTAAGGCAAATGACCACAGTACCGACCTGTGCTTGCCCATACTTTAAGAAGAAGTTAACGTTTTCGACCATTGGCGCAATGAATCAAAACGAAATTAAGACGTTAGCAAAGTTGCCTAAAGTCAAAGCTGGAAGAGGTTGAAATTAAGTTTTAATCACTTGAGGAAACGAATGGATAAATGTAAGTTGTTGGGAGTACTTATTAAAAACGGCTCAATCAAAATGATGAGAAAAATTGATGTTCCACTAAAATGAGCAGCTTCTAAATACTCCACTACCCCAGCCAGATCTGTTAGTCTCCTCCTTTCATTTTAAATTGAAGCAATTTTGTTTTGATTGAGCAAAGTTACCACAACTGCCCGGCTATATTAGAATTAACAAGATTGCCATTATCAGGATTCGTTGGATCATCTGCCGAGTATTTAATGTGAGTTAATTCGAATCAATTCGGTCATAACTTATTTCTAATGTATTTATAAACTGTAAAAATTACTCAATATCATCGATTATCTTAGATTGTCTAAATTTTGAAATTTATTTAACCATTTCCAATACTACCACTGGTTATGTGTTTTTTTGTTGAATTATTTTCTTTAATCAAGTATTTAGAAAAATTATTTACTTAATCGTTGGCAAATCAACAACTCTCATTTTGGTGTGAAACAAATTTATAATAATTTTCAAATTTGTTTCTTAAAAAAAAACTCAATTTCATTCAATCTTTATAAAAGATATAAAAGATGTTTTATTTAAGAAAATGTCTTAAATTTTATTATAATTTACTATTATTTCGTTTTGTGAATTTTCAGAAAGTTTTCTACAATTTAAATAGTGCCAAATTATAAAAAAATTACTAATCCAACTTTTGCAACAATTTTTCTAAAACTTTACCTTTTTAAGTGGTAAATTACTGATCCATCAAAATTGCAATTTTTCATGTAATATCTTTTTTTTATTTAATTTTTGAATAGTTGATCAATAATTTTTAGTAAAATTAATAGCCAATCTTTAGAATTTTATAAGTTTCTATTTTAAAGTGTTATCCATTTTGAAGCTCTAAAAGTAAAACTATTTCATTTGATAAATATAAATTAAAAAATATTTATTCAAATAATATTTGTTTAACATAAAATTTGCCATTACATAATATTAATTGTTTAATTATTAAATATACGAGCTGAAAAGTCTGGCTTTGTATGCTTATTTTTCAAACAAATTTTCTTCAACTGAAAACTCACAAATTATTAAAGAGATGGCCATATTTTTTGAAATTATTGAAGAGAGATATATTTGATGGCAATTATTTGAATAATATTTTTTATAATGGCAAAATTTAATTAATATAATTAAATAAAAGTTAAATCAATTTTTAAATTTAAAATATATTTTATTTAATAATATTTTCTATAGTACAAATTGGATAATCCTGAATAACTTTACAAACCAACTTTGAATATAATCTGAAAATAATTTTTACTATTTATTATTTTTTTCTAATATTATATTAATTATATTTAATTAAATTCTATAAAATAAATTTGGTTTTTGACCAAAATTCAAGTTATCCCTCGAATTGACCATTGATGACCGAGAAAAAAAATTAACTACAAAAATTTCCTTTAAAAATTACCTTTAAAAAAAAAACTAACGGTAATTTTTAAAGGAAAAAAACTTCTAAATATTGTTTAAATTATCGAGCCTAATTACTAATGCGGAGATAACAAATTTATCTTTTTTTTTAAACATATTTATTGAATTTCTTTTAATTCGATTTAACTGATAATAAGTATTCAACTGAAATGATGTAGTCGCAGTCATATAAAATATATATTTTGAGAGCTTATTAATCAAACTAAAATTTATTAGGTATAACAGATTGAAAACAAATATAAAAAAAATTATTTTTTTATGCAGTAAAAATGCATAGCGTACCTGAAAAGTGGATACGTTATGGATTTGGTAGATGAACCTTTAGGTTCAGATACTTAAAGATATATAACAAAGCAAATTTGCAGTTTAATTTATGGCTTGAACAAACAAGACTGAAATTATTGTTTTTGTGTTCTTTAGCCAGATACCTAACGATGGAACGATATTTCTGACTTGCATTTTGCACCTTCAGTCTGGGCTATTCGAGCACCTTTTGAACAGAGGCGTAAATGTATTCTTCTTCGTCGAAGATTATCACACCAAACAGATTGTATTATTTGGAAAAAGAAATTGAGTTATATCCACTACCAACCATTCTACTACTATGACTTTAAATTATCATTGATATTCTGGACATTCTTTAGACTACAGAGTATACCAAAAATAAAAAATAAACCTAGACAACAAAGTCTATATTAAGAACATTGCATACATTGGAAAATTGTATAAATTAAACCTCGTAAAAAATGTCAGGTTTCATTTCAAAATTAGATAATAATTGAAAAATAAATTTATTTCCACAAATAATTGTTTAACTTTTAAGTTCAAATTAGTCATTTAAAAAAAAAACGAACACACACACAAAACGTCCCCGCATTTAGATTATGATTTTTTTTTTATAGAAAATGAAAACTTTCAAAATAACAAAAAAAATTTTACCTGAATTAATTAAAAATCTTCTTGCATAAAAAAAAATGGGATAAACCACACCCCCCTCCCCCCCACCAAAAAAAAACAGAAGAAAAATGGAGAAAAAACCGAAATGAATTGACATTACAAGGAAGAAGAGACATTGCGGGTCTGTTAGTGATTCATATTCGCAAGTAGCTTAGCTATTCTTTAGGGTCATAAGAGCCCCGCCATTCACAATCTTATCAAAAATGTCATCAAAATCTCAAGAATAGCTAGTAACAAGTCAGTGGACGTAAGGTGACTTTATAAATACATGAGGTGCACAATTAGTATATGTGGACATGTGAGGATAACAAGTTTCTGGACAGAATACAATGGACCCTTAAAGTGTGCTTCCAAGCGCCGTAACTCAAACAAATTGCATTCTTTATATGCGTCCGCAATTCGAGCTCCACCACAATTATGCGACTATACGCCAGTTAATGGTAGTACAGCATTCAACCATCAACAAAAAACCAATAAAAGCGACAACAGCAGCCACAACAAAATGCATTCATATCCACGTAAGCTGGTGCAGTACGTTCACATCTACCAATAAAGCAGCACAGCTACAACAATAATGTCAATATTAATACCGAAAGATTACCAGAACACGTCGAAATCAACAAACAATTGGGATGCGATCCGTTTGCGATGTCCACTACAAAAAAGTGAGGGGGTGCTCCATTCCGCGAGACATAATGTCTCATAGCAAGAGAGACTTAGCGGCAACCTCATCGGCCGCATTGAAATGAATCTTTTCGATTCCGAATTAGACAGGCTTACTGCATACAGGATTGAAGAAGAAGCCTCGATACGGTTCTGTAGCAGACCGTCCATCTGAATTTGAATGCGATCCCCATCCAGTCGTCGAATCGGCAGATCGTCCCCATTCGTCGTCTGTCTCCTCTTGTCGTTGGAATTAATTTGAAAATCCATTCATTCTCAGAAAATCCTCTACTATAAGCGGCAGCAAAAAAAAAAGAAGCTCATTTTGGTTGTTGGTCCCCTATTCGGAAGCATGACGACAGAATATTGCATTTCGTGGTGATTTCCATTCAATCGATTGAATATGTACCATCATCATCCGTTCGTGCGCCTCACATAGTTATCATTATTTTCATATTTTTTCTGCGGCTTCTTATACATTTTTTCGTCAGTTTTCTTATTGAATTTTTAACAATTTCTCCTCGTCTTCCTTGAAGAGTGCTCCATCTTCCTTGGAGAGTAAACGTTTTGAATTTTGTTCGACACAATTTAGCATAGTTGGCACCATGATACAAAATGTACGATCCTAAAGTGTTATTGATTTGGCATTCCATTCAAAATTTATGCATTCACAGCTAAGCTAACTGACCAAATTTAAGATGCTACCAAAAAAATTCAACAAAAAAAAATTTCTTTTAACAAAAATACACTACAAGCCAAAAGTATACGGACAACTTCTTAACAAGGTATTCTCTGGAAATTCAAAAACTTTTATTATTTCTTTGGTTTTATTATATAAATTATGGTAATTAAGAGTATATAATATTTTTGAAATTTTATTATTCTAAGTCACATTTTTGCCAGAACAGGTCAGATGCAACCAAGAAGGTTCCGGACTTGTTGGTAGCAGATAAAAATAAATGTTAAATTTTGATGATGCTATTTCGGAAAGTCCTATTATTTTACTTTCTTTCTATACCCAAATATGTTCCTGAAATAAGTCTTGCACTTCGGTCTGCTATTGTTACCTGATTTAATGAAGGTAAATCGGAGTATTTCATGGCATATATAGCCATTTGAGTTTACCACGGTCTGGTGGGTGGAAAATTCTAGTTTAAGCAAAGATCGCTCAATTTACACAATTAGTAAAAGGAATCGGAGACTTGCTGTATGTCAAACTTCGTCCAAATTGAATCTCAAATCCATGCCAAACAAGTGCATCTAACCGCGGTGAAAATGCAATTGAGAAGTGCTTGACGGTTAAGATACCTTCAATGATACCTCAAAATAAAAAAAAACTTTGGACTATGATTAATTTGATTGAAAGCTGAACTGCTGATGAGTTTAAAAATGTACTCAGGACAGATTAGTTGAAGTTCAGGTA
The DNA here is from genome assembly GCA_958298945.1 of Atherix ibis. Lineage (NCBI taxonomy): Eukaryota > Metazoa > Arthropoda > Insecta > Diptera > Athericidae > Atherix > Atherix ibis. Next base: position 94,246,904 of record OY282607.1, on the reverse strand, counting down.
GGTGCGTCGCAGTGCTAGAGAAAGACAAGCTGCCGATTGCTGTGGTAGTAAGCATAAAGCTAAGCGGTATTTCGATTATAGTTTGGGGTTGTTCCTCTACGGATAGGATAAGGCAGATGAGTTAAAGTTCCATATCTTGTGGTCTAAAAAAATAATCTACGGGTGTCTCAGTGCTGAGGAATCTACATCTATCGCAGTCCTAGAGAATATATACTGCCGAATGCTGTGAGAATAACCGTAAAGAAGGGCGGTTAGGGTTGTTCCTCTACGGATAGGATAAGACAGATGGGTCAAAATTTCATATCTTGGGGTCTAACAAAAGAAGCTACGTGCCTCGCAGTTCTAGAGAAGAAATGCTTCCGCGGGAGCTGTGGTGCAAACTGTCAAGCATGGCAATAGTTTGGTTATCGTTTGGGGTTGTTCCTCTACGGATAGAATAGGGGTGAATGATCATTTATTCAAACTCAGGAAAAATTTAATGGCAAAGTATCTCCTAGTGATAAAATATTCTCCATTATCTTACTAAGCAGGATAGCCCTTTTCGCCCAAAAAGATATTCCGCCATACCAGAGAGGCTTTACTCGTCAGATCAGATCTTCTCTCTGCGGTAGTCGATGGAAAAACTCTTAATAGATCTTTTCATCTGCATTAAAGGGTAAAACTCTACACTTCCATGAGAGAGTTCGGCATCTTAGAAAAATTGATTAAACTTACTAGACTGACCATGACTATTGTGAGAGGAAGAGGAAAAGCAGCCGAATCACTTTCAGAGGTTCTCTTTAACCCAGCGCTGGAAAAAGTGAATAATGGCTCAGAAGTAAGCATGAAGTGTACCATCTTCATCAAGTTTGCCCAGCCAATAGCATACACTGACGACATTGACATTCTGTGTCGATCGCAAAGAGCTGTCCGAGAGGCATTCATCAAGATTGAGCCAGCGCCGAAGGCAAGATCAGTTAGCATCAATCGAATACAGATGGGACATTATAGTTTTGAAAGATTGAAATTAGTTTCCTATTTGGGGTCGTCAACGGCCGTAGTCGATAACAATTTGGAGAAAGACAGCTCATTCTACATTATTTCGATCAAAAATTCTGACCATAACACCGTAGCAGCTGCTATATAGGATACTAGTTGTACCAGCCCGCATGTAGACTCCAAAAACTTGGGTTCTCAGTAAAATCAACTGCGGACTCTTGTCCTTTGAAGATTTTTAGACTCCCTACATGAGGATGGACCATTCCAGATCATATTCAATGATAAGCTCCTGGTGCATTAGCGCGATAGTCTGGTTGTGGATAAAAATAAGCACAATAGGCTGCTGTGGGCTAAACATTGAATTCCTATGAATGGGAAAAACGCCGCCCCGAATGATACAGTGGTTCAATTTATCGTCCCATAAAACGAGGTTGACCCTGCCTTCGATGGAGTGATAGCATTATAATGGCAATATCGAACTAAAAGACAGCGGTGCAAAGCCGGGATGTCTGCTTATCATGGTGATAATGATCTTCTAGTGATAACATTAACTCAGAACTCAACCGCCCGGTTTGAAAGAACTGGATCAGTGAGCGATCTTCCCGAAAGAGGTCCTAATCTCACTGTGCACACGACGCAGCGGTGGAAGCTCTACAGCAGAGGTCTCAATCTCAACTAGGCATCGCTAAAACATCGTTTCCGACGATCGCGAAACTGAATTTAAAAATAGTCCACTCTTAACTATCTCCAAATTTTTATTAGTGCATACAGTACGCAATTTTGTTTTTGTGTCATTCAGTCTGTCAGTGGTCATTCTGCACTAAGTGTTTGCATACTTTTGGCTTGCAGTGTACATTAAATGTCATAGAAATGGAAAAAATAAATAATAAATTTCAAAATTAGAATTTGTTTGCTTGGCATGCAGTTCATCTCACAGGTATTGTTATGATATCTGCATAGGTGAACGGAAAGGTAAGCAAAAAATATAAAAGAAAAGGTAAGCAAAAATACCTCATCGAATACCATCATATTCAGGGTGAGGAAAATATGCAAAATATTTCAAAACAAAACAATATCTTGTTATATGGTAAAGTGGTGCATCTTCTGTGACCCGCCTCCCCACCTAATCAGCCATTCTGAAAAAATATAGAATGCCGACGGTGCACACACGAAAATAAACAGTCAAGTCCTTTTGAATTATAAACATTTCGCATATAAAATATAATGAGGTGCAAGATTGCTATCGTCTTGATATATGATTTCGTATGCACTGTAATGATGGCTAAGAAAATGTAGAAATTTTTTCAATGTCTTGAGTTCTTAGGATTTCATTCGTCTACGCTTTGCTCACTCTTCCCTAATCCTATAAGAATTTCGTGTATAATAATAAAAATAGAAATAACAATAATAATAATAATAGCAATAATAATACTCCAGTTTAAGTATTCACAAGACCACAAATCTAAAGGGGGGAATTCGTATAGCCGTGACTGTTCATGGTGTGCAGATTTTTGCGATTTGCATCATTGCACTGGATTGCATATTTCTTTTGCTGACAGCTTCGACAATGACAGAGACCAGGGCTAATTTTAAAAACTCATCTTGAATTACCTGCCCTTATTAGACGATTGCAATGCTCTTAATTATGATGTAAACATTTTGTTCTCAATCCTCCGCCAGGTAAATAACTATTTGTAATGCACTTTTTACCAAAAGTACATTTATAGTTATTGATGCAATTTAATTTTCCCATCCTGTACACTGGCATGAATCCTGTATACAGTACACTAGATACCATGATCTGATCTATTTTCGTACACTTGTCCATCTTATCATCGTTTTACTGTTTACGTGTTTTCTGCTGCTAATTGCAGGAATTTATGTCGTGCCCATCAAATCTTATAAATTATTTTATTACCTTATGATCGTGCCACAATTTTAATTGCAATTTATAGTCGAACAGTTTTGTGAAAGGAATAAAATTATATTTTTTTTTTTTTGGCTTGGTATTCTTTTTTTGTAGGATATCGACTAGGAATAAGTCTAAATTTTTATTCATTTTTATTGATATTAGATCCTAATAAATCTGAGATCTTTTTAAATTATTAGATATCATATTAGATCATATAAGTGTAAATTTTTCCAAAATCGTTATATCTAAATTTATCTTTTCATATGCAAAATTAATGTTAAAAATTTCTATTTTTTAGTGTTTGCTTTATGGCCTGGAAACAATTTTTTTTAATTACAAAAAATTCTCTTAAAAAATTTTTAAAAATGCCCCATTACGAAGAGCCTCTCTTTTCGCTATCACCTTTTGCACAAATTAATAATTAATTTGTTAAATTTGCAACGCATACGGCATTTTAAATCAGGTATTTTGCAAAGATGCAACTTGTATAAGATGTTCTAACTTTCACGCAAGATTTGAATATTGCGCCATTTGTGCGGTAGTGTTGCCAATGAAAAAAAAGATAGCGTGACAGCTGACAGTTCATGGTTATTAAAAATGGAGCGCTACACGAAAGAACAACGCGTTTTCATTGTTGAGCAAATTTTAAAAATAATGAAGGAGACTAATTTAGGGAGACTGAATCAATTAGTGGGTTTAAACACGCTAGATGCCCTTCAACAAATTGTTCAGCACAAAACATCGAAGTAGTTCGTGAGAGTTTTGCTGACAGTCCAGGAACATCAATTCGGCACCGTGGTTATGAATTGGACATTTTGAGAAGCTCTCTACAGCGTATTCTCACGAAAGGGTTATATCTTCATGCTTATAAAATTCAGTTGACTCAAAAACTGAAGCCTACTGACCACGCACAGCGAATGTGATTCTATGAATGGATTATGGAAAACCAACAAGAAAAGGGTTTTCGAATAAGAGTGATATGATTTCTTTTTTTTTTTAAAACACACTAATTGTTAAGGAAATTCAAATGTTTTTTATTTAATATGAAGTACAATCGATACAATTAAGTTCTGAATAAAACATAATTCAAATGGCCTCCACGAATTCTTTTGCACGAACGAATTCGATGAACCCAATTTTCGAGCACTTTTTCCACTAAATCAAGTCGTATGTCATGAATAGCACGTTCAATATTGACTTCTAAAGCTTGAAGAGAGTCTGGTTTATTGCTAAAGACCAATGACTTCAAATAACTCTACAAGAAATAGTCTAGGGGTGTTAAATCACAACTTCTTGGAGACCATTCAATGTCACAATTTCTTGAAATAATCGAATTTCCAAACTTTTCTCGCAATAATTCGGTTGTTGAATGTGCTGTGTGGCACGTAGCCCCGTCTTGTTGGAACCAGATGTTGTCAGGATCAACTTCTTCCAATTTCGGCCATAAAAAATTGGTTATCATCGATCTATGCCGCTCTCCATTGACAGTAACGGTGTTACCAGCTTCATTTCGAATGAAGTATGGACCGATGATACCACCAGACCAAAAACCACACCAAACTGTCAATTTAGTTGAATGTAATGGGTGTTCATGAATAATTTGTGGATTTTCTTCGCACCAGAATCGACAGTTTTGTTTATTTACCGCACCGCTCAGATGAAAGTGAGCCTCATCGGAGAAGATGATTTTCTTTAAAAAAATCGTTATCGTTTTCAAATTGTTCCAAGGCAAAATCAGCAAATTCACGACGTTTACGGTGGTCCAATGGCTTCAGTTCTTGAGTGATAATAATTTTATACGAATGCAAGCCCAAAATCGCCCAGGTTGTGGTTTGAGACAGTCCCAATTCTTGAGAACGTCTTGGAATTGACAAATTGCGGTCTTCAGCAATACTTGCCTGAACGGCAGCAATATTTTCATTACTTCGAGCGGTTCTTTATCTTATTGGCACTTGAACATTATGTAAAGAAAATGTACGCTCAAAATTTTTAACAATTCGACGAATAGCGAGCACAGTTGGACGATTATTACGACCATAAAATGGCAAAAGCGCACGAAAAGTTGCAACTGGAGAACGATTATTTTGATAATAAAATTGAATAATTTTTAAACGTTATCACTCTTATTGGAAAACCTTATAGAAGCTGATTAATCGAACAAAACCATCTTCAGCAATGAGGCTCATTTTCATCTTGATGGTTTGGTTAATCGAAAAAATTGTCGCATTTTGGGGCTCAGAAAATCCACGTGTGATTGTTAATAAACAAATGCATCCACAACCTATTACACAAATAGTTATCTTCTTAAAGGTGCTTTCTATCGCGGCATGATAATCCAATTTGTTGGACCTAAATTGCAAGATATAGATGTGGGTGACACGTGGTTTCAACAAGACGGTGCCACATGCCATACAGCCCGGGAAACAATTCAATATTGCGTGATATATTCCTTACAAAATTTCAAAGTCCCGTATTCCTCGACACTGGTTATTCGACCTCACAACCTGTAATGCTTATCTTAGCTTCTATAAAAAGCTTTTAATGCCCATTTAGAAGACAACCGATTCAGAGTGAAAAAAAACCTATTTGTACCGGAACCCTTCATTTTATATGAAAGGTGTAATTTTCCATAACGCAATTTACTTAATTCTATATTAAATTATAAAGAAAAAAATGATTTAATTTCAAATTTTCAGACCACTCTGTAAATTTTTGTGGTATCTACACTGAGTTGGACAAAGAATTAAATGCTGAAAAGGAGTCATTTGTTATGATGGTCAATGACATATTAAACCTATCAACATTACTCAAAAAATAATATGTTATATATATGTATAAATTCAAAAAAAATAAAAAAAATAAAAATGGGCTCCCTTCGGAGCCCATTTTTATTTTTTTTATTTTTTTTGAATTTATACATAAACGTACACTGTCAGAAAAATAAAACTACAAAAAATTGCTCAAAAAAACTCTCCAAAAATTGGTTAGTCATTTCAGGAATTTTGTCGTATATCATTTAGATAGGATCTCTGGAGGTGTAATCGCAACACTTTTTCTTATGCCGAAAATAAAATGAAATTTATTAGAAAATTTTTTATAATTCATTACGTTAAAATATTTTTTAAAGATTCCCGTCAAAGCTTCCAGTTTTTTTCAATAACACTTTTCATTTGAAAAAAACAAAATTCTGCAATAAGATTTATTTTATGAAATTGTCAACAGGCACCACCGCAAAGAAGAATATTCAATAATTATTCTTTTTTATGAATTTGGGAATTTTTTTTTTCAATTTATAAATTATTAATACTACTTATTTTTTCACTTCAAAAAAAATTTATTTATATTTTATTTTATTTTATATTCTTTAATATTTTCAAATGGTGACATTTAAAAAATTGTTGACGCTAGACTGCATTATTGAATTGTGTCTCAAGTCTATATGAATAGTCATTTAATTCTGAGACTTTGCAATTAATTTTATTTTTTATATTGATTTTTAAATGTCTAATTCAATAGTTATTTAAGATTAAAGTAACATAAATCAATCTCTGTTCGATTAATAGTGATTATTTTCAATAACTACGAAGTGTAATGAGGCTTAATTTTTTGCAATAATTTTATTTTTTTAATAGTTATGCATTAATGTTATCCTATTCAAAATAATTTTATCTCTTCAGTCCTTTGGATTTTATTAATATTATGGAGAGGTGCTTTCAAGTAGTTCTTTATCTTGAGAAATAAAATAACGTCACGTGAACTTTTTTCGACAAAAACTTGACAGATCTTTTTTTATATATGTGGTTAGGGGGAAATCTTCGAAAGATGCTGCAGAGACACCGATGCCTACAATATGTTGGATTTTTACACACTGAAATCCTGATCCCTTTTCTTCACATATGACTCCTCATGGGGCCACCGTCAGGTATTACTTCATGGGGAGTAGCCCGACATCAAGTTTATTTCCCTATATTATCATTTATGTCATGAGGCTATTCTGAAATAGCTGCACACCGATTGTTTTCTTTACTTCCTTCCTCTTTTCGCTAAGAAGACATGTTTTACATCCTCGACGATGGACCAAAATTTAGGACATGTCGAACATAAGCTTCCACCTCTTACCGGTATAGATATGCCCTGAACCACCCATGTTCTGTCAAAAATTGGGCAATATAGTGGCCTACTTCTTCATTGTCTCTTCTGTTCTACGTGGCTATTTCAAAAATGTAATGGTGCTTCCATCTTGCTTTATTCAATAAATCCTAGTATCGCTGCCATTGAATCATTCCTTTCTTCCCTACTGATGGTGAGCCAATGGATTACATATTCCTCCCGCCATCCATGATACACATATATTCTGGCTCTTTTATCCGTCAAAGGTTCAATTGGCGGCATGTGAAGGATAACACAGACCAGGTCATACGAAATACTATGGAATGCTCTCGATACTTAAAGACCATTATCACCTGATGATTCTACATTTCCTTTACCATCTTCTGTCCAGGCAAAGGCTGCTTAGAGTATCATACACGTGATAACTGTGGATAGGTGCCTGTAGCGACTTTGTCTGGATCCTCCATTGTTAGGTATGATCCTTGTTAAAACATTCTCAATCCGACTTACATTTTCAGCACTGATTCGCAGATGTTCGGAAAAGCTCAACCTAGCATCTATCTGAACCGCTAGGTATCATCGCGATGGCGTCAATAGTCTCCTTTACATTCCAGCTGGTCACTTTTACTACCTCAGGTTTTTTATAATAGCCAGTGCCGGATAATGTGAACTGTAGCCATCCAATCTGTTATGTCCGGTCTGACACGGATAACCCTTTTTCTTAGTCTTTTAAGGACTTCTGCTCACTGGACATTAGCGTCTAAGACAACCGGCTTTCTGACCTCAGAAGAACCCTCACTCGTTCCACATTATTATCAATTTTTGATGTCGGAGACCTTTCTAAGTGAGTTTTGGGTTCCACTATTTTTAGGCCCTCTTAAAACATCTGATGCCCCCGAAGAATGTGCAGTCTTGATAAGGAATATTACCCAATGATCTCGTTACATCTTTTCGTAAATCAAACACGCGGATTTTTGGTAAATTGTTCTATGTACTGAATGTCTAGTAGGGACTAAAGTACAAGCTATGTGCCAGATCACGCTCAGTAATGGCAGTCTCAATACGTTTTTGCTACACCTCGTATAGTGAAAGGATGGGATTGAACCATTTTCCTGTTAAGGGATTTGTTCTAGAATACGATCCTGAGAGACCAGTAGGTGATAGTTTATATGTCAGAATACTCTATTTTTTTAAGCTATCTGAACATATCGGTCTGAGAAAAAAGATCTTACGATATGTAAATAATCAGAGAGTAAGTGTCGCTAAAGTTTCTAAAGCAAAAAGGCCAAAATATTAAGAATAATGCCTCGGCAGTTACACGATGACACTGCTGTGAATAGTAAAAATATCAGTTTTAATCTCAAAAATTAGAAAATTTCTTCAGCTTTTCCTTATTTCTTGCATCATAAATTCCTGTTTGAGAATAAGTTCGCAGTATTGGTTTGGTGAAGGTACGAGGGTCGTTCAATAAGTCCTTAGAAAAAGATGGAAAAAAACTGTTTTTAAAAAAAAAAATTTTATTTTTCAACATAATCTCCTTTGAGTTCTATACACTTTTCCAACCGTTTTGCCAAAATTTTTATCCCGTCCAAAAAATAGGATTTCGGAAGCTCTGCAAAATACTCATCCGTTTGAGCAATGACGTCCTCGTTGGAAGTGAACCGTCGTCCGCCAAGCCATTTCTTCAGATTGGGGAAAAGAAAATAGTCACTCGGGGCCAAATCTGGTGAATAAGCGGGATGCTGCAACATTTCCATTCTCAATTCCACGATTTTAGCCATGGAAACAGCGCAGGTGTGCACACGCGCATTGCCCTGATGCAAGAGGATTTTTTTCTTCTTCAGATGGGGGCGTTTCTCTTTGATTTCCTCGCTCAACCGTTGCAATAACGACGCGTAATACGCTCCTATTATTGTTTTTCCTTTTTCCAAGTAGTCGATAAAAATGATGCCCTGCGAATCCCAAAAGACCGTGGCCATCACCTTGCCGGCCGATGGCACAGTTTTTGCCTTCTTCGGAGCCCGTTCACACTTGAAAATCCACTGTGATTACTGTCTCTTCGTTTCTGGAGTGTAGTAGTGTATCCAGGTTTCGTCCACAGTTACATTTCGACGAAGGAATTCGGCAGGATTGTGATGAAAGAGTGCCAACATAGCCTCAGAGTCCACTGCACGATTGCGCTTATTCTCCTCTGAGAGCAAACGCCGCACCCATCTTGCCGCGGCACCCAATTTTTTTCACAGACAATTTTTCATGCAAAATTGAAGCGACTGTACCTTGTGATATGCCCGTGGCCTCAACTAATTCGCGCACTTTAATTCGCCGATCGTTCAAAATCAGATCTTTTGTGGATGAACGGCCACGTTTAAATTCATTCACCCAATTGTAAACCGTCGCAAACACAGGTGCAGATGTGCCATGACCTGCATCCAACTCAGCTTTGATTTCTTTCGGGCTTAAGCCTTTCAAATGTAGATGTTTGATGACAGCCCTAAACTCGCTTTTTTCCATTGTTATGCACAAATAAATGTCGTTAACTTTAATCGACGATAGAAATTGACCTACGCTATGGATCGAGCTAAAATTTTGACAGCTTTTCTGTCGATAATGCTATTTACAAAAAAATCTTTACCGACACTACGAGCGCAATTTCTCGGATTTTCTAAGGACTTATTGAACGACCCTCGTAGCAAAATTAAGATAGTTTTTATGAAGAGAATTATTCAATTTGAATAGATTTAAAAAGAGGACTGCGAAAGGCAGTTAGAGGATTAAGGACCGCTTTTTGTTCAAAAAAACTGGTGGGTATTTTGGCAGTCCCGGAATATGTGTAAGTAGGATGGTTGGACGAACGCCAAAGGATTGAAAAATTAGTTGTGAAAGGCTTCCAAAAAAGAAATTGTGGATTAAAGCGTTGTGACCAATCCTATTATAGTTTTCAACAATTTCGTTATCCAGAATTAAATAATGGTAGTTGGGCAGACTGACTCAGTTATCAACTACCAATGTGACGCAAGGAAAATGTTACTATTAAGCCTACATAAAGTTTTTGACATAATTGTCACTTTCTTACCATATGCGGTATATTCAGCAGACCTATGTGAAAAGTCTATCTCGCTTGGTGTATTTCTATTTATTTTTCTTAATGCATTTCGAAAAATAATCTTTTCTGGTCAAGTATAATTTCTAATTTTTTCCCTTTAAATTAATCATAATTTTAGATTTATTGTAAAAAAATTATCCCCTTGTTTAGTGGGAAAAATATGCCCATAGTTCTGTATGAAAATACCGCCATCTCTCGACAAAATTGGATATTTTTAATTAAAAGTAAAATACTAGGTAAGAATACTAAATAAAAAACATAACCTTTTATAAGTGTAAATAAACAACAAATTTAGTATATAACCGAAAATTTATTTTTTCCTTCAATTTTTAAACTTTTCCTATATTTAAGGGTAAAAAACTAAAGCTTTTGAAGGTAGAACTGCTCAATGATTTTATGCATTCTAAATAATTTCAATCAATTATATTACAATTTAAATATAAAGCCATTAAATTCATTCACCATAAATATACAATAAATGTAAGATAAATCTTTGAAAAATAAAAATACCAAATAAATTGAACTTAATAAGAATGGCTCGATTCAATATCAAAACAGTATTGAATTTTGCACAGGTGTTAAAACAAATATGTTTGATTTTATTTAATCACAGCTCCTCATCTCACGGTATAATTTTATTTAAGATACTTTTTATTGGCAAGAGAAAACTGCACGATTTTTACCAGAATGAGACTATCGACTACAAATCCAAGAACGATACTTCGTTGTATAGTATTAACGAATGAGATGGACACGAATAATATTCGATGGAAGCTAATGTAGGAAAATGAGACGATAAATTTTTCAAATAAACTTGAATAAATGAAGATCGTCGAACAGAAGGAAGCGAATCAAGTATCAAAGGAGAAAATTTCACTAGTAGCTGGGCACCATAGCCATATAAAAGGCTATACCATACATGCATTCATACAAACGTACCTTTATAGGGAATAGTAAAAAAAAGCAAGGTTTCTGTGTACGTAAGTCCACCAACGATCCTTCGATAAATGCATAACCATAAATTATGCAATTAGGGATGCACGATTTGTACGTGACTCCATGTTGAAAGTAATTTTGCTCACCGAAAACAAGGTGGCAATTACTATGAGCCCGCATCATTGATATTTTCGATAACATACATTCGCGATGTGCAAAGCCAAACTGTGAGTACTTTGGATTATTCGAAATTTTTTTGCGTCTCCTCCTAATTTGGGTATTTTCTTCAAATGCCTCCATTTTATTTTCTTCACCAAAAATTATTAACAAACCGAATACAATCCATATAATTATCTGCCATAATGGATATACAATGTAAAAAATTTCGCCTCATTCAATTTTATTTCAATTTTTTCTAGTGTGAAAATGAAAAATAAACAATTTCCATTTTACTTATTGAACGACTGACCGTATTTTTTTACGGTCAGAACGACTGACCGTCGAAAAAAAATATTAATCATAAAAAGTTGTTCGGGCGTACGGAATCGAAAAATTATTCCAAGTTCCAATGCGTCAACTTTACTGCACATAATATAAGCTTGCATCAAAACAGAGTTTTTTTTCTGAGAATGGGGACCGGAAGTGGATAATTAGTTAATTAATATAATTATTTAGTTGAGAATTTTTTAATAAGGAATGGAGATCGAAAGCTTATGTATAGCATCAGTGCACAAACCTGTAAGCTATGAGTTACCACTTCCTGTCACCAGTCCAAAAAGTCAGCCTCTTAACAGTTACACACACACACATATAAGGGTACACATATATCACCCATCGCCACCCTTGCAGGAGAGCGGGAACGCCAACATCGTAGGAAGAAGGAAGAGCGGCGAAAGGTCCTCTGTGAAGAGGAGAGACCCGAGAGTCTTCGCCTCTGGCAAGATAGATGGGACAACTCGACGAAGGGTCGGTGGACTCATCGGCTGATCCCAGATGTTACCAAATGGGTCACTCGCCTGCACGGGGAAGTCGGGTATTACATCACCCAACTCTTGACTGAGCAAGGATGCTTTCGGGCATACTTGTACAGATTCAAGAGAACTGACTCCCCAAACTGTCATCATTGCCGCGATGTGATCGAAAACGCAGAACGGGAGAGAAATCTGGACCGTTCCATCAGTCCAGAAAACATAGTGGAGTACATGCTGAAGAGCCAATCGGTTTGGAACAGAATTGCAGAGTACGCGGAATCCATTATCAAGGATCTCCACACAACGTACGAAGAATAGGCCGCGAGGCGTCATAACATCGGGACAGCAGTAGCATCAAATAAGAACGCCCCGGCGAAGTACTATTTACAAAGAGTGCCGCCGGGGAACCATCATTCCGGGAGCAAGGTTAGAGGTGCAGGTTAGGTTTTAGCGAGGTAAAAATCCCGCATAACTCGTCTGGCAGGAAAAATTTCCAGGCGAGTACCTTTCGAAGGTTTTCCCCTGTACCTCATTAATCTAAACATAAAAAAAAAAATATACACATAGTGCATTAAGCTATCGAGGGTAAAAAGTAGAAGCTTCATAAGACTATCGAGGGCAAATGGTGGAGACTCGTAAATCCTTTATGTCAAGAACTGTCGAGGGCAAAAGTTGGAGGCTCATAAATCCTTTAACTCGGCGAGAAGAGATTGTATCCTTGACGCCCTGGGTTCAATGGATGTTCAGCGGTACATAACCAGGATAATAGAAGAGTACTTAAGTAGAAGATTTCTTTTGTACAGAACAAGCAGTAAGGTAAGATCGTACAGGATCACAAGGGAGGTTCCGCATGGCTCGGTACTGCACCCTCTTTTGTGGATTGTGATGTATGATGGTATTCTCAGGCTCCATATCCCAGAGGAGGCGAGAATCATTGCATTCATTGAGGATCATCACGGAGGCAGTCCTCATCATTGGCAGGAAGAGTAGATAGACTATAACCATTAGGATTAGCGAACATGAAGTGATATTGGCACCATCTCTAAAATACCTGGGAAGATATAAAAATGTAACATTTAAAGTCCCACACTTTTTCTTTGGGTTTTAGTGGATTAAAGTCCCACACTTTATCTTTGGATGATTTCCATCTTAGTGTAACAATATGTTTGGCATATACATAGCCAAAAATCCTCTAGCGTATTTTATACAATCGACAGAAAAAGGGGATAAGGAGGAACCATAAAGTATTGCGTGGTCGTAACCCTTGATATGAAGAACGTCTGCGAGATGGCAAAATAGTATTTTATTGTTGATGCACTAGGATTGATGGATGTTCCAGAGTATATTCGCAGATTAAAAAAAGATAACTTGCGAAGTACAGGACGAGCTTTGGATAAAAGTCTTACAATGCCATGGGAGGAGAAAGGGGTCCTACAGAGCTCAGTCTTTTATTGTAGGAAAATCGTCGCATTCACCAATGATATTTCTGTAGTCATTATGATAAAATATGAGGAGGAGCTATAACAGATCTGAAACGAGACTTTGGGTGACCTGGGATATATCGCTGATATATCTGGAGACCAATGATTGACATAACGCTACGGTTTCAGACTACCAGTCAAACGAAAGGGGAGGGGGGGTGTATAACAATCGCACTGTCGACCGTAATACCGAACTTCACAGGACCTAGACAGCGTTGGAGTACCCTGTTGGTGATCGTAGGCATGTCGATCCTGCTCTTTACTTCACCTATTTAGGCAGATTTGCAAAGTCTACAATGGAAGCGCAGTGAGGGTAGCTTGCGCCGGAAGGTCTCCAACTGAAATCCTGGAGGATGAACGACAGAGACTTTATCACCGGAGAAGGCGAAGAAATGTGGTGTCGTAGTATATGGAAGAAACAAAAATGGACCCACCATATCATCCCCACTGATTAACCAACGCTACAGTGAGATTGGCTACTCCCTACCCCAATTGTTGACAGGATACATGAATATATTTTCAAGCTGCTTACAAATACCGCTTTAGATCGCACAATAGCCCAATGAGCTCTTTTTGTAACGAGGGGGTGAAAAGGATAGAATACATGTTTTTTACTGCATCCCGTTCCGTGTGAGAAAAAAAATATCAGTGTGAGTTGGTAGGCGCCTCACACAAGAGAACATCGCGGATGGCTTGTTTTGATGTCTTCGCGAAAACAGTCTCAAAAAAACTATGCATGGGTAAGTGGAAACGTTAATAGTAGTAGTAATTCCTGACAGCTATTCCGCGGGCAGATATGAAATGGGAGCAAGTAAGGCGTTAAAGTCCAACACTTCGTTTTTCAAGGAAAAAAAAAACATTGGCCCGATTTCAACGCAAGCCTATGACGAGTGCAGTTAATTTGACGCATCGGGAACAAATAATTTTTCTAACCCAAACCCCCATAATTATGTTATTCTAAAGATAACCCCCCCCCCCTCCCTCCGTTCCATAATTTTGGCAACCGAACCATGCCTATTATACCGGTTCCCTCTTTTTATTAATATAAATTATTCCCTAAATTGAGTTGCAATCCATATTGAAAAAAGCTCACAAGATGGCGTTAGTAAAGGAGAACTTTATTCGTCTACATTTTTGGGTATATTTATTCCTTTAAATTAGAGGATGTAAATTGGTTTGTATTTAAAAAATTAATTCAAAAATATTGTATAATACATTTAATAAAATAAAATATTATAAAAAAAAAAATTTTTTTTATATTCTAAACAAAAAAGAAAAAAAAAAATTTTTCAAAACCAAAACTATCATATCATAATTCAGGTATAATGTCAAAATATGAAAAGTTAAATTCACATTTTAGTTGTGATAATTAAAAATGATAATTCTTACAGACGAATAATAAATGATCCGAAGACATTTATCGAAGTGGCTATAACAGCCGCCATAATCATGCACACAAACAAGACACGATCTTGTTAGCATTCAATATTAATAATCGAGAATTATTGTGTACATTTTACACCTTAATTTTAATCCGTAAACAGGTAGGAGGAGAAGAAAATCTTTTTATAAAGCTTTGGTAAACGTTCAACCATTTTTCTTATTATACGCAGACATTTTTTTTTTTTTTGTTGAGGTCTTTCATATTTCTACGCTTCGTTATTATTAAAAAAAAATTTTTTTTTCGTGCCCTTTCTTTTGCCTTTTTCAGTAACAAATTTTATCATCTCTTTTGCTTCTTCTTATTATATTCAATTTCTTAGCTACTTAACTATATAAGTTCTCAACATGTTGCCTTGTTCATCCAAAGATGAATAGTACAGTTTATATGTATTAGAGTGATTACCGCCGAGCTTTTTTTTCTTTCTTTCATTTTTATCGAAAATCTTAATGCTGACTTTGTAAACTGGCATCTGACTTATAGAGTTTACTTATTGAGGCACAATACTAGAGGATTGAATGAAGATGTCACAGCATGACATTAAAGCTCCTGCTGGGCTTGGACCGTGAACGCTCCCAGAAACACTATTTCTGTTTTTGTTTTTGTTATTTTGTAGGTATCGAATGCGTTTTGCTTCAACGCTACTATTGTGGAGGGGGGGTGGGCGATGCGAGTTGCTCCACCGAACACACCCTCGCCACCTTCTCGAATACACACAACTATTCCGAGCAGAATAGAGAAATTCGTTAAGAGAAATTAAAAACAGTTTATGAGTACAATTTCGCAGGGGGGAAATTAGTCATAATCGAACCGATTTGAATTTTCGGAGCTCGTTTTCACGTTGGTGTGAGAATGCGATGAGCCCGAAAATCTACCGGCCCAACGACAGACGTCACGACACCACATAATGCCATCATGAGTTCAATCTTCGATCTTTTTTCTTATTTCAATCGCCTCAAAGTGCTATAGTTACGCATTTGTTAGCTGTACCTCAAAAAACGAAGAATACTCGTAATTCCATGACATTTTATTTCGCGCTTGATCATGTACGAAGGTGATGTTTCGTGTAAATACCCGCTGTCCAATTGTTGGCAGCAATAAATTTCTTATTTTCCTCCAGTCTCCATCATCGCTGACTTCTTCTTCTTCATTTTTTCTATCATTCATTTATTGTATTTATTCATAATTCCTTTATTCGAATATTTCTTAATATTTTGCACTTTATTGTAAAATTATTATTGGTTTATAATTTTTTTTTGCCTACTCCTTTTGCGTGTGTTGATAAATATTTTCAATTTTTACTTTGACTTGTACAACATTTTATAATTTTGATATGAATATAGCGTGTACCATATTATTTTTCATTTGACTTACTTTTATCGGAAATGTTTAGTTATTTTCAATAATAATAAAAAATTAAAAGATTTTAACACCAAATAAATATTGTGATTTGAAGAAAAAGGACGAAAATGATATATACAAATTGATTGTGGGATTTTAAATCGTATAATAGTATACACGTAATTAAAATATCATAAAAAATTATTTTTTATTCAATGGTTTGTTTGTTTGTATGTAAGAAGGTCCTTTAGATGCCAGTTGGCGACTACAAGTATCGTGTGAGTAGACTTTACCTAAGCTGGTCTGTTTTTAGTAGATTGGAGCAATTGGAGTTAGTTAAATTTTTGTGGAGCATGTTTTTTATGTTTGATCAGGATAAAAATGGGCCTTGAAAAGTATTTTGTAGTGACAAATTCTTTTCAAGGACGCTTTTTAACCTAATCTGAAAGCTCCACAATGGGAGTATCGGGTTTTTTCAATAGCAACTTGACACTTTTGATTTCTTATTTTGAACGCATCCTTAAACCAATCAACGCGTTGTTATTATCAAAATATTTAGTAACTTAAACATTTTTAGTATGCAAAGATTTATAAACGAAGAACGTTCTCAAAATGGGGTTTAGAGACGTTTGCCGAAAATGTCAACTTTCATCGCAAAATCATCTTCAGTGATGAAGCGCATTTTTGGTTGAATGGCTTCGTTAACAAGCAAAACATGCATTATTGGAGTTCTGCAAAACCTCATATGCTTCATGAAACACCACTTCATCCATAAAAAGTGTCTGTATGGTGCGGTTTTCGTGCCGGTGGCGTCATTGGACCATTTTTCTTCGTTGATGAAAATGACCGTCACGTTACAGTCAATGGTGAACGCTGCAGAGACTTGCATGGGCTGGACATTAGTGATATGTGGTTTCAACCATACGGTGCTACATCCCACACAGCGGGAGAAACAATCGACTTATTGAAGTCCAAGTTCGGTGAACGTGTTACGAGGGTCGTTTAATAAGGCCTTAGAAAAATTGCGCTCGTAGTGTCGGTAAAGATTTTTTTTTGTAAGTAGCATTATCGACAGGAAAGCTGTCAAAATTTTAGCTCGATCCATAGCGTAGGTCAATTTCTATCGTCGATTAATTTTAACGACATTTGTTTGTGCATAACAATTGAAAAAAGCGAGTTTAGGGCTGTCATCAAACATCTCCATTTGAAAGGTTTATAATTGGGTGAATGAATTTAAACGTGGCCGTTCATCCACAAAAGATGAACATCGTTCAGGACGCCCAGTTGAGGTGTCTACTTCTGAAATCATCGACAAAATCCACGATCTGATTTTGAACGATCGGCGAATTAAAGTGCGCGAATTAGTTGAGGCCACGGGCATATCACAAGGTACAGTCGCTTCAATTTTGCATGAAAAATTGTCTGTGAAAAAAATGTCGGCAAGATGGGTGCCGCGTTTGCTCTCAGAGGAGAATAAGCGCAATCGTGCAGTGGACTCTGAGGCTATGTTGGCACTCTTTCATCGCAATCCTGCCGAATTCCTTCGTCGATATGTCACTGTGGACGAAACCTGGATACACTACTACACTCCAGAAACGAAGAGACAGTAATCACAGTGGATTTTCAAGTGTGAATGGGCTCCGAGGAAGGCAAAAACTGTGCCATCGGCCGGCAAGGTGATGGCTACGGTCTTTTGGGATTCGCAGGGCATCATTTTTATCGACTACTTGGAAAAAGGAAAAACAATAACAGGAGCGTATTACGCGTCGTTATTGCAATGGTTGAGCGAGGAAATCAAAGAGAAACGTCCCCATCTGAAGAAGAAAAAAATCCTCTTGCATCAGAACAATGCGCGTGTGCACACCTGCGCTGTTTCCATGGCCAAAATTGTGGAATTGAGAATGGAATTGTTGCAGCATCCCGCTTATTCACCAGATTTGGCCCCGACTGACTATTTTCTTTTCCCCAATCTGAAGAAATAGCTTGGCGGACGACGGTTCACTTCCAACGAGGACGTCATTGCTCAAACGGATGAGTATTTTGCAGAACTTCCGAAATCCTATTTTTTGGACCGGATAAAAATTTTGGAAAAACGGTTGGAAAAGTGTATAGAGCTAAAAGGAGATTATGTTGAAAAATAAAAATAAAATTTAAAAAAAAACGGTTTTTATCATCTTTTTCTAAGGACTTATTGAACGACCCTCGTATATCGAGAAAAGATCCTGTAGATTGACCGCCGATATCTTGTGATTTAACACCTCTAAACTTTTTTTTCTGTGGGAAATCGATGGTCTATGCCAATAAGCCGGCGCCGTTAGAGGACCTAAGAGCCAACATCGAACGAGAAATAGCGGCCATTCCCGTTGAATTGTGTGGTCGAGTCATCGAAAATTGGCTTCAACAAATCGACCGCTGCAAACATGCCCGTAGTGGACATATGAGCGAAGTCAAGTTCCATTCATAATCGCATTGATTGTACTTTAAGGCAATAATAAAAGTTTTGATATATCTTAAATGGTTTGCAAGATATCTAAAAAAAAAGTTGTCAAGTTCTTATTCAAAAACCCTTTAGAAGGCCACAGAAAGTTTATAGGTGAGAGCAGTACGTCCTATCTGAATTTTGAGTAGTTTTCATGAACAGAATTTCGGTAAGAATATTAACTAGACTGGTTTGTTGGTAACTAGACTGGATAGGACGCCGGAAAGTTTCTCCCGCCAATCATGATTCCCACATGACCCGGCATCCAACGCAACTCGACACTTCTATTGTTGAGTAGGCTATGTCGTATCATGTTGAGGAGAGGATCATTCAATAGGCTGCTAGGCTTTCAGTAAAGATGATGATACTGCGTTGATTGATATAACCGACAGTCTTTCACCCCACAGACCTATACGGAAAGACTACACAAAGTAGATAACGGATTTGGATTCCATTGACCGCAATAACTGCAAAAGAAGTTGTATTAAGGTCAGGCGCCGCATCCGTAAAAAGAAGTACACATTTTTCTAGCCCCACAGCCATTCCAAAAAAAAATTTCCGGTAGGTAGACGGATCGATAAAAAAAACCTTCTTAAGCCTATTTAGGGCCATGGATATTCTCAACCTATTTAGGGCCATGGATATTCCTATCGCAGCTTCCATAAGCATTGATCGCAGATATTCCTTTCTTCGATAAGCATTGATCGCAGATTTTCCATTGTAGCACATGCAGACTATGACGTGGTGCCATCCAGTTGGTACCACAAGAAGACGTCATTTTACCTTCCTCTAAGTATCCAAACAAATCGACGTCATTTTATAATATTTTTTTCACTTCAAACAGATGTAAATAAATCGCCTTATAAAGTGAAAAGAAGACAACATTTTACCTTTCTATAAGTAACCAAACAAATCGACGTCATTTTTTAGCTCCTCTACTTTCCGCTGCAGTAGTAATATGGGAATATGTCGCTGAAGTCAGTAAAAGTACCAGGTTTGTGTATAGGGCGGTGTAGATACCAGGTTGGTGTTTAGGGAAACTACGAAAACATTCGTGGTATCGATACCAGGACAATTCATCGAATACAAGCTTTTTTAGCGCTGGTATTTAGGTGGTACTAGGTGACACTGACATGGTATTCAATATGGTATAGATACCACATGTGTGTGCCTAGCATTAACGTAGCCGCTTAAATCAAAATGTGATTCGTCACTCAATATCGACTTCCTGTAAAAATCGCTTAAAAAGTTAAGCAGTCTCTATAGAAAAGATCCTGATTACCTGACCGGGTCCTTCTTTCCCTGTATCACCCTGAAATTCCTCTTACACCAAAATTTTGTAGGGGTGCAAAAACAAATCTTTATGCAAAATATACCACACAACAGATTGAGAACGCAACAATTATTATTGAGGGTCCGGGATTTTCAGATACACTCTTACGCATCACAGCAATATTCATAGTTAAAATTCCAGTTTTAAGACCGGGCTTCGGTCTATCGGAAACAGTGCAATTTAAAAACATGTTATTCCAAACGAACTTTTCACATAATTTTTTGAGTTCCATAGTAATTGATTAATTATTTTTACAATAATTACACAATGTTAAGACTTATAACCTTAGATTAAAGAAGAACTGGATAGGCCTCTACATAAAAATTGTTGCCGCATTTGTTTACATTTATTGAATGACAAACTTTTCACTTTTTAATCAGTTTTTGGACCAAATAAATCATTAAAATCCATTTAGTCACATCATAAACTAAATTTTTATTAATTTCTGTAGTAAAAATGAAGATGTAAACTTACCAAAAGAAAGAAATTCCCGGCTTTCTCATTCCGTTGAATTACCAGCAACCCTTTAAAAAACATTTTTTTTTCTGAAATATAAACTTCCTTTTAAATGTTATCAACTTCAAAAAAACATAAAAACTACACTTTCCGGTAAGTGCCAAAATTAGAAACTTGAAAAGTATGCAACCATTTCGGTATGCTACTACCATCATGGAGAATGGCGTGTTTAAAAACTCTCCGAAAGTCTACAAAATATAGGCGCTTGATATTTAATTGATATTTAGAAAATAAATAATAAACCTAAAAAAAAATTACATTTCATATCAAAAGATTGTACAAAAAAATAAAAATTGCCTGCCGTTTCGTTGTGCTTAAATTGTATTTTTGTTTGCAATAAGTGAATTAAAATTAATACAGCAATTCAATAAATTTCAATTACGAAAACTAGATGTCAGTGGGTGTCATGTCTACATAAAAATATATCTACATAAAAGTATGCAAGCGTTACGATTTATCGCCGCTTTTGCAATAATTGGGCCAGAAAATTCTGTATACGAAGTCTGTTCAAAAAGTACCGCGAATTTTGAATTTTCGCTGGTTACGTATATTCGATTTTTTGTGGCGTTATGTTGGTACTCATGTTTCTCACTTATGCCGACAAGTTCGATCATTTTGAATATTCAGTTAATTTTTGATAGCTGCTTTGCCTGCACGTGTTTTGGCTCATCTTCGATTTTTGCCCATTTTCGACCAAAAACAGCATCGCATTAACATTTCTAAGGAGTTGTTGGACTCTGTCCGCGACGACCCAAATTTGCTCCAGAGCCAAGACCGAAAACACCGCCAAGTTCGGTCGAATGTGAAGGTTTTGCTTACAGTTTTCTTCGATTTCAGGGGCGTGGTGCATCATAAGTTCTTGCCACAGGGTAGAACAGTCAATAAGAAATATTACCTGGAAGCTATGCACAAGTTGCGCGAAGCAATCCGCCAGAAACGCCCGGATTTGTGGAAGAACAAAAATCGGGCTTTTTTCGCACGAGCCAAGACCGAAAAAAGCGCGCCAAGTTCGGTCAAATGTGAAGGTTTTGCTTACAGTTTTCTTCGATTGCAGGGGCATGGTGCATCATGAGTTCTTGCCACAGTGTAGAATGGTTAATATGGAATATTACCTGCAAGTTATGCGCAAGTTGCGCGAAGCAATCCGCCAGAAACGCCCGGATTTGTGGAAGAACAAAAATTGGCTTTTGCACCATAAAAACGCTCCTGCTCAGGCATCGTTGCTTGTGCGCAAATTTTTGGCCAGAAACAACACACTAATAATGCCGCAGCCACCGTATTCCCCAGATCTGACACCCTGTAACTTTTTCTTGTTCCCGAAACTGAAGAGCCCCATGAAAGGACGACGCTACGCTACGATTGAGGAAATAAACACGGCATCGAAGGAGGAGCGTTGCTTGTGCGCAAATTTTTGGCCAGAAACAACACACTAATAATGCCGCAGCCACCGTATTCCCCAGATCTGACACCCTGTAACTTTTTCTTGTTCCCGAAACTGAAGAGCCCCATGAAAGGACGACGCTACGCTACGATTGAGGAAATAAACACGGCATCGAAGGAGGAGCTGAACCAGATCACAAAAAATGATTTTTTGAAGTGCTTCGAGGATTGGAAAAAACATTGGCACAAGTGTATAATATCTGGTGGGGATTACTTTGAAGGGAACAAAATAGATATTCATGAATAAATAAATAATTTTTGAAAAAAACGCAAAATTCGCGATATTTTTTGAACAGACCTCGTACATTGTCCAACAAGGAAAGCGTCTAAAAGCATTTATTAAAGAAGGTGTTCTTAAGGTAGGCTTACAATTTTGTAACTTTGATTTGGTCTTAGATATTAAAGAATACCCGGATAGGCCCGTACGAGGTCATAAGTACCAACAAAACGCCACAAAAAATCGAAAATCAAATATACGTAACCCGCGAAAATTCAAAATTCGCTATACTTTTTGAACAGACCTCGTATTTAACAATTACAATAAAATGGAATAAATTAATTTGAAATGCAAATTCAAGTTAACCAAAACTTAAAAACAATAGAAATAAAATCATTTTTTGTTTTTTAAATTTTGTATACGAAAACCGGACATATTCTAGGTAAGTTTCCTATTCGAAGTATAAAATTTAATAATCATAAAATTGAACACCTTCACAAAATAGCCCTTTTAGAAATTCAACCATGAATTTTAATGGAAGAAAATCATGGAAGGCTATACCTAAAATAGCACATGTGCAACGTTTTCCAGTGTAATACAGGTAAAAGTGCAGTAAAATGCAGCTTTCCGATCAACTTCAGATCAAGAAACCCTTCGAAACTCCAAACATCACGAAAAAATTCCAAAACACAGCGGCAGCATAATTATAGTTATTAATCGACTGTTGAATTGGCTGCTAATTTGCAGGCCCGTTGGCGCACAATTATGGCCAAATTGCTGTATGAAAATAAACAAAATCTCTTCGGAATTATTTGATGCAAGACAACAAAAATCAAGTCTTAGCTGCAGTGTTGCAAAAAATTGGGCTTACTCTTGGTACAGTCTCATTCATTAATGGTATATGTACCATTATTGTTACATTTTTTTCTTAGTTCTACACCATCTTCATTAAAGATGTTCTTATAAAAAGCCTTGCGCATTGGAGACAATGTAACACATGTGTTTATAGTGTATATTTCAGAAATTTCTGTATAGTTTGTTTATAAGAAATTGTTATTATTGAAAATATTCAATTATATTTTAGTTTTAAGAAAATATCTATTTAAAAAAAAATATATTTGATTATTTTTACTGAAGAAAGAGACTAACAAATTTTTCCAATAAATAACGTTTCCCTTTTTTTATATCGTTTTAAGTTTTTTTTTTAAATCCCAAAATACTTAATATGTTTTTTTCCTTCAATTATGATTATTAAAATTTATTTTAAATTTTTTTCTTTAATATCTCTCGTTTAATTAAATGCAAATGCAAATGAAGTAGTTCCATGCTTTAAAAAGAGATGGCATTAGGCATTTTATTTTCATCACAATTTTCTTCAAAGTGTATCTGGTGCCATCTTTAGTGGATGTTAAACAAGTCTACAGGGTAACTGATGTCGTATACAAAAATCATATTAAATAAAAATTACAAAAAAAATATTATAAACTTTTTATACACTTTATTAACATTTTTGCCAGAGTAAGTTTGACATAATTTTATGAATAGAATAAATTTATTTGTTACACGTATAATTTGTTTAAAATTTGAAAGAAATTTTTTGTTAATAATTATATAAATTCTGATTAATATAATAAAATAATAGCAAAATCATATAAATTGAATTTATTTAAGAGAACTAATCATGATTTTAATCATTTTCTATACGTTTCAACTATATTTGACAATTTATAAAAAGATCTGAATTGTTCTAAAGTGGTTTTATCGAAATATTTCAAATATTTTTCATATATTTTTCTTACATAAAATACTTATTCCTACCATAAATCATATTTAATAAATCTGAAACTATAACTTATTTACAAATTTTGATATATATTAACTAAAAAGAATAAAGTTTAATTAAGAGTTTATGAATCGAAATTTCCCGCCTCATCATTACATCATTATTGGTGGTAATCTTAGATACTCGAAAAATGCATGGGATTTTTCGTTTGGCTTTTCTGTTCGAGACTCATTTTCGATTCTCGATTGCACTATAATCAGACGGCCATTTTGGTATTTGGAAATGACATGATTCGACAGCCACTAGTGAAGTGAGAAAGGTGGTATAGTTTTTGTGTTCGTATTATATTCAGCAAAAAAAAAAACCATAAATTTATTTAGTTTTTCGCCTGTGGATACTCAACAATTTTACACAGTTAGTAGATAGTTAAATAACCATTAAAATTTATCTTCATTTCAAGTGTAAAAAAAAAATTCTAACAAAGTACAAACATCACAAGCGAGGAAAAAAAAATTTCCTTCTTTCCGTAATAATTAATTGAGTTGAAAATTCTTATTGACATTAGAAAGTCAGTCTGTTTAATTGGGATTGTGTTTAAAGTGATTTTTATATTAGAAATATGTGGAAAAAGTTGCTTTTGTTTTTGATAAAAATACTGTGATTTTGTGCCAAACAAAGTGTCAAAAACGTAATTTTCTTTGTTAATAAAAACTTGTACGGAGATTTTGCGAGGATGACGTTTGCTTGTTGAGCCAAATCGCCAATGACGGCGACGACGAAGAAGACGAAGAAACAAAACAGGAAAAAAACTATTTTGCGTTGTACCGTCTTTTGTTTTTTTTTTTTTTGGTTATTGCTTGTTGCTAAATAATTACGTCAGCGTCTTTGTTTGATTTGATGAAAATTAGTACGTTTAGAAATTGCATTACTTCAAATGGGGGCAGAAGAAGGAAAACAAAAACCCCCCCATTTCAGGGAATGGATTGTGATTGTGTCAATAGATGGACAAAATGCAAATGAAAAATTCTGCTAATTTCGAAAAATGATTATTTTGTTTTACAAGTCGAAGTTTGATTACTCATCCACACAAGAAAGAAATCTCAAGTTTACTTCTATTCATAATAAAACCATGACTGCATCGGAATAGAATAGGATGGGGGTGGCCAGAGGAACGTTATAGTTCGATGATAACTGCTTGTTTGCTGCAGCGAAAGTGGGAGTTCCGCTAATTCGAAAATTATCTCTTATGGTATCTCTGCTTTCATTCAATGGTGGACTGGTTCACATGTGAATTCAATTCGAAATGCTGCCCGCAGACAATAAACACACTAATTACTCATATGGGCGCTCTGTCCGCACACTTGCACACAGAATCAACCGAACCCCATCGTCAGTGTCATGCTTTGCCTCTCTGTTCATCAATTGTTATTATTAATTTCATAGCATTTCCGTACTTGAGATGGCAACATCAAAATCAGCTGTGAATTAAAGAAAATAAAAACGTGAACAAAACGGAAAATGCCAATCGAAACAACGTAGATTTTTACACAATTAAAAAAAAAATAAAAAATACCTAAAATCTTGCAGACCTTACCACAGTACAGTATTTCTTTAATTATATTTATATTATCGAAAACAATATTTGTGTAGTTTTGCCTATTTCTACGTTTTAATGCTCCCCGAAGAGTTTGGTTTTTTATTTATTAATTTATACAATAACGTACACACATGGGAGCTATTTTTAGAATCAATTTCCATATTCTAACTTGTCAACAGTATTTTAATTTAATAAATATCACTGGAATGTTCAAAATAAAAAGGGGGAATAGAAGGAAAACCTTTACAAAAACAAACAAAATCATTGGATTTTTTTTCTTTTTTTTTTTAAATTTTCAGCAATTTAATCTATTTTTCTAGTTAGAAAGCATAAAATGATTCCATCATCATGTATTAATTATCAGGACAATATAATTAATGATATTTTTATAACATTTCATAATAAAATAAAAATAAAAGTGAAGAAAAAAAAACGAAAAAGTGATACAAAATGTTTGTGGTGAATAAAATTCCAATCAAAACAAAATTACTATCGAAATTATGTGCAAGAACACAGTCAGACCACACTTACTCATTATATCCGTTCTAGTGTTATTTCCAAAGTCCTCCCTTAAATTACAAAAAAAAAAACAATTTACTAAATAAAATTTAACTCCTTCTAATTGGCTTGCCGAACCAACTATCAAGCCCAAACGCAACCTGAACTCGACAAATGACCTCACGGTCGCGGCGCTACAGAATAACCACTGGTTTTTGCCTCAAACACCTTATATACAAATAAATAAATAATGCCCATTATTATTATTATTATTATTATTATTACGAACGATATTAATTTAAATAATGTTAGTTAATAATAGTGTAAAATTATTTTTAAGAAATCGATTAAATATTTTTAATTTTTTTTTTTAACCAAATTTTATTAAAATCGACAAAAAATGATACTTGGAGGGGCGTTTTCTAAAATCAGTGTAAGATTAAGCTTGATATATTTTGTGGTGAATCCCCTAATTTGTTCGTATGCATGCGAC
The DNA here is from genome assembly GCA_958298945.1 of Atherix ibis. Classification (NCBI taxonomy): domain Eukaryota; kingdom Metazoa; phylum Arthropoda; class Insecta; order Diptera; family Athericidae; genus Atherix; species Atherix ibis. The sequence goes on along the minus strand of OY282607.1, from coordinate 94,220,275 downwards.
CGATCTTATCTTTTGATAATTTACATGAGGAAAAACAAAAATAATAGCTTTTGATTGAAACTGTTCCTCTATCTCTTTCTGGAAGTGATTTTAGTATATTGCTAGTCAAAAGTTTTTGCAATTTTCTAAAATAAAATTTATAATATTTTTAATAATCGAAATTTTTTTCCAAAAATGTTCTGAAAAGAAACTTATTTTCTGCTCCGTTACACAGAATCGAATACGATGCTTATCATTTTCGACCACCTTGTGCATTAAATCCAGCCTTATTTCATGTATTTAGCGTTTAATATTAAATTTTAATGCATCAATGTTTGCTGGTATATTTACATAGACCAATGTCTTCAAATAACATCACAAGAAGAAGTCCAAAGGTGTTAAATGTCTGCATTTTTTAAAATTATTGACCCGTCAAACTTTTCCTGCAATAAATCGATTGTGGCATGGGTTGTGTGGCATATAGCACCGTTTTGTCGAAACCTCATATTAAATAAATCAATCACTTCCAATTCGAGCCACACAAAAAAGTCGATTTATACCGCTTTCAATTAACGGTAATTCCTTCCTTATTTTGAAAAAAATAAGGACCAATACCAAAAAACCCACCAAACGATCGTTTTTTTTCGGAATGTAAAAGTTTCTAGTGAATAATTTTGTTGATTGGTTTTAGCCAATTTTGTTTATTCACCGATCCAGAGAGATTAAAATGCGGGAAAAATAATTTTCTTGGAATAATCAGCATCAGTTGCTTTTCTCTGGAAAATTATTCCAGAGAAAAATCAGCAAATTCACGGCATCAGTTCTTGTGTGATAAGAATTTTCTAAGAATGTAAGCTCAAAACAAACCGTAAAATATGCCTTGTTGTTTTAGCAGACAGTCTCAAATGTTGAGGACGCTTTGAAATCGATAAATTTGGGTCTTCCGGATGTTGTTTTTTAACATAACCAAACAAGGAAAAGTCCAATGGTGTCGTAAAATATCGCACGATCTTCGAGGTCAATTGACAATTATCTTCTTAATAATAGAAGATGACATCTTCAGACCAAAATGAATCACTTGAGGGTTTTCAGAGCCACATATATGACCATATCCTTTTAATTGGCATATTTACAATAGAATCACTATTTGAGTTAATAGTTTTTACAATTTGAACGTGTTTTTCGGTAATTAAACGTTTCATGCTATAAAATCGAAACAAACAAAATATGGTGATTTGCTCGAATGGTGTAATCGCCTCAAATTGTAGACGCTCGATCATTTTAAGCAACGAGCTTAAACACACAGCTCGAATGAACATTATTGCAATTTAGACATTTCGCAGTGACATTTGTTTATTAAAAATTAATTGTTTTATGTTTTGATTTGCCGGTTGTTTGTACAAAAAAAATATCGTAAAATATATTACTCAACGGTGGTAGTGACGTTGAATTGCCCAGTTAACGGTTAACGGCGAGACCAGCTCCAAAAGGTGATCGGAATTATTCTTACCAAGACGATGGGAATTGCTGTACAATTTCTGCTCAAAGTGATCACTGCAACGTTGTTGCAATCTCTTGAATTATCCTATTTTCCATTTTAAATATAATATATTTATTATTTTCTTGTAATTGGCAAATGTATTGGGACTGCAAAACGCAAAAAACATAATTGAAAATCGTTCATGAAACGAAACAAATGTCAAATGGAAAGAATCGTAGCTCAAACCAATTCTGACTGAGCGAATTTTGATCGAGTTCACGTGTAATCACAGCTCGAAAATTGTTCGAGGGTTCGAGCCGGTGATCAAGACAAATTCATTTCCCCTTCGGAGACTCGAACAAAAATGTTCGTTCTGAGACAGTAATTCGTCGATTGCTCGAATGGTGTATTATACGAGTCAAACTTTCGTCTTAAATATCGGACGAATTTAAGACGAAAGTTTGACTCGAATAATTTGAGCATTTCTCGAAAGGTCTAATCGAGTTATTTTTTTGCAAAAATTAAATACCAAAGAATCGTTTATTATTGAATTATTACAGAAACAGAGTAATTGAAAATTGGCTAAAGGTTGAACTTTCGAAACAATCTGAAAGAAAATAGAAAATGAAAATTCATAAAAAATAAAAATCTGGTTTTTTTCTCGAGGCATCCGGAATATCATAAAATTACGATCGTATACAATTCCATGGCCAGTTCCGCATTTTTTTTCATTAACTACCTGCCCTGTTTTGTACGTCTATTGTGTGCTGTGTGGCATGAATAAAAAAATGAAAACTATCACAAATTATAATTATTAACAGGTTTGCAGAAAAAAAGAAACGCAACAATTAACAAACAATAAAATTTTGCTTATTATGCTGAATGAATTGAGTATGATTCAGAAATATATCGTGTTCGCTTGGAATTTTTATAGAAAAAAAAACATATATAAAAGCATTGCAAAATTCTGGATTTCTAAAAAAAATTGGGGGACAATAATTTGTGCTACAATTAATGAAATTTCTTTTCACAAATGGAGACTTCGGTGTTTTGAATTTTTCCGGAGGTATTATTCGTTTTTTTCTCTTAGATTGTAGATCTTCCATCCATTGTCCACAACCGTTTTTTTTTTTTTTTTCAAATTAGTAAAACACTTTTCTGTTTTATATTAATTTATTCATTTTAATTTTTACATATTATTTAACGTTTTATTTTTATTTAATTAGAAAAATTATAATTAACTAACTCCTACATACAGGGTGGGCCAATTTGGACTAACTGATTTAAAATGCACATAACTTTTGTATTTCTAAATGAAAGTTTAATTTATTAAATTTTTTTTTAATCTAACTATGGCTTCAGTTAAATCACTTCCATTTTCTTGTTGGCTCTTTCTATTGTATTTTGTGTTACGGTGCGCAACGTTTTTGGCTTCAAATTTGCAATTTCTGCTCGAATTATTTGCTTTAGTTGCCGAATGTTTTGTAGTTTGTTCAGGTAAACGCGTTCATTGAAGAAATCCTCCCCAAAAAAATCAGGGGCCGTTAAATCTTGTGAACGAAAATTAAATCTTGTGGCCAAGCGAAATTTGCATTTTTTGAAATTATTCGGTAATCGAAAAGTTCTCGAAGAATCGCCATTGTCACTCTCGCGGTATGAGTTGGAACTCCATCTTACTGGAACCATATGCCAGGGTTATTCAGAACACTGCCGGACGTAAAAAATGTTCTTACATGGTCTGGTACACCGTTCCAGAGATGGTTTGTAGATTCGAACTTTCATCTTCGAAAATAAATGGACCGAGGGTGTAATCGACGCTGATTCAACACAACGGTCTCTGATTCTCCGTACCCCAAATTCAGCAGTTCTGTGGCCCACTCTGTACAAATCTGATACGTAAACTTATCAATTCACATCAAAGCCTAATAATAAAGTTAATATACCGCCTTTCAATGTAATTTGAGTTAATTTACTTAACGCGCAACTTTCATAAGCAATTTTATAACCTTTTCCAAAATAAATAACGGCAAAAAAATTTAATTTTAATGCAAGATACCATCTTGGACATTATAACGAGTTTTTTTTTAAATTCTGCAATAAAAACGAATTATTTAATGAAAAGTCGATTAGTAAAAAACTGAGCTTTTCTTCCGTTTTTTTCTGATTGAAAGAGAATTTTACACTTGAAATGATTGCCAATCAAAGAATTTTTAAGAAAAATTGTTGAAATTTCTTTCTTTTTTTTTAAATTAGAAAAAAAATTTAGAAAAACAGGATGGCAACTGGAAAAAAATCTTTGCTGAAAGTTATCATTCTGGGTGACACCAGCGTTGGAAAAACTTCTCTTATGAACCAATATGTGAACAAACGCTTTTCAAATCAATACAAAGCAACGATTGGAGCTGATTTTTTAACAAAAGAAGTTGTTGTTGATGATCGCGTAGTTACAATGCAGGTGAGTAAAAAAAAAATCTAAAAATTATCCAACATTTTTTGTTTTTCTTTTTTGCAAAATTTATCAATTAATTTATTTTTGTAGAAAAAATTTATTATTTATTTTTTAAATATAAAAATTTTTTTTTTTTTTTTGTAGATTTGGGATACGGCGGGGCAAGAAAGATTTCAATCGCTTGGTGTAGCCTTTTATCGTGGCGCTGACTGTTGCGTTCTGGTATTCGATGTGACAGCACCGATCACATTTAAAAATTTGGATTCCTGGCGGGATGAATTCCTAATTCAAGCTTGCCCCAGAGATCCTGAACATTTTCCATTTGTAGTTTTGGGGAATAAAGTTGATTTAGAAAATCGATCTGTAAGTTTGAATAATTTTTTTAATTTTTATGTTTAAATTCTCGTAAATTTAAAGGAGTTTCTTCTTATTTAAAATAATAAAAATATTCCAAACAAAAAACGAGATCAAATAATCTTTCATTTTACGACAAAAAGGTATCAACAAAACGGGCCCAACAATGGTGCCAATCGAAAAATGATATTCCATATTTTGAAACATCAGCCAAGGAGGCTGTTAATGTTGAATTAGCGTTTCAGACCATTGCCAAGAATGCTTTAGCCCAAGAAGCAGAGGTTCGTATTAATAAAAAAAAAAAAAATAGACTTGTTAAAATTAAAAGAAAACTTTTAATAATTTTCAATACCATTTATTTTTCAGGTTGAACTTTATAACGAATTTCCCGATCAAATCCGACTTAATGCAGACAGAAATAGTCGACCAAGAAACTCAGACAATTGTCAATGCTAATAACTCAAAATCGATTAATAAATTAATGCAATTAAAACAAAAAAGGAAATTATCTATAAAAAAAAATTTAAAAAAAACAACAACAACAAAAAATTCTATTAAATATAATTCATTGAAAAAAATTTTATTTCAAAGAAATATAAATAGTAATAATAATAAAGAGAGTATGAGTGGGACACGAAAATGTAAAAAAATTAAATTTCAACTCAACAAATAGCCTAACGAGTATCAATCAATGTCCAATTGGCGAGCATTTACAATTCGTACACAATAGATAAATGAAATTGATCGTTATATAAACAATTATTATTACAGCAAAAAAAAATAATAATAATAAATTGTTGAGAAGAGAAAATTCAAATCACAAAAAAAAAATAAAACGACAAAAACCGATTACAAACCGATTAGAGATTTTTCTCTATAAAAACGTATGTAATAAAAAAGAATAAAAGTAAATATTCGAAGTAAATATTTTACAAATTGTGTAAGTTTTTCAAATAAAAAAAGGAAAATATTTCAACAAAAAAAAATTAAATTAAAAACAGAGTAAATTATTGTTTATTATTTACAAAAAATATATACATAAAATATATTAATAAAAATAAATTATTATGGAATGGTTTTTATTTCTAATTTTATTTAATTTATTTAATAAAATCGATAAAAAAAATGTTCATCTATCGACAAAAAATACTATAAATTGGAACACGCTGGAATTTTCGATAAATTATGATTATTTGTGATACTATCGTGAATCGATTTTCACTGTTTTCAAAATCCAACAACAATGGGCTAATAGTTTAGAAAAAAAAGAAGTTTCCTCTTATTATTTTGTTTCCATATAAACAAATAAGATACAGCATGAATTATTTAAGAATAAATGTGTCCCAATTAATATAAAAATAATATGTCGTTTTGTACCGAATTCGAATGCAGTTGACATTATTGGTTATGAAAAAATACCGTTTAATCGGAACTCGATCTCGAATAGATTCGAGACATTCTCACTCCAATCGATAATATATATTTGATCTCGAATGAGTTACAAACAAATGAATATTCATAAAACGAAGCCAAAACGAAATAGAAATTAAATAATAAATTCAAAACTAAATAAATAAATAGAGCTTTTTTTTCTATTTAAATAATAATATTATTAATAAATGCAAAAAAAAAAAAAAGAATTATGCAATATAAAAAATAACATATTATCAATTACATTTTTCGTTTCATTCAATACAAAAATTAATTTTCCAAATTTTTTGCTTTTTTTTTAAAAAAGTAATTTATAAAATTTTCTAAAAACCAATGAATAATTAATGATTTTTTTATGCTGATAAAAGAGAAAAAAAGAACAACAACTAAACAAATTTAAACAAATAGGGAATCATAATAATTATAATAAGATGTAAATTATGATTAATTATTGAGTAAAATTTCTACTAACTTAATGTTTTAAGATTAAGATAAATGTTTAGGAGAAGTGATGTTAAAAAAATAAATCTGTTTGATTGTTTTTTTCTATTTTCGTTTTGTACTTTAATCAAAATGTTAACAAAAAGAGTGAAAAAAAAACACAGAACGTTCAATTTATATACATGAAAAATTGTTTTTAATACGTTTGTATTTTATTTAAATTATTATAGTAGATTAATTATTATATATAAAAATGCAGTTGGTTGAATTGGTTTATTCTTGAATTAATGCTGTTCGAAATGTACGATTAAAAAAATTAATAAAACCAAATGTAATAATTGATTTGATATATTGCGTTGCGTCGTACACAGCAGATTAGTTAGATTTGAGAATATCAATTATATAGAATTGAGTATATAAATAATATGTTATGTTTTATGTTAAGGATGAAAGTAGAAAAATTTAAAATAATTAAATCAAATTAATATATATTTTTCTTATTTTCTAATAATTAAAAAAAAAAACAACAACAACAACAAAAAAGTTTTTAAGTTAAATATGGCGAGATACAATTGTATATGAGATTAAAATATGCCCGAAATTTTAGCATATTTATGCAAATATATAGTTGCACTGGCTTATGTATATAAATTATAATTAATAAAGGAAATAATTATTATAATAATAATAACAATACATCAAATCAATTGGGAAATATATTAATTGTAGTTTTATTTCTATTCGATATTTATATGATTTCTGTAGAATCACTTTGTTAGAAAAAATTTCATTTCCGCATGTTATCTTCTGTTTGGTGGAATCATAAATTTTAATTTAATTTTCACTTTAACCGACTACAACAAGAAATAAACAATTACAATCAACGAACGATTTGCTGATTTTACAGAATCACGTACGAATAACAAATTACTTTGAACAGCCACCAAACGCATACTTAAACACAAAAATGCTACTCAGCCATTACGTAAAAATGACGGAACTTAGACAAAAACAGACAGAGAAAACAGATATTTTTACAAAACATCTACTTAATACTTTTACACCACACGAAGACCAACGGACAAGCAACACTCTTATCAGATCCAGTTCTGCTCCCAATTACTTCACTGCTTCTGAAGTAAACCAACTTATATGAGGTCTGTTCAAAAAGTATCGTAAATTTCGAATTTCCGCGGGTTACGTATATTCGATTTTCGATTTTGTGTGGCGTTATGTTGGTACTCATGTCTCTCACTTATGCCAAAAAGTTCGGCCATTTTGAATGTTCAGTTTATTTTTGACAGCTGATTTGCTTGCCCGTGTTTCGGCTCGTCGAATGTGAAGGTTTTGCTTACAGTTTTCTTCGATTACAGGGTCGTGGTGCATCATGAGTTCTTGCCATAGGGTAGAACGATCAATAAGGAATATTACCTGCAAGTTATCCACCAGAAACGCCCGGATTTATGGAAGAACAAAAATTGGCTTTTGCACCATGATAACGCCCCTGCTCACGCATCGTTACTTATGCGCGAAGTTTTGGTCAAAAACAACACACTAATAATGCCGCAGCCACCAGATCTGGCCTCCTGTGACTTTTTCTTGTTTCCGAAACTGAAGAGCCCCATGAAAGGGCGACGCTACGCTACAATTGAGTAGATAAAGACGGCATCGAAGGAGGAGCTGAACAAGATCACAAAAAATGATTTTTTTGAGTTGCTTCGAGGATTGGAAAAAACGTTGGCACAAGTGTATAATATCTGGTGGGGATTACTTTAAAAGGGGACAAAATAGATATTCATGAATAAATAAATAATTTTTGTAAAAACATAAAATTCGCGATACTTTTTGAACGGACCTTGTATATAACCTTTCCAGCAAAAAAGCTCCTGGCTTTGATCTAATTACCTCCGATATCCTAAAGTCACTTCCAAAAAAAAGCAACAGTTTTTTTCATATGTGTTAGCAATGGCATCTTCTGCACCTCACATTTTCACTTACTTTGGAAAATCTTCTTAATAAAAATGAGAATTTCATCGTACAGACCCATAAGCCTGCTTTCAATCCTAGCAAAAGTCCTCGAAAAAGGCTTGTAACCAACCCATTCTTGAGTGTAACAACATTATTCCAAATCAGCAGTTTAGATTTAGACCTGAACATTTCACAATTCAACCGTGTCTTCGTATTGTAGACTATATAGTATCTTCTCTTGAGCAGAAAGAGTATTGGCCAGGCGTATTTCTAGATATCGCTTCCAGTATTAGCCTATTCTGGAAGCTCCAAACAATCCTTCCCTCCACTTATTTTCTCATAAAAATCTACCTCTCCGAAATATATTTACAAGTAATTGAAAATGTCCAATTTTCCGATATATTCCCTACCCTTGCCGGTGTCCCTCAGAGTAGCATTCTTTGCCTTCACCTATATAATATACCCTCAATATTCCTGCCAACGACACCAACTTAATAGCTATACCATATACGAGGTCTGTTTAAAAATTATCGAGAATTTTGAATTTTCGCGGATTACGTATATTCGATTGTCAATTTTTGAGGCGTTATGTTGGTACTCATGTCTCTGGTCGAAATTGAGCAAAAACCGAAGACGAGTCAAAACACGTCAAAGAAAAGCAACTGTCAAAAATTAACTGAACATTCAAAATGGCCGAACTTGTCAGCATAAGTGAGAGACATGAGTACCAACATAACGCCACAAAAATCGAATATACGTAACCCGCGGAAATTCAAAATTCCCGATACTTTTTAAACAGACTCGTATACTGATGGCACTCCCATTCTGTCACATCACAAAAACGAAAATAATACCTTCCACAATTTACAAAACCATATTGTTTACCTTCAAAACTTGTTCAGAAAGCGGAGAGTAAAAGTAAACGAAAAAAATAGTGTTCATGTTACTTTTACTCTTTGCAAAAGAAACATCCCCTTCCATATATATTATTTGCAATATTATTCCAGAAAAAAAACAGGTACGTTACTTAGGACTGTACGTGCATAAACGTTTGATAGTGGAATGAATACGCAAAACTGAAAATAACTGAAACGATCAAAACTGACAGTTGACAAAAAAGTACTTCTATACAATACGGTAATGAGACCCATATGGTCATATGGAATAGAATTTTGGAGGTCAACCAAGCGGTCCGATTCCATTCGAATCCAATCCCTCCTCCAATCGAAAATTTCTCCGATCAATTGTCGATGGTCTCTATTATGTGCGTAATTGTGTGATCCATCGCGACCTCAATGTTCCGTACGTTCGTGACTTGTCTGTTAGTCGTTATAAAAAATTTCATAGTTGACTATCATGCCATAATATTGTAATTCTCTTGTAAGAATAATGGATGTTTACTCCTATCTATCATAATATGTCATCCTACTGTTACTCAATTTAAAAAAATCTGCTTGTTGTCGTAAAAGAAAAATAGGTTTAGATGAACAAAAAAAAATCACTGTTCAACCCCATTAAATATTGATCAGCTTGAAGTTTCCCAAATGGTCTGATTGTTGTGAGGCTATAAATTTACCGCTGCCACACGCCGGACGCACTTTACATAGAAACATATATAAACGTAAAATTTTACAATTTTAATACAATAAAATCAAAAATCTTGTTTTATCCAGAGTACCCTGTAATTTAAAATTGTTGGTTTTTTTTTTTGGTTCAAATAATGCAGCATACGAAATTGGTCTTGGCCTAAATGTGTGCTTACTTTTATTCTCAGTTTTATCTAATATTATTCTTAGATAATGTTGTTTAATTTGGAGTACACAATCAAAACGTGAAGTACGGTCACTTTTAAGGCAGTACCATATAATAATTAAATTAATGGCCGGCATTTAAATATCAATAAAAAATCCCCATTCATTTGTTGTTTTTTTTTTTTGATAAAATATTATTCGTGTTTAACCAGTTTTTTTTTTTTAATTTTTTAAAAAATATCTTATCGCCTACTCAGGCAATGTTAATTCTGATGAAAAAAAATTTGTTGCTATATACTACAATCGGTGAGTTGGAGACTGAAGAGATTAAATTCTACATAATGTTTAATGAGAAATTTTGTTCATTATCGTCGGAAACTTTATTCTGTCAGAATTGGTTTATTAGATATAATATTATTAAGTTTGATTTTTATTAAGAACAACAACCAAAAAATGTTTACTAAAGATAAATTAGTATATAAAGTGATAATATTAGGCAATGGTGATGTTGGTAAAACGGCACTTTTGGACCAATATGTTAATAGAAATTTCCAAGAAGTGTATAGTACGTCATTGCAAATCGATTTCAAAACAAAAGAAGTTCTCATTAATGATCGTATAATATCATTACAAGTAATTATATTCAACAAGAAAAATAATATAAAATTGAAACTTAAAGGAGAATTTTAATTAAATAGAAAATATTGTTAAAGGAAAAGAGTATATTATCGAAAAGTGTATTCAAGTTTACATTTTGTGTTATCGAAATTTGTATACATTGCACCTATCATTTAAGCCAAATTTTTCTTTATCTACTAATATAGTCAGCATGTCATAAAATTAAGCAATGTATATGCAAAATAATACCATTCATATAATAACCAAAACGTGATTTGTAGGCCTGCATCTGAATGTCGAAATTTTCGATGACTTTTCCCAATAAAAGTGGATCAACGGCCTTAATTTGTTGTCGAATATTGTCTTTAGGCTTTGAATTGTTTTTGAATGATTGGCGGCATATAATTTTGATTTTAAATAGCTCAAATCAGCGTTTCGTAAGATAATTCAATCACCGAATTTAGTGTATAAAAAACCTCTGTTTTGACGTCTTGTATGACTCGTAGCGCCATTTTGTTAATTACCAATTCAATTTCGGCCACAAAAATATCGTCAACATATCACAATATTGTTCATTTCGAAGAAGAACTGCTCAATGATTCTACCGCACCTAACAGTGACTTTTATTTTACGGTTCTTCGTAAATCACATGGAGGGTTTTCCGCACCTTCGATACAACAATTTTCTTTATTAACGCAGTCGTCTATGTGAAAATGTGCTTCGTCATTAAAGATAATATTCTGCGGAACGTATTTTTACCGAACGCCCGTTTTCATAGTAAGTTTGAATGATTAAAATGCGTTATTTTATTGTTAATGACTCCTACATGTTTTTTTCATAGAAAGCAAAAACAAATTTATTAAAAGTACATACCCTCGCTAGCTACACATTTTTCCCATCTCTCGGGCAATTTGTGGATACCACGCAAAAAAAAAATCCTTCTTTTTCGAGGCAAACCACTCATCAAGCCATTTTAGGACGTCTTCGTAAGAATCGAAGTGCTACTTAGCGAGCGCGTGGCCTATCGACGAAAACAGGTGGTAGTCGGAAAGGGCCCGGTCTGGTGAATAAGCGGGGTAGGGTAGAACCTCCCAGTTGAGTGTCTCCAAGTAGTTTCGGACGTCATATTTTTGACGTGTACGATGGTGCGTTGTCGTGGAGAAAAATCAGCTTGTCTTTGTTGATAATCCGTCCTTTTTTCATGCAGAGCACGATGCAATTTGATCAGTTGTTGGTGGTAGTGGTGGGCATTGACAGTTTCACTAGGTTTCAACATCTCATAGTAGACGATACCCTGCTGATCCCACCAAACGCACAGCATCGTCTTCCGTCTGAAGCGATTTGGTCTTGGGGATGATGTTGATGGTTGGCCGAGATCAACCCACGATTTCTTGCGTAAGGGATTCTTGAAATATATCCACTTTTCATCGCATATTACAATCGATGCAAGAACGACTTTCTTTTTGTCTGGCGAGCAAGATTTCGCATGTGTTTTGGCGTCGCTCCATCTGCCTATCGTTCAATTCATGCGGCACCCATTTTCCGATTTTTTTAATCTTCCCCATGGCACGCAGACGCATGGAAATGGCTGGTTGAGTAACACCCAATTGCTCCGCGAGCATTTCTTGCGATTGGATATCGTCTTTGTCCAAAAGAGTGTGTAATTGATGGTCCTCAACCTTCCTAGGCCCCACAAGTCAATATTGCCGTCTTTAAACCGTCGAAACCAATCCCTGCACGTAGTTTTCAATAAAGCACTGTCACCATAGCCCTCCATAATGATTCGATGCAATTCGGCAGCCGATTTCTTCAAATTGAAGCAGAAAAACAGAGCTTACCGCTCTATGCTCTTTTTCTGTCACAAAACTAGACATGATTAACAAAGGAAAAATGTATGTTGTTGTACGAAATATGGCGTGCTTAATACGCTCACTCCCTCCATCTATGACCAAACAGCGGATTTAAGCTTATACACCTGGTACTTGACAGCTGTAAAAAGAAATCATGACATGTGCGTTTTGACAGATATTTTAGGAGTTGGAAAAAAATACAACAGGTGGCTTTGCCGATGGATTTTAATTTTCTTAAAATTGCAAAAAAAATCAAGAAGAAACTTTTGTTAAAATCTGAACTTTGTTATAGTTTCTAGAATGATAGTTTAAAAGAAAAATAATATTTTCTGTATTATTTCAAGAGAACTACTTTAAAAGGAATAACATTAATATATAAAAATTTAAAAAATATCAGTCTCATTACATATCCCGGTTTCTTATAAAAACTCCAAAAATTCATGCCGAACTCTACAAAACCATATCCTTATCATCAGAAATTGGTTTATCAAGTGCACGGTAAAAGTAAATGAACATAAAAGTGTCCATGTTACATTCACTTTCCTCTGTAAAAAAGCCCCCACTAAAAATTTCAATGGTAGGCTCTATTAAAAAAACTATAAAAATTGGAATGTCCATTTGGACTTATAGAATTCCAAAGATTCTTCCAATTCCCGAAAATTCAACCCAAAATTCTTCAAATACAAAAAAATACTACACAATCAGTTAAACTATTGTAAAATAGATGCTAAAATAAATAAATTCGCCAAGTAAACATTTTAAATAAACTAAAAAAATTAAATAATATTGGAAATATGATATTGAATTTTAATTTTTATGTATGTAAATTGAGGAAATATTTGTAAAAAAAATGAATAAGTGGTTAGGAAAATTCTAATTTTTTGAAAGAAAAATTCGTTCTTTGAAGAAAAAATTTTGGCTTTTTTCCACAAATTAACTTAAATAATAATACTAAAAATTCTATGGAAAATGCATCTACTCACACCGGTGTAATTTTTCCAAAAATATTTTCTCTTCTAGAATTATTTATCTTTTAGGAATTTCTATCAATTGTAAATAAGCAATGTGACGGTGGGAGTGTCAAAAATAATCAGCAACTATTTTTATAGTCCAAATTTCCATGTTGATTAATTTTTAATTTTTTTTTTAACAAAATTAATACCGCTAAAAAGGCTTTATGGTGGATAAATTGTTTTGTTTATTATTAAATATTTTAATAGTGAAGAAATTTTATTTTTCTAATGTATCCCAAACCTAAATAAATTACTTTTAATTAATTGTATTTAGATTTGGGATACAGTAGGTCAAGAACGATTCAACTCTTTGGGCGCAGCATATTTTCGTAATGCAGATTGTTGCTTGTTAGTATTTGATGTTACTAATCAAACATCCTTTAATGATTTAAATACATGGCGTGATGAGTTATTACTTTTACGCAATCCATCGGATACAGAAAGTTTCAATTTAATATTATTGGGAAATAAGATTGATCTAAATAATCGAGTTGTAAGTAAAGAATTTTCAATAATCCCATTCGAATTGCATGAAATGTATAAATAAATACGAGGTCTGCTCAAAAAGTACCGCGAATTTTGAATTTCCGCGGGTTACGTATATTCGATTTTTGATTTTTTTTTGTGGCGTTATGTTGGTACTCAGGCCGCTCACTTATGCCGACAGGTTCAGCCATTTTGAATGTTCAGTTAATTTTTGACTGCTGCTTTGTTTGCACATGTTTTGGCTCGTCTTCGATTTTTGCTCAATTTCGACCAAAAACAGCATTGCATTAACATTGTTGTTGGACTCTGTCCGCGACGACCCAAATTTGCTCCAGAGGGTCATAACTGGTGACGAATTATGGGTTTATGGTTATGGCGTGGAAACCAAAGCTCAATCATCCCAATGGAAGCTGCCGCACGAGCCAAGATCGAAAAAAGCACGCCAAGTTCGGTCGAATGTGAAGGATTTGCTTACAGTTTTCTTCGATTGCAGGGGCGTGGTGCATCATGAGTTCTTGCCACAGGGTAGAACGGTCAATAAGGAATATTACCTTCAAGTTATACGCAAGTTGCCAAAAATTGCCTTTTGCACCATGATAACGCCCCTGCTAACGCATCGTTGCTTATTCGCGAATTTTCGGCCAAAATCAACACACTAATAATGCCGCAGCCACCGTATTACCTAGATCTGACCCCCTGTGACTTTTTCTTGTTCCCGAAACAGATTCTTTGATCCATTTTTTGGAATGGGCAAAAACCGCAGACGAACCAGAACACGTGCAAGCAAAGCAGCTGTCAAAAATTAACTGAACATTCAAAATGGCCGAACTTGTCGGCATAAGTGAGACACATGAATACCAACATAACGCCACCAAAAATCGAAAATCGAATATACGTAACCCGCGGAAATTCAAAATTTGCAATACTTTTTGAACAGACCTCGTACTTTAAATATTTTATTTATTTCAAGGATGATTTATTATTTTTTCAAATTACTTATATAATCGTTTAGATAATAACAAAAAGAGCTCTACAATGGTGCAAGGCAAATAATAATATTCCATATTATGAAGTTTCAGCGAAAAATCCTACAAATGTTGATGCAATATTTCAAAAGATTGCTGAAAATGCCCTAATCGAAGAGGATAAACGGGTTTGTTATAATTTATTATGAAATTAGTGCAAATTTTATTAAATATGTTTTTTTTTTAGAAAAAACCGTGATAATCTAAAAGAAAAACAAAAATATCATTAATTTTTATTGCGAAAAAATTATATTAAATTTATAATTATATAATTTTTTTTTTAAATACTTTTTTTCAGATACGACTTTACGGATACGATGACTTACGTGATCGAGTGGAAATTTTTCAAAATAACAGTAAATATAATCGAAAAAAGCCATCCAAAAAATGCTGTTGAGAAAATTATTATATTCACATATATTTTTATATTTAATCAATTATTATAATAAAATTTTATATAAATCAGTTTAATACCATATAGCATAATAATTATTATGAATTAACTCATTTTTTTGAGTTAATTAGGTTATCCAATTTTCGATTTAGAAAGTAAAAATATACAAAATACATTTGATATTTATTTCTATTATATTCCTTGCCATTACAAATAAAATATTATGTTATTCAAACGATTGTCACAAGACTTCTTGGAGGACTTGAGAACTTTTTAAGGGTAATTTTTGATGATTTTTTCATCGCACGTTTTCATAGCGCTCAGAATTGACACCTTCAAAAGATACAATGGCTTTTATATAGTCACTTGCGGGTTTTCAGAACCTCATATATCACAATTTTGCCTATTGACATATCCACCAAGTAAGAAATAAGCCTCATTACTAAAAAAACGTGGCTACGTCAGAATTATATATTTGTAAAATATTTTTGTAATTTTAATGTAATATATGAAAGTTAAATAATTTATAGTAATTCTTAAAATCTATATAAATTTTAACTATATTGATATCAATAATGAACAGATATTAAATGACGAGGATATACTTTCTATACCATAAAATAGATAATCCGTTATTGGTGGACATTTTCTTGAAATTGATTAAAAATTTCAACCTAAACAGAAATAAATAAATAAAAAATATTGTTTTTACAATTTTATAATATATTTTCGAATATTTTTATGTACACATTGTTTCTTCTTCATAATTTTTCAAATATTTCAATTTATTTTTACTCGAATAAAAAGTTACATTTGTCTTTTTTTTTTGTTGATCTTTGTAAATGTTGGCAAACTTGAACCAAAAGAAATATCTACTTAATTGAATAAATCAAAAATAATTGAAAATAAAGAAATTCAGAAGAAAATATCTAAAACTGATGATAATTTTAATTAAAATAAAGCACTTTTAAATAATTACAAACCACTGTGTTCAGTTTGTACGAATATTTTAACGAAGCCAGCACCATCTATGTTTGAAAGATTATTTACACCGCAATTTTTGAGGTTAAAAATGTCATTTCTGTTTATTCCTGCTTTAAAGGAATTGTAGTATTGCAATTTGTAGTTTGGATTCTTAATAGGTTGGCACTCTTTTTTCAACTTTCTATTATAGTGTAAATATACAAAACATTGAGAATAATCTTTTGAATTTATCAGCCTATGTTGTCCGTACGATCCCGGTTTTATTTGTTCGGCCAACTTACATTAGTTTTTGGTCTTGCAGCTAGAACAATGGCACAGTCAACGCAAGTTTCGGATGAAAAATATATAAATGGATCGATATCAGTAGCATTAATTACAACACCAAACAACGAGTCAGCAAAAAAATTGGCTCATTTATTGGTGGGACAAAAATTGGCCGCTTGTGTTAATATTGTACCGCAAATAACATCAATTTACATCTGGGAAGAGAATGTCAATGAAGATCAGGAATCTTTGATGATAATCAAAACTAGAACAAATCGAATTGATGAATTGACTAAATTCGTACGAGAGAATCATCCATACAGTGTTGCTGAGGTTATATCGCTGCCGGTAGAGAATGGAAATCTTCCATACTTAAATTGGGTACTAAAATCAGTTCCGAATAAAGATTAGATACGGCAAATTTTTTTTACCAGATTCTACATAAATTATCTTTTGGAATTTTGCCATGTTATAAAGTTTTTGTTATTTTTTTATTAACTTTCAATTGAGTTGAATAAAATCAATTATTTTGCAAAGAATTGTTGTTCGTTTTTTTTTTTTAAATCAAGTTTATCTTTGAAATTACAAGAAATATTCATAAAATTTATATGAGTCTTTTTCGATGTTTGGTTAATGCCGGTCGTATTTTTTTATTACTTTAAAATTTTCCTGCATAAAAAAATAAATTAAATAAAATTAATGGTATATATTTTTGCCAACTAATCCTTCTTCAACTACTGATGGTTCAATTACAGTTTTTATAGAATTGACAACCACACAACTGTCAAAGGTGTCAAGTGTGTCGGCAAAATAATTGGTAAAAATTGTTTAAGACAAAAATAGTAAAAAAAATGTATTTACTATTAACAATAATATTCTTAAGCGGATTTACAGTATTTTCGAAGCAAATATTAAACGAATTACATAAAAATGTAATATGCGTAAACGAGAAGTATTCATTTGTAGGCTAATTATTTGGAAGTAATCTGTTTTTTTTCTCTGGATATTGCAGGTGCAAAAGCTTTTAAAACAGGAGACAGCAAATGAGAGGAGAATTTTAAATGAAATTGCCGATTTACGAGAATCATTAGGAAAAATCTCAATACGTGATGATTATGCAAAATATATAAGAACCGAAAGAAAAATTGTTATGTTCGAAGAAGAATATAAACGAATGAAATATATGGAAAATGGCAATAATATTAAAGTTCGACTATTCATAAACTATGGAATACCATTTTTAATATATTTGATAATGCTTGGAATTTCGATAATATATCGATATACGCCGATTTTGTTATTTGAAAAGAAATTCAGTTTTATACCATTCGGTTGGATAATGAGATTTCCCACTGGTATTGAAGGTGCAATTTCTGTACCATTTTGGATATTTGTTAGTAATTTTACATTTCGTTTTGCTGCATCATATTTAAATATCAAATAAGTATTATTTTCCAAAATTTTATTTTTATAATTCATCTTTTTGTTTGAAAGAAATTAAAAGAAAAATGATTTATTAAAATTGCTTATAAATGTTTTTTTCCAAGTTATTATTATTGTATAAAAAAAGAAAAAACAAGTGTTTTGACTCTGTTTATTGAGCTTATACTTATTCCTATGAGTTTTATATTTATATTATGAAATTGTGATTAAAAAAAATACTGCTATTTTTCCACAAAAATACATTTATTTTACTAAAATACTGAATGAACTAATATTTTTAATGTTGGAAAATTGAAATAATTTTAAAATACCCCTAAATGGAAGGTGGCGTCATCTCTGATAAAATAATATCAATTTTCATTTTGACTAGTTCGAATTAGTAATTGACAATTGGTGAGAAAATTTTTTTAGTATAGAGAGAATTATTACTGTCAAATGCTCGAATAAAAGAACAACAATAAGTTTTCGAATGATGATGAAAGAGATAAAACTACGAAATATTGTCTCCGATATAGTTCTCGCATTGTATACTCTGCTGACCGGAGAGCGGTGCTCAATATGAAACGTCTATTCGTTTTATTGCCGGAGAGAGAGGGAAAACAAACTAAACAACATAAAATGTTCATCTTTTTAACTAACTGCAGTTGCGGAGGATTGATGAAAATGTCAAAGTGTTGTTACGGGTGAGGTCAGGCCGTACAGAAAAAATTCATTCCGCGAGATCCTCATCAATGTTCGAGGAGCATTCCTTAATTAAAGTGAACGCTCCTCGTCCTTAACGGTACGGTTGTCTCCTTGAACAAGAAGATATTTTGTGCTCTTTAAATAATCGCAACAACAACAAAAATCAGTGAATTGCATTTCGAAAAGCTCGTGCAAATGTATGAGCAGAAAATCCAGCCGACCAACATCGAAAGTACATTCAAGACGACACCAAACGCATTGGATTAGCAAGGAAAAAATATTCCGCAAATTGAAAAATAAATAATTATACGTGATATCAGTAACATTAATGAAGCCAAGAGGCGTTTTTGGGAATTGTGCATGTGGCGGTAGTGATTTTGTTCTGTAAAACGCGCGACCGGTAAACATTTTTCCATCGTGAATCCAAATTTGGCTTTACCGAACGTAGGCACCTAACAATTCTAAAGCAACCAAAATTATCAAGCGGTTTTTTAAAATATTCTCTTCCGTATTTCCGCTGTCCAAAAACTAAATAGGCAGTAAATAAATAATAATATAATTACAATAATAAAAAAAAACGGTTTCCATTAATAGTGTTTGTACCTGGAAAAAATCTTTTAAAATTCAGAAAGTGTTTCTTATAGTGCCCATTACAAAAAAAAAAAAAAATTACTGTTTAATAATAAATTATAAAAGAAAACAGCAAAATTTATCAAATAAAAATCATTTTAATGGAAGAGAAAACCGCGCAATTGTAAAATTGTAGTTTTTTTTTTTTTTTTTATATATATGGAAGTAGCGAAGAAAATGTTTGCCAAAGGACGGTGTTGAAAAATCGATTCTTGTTGAAAAACAGGACATCAGTAAATACTGGGTGGACGACTATAGGCACAGCGCACCTCAGCCGTACGACTAAATAATATTGACAGAATTTATTTGTTTATTTTGATACTTTTTTGTAACATTTAAAACGAACGGATACAAAAATGGTATTTTAACAATTATCAGGTGAGATATGGTGTAGATAATTGGAATACATCAGAAGAATATTCAGGATAATAAAAAATGTTTTTGTTTTATTTCCATAAAATCTACTTTTCTTTAAAGAAAAACCCATTCGAAATTCTCTCCACATATTTCCCATATATTTTTTTATTAAGAAATTTACATTTTGTCATCAAAAAAGGATTAGTCATTTTTACATTGAAAATTCTTATAAAGCTACTATCGACTTTTGTTTTTGCTCCTTTTTTTTTTTTTTAGTCCAAATAACCGCTCATAAAGAGTTGAAAACGAGAAAAAAGGACACAATTTTTATGCTACATTAAATCAACTACCCGGAAAATGTACAAAGTTGACACAAACAGATTTTACGATGTGAAAATACAAAAATCCTTTGAGAATAAAATTTTAAGGGATTTTTTTTGAAATAGAATTTTCTATTCCATTGACTTCTATAAAAAAAAATTTACATATATTTTTATTTTTATTTATTTTTTGGTGAGAAAAGGAATAAAGTTGAAAATTTTCTAATTTTATATCTTGCAGTGTCTCGTAAAATGAAAAAAAGTTTTTACCCTTGTAAAAAAATTCAAATGTTTAAATAAAAAAATTTTCCCAATAAAATTATTGAAAATTTTCCAAAAGAAATAATCAAAGAAAAAAAAAGTTTTATACAAAAAAAAGTGATAATTTAGAAAAAAAAATTATTTTATTATCCCGGAAATTAAATTTAAATAAAACCAATTTAAAATTTTGATTTCGATAGGATTTCTAATTTTTATATATTTATTTGATCTTACCATTCTGCATTGAAATAAATATCTAACAACTGACAAAAGACTTTTTCCAGGACCCGATATTTTTGAGGTAATTTTTTTTAATGATTTTTGGTCATTACTTAACGGATGTTTTTCTGTCAAATTGTCTAAATTTTGAAAATTGACTGCGAAAAAACGATCTTTGCACAGCTCCACTTAAAAATATCTTTTACGTAATTTTACAAACAAAAAACCCAACGTTTTGAGATTATTTAAAAAAAAACATATTTTGCGTAATCCTACTGAAAAAATGCCCAGAGCAATGTCAAATCATACGATTGCGGAGGCCAATTGACATCACCAAATCTCGAAATTACGGGTCCTGGGAACTTTTCGTGTAATAAAGCCAAAATTTGACGTTTTATGTGGCGCCTTTTTGTTGAAACTAAATATGGTCTTGGTTAAAATCCTATCATACGACTATAGCTCTCTGAATTAACAGTAACAGTCTCTTCGTTCCCCTTTTTTAAAAATACGAGCTAAAGACACCTTTAAAACAAAATGCACATCGGACAAGGTCACTTTTGCGAATGCGCATATTTCATCACAGTCACTTGAGGGTTTTTAAAGCCCCCTTTAAATAAAAAAATATTTTTTCTTTAAATTTTTAATTTTCCATTTTTAAAATAAAAGTTAATTTTTTGCTCGGTAGATAATGAAGTAAAAATTTTAATTTTTCGCTTAATAAAGTCAAAATTTGACGTGTTGTGTGGCTTGTTGAAAGCAAGTATCGTCCCAGATTCAAACCATAGCTCTCCGGATTAACAGTAACAGTAATAGTCTCTTTCTTCCCCTTTTTAAAAAATACGGGCTAAAGATATTTTCAGACCAAAATGCAAATTGGACACGTTCACTTTTTGCGAATACACAGATTTCACCACAGTCCTTTGAGGAGTTTTAAAGCCCCTTTATATAAATAAATTTTCTTTTTTAAATTTTTAATTTTTGAAAGAAAGATTTTTTTTTTGCTCGGTGGATACTGAAGTAAAATTTTTAATTTTGCTTCGGTATCCACCGAGGAACAATGAACCTCATAGCTGAAAAAATTTGATTCGAAAAGACATCATCCAAAAACTGTTGTCAAAACATCAATATTTTTACAAATTTAGTAAAAATATTGATGTTTCGACAACAATCTATTGTATAATTTTAAATGGTAAACCGTAAGCTGAATAAATAAATACTACCTCAGTTAAAATAAATTTTTGACAGCTGTCAAATGAGAGGGGCTTTATTGTCCTGACCTTAAAATGTATATATTTTTTTTAATTTTATATATTGTATTTTTTTTTAAATTAGTAAAAAATAATGAACAAATTTTTAAATTATTTTAAAAATGACAAACATTAAAGTTACTTCAAGTAAATTCACCTCGAAAAGATTAGTAATTTTTGTTTGGTTTTTATTTAAAAAAAAAAGTTAACTTTCAAGAGCCGCAACATTGTATGTTGTTATTTAATAAGTTTAAATGAGCTTCTCATTCGGTTACACACACACACACACAAAATAAAAATGGAAATTATTCCAAGTGTTTATTATGGAATTTTAAGATAATTTCAATTTTGGAATTTTAAGATAATTTTAATAGGCGCCAATATAATCAATGCCTTTTTATGTGACACCATTCGCTCGGTCAGTAATAAGATTTTGATAATTTCACGATTGTAATTTAGTAAATTTTTCTAATCACATACAGTTTTTTGTTGATATATTTTTTCTTACATAATAACAGTTCGGCTGAAAAGTTTAGAACGAAACACAGTAGAAATATTTTTTTTTGCAAAATTCATTTTTATTATTCAACATAGTTGCCTTCGAGGGCGATACAGCGATTATAGCGATCTTCCAACTTTTCGATACCATTTTTATAGTACTCTTTCGGTTTTGCCTCAAAATAGGCCTCAGTTTCATCATCGGTCTTAAATTTCTTGCCAGCGAGCATTCTCTTGAGGTCTGCAAACAGGAAAAAGTCGCTGGGGGCCAGTACTGGAGAATACGGTGGATGGGGCACCAATTCGTAGCCCAATTCATTGAGTTTGACCATCGTTTTCATCGACTTGTGACACGGTGCATTGTCTTGGTGAAACAACACTTTTTTCTTCTTCAAATGAGGCCGTTTCTAAGCGATTTCTTTCTTCAAACGATCCAATAACGCTATATAATAGTCGCTGTTGATCGTCTGTCCCTTCTGGAGATAGTCAATGAATATTATACCATGCGCATCCCAAAATACAGACGCCACCACCTTGCCAGCCGACTGTTGCGTCTTTCCACGCTTTGGATTCGGTTCGTCGCTCGCTCTCCACTCTGCCGACTGCCGATTGGACTCTGGAGTGTAGTGACGGAGCCATGTTTCATCCATTGTCACATATCGAAGCAAAAAATCGGGTTTATTGCGCTTGAACAGCTCCAAACACTGCTCAGAATCATCAACACGTTGTTGTTTTTGGTTCACAGTGAGCTCACGCGGCACCCACTTTGCACACAGCTTTCGCATGCCCAAATATTCATGCACGATATGTCCAAAACGCTCTTTCGATATCTTCAGAGTCTCAGCTATCTCGCTCAACTTCACTTTACGGTCATTTAAAATGATTTTGTGGATTTTTTTGATGTTTTCTGCCGTAACCACCTCTTTTGGGCGTCCACTGCGTTCTGCATCAACTGTGCTCGTACGACCAGTTCGAAATTTACGAAACCAATATTTCACAGTTGAAAAAGCTGGAGCAGAGTCCGGATAACGTTTGTCAAACCATGCTTTGGTTTCCACTGTATTTTTTTTCATCAAAAAGCAATGCTTTATCAATACACGAAATTCGTCTTTATCCATTTTTTTTTTCAATAACAAAAGTTGCTCCACTCAAAATGCTATATCTCACGAACCAATTGACCGATTTCTGTCAACTTTTGACAGGAATCATTTGAAGCATGGTGCTTTGTGATAATTAAGTAGATTTTTGCAAGAGCCGCCATCTAGACGTCATGGTACTCAACTTTTCAGCCGAACTGTTAAATTCAATTGAGTAGGGAAAAATTAATTATAATATTTTTTTTGTTGGACGTACCCATTCAGAAGTGGGCTATTATCGGAAGAAACAAATCAAATTCAATCCAAATTGTTCAGACATAATCAGATAATGTCAAATAAAATTATTAGCAAATGACATTCGATAAAATAGAGACAAATGCCGGGACGTATGAACTTGTGTACGACGGACAAATGGGGCGCCTTTTGGCTGCCGTTTCGCATATGAAATCATCTCTAATAAGACATGTACTGACTGATTGGAATGTGTAGCATGTTGATGGCTTTTTGCCATAGAGAATTAGTTATATATAGTGGCAACAGCAACAAAACAGGACCGTCTGAATCAGCCGCAATATAACTCGACTGAGTACGTGGAGAATATGCAGACCTACACGTGCCAATCATAATCTTTTTACAGCATTTACGTTGATCAGCAGCAAAATTAGTCGCGAACTGATCAACGCAAATCAAGTTAGTCGAAGCAATTTTACAATGAGCCTATCAAATTACAATCAAGATGTGATGGTCGCGCTTTCATTTTGATGGCATTTGTAATATGCTCGTACCTCGAGAGCAGCAGTGTCAAGATTAATAGTAGTAATGACTGATAGTGGTTGGTAATGGCAGTGAAAATCGCATTCAAAATCGCTATCAATTTGAACATTCCAATCATATTAATTTTATTTATTTGTGGACTCTCTCCTGTTGGCTCTACCATGCAAATTTAAGTGCCCCAAATAAGTAGGATTCTCTGATAGAAATGCTTGACCTTAAAAGTAAATTAATCATTGAAGGGAGGAGTTGATAACTTAAAATACAATATATTTTTTATTTAATATTTATAATACAATCCAGGCTAGATTGCTACAGAATTTTATATAAATTGACATAGTCAATTTCACAAGATAAAATTATAGTCAGTTTATATAAATTTAGAAAATTTTAAAAAAAAAGAAGAAAAAAACAGTTCCGACTAGTAAAATCCATTATATAAAAGTAAGAAAAAGAACAGATTAATATTTATTCAGTTAGATTCATCCAACTACCACCACCTCTCCCAAGCCTCCCCCCTTCCCTCCAACCCATGAAAGTCGCTAAACCCCTACCCAGCAGTCAGAACCACAAAAAAACGCAAAACCCAAGCAACGTATGATTTATATATATGAGCAAAAGAGCTAATTAGTCATCTAGTGGCAAGAAAAACAACCAAAGCAGTGAAGCAATTTGATCTTGTGCAAGGGGAGAAGAGCATGAAATCTTCGAAGTTCTAGAGGAATAAAGTCGTTATATAAACTGTTCACTTGGACTATAAATCCTAGGAAAGGATAAATACCACGTTCAACTATTTCCTTTGAAAACAAATGATCTTAGTAAGTAACTGGGACATTGATTTCCGATTATGTTGTAAAAAAAAAGAGCAGCCGTCGTAGTTAATTCAATAATCCCAGTAACAAACTCCCATACATGATCTCAACTACCCAAGCTATATGGTATATATAGCGAACTGCAAAGTTAAAGCATTAGAAGAGCCAGCGAAAATTTCAAGTCCATAATTAAAAATAGGCATAATGAAAGCATGAACCAAAGCTATGGAGTTTACGCATGGTAATTGTAACCTTCCGGATTGCATCACTTATATAGGGATCTCAACATAATTTATTGTCAAGAACCAGACCAAGACTTTTTACCTGCGGAGAATACGGAAATGTGCTTGAACTTTTGAGAATTGGCCAAATTCACTCGATTATTTCGTGGTTTGCAGCATATAACCCTGTTTTTTGATAGCTGTCAAAAAAATACGAGTATACGAGGTCTTTTCTAAAAGTATCGCGAATTTTGAATTTCAGAGGATTACGTATATTCGATTTTCGATTTTTTCGTGGCGTTATATTGGTACTTATGTCTCTCACTTGTGCCGACAATTTCGGCCATTTTGAATGTTCAGTTAATTTTTGACAGCTGCTTTGCTTGCACGTGTTTTGGCTGGTCTGCGATTTTTGGTCAATTTTGACCAAAAACAGCATCGCACTACATTGCTCAGCAGCTGTTGGACTCTGCCCGCGACGACCCAAATTTGCTCCAGAGGGTCATTACTGATAACGAATCATGGGTTTATGGTTGCTGCTGCACGAGTCAAGACCGAAAAAAGCCCCAAGTTCGGTCGAATGTGAAGGTTTTGCTAACAGTTTTCTTCGATTGCAGGGGCGTGGTGCATCATGAGTTCTTGCCACAGAGTAGAACGGTCAATAAGGAATATTACCTGCAAGTTATGCGTAAGTTGCGCGAAGCAATCCACCAGAAACGCCTGGATTTGTGGAAGAACAAAAATTGACTTTTGCACCATGATAACGCCCCTTCTAACGCATCGTTGCTTGTTCGCGAATTTTTGGCCAAAATCAACACACTAATAATGCCGTAGCCACCGTATTTCCTAGATCTGACCCCCTGTGACTTTTTCTTGTCCCCGAAACAGATTCTTTGATCCATTTTTTGAAATAAGCAAAAATCTAAGGCGAGCCAAAACATGTGCAAGCAAAGCAGCTGTCAAAAATTAACTGAACATTCAAAATGGCCGAACTTGTCGGCATAAGTGAGAGACATGAGTACCAATATAACGCCACAAAAAATCCAAAATGGAATATAAGTAACCCGCGGAAACTCAAAATTCGCGATACTTTTTGAACAGACCTCGTATGTTTATCACCAGTTAACATTAAGGATCATTTTACTATCGAACAATACTTTAAATGGCTGCCGATTGGATGCTGGAACAACAAGCTTTCGATGTTGATTTTTCGAACAAAATTTTCTTCAACGAAGATAGTACATCAACAAGCAAAAATGGCGTATATGGGGCTCTAAAAATGCACAAGTTATTGTAGAGAAGCTATAGAAAAATTCTCCATACCCGAAAAGTAACTGTCCGAAGTGTATTTCGGTGCTTAACGTGTCATTAGCCTATATTTCTTTGAAAACGAAAAAGAACAGACTTTTCTGCCCTGAACTAGAAGATTTCATTATGGATCATATGTGGTTTCTACCACACAACCTGATAATTACGTAAAAAAATTCAGGACGCATAATTTCGATATTTAGTGTTGTCATTTCGCTTTCAAGATCGTCCGATTTGACGCTGTTGGACTTTTTCTAGTGTGGCATTTAAAAACCAAATTTTTTCAAGTATTTGCCGAATTACATCCCGAAATATTCGAAAAACTCTTAAAAAAATTTCCTCAATTAAAATAAGTAAATTTCAAATGAATTCTTTTAGTGCAAAACTTACTAAAAACGAAAAATATTTATAGAAAATCAAAAGGTCTTCAGTAGAAATGGTAATTTTTAAAACCCAAGACTAAATTATTGATGGTCTTAAAAAAAATAATAATAATTATCAAAATAACAACTTATTATTTTTAGATTTCTGGGATATTTGCAGAAATAAATAATAAATAAAATTTCTTATTAAATATTTTGACGAGAAAATACAGATTTTTTTTGTAAAATATTGAATATAATTTCTAAAAGTTTATACATTCTCTATGAGGTCTTTTCTAGTATCTTATTAAGGGGAATCACCTAAAAATACTCATAAGGCAAGTTTTATGTTTTTGAAATAAAATCTCAGATTTAGTTGGAATTGTTTGGAAAAAATATGC
Source organism: Atherix ibis (assembly GCA_958298945.1). Lineage (NCBI taxonomy): Eukaryota > Metazoa > Arthropoda > Insecta > Diptera > Athericidae > Atherix > Atherix ibis. The sequence goes on along the minus strand of OY282607.1, from coordinate 94,193,157 downwards.
TACCCTTTAAAGAGAAATGATTTTAAACATTTTTGTTTTTTTTTTAATTAATTTTCATCTTGTTTTGAATAAATATCTACATTTGTATTTACTTGATTAAAAATCACCTTAATTAAAATAACTAATTTGTAATTTAATTCTTTTAGTGAAAAACTTGATAAAAACAAAAAATATTATACAAAATCAAAAGGTCTTCAGTAGAAATGATAATTTTTAAAACCCAAGACAAAATTATTGATAGTCTTAAAAAAAAAAAATTAATTATCAAAATTTCAACTTCAAATTTTCAGAATATTTGCAGGAATAAATAATAATTAATTTATTAGATAAAATTACTTATTAAATATTTTGTGACAGATTTTTAAGTAAAATTTTTTCATATTTTTTTGAAAAATATTGAATGTAATTTCTAAAAACAATTTAAATTTTATAAAAAATACTTTGCTAGCGTCTTATTGGGGGAATTACCTAAAAATACTTGTTTTTTTAAAAATAAAAATCTCAGATTTAGTTGAAATTGTTTGGAAAAGATACCCTTTAAAAATAAATGATTATTTTTTATTTTAAAAATAAAATTAGTATTTTTAGGTAATTATTTTTTTTAATTTTTTTTTTTAAATAAATATTTAAAGTTGCATCCATCCAATAGTATATATAAGGGTACTACACCATGCACATAACCTTAATTTATAAAAATACAGCAACATCGAATTTTACATAAATTATCATATTTTCACTAGTCGCAATATTAGAATATGCACAAATGTTCGATGAAAGGTCAATAAAATAGTTTATATAAAATAAGGTCAAGGTTTTCTTTATATTATATACGTTGTTGACTAAAGTGAAAACACAGTCCTCAACATTGCACGGTTAAGCGGTCGAATCGGTTTGGTCAAAAAAAAAAAAAAATCAAGCAACTACGATATCGATCGAGTCTCGATCTTGTAAGTAGATGCTCCATGTACTTGTTCTATAATCGTTTGATCTTGGCTCTTCGTTGATTTTTTGTTGTTGTTGTTGTTGTCAGCCGATCCATCCCCAACTTCGGTGCTTTGGTACTCGTGAAATTTTTCAAATTTATTTTTAGATCGTACTTTTGCCAAAGCGAACAACAGACATAAAATAGAAATTGGCCTAGACTGTATCGGTGCTGGTACCCGTACTGGTGCCGGTAAACTAGTTCATCGAGTTTTATTTTTATAAAAATCTTTAATGTACTCAGTCTGGGGACCGCAAAATTTCGCATAGAAAAATCTCCCGAAAAGAATTTCTCGATTTACTGTTGTTATGGGGAGCTAATAAATATTTGCTTGCGGGGCTGTATGGGAGGTTAATATTCTATTGAATACGATTAGTTTGAAATTTGTGTGTGCACTTGACCATCTCACTACGAAATACGAATACTCGAGTCTTCATGGAAATGAAATCAAATGTGCTGAAAACGAAAGTGAAGATATAAAATGTTTTCATCATTCACAAAATTAATTGTATACATGCTTTTTGAAATATTTCACCTGAAAAATGACTGTAATAAACATTGGGGAAACACTTGGGAGTTCATTAAAAAAATTCATTTGATCATTTTACGACCATGATTATTAGTCCTCAGAGTCACCTTTGAAAGAAAACAAATGCATAAAATGCCTGCTGTTTTTATTCGTAAATATTTTCACATATGGCATCAAATTGTCGAATGTCCGAAATAAAGTGTCTAATTGGATTGAAGATAATTAAATAACAGAATTTACGTAATTCACTTTAGGTGAAGAAAAAAAGAACCACTTTTACATAGATTTCGTCCTTTTATGTGTATGTACTTTCGGTCGTTTAATAAACAACTTTTGGAGGTTTTTATTCCACATAAGACCAATCGATAGATCCACAAAAAACAACAACATAATGTCCTTAATTTTTAAGGTTTTTTTTTTTGTTGGAAAATATTGCCTTTTAAATGAGTGTGTGTAAATCGTAGTTAAGGTGAAAGAATTCGTATGTGCACAAAATCAAATCAATCAATAATATCTGAGAAATCTAATTTGGGAAAGTATTTTTCTTCAATTTTTTTTTTGCCTTATTTATTTTGTTTACTTATTGAAAGATAATAGCAAGTACAATAAAATATAGGAGCGCATGTCCTTAAATATCTAGGACAGAATTGATTTTTATCTTATATGTTTTTCTGATTAATTTTCTATTAACTTATGAGTAATTGTCAATTTTGCGGAAATTTCATTAGATTTTTTATAGTAATTAAAGGATGGAACTTTGAAGAGTTGCTATTGATTGAAAATTGTGTAAGTAGAAGGAAACAGTGTAAAACAATTGACTTTTTTTTAAAACTGAACCTAATAATGCTAAAAATCAATAATAATCTAAGGTGATTTCTTGAGATATGTTCTCTGGGCATTCGGGTGATTACCTTTAAATACTATTCCAGCATTGCAAAAGGATCCTCCACAAGTCATTATTGAAGGGAAAACAGTGCTCATTCCATAAAATTTATGTGGAATTGAGACAGGGTGATTGTGGTGGATGATGTTTTATTTTTAATTATTAGGAGAAAATTTGCTGTGTTATAAGATTCATTTCCTTTTGCGTGATGTGCCAATTAAAGTGATCCGCGCTAAGAGGATGAGAGTAAAATGCGCAAAAAAGTGTCCATGTTACATTCCCTCTTCGCTGTATACACATATAGATTTAATGATAGCTCAATTCCAGAATATAGAAAATAACAATAATGATGTCACTTGGAACCGACACACGAAACTAAAAAGATTTGAACTTATCACTCAACAACTGATCTAATCTATCACTAAATGGTAAACTTCTAATATCTAGCACAGTACAAAACTCCATTTGCATAATTCCTTAGAACATTAACTCTCTTCTATATCCTTATCCAAAAGCTCTTATCGCCGCGTTAAGAGGTTTTTTTTTTGAAATTTTGGAATATTGAAAGAAGTAGAGCAGTACTGATGGGTTATTTTTCAAGAGAAGGACCCTTTCAAAAGGTACGCCCAATTTTTGACAGCCTATTATTTTGACATTTCAAATGACAGAGCTGTCATATTTGTACGTATTCTGCTTTAGTCACGTTTTAATCATGGGGAACTACACGATTCAACAACGCGTCCAGATAGTGAAGACTTATTATTATTGTATAAGAATTTTTGTTCTCTTCGCAAGACGTTTCATGAGATGTGCGAGCTTTATGTTCAAACTGGACGACCTACCGAGGACACAATTCAATGTCTACTCTTCGACGAACGAGAATATTGTGGTTGTGGCTCAAAGTGTTCGTGAGGATCATATTCTCATATTTCCGCGAGGTTCCCAAGAATTAGGCCTTTCTGCGATTTTATCTTGGCGAATATTGTGAAAAGACTTCGGTCTTGGGTAGACTCAAGACATAAAGCTACAAGCCCATGTGAAGCTTCGGGTGTTCGCTGACTGGGTCCGCCATTGAACAGTTGGAAACGAATATCAGATTTGGTGGAAAACTCATCTTCAATGACGAAGCGCATTTTTGACTGAATGGCTACGTAAACATGCAAAATTGCCGGATCTGGGATGAAAAACAACTACACCATTGCCGGTAGCTTCCTTTGCATCCAGAAAAACTTATTTTCTGATGTTGATTTTGCCGAGCAGTACGGCTTTCAAAGATGTTCTCCAAAGCTCAATCTGGCGTCAATCTCAACTCCCAGGTATGGAAGTGATATCGCAGTCACCGGTGGTGGGAGTAATAGACCTTTATTTTCCTGCTGGTCACTAGTACTGACTCGGTTTTTTGATCAGCCAGTTATAAGCCCAATGAAAATATTTGGTGTAGGATAGGGCTTCATACATGATATTCCAGAGCAAACAATTTTTAATTGCTCCCTTCAAATAACCATCGATGCCCTGGGCTCAATGGCTGTTCCGGAGTACATTACCAGGATAATAGAAGACTATATGAGTAGTATAATTCTTTTGTACAGGACGGACAGTGGGATGACATCATACAAGATTACGAGAGGGGTCTCATAGGGCTCAGTTTACGTTCCATATACCATAGTAGGCGAGAATCATAACATTTGCTGTCGAAGTTGCTATGGTCGTAGTGGTGAAATGTGTGGAAATGATAGAACAAATCTGTAAAGAGACTGTTGCTTCAGTGCGAAATTGGTTCCTAACAGCTGGTCTTAGGCTGTCGGACCATAAGACGGAGGTAGTCCTTATCGCGGACAGAAAGAGTAGAGAGAGCATCACCTTTAGAATTGGCGAACATGAGGTGATCTCGGGATCATCTCTAAAGTAACTAGGTGTGATGATTGATGCGAGATTACGGTCTCCAGAACACCTATTATATGTTGGTAAAAAGGCTGCCGGGACAATGATGGCACTTTTGGGGCACCCAGCAAGAGTAGGAGAACCCTGTTGGCGACCGTGGTAGAGTCAATCCTTCTGTATGCTGCACCAATTTGAGCGAATGGGTTGATTAGAGCAACCTACATATCTGGTGTTGCCTCAGTCTACCGTAGGAGCGTATTGAGGGTGGTCTGCACATTGTGAACGATGTTCTATGAGGCCATTTGTCCTGTGGTCGGTATGATACCGATCGAAATACTGGCAGATGAGCGGCAGAGGTTGTACCGCCGTAGAACTCGGTGTGACGCTGTGGCGCGTTCCGAGACCCGTACGGAGGAAAGAAATGAGCCCAAGAGGAGGTGGAAAATTCATGGATGTTTTTGGGATAACCAATACCGCTTTAAATTGGATTCTAGTCCAATGTTCCCTTCTTGTGACGAGATGGTGGAAAGCACGGAGCACATGTTCTATTACTGCACCCGATTCAATCCTGATAGAGAAAAGGCAAGGAACTGCGCTGGTGGGCCCTTGACTCTAAAGCATGTCATGGCTTTTATTTTGGACTCGAGGACGGCTTGTGAGGCTGTCGAAGACCTTGCGGCAACAGTCCTAAAAATACTACGTCTCGAGAGTAGTGATTTCGATCAATCCTTGCCCCTTGAAGTAATGCCTGACGGCGGTTTCGTAATCAGATATAGAAATTGTGACCAAGCATGGTGGTTTTAGTAGATTAAAGTCCCACACTTTGTTTTTCGATGATTTCCACCTTACTATTGCAAAAAAAACATGCACACACACACACACACACACACAGGAATTATCCTGTTTTGTTGTTAATGCTATAATTTCGTTTGTTGTTAATGCTACAATTTCATTTCTCAATCAATGGTTTGTGTCCAAAATTTGCTGAGCTTTTTTTTTTGTCTAGACTTCAATCTTTATCAGCTGCAATAGTTTTAACATTTTATTTTTATAAAGAAGAATTGTATTTATTAGCATGAGCTAAATATTTATATGCAAATAAACAATCATCTAAATAACATAAGATCATTAAACTTTTATAATACGAACACGTCCACAATGGTTGAATATGCCTTGTGTGCGCACATGACGTGTGGGGAGCTACGAGACATTTTACGATAACGTCACGATCTCTCCAGACGCATATAATACTCGTAAATCTTAAATATTTCAATCATAATGCATCGGCTGAACAAGTGATTCTTTAATAAAAATAAAACATAAGTTGTTATTAATTAATTTATAATTAGATCGTTTGTTACATTTGCTGTAATCAATATTTTTCTTCTTCTATCAATTTATTTTGTTAATAAGTTAAATATTGCCAATGAGTCAAAATTAAGCCTAAAATTTTATACAATAGCTCATTTAAAATAAAAAATAATACTTGGATGATAAAATTCCATTCTTGAATATCATCACATGATTGGGTGTGATTCACGAAGTACATCTAAGAAAATATGATTAATAGTCAAGATGTCTATTTTTATGGCTAAAGCAAAAATTACGATTAAATATGTTCTTTTTTTGCTTAATTTAATTTTAAAGAAAAAATAACAATTGTCTGTAGATTATTGTATCTTTTAATCTATGAAAAAAAAATGTAATTATCTAAAGCAATTGTTATTTCTGCGTTCATATTCTTAGTTGGTATTTTGATTTAATTGTGTAATATTTTTGTTGATTATTTCTTTAAGTTAATTTTAAGGTTTAAATAGTTAAACTTAAAATAAAGTAATTTCCAATTAAAACCTTCTTTTTTTTCAAAAAAAAATCAATTTTTTAAAATTAAAAACAAATTTTTTTTCTTAATTATACCTTTTTGGTTATAAATAAACTTTAAAAATATTTAATTTTTATTCTCTATTTTCCTACTAGATAATTATTAAATTAGTATTGTTCGATAAGAGTTATTGGAAATATCGAACAAGTCGTTTCAAGGCTTATGAATTCTGATTATTATTTCTAATTGAAAATGAAAACAAATGAAATGAAAATATAATAATTACTTAAAATGAGTATAGTAGTTGATTGAAGCGTTAATATTGTGGGTGTATCAAAAAATTTTAAAGTGGCATTGTGTTTTTTTTTAGCTTATCTGTGGAATATTTTGCCCTATATCGATAGAGCTAGATAACATTTTAATCTATGTGTATTTTATTGTCTTAAAATTTTTTTATAAATACTTCTGATCAGAAATATTTAATATTTTTGTAGGCTCTTAAAAGATATCTTTTTTTTTTTAAAGTTAAAGTTATTCATTTCGTGCTTCGGAAATTTATGACAGCTGTCAGTACCATGATTTGACAGCTATCATAAATTTATGCCATCGATGATGGTTTTATGTTTAGTAAAACGGAAAAACGACCATGGAATGCGCAGAACATACGACGAACAAAGATTTTTTTTTAATTTTCAAACAAAAGTTTCTTTAGCGATGAGGCTCATTTCTCGCTCAGTCGATATGTCAGTGTACAAAATTGCCATATATGAGGCTCTAAACATCCACGAGCAACTTGGAATAAGCCATTATATTCCGGAAAAAGTTTCATCGAAAAGTTACTGCTTGTAGAGCATTTTGTTTAACCAAGAGGCCTATTTAGTGCTCGGTTAATACGTCAATAAGTAAAATTTCAGAGAATGGGGATGAAAAAGCCACTGTAACTTCAAAAAGTTAATGACTGCTTTTTTTCAGCCATGATGCTCGTTGTTTGCTCGGTCTATAGGATAGTAAGCAAAATTACCATATATAAGGCTCTAAAAACCCACAAGCAACTTGGAATAAGCCATTATATTCCGGAAAAAGTATCTTCGAAAAGTTACTGCTTGGGGAGCATTTTTTTCACACCCGTAAGACTAATTTCTCGCTCGATTGATATGTCAGTGAGCAAAATTGCCATATATGGAGCTGTAAGAACCCACAAGCATCCTTGAATAAGCCATTGTATCCCGGAAAAGAAATTTTTTGGAGTGCATTTTGGTTTAAAGGCGTCATTTGCCGGAATTTCTTCAAAAAATTTAGAAGTAGAGACCGTTACCGTCAATTTGGATCGCTATGACCGTGTGATAACCTAAACTTGAAAATTTTAATTTGTTGTTTTAACAAAACAGTGCCATAAGCCGCATAAGTGAAGTCAGCTGGTCGTTAAAATCGTGCGATATGACGCCTTTGGACAATTTATTATAAATATATGTATAAAAAAAATCGCTTTAAAGCAGATAATCTTCACGAAGACTCGTAATGGCCATTTAAATGATGTTATATTCCTGTATAATGGCAAGATCCCAGTCATTATAATAAATTAACTTTTTTTGTAAAAATTCCATCATTTAAGTGTGTGTTCTATTAAAATTTACTTGCTGAAGCACAAATTAGATATTCTTATTTCTGCTTGTACTATCGACAATTCGTTGTTTCTTGCATGAAATAGAATAAAAAATAACAGCATTGAACGGATTGACATTAAAAACTACAAAAAAAAAATGTTTTCACCCCAAATAAATTGTATAATTGAAATAAATGTAAAAATAGTGACAATAAAAAAATTCTCCTTTTTGCTTAATCCTCAGCAAATTAAAATCTTACCAGGAATGTTACATCCTTCCTGCTTTGTTTGTTGTAGTTTACCATTAAAAACGAATAAATTTCGAGTACAAGTGAACCGCCTTAAATAAATTTACACAATAGTCGATAAATATTTAAAAAATTTCCTTTTTTTTTAAGTATTGGACACCATTTTTATTAGAAAAATATTGTGCCAAATCATTAGAATGTCTGCCCGTTTCTCATTTTCGAACAGTTGTCACCAAAAAGAAAAACTATTTTTAGACAATTTCATAGAAATTCTAAGCTATCACCTGTTGCTAAAACGCTGATAATTAATATTTTTCATAATTCATAAATGCTTATGTAATATATGTTTATGTAAAATTATTTATTCGAAACATATTGGATCAGAAAATCTGAATTTCAGTAAATTTATACGCGATTTCGTTATATTTAAGATTTTTTTTTTTTTTAAATTACTTAAACAAATACTAATAATATACTGTTTCTTATATCAATTGTAAGAAAGAAATAAGTGCAAATATTTAAGATGCCCAGATTTTTTTAAATGTCATAAAAAAATTCTGCTCTAGTCAAAATGGAATCTATTCGTAAGATACAAAGTTTCCATGTTCTGTTAATATATATGTATATTTTAAAAAATAATATTATAATGTATAGATTTTCTATATTTATGCAAAAAGAATGTTTATTTGATTTAAAAAAATATATATTGTTATTTTGTGTGTTTATTTTGTTATCTGAGAGTGAGGAAAATTCTTATACAATATATGTATATTTTTTTTTGTATTTGTAAGATAAGTGAAATTTTGTTGTTTATAAGAGAACAATTGTGGAAAAAAAAAGATACTTTTGCCAAGTGATTTTCTATTTTTGAATATTTTTGTAAAATATTTTTATCTAAAATTATTCAGAAAATACGAAGAAGAGTGTGTCAACGTATAAATAAAACTAAATGTAAAAAAATTAGCACCTAACATCGATTGACGTAAGAAAATTATCTGAAGGACAAGTGTTTATTCTTCGTTAAAGAAAGAAAAAATATTTTTTTTTTAAATAAATTTACGCTTTTCCAAATAATAAAATATATGAAAACATCGAAATATTTATGCGTGTGGGTATCGTAATAATACGAGTATCATCAAAATATCATATCGACTAAAGACGCTGCCTATGTTCTTTTTTTATTTATTGGTTTTTGCACGCAGTAGATAGTAAGTAATCAATAGTTTTTGATTATTAAAAAAAAATATTTTTTTGTTTTTCAATTTATTTCATTTCTAATAAAAACTATAAAATTATTTTTAATATTTGACAAAAAAAAAAATTTCCAATAAAATGTCAAAGCAAAATAAACAAGCAGAAATGGGAGAAAATTCTGAGTCAGCATGCATATCTTAAAGAAAAATCAATAATATCTTTTTAAAAATTGAATTTTTTGATATTTTAGAAAATTTGTAAAATTTTTACTATTGAGAAAAAGTGAAACTGATCATTGTTTGAAGAAATACCACAAAAAAAATTCCCATTGAAAGGGCAATAAGAACAATGTTGGTTATTGTTGAAGCAGCTTTGTTGGTGCAACATTTACAAAGATAACCTTTGTTAGAGCAACATTTGAAAAAGTTTGCTTCTGTTATGTACGAGGTCTGTTAAAAAAGTATCGCCAATTTTGAAGTTCCGCGGGTTACGTATATTCGATTTTCGATTTTTTTGTGGCGTTATATTGGTACTCATGGCTCTCACTTATACCGACAAGTGCGGCCATTTTGAATATTCAGTTAATTTTTGACAGCTGCTTTGCTTGCATGTGTTATGGCTCGTCTTCGATTTTTGCCCATTCCAAAAAATAGATCAAAGAATCTGTATCAAATTTTGTGTGAAAGAGAAAATTAATTGCGCGGACGCATTTCGAATGTTGACTGAGGCATATGGTAAAGCTACCTTAGACCGAAGCAAAGTTTACAGGTGGTATAAAATGTTCTTAGTAGGCCGAGAAGATGTGAACGACGAAAAGTGTGCCGGACGCCCGAAGTGAAGAAAATAGTATTGACCAATCGTCGAATTACCGTTAGAGAAGTTGCTGAGGACTTAAACATATCGATTGGTTCGTGGCATTCGATTTTTACTAATGATTTGGTTGTGAGGCGGGTCGCCACGAAATTCGTACCAAAATTGCTCAATTTCGACAAAAAACAGCATCGAATTAACATTGCTAAGGAGCTGTTGGACTCTGTTCGCGACGACCCAAATTTGCTCCACAGGATCATAACTGGTAACGAATCACGGGTTTATGGTTATGACGTGGAAACCAACGCTCAGTCATCGCAATGGAAGCTGCTGCCGCACGAGGCAAGACCGAAAAAAGCGCGCCAAGTTCGGTCGAATGTGAAGGTTTTGCTTACAGTTTTCTTCGATCGCATGGGCGTGATGCATCATGAGTTCTTGTAACAGGGTAAAACGGTCAATAAGGAATATTACCTGCAAGTTATGCGCAAGTTGCGCGAAGCAATCCGCCAGAAACGCCCGGATTTGTGGACGAACAAAAATTGCCTTTTTCACCATGATAACGCCCCTGCTCACACATCGTTGCTTGTGCGCGAATTTTTGAAAAAACAGCAACACACTAATAATGCCGCAGCCACCGTATTCTCCAGATCTGGCCCCCTGTGACTTTTTCTTATTCCCGAAACTGAAGAGCCCCATGAAAAGACGACGCTACGCTACGATTGAGGAGACACACGTAAATACGGCATCGAAGGAGAAGCTGAACAAGATCCCAAAAAATTATTTTTTGAAGTGCTTCGAGGATTGGAAAAAACGTTGGCACAAGTGCATAATATCTGGTGGGGATTACTTTGAAGGGGACAAAACAGATATTCATGAAAAACGAAATAATTTTTGAAAAAACACAAAATTCGCGTTACTTTTTGAACAGACCTCGTATAGCAAGATCCCTCCAGTGGCTTTAGTACATGCACTTTTCGAAAATAATAATCTTTTTTTCGAAAATATTATTTTTCTTAAATAAGCGTATAAGTTTTTTCATCATTGAATTAACTTAAAAACAATATTTTTCATTCGCAATTTACACATAAATACCAGGTACGTATAATTCGAAAATTTATTTCGAACAAGAGTTCAAAAATTCGAACTTATTTCAGCATCTAGTGGCTTTATACAGACCCAGTCTGGGCACTATAAAGGCATATGGATATACACATTTGCAGTTTCATAATTCCCGAAAATAGAATACGCAAAAGATACGACTTTTTTGGGGCTCTAAAAACCCACAAGCAATCTTTAATAGTACATTAAACATTGTACAAGAGACATTTTTTTATGGTACGTTTATGGATATATTGTGAAATTATTCTAACACCAACCATAACAAAAAATAATCATGCCTTGACATATTTGGAGAATATGGAGACACCCAAACATGTTAAATTCTCCATTGTTTGTGGTTGTTGTAATGGAGAGAGTAGAAAATAATGAGTTTTAAATAAAAAAAATTAGTATTTTTAAAAAAAAAATATTGATGGACAAGAAAAAATACTTAAAGCCCAGATGAAAAGAAATAGGAAATATGCGCAGATTATATGTTTTCCTAATAAAAAAATTTCCAATTATGTAAGATGAGTTATTTTTTCCCATTTTCTTATTCGATTAAATTTGTTTTAAGAGTCGTACAAGTGTTTATATTAAAACTCAGCCACAAATGCAACTAATATTTATAAAATATGAACATTTATTCATACAAGTGTTCAATGAATTTTTATTTGTAAACATTTTTTTTATACAATATAAACTTATCAACATTCTCTGCTCTTTTTTATAATATTTTGAAGCTATTTTATCGAATGCTATGTTTATAAATTCCTATTGCACTTATGGTAAATATTATTGGTTCATATTATTTTAACCAATACTTTTGCTCTGAACAAATTTCATAGTTGCTTAATGCCAATTGTAATTAATATCAACGTTTGCTACTATGTTTCTTTTTTAACATTTTTCTAAATTAAATTCCTCTGTAGTATAAATGCAGTGAAAAATTTCGATAAGTAATATGTTCCCAACTCGTTCTTTTAACAATTTAATTATTCATAAAAAATAAAAGGTTATTCAATTTGTGCTTCGGGAAAGTAAAGTTAAATAAAACATACGAAAAGTTCAGTTTCGAATGACATTTTTATGTTGTTTTCTTGACTGAATTTTGCCATTGTGCATAAAATAGAATTGGGACAGGACTTCTTGCTAGTTTTTTAATGATTTTTTCACATATTTCAATGTTGTTTTTAAAATACTCTAAAGTTTGAGGATTATCTGCGTAAACAAGATCTTATGCATATGTTAGCCATATAAGAAAAATATCAAACGGTGTCAAATCGCACGAAGTTGGACGGCAATTGTCGTAATGCAATCTCAAAATTACGCGTCTTCAGAACTTTTTGCACAATAAACCAAAATTTGTCGTATTGTGTGGTTTGTGGTGCCGTTTCGTTCAAACCACCATATTAAAATACTAAAAAAAATCGGCTATCGCACCGCTATAGTGCTTAAAATTGACAGTAATGGTCTCACCTTCTTAATTTGTAAAGAAATACAGGCCAACGACACATTCAGACCAAAATGAACAGCAAACAGTCACTTTTCGCGGACACAATGGCTTCTTCATAGTCACTTGTGGGTTTTCAAAGCCTCATAAATGCTAATTTTGCTTACTGTTGTATCCACGGAGAAGCGTGGATACAACAGTAAGCAAAATTAGCATTTATGAGGCTTTGAAAACCTCATCGCTGGAGAATTTTTTTGTTCCAGCCTCATCGCTGGAGAATTTTTTTTCCGGAAAATCAGCATCCAAATTTTTTTGTTCCAGCATCTAATCTGCGAATCTTCTGCAGCCAAAGTGACGTCAAAATAACGTCAGAATTCATCTCAAATTTGCCTGATCGTTTAATAGCTTGATTGTAACTGTTGGCTGACGTCAGACACATTTCGGCTCGTCAACCAAACGGTCAGTCACAGTCTTACGTCAACCATGTTTGTCATGTCATTCTTTTATTGTAAAAAGCACGTTCTTTTATTCGTCCAATTAATTTTCTAGAATAATTTGCTAAAACACATTGTGCGAAATGAAAATATTATCTGTCAGTATGTCAAATTCGAACTGGAATAAAACTTGTCTGTCAAAAATTTGAAGTTGTCTGCCATGAAGAAATTAAAAGTTTACTGACTGTCGAAGATTCTAAATTTTGCGTCAACCACTGTCAGCAACTTTGAAAAAATTAGGTAATATTGGGTTTTCGAATAAGAGCGATATGATTTCTTTTTTAAAAAAACCACACTAATTGTTAAGGAAATTCAAATGTTTTTTATTTAATGTGAAGTACAATTGATACAATTAAGTTCTGAATAAAACGTCATTCAAATGGCCTCCACGACTTCTTTTGCAGGAACTTTTTCCACTAAATCAAGTCGTATGTCATGAATAGCACGTTTAATATTGACTTCTAAAGCTTGAAGAGAGTCTGGTTTATTGCTAAAGACCAATGACTTCAAATAATCCCACTACTAGAAATAGTCTAATGGTGTTAAATCACAATTTCTTGGATGCCATTCAATGTAACAATTTCTTGAAATAATCGAATCTCCAAACTTTTCTCGCATTAATTCTATTGTAGCACGTGCTGTGTGGCACGTAGCCCCGTGTTGTGAGAACCAGATGTCGTCAAAATCAACTTCTTCCAATTTCGGCCATAAAAAGTTGGTTATCATCGATCTATACAGAAGTACGGACCGATGATTCCACCAAACCAAAAACCACACCAAACTGTCAATTTAGGTGAATGTAATGGGTGTTCATGAATAATTTGTGGATTTTCTTCGCACCAGAATCGACAGTTTTGTTTATTTACCGCATCACTCAGATGAAAGTAAGCGCACGAAAAGTTGCAATTGGAGAACGATTATTTTGATAATAAAATTGAATAATTTGTAAACGTTGTTCTTGCGTATATCTCTACATGATAAAATTGTAAACATTACAGAATACAATGGAAAAAAAGACAGATCATGACATATTACAAATGGCCGAAACGTCACTTCGAAATCATGTCACTCTTATTGGAAAAACTCTATATTAGCTGATAACTTTGGGACAGATTTGCTTGATGAGTCAGCGAAGTTCGCTGATCGTCTAATACTTTGACTTTTCATCACCCACTCTTTGGTCAGCCATCAGCCAATTTTTTTCATACGTCACGTTGGCGGACATTTACCAATTCGGCTGATCGTCTAACAGCATCTGAAGCGGTTATACGATTGGTAATGTAAAATGGCAAACCTTTGACTAAACAAATGCCAAATTGGATGACATAAAGGGCTATGGTTTCCGAACCACGAAATTCGTGTCATTCGAAATATGAATACTTTCTTTTATTAATAATCTCTTGCAAACTCTGTTAAAAATTAATTTACTCAATAATTTACTCGAACATATTCCATTTTCCCAAATTCCTGGAAGGTCGCAACAGCCATTCCAGTTCCTAAGAAAAATCTCTCCCATTCTTCGGCTAATAACTTTAGACCAATTTTATTACTGCCTTGCACTTCCAAGATCCTGGAAAGTCTTGTAACCAGGCACTTGCCAATAGACTCAATCCCCAACAACATGCCTACAGGTCAGGCAGGGGAACTCTGAGTATGCTTCTTGAACAAACGTAGACATTGTGGTTTACTGTTGCCCTTCGACCTAGAAAAGGCGTATGACCGAATTTGCCCACACAGGGTACTCTTACAGCTGGCAGAGTCAGGAGTAGACTCTGCAACATTGGCACTACTACGTTCCTACCTAACTGGTAGAGCCTTCACGGTACGCGAAATGAAAAACGGCATCCCACAAGGATCACCTTTATCAACGATCCTATTCAATATATATATTCACTCCCTTTCCCACCAACTATCATCCTTTAACCACTACATACATATATGCCGACAACATTGTCATACTTGTATCTGGTGCTGATCTTCAACAAGAAACAAATAACGCCATCCGCAACATCAACACTTGGAGCAGCATAAACGGTGCGGTTATCTGTACATCGAACCCTCCTTGCCTTCATGTTTGCAGGAAAAAAAATTGTAGCATATCGGACTCGTCACCAAACCCCTTCCCTCTCCGCCCAAAAGATTCCATGAAAATCCTGGGTATCTCAATTGCCCGTGGAGGAAAATGGAATCTTCAGATTAAAAATGCTGTTGACAAAATTAACATCATTCTCCGAATGGTTAAAATTTTAGTCAGCAGCAAAAGTAAGGTAAGACAAAGTGAGGCAATTAGAGTAACCAACGCCCTTTTGGACGGGACCTTACTCTATTTGCTCACTATATGTGTCAGTGTGCCAATAGCAGGGAAAAGGCTAGTCGAGGCAGCGGTAAACCGTTGCATTAGACTAGCCAGTGGAGCACATCGGACATCTCCGGTCGAATCCATACTGATAGAGACTGGTCGAAAACCTATTTTTTTTATCTTCACAAAGCCCGCCTAAGTTTAATTTACAAAAACCTATGCCTCCAAATTATCCCCTCCACACTTTAATCAAAAACATTATCATCTCCCCCAGCTCAAAAAGGAATTCATCATCGCTATCCTTATTAATATCCCACCTTGAAAGCACTTCATCCTTCCTCCCCCTTGTTTTCCAAACTTCCTCTCCACACCCAGATTGGAAACCGTGGTTGGGAGCAAAGTTGAAAGTGACTGCTTCTCTTGACAGGTTTAAGAAGGCTAGAACTGATCCGTCCACATATAGGAAACTGTTCCTTGAACAGTTGGACGGATTCAAAGATCATCGATTGTTGTTCACTGATGCCACCGTTGACACCGATACACGTATTACATCTTTTTCGGTCGTCGAACTTTTTGGCTGCAGCACCCGCGCACTATGTTGTGGAATCTTCCCTTATAGGGCAGCTCCATATTACGGGGAGCTGTGGGCCATCAAAACGGCAATTGAAATTGCGACCAATATTCCCAGCCAACAAAACGTTATTATTTTTAGCGACAGCCTTGCCGCCCTTAAAGCCATTTGTGGCCCATCGAGTGACCCAGTACTTAGCGCAATTCGTTATAGCCTACTTAGCAATAGGAGTGTCGAGTTGCGATGGGTGCCAGGGCATGTAGGAATTGTGGGTAATGAAAGTGCTGACAAGTTGGCTGGAGAAACACTCCGTCGACCAGTGATCACAGTCATTCCCAATCTGCCTCGCCTACTAACAGAATGGCAACTAACACCATTAGCCATCCACAGACACGATGACTGGACAAATAGCGACACTTTTTTGTCGGCTCATTGGATAACCACTAATAAAGCAGTGTATTCAACATCCATACCGAAATTCTGGGCGTGGAAGCTCCTCAGAATCCGGATTGGCCATACTGCTCTTACTCATAACTTCCTTTTTGGCAACACCAATAGTCCCGTCTTCCAGTCCTGTGGCACCCATTTCACTATCACCCATATTCTACAGGAATGCCACATAACCAACAACTACTTTGCGAGCAGGATTCCTCCCATTATGGAGCTCCTCGATCCAACAACTCCATTCCCTAGTCCCCTATTTAAACTTCTACAACATACTAATCTGCTCCACAAAATATAACAAAATTCTTAACTTTCTATACTACTAACCACATACCAGTCTCTCTCAGATAAATTCCCACAGGTACTACGAAGTCACAAAAATGGCCTCACGGTCGTGGCGCTATGAAGTGGCCCCTGGCATATGTCTAAGGGACCTTACAAACAAACAAACAATTTACTCGAACAATATAAGTAAGTAGTTTTTGGAAAATTATCCGTCAAATTTGTGGTATTCGTCAAATATGTTGCATTGGTCTGAGCCTTTTACGGCATCATTTTATACTACAAATTTGATGGAAAAAAGTGAATCGAAACCTGCCTATCAATTTAGGTGCATAGATAATATTCGAAATAATATGTTATATTAGTAGTTGTATCCCTACTACATACTAATATATTATTCCGAATATAATCTATGCACCTAAATTGATCGTTGATTGACCTCACTGAAATTAAGTATGGAAGAAAAAAAACTTAAAAATCGATCGGAATGTACTCGAAAATTATTGTAAAATAAGTTTGAGACGCTGATAAAAATGTGATTAAACTGAAGTAAGGTTCATTACCTTATCGCCCACCACCACCACAGCCCATTAATTGTGACATTTATTTATGCTGACATTTTCGAATAGGAATATCGATTTACATTTGATATAATTGCTATTTTAACATTTTAACATATGTTATGTGTGGTTCAATGATATTTGAAATGAATTGCAAATATTGTAGTAAATATGATATTTAGAATTTACTTATGAGTATTGTACACAATTCAAAAGAATTTCAATATCAATTAATCAAAACGATTCAATCGGAGTTGTTTTCTGACGTTCAGCATTACTTCATGTTGGTTCTTTAGCTAACAAACCACTAATAGTTCAGTCAATCACCCTAGAATTCCCTCATCCACTAACCCAACTATGAACAAATAAAATTAAGATATTCTGACTATCAAATTTTGTTAGTATATTGTTTTTTTTGCTTTAGTCGAGCCGAAGAAATGATTGAAACTAAGCCTCCACCACCAGACTACCTATCATCAGATGGTCGATCACTGATGAAATAAATTGTCATTAATTTATGTATGGAAAAAAATATGCTCCAAAATGTACAATGTATTTTATTATTAAAGATTGATTTAGATCCGTGCAATTTCAAGAAGTGTAACCGATTTTCATTGATAAAATTAAATATTATGAGTGGCTGCTGTGACCTAAAGACCATATCGTATTTGATGTGAGTGGAATTAGTTATGTAATAAATGCTCTTATTCGCCTCTATTAATATTATTGTAGTTTTATATTCGATCTATAATATCAGTTTAGTAATTGAAGATTTTGAAATTTTCCTGGGTATTTTGCATTCAACTTACATAATAGTTGTCAGAGAAAATTTTAATTTCCTCTCCTTCTCCTGGCTATGCAGATAAAAACAATTCTTTTATTTTTAATTAATATATAAATTCTATTACTACATATATTATTGTATTCAGTATAAACTGTTCTTTTTTTAAAATAATAATTATGATTTTTTATTCAAATGGCGGCCTGTTTTTTTTTTAAAGAACATCAATTAATTTTAAGATTAACGAGGTCTGTTCAAAAAATATCGCGAATTTTGTGTTTTTTTCAAAAATTATTTATTTATTCATGAAAATCTATTTTGTCCCCTTCAAAGTAATCCCCACCAGATATTATTCACTTGTGCCAACGTTTTTTCCAATCCTCGAAGCACTTCAAAATATCATTTTTGGTGATCTTGTTCAGCTCCTCCTTCGATGCCGTCTTTATCTCCTCAATCGTAGCGTAGCGTCGTCCTTTCATGGGGCTCATCAGTTTCCGGAATAAGACAAAGTCACAAGGGGCCAGATCTGGTGTGGTCACGGGGGGCCAAAAATTCGGGCACAACCAACGATGCGTGAGCAGGGCCTTTATCATGGTGCAAAAGCCAATTTTTGTTCTTCCACAAATCCGGGCGTTTCTGGCGGATTGCTTCGCGCAACTTGCGCATAACTTGCAGGTAATATTCCTTATTGACCGTTCTACCCTGTGGCAAGAACTCATGATGCACCACGCCCCTGCAATCGAAGAAAACTAAGTAAAACCTTCACATTAAATCGAACTTGGAGCGCTTTTTTCGGTCTTCCATTGGAATGATTGAGCTTTGGTTTCCAACTCATAACCATAAACCCATGATTCGTCACCAGTTATGACCCTTTGGAGCAAATTTGTATCGTCGCGGATAGAGTCCAACAGCTCCTTAGCAATGTTAATACGATCCTGCTTTTGGTGGAAATTGAGCAATTTTGGTACGAATTTCGCGGCGACCCGTCATTGGTAAAAAATTGAATGGTACGAGCCAATCGCTATGTTTAAGTCCTCAGCAACTTCTCTAACGGTGATTCGACGATTGGCCAATACTATTTTCTTCACTTCATCAATATTTTCGTCTGTTGTTGACGTGCTCGGGCGTCCGGCATGCTTTTCGTCGTTCACATCTTCGCGGCCCTCTGAGAACATTTTGTACCACCGATAAACGTTGCTTCGGTCCAAGGTAGCTTCATCATATGCCACAGTCAACATTCGGATTGCGTCCGCGCAATTAATTTTTTTTTCACACAAAATTTGATACAGATTCTATGATAATTTTTTTGGAATGGGCAAAAATCGAAGCCGAGCCAAAACACGTGTAAGCAAAGCAGCTGTCAAAAATTAACTGAACATTCAAAATGGCCGAACTTGTCGGCATAAGTGAGAAACATGAGTACCAACATAACGCCACAAAAAATCGAAAATCGAATATACGTAACCCGCGGAAATTTAAAATTCGCGATACTTTTTGAACAGACCTCGTATTTATTTATAAAATAGACTGAATTTTTTTTTATTGTTTCTTCTCTTTTACCTAATATGATGAGTTCTTGATACTTTCTGTTTGTTATCCTCTGACAATTATTCAATGTAAATATTAGCGTTTATTTTTCTTAAACATTAAATACACTATTTTTAACCCGTTGCTGTCATATTAACTGAGCTTAATTTTTGAACAAATAAACAACAAATTGGTTCGGAAATGTGCCTGTTTTTTGTGTGTGTCGTAAAATGAAGTCTATTTTGTAATAATTATAAGAATTATCACAATTCTTTTGGCGGCAGTGATTTATAAAAAAAAAAAAAGCTTCGTTGTCTGCAACATTCATCCTAATGTCCACGAATGGGTTTGCGCAAACTTTCTCTGTTTTCGGCGCTAATTTTTGACACTAAGTCTATTTGGGTCATGCTCGGTGCAGCTCTTCCATCCAGGGAACAGCTGACTTAGAAGGCACATCTGTCAACTGGTTTGCCGGCGGAGATCCTTTTTACAAGCGCCTCTTTATTCATTTGCTTAATAAGTTGTACCTATCATAACCTCCAATCAGCTTCTAATTTTTTTCCCCAACAATTTTATTTTATATTTATACGTGCTGGAAGGCTTTAACTGATATTAGTTCTTCGGTTACACTCTTTTGGATATTATCGACAGGACCAAGACTGACGTCCTTTGAAGTATTTTTCTTTTCTATTCTTGGGAACAGAAAAAGTAACACTGATTGAGAGCATATAAATAGATGCGCTGGATGACCAGAAGAATTTCCATTTTACAACAAAAAATCGTTGGTGGAAAAAGACGCGTGATAGGTAGTCTTAATTCCTTTTCTGAACTTTTTTAGGAGCGTTGCCTGCAAATTCCAATCGGACGCGAGGAATCCTTTGAAAGAGATCTAATGTTAAACCTCACAAGTGCCCTCACTTGCTCCACATTTGCATGAATTTTTGTATTATATCAACTGCTCTTCGACACTCCAATAATCCTTTGTGCCAACGAATAACTTGTGTCCTTGATAAGAAATGTTTCATTTTTCTTAACGCATTGCAAAAACACCTCTCCATTTACTACTGTCTACAGGGTAGCATACTCACCGGACAAGGTTTGAAACAGGTTTTGTACGTCTAAGAAGAACTAACGTACAAGTTATGTAGAGCAGGAGTCCGCAGTGTTGCTAATCAGACGTCAGCCAACATGCCGTAAAAATGACTTCAGAATTTATTTCAAATTTGTCTGATCATCTAATACCATGATTGTGACTGTTGGCTGACGTCAGACACATATTGGTTCGTCAGCCAAATGGTCAGTCACGTCTGTCATATTATGCTCTCGTAAAAAGCATGTTCTTTTATTCTATTAAATTATTCAAATTAATTTTCTAGAATAATTTACTAATACATTTTGTACGAAATTAAAATACACACTGTCTGTCAATGTGTCATAATTCGAGCTGGCTGACGACTGGTAGACATAAAACTTGTCTGTCAAAAATTTTAAGTTTTCTGCCATGAAAAAAATTAAGAGTTTGCTTACCGTCTAGTAGCCTGAATTTAGCGTTAGTCACTTACGAGTCAGCGAAGGTCGCTAACCGTCTAATAACTTGACTTTTCATCAGCCAACGTCAACCATCAGCCAATTTTTTCCGTTGGTTAACGTCTGCCAATTTGGCTGATCGTCTAACAGCTACTGAAGTGCAATATTATAATAAACAAAAGGCTCAATGTTTTCTGGGGACTGTTCTTATATAATTATGTATGTATTATACCCAAAAGCTACATCGAAAAGATAATAAAAATTACATATAATAATTACTTTGTAATAAATAAGAAAAAATTTTTGAAAAATTATAAGAAAATACCTGCAATTAAAAATTTAGCAAAAACATTTTTTTCGTAGATTACGCAAAAATTTTTTAAAAGGGAAAATTTTAAATTTAATAAAAAATTATAATTATTTTGCTATGATCATTTTCATAATGTTAAGTATGCAAGAAGTATGCACCGGAATTTTTCGTAATGGAAATTGTTTTTGTATTCCGAAATTTTTCGTAATGAAATTGTTTTTGTATGAATTGTTAATTTTTGCAGGTATGCATCAGGTCAGGTACGATAAATTGCGAAAAACAAAAAAAATTAACAAAAACCATTGACAGTGTTTTTTTCTTATTAACTTTCTATTTAAAATACCTTCAATCATATTTGTAGACAGGTGCATAGGTATTTAGTATATTATTTACTATTTGCATGTGCTATTATAATAATGTTACCACCATCAGCCTTGATATCTGAAAAAAATATATAAAATATATATTTTTATTTCTTTTACTTTTAGTTAAAAGAATTTTTCTTTGATAAGGAAAGTACGTAAATATTTACGTATATAAGATAAGAAAAATTTCATCCTCTTTTTATGAGCTTTTATAATGTTTAGTAGAAGCTTTGGAATTTTTTCATGTTTATTCGGGCTGATAATGTGCTGTGGTATACTTTGTGGATATATTCTTACTTTATGGGCTGGATAATATTGACAAAAGGGAAGCTTATCTGCACATAGTTTGAAAATAGCTGTGCCTAATGAAAAATGCCAAACACCTTATTTTTTCGTATTTGTTAGTTGTGGTATTTGGGAAAAAGGTTGAAATTTTATCGTACTCATATTTTACGTACCTAAGCGTAGGTTAGATGTTAAATGTACTGACGCATTGGTTCCATATGCTTTGGCCTTGAGTCTGTTTTATGTTCTTGCATTATTTTTGATATTTCTTCGATTAATGTCAAAAACGTTTTGTATATAAAAAAAAACATACGGAAACGAATTTTACCGTGTTCTCCATTTTGTGATTCGGAAAGTACAACCCTGTAATTTGATAGCTGTCAGAATCATATGTCATCCAAAATGGAATTTGTTTTTGTTAAGGGTTGCCATTTTATATTTAAAAAATTTAATGCAGAAGATAAGCCGATGGGGTGCTGGAACAATCGGCTTACGATGCTGATTTTCGAACAAAATTTTCGTTAGCGATGAGGCTCATTTTTACTCGGTGGATGCGTCAATTAGTAAAATTGCCGTATATGAGGCTCTAAAAACCCGCAACTCTAGAGAAACTGTTTTTGCCTGAATTTCTTAGAAAAAATTTTCAATATTTATAAGGCTTGGAAAACCCACAAGTGTATATGAAGACGATATTGTATCTACAAAAACTGATTGTTTGGTGTGCCATTTGGGCTGTATTTCTTTGAAAATAAAGAAGGAGAGACCGTTTCCAACAATTTTAAGTACTAAGAACTTATTATAAGTGAATTTTTTTGGGCCTGAACTTGAATAATTTAATCTAGATCATATGTGATTTTGACAAAACGGCACCAAAAGCCACACCTCACAACATATTTCGGCTTTATTGCAATTGGCATTGAGATTTGTATTTTTCTTGAAGGGCTATGTGAAATATCGTGTTTATACAGGCATTCCTTAAGCATTCAAAAGAAATGGTCGAATTACAGCCCGAAATATGCGGATAATTTACCAAAAATTATCTCAAGAGGATCTTGTCCTGCAAGAATTCTCGTAACGGCCATTTTAATAGATGCTATACGCTACTGGATCCAATAACTCCTCTTCCAAGTTCTTGTTCTAATTTGATAAGAGTAAGTAATATGCTGCATAAAATTTGACCATTTCTGGATTGATCTGAAAACTCACAAGTGACTACAGAGAAGCCATTGTATCTGCGAAAAGTCTGATCTGAAATTGTTATTAACCCGTATTTTTTTGAAAATGGAAAGCAGAGACCAAAAAAGTATTATAGCTGATTTTTATAAGTCTGAATTGGAAGATTTTAATCTAGACCAGAGGTCAGCAACCTTTTTTTGGCCGCGGGTCAAAATCATCCAAAATGTGAGAATTGAAGAGACGTTTGTCTCAGAGATATTTTCATATTAAAACAAAAATATGTTTTATTTAAGAAAATAATTACAAACATAGTTGAATGAACTTTATTTATAAACGTTCTCTTCGATATCAATAGCTCCCCTGATGTTGAACTTGTGACGTCAATTTAATCAAGTCTGGTTTATAATTAGTGCAACCCATACTTTCCTGTTGTATAATTTATTTTTATATATTATACTTTATTTTCGGAACTAAAATGGATCACTTGAAATTATCAAATAGGTCACTCGGTGATACGCGGGTCATAAGTCGCCGACCGCTGATCTAGACTGTAGTTGATCATAGGTTGCCGACCCTTGATCTGGACTCAAATAGGCAAATTTTTGCTGTATTGTTCCCTGGATACGTAATTTCACGATTTGGTGATGTCAATTGTCCTTAAAAAATTGCGCAATTTGACGTTGTTAGATTTTTTCTTGTGTGGCAATACAAAAGATCGTGTTAACGGAGATAATCCATAAAATTTAGATCATTAAAAAATAAATATCCGTCCAGTAACACTTCTACTGACTTTTTCGCATATTTCTGGTTGTACTGCGGTAATTATCCTAAAAAATATCGACTCCTACAAGTAGTCCTGTAGCGGCCATTTTAATCATGTTATATTTTATACATAATATATTTAATATAATAAGGTAAAAATTTCATTTATGTAACTTTATTTCTCAAAGGAAAAATTGGATAATTCCTTACAAATCACTGTCCTTAAATTTTTGTTGCAAAAACGTGCATTTTGAAAATAAATAAAATTTTCTATCGATTATGGAAAAAGGATTACGAGCGTTAATACCTAAGGACGAAAATATATATATTTTCAACAATGTTCGAGTAGTAGCACTTTGTTTTTTTTTTAAATATTTAAAATACATTTACATGACCTATTTGGTATCGTTTTGAATATTCAAACGACTATTTTACATTCGGTTTAAGGTCAAATGTTTAGTTCTGAATCATGCCTACATGATAAATAATAGAAAAATCGAAATTTTCTATCAAACTAGGACAAAAATCGAATTATTTTCAATTCAATTTTCCTTGACGATCTACTATGAACCTTTTATACAAGCATGTGTCTATTGTCCAATAAATAAGTAATAGTGTATACGTTAGTGAGTGATTGAAATCGATTTATCAATTAAAGTTAAGTGCACAGAAAGTTAATTATTAATTTTATCATTTCGATACAGGTTAATCGTCAAACTCTAGTTTCACCTTTGGTAAAATTCAGAAAAAAACCTGGTAAAAATCCAACAGCATTGCTTGTCAATGAATTGGATTGCGCGTAGAATATCGTTCGATTTGGGTTTTTTTTAATGGATTACAAAGAACTCGAAGGCAATTACCTGCCACAAAAATTAAGTACATTAACTCCAAAAATTTCCATACAGGAGTATAGTGTATACATTTGTACACCTTTTTATCTATTATTTATTGGATATCAAAGAGAAAATCCGATTGCTTTTTGATTAACTTTAATCGCTTAGCTTACGAATAGTCAAAACTAGAATGAATTTTAATTTATGCACTGTGAATTACAATAAAATTGTAATAAAAAATGATGAATTTGTTTAATAAAAGTTGTCATTTGTGAAAAAAAAAATAACACACATTTTCAAATATTGTGCAAAAGTAAAAAAAATCAAATCAAATCAAATCAAAAATTACACGAAAATGTACTGTGATAACAAAAAGCATTCGAATAAAATCAGTACAAAAACTTTACGTAATTTTAGTTATTATCTTATCGAAATGGATTTATCTATAATTATTTATTAAAACAACAAAAGTAGGAAATAGAAAATAATTTACTATATAAAGTAAAGCTTTTAGTATATTTAATTCGTTCACGGAAATGAAAATTATTAAATCGCTTAGAAATTTCATGAGACAAGAAATAAAAATTATATATAGGATTTTTAATTAAAGACGCTCCATCTTTAAAATTCAATAAAAATAGTTGTGTATAAGCTTTGGTAGATATCTTTATTGCATATGAAAGTATATTCGATGCCATCATCATCACCAACTGCGTGACAACCGTGTGTTTGGATGTGTTGAATAAAAATTCCAAACGTCCCGGCCTTTCAGTTTGACACTCCCACGTGTTTTTGCTGTCCTGGTTAAAAGCAGCGAACCTATGAAGGCAGGGCTAGTTTGTCTTCTAGGACCATAAATGGAGCCACTGTAGACTTTCCGAAAAGAATATTTCTCATCTATACGGATTAAGTGTAAAGCTCACCGTAGCCTTTTGAGGTTAATTTTATCCTTAAATATGTCAATTCTCATATAGGGGTCCAAATATTAATTTAGCTGAGAACCCAAATTTGCGAAGACTAGTATCCTGTACAGTAGAAGCTCCGATGTTATGGTTAGGAAAAGACTCTGTTAGCTGCCAGGAGCCTCTGCGCGTATTTCTGCCCCTCGTGTGGTAATCGGCTGCGACTCTTGACCCCAAATAGGACAAAATTAAAATCGTTCAAATTGACTCTACGGATTCCTTTGCTGTAGGTAATCTGAGACGTTTAATTTTGGATGAATTTTTGGCATGTTGTCCTCCAGCTCAGAAAATATTGTTGGTTTATTGGCACAGACCCTAAATCGATGATATACAGACCTTAAATTTTTAGTAGCCGCATAGAAAAAATTCTAAGAGCGTCAAATCGCACGATCTTGGCGGCCAGTTGACAACGGTGTGCCTCGAAATAACGCCGGTATGCCTCGGAAAAAAGTATGCCTCGAAATAACGCCGGTATGTCTCCCCACAATAGAGAATAAATTTTTCTGGATGGTAAAGGAAGCCCCTGAAAATATTGTGGTTGCTTTTAGTTCCAAATCGGACTAGTTTGCTTGGTAACGTCGCATTATAAAAATTTGTACTTTGAACGTCTGGTGAATCAAACACAAAATTTTATAATATAAATTTCCTTTATCTCGACGTATTATTGAATTGTGTAGTTTGTCACGATTGCTCGTCAATTGTGACTATAGTCAAACCCGAACGTATAAGATTGAGAGCGCCAGACGTATAAGAACGTTAAAGCAATAGGTTGGCAACGATCGAACGTATTTGTTGAAAAGCCCATTATTAAAATTGAATAAGAATCAATACCGGATAAAAAATAGTAATAATAAAATTTATAGCAAACATTTTTCATCTGAATAATTATTGTTAAAAAAAATTTTAATAAAATTGCTCGGTAAATAAGGTTTTAAAAATATTCATTTAAAAATATTCAAAATCAATGCTTCCTAAAAAAAATTATTCGTATCCATCAGAAATATTGAAAAAAAAAATTTCATCAATAATTTTGATTAAACATTTTCACTAAAAAATGTTTATAAACAAATTTAGTATAAATTCTTACCAATAACGCTGAGTAAAAAATTGTTCAGTAAAATTTTTTAAGGTAAAATTTCATTAGGTAATTTTTAACAAAAAAAAGTTTTCATTTAATTTTTATTATAATATAATATTTCTAACGTTAAGTAAAAATGTTCATCAATAATTATCAGAGAAAATCGTCAGTAAAAATTAGCACAGAAAACTTTTATTAAGTAAAAACCGTCAATAAAAATTTTCTAGTGCATTGAAATTTTCAATAAAATTTAATTTATTATTATTTGTGTCAGATTTCTTTTTTTCATAAAACTCCTTTTTACAGTGGAGCAGTTATACATCAGCGAAGGCGTTTTGTTCTACTCTTCGAAGCAGGCTTCAATTGCAATCGGTTACACTCCTTTTGATGTTATCGACAGTATCAAACGGACGTCCTTTCAAGTGGCTTTTATCTTAGGGAACAACCAAAATTTATACGGACTGAGATTAGGTTAATCGGGGTGCCCAGCTTCAATGTTAGTCGACTGTCTGACCTCACAAGAGCCCTCACTCATTAGACTTTGGATAATACCAATATCAGTGAGCTATATTTAGCATATCTTCAATTTTTTGGTAAAATTAACTACTAAAGCCAATGTGCAAATAACTCCAAAGACTTGCGTTGTTCTCGCATTCCAGAGACGATATGGGGGCCGGTTTTTATAATTGATTTTCAGCTCACTTAATTGCCAAGAAGCAAGTACATGCATAGCCGATATAGTTTTCATGATTCAGAAGAGTAAATGACCTTTTTATTGACCATGACTGCCAGCCTACAAACTATCGTCAATTTCCTGCTAATCCTGTAAACTCATTCCACTACCATAACCAAAATATCCGACATGATTTCGCACTCGGTTTTTATTCGATGGATGTTTTGAGGAATTCAAGTATGCAGTGAGTTGTCAATATTCACACATTATCATTTCTGTATTTATCTGAGCTATATTTCCTCTTGGATAATATTTTTATATGGCGACAACAGCTAAAGTGGAGTTCATTTTTTCTTATGATAATAGTTTTGGGAGTGCCGGCATAAAAATATTTGAATTATGAAAAAATTATGGAAACTGTAATATTGCTCGTATATTCGACTAGAATTTAAAGATAAGGTAAATTTGCTGTTTTATTATTTAATCTCAAACCGAATAACTTTTAGGAGAATTATATTTTAAAATGCACTCCCAGTCGAAAAAAAAATGCACTCCCAGTCGAAATTTTATGAAATCTTTTTCGAAAAAAATTTTCGATAATTTTTTTGTTTTCTTAGTAATTTTTATGGTAAAAAAATGTGGTTAAATATATTTTAGTTGTTTCTGATAATAAGCGTAAAGTTTAGTGGTATTTTTTTTTGGTTAATACAATTTTAAGGTCAGTTACGCTAGAGAATCATTCGAAGCGTAAAATTTCTACCATTGTCAGATTGTTGTAAGTGTCTATGGTTGAGTGCAAAACTGAATGCACTAAGAAAACACACTTTAAAAAGTTTGCAAAATTTCCCTAAATTTTCTTTATGCATCTTTTCTTTAAATCAATAAAATTAGCCTATTTTATATGCACAAAAAATTTTATGGAAAGTTACCTTTGTTGCATAGTAAGATTATTATAAACTTTAATTTCGAAATGAATCTGAAAATTATATCGTAGTTTATTTAAAACTATTCAAAACTTTTGTTTAAAAAAAATATTTGTTCCATGACCCAAAAATAAAGTTTGCATAAATAATGTTTATCAGAAGAAAATTAGGAAAAAAAAAATTACGAAAATAGGAGTATTTTATGAAGATATATAAATAAAAGCAAAAATTTATTAAAAATGGAATTTTCGTTTCTTTTAGTCCAAATTGGCCTCAAGTGTTATTAGTTCGTTATAGTAAGTTCTAAAAATGTGGTAGTAATTTTTTCATACAACAATAAATAATTATGTAAAATTACTCTTATTTCGAGGACTAAATTCTTATAGAAAATATATATTATCGTTTAACTTCTTGTTTGTACACATATTCTGGGCTACTATTCATTTATCAAGAACGCAGTCGATTAATAAATTAAGAATCTCTAGTCTAAAATCTCTAATATGATGTGCTAATCGAATGCTATTATACATACTTTTAACTATTTTTAATTATATTTATAAAAGCTAATATTTTTAAACATATTTTTTTTAATATAAAAGAAAAGTTTATACAGCAAAAAAAATAATCTACAATTGGAAAAATAGAAGAAATTAATAAAAAATCAAGGAAACAAAAAGAAAAAATAATTTTCTATATACGAATTTTTAAATTACTTTTCAGATGTTGTAAATTTTCTTAGTTATTAAACTGTTGAAAATTCATTAAATTTACTATAATCGAAATGATAAAAAAAAAATTATTTTAATGAATTCTACTAGCCCGCAAAAGTAACCTTGGTTAGAAGCACTTATTTTGTTAAGCGTGGTATTGTTTTTTTTTTTGTAATTTATATTTACCTTATTTTATCAAATAACTATAATTAAAATATTTTTCAAGATAGCTAGATAAGAATAACCCTTGTTTTTTTTTTAAATTATAGAAAAAGTGTTTATTGTAATATTTTGTAAGTTTAATGAGCTTCGTTTCAATTTTTTCGATGTTTTCGATTTTTTTCTATGTTCGATGATTTCGATACTTTTGATGTTTTTGATATTTTCAGTATTTTAGAATAGTAGTTATAATAATTTTTTTAAGTTGGGTCCGCTTATTTCCGATAGTTTCGATGTTTTTGGCATTTTGTATGTTTTTGATGTTTTCGATTTTTTCTGTGTTCGATGATTTCGATACTTTTGATGTTTTTGATATTTTCGGTATTTTAGAAAAGGAGTTATAAATATTTTACAATTAATTTTTGTAAGTTTGATCCGCTTATTTCCGATAGTTTCAATATTTTCGGTATTTTCCGTTGTTTTTGAAGTTTTCGATTTTTGTTTGTTTTTGATGGTTTCGATATTTTCGATATTTTAGAACAGTATTTTAAATATTGTACTATAAATTTTGTAAGTTTTGTGCACTTATTTCACAAAATGGTTGTTTTGATGTTTTCGGTAGTCTCGATTTTGTTTTTCTTTCGATGATTTCGATACTTTCGATGTTTTTGATATTTGGTAATTATAATATTGTACAATTATTTTTGTAAGTTATGTGCGCTTTTTTCCGAAAGTTTCCATGTTTTCGGTATTTTCGATTTTTTTGTTGTTTTCGTTTTTTTTCTTTGGTTTCGATACTTTGTATATTTTTGATATTTTCGATATTTTAGAATAGTAGTTATAATATTGTGCAATTATTTTTGTAAGTTTTGTGTCCATTTTATTCCGAATGTTTCAATGTTTTCTGTTTTTTTCGATGTTTTCGGTATTTTTTATTTTTTCTGTTTTCGATGATTTCGATACTTTCGATGTTTTTGATGTTTGCGTATGGTAGTTATAATATTGTACAGTTAGTTTTGTAAGTTTTGTGTCCATTTTATTCCGAAAGTATCGATGTTTTCTGGTTTTTCGATGTTTTCGGTATTTTTGATTTTTTCGAATTCTTCTGTTTATGAGGGTTTTGATATTTTCGCTGTTTTTCATATTTTCGATATTTTAGAATAGTAGTTATAATATTATACAGTTATTTTTGTAAGTTTTGTGTCCATTTTATTTCGAAGATTTCGTTGTTTTCTGTTCGATATTTTTAATATTTTGATTTTTTTAATGTTTTGTTCATTTTTTTAATGAAGAATTTCGTTTTTTTTCGATATTTTTAATATTTTTGATTTTTTTAATGTTTTCGATGCTTTTGATATTTGCGATAATTTTGATATTTTCAAATAGTAGTTTTAATATTTTACAACTAGGTTTTTTGCGTTTCTTTCCAAAGGCTTCGATGTTTTCTGTATTCTTGATTTTTTCGAATAGTTCACATAATTGTTGTACTACGAACTCAAACCAATAATATTGTACTTATAAGGTATTACGTTTAAAGTTCTAAAGATAATCTACTTTATGATAACGTAACTATGAACAGCATGTGATTGATATTAGTCATCATCGAATATCATGTGTAATAAAATAAAAAAAATTACACAAAAATTAAGTAGGAAAAAATCAATTTTAATCATGTTATCAACATTTTCATGTGAAGATATCATTATGTATGTATTTTGCCATTAAAATCGAGTGTTGATTTCGAAACTGAATTCAGAATGTCCATCAAGCAGTCATATTATCGTTGTGAATTATTATTCCATGTTGGAATTTTCCTACAAAAACAATAAATAAATATAAAAAAATATTAGTTTTTCCAACTATTACGACGAGTATCATCGTAACATGTTCATGAGAGTGTTTGTATTATTGTCATATTTATAGATAATAATTTTTTGCTTTTCATTCTTAATAATCTCTCGTCAACAACAACCATAGAAAGTTCCAAAGTCTAATAGTATTAAAAAAAAAAGTTCACTCTTTTATAAGTGGAAAAATGTTTAGGCTGAAAGTTTAAAAGTAGCGGGGGAAGGGGGTAATATTTGGATAAAAAAAATATTCATTGTTGTTGGCTTCGTTTATTATATAGAAAAATGGAGCATTTGGTAATACTACAACTTATCATATGTAATCTTATATAAATTTTTGTCTAGTTTTTATTCATTCTATTTATTTATATTTTCATTCTGTTTGCATTAAAGATTTTTGGACATTTTCAAAATGCATCCAAAGTTACTATTATGAAAAGCTCATTAAAATTTCCAAAATAAAAATCGATTGAAAATTTAAAAAATCAAAAAATTTACTCTTAATAATTAATTACTCAAAAATGTATAATTTATGTAGAAAGGGAAGTGAGTGTGTTTATACGAGTATTTGGGAAAAATGCACTTTTTTTCTCTGTGTTCATAACAATTTAATCGAAGTTTATTCGTTCCTGACTGTGTTCGTATCTTAAGAAGTTCGTATCTCGAAGCCCAATTTGTCATTACATTTTACAGAAAATCAATTCATATGTTGGCAGATTTAATATTCAAAAAAAAAATTCAAATAAAAAGAGAAGTCATCTTAATTATAGCAGGAATGAGAAGGAGAATTTTGAAGCAATAAATTAAGATATCATCCGTGGGGTTTTCACAAGTCTCCGGAAACCTATTGTTAATAATCTAAAATGTCTAGAGAACTGTTGTAGAATAATTTTATGACATATCAAAAAGTTGGAATAATAATTTTTATTGCGGCACAATGCGTCACGGCTCTTATCTCGAATCTGTAGGTTCTTATATCGAATCTAAAAAATATGAAAAAAGTTCGGATTTCGAAAATTTCGCATTTGGAAAAGTTCTTATCTCGAAAAGTTCGTATGTACGAGGTCTGTTCAAAAAGTGTCGCGAATTTTGAAAGCTCCGCGGGTTACGTATATTCGATTTTCGATTTTTTTTGTGGCGTTATGTTGGTACTCATGTCTCTCACTTATGCCGACAAGTTCGGCCATTTTGAATATTCAGTTAATTTTTGACAGCTGCTTTGCTTGCACGTGTTTTGGCTCGTCTTCGATTTTTGCCCATTCCAAAAAATGGATCAAAGAATCTGTTTCGGGAACAAGAAAAAGTCACAGGGGTGCAGATCTGGGGAATACGGTGGCTGCGGCATTACGCCGGGTGTTTCTGGCGGATTGATAAGCGCATAACTTGCTGGTAATATTCCTTATTAACTGTTCTACCCTGTGGCAAGAACTCGTGATGCACCACGCCCATGCAATCAAAGAAAACTGTAAGTAAAATCTTCATATTCGACCGTTCTTGGCGCTTTTTCGGTCTTGGCTCGTGCGGCAGCTTCCATTTGGAACGATTGAGCTTTGGTTTCCACGTCATAACCATAAACCCATGATCCGTCACCAGTTATGACCGTCTGGAGCAAATGTTAATGCGATGCTGTTTTTGGTCGAAAATGGGCAAAAATCGAAGACGAGCCAAAACATGTGCAAGCAAAGCAGCTGTCAAAAATTAACTGAACTTTCAAAATGGCTGAACTTGTCGGCATAAGGGAGAGACATGAGTACCAACATAACGCCACAAAAAATCGAAAATTGAATATGCTTAACCCGCGGAGCTTTCGAAATTCGTGATACTTTTTGAACAGACCTCGTAGAAGTGGTTATTAGCTATTTTTTTAAAAAAATAAATTATTTCCAATATACAAGCGTCCTTGGAGGAACAATCGATTTCGTATCCTTCTCCTCTGAATTATAGAGTTTTAATACAAAAAAAAACATTTATAAATAATGTCATTTAATAAATTTAAAAATAAATATTTCAAGTTTTTGGGGAAAAGTTTTCTTTTTGTAATAAAGTATTTTAGGGAAGGGGTGAAGGGGGTGTGTTGCCATAAAGAAAAAGTTTCTTTCTTTAAAAATGCATTCTCTGCAAAATTGCATACTCTTGTGGTTATCGTGTCTGCAATTTTCACTTACCTTTTTTTTCAGAATTAATAAAAAGTTTATTAATAAAATATTTTTTTTTATAAATTTGTCTTAAGTTTTGCTTGATTTTTATTTGTTTTATTTTGAAATTTTTACTTTTACCATTCAAATAATAACTTTCAAATGTAATAAATTTTATTACTACTT
Organism: Atherix ibis; assembly: GCA_958298945.1. Taxonomy (NCBI): domain Eukaryota; kingdom Metazoa; phylum Arthropoda; class Insecta; order Diptera; family Athericidae; genus Atherix; species Atherix ibis. The sequence goes on along the minus strand of OY282607.1, from coordinate 94,159,765 downwards.
GAATAGATCTCAAAGGCATTAAAGAAAATTGCAAATTTAATTAAACGAAAGCAAACATTAAGTGAATATATTGAATGGGAAATGCTTGCTTTCATTTATTTACGCTTATTATGGTGATTATTTAAAATGGAAGAAAATTTACTCTTATTTGACAAAGAAAAAGAAAAAAAAACTATTTATGTTTTGATATTTGTAATTACTACTACTATAATTATTTATGGAAAAGATGAAGAGGTAGAAGGGAAATGTTATTTTATTAGCATTAACATGAATGTGCATCGTATTAATTTCAACTATCTTTTCAGAGCATTTATTCACATACGATTTTATGAAATCTTTTATTACTAGTACAATAATAAATGGAAATGCAATAATTTTATTTATATTATTTTAGATTGTTACTCGTATAATAATGGAAAATATCTAAATGATTTTTAGAAAATTAGGTTACAGTAATGCGCATATGCTTTTATAGAGAGTAATTTGAAAAGATTTTCCATAATTTCTTGAAGTTTTTTATTTAAATTTTCATTTTTTGCTTAGTATTCAGTATTGATTTTCTCAAAAACAAATTGTTATAAAACGTTACAATTTATAAAATAGAACTTCACCAAATCCAATAGTGCCAAAATTTTTCATGTCTGGGACTTGTGTTGCCATTTTTTTGGAACCACATATAGTCCAAATAAATATCTTTAAGTTCAAGTCGAAAAAAATGAGGTTATCTTACTGTTATAGCACTCATAATTGGCAGTAACAGTCTTATCTTCATTTTCAGACCAAAATGCACACCAGACAGTCACTTTTTTCGAATACAGTGGCCTCTGCCCAGTCAGTTCTGGAATTATAGTGCCCCATATACGGAAATTTTGCTTATTGACGAAGCCACCCGAATATGAAATGAACCTCATTGCTCAAGAAAATGCACCCCAGACAGTTAGTTTTCGCGAATACAGTGGCTTCTCTACTGTCACTTGTGGGATTTTAGAGCCCTTTATACGAAAATATTGCTTATCGACTCGAGTATGAAATAAGTTTCGTTACTCAAGAAACAGCACCCCAGACGGTCATTTTTTGAGGATACAGTGGCTTCTCCACTGTGGCTTGTGCTATTATAGTGCCTCATATACTGCGATTTTACTTATTGACGTAACCACTGGAATATGAAATGAGCCTCATTGTTCAAGAAAATGCACCCCAGACAGTTGGTTTTCGCGAATACAGTGGCTTCTCCACTGTCCCTTATGGGATTTTAGAGCCCCATAAACGGCAATTTTGCTTATTGACGTAGCAACTCGAGTATGAAATGAGTCTCATTGCTCAAGAAAATGTACCCCAGACAGTTAGTTTTCGCGAATACAGTGGCTTCTCCACTGTCACTTGTGGGATTTTAGAGCTCTATATACGAAAATATTGCTTATCGACTCGAGTATGAAATAAGTTTCATTACTCAAGAAACAGCACCCCAGATGGTCACTTTTTGAGGATACAGTGGTTTTTCCACTGTCACTTGTGGAATTATAGAGCCCCATAAACGGCAATTTTGCTTATTGACGAAGCCACTCGAGTATGAAATGAGTCTCATTGCTCAAGAAAATGCACCCCAGACAGTTAGTTTTTGCGAATACAGTGGCTTCTCCACTGTCACTTGTGCTATTATAGTGCCCCATATACGGCATTTTTACTTATTGACGTAACCACTGGAACATGAAATAAGCCTTATAACTAAAGAAAATGTCAGAATATTATTACAATTTTAACACGTTGTTCGATGGTTTAGCGATCCATAATGTAAAATGGTAAACCTTAAACTAAACCTGCGCCATCTTGGATGAAATGTATCTTTAATAGCTGTCAAATGACAGAACTGTACTTTGCCAAACACAAAATGGGTTACTCTCTATTTCTTTCTGATATTAAAGATTCAAACCCTTACTTATATGGCGGTAATAAAGGTGATGATATAGTGTCCCAAAATAGGCTATTTTTAATATTTCCACTTCCAAAAGACAGACCCTTTAATCACCTCATTATGGTGCATATTTATTCAAATATTTTTTTATAAGTAAAATTATAATAAATTTTAATTATCCAAAAAATAATACAAATAATTAATAAATTTTAATAAAAAATATATTTTATTTTTCTCCTTTACAGAAATGCTAAAGAAATACGACTGCGAAATATAGAAGAAAAAAAAGCTTTTCATTAAAGCTCATCAATGTTAATAAAACGGTGATTTCGATATTATCGACTAGCACAAATTTATTATATGATCTTCTTATCGATCATAATAATATTCGACAAAACAAAAAAGCAAAACCAAAAAAAAAAACCAACAATAACAAGTAATTAAACACATCATTTGAAATCATAGCTCTTATCATAAGTTAAATATTAATAATAAATACTTAAATAACATAAGTAATATGATCTAAGAAGAAAATTGTTAGTAATAATAGAAAATCATCAAAAGGAAAGTATTTTTTCAAAATAAATAAATACGCTTCAAAAAAAAAAAAAAAAAACTAGATAAGAAAATAATTAAGGAAATGCACTCAACAAAATAGTAGCTTTCAACAAAAAAAAGATAAATTTACAAACGACGTGAAAAGTGTTTCATTTTATATATAAGAGAAAATATTGTAGAAAGAAGTGAACAGAAATTCGAAAATTAATAGTCCGTAATTTAGATCGATTGGATTTGATTAGCTTCCAATTTGGTGGAGAAGAGGTTAAGTGAGAAAATTTACGAAAAGAAAGTAAAAATCAATTGAGCTATGAATTCAACGTCCAAACACCTGCTGCACTGCACACTCCTACTTATTGTGATAATCGCCTTTGAAGTATTCTCTGGTGGTATTAAAATCAATGAAGACTCATTTACCTTGGTTGATCCATGGACTGAATATGGCCAGATTGCGACGATTCTTCTTTATCTTCTGCGATTCCTAACGTTTCTGACACTGCCTCAGGTATTGTTCAATTTTTGTGGCCTAGTTTTCTACAATGCCTTCCCCGAGAAGGTGGTGCTCAAAGGTAGCCCACTACTGGCTCCGTTCATTTGCATTCGGGTCGTGACACGCGGTGATTTTCCCGACCTTGTCAAGGCGAACGTGTTACGCAACATGAACATCTGTCTGGATACCGGTTTGGAAAATTTCCTAATTCAGGTGGTAACTGACAAGCCAGTGAATCTTCCGAAGCATCGACGTGTCATTGAGACCGTTGTGCCGAAGAACTACAAAACGAAAACTGGTGCTTTGTTCAAATCGCGTGCGTTACAATATTGTTTAGAGGATGATGTCAATGATTTCAATGATAACGATTGGATTGTACACCTGGATGAGGAGACTTTGCTAACGGAAAATTCCGTGCGTGGAATTATTAATTTTGTGCTTGATGGAAAACATCCCTTTGGTCAGGGGCTCATCACCTACGCCAACGAGAATGTTGTCAATTGGCTGACAACATTAGCTGATAGTTTTCGTGTTAGCGACGATATGGGAAAGTTGCGACTGCAATTCAAACTATTCCACAAGCCTTTGTTCAGTTGGAAGGGGAGCTACGTTGTGACACAGGTGAGTTTAGTCATAATTTATTATTGATTCAAAATTATTTTCAGAATATGTTGAGCCCCATTTTTTTCGTTTCTGTTGGTAAATATCTATTTTTTTGCGTGGATATTGGAGAATTCTCAGAGCTATCTGCTTTTTAGATCCAATTAAAATAATTTAAAAAAAAAAATTTGGTACGTTAGTTATGAACATGAAAATTAAAATATTTTTTAATGATGTTATAGTAGTTTTCTTTTGAAAAATAGAAATAAAAGTATGCTCATTAAAAGTACAAATAATGTATCTGATTTGGAATTTTCCCCTTTAAAAAAAATAGAAAATTTTGGTGGATTTATTAAGAATAAAGATTTGGCAATGTGGGTTGTTTGTTTAGAACTTATCTAATTATGAATTCGTCTTCTTGGAACCAGATGATGTCAAGATCAACTTCTTCCAATTTCGGCCATAAAAAGTTGGTTATCATCGATCTATACCGCTCTCCATTGACAGTAACGGTGTTACCAGCTTCATTTCGAAAGAAGTACGGACCGATGATTCCACCACACCAAAAATCACACCAAACTGTCAATTTAGGTGAATGTAATAGGTGTTCATGAATAATTTGTGGATTTTCTTCGCACCAGAATCGACAGTTTTGTTTATTTACCGCCCCACTCAGATGAAAGTGAGCCTCATCGGAGAAGATGATTTTCGTAAAAAAATTGTTATCGTTTTCAAGTTGTTCCAAGACAAAAGCAGCAAATTCACGACGTTTACGGTGGTCAAATGGCTTCAGTTCTTGAGTGATAATAATTTTATACGGATGCAAACCCAAATCCTTTCTCAAAATCCTTCAGGTTATGGTTTGAGACAGTCCCAATTCTTAAGAACGTCTTGGAATCGACAAATTGCGGTCTTCAGCAACACTTGCCTGAACGGCAGCAATATTTTCATTACTTCGAGCGGTTCTTTGTCTTATTGGCACTTGAATATTATGTAAAGAAAATGTACGCTCGAAAGGGTATAAAACCCTATATATGTCATTCTAAGCTTAAAGACTGCCATTTGTTAAGCTTAAAGACTGCCATTTGATACAGCGCAGTTCATTTCTCAATCGGTGGTCCAAAAATTCACAAGTGACTGTGAAGAAGCCATTGTATTCATAAAAAGTGACTATTTGGTATGGGTTTTGGTCTGAATCTATTATTGGCTCGTATTTCCTTGAAAATAAAAACGGAGATACTGTTATCCTCAATTCTTGAGCTCTATAGCCATTTGATAACTGACTTTTTTTTATCCTAAACTTAAATATTTCAATCTGGATATTATGTGGTTTTAAAAATACGGCGCTACAACCCACGAAACACAACAAAGTTTAGATTTATTGTAAGAAAAGTTCTCCAAGACTCGTGATTTCGACATGTCAATTATCCTCCAAAATCGTTTGTTGGAATTTTTCTTGTAACCGTATCCAAAATAGTTTGCTACTAACGCAGGCAATTCTCACACTTTGAAGCATTTAAAAACCAACATCTGTCAAAAAATATCCGAATGACAGCCCGAAATGTTCATTAAAAATTATCTCAAAACAATCGATTCTTGCAAGAATGATCTAATATTTCGTGCAAAATGGCAAGGTCTAATTAATATAATAAAATAAAAACTTTATTGATATCTGAAGCTTTAAGTATGTTTTATTTAACTTTATTTTCCGAAGCATAAATAATCCTTTAAAAATATGCCTACAGGAAATTGTAGAAATTCAAAAATCACCAAAATTAAGCCTTAATTAAAATTTTTATTGGGTCAAATGTCTTTTTTTTTCTTCTTCTTTGAATAAATAAAATTTTCAATACACACGTAAAAGCCTCAACCCAATTTTGATGGTATATTTTTTTTTTTTTTTTTGTGAACATTTAAATCATTAAAACGATTATTTTTTCACTTTTTTTTTCTTAGTGAATTCCAGGTGATGATGCTATATAATTTAATGTCCATAAAGTGTTAATTTTGTTGATTTTTACGTCTAGTAAATATAAAATGAATTTCGTTTACCTGTCAGTCTGTATTATTTATAAAAAATAAATTTTATCTAATTTTTTATTCAAATAAGCGCTCTCAATTTGGCACAGTTTATTTCGAACTGATCACCAAAAAAAAAACTTCTTTTATATTTTATATATTTTATTTCCAATGGACTTGTATAGAAACAAAAAAAAAGTATCTTAGACTGGAAAAATTTGCATTTTAAATTTGTTTTTATAAAGAATTCTCTTGGATTATTGGAAGATTTGTTTAGTGACGATTTGAGATTCCAAAAAAAAAAATTGCTTTTGCTTGTGTATTTTTATTGCTTTGTAATAAAAATTTTCATGTCGCCAAATGGACTCATGATCGTGACGCTATACAATGACAGTTGGCTCTTCTCTCAGCGAGAGACCTTACACACACACAAACAAACTAGTTGTTGGTATTTTTGTATTTTGATTTTTGCACATTTGTTGAGATAATAGCTTAATGCAACATGTTGCATAATATCTCTCGGAAGTTGCTCAACATCGCTCACTCTTTAGCTACAGAGTGTGTATAAAAATAAGAACATTATTCAATAAAGTGGGGGATTATTATTTTTTTTGTGTGTAGGCTCACAAGGAAATGTATAACAGGCGCCACCACCACCACCATCAGGCTATTGGGGGCGACTTTATGTTTCGTGTGGGCTGACCATGCTCAGAGTTGTAAATTGATTGGAAGAGTCAGAGATTGAGCCAATTTTCGAAAATGTTAAAATCATTGTTCGACGACGATAGTTATTCGCAAAATTCTATTAGCATCAAGTACTTATCAAATAACATTCATATAATTTCATAATAAATAAATAAATTGTATAATTGCTTATTACTCAAACTTTATGACTATTTTAATTTGATAAATAAAAGCACGCATTAGTGGAGTACATTGATTTAAGTACAAAACGTTTTTTTTTAAATAATTATTGTTATTTTACCAATATGGGCATTTTGAAGAGCTTTTTTGCTTTACAGTTTTATATTGATTTAAGTTATCTATAACTAGAAAATATTTTCATTCAATTATTATAAAAATCTTTTTATGATGGGATTTTTGTCATTAAAAAAGAGACACATCATATGGCAGTGTGTAATGTTTATTGGGAAAACGATTATAAATATTATAACAAAATAAATTGTTCGAATTAAAAATGCTTAGTAATATATACATATTGTGATAAGGGGCTTTTCAATAGGTACAAGTATGATCGATCTTTTACAGACTATTACTTGGACGTTTAGAATGACAGTGGTGTAATTCTTAAACGTTTGTGTTCTGTCATAGTCACCATTTAATCATTGAGAAGAAAACGGTTGCACAATTTTTGTGACAAAACGTCCCTTAGACATGTGCCAGGGGCCACTTCATAGCGCCACGACCGTGAGGCCATTTCGCGACTTCGTAGTACGTGTGAGAAATCATCTAAGAGAGACCGGTCTGTGATTAGTATTGTAGTATAGAAAGTTGAGAATTTTGTTATATTTTGTGGAGCAGATTAGTATGTTGTAGAAGTTTAAATAGGGGACTAGGGAATGGAGTTGTTGGATCGAGGAGCTCCATAATGGGAGGAATCCTGCTCGCTAAGTAGTTTTTGGTTATGTGGAATCCTGTAGAATATGGGTGATAGTGAAATGGGCGCCACAGGATTGGCAGAAGGGACTATTGGTGTTTCCAAAAAGGAAGTTATGAGTAAGAGCAGTATGTCCAATCCGGATTCTGAGGAGCTTCCACGCCCAGAATTACGGTATGGATGTTGAATACACTGGTTTATTAGTGATTATCCAATGAGTCGACAAAAAAGTGTCGCTATTGGTCCAGTCATCGTGTTTGCGGATGGCTAATGGTGTTAGTTGCCATTCTGTTAGTAGGCGAGGCAGATTGGGAATGACTGTGATCACTGGTCGAGGGAGTGTTTCTCCAGCCAACTTGTCAGCACTTTCATTACCCATAATTCCCCCATGACCTGGCACCCATCGCAACTCGACACTCCTATTGCTAAGTAGGCTATGACGAATTGCGCTAAGTACTGGGTTACTCGATGGACCACAAATGGCTTTAAGGGCGGCAAGGCTGTCGCTAAAAATAATAACGCTTTGTTGGCTGAGACACAACATAGTGCGCGGGTGCTGCTGCCAAAAAGTTCGACGACCGAAAAAGATGTAATATTGGTGTCAGCGGCGGCATCAGTGAACAACTGTCGATGATCTTTTAATCCGTCCAACTGTTCAAGGAAAAATTTCTTACACGTATATGTGGACGGATCAGTTCTAGTCTTCTTAAACCTGTCAAGAGAAGCAGTCACTTTCAACTTTGCTCCCAACCACGGTTTCCAATCTGGGTGTGGAGAGGAAGTTTGGAAAACAAGGGGGAGGATGGATGAAGTGCTTTCAAGGTGGGATATTAATAAGGATAGCGATGATGAATTCCTTTTTGAACTGGGGGAGATGATAATGTTTTTGATTAAAGTGTGGAGGGGATAATTTGGAGGCATAGGTTTTTGTAAATTAAACTTAGGCGGGCTTTGTGAAGATAAAAAAAATAGGTTTTCGACCAGTCTCTATCAGTATGGATTCGACCGGAGATGTCCGATGTGCTCCACTGGCTAGTCTAATGCAACGGTTTAGCGCTGCCTCGACTAGCCATTGCCCTGCTATTGGCACACTGACACATATGTGTATAGTGAGGAAATAGAGTAAGGTCCCATCCAAAAGGGCGTTGGTTACTCTAATTACCTCACTTTGTCTTACCTTACTTTTGCTGCTGACTAAAATTTTAACCATTCGGAGAATGATGTTAATTTTGTCAACAGCATTTTTAATCTGAAGATTCCATTTCCCTCCACCGGCAATTGAGATACCCAGGATTTTCATGGAAAGAAACCTTGTCCCTACCAGGTGTGGTTCCCTTGAAGGAATTCAACGAAAAGTTGAACTCCGCAAGCGTTACTGGCTGGTTCAAGATTAGGGTGAAGGCTGACGGTATAGGCAAGAGATTTTCAGTGAAGTATTGTTTCTCTCTACGACATGTAACACTAAGGTGTTTTCCGTGAACTGTGCCAGTTCCTCAACGATAGCTGTCGGGTCGGATATAACTCCATTCTCAGACTCCGATTGCACAAAATTTTTATAATTTTTATTTATTATAAAATTTTTGTACTCCGTGCTACAAATTGTGCGTAAAGACCACAACCCGTTGACTGAATGGCTAGAATGGGTACGTAAACAAGTGAAATAGTTGGATCTGGGACGAAAAGTAACCACACCACACCCGGGAGCTGAGCTTCTTTTTCGACCAGAAAAATTTACTCTCTGGTGTGAACTTTAGTTGAGCCGTAATCGGACTGGCGTAACTGTAACTGTCAATGGGGAGAGGTATCGAGCGATGATAACAGATTTTATTTGGACCTAATTTGATGATATGGACTTGGAAAATATCTGGTTCCAACAGGACTTGCCATACAGCAGGTGAAACAAGGGTCTTATTACAAACGAAGTTTCCACGTCTTGTTATTTCGAGGCATGCTGATATCAGCCGACCGCCAATATCGTGCGATTTAACGCTCTTAGACTTTTTTCTATGAGACTACGTTAAATCAATGCCAATAGACCGATAATATTTTCCTAGCTAGAGAACAACATCCATCAAGCCACCGATTGGATCCAGCCGGGTTTTTGCGGAAGAATCATTTAAAATTGGACATCTCGGATCACTTCTGGCAACCGAAGCCGTGGAGGCTATTTGATACCAGCTAACCGCCAAGATCGTGCAATTTAACGCTCTTAGACTTTTTTTCTATGAGGCTACGTTAAATCACTGGTCTATGCCAACAGACTGACTATATTTTCCTAGCTGGAGAACAACATCCATCAAGACGCCGATGGGATCCAGCCGCGTTTTTGCGAAAGAGTCATTTAAAATTGGACCTCTCGGATCACTTTCTGCAAAAGAAGCTGTGGAGGCCATTTGAACGATGTTATTTTTGAGAATATTTGAATATTTTTAAAAAAATAATATTTTTCATATTTACCCGACAACCCCTTGTCGATGTTGGATGGAAATAGAAGTCCATTTTTGTTGACTTACTTTTCTTTGGTATTTCATAAATTCTTAACAACATTCTTTAAGACCTGAAAATTGGAAGGATAAAAATTGATTTTCCTTCCGAAAAAGCTTTCCGGATCACTATCCTGTTGCAACGTCCATCTCATAGGCATCTTTTGTTCAGTTTATGATCATAAATTTATATTTCCGCCACCATGGTGTATAGTTTTTTTTTGTATTGAAGATACATTTTTTTTTGTATTTAACTCCGACAATATTAAATTAATTTTCATTTCATCTGTTCATAGAATATTTTTCCCCTTTTTCTATATTTCTGGGGTCCATCTCAACTGACATGATCAGAAGCGAAATTTACTCGACCACCCTCCAAATTATGCTGTTGAATTCTTCTGCGAACAATAATATTAATTTATTTTTCAGTTTTGATATTCTTCAACTAAAAATTTATGTATTTATAACGTACTTTTAATATTTTTTAAATAAAATATATTATTACCTGATAAATTTTCCTACTAACGAACTATTGATCGTAATATCAACACTTTTTTCTATTTTTGTGATCATTCTAAATTGACAGTTTTTCTATAATGGGGATTCATCGAAACAGAAAACAAATAAGTTGCGTGATCGAAATAATAGATGGCGTAACATTGTGTATGCGTAACATTAATTTACGCGCAAATTTAAAATGATTTTTAAATTTATTTATTTTAAAGCGTTTGGAAATATTTTAATGGCAAACACTATACTTATTATTATTTGAACTTATTTAATTTGAATTTATTGTGATTGGGAAATTTTTTTTAAAACTATTTAATGAATGTTCGTTAAATAAAACCGCTTAGTTGAAAAAAAAATGTTTATCAAGAACCGGATATCCTTGCTTTTGTTAATAAGATATCTTGAATATGATTATATAAGAACCCTGTGGTTTCTATATTGAAATTTATGCTTTATTTGATATAACAAATAAAGTGCGGCTATCCAATTTGTTCTTGGGAAAGTAAAGTTCAATAAAACACAATTCAAATTATAATTTTAATAAAATTTTTATTTCAAATAATAAAATAAGTTTTGCTGAAAATTTTAATACATCATCATTCAAATTTTTAATGTCAGATCAAAAATAACTCGGTTATCGTATGGTCGTAGGGCTAAAAATTAAGGATAATAGTCTTTTTTTCTGCATTTTTTTTCAAAAATACGGGCCCTCGACAGGTTCAAATCAAAATGCACTTTTTGCCAATTTGATGGCCTCTCCGCAGTCACTTATGGGTTTTCAGAGCCCTATATATGGTTGTTTTGCCTAAATGACGTATTCACCGAGCAAGAAATGGGTCTCAGAAAATTTTGTGCGAATTAGTAATTTTTTAACAATTTTATCGTACCACTTACACGGATTCAGTTTCTTTATCCACAGTCACTTGTGGGTATACAGTGGCTTCTCTACATTTACTTGTGACTTTCCAGAGCTCCATATATGACAATTTTGCATATTTACGTATTTACCAAGCAAGAAATGAGCCTTATCATGTCATATTTTCTTGCGCAATGATGCCGATATTTGTTGTGAGGTGTGTTTTTTGGCGCCGTTTTGTTGAAACCACATATAATCTGGATTAAAATAGTTAAGTTCAGGTCATAAAAAAAAATATAGCACTCAGAATTGTTGGAAACGGTCTCTTCTTCATTCTCAAAGAAATACGGGCCCAATGACACTTACAGATCAAAATGCACACCAGAAAGTCAGGTTTTACAGATACAATGTCGTCTCCATATACACGTGCGGGTTTTCAGGGCCTCATATATATTGAAATTGTTCCGATGATATAACGCATTCAAACAAAAATAGTTTCTCCAAAGTTATGGGTTTTTAGAGCCTCATTGATGGTAATTTTGCTTATTGGCGTATCAACCGAGCGAGAAATGAGCCTCATATCTAAAGAAAATATCTCTTGAAAAATCAATATCCAATTGGCGTAATTATGCGTTCTATAGTATAAAATAGCCAATCTTATATGTCAAATAACAATGCTGTACTTTCCCAAACACAAACCAAATAACCCTCAATCTCCGAATCAACAAAAAACAACAAAACAAATGGAATTTATTCATTAGAATGTCTAACTAAATCAATTTTAATTAATAATTTAATTATTGCCAATCAAATATTTTCGCGAGTATACTTTGTAATAATTTAATTATAAATTTTATGAATAATCTTTTAGGAAACAATTTTTTTAATACAAGTTATATCATGTAGTATATTTGGGAGAGTGACCAATAATGGTTATAATTGAATTATGGAATAAGAATTACTAAAAACAAAAATATTCTAAAAATACATATAATGATTTCATAGCTCCGGAATTGCGATTTTTCGGCAAGTTGTACCCCCAACAGACTATAGAAAAATGAATGAAAATTTTTTATGGATAGTAAAAATTGTTGTTTATTCAGCGGAACATTTATTTTTCTTTGGAAGTTTTTCTTAAATTTCTCTTAAAAGAAGCATATGCAAACCAACTAATACGTAATTGATATTATTCTAAATTTGGAAATTCAATTTCATCGAAAAGAAAATAATCTGTTAAAAAATTATAATAAATTCAATGTAAACTTACTGGGCTTGCTGCAGTTGGAAAAGTTTTATGAGGTCTTATTAAAAATTGTTAGATTAGCTATCATGAAAGATTTCAACAACAAAAAATATTTTAGTAACGATCAGAGTTTTTTATTTAAGCAGAATTTAATAATTTTTATTTATAATAATAAGTAAATTTTTTGTATTACTGTTCAGGGAATTTTTTTTTTTAAAAGTTGTTTTGGAAATTTTTGAGACTTCCGTTCATGTGGACTAAACAATTTTTTTTGCTTGCACTCGAATAGTGGCCCCTTCAATAATGCTCTTATCGTAGTTTTATTATCATTAATTTTATTTTAGTTTTAAAAGTGTTTTTATTTAATTTTGATATTATAATTGTTGTAATAGCACTTAATAGGAAATTTTATAAAGTGTTATTCAATTTGTGCTTTGGAAAATAAAATGAAATAAAATGCATTTCAAAATCATATTTTAAGGAGATTGTTATTTTATTATATTACAAAAACCTTGCCATTATGTATGCAATATACTACTCGTAGCATCGTTCATATTGTCAGGCAACAAACTTTTTACAGTACTGAATCTATTTGAGGTAACTTTCGATGACTTTTTCGCATTTGCCGTGACTTTTTTTGATAAAAGTAATCTTCAAGTTCAGGTCAAAAAGAGTCAGTTATGGTACGACCATAGCTCTTGAAATGTACGGTAACGGTCTCTACTTTTAAATTTTTCTGAAAAATTCACGATCAAATGCACGTCACTTTTAAAGAATACAGTGGCTTTTCCACTGTTACATGTGGGATTTTAAAGTATTCAACAATTTAGCTAATTGACATATCCACTCGAGGAAGAAATGGGATTCGGCTGAAAAAATCCACTCCACACAGTCACTTCTAGCGGATACAGTGGCTTCCCCACAGACTTACGGGATTATAGAGCTCCATATTTGCAATTTTGCTTATTGACGTATTTGCTCGTACAAGAAATGAGACTCGATTGTAAAAATGCACCCCAGGCAGTTATTTTGCGGATACAGTGGTTTTTCCACTGTTACATGTGGGATAATAGGGCCTTATATATGGCAATTTTGTTTACTGACGTATTCACTTGAGCAAGAATTAAGGGTCAGCTGAAAAATGCACTCCAGACAGTCATTTTGCGGATACAGTGGCTTCTCCACAGTTACTTATGGGATTATAGAGCCCCATAGTCGCAATTTTGCTCATTGACGTATTTACTCGAGCAAGAAATGAGCACCCCAGGCAGTTACTTTTCACGGATACAGTGGTTTCTCCACAGTTACTTGTGGGATTATAGAGCCCCATATTCGCAATTTTGCTTATTGACATTCATTCGAGCAAGAAATGACCCTCGGCTAAATAAATGCACTCCAGATAGTCACTTTGCGGATACAGTGGTTTCTCTACAGTCACTTGTGGTATAATAGGGCCTTATATATGGAAATTTTGATTATTGACGTATTCACTGGAGCAAGAAATGGGAGTCGGCCGAAAAAATGCACTCCAGACAGCCACTTGTCGCGGATACAGTGGCTTCTCCACAGTTACTTATGCTATTATAGAGCCCCATATTCGCAATTTTGCTTATTGACATATTCATTTGAGCAAAAAATGAGCCTCGACTAAAAAAATGCACTGCGGACAGTCACTTGTCGCGGATACAATGGCTTCTCTACTGTCAGTTGTGGGATAATTGGGGGCTTATATATGACAACAGAAATACACAACAAAAACTTTAAACTTTCATAATTATTTTACAATACGAGTAAATAAGTTTTTTTTTTTACTTTCGGTGAGATAATTTGCCCTAAAAAAAATCCTTAAAAAATGTTTCCTTGTAGATTTTTAGTTGCCCACACATAAAGTTATTAAATTGGCCAATTCGTCAGTAAATTAAACAATTTCTCATTTCATTAAATAAGATTTAAATAATAGTTTGACAAATTTCATAATAACACAACAGTTTATTATTATTATTATTTTTAATGATAAGTTTTTAGGCTGCTGACTTTTATGTTAATTTGTAAAATTTAAATAAGTAACAGATAGAATAGAGCATTATTATTAGCAGAAATTTTTTTAGACTAAGAAATAGTTTATGTAATTTTTTTTTCCTTTGCTTATGTGTTCTACGATTTGATGTAAGAATAACATTTAAAATAATATTAAATAATTTTGGCAAGAGTCCAAAAATTCGTCATTGATTGTATTCTATAAAAATAGAACAGACTTAAATTCTGAATTTATGACGCGATGAAAATATGATTAAAATTCGATATTGTAGACCTTCTACAATATAAACCCTATTGAATATTACTTTTATTTTGCAAGAAAACTTTATTTATGTTATACTTGAAAGCGATATTATAGCATATGTATATGTAAGTGAATAAAAGAAGTACTTAAAATCGAAATATTTTGTAATTCGTGATATTTTCTTTAATTAATTTCTAGTAACATATTTAATTTGTAGTAATGTAAATTTTCAGCAATACGCCAACTCATCTTAATTGACGACAGCTAAAAGGGATCCCATACGGACTACTATATGTCACTAGCCCTTGTGGGATTCCTTTTCGCTTAATCAGGGCACAATTTGTTCCAGTTTTTTTAGAGTAGAGAAAAATTAAATGCAATTAAATTTTTTATAAATAATAATTGCAATCACTCATAAAATGTGTACATACATAAATACGAGGGTTATATAAGTAATACCAAACGGTGAGTCGATTTCTGATACAAACGCCCATTTTAAAGGGTTGGAGAAAAAGTATTTTTTTTAGGTGTAATACAATACAAAAGATAGGAAAACGTAGAACTTAGTGAAATGAATTTTACACATAAGAATGTTTTTTTCTTATCGAGGTCAGGTATTAATCATACAGCCCGCGTGGTTAATATAATTTATTTTCACAAATATTTTCGTTTTAACATTTTACTAGTAAGAAATTTTGTAATTGGAAATACATGTTAAGAGAATAGTTTGTGATTTATTAATTAATAAAGAAGGTAATGAGTTATAATGGCATGGCGTTAAGTTTATATATTCCAGTACAAATGTTAGTAGAAATGATACAACAATAAAAAAAAAAACCTGAAGCAATTCTGGGCTTAAATCCAAATCAGGCACAAAGTTTGGGTATTCTTTTGACGGTGAATCGGGAATATGAGTGGTAAGTGAAAGTGTAGCTAAAAGCCCGGGACCTCCATTAAGAATTTAACTGGGGTGTGGAATATTTTGTATAAGGATTTGGATTTATACCCGTGATAAATAATAATTTTGTATTATTCAGCTCAGATATCATATTCAGCTCAGAATTTTGAATTTCCGCAGGTTACGTATATTCGATTATCGATTTTTTTTGTGGTATTATGTTGGTACTTATGTTTCTCAGTTATGCCGACAAATTCGACCATTTTGAATGTTCAGTTAATTTTTGACAGCTAGTTTATTGCACGTGTTTTGAATCGTCTTCAATTTTTGCCCATTTTCGACCAAAAACAGCATCGCATTAACATTGCTAAGGAGCTGTTGGACTCTGTCCACGACGACCCAAATTCGCTCCAGAGGGTCATAATTGGTGACGAATCATGGGTTTATGGTTATGACATGGAAACCAAAGCTCACTAATCCCAATGGAAGCTGCCGCACGAGCCAAGACAGAAAAAAGCGCGTTAAGTTCGGTCGAATGTGAAGGTTTTGCTTACAGTTTTCTTCGATTGCAGGGGCGTAGTGCATCATAAGTTCTTGCCACAGGGTAGAACGATCAATAAGGAATATTACCTGCAATTTATGGACAAGTTGCGCGAAGTAATCCGCCAGAAACGCCCGGATTTGTGGAAGAACAAAAATTGGCTTATGCACCATGATAACGCCCCTGCTCATGCATCGTTGCTTGTGCGCGAATTTTTGCCGAAAAACAACACACTAATAACACCGCAGCCACCGTATTTTGCAGATTTGGCCCCCTGTGACTTTTTCTTGTTCCCGAAACAGATTCTGTGATCCATTTTTTGGGATGGGCAAAAATCAAAGACGAGCCAAAACACGTGCAAGCAAACCAGCTGTCAAAAATTAACTGAACATTCAAAATGGCCGAACTTGTCGGCATAAGTGAGAGACATGGGTACCAACATAATGCCACAAAAAAAATCTATACGTAACGATGTCAATGGGCCTTCTCGCTTCCAAGATTTAACTACTCCCGACTTCTTCTTATGGAGATACCCTTACAGATCTTAAACAATTGAGCAACTTTAAAGAAACCTATACAACAAAACTAGTGAAATAAGCCCGGAAATGTGTGAATGTGAAAGCATGTTGAAAAAAGTTCTTTCGGTACTCTGATTGGGTAGTGAAAAGAACAGATTTTGGATGTTGATTTTTCGTAGATAATACCCATGCCCTTGTAAACGATTTCGATCAATCAAATCATCGATTTTTATTTTATTCTAAAATTATTTGCAAAAAAAAGTTCTGAATTTATCTTTAGAACACCCTGTATTAGTGGTTTTTCTAGAATCTCTTTGACTATATTTCCTAAAGACTAGATCTGGTATCTAGTCTTTAGGAAATATAGTCAAAGAGATTCTAGAATTATAACGTTTCTGTGGTTGCTTAAGACTTTGGTTGACTAATTTGAACGATTATCTAATTGTCAATAATATATTTTTTTTAAGATACGATATTATCAATAATGTTAATTATATTTCAATAAAAATATTTTATTTTTTTGATTTTATTTTTCCCCATCTACACATAAATTGAAATGCGATTCATTTTTAACTGATAATTTGAACGTATTCTTTTACAATAACATTATTCATTCTCCAGTAAATTATTTCGAACAAAATTAGATAAAATCAATTCTATTACGTTCGTTTTTTTTTAATTCGTTCTACTTTAAATGGATTAAATGATAAAGTCTACAATCTGAACTAATTAGTAAATACCTAGGCGACGATATATCTGGAAATTGAGTAAATTTTGTAAAATTGGTAAATTTGCTGAATTTCATTCGAAGTTTGTAAATATTTCTAAAAATAATTATTATTCGTTAACGGTTGTATAAAAAAGGTCACACTTCCGTTTTATGATAAACTTGTCATTTCATTTGTGTAATCAGTATTTTATTGTAGGAGAGTATTTATTTTTATACCTGTGTACATATTTGTGATAAAAAGGCTAAAGACCTGTGCCTTTTTATCACAATATTTCCCATATACTCCTCCAGTATTTGTTTATTTTCTTTTACAGCGTATTTGAACTAAACTCCATAACTTATAAAAAGAAACAAAAAAATAGCAATTATCTATTGTATTTCGTGGTTCGAAAAGTACAGCCCTGTCAATTGGCTACTGTCAAACATAATATATGATTTATGGTGGCCATTTTCAATATTTATAAGGCTTGGAAAACCGACAAGTGTACCAGGTGTATAAGCTTAAATCTGCTGTTTGGTCATAGATGGCGTGAGTGAGCGTATTAAGCTACCATGGACACGCCATACTTTTTTTTATGAGTTTGGCATCTGTCGACATTAATCAGTGCACAATAGCTGTATTCCATTGGACCAATTTTGCTACTCACAAGTACTTGCGAATAGATGCCCAATGGAATGTAAAATTTACTGACAGCAGTAAAATATAACCTCAAAATAGTCAACAAAAATACTGAGTTTACTCACACATAAACAATAAAAACTGATTTTATTCACACATAAACAATATTGACAAAAATATGACTCTTCAACATAACCAACGAACCATCTATTTCCAGTTCGGAACTAAAATACCCGGAAGGTGGTATCCATAAAAAATGGGTAGCTAGCGAGGGCAAGTACTTTGAATAAATTTGTTTTTGCTTTCTATGAAAAAAAAAAAACATGTATTTTTTGACTAAAAAACAGCGGATTAAGCTTATACACCTGGTATATGGAGACGACATTGTATCTGCAAAAAATGAAGGTTTGATTTGCATTTTGGGCCTGAAAATAAAGAACCAGAGACCGTTTCGAACAATTTTAAGTGCTATGAACTTATTATAACCGACTTTTTTTTGGGGCTTGAACTTGAAGAATTTAATCTAGATCATATGTGGTTTGGACAAAAAAAAGCGCGAAAAGCCACACCTTACAACATATTTCGGCATTGAGATTTGACGTTGTTGAAATTTTTCTTGAAGGGCTATGCGACGTTGTTGAAATTTTTCTTGAAGGGCTATGTGTTTACACAATCAATCCTTAAGCATTAGATCAGTCAAAAGCCAACTGCTGTCAAGTAATGGCCGAATTACAGCCTGAAATGTGTGGAAAATTTATCAAATATTGTTTCAAGAGGGATTCTTGTCCTCCAAAAAGTCTCGTAACGGCCATTTTAATAGATGTTATACGCTACCCAATAACTGCCCTTCCAAGTCATCGTTCTAATTTGATAAGAGTAATAAAATTTCACCATTTCTGAATTGATCCCTCCAACTAACTATCGACCAGTTTTTACTAGTTAACCCAAACGTAACATGAAGCTGTCAAATGGCCCCATTGTTGTGGCGCTACTCGGACACCTTAAAACAACAACAAAAAATTATAAAAATATCAACTTTAATTCGTATTTGTTTTTATTTTCCTTTATAAAATTTTATTCTTAATTATTATAGTAAAAATTATAATATTTTATAGGAATATTATCGATAATGCAGTTTTTTTATTCCCTCAATCTATTTACTCATATTATTAAATTGATTATTTTAAATAATTTTTGTGGTATTTTCTTTCTATTTGATTAGGTTGGAGCTGAAAGACAAGTGACATTCGACAATGGTATCGATGGTTCAGTGGCAGAAGATTGCTTCTTTGCGATGCGTGCATTCAGTCAAGGTTATACGTTCAATTTTATCGAAGGTGAAATGTATGAAAAATCACCATTTACACTATTGGATTTTCTACAGCAACGGAAACGATGGCTCCAAGGAATTCTCCTTGTTGTCCATTCAAATATTATACCACTTAAGCATAAGCTACTTTTAGGCGTTAGTGTTTATTCATGGGTAACAATGCCTCTCTCAACGTCGAATATTATATTCGCCGGCCTTTATCCAATACCATGTCCAAATTTAATGGATTTCATTTGTGCATTCATAGCTGCCGTTAATATTTATATGTATGTGTTTGGTGTTATCAAATCATTTTCATTATATCGTTTTGGATTTGTGAAATTTATTGCATGTGTACTTGGCGCAATATGTACAATTCCAGTTAATATTGTTATAGAAAATATTGCAGTAATATGGGGACTTGTTGGTAAGAAACATGAATTTTACGTTGTACAAAAAGACGTTCGAGCTGTTGAAAGTGTTTAAGATCAAAACTAAATATAAACATATATATATATATATACATAATATGAACAAAAATTGAAATACAAACAAACAAATACATCAAAATTAAAATTTAAAAAATTATGCATCAATTATTCAAAGAAATAAATGCATAAGATATCAGATACAATTAAAAAATGATCAGATATAAAATGTTTACTATTTATAAACATTGCTATGTTTAGAAACAAAACTTATAAACATACCTTGTACATGTTTAGAGACAATTTTTTTTCTCTTTAATTTTTATCATTTTTTTTTTTTGTGTATTATATTTTTTTTAAATTTTATGGTTAAATATTTAGTCAAAAAAAATTTTTAGTGTATGTAATTTTTTTCTTTTTTTTTTGTACATACTATTTTGGTTATCATATATTTTTAGTATCATCACATGTTATTATATATTATATATGGGATTTTTAAAATTTTTATTTTTTCATCTTTTAAAATTTTTTTTTTATATTTCTTATTAAATAATGTAAACTTTGAATGGTTTATTTTCTGTATTAGTAATTTTTTTCGCCATAAACCTTTAGACTTTTTTTTTCAAATTTAAATAATAATATTAAATTAGTTTTTTTTTCTTTAACAAAAAATAAAATAAATTAAAAACGTGTGTATTTTCTTTTTTAAAATTTGATATTTACATATAATATTTATATGTAAATATGAAATTTTATTGGAGAGTTTAGCTTATATATTTATGTATGTAGTTTTGTTTAAAATAAATTAAGAACAGGTAATTCATGAATGAGAAAAAGTTCAAAATGATAATAAAACGGAGAGGGGGTTATGGTGTAGGCGCAGGACATAAAAGAGATAAAAAGAATGTATTAATAATAACATTATAAAATTAAAAAGCAAACAGAAAATAATAATAAAAAGAAATATGACAAATTTCTTTATCAGTAAAACAAGTATTAAAATTTGAAAAAAAAAAAATAATCGATTGATTCGATTTATACAAAAAAAATTATTTGTTTGGGGATTTTTTTTTCTATAAAATCTGAAAATATTTGGAAAATAATTATAAGAAAATCTATTATACATAAAATATAAATATCATAAAAAAACTATATTTAAAAAGGAAAAAAATCTTGAATTTAAAAAAAAAAAATACTTAATGAAAAATGAAAAGAAAATCCTTACATACGAAGTTAGTCTGATAAGTCAATGATAAATAAAACAAGAAATTAATTTATTCAACAAAATTTGATTTATTTTTCAATATAGTCTCAATTTAGCTCGATACACTTCGTTCAACGATATTCAATCATATTTTATATCATCTGTCTAGGAGGATTTGTCAAACTCCGATGGTGTGGAGTCTTTATTTATAATACTCTTCACAAGATTGAATTCATAAACGGTTTTAGATATTGTTTTATTTCCTTAAAAATTAATATTTTAACATGCAAATTTGTACTTTTTTGTATATTCAAAAAAAAAAAATATCTAATGGCTGTTAAAACGTAACTAATGAACAGATGTTTATATTATAATTTTTTTTTTTTTTTTTTAAGAATGCCAGATGATAAAAGAATATTGTTTTGCTAACATCTGCTATATTTTTTACATTTATCACGGACTTATCATATTGCCGTTGTGCTCATATATATATAAATTTCCGAAAAAAAATACACTTTAACAAATTAATAATATTAAACTTACAAGCGCGTGTGTGCGTGTTATGTATTCGTATGTATGTGTGTGCGCATGTATGGATGTAAAAGCATTTCATCTAAACCAAATACTATACTATAAGTGAAAGAAAATAATATTAAATTATAGCTAAAAAAAAAAACTATTATTAAAAAAATTTATAGATATTAAAACAACAAACAAACAAAAAAATACTTTAAAAAAGAAATTTACAACATTAATAATAAAGAAACAATTTAAATCAAAATAATTTTTAATATTATAATTAGTAATATACTCGTATAAGAAGTACATATAAATTGAAATTAATCAATGAAAATAAAACTTGTATGCGCAAATGTTGAAGATATATTTGAAATAATAAAACAACAACAAAGAAAACCTGTATAAATTTTAAATCAAAATTAATTCTCATTACAATATATAAATTCTGTTTTACTATTAAGAGTGTCTATGTAAAAAAAAAAAAACAAACAAAATAACTTATAATAATGAACAAAATAATATACAAAAACAATTATTATAATAAATAAAAGTTCGAAAATTTTTATTAAGTAAAACAAAAAATATAATATAAATAATTAATATTATAATTAAGTACAGTGACTTATAAAGTTATCCGGATATCGCTTAAGAGCGTTTTTAATGTTACAAGGAAAAAATGCATTTCTAGACCAGTTATAAGAATTTGTTGGTAATATTTTAAACTGCAATAAATATAATAATTCGAAAAAGAAAAAAAAAAATAAACATTCTCATAAAATATAAAAGTACATCTAATTTCTGAGTTAGGTGGTGCCATGATGCAACGCCACGACCATGTGGCTTTTCGGAGACCTGTAAGTGTGCGATTTAAATGAATTTGGGGTAATTTAATATTTTAAAAAATTAATAAAAGGAATCTAAAAGCTCTAAAATAGAGAGAATCTGATTAGTTTTTATCTATTGTATATTAGTAACAAATCCTTCTAATTGGTTTTAAAAAAAATTTTTTTGTTAAAATGGCATTGCCATATTGAAAAAAAAACTCTTATACGGTGTCCGGATACTTTTGTGACTAACTGTACTTAATTGAAAAATAGCTTGTGATGATTAAATATTATTTGCTATGAAACTTATTCAAATTTCTTATAAATTCAGATTTATTATTTAGAAAAAAAGAAAAAAAATATTACAAGAATTTAATAATAACATTTTTTTTTTTAATAGAAAGAATAGTAGTTTTGTTTTATTTTAATTAAAATTAATTTTGATTATTATTTTTGGATTACAATAAATCGAGAACACTTATTTGAGGAATGCACAAAAATTGTTTTCTACTTTTATAATATTTTATTTAAAATTGCTGTGAATTGTTATCTATTTTTTTTTTTTTTTAATCACAAACACATCTGATCATAGACACAATATATACAGACATCCAATTAAATATAAATCAAAAGAAATCTAGAATTAATATTTAATAAGATATTTAATTAAGTTCACACATTATTTTATTTTTAAGAAGAAAAAACTATTAAAAATTTAGCAAAAAAGAAAAGAAATTTATTTACTTAAAAAAAGACACAACAAAAAAAACTTTACTAATAATACTTATCAAAAAGAAGAACAAAAAAAGTAATAATAAATTCATCTTATCTTATTAAAAAAAAAAAATAATTATATTAAAGTTAAATTTTATAAGGACTACTCCCATTGTTATAATACAATAATTTTTATTTTCTTTTTTCAATAATATAATCACCTTTCTTTAAGGATTTCTTTATTTTTCCATTTTTTGTTTTTTGTTGTTGGATATATAATTTTCTATCTTTTCATTATTAAAGAAAGAAATAATGAGAAAAATCAATTTCTAATTAACACATTGCCATTAAAATGCATTTTTTTCTCCTAAAATAATACAAAAAAAAAATACTCGTAGTTTCATTTTTGTTACGTTTTAAAAAAAAAAGAGAAAAAAAATGCATAAAAGAACAATTTCTAAAATTATAAAGAGTACAGCAAAATTACCTGTTTCCGGTGCATACGAAGAAGATCAACTGCAGCATTGTATTAGTGCTGCTTCTAAAGTTGAACACTTCAATGCCAATGTGACAGGTAAAAAAAAATTCGCACATTTGTTTATTGTGTTTTTTTTTTTGTATATTACAATTTTGAATGACTTGTAAATACTGATTTTTTTTAAAAAAAAATAATTTTGTAATGTTCTTTGAAGAATTTAATTTTTTTTTATGTTTCAAATTTTTAGGTAGATTTTTTAGTTAATTGGTAAATATTTTATATATATATATAAACAACTAGTGTGCTTCGGAAATACAGAGTTATTCAATTTTTGATTCAGAAAGTATAGTTTCGAGGAATGTTGTTCGAGAAAAAATGTTCAGTCGTGTTGGGTAGCTTGTTACGCCATCTTGGTGAAATTACATTTGGTTTATATTAAAATCTTCAAGTTTAGGCCAAAAAAAGTGGTTATTGTAAGACTATGTCGTTTAGAAATAACAGACACGGTCACTTCTTCATTTTCCAAGAAATACGAGTCAATTCCACCGTCAAATCAAAATGTACACCAGTCACTTTTGGATTTTCAGAGACCGATATACCGTAATTTTGCTATCTGAAGAAAATGCACCCCAGTTAGTATCTTTTCGTGGGTACAAAAGCTTATTTACAGTATCTTTCGGGTTTTCAGAGCCCCCATAAACGGCAGTTTTGTTTATTGCCGTATTTACTCGAGCAAGAATTGGGCGTCATGGCCGCAGAAAATGTACCCAGGACATTACTTTTTATGGATACAGTGGCTTATCCACAGTACCCATTTCAGGTTTTTAGATTCCCATATACGGTAATTTTGCTTATCGGAAGGAAATGCACCATAATAAGTCACTTTTCGTGGATACCATAGCTTCTTTAGTCTCGTGGGTTTTCAGAGCCCCAAAAATGGCAGTTTTTTTTATTGACGTATTTATTCGAGTAAGAATTAAAATTCGAGCTGAAAGAAATACATGTCAGCCAGTCACTTTTTGCGTATGCAGTGGCTTGTCCACTGTCATTTGTGGGATTTTAAAGCCTCATGTTTGGCAATTTTGCCTATTTGCCATATCCACTCTAGTAAGAAATTAAAGTTTCCGAAGATTAGTATTCTTTAGACTTACTGAAATAGGCTCTGTTGATTGCCAGCAGCCGATCGTGAACTCATTCCTCCATGTTGTTATCGGCTGTGACACTTTATGCGTCGGCGTCGAAGATAAAACCAATTAGCTTTGAAAGACTTAAATCATATTCCAATGAAAAATTAATAAATACTAAAAACAAAATTTAATTTCATTAAATAAAACTTGTTCTTTCTTTTCTTATAATTTTTATGACTTAAATAATAAAATGACAATAATAACCAATTAATTATTTTCTTCTAAAATATGCTTGTTTTTTTTTTAAGTTTTCCCTTTTATTTTCAAATACAATTCTTTTTATTATAATAACAACAACAACAACAACAACAACAAAAAATGGGATAATATCATAAAACGTTTAGTTTATAAATATTTAGGAGGAAAAAATATTCCTACCAAAAAATAAAAAAACCCACTAACATTTATTTAAGGTGTGTGATAAAAATTTATTTAAAAAAAAATACCAACTTCTTGATAACAATAAAGTTTAAAAAGAAATCTTTAAAAAACAAAAAAACAATTCAATCAAAATAAATAATTAAAAAATATTTATTGATTTAAAAAAAAAAAAAAACCAAAATAAATGAAAAAAAAGACTAAAAACAAAACGAAATCAAAAAAGACTTTCGGGTATAGGGATAAAAAGAAAATGCATACATATAAAGAGGAATATAGAAAGAGAGAAAGAACGAAAGAGAGACGCTGGGAGAGAGATAAAATAAAGAAAAAAATTACTTTATAGAAAAAGCTCGAAAAGCTTTATGGAAAAAAAATTATAACCAAATTTATTTGGATTAAATTGAAACTTTTCTTAAAAATCAATTCTAGTTTTTTGTGATTTATTCTTTTCTTTTTTTCCTTTTCAAAAATTATTCACCAGCGGTTTTTTTTTTCTTTAAATTTTATTTTTTATTGTTATAATAAATTAATTAAGTGTAAATAATCTTTTTTTTTACACATTAAATTATGGAACTGTTAACTGTTAGGGACACATTTTGCTCGTATTTAAAAATTATATGGTAAATTACCCATTGTTTTTTTTTTTTTTACTTGTATTAATATTTTTACGGATTATTATTATTATTTAATAATTTTTTTTTTTATTATATTCAAATAATATTTAAGTATATATAATGATAAATGTGTACGTTTAAGGAAATTTATATCACAAATAATAAATAAATTATAATATTGCACTTTAGTAGAGCCTGTTGTTCAAATCGAATTTATTATAAAAAATTTAAAAAAAAAAAAACAAAAACAAAAAATTAATCCAAAATTTAAAATTTTTTTTAAGTAGTTTAAAAAATTAGTCAAAAGAAAAAAAATTGGAAATTAAATTAAAAAAAAAAAAGAAGAACTAATTAATTAACTTCTTAATTTTAAAAGTCGAGATTATTTATTAAAATAGGATAAATAATTTTAAATATAATTTTGATTATAGATTTTTCTTTTTAATATGCTTTTATTAATTAGAATTCAATTTTAGTGAAATAAGAAGCTAAATTTTGTGATTATATATAAAACAAAAGATTAGTTATAAAATAACAAAGAACAAATTCGAACAATTTTATAGTTTATGTATTATAAATTAAATAATTTTTTCCCCTCTCACAAGCACATGTAATTAATCTTTTTTTCTTAAAAGGGAAAAATGACTCTAATAAATGCATAAATAGTTAATAATTTATTATGAATATAAATTAGCACTCAGTGGATAATAAAGACAAAATGACTAGTATATGCACTAAAAAATATATTTAATTTTCTTATATTTATGGCTAAACTCTTAAACTTTATATATGGTAGTATCGAATTTTAATTGAAAACTTAAGTATTTAAGAGAAACTGATGAACTGATGAAGAAGTAAATAATATATAAACTTTTAGGCAAAGAAAAAGAAAAATTCGATGTTAATTATTTTGAATTTTTTTTTTTTTTGGTGTTTAATTTATTAATCATAATAAATTAAAATTGTATAAAATCAAATGAAACTTTGAAAACAAAATGAAGATGATGATGATTCAGTATTGAAATTGTTCAATTTTCTTATATTGTAATTATGAAGAGATATTTTTTCATGTTTTCATTTTTCTTGTAAAATATTTTAACAAACAAAAAGAAAAAAAATAATACAATAATTAATCATAATTTGAAGAAAACTCTAATAATAGTATTATTGAAAAAAAAAACAAAAGGTAAATTTAAGAGAAACAAAAATGTACTCTGATTAATTAAAAAAAAATTAAAATCTAAATACAATAAAAAAACTAAAAAATAAATTATATTATTTAATTAGCTCAAAGAAAAAAAAATAATGAAATTATAGGAAAAAAAAAACTGTATTGTAATTGAGATACTATTGGTTAAGTATAAATATTTATGGGATAAGATAGAAAAAAAAATTGAATAGTGTTTTTTTTTTATGATCATCGTTAGATAAAAAATAATGAAATGATTTTACTCTATTTAAAAAATTTATTCAAATTCTATCTATGAGATGAAATTTTATCTACGAATTAAATAGAGATGAAGATTAAACAAAAAAAAAATGAATAAAAAATAAATAAATAATTACAATTAAATGACTTTTATTTATTTAATTATTTGTTGTGTTATTTTTTGAGTTTTGTTTTTAAAATTACTTATAATATTTTTCCATTAGTCGTAACCGAAATTTTTATTGAAAGTTATTGTTCAATATGTGCTTCGAAAAGTAGAGTTAAATAAAATATCAGGTGTTGTAATTAATTCGTAGCGTTTTTTTGCAAAGTTTCGTGGTTTATTATGACAGTATCATTACAGAAGCGTTATTCAAAGTACGAGGGTCGTTCAATAAGTCCTTAGAAAATCTGAGAAATTGCGCTCGTAGTGTCAGTTTTTTTGTAAGTAGCATTATCGACAGGAAAGCTGCCAAAATTTCAGCTCGATCCACAGCGTAGGTCAATTTCTATCGTCGATTAAAGTTAACGACATTTATTTGTGCATAACAATGGAAAAAAGCGAGTTTAGGGCTGTCATCAAACATCTCCATTTGAAAGGCTTAAGCCCGAGATGTCTTCTCCTGAAATCATCGACAAAATCCACGATCTGATTTTAAACGATCGGCGAATTAAAGTGCGCGAATTAGTTGAGGTCACGGGCATATCACAAGTTACAGTCGCCTCAATTTTGCATAAAAAATTGTCTGTGAAAAAAATTTCGGCAAGATGGGTGTCGCGTTTGCTCTCAGAGGAGAATAAGCGCAATCGTGTAGTGGACTCTGAGGCTATGTTGGCACTCTTTCATCGCAATCCTGCCGAATTTCTTCGCCGATATGTCACTGTGGACGAAGCCTGGATACACTACTACACTCCAGAAACGAAGAGACAGTCATCACAGTGGATTTTCAAGGGTGAACGGGCTCCGAAGAAGGCAAAAACTGTGCCATCGGCCGGCAAGGTGATGGCCACGGTCTTTTGGGATTCGCAGGGCATAATTTTTATCGACTACTTGGAAAAAGGAAAAACAATAACAGGAGCGTATTACGTGTCGTTATTGCAACGGTTGAGCGAGGAAATCAAAGAGAAACGCCCCCATCTGAAGAAGAAAAAAATCCTCTTGCATCAGGACAGTGCGCGTGTGCACACCTGCGCTGTTTCCATGGCCAAAATTGTGGAATTGAGAATGGAATTGTTGCAGCATCCCGCTTATTTACCAGATTTGGCCAGAGTGACTATTTTCTTTTCCCCAATCTGAAGAAATGGCTAGGCGGATGACGGTTCACTTCCAACGAGGACGTCATTGCGCAAACGGATGAGTATTTTGCAGAACTTCCGTAATCCTATTTTTTGGACGGGATAAAAATTTTGGAAAAACGGTTGAAAAAGTGTATAGAGCTAAAAGGAGATTATGTTGAAAAATAAAAATTTTTTTATTTTTAAAAACAGTTTTTTTCCATCTTTTTGTAAGGACTTATTGAACGACCCTCGTATTGTTCTTCGTTATCCACTACTTTTTTCCATCTTTCTGGTAATGGTCGGATACCGCGTCGAAAAAATTCTTCTTTAGATTCGATGAAAGAATCGATCCAATTTTTGGTCATTTCGTAGTTATCGAAGTGCTGCTCTGACAAGCCATGCGCCATGGATCGAAACAAATGATAATCAAATGGGGCAATGTCTGGTGAATATGGCGGGTGAGGCAGAACTTCCCATTTCAGCGTATTTAAATAAGTTTTCACGACTTTGGCAACATGGGGTCTTGCATTGTCGTGGAGCAAAATTACTTTGTCTTGTCGATCTTTTTTTTGCTGCCGCTTTTCTTGTAATGCTTTGTTTAAACGCATCAATTGTCGTCTGCCGTTGGAGAAGAATCTCACAGGTGACTAAACGCCGTTCGACGTCCCTTGGCTTCAACTCATGTGGAACCCACGTTTCCTGTTTTTGTACTATTCCTATGGCTTTCAGACGTTTTCCGACCGTCGAAAAGTCGACTCCAAGCGATGCGGACAACTCCCGGAGTGTTTGGCACGGGTCTTCATCGAGCAACGTCATCAAATCTTCATTTTCGAACTTTTTCCATTTTTAAACCGCGCCAACCACTTTCTGCAAGTTTGCTCAGCAAGAGCATGTTCACCGTAGACATCCACTAAAATACGATGACTTCCCGCGGCACTTTTCTTCATGTTGAAGTAATGGAGTAACACCGCTCGCAAAAACGATTTTTCAGGTACGAACTTCGACATGTTTGACACTGCGCAACAAGTGCTACTGACACTATAACAAAATGTCATATAGTGGAAAAGTTGCGTTATGTCAGTAGCTTCTGGGAGAATATTTACTTTTGCATGTGTGACTATGGATAGTTGGCTAACGCCATCTTTTGTAAAACGCTACGAATTAATTCCAACACCTGGTACATTCGATGAAATTGTTTTCATTTTGCCATTATGTAAGGATTATAGATAGTAGTGTCATTTAAATGGACTAGTTGCAGGACTCAATAGTTTTGAGGTGATTTTGGGACTTTTTCGCATATTTATGAACTGTTTTTCGGTTATTGTTTGGAGGATGTTTGCTTTAGAATGATCTCAAGTTGGAAGATTGTCTGCATAAATTCGATTTTTTTTTGAAATCCTATCAAATATTTTTATTTTTTGCAGACTAATCGACATCATAAAATTTCGAGATTAACCTTTGGCGCTCGTTGGGCACCCGGGCTTACTCTGGAAAATCAAAAGTATCCTTGCTTCTATCTATTTCCTAATCCTAGGAGCATTATTTTCCAACCGACACTTCCAAGTAAACGAATCCAACGAAATCTGCAATAACTTTTCGATATTGGCAGGAGTTCCACAGGGAAGTTTACTTGGACCCATCTTCTACAACATTTATACATTCGATATCCTAAATGAGTGTGGCGCTCCCATCGTTCTGATTTGAGTTCTGTTTTTTTTTGTTAAGTTGGTACATCTGTTGTTGATATTCCCTCTAAATCTTAGCGTCATAGC
Source organism: Atherix ibis (assembly GCA_958298945.1). NCBI lineage: Eukaryota > Metazoa > Arthropoda > Insecta > Diptera > Athericidae > Atherix > Atherix ibis. The sequence goes on along the minus strand of OY282607.1, from coordinate 94,129,752 downwards.
CAAGAGTACATCTATCTCTGTGTGTTGGCGATTTTTTTAAATTTTAGAAATGGATTTAAATTTGCAACAACGAACTTGTATTAAATTTTGCGTAAAAAACAGATTTAATGGTGCGCGAACGTTGGAAATGTTGGAAAAGTGTTTCGGTAACGATTCTCTAAAGAAAACGGTCGTTTACCAGTGGCACGAGCGGTTCAAAAGTGGTCGTGAGTCAATCGACAATGATGAACGCAGTGGCAGACCATCGAAACCATCGAAAACCGACGAAAACATTGATAAAGTAAAAGAAATGTTGGTCAATAACCGCAAATTAACCATCAGAGAGATAGCGAAGGACTTGAACAATGCCTATGGATCCGTCCAGGACGTTTTGGTTAATGATTTGGGTTTCCGTCGTGTAGTAGCAAAGTTGGTGCCAAAAGACCTCATTTTCATGCAAAAAAGAGACCGTGTTGACGTCGCAAAAGACATGATTTCCGAGGCTGAATCCGATCCCACATTCATCAAAAGGATCATTACTGGAGACGAGGCGTGGGTTTATGAGTACGACACGCAATCCAGACATCAGGTAAAAGAATGGCGTTCACCAAATGAGCCGAGACCAAAAATACCACGTCGTTTTCAGTCAAAAAAGAAGGCAATCCTCACGGCTTTCATGGATTACAACGGTGTAGTACATCATGAATTTTTGCCAGAAATCCGGACAGTAAACAAAGAGTATTATTTGGGCGTTATGAGACGTTTGCGGGAAGCAATTCGCCAAAAGAGACCAGAATTGTGGGCAGAAAACTCGTGAATTTTGCACCATGTAACGCACCCTCGAACCGTGCTATTATTATTCGTAATTTTTTGACGAAAAATGCAACAAATACCATCCAACAACCACCGAATTCACCTGATTTGGCTCACTGTGACTTCTTTCTGTTCAATCGAGTTAAAAAAACCATTACGGGGAACGCGTTTCAACAGCCGAGAGGAAGTAATGGAAAAATCGCAGGAAGCACTGATGGACATACCGAAAACCGAATATAAAAAAATGTCTCGAGGATTGGATCAAGCGCTGGCATAATTGGGTTAAAGTCGATGGGGATTACTTTGAAAGAGACAATATAGATTTAGATGAATAAACTTGTATTTTTAATTTTCTGAATAAATTCCGGTAACTTTTTGATCAAGGTGGTATGCCGACGATCTAGCGAAAATCCCCAACATGCTTCCGAAATTCTCCAGTAGGTTTCTGAAATCCTCCAATATGCTTCCGAAATTCTCCAAAATGCTTCTGGAATTCTCCAATATGCTTCCGAAATTCTCCAAACCCTTTATACCACCAATTTACCCACGTACACGTAACTTTTACTCTCTGCCGTGAACGATGTCCTTCCATATACCTGGCAGTGCCAAACCGTAACACACAGAAGTTCGGTACTTAGGCCCGAACTTAGACAAACGCTTGACGTGGGACCCACATACCTACAACTACTTCGACTTCTAGACAAATGTTCCTGTCTGGTATGGACATCCAGAAAAACTTAGTGTCGGGTGTAAACCCCCAGAAAATCGTAAAGTTTTGGTGTGGACATCCAGAAATACTTACTGTCTGGTGTGGACATCCAGAAAAACTTACTGTCTAATGCGGACATCCAGAAATACTTACTGTCTAGAATGGACATCCAGAAAAACTTACTGTCTGGTGTGAACTTCCAGAAAAACTTACTTTCTGGTGTGGACATCCAAAAAAAACTTACTGTCTAATGTGGACATCCAGAAAAACTTCCTGTCTAGAGTGGACATCCAGAAAAACTTCCTGTCTGGTGTGGACATCCCGAGAAATTTACTGCCTAATGCGGACATCCCGAGAAATTTACTGTCTGGTGTGGACATCCAGAAAAACTTACTGTCTGGTGTGAACTCTCAGAAATACTGTCTGGTGTGGACATCTCGAAAAACTTACTGTTTAATGCGGACAACCAGAAATACTTACTGTCTGGTGTGGTCATCCAGAAAAACTTACTGTCTAATGTGGACATCCCGAAAAACTTATTGTCTAATGTAGACATCCCGAAAATCTTACTGTCTAATGCAGACATCCAGAAAAACTTACTATTTGGTGTGGACATCCAGAAAAACTTACTCTCTGGTGTGGACATCCCGAAAATCTTACTGTAAAATGCGGACATCCAGAAATACCTACTGTCTGGTGTGGACATCCAGAGAAACTTACTGCCTGGTGTGGACATCTCGAAAAACTTACTGTCTAATGCAGACAACCAGAAATACTTACTGTCTGGTGTGGACATCCAGGAAAACTTACTGTCTGGTGTGGACATCCAAAAATACTTACTGTTTGGTGTGGACATCCAGAAAAACTTGCTGTCTGGTGTGGACATCCAGAAAAATTTACTCTTTGTTGTGGACATCCAGAGAAACTTACTGTCTGGTGTGAACTCTCAGAAATACTGTCTGGTGTGGACATCTCGAAAAACTTACTGTCTAATGCGGACAACCAGAAATACTTACTGTCTGGTGTGGACATCCAGAAAAACTTACTGCCTAATGCGGACATCCCGAGAAATTTACTGTCTGGTGTGGACATCCAGAAAAACTTACTGTCTGGTGTGAACTCTCAGAAATACTGTCTGGTGTGGACATCTCGAAAAACTTACTGTCTAATGCGGACAACCAGAAAAACTTACTATTTGGTGTGGACATCCAGAAAAACTTACTCTCTGGTGTGGACATCCCGAAAATCTTACTGTCTAATGTGGACATCCAGAAAAACACTATCTAATGTGGACATCCAGAAAACCCCTTTAACTTTTTCTATGAAGCTACATTAAATCAGTGGTCTATGCCAATAAACCGACAACACTTTCCGAGATTGAGAACACCGTTCAAGCCATCGGTGCGATTCAACCTGTCCATTTATTCGGTAGTCATCCAAAATTCGACTTCTCGGATTACTTCCTTAGATTATAATTAGAATTATGTGTACTTAGATTGACTCTTTGATATTAAATTTCGAGCGTAAAATGGTTTTTGGGATTGGGCAAATTAAATAGTAATAGTCTCCTATCTAAGAAGTGTTGCTTGTGAAAATTGTTAACACCGACACTGCCAATTGATGGGAGGGAGGCCACTATTTAATTCTGTCTGCTTGGGCTTGGTTAAACAAACACTTCTTTAGATGCATTCTTATCTGCCATTGCAAATTAGAAACGCAATTCGTTTCGATTGTGCTCTAATTACGCAAATTAAAGCGATTTTACTCTAAGTTTGTAAATAAGTGAAATTTCAGAGGACAAAATGACCTGAAACTATTTTTTTATAATGTGGACAAATTTATAATTCGTAAGTTCAAATGGGCCTCAGCACTAAAAACGTGTGAATCTGTAATTCTCTGGAAGATTTTTGAGTATTTATCTAAAACTTACCTTCATAATTCCAAAAAAAAATTAATTTCCCATTAAAACAACAAAATTATAGATTTTTTTTAGGTTTTTTTTTTTTTACTTTTAATTTTATTTCTAATAATTTTATAGAACCTCATGACAAGCAAAATAAATAGTTTTTTACTTAATTTTCTTCTTCTTTGAATTTAGTAAATTTTAAATGTTAAAATTTTAAGAAAACCTTATTGGAATTTTCAACAATTTCAGCTTGTGTCCGGAATTTTGACGCTGTTTAATTTTGCTAAATTTTTATCGGTTTTGAAATTATCAATGTTTTTTTTTTTACGACAAAAAATTAAGGCCGAACTTTTGCAATATTTCATTATTTCTTCTACAAATACGAAATCATTAAAATATCTACTAAACCGAGTCATATTAATCAAATATGATTAATATGGCTCGGTTTAGGGTTTTTTTTTTTTTTTGTCGTAGAAAACATTTTAGAATAAATACAAATCAATAATAGCAAAGGAACGAAAGAAAATCAGTATTTTTTTGAGATTAAATACTTTATTACGTTTCCTTTTCATGTAACCAACCATGAGTAGTTATATTATTTTGTATTTGATAGAAATAATAATAATAATAATAATAATAGAAATAATAAGAAAATAAAAATGTATAATTTGTTGTTGTTGTTGTTTGTCGCCTTAGATATTTTCTCCGATTGCCTTTTGGAAGGCTTTAATTGCCAATGTTTTCATGTGTTCGCTGACTGGTGGCCCAAGTGCGATCTCTTCAACTGGCAGGCCGCATAGTTGACGTCGCATTCGTAGATCCTTCCGAGCGCTGAGTGCACGACTGTGTGGCCCGGTTGCCTGGAAAATGAGATTTTTGCGCCGCTCCAACTGTTCACGTTTCCCCACCTGGACACAGGCCAGGCCATTGCAACCGTTCAAGTCTTCGTCCAAATCTTCAAGTTTGACTTTTATCTTCGAATCGTTAGCGTTTCCACAAGTCAGAAGGGCGTTTTCGCTTTTCATTCCGTTGTCATCGCCGTCAACATCGCTACTGTTGCCGCTACCGCCACCCGTTCCACCACCACCACTATCACCACCGCCACCACCATTGCTGTACGCTTCCATTTTTATTTTGACATCAGTGTCGCCGTGCTCGCTTTCTTCCTTCTTGACATCATTACAGCTAATTAACTCCTCTTGCAGTTTCATTTTTGCCTCTTTTAGAACTTTCATGGCGAATTCTTCTCCAGCGTATTTAACTGATATTCCGACGTCGAGTATAACACGATGCGGTTGCCAAATTTGTTTCGGAGTTGTTGGGAGGTCGGTCAGTTTGTGTTTGTTTTTTGATTCTTCGACTAAAGATGCCCAATCAACACCAAGTGCATCTCCAAGATTCTTGACGCGTGTGTCTTCCTCGAGTTCTCCATCCGATATCTCCTCAAAGTCCAACAGATCATCATGGACATCTTTGATCTCGGTTGCTTCGCTCTTGACTGTATCCTGTTCACCATCAGCTGTGATATCATCTTTTGGCTTCTGGACAATTACAGAATCACTGGAAAGTTGCTCTGCATTTACCAGTTCCGCCAATGGAGTAGCTATACTTTTTTCTTCGACATATTTTGTAGGCTCATCAGTAGTTATATTATCGGTAGACGTTATAGTAGAAAGAATAAGAGATGTCGGAGTTTTGGACACCGAATTGACTATTGTTTCGGTTGCAGTATGAACGTCATCAGGCGCTGGTTCAGTCAATTCCTCAACTTTATTTAGTATTTCGTCAGCATCATCGCTAATTTCACTTAAATCATCTGGAATAACTTCTTCGGCGGTGCAGATGGTGGTCGACAAACTGTCTGGGTCCTTGACGTCAGATGTGATTTCGCTTTCAATCTTTGCAGGCTTATCATTTCGGTTCTCATTTGTAATCACCTTCAACGATGCTGTTGTTGTTGCAGATGTACATGTTATTAATGGCATAGCGACATCTTCCGGTGGTTTCACTGTTGCGACTGCGGATGGAATCGGTTGGATTGTTGGAAGTGGTTGCTGCACACTGACAACTGGCGTAGCAATGGTGGCTGTCTGGGATTGAAATTGTGGCTGTGGTTGTGGATGCTGTTGATGTGGTTGTGGGTGTTGTTGCTGTTGTGGTTGATGTTGTTGTGGTGGTTGTAGTTGTTGCTGTTGTTGTAGTTGGGGTTGTGGTTGGGAAGTTGTTGGAGTGGTCGCTGTGGCCACAGGCGTGGATGTACTAACTGTTGGAGTTTGAACAATAGTAACGGGAACATTTACCTGATGCGTGGTGATCACCATCGGATTCGGATTCGTGTACGTCATTTGTCTTTTCGGGGGAAAGTGCGGACGCGGATGATGGTACATGCCATGTCCTTGATGATGCATATGTGGCGGGGGTCTGTTGTGCCGATGATAGATTTCTGGTCGTTCGTGTCCGAATTCCATGTTTGGTGGGCCTATGCCGCCGTGCCGGAAATTGTTGTGTGGTGGGCCGGGATGGGGAAGTCGCTCATCTCCTCCGGGCCGGCCCCGCCATTCCTGCCATCTTCTTGGGGGAGGATGCACTGGCTGAGTCTGGATGTGTTCTTCATGAGGTCGATCGTGCTTCAATCTAGGCGTCTCCCACTCTCGGTGCGAATAATTTTCTTCTTTATCCCAATTTTCAGCTGGCTGTTCTTTATGCTGCCAATTGTCGTCCCACTGTTTCTCTCTAACGTCCCAGTCACGATCTGTTCCCCATTCACGTGTTCCCGCTACTGGCCTATCTGGCGGATACGTCATTATATGATCGTTGACACGTTCTCTTGGAGGATCTTCAATCTCTCGTTCCCATTTACGTTCGCGACGATGCCTTTCTTCTGCTGGCGATGTATAAGGCCGGGCCATATATTCCCGTTCTCGATCGTATCGTTGCTCTTCGGGGTATATTACAGGATCACATTCAGCTGTAGTGATCCTTTCCACAAAAGGACTCTCGTGCTGCGGACTGGGTACTTCGCGACGGCGAACCATAATAAATTCACGATCTCTTTCGTGCTCTCGCCTATCTTTAATGTCAACTCGGTGATCAAATTCTCGCTCACGTTCATATAATCGATCGTATGTGGGATCTCTTGACGGGCGACTATGTGAATGTGCTCTCCGGGGATCTGGTTCCACTGAGCGTTCTCGGCTTGCGGCACGTGCTGCTGCAATTGCCATTTCGCGCTCTGCTGGCCGTGGCAACAATCGATCGCATTTGTACTCCTTCTCCTTTTCTCGGCGGGTTTTGTCTCGTGCGAGACGCTCGCGTTCCCTTTGTCTTTCTTGGCATCTGGCTAATGCCTCCTCACGTTCTTTGTTTCGGGCAGCTTCCCGTTCGGCGCGCTCACGTTCTCTCTTCTCACGCTCACGACTTTCGTGTGTGCGTCGAATCTCTTTTTTTCGTTCACTCGGACTTCTCTCGCGTCTAGTGGGACACATTAACTTTTCACGCGGTGACAAATGCCTTTTCTCTATCGGAGATTTTCGTTTCATTAACTCTGGACGACATCTTGACGGTTTCGGCGAACGTGATTTAATTTTCTTAGGTGACCTACTGCGTATTCGTTCTCGTTCACGCCCGCGCATTTTTTCCCGCTCTTTCTCACGTTCACGTTCTTTTTCACGTTCACGTTCTCTTTCTCGTTCTCGTTCACGTTCTTTTTCTCTAAGACGTTCCTTCGAAAGCATTGCGTGATGCTTTTTCTCAACCGAAGATCCCATACTCAATTTCTTTATTTTCTGCTGAGGTGTCAAGCTACGCCGACGCATGCTAGGCGAGAGCGCACGCTTCTTAGCGCGTGCCTCTTTCAATTTCTTCTTCAATTGGGCCTTTCCATCAAGCTTTTTGTGACAGGTGTGCTTCTCCCTTTTTCGTGGGCGCTCCTCGTCAGAAGATGTACTAGAATGATGTGGCATTCTTGCCTTTTTCAATTTGCGCCGCATCGCTTTCGTTACAGAACTGGACGAAGAAGACGACTCAGTGCTAGATCCGGAATCAGAATCTGAACTACTCGAGCTATCCGACGATGTTGTTGGCCGGACTTTTTTATGCTTACGCAAGACATCTTTCGGTGTCTTCTTCATTTCCATTGTGTGATATTTCGGCTGTGGCACTTTTGCTTGCGGAGCAAGCGCCCGCCGATGATGCGAAGACGTCGCCACCGGGATGAATATTTTCTAAACAGAATCTAAATTAAATTTCCAATCAAATCTACTATATACTATATGAATGCCAGCTAGTTGTAATATATCATCCTCACACATATACGTCAGTCAGACTGGCGTTTCTTCAATGTAGAATTGCACTAAGAACTTGTCGAATCTATATACGCTCGATACGTTTCACAAGCGCAAACCGTTACCTTATCATATAATTAAAATTAACCAGCAAAAACAAACAACTTAATAATATTACTTAAACTCGCGCCGCTAATTAATTAAAACGACTCTGTGATGGTATCTCCTTTTGCCTTAGCGCTAATAATCATTTTACCAAATTGACAGATGACGCCATATTTTAAAAAACACTTTATAGCTCTATGAGCGCCACTGGTATCGTCTAGAGCAATTAACACATTTGCTTCGTTGCCATCTAGTTTAGGATGCCAGCGACACTTTATGGAGTATGGAATTATAAAATATTTAAAGAAAAATTAATATTGGAAATAATAACAATAATAAATATATTAAATATGGTAAAAAATTATCAGCTTATTTCTATTAAAAATTTGATCATTATAGTTTATCTTCAATAAATATTAACTATTTTGTTTCTTATTTATGCCCAAATAGCCAAAGAAAGAAGTCGGAAGTGTATCAATACTGTCTAATTTATGCTCTTAAAATTAATTTAAAAAATGATTATTTTATTATTATCAATATTATTAATTTAATTCAATATAATCTCAGTTTAAAGCCTGTTTTTATCTATGATATCCTCTTATAATTTTGATACGCAATATAAAATTTACCATACAACTAGTACATAAACATTGTCATATTTGAATAAAAATATTATTTTAAATTTATAAAAATTCATAATTAGTTAATTATGCTAAATAAAAAAATTAGTTTATTTGCATGTAAGTAAAATGTAGTCAAAATTAATCATAATACATATGATTACAACCATTCTTATTTAGTCATAAATAATAATTTTTCCAACGTTAAAGTTGTAAGGAAATGGAATTTTTTTTTTCAAAAATATCAAATAAAATATATAAAATTATATAAAAATAATTAAATATATACAATGAAATTATTTCCTTTCAAATATCGGAGAATTTTCTAATAAATATAATTTAAGTTTATAAATATGTACGTGTATGCATTTGTAAAAGATATTCATAAATATCAATTTGGTAATTATTTTACCCCATTTAAAAAGATATAAAAAATGTCTAATACATTTAAAATATGAAGGATTAATTTATATTTAATTATATGGGTAGTAGCGGAATTCCTTACAGAAATTCAGAAGATATTTCCGATGATATGTAATTTTTAAAATATGTGAAAAACACTAAAGACTTCTCTTCTGCTTTTTACTACACACCCAACATATAAAATAATATTAATACGTGTGTCGTTATGTTCTCAAAGATATTTAAAAAAAAGATTTTTTAGTTTCATTTTATTTATCATATTTCACTAATGGTTCGATAGATATTTTTTTAAAAATATTTTCAAATTGATTTAGTGGTTCTTTTCGATCATGCGCCCACACAAATTCGCAGTAGACCAATTCTATTTTTATACGAAGTTGAAAACGCATTTCAATTTAGTTTAGTACACATAATTTATTTTGAGCGATATGCAATTTTATAAATAAAATGTAATTAATATGATGAATGAAGTGTTAATGAATTGAAGATGATTGTAGGGTGTTCTTTTTTGTTGCAAATATACAATATTTGCATTTAAGTTTGTATAAAATTGTCAAAATCTCAATTTTGATAGAGAGTTTTTGTTGAAGGGACAGAAAGTTTGGTGGTGGTGGGATGTGACAATAAATCATTAAATTGCTGTTCAATTTCAAGTACAGAAATAGAAAATTTTCTTGCTCAACTATATAATAAATCGAGCACCTAAAAACATTCATCTAATTACATACTTAGAAGATACTGTTTGGTTTCGTACTGCACTTGCTACATCGACGGAAGACACATTACAGCCAACAACGTTTGTTCTGCACTTTTTTTCTAGTTTTGCGGAAACATTTTCTATGCATTTCGAAACTATGCGTTCATTCAACATACATTTGATGCCAAAGTCAGCCCCGGAGTAGGTGCGTGGGGATACTCTGTTAACGTAAAGTGACAGCAACGATGTAAATTTAACAGAGTTACTAATTAACATTTTGCCATAGCCTTTGCCAAGAAATTGAAGTACTTTTGGCCACATCCCCAGAAGGCTTCTACTTCAGAATTCAAAAGATACCATGCATTATCCCATTTTTACTTTTGATTGTACTTATATGCATAGGTTAGAGGCTAGAAATACAGAGAAATTCAGAAGATATTTTCCGTACAAAACTAAGCTACAGTGAACAGTGTTTCGTTCAATTTTACATTTTACAGAAATCATCTTAGTATGGTAACAAAAATAATTGTAAAAGAACTAATTTACATTAATAGGACAACCTGAACGTTTCGACGATTCGAAAAATGAAAATTTCAATGGAATTTTAATTGCATAAATAGCATAATTGGTATCAAAAAAGTTTTTCATAAATGCATTAAAATTTAATATTAGTAATATACGCATTGTAACTACTTGGCAAGCAATTGAAGTCAGAAAAAATATTTTATTATATATAAAAAAAAATCATACTTTAAAATTTGTGGTAAAAAATTGCAGTAAAAATTTCGTGTAAACATTTTCAGTAAAAATTTCCAAGAAAAATGTGCAGTTAAAATTTTTAGTAAAAATTTTTGGTAAAAATTTTCAGGAAAAATGTTTGACAAAAATTTTCAGTAAAATTTTGCAGTAAAAATTTTCAGGAAAAATGTTTGACAAAAATTTTCAGTAAAATTTTGCAGTAAAAATTTGCGGTTAAATTTGTGGTAAAACTTTTCAGTAAAAATTTGCGGTAAAAAGTTCCAGTAAAAATTTGTGACAAAAATTTGCAGTAAAAATTTGCGGTAAAAATTTGCGGTAAAAATTTGTGGTAAAAATTTGCAGTAAAAATGTTTGCTACCACTTTTCATTGAAAATTTGCGGTAAAAATTTTCAGTAAAAATGTGCTGTAAAAATTACAGGAAAAATTTGCGGTAAAACTTTTCAGTAAAAATTTATGATAAAATTTGTGGTAAAAATTTGCAGTAAAAATTTTTGGTAAAACTATTCAGTAAAAATGAGCTTAAAAAAAATTTCCAGCAAAAATTTGCAGTTAAAATTTCCAGCAAAAATTTGCAGTAAAAATTCCCAGCAAAAATTTCCAGCAAAAATTTCCAGCAAAAATTTACAGTAATAATAAAAATTTGCGGTAAAAATTTCTAGTAAAAATTTGTGGTAAAAATTTCAGTTAAAATTTGTTGAAAAAATTTTCGGTAAAAAAGTTCAGTAAAAATATATGTTAAAAATTTGCGGTAAAAACTTTCAGTAAGAATTATTGGTAAAATTTGCGATGTTTTTTGAGTAAAAATTTATGGGTAAAGTTTTTCGTATACATTTTTTGGAAAAATTGTCAGTAAAAATTTGCGGTAAATATTTTTGGTAAAAATTTGTGTTAAAAATTTCAGCAAAATAAGAATTTTTGGTAAAAATTTTGAAAAAAAAATTTGCAATGTAATAATAAAAATTTGCGGTAAAAATTTTTAGTAAAAATTTGTGGTAAAAATTTCAGTTAAAATTTGTTGTAAAAATTTTCGATGAAAAAGTTCAGTAAAAATATATGTTAAAAATTTGCGGTAAAAACTTTCAGTAAGAATTATTGGTAAAATTTGCGATGTTTTTTGAGTAAAAATTTATGGGTAAAGTTTTTCGTACACATTTTTTGGAAAAATTATCTGTAAAAATTTGCGGTAAATATTTTCAGCAAAAATTTGCGGTAAAAATTTTCACTAAAAATTTTTGGTAGAACTTCTCAGTAAAAATATTTGGCAAAAATATTCAGTTAAATTTTGCGTTAAAAATTTGCGATATCAATTTTCAGTAAAAATGTTCAGTTAAATTTTGCGGTAAAAATTTCCAGTAAAAATTTTTAGTAAAAATTTGTGGTAAAAATTTTCTGTAAAAATTTTCTGTAAAAATTTGTAATAAAAATGTTCAGTAAAAATCTGTAATAAAAGTTTTTAGTAAAAATTTGTAATAAAAATTTCCAGTAAAAATTTGTAGTAAAAATTTGCGGTAAAAATTTGCGGTAAAAATTTTCTGTAAAAATTTGTGGGAAAAATTTTTTGTAAAAATTTGTGGTAAAATTTTGTAATAAAAATTTTCAGTAGAACTTTTCAATAAAAATGTTTGTCAAAAATTTTCAATTAAATTTTGCGGTAAAAATTTTCAGTAATAATTTGCGGTGAAAATTTTTAGTAAAACCATATTTTCTGTTTTTTTTTCTGGAAAACATTTCAGTGAAAATTTTCGGTAAAAATTTACGAAAAAAATTTTCGGTAAAAATGAGTGGTGAAAATTTTTGGTAAAAATTTTCCAAAACTATTTTCAATAAAAATTTGCGGTAAAAGTTTTCAGTAAAAATTTTGGATAAAAATTTGCCGTAGGAATTTTTTGTAAAAAGTTGTTTCGGTGAAAGTTTTTGAAAACTTTTCATTGAGTGGCTTTAAATAAAATCAATTGATGCTTCTTGAGCAAACTTAAAATAAAATTTGAGATTATTAAAAAACTTATTTTCCAAAAATAAAATGATTCCGTTTTCTAAACGCGATATAAACACTAACAAAACATGTCTCAGGTATAAATAACAAGTGCGAATAGATAAATTTGGCAAAATATTTTTATCTAAAACTACAAACAACCCAAGGAGAAGATCGGTGAAGATTTCCGAACCACGATTTTCTTATGGAAGAGGAGATTTTTTTTACTCTACGACGAAATTTTCAGTAAACAAAAAGGGGGCGGAAGAGGAGATAAAGGGGGTGTAAAAATAAGTATGTATGTCACCTATATGGGACACTATTTATTTATGATAAAGGTGAGGGTTTTAGTTACTGCAACCGATAAATTTTCCACATAAAGAGTTTTTTTCTTCAACATTTTTTTTTGCGTAGGCCATAATATTAGTTCGTTATTTTTTTGTCACATTTGTCAATTGGACAACAATTAAAAAGAAAACAAACTAAAATTAAACTCGTTGTGGATTTGTTAATTAATCAAGCGTTCAGCTTGTGTTGACCCCCATTTATTTTTTAATTTTAGCTAATACTCGTAAGTATTGAGGTTTAAAATTTTTTAAATTTATTTTTGGCAATTTTACGAACATTTTCTAAAGTTTGTTTTTCCGTCTGATTGAATAAAAATAGGAAGATGAGCTAAATGAACCCATAAAAATAAATATTGAAGAAAAAAATCCTCACACATTCAGTCATCGAACTAAACGCAATAAGTACACATAAAAATAAGATTTCGCCTTTTTTTTTTTTTAATATTAAATATTTTTAAAAATGTAAATTTTTGTTTTGAGATTAAAAAATTTCATTTGTAAATGTTTGTTTTTTCTCCGAGAATGTTATTTTTTTAACTAATAGAAAATACGGATTTATTTGATATTTTTAGAAAATTGTTTTGTTTTTTTAAAGAATACTATTTGTGATCGGCGGCTCTAGAGAGAAGAACTGCACACGGAAAGTGAAATTTTGTGTTTTTTTTTTTTGCCAATATAATTGAGGGTTTTTCTTAAAGATATTATGCGTATTATGATGATGTGAGAAATACTATTACTTCTATTTTTTTCTTAAAATATATTTACTATGAAATGATATTTGCATAGTGTACATGGTAAAAGAAAATTTTTTTCCGGTTCAGCAGAACATAGATAAAATATCTATAAAAACAACAAAAAAATACTAACCAATATTTTAGACGACCACACAACATTAAATAATAAATTTTTCTCAAAAAAATATAAAATTAAATGAGCTGTTGTAAAAAAAAGCGATTATCCAATTTGCAGTTTAAAAATTAAAATTTCTTAAAATATATTTTTTCTTTAGATTTAAATAAAATTTTAATATTTTTATATTGTGAAAATTTTGCCATTTTTTATTTAATAAAAATATTTTTTAAATGATTGTGCAACAAGACTTTTGGAGGGGGGGGGGGGTAGGGGGGGGCTGGAACCTATTAAGGTATTCTTTTAATGAGATTCTCGCAGTTTCGGATTATAATTCGGCAATTAATTGATGAATATTAGTTTTTAAATACTGAAAAAATTTTAAAATTGTCTATTTATAAATATGATTTTTTATGCAATTGCATGAGAAAAAATCCAACGGCGTCAAATTGTATGATTTGACATCATCAAATCACAAAAATGCGCATTCTGGGGAAATACAATATTTCATCAAATTTTGTTGTGTTTTTCTATTGTGTATGGTCTAAATTATAATCTTTAAGTTTAGGCTAAAAACATTTTTTTAAATCATACAATTATGGCTCTTTAAAAATTAGGTAACGGTCTTTGCTTCTTCTGCTTCAAAATGATATACGGGGCTTTAAATATCCACAAGTGACTTTGCAATAGCCATTGTATTCTCGAAAGATGACTGATGACCAGTCAGTTACCTTTCGAGAATATGTGTACAATAGCTTTTGCACAGTCACTTGTGGATATTAGGAGCCCCATATAAGGTAATTTAGAGCTGCATATAAGATATCAAAGAGCAAGAAATGAGCCTCATCACTGAAGAAAACAATCTTCTCTTATATCACAAAACGTAGCTACAACAGAATAAACTCTCTTATATAAGAGATTTTTTTTTTTTTTTTAATTTTAACGCATAATTTAGTAGTGAAAAATAATTTAATATTAAATGACAAAATTAAAACTAAACTAAAAAAAAAAATCTTGAATAATATATTTGCTTAACAGCTGCCAAATGGACAGTGAGTGCTGCTGTACTTTCTAAACTATAAAATGATAAATATTTCTGACAATAAAAAATTATTAAATTTTATTTGAAAATTATAAATAAATTTATGTGTTAAAACTAAAAAGTTTCTTCTGCATAGAATATATTCACTTCAAAAAAACTAAATATTTACGAGAGATCAAAGTAGGGGAAGACACTTGTCACAGACTGACTGGGCGAAAAAATATATTGTATGTAAATAAAAAATCAAAAATCTTTTAAATGAAGAACTAATGAGACAGTAGTTAGCCCAAAATTTAACCGTCACCTCTCTTCGGACCGCTTTCAATACAAAACGAATCTGACGATTTGGCGATTTGATGATAGGCCGGATTCGTGATTAAGAAATTTGGCAGCGAATCGTTAAGAAAAATCCAAATCTCAAGGATACAGTATGCAGTGTATTTGCAAATATCTATGCTGAGAGCTTAATTTGCAGACCAACTAATACATGTAAGAATAGTTGTGAGAAATAGTATTAAGGATAAGAAGGAAGGTAAGCGAACGTTAATAATTTTCGATTTTTTCAGTCTTCGATAGAAATCCGCCCAGTGCAGAATGGCAAGCGCGCAGAGTGATCGCGACTAACTGAATTGCGACGGTGTGTGAAATTTTATTGGAAATTTTGTGAAATAGTTTTAAAAAAAAAAAATACTCAACAATGGATACAGTAATAGAAATATCCGATTTGTTAAATAACCATATGATTGGTATGGAAGATGATGATGTGAAAGGCCGGAAATGGTGTGTGTCGGTATCACCTTTGGGTGGACGGGGTGTGTTTACGACACGTGATCTTGAAATTGGCGAATTAATATATCAAGAAAAACCGTTACTATTAGGCTTAACGGGTCGTGTCGAGGCTAAAGTGAATGTGTGTGTACAGTGCTATAAGTTTTTGAATATGGAAAATTCGTTATGCAAAAATGGCTGTTCGTTACCAATTTGTGAAGATTGTATCGATGCTCATACAGAAGAATGTAAACTATTCCAATCGTGGAATCCTATAAAGCCTACAGTAATAAATCGGTATAGAATCCGTGTATTAACGGTCGCTCGTGGATTATTCTTAAACAAACAGAAAAAGGACCTTCTATTGGCCTTACAAGCGAACAAAGATACTGATTATAGAAAAGAGGTACGCAAGGCTAGTGCTTTTTTTGCGAATTTTCCCAATGATGAAGAGACACTTGAGTATTTTTATAAAATCGTTCAAGTATTAAATACGAATGCATTTGAAGTAGTTAATCAAAATGAGGCACACGAAACTGGATTACGTGGTCTCTATCCATTGGCATCGGTGATGAATCATCAGTGTACACCTAATACCTGTCATATTTTTTCCGATAATAATGTGATGTTAGTAAAAGCAACCCGATTTATTCCCAAAGGTGCCGAGATCTATACAACTTATACGAAGATACTTTGGAGCAATATGACACGACGATTGTTTCTTAATATGACAAAACAGTTCTCATGTTGCTGTTTTCGTTGCATTGATCCAACAGTAAGTATTCTGTTAATTTGTTTGTTTGAAATTTTTTTTAGGCCTCATTAAATGACACTTGAAATGATGTAAAATTCTTTTTCCTTCTCCTAAGGAAAATGGCTCTTACATCTCTGCCCTTCTCTGTCGAACAAACAACTGTACAGGTTGGATAATTCCAGTCGACTGTTTATTGGTGACATCATCGTGGAGATGTTTAGAATGTAATACGATTTATCAGTCGGGAAAAATTTCCAAATGGCAAGACTTTATTTTGGGATTGATTAATTCAAAAGTTAAAAACAGCTCCATACATGAAATAATCAATTTTATTGATGAAAAATCACCAAAATTTTGTCCACCATCAAATCAGTTTATACTCGAGATGAAATTGAGTATAATTTGGAAAGCTAATAAAACTGATGAGAAACTCTCTGATTGTGATATTCGAAGAATTCTTCAATATTGTTATGATATATTGCAAATTTTGGAAAAATTAGGTGCTGGCGATTGTACTATGAAGAAATTAATCCATGAAGAAATGAAAAAACTTAACATTATGAGCGAAAATATTAAACGGGATTGTTGCGGCTAAGAATAATATAAATTTTACAATATAAATTTTTCTTCCTTTTTTGTTGTTGTACATTATACATATCAATTTTTTTCCTCAAAAATAAAACCAAATGTTTCCAGTTAGTTGAGATTTTATTTAATTTCGTTCAATACAAAGTTGGTATATTCCGGTTGTGAATTAAAACAAAATATTTCAGGTATGGTCAATTTTTCCCTTTGAAATAGGTTTATAAAAAAATTTTATGTAAAATAAAAAATCATGTTTGCCTTTATTAACATTGTGGTTGGTGCTCTGGAAATTCATGTTAATCGTCAAGTCACGTTGTCAAAATTGTCAGCATAGTGCGTGCATAAACCACAAACGTGACTAAACCCTACAAATGTGTTTGAGTGATCATAATTAAAATTTGTTTCCAAATTTTTTTTAATTTGATTTTATGTTTCAATTAAATACAATAAAATATGTTATTTGAAATTTTTATATATTTATATGATGATAAAATATTGTCATTGTAACTAATATTAGGAGAAATTTTTTTTTTTAAATTTAATTTATGTGTTAAATTAAATTTGAAAAAAAAATTAAGCTAATTATTGCCGTGTTCTAATTTATATATCATGATTTAAAGATTAAATATACATATTACCGATAATTATATTAAGTTTAAGTATTTGAGAGAAAAAAAAGAAGAATATTACAAAAAAAAAATCAATTACATACAAAATTTTATTTACAGAAAGTGGAAGAGGCTATCCATCACTATGTATTTGGAAAAGTATAGTTTTATTAAACTAATTTAAGGTTGAGATTTTTGTAAAAAATTTTAATTAATTATATTACTTTAATCTTGCTGCTATGTATAGATTAGAATATTTTTCAAATGGCCGTTTTAAAACTTTTTGCCACACTCAATCCTTTTAAGGTAATTTTTGATGAATTTTTCGCACATTTACAGGCTGTAATTGGATTATTACTTGAGTGGTTTTAGTTTTAAGATGATTCAAAAGTTTGAAAATTATTTGTGTAAATATGATATTTTGAGAACTTTTTTGAGAACAAAAATTCCAATGGCATCAGATCATATGATTTTCCTGAAACTTTTCGCGCAATAAAACCAAAAACAGACTACGTTTTGTTTACACCAAAAATAGGAGGTTATCGTAAAACTATAGCGCTTAGAATAGACAGTAAAGGTCTCTTCTTCTCTATTTTCAAAGAAATGCAGGCAAATGACAACTTCAGATCAAAATGAACAACAAATAGTTTCTTTTTGTGGATACAATGGCTTTTTTTTATAGTCACTTGTGGTCTTTTAGAGCCTCATATATGGTTAATGTGCTTATTGATATATCCACCGAGCGAGAAATGAGCCTTATTATGACGACTATAATCTTCTCTCAAAGGGCGAAATGTGGCTATAACGGAATCTACCTTTTTTTTAAATTTTAATGCATTATTTGATAGTGAAGCGATCCGCGGGTTACGTATATACGATTTTTTTGTGGCGTTATGTTGGTACTCATGTCTCTCACTTTTGCCGACAAGTTCGGCCATTTTAAATGTTCAGTTAATTTTTGACAGCTGCTTTGCTTGTACGTGTTTTGGCTCCAGAGGGTCATAACTTTGCTCCAGAGGGTCATACGAGGGTCATTCAACAAGTACTTAGCCTCACCGCCCGATGTAACTGCTGTTACAAAAGAATTTTTTACCATCATGCAGTACATTCTTTTAATAGCCTACTGTCAAAGTTTCAGTCGATTCCCTTCATTAGTTTTGTTTTGAGAGCCTTTGAAAGCGAGCGTGTCGGTCGGTTGCACAAAAATGGAAAAAGAACAATATCGTTCGGTGATTAGATTCTTGTTTTTGGAAGGGAAAACGCACAGCGAAATCAAAGATCGCTTGGATACTGTGTATGATGACTCTTCTCCTTCGATGGCGACCGTCAAGAATTGTTTCAACGAGTTTTTTCGTGGCCGCACGTCGGTTTTTGATGAGCCACGGCCAGGTGCCCCGAAAACGGCTGCTACGGAGGAAAACGTTAAAAAAGTCCACGATCTCGTGTTGGCAGACCGTCGATTGAAGGTTCACGAGATAGCTGAGACTGTGGGCATCGCAGTAGGAACGGTGCATCATATTCTACACGAAGAACTGAGCATGAGAAAGCTGTCGGCGCGATGGGTGCCGCGTTTGCTCACACCGGAAAACAAGCGCAACCGTGAGACCACATCGGCGACGTGTTTGGCGCTGTTTCAGCGCAATCCAGCGGAGTTCTTGCATCGTTTCGAGACCGTCGACGAAACATGAATTCACTGGTACACACTAGAGACCAAGGAACAGTCGAAACAGTGGACTTCACCCGGCTAACGTGCTCCGAAGAAGGCGAAGACTGTTCGATCGGCCGGAAAGGTGATGGCCACTGATTTCTGGGATTCACAAGGTGTGATCCACATCGATTACCTTGAGAAGGGTAAAACAATCACGGGGCGCTTCTATGCTGACTTATTGGGCCGATTTGACGTCGAATTGAAGAAAAAGCGGCCCCGCTTTGCGAAGAAAAAAGTGCTGTTCCACCACGACAACGCGCCGGCTCACACCTCCGCCGTCGCCATGGCCAAATTGGTCGAATTGCGCTACGAATTGCTGCCCCATCCACCGTACTCTCCAGATTTGGCCCCCTGTGACTCCTTTTTGTTTCCAAACCTGAAAAAATCACTCGCCGGGAATAGATTTGGGTCGAATGAGGAGGTCATCGTCGCCACGGAGGCCTATTTTGCTTCCCTCAAGAAAATGTATTTTTTGGACGGGTTAAAAAAGTTAGAGCATCGCTGGGCCAAGTGTATCGAGCTTGAAGGAGATTATGTGGAAAAATAAAATAAATTGCCACCTTTCCAAAATTTTCGTTTTTCTTCTGTAGGCTAAGTACTTGTTGAATGACCCTCGTAACTGGTAACGGTTTATGGTTATGATGTAGAAACCAAAGCTCAATCATCCTAATGGAAGCTGCCGCACGAGCCAAAACCGAAAAAAGCGCCAAGTTCGGTCGAATGTGAAGGTTTTGCTTACAGTTTTCTTCGATTGTAGGAGCGTGGTGCATGATGAGTTCTTGCCACAGGGTAGAATGGTCAATAAGGAATATTACCTGCAAGTTATGCGCAAGTTGCGCAAAGCAATCCGTCAGAAACGCCCGGATTTGTGGAAGAACAAAAATTGGCTTTTGCCATTTTTAGCCAAAAACAACACACTAATAATGCCGCAGCCAGCGTATTCCACAGATCTGGCCGCCTGTGACTTTTTCTTATTCCAGAAACTGAAGAGCCCCATAAAAGGACGACGCTACGCTATGATTGAGGAGATAAAGACGGTATCGAAGGAGGAAGTGAACACGATCACAAAAAATGATTTTTTGAAGTCCTTCGAGGATTGGAAAAAACGTTGTCACAAGTGTATAATATCTGGTGAGGAGTACTTTGAAGAGGGCAAAATAGATATTCATGATAAAATAAATAATTTTTGAAAAAACACAAAATTCGCGATACTTTTTGAACAGTCCTCATATATAATGGTAAATCTTAAACTTTACGTCATAGTTCTTTTTTTGTTGAATATATATTATTATTTAAAGGTAAGTTTTTTCAAATAAAGTTTAAAATACAAATTTAGAAAAACAACTAATAATTATTAGAATATTACTCAGAATTATTACTAATTATTCATATCAAAATCCATTTCACTTATAATCGTCTAATTTTGGGACGTTCATAAAAATATTTCATACTATTTCTATTCTTTTCGAAATTATTTTTAGATATTTTACATTTATTTCTAAATTACAATATGCATCTGTATATAATAAATAATTATGTTCAAATGAAAATATAAATATTTTTCGATGTATTTTCATATGATTTTTTTGGCAAATATCCTATAATGGAATGACGTAAGTATATGGTAGACGGAGAGCACTTATCGGCTCATCGAATTTGAATTATGGTTATCATAAATTTATATTTATAAATTGTTTTAATTCGATAAATAGAGACTGTGAAACTCCTTAGAATATGTCATACATTAGATTAAAAATATTCTCATAAATTCAGTAGACATTTTTTTAATCTTTTCTTTTGTTTTAAATAGAATGGATTTAAATAAATTTCAAAGAGTTGAAGAAATATAATTAAATTATTCACTATATGTTTTTTTACAAAAGAAGGGAGGATGTTGGCTCTCATTCAATATTAATTAATAGGAATTTCATTTTGATTTAAGGTAATTTCACGTGGACTAATTTTTTTGTAATGTTTTTTTTATATAAAAAGAAAAATTCATTGAAATCAACAAAATAATCAAATAAATGATAGCAAATTTAAAATAAATATTTTCTTTATAAATTTCTTTTAAATAAATAATATTTAAAACTATTTAAATAATATGTTTTTAAAGAAATTGCATTTAATTATAATTTTTGCATTTTTATTTTCGAAAAATTGCAATCAAATTTTTTGTCTTTTAATCTTTTCTGAATTAGACAATAGTGAATTTAACATTAGAAATATTAATTTTTTTTTTTATAGTGAATTAGTAAATTTATGAACAATATTTTTTATATGTACATTAGTTGTAAAAAAATATAAAATTATTTATTAATTGTAGAAAACACCAAATCGATTTTTCAACAAATTCATATATTTTTCTTCAAGTTTCACTAATTTCGAAAATGGCTGCGAATTTAATCAGACTTGGAAGCGTAGACACACACCTCGTTAATTAAGTTTGACCGCACCAATTAAAAATGAATAAATTAAATCATTTTTTTTATTTATAAAAATACATAAAATAAAAATTTCTTTATAGTATTTTGCCAAAAAAAAAAAATCTTTTCATAATAAATTTTTGTAGTAACTTTGGTGATGTGTGTTCGCAATGTCGAAATACAGCATATGGTATACGTGACAAGAACCAACGACGCAATGCATTTAGTTCATGCTCATACCGGTTGGCTGAATGGTGGTTCTTAGCACTGCTTCCATTTTCTGCCTCAACGAAAGAAAAAAATCTGTTCTTCCAAGAAACTGATTTGCAGTTTACAAATCCGCCCGGAAATAGGCGTAAATTTCATAAAATTAATTTAATTTTCTTAAGGTCCCATACAAATGTAAAATTTATAAAAAATAATTTTTAAAAAACATTCTATAAAAAAGCCAAACAATAAATTGTAAGAAGAACCTAGCAAATTTGAAAATAAAATATTGAAGATAAACGAAGATAATTTATTTATTGTGGGGCATAGTTGCCATTTTTTTTTATATGGTACTTGCAGCTATAATATAAGTAATAGTTAAATTTGTTATATGTAACAAGGAAATCACAGAAACAATGCGGGAAGAGTAAACATCCATCGTTGTTTCACTTCAGTTAAGTAACATTTCAAAAATCGCGTGATTAATTTCGTTTTAATCGACGATGGATGATTTTGGGATATTTAAGCTGCTTTAGATCACATTATTATAGTAATGCGACTGAGTTTTTTCTTGTTTACAAAAGCTCGTTGTTTCCACTCTTCATAGCATTGCTGGAAGCCTTCACCTGGGAATTGCCTTAATCTTCTCGGTTATACTAACTACAGTACCAAAATGACGTTCTTTCAAGTTCTTTTTCTTATTGGGGAACAAAAATAAGTCACCCGAACTTTGATAAAATGAATAGGGGTACATGGTCGAAGGTGGGTGGAGGGGGGAAGGGTGTATTGGGTAACCAAAGGAATTCATTTTTCCAACAAAAAATCGTCGATAATATATTGTAGATAGTGTGTAACAAGAGGCGTTGTCATCTCACTCGTTTCACATTTTCATCAGTTTTCGACCTAAGAGCGTAAATACCTAGGCCTTCTTCCTTTGCATTTGCATATTAAAAATGAAGAGGCTAAAGGGGCTCTTAGGTTAGGGCTCATTCCAAAATCTTTAAACCACGCAACCTGTTTGGACATTTTAAGGTTTTATCGAACTCAAAACAATTCTAGCAAGCTCACTATCTCTTGGCCGAGAAAACCTAGTAGTTCAAAGTAGTTCTCGCAGAGCGCCCTTATTGGCAGGAGGGGGTCCACTCTCGATGAAGGGCCATCGTCTTTTATACAGGCGGTTTTAAAACGGATTGGTATAGTTTTCTGCCTAAAAAATGAATCTCCGTCCATTTTTTTAGGCAGAAAAATATGCCATAGACCTTTGTACTAAAGAGGGTATCAGAAGGAACCTACGTAATGCAAAGGTCTCAGACAGCGAAGCTGCATTGTAAGCTCTTTTCTCATCTAATGTCCATTCCAAACTTGTTTGGCATAGGTTTATAGTCCTAAATCAACTGGCTAGATATAAGAAAGTAGCGTTGTTGTGGGTGTTAGGTCATGAGGCTATAGAGGATAGCGAACTTGCAGATAAATTTGCTTAAAGAGGAGCAATTAGGTTAGAACTCTTCTATGGCAATTCAAAGGCTCACTTTGGGTCCATTATAGAGTCCTGGAAACGCGGGGTTAAAAAAGCACATTGCGATAATCACCGGGCATGAAGCACTCTAAAATATGCATCCCTTTTTTTAAAAAAATGGCGGGAGAAGTCCTTAAACTTAATAATTCGAACCTGAGGCTACTCACTGATCTAGATTTGATCTAATAAGATGGGTAAATCTGACACAACAATCTGCAATTGAAATGCCATTGCCCGCCAGAGAATTCAGCATTTCGATTTGGCATTTCTTATTTATTATTAAGTAGGCTTGGTTGAACCCCAAAATTCCAGTTTATAAGTCCATATGGGTTTCAGTACTGTGTTGAAAATTAGAAGTTAACTCATTATTAATAATTAAGATTATCTGCCTATTAATAAAACGACCTAAGTAGTTTTCTTTAGTTTTCTCCGGTACTATACTACCATTACGGAATAATGAGAAACAAGGTTTACGGAGAAGAGTAAAAGTAACGTGTGTACTTTTTCCCTAATTTACCACAATTCTCCATCGCGTTTACACAGTCCGATTTATATGAATTTAGTTGCGTTTGAAACAGGATGAATGTATCTTTTTAATGCTGCAAATTTTCAATAGATGGCGCTGCAGGTTGTAAGATTTCGGTTATTTTTAGGACACACTGTGTATTCTTTAATCTTATACTTCTAGAATATGTTGTTAACGAATTTCGAATGTAAGGTGTTAGAACGGCTGTATTATCAGCATACGAAGTCTGTTCAAAAAGTATCACGAATTTTGTGTTTTCTTAAAAATTATTTATTTTAATCATCAAAAGTAAAATTATTTCTTTATTCATGAATATCTATTTTGTCCCCTTCAAAATAATCCCCACCAGATATTATACACTTGTGCCAACGTTTTTTCCAATCCTCGAAGCACTTCAAAAAATGATTTTTTGTGATTTTGTTCAGCTCCACCTTCGATGCCGTCTTTATCTCCTCAATCGTAGCGTAACGTCGTCCTTTCATGGGGCTCTTCAGTTTCGGGAACAAGAAGTGTTGTTTTTGGCCAAAAATTCGCGCACAAGCAATTGTGAGTAGAGGCGTTACTATGGTGCAAAAGCCAATTTTTGTTCTTCCACAAATCCGGGCGTTTCTGGCGGATTGCTTCGTGCAACTTGCGCATTACTTGCAGGTAATATTCCTTATTGACCGTTCTACCCTATGCCAAGAACTCATGGTGCACCACGCCCCTGCAATCGAAGAAAACTTTAAGCAAAACCCTACACTCGACCGAACTTGGCGCGCTTTTTTCGGTCTTGGCTCGTGCGACAGCTTCCATTGGGATGATTGAGCTTTGATTTCCATGTCATAACCCTAAACTTATGATTCGTCACCAGTTATGACCCTCTGGAGCAAATTTGGATCGTCGCGGACAGCTTCCAACAGCTCCTTAGCAATGTTAATGCGATGCTGTTTTTGGTCGAAATTGAGCAAAATCGAAGATGAGCCAAAACACGTGCAAGCAAAGCAGCTGTCAAAAATTAACTGAACATTCAAAATGGTCGAACTTGTCGGCATAAGTGAGAGACATGAGTATCAACATAACTCCACAAAAAATCGAAAATCGAATATACGTCACCCGCGGAAATTCAAAATTCGCGATACTTTTGAACAGACCTCATATATGTCGAAAAAGATATTATTGATAGTAGGTAAGAGGGCGGGTCAATAAATACTTACAAATTCTTTAACAAATATGGATGTTTTTTCTTGATTTCTTCACTCAACCGGTCCAATAACGACGCATCGTATACGTCATTTATCGGTTGTCCTTTTTTCAAGTAGTTGATGTACAAGAAGATGATCGCACGTGGAAAACCGTGGATATTATATTTCCAGCTGAATTAAAGTTTTCGTCTTTTTTGGAGCCGGATTGACTTCTCTCTGATACACCATTATACTAGATCTCTGAGGTGTATCCAAGTTCCATCAATAGTTATATATCGAAGCAGAAATGCGTTTGGATTGTAAAAGAAAATCGCTAACTGTGAGTAAACACGATTTCGTTTGTTTTCCATAGGGTAAGCAAACGCGGCACTCACCTTCTCGATATTTTATTCATTCTCAATTTTTATAATGAAATTATTAACAAAATTGCTTTCGATGTGGCTACAGTCTACTACAATATGGATTTTATCGGAAATATACTTGCATTTGATACTAAGACCGCCATCTCTGTGATTTTATAAGTAGTTATTGACCCGCCATCGTTTATCGAAAGTATAAGCATTGTAAAGAATGACAGCAAGAATACTACCCTGAGGAATGCCAGCACTAGTAGAGGTTATGTTATCATAAATTTGGAAGCTGACTTCTAACAAATAGGATTTAATTATACAATATAACATAAAATTATATGTTATAAATGCTAACTGGAAATAAGATTAAATACTTTCAAAATATATAAAAATTATTCCTTTTTTTTTGAATTATTTTATTTTCTAATAAAAATTACCAAATAACTATTATCTACTAAAAATATTTGTTTGTTTTTTTTTTATACATTTTAATAATAGAAAATTATATTAAGATTTAAAAATTTTAATTTATTTAATTATGTATTGTAGATATTTAGTTCTTATTTTTTTATTTTTATTAAAAATATATTTTTATTAAATATTATATGAACTTTTCTTTGTGTTTGTGTGTGTGTGTGTTTTTTTCAACTTGGATTCATTATCCTATATACATATGTAAATATAAAAATAATTCACAGCATTAAGTTATTTATAACAATTTTATCAATAATAATATTATTTATATAATAAATTTTTGATTTTTGATTTTTGATTTTTTTTTTTTACAAAAGGTTTATTGGCTTAAATTTTTCTTCTTCTCATTTATTCAAATTATTTATATACAAATATAAATTTTTTTACAATATTTCATAAAATTTGATTAGGAACAATTGCATTTTTTTTTTATAGTAAAATGGCATATGATGTACTTGTACTATAACGCAGTTATACATCCCAGTTCTGAATTCAGTTTTTCCTCTTTTCTAGCTCGATACTTTAGTATTGGGGGGATAAAGAACAAGATTACACCACTGCCAGCAATTGTTACACCCGCTAATAAAAATCCAGGATTATATGATCCAGTAATATCATACAGCCATCCTAAAATGAATAAATAAAAGCAAAAAGAAAAATTAATAATAATAAAAAAATTAAAGAAAATATAAAAATTTTTTGTGGATTATTCAATTTGCGTTTTGGAAAGTAAGGTTGAATAAATATATTTTAGGTTATGATTTTAAATAATATTTATATAATTTTATATTTTATAAATTTTGCCATTATATGAAATGTAAAACATATTTTTTTCAAAATAACTACCACAAGACTTCTAACAATACTCCGGTTATTTTGTGGTAATTTTTAAAGATTATTTCGCACATTTGTAGTTGTAATTTGGTCATTGTTTGATGAATGTTGGTTTTTCGATACTCTTAATTTATAAGACTCTTAAAAAATTTCCACAAAATAACTGAGTATTATTAGAAGTCAACAATTTCTATAATATGATAAGAAAAAGTCTTAAAGCGTCAAAAAGCAGGATGTTGTGAGTTAAATTAATATTGTTATCAAATCTCGAAATTACGCGTTGTGGGAATTCCTCACATAATTTGTAATGTCATATGGCTTGTGGCACTGTTTTATTAAAACTACATATGAATCAGACTAAAAAATGTCAATCATTAGCTGTCTCCTTTCTTCATGTTTAAAAAAATATGATACAATAACTAATAAAGACCATAATGCACATCAAAAAGTCCACTTTACGTTGGTAAAATGGCTTTCTTATAGTTAATTGTGGGTTTTTAGAGCCGCATATATGAAAAAAATGCTTTTTAATATATTCAATGGGAGAGAGTTGAGCCCTATTGCTGGAGAAGGGACCGATTTTTTTCTCAATTGATATATTAAAAAGCATAATTTTATTTTCAGTAGAGTTGCGTTACGATGATTGACAGACCCTAAGACATCTATTTTTTTTCAAATGTTTTTAATGTGTTAGCAATTATTTGTTCAGCAGGACAATTACAAGAATCATAAATCTTCTCTTAAAGTGCAACATGAGGCTACGACATTATAACCACTTTTGTAAAAAGTTTTATTAGGTGGCACCTCCCAGTTGAGTGTCTCCAAGTAGTTTTGGACCATTTTTGTCGTGTGAAGCGATTTGGTCTTGGGGAAGATGTTGATGGTTGGCCGGGATCAACCCACGATTTCTTGCATTTAGGATTATCGAAATATATCAGCTTTTTATCGCCTGTCACAATCCGATGCAGGAATGACTTTCTTTTTTATCTGGCGAGCAAGATTTCGCATGTGTTTTGGCGTCGCTCCATCTGCTTATCGTTCAATTTATGCGGCACCCATTTTCCGATCTTTTCAATCTTTCCCATGGCACGCAGACGCATGGAAATTGCTGGTTGAGTTACACCCACTTGTTCCGCGAGCAGTTTTTTGCGATTGGGTATCATCTTCGTCCAGAAGAGCCTGCAATTGATGGTCCTCAACCTTCCTAGGCCGATTTTCACGCTTTTTGTCCCACAAGTCAAAATTGCCGTCTTTAAACCGACGAAACTAATCCCGGCACGTTGTTTCCGATAAAGCACCGTTACCATATGCCTCCATAAGCATTCGATGCGATTCGGCAGCCGATTTCTTCAAATTGAAGCAAAAATTCTCGCATATGCCCTTTTTCTGGCACAAAACTAGTCATGATTAGCAAAGGAAAAATGTATGTTATTGTACGAAATTGCTGACAACGTGCACTGATTAATGTTGACAGATGTCAAACTCATAAAAAAAAGTATGGCGTGCCCATGGTAGCTTAATACGCTTACTAACGCCATCTATGACCAAACAGCAGATTTAAGCTTATACACTTGGTATTTGAAAACTATTGAGCTATTAAAAAGATATACTTTCCAAACTGCATAATGGATAGCACGTTTTTTTTTTGGGGGTAAAATCAAATTTACCTGCAAATGGCGGACCAACTAATGATGCAATACCCTGGAACAGTAATAGTAATCCAAAAGCATTTGTTAACTTATCAAGGCCTAATAAATCTACTAGAATGACGGATGTAAGACCGACATAGGCACCAATTGTAAATCCATAAACCGTTGAATATAACATCAATGATGGAAAATCCAGACAGAATATTGATAAGGCAGTTGCTGTAAAAGAAAAATCAATAAACGATCAAAATTGATTAAAATAATAAAATATAATTAATAATACTAACCTATACCACAGACAGTTAAGCTTAAATTGTAAACTAAAAGTCGATTTACCCATGGTTTATCTGACAAATAGCCAAGAACGATTCGGCTGACCGTGTTCGATATTCCAATGGCAGCAAGAAGCCAACTGGCATCCTTACCTTCAATACCCAATTCATCGGCTTGTGCAGCAAGGTATACATAAGGTATATTAAAGCCGATACTAGTTGAAAAATTCGATATTGTAAAAATAATGAAAACGACATCCTTAAACAATGAGAAATTCATCATTTCCGAAAATGTATCGCTAGTCTCTCTTGAACATGGAATGCAGCCACAAATTTTAACATTGTCATCCTGTGAAAATTTAATGTTTTTTTTAAATTTTAGGTTTCTTCTTCAATTTTTTTGATTAATAATGTAGGTTGTCCCCAAACTTCATGCAAGATTTGAATTTTGAACCATTTATGCGGTAAAGTGTTGCCAATGGAAAAAAAGACATTGTGACAGCTGACAGTTCAAGGTTAATTAAAAATGGGGCGCTACACGAAAGAACAACGCGTTTTCATTGTTGAGGAATATTTTAAAAATAATGAAATTTTAGTCGGAATAAACATTTAACTTCTTAAATTGTGAAGAGATTAATTAAAAATTTATGGAGACTGGTAAAATTAGTGATCCTAAACACTGGTTCTCCTTCCGTTCAGCAAAAAAAAATCGAAGCAAATCCTAAACACAAGCCGTTCAGCACAAAATATCGAAACAGTTCGTGAAAGTAGTGCTAAAAGTCCAGGAATATTAATTCGGCACCGTGGACATTTCGAGAAATTCTCTACAGTGTATTCTTACGAAAGACTCAAGCTTACTGACCACGCACAGCGAATGAAGTTCGTTAAATAAATTATGGAACAACGCCAAGTAGATTCTGATTTTTCGAGCAAAATCATCCTCAGCGATGAGGCTCATTTTCATCTTGATGGCTTGGTTAATCGACAAAATTGTCGGATTTGGGGTTCAGAAAATTCACGAGTGATTGTTAAGTAACAAATGTTTCCATAATGTGTTACTGTTTGGTGCGGATTTTTGACAGGAGGCATCGTCGGACCATTCTTTTTTGAGAATTCAATTTGCACCTTAATTGTAAGATTTATATGTGAATGACATGTGGTTCCAACAAGACGGTGCCACATGCCATACAGCCCGAGTAACAATTCATTTACTGCATGAGTCATTTCATTTTTGCGTGATGTTTGGGACACCCTTTATGTTAAACTTACATCTCCACCAGTTCTAACACGTTTCAATGAACCATACGAACCATGCACGGAAGTATTTAATTTAGACAAACTTAAAAGTGAACCCTGTAGAAGAAAAGTTTTTATTTAAAAAAAAAAAAATTAGTTCAATTTTAATTTAGAATAAATTATGCTTATTGTGGAGCATTTAGACAAACCTGATACAGGATATCCTTACGGTACATAGTTCCACTAGTCGATAGATGTTTAGTGTCTTGAAGTTTTTGCGGTTGCATTTGAATATGTGGCTGACTGGCACTCATTCGCAGTCTTGTTTCAGGAACCGTTAAGCTCAATTTTCCATTGGCATGATTATTTGATGTCTTATGCTAATGAAAAAAAAACCAATTGGTCATCATCTCTAGTAGAATTAGTAAATATTTAAATAATATGTACTTGATTATAAGATTCCTTTCTAACGTCATATCCTATACTGTGCGACCGTGACATTACCGTTTTTTGTTTTTCCATTTCGCTATCTGACGATTCAGATGACTTAGTAATTTCGATTTTCGATTTTAACGGCTGTAATTCATTATCTGTGGAATGTATAAGCGATTTTCGATTCTTTTTTGACTTTGGCTTTTCCAAAGGACGAAATAACGCCCCGAATATGATACAATTTAAAACAATTGCAGATAAAATTAACATAGCACCACGCCATCCATAATTTCCGATCAGCTCCTCAGTTATGGGCGCAAATAGAAATGTTCCTAGACCGGAACCACAGACTGCGATTCCGGTTGCCAAAGATCGATATTTTTCGAAATACATTGTTACACTTACTATCGCCGGAAGATAGACCAGTCCAAAACCCATACCGGTGCCAACACCTACCGTGATGAACAGTGTCATCACATTCTGTGCAAACATGCTTGCCATTAAGCAAACAGCACTCAAAATTCCTCCAGCAATCGTTACCGCTCTGCATCCATAACGATTGACAAAAGACGATGAAATTGGCCCTGAAAAATAGAACACTCTCATTTATAGTAATATGGACTTTATTTAAAAATATTTTAATTTTATTCTATTTTATTTATACCTGAACAGAGTGTAACACCGACTAGAATCGATGCTACCCATGCTGTGTATCCTTTGTCTTCTCCGAAATACTTTAAAAATTCAACGTAGAACAGTCCAAACGAGTATGTGAGGCCATCGTCTGCAATTTAAATTGAGTATTTTCTAATAATATAATTATTTTTTATCCAATTTAAAATGATTAAATGAATTTTTCGATTTGCTAATATGAAAAATGCACAACTTTTTGCAACGTTGGAAAAATTCAATTAAAATTGAAATAGTCTGAATTTTTCAAAGGTGAAACTTTTTTTTGTTGAAATTTTATTAATATCTACAGCTACAATTATTATAAAAAGCAGAATTTTTAATAATATTTTTGCAATAACTTTAAAATGACAAGAATTACTATCACCCATCAATACTTTTCTACTTGGGAAACTATACGTCAGGAGAGGCGTTGTTTCCATTCTTCGCAGCACTACTAGAGGGCTCTGACTGAAATCGCTTTCAGCTTTGCAGTAATACTCCTTTGAATGTTATCGACGATACCCAGGAGACGTCCTCGGAAGTGGTTTTAATTTTAGGAATAAAAAAGAGTCACATAAACTTAGATAAAACGAATAGGAGGGTTGGAAAGTCACAAAAAGCCCTTTTCTCAAAACAAATGATTGATGAAAATGCTCGTCAGGAGGCGTTGTTTCCATTCTTTGTAGCACTGCTAGAGAACTCTGACTGAAATCGCTTTCAGTTTGTAGTAACATTGTTTTAAATGCTATCGATGGTACCCAGGAGACGTCCTCGGAAGTGGCTTTAAACTTAGGGAATAGGAAAAAGTCATATAAACTTAGATAAGGCGAATAGGGGGTCTGGAAAGTTATAGGAATCACTTTTTCCAATAAAAAAAAATGGCTCATGGAGATGCTCGTCAGCAAAGGCTTTGTTTCTATTCTTTATAGCAGTACTAGAAGGCTTTGATTGGAATTGCTTTCAGCTTTGCCGTAATATTGGAAAATCCTAGCGGTTCCCTTTTCCAGAAATGGTTGATGGAGGTGCCCATTTCATAAGGGGCGTTGTCATGGTGGAGCATCCAAGTATCTGTAATGTCTAATCTAAGCCTGCCAAAACTCACTCTTTTCACATTTTCATCAGTTTTCGATGTTGAAGGCCTCTTTGAGCATAGTTCGTCTTTATCTTTTTTTTCTGACCCACCAAACATTACTAATACCGCCGACAAACTTGTCCTATAGGTAAGAAATATTCTTCGTGGATTTACCAAGCTTAACACACAAATTTTATAGAATATCTTTGGTCTAAATTTTGCACTATAAAAATACAACTTCACTTAATATACTCTGTAAGGTCATATAGTTCTCGTCTAGCAAAGACTAACTTTATAGTGCGGCCAGATAACTCTCAGTGATACAAGTTTTATTACTTATTACCATAATTCTTTAGGTTAGATTACACGGTGTGTCTAATAGACGATTTTCTTTTGTCAAATCGTTTAACTCTACGAAAACTTCGCCGGCATATTTAACTGATCGCGTCAGTGCGCGATATTTGTGTGTTGGCGAGTAATTTTTGCTCGTGACAAGAATGTAGAAGGGGAAATTGTTTACGAGTTGTTTATTTTGGGAGTTGACACTTCTCATATTTACTTGTTCATTTATTTGTATTTATTTTATTTATAATAAATTTTATTTAATTTTTTACTTTAGTATTTATTATTTAAAAAATATACAGTTATTTTAATATATGTAAAGTGAAGATTAATTGATGAAAATTTAAAAAAAAAATGACAAAATATCATATAGTGTATAGCGAAAAATTGTTCAAAATAGCGAAAAATCATTAATAAAATGACAGTGCCAGAGGAACGTGAAATATTGATATGCAATTAAATGTTAAAATAAAATGTAAAATTGAAAATAAGAACACCATTGACCAACTAGAAAATTCACCAATAAAAATTGCACAAACCATCACGCGATCAGAGATTAAATTATGATCGTCAAATACACAAACTTTGCTTGCGGCGAACCTGCGCATAATCCCATTCACGCGCAAAATGTCTGAGTGCTCGTCCATATAATGCATTGTCAGACGCGCAAAAAAGGATTTTTTTTCGTTTAGATCATCTATTAGCCGCACTGTGTATGTGTTTAATCTAAACTTTATTGTAAAATTGATTGTAGACAACAAACGAAAATTAAAAAAATTAAATAAATTACAAGTTTTCTATCGCCTTTTAAATACAATATTTTGATGGGTTTTTTAATATTTATTAAATTTAAATTTTAACAAAAAAAACCTAGAACTGAACGTAGTTTTTTTTTCTATTTAAAAAAAATCTTGAGGTTTTTTACTCTTTTCGAATCAATTGCACAAGTACACCCAGCGTTTTACACATTTTAATAATTTCACCTTTATTCTAATTTCCTATCTATCTACTTATCTCATATATTTTTCCATTAACTATTATTTCTACTATTATCATTATTCTTATTATATCACTTACCTACCAAACTAACTAATTTTTAATTAAATTTTTATAGAAAATAGTCCCTCAAATGGCAATTGCTAAAAAATTAATTATGAGCAATTAAGATTTTTATGAGTGCATAAATATTAAGAATTGAAATTTTTCAAATAAAATAAATAAATTTCAATACAAAAAACTATCGATGTCAGATAATATTAGAAAAATCTTGCACTTTATGAGTGGGACAATCTCGACTAGTTTCTAGACGGTCATCGGTTATCTTGTCTACCTTGGCATGACTTCAATTCAATAGTGAATAAAATATGTGACGAGATATTTCTACATAATTGAAATAAACAACGAGACTCGCAAGCAATTTCGAGGTGTGTGAATTCTATTAATTTTCAATCATTCAAACAGAATTGATTAATACTTGAAAGTGATTTTTTTTTCTTTAAAAAAAAAGAAACAATAAAAGCTTTGGAATTATCTATTTAATTGGATTTACAGAAGTAAAGCATATTTAAAATTTAGATTTTAATAAAAAATTTATGTCAATAAACGTAAGTATTTTATGTAATATAATTATTATGAGACCTCAGAAAAAATGGATAATTTTCAGGTAATTTTTGATGATTTGTTCGCAAATTTTCGGCTGTAATTCGGCTCAATACTGACTCTTAAAAGCTCTGAAGTTTAAGTATTTTATGTCTGAAAAGCATTTCTCGCCTAGAAATTGTATAATCTTAAGGGTAAATTAATCAATTGACATAATTCAATCAGGAATTTAGGAGTCCCAGAAAATGTTCGCACAATCAATTGAAAATTTGTCATGTTGTGTGGTATGTAACGACGTATTTTTGATAATTTTAATGCATTGTTTAGCTAATACATGAATCAAAATTTAAAATGACAAAATTTTTAGATAAATAAATTAAATTTTAATTAATATATTTATTTAACAATTATAAAATTAAAGGGCTTTACTTTTAAAACTACAAAATGGATAATACCTATGAAATGTATTACGAAAGAAGTGCAAATTTAAACAATTCAAAAGAAGTAGGTGAACAATTTTTTTTATCTCCAGAAAACTATTATTTATAATCTTAAATCAATTGATTTTATATTATAACACAATAGATGATTAGTTATGCTTAAGTAAAATGTTGTTTGTGATTTGTCTCAGCAAAGCTATAATTTCTCACAAGCGATATGCGAATAAAAAAAAGTAATAATAATAAAAATTTATGCCACATTTTTCATTTCAATAATCGAAGAAAACAATAATCGAGCCCATAAAATATGCTATGAATATTCGTACGCAACTACCTATCTACATATTTGATCAGGTGTACAAAAATCATTTTCACCTGCCAAATGTGTAATTTTGTTGTTTTTTTTCTCACAACAGACGAATTTTATAAACTCTAATCCACAATCTCAGTACAGTACTCATAAAATTTCATATTGAATTAGTTTTTATAAAAAAAAATTTCAAGTATATATATTTGTACTCTTAACTATGATCAAATATTATTTGAATTTTATCTTTTGCATAATACGAGGGTCATTCAACAAGTATTTAGCCTACAAAAGAAAAACGAAAATTTTGGAAAGGTGGCAATTTATTTTTCCACATAATCTCCTTCAAGCTCGATACACTTAGCCCTAATGTCTAACTTTTTTAACCCGTCCAAAAAATACATTTTCTCGAGGGAAGCGAAATAGGCCTCCGTGGCGACGATGACATCCTCATTCGACCCAAATTTATTCCCGGCGAGTGTTTTTTCAGGTTTGGAAACAAAAAGTAGTCACAGGGGGCCAAATCTGGAGAGTACGGTGGATGGGGCAGCAATTCGTAGCGCAATTCGACCAATTTGGCCATGGCGACGGCGGAGGTGTGAGCCGGCGCGTTGTCGTGGTGGAACAGCACTTTTTTCTTCGCAAAGCGGGGCCGCTTTTTCTTCAATTCGACGTCAAATCGGCCCAATAAGTCAGAATAGAAGCGCCCCGTGATTGTTTTACCCTTCTCGAGGTAATCGATGTGGATCACACCTTGTAAATCCCAGAAAACGGTGGCCATCACCTTTCCGGCCGATCGAACAGTCTTCGCCTTCTTCAGACCACGTTAGCCGGGTGAAGTCCACTGTTTCGACTGTTCCTTGGTCTCTGGTGTGTACCAGTGAATCCATGTTTCGTCGACGGTCACGAAACGATGCAAGAACTCCGCTGGATTGCGCTGAAACAGCGCCAAACACGCCGCCGATGTGGTCTCACGGTTGCGTTTGTTTTCCGGTGTGAGCAAACGCGGCACCAATCGCGCCGACAGCTTTCTTCGTGTAGAATATGATGCACCGTTCCTACTGCGATGCCCACAGTCTCAGCTATCTCGTGAACCTTCAACGACGGTCTGCCAACACGAGATCGTGGACTTTTTTAACGGTTTCCTCCGTATCAGCCGTTTTCGGGGCACCTGGGCGTGGCTCATCAAAAACCGACGTGCGGCCACGAACAAACTCGTTGAACCAATTCTTGACGGTCGCCATCGAAGGAGAAGAGTCACCATACACAGCATCCAAGCGATCTTTGATTTCGCTGCTCGTTTTCCCTTCCAAAAACAAGAATCTAATCACCGAACGATATTGTTCTTTTTCCATTTTTGTGCAACCGACCGACACGCTTGCTTTGAAAGGCTCTAAAAACAAAACAAATGAAGGGAATCGACTGACAGTCGATGTACTGCACGATGGTAAATTTCTTTTGTGACAGCAGTTCCATCGGGCGGTGAGGCTAAGTACTTGTTGAATGACCCTCGTAGTTTTAATAATCAAAAATTATAATCGTATTAGAAAAATAATATCCGTATGCGAGCACATACATAATTAGCATACAGATATGAATACAATTTGAATATTAAATTTGTTTTAAAGTATCACATAAATCAAAGCATAAAAATGTTAATGCTAATTATGTATGATAACATAAACAATCTATTGTAAATGATGTAATCTAGTTGAATAGTTTTCTATGATTTATCAATTGGAAATTTTTTTGGATTTCTATTCACTTATAAAATTATTGGTAAATATAATTTTTTAAGAGGGTATATTTTTATTAATTTATTTAAAAAAAAACACTAATATAATGCTAATAAAAATTCATATATTAATAAGGAAATTCCCAAAAAATTAACTCAATAATTCAATCTAATTAAATTATAATTTAGAAGAAGAAAAAAATACCTGCAGTGGATACACGAATATCATATTAAATGGTTGTTCTAAATCATCATTAACAATAGTAGAATGACCATCAGGTGTGTCTGGTTTTGGTATTTTGCAAAAGAGAAATCCCGAACATTGTAGTTTTGAGTCGAGCTCTTCCAGTTCTCTATGCTAATTCAGAAAACAAGTTGGGGGAGTGTTTTGTACATCAATTTCCGAAATATTTTTCTTAGGCACTTTTTTAAAAGTTTAATTAAAAAATATAATTTTTTTTAATATTAATTCAGTGAAAATACAAAAAAAAACTGCCCGCAATTAAACGATAATCATTCGAATCTGTTTTGTTTATGCTATTAATCCTTACAAATGTTATGCAGAAAATCGTTAAAAATTATTTTATAAAAACAAAAACTCAGAATTAAGTGCTGCAAAATTGGCTTTGTTTTAATTGAAAATTATTCAATAATTAGTATTTTTTTTTAATATCAATATTTTGTATTTTAACAAATTACAGGTTCAGTAACGGTTAGGTTATCGGCTGGATTGTCTAAGGAAGAAAGTGGCGAATAATTGAAAAGATGAGAATTAAACTTTTTATAACGAGAAAAGACGAGTATTAAAGTTTTAATAACTTTTTATTCTTATCATGAAATCAACAAGTTTGTAAAGTATTTCTGACTCAAGGAATCGGATTTGATGTCGTAAGTCCATATCGGTTACAATAGGGCATTGTATGAATGTAAATTGCTAATTATTACGAATTTAGAACGTGTGTCTAGTACACGTATTATAAGTATTTGCCAATGATAACTAATCTTTCAAGTTTAGTATGTAAATTTCATACCAATTATTTCTTTATGTACCATATATGGACTTACGACATCGAATTTTAATGACTTGTTGTTAGGTACAAAGTAGATATAAAATATTTTCTAAATTTCAAAAATCTAAAAGAAAATATTTTTTGATTAGATTTTTTTCTAGATTTTTTAAATTAAGGTAATGATTATTTATATTTGAGATGTTGATTAGTCAGCAAAAAAAAAATTATATACTGAATAATTGTTAATTAATAAAATTAATGTAGCCTTATGAGAAGATATTTTAAATAAATTTTTGAACAGTATTTTTTTTATTATACCTTACTATAAAAGAAAATTATTTAAATAAATATTTGAAAAAAGTCACTTAAACACACTTTAAGATTATAATATGAAAAAAAAAAATTATTTTCATATAGCCTTCTATAAAAATAATCTATGCCAAATTGAATAGAATTTTCAAAATGATTATCCAAACTATTAATGGTGATATCCGTTTTGAAAAAAAAATTTAATTTTAAATCAGCATCAAAATAATGAAACTGTTATTGGCAGCATAGATATTTGTATATTTCATATTTAAATATGCTAATCCGTATTGTATTCCCACACGTGTAATATCAACAATATGTAAATATTTGCACCTGTTGAATAAATACCAGAAAATGTTTGGTATAATAAAAGGTGTGTAGTGTTGATTTCAATGAATTATTTATCATGTATAGCGTAGACATTTTTTTGAATTACTATTAACATTCGATTGATTTTTTTTTCTGTTTGGAATAGAACAGAATTTATTTAACATATTTTGAAATTATTGCGGGCGGACAACTATAATTTATTGAGGGTTTTTTTTTTGTTGTTGTTAGTATAATAGACCTTTCGATTGGGCTAACCCTTAGATTAAAGAATACCTGGATAGGCCCTTACCGTATATGTATAAGCATTTTTGTGTCCAAATTATTACAAAGGGATATTGTTGTCAAAATTTTTTTATGTAGACATAACACCCACTGCCATCTAGTTGTCGTAATAGAAATTTATTGAATTGCAAAAGAATAATTTCTATTCATTTTAATTCACTTATTGGAAACAAAAATGCAATTTAAATACAACGATAGGCAATTTTTATTTTTTTCGATTTTGTCGACTTTCTGAGAGTTTGAAAACTTTAATTCTCCATGAAAGTGGAAACTTAAGAGCTATTCTTGTCATTTGTGAAGTTTTATTTTGGCACATCGGAAAGTGCAATTAAAAGTGGTTTTTTTTTTACATATTTACAAGTATTTACGAAAAAGTAAGTATTTTTATAAATAGTTATATTTTTGATAAAACTAAATACGAAGTTTTTATTTCAGAAAATGAAGTGTTTTATGAATAATTGCTGCTCAACCGAAGAAATGTGGAAGCCGGGAATTTCTTTCTTTCGGTAGTTTATAGTATGTTTAGTTTATAGTGTGTTCAATTGGCTATTAATGATTTATTTTGTACAAAAAGTGGTCAAAAAGTGAAAAGTTTGGCATTGAATAAATGTAAACAAATCCGATGTTGACAGTTCAATGTTTACCAGAAAATAGTTCAGTGCCGGCGCATGCAAAGTGTGTGTAAGAAAATTTAAGGGAACGAATTTTTTTAATAGTGCAAAAAATACTTCAATTTATGTTAATTCTTAATTGAAAAATTAAATGTGACGATCGTATATTTATATGTTAACTTTCCAGGTTCCCACAAAATAAATGGATACGGGAAAAGTGGATTGTGGCAGCAGCATCCGGTATTCCCAAGAATCGGGACGTTGTGTGCTCGCTCCACTTTCATAGAATAGAGCAGACATTAAAGTAGGAGCGAGCAGGAGCAGTATACAAAGAAATGCTATTCCTTCGGTATTTGGTATATGGAATAGCCACACGGTAAGTTTTAATACTGCACAATTAATAATTGTAAAATTATAACACATTGAAATAATTTTTATAGGAACCGCTATCAAAGCAGGAAAAGTAAGTTGTACGAATATATTTCTATTGTATTTTATTTTGTTTCATTTAACATCTAATTTAAAAACAATGGTTGATATATAATTTTGCTTTAAATATCTATTTTTTATTATGTTTTAATAAATTACTTCTTTTGATTATTTTTTAATAAATAATATATACTGAAATAAAAAAATGAATAATATTTTAAAATATAATACTGTGTTTTATTGCATATTTACAAAACTAACTCCATCAAACAACAAGACCCGCAATATTAAAAAATCTGCTTCTTTACGCATAAATGACATCACATATGAAAAATGGTTTTAAACGAACCGCTTCAATCGCATACTGAACTTTTTAATTGGCCCCCAACGATTTACGCCGTTTCTGTTGTATTGCATGTGTGTGCGTTCTACGAATGGATTGCCAATAACATTTGGACAGAATTTTTGTGTAGAGGCCTATCCAGTACTTCTTCAATCTAAGGGCTAACCATAGATTATATGGGGTTAGGTATCAAATCAGTCTTGATTATATGGGGTTAGGTATCAAAGTCTTTTGATGTTTCTACTTGATTCATTATGAAAAGGCTCACGTTTGAATAATATTTGCAAATTATCTAAATTTACTTTAAAAATAACTTGTCAATTTGCAAAATGGACCAAATTTGCTTTACCGTAGAATTGTGTTAAGTGGTAAGGCCCATTATTGACTCATTGGTTTTGTTAACAAGCAAAATTGTCACTTTCGGAGTGGGAAAAATCCACAAGAGGTATTGGAGATTCTATCCAATCGATAAAAACGCACTGTTTGGAGAATGGCAACTAACACCATTGACTAGCCTAACATACATTGTATACTGGATAAAATATATCAATCCACTGTACTCAAAAACAAACTAGAAATAATTATGTTTTCTACTCGAGTTACTGAAATATGAACGAAATAGACTACGTTAGATTATAAGTTGGTTGTTGGTTAGTTAATTATAATGAGTTGTTAGCTAGGGTGAATGAATTTAAACGTGGCCGTTCATCCACAAAAGATGAACATCGTTCAAGACGCCCAGTTGAGGTGTCTACTCCTGAAATCATCGACAAAATCCACGATCTGATTTTGAACGATCGGCGAATTAAAGTGCGCGAATTAGTTGAGGCCACGGGCATATCACAAGGTACAGTCGCTTCAATTTTGCATGAAAAATTGTCTGTGAAAAAAATTTCGGCAAGATGGGTGCCGCGTTTGCTCTCAGAGGAGAATAAGCGCAATTGTGTAGTGGACTTTGAGGCTATGTTGGCACTCTTTCATCGCAATCCTGCCGAATTCTTTCGTCGATATGTCACTGTGGATGAAACCTGGATACACTACTACACTCCAGAAACGAAGAGACAGTCATCACAGTGGATTTTCAAGGGTGAACGGGCTCCGAAGAAGGCAAAAACTGTGCCATCGGCCGGCAAGGTGATAGCCACGGTCTTTTGAGATTCGCAGGGCATCATTTTTATCGAATACTTGGAAAAAGGAAAAACAATAACAGGAGCGTATTACGCGTCGTTATTGCAACGGTTGAGCGAGGAAATCAAAGAGAAACGCCCCCATCTGAAGCAGAAAAAAATCCTCTTGCATCAGGACAATGAGCGTGTGCACACCTGCGCTGTTTCCATAGCCAAAATTGTGGAATTGAGAATGGAATTGTTGCAGCATCCCGCTTATTCGCCAGATTTGGCCCCGAGTGACTATTTTCTTTTCCCGTCGTCCTGAAGAAATGGCTTGTCGGACGACGGTTCACTTCCAACGAGGACGTCATTGCTCAAACGGATGAGTATTTTGCAGAACTTCCGAAATCCTATTTTTTGGACGGGATAAAAATTTTAGAGCTAAAAGATTATGTTGAAAAATAAAAAATGTTTTTTTAAAAAACATTTTTTTTCCATCTTTTTCTAAGGACATATTGAACGACCCACAAAATACTACGAACTAGTACATATCATCTCCAAAGAAATATTTTAATTAGACTTTTTCACAGACAGCTTAAAAAAGTGCTCAGAACCAATAAAAACAATAACAACTGCACACATGAATTGCCATTTTTATTGTTGGATTTTAGTATTTCAGTTAAGAAGGACTTGAAATGTTCTGCAGCCGAATTAGTTTACGGTTAGGCTCTAATAATCCCAGAAGATTTTTCTATTCCTTCAGCAACAATAGTTGCAACAGCCACAAAAAGCATGAGAGCAGTTTTTTGAGCTCTGTTGGAATATAAAATTTTATATTCCAACAGAGCTCAAAAACTGCTCTCATGCTTTTATCTGGATAGATAGAAAGATACCTCGCTTAATACAATCTTATCAGGGGCCCTATAGAATAATTGCAAGGGATCACAAAAACTTCAGAGTACAGATGGGCAGTACAGTTGAGAATATATCAGTGGAAAGATTGAAGCCCGCTCATATGAATAATTTGATGATATCTAGAAATAAGATTCAATCTGTCATTATACGTAACCAGTAATACGTGTAAACCAATCTATTCATAAACTCCTCAGAATCCGGATTGGACACACTTAAGATTTTCTTTTTCCCAATGACAATCATCCTCAATTCCAATATTGTGGTACTAATTCTACCATCACCCACATACTATACGAATCCTATTTGACCAATAATTACTTAGGGAGTAGGATTCATCCTATTGTGAAGTTCCTGGATTCTTTCATCCTATTGTAAAGTTCCTGGTTTCCTCTTTAAAAATTCTTCCAATCCTACTAACCACAGATTAATCTCGTTGAAATAGCTTCTCGCATGAACTACGAGTATAAACTCGCCAAATGACCTCACGGTCATGTCGCTATAAAGTGGTGACATGATTTCAACGCCAGAAACAAAAATTCACCTTTTCGTGTAGCTTTTTTCAAAGTTAGTTAGGAACAGCATTACCGGACCATGACCGGCAATTAATTTTTTTGAAAACGCAGGACATATAGTCCCGGTTGATATGTGGTTCTATCAGAATCACAAAACTGTTCATTTTTTTTAAAAAGACAACGTGATTTTCTGGAATGATTTGGCGTCTCGATTAGTGTTTATGATAATGTATGAAACCTTTGTGGTCTATATCAGCAACGTTTTATTTTTTTGCAAACTTTGGTGGTATAGACTTGGTCGTTATGTTATTTCAGGTAGATTGGAACTCCATTAATTTATTAAAGATACTATTTGACATAAAAACGTATTATTTGATGTAGCCTTTTTGGGTTGGCTTCTTCTGAAATGAACCCAAAGTTCACGTTAAGGTCAATTGAAAGTATTAACGGCTCACAATCAACGATTATTTTTTTGAAAATATGGAACACTAAGACCCGAAGGATATGTGATTCCAGCAGGATCGCAAAACTATAAATTTTTTAAAGACAAAGTGTTTTCTTTGGTTCATTTCTTTGGACACTTGGGAGGTATGGACATGACCTACAAGTAATTTCAGCAAGATAAGAACTCCATTAATTTATAAGAGATACTATTTTATGTAAAACGCACTGTTTGATGTGGTTTCGATGCCACAAACAAAAATAGACCGTTTCGTGTGGCTTCACCGTGCCATGTTACGGGGCCATGATCGACGATTAATACTTGAATAGCTTGGGAGACATAGACCAGGACGACATATTCTTTCCAGTAGAATTGCAAACCGATCAATTTGTTGAAGATTAGATTTTTTAACAATACCAATATCGGTTTAATTTAATTATTTATTTGACAGGTTTTCATTTTTCTACATTTTTGTACAATTTTTTTTTTTTTTTTAACACATACATGCGTTTAAATGTTTAGTCATGAGAACACAGTCGCTCCTATGGAGCACATAGCGGCACCAGAAAACTCCGTTAACTCTCCTCCGTCTGCCTCTGCCCTGGGTTCCTGCCTGAGGTACGGTCTTGAGGTACGGTCCGGATGCTTCCGTGAACTCTCTTTCATCTGCTTCTGGGTTTTTGCCTGCGGTACGGTCTTGGGTTTTTGCCTGAGGTACGGTTTTTGCCCTGAGTACGATGAAAGCCAAATGAGTTCTTGCCTGAGGTACGGTCCGGTTGATTCTTCTTGTGCTGTTTCTTGATAAGGTAGTTTTTATAGCTTGCGGCTTATCAGACCAGCGAAGCAACCTCCAGTGACGTTGGGGGACCATACGGACTACATATTATAAGGCTTGTAGTCAGGCCTTTCACCCCGGCACCAATGCCGATATCGGTTTGGTCTTTAAAAAATAATACGATTTGACATTTCTATTATTTCTTGTGATGATATATGAAGTCGATAATGTACGAGATTTGTTCAAAAAGTATCGCGAATTTTGTATTTTTTCAAAAATTATTTCTTTACTCATGAATATCTATTTTGTCCCCTTCAAAATAATCCCCACCAGATATTATACACTTGTGCCAACGTTTTCTCCAATCTTCGAAGCACTTCAAAAAATCATTTTTTGTGATCTTGTTCACCTCCTCCTTCGATGCCATCTTTATCTTCTCAATCGTAGCGTAACATCATCCTTTCATGGGGCTCTTCAGTTTTGGGAACAAGAAAAAGTCACAGGGGGCAGATCTGAGGAATACGGTAGCTGCGGCATCATTAGTGTATTGTTTTTGGCCAAAAATGGCAAAAGCCAATTTTTGTTCTTCCACAAATCCGGGCGTTTCTGGCGGATTGTTTTGCGCAACTTGCGCATAACTTGCAGGTAATATTCTTTATTGACCGTTCTACCCTGTGGCAAGAACTCATGATGCACCACGCCCCTGCAATCGAAGAAAACTGTAAGTAAAATGTTCATATTTTTCGGTCTTGGCTCGTGCGGCAGCTTCCATTGGAGCGATTGAGCTTTGGTTTCCACGTCATAACCATAAACCCATGATTCGTCACAAGTTAATGCGATGCTGTTTTTGGTCGAAATTAAGCAAAAATCGAAGACGAGCTAAAACACGTGCAAGCAAAGCAGCTGTCAAAATTTAACTGAAAATTAAAAATGGCCGAACTTATCGGCATGAGTGAGAGACATGAGTACCAACATAACGCCACAAAAAAAATCGAAAATCGAATATACTTAACCCGCGGAA
Organism: Atherix ibis; assembly: GCA_958298945.1. Lineage (NCBI taxonomy): Eukaryota > Metazoa > Arthropoda > Insecta > Diptera > Athericidae > Atherix > Atherix ibis. The sequence continues at coordinate 94,085,463 of OY282607.1, read as the reverse complement.
ATTCAAAATTCGCGATACTTTTTGAATAGATGGTGGCGATAGAACCGGGTACACTCTAAAAAGCTATTAAAAATTGGTCTAAGGTGGCCGGCAATACGTTTATTCCCGAAATGAGTAATTTTAAAAGACAGTCAATTTTGTTCAATTAAATTTTTGTTAGTACTTTTTCCAACAAAAAAAATTCTAATCTTAATTTTTTTTTTAAAAAAAAAAACCTCAGATAAATATTGTCATTGAAATTTTTTAGATTATTATTTCAAAAGAAAACCTCATTTTCAAAATTGTTTTTACGTCTATTGAAAAAGTCTACTTCAGATGCACTTGTGAGGTAACTTTTGAGATATTGTATCAAGTTTGGAAATGCATTATAATAAGATAAAAGCATTCATTTAAAGTGTTGACATTATTTCAAATTAATTAGTTTATTATATTCAAGGCATTAAAGTTTTGTTATAAAGCAATAAATACTTTTAATAAAAACTCTAGATAAGCAATAAAATAGATTAAATAATTCAAGCTGATAACTTTTACTGACATGATTATGTCAATTTTGCATCTTCTTTCAAACACGTTATACTCTACTAATTAGCTTTTATTTCAATGCGCTAGTTAAAAGAAAAAAATAATAAATTTATTTTATCATTTGTTGTCGACTATAAAATGACTTCAATAATAAAAATCTGGAACGTGTTCAGTTTAGAGTATGTAGAATGTTTTGGAATTTCTTAAAACACTTGAAGATAGCCTCTAAAAAGTATAATTGTTGAATAATAGAAAAAAGTACGACAATTAAAAAAAACTCTGATAAAACTAGAATGGCCTATTTATGAAGAGAGTTTTCAATGGAAATTTCTATCAACTTTTAAAATAATTGCTTTAGAATTTAGATTGATTAAATTTTTAACATAGTATCTTTTAATTGAGATCATCTCTAAAATAATTTTGGAAGGGTCCCATCAAATTTTCCATCTGTTCTGTTCTTTCGTTTTTATTTCTCAATTCTTAGTAAAATTATTATTTTCTATTAAGAAATCTGCTTGAAATTTGATTGTAAGAAAAAATGTTTTTGGAAAAATTCTACCGTAAATTTGCAGCACTGGTAGTGTAAGAACACTTTTTATTTTTAAAAATTGATCAAATTAATTGGGATAAAATTGGGCCAATTGATGATTAATAGGGGTTTCCCTAATAGGCATGCGTACGCAATTCAAATTGATTTATTAAAAGTTTTTTACAATTCTGCGTATAAATAGGGTTATCCATTTTACAAGTTGGAAAATATAGCAAAATATAGCATACAAAAAAAATATAGCAGTTATTTAGTTAAAAATTGACATTTTATATTACAAATTGCTTAATCACTTAAACTTTTGATGCAAAAGTTATGACCGTTTTTTACATATACAATTAAACATTTTTTTTTTAGATTTGTATTATTTATTTAAACAATTATATAATTTGCATCCGTTCTTATAACCTTCCCCCATCTTTCTATCAACTTATTAATACCATTAGTGTAAAATTCCGTGGATTTTGATGCGAAAAATTTAGTAAGGGATGTTTTTACCTGCTCATTTATATCAAATTTTTTATCATTTAAAATTTTTTGCAGTGATCGGAATAAATGAAAATCGGAAGGAGTGAGATCTGTAGAATACGTTGGATGCTTAATAACATCCCAATTCAACTCATTTAGCTTGTGTTGGGTCATCATAGTTGGTAGCTTGTGTTGGGTCATCATAGTTGGCGATGTTCAATTTGGATAATTGCTGACAATATCGTTCTGCTGTAATTTTCTGATTGCGTTCTAAGAGTTCAAAATACTTTTTTTTGATGGATTTCGGCTTTCGAAATTGTTAATGGGTCTTATCCAGGTATAGCCCCATTTCTTTTTCTTGTCACGTTATTGTACACGACCCATTTCTCATCTCCCGTTACCAAACGATGTAAAAAAAAGTTCATGTTTTTTTCTCGCACTCAAAACAACGCACGTTGAAACACGATCCAATAAATTGGCAGCCGACAATTGATGAGGTATCCAAACGTCGTACCGCGAAACCATCCCCATACGCTTCAAATGTCTTAATACGGTTGTTTGGTTGACTCCCATCATCGACGCGATCTCCCTGGTGGTTAGACGTGGATTGGTGTCAATTATGACTTTTAACTTGTCCTCATCAGACTTCAATGGCCGCCCGGTACGTGGTTTATCAATTAGTGAAAAATCACCAGATCGGAATTTTGTAAACCATCTTTGTGCCTGCCGAACTTTGATGACATCTGCTGCATACACTTCGCAAATGTTTTTGGTTGCCACACTCGCGGTATTGTCTTTACGGAATTCATAAAGTAAACAATGACGTAAATGCACTTTATCGACCGACATTTTGAAAAAATACAAGGGCTCTTCACTGTACTCTGGCCAGGCCAAAACTGAATAGAAAATAGAGGGAAAGCATTCCTTTATACAATGGAATCATTTTTTCTGAAGAAAAAAATTTTTTACCTAGGATCATAAAAAACGGTCATAACTTTTGTTATCAACCCAATACAAGTGTGGAAATTTTGCCGTGACCATGTTTCGTACTTAAAGAGGAGCTTATTCCGTCAACGATGAAGCTCATTATTCCCTTGGTGGATAGGTTAATAAGCAAAATTACCATATATAAAGGTATAAAAACCCAGAAAAGACTGGAATAAAAAACATTGTATCTCCAAAAAAAAAACTTTCTCGTGTGCATTTTAGTCAGAAGTAATTTTTAGCGCGTATTACTTTGAAAATAAAGAAGGGAGACAGTTACCCTTAATTCTGAGTGATAACCGAATTTTTTTTGGATATAATAAACGAATTAATATAACCGAAATATTAGCAAAATTTATATTTAAATATGTTTTTTTTTTTAAATTTCACTTTCAAAAGCGCAAATTAGATAATACTTTATAATTAAATATATACTTTTATAATTGGTTGTATTTTTTTTATAAATCAAAATTGCGTTGTTTTCTATTTCAACCCTAATGAAAAACTGAAAATCTGCGTGTAAGAAATACCAACGTTTTTCAAGTGAGACGAACTTAGTAGAATTAAGACTGAAAAGCGCAGTGAGAGAAGCCAAATAGAAATCTTGGAGTGATTTCACTAACTCCATTGATATAGACTTCTCTCCAAGGGAGGCTTGTAGAGGAATAAATGTCATTCTGGGTAGAAAGGGGAGTGGTACTGTTCAGGCTTTAACGTCTCGAGGAGGGAAGATTTTCGACTTAGCTGATTTAAAAATTGAGAAGCTGGAAACTGCTTGGGCTTCCTACGCTTCTCTATAGCAGTCACCTCAGTTCCACTTACCGTAGGGACAAGTAATTACTAAGCTGTGCTCTTCCCATACCTAAAAATGCCTCCGCCCATAGTATAAACTACCAAATCTCTTTTCCTTACCAGGAGAGGTTCCCTTCAATGATTTTACCACACATTAAAAAACCTCTTCCGGTAAGGACAAAATGTCTTTTAGAAAGTTTCAGAAGGCTCCTTTTACAATTCATATCTTTTTTACCATGCCTTTGCAAAATTTTTAAAAAATATCGATCCGGTTGGGGCACGCAGTCCCTACTCTTCCACCTTCTGCACCTCATGTTACATGAATAGTCTACATTGCCTCCTTCTCTCTATAGATTTGGAAAAGGCTTTCGACAGACTTCACAGAGTGCTTGTCCAACTGGCAGAATGGGGCATCGATTCTCCAAACTATCCATTTACTCGAGTCTAATCTAGTTGGCAGGACTTTTACAATTAGAGTGAATGGCTACTACTCTACATATCGCAACATGGAGAATGGTATTCCACAGGGATCTCCTCTTGGCCGCTACTATATTTAATATATATCTGCATTATCTATCCTCCTCTTTGGCCGACATACCTCATTTCAAATACGCCAACAATATCTTTATATTGATAGCTGAAACAATCATAGTTAATGCCGCTTCAAAACTTTATACCACACGCCATCGAGTAAGGTCCTACAGCTCCTTAGCAATATTAATGCGATGCTGTTTTTGGTCGAAATTGAGCAAAAATCGAAGACGAGCCAAAACATGTGCAAGCAAAGCGGCTGTCAAAAATTAACCGAACTTGTCGACATAAGTGAGAGACATGAGTACCAACATAACGCCACAAAAAATCAAAAATCGAATATACGTAACCCGCGGAAATTCAAAATTCGCGATACTTTTTGACCAGACCTCGTATGTTGCAGGAAAGATTGAAGTACTACTCCTGTACCGCTTGGTGGAACGAACGCCTTTCCTGAGCGAATAGCATTAGCGTTCTAGGTGTCTCGATTACCTGCGGATGCAAGTGGGACCCTAAAACTAAATATACTGTTAATAAGGTTCTATCAATGTACCGGTTGATTAGGGTTCTTGTCGCCAGCAAAAGTAAGGTCAGACAGAATGAAGTAGTACGAGTGACTAATGCCCTTCTCAATGGCAGCTTGGTGTATTACCACATCCTGTATGTCAGGATGTCCAAGGCATGTCTCTACAAAATTAAAGCAGCTGCATAAGGTCAGCTAGTCGAGCTCACCGCAATTTACCGGTAGCTTCTCTACAAGTTCTCCTCTATAAAAACCTCGGCTACTCTGAATATCGATATTGAATATTACCATTCGCAAAACAGGCACCTCTAACTAACTCTAACAATTCTGAAAAAAATTCCATCATTTCACTTCACAGCATCCCAAATACCCGTCCAGACCCGGTATGGATGCCTTGAATGGGATCGGTGTTGAGAATTTCGGTTAATATATCTTTATTGAAAAAGAAGCCAACTAACTCAATATGCTTGCGTACATTGTTTTAGCACGAGCTGAGTGGATTGATTAATGCCATAATTTATTATACTGATGCGGCAATGACTATTTAACATCTTTTGCGGTTATTTAATAAGCTCTATTAAGTTCTACTCCGTCCACTTCCCACACTATTCACGGCATTCATTAATCTCCTCATCTCGTGGCAACTAATAGAATCAATGTCCACCAGATGTACAGAATGGGAAAATAGTGATACTATCGTCGTTACACACTTTCAGACCATCACCAAACTGATATACTCGACAACCAATTTGAAATTTTGGGCAAGAAAATTGCTCAGATTTCGAATTTGTCATACCGCCGTCACTCACGACTTTCTACTCGACAATCGTGAATATCCTATCATCTGCCAATCCTGTGACATTCGTCTGACCAAACCACACATACTGGCGAATTGTCACACAACAAGGGGCTTTTTTTGAGTAGGATTCCCTCAATAACTGAACTAATAGATCCAGCTTACACTCTTCCCTAGTTCTCTCTTTAACCTAATTTACTCAATAAAATATAATCATTACTTTTTCTCTATTCAAATTAAAAGGGGAAAAAAATGATAAAAAGAAAACTTTCCTTAACTTCATCTATTTGACCATTTAAACCGTCATTCCTGAGATGTCAAATGGCGCTACGGTCGTGGTGATTAGATGTGGCCCTTGACAAATGTCTTTGGAACCTTTCTACAAACAAACAAACAATATCGCCGAAATAACATTTGTAAGGTTCTGAAAAGTGATTTCTTTTAAATCTCATACAAAATGATAAAAAATCCTCTTTAAAAATATTGAATTTAATCTTTTTAAAGAAAATATTAAGTTTAAAAAGAATTTTTAATTATGAATTTTATTTTAATAGTTTTTTTTTTTATTATTAAAAACTGACTTTCGAATTGATAAGTTTAACGTGTTCAAATTTCATTTTTTATCAAATTGAATTATTCTTCGCTTTTGCATTCTTTATTATTTTATGCAATTTCTATTAATAATAATTAGTTTTTTATTTTCATTATGATTTTATAATATTTGATAGTAAATTTATAACAAAGAAAATCTTAGAAATTCCATCATACCGATTAGATTTATTATGGATATATTATTTGTTTAACTAAATAAATGTAACTCTTATCACAAATTAAGATTATTATATGATTAATTACTGATAAATAGTTAATTATCGAAATTATTTACAATCTAATAAATAATTACCTACTGAACGAGGGCAAAAAATTAGTGCAACTTGGAAAAATGCAAAAATGCAATGCCATTTGCTGGCAGGTCAACAAACAATCAACACAAAGAAACATGACGCTTGGGGAAAAACAATGCATATTTTTCCACTAATATTTTGCAGATTCATTTTTAAGCTTTAAGCTATTTATTTATTGTACAATAGTATTTTCTTAAGTATACAATACTGGATAGTACGAGTACATCTGTGTTCTTTTGAATAAATATACATATTTTCATCGTAAAATATTGCATGAGTTGTTCAGGTGAACAATACCATTTTTGTTTTTCCAAACTGAAAGTACATATTTCAACTGTTACTAGTCAGTATTTGAGAATTTTCATTTAAAATTTATTATTGATTATATTTATTGTCATTTAAATTATTTTTTTTTCTTGTCTAGTTGGTATTTTTAAATGTACCATGGAATTGGGGTCAAAGTTGAAAGTGATAGTAGAAAAATTGAATGTTTTCCACATGCATTTGAAGGGTTAAAAAGAATTTTTTTGAAAATTTTTTAAATATTTTTTGTACTTTTTTTTCTATTTTAAGATATATTTTTAGGCCATAAGTAATCAGCTGTAAGAGTAAATTAGAGAGAAAAATCCACTTAGAAATTAGATTCTATTAAATGAAAATTTTTTTTATAGGAAATCAAAAATTTTCTTAGATAATTTTCTAGCTTCCCAAATAACAGACATTCAACATTATGAATCCGTACTTATTAATTTTCAAATATCATTTCGAATACTCACTTATAATATGTATCATAAAAGAGCCAAAAACTACCATCCAACCCCATCCACCATCCGGTGGTGTTGGGAGCTGATCTGAATCGTCATCGTCGCTGCTTGAATCTCTTTGCTTATTTCGAACTGGAGGTCCATGAGTCATTTTTGTTAACTAGAAGAAGACGATAATCCTGGAAGCACTGAATTTTTAGTATTCTTCAGTGAAACGTTTTTACTATTTCTTAAGTATTCTCGATGTAAGGATTTGTTTTGATTGCTATTATTATTATTATTAATATTATTGACGGATTCAAAATAATAACTACAAAATGAAAATTCTTCCTGGTTGCATTGATAAACTGACATCGAGTTGAATTCTTTTTTAATTTTCCTTTTTTGAATTGATGTTAAAATGATATGGTTTCTGAAATAAAAAGAAATTATTTAAATATAGTAAATATTATTTGAAATAATATAAAGTTAAATGACATATATCATATTTACTAATGATAAGGATATTATTATCTTGTTATTTACTAGATTATTATTGTTCTAATAAAAATTACTTAAAAACAAATATTTTTCATATATTTTCAAAGATTCTCTACATTTACATTATATAAAAATGTTTTACTATCGTTTATAAACTGTAATAATAAAGAAAAGTGACATGATTTTTAGTGTCAATAATTTTCCGACATTAAATAAATATGTTTTTTTCCCCCAACAAACTGCTTATTATATTATACTTATATAAAACAATTTAAATGTACACTTTATTATTATTTAGAAATACTTTTTTTTATTTCTTTATAGCATCATCAGATCGTAAAGTTCATTTTATTTCAATTATACAATATAAAAGTTTATAAGCACTTGTCTTAATTATACGAATTGTAATGGGAAAAAATCTAATATTTATTTCGAAATAATAATAAAAACCTACAAAATTATATTATTTTAAATTGCTAAACAAAAATAAACAAATAATTAATAAAATTGTTGGAAACTTAATTTTTCTTAAAGGATTTGGCACATGTTTATTATGTTAAGTAGGACAGAAAAAAAAACAATTGGAATATTTAAAAGTTATCTAAAATAATTAAAATAAAAATTGTATGGAAAAATATGAAGTAAGGATTTAAAGTATTTTTTTGGTTAAAAAAAATTCATAATTTTGTTCAAAAGAAAAATAAATAAATATTTTTTATGATGAAGAATATAAAGCTTTCTTAAGCTCACTTTGATGTATTATTAAGCATCAATTTCAATTTCATTTACATTTGGTTATTTGCTCCTTACTGTATTTAAAAAAAAATTGGAATAACTTTTTATTATATTTTATTTTATTTACATATAAAATGTGGGTTTTTAATTTGTTTCAAGAACAAAATTATTTTATTAAAACCATAGAGAGGAATTTTTTTTTGATTTTTAAGAATAGAGCAAAGTTTGATATTTAAAAAGAAAAACCTCATAAATTTTATCGTCAAAGAAATGTCGTTATTATATGTACGAAGAGGTGTTCTTATATATTTGTACAAAAAAAAATATACACAGTGATGGTCATGAATTCAATTAGTTGTTGGCATTTTTGAATGACAGTAGAAATCCATTTTTGTTGAACGACTTTTCATAATTCAGCTTCCATAAAATTCTCTATTAGATTCAGACCCCGAGAAAATTGGAAGGATTATGGTAAAACTGGTAATTTATTTTCTGATAAATATAATTTTGCCTTTCGTTATAGGTACTTTATATCATTATTATGTTGCAACATCCATTTTATGAAGAATATTTTTCTCAGCTTATGGTAGCATTTTGAGGTTGGTATGATAAGTCAGTGATAAATGAAACAAAATATTGAACTATTTGTTGATATAATCAAATAATAATTGAGCAAAGAGGTGTCATTTTTTATGTTCAAACATACATATGTATGAGCAGTGATGGTCATTAACATAGAACCACCTCATGTGACAGAGTAAAATACCGCATTGATTCAATTAGTTGTTGGCATTATTGAATGGTAAACGAAACCCATTCTTGTTAAATCACTTCTCATAGTTCAGCCTTATTTGGTATTTTATATTTCCTAATAATATTCTTTAGTGGCTTCCACAAATTCACAAATTCTCTATCGGCATCAGATCTGGACATCGGAAAAAGCATAGTAAAATTGATAATTTATTTTTTGATAAAAATAATTTTGCCTACTGAAATGGGTGCTTTGGATTATTATCTTTCGCGAATATTTATTTTAAAAGCATATTTTCCTCAGTTTATTAATTTAAAAGCATAATTTCTTCAGGTTTACGATGGCAGTATGATAAGTCAGTGATAAATAAAACAAAACATTAATTTTTTAAACAAAAATTGAATTATTTTTTGATATATTTTTACACTAGCTTGATAAATTTTATTCAATGGTATTCGATCTTCTTTATACCATCAAATAGACCTAATTTGCGATTATAACTTCATAATTGGAAGCAAAATTCTTTGTTTGAATACATAAAAAGATCATACTGAGTCCAATCTAGAGAATATATTACTGTGCGTGGAGCAGCAATTCGTAACGTAATTCTTAGTAATTTTCTTGTTGCGATTACCGATGAATGTGCAGATGGATTGTTATGATGAAACAACACGTTTTGCTTCGCCAAAAAAAGTCGTTTTTTTTTGTTTCATTATTAAACTGGTCTAACAATAGTACATAATACTGTCCTGCTATTGTTTTTTTCCCCTTAAGATAGTCAATGAAGATTATTATCATGTGCATCCATAACATTTCCTGTTGATCGAACCATTTTTGTCTATTAAAAGTCCATTATTTTAACTGAAATTTGGTTTCTGGTATGTAACAGGTATGAATTAATACAAAAATTTATTTGGATTCTGTTTAAAAATGTTCAAACATTCCATTATGTTTTTGGTCAGGTGTTCTCAAGCCATTTCGCCGATAGGTTTCTCATATTCAAAATTTTATATAAGATATTTTATTATATCAGCTATCTTATACTGAAGGTTCTTTTAAAATAATATCAGCTTTATTTGACTGGAGGTTTTTTAAAAATATAATATCAAGAATTTTATTAAATATATGTTCAGTGGTGATCAAAATTAGATGCTCGTACCATCACAACGACATTTAATAAACAACTTCTAAATCATTCAATACGATAAAAAGGAGTCTCTATGTAACTTAAAAAAATTGTATATTATTAACACGTGAAAATCACTTCTTTTCCACATTAAAAATAGAAAAAAAAACACAAAACTTGTCTGATTTTAATGGCTATCAAAACTAAACTAATGAACGGAAGTTTATAAAATCTTGTTTAAAGTCATATTAAAAATGCCAAATAATAAAAAAAAAATATCAGCTTCCTGATATAAAATGCACTTTTTGCATCTATAACTGACTTATCAGACTGTCCTTGCATTTTCAAGGTATTAGTTTTTATATACTTTTAATATAATCATTTTTAATAATATACATAATTATTTCATAAAATATTTAATCTTTCTAACGAACTATTGAACTTAATATAAAAACTTGGTTTTATATTTATAACCAGGCCTAAATTAATAGTCTTGCAATAATGGGGATTCCCCCCCGACATTAAATTTTTTTCATTGCAAAATAATTTTTTAAAATGTTTGGTTATTATCGTTAGACAAAATATGTTGTTTAAGAAATGGAAATTTTATTTAAAAAAAAATATATTAAATTTTTCAAATTAATTAATAATATTTATTAAATATTTATATTTATATAAAATTTTTCATTAAACTAATTTCACATAGTATCAACCAAAAAAAAAGGGATAAAATATTAAATTTTTGGTTTTTTTTTTCCTGAACGTATAATAAAATTAGTAATTATTATTTATTAATTCTTTATAAGCCGCCCCTAATCAAAATACGCCCAATATTAAAAATACCACTTTATCTATAATACTATCAAAGAAATAGTAACAAACATAAATTACGCAGCAATAAAAATAATTTAATGATAAGGGCAAATTCCCAAATCGACAGATTATTTATATTCTAATAACAAAATAATTCTTTTATAATAATTCACATGACATTTTCCGGCAAAAAATACTAATATTATTTACTAGTTAAAAAATTTAATTTATTTTCAATTTGAAAATCATAAATTTTGTACAAAATATTTTTCATTGATAACATTTTACTAGATTTAAGGATAAGTAAAAGATTTATTATTAGTAATTTTTTATTGAAATTATAAATTACAACATGGACAGGTGCTATAATTTATCTTCAATTCATGTGGTTAGTTATAAGTGTCAATTAATGTACGAGTATCTTAACAAAAGATACCATAAAATATATAAAAATTTGTTATATGTTCAACCTGAATTATCTGGGAAATTTCCATTTGTTGAATAAATCATAAAATATTGATATAATTTTTACCTATGATAAAGTAGGTTAATGAGTAAAAAGTGTAACTTTTCCATATGCCCATTCATAATAATAAGAATCGTAGTACGTCAATAGTGTGGGTACGAGTATGTATCGAAAGTAAAAGTATCTATTCTTAGAACATTTTGTGAAATGGTCTGTTTACGATCTGGTAAATGACGATTTTAATAAATTGAGCATAAATTAAATGCAACAATTTTCATTTACAGTCGAAAAGATTTTTAGTTAGATAAGAAATTTTAGGTAAAATTTCCTTTAAGGAAAAACATTTTTCTTACCATATTTTTTTTTTTTTTTGGTAATGGAAAAAATTAATTTTCTTTTATCATAAATTTCCCCTAAATGTGAAAAGATTTTTCATTTTAAAATCTATTTTCAATATCAATAGGATCTAAGGAAGAAAATGATAATGTAGGATTTAAGTTAATTAAATATGTCTGAAATTGTCTCTTTGAACTTATTCTATTATTACGTGTATTAAGTGGAATAGAAATAAAATATTTTTAATAAGGCAAAAAAAAACAACATAAAGCACTTAAGATTATATAAAATAAAAAATATATAAAAATTTATTCTTGAATTTTTTTCCAAATTTTTGTATTGTTTACTTTTAAATTGTATATGAAAATATTTTGTAAAATTTATCTGTAGGCAATATATAATAAGAATTCTTGTTATAATTAAATAATATAAATATATATACTTGAAATAAATTTGTTTTCTTTAAATTTGGTTAATTAAATGCAAGAAATACCGTCAATAACTATAATTTTATATTGGAGGTCTGTTTAAAAAGTATCGCGAATTTTGAATTTCCGCGGGTTACGTATATTCGATTTTCGATTTTATTATAACGTTATATTGTTACTCATGTCTCTCAATTATGCCGACAAGTTCGGCCATTTTGAATGTTTAGTTAATTTTTGACAGCTGCATTGCTTGGACGTATTTTGGCTCGTCTTCGATTTTTGCCCATTCCAAAAAATGGATCAAAGAATCGGTTTCGGGAACAAGAAAAAGTCACAGGGGGCCAGATCTGGAGAATATGGTGGTTGAGGCATTATTAGTGTGTTCATTTTGGCTAAAAATTCTCGCACTAGCAACGATGCGTGAGCAGGGGCGTTACACGTATCATGGTGCAAAAGTCAATTTTTGTTCTTTCACAAATCCGGGCGTTTCTGGCGGATTGCTTCGCCCAACTTGCGCATAACTTGCAGGTAATATTCCTTATTGACCGTTCTACCCTGTGGCACCACGCCCCTGCAATCGAAGAAAGCTGTAAGCAAAAGATTTACACTCGACCGAACTTGGCGCGCTTTTTTCGGTCTTGGCTTGTGCGGCAGCTTCCATGGTCATAACCATAAACCCATGATTCGTCACCAGTTATGACCCTCTGGAGCAAATTTGGGTCGTGGACAGAGTCCAACAGCTCCTCAGCAATGTTAATGCGATGCTGTTTTTGGTCGAAAATGTGTAAAAATCGAAGACGAGCCAAAACACGTGCAAGCCAAGCAGCTGTCAAAAATTAACTGAACATTAAAAATGGCCAAACTTGTCGGCATAAGTGAAAGACATGAGTACCAAAATAACGGCACAAAAAATCGAAAATCGAATATATTGTACGTAACCCGCGGAAATTCAATATTCGCGATACTTTTTGAACAGACCTCGCATAATCTTTTTCTCATATAGGATTATCCATTTTGTGATTTGGAAAGTGTAGATCTTTCCAATTGTACCAGGTAAGCTTAAATCCGTTGTTTTTTTTGTCCAAAAAAAAACACATGTTTTTTTCATAGAAAGCAAAAACAAATTTATTCAAAGTACTTGCCCTCGCTAGCTACACATTTTTACCATCTCTCGGGCAATTTGTGGATACCACGCCAAAAAAATTCCTTCTCTTTCGAGGCAAACCCCTCATCAAGCCATTTTCGGACGTCTTCGTAAGAATCAAAGTGCTGCTCAGCGAGCGCGTGGCTCATCGACGAAAACAGGTGGTAGTCGGTAGGGGCCACCTCCTAGTTGAGTGTCTCCAAGTAGTTTCGGACCATTTCTGACGTGTGCCAATGGTGCGTTGTTCTGGAGGAAAAACAGCTTGTCATGTCTTTGTTGATAATCCGTCCTTTTTTCACGCATAGCACGGTGCAGTTTGATCAGTTGTTGGTGGTAGCGGTGGGAATTGACAGTTTCACCAGGTTTCGACATCTCATAGTAGACGATACGCTGCTGATCCCAACAAACACACAGCATCGTCTTCCGTCCGAAGCGATGTGGTCTTGGGGAAGATGTTGATGGTTGGCCGGGATCAACCCACGATTTCTTGCGTTTAGGATTCTCGAAATATATCCACTTTTCATCGTCTTTCTTTTTTGTCTGGCGAGCAAGATTTCGCATGTGTTTTGGCGTCACTCCATCTGTCTATCGTTCAGTTTATGCGGCACCCATTTGCCGATCTTTTAAATATTCTTCATAGCACGCAGACACATGGAAATGGCTGATTGAGTCTCACCCAATTGCTCCGCGAGCATTTTTTGCAATTAGGTATCGTTTTCGTCCAAAAGAGCCTACAATTGATAGTCCTCAACATTCCTCTAGGCCGATTTTCACGCTTCTTGTCCCACGAGTCAAAATTCCCGTCTTTGAACCGACGGAACCAATCTCGGCACGCTGTTTCCGATAAAGCACTGTCACTATAGGCCTCCATAAGCATTCGATGCGATTCGGCAGCCGATTTCTTCAAATTGAAGCAGAAACGCAGCGCTTCCCGCATATGCCCTTTTTCAGGCACAAAAATAGTCATGATTACCAAAGGAAAAATGTATGTTGTTGTACGAAATTTCTGACAATGTGCACTGATTAACGTTGACAGATGTCAAACTCATAAAAAAAAGTATGGCGTGCTCATGATAGCTTAATACGCTCACTCACGCCATCTATAACCAAACAGCGGATTTAAGCTTATACAGCTGGTATATATTATTAAATTATTGTATTATAATAATAACTCTCTACAAATTTAATAATTCTGCCATTATCACTTTTCATTGCTTAAGAGAAGATTATGGTTGTTAGAATGAGTCTGATTTTTTGCCCAGTGAATATGTCAATAAAAAAATTTGGTATAAAAAGAGATCTGAAAAATTACACGTGATTGCAAAAAAGCCATTGTATACTTAAGAAAGTAACTATAAGGTGTGCTATGGCCCGTATTTCTTATAAAGCCAGGAGAGACCTTTACCCTCAATTGTGAGCGATATAGCTAATGTGAACCTACTTTTTTCAGCCCCAAAAAAAAAAAGATTTCAATTTGAAAGAAATGTGGTTTTAATAAAACGGCACGAAAAGCCACACAATTTGACGAACAACAGTTTTGGTGGTGATGTCAATTCGTCTCAAAGATCGTGCAATTTGACATCATTGGAATTTTTTTATAAATCTATGTAAAAACTCGTATTTAAGTAGACAATTTTCAAATTTTACTGTATTTATAATTCTACATCCCTTAAGTAATGACTGATTTACAGTCCATTATATATTATATTTTATTTAAAAATAAAAAATAAAATTAATAAAATATAATTATTAAATATTTTTAATTTTAATTTATTTTCCATACCAAAAATTGGATAATACTGTATTATGTACGTAAAAATTTCCTTTTATTTCAATTATTATTCATTTACATAAAGATAGTAAATGTGCAAAGTTCTTATAATTAAGTTCCTAACGATATGTACTTTGGTTTTGGTGGCAAGTAAACATAAAGTTCTGATTGTAAATATCAGTCAGATTGTGTTCTGTTGACCAGATTAAAATTATCTTGGAGTACTTTATGAATTAATCGAATATTGAAAAAATCTTATCAGTTTTATTAAAGCAGAGCTGTTCATTTACATAAATTTTCTGTAATATTTTTTTTTTTTTGTTGTACTAAACAAACATTTACTGACAACAGCAGGCGGTATCCCCAGAGTGATTATGGAGACAAGTGCTGTGGTATTGTAAATTATTCCTATCCTTTTGACTCTTCAGAAACGTTCAAGATAATCGTTTAACATTACATTACGAATTGTAAAGATATGCACTCTTGTTGGTTTTTTTTCTTCTAAATTTTCTTTCGAATATCACATTTCCATGGAATTGAAATGTGTAAATTTTCAGCAAAAACTGCATTCTTTTTATCGTAAATAAATCTTGCTGAATCAGAGAAACGACTTCTTTCCATTTATGTATAAGTAGAGTCATACCATTTCTTTTCTTGTATTATTATAGTTTGAATAAGAGTTATTTAATATTTTAATTAAATAACTCTTATTTCGAAATTAATTTTTTTAACAAATTTTTTTAAACATTAAATATAAAGCAAAGAAATTTGTATATTTTATAATTTATCATATTGTTTTCGTATTATCGCATATTTATTTTAATATTATAAAAATAAAGTTTCCTGATTTGTATTGTAGATAATGAATGGGGCATCTGGCTCTAGTACGCAATGGTTTTGAGTTCAAATGCAGCTACTTTACTTGTTGCCAAAAATATAATTATTTAAGGGCGAAACGTAGTTAAGGCAAAATTTCGTTACATTATTTAGTTCAATTTATTTACAGAAAATGGCAATTCTTATTCTACAAACTAGTTGTATTAAGTAACATATTAATTTAGTAATTACGAAATGACAGGGCTTGAATTTCTAAAACTTTAAAATGGATAACTTGGTATATTCCAATAAAATTGTTAAATAAAAATCAATTAATATCAACCCAAAAATTTATTAGCCAAAAAAAATAACTAAAAGTTAACTATAATAAATAAAAAAAAAATAAAAATGAAATTAATCAGTTTTAATGCTTTTATAAATTATTTCTTTTAGTTATAATTTAGGTAAAGATTTAAATAAATTATTTCTTTCTCGTAACGAACGGAGTGCTTGAACTAACAATTGTAAGGTTTATGCTTGGTTTTTTAGGACATGAATCAATTGTTAATTTATCTTTCAAGTTTTGTATAATCTTCCATAAATTATGAATCAAATTTTCATGTATAATTCAATTTGTTTGTCGTTTATTAAGAAAGAAAAAAAACCGACAAAAAACAGAACAGTAACACTTTTTAATTAAATTGGCAAATATTAACTAATTGAACTTTTCATTATTCTATTAACTGGAAACATCTCTTTTTGGTTGTTGACTAATAATTTTAATATGTCATCTAAATAACTTAATTAAATCTAAATCCAAGTTAGATAAAGGCGCCAATCATTAAACTTATATACAAACAAATATGTTTTTCGTTTTTTTTTTTGATATGGTGATCGACAAAAATTTTCCATAAATTTATTTCAATCAAAAAGCGTCAGGCTCTATAATCAATTCCTATTAACTTTCTTTAACCTCTTATATAGGATCGGTGGAATATTTATAGATTCATCAACTATGGTAAGCAATGTCTGCGTA
This sequence comes from Atherix ibis, assembly GCA_958298945.1. NCBI lineage: Eukaryota > Metazoa > Arthropoda > Insecta > Diptera > Athericidae > Atherix > Atherix ibis. Next base: position 94,068,729 of record OY282607.1, on the reverse strand, counting down.
GATTATATTTTTATTTTTATTCATTGATAATGTACAATACACATATTTGGTTATTTTTTTTATTTTCTGAATATTTATAGAAAATAGAGAATGTCAAGGTAATGTCGTAACTTTATGGTAAAAACAAAAACAAATCAGAAATGTGCATACTTTATTCGGAAATTCAATATTATTTCTTAACGAACAAATATACTTTTAACGAGTTCAAGGGCTTATGTTAAAATGTGCAAATTTTAAATTGCAAAAAAAAATTGAACATCTTTTTCCCTACACATCATTTAGAATTTATTTAATATAATTTATTCAAAAACAGTTTGTATATTTTTATTAATAAAAGTTCAAAGAATTTCCCAATTTCATAAAAATATTATTAAAAAATAGTTTTGAATAAGAATTTTTCTATTAACTTCGTTTTCTACGATCCAATAAATAATAATTTTTATGTACTTTTTTAGAAGAATTTTTTTATGGGATTTTTTTTTTGTGTGCTGTGCCTTAGGGATGGGATGTTGATTAATAATAAAAAATAATATCAATCAGAAATTCAGAAAAGCGAATAAAAATTATATTAGGTCAAGATATGATAACATTTGGAAGATTTAGTTTAGTTTTTTATTTCGTTTTTAAAAAAAAAATAATTTAATAGTATTACGAAGGATTTTCGTAGATAATTTAAAAAATATTAACTGATAAAAAAACAAATAGCTGCGCATGTTACGTACTATATTATGAAATTGAAAAATATTTTATTTAAAAAAAAATAATGCGAGCACACATTGATTTTTAATTTTATAAAGTCACTTTTTATATGATTTTTATTATTTTTTTTTTTCATTTTTAAAATAGAAAGAAAGTTATTTTAAATTAAAATGTTCGTTTTTAATTGAATCTTTTTCAAAGGAATAAAAATATTGTATAAAAAACCGTAAACAATTTAGTAAATAACAAATTTTTTTTTAATTAAAAAATAAACCTAGAATATAATTGCGTGAAATTTTTGATTATACTAATGATAATGCAGTTTGAGGTATCAGAGATAGAAGACTTTTTGATAATGTGGAAATTTTTTCATTTATTATTTTGAACATTTTATGATATAAAAAGGAACTGAAATCAAGCAGCAGCATCATTAAAGCAATGGTAATGCAGTTCGAAGGACCAGGTACGGTGTGATTGATAACTTATTCATTTAATTGTCAATTTGTTTTTACTATCAAAAATAATTGCAATCAAGTTATTTCATAAATTAGTTAAATATAATAATGATAATGCAGTTTTTATATATTAAAAAAAATATTCGACAGCATTGAATTTTAATCTAAAAAAAAAAACAACAACAACCAAATATTGTAATTATAATAATAATATTATTATTATTATTATAAAAAAACTAGAATAAATTTTATCAATTTTTATGACTCATATAAATATTTTTTGAAATTATGATAAAGCATGAATTCTTGTTAATAAGCTTAAAAAAACCGCAGTTGTTTTTTGATAATTTATTCATAACAACTTGGAAGTATATTTAATTACTTTATCACATGTGTTTTTATATAAAATGTTGGTTTTTTTATTGCTTCTAAATTAAAGAAAAATAGTTTAGAAAAAAACTAAAAAAATATTTAGACAATTTTTAAAAAAAAAAAAATTTATAAAAAAGTCACAAAAATAAATTATTAAAAACTTTTTTATACCAAAACTACACTTAAACTTAATTTAAATATAACAAAAATTCATCGAAAGTACATTATTTACAGAATAACTAATAAACTAATTTCAATAAGAAATCTAGTAAACAAAATATTTTTTTCTATACATTTTCTAATAATTTATTAAAAAAAAATAAATATTTAATATAAATTAAATGCTATCTTTTTTATAAGAATAAGTTTTTAATATCACAAAAATTTTTGTTTTGGATTTTGTTTAACTATTAAAGCTAATCGATTGTAAGAATATTTGGATAAAAAGAAAAGATTTCAAAATAAAAATCCAAATCCATAAAAATCACAACATTTAATTAAATAAAAAACTTTTTCTTAAAGTTTTAAATATAACAAATAAAAAAAATCAATTCAAAATAAAAACAATTCTGATAGAATAACAATCGAATAATTTCGATATTATTGAGTAAACAGTAAAGTGGGTGGGAAAAAAGTATCTGAAAAAAAATTATTCATCCAAAGATCAACATACTTTTTTTAAAACTATTTACACATATTTCGAAGTAGATACTTTTGTGTTGTCCTATAAATAGCCACTGAATGACTCTCACTAAAAGTTTTAAATAAAGAATGCCTTTCTTACACGTGATAACTTTTTAGATATTTAGCACAGAAAAGTATAGAAAATAACTTTTGAACATTTTCTTATTCAATTTAAAAATATTTATCCAAATGAAATATGTTAAAAAAAAAATTAATAATAATAAGAAAAGAAGTTTTTTTCTTTTTTTTTTCAAAAAAAATTTCGTATTAATCACTGAATTTTTTGATTATGAAAAATTTATTTATTTTCGACTATAAGATTTTTAACTTATAAAAACTCAACACTTTATTCGTTAAACTTTTATAATTCACATACACATATTCACTAATTAATAATTGATATATAAAACTTTAATAAACTAAGGGATAATATGTGGCAATACGAATTGGATTCTTCAAAATTCACTACTACTTATTTTGGATGATTTTAGTATCGCGACGATACCGATTCTTTTTTGCTGACTGCTTACAATAGCAGCACCACGACGACTGGTGCTGCTGGTTTTCGTAATCGTTTTCAAGTCGATCTCTCGACGTTAAGGCTGTTTATTCCGATGGCTTAGAGAGCTGTCGATAGCGCAGCACAGACACTATATAAGCTAACATGCTAAAGTCGTGATCGCTGATTTTTTCCGAAACATTGTGTGTTTTCTTTTATTTTTACTACTTGAAATTATCTTACGTTATATTTTTTATAGAAATAAAGGAAAAAAAGCCAAACAGATGATCTGTTTGATATCAGATTCTCGGGGATACGCCAACTACTTCGAGTATTTATAATCGACGTGGGATTTTGCAATCGCGACTAAATAGCTTGATCAAAATATTGTACAAATCGGCCGGCAAAGTTGGGGCTTATTCGTAAATCCTTCGTGTCTACGAGTATATGAGAATAGGGCAGCATAATGTGGCGGTAAAAATAAAATTTTATTTTTTTCTTGAGTATGTGTTGCACACGTTTTCTGATAAAGAATTTGATTTGTATGCGAAATTTCGAAAGTGTCCGTTTATTACATGTAGTCGTTCGTATTTATGGGGAGACTATCGCAATGAACGCATTCTATTTAGGTGTACTCGTACAGACGGCAATTCAGACAATCCCCACCACCACCGGATAGTTCTGAATCAGAACACGCCGGAAAAAATGTAGACTTATCGAAAATAGAATACAACCGACTACCAACAGGAAACTATAGACAAAAAACAAACTGCCAACCAAACTCACAACGCATTGAAACGTAGTGTAACGCATGTGAACATATTGACACACGTGCTCCGCTGATAACAGACCGTATACGATTTTTATATCCACAAGTACTGCAAGGGATTGGGGAGTGTTGTGTCGTGTTCGAATGATGACATCATAATTCAATACTTTTCTTTAATTACTATTTTACTTTAACTAATTTGGTATTTTACTCCCACAATCATATACTATATAAGAAGTTCATTCATAAAATTAATAGAAGAAGAAAACTAAAGCTGAGCAATTTATGGATCTCTCTTGAAAATTGTTTCTTAATATTCGTAATTCAATCGTTTTGATAATATAGAAATTTTTTCATTTAATTTTGAATATTTTTTATTATAAAAAAAAATTGGAACAATATTAAATTGCTCGAATTTTTTGAAGAAAATGATAATGCAGTTATAAAAGGGTCAGCAGAGGTGCAGTGTGAATAATGCAGTTTAAAGATATTCCTAAATTGGCAATTAATATATTTTTTTTCGATAGTGTGAAAATTGTTCGTATTTAATTTTGAACATTGGTAATGTAGTTTAAAGTGCCAAGATTTTCTGTTGACAATGCAATTAAAGGATTTCTGAAAGAAGTGATTTTTGAAAAAAACTTTATTTTAAAAACAATGTGAAAATTTATTCAAAAATTATTTAACGAAAATGGTTAAAGAATTTTCCAAAATCACCAATTCGTATTCTGAAGAACTTAAATCAAGTTGAGTAAATTTCAGAGTCGATAAAACAGTTTACGATTTTTGTCGAAAGTTACGAATGCAATTAACTTTTTCGATATAATTAATGTTGAATATTTTTTATTATAAAAAAGAACTGAAAATAAAATTGCTTGAATTCTTTGGAAAAAAAATGATAATACAATTGAAGAGAGGTACAGAGATCCAGGGCTGATATTGCAGTTTTGTGATTTTTCAAAATCGCCAATACTCTACAAACTTTTTTTCTAATATGAAATTTTTTCGTTTTTTATTTTGAACCTTTTACAATGGTAATGCAGTTTGAAGAAACATAATTTGCGCTGGTAATGCAGTAAGAGATTTTCCGATAATGTGAACAATTTATCACTTTATATGCTCGTATATAAACAATTTTATGTTAAGAAAATGAACTGAATCGAGTTGCCTGACTCGAACTATGGTATTGCAGTTTAAATATATCAAAAATTTCATAGTTAGAGATACATTGTCGACAATGCAGTTTCAGGATTTCCCTATATCGGCAATTCACTAATTTTTTGGCTAATGTGAAAATTTTTTGTTTTTTTGTTTTGAACATTTGGCAACGGTAATGCAGTCTACCGAGACATAGTTTGCGTTGGTAATGCAGTAAGGACTTTTCAGATAATGTGAACAATTTATCATTTTATATATATAAACAATTTTATGTTAAGAAAATAAACTGAATCGAGTTGTCTGATTCAAACTATGGTAATGCAGTTTAAATATATCAAAAATTTCATAGTTCACAAATTAGTTTAGGAATTTTTCGAAGTTTGCAATTTTGAATATTTTGTATTATTAAGAAGAACTTAAATAAAGTTGCGTTCATTTAAAAAAATAATATATGGGATATGCAGTTGAAGGCGTCAGAGATATAGTGTAGATAAAACAGTCTAAAGAGTTTCCAATTTCCTTTATTTTTTTTCTTCCTTTAATTTTGGATATTTCGTAAAATGAAAAATATCATGAATTGTTTGATTATTATTATGATAATGCAGTTTGAACGGTAAGAGATACATGATTGATAAAGCAGTTTTAGGATTTTTCAAAATCGGAAATGTACTTTTTTTCTTTTTTATATAATGTGCAAACTTTTCATTTCATTATGAAAAAGAACTGAACTAAAATTGTGTAAATTACTTAAAAGAAATATGGAAAATGCAGTTCGAGAATGGTCAGAAATACAGTCTTCCAAAGCCGTCAATGTACTTAATTTTTTTTGATCATGTAGATTTTTATTATAAAAAGGAGCTAAAATTAGTTTTTTTGATCATGTCAAAAATTTTTATTATAAAAAGGAGCTAAAATTAACTTACTTGAATATTTTAAAAATAATAATGATAATGCAGGTTTTATGAACAAGAATTACGGGGCTGATAATGCACTTTTGGAATTTGTTCAAAATTGTTAATGAACTTCACTGCTTTTGAACATGTGGAAAATTAATTCAATTAATTTTTTTAAAATTTTATGTTATGATAAAAGAAAAAAACTAAACTCAAGCTGCGGGAATTGGTTGAATATAGTAATGGCAATGCAAATTGACGATTTATTAATGCAATTTAAGAAGTTTAAGAGTTGCCAATGCAATTTCTGATTTCTTTTTAATACTGTTTTTTTTTTTGTAATATTACGAATAAGTTGATTAGAGATGCATAAATAATTTAAATTTAATTATGGTAATGCAGTTTTAATAGCCAAAAAGTGTCAGGGCTGACACTTTTTAGTCTAAAATTTATTATAAAGCACTTTACTTTTATTTAGTCTAAATTTTATTATAAAGCCTTAATTATCCAATATAATTTCTAAATATTTTTTTTCCAACAATAAATTTTCAATAACATTAATAATTTTCAAACAAAAGTTCTAAATAAAAAAAAATACAAAAAGGCCACCACCACGTGTATAAAATATATTAAAAAATAAATTATCTTCTCTCGAAACTTCAAGAATTTATGGCCTTTAAAAAACTCAACTTTTGTTGTTTCATAGAAATATGTTATAAAAATTGATAAGATTTTTTAGAGGGCATAGACTAAAAAATTCTACATAAAAATTATCAAGCAATAAATTATTTTATAGTCAATAAAATAGATTTGGTTTTTTCAATGAAATTATTGATTTAACATTGAGTAGTTGAAAACAATTTTTTAAATATTTCTCAAAAATATACTTTAACTTTTATATGGGAATTGTATAGAATATATTTGAGTAATTTGGACACAAATATTGCAAAATTTATGATATAATCAAATTATTCAAAATAATTGAAAATAAAATTTAGTTTTCTCGAAAATCAGCTTATAATTTTAAATAATAGAGAGCTTAACTTAATATAACCTTAATTTTTATAGTTCATCGAAGTTTATTTTTTTCTAAATTTTATATTCTATGCAAATTAAGCTGGCTTTAAAATGAGATGCAATTTATAAAAGTCATACGCGACCAAAATATTAAATAATAACATTTTTTTTTGTGAATATATTTTTGAAAGTATTGAATGAGATATGAATGAGAGATGTTTGTAGAAATATTATTGCTTATGTCAACTTATAGTTTTTGAGGTAATATTTTTTAAATAATTTTCATGAAGAGAAAAATATTAGTTTGGGTTAATATTATTTGAATATATAGCATGATAAATGGGAAAAAAAATCAAATTTTAAATAACATATTTTGTGAAATTTTTTTGAGTATATTATCTGTAGTTTGTCTGTTTATTTTTATTTAGAGATAAACTATAATTATAATATAGAATGTGAACGAACTATTTATTATAGTAAAAAAAGCTATTTTATTAATGCTCTATTCGATAAACGTTTACGTGCGTTGTCGAACGTAATGGAAAATGACGCTTTACTTAATATTTATAACGGTTTCTAAAAAAATGTTGTTGTTTAATTTAAAAAATGGCTGAGACTAAATTTTATATTAAAGAATATTAGTTAATTATTGATATTTTTTCATAAAAATCTATAAATTTTTTATTAATTTTTCAACAAAAAAAACAACAACATAAAAATAACGAGGTTATCCATTTTAGAGTTTGAAAAGTATATCTATGATATTTTATAGTTGTTTATTATAGATATTATTTAAATTAACATTTGTATAGATTGTAATTTGCCATTTTATGTAATGATTTCGGAAAAACACTTTTTACAAGATTTCTGAATTTGTTGTTACCACGTTTCACGTTTTAAGAGGAGAAATTTTCTTCAGCAATGAAGCACAGTAAGTATAGTTGACTTATATGGGGCTCTGAAAACCCACAAATAATTGTAGACAAGTCATTGTTTTCGAGAAAAGTCACTGTCTGGTGTGCATTTTGATCTAAAGATGGCTATACTTTTTTTTTGTAAATTAAGAAGGAGACAACGTTTTTGTCAATTCAGAGAACTTTAATTTTTTATAATCTAAACTAAAAATATTTCAATCTGAACCATATGTGGTTTCAATAAAACAGCACCACAAGTCATATTATAACAACAACAAATTTTCCCTTTATTACTCAAAAAATGCTCAGAACGCAAAATTTCGAGATTTGGTGATCACACTTGATCTTTAAGATCTGCAATTTGATGCCAATGGTATTTTTGTTGCAGGGCTACCTAAACGATCATATTTACAAAGTTAAGTACTTATCGAATTACATGTCGAAATGTGAGAAAAATTAATAAAAATTATCTCAAAAGGATTGAGTCCTGCAAGAAGTCTTTTTACGGCCATTTAAATAATGTTTGATACGAGGGTCGTTCAATAAGTCCTTAGAAAAAGATGGAAAAAAACTATTTTAAAAACAAAAAAATTTTATTTTTCAACATAATCTCTATACACTTTTCCAACCGTTTTTCCAAAATTTTTATCCCGTCCAAAAAATAGGATTTCGGAAGTTCTGCAAAATACTCATCCGTTTAAGCAATGACGTCCTCGTTGGAAGTGAACCGTTGTCCGCCAAGCCATTTCTTCAGATTGGAGAAAAGAAAATAGTCACTCGGGGCCAAATCTGGTGAATAAGCGGGATGCTGCAACAATTCCATTCTCAATTCCACAATTTTGGCCATGGAAACAGAGCAGGTGTGCACACGCGCATTGTCCTGATGCAAGAGGATTTTTCTTCTTCAGATGGGGCCGTTTCTCTTTGATTTCCTCGCTCAACCGTTGCATTAAAGACGCGTAATACGCTCCTGTTATTGTTTTTCCTTTTTCCAAGTAGTCGCTAAAAATGATGCCCTGCGAATCCCAAAAGACCATGGCCATCACCTTGCCGGCCGATGGCACCGTTTTTGCCTTCTTCGGAGCCCGTTCACCCTTGAAAATCCACTGTGATGACTGTCTCTTCGTTTCTGGAGTATAGTAGCCTATCCAGGTTTCGTCCACAATGACATATTGACGAAGGAATTCGGCAGGATTGCGATGAAAGAGTGCCAACATAGCCTCAGAGTCCACTGCACGATTGCGCTTATTCTCCTCTATGAGCAAACGCGGCACCCATCTTGAAAGTTTTTTTCACAGGCAATTTTTCATGCAAAATTGAAGCGACTGTACCTTGTGATATGCCCGTGGCCTCAACTAATTTGCGCACTTTAATTCGCCGATCGTTCAAAATCAGATCGTGGATTTTGTCGATGATTTCAGGAGTAGACACCTCAACTGGGCGTCCTGAACGATGTTCATCTTTTGTGGATGAACGGCCACGTTTAAATTCATTCACCCAATTGTAAACCGTCGCAAACATAGATGCAGATGTGCCATGAACTGCATCCAACTCGGCTTTGATTTTTTTCGGGCTTAAGCCTTTCAAATGGAGATGTTTGATGACAGCCCTAAACTCGCTTTTTTCCATTGTTATGCACAAATAAATGTCGTTAACTTTAATCGACGATAGAAATCGACCTACGCTATGGATCGAGCTGAAATTTTGACAGCTTTCCTGTAATGCTACTTAAAAAAAAAAAATCTTTACCGACACTACGAGCGCAATTGCTCGGATTATCTAAGGACTTATTGAACGACCCTCGTACTATCAAGCATAATGACAAGCAAAATAATTTAATTAAAAATAAAAAGTTCATAAAAAAAAGAAATTAATTATACTTTTAGAAGCACAAAATGGATAGCCCCTGCTCATATTAGTGCATTTGTAAGGTTTATTGAATACGTGTTAAATCCCAATGCCCAATATAGAGTTAGTTTGCTTATAAATTGTAAATTTAAAAAAAAAAACTAAAAAAATATTATAAAAAGTAATAGTTTATTTGAAAATAATTTGAATTTAATTAATTTGATTATATTTGAGAAAATAATTAATCGGAAGTTAGTTAAGATTCAAACCACATAAAAACATTATTAGTCCTGACATGATCGAAATTTTTCCAATTGAGTACAAATACAAATGTTAACTTGTTAATAATTTTTACATGATTTCCATTCGAATTAAATATTAAATTTACTAAAAAATATCTACTAGCTATGTATTAAATATTTTTAATATTTCTCAATCGGTTTCTTTCGATTAAATAAATTCAATAAAAAAATATTTTATACTTCATAATTTTGTATATAAAAATTTATGTTTCCTCATAAAAAATAATGATAATTTTAAAACTCATAAATAATAATGATAATTTTAAATAAAATGTTACGAGTATAACCTATTTCTGCAGGGGTAATTTTTTTAAAAAAAATTTTTTTCACTAGCAAGTTTTTGTAAATAAATAATTTTCTTTATGCAAATGTACTTAATATTTTTGAATATTTTATAATATTTAATTTGTTTCAATACACATGAATACTGATTTTAATAATTAAATTTAATGCGTATTATGAAAGTTGTTTTTTAATTTCCACAAAAAAAAAAAAAATACCATAATACATTTTTGGAGATGATACCATATAAGTGGGAGTTATAAAATGTAAACAATTTTGTCTTCTTTAAAAGGAGAAAGATTTTTTTCTTTATAAAATTTCTATATGCAGACGATTAAATCACCTGGAACATATGTTTTGATAAACAAAAAAAAAAGCTTATTAAAAAAATCATAAAACTATCTTCTTCAGACATTGTTGTTTAACCGGATTTTTTTTTTTTTGCCTTTGGTTAAAAATTTTATTTCTTCTACGTATGAGGTTCAAGTTTAACATATTAAAAAGATGGTGAGTTTTTATGGTATTCCATATGAAACGTTTTTTTTTTCGTGTACATACCTGACCTACCTGAAAATATTGATTTTCTTCTAAAGATGAAAATAATATTCACAGAAATTTTTTTTTTTCTTTTGAAAATAATGACACACTTTTTTTTACGAGTAAATAATAATATAATAACTTTAACTAAAAAATTGTCTGCAAGTTCATATCGACTGTGAAACTAAAAGTGATATTGAAACGTACTGGAATGCTTGTACTTCGGAATACGCAACAACACCGAACACATTGCGTGAGGTGTGAAATCAAGATTAAAGTGTCTTGGAATTTTTAATTAACAATCCAAATTTGTATTTCCTTTGAGCGGTTCCATTTATCGTCAAGTGCCGAAATATACTCTAATCAAAGTATTAATTTAAATTAGTTACAGTGCAATACACTTTCTTCTTAAGCATAAAGGAAGTGAATCGCGTGAGTTTATCAAAGTTTCAACTGATCTAATTCATAAATATGGATCAGCATTAAAGACTTTGCTCTAAAATTAATTTAATACAATCATTTTATAAGTAATTTAAATATAATTTAATTAAAATTAGTTTTTCTATTTTTCTATATTTTAATGTCAATTATTTTTTTGGATATTTTTTTCTAAATTATTTACTACAATGGATTAATTATAATGGAATCCATTTAGTAGATCGGAAAGTAATTGGCTTGTCATTATACAATCAATAAAAGTTTATATTATTTAAAATAATATTAGATTAGCTTAAAATTTGCCATTTTTTTAAATTATTATCAAACTATTCAGTAAAATTTTAATACTTTCTACAAATTTTCTGGTGATTCTCCCGCAGCCACGTGTTGCTCTTTAAGTGGAAACTACTTTTTTGGCAATGATACTAATTTTTTTTAAGCAAACTTACCATATATGGAGCTTTAAAAACCCATAAGAAATTATGGATAAGCTATTGTATCCGCGACAAGTGACTATCTGGTGCGAAGGTGTCATTGACCTGTAATTAATCTGAAAATTAGGAATGAAAACTGTTATCTTCAATTCTGAACACTATCACCGTATGATAACTGAATTTTTTTATCAATAATTTTATTTTATTTTTATAATGATATATGATAAAATATTGTTTCACTCTTCGTAGCGGTACTGGAAGGTTTGAACTAAAATCACCTTTAGCTTCTACTGTAGATTGCATAAGGAAGACTTTTTTTACAAGAGAATTTTGATCTTGGGTAACTAAAAATAGTCTCAAGGACTTTGATCAGGCAAATAGATCGGCCAAGAAAATAAATAAATCACTTTTTCCATTGAAAAACCGTTGATATACAATAGATGCCGCTTGAAAAGACCACGTTGTGGGGTCTGAAATGTCCAATCAGATGCAAATAATATTTTCTCTGAACCTTTCAAGGAGATTCAATTATGATCGATCGTTTGACCTCACAGGAGGACATACACGTAATCATTGATGGAGATGACCACGTGGTAGGTGGCGTCAAGAACCTTTTCTCAGCCATCTTTTAATCAGTTATTGACAATGGAAGTTTCTTTGATTGAAATTTGTTTATCCACTGTATTTTGGACCTCCGAAAATGCTTTATGCAATCGAAAAACTTATGCTTTTCATAAGCAATTTTTCTTTTAGTAAACTTTTCAATCACACCTTATATATGTATATGCTTTCCTTAGGAGTGAATAAACATAGCCTCGACCCTTTACTGAAAAGCATGTCCTCTTATTTAGATCAATACGTAAACTGTTCCTTTTTATAAAAAAGGAACGCCATCTCCATAATAAATCAACTTGAATCCTCAGACAAGCCTTAAAAGAGTAGAACTAAACAGATGCTATCAAATTCGTATGCACTACTTGAAGAATGTTTTAAGCTCTGAAAGGATAATAACTTCAATCAAAATTTTAAAACCGATCTGGACATACACGTATAAACCGGAACTGTATGGCTCTACCAAGCCTTCGAATTTCTGCTGTATCCAAATTCTTTAGTCCAAAATTTTTCGTAAATTTTGAAAACTTTTTATAACGAGTAACTCATAATTTTCGTAAACTTACTAATCTTTCTTTTTATATATGCGACATATCTATTCATCGTGACTTTAAAGTTTCTTTAATACGTAAATTATATGTTTCTCGTTATAAAAACAATTTCTTCTCTCGAAAATAGACTTTTAAGCATTTAAAATAAATCACATAGCTTAGAAAACTCTACCTATGGGAATAAACACCCTTAAACATTTTTATTATTTAAAATTTGTATCTAACATCTACCATTACTTAAAAGTTGATTTTATACGTAAATTATATGTTCCTTGTTTTAAAAATTGTAACTCTCTCGGAAAGCATCCAAATCCTTTAGTCCAAAATTTCTCGTAAATTTTGGAAATTTTTTATAACGAGTAACTCATAATTTTCGTAAAGTTACTCATCCTTCTTTTAATGTATGCAACAGTATCTATTCATCGTGACTTTAAAGTTTCTTTTGTACGTAAATTATATGTTTCTCGTTATAAAAAAAATGTTGCTCTCTCGAAAAGAGACAACGGTCAACTGAGATTTTTCAAGCATTTAAAATAAATCTTGTAGCGTAGAGAACCCCACCGATGGGTGTTTACTCTTTCTTCTTAAAAATTTTTATTATTTAAAATTGGTTTCTTGCATCCACCGTTACTTAAAAGTTCCTTTTATAAGTAAATTACGAGGTCTGTTCAAAAAGTATCGCGAATTTTGAATTTCCGCGGGTTAGGTATATTTGATTTTCGATTTTTTTGTGGCGTTATGTTGGTACTTATATGTCTCACTTATGCCGATAACTTCGGCCATTTTTAATGTTCAGTTAATTTTTGACAGCTGCTTTGCTTGCACTTGTTTTGGCTTGTTTTCGATTTTTGCCCATTCCCAAAAATGGGTCGAAGAATCTGTTTCGGGAACAAGAGAAAGTCACGGGGGGCTAGATCTGGGGAATACGGTATCCAAAATGACTTGCAGGCAATATTCCTTATTAACCTCATGATGCACCACGCCCATGCAATCGAAGAAAACTGTAAGCAGAACCTTCACATTCCACCGAACTTGGCTCGTGCGGCAGCTTCCATTGTGATGATTGGAGCTTTGGTTTCCACGTCACAACCATAAACCCATGATTCGTCACCAGTTATGACCCTCTGGTACAAATTTGGGTCATCGCGAACAGAGTCCAACAGCTTCTTAGCAATGTTAATGGGCAAAAATCGAAGACGAGCCAAAACAAGTGCAAGCAAATCAGCTGTCAAAAATTAACTGAGCATTCAAAATGGACGAATAAGTGAGCGACATGAGTACCAACATAACGCCATAAAAAAATCGAACCCGCGGAAATTCAAAATTCGAGATACTTTTTGAACAGACCTCGTATGTGTTTCTCGCTATAAAAAATTTTACTCTCTTGAAAAGTGACTTTTAAGAATTTAAAATAAGAACAACTTCGATGAGTGTTTACTCCTTCTTCTTAAAAATGCTTTTTATTTAAAATTTGTTTCTTATTTATTTGTAATTGCAGATATAAAAAATGAAAGGAACACAATCTTTTTAATACAATTTCTGTTCCACAAGATTGAAATGCAAATTAAAAATTTATTCATATTTTAAGTATTTTTTGGGAAATATTATATTTATTTTGGTATAATATATAATTTCTAAATAATTTTTTTAATAATATAATTATAATATTTAAAAAAATATATTTTTTTTATAAAATTTTGTAATAAAAGATTATGTACAATCAACTAGATTATGTGAACTTTGTTTGATAACGAATTTATATGATAAAATATAGAATATGCTGTTGACTTGGAGGGGATGATAAAATTTTATTTTCAGAAAAACATATATTTGCATGTAGATATATGTATATATTCGTATATACTAACTTTATTTTATTATCTATGTATTTATATGTTTGTACATAATCATTTTGACAATTGTTAATAATAGTAAAAATGGCATTGAATGGTTTGACATAACCGTCATCAGATTATCGAATGCCGAATACTAAGTAAGTTGGCGCCATTTCAACAAATAAAATATCTTTTCGATAAGATTTAATATATAATTTAGCATGTGTTTTTCAGTAATAGAACACGTGCGATATCTTGAAAAGAAATGTTTTTTTTTCTTTTCTAAAGTACTCAAATTTACGTGCAATAAATAAATTCACATTAAATTGCACTTGACTTTAAAATTGAACTTGTATACTTTTATAGCAAATACGTAAATAATAATCATAATAATAAAAGTTGATAAGAATTAATTTAAAAAGATTGGTTTACATTTATCGGGATCCTTTTAAGCTGCAATCAATATTAAAATTTTATAAAACTTTCGAAATTATTACGTATCTAATTAGTTTGGTTATTTTACTAATTAAAATGATCAATTTTCATGGGATTTTTTTTTTAAGTTTTCCTTGGAGAAAATTAATTGCTACAATTTAGATAAGAACGGACAAATTTAAAATGATTAGATACTATTTGATTATTCAATATACGCTTTGGAAAGTAAAGTTAAATAAAGTATATTTTTAATTTAATTTTTAATAATATTATTATTTTTATAAATTATCTAAATTTTGCCATTATATAAAAAATATAATATCATTTATATAAATCCCATAAAAGTTCTTACAGTACTGGACCTTTTTGAGGTAATTTTTAGTGTCTTTCATACACATTTAAGGTTGTAGTTTTGGTCATTACTTGACGGATACTATTTTTTTTAAATTTATTCTAAAATTTGAAGATTATCTGTAAAAATATAATTTTTATAAAGTTTTATAAGCAAATGTCGAAAAGTGTAATCTTGGAGGCCAATTTACATCACCAAATCTCGAAATTACGCGTCTTGGAAGAAATTTTTGCACAATAATACCAAAATTTGTCGTCTCAGAATTGGGGCTATCAGACGTTTGGACCACTTTTTGCGGGTACAGTGGCTTTTGCACAATATTTTGTGAGTTGTTACAGTCCTGTTTATAGCAATTTTGATTATTAATATATCGAGTGATCAAAAATATTCGTATCATCGCAAATAAAAACCCAGTTTGAAAAAGCGCGAAAACTTTTAGAAATTTTTTAAAATTCTAACACATTATATTTGAGTAAATTTAATTTATAGTAAAAAAATGGCACTATTTTTGAATACTTAAATAGTATTTTAAATTATATTTGCCTTTAATTATTTCTAATTGATAGTAGCTATGATTTCCAAACCATAAAGTGGATCAACTTTTATTTCTCTCTGATATCAAAGATTCAAACCCAAAATAAAATGGCAGTAATGCCGGTGGGTTTTGATATTTTTACTATAAAAAAGGGATTATATTGGACAAATCCGGTTATTACAAGCTTTCTGTTATGATTAATGAAAAAATTACCGAACAGAAAATTATATTTATTGGGAATTTTAAATAAGAATTGGGATTTTTTTCATAAAAACTCTATAACAATTTATGAAATTTTTATTTTTAATACTGAGATAATCACTAAATATCTTAATTATTAAACAACTTACAATTAGCCATCGAATTTCTTACATAATCATAAATATATAATTTTATAAAATTCTTCGCTTCGATTAATAATTATTTTAACGTGCTCGGATGAATTGGAAAATTTTCTTCTCGAATTTATCAAAATAATTTGACGCAAATAACAAATTTAGATTGTGTCGACTAGGCCAAAGAGAAATAAATAATTACGTATGTCGTTAATTTTTAAAATTATCAACTCAATTGAGATCTTATAGCATTTTACACTGACGATAATAATTACTTTTTCTTAAGAAATTCCCCAAAAATTATTATTTAATTTTTATCTGTTGAGGGTATTAAGTTCAATGAGTACCGATTTTTGATTTTTTTTTGTGTGCAAAATTTCTATTAAATGTACAAAGTAAATTTTTTTAAATTATTTTTTTAAAGTCAAGGTTAATAGTATAAAATGGTTATAAAATTTAATTATTTAAAGATATATTCTTGGCTGCCTAGGAGGTCGTCGATTTGCTTTCATTTTCATTTGAATCTAAGCAAATAACATAAAGTTTATAATTTTTATCAGTTTTTCTAATTTTTTTAAAAAAAATATATTTTTTAAAGAAAATGTGAACATAAAATATTTAACCTATGCCAACTTAAAAGATAATCTTTATTACCTAATAATATTATAGTCAAATATTCTTAAATAATTGCTTGCTAGAAAAATATTTATAAAATTATAAACCAAAAAAAATTTGTGATGACTCTTTCAATATTTTAAAAATTTAATTTACTAAATTGTCAAATTATTTTATAATTAACGTCTCTTCCAAATACGAGCATATACTTTAAGTGAAATTTCAGGAAAAAAATCACACTTTTTGTGTTATAGAATAAAATTATGGATTTTAGCACAAAATTATAACTGGAAAAATGTAATATTTCAAAATTTTGTTTTTCATTTCATTTATTTACAATGCCTATTAGCAATAAGATAGTATTCGATCAATAACACTGAATTATTTACTTTTATATTTAACACAATAGACGTGTTAATAATTTCTTTGTAAAATCCTAGAGGTGACTAAGAAAATATGAATAACGATGCCCAAAATATAAGTAAATATTTAATATAAAAAAACACAAATTGAAATAAGATTTTCATAAAAGTCGAATATTTTTATTAGAAGTTATTTAGTGATTATTATTTGTAAGTATCTTTTGCATTGTAAAAAAATATTTTTAGTGGTAATTTTGAAAAAATATTAATTCAGAATTTTTAGAAATATAACCTACTTCAGATGGAGTCCCACAAGGCAGTTTTCTTGGTCCCATATTATACTCATAATATCCCATCTGATTCTAAGACTATCATTGCCAATATAAATTCCAACAAAACTTCTAAAAATGTACAACCCCACATCTACAATTTCCAATTCTAGTTTCTGAAATGAAGTGTTAAGTAAAATGAATAGAAAAAGTGCTCACATTACTTTCACTCTGTACCAAAAATCATTTACCACTTACTTAGGCATTTTCTAGAGAAAAAAAATTAACCTTGAACTCACGTACCAAAAAAAAAAAAGGATTTGAAACTAACAGATTTTATTTAATAACAACTTAGACTATTGAACGCATTTACAAAACCCATTTGGACTTATGGAATTGAACTTTGTTTACTAACTTTCAGTTCTGTAATCGACAGTATCAAGATGGCGTCCTATCAATTGTTTTTCTTTTTCTGGGGACACAAAAAATAATGTCACGGACATAGATCAGGTAAATTGTGGTAGATATAAAGGGTGAGGGGTTGGTAGTGAGGGTTGGAGAACTACGAAATGTATTTTTTTTTTGGAGAAAAACCCGTTGATTCTGATGGCCATGTGACAAAGGTCGTCGTTATGGTGGATCATTCAAGTGTGTTCAATATCTGACATTCACGGAGCTTTTTTTCTGATTGCCATTAGGAGCATCAATGTTTATCGATTCTATGAGCTTGCGAGAAGCATCATTTGCTCAACATTTTCATTAGTTTTGAACACTTCCTTGGAATAGGAACAGTAAGGTTCCTTTCACTGCTTTTCAGACCCCCAATAATGCTGAATTCCACCGAAAAACTTCTGCTCTTGGCAAGAATAGTATTGAAACCTTACAAATGTTTAAAAATTAAATGGCTGATGTCCGAATACGATTTAACCGATGCAGTTTTTATTATTTATAGTTTAATTTTCCTTTTTAAAATTAATTAATTTGACCTCAGAAAATACTAAAAAAAAAATCCTACTTTTGTGGCAAGTACATTAAGAACTTTATATCGTATAATAGAGGTTTTCTAAAAATTATATATTTTTTTTTGGAAAAAAAATACTCACAATATTTATTTAGTCAAAAAATAATCAAATCAATGACCTCGAAAACAAAAAATAATAACAAAATATATTTCTACAAGCATGTGTGTGATTTTAGGAAATTTTTTTTATTTATATTCTAGGAAAAATTTAAATTTAAGAGACAGTAAATCTTTTCTTTTATATTATTAAAAAATGTATAACTAAAATGTATGTACTTATTTATAAATAGGAATTTTATTCTTTTAAAATGCTTGTTGTTATTAATTTTATTTAAGTTTTTATACAATAAAATCATATCTAAATATAAAAGTAGGAAGTGTGCATAATACTTTATATTTTCAGTAGATGAAATTAGAAAAAGATTCATTTGGAAAATTTTGCAAAGTGTTATATTATTTGGTTTCGTTCGAATTTCGGCAGATGTAGATCAGGTAAGTTAGAATAATTCACAAATAGATTCTTCTTATCTGATTTAATGAAAATAGATTATTTTATCTAAAAGAAAATAGTCAGTCGAGGGTGATTTGTGATCGTTCAGCATTTGATGTTTTACAATTTCTTCGACCAAAAAAAAAAAAAAACATTACGACAAGATTGAATTTCATTTGTAAATAAGAACAAACGAGAATTTATGGTAAATGCAAGTGACTTTCAGTGAAAGTATATAAAATCATATAAAACAAATACCAATGACTTACATGTGTTTGTACGGGAATGATTGAGGATGGTTATTTACAATAGAAAAACTTTTCCCATTTTCATTTCAGATAAAATTCTTGTTTGGCTTTTTCTGTCAACATAAAATTTCGAACAAAGCCGGCTGATGTTATAATAGAAATTTTTGGGATTAGTTTACTTAAATTATGATCACTTCTATGAATTTATTTGCAAATTAAAATTATTTAATTAAAAATATAATTTAAAATAGTGTAAGTTTTTGGTTTTTAAAAAAACTTTTTTTTTTAATCATACAATAATAGAGATTTATCCATTTTAAAGTTTGGAAAGCATAGTTATATTATCTAATAAAAATAATTATTTATATTACTAAAAGGTAAACAATTCGTTTAGTTTTAAAATTGCCATTTTACAAAATAAATAAATATTATTGCACATAATAGTATCAAAATTATTTTCCATCAAACAACATGTAGAAGTTGTAAAAATTTTTTCCACCGCCACGTTGTGCTTTTAAAGAGGAGATTATGTGGGCAAATTTTTTGCTTGGTAAATTGATCAATTAGAAAAATTAATCTGAAATTTACCAAAATTTAAATATATTGAAAATTAACTATAAAGAATCTATTGTATCGGCGGAAAGTGACTGTATGGATGTGCATTTTGGTCTGAAGGTGTCATTGACCCCGTTATCGTTATTTTACTAACATTTTGACCATATAATAACCGATATTTTTTTTTTTTACCTAAATTTAAAGATTTTCATTTGAACTAAATTAGTGATCTTAGAAAATTTGGTGCAATAAAGAATAATATTACTTTTGGCTTTATTGCACCAAATTTTCTAGAATGACTAATTCCGAGAGATTTGATGATGCCACTTGACCTTCAAGATCGTGCGATTTGACGTTGTTGACTTTTTTTTTGAGTAGGATTTTTAAAAAAAATCATAATAATTTTCTAAAAAGAGTATTTTAAAACCAGAGACCAAAAATGTGTAAAAAGTTCATTAAAAAATTACCTTCAAAAGATCGAGTCTTGAAAGAAGTCTTGTGGTGGCTATATGAGTGATATTATATTTTTTTACATAGTAGCAAAGAATAGGTAAGAATATGAGTTTAAATCCGCTGTTCTTTAGTCAAAAAAACACATGTTTTTTTCATAGAAAGCAAAAACAAATTTATTCAAAGTATTTGCCCTCGCTAGCTATACATTTTTCCCCATCTCTCGGGCAATTTGTGGATACCACGCCAAAAAAATTCTTTCTCTTTCGAGGCAAACCACTCATCAAGCCATTTTCGGACGTCTTCGTAAGAATTGAAGTGCTGCTCAGCGAGCGCGTGGCCCATCGACGACAACAGGTTGTAGTAGGAAGAGGCCAGGTCTGATGAATAAGCGGGGTCGGGTAGCACCTCCCAGTTGAGTGTCTCCAAGTAGTTTCGGACCCTTTTTGACATGTGCGATGGTTCGTTGTCGTGGAGAAGGATCAGCTTGTCATGTCTTTGTTGTTAATCCGTCAGAGCACGTTGCAATTTCATCAGTTGTTGGTGGTAGCGGTGGGCATTGATAGTTATATCAGGTTTCAACATCTCATAGTAGACGAAACCTTGCTGATCCCAACAAACGCATAGCATCATCTTCCGTCCGAAGCGATTTGGTCTTGGGGAAGATGTTGATAGTTGGCCGGGATCAACCCACGATTTCTTGCATTAAGAATTCTCGAAATATATCCAATTTTCATCGCCTTTCACAATCCGATGCAGGAACGGCTTTCTTTTTTGTCTGGCGAGCAAGATTTCGCATGTGTTTTGGCGTCACTCCATCTGTCTATCGTTCAGTTTATGCGGCACCCATTTGCCGATCTTTTCTATATTCTCCATAGCACGCAGACACATGGAAATGTCTGGTTGAGTAACACCCAATTGCTTCGCGAGCATTTTTTGCGATTGGGTATCGTCTTCGTCCAAAATATCCTGCAATTGATGGTCCTCAACCTTCCTAGCCCGATTTTTACGCTTCTTGTCCCACAAGTCAAAATTGCCGTCTTTGAACCAACGAAACCAATCTCGACACGTTGTTTCCGATAAAGCACTGTCACCATAGGCCTCCATAAGCATTCGATGCGATTCGGCAGCCGATTTCTTCAAATTGTGGCAGAAATTGCAGAGCTTCCCGCATATGCTCTTTTTCTGGCACAAAACTAGACATGATTACCAAAGAAAAAATGTATGTTATTGTACGAAATTGCTGACAATGTTCACTGATTAATATTGACAGATGTCAAACTTATAAAAAAAAAATATGGCGTGCCCATGGTAGCTTAATACGCTCACTCACGCCATCTATGACCAAACCGCCGATTTAAGCTTATACCCCTGGTAAAATTTATACTTCTGTTAAATCTAAATTTTAAATATATTTTCTTAAATTTTCCTTTTTAATACCCAAATTGGATAACGCATTAAAATCCTTTGCCCTATAAGAAGAGCCTTGGATCAAGCCAATGAAATAGTCAGGGTGGCTTTTATTTGTTTGGTAAAAACTCAAGACCATTTTATACTAGATTTAGACGTCCTAGTGTCGTTAAATCAGAACACAACATTTTAATAAATTTTCCAAATATTCCGCAAATTATTGAATTTTATTTAATGGGCTTTTTATTAAATTATTATAATAAAAAAAAATATTTTTATTATAAAATGACTTAAGAAAACTTTTTGTTTATTCAAGAAAACACAACGAAAGTCAAAAAAATTAAATGTTTAAACAAAAATATTGAAAATTTATCGATTGATAACCCTACTCCTTATATTTCGAATAAACAAAAAACTTGTCAATGTATTTGAATAGATGGCAAAACAATCGATGTTGACACAAATTTTCTATGTCCTTTTAGGTTAGCTGAATAGACATTTCCATTTACTATATTCCTCAACCCATATTGGAAGCTATTATGCTGAAAGTGTAATTATATGAACCGACACGTGAGTTTATAATTCACGTGATTTCTAGAATGCGTGTATTATATTTTGAATAATAACCATTTAACTAGGAAGCAATAATCGTATTCATTATATAAACATTTGCTAATAAGTAAAATTATTTAATTTGTTTGACTCCAAATAACTTTCTTGGTAACTTAGTAACTTGAAATAATTATAAAAACTCGCACATGTCACGTGGATTTTCTACCTTTGTTATTTTCAATATTGTCATTATTTACGATAAAATGTTCATATACTAATGAATGACGTATTCTAAAATTCATATTAATAAAAATTCGTACCAGGCAAATAATATTGTCTTATTAATAAATGGTTTTCCATTTATCTTATCGTTAGAAAATTATGAGTAATATAAGAAACGTTTTGAAAAACAAAAACTTGCAATTATATTTAATTCAAAGGATAAACATAATATGGAATAGAATTGTGCGCATATTTTTTGGATTTTTTTTTATAAAAGAAAAATAATATTCTTAATTGAATAAATAAATATTTTGCTTGGAATTCAAATTTAATTTCAACAATTTTCGAAGTGTGCCAGAAAAATAATAAAACTAATAAAAACAATTTAAACCATCAAGACTGAAACCCATATGAACTTATGGACTGAAAATTTGTGGCTCAATAATGCTTTACAACTTTCATCGAATACCATTCTTACAGCCAACAAGAACATGGGAGTTATTGTGTAAGGGTATTAAAAGCTTGGACGTTAGTCCCCTATAGAGGTGCAGTATGAAATTTAGTGAGTTTTTCAAAGGCTTAGAAAAAAAAACGATGTGCCATCAAATTTTGTGTTACGCTTGGTGAATTCCCAACTTCGACTTACGAAAAGTTACAAGGAGCCTGTGGAGAGGATTTCTTTTCCAGAGTAGTGGAAATTATTTTTAGAGGGCCAAAAAGCAGTAGACGATGAACTTCACTCAGGAACGCCTTCACCATCAAAAACCGATAGAAATAAGGACTTCTTTATAAAAAAGAGTTAATTTTAAAAATAAGTTCTTGAAAAGTATAGAAAAAGGGTTTTTCTTGTCAGATTAGACATCATGGGTATTTGGATGCTTCATCCTGGCAATGCGCATTGTCACACAGTCATCTCCATCAAGGGGGTTTTGTTGAAAAAGTTTTTACGGTAGTTCCCCAATTTTTGCGGTTTCCCAGTTAAATTCTAATTTATAATGATGTGGACTCCCGGATAGAAACTTTCGGTTTCAATCAAGCCTCCTAACTCCCATCAAAATCAATCCTTACGGTCAGGAATCCTTCGTAAAACAACAAATTTTTCGGTGGAAAAAGAGATTTTTGGTAAGCCTGGAAGTAGCGGAGAGCAAACCTCCTCTCTCAGGCACGCTTTCAACATCAAAATCTGATGAAAATTTAGAACGACTAAAGGTTATTGTAGTATCAAACCATTGATTAATATTGAAGCTAATGACTGAGTCCTTCAAAGGCTTCGTCAAAAAGTGATTGGATGCTCTAGGATGACAATCTCACTCAACGACTTTTTTCGAAATTTTAGTGAATTTATATTCCGTGTAACTGCATTTTATTTTCCAAAATAAAAAAAATTCCTTTAAAGGACGTAATATTAGTGCTGCATAATGAGTGGGGCCGTCTAAAATTGAAGCTCCTTGCAACCCTCAAAAAAAGTTTCTTCGCATCAAATTGGACATTGCAGATACTTGAATACTTTATCATAAAAACGCTTCCTATCGCACAGCCACCTCCACAAGCAAATTTTTGTTCAAAAACTGAGTTCATGTGGTTCACTAACCCCCTTAATCGCTTGATTTAAGTCCGTGCGACTTTTTTTATATCCCAGGATAAACAAAAACATTTGAAAGGTACTGTCATTAGCATCTAATAAAATTTGAGAACTTTCTTCAGCTATGAAGCTTATTTTATATGTGAGGCTCGAAAAACCCTCAAGTGACAATAGAAAAGCCATTGTATGATAACTGATTTTTTTGGTCTTCTTTTTGTTGTGCTCAGGCCCCGTATGTATGAGGGCCGATTTTTTTAGCCTTTAGTTAAAGATTTAAATCTGAACTATATGTGATTTCAGTATAACAGGGCCACAAGCCACACAACTCAAGCATTATTGGCTTTATTGGAACAAATTTCCCAGAATGCATATTTTATAAATTTATTGATATTATGGACAGTTTATTAACAAGTTTTATAAACCATCATATGAGCTTTTAAAAACCAATATCCGTCATTTAATGGCCAAACTACAGCCAAAAATATGCGAAAGAGTGATTCAAAATTACCTAAAAAGAATCGAGTTTTACATTAGTTTTTATAGTAATATTATATTTATTATATAATGAAAAAACTTATACAATATAATAAAATAATAATTTGATCAAAATCTAAATTTAAATTATATTTTATTTAATTTTACTTTCCAAAGCGCAAATTGGATATTCCCTTACTTTGAAGGGCATGACATAAATGTATGAAATTAAAATAAAATTGTTGCAAAAACCAAAAAGTTGCATTATTTTTTAGACCTCTAATTATTGTGTATTATTAAAAAAAAAATTTATACTATATATTTAGTATTTTTTAACGTACTATAAAAATTTTAAATTTGTACTCTATCATAATCGGATAAATTGCATTTTAGATGGTATAAAATAAACCTGATTTTAATAAAAGCTCAAATTCATTGTTAATTATTCTAAAAAAGTTAAGAGAAATTCTTTTATAAAATTAGATAAAATCAATAGTAATTTAGATAATATGGGTGAATTTCATTTGCTATAAACTTGACTGCATAGAAAAGTATCTTTTAACCACAGTCTTTATAAATATTGACAAATTTAATAATAAAATGCAACTACACGTGAGCTTTTGTTATACAAATATTATATATTGATTAAGGAGAATTATGTTTTGACTGTAGTTCGTATACTGTACTCGTGCTAAAGAACGTCATCCGCATTGCAGTCCTAAAATACACAACCGGATAGTATTTGTCGAACTCGTTTTTATGCTCCTTGAACATGCAACAATATGCATACTGCCCGTCAGGTATTAACGTAAAATATTCTCCATGCTTTAGCATAAATCAGAGGTTTTCTTAATTATATATGCACTTCTGTATGTACATGAATAAATATAACTAATTGTTAATATTTACTAGCTGAACTCAACTACTGACAGTTTTCTATCAAGAAAAATTTAATTATAAAATGAACCACATCCCTATACACACTTGAATATATAAATATCTAGTCTAGAGCGCGTAGAGCTATCGAGGGTAAAAGGTGGAGTAGAGGCTCCATAAAGTACAGCACTAATATAAATACTTGATGTGAAAATATCCTTCAACTTGGCAAGATGGGATTGTATTCTTAACGCTCTGGGCTCAATTGGTGTTCCTGAGTACATTACCAGGATAGCAGAGACTAACTGAGTCGTAGAATTTTTTGTAGAGGACGAACAGTAGGGAGAGATCATGCAGGATCAAAAGGGTGATCTCACAGGGCTCCGTTCTGTGCCCTCTGTTGTGGAATGTGATGTACGATGGTATTATCAGGCTTCCTTTTCAAAAAGAGGCGAGAATCACTGCATTCGCTAACGATGTTGCTGTGGTCGTAGTGGCGAAATGTGTAGAAGAGGTAGAATAGATCTGTAATAACACACGCCTCCTTCAGTGTGAAGGTGGCTCTCCTGGCAGCTGATTCTAGGCTGGCGACCTATAAGGCGGAGGAAGTCCTTATTACGAGCAGGAAAAGAAGACAGAATATCACCATTAGAATTGGCGAATATGGGGTGATCTCGGGACCATCTCTAAGGTAACTAGGGGTGATGATTGATGCGAGGTTGCGGTATTAGGGACACCTATTATACATTGATGGGGAGGCTGCAAGGACAATGATGGCACTGGACCGCCATATGAGGCCGTTTGTGTTGTAGCCGGAATGATACCGATCGAAATATTGGAAGATGAGCGGAAGAGACTGCACCGCTAAAGAGGTCAGTTGTAGTTTATTATTTAACGTGGTTTCGTTGCCCGCGCATAACACCACGAGTCGCCTCCGACTATAGGAATCGAGATACGCTCAATCAACGCACCACCATTACTGGTAGTTAACAGATATAATCAGTTACAAGCTGACTCTCCACCTGCTGGTGGCGAACCCTATCTAAACCTCTACTGTCATTAGCAGTGACAGTGCCCGAGATAAGCGCAATGCATGGCTACATTTGCCAGTTACCTCCCACCTGCGATCAGAAGACGATACCCGTGACATGGGTATTAACCACAACCACCACGTAGCTGCCAAATGGCGCCTCACCTCAATCGGGCACAGTATATTCTACTGTGGGGCTCTCGATCCCCGTGGTACCCATTTTTGTTTAAAGAGTACTTTGGTTTGTACTCCGCTCGTAGAGCTACGGTAAGGAATCTTGTAAATTCCTAGGCACCGCTAAGCCAGCTCAGGTACGCGGGTTCGCCAAAACCCGAAGGTACTACCGGAATCAACCTTCGTCTTTCAGCCGGTTGTAGCCACCCTGCGTGTCATTCACGCACTCATTCACGCACCATTCTCATTCATCTCTCAAACAGTGCCACGGCAAACGCATTCAAGCATTCCTGTCTCTCTTTCACACTCAACACACAACTCACATCCACACCCTCCTCATTCACCACGATTCCATACGCCTCCAAATCACGCAAGTCCCCGTACAGGCCACACTCCACGAGAAGGTGCTTAACACTCTCCTCCTACGCCCCACAAGGGCATCTAGCATCCGTAGCCAGACCACGCCTATACAGGAACCCATTCATACTGCCGTGTCCCGTGAGCAAATACCCAAGGAACAGACCAAATTCAAAACCATACGCAGAGGGAAAGCACACATCCGGTATAAACATGTACGTTCCTCTGCCATTCACACTCTCATCCAATCGTTGCTGGCCAAAGAGGTCAGTGGGATGCTGTGACGCGTTCTGAGGATCGTCCGGAGAAAAGAGATGAGTCTAAAAATAGGTGGCAAAATCGTTGGAATAATGCCGCCGATGCCAGATGGACTGCCTGAGATGAGCGGCAGCTGCTGTGACGCCAAAGGTTTCGGTGTGACGCTGTGGCGCGGTCCAAGGAACGTACGGAGGACAGAAATAATTCTAAGAGAAATTATTATAGGCTACTACCTATCCCAATTTTTGACGGGACACGAATTTTTTTGGGCTTACCAATACCGATTTAAATTATTTTCTAATAATTATCTTTTTTCTACTATCCCATCACAAGATTTTCATCTTGTGATGGGATAGTAGAAAGCGCGGAGCATGTGTACTTTTACTGTGCCTGATTAAATGCGGAAAGAGAAGAGGCTCAGAAGTGCACTGATGGGCTCCTGGCACCGGAGAATGTCGTGTCCCTGATGTTGGACTTGAGGGCGACTTGGGAGGTACTTGCAACAATAGTCCTCAAAAGACTACGTCTGTATGAGCGTGAAAAAAAACGATAGAAATAATCGATTTCCACTTAACAATAACAAAAAAAAATATCTACTCTACATATTCTGTTAGCAAAATGTTCTTAGGCTAATATCAAAATGATACACTAAAATTTGATTCTTCAAATAAGAGCTTTATTATATTTTATCAATACGATTTTCTAAGGACGAAATATAAAATATTTCATAAATTTTCTCTTTTATAATTTTATTATAATATAACATGACTTAATAGAATTGAAGTATTGTGAAGTGAAATTTTTGATTTGATTTTTTTTTGCGCAATTAATTGAAATACATCAAAAGCACTCAGAAAATATATATTTTGTAATAAACTAAAATTAAAAAAAAAAAAGAATCTTTATACAGCATATTATATGTATCTATAAAAATCAAAGAAAATTGATTTATTTTTTGTGAATTTTATTAATAAAAATATATCAAGTCAAAGTTGAAGACTAAAATCGTAGATACATAAAACCTCGCGGCTATAATTTATGGAACAACAAAAAAATACATTTCGTTCAAATTTTATCCTTTAAAATATATAATTTATTTTTCTATGTTAGGGATAATTAAATAGATTTTTCTTTCTAATTGGATATAAATAAACAACAGGTGTCTATTTATTTTCAATTTTTTACACGATTTAATGAGGCAAACAATTTAATAGAAACATTTTATGAACAAAAGTTTTTTTCGAAAATGTCCTTAATCGAAATTATTTCTAATTTTTTTCCCCAAAGTGGATATAATTGTTTTATAAATTAATTTATATACTGAGATTTTTTTTGTTTTTGATTTATATACTGAGATTTTTTTTTGCTTTAAATATTTGGAATTTTTTAAGGAAATTATTTTATTTTTTTGGATAAAGTTTGCCATTTTATACAAAGAATAATTGTATTCAAATAAGCTTTGGGAAATAACGTACAGGATTCGATTATTTTAAGGTAATTTTTTACCGATTTTTTCATATATTTGCGGCTGTAATTTGGTCATTACTTGATAGTAGTTATTCGGTTTAAAATGATCCGAAGTTTATGAATTATTAGCATAAACATAGATTTTTTGCATTATCCTCTAAACGGCATCCAATTAAACGAACTTGTCGGCCAATTAAAATTTACAAATCTCCAAATTACGAGTCCTCGCAATTTTTTACGAAATGAAGCCAAATTTTATTGTGTTGTGTGGCTTGTGGCATTAGGTTAATAAAACCATACATGGTTTAGATTAAAATTTTCCAGTTAAGTTCAGAAAAAAGTCTGTTATTTAGTAAAAAAGTCAGAAGGGTGGTAACGGTCTCCCCTTCTCCACTTTCAAAGAAAAACCAAAATGCACAACAGACTGTCATTTGTATATTTTCAGAACCTTATTTATGATTATTTTGCTCGTTGATACACTAACCGAGCAAGAAATATGTGCTGCATCGCCACAGAAAATTTGGTTTCGTCAAACTCAAAATGTGTGGTAACGGCAGCAGAATTTAAATTTTGTAAAAAGTTTTTTACAATATAAATACAAAGTTTAATAATAAATATTATCAAATGGCATAAGTTTTGTACTAAATTAATTTACTTTAACTAGTATATCTGTTTAACTTCTGTCAAAATAGAGAACTGTACTTTAAAAAACTACAAAATGGATAATCGTTTTATTTTTAATCAAAAATTAGGATTTTAAAATTACCATAAATAAATAATAATTCAAAATTTATAAAAAAAAATTTCTGTTTTAAAAATAAATTTCACTTAATCGCGATTTTTATTACCGATAAAAAAAAATTTTTCTTGATCGATTAAAAACCTTACAACAGCAGAATTACTTTTCACCTACTTTAGACGTTATGGTTTTTAAATAAATCGCTTTTAATACATTTTTCACTAATATGTCATTAGAAAATTAAAAAAAATTATAATATTATTAATAATATTGCAATTTTAAATATAATAAATAAAATTATTTATTTATAATAAAATAAGAGGAAAATTTTATTCGATTGCACGTTAAGTTATGCTTAATAATTACGACGATAATACTTTAGAGATTAATAAGTTTATATAAATATAAAGAAAACATTATATTAAACGAGTAATTATAGTTTAAATATGAGGAAAAATAATAATTTATATTTAGTATAAAAATAAAATTAATATCAAAGCTTTGTTTTCCAAAAATTTATCAACAAAGAGATTACCGCAAAGTTTATTATTAATTAGTTTAAAGTTTCATTAAATTAAAAATTATTAGGAGGTTAAATAAGAAATTATTTAATAAAATATTTTACCTAAGCTTCTAATATTTTATAAATATACTAAATTACTTACTAGTTTTAAGAAATTAAAAATTGAACTGATTAAATTTTGAGTTTTTAAAAAAAATTGCGTTTTAAATAAATTTGTTTGAAAAATTATTTGTAAAATTTTATTACTCCTTGAAAATTTTGTAATAATTACAAAAAAATATTATTAAATTTTCACCGCCGAAACATGTGAACAATAAACAAAAAACTAACCTAATTTTTAAGGCAGTCACGTTTTACCTTAGCACAGGTCATGGTTTTAAAATCGATATGATATAGAAAGAACCGTACCCACACAGGTATTAACAAAGTTCTGCTGAGATAGTTTCAATTACTCTTTATAAAATATATTTTGTACAATTTTTTTTGCTCAATAACTACACTTTTTATTTGTATAACTTTTTTTCTTATTTTATATTTTAATTTTTATTCATTTACAATTTAATTGAAAATTTATTTTATATTCACTAAATAATCTCACTAATAGATAAGAAAAAATAAAGTTTTTAACGAAAATTCTACGTTAAATAACGAATAATATGGAATATGAAATTTAGTGTCGCCCGCATGACGAGC
The DNA here is from genome assembly GCA_958298945.1 of Atherix ibis. Taxonomy (NCBI): domain Eukaryota; kingdom Metazoa; phylum Arthropoda; class Insecta; order Diptera; family Athericidae; genus Atherix; species Atherix ibis. Next base: position 94,038,406 of record OY282607.1, on the reverse strand, counting down.
CGGCGACAACAACGCGACATAATGCCAAGCTCCCCATTTGAGGAACCCGACTGACTTGGAATTGATTGAAAAGCAAAGTTCAGTCAGAAGTCCGTATACGATATTCTCCTGTTCCCTCGAAAACCTTAACCATAAATATAATAGTTTTTTTTGAAGTGTTTCTGTGGTGTTGAGAATGCGCATGACTAGCTCCTATTTGAGGGTGAAGCTATCCTACCGTCGTTCCCTACGGAACTGAAACGATTTCACGGTGAACAATGCTGGCTCGACGTTTGAATTTGCCGCAAATTATAAAACAATTTAAGTTAGTTGAAACTGTTTTTAATACCACAAATCCCATATAAAAATAGCTCCCACCTGCTCTAATGATGTTGGCGCCCTGCGATTGAGGCTTTTCTTGTAATGCAGATATGGAAATTTTTACTTATGATTATAGGCATAGTCGCGATTTCATTATTAATAAAGACTGGCAGAATTTCTTAAAATAAACAACATAAAATATTCTCTTTTTTCTTTATGTTTTTTTTTTTGTAAATATCAAATTTATTACAAACAATATTTCTTGTAAATAATAAATTTATATTAAATGCCTCATGGTAAACGTGCTCTTTAAAGATTTATAATAATACGACTACAACTTTGTGAAAAGTTTTTAGGTTAAGTTTATTACGAAGCAAATATTATTTTTATTCTTTTTTATTATTAATGGAAAGAAAGAATATTCAAAAGTAAACTAAAACTTTTGATTTATTTGTAAACTAATCAAGTTATGAGATATGTTGTATTGAGGGTGAAAATAGTTTTCTTTTCTGTATAGTATAAGCCCTCAAATAAATGCAATAAGTTATTATGTATATTTTTCTTGTTTTTACTAAAGATTATTTGACTGATTCACAAAGAGGTGTTGTATAAGAAAAGTTCCATTTACGTAGATTGTACTTACAATTTTGATATATGCTATTTTTCAAGAATTCTAGAAATATTTTTTTTATATCTTATAATTGCGGGTGATTCAAGAGTAAGCCAATTATATATAAAAATATAAACACTAGTTTATGTAGATTTTTCTATTAAATAAAAATAAATTCAATTTATTTCATTAAAATTAATATTTTTATTGAACGGAAATAACAAAAAACAAACAAGTGAATTTTAAATAATCAACATTGTTATTATTTGAAAACTTTTGACGCACGTGTTTTTTCCGCAACGCAATTTAACGTGTTTCGTTGCGTGCGTTCGCCAGCTTTCGCGTACGACTTTTTTTAACGTTCGGTACCTGCAATAGTAAACAAGAATATCCAATTATTATTACGGAAAGTATAGTTCTATAATTTGATAGATATTTAATGTAATTATTATACAAATTCAAATTTATTTTGACTAAAGCCTGCCATTTTATATAATTTATATATAAATAATTTATTTCTAGAAAAAAGTTTCTACAATAATTGTAGTTCTACCGTAGTTAAGCATATCGCTTAAAGAAGAGATTATGGAGGCTGCTTTAGCGGTCGCTGAAGCCAAAATTGTCATAAATGGCACTTGGAAAACTTACACGTGACCATAAAGAATTTATTGTATCTGCAAAAAGCGACTGTGTCTGGTGTGCATTTTGTCTGAAGGTTTCAATTCGCACCTCAAAGACAGTTTAATAATAACCCACTTATTTTGGCGTAAACTTATTATATTTTAATATAGATTATACGTGCTTTGAACAAGAAGCCATATAACGTGACAAATTTTGGCTTTATTTAGCAGAAAACTTTTAGGATGCGTAATTCCAAAATTTTTTGAAGTAAATAAATTTGAATTTGAATTTAGATTTACTTTGTATAAAGCCTGCTATTTTATATACAATAATTTATTTGTTTGTTTATTAAAAATGCACTTAAGTTTAAAAATATTCTACAAAAGTGATAGTCCTGTTCAAACCACGTGTAGTCTAGACACAAAATTGTCATAAATGGCTCTATAAAAACTTATACGTGACTATGAAAAAGCCATTGTATCTGCAAAAAACGACTGTCTGGTGTGCATTTTGTTTGACGGTTTCAATTGGGACCTCAATGATCGTTTAATAACCCACTTAATTTGGCATAAACTTAAATATTTTAATCTAGACTACACGTGGTTTGAACAAGAAGCCATATAACATGACAAATTTTTGGCTTTATTTGGCGAAAAGTTTCTAGGACGCGTAATTCTTAGATTTGTTGATGCCAATTGGTCTCCAAAATTGTTGAATTTGACGCCGATGGAGTTTTTTTTTGTTAATTTTAGTAAAAATTTATATTAATACAGATAATCTTTGAACTGCTGAGTATTTTTAAAAACCAATATTCACCAAGTATTTGCCGAATTATAGCTCGAAATGTGCGAAACAAGTCATTATAATTACCGCAAAAAGATCAATCACTGCAAGAGGTTTTGTTAAAGCTATTTATATTATATTATAATTATTATAAAATAACAAATTTCAAGTAATATAATTCAATAAAAAATTATTCCAAACTTTAATTTTAAATAAGTTTTATTAAATTCTATTTTCCAAAGTGCAAATTGGATAATCCTTTATAGTTTTGATGTTATTGAAAATTGACATGTTTCTTACCTAATAAAGTTGATTAATATTTTTTTTCTTGTTAGTAAATATTTATATATCAATATTAATGCAACAAACTAATAATAATATTTAGTTTAAAATGAATTTTATAGACATTTTCTACATAAAACAAAACAAAAAAGTTAAATTACAAATTTTTAATATAGAAAATCCAATATTTGAAATTATCTTTTAACAAATTTGATTTTCTATAAATATTCATAACTTTAATTAATGTTAAACAAAATTTCATAAAATAGTTCTACTGTTCATCAAGTTTTATGTTTAATATTCTGAACTTCAACCTCTTGCTGAAAAATATCAAATTTCGCATTAGTTTGGACGTACTATGTTGTTAACACTTGTATTGTCTTCGGTAGTCATAGTGTCAACATTCTCTGAATAGCATCATTAATTTATGTTTATTATTTGTAAAGAAACGTTTGCAAATTTAACTAAATTTTCCAAAAAAAAAAGTTTTTATAATCTAAAATTAATTAAAAATATTAAAAAAAATAATTATGGATTTTCTATAATCAAAAATTTATTTTACTATCATAATTATTAGTTGAAAAATCGATCTAATTATAAAAAAATTGAATTTTAATTTTATAAATAAAAAATCTTAAAAATTTGATTTTTTAACTTTCACACAAACTTTATTTCATTGAACTTGATCTGAGAAAATCTTTCTTTCAACAATAAACACCACATGAAAAGTATTTACTTTTCGTTGTTGTGTAATTTTTTTTTTATTTTTTGGGGGGGGGGGGGGGTGTGTTAAGAAAAATCCCTTTTTAAAAACATTAAAAGAAAGAAAACTTAACTTAAAAAAAAAGTTAAGTTTTCTTTCTTTTAATGCAGTTGAAAATTTTCTGTCAAATTTAAAAGAAAACTTATTTTTAAGATGGAAAATAAAGAAAATTTAAAAGCATAATTAACAAATAATCAAATGTGTTTTTTTTTTCTGCTCAGAAATGGTGTCGAGTTTTTTGTGTCAATGATCTGATCTAAATTTGCACTGAAAATAATTTTTTTTTGGCGCTTTTTGACGCGTAAAGAAATGAGTAATAAAGATTGGAACTTAATGTACACATATATATGTACATATGTATTGTACTTGTGTATGCATAATAAAGCTATTCGTCATGGATGAAAATCTAGAGGAATAAAATAAAGAAAAGTTCAACTCGAAATAACAATGAACAATAATCTTACTGTAAGAACAAAGAGTAGTAGCCAACAGCAACTTATGAGAGTGGATCCATTTGTAGAACCAAATACACATGTACACATATCACAAAATTTATATACACGTAAATATTAAAACAAAAGCTTTTCCGAATTTTTCCTATCAATTATTATGTCCTTGCCATAATTTCTTGTCTACAATCAATTACAAGGACAATACTAGTCAATAGAGAAGGTCAAAAAAAGCTATAAGAAAAATGATTCCTTTTTGAAAAACCCTTGAGTAATTTGATTGAAATTTGAATATTTTCCAAATGATTTCGATTTATTATAAATAAATTGTTTCGGGAGATTTCATCCAAAAATATCAACTAAAATTTGAAGCGATTACAAACTAAATGCATTATAATAAAATTTTAGGAAGTACACTCGTACATGTGAATTTAAAAGTGACTTGTTATCATTTGAATTCTTAATAAACTTAGTAAAGTGACTATAAAATTCACTTTCCAATTTCTTCTCTTATTTAATTACTTTAAATTTATTTCGTTTCATTTATTTTATTCAAGAAGTTATCTATGGTAAATTAATTTATCTAAATTCTTATATACACAATTATGTAAATGATGATGAGAAATTGTTCTAATTTAAGACTTTTTAAGAAAATTTTATCCTACTTTTTGCGTATTTATATTGATGTTGTTCTTATTGGTATATATACTCGTAGATACCTAATATAAATCGAATTTTATTACAAAACAAATTTATTTTGAATTTTATTCTTTGATAGATTATTTTCGGTTGTTTTAATTTGTTATAATTTTTTTTTTATAGACAATAATTGAAATATATTTTCAGAAAGGATATAAATATTATATTTCATGATGTAATATAATTTAATTATATACTAAGTGTATGTAAAATAAATCAATTTATGCAAAATTATCGGTAATGCAGGTTAGAGTCAACAAGTTTAAGTAGTAGTCATGCTCATTGGGAACATACGAGGGTCGTTCAATATGTCCTTAGAAAAAGATGGAAAAAAACTGTTTTTAAAAAAAAAATATTTATTTTTCAACATAATTTTCTTTTAGCTCTATATAATTTCCAACCGTTTTTCCAAAATTTTTATCCCGTCCAAAAAATAGGATTTCGGAAGTTCTGCAAAGTACTCATCCGTTTGAGCAATGACGTCCGCCAAGCCATTTCTTCAGATTGGGGAAAAGAAAATAGTCACTCGGGGCCAAATCTGGTGAATAAGCAGGATGCTGCAACAATTCCATTCTCAATTCCGCAATTTTGGGCATGGAAACAGCGCAGGTGTGCACACGCGTATTGTCCTGATGCAAGAGGATTTTTTTCTTCTTCAGATGGGGGCGTTTCTCTTTGATTTCCTCGCTCAACCGTTGCATTAACGACGCGTAATACGCTCCTGTTATTGTTTTTCCTTTTTCCAAGTAGTCGATAAAAATTATGCCCTGCGAATCCCAAAAGACCGTGGGCATCACCCAATGGCACAGTTTTTGCCTTTTTCGAAGCCTGTTCACCCTTTAAAATCCACTGTGATGACTGTCTCTTCGTTTCTGGAGTGTAGTAGTGTATCCAAGTTTCGTCCACAGTGACATATCGACGAAGGAATTCGGCAGGATTGCGATGAAAGAGTGCCAACATAGCCTCAGAGTCCACTGCACCATTGCGCTTATTCTCCTCTATGAGCAAACGCGGCACCCATCTCGCCGAAATTTTTTTCACAGACAATTTTTCATGCAAAATTGAAGCGACTGTACCTTGTGATATGCCCGTGGCCTCAACTAATTCGCGCACTTTAATTCGCCGATCGTTCAAAATCAGATCGTGGATTTTGTCGATGATTTCAGGAGTAGACACCTCAACTGGGCGTCATGAACGATGTTCATCTTTTGTGGATGAATGGCCGCGTTTAAATTCATTCACCCAATTGTAAACCGTTGCAAACACAGGTGCAGATGTGCCATGAACTGCATCCAACTCGGCTTTTATTTCTTTCGGGCTTAAGCCTTTCAAATAGAGATGTTTGATGACAGCCCTAAACTCGCTGTTTTCCATTGTTATGCACAAATAAATGTCGTTAATTTTAATCGACGATATAAATTGACCTACGCTATGGATCGAGCGGAAATTTTGACAGCTTTCCTGTCAATAATGTACTTACAAAAAAAATCTTTACCGACACTACGAGCGCAATTTCTCGGATTTTCTAAGGACTTATTGAACGACCCTCGTAGCAAAAATACATTTACATACTATATGTTGAGATAATAAAAGAGTTTGCGTTTCAATAAATATAAAAATATTGGCAAACCTTAATCGTTTTAGGTTATCATTTAAATATTTGGTGTATAACTTAAAAATGCGGGATTGACAACAGATGGCATAACTTTTACACATGGTTTGTGTTAGTAATAACTCATATGGCATTTTGGAGGTTAAACATCTGTCATTCATTCTCGATCAGTCATTGAACGAAATAGTGTCAACAACAAAGTTTTTTTTTTGCTTCAAAAGTGTTGATTTACTTCTTCAATTTGAAAAAAAAGTGCAGCTGAAGCACATCGATTGCTCACCGAAGCTTATCCTGAATATGTTCCATCGATTTCAACGTGCGAGAGATGGTTTGTGCGGTTCAGAAGTGGTGATTTTGACACGGAAGACAAAGAACGACCAGGTCAGCCAAAAGAGTTTGAAGATGAAGATTTGGAGGCATTACTCGACGAAGACTGTTGTCGAACTCAAGAAAAAATTGCAAAACCATTGGGAGTCACTCAAGCAACCATTTCAAAAGGTTTGAAAGCAGTAGGATTCATCCAAAAGCAAAGAAATTGGGTCCCATATGACTATAAGCCGAGAGACGTTGAAAGGCGATTTTACATGTCCGAAATGCTGCTTGAACGGCAGAAAAAGAAGTCGTTTTTGAATCGAATCATTACTGGCGACGAAAAATGGATTCATTACGACAACCCAAAGCGCAAAAAATCGTATGTGAAGCCCGGCCAACCAGCCAAATCAACGCCAAAGCCAAATATTCATGGCGCCAAGGTAATGCTCTGTATTTGGTGGGATCAGAAGGGTGTGATCTATTATGAGCTATTGAAATCGGACCAGACGATCACAGGCAACCTCTACCGAACACAATTAATCCGTTTGAAGTGAGCATTGGCCGAAAAACGCCCGGAATATGCGACCAGACACGAAGCCATAATTTTCCATCATTACAACGCTCGGCCTCATGTTGCAAGACCGGTTAAAAATTATTAAGAAAACAGTGGCTGGGCAGTTTTGCCTCACCCGCCTTATAGCCCATGCAAAACGCCCTCACCGGAATACGCTTCACTTCAGAACAGGGCATCAAAAATTGGCTCGATTCATTCTTGGCCTCAAAACAAATTGACAGATTGTTAGTTGAACGACAGAATTTTACGAAATGGTAATCCACACGCTTGAAGAAAAATGGGAAATATTGAGAACTTACTTCCAAAGTGGTGAGTCTTCAACCCAAACTATGAGAAATTTGAAAAAAAATGAGTAAAGATCGAATGCCATCACGTGAATTTGTGGGCAAATTCGTGAAGCGAGTTCGCGAAACTGTTTTGTTGGTTGCCAAAGCAAATCGTTCCCGCTCTAAGACAGTGCGTACGACCGAGAATATTGCCGCCGTTGCTGAAAATGTCCGTGATCATCCATCAACATCAACTCGTCACCGTTCTCAGGAATTAAACATTTCTCGCACTTCTCTGTTGAGAATTTTGCACAAAGACCTCGGTATGAAAGTTTACAAAGTTCAATTAGTCCAACAGCTAAAGCCGCATGACCATCCGATGCGTTTTCGGTTTGCCCAATGGGCTCAAGATCAATTGGCCGAAGATGAAAATTTTTAACAAAAAATCATCTTTTCGGTGAGGCCCATTTCCACCTCGGTGGGTATGTCAACAAACAAAATTGTTACATATAGGGCTCAGAAAATCCATACGTCACCTTGGAAAGCCGATGCATCCACAACAAGTCACGGTTTGGTGCGGATTTTGGATTGGAAGCATCATTGACCCGTTTTTCTTCGAAAACTATGAACGCGCCGCCGTTACGGTCAATGGTGAGCGCTATCGTGGCATGCTCAACGAATTTTTGTTTCCAAAAGTTGAAGAGAATGGCATGGACGACATTTGGTTTCAACAGGATGGGGCCACTTACCACACAGCCAACGTAACAATCCAACTTTTGGGCACTGCTTTCGAAAACCGAATAATCAGCCGAAATCCTGATGTCAATTGGCCGCCTCGGAGCTGTGATTTGAGCCCGTTGGATTATTTTCTGTGGGGAGCCGTTAAGGAGAAATGTTACGCAAGCATTCCAGAGACAATTGAGGCCTTGAAACACGAAATCAAAGTTGCCATTGAAGAGATACAGACCTGGACAATCGAAAATGTACTGAACAATTGGGTCGAGCGAAAAGGGTTTCCTGTAACGCCAGCCTTGGCAGTCATTTAAATGATGTTGTGTTTTATTCTTAAATTTCTAGGTTCAATCTTTTTAATAAAACCGGAAATTTGAAAAAACATACACTAGGTTTTTTTTATATACTTTTTAAAATGGAATTTCTAATTCCATTTTAAAAAATGGAATTAGAAATTCCATTTCAAGGCCTGTTTGGTTTTTTATGTTTTTATTTTTGACATATTACGCATAACACTAAATATATATTAAAATTAAAAGTGCTCAGTTAACATGGCCATTTTATCATGTTAAGACTTACACCTGAACAATTATTAATATTATTATAAAAGTTGTGCTCTGTGGAAAATGTGTTTTGCGTACTTTGACCATTTCATGGTCATCATAATCGATCTACTGAGCAAGCAATTCAAGCCATAGTGACAAAATTCCCCAACAATTTTACGTTCTTGGATATCAAACCACCAAACCGTGTGCCTAGAGTACTTACAGCGGAAAATAATGTTGCTGAAGACAGCAATTTATGCATCCGTCGGCGTTCACAATAATTGGGATTGTGTTACTCTACAATGCGGAAGATTTTACGCAAAGATTTTGGTCTGAAAATATATAAAATACAGCTCGTGCAATAGCTAAAGCCGAACAACATGTCAAAGCATCGAATTTTTGGAGAGTGGGCCTTAGAACAATTTGAGGAAAATCAGTTTTCTTTACTATAAAATTGCGTTCAGTGACGATGCTCATTTCTCAAAGTAGTCAAATTTGGTCTGATGGACAACCCCAGATAAAACAAGAACTTTCATTACACCCCAAAAAATGCCGGTTTATGGGCCGGTAGAATCATCGGTTTCATTTCTTTAAAGATGACGCTGGCCGGAACATTACCGTCAATGGGGCTTCGCTATCGCTCAATTATTTGGAACTTTTTTTGCCCAAAATGCAAGAACTCCGGTCGACGTGTGGTTTCAACAAGAAGGCACTACATGCCACATAGCACGTGAAACAATGGACATATTAAGAGATGAGTTCCGTGAGGAATTTGTCTCACTTTTAAACCGGTGAGTTGGCCGCCTAGATCGTGCGATTTGACACCTCTAGACTTTTTTTTACATGGGCATACGTAAAGTCACTTATCTATGCCGAAAAACCAGCGTCTGTTGCAAGCTTGGAAGATTACATTGCACGTGTTATTACTAGGTCCAAAATTGGATCTCTCGCATGGATCACTTTAAAACGTAGTCATGACCAAAATATACATAAATAAACAATTGATTAAACGATTCATATTCTTTTGCAATTTTTCTATGGTTTTTTTTTTGGAAATTTCAAAAGCAAGCTCTTAAAAAACACTCAAAAATCAAAAACATTTAATATTTTGACACTAAAAAATAAATTATAAAAAATTATTGTAAAACAAACGTAAATTTAAATTTATTTAGTTTCTTAGAAATTAGTTTTCCTAAATAATTTTTTTAAGGATAAAAAATAATAACTACAATAAAGACATCTAAGTACAGGAATATTACTCGTCGAAAAAGTTCATGGCTTTTTTTTTCGAGTATGGCAATAAACTCATCATATCGCTGTATTTCTCTCTTGTTATACGCCTTAAAGTTTTACGCAGTAGCAATAAAGTAATTTTGTTAAAATGCTTAGGCCTTCCTTGCGTTCCAAATAAAAAACTAATCTTGAGTAGCATATAGAAGATCCTTTTTCCTTAATGCTCTTTCTACAACTCCTAAATTTTCGTAGTTAATTTGACGTATTATCAAAATTTTCTGTATTCGCATTATAAAATTTTTATGAAATAAATTAAAAGCAATAATTTAAATTATAAAATTAATTCATTTTATTGCTTTTATTTTTAATTTATAGAAATTAAAAATAAAAGCAATAAAATGAATTAATTAAAAGCAATAATCTCGAATAATTGAAATTTTTAGCCATTGTAGAAAAATTGTTATTCCTTGAAAATACTTTTAATTAAAAGATAAATAATAATTTAAAAATTTAATTTATTTAATTAAAAAGACAAAAAATAAACTAACTATGATTATTGGTTCATAAACTTAGCTAACAGGAATTTTTCAAAATACTAAATTTCATGTTATAAAAAATTTAGATCCACTGGTTTAAAGCTAAATGCTTTAGAAAGCTTACGAGTTTTTAACCATTGGTTTGGAGACTGTACCAGAATATTTGTTGAAAGCTTATAACTTTTTTAAAAAACTTCAAAGTTTTGAAAGTGCTTTTTAAAATAAAAAATTTAATTTAAAAAAGGTTTAAGGTTAAGAAAAAAACATATTTGAATAGGAAAATAACAGTTTTTTGTTGTTATTAGAATCATAAATAACCGGGAGTGTAGAAAAACTGCAGTGTGTTTTGAGTCTAATTTTTATGAAAGCTCCTACAACTAATGTGTCTTGGCTAAAAGTGCACTAAACGACAATGGGATACAAAATATAGCATAAGTTATGTAAAGATTAGAAGTTACAGCAAGAAATAAGCTAGCGTTAGACAGCATGGCCAGAAGATACCATGTGTATGGAAAATTTCCGAATGGTTCAAATGTTTGTTTTATAAATGTATTTTATTATACTTGCTCCCATGCAAAAATATGACTCATCTAAATATGTGCAATTGCGAGCACATGACTGACAGATCAGTTTTTCGGGCTTTGTCATGCGTAAAAGAGCTGTCAGATGTCGTTATTTTACATAGCAGCTAAACTTAAGCCTTAACACACTGTATGGCAAAATTGTTATGTATTTGGAAGGTAACAAACACTTTTTTTTTTAGATTATTGAGGTACAGGGGGAAACCTTCAAAAGGTACTCGACTGGGAAGCCTTCTACCTGTCAGACGAGTTATGCGGCATTTTTACCACGCTAAAACATAACTTGTACCTCTACCCTTGCTCCCGGAACGATGGTTACCCGGCGGCACTCTTTGTAAATACTACTTCGCCGGGGCGTTCTTATAATATTTTACTATTTTTTATATTTTACCGCTGTCCCGATGTTATGACGCCTCGCGGCCTATTCTTCGTACGTGGTGTGAAGATCCTTGATTAAAGATTTCGCGTACTCTGCAACTCTGTTCCGAGCCGATTGGCTCTTCAGCATGCACTCCACTATGTTTTCTGGACTGATGGAACGGTCCACATTTTTCTCCAGTTCTGCCCGTGTCCCCTCGTAAAAGGGGCATTGGTAGAACACGTGTTCTGCATCTTCCAGCACATTGTAGCAACCATGACAGTTTGGGGAGTCTGTTTTCTTGAATCTGTGCAAGTATGCCCGAAAGCATCCATGTCCAGTCAAGAGTTGGGTGATGTAATACCCGACTTCCCCGTGCAGGCGAGTGACCCATTTGGTGACATCTGGGATCAGTCGATGGGTCCACCGACCCTTCGTCGAGCTGTCCTATCGTTCTTGCCAAAGGCGAAGACTCTCGAGTCTCTCCTCTTCACAGAGGACCTTTCGCCGCTCTTCCTTCTTCCTACGATGTTGGCTTTCTCGCTCTCCTGCCAGGATGTCGATGGGTGGGCATGATGCCACAACGTTGACCGCATCGTGTGATACCGTTCGGTATGCTGACGCCACTCTGATCGCTGAGAGCCGCTGGACTGATGACATTGTCTTACGGTATGTTGTTAGCTCTAGCGATTTCGCCCACACTGGTGCTCCGTATATCAGGACGGAGGTAACTACAGTTGCCAGTAGTCGTCTTAGAATTTGCCGGGGGCCTCCGATATTGGGCATTATCCGCGAAAGCGCGCCCTGTACTGCTGATGCCTTCTTGCTGGCACTGGAGATGTGCTTCTTGTTGTTGAGTCTGGCATCCAAAACCACTCCTAGATACCTTATGTAGGGTAGCGACTGGATGTCGTGGTCGCCCACTCTTATGGTAATGGTCTCCATTTTCACTCCTCACAAGGAGTGCTTCGGTCTTATGTTCCGCCAATGACAGGTCTGCCGATGTCATCCACTGTCTTATCCTCCGGATGGTGGTGGAGAATGCGGCTTCCAGATCCTCCAGGTATTTGGCTACAAGGACATCCGCTACGTCGTCCGCGAAGGCCATGAGCGTTGTGTTCGTCGGTAATTCCAGATGGAGTAGGCCGTCGTACATAACGTTCCACAAGAGTGGCGCCAGGACAGAGCCCTGAGGTACCCCACCCGTGACCCCATACTCCGCTAGTCCATCCTCCGTTTCGTAGTGTAGTAGTCGATCACTGAAGTATGATCTGACCATCCTCCGTAGGTAGTAGGGCACCTCCATGTTCTTAAGAGCCTCCAGGACTCGATGCCAGCGGGCCGAGTTAAAAGCATTTTTGATGAAGGTAACAAACACTTGACGCATGCCATTCGAATGTTATAAAAAATTGACAATCATACTACATGGCACTCGCATGGACGAATTCACAATAAGAAGATCAACATGTTGAATAGACCTATTAACACTCCATGTCAATTAAGGTACATAAAGGATTTTTAATTCGATTTTACTTAACTTTTTAAGCATAAATCGTGCTGAAACTCTTACCAATGGCTTGAATTGTGTTGGTTTTTTAGCTTGAAAAGTATTGTCGGTTTATTTTCATAGACCATTGATTTAATGTAGCCTCATAGAAAAAGTTTTTCTGAATGCAAAACAAGCTGCCGGAACTATTGTAGTAACTTTTTGTTCTAGATGCGAAAATTTTGCTTGTTTACTTAGGACATTCAGCCGAAAATGCGTTTCGTCACAGAAGATGATTTTTGTACCATGTGTGGGATCCGCCTCCAACTGCTCAAAAGCCCAGTCAGCGAATACCTAAAGCTTTTCATGGGCTTATGAGTTAAGTTATTGAGTCAATTGAATCTTATAGGAAAGTAGGCTTTTCGTACTAATCAACAAATTAAAGGCGCAGAACGGTCCAATTCTTGTGAACAGTACAAAATTTAGAGGTTATGGTTTTCAAGCATACTTTGAGAGAGCAGAAACATTTTACAATTAATTCTCATTATCTTGATGCGTTGTTGAATCTTGTTATTCTCCATGATTAAATGGTGACTATATCAAAAAATTAATATGTAAAAATAATAGCGTTAGCGTTATCATTTGAAAGGTCAGTGTAGTAGGCTGTTAAAATTGAAAGTTGCTTATTTAAAAGCTCTTTACAACCTAAGGTCTCCGTCATAGAGAAAACCTGCTGCGGGTAGAGCAAGATTATTGACCTCTTACTTTTTGTTCATACAAAATAACGTCATCGATCATTTCAATAAGTAACGATCAATAAGGTGATTTATATCTATTTAAAAAAAAAGATTAATGGCGTTGACTTATGTGAACGTTAGACCTCGATGGCTTTGGTATTTTAAGTACCTTTCACAGTAAGAGTGCGATTTGAGACCTCTTTTAGACAAGCTTTGTTATTTTGTTCACCCTATTTTTATACATCAATATTAAACCCTTTTAAAGCAGTTCCCTTGGACAGCTATACATCCGTGGTGGAGCCATTGCTTCTACTCTTCATAGCAGCACTGCAAGTTTTCAACGGTAATCACCTTCAGCTCCTCGATTACACTCGATTATCGACAGTATCAATATGACGTCCTTTCAGGTCTTTCTGTATCAATATGACGTCCTTTCAAATTTTCTGTTTTTGGTATTACTTATAAGAATAAGCCGGATATTTATGCTCAAAAATTGTAGAAAATATAAATGAATTTTTTCTCTTCAAAGCTTCTTTAAATAAGTGGAACTCGATAAAATTTAAAATAAAAAAACAATAAATAAATAATATTTCTCAAAATTATAGCAAATTATTATTTAAATTAACTATCGTCAATTTTAAATATTTTTTTAAAAATTTTCTCATTAACGGAAAAAATATATTTTGGATAAAAAAGCTTTTGATAGCACAGTTTATGTATTATTTCCACCAACTTTGTTTATAAACATTACATGTTTATAGAGAATTTTCGAAGAACGCAGCCGAAGTTTTTGTTTTAATCGCATTTTGCTCGTTAAAAATTTCGTCAGTTTTATTACAATAGAATTTTAAATTTTTTTAGCAATTAGTTATAGTTTGAATTTTTTTCGTTAACTAATAGTGTTTACTACTGTCACCAAAAACGAACAAAAAAAACTTATTTAAATCGAAGTGAAAATTATATTCGTGAGAAATTTTGCACAGACTTTCATTAACTATACTAATGAATAAAAGAATTCAATAAATGAATAATTGTGGGAAGCTATAAATTCAACAATAACAGAGAGAGAGAGAGAAATAGAGTTCAATATTAAGGAAAAGGTCCTGTAATAGTGTCCCTTGTCATTATGAAAAGAGTACTACTTTATCATCTTTTACTCTATCGCTTTCGGAAATATTCACAGAGTATAAAAGCTTAATTTCCGGTACAAAGACTTGGCGGCGGCTTGTAATTCTAAATTTCCTTTTCACTATTATACGAAAGTTTTATGAAATAGTCACTTTTTCGCCCATCGTCCTTATTAACAGCGTATTATGAAAAGTAGTACAAGTAACATCAAGAAAAAGAAAAGGAAAATCAAAATTGTTGAAAACTTTTATTACTCAGTTTGTCATCGTTCCTTTTTTATTTATTTTTTCGAATGAAGAAGGAAGGGTGGGGTCTAGAAGGCCACTATTAAGAAATGCTACAAACGACTAAAGGAAATTTCTTTTCTCTTAAAGAATTTCTAAATTTTCCATAATACAAGTATGCAACAGAAATTAATAAGAAACTCTTGATGAATTTTAAAAAGGTCACATCTGTTAGTTATAGATACATTTCGTCTAGTAATTTTTAATAAAGTATTTTTATAATAAAAAATTTTTAATTAAATTTTATATTTTGTATCATTAGTTGGATTATAATGACAACAATCTGTGCTTATCCAATGATTATGCTGTTCTTATCATAATGAGTAAATGTAGTAATTATAATTTTTGTTGAGAGATAATTACTAAAAAATTAACATTTAATGGTCAACAGCTGAATTTATATACGTTAGTAAACCTTCCGTTTTGTGGATATCAAATTTATTATTTAATAAAAAATAATATGGATTTTGTTCTATAGTTAAATGTGTATAAACTTTGTTTAGTCTACTGGGATTAATTAGTGTTAATTGGAATGGTAGCCTTATCGATTGTATTGATTATTTGGCCGTTACCAAAGTGATGGCGCAAAAATCAGCAAGGCCATGTATGGAGTCTTCGTCGAAATGTTTACCTCGGCTAGCACTATTGCCAGAAGATGCCATGATCCGAAGACGCATCGTCGAATCAAGGGCATAAACGATCATACGATCATATGAGATGATCGTACGTACGATCGAATCCGAGGGGATCGCCGTCATGATGCTTAATTGAGGTGAAAAGTACTTTTTTATGTTATAAGTTTTTGTTGGGACATTCAGATGTAAATATTCTATTTAATATAAAATTAAATAGAAAAAATATTCAAAATTGAATTTAAATAATTACGATTCGTTCAGTACAATTTGTCTTATACTAACTTTATTAGCCGTGTAATAATATTATTAACCTAATAATTATTAAAAAAAAAAATAATAGTGATAAAGGCAATAACAATAATGAATATAATATCTAATTTCCCCTATGCATTTAAGGCAAAGGCACATATACAAAAAAATTATTAAAAATAATTTACCTTTACCAATTGTAATTATTTAAAGAAAAACTGCATTACCATTTGATATAGAAGTTGTCTGTTAATACTATTATTATTTCTTCTAAGCGGAAATTATAATATAAAATGAAAAGAAATTTAAAAAGGAAATATAGACGAGATAACTTTTTAAACCGTAAAAAAATTATTAAAATAATGGATGGAATGTTAATTAAAAATTTAAAAATAGAAATAAGTAAAAAAATTTAAGTAAAAATTTATAAATGAAAATAAACCTTAGCGGTATTTAATTAAATTGGCAGTATAAATGGAAAGCCGCCGTTTTTTTTTTTCAAAATTTGAGGCTTTGTTGTGGCCAAATCCTCACATACAACCTTGATCAAAAAGTTACCGGAATTTTTTCAGAAAATTAAAAAATACAAGTTTATTCATCTAAATCTATATTGTCCCCTTCAAAGTAATCCCCATCGACTTTAACCCAATTATGCCAGCGCTTGATCCAATCCTCGAAAATTTTTTTATATTCGGTTTTCGGTATGTCCATCAGTGCTTCCTGCGATATTTCCATTACTTCCTCTCGGCTGTTGAAACGCGTTCCCCGTAATGGTTTTTTAACTCGATTGAACAGAAAGAAGTCACAGGGAGCCAAATCAGGTGAATTCGGTGGTTGTGGGATGGTATTTGTTGCATTTTTCGTCAAAAAATTACGAATAATGATGGCACTGTGCGAGGGTGCGTTATCATGGTGCAAAATCCACGAGTTTTCTGCCCACAATTCTGGTCTCTTTCGGCGAATTACTTCACGCAAACGTCTCATAACGCCCAAATAATACTCTTTGTTTACTGTCCCATCTTCTGGCAAAAATTCATGATGCACTACACCGTTGTAATCCATGAAAACCGTGAGGATTGCCTTCTTTTTTGACTGAAAACGACGCGGTTTTTTTGGTATCGGCTCATTTGGTGGACGCCATTCACTTACCTGATGTCTGGATTGCGTGTCGTACTCATAAACCCACGTCTCGTCTCCCGTAATGATCCTTTTGATGAATGTGGGATCGGATTCAGCCGCGCAAATCATGCCTTTTGCGACGTCAACACGGTCTCTTTTTTGCATGAAATTGAGGTCTTTTGGCACCAACTTTGCTGCTACACGGCGGAAACCCAAATCATTAACCAAAATGTGCTGGACGGGTCCATAGGCATTGTTCAAGTCCTCCGCTATCTCTCTGATGGTTAATTTGCGGTTATTGACCAACATTTCTTTTACTTTGTTTTCGTCGGTTTTCGATGTCGATGGTCTGCCACTGCGTTCATCATCTTTGATTGACTCACGACCACTTTTGAACCGCTCGTGCCACTGGTAAACGACCGTTTTCTTTAGAGAATCGTTGCCGAAACACTTTTCCAACATTTCCAACGTTCGCGCACCATTATATCTGTTTTTTACGCAAAATTTAATACAAGTTCGTTGTTGCAAATTTAAATTCATTTCTAATATTGTAAAAAATCGCCAACACACACAGAGATAGATGTACTCTTGGCTACGTAACTTATGCAAATGTCATGACGCTAAGATTTAGAGGGAATATCAACAACAGATGTACCAACTTAACAAAAAAAACAGAACTCAAATCAGAACAATGGGAGCGTCACACTCCCATCGTTCCGGGAACTTTTTAATCAAGGTGATATTCATGCTTTAAAGTATTGTCCACCGCTAGCCATAACTTGTTCACATCTTTCTGGCAGCGTACGGATTCGGTGTCGACCCAATTTTTGGTCACTTCGTAAGATCAGAAGTGATGCTCAACCAAGCCACACATCATTTATCGGAAGATGTGGTAGTTGGATGGGGTGATGTCTGGTAAATACGGCGGTCGGGGCACGACGTCCCATTTAAGTGTTTCCAGGTAGGTTTTAACCACGTTGTCGTGTCTTTGTTCGTTTTGTGACCGTTTTTCCTTCAATAATCGTCTCAAAGGCATCAGTTGTGTTCCGTAGCGAGCACCTGCGATGGTTTCACCCGGTTGCAACAGCTCATAATATACCACGCCGAGCTGGACCCACCAAATACATAACATGAGCTTCGGGCTTTAGCTTGGCCGTCGATGTTTATGCATGGCCGCGGTAACCCACGATTTTCCTCACTTACGGATCCACTTTCCATCGCTTGTCACAATACAATGCAGAATCCCTTCTTTTCTTGCTGTTGGAGCAGCTGTTCACAGGTGAAAAAACGCTGTTCGAAGTCTCTCGGCTTCAACTCGTATGGCGCCCAATTTCCTTGCTTTTAGATTATTCCCGAAGCTTTTAAAAAATGCAAAATGGCCTGTTGAAATGACATGGATCTTCATCCAGTAATGTGTCCAATTCTGTGCTTCAAACTTTCGGGATGCTCTTGTCTTCCATGTCGAAATCACCACTTTTGTAGCGTTGGACACATCCACAATACGTTCTCTCCCTAAAGCAAGCCTCACTATAAGTTTCTACCATCATTCGACGCACCTCAGCCGCAGATTTTTGACTGATCTAATGAAATAAGAGGCTTTGTATGCCGATTTTCGAACAAATTGTCCTCGGCGATGATGTCACTCAGTGAAAAATAGGTAAAATTATTTTATATGAGGCTTTCAAAATCCACAAGTGATTATGGGTGAGCTATTGTATTCGTGAAAAGTAAATTTCTAGTATGGTATTTTTGGTCTGAAGTTGTCATTGGGGTGATCGTTAACATCAATTCTAGGTACTATGGCCGTATGATAATAGAGAATTTTCATTTTAACTTTCAGATTTCTGACTAGAAATTATGTGTTTTGAATAAAATTTCACCTTAAGCCATAAAAAAGGACACATTTCTGGGCTTTATTACGTTAAAAGTTCCCAAAATACGTAATTTTGACATTTGGTGATATCAATTATCGTTCAAAATTTAACGCTAATGGATTTTTTTATGTTAAATTAGATAAAAACTTATATTTTTGCAAACAATATTTAAATTTTAGATCATTTAAAACCGTCCAATAATGGCCTAGTTAGTCTCCATAATAAGCGGAAAAGTTATAAAAAACCAAGAGGGTCATTCAACAAGTACTTAGCCTACAAAAGAAAAACGAAAATTTTGGAAAGGTGGCAATTTATTTTTCCACATAATCTCCTTCAAGCTCGATACACTTGGCCCAGTGATGCTCTAACTTTTTTAACCCGTCCAAAAAATACATTTTCTCGAGGGAAGCAAAATAGACCTCCGTGGCGACGATGACCTCCTCATTCGACCCAAATCTATTCCCGGCGAGTGATTTTTTCAGGTTTGGAAACAAAAAGTAGTCACAGGGGGCCAAATCTGGAGAATACGGTGGATGGGGCAGCAATTCGTCGCGCAATTTGACCAATTTGGCCATGGCGACGGCGGAGGTGTGAGCCGGCGCGTTGTCGTGGTGGAACAGCACTTTTTTCTTCGCAAAGCGGGGCCGCTTTTTCTTTAATTTGACGTCAAATCGGCCCAATAAGTCAGCATAGTAGCGCCCCGTGATTGTTTTACCTTTCTCGAGGTAATCGATGTGGATCACACCTTGTGAATCCCAGAAAACGGTGGCCATCACCTTTCCGGCCGATCGAACAGTCTTCGCCTTCTTCGGAGCACGTTCGCCGGGTGAAGTCCACTGTTTCGACTGTTCCTTGGTCTCTGGTGTGTACCAGTGAATCCATGTTTCGTCGACAGTCACGAAACGAAGCAAGAACTCCGCTGGATTGTGCTGAAACAGCGCCAAACACGTCGCCGATGTGGTCTCACGGTTGCGCTTGTTTTCCGGTGTGAGCAAACGCGGCACCCATCGCGCCGACAGCTTTCTCATGCCCAGTTCTTCGTGTAGAATATGATGCACCGTTCCTACTGCGATGCCCACAGTCTCAGCTATCTCGTGAACGTTCAATCGACGGTCTGCCAATACGAGATCGTGGACTTTTTTAACGTTTTCCTCCGTAGCAGCCGTTTTCGGGGCACCTGGGCGTGGCTTATCAAAAACCGACGTGCGGTCACGAACAAACTCGTTGAACCAATTCTTGACGGTCGCCATCGAAGGAGAAGAGTCACCATACACAGCATCCAAGCGATCTTTGATTTCGCTGCGCGATTTCCCTACCAAAAACAAGAATCTAATCACCGAACGATATTGTTCTTTTTCCATTTTTGTGCAACCGACCGACACGCTCGCTTTCAAAGGCTCTCAAAACAAAACTAATGAAAGAAATCGACTGAAACTTTGAAAGTAGGCTACTAAAAGAATGTACTGCACGATGGTGTGACAGCAGTCCCATCGGGCGGTGAGGCTAAGTACTTGTTGAATGACCCTCCTACCTCAAAAAGATCGGGTACTGAAAAATGTCTTAAAGTAGTAATTTTAATAATATTTATATTTTTTTATATAATGGCAAAATATATGCAATCTATTTAATTAAAAATTATATGAAAATCTAGATAAAAAAATATGATTTTATTTAACTATACTTTCTAAAGCGTAAATTGGATAACTCTATAGTAAAAAAAATAAATTATCAAAACAAATACCTGACTTGGAATAAGTTGATTTAACAAGTGCCTATAAACTCTATAAATTATGAACTAAACTGAATACTAATTAGAAAAAATGTAGATAATTTCTATTCAATTATGCACTTATAAAAGCTACTAAATAGAAAAAAATGCTGATGTTCATTAAATATTATAGTTAGAAGCTTTTGATAAGAAGCATTTTTCTATTGACTTCAAACATTTAGTATTGTAGATTCTGCTGGTACCTTGGATAATACTCATCAGATCAAATTATTAGTGCACTGGTATATTATTCATTCAAAGTAGCCTTCATACTAAAAGGTGAATAAAAATTTCTTTATCTAATATTGTAGATTGTTCTGAAAGCTGTTGAACGTACTCCCGATTCATTAGACAGTCCAACAGAAGAAATTTCCGAATCCAGTGCATTTGATTGCATTCCATTAACTTTTAAACATTATAAATACGGGTGATTTGCATACACTTTTATAAATTTACTTCAACTTGTTCCTATCAATACAGATTAATCTTCTTATACCATTAATATTATAGAGATAAAGTATGCATAGTTAATTGAAATTTATGATGGTATAAATATGATAAGAGTAACCAGCATAGTGTTAAACGTCTTTGTGAGCTTATTTCTATTAAAGTGATAACTGAATTTAGATTTTAACTTAAGATATTATTTATGAGTTTGAAATTTTTTCTCTTACAGATGCGAAAGAAAATATTTGTTTTATAATAAATTTAATGCAATTTTTTAGTTAGTAAAAAGAGGTTTTTTTTTTGTTGATTAGGTGAGAAGACAGAATTTTTTTTTAATTTAAAATTTCGATACAAAATTATTCTTTTTGGTAAATTAACAATATTTAATATACAAAATTATTCAGTTTGGAAGAAGCCATTCGTTTTGGTAAATTAACAATATTAGGTGTAGTAAAAAGTAATCCATTATTTTGCCAATAGATGGCTTTAGGAGTCTGTATCTCCCGTTGTAAAAGTGCGATTAGAAAGATCAGATTTCGTACTAAAAAAGCTTCTCATACAGTTTTGTGATTACTTGACTCAGTATTTTTTTAGCACGCGTCAAAGATGGACACCAACAAAGAGAAAATACGCCATATTTTAGAGTTTTTCTTCGATAAAGGCGAAAACGCAAGCCAGGCAGCTGAAAATGTGAATAGTGTGTATGGTCCTGATACTGTAACAGCCAATCATGCGCAATTTTGGTTTCGTCGATTCCGTTCCGGTAATTTTGATGTCAAAGATGCACCACGCTCTGGAAGGCCAATTGTCGAAAATGTCGATAAAATAATGGAAATCGTCGAGTCCGACCGTCACGTAAGCACTGTTTCGATTGCCCAGGAGCTAAACATTGCACAAAAAACCGTTTGGAACCACTTAAATAAGGCTGGATACAAAAAGAAGCTCGATGTATGGGTGCCACACGAGTTATCGCAAAAAAACCTCATGGACCGAATTTCCATCTGCGAATCGCTGTTGAATTGCAACAATATCGATCCATTTCTGAAGCGGATGGTTACTGGTGATGAAAAGTGGGTCACTGGTGATGAAAAGTGGGTCACATGAAAAGTGGGTCAAATCGCGGTCACCCGGCGCAAACGGTGGTGAAGCCGGGATTGACAGCCAGGAAGGTTTTGCTGTGTGTTTGGTGGGACTGGCAGGGAATCATCTACTATGAGCTGCTCCCCTACGGCCGAACTCTTAATTCGGACCTATACTGTCAACAATTGGACCGTCTGAAAGAAGCAATCGCCCAGAAGCGGCCAGCTTTGGCCAATAGGAGAGGAATTGCGTTCCATCAGGACAACGCCAGGCCGCATACATCGATAGTGACTCACCAGAAGTTCCGGGACCTTGGTTGGGATATTCTTTTGCATCGACCTTATTGCCATTTGTTCATTCAAAGCAGCCTTCATACTAAAGGTGAATAGAAATTTCTTTATCTAATAGATTGTTCTGAAAGCTGTTGAACGTGCTCCCGATTCATTAGACAGTCCGGGACCTTGGTTGGGATGTTTTTATGCATCCACCTTATAGTCCGCACCTGGCACCAAGTAATTACCACCTCTTCCTGTCTATGACGAATGATTTTGCAGGTGAAAAATTCGCCTCAAGAGAAGATTGTGAAAATCGACTGTCCCAGTTTTTTGCCAATAGGGACGAGGGTTTCTATGAGAGAGGCATTATGAAATTACCTCCAAAATGGCAACAAGTTATCGAACAAAACGGTGCATAGTTGACCTAAATCGTATCATTCTATCTGTGCTAAATAAAACCTTCAATTTAATGTAAAAATAATGGATTTCTTTTTACTACAACTTATATTTTTGTTAATTTAATATTCTCATATTTTGCCACTTAAAGAAAATATTTTCTATCTACTATTTTTAGTATTTTTATTCCACTAACAAAAAAAAAATAATGAACAAGTCCACAACAACAACCAGACCAACCAACCACCCAAGAAAGTTTACCATTTGTATTTTTATTAATAATATTATAATTACAATACCAATTCTTTGAAAATAAATAATATTTATAATTTATTGAAATAAATTTCCATGAAAAGAAATCAAATTATCAGTAACGACTCATCCATTACAAGTTATACAAGATTAATAAATTAAAATTAAATGGAAAAAAGAATCTTTTTAACATTTATCAACAGAAACTAAAATTTAATTAAGCGCATAGAAAAGGGAAATTTCATTTTTATTTGTTTCTCTTCTGATTTCATTTATAATGAAAAATGTGCCGAAATTATAAAATTAAGTATCTTGCAGAAAAGCTTAAATTCGCCATTCCAATATAATAAAAAAAAAGTTTGAACACAAAAAAAGGACTTCCTTCTTGTTTCAGTTATTACGTATTTCCTGGGGCAATTTTCTTTATATATTCCTGAATATTTTTTAAGTTCATTAGCCTGTAAAATTAAATATTTATTATTAGAATAGGTAAAAGTATATGTAAATGTATATTCTATATAGTAGATAATAATTTTATGAATCTTTTTTAACTTTAAATTAATATTTTGGGTCGAATATTTTCATTAAAATTATTTAATTGGTTTTCTTTTCTGTTTGGTTAAATAAATTTTTTATATAAAATACAATTTTTCCCAACTCTTCATAATTAATACTTTTTTGATTTTTATTATACAGAAATTTATTTGCGTAAAAAAATCTTCCAACAAATTAAAAAAATTTTCTTGTTGACGGAATTTTTTTTTTTAAATTAATAACTTTGAAATTAATAGTAATAATATTATAGGCTAATAAATTTTTTTAATATCAATGAATTTATTTAAATGATAGCCTGTGTAAAATGTGAATTAAAATTTTAGATTTAATAAATTTTGTGCATACTTTTTACTTGTGTCTCATAAGAAAGGGCATTCATTATTAACATTCACTTTGTGCATTTAATAAGACAAAAATGATATTTTTTTATTTTTTATAATTTTTATATATTTTTTTTTTAAATTTTTATGAAACATTAGAAATGATATTTTTCTGTAAACATATAATAATATTTATGGTACTATCTTACTTGTAAAACAAAAAATGTTCCCACCCACGCGACATGTCGTTACAAATGTGATTTAGCTCAAATTTCCTTATACGAGAAGTGCCAGAAATATAATGAGACTGGCAGCTCACAACACTGCTGATTTTCCATCCACATAGCTTATACGTTACTTTATCCTAGACGTACAGTATAAATTTCAACCTCATCTACAAGTTTGACTTACGAAAAGTTCTAATGAGCCTGTCGAGAAGCTTCCTTTTCCAGATGACAAGGTTTTCGGTAGCACAAATCATTTTTGTAGGGCCAAGAAGCAGTGGCCTTCGACATCGAAAACTGATGAAAATGTGGAAACTTTTACGGACTTCTTTATAAAAGAAGAAAAAGAGTTCTATTTATCAGATCATACATGGAAGGTACTTGGATGCTCCACCCTGACAACGTAAGATAAAACTATTGCTCTCGTAAGATAAAACTATTGATTAAAACTCCTTGAAAAACTCAAAAATAAGGATATTTTGCGTCAAATTGGCTATGAGCAAATGGACATCTCCATCAACAAGTTTTAAAAAAAAAAAGTATTTCTGGGAATACACAGAGACTACATAACCTCCCCCCCCACCGCCCGCGACAACCAATTCACCTGTTCTAAATCCATGTGACTATATTTTGTTCCCCAAGATAAAAAAAAAACTTGAAAGGACTTTTTCTTGATACAGTCGATATTTAGTGTAATATTATTTAATGTGGCATACCTATTATTAGGTACATAATACCTAGGGTCGCCTACTAGATCCGATGGTTGCACGCATTTCAATCGATGCCCTAGCTTGCTATAAACCAACGCTTTAAAGACCCAGCTAACTACAATCGAACGCAATTCAATTTCCTGCTTGGGCCACTTAACGCATGGAAAATTCTCTCATGTTTCCTCATTTTCATCATCTCTTCATATTCTTCATCTTTTTTATCTTCGCCTTCATCTTGGTCTTTTTTTTCATATTATTCATCTAATTCATTTTCTTTATCTTCTTTATCTTCTTCATATACTTTTTCTTCTTCATCTTCTCGATCTTCTTCATCTTCTTCATTTTGTTCATGTTCTTCATCTTTTTTATCTTCTACATGTTCTTTCACTTCTTCATCTTTTTAATTTTCTTCTTCATCTTCTCGTTTTCTTCGTCTTTTTCATCTTCTTCATCTTCTTCATCTTCTTTATCTTCTTTATCTTCTTTATCTTCTTTATCTTTTTAATTTTCTTCTTCATCTTCTTCATATAATTTTTCTTCTTCATCTTCTTGATCTTCTTTATCTTCTTCATTTTGTTCATGTTCTCCATCTTCTTTATATTCTTTATCTTCTTCATCTTCTATATCTCCTTTATCTTTTTTATCTTCTTTATCTTCTTTATGTTTTTAATTTTCTTCTTCATCTTCTTCATATAATTTTTCTTCTTCATCTTCTTGATCTTCTTTATCTTCTTCATTTTGTTCATGTTCTTCATCTTCTTTATCTTCTTTATCTTCTACATCTTCTTTCACTTCTTCATCTTTTTAATTTTCTTCTTCATCTTCTTCATCTTCTTGATCTTCTTTATCTTCTTCATTTTGTTCATGTTCTTCATCTTCTTTATCTTCTTCATCTTCTATATCTCCTTTATCTTATCTTCTTTATCTTCTACATATTCTTAATCTTCTTCATTTTCTTCAGTTTCTTGATATTTTTATCTTATTTATCTCATTCATCTTCTTCATCTTCTTAGCCATCTTTCAAGACCCCATGCATGAAGCAGGCAAACATTCAATCTTCCGTCAACTCCTGCGGTAAGCGGTCTCAATCATTACTCTATGCACATTGTGCAACTACACACAGGCAGACGGTTAATATTACCTAAAATTGTGTAATTGAGTATTTAAGGCGAATCCCGTTTAATCCTTTTAGAACTGATGTGAAGAATTGGAACAATATCTCTGCCGCTGTATTCCTGGCCAAAGAACCTTTATTGATGTATGAAATTCAATTAAGTTATTTCAAAAAAATTTTTATGAAAAAAATATTTCAGATATTGCCAGAATGCCGAAAAAATCACATTTTTAAGTATTGTGTCAGGCATTTAGATTTTTTCGAATTCTATTTTAGTCTCCTATTAAGTACCTTATACATTTTCCTTAAAGTTTACGTTTCCCACATACCTCATACAGACCCAGTCTCAGGCATTTTTTTCCTCAAACAACGTGCAAAAAACGGTGTTGTAGCTTTATAATTTCTCATCTAATAAAAATTTGCAATTATAATAAGCTTCAGTTAATTATCATAAAAATTACTTTGCATCAAAGGCAAAGCATATATAAAAAAAAATTGTTGGTACAAAATTTATTCCAATATCAAAAAAGTTAACTTCCAAATCCATTTCCATTTTCAAATTTATATCCGGAATGATGATTCGGAATGAGAAAATTATATACAAAAATATCTAAATAAAATGGAATAATATAAAAAAAAAATCAAACCAAACCATAAATCGAAATGAAATTAAAATGAATATTTCGATTTGGAGAATTCCAGAGAGAAGAAGTAAATTTGTTTTTTTTTTTGTTGATAAAGATCGAGGGAGTATGATTCTCGACTGTGTACCAATAATCGACTGATAATAAAATCTTTATTATACAAATACGAATACAAACATAAATTTTCTATATAAATTTACTATGAAAATCTGGCAAAAAAAAAAAAAAAACAATTGAAAAGGCGAAAAATCCAATTTTATTCCCGATGATCAAATAAATTGCGAATCTGTTCGTTTGTCGGTTCGTTTCCCTGATTTTAATTACATCCGGTTCCTCTTAAAAATACGGGTAAATATCTATACAGAATACAGTTAAAGATAAATTCAGGTTATAACAACTTCCTTGCTTGGCTAATGAAAGTTTCTTCGTAATTTGTTTTTAAAGCTGAAACAGATAATATTATTGAGATATAAATTGAAATGGCAGCAATGTTGTGTCGGTCGTTCGTTTTATCCCGAATTGCGAACACGAATAACCAACCAGCAAGAATATGGAAATATTAGTATCGAATCTTTCCGATTATTGAACATATAATCTTCAATTATGAACTCACATTACTAAAATGATTGATGCAAATCATATTAAATTTGCATGATAGAATTCGGTGGTATCGGATGGCGTAGAATTTGTTGGAATCCGAGCAAGTATTCATCTTGTTTTTATGCCTGAACTAGTTTTTCGTTAATTTTACTGATACGAATAATTACGTGTAATGAACAATTTTCGCAGACTTAACGTACAGCGATCACAATTAATTAAGGACTCTGTGTCATTGGCAAAGCCTATTATTGAACAGACACCCAATATTACATGAGATTTTGCTTGTACAAGCATGCTCCTTTTTGCCTCTTCATCCATAATTTACTTATCCTTCGTTTTCATAATATTACTCTACTTGTACAAGTATCTTTGGGAAGAAATTGAATTTTCGTCAAATTTTCACTAAGCGACATAATCAAGTTAATTAGCCTAATGGAAGCTGAGTTCTCAGTTTTAATAGAACCTCAATCGACTTTGGCAAAGCAAGCAGGCAAAAGTTGAAAAATCCAACAACCGAAAAAATATTGAACGTTGAGTAATAGACATTAAAACGAATTTTTTGAAGAGATTTTCATTAATGTTTTGTTGAGAAGGAAAAATGGACAATAATTTACGTCATAAAATTCGTATTTATTATTTTATACACAAAATACGAGTGTATAGATATTTTTTTTGATGGCTGATAAGTGAAAATCTTAAAACAGATTAAGAGGATTTCTCTTCGTAGTATGGAACTCTAACTCACTGAAAATACTTCCCTACAATATGTCTACTTCTAAATTATTCCATACAATGGTCGGGAGTATCTATAATACTTTATTAACACATGAAATTTTTTTTCATATTTATAAAATGAGTATTAAGATTAAATTAATGAAGAGATATTTGTGAAATTTTGTATGTTGTATTTTCGAAAATGTTAAATTATAAAAAAAAAATATCATTTTGTTGATATCGGTTATATTTTTTGTATTTATCACTGACTTATCAGACTGCCAAAGTAAAAATTGCAAACGTCTGTAGACATAACGTTAAAATGTGGTACTAAAATTGCAATACCGTATTTTAGTGGGATTAATGACATCGATAGTCGTGTGTCGATACGTCCGCCCATAATTTCGACAGATAAATCTGCCGAAAAATCCGTTAATTTTGTTATCGTGTAGTACTAACATATGACGTCTCTGCAGATGGTCCAGTGAGCAATTAAGCATTCTTAAATATCTATAAGCTACCTGGTGGCCTGCGTGCCTAGCCTATAGGTATTTCCTAATTATGCTTCTGCTATATCAATAGGTCGCCTACCAATTATGTTCATAATGGTATGTACAGGTATATCATCTCCTGTATAAAGGGGTGGTATTTAGTTAGAATAAGATGAGGAATAGGGGTCACTTGTGCTACGGCTTTCACAATTAGTTCTTATTTTCTCCAACAGTTAAAGTGAATCTTAACAAAATGATTTTCCATCATAAGATGGGAAGTCAAAACGTCAACTTCGGGACTAAGGTAGACGATTATATATCATTAGGACAACCGAATACTATCAATAATATTTTATTTTATGTTGACAGCTCAGAGTAGCAAATACAATTTTCTATATTTGTTATTGAGCTTGAGTTTTAATTTGAATGAAAGTAAAAATAAATTCGCAATATAACAAAAAAAGAAAATGGCATAAAAATGGTGGAGCTGACCGACAACTGAAGTGGAAGAGAACTACAGTAGCTAACGAGTCACTCCCTAGTCATGTCACAAACCACCCATCGGCATTTATTGGCCAATTGTTTGGAGTATCCCTAATACGGTGACGATGAATTTCCGTACTGCGTTCGCTAATGCAAGAAACTAGAGTCGTCGGCTGCCTAGCTCGATCGAATGATCCTACCATGCCGTCTGCTGATGCGATTACGACTTTTTTTTGCACATGGCATGATTGTACGACCGGCATACGAGGTCTGTTCAAAAAGTATCGTGAATTTCGAAATTTCGCGGGTTACGTATATTCGATTTTCGATTTTTGTGTGTCGTTATGTTGGTACTCATGTCTCTCACTTATGTCGACAAGTTCGGCCTTTTTGAATGTTCAGTTAATTTTTGACAGCCGCTTTGCTTATACGTGTTTTGGCTCATCTTCGATTTTTGCCCATTCCAAAAAATGGATTAAAGAATCTGGATCAAATTTTGTATGAAAAACAAAATTAATTGTACGGGCCCATTCCAAAGATTGACTATGGCATATGGTAAAGCTACCTTGGACCGAAGCAATGCGGTGGTGCAAAATTTTCTCAGAGGGAACCCGAGTACGTCAACAACAAAAACATTGATGAAGTGAAGAAAATAATATTGGTCAATCATCGAATCACCGTTAGAGAAGTTGCTGAGGAGTTAAACGTATCGATTGGCTCGTGGCATTCGATTTTTACCGATGATTTGTGCGTGATACGGGTCGCTGGGAAATTCGTACCAAAATTGCTCAATTTCGACCAAAAACAGCATTGCATTAACATTGCTAAGGAGCTGTTGGACTCTGTCCACGACGATTTAAATTTGCTCTAGAGGGTCATAACTGGTGACGAATCATGGGTTTATGGTTATGACGCGTAAACTGAAGCTCAATCATCCCAATGGAAGCTGCCGCACGAGCCAAGACCGAAAAAAGCGCGCCAAGTTCGGTCGAATGTGAAGGTTTTGCTTACAGTTTTCTTCGATTGCAGGGGCGTGGTGCATCATGAGTTCTTGCCACAGGGTAGAACGGTTAAAAAGGAATATTACCTGCAAGTTATGCGCAAGTTGCGCAAAGCAATCCGCCAGAAACGCTCGGATTTGTGGAAGAACAAAAATTGGCTTTTGCACCATGATAACGCCCCTGCTCACGCATCGTTACTTATGCGCGAATTTTTGGCCAAAAACAATACACTAATAATGCCGCAGCCACCGTATTCCCCAGATCTGGCCCCATGTGACTTTTTCTTGCACCTGAAACTAAAGAGCCCCATGCAAGGACGAAGCTATGCTACGATTCAGCATATAAAGACGGCATCGAAGGAGGACCTGAAGAAGATCACAAAAAATGATTTTTTTAAAGTGCTTCAAGGATTGGAAAAAACGTTGGCACAAGTGTATAATATATAGTGGGGATTACTTTGAAGGGGACAAAATAGATATTCATGAATAAATAAATAATTTTGAAAAAAAAAACACAAAATTCGCTATACTTTTTGAAAAGACCTCGTATGTACAATTCATGATTGTACCACGAATAGACTGGTCTGAATGTGGACGATTTCTTTCTACACATCGTAAAACCGGTTTAATCAACAACCAATCCGTTCCCATATTTGAATGTTGCTTAATCCAGAATTTTTGTGTGGAAAGGACTCCTTCTATTGCAGAGCTCTTAGATCCTACAATTCCATTTTGAAGCCATATTTTTAAGCATCTTTAACATCTTAATTTGCTTCACAGATTTTTAAAAATGTTTAACTTTTCTCACCAAATAACAATTGACAAGTCTCATTAGGGAAGTTGGTAATGCCAATCGCCAAATGGCATCATGGGCTTGGCGCTACAGAATGGCCTCTAGCTATTGTCTCACAGACGTTATAAAAACAACAAATAAGCATCATCGAATCATGTAATTTTCCAATGTTAGAGCAGCCAGAGGCACGTGATGAACAAATCACCGAAACTAATAAATACAGGAAATGACACGCTACCCTGTGGTACCCCTACTTTAATTTACCTTAGTTCAACTTATTCACTACCATATTTAACTCTAAACTGTCTCTCTGAGATGTCTGATGCAATCAATTCAAAGAGTTATTTTGGAAGATCTCTCCATGCAGTACAGAATTGATTTATTATTGAAATATTACATATTTAAAAAATTCCTAACATATTTATGCAATTATTGAGAATTTATCGGATAATAATAAATCATATATTAATGATGAAAACACTCAACAAAATCTGGATAAATTTTTAAAAAATATTTTTGTTTAAAAATTCTATAAGATTTTAGTAATTTTTTACAAGTCAACTTTCTATTCAACTTTGCCCACTTATGTTACTGTGTTAACTATCCGAAAGAATACCATTCAACTTGATAGAAATTGTATCTCAGGAAAATCTTTGTTCTGATATTAAAAATGGTTCATTGAACAGAGAGTAGAGAAAATCTTCTTATTCTTCTCTAATACTTACATTTAATCATCACAAATTAATAGGTTCTTAAAAAATTGTAAAGCATATAAGCTTAGTGGCTATTATTACGCTCCAAATATTGTAAATTAGTAGCAAGGATAATGAAATTACTGCTATTGTAAGTACTATCATATCTAATGAACGTTACGAAAATAATATAATTAATAATAATAAGCTATGTAGTACATCCTTATTCTTTTGTAGAAGTTAGATTCTTTGAAAATTTAATTATTGGTTTTTTGTTATAGGAGATAATTAAATAATTTTCTTTCATTTTTTTTTGTAAAATATTGAAAATAATAAATTCAAAGCTATGATTAACTTTGAATTTATTTATTTTAAAAATAGAGCTTTTAATTACTCAAATTACAAGATTTTCTATGAAAGATATTTATCTATTTATGATAATGTAATTTATCTTAAAAAATCAAAGGAACATAATAACAAATTTAGAAAAAGGACATATTTTTAGAAATTTTTTCAAAAATTATTTAAACGAAAAAAATATTTTTGGAAAATTTTGAAAACTATGGATTTGTCGGAAAAGTCATGACACATGTTTTAAAAAATGTATTTATTTATGTAAAGAATAAAGCTCAATCAGTCATTTATTACCCATTTTGGACGATAAACTTTTTCATCTCGTTCATAGAAGTACCTGTCTTTATCAGCGAATAACTGAACAAGGTACTGATTTATAGCCTCAACTGAATCGAACATCTTGCCACACAAGGAGTTTGGAAAAGAGTGAAGCAAAGTGGAAATTTGACGGCACAAAGTCAGGCGAGTATGGTGGGTATCGCAATACATTTTATCCAAGCTTAAATATTTTTTAACGGATGATCGAACATGTGAATGGGCTTGCGTTGTCATTTACGATTACCAAGCACCGGACAATGGATTCGTTCAAACTGTGCCATTTCCGACAGTACACTTCTGAATTGATTGTTTGGTTCCTTGCTAGAAGCTCAAAAAACACAACACCCTCAAAATCCCACCACACTGAGAGCACAACTTTCCTTCGATAAATATCCGAATCCTCACGTTTAATGGACATGTCACAGATGTTTATTGATAAGGAACCTAAATATCGAGCGTGTTTATGTATCTCAGTTTCTTCAGATAGTCGTGAACGGTTGAATGATGGAAGTTCAATATTTCTGCTACAGTGTGACTCAACTTATGCCTCTATTTTGCTGTCATCAACCCTTTTTTTACTACCAGTCCGAGGGGCGTCGTTTAGATCAAAGTCATCATCACGGAATTTTGTGAGTTATCGTTGGTATTGATGCTCTCGTAGAGTATTGTCACCGTTAACTTTATTCAGCTTTTCACGTCTACTTTACGGAAATAAAACAACAAAATATGGCGAGATATGTATTATCTCATCATCACGGAATTTTGTGAGTTATCGTTGGTATTGATGCTCTCGTAGAGTATTGTCACCGTTAACTTTATTCAGCTTTTCACGTCTACTTTACGGAAATAAAACAACAAAATATGGCGAGATATGTATTATCTTCTTCTTTTTCTTTTTCTTCTCCTACATTTGCTTCTTCTTCTTGTTTTCTTCTTCTTGTTTTCTTCTTCTTTTTTCCTTCATATTCTTCTTCTTCTTTTTCTTTCTTCTTCTTCATGTTATTCTTCTTGTTTTATTCTTCTTTTTTGTCTTCATTTTCTTCTTCTTCTTCTTCTTCTTCTTCTTCATCTTCTTCGTATGCTTCATCTTATTTATCTTCTGCATTTTTTTAATCTTCTTTATCTTCTTCCTCTTCTTCATCTCCTTAATCTTCTTCTACTTCTTCATATTCTTCATCTTCTTCTTCTTCTACATTTTCTTCTCCTTCTTGTTTTCTTCTTCCTTTCCTCTTCATATTCTTTTTCTTATTCTTCTTCATTTTCTTCTTCTTCATTTTCTTCTTCTTATTGTTGCTTTCTTCTTTCCCGCCCTTCATCTTCTTCTTATTCTTTTCCTTCATCTTCTTCATCTTCTTCTTCTTATTCTTCTTTTTCTTCTTCTTCTTAAACATTTTCTTCTTTTTCTTGTTTTCTTCTTCTTTTTTTCTTCATATTCTTCTTTTTCTTCTTCTTCTTCTTCTTCTTCATCTTCTTCTTCTTCTTCTTCTTCTTTTTCTTCTTCTTCTTCATGTTCTTCTTCTTATTTTCTTTCTTCATCTTTTTCCCTTCTTCTTCTTCTTCTTCTTCTTCATCTTCTTCATCTTCTTTTTCTTCTTTTTCTTCTTCTTCTTCTTCTTCATCTTCTTCATTTTCTTCTTCTTCTTCTTCTTATTATTGCTTTCTTCCTTTTTCCCCTTCCTCTTCTTCTTCATTTTCTTTTTCTTTTTTTTCTTCTTCTTCTTCTTCGTCTTTTTCTACAGTTTGTTCTTCTTCTTGTTTTCTTCTTCTTTTTTTCTTCATATTCTTCTTCATCTTCGTCATCTTATTCTTCTTCTTCATTTTCTTCATCTTCTTCACATGCTTCTTCTTATATGTTTTTTTCTTCTTACTTTTATTCTTCCTTATCTTCTTTAGTGCCCCATGCATAAGGCACGCAAACATTCGTTTTTCTGTCCTTCATTATTCCGCGCACATTTGTGCAACTACCTGATCCTGCTTCTAACAAGTTCAAACCATCATAGGTAGTCAGTAACCAGTTCCAAGCTAGTTACCCTAGTTCCTGCGATGTAGGTGACAACCAAAATCCGGTAGTACCAGTCAGTTCAGCTTTTAAGAGTACTCTTCACTCAAAGATCTGTAATCATAGCTTTATGAGTAAGTAGACTTATAATTTTATGACACTGCTAGAATAGCTCACGACCGCGGGCTTTGCCAAGACCCGTTGGCCACTGCTGGTATCGATCCTGTGATACGGATCAACACCCAAAAATGTTCCCTTTGTAGGAATTTGATCAGTCTAATAAATGTTCTCACAGATACAAGTCAAGCGATTCTTACGAGCAGAAACGGCCTAGGCCGGATAAACGAATGGTCGAATTCCAATCACCACTAATCTCCTTTTTACGCTCCCGCTCAAAATGTCCTACTCAAAAAAATATTTTTAATTCCTCACAGGTTTTAAAACTATTTCTTACGCATTGTAGTCTCAAGAAATGATCTTCGATGTAAACTCTCAGTTTCATTGTACCGGTTCGCAATTACGGCAAGTTCTCGTCGATATGTTTTCTTGCATTGGAATCAAAATCGACACCTTCATAATAAGATTTTCCATTTAGCATTATTCAATAGTTACTAAACAAGTAAGAAATATTATTTTTGACTTTTAATAGCAAAAAAATGTGCCAGGTAGATGGAAGTAAAAACACATTTGAAAATGATTAATTTAGTAAAAAAAAATGGAGTGGGACAAATTTTTTGGTCAGCACTGTATACATTTGAGTTTTTGTTGTTTGTTTGTTATCATTTTAAGTAACTATAGTACTGAAATGTATATTCTAAACGCCCACGATACTAAAAGGCCATTTTGCGACAAAGGATATCGGAATAAATAAATTAAAGTAGAAATGAAGAGGAAAAGTGCTTTTTTAGGAATTAGCGTAGGACCATGCCTCAGTGGGATTCGAACCCACGATCCCTTAAGATGGTAGTCCAGTACGCTAACAACTGCGATACCGGGTCGGCAAATTAATATTTTTTTATAAATATATTTTCAATATAAAGTATAGGTTTTCATTGCGGATTATCAAGAACTTATTATAAGTAAACATTTTTAATTCAAGTAAGCCTATAAAATGTTTATTGTATGTAACTAATATGAAAGGAAATTTATTTTTGATGAAGAAATCTTTTCCTTTTAACAAAAGTTTATAAATTCTATGAAAAATTTTGAAAAATTCTATAAGAGAATATTTTCTACAAGATACCATATTCGTAAATATCATAAACAGAAAATAATAATATGAGAAGAAATCCGATTACATTAGTTTGAAGATAATCTTCCTTTAGTGATGAAATAACAAAATTTACACTGTAATATATTGTGAAAAATATTATATAATATATAGTTCAAAATAAAATATTAGTTGAAAATGTAGAAAGAGAAAATGAGGAAAATAATACATTCGGATTAAAAAATATCTTTTCCGATTTCTCAATGTCATACAAATGGTGACATCAGATGAATATGCCAGATATAAATATAAGAAATGTGGAAGCGAAAAAAAAATGGGACCCTTTCAAATTTTATTCTTTTCATTTTCTTCATAACAGCATACAAACTATATGGTATATATATATATATATTATGCTCCTTTATATGACAATTGATAAGTTTGCTCCTGTTAAGGATATATAGGATTATATTTATCTACAAACATAATCGAGCCAGTTCTTCATAATAATATGGAAGCATACAGTATTCCGGAAATATTATTAGGACGCAAATATTTACTTTATGAATTTTTCTATAACAAATATTTTTCAAAAGCTTTTTCATATTTACACGGGCGCGTGGAGTAAGGGGGAGAGGTCTTTTATGTTTACTTTTTTAAAGTATCAAAAATTATTATACTAACTTGAATAAGACACAAAAAATAAATAAACTTTAATCTTTAAATAGTTTTCGAAAAAAAAAAATTGATATTGATAGTTTTATTAAATGTGGCAATTAAGAAAAATATTTAAATAAATAAAAAATTAGCTATGCAATAATGTAGGATTATCCAATTTGTGAGTTGAAAAGTAAAATTCAATAAAATATATTCAAAATAAAGAATTTAATTAAATTTTTACTTCATTATATTAATTAAACCTTGTCATTATGCAATTAAATTATAATTTTTTTTATTGTATAATAATTTATTGTTATTTAATATGGAATATAATACTTTTCAAATGGCTAGCACGAGATATCTTACAGGACTCAATCCTTTTTAGGTAGTTTTTGGTGAATGCTTTTTCGCACGTTTTGGGCTGTAATTTGTCAAATTTTTTAACGGGTGTTAATTTTCAAATGATCTAAAGTTTGTTTGAGGAGAATTTTTATAGCCTCACGAAGAAAATCCAACAACGTCAAATCGCACGATTTTGGATGCTAATTGATATCACCAAATCTCGAAATAACACGTTCTTGGAACCCTCAACTTAAAACTATTGTATATGAAAAATTTGTCATATTGTGTCGGTTTTGGCATACTCTTCTTAGAATCATATGAGGTTTTTTTTTGCATAATTGTGGCTCTATTTTATGGATGACGCAGTTGATCTTGATTTTGAGCTCCTGAATTATATATAGACGGTTTTCATAAACTTATTTTTTACAAAGCCCTACAACGATGTTAAGTCACATAATCATGGATGTTCATTGAATTTCGTTTTCAATAAATCTTTTGTTTTTTTTGGGCAGTGTGGCCTATAGCGCCATCCTGTTGGAACCACAAATCGTTGACCCTTAAAAATAGGCCATAAAAATGTCCAATTATACATAGTTATAAGCAGATTTGAATAATAGTAGAAGTTTCTTTTGCGAGCGTGTGCTTATGTTAAGCTTCAGTATTTCAGTAAATCGCGCGATGTGTATTTTTAGAAAAGGAAGTGGAGAATAGCTCTACCATAAAAAGCAAAAGGGACTTTGAGATTATGGTGGATAATAGTATAATGACCATTAAAGGCAGCGTCGACAATGGTACGGGGTAGTTTTAATTAAAGTGATTGGATTCGGTGGGAATTTTAAGGCTTAATAGGACACTAGAGTTCTAGTCCGTAAGTCCATGTTGGTTTCAGTATGATATTGTATAAAAATTCTTTGCTGTCTCTCGTAAGTTTAGAACGTTTGTCAAAAGTCGAGGTAGTTGTAGATATCGTCTTTTAAGTCTTGTATGTGAGTTCCATGTGAAGCGTTTGTCTAAGTTCAGTCCTTGCTGCCGAACATCGGTGTGTTGTGGTATGGCACTACTATTAAGGTACGAGGTCTGTTCAAAAAGTATCGCGAATTTTGAAGTTCCGCGGGTTACGTATATTCGATTTTTTATGGCGTTATGGTGGTACTCATGTCTCTCACTTATACCGATAAGTTCGGCCATTTTGAATGTTCAGTTAATTTTTGACAGCTGCTTTGCTTGCACGTGTTTTGGCTCGTCTTCGATTTTTGCCCATTCCAAAAAATGGATCAAAGAATCTGTATCAAATTTTTTCTGAAAAACAAATTTAATTGCGCGGACGTATTCCGAATGTTGACTGTGGCATATGGTGGAGCTATCTTGGACCGAAGCAACGCTTATCGGTGGTACAAAATGTTATCAGAGGGCCGAGAAGATGTGAACGACGAAAAGCGTGCCGGACGGTTTTGATTACAGTTTTCTTCGATTGCAAGGGCGTGGTGCATCATGAGTTCTTTCCACAGGGTATAACGGTGAATAAGGAATATTAGCTGCAAGTTATGCGCAAGTTGCGCAAAGCAATCCGCCAGAACCGCCCGGATTTGTGGAAGAACAAAAGTTGGCTTTTACACCATGATAACGTCCCTGCTCACGCATCGTTGCTTGTGCGGAAATTTTTGGCTAAAAACAACACACTAATAATGCCGCAGCCACCTTATTCCCCAGATCTGGCCCCATGTGACTTTTTCTTGTTCCCGAAACTGAAGAGCCCCATGAAAGGAGGACGCTGCGCTACGATTGAGGAGATAAAGATGGCATCGAAAGAGGAGCTGAACAAGATCACAAAAAATGATTTTTTGAAGTGCTTCGAGGATTGGAAAAAACATTGGCACAAGTGTATAATTTCTGGTGGGGATTACTTTTTCTGGTGGGGATTACAAAATAGATATTTATGAATAAAGAGGCCAGGTCTGTTGAATAAGCGGGTGGGGGTAGCACCTCCCAGTTGAGTGTCTCCAAGGAGTTTCGGACTATTTTTGACGTGTGCGATGTTGCGTTGTCGTGGAGGAAATTCAGCTTGTCATGTCTTTGTTAATAATCTGTCCTTTTTTCACGCAGAGCACGCTGCAATTTGATCAGTTGTTGGTGGTAGCAGTAGGCATTGACAGTTTCACCAGGTTTCAACATCTCATAGTAGACGATACTCTGCTGATCCCACCAAACACACAGCATCGTCTTCCGTCCGAAACGATTTGGTCTTGGGGAAGATGTTGATGGTTGCCCGGGATCAACCCGATTTCTTGCGTTTAGGATTCTCGAAATATATCCACTTTTCATCGCCTGTTATAATTCGATGCAGGAATGACTGTCTTTTTTGTCTGGCGAGCAAAATTTCGCATGTGTTTTGGCATCGCTCCATCTGCCTATCGTACAATTCATGCGGCACCCATTTTCCGATCTTTTCAATCTTTCCCATGGCACGCAGACGCATGGAAATGGATGGTTGAGTAACACCCAATTGCTCCGCGAGCATTTTTTGCGATTGGGTATCGTCTTCGTTCAAAAGAGCCTGGAATTGAACCTTCCTGGCCAAAGGAGCCCTCAACCTTCCTAGGGCGACTTTTACGCTTGTCCCACAAGTCAAAATTACCGTCTTTGAACCGACAAAACCAATCTCGGCACGTTGTTTCCGCTACAGCACTGTCACCATAGGCCTCCATAAGCATTCGATGTGATTCGGCAGCCGATTTCTTCAAATTGAAGAAGAAAAGCAGAGTTTCCCGCATATGCTCTTTTTATGGCACAAAACTAGACATGAGTACCATAGGAAAAATGTATATTGTTGTACGAAATTGCTGACAATGTGCACTGATTAATGTTGACAGTTGTCAATCTCATAAAAAAAAAGCATGGCGTACCCATTGTAGCTTAATACGCTCACTCACGCCATCTATTAACAAACAGCGGATTTAAGCTTAAACACCTGGTAAATCTATATATTTAAAAGCTAATGTTTGTTTGTATATTCTCTATAGACCCATAAACCGCTTAACGGATTATCATTGACATTTCTATATTAGGGATTTTAGTTACGTGGCGTGTTTCTGCGCTAGTCATTTTGCTCCAACTGACCCCCTTGTTGACGTTGTAGAGCAAATATTAAAAAAAAATTGTTTTTCATTTCTTTGCGTTTTTAATTTTTTTGCATTTTTTATTTTTAAGAAAATTAAGCTTATTTGCGTTTTGAAAATTTGTTTCCCGTTTTTTCTTTTTTGGGTGGTTTGTTTTGTCTTAACTTTTTATAAATTTTTACGATGTTTAAGAGGTTTTTAAGAGAAATTTTTACTTGAGATTTTCTATCATTAAATGGTAAATTTAATCGGCTATAGTGCAGGTTATAATTTGAATAAACTTCAAGAATAACGCTTGGCTTTGCCGAGAGGCAATCATAGCTGCGAAAAATAATGACGTCAACAAAATAAACTATCGCATTCAATTGGAACTTCCTGAATAGCTAACGAAATAAAAATCTTTTGACACTGTTACAGATGCGAATAAAGCTGCTAATTATCCCATAGAGTATTTAAATTCATAAGAAAACCCATCTGGAATGCCACCGCACATTTTAACTTTGAAAATTCGGAATTTGAATCCACTAGACTTGCCGTTAAAAAACTAGTGCCAAATGTGATAGCAGCAAAAATTATCAGCAGTAAATATAAATGAGAAGATATGATGATTCCGCACATTCCAATGATTCTCCACAATTTGCCCTTCAATTTCAAGCGACATCTTGCCTACACGCAATTACAATCAATCCATCGCTAAGTGTTGGTTACTTGCCCCATGTCCCAGAGTGGGAACGCCAAAAAATTTATTCGTTTTCCCACCAAATGGAAATATCAAAAATATTGTATACCCACTTGCATTGCAATAAAGACTATTTCAACTAAAAATAAAAACCTAAAATTTTGTTTGTATTTATTATTCAGAGACACAACAGTGCGCGCCGGTTATACGGCTTGTAATATATAAAATTAGCAATATTCTGAAAATATAACACCATTAAAAATAATATATAAATAAAAAACAAACTTTTCTGATATTGAAATAAAAAATTTGCAATTAAATTTCTACAATCAGAAAATATGAAAATACAATACTTAAAATTGCTTATCAACAATTTTTTCAATCTTTCATTCAAATTTCTTCTGATAGACACCACGCCGCCCCCACCCCCCCTTGCCCCTCATTTTATTTTTAAGAAATAAAAAAAACAACAAGAATTCATATAATTCTCATCTAAAAAAAAAATTTCACAGGATTTTGACCTTTTTTGGTAATGAATTTTATTATTAAATATATTTCGTATGTGAGAAATTTGTTAGATGATTTTTTAAAGGAAAATTCTAATATTATTAAAAATTCTAATTAAATTTTCTCCAAAACTAAAAATTTCTATGATTTTCGACAATATTTTTTCCATAATTATTCTTTTCTTTTTTTTCAAATATTAATAATTCCAATCGAAATAATTTCATTTTGATTTCTTATCAAAATTGGGTTAACTTATTATCGATGAACTTTCTTATATAAAAAATGTTAAAGATTTAGAGTGGGAGATATTCTCTTATATTTGTACAATTAATAAAATTACTTATGAATAGAAAAATTTCAATTATTTTAGTAACTATGTTAATTAACACCAGAATGCATTTTCGTTTTTTTAGTACGATTATGTACGCGTTAGTAGCAGTCGAGTTTCCATTTCGTTGAGTTTTTGTCGTTTCGGTAAGAAGACGCGATATTCTGACGCACGAGCATTACACTAGTTGCATCGGTGGCGGCGCTATTGCATTTGTGATTGTTATTGTTCAAGAATACGCAACTATTCTTTAATGATTAATTGTTACTAAATTTAAATGAATTAAAACTAACTAAAGATAGATAGTATTGAGCACGTGCATTTTAAATTATAATTAACATACAGTAAAAATTTGAATTGCGATAATTGCAATGATAAGTGGAGTGTGAGTGTTTTGACTTAATGAGCTGAGTGCGTTCGTTATTGCATCGAAAATACCTAGACTGGAACACATTGGAAATGAATATTGTGTGCGCTTGTATGTTTTGGGCAAAACGACATGGAGACTGACTGTGCCATACGGAGTAGAAAGAATAATATGAAATTGAAGAATTTTTCTTGATAATGGGGTACCGATAATAATTATAATTGTACATAAAATATATTAATTTGAATTAAGAAAAAGCATGAAAAAACAGCAGCAGGGCATTCGCGCTCAACAGCCAACAGCAGCACACTTTGGTGTATGTACCCGCAGACGACGCAGACGATAACAATATCGATAGCTCTTCTTTTTTTTTTTGGTGTGAATTTATTTGATTATTTGTGATTGTACAATATTAAGTTGGCTACAGTATTTAACCGGCAGGCTGCGGAAAAGCCACAATTTCAAATCGGCATAAAAAAAAAAAGGTGAATACGCTAAAAAGCCTTAAAAGCGAACAACAACAACGAAAAAAAAACTTATTTATTCAAATCTAAATCAACAGAACAAACCAAAAAAAAAAAAAAAAAATGATTATAATAACCAATTTGAAATTGTATTGTTTTGTGACAATAATAATTTTGATATTTGTGCAAAATGTGTTAACAAATCCTGTTAAGTTGGTAAATGCAAGTGTACAAAATCAATATGAAAAAAGTTCGCCTGAGGATCATCATGTTGATGAATATAAAAATCAACAAATCCGATCAGATATTCGGGATTTTCTAGCAAAACGAGAAGAACAAATGAAATCTGTTATGGATCCAACGATGGATCCTTGTGTGGATTTCTATCAATACGCATGTGGCCGATGGTCATCAGTGAATCCTATACCAAAAGATAAACCACAATATAATCATTTTCAAATTCTAATCGAACAATTGAATTTATTAACAAAAAAGATGCTGGAGGATTATTTGGTGGTAGAGAATTGCATTATTCTCGATGAAGATAATGCCGATAAAGAAGTTTTCACCTATCCAGAAATAAATGCAGAACTGAAGGCAAAAAAGCTATACACAAGCTGTATGGATGTGGACACACTACAACAGAGAGGACCAAAACCGTTGTTAGATCTTCTCGAATCAATTGGTGGTTGGCCAATGTTGAAACCGAATTGGAATAAGGACTCGTTCGATTGGATACGTTTTGCGGCACAATCGCATCGTCTTAATGTGCCCGTTTTAATCGAATATTCGATTATATATGATGTACTTGATATGGAACATTATATCACTCGAGTTGATACACCTGAATTTGGCTTTTTGAATAAGGACGATTTTACCACTATGAATGCATCACGAATAGATGCATATAAGAAATTTATGCAGACCATATTCGAATTACTCAATATCCCTACGGAAATAGCCAGTGTCGAAGTGGAAGCGATTGTTAATTTTGAAGCAGAAATTGCTAATTTTGCTACAGGAAAACTCGATATAGATGATGATGAATATGATCTATTACGATTGACCGTATCGGATATGTTAGAGAAATATGCCGAAACAGGTATATTCCGTTTTCTAATTACG
This sequence comes from Atherix ibis, assembly GCA_958298945.1. Taxonomy (NCBI): domain Eukaryota; kingdom Metazoa; phylum Arthropoda; class Insecta; order Diptera; family Athericidae; genus Atherix; species Atherix ibis. The sequence goes on along the minus strand of OY282607.1, from coordinate 93,995,611 downwards.
ATACAAAATACACCCATTAAATCTGATCAAATTATTATCTTTCCACATGCAATAAAATTTTTCGATATGATACATTTTATATCCGAGTCGAAGCCTAGACTTGTGGCAAATTATATTTTTTGGAAAATAATAGAAAAGTACATAAAGTATTTGGATCAGCGTTTTGTAGATGCACGGGATCATTATACACAGACACTTATGGGACATGAGAAAGCGGCAGCACGTTGGAAGAAATGCCTTTCATATGTGAATAAGGGATTGGGTACAGCCATAAGTTCAATGTATGTTCGACGATATTTCGATGAATTTAGCAAAAATGATGTAATCGAAATTGCACAAGAACTGAAAAATGCTTTCAAAGAAGTCCTTGAAAAGAATACTTGGATTGATAATTCTACCAAATATCTGGCTGCGCAAAAAATTGATAAAATGCAATTACGAATCGGATATCCTGATGATATTCTCTCACAGGATATGATCAATAAGAAATACGAAAGTTTAGAAATAATACCGGGAAAATTTTTCGAAAACATAGTCAACATTAATCGAAATATTGTTAAACGTGATCAGGATAAGCTGCGTAGTATTGTTAATCGTCAGGAGTGGCCGATCGAAGCGGCTCTTGTTAATGCATTCTTTCAACAAAATCGTAATCAAATTATTGTTCCAGCTGGGATCTTACAATCGCCGATTTATGACAGTCGACTATCAAAAACTCTTAAGTATAGTAGCATTGGGGTATTTATTGGCCATGAAATTACACATTCGCTAGATGACCTTGGAATGCATTTTAATGGTTTGGGCGAACTGGAGTCATGGTGGGAGAATGCCACAATGGATGAATACTATCAACGTGCACATTGTTTAAATGATCAGTACAGCAATTATTCAATTAATGGTATTTATGTGAATGGACCCGCCTCGGAAGGTGAAAATATTGCCGATGATGGTGGACTTAAGATCGCCTATCAAGCCTATATGAATTGGTTAGAAAAGAATAAAGATCCTGAATTATTGAGTAACGAAACCTTTTCTAGTCTGAATTTAAATAATAAACAATTGTTCTTTTTGAGCTTTGCCCAAATATGGTGTGATGCTATTCGTCCTGAATATTTTGCAAGTGAAATAAAAACCAACGAACATTGCCCATTCAAATTTCGAGTAATCGGAACTTTATCAAATTCGGTAAATTTTGCAAAAGAATTCAATTGTCCAATAGGAAGTCCAATGAATCCAGAGAAAAAATGCCCAATTTGGTAAATCAAAAACAAAATAGTGTAAATTTATGATTTTAAAAAATGCGATTAAAATTTCTGTGAAAAAATTTATTTGGATTTTATTTATTAATAAAATATTTCGTATCAAGTTTTGATAAGAATTTTTTTTTTTTATGTTAGTGTTGGTCGAATTAGTGTTTTTTTTTTATCTGTACTTTGTTTTTTTTTTTTTTTTTTAAATAAGTGAAATTATAAAAATATTTTTTTAAGGAAATAGTAATTTTTTTGTTTGTTGGGGGATTTATTATCATTGGCTAACCAAACAAACCAAATATATAAAAGCCAAGCCTGCCGCCAACCAGTGTATCATTGCTAATTGGAAAAGGACATAATCAATTATACACAGAGAGCGGTCAAGTTTCACGAGCATATAGTATAATTGGCAGGAATTTTCTATACTGACAAATAAAATATCGTATTTCAACCAGAAGCTCAACCGCAAAATAAATTAACTGTGGATATTTCAGTATCAATTAATTGATCCATGTCGAAAATAATCCCCAAAACAAAGTTTCATCGTTCCTCGAAATCCTTGAGTTGAAACTTTATGGTATCTATCAGGTGTCTGGATAGGGTGGTAAAATAGCTGTCAAATGCGAAAAACGGTTTATAAAATTTACGATTAATGTTGAATGGGGTGCGGTTGGTGTCTTTGATAAGTTTGTGATGTGTTCGTTTTCAGTTTCAAAGTTGTTCGTTTAGAAATTTTTTAATTATTTTTTTGGTATTGTATAAACAACTTAAAATAGTCGAAAACTGTGTGCAAATAGAATTTTATGATTAAAATTATTGACCAGAGTTAATAGTTTGAAAAATATAGATCTGTTAATTTAGCAGCTGTTGAGCTTTCATATCATAACAATGGCATTTTGTATTTTTGATTATTTATATAACAGACACTGCATAAAATTAATAAATTTTTTTTTAATGAGGCTTATTTTTCGAGTGGTAGATACGTTAATTAGCAAAAATGCCATTAAATAAAGCTCTGAAAATCTACAAGTGATTGTTAAGATGCCATTGTATCTTCGAAAAAGGATTGTCTGGTTAGCATTTCCGTCTAAAAAGTTTGACTAATTTTTTTAGCCTGAACTTTAAGTTTTTTATCTGAATTATATAAAGTTTTAATAAAACAATAACAAAAGCTATATAATACAACTAATTATAGGCCGAAATGTTTGCTGGACGTATAATAATTGCGAGATTTGATGATGTCAATTGGCCTAGAAAATCGTGTGATTTAACATCATTGGGCTTTTTCTTATAAAATTATGAAAAAAATTAAATTAACCTTAGAAAATGATAAATCCAACATCCAGAAATATTCGAAAAAGTCTTTAAAAGTTACCACAAAATTATTGATTTTTGCAAAAAGTTTTTTGGTTAAAATTTATATTGGGTTGTCCGGGAAGTAATTTCGTTTTTTTTTTATTCAATTAAATGTTATCGAATACTTAAAATTGCTTATCAACAATTTTTTCAATCTTTTATTCAAATTTCTTCTGATAGACTCCCCCCCTTGCCCCTCAGTTGTTTGGTAGTTATTAGAAAAATGTTTTAAAATTTATATTGGGCTGTCCGGGAAGCAATTTCGTTTTTTTTAAATAAAAATGAAAGACGATTTTCTTATAGTGAATTAATATTTTATTCAATTAAATGTTATCGAGCCTAATCCAATGCCCTTTGCCATCTTTCTGACAGTAGCATGATTCCACGTTCATAAAATTTCTGTTCTGATCCAAGTGATTTTTGACCTCCTCATTTGAATTAAACGTTTTATCATCTAAAAATTTTTGCACAGACCGGAATAAATGAAAATTGGAAGGTGCTAGGTCTGGAGAGTATGGTTAGTATGGCAGTTCCATCCGAGCTCTAAAAGCTTTTGCCAAGTGGTTAACCTGGTATGTGGTTTCGCATTATTCTGTTGGAACACTATACCTTTCTTATTGATTTTTTTCTTTAAGTGAATCATTCAGTTTGTCCAACTGATGACAGTACACTTCAGAATTGATCGTTGTATTGCTCGGAAGAGCTCAAAATAAACGATTTCTTTGAAATCCTACCAAACAGATAGCAGGACCTCTTTTTTAATGAATATTGGCTTTTGAAGTGCTTTGATCCGGTTCATCTTTTTGGGTAGATAACCCATTTCTTGTCCCCAGTGATGATACGCTTAAAAAATAGATCATTTTTTTCGCGTTTGAGAAGCAAATCACAAACGTCAATGCAACGGCACAAATTTTTGTCGAGCCTTAAGATTAAACCTACCCGTTCCAAATGATCATGAACGGACGAATTTGATAAATTTAATCTCTCAGCAATTTCACGAGTTGTTATTCGCCAGTTTGCATCCATTAATGCCTTTATTGTGTCTTCCTTAGCTTCAACTGGCCTTCCAGAATGTGGTGAATCTTCGAGATCAAAATTGCCGGATCGAAATTTTGAAAACCAGTTTTCGCATTGGCGATCACTTAACACATCTTCTCCATACATATCGGATAATTTTTTTCTTACTTGAATAGCATTTTTATCTTTTCTATAGTAAAAAAGTAAAATATGCCAAAAGCAGTTTTTCACTTTTCATATTTAAAAAAAGTATCAACCAAAAACTACTGTGCAGAATCAATCGAATTTGTACACAAGAAAGCGTAGCTATGCCAACTGTCAAAATACATGTGATTATATGGCTTAAGTATGAAGTTGGTTGTGAAAAAATACAACGAAACTACTTTTCGGACAACCCGAAAAGTAATTTCGTTGTATTTTTTCACAAACAACGAAATTGTGGGAAACAACGAAATTACTTTTCGGACAACCCAATACATAATGGAATAATTTTGGTATTACCAGGAATTAATTCGTAGCGTCTTACAAAAGATGGCGTTAGCCAACTATCCATAGTCACACTTACAAAAGTAAATATTCTCTCAGAAGCTACTGACATAAGTAAAACGCCTGAAAGCCATAGGAATGGCACAAAAACAGGGAACGTGGGTTCCACATGAGTTGAAGCCAAGGGACGTCGAACGGCGTTTAGTCACCTGTGAGATTCTTCTCCAACGGCAGGCAAGGAAGGGATTTCTGCATCGAATCGTCACTGGTGACGAGAAGTGGGTACTCTACGACAATCTCAAACGCAGAAAATCGTGGGGCTTGCCCGGTCATGAGTCAACATCGTCCCCCAGGTCGAATATTCATGGAAAGAAGATCTTTCTGTGTATTTGATGGGATCAGCTGGGTGTTATTTATTATGAGCTCCTCCAACCGGGTGAAACCATCACTGGAGACGTATACAGACAACAATTGATGCGTTTGAACAGAGCATTACAAGAAAAGCGGCCGCAATATAAAGATCGACACGACAAAGTAATTTTGCTCCACGACAATGCAAGACCCCATGTTGCGAAAGTCGTGAAATACGCTGAAATGGGAAGTTCTGCCTCACTCGCCATGTTCACCAGACATTGCCCCATCTGATTATCATTTGTTTCGATCCATGGCGCATGGCTTGTCAGAGCAGCACTTCGATAACTACGAAATGATCAAAAATTGGATCGATTCTTTCATCGAATCTAAAGAAGAAGAATTTTTTCGACGCGGTATCCGAGCATTACCAGAAAGATGGCAAAAAATTGTGGAGAAATATTATTTCTAACTTATAGAAAATATATATACTGGTACATAAAAAATACACTTTATTCCAAAGTTCAAATATAAAGAACTAGAAAACTTTAAGAGACCAGCAATAAAAAAACGTTGATAATTTATACAGAACAAAAGAAGAATATTGATTTCTATTGGCTTTTGAAAATTGTCGTCCTTAAGTCATATATACCTTTTATATATTATAAATTATTCCTGTAATAATATTTTAGCTATGCTTAAAGGATATTACGAAGTAAATATTTTTTGTTTGTTTGGATTTATATAGAATTAGATAAAGTAAAAGAAAATCACCTTTTTCTTTGATGAATGTTGGATTTAAATTAATGATGATGACTACGAGTATGATGATAAAGATGATTCGGATATTTTTCTTAACTTTTTACTTCAGGGTTTGAATATTTCCCCTTCATTTGATTGTATACTTTTTAATGACCATATTTAATTAATGAGCCTCACTAGCGATAGAAGTTATTTTTTTTCTAATTGCTTAGATAAATTCTATTTTATTTTTTTTAAAACGGAAACATTTTTGTTTATTTTGATTTAATAAGAAATGCCTTTTCAACAAAAATAGGGAGTTACAAAAAAAATATTGCTAAATAAAAAATATATTCAAAATGGATAGTAGAATAATTGCTTATGAAAGAGGTAAGTAGTTGTTACACAAATTTGTAAATAAATTTTTCAGCTCTGTAAATACAACTTCACAAGGTAAACTATGGAAAAATATAAAATATATAATATTAAAATAAAAACTAAAATAGTTCAATTACTTTATTATTAAGTAATAACTTAGTTCATCATTTGACATTTATTTTGTCTGCGTTCAAAATTTTTTAAATTTCATTAAATGACTTAAGAAAATTTCTATCTTTCATTTAAATATTTTTTCTTATATATTAAAACTCAAATTAATGATCTACTAATATACAAGAGAAAAAAATGCATTAAAATTTATTTCAATTTTAATTTATTATGCTCACAAAAATGTATACTAAAAGTTTTTGGTTTTTCTAAAGTAATTTAAATTTGTTACATAAGAAATTTTTATAAAAATCATTAATACATCGTCTTGTAGTGGAATATCTTTGGTATACAGTAAGTACAGAATAGAGCCTTGCGGTACCCCAGCCTTGATTCCGTTACGTCTGAGTATTTGTTTCTACATCTCAGTCTAAATTTCCTCTCTGATATATAACAGTTCGGCTGAAAAGTTTATAAGGTTGACGTCTAGATGGCGCCTCTTGCAAAAATTATCACAAAGCATCATCCTTCAAATGATTCCTGTCAAAATTTGACAGCAATCTGTCGAGTGGTTCGTGAGATATAGCATTTTGAGTGAAGCAACTTTTGTTATTGAAAAAAAAATGGGTAAAGACGAATTTCGTGTATTGATAAAGCATTGCTTTTTAATGAAAAAAAATACAGTGGAAACCAAAGCATGGTTTGACAAACGTTATCCGGACTCTGCTCCAGCTATTTCAACTGTGAATGCAAAACGCAGTGGACGCCCAAAACAGGTGGTTACGGCAGAAAACATCGAAAAAATCCACAAAATAATTTTAAATGACCGTAAAGTGAAGTTGAGCGAGATAGCTGAGACTCTGAAGATATCGAAAGAGCGTGTTGAACATATCGTGCGTGAGCTCACTGTGGACCAAAAACAACAACGTGTTGATGATTCTGAGCAGTCTTTGGAACTGTTCAAGCGCAATAAACCCGAATTTTTGCGTCGATATGTGACAATGGATGAAACATGGCTCTGTCACTACACTCCAGAGTCCAATCGGCAGTCGGCAGAGTGGAGAGCGAGCGACGAACCGAATCCAAAGCGTGGAAAGACGCAACAGTCGGCTGGCAAGGTGATGGCGTCTGTATTTTGGGATGCGCATGGTATAATATTCATTGACTATCTCCAGAAGGGATAGACGATCAACAGCGACTATTATATAGCGTTATTGGATCGTTTGAAGAAAGAAATCGCTAAGAAACGGCCTCATTTTAAGAAGAAAAAAGTGTGGTTTCAACAAGACAATGCACCGTGTCACAAGTCGATGAAAACGATGGTCAAACTCAATGAATTGGGCTACGAATTGCTTCCCCATCCACCGTATTCTCCAGATCTGGCCCCCAGCGACTTTTTCCTGTTTGCAGACCTCAAGAGAATGCTCGCTGGCAAGAAATTTAAGACCGATGATGAAGTGATTGCCGAAACTGAGGCCTATTTTGAGGCAAAACCGAAAGAGTACTATAAAAATGGTATCGAAAAGTTGGAAGATCGCTATAAGCGCTGTATCGCCCTCGAAGGCAACTATGTTGAATAATAAAAATGAATTTTGCAAAAAAAAATATTTTTACTGTGTTATCTTATAAACTTTTCAGCCGAACTGTTATGATGTTACCAACTCAGAAAATTGTTTCGGTAGATATCTATGTAGCTCCTCTTTAAGTTCATCTCGAATGCCTGCGCAATATCTGGGAAGATTGCTGGGGATACTTTTCCTCATCAAATTATTTTTCAACCTCGTAAGTGATTCGGTGAACTTGGCCCAGAGTAGAGTGTTTAGTTCTGAAGCCAAATTGATGGATTACGATGAGTTTTGTTTCTTTGATAATACGTAACAATCTATTTAATATCAGGATTTCGAATATCTTTGATATTTTTTTTAGTAGGCCTGCTTCTGCTCCCTCTTTCATGATCTAACCAGTGATGAGATCAAATCCCTTAGCTTTTTTTGTGCTTATGTAAATATTTTGTAGAATTTGAAAATTTAGACGATACATGAAAACATGAAAATATTACATATTTTTTTAATTTAAACTTTAACATAAAATTTCTTATGAAAAAAAAATTAGTAAAACTGTTTCTTTAGACTTTTGTAATTTTTAATAATTTTCATTAATGTTTTACAATAGAATTTACGATTATTAATATTTTTGGCAATAATAAACTTATAAAACTGTTACCAATTTTTATTTAAAATACTATAATAAACGTTCAACGGAAACTAAGGTAGCCAAGCAATTTGCGCGCAGATAATCGCTATTGATTCAACGTAATCAACTAAGCGCACATTAATTATTGAACGTACGTGATAAGCGCGCAGATAATCGTTATTGATTCAACGTAATCAACTAAACGCATATTAATTATTGAACGTACGTGATACGCAGACCTTTAGTTGCGTTATTAAAGCCCAACGCAGCCTATCAACCGATTTAAGAGATCGAATCAACCGCAATAGAACATTTCCTCAACGCACCATCAACGCACCGCCATAAACTCAGTCAGTTGATGCAGTCGATGGCTAAGCTTCAGCAGCCGATTCTCTCAACATCAAATCAACAATGTTGCTAGCAACTTCAATGCAACATTATTTCAAGCATTAGTAAATCAAAAATGTTTATAGCTGCATTTCACTCCCTTTAAAAAAGATTTTTTAAGTTTTTATTAGTTAAATTTAATAAAATACATTAAAATATATAAAAATACAAGAATTTGTCTTCAAATTTTATGCTAATATTAATTGATAGTAATCAAAAAAAATAAATTTATGAGTTGTAGCAGAAAAAAAAGTGACTGTCAGCACTGAGAGTAGCTTAATAACATTGTAGGCTTTCTCAAAGCCCATAGCTTGTTGGTATGTTAGTCTCTCCTAAACGTACTGTGCAAGTTTAAACTCCGTTTGGTCACTACCAGGTGTATAAGCTTAAATCCGCTTTTTTTTAGTCAAAAAAAACCACATATTTTTTTTCATAGAAATCAAAAACAAATTTATTCAAAGTACTTGCCCTCGCTAGCTACACATTTTTCCCATCTCTCAGGCAATTTGTGGATACCATGCCAAAAAATTCCTTCTCTTTCAAGGCAAACCACTCATCAAGCCATATTCGGACGTCTCCATAAGAATCGAAGTGCTGCTCAGCGAGCGCGTGGCCCATCGACGAAAACATGTGGTAGTCGGAAGGGGCCAGGTCTGGTAAATAAGCGGGGTGGGGTAGCACCTTCGAGTTGAAGTAGTTTCGGATCATTTTTGACGTGTGCAATGGTGCGTTGTCATGGAGAAAAATCGGCTTGTCATGTCTTTGTTGATAATCCGTCCTTTTTCCATGCAGAACACGGTACAATTTGATCAGTTGTTGGTGGTCATAGTAGACGATATCCTACTGATCCCACCAAACGCACAACATCATCTTCCGTCCGAAGCGATTTGGTCTTGGGAAATATGTTGACAGTTGGCCGTGATTAACCCACGATTTCTTGCATTTAGGATTCTCGAAATATATCCGCTTTTCATCGCCTGTCATAATCCGATGCAGTAACGACTTTCTTTTTTGTCTGGCGAGCAAGATTTCGCATGTGTTTTGGCATTGCTCCATCTGTCTATCGTTCAATTCATGCGGCACCCATTTTCCGATCTTTTAAATCTTCCCAATGGCACGCAGACGCATGGAAATGGCTGGTTGAGTAACACCCAATTGCTCCGCGAGCATATTTGGTATTGGGTATCGTCTTCGTCCAAAAGAGCCTGCAATTGATGGTCCTCAACCTTCTTAGGCCGATTTCCATGTTCTTGTCCCACAAGTCAATATTGCCGTCTTTGAACCGACGAAACTAATCTCGGCACGTTGTTTCCGATAAAGAACTGTCACCATAGGCCTCCATAAGCATTAAATGCGATTTGGCAGCCGATTTCTTCAAATTGAAGCAGAAAAGCAGAGCTTCCCGTATATGTTATTTTTCTGGCACAAAACTAGATATGATTACCAAAGGAAAAATGTATGTTGTTGTACTAAATTGCTGACAATGTGCACTGATTAATGTTGACAGATGTCAAACTCATAAAAAAAAGTATGGCGTGTCCATGGTAGCTTAATACGCTCACTCACGCCATCTATGACCAAACAGCGGATTTAAGTTTATGCCCCTGGTACGTGGATCCTTCAGCTCATGATAAGTTAAGTTGTGTTTTTGGAATGCGTCAGGAAAATATGGAGTAAAAATTGAAAACCAGTTGAAAGGACGTCATATGTATACTGTTAAAAACATATAATCTAGAATTACAAGACGATGGAATTAACTATTTTTGGAGTACCACAAGGCAGTGGTAACTGATGAAAATATCAAATCTTTTAAGTTTTTCTTTATAAAAAGAACTTATTTTTATAAATAAGTCCTTCAAAAATTCAGGAAAACGAAAAGACATTTAGATGTGCCACCATGACAACGTCACCTACTACACGACCATCTTCATCAAGGAGTTATTTTTGGACGAAGACATTTGCTGTGGATCCCCACAACAGAGGGGAAATCGGCCCAAAATCGATTTCTATGAAACTCCCTTTCGTGATCCTGTATGATCTCTCCTCTATGCTCGTCCTGTATAAAAAATTCTACTACTCAGGTAGTCTTAAATTATGTACTCCGGAACACCTATTGAGCCCAGGGCGTGAAGGATACAATCCCATCTCGCGGAATTGAAGTTATTCCTCACATCAAAGGTAATGATAGCGCAGTTCTTTAAGAAGCTGCGCTATCATGACCCTCTATATCTTTACTGACTTTGTTCTGGATAACTCGTGGGGCCTGATTGCTGCCAGACCTCGAGGTACCTTTCAATGTAGTCACTGGTTGCTGACCGTTGCTATAATCAGGAACAAGTTAGGGTAACTAGCTTGTAACTGGTTATTGTTGTAATGGTCCTACCTGTTATTGATGTAGCTAGTTCAGTGGTCGAACCAGATGGTAGCACACATGTTTGTGGTGGAACGAGGGAAGCAGTCTAGAGGTTAAGACTGTTCACCATTAGAATTGTAGTCGTATATGAAGCCACTTACCTTAAGAGAACCGAATATAGTTCGCATATTCGTATACAGGGTTTTGAAGAAAAGAGGGAACCTGATAAAGTGTTCCCTGCATGAGGTAGTCGAAGCAGGAAATTAAAGAGGAAATAGCGGAAGTTGGATTTCAGCGATCTGCGTGCAATCATTGCGTCTAGTCAGCTGGACTGGCAAAATCCATTATAGGACAGGTCTTGTTTGCGTGTTGATTGGGCGTATCTTAATCCCTATGGTCGTATGCGATCCATGATCTTAAGTTTAACAACAGGTATTTATTTAAATTTTATCATACTTTGTGAATCCACAAAAGAAGGTTTATTATTATGTATTATAATACATAATATTATGTCGTCTTTAACTTTTTACCAAAAACAATTACTTTTTACCAAAATCCTCAACTAATCCAATGCTGAAGTATCTATTTTTTTTTTTATTCAAAATATTATAACAAGTTTACTTCATTTATTTGCAATTAAAATGTCAAATAATTAAAGATTAATTTTTCACCTTTCCGAACATTCATCAATTAGGATATATTTTCTTAAAATGAGGGGTCATAGAACATTAACACTTTCTGTTCTGTCAACTTGAACACGAAACAAGTCATTTAATTAAAAGATTAATTACTATTTTACCTTTCATGATTTCGAACATGATGGATTCAAATTAAAAATAAAAAAAAATATTTTTCGAATAACTTAATTACGACGGTAGAAATAATGTTTGGCTGTTACGAGAATAACTCGAAAAAAAGGACGAAGTAGCAGTAATTGCCATGCTCACTGTTTTCGGATTTAGGAAACTTCAAAAGGAAATTAATAATGAAATAAAAATGTGAAAGTTAAAAGAGATCTGAAAGAGGCTGAAATACATCGAATGAACGGAAAACATATGCGAGAGATTTCCTGAATTGAGTATTTGGCTTAGCAAATAAAGTAACGACATAAATATTTACACCCACATACCTTTTCTTCCCGTAAACCCGACATCCCTTCCCCCCTCCCCCAAAAACACATACAAATTTAGGTAAATACGAGTATTCAGATTCAGATTTGGTTAGCATCAAAAGGCAGAAAAAATTATTGTTTGGAATGTTGGAGTTTACCCTAAAATGGGGATGTCCATGAACAGCATTAGCTATCTGAGTTTGTGTTTGTATGAAAATTCGAAGAAAATTCCGGAATCGATTTTTTACAAATCCTGCTCCAACTTTGCTTGCTTACATGATAAATTGTTCAGCTAACGACCTGAAGTAATCAAGGAAACGAGGATTTGACTTTTTTTTTTTTTTTAGCTATTTCGATGGCAATTTGCAAGGATATTTGACACTATTTGCGTGTCTATTCGAATTTTTGGTCATTTTAGGTTTTTCATAATAATTCTATTGTGAATTTTTTCTAAATGAGGTTTTTTTTTGGTTGAAAGTCACCATTTTGTTGAATTAATGATCAGAACTAGTTATTGGTTGATAATATATTTTTAATTTTTTTTTCTTCAGAAAAAAAAATGCGTTTAATGCAGTAATGAGGCTCATTTCTCTATCATAAAATATGTGTATTTATCATATAAAAATTTTAAAATCCAAATAGTAACTGTAAAGAAGCCATTGTATCCATAAAAAGTGACTGTATGGTATGGATTTTGGTCTGAATGTATCATTGGGCCGTACTGTTTTGAAAATGAAGAAGAGTAGATCGTTACCATCGAATTTGAGTTCAGTGACAGTATGGTAACTTAAAGTTTTCATTTAGAATATATGTGATTTTAACAAAATGATACCACAAGCCACACATCATTGACAAATTTGAGCTTTATTGTGCAAAGTGTCCCCAGGACGTATAATTTTGAGATTTGGTGATACCAATTTGCCTCCAAGATCATACGATTTGACTCTGTTGAGTCTTTTTTTTGTAAAATTATAGAACTTTAGAGCATTTCAAACCAACATTTGCCTTGTTATAGACAAATTACAGCCTGAAATGTTTTGAAAAAGTATTAGTAAATTTACTCAAAAGGATTAAGTTCTGATAATTAAAATAATTCAATTTTACTTTCGAGAGAATAATTTACATAATACTTTAGCATATTACATAACATTTGAAAGTTATTATATGGTATAAAATAAGAAATATTTTAATTTTTTTATCTAATGGTAAATTTTTTTTTATTTATACAAACATAAAATTTTTTTAAATTCTAATAAAAAATATGTTTTATGAATTTTTATTTTCCGAAGCATAAAATGAATAACCTCTAACATTATTTGATTGTAGAATGTTAGCTAATTTTTACTTAAATATAATTTGATATATTTTTTAGTATATAATAATTAGGTCAGTTAATTTTTTAAGGAAAATAAGATTTACTATTAAAATTATTTTATGATAATTTACTTATGCTACGACCCCAAATAAAAGTACCAAACGTAAATGATACTCTCACAAATTCGAACTAAATCTCTATACTTCTCAATAAAGATTTTACAAAGTCCTTTCTATTAGTTAAAAAATAAAATATCAACAAATATCCTTTCCTGCTAGTACTTTACGAATTTTTTTTGGTTTGCTCTCTTTTAGTAAAAATTCCACTTGAGATATCCACCTTCGTGAGTCACATCCGTACATTCATACATACAAATGGGTATATGAAATCTTTTACGGTAAAGTTAAATTTAAGCTTTATTTTATTATTGATATTCAATGATAAGAAGATAAAATTTCCTTAAAACTTTATCAAAACATAAATTGAATAAAATGTGAATGACTTTATAGCATTTTCTATCTTATCCAACATTAATGTTTATTTCTATGTGCGTCGTAAATGGATTTTTGTTCAACTTTAATTTTTTTATTAGAAAACTTTTCCCTTTTATAGAGTATTTTGTAACAAAAACAAAAAATAAAAATAAAATAAAATAAATAAATAAATTCACTTAAACAACTAAACAAAAAAATAGCTTTCATGATGACACAAAAAAATTTCGTATTTCTCAAAGTAATGAAATTTTTTTTATTTGATTGAAAACTTCATTAGAAAGTTTTCAATTTAAAGAAAATTCCTTCTTCCTTTTTTGCCAGTAATTTTTACCTTTCGTATAATCGTTTATTATTAAAAGTAAAGTTTTTTAAATTGAAAAGTTGTACAAATTAATGCGACTGAATGGCAAATGCTGAATTTTTTTATAGTTCTTGTATTGAACGATAGTATTTTATAAGATTTGAAATATTTGTGGTGAGATATTGTGATAATTATGGTTTTTTTTTTAAAAAAAACGTTTAAAAGGACTTTTAAATTTTCACTAATAGTTGATGATTTTCTAATTAAGAAGAATTTTTAAATTTTGACCAATAATTGATGATTTTCTAGTTTAGTTGATGATATTGACCAATAGTTGATGATTTTCAAGTTGATGATTTTCTAATAACACATATGACACAGTTTATAAGAGAAAATCGTATCTCGCCTGTCTGACCTTTTTCAATTTTAAAGTTACTTTTGCCGGTCTTGTTTTGTCTCGAAAAAAAATGTGATGGTCTCCAAGTGAGTTTGTTTACTTTTGAAGTTTCAAGTTAATTTTCTTATTAGACTTCTGACAATGTTCCCAAAAAAAAATCGCGTCCCGGCAATTTGACCTAGTCTCAGATTAGTGGTGAAAGCTTCTTTTGTGTTGAGAAACATTTCACAGTCACCAAGTGGGTCTGTTTAGTTTTAAAGATTCGAATCGATGACTTTTTAAATAGACTTCTGACCCAGTTTAAAAAAAAAATTGCATCCCAACAGTTTCACCTTGTCTCATATTAGTGGCGAAAGCTTCTTTTGTGTTGAAAAACATTTCACGGTCATCAAGTGGGTTTGTTAACTAATTTAAAATTTCGAATAGATGATTTTTAAATTGGACTTCTGACCCGATGTCAAAAAAAATTGCGTCCTGACAGTTTGACCAGTCTCAAATTGGTAATGAAAGCTTCTTTTGAGTTGAAAAAAAATTTAAAGCTCACCAAGTGGGTTTGTTTACTTTTCAAGTTTCGAATATCTGTTTTGCTAATTGGACTGCTGACCTGGTTCCCAAAAAAATCGCATCTCGAAGGTTTGACCTAGTTTCAAATTAGTGGTGAAAGCTTTTTTTGGGTTGAAAAAAATTTGCATGGTCACCAAGTGATTTCGTTTACTTTTAAAGTTTCGAATCAATGATTATATAATTGTACTGATGACCTGATTCCCAAAAAAATCACGTCTCGATGGTTTGACCTAGTTTCAAATTAATGGTGAAAGCTTCTTTTAGGTTGAAAAAATCTTTCATGGTCACCAAGTGTTTTCGTTTACTGTTAAAGTTTCTAATCATTGATTATCTAATTGTACTGATGACCTGATTCCCAAAAAAATCGCGTCTCGTTGGTTTGACCTAGTTTCAAATTAAAGGTAAAAGCTTCTCTTAGGTTGAAAAAATTTTTCATGGTCACCAAGTGCTTTTGTTTACTGTTAAAGTTTCGAATCAATGATTATCTAATTGTACTGATGACCTGATTCCAAAAAAAATCGTGTCTCGATGGTTTGACCTAGTTTCAAATTAGTGGTGAAAGCTTTTTTTGGGTTGAAAAAAATTTGCATGGTCACCAAGTGATTTCGTTTACTTTTAAAGTTTCGAATCAATGATTATCTAATTGTACTGATGACCTGATTCCCAAAAAAATCGCGTCTCGATGGTTTGACCTAGTTTCAAATTAATGGTGAAAGCTTCTTTTAGGTTGAAAAAATTTTTCATGGTCACCAAGTGTTTTCGTTTACTGTTAAAGTTTCTAATCATTGATTATCTAATTGTACTGATGACCTGATTCCCAAAAAAAATCGCGTCTCCATGGTTTGACCTAGTTTTAAATTGGTTGTGAAAGCTTCTTTTGTGTTGAAAAAAATTTGAAGGTGACCAAGTTGGTTTGTTTATTTTTGAAGTTACAAATCAATAATTTTCTAATTGGACTGCTAACCCAGTTTGAGAAAAACATCATTTTCGGATAGTTTAACCTAGTCTCAAATTAAAACTGAAAGCTTGTGTTAAAAAATACTTTTTTGTATTAAAAAAAAATGTTCATGGTCACCAAGTGGGGTTACTGACATTTTTATAGTGTCAAGTTGCCAATTTTTAAGGGGACTTCTGATCCATTATCGCAAATGAATCGCGGCAAATTCATGGTGAAAGCTCGATTTGTGTTGAAAAAAATTGCAATGCTCAGCCAGTGCGTTTGTTTACTTTTAAAGTCTGACCCAGTTTACAAAAAAACTCGTCTCGACAGTTTGACCTAGTCTCAAACTAAAAGTAAAAGCACAAAATCTAAAAACAAAAAAAACGGTAACTATAAAAATGACCGTAAAATAAATAAAAAATGATAGGTTTTTTTAAAGATACTTTGTACATTCAGTCGGAAATGTTCTCGGCTGATTTTGTTTAATCAGCAAAGGATATCTGTTAAGGTCATGGTTCAATGGGCAGGTGTGCAGAAATGTGGAAAATCAAAGACGAAAAATATTTCTGAAGAAAATGAAATGGCAAAAACGAGAATCGATCGTATATATTGCATATAAGAAAATGAACAAAACATTGTTTGTGATAATAGTTTTGCCAAAAAACCGGATAATCAATATCGATGAATTATTTATTTTACCTTTTACAGGAATGTCGATAGCTTTAGCTTTGTTATACTATAATTAACCGGAAATCAGATGAGAATGTTACGTTTACATTAGCTTCTTCCGTTCAATATAATAGCCTAATAAGTATTGTCGTCAAATCGTATATTTAATTTGATGGCCATTTGCTGATGATGTTAAGGTCAGACCGTATACAAAATTTATATTATTTATGCTTACTAACGAAGAACGTTCCAAAGGATTTTGTTAGTTTTTGCTATACAAAAGTTTATTTCTCTATCAAATTAAATTATTATTTGAGTACGAATGTTAAAGGAAAAGGTTAATCGTAGTTGCTTCATGATAAATTATATTCATGACATTTCCGTTTTCAAGCTATACCAACTAATTAGTACATAAGATACGGTATCTATCGAAATGCGAAACTTGTAATATTATACATGAAATGGAAATATAAAATTATTTATGTATAAAGATGAACAGTATCATACTCATCATATGGAAAAAGACTACTTTAATTGTGATGCAGAAATATATACGAATATGTATTGTACATAAATATATTTTTATCATTTTTAGGGTAAACTTTTACTATGGCGGGTTATGAAATATGTAAAAGGAAAAACAGGGCAAATGACAGTAGTTTTTGCCAAATTGCTGTTCCAAAAACTTTAAATGAAAATATGAAAGTATTAACTGAATTTTCTTTACTATAAATATTTATCTGCAACCATTAATATTACCATAGGGATTATATTTTTGGCAAAAATTCTACCATCTTAAATTAGAGTTTTTAACACGAACTAATTTGAAACAGATGTGAAATAATAATCGTATCAAGAGCTACTTGGACAATTATAATTTAACTTTGTTTTTACAATTATATATGCAAATAGTCAATAATGATATTTATAAATATAAAAATTGTATTTGTCACAATTGAATTGAAACTTAATTATTTATTAAAATATATAAATTCAATTACATCAAATAATTAATTTGTAACTTACACTATTCTATAAGTGTTATAAAAATTTTTCTAATTATTAAAATTGATAACTAATTTAAAAAAAAAATTAACATAATTAAAATGAGCGTGCATAAAAATAGACAAAACCTTATAAATATTGTCTGGTCTACCAGGTGTCTAAGCTTAAATCCGCTGTTTTTTAGTCAAAAAAACACATGTTTTTTTTCATAGAAAGCAAAAACAAATTTATTCAAAGTACTTGCCTTCGCTAGCTACACATTTTTCCCATCTCTCGGGCAATTTGTGGATACCACGCCAAAAAAATTCCTTCTCTTTCGAGGCAAAGCACTCATCAAGCCATTTTCGGACGTCTTCGTAAGAATCAAAGTGCTGCTCAGCGAGCGCGTGGCCCATCGAAGAAAACAGGTGGTAGTCGGTAGGGATCAGGTCTGGTTAATTAGCGGGGTGGAGTAACACATCCCAGTTGAGTGTTTCTAAGTAGTTTCGGACCGTTTTTGACATGTGCGATGGTGCGTTGTCGTGGAGGAAATTCAGCTTGTCATGTCTTTGTTGATAATCCGTCCTTTCTTCACGCAGAGCACGGTGCAATTTGATCAGTTGTTGGTGGTAGCGGTGGGCATTGACAGTTTCACCAGGTTTCAACATCTCATAGTAGACGATACCCTGCTGATCTCACCAAACACACAGCCGTCTGAAGCGATTTGGTCTTGGGGAAGATGTTGATGGTTGGCCGGGATCAACGCACGATTTCTTGCATTTAGGATTCTCGAAATATATCCACTTTTCATCGCCTGTCGCAATCCGACGCAGGAACGACTTCGTTTTTTATATGGCGAGCTGAATTTCACATGTGCCTATCGTTCAATTCATGCGGCACCCATTTTCCGATGCAGACGCATGGAAATGGATGGTTGAGTAACACCCAATTGCTCCGCGAGCATTTTTTGTGATTTGGTATCGTCTTCGTCCAAAAGAGACTGCAATCTCGGCACGCTGTTTTCGTGATTGGTTTGAATTGGCGAAACCAATCTCGGCACGTTGTTTCCGATAAAGCACTGTCACCATATGCCTCCATAAGCATTCGATGCGATTCGGCAGCCGATTTCTTCAAATTGAAACAAAAAAGCAGAGCTATCCGCATATGTTCTTTTTCTGGCACAAAACTAGACATGATTACCAAAGGAAAAATGTATGTTGTTGTACGAAATTACTGACAGATGTCAAACTCATAAAAAAAAGTATGGCTTATACACCTGGTTTATTGAAGGTAAACCTTTTTTCTATTGGCTATTTTTTCTAAAAACTGTTGTTATTACTTTAACCATATTCAATGTAATCTGCTTAATAAGAGGGTTATTGAGTTTTGTTGGATTTCTAGGGCATGTGAGAATTTTGAGCAACGAGCGTCCTAATTAACTAACGTGGGAAGCTCTCATTCACAAGTTAACTGGCTGTACGTTCTAGTCAAATGGCAAATAACACGTTAGGAAACATTGGTCACCTCTTGATAAACATTGGTCACCTACTGCCCAACCAGTGTACTCAATATCGCCCTACCAACATTTTCGGTATAAAAACCGCTCAGAATTCGATTAACACTTTAAAAAGTTTGGTAAAATTACTTTAATTTTGTATAATTTTGATACTGGATATTTTTTCCAAGCAACGTAATTAATTTTCTATGTTCAAAATCCACTAAAATACTAAATGTGGCCAAAAAATCAACACCAATCAGATTAGTCTATCGATTATTTGAATATTAAATGAACAAAATAAAATAATAATTTTTCTCTTTTATTTATTTAATATTCACTTTTATTTTTAATTTTATTTACGTTTTATTTGGTAGTAACTTTATTTAAAAATATTTATTTCTATCAACATCATTAAAAAGAGCGAACTAAATCACAAATAAAAATCAAATTAAGTCATATCTAAGCTTACACGTACTAATAAAATTAATATGATGTACTGTAGTATGCTAATGCACTACACTATACACTGATGGAATACTACTTTCAAAACACGTCAACTCGTCCTTTAACAGAAAGTCCTCTTACCCAAAAAAATTCTTTTTTTAATAAATTTTCCTTCATTATGGAGCCTTTAGATCTCTCAATATTCTTTCCAAGTTGTTTTTTTTTTAATTTTTTTAAAACAAACTAGCATTCTTTAAAAAAAACTTACTACCCCAACTGGTCCTTCCAAATAACCAAAGAGTATTTTTATCGAACCCACACACTTATAGGTCACGAAATGGCCTCATGGTCATGGCGCTGTATCATGGCCCCTGGCTCATATTTTTGGGTCAAACAAATCTTCAAAAACAAAACAATGTTGTTTTTGAAAATTTGTTTATTTTAAAATCATTTTTAAAAATTAAAAATATACAATATTTTACGAGGTTTAGTTTTGATTGTTAGTTACATTGCCCGACAACACCTTGGAATCACCCACATTATTTACAAATATTTTGGTTGTTCGGTTGTGATTTTTTTTGTACGTAGTTAAAAGGTGTAATTACTATGGTTTTCTTCTTTTTTTAAATTTATTTTGAGTGCCATACTCGAATGATAACAAATTTTGTTTATGGCCTTAAGTTGAGGTTTTTAACTAGGATCATTTGTCCTAGTTAAAAACCTCAAGTTAAGGTCATAAAAAAAATTTGTTATCATACGAGTATGACACTCAATGATATTTTATTTTGTGCAAAATAGCATGGTTAATGCAATATAATAAAATAAAAGTTTAACTCTATTTGAAGAGCACAAGTTGGATAACAACAAGAAATGGGTGCTCAGACCATAACTGAACCGAACCTACTATGGTGGTGTGCCCAATAGTCTGGGTCCTTCTTCAAATCTTGTCCATTCAGACAAAACCACTTTTCGTCGAAAACGATGACTGCCGACAATTTCTTTTCGGGTATGTCATGAGATCTTATTTAAGACACATTTTTCTAATACACAACTTCTAAGTCTGAGAAGCTTTAAAAATTATGTATAGGATTTTCCAATAAGAGTAATATGATTTCTAAGTGACGTTTTGGCCATTTGTAATATGTCATGATCTGTCTTTTTTTTTTATAATGTTTACAATTTTATCATGGAGAGATATACGTAAGAACAACGTTTACAAATTATTCAATTTTATTATCAAAATAATCGTTCTCCAATTGCAACTTTTCGTGCGCTTTTGCCATTTTATGGTCCTAATAATCGTCCAACTGTGCTCGCTATTCGTTGAATTGTTAAAAATTTCGAGCGTATATTTTCTTTACATAATGTTCAAGTGCCAATAAGACAAAGAACCGCTCAAAGTAATGAAAATATTGCTGCCGTTCAGGCAAATGTTGCTGAAGACCGCAATTTGTCGATTCCAAGACGTTCCCAAGAATTGGGACTGTCTCAAACAACAACCTGACGGATTTTGAGAAAGGATTTGGGCTTGCATCCGTATAAAATTGTTATCACTCAAGAACTGAAGCCGTTGGACCACGGTAAACGTCGTGAATTTGCTGATTTTGTCTTGGAACCACTTGAAAACGATAACGATTTTTTTAAGAAAATCATCTTCTCCGATGAGGCTCACTTTCATCTGAGTGGTGCGGAAAATAAACAAAACTGTCGATTCTGGTGCAAAGAAAATCCACAAATTATTCATGAACACTCATTACATTCACCTAAATTGACAGTTTGGTGTGGTTTTTGGTCTGGTGGAATCATCGGTCCGTACTTCTTTCGAAATGAAGCTGGTGACACCGTTACTGTCAATGGAGAGCGGTATAGATCGATGGTAACCAACTTTTTATGGCCGAAATTGAAAGAATTTGATCTTGACAACATCTGGTTCTAACAAGACGGGGCTACGTGCCACACAGCCCGTGCAACAACCGACTTATTGCGAGAAAAGCTTGGAGATTCGATTATTTCAAGAAATTGTGACATTGAAGTTGTGATTTGACACCATTAGACTATTTCGTGTGGGGTTATTTGAAGTCATTGGTCTTTAGCAATAAAGCAGACTCTCTTCAAGCTTTAGAAGTCAATATTGAACGTGCTATTCATGACATACGACTTGATTTAGTGGAAAAAGTGCTCAAAAATTGGGTTCATCGAATTCGTTCCTGCAAAAGAAGTTGTGGAGGCCATTTGAATGACGTTTTATTCAGAACTTAACTGTATCGATTGTACTTTACAATAAATAGAAAATATTTGAATTTCCTTAACAATTAGTGTATTTTTTTGTTGAAAAGAGATCATATCACTCGACCCTTTATTTTCGAAAACACTCCATTTTTTGCAGTTTGGGCAGAATTCAATTCTTTCCTTAAAAAAATGGGTCGCCTTCATCTCTAAGTTGAGGGCTTTTCCTCATGGTTACGGTCATCAAGTGCGTTCATTTATTTTTAAATTTTCAAACCGATGATTTTCTAATTAGACTTCTGGTTCAGTTCCCGAAAAACATCGTGTCTCAATAGTTTAACCTAGTTTCAAATGGGTGGTGAAAGCTCATTTTGTGTTGAAAAAAATGTTCATGGTTATCAAGTGGGTTCGTTTACTTTTAAAGTTTTAATGGATGATTTTTTAATTGGATTTCTGACCCAGTTCCCAAAAAAAAATCACGTCACGACTGTTTTACCTGGTCTCAAATTGAAGGTGAAAGGTCGCCCCAACCTTAGTTTGTGTTGAAAAAAATGTTCATGGTCACCAAGAAACGGTTCGTTAACTTTTAAAGTTTTGAATCGATAATTTTCTAATTGGACTTTTGCCAGTTGCCAAAAAAAATCGTCTCCCGAAAGTTTGACCTAGTCTCAAATTCAAGGTGAGATCTCGTTCTAAGTTTTAACAGTAACCTTCTGGGTTTGTTTGCTTTTAAAGCTCAAGTTAATAATTTTCTAATAAAATGTCAGACCCATTTTACAAAAAAAAAAAAAATTGGTCCTACCAGTTTGACCTAATCTCATACTAAAATCTAAAGTTGCATATTTTTTTTTGCATTTTTCTTAAGAACAAAATCTAAAAACAAAAAATGTTACTTATAAAAATGACCGTAAAATTACGTTGAGGCTTTTTATATTATTCCCGTATACTATTTGCTATAATTTTCTGTATTTATAAAAAAAATAGCCTCTACCCATTTAACGGTCAATTTCTCTAAGCAGGAGGATTCAGTCTTTACCTTTTCATTTTTATGAAAAGGTAAAAAAAATTTCTCTTTTACTTGCTACTTAAATAAAATACAGTTAAAAATAAAAAAAAAATAACTAATGAACCCAAACAGTTGTCGTACTACCGGAAACTACAATATTTTTCAATAAAAAAACTACAAATAAGAAACTATGGAAATTTTCACTTATTTTTTTGTCTGCTCAATAATACAATCTACAACAATGAATATAATTAGTAAAACTGTCAGTGGCTCCAAGCAGTTGTCAGGAAGTCTATAATAATTAAAATGAAAATGTTGCAAATAATTAGAATATCTAAAAAAAATATATTCATCTAGTTGACACGTAATCAGGAACAGGGAATTAAATTTTTCTATTTGCTTTAGAAAAGTGCTGGGCTCTTTTTTAATTAATTTTCCTTTTTTTTTTCGTTGAAAAAATCATTACAGAATTTTGAATTAATAAATTTCCATAGAATTTGGAAATTTATTAATTCAAAATTCTCTTAATAAATTGAGAAAAAAATAATGTTATTAGCTTTTTGATTATATTTAATAGTGGTCAGAATTTTAGTTGACAATCTCATTAAACTTCCCTACGATGACTTAACATCATCACTGTTGACGGGACATGGCAGTTTTTGGTGTTTCCTAAAAGGGTACCTTTTCTGGTGTTTTCGTAAAAAAAATTTTTGGAAAGGTGAAGGTCCCCGAACAAGTCATATTAACTGCAGTCACGCAATTAAACATCTTCATTTTGGAAAACCACTTTTGTCATTTGAAGCTTAATCGATTTTTTGCCCGG
Source organism: Atherix ibis (assembly GCA_958298945.1). Taxonomy (NCBI): domain Eukaryota; kingdom Metazoa; phylum Arthropoda; class Insecta; order Diptera; family Athericidae; genus Atherix; species Atherix ibis. Next base: position 93,972,219 of record OY282607.1, on the reverse strand, counting down.
GAGTTTTCATCAATTTTGCATTCACTTAAGCTTGAAATTGCAAAAGTAATTAAAAGGAATGCCGTTAGCATTTTGCGGAACTTTAATTCCATTCGACGAAATGCAAAATTGACCTGAAATTTCGCTTCAGTTGTCAACCCAGCCAGCGGGACTATCGGGACATGTACACAAATGCCACTCTAGCCAGCTAGCTTTAAGTCTGGGTGCTCAATTGGCTGTTAGTGTTGTTCATTGCCCTGCCATAAGATATCCTATACAATATTGCATACTATTTACAAAAGCTTTGATTTTTTAATTCGATTCTCGTTCAACTGGAATAATCTCTGTAAGTGACCAAAGGTGTCGCTGCTAACGAGCTTAAGATAGTCAAGCTAATGGAAATGGAAAATTGGTTAAGCCATTTTGTACTGCAGTTCGGTGGTAGTGTTCACAATATTCACAGAATATCCTTCAGTATATACTGTATACATATGTATGTATGTGTGAACGGTATAAGCTTGGGTAAAAATCCCATTTACTCTTTGTATAATATACAAAGTTACAGGAATAGCTTCTTTGCATTTAGATCCATTTCACTGGTTTATCTGGTCTATCTGTACGCTGTGCTATATCTTTTCTGCACAACAAATCGTTGCATTCGTCATGGAAATTTTCAACATTGGATGGAGAAATAAAACATCACGACTATGAGTATTTGATTAAAACACTTTACGTTATAAATTAAAATTAGCTGTGTAAATGTCTCCCTCGAGGACATTGATGAATTCCGGATGTGCAGTTGTAGGGTAGTTTCATCTGAAATGATGAACTATGTAATTCCGGCAACGACTACTCGTATATTCATGGTAGCTACAATGGAATATTACTAATTAAAACTTTTCCTCTTTTTCATCACTTCCCCCTCCCCCCTCTCTCCCTTATGACGAGTATATTTGCAAAAAGATTGTACTTTTTATTATGTGAAAATTCCATAAATTTCCTTTTTAATTTTAATTTTGAGAATTGAAGAATCCTTTCTAACTTTTACGTTCGTTAATTTTATTGCAATTTCTAATTTCCATCATATTTCTATGTACTAGATTATTTGTACATCGTGAATTTGAGAAAGATCTTCATATTATCTGCTTGATTATTATTTTCACAACTAATGTTTCCTTTTCAAATTAATTTGTACACAAATAATATTACTTTTCTGTGTGATATTTAATTTTTTAGCTTCAGCATATGATAATATTATAAATTCTAATGAGAGCATGGAATATAACGATATGAATATAAAAAGTTCATTATTCATGGTATAAATATGAAATGCATTAACGTAATGTGTGCAAACTTATAATTCTTTAGAAATCCTTTAAGGATTTACGGAGTTCAGGTTTTTTCAACCAAATTTTTATTTATAGTAAAATATCCTTTCAGTTTTTCTTAGAAATGGTTAAAATTTATTTGAATATTTTTTGTGCCCAGTGACAAACCAAAACAGAACAAACTATAAAAATAATTACATTACAAAATCTCAAAATACAATACATAACACTTCAGCAACTACACTTCATTACTCACAAAAATTAGAACTCTGTAGACTGCTACAAGACAAATATTATCTTATAAAAAAACAACGCATCCTTTACGAAAAACTGGTAGTACCTGGGCCAAAAGAGATAAGAATTAAGCAGACAATTTTGCTGAATACCTTGCACAAATACGAGGGTCGTTCAATAAGTCCTTAGAACAAGATGAAAAAAAACGGTTTTTTAAAAAAAAAAATTTTTATTTTTCAACATAATCTCCTTTTACCGTTTTTCCAAAATTTTTATCCCGTCCAAAAAATAGGATTTCGGAAGTCCTACAAAATACTCATCCGTTTGAGCAATGACGTCCTCGTTGGAAGTGAACCGTCGTCCGCCAAGCCATTTCTTCAGATTGAAGAGGCCAAATCTGGTGAATAAGCGGAATGCTGCAACAATTCCATTCTCAATTCCACAATTTTGGCCATGGAAACAGCGCAGGTGTGCACACGCGCATTATCATGATGCAAGATGATCTTCTTCAGATGGGGGCGTTTCTCTTTGATTTCCTCGCTCAACCGTTGCAATAACGAGGCGTAATACGCTCCTGTTATTGTTTTTCTTTTTTCCAAGTAGTCGATAAAAATGATGCCCTGCGAATCCCAAAAGACCGTGGCCACCACCTTGCCGACCGATGGCACAGTTTTTGCCTTCTTCGGAGCCCGTTCACCCTTGAAAATCCACTGTGATGACTGTCTCTTCGTTTCTGGAGTGAAGTAGTGTATCCAGGTTTCGTCCACAGTGACATATCGACGAAGGAATTCGGCAGGATTGCGATGAAAGAGTGCCAACATAACCTCAGAGTCCACTACACAATTGCGCTTATTCTCCTCTGAGAGCAAACGCGGCACCCATCTTGCCGAAATTTTTTTCACAGATAATTTTTCATGCAAAATTGAAGCGACTGTACCTTGTGATATGTCCGTGGCCTCAAGTAATTCGCGCAGTTTAATTCGCCGATCGTTCAAAATCAGATCGTGGATTTTGTCGACGATTTCAGGAGTAGACACCACAACTGGGCGTCCTGAACGATGTTCATCTTTTGTGGATGAACGGCCACGTTTAAATTCATTCACCCAATTGTAAACCGTCGCAAACACAGGTGCAGATGTGCCATGAACTGTATCCAACTCGGCTTTGATTTCTTTCGGGCTTAAGCCTTTCAAATGGAGATGTTTGATGACAGCCCTAAACTCGCTTTTTTCCATTGTTATGCACAAATAAATGTCGTTAATTTTAATCGACCATAGAAATTGACTTACGCTATGGATCGAGCTGAAATTTTGACAGCATTCCTGTCGATCCTGCTACTTACAAAAAAAAATCTTTACCGGCAGTACGAGCGCAAGTTCTTGGATTTTCTAAGGACTTATTGATCGACCCTCGTAATTACTTTATGTATAAAGACATACAAAACAGGACTAATTGTACTAAAATCGACATAGAACTATCCATTTTCTTACCCTTGAGTCTTCGCCCAAAGGTAATTACTCCTTGCAAAGTTGCCAATTTAATCAAACTCCTTCCAAAGTCAAAGCTCCTGGCTATGATCTGATCAGCTATTTTATACTCTAACATCTTTCTAATAGAGCAATAGTTTTCCTTGCTATACTATATAACTCCATCCTTCGAACAACATATTTTCCAATCCTAAACTCAATAAACAATAAAACGCCCCAGTTCCTATAGACCAATAAGTCTCCTTCCAATCCTCTCAAAAAATTTTGAAAAAATAGTCCTCTACCGCTTACATCCTCTACTCGAATAGTCAAATTTAAAGCAGAAAGACCAATTTAGTTTTCGTTACGAACTCTCCACTATCCAGCGGTATCATCGAGTCATCGATTTCATTGCACCATCTTTAGAAAAAAAAGAGTAATATCCTTTATTGATATAAATCAAGCTTTATCCCTAGGGCTTACTCTGGAAATTCACAGGGATTTTTATTTTACCTATTTTCTAGTCCTAAAATGACTCCTTTCCGACCAACACTTCCAAGTAAACGAATTCAATGAACTCTTCAACATCTCTCCGATATTGGTAGGTGTACCACAGGGAAGTAGACTAAAACCCATCCTCTACAAAATTTGTACATCCGATATCTCAATCTGTCTCACTACCTTTTTTGCTATGTACGCCGATAATCCGCAGCATACTTTCAAAATTCCCAAACCCAAATATAAACCCTCCAGAATTGTTTTAAAGTTAACCAATTCTGGCGGGTTTACATTTGGGTTTGGGAATTTTGAGTAAAAGTTAATGAATCTAAATCGATCCACGTAACTTTTACTCTCTACAGTGCACCCTACCATAACACACCGAAGTTCGGTACCTTAGACTGAACTTAGACAAATGCTTGAGATAGAACAAACGTTCTAAACTTACAATAGACAGAAAAGTATTTTTATACAAAGTCCTACTGAAACCAATATGGACTTACGGAGTAGAACTCTAGGGTCCTACAAAGCCTTCAAATTGCCATCCAATCAATCCCTTTAATCAAAAATATTCCGTACAATTGTCAACGATCCCTGTTATGTTCACCATAATATTATCCACCATGATCTCAAAGTCTCTTTTGTTCTTTATAGAAGAGCTAAAAATACCCATCGAAGACTTAAGCGTTACTAGTCGCGTGATTTACTAAAATACTGATCCATAACATAAGAAATTAACCTTTCACGTTAATTAATACTATTGTATTATTCAAATCTGCTTCGTGACTTTTAGTTGGTAAAAATCCCGCTTCATGGTACGGTCACTAAACAGTGACTTCGGATAATCTGCTCCCACCCTCGTTAACAAAAAAAAATGGTCGAAACTAACAAGACTTATCTGGACATTTGCAATAGAATTTTGTGAGTAAAAGAGACGTTCCAATTCCCAATAAAGTCAGGTCCTGCAATCAAAGATCCTGCGAATAATTGTCAGTGTTTTTTATTATGTGTTTGTTATTATAAAAGGACTTTATCGTACCGTGACAATCCGGAAACATATACCAACTCTTGGAAAAGAATAGCTGCAAAGTATCGTCAAGCTAGTATCCCAATTTTTCTGACAAAGCTTCTCAAAAAAAAAAAAAATGTTAAGATTCGCGTAGGCTCGCTGGGTGTTGTATGGGAAGAGAAAGGTATTAAAATTTGGAATGCAGAATGAACGTTACGTTTAACAGGATAAGGCCAGTGACGATCATGCTCAGAGAGCATCTTATCTGGCTAGGCGTGCTAGTAGCTTCACACCCACTTTAACAAGAAAATTCATCATGCCAAAAACATTTAGTGGAACGTGAAGACACCCAAAAGTGTTAACTTCTCCATAGGAGGGAAAGAAGGATAAAGAGGAAAAAACGACAGAAAAGTAATGAGATGTAAGAAAAAAAATTACTCAAAAAAAAAATTAGAAAAAAACTATTCAGCCAAAAGGTAGAAAAGGTATAAAAATTAAAGAGGTTAAAATTTTTAAAGAAAACAAAAATTGTAAAAATTTTACCAAAGAAAACCAAAAAAAAAATCAAAGAGAAGTATATACGAGGTCTGTTCGCTATACAAAAAGTATGGCGAATTTTGTGTTTTTTCAAAAATTATTTATTTATTCATGAATATCTATTTTGTCCCCTTCAAAGTAATCCCCATCAGATATTATACACTTGTGCCAACGTTTTCTCCAATACTCGAAGCACTTCAAAAAATCATTTTTTGTGATCTTGTTCAGCTCCTCTTTCGATGCCGTCTGTATCTCCTCAATCGTAGCGTCGTGTCGTCATGGGACTCTTCAGTTTCGGAAACAAGAAAAAGTCACAGGGGGCCAGATCTGGGGAATACGGTAGCTGCAGTTTAATGTTTTTGGCCAAAAATTCGCGAACAAGCAACGATGCGTGAGCAGGGGCGTTATCATGGTGCAAAAGCCAATTATTGTTCTTCCACAAATCCGGGCGTTTCTGGCGGACTGCTTCACGCAACTTGCGCATAACTTGTAGGTAATATTCCTTATTGAGCGGTCTACCCTGCGGCGGAAATTCATGATGCACGAAGCCTCTGCAATCGAAGAAAACTGTAAGCAAAACCTTCACATTCGACCGAAATGGCGCGCTTTTTTCGGTCTTGGCTCGTGCGGGAGCTTCCATTGGGATCATTGAGCTTTGGTTTTCACGTCATAACCATAAACCCATGATTCGTCACCAGTTATGACCCTTTGGAGCAAATTTGGGTCTTCGCGAAAAAAGTCCAACAGCTCCTTAACAATGTTAATGCGATGCGGTTTTTGGTCGAAATTGAGCAATTTTGGTACGAATTTCGCGGCGACCCGTCTCACGACCAAATCATTAGTAAAAATCGAATGGCACGAGCCAATTGATATATTTTACCGTATGCTACAGTCATCATTCGGAATGCGCAATTAATTTTATTTTTCACACAAAACTTGATACAGATTGTTTGATCCATTTTTTGGAATAAGAAAAATCAAAGACGAGCCCAAACACGTGCAAGCAAAGTAGCTGTCAAAAATTAACTGAACATTCAAAATGGCCGAACTTGTCGGCAAGGGTAAGAGATATAAGTACCAACATAACGCCACAAAAAAGCGAAAATCGAATACACGTAACTCGCGGAAATTCGAAATTCGCGATACTTTTTGAATAGACCTCATATTCGTATCCTGCAAGAGGGAACGAATATAAGAAAATAGGATGGAGCAGACCGTCGACGTTAGTGGGAGGGATTTCTTTCCGTGGTCATTTCCTAATTCTTCACAAAAAGACACTCTAAAATTTTGCTGCCATGTGATATGACGTCACAGCCCGAAAAAATTAATGAAGGTGATTCATATTTTTACATGGCAGAAACTGGCACTTAGTTGTCATGTGCATATATGTTCGTTCTGCCATATTGTTTAATTAGGTATATACGCGTTACTTACCCTTCAACCGTATGACAGACATTACTGCCATGCAAAAATTTCCATTAACATTGCTTCTTGCCAAGCAGTCTAACACTAGCTTTACCGCTGTTTGATCATAGATGGCGTGAGTTAGCGTATTAAGCTACCATGGGCACGCCATACTTTTTTTTATGAGTTTGACATCTGTCAACATTAATCAATGCACATTGTCGGCAATTTCGTACAACTACATACATTTTTCCTTTGGTAATGATATCTAGTTTTGTGCCAAAAAAAGAGCATATACGGGAAGCTCTACTTTTCTGCTTCAATTTGAAGAAATCGGCTGTCGAATCGCATCAAATTCTTATGGAGGTCTATGGTGACAGTGCTTTATCGGAAACAACGTGCCGAGATTGGTTTCGTCGGTTCAAAGACGGCAATTTTGACTTGTGGGACAAGAAGCGTAAAAATCGTCCTAGGAAGGTTGAGGACCATCAATTGCAGGCTCTTTTGGACAAAGACGATACCCAATCGCAAAAAATGCTCGCTGAGCAATTAGGTGTTACTCAAGCAGCCATTTCCATGCGACTGCGTGCCATGGGGAAGAATGAAAACATCGGAAAATGGGTGCCGCATGAATTGAACGGTAGGCAGATGGAGCGACACCAAAACACATGCGAAATCTTGCTCGCCAGACAAAAAAGAAAGTCGTTCCTGCATCGGATTGTGACAGGCGATGGAAAGTGATATATATTTTGAGAATCCTAAGCGCAAGAAATCGTGGGTTGATCCCGACCAACTGTCAACATCTTCCCCAAGACCAAATAGCTTCGGATGGAAGACGATGCTGTGCGTTTGGTGGGATCAGCAGGATATCGTCTACTATGCGATGTTAAAACCTGACGGAACTGTCAATGCCCATCGCTACCACCAACAACTAATTAAATTGCACCGTGCTCTGAGTGAAAAAATGATGGATTATCAACAAAGACATGACAAGCTGACTTTCCTCCACGACAACGCACCATCGCACACGTCAAAAATGGTCCGAAACTACTTGGAGACACTCAACTGGGAGGTGCTACCCCACCTTGCTTATTCGACAGACCTGGCCCCTTCCGACTACTACCTATTTTCATCGATGGGCCACTCGCTCGCTGATCAGCACTTCGATTCTTACGAATACGTTCGAAAATGGCTCGATGAGTGGTTTGCATCGAAAGAGAAGGAATTTTTTTGGCATGGTATCCACAAATTGCCCGAGAAATGGGGAAAATGTATAGCTAGCGAGGGCAAGTACATTGAATATATTAGTTTTTGCTTTCTATGAAAAAACATGTGGTTTTTTGACTAAAAAACGGCGGATTTAAGCTTATACGCCTGGTAGTTGAAAAAACCAAACTTTGACTGAATCTTATGTGGTAAAAAAGGCGTTCCCCAAGTTAAAAACATCTACTTTTTATTATTATATACTTATAAATCATAAAAAAAAAAAATTCTATATTATCCCATTGAACCTTTGATTATATAATAATATTGAATAGGAAAAATATTTCTTATAGAATTTTTTCGCAAATTTTATTTATATCTTTTTGTTTTCATATAAATTAAGGAATAAAATTTAAAACTTCATATATACAAATATTGATATAATAGTATACATTTACTATTAAATTATGGGACCCATTAATTATATGGAAAAACGGGAAAATCGTCTTAAGCCAATCGATTTTATGCTAAATAGGACAATTTAAGACTGTAATAATTTTCCCATAATTTTCTTTTGTAAAAGTAGACGCGAAAAAAGTATTCATTTTAACTTTTCCATTACTTTTCACAGGATTGATAATCCTTAAGGCTTTAAAGTATTCACGCTTCATATAAAATATCATGAAGGATAAGAGTTTCTAGATTGAATCACTCTTTTTAAAGCATAAACAGTTCGTTGGTAGCTTTTTCCCGTCTATCGTTGATTTTTTTCCTATTCGGTTTTTCTTCTGTCGAATTTCATTTCAAAGAACAGATTTAAGTGTTTATCGAAGCAAGAATTTTCATAAAAAAAACAACAACAACTTCCAAGCTGCTTTCTCTTTTCTGTGGATTTGAGATAAAATAATTCCGTCCTTCTAGAGATATTTAAATAACTACCAAGGACACTTTAGACACTCACAGACATACAGTATTAATACACATATAGTAACAGTTTGCAGTAAGCAAATTCGTATTTTTTTCTTTTTTTTCGAAGATTATTTTTAAAGGAATAAAAGCTGACTGACTATATTATGTTCATTATCCTAAATTGAACAATTTTTTATAAGAAAATACAATTTACAAAATAAACTGAATAATTATGGTAACGTTTTTTGTAAATTACATTATTCGTATAAAAAAAAAAAAGAAGAGAACAGTTAAGGTAGTAAATTGGGAACGAAGTGTGGAAGGATATGGCTTGTCGGTTGGGAAAGTTTGCAGCTGACAAAAGTTCCAAAGGCTGAATTAAGATCACAACATTATTTTTTTGCCAGTTTCGTTCGAAACTCTGGAAAATTTACTTCAATGATTATTTCTAGATCTAAATGAGTTCATTTGTTTTCATAATGAGCCAAGGCTCCCTTATCACCTAGAAGAGGACATGAATCTTATACGTGCAAAGCAATTACCCCCCTCCATCATGGCTAAAGGACCATGGCTGATGAGACATTCATTTTCCAAACGTGTGCAAGAGATTTTTTTTCCAAACTTGATTGATGACAAACAATTTAAGAATTTGGTTCCATGCTGGTTTTTTGAATTTTGCTATATTAATTTTCAATCTATCTGAAAATAATTGAAATAATTTATTTTCACATCAATTGCCAATATATTACTGCTATTGAAATGAATTTTTCAACAAATTTTTATTATTCGTATTTGATTTATTCTAAAAAGAAAATGACGACCATTATTTTGTTCTAAAGAGAAAATTAGGAAATGATTCTTTTCAATATTGCTATTAGTTATAAATATATAAGTATTTCTTTAAGTAAAAAGTCAAAAGATAAACATTTTGAAATTTGACGCAATTGAAATGATAACAAATCCCCTAAAATTATAAATTAAGTGTTTCTTTTCCTCAATTTAGAAATATTTACGAAAATTTAATTTATGAATTCAAATTCCATAATAATAATTTTAGATAAATAGCGAACAAAATTTATATGATAGAAAAATATATTTTTGAGCCCAGTTTGATAAGTTAATGATAAATGCAAAAAAAACTTCTGATATAAGCAAAACGATATTTTTTTTTTATCATCTAACATTTTTCAAAAGACGCTATATAAACTTTTATAAATATTTGTTTATAAGTTTACCTTTGATAGTCATTGAAAGTGTAAAGAAGAATGTATATTTTTTTATCAATATGGAAAAAAGTGAATTTCGTCATTATTTTTTTTAGGAGAAAAACAATATCTGAAATTGAAACTAAATTGAAAAAGTATAATGGGGACTTCTTATCATCGTATGAAATGATTCAAAATAGTTTACTGAATGCCGTCATGATCGTAAGAGTACAAGTAACGCTGTAGGTGCAGAACATCCACTTTTGGTCACTGCCGGAGAAAGTATTAATAAAATCCGCGATAGCATTTCGAAAGACCACTGAGTTAAAGTATATTACATAGGTGGTATGGTAAACATTTAAAAAGTGTCTATAGGAAAAATCTTAGATAAAATTTTGGATGTAAGAAAGCTTTCGGCAGGATGGATGCTACGTTTTACTAAAAGCAGACCAAAAACGTGTTCGTGTAATGACTTCCGTATAGTGTTTGGATATTTATTAATCGTAGTCCTAATAAATTTTTTATAATATTTATAAACTAAACCGTGGTTGAAAGCGAAGTTGAGGGTGTCTATGACATTAAGTAACAAAAAGTCAATATCAATCCATCAAATAAAATATTGATGCAAGATGGATTCACCATTACGCACCAGAAACTAACATTGAGACAAAAAAAAGTCACTTCTACTTGTGAACAACTGCAATTATGCAGCATTATTAGATCAGTTGAATAATAATCAAATCAAGACAAAATAACCGCATTTGGCATAGAAAAAAAAATGTTTCATAGAAAAATTAGTAGAATTACATGATGAATTGTTTCCTCATCTGCCATATTTTGTAGATTTAGATCTTTGCGACTTTTTTCTATTTCTAAACATGAAGAAATAGCTTGGTGGAAAGAAAGTTGGGACTAATTCTGAAGTATTAACAGAAACTGAGCCCCATTTAGCAGAGTTTTGACAAATCGTACTATACAGATAGTACGAAAATGTTGCAATATTATTGGATGATGTTTATCAGGCTACAAAAAGATTATGTTATAAAAAATAAATTAATTTATCACTGACTTATCATACTGCTCTCATATGAATTATTCTATATTTATATCAGATGTGCTGAATTTTTTTAAAAATATATTTTTACAAGAATTAAAATAATTTATTTCTTGCATTTAAATAAATATCATGCCTTTTGAAAATAAGATTTTTTTTGGGGTAATGGTGGGAAATTCTTTATTGCAAAATAAATCCATGTTCATTGAATAAACTAATTTTTCATTTTATTTATCACTGAGTTATCAGACTGCCTTGTACTTCTAAAAACTAATAAAATAAGTATTTTCTTTCTACATTTGGAAATAATATGAGGATTAGTTTGTATATAAGAGTTCCATATTACTATTTGGGAAAAAATGCGAAAAAAATTTCTATGATGAAAAAATAAATTTTCATCAATCTCTAAGCAAGCAGCTGTCAAAATCCTTTTTTTCTTTCTTTCTATCAAAATATACAGAAAACTTTATGACAACAAAATTTGTTTATAATATTTTTTTTTTTGGAAAAAATTTTCGTATTTCTAGTTGAAAAAAGTTGTTGATCGGAAAATGAACGGAAAAGTTTTCATTAGTTTTGAGATTTACAAATATTATTTCTATGCATATACTCTCGTGTGTATGCTAGGAGATTTATATAATCCTGAGAGAAGATTAGTGCAGCAAAAATAAGTAAATTATATGTTGAATATTGAAATTAGTAAAATATTTTTTTTATTTATTTAAAATAATCTGACTTGATTGGCGTCATTTTTTTAAAAAGAAAAACTAAATTTTACGTTTCAAGGATTTATGTATATTTTGTATTTTTAAGTAGGTTCTTTTGTGAAAATCAAAAAGCTTTGGTAAAAATCCCTTGTATAACCAAAGGAAACGAGGTAACGATATAGTATAAATCTTGTTGATTGTGGTTACTGCGGTACGGTGACTTTGACCAACAACAAAAAATACTAACCAAGAATAATACTTTTAACGAATTTAAATATTATAAAATGGAACAAAGGAACAATATGACAGTCCAAATTTAAAGTATCTATTTGCATTGCTGGGAAATATCCTCATTAGCAGTCTGTATTGGTACTTTGTTTTCATCAGGAAAAAATCAAATTCAATAAAACCACAAAATAAATTCAAAGTTTTCTGTCATTTTTATTTTTACCTTTGCTTGCTGTGGGAATATTTACATCATTATTATTTTATGTAAAAATATTTTTTATAGATTATTTTTTGTTAGAGTAACAAGCATTCTACTAATTGGTATGCTATTCTATGCCTTCATCATGTTATCCATAGTTCGACTAGGGCAGGTTGGATACAGCAATCAATCGTTGCATATTGTTGGCCAATGGAGCACACCAATCTTTTGCGGTAGTCTTTCTCTTAATTGAAGCTGATTGCAGACCCATTCCTACTATTAAGATTTATCCCACATAGATATTCTTTAGAAAAACCTTTTTTTCTAAGACAATTCTAGTCAAAAGAAACTTCTTCTTTGTTTCCCTTATAATCTGTCATGTTCGGAGAGATCTTTCCACTTCTTACTTTAATTTCAAAACTATTATATCTTATCTAAATTGGAAACTATAATAAGGACCGTAGTTGAATATATGTATATATCTGAGTACGTTTAAAAAACAGATGCTGACTATTTCTAGAGATGTTAGATGGGTTTGACAATTCGACAATGCTTTGTAATATCTTTTGTAGTCATTCAACAATATCTAGTTTCGTTATCTGCCCTGTGCAGTTTTTCCTATACCGTGCGCCTTTTAATTATAGTAAACTGTTGGCACACCTTTTAATTATAGCGAAAATTCACGCACAAGCAACGATGCCTGAGAAGGGGCGTTATCATGTTGCAAAAACCAATTTTTGTTCTTCCACAAATCCGGGCGTTTCTGGCGGATTGCTTCGCACAACTTGCGCATAACTTGCAGGTAATATTTCTTATTGACCGTTCAACCCTGTGGCAAGAACACATGATGTACTACGCCCCTGAAATCGCGGGCATGATGAGGAAAACTGTAAGCAAATCCTTCACATTCGACCGAACTTGACGCGCTTTTTTCGGTCTTGGCTCGTGCGGGGCTTCCATTGGGATAATTGAACTTTAGTTTCCGCGTCATAACTATAAACCCATGATTCGTCATCAGTTATGACCCCGTGGAGAAAATTGGGGTCGTCGTGGACAGAGTCAAACAGCTCCTTAGCAATGTTAATGCGATGCTGTTTTTGGTCGAAATTGAGCAATTTTGGTACGAATTTCGCGGCGACCCGTCTCACGAGCCAATCGATATGTTTAAGTCCTCAGCAACGTCTCTAATGGTGATTCGACGATTGGCCAATACTATTTTCTTCACTTCATCAATGTTTTCGTCTGTTGTTGACGTGCTCGGGCGTCCGGCACGCTTTTCATCATTCACATCATCTCGGTCCTCTGAGAACATTTTGTACCGCCGATAAACGTTGCTTCGGTCTAAGGTAGCTTCACCATATGCCAACATGCTGAATGCGTCTGCGCTATTAATTTTGTTTTTCACAAAAAATGGGCAAAAATCGAAGTCGAGCCAGCTGTCAAAAATTAACTGAACATTCAAAATGGCCGAACTTGTCGGCATATGTGAGAGACAGTACTACCAACAAAACGCCACAAAAAATCGAAAATCGAATATACGTAACCGCGGAAATTCAAAATTTGCGATATTTTTTGAACAGACCTCGTATACTAGTTGATGAACATGCTGATCTACTCATGTGGATGACACCTAACAGTCTTAGCCTTGGGAAGGTAATAACGAAAAATTTCTTGTTTCGCACTAGCTGTTTCTCGCCAAAACAATATATATCACTGCCAGTCATAAATCCTGTACAAACAAATTTCTCAAAATTAGGATTAGCTAAACCACTCATCAAAAATTTTCTTCTTTTTAACCGTTCTCATCTGCATATGTATCATTCCTGCGCCTTCCGCCTCACTACCAGGGCACCCAGACTTACTTTGTAAGTATTATTCTACTCCTGATGGAACGATTGCTTAAATAAATTAACTTTTTAATTTGCTCTACACAGTTAAATTCCCAATTTCTATTTACCATTTACTTATTCTGCAAACTTTCTCATTCAAATGACCTCACATTATTGTTGTCCCCAATTGGCATCAAGATCATGGCGCTATAAAACACGGCACCTGGCACAATACAATATAATATAATATTTCAAAAAAAATTTTCGTTTGTATTTAAGTCCTCTGAGACAAGAGCCAGAAGTCACATTGTAGCGCCATGAACCAGAAGCCATTTGGCAAATTATTTTTTTGAGTGCGGTAATTTTCAAAGTTATTTTTCAAATAAGACTTACATTAGTAATACCGATCTCGCAAAACCTCTTAAAGTTGTTGCCGAATGGCCTCAAGGTAGTGGCGCTACTTCTCAAGGCACATGGAAAATATTCTAGGAACCTTTTTTATAACACAATATAACATAGTATTTAAAAAGTTTTTGGTTTGTTTATATTTAAGGCCTCTGAGACAAGGGCCAGAGGCCACTTTTTAGCGCCATGAACATGAAGCCATTTGGCGATTTATTTTTAGAGTGCGATAATTTTCAAGGTATGGCATAAAAAGTAAATGAGGCTGAAATTAGTAATACCGATCTCGCAGTACCTCTTAAAGTTGATACCCAATGGCCTCAAGGTGGTGGCGCTACTTCACAAGGCACATGACACATTTTATAGAGACCTTGATTATAATACAATATAATATATGTTTAAAAAAAATTTTTGTTTGTTTTTAAGGCCTCTGAGACAGGAGCCAGAGGCCACTTTGTAGCGCCATGAACATGAAGCCATTTAGCGAATTTTTTTCTGATTGCAATAATTTTCAAGGTATAGCAAAAAAGCCATGATACTAAGATCACTAATAACAATCTTGCAACATTGCACATTTTCCCAAATTTAATCCGCAATGTTGCAAGATTGTTAAACCTCACTCAAGGACGCTTTCAACATCAAAAACAGATCCAAATATAACATGAGTAAGGACTTTTATGAGGTCAGCCTGTTTATGGTTTGTTAATGGAGATGGGCCCTGCGTGCCAGCTCGGATACTGCAGACACTTTGATGTTTCACCATTTCAAGCGCTCCTGCTACAAGGCCATCTCCATTAACAAGTTTTTGTCGGGAAAAAGGAATCCTTTGGTAGATATACCATGCCCCCCCTTACCATACCCTACCAGCTATCAATAAAGCTCACTTTAGTCCGTCTGTTTTTTGGTTCTTCAATATCAAAACCCATTGATAGGACGTTTTTCTCCAATTTTGGTACTCTTGATGTAAAGACCATTCTAGTTCAAAACTTCCAGCAGAGAGGAGTCGAAACAACACCTCCGCCGATGCGGAACAACACCTCTAAGTTTTTTTTTTCTATAAATATTCCAGTCATTTTGTTGCTATGTAAAAACTTCTAAACATTAAATCTTTTAAAAAAAAGTTGTACCATTTTTTTTACCTTTTCAACTATTTTTTACTGTGTAATTGAATAACTTAAGAGTCATAAATTAGCGTTATTAAAAATGAGAATTTTTCTTCACTAAACATAATAAAACAGTTAATAATATTTATAAAATTATATAATAATAAAGAAAATATATCTCTCTTAGTTAGTTAGATTTTTCCAAAATAAACGCATTATTTTTACATAACAAGGTAATAGAAGATGTTTCCTACTATGAGCTACTCTAGCTTATAAAACAGTTGCACAGAAAATCATACAAAATTATAGGCAAACTTAGGATCCTTCTTAAAGTTGAAAGGAATATAAAAGACAGTATAATCCGCTTTGGTTCTCTTACCTTTTTATGAACATTAAAGAAAATGTTTACTTGAGGTCGATTTTTTCTCCATCTTCAATATGAGAAATATTATTAAAATTACAGGAAAAGCAGCAAGAAAAAATAAAAATGATCAATAAAGACGAACAAATGAAACATTTTTATTCATTGTGTCCTATAGCTTTTTACTCGTATATATGTTAATATCCAAGTACACTATCAGATGGGGAGCTGTTTTAAAAGCATTAAAATAGAAAGAAGGTAAAAAAGTTCTAAAGTTCATAAAATATGTTATCAAACATAATAATATGATACAATGTTGTGCTTATGGTACTTTCGTTCCATTTAGGAAAAAAATACTGAACACTGAATATTGGATGGTTGAAAAATGTTCCCAAGATCAAGTTAATGCTCGTAAATTTCATGTGTTGCGAATATTTATTGTTGCCAGAATTACACTTTTTATTTGTTTTTCTAAAATTGAATAGAAACATATTTTTTCATGCATACAAATGAACAATACATTAATGAATATAAATACATAAACTTTCTGGAATACAACGATTATGTTAGATTTTCTTTTTAAAATTGAATTCTTGAAATTCTGGTTCTATTCAAAGAAGTTAAAAAATTCTATCTAAAAATAAGTTATTATTTTTAATAATTTGAAAGAAAAATTTTCAAATTTATTCTTTATTAAGTAAATTACTTTAATATATAATATTATAAAATAGGTAATAAATAGATTTTTATTTAAGCAAATAATATTGAATAAACTCAATTTGATAAAAGTTTGAATGCTTAGTTGTGCTTCGTAGTTTAAGTTCGTAGGTTCATATTGGTTTCAGAAATATTTGACTTACACTCATAGATTATTATTATAGGTATTAAGAGCATTTTATGAATCTTTTTTGGACTATATTGGTTTCAGAAATATTTAACGTGTATTCGTAGGTCCACATGGGTTTCAGTAAAATTTTACAAATAATCGTAAGTTCATATTGGTCTTAGGAGCATATTACATATCTTTATGCATTCATCTTAGTTTCAAAAATATTTTAAAATTTTTTGTAATTTCGTATTAGCCTAAGAAGTTTTTGAAATAAGTTCGTTAGTTCATATTGGTTTCAGTGAAATTTTCCAAATATTTGGAAGTCCATATTAATCTTTGGAGCATTTTATGTATCTTCATTGGTCCATCTTAGTTTCAGAAATATTTTAAAAATGTTTGTAAGTCCATATTGGCCTAAGCAGTATTTAAGATATGTTCAGTAAAATTTTACAAATATTCATAAGTCACTATTGATCGTAAGAGTATTTTATGTATCTTCATTGGTCCATCTTAGTTTCAGAAATATTTTAAAAATATTTGTAAGTCCATATTGGCCTAAGCAGTATTTGAGATATGTTCAGTAAAATTTTACAAATATTCATAAGTCCATATTGATCTTAGGAGTATTTCATGTATCTTTATTGGTCTATCAGAAACATTTTAAAAATATTTGTAAGTCCATATTGGCCTAAGCTGTATTTAAGATATGTTCAGTAAAATTTTACAAATATTCATAAGTCACTATTGATCTTAAGAGTATTTTATGTATCTTCATTAGTCCATCTTAGTTTCAGAAATATTTTAAAAATGTTTGTAAGTCCATATTGGCCTAAGCAGTATTTAAGATATGTTCAGTAAAATTTTACAAATAATAATAAGTCCATATTGATCTTAGGAGTATTTCATGTATCTTTATTGGTCTATCAGAAATATTTTAAAAATATTTGTAAGTCCATATTGGCCTAAGCAGTATTTAAGATATGTTCAGTAAAATTTTACAAATATTCATAAGTCACTATTGATCTTAAGAGTATTTTATGTATCTTCATTAGTCCATCTTAGTTTCAGAAATATTTAAAAAATGTTTGTAAGTCCATATTGCCCTAAGCAGTATTTAAGATATGTTCAGTAAAATTTTACAAATAATCATAAGTCCATATTGATCTTAGGAGTATTTTATGTATCTTCATTGGTAGAATTTAGTTTCAGAAATATTTTAAAAATGTTTGTAAGTCCATATTGGCCTAAGCAGTATTTGAGATGTGTTCATTGCCTGATATTAGTTTCAGTAAAATTTTACAAATAATTGTAAGTTCATATTGGTCTTAGGAGCATTTTACGTCAATTTATTCATTCATCTTAGTTTCAAAAATATTTTAAAATTGTTTGTAAGTTCATATTGGCCTAAGCAGTATTTGAGATATGTTCATTGCCTTATATTAGTTTCAGTAAAATTTTACAAATAATCGTAAGTCCATATTGATCCTAGGAGCATTTCATGTATCTTTATTGGTCTATCAGAAATATTTTAAAAATATTTGTAAGTCCATATTGGCCTAAGCAGTATTTAAGATATGTTCAGTAAAATTTTACAAATATTTATAAGTCACTATTGATCTTAAGAGTATTTGATGTATCTTCATTAATCCACCTTAGTTTCAGAAATATTTTAAAAATATTTGTAAGTCCATATTGGCCTAAGCAGTATTTAAGATATGTTCAGTAAAATTTTAAAAATATTCATAAGTCCATATTGATCTTAGGAGTATTTTATGTATCTTCATTGCTAGAATTTAGTTTCAGAAATATTTTAAAAATGTTTGTAAGTCCATATTGGCCTAAGCAGTATTTGAGATGTGTTCATTGCCTGATATTAGTTTCAGTAAAATTTTACAAATAATTGTAAGTTCATATTGGTCTTAGGAGCATATTACGTCAATTTATTCATTCATCTTAGTTTCAAAAATATTTTAAAATTGTTTGTAAGTTCATATTGGCCTAAGCAGTATTTGAGATATTTTCAGTGGTTTTTATTAGTTTCAGTAAAATTTTTGCAAATATTTGTAAGTCAATATTGACTTTAGGAGCATTTTACATAGCTTTACTGGTCCGTCTTGGTTTCAGAAATATTTTAAAAAAGTTTGTAAATCGATATTGACCGAAGCAGTATTTTATATATGTTCGTAGGTCCATAGAGTTTTTAGAAAAATGTAATTCATTTTTATTAGTTCATATTAGTCTTAGCAACATTATTTGAAAAATATTTTAAGTCTATTGATATCGGCAATAACATTATTAGTTTTGTTAATTATTTATTTACTATAATTATTCAATACTACTTATTCTGTTACATAAGCAAATTAATAAATCATTAATTTTTTCATACAAAAAAAAACTACCTCAAACTATAGAGAAAAAAATAAAAAAAAAAAATTATAATCCTAAAGAAAAATAGAACCCAAAAATATCCAGAAAAAATAACAGAAACTGTAGCCAGAAAAAGGAACTTGTTTGCCTGCATGTAAGCTGCATGCTATCTGTAGATGACCTATGGGAACCGCCTAATCGACATGAATATTCCCAAAACGCCCAAATCATCAAAAAGATTACTTAACTTGAAAATTTGCTTTTCACACAGGATTCCTCCATACAACTTCTATGCACATATTGCTCCATTTATGTAGTTGTAAGTGCGGAAAGCTGTTCTGCATTTCGAGTTGCCTTGTTTAAGTGCTTCCTGGTAATGGTTACTTTTGTACAAATAGAAATAACGACATGCCATAAATAAAGCTCTTAAAACAAAGTAGACGGTTCGTTGGCTTGACTATATAGAAATTCTTGCACTTCTTCTTTGCATGAGATAGCTTCAGCCATGATAGATGGGTGAGAACATTTCAAAGAGAACGTCTTTTCATGTTTGTTTTTCCTATAATCGTAGGATCTGTTTTATAGGCACTCAAAAATAATGACCAACAAGGAATATTTACTAAATGGGTCAATGTCATACAATTAAGAAAACAAAAATACCAAGCCATATGCAACTGTTTCGATAATAAGGTCTAAACACAGATTTATTGTTTACTAGCATTATAATTGTCTATATTTACTGGATAATGTTATAATATCCTGAAATAGATAGGTTTTGACAGCTCTTGATATTGAAATGTGCTTAGAAAATAAATAGAGTATATAATAAAAATAATACTTTGTTACGAGTCCTTTTATTTAAATTTCGACAAGTTTGATTATCATTAAATTTTTCTATATTAAAAAATATATTGAAATTAAATACTTTTTTAAAGCCCACAAAAAAAAACTAGAAAATTGAAAAATGTTTTTTTCTTTATGGTGAATAAATAATTTCGAAAAAAATGGAATTTTCAATTTTTCTATTGAAGAAATTTTTGTATTTTCCTTAATAGGAAATTTTCCAATTTAAGAATACGAACATGAAGCTTATAAAAAATGTACCTTTTCATCAAGGTATGAAAGCAATTACTGCTACCAATTGTATGAAGCCTAACAACGAAAATCTATCAAAAAATTGCTGAACTTTTGTTAACAAGAAACTATTGTCCTTTTATGACGCCTGCGCAATACAAACTGTTCCGGAGTACAGATAAATTCGCTCTCAGAATACTATTTCCCCTCCAATAGAAAAGTTCTCATCTGTAAGGATTTATGCTAAATATTTTTACTATGTGGTAGTATTCGAAATAAGGCAAAAAGGATATGAAAAGGAAAGCTTTTCTTTTTCATAACAACATTATAGAATATGAACTACTGAAGCTTTAAATTCTGCCGCAGAACGATTCAAGTTTGTATCGTGAACGGTCGCAAGGATTTATTTATATTCCATAAAATTTTTTTACGCTAACATCTATAAAAGAATATCATAACACAAAATTGTTTGCAAAAAAATTTTCTATTTCTACTAATAACTAATGAATAATCTATGCAAAAAGTGAAAAAATAAATAAACAATTTTTTTTTTGTTGAATATAAATCAAAAAACGTAATAAAGGATTTTTATCGAATTCTGTTTTTTTTGGTGAACTTTTTTAAGTGATTTTGATTATTTATTTTGTTAATATTATTTCACATAATGTGGATGTGTCGGGAGTTTTGGTTTTTGTTCGCTATGGGATTATTTTTAATTCCGGAAAATATTGAAAGCAGAGCGGTGAGTTTAAAATTTATACAATCTAAAAATTTTATTTTATTTTATCTTAATTAAAAATATTTAAATTAAATAAATCAAATTATTATACTCTCAAATTAAAATAAATACTATCAATAAGATGGTAATTTTTAACTATCAATCAAATCAAATAGAATATTTAGATTTCTTTGTTGAATAATAGGTCCTTTGAAAAATACCTTAAAAGTTTACCCTTAAAAGTACTTGTCCATAAGTATTATCCTTAGTATTATTAGCTAATTAGTACTTATAGTAAATCAATGAATCTAGGATATTATAATAGTTTAGAAAAATAAAACTTAAAAATTTATACAATTAAAACAAAACGTATCCTTTGAGATTGTACAATACTTTTAGTTTTGTGAATAAAAACGTACACGCACTATTATCGTAGCAAAGTTGTCTCGTGCAATTAAATAGTTCGCGTGACAATCTAACATCAAAGTTTCCTTAATTACCAATATATCCTTTTGATAAAGTATTTTTATGCTTTTATTATTTTTTTATCTTTATATTTACTACAAATTAAAATTGATTAATTTTGAACTTTTTGTTCAGTTTATATCTGTTAAAGATATTTCCCTTGTGAATAAGGAATTAAGGATTTTTTTGTTGTTGAAATTTTGATATTATTTTTAAAAAAAGTTTATTTATTATATTTTATTTATATAAAATAATTTCTCAATAGTATAAGCTGATAAGAATGTTCAAGGATATAGAAGATACTAAAATAACCATCATAAGATGCTCGTTATTTTAATCTAGCATTTACGTGTATGATATAAATATTTTCGAGAAAATGGTTTCAGGATTTGGATGAGTGTGTTATTCCCTATTGTATATAATATGTGCTTATACACTGTTCCAAACGAGTTTTTAAATGATATCTATTAGGTCTGGCGATATGATAATATTGTGGAGAATTTATCATAAATTCGAGAATTCGCTATGTGTCGGAATCCTGCAACTACCCTCCCCTTTTTGGTTAATATCTACTACAATACTTTAAGGGAATAGCAGAAAATAATAAAAACAAACCTCCAAAAAAAAAAAAATGATCCAAAATATGCTACTATGAACACGCCTTATTTTCCTAGAAGCCACCATAGTACCAGTACTGGTTTGTCGATTCTTTATCGTTAATCGACTGCGATGTTTCTTCTTCGTTGATAATTTATGATTAAATATAGCACGTGCTAATATTTTTGTTGAATTTATTTTTGCTCACACACTTTTTTAATACTTATCAAGAATGGAAAAATATCACAGGAATAGGAATGGAAATTTATTTAAAAAAAAAAAAAACAAACCAAAACCGAAGAAGAAAAAAAAACAGTGGCACAATCACATACAAAAATACACGCAAAATGCTAATGGAGATAAATTGTTTTAATGGTGAGTCGCGAATCCTGCGAGTTGCTAATGTAAATCATTTCACAGAATGGAGGAGTGATTTATTTCGACAACTTTTTGCACAGTTTTAAAATCTCCTCTTTTTCTTCTTTTTTTTTTAAAATATATTATTCAAGTGGGCTGGTTCTTGATAAGATTTGAATTTGGTTTTAACTCGAAAAAGATTATTTTTAAATATATTTACAATGCGAGTTTTTTTTCTCTCTCAATATCCTTTATTATAAATTAGGAGATTATATGGTATACCTTTAAATTTATAGAAAAAAATATTTGCTTTTTTTTTTAGTGCTAATCAAAAAAAAAATTGGTTTCTCTTAATAATTGGAAGAATAAATAAAAAACCAAGACCAGAAAAAAAATTTACTGATTCCTTTTCTTTCTAATTTAAAAGGATCACCATTAATATTTTAGTATAATTAAGGATAATAAAGAAAGGTGCACACTTATTGTTGATATATTATTTATTTAAAAAAAAAAAAAAGGAATATTTCCTTTGGTAGGAAATATTGTTGTGGGTAAAGGGGCGGGGGAGAGGGGTAAGCAGAGGCTTTTGGGAAGGATCGGTTAATTTTTTTTTGATAAATGATTTTTTTTGTTGTGATTTGTTAATTTAAAATATTTTATGGTAGGTAGTTGATTTATTTTAATGAATTCTACTATAAGTATTATTAATGTAAGTATTTTTTGTTATTTGTTGTAAATAATGTTATAGTTATAATAATTTTAAAAGTGCCGAGACTGATTTAGTTGGAATGTGACGAAAAATTAGTATGAAGTGGTAATGGGTTCGGATGCTAAGAATTTACGTATTATTATTATGGTTTATAATTAACATGTTAAAATTATTGAAAAACCAAAAAACTACATATGGTTCTTCGTGGCAGAATTTACCTTTAACTGAGATCACCTACAGTTGCTCCTTTTGATGTTATTGACAGTATGAAGATAATGTCTTTTTATGTGGTTTTTAATCTTAGGCATAAATACCCTTTTTTGACAAAAAAAAAGTCCTTTTCAAAGATAATTTTCTCACTTTTCATCAATTTCAATATTTATCGACAGTTTCACATCACTCGTTTTTATCAGTTTTCGATTTTGAAGGCAACCGTTAACCTGGTTTATCCGCAACTGTCTTTCAGACTTCCAAAAAATTCTTTGTAGTACCGAAAAAATTCTACTCTTGATAAGTATTTTAAATTTTTCATAAGTAAAACTCACCTATTTTTAAAGCTTAACACAAAATTTGATGATACATCGTTGTTCTAAATTTTACTGGTCCATTTTTTTTAACGCACAATAAAAATACAAGTACACTTATTAGAGTCACATAATTACTAGACAAGATTTAAACTTTTAGTAAATATCTAGAAGGATATGTGTATGAGATTCTGTGGAAGTCTACATTGTTGCCAGATCGCTCTCAGTGATGCCAGTCTCTTACATTGCTGTTACATCTTGTAATATTTTATTAATTTATGCTATTTTAAAATTTTTTTCACACATGAATAAAAAACACTGAAAGCATATAAAATAATAATACCAATAAAACAGTATCCGAATAGATATTATACTGAAAATTATAAGATTTTGAGCTCAAAATCACTGCATTTATAGTCGCAAATATGAAAGGTTATAAAAAATATAAAATTTATATTTAGAAATATTGATTGAAAAAAATTAACATTTTATGTGCATTTATTTTTGGTTGATATCATCAAATATATTTTAAAAAACTGAAGTGAATAATACCACATATAATATTAGATACTTTGGCTACATATAAGATGAACTCATAAGATTCAATTTGAAAAAGTACTTTTCTGATGGTATATGAATACAATTGCACCTTCAACAGCTTCTGTAAAATGTTATCTTATTATTCTCTATTAAAAGTCTCAAAATCCCAGTACAGTAATGTTATTTGATAAGCAAAATGTAACAGAAAATAATATAAATTTTACATATTTGGGGACCAGAAGGTAACGAATTTTATTTTTTTTTGGCTTTTGTTAAAATGATAAATTATATTGTTTGCATACTTAAATCTAACTTGTTATATTGAAATATTTTTCATGTTTAATTTATCTAAACATTCGTTTATTTTTATAATTGAATTTTACATTAAAATAATTTATTAGACAATTCAATGTTGAATGTTTAATAATGGATAATTTGGAATTTTTGTACGATTATGAAAATATTTATTTATTTATTTATTTATTTGTCCAACCCATAATATGAATAGTTTATTTTCGTTGATATTATAATAGTATCAAATTAAATATAAATTATACCAAATACTATTAAATTATATGTTATACCATTAAAATTATATACTTATTAATGGAACTGTAGTACCACCCCATCATCGATTATATACTTGAAATTAATTTCAATGGATTTTCATAGCAAATATAAAAATTTATATAAATTCGAAAAATTAATTTTTCGATATTTTCAGATTTATAAAGGTAATATGATAAGTCAGTGATAAATATAAAAAAAAATGTATCTGATATTAGTAAAACGATATTCTTTTTATCATCTAACATTTTTAGAAAGACGCCGTAAAATTTTTTATAAAACTCTGTACGTTAGTTAAGTGTTTACAGTCATTGAAAGCAGACAAGGTTTATATTTGTTATTAATATGAAAAAAAAGAGAACTTTGTAGGTTAATGAAAGACTATTTTTTTATGGGAAAAACAATATCTAAAATTTAAACCAAGTTTGAAAAATATTACGGAGACCCTTCACCATAGTATCGAATGATTCAGATGTAGTTTAGTAAATTCCATTGTAGTCTTTAGAGCACAAACTATTCCGTGCACCCAGGACATCAAATTTACATCACCACCACAAAAATTATTAATTAAATCCACGATATTATTTCGAAAAAACATTTTTGTGTAATGAATTCAATCGATTGTTTGTATATTTTGAAGCGAAATCCAAATAAATTTTTGAATCGATTCCTAACTATTGGGAAAGCATGGATTCACCATTACATACCAGAAACAAAAGTTCGCTCAAAACAGTTCGTCCATCTATAAAAACAGTCCCACCCCCTATAATCTCCCTGTTTGTCTCTCAGTGTTGTTTTTCTATTTTAAAATATGAAAAAATTGCTTGGCGGAAAGAAATTTGCATCTAATTCTAAAGTTATAGCCGAAACTAAGGCCTATTTTGCCTAGTTTAATTACAGGAATTGCAACATTAATTTTTGGTTACATTTATCACTAACTTATCATACTGCTCTCATATAAATTATTTTATATTCATATAAAATGTGCTGAATTATTTTTTAAATATTTTTTTTGTAAGAATGAAAATAAAAAAAAATTGTATTGAATTATATTGTGCGTTCTGGCATTTGAATAAATATTGTGCTTTTGGGAAATTATGTTTTTTTTTTGAGGCAGTGGGGTTTTTTGGGAATTTCTCTATCAAAAATATTTTCAAAAATTTAAAGAAATATTCCAAAAAAAAATTCATATTTATTAATTCAGTAAAAAAAAAAGTCATATTAATTTTTTTAAAATCATATTATTTTAATTGCTAGAATTCAAACAATGATAAATTATGCATTTTATATAACGTTTTAACTTTATTTTTTGGTTACTGAGATAATTTCTTTTCTCTAAATTTCTCAATACTTTCAAGATTTATGGCCAATAAATGTGAAAAACTATCTTCGTATTAAACGAAAAATAAAGATCACCAAATGTAGTCATAAATCGTACAAACAGTCTATACCTAATCACATCAATTACATGTTCAATGGATGGCATATTTTAAATGTATCAAAATAAATACAATATCTTAAAGAGGTAATATAATTAAAAATACATTGAAATATTTCATTAACAAAATTGGAGAAAAAATATTATAGAAAAAAATGGTGGCAAATCGAAATTGGAATGTCCTTGTTCTCTTTCTATACGAAAAGAATAGGAAATGGTAAATAGATTTAGATAAATTTCTTTTACTATCAAATCAAATGTCGAAGCCTAGTTCATTTGAGGGAATTTATTTTAAGAACAGCCCTTGTCAATTTAGTCGCCTGTAAACGTTTAACTTTTCTAATCAGAATCCTCACCCTTAATTGAATTCGATAGAATTTCATTTGAATTTCAAGAACAGAATGAATTTTTCGGTTTGATATAAATTAACCTCGAAATAAAATTCATTACGTTATTTACATTCGTTCTGATTATACCAAAAAAAAAAAACAACAACAGAAAAACGACCTAAAGTTAATCAGAAATAATGCGTAAATTATTCAAATTATTCATACTTTTTTCCAATGGATTTCATTTATGCGAAAACTTTATAAAATTTTTCATAATCAAAATACAAAAAAAAAACAAAATGAAAGAAAAATGGAATCATTGCTATTTATTTAATTTTACATTTGCATATCAGAGAGTATTAATTAAACAATTAATTGTAGATATTTCTTTTATATAGAATAATTCTACTTTACCTATAATACGACTAAAATGTATATAATACGTAATAATGATACTTTTTGGATAGTTAATTTTTTGCCAAAGGATACTTCATCATTATGGCATTACCAGATAATATTATAAATTTATCATTTTCATATTAATTGGGTAGAGTTTGAATAAATTGTCGGTAAAATAATTTTTCCTTATAATTCATCCATAATGAATGAATATTATTCGTGGACATGATTTGAAAATTTTTGAATTAACGTTATTTGTCACGATAGCTCTGCCTAGAATACAATATCTTGTTATGTATTTTGGTTTGTTTTGCATTTCAATCACGAAAACAGGATACCCCACATCCCTGTACGTTTCGCATTAAACCAAAAAAACTTTAGTTATTGTTTTTCTATTCTATTCTCTTTAGATAGGTTACTATTGTATGTTTGCCAGTTGTCTTTGTATTAACTAGATTTCCACAAAAAGCAATAGAGTCCTTAAAATATTATAAAGAAGAAGAGCCGAACGCGATGTTATCTGGTAATGATCCGAAGCGAATTTTTATGCGGTTCAATAATTTTCGAATGGATCAATTTAATGAGAATACGTGTCAGATTAAATTCGAAATGAGAAGTGAAAAAAGATAATAATGCTTTCATTCTCTTTTACACGTTCTATCAAATAGATTACAATTTATTTAGATCCTTTCGTATTTTCATTTTACTTAAATAAAAACCAGTATATTTTCATACAAAACGTACAGTATATATTTTCATATCATCTCTTTTATGAATAAACTAAATATTTCCTAGGATTTAGTATCCTTTGAAACTTTTGCTTGATAGTCTTAACTGTTCTATATTATATAATATGGCGGCAGTATGATTATTTGTTGTCTATTCTTGTTGACAGATACTGGAAAATAAATGTAATTGCAATAGAAATAGCCGGAAGAAGTAGAATTTTCTGGTATACTAGCAGGAGGTATAGAAAGTGTAATCTGTTAGCTGTTTTCTGTTCATTGTTTTTTCTTCTCGAATACAAATAATAAAAATAAAAACAGAATAGAAAAACAAAACTGAAATAGAAACACGCAAACTTTCTTTAAGAACATCGGCACTAGAGTTTTGACGTTTTGTCTAACAAAATAGATTGCAAACACAAACAAAATCAGCTATCCTTAACAATGGGCAAGGATAATGTCTATATTGTATATTTATAGGAAACAATTTTTCGTATTGTCATAACACAAATTTCCGACTTGTTTCCATTCGGATGTGCACACGAAGCATAAACATTGGCTTATTGTCACTTATACTAAAGGACTAAAAGATATCATTTTAGCAAAATGCACTCATGTACATAGAATAATATCAGAAAACGTTTCTACTCAATTTTATACATTTTAAACTTTATCTAAGCTTTTATTTAGTTTTTAACTTCTTGGAAAATTTGCAAGTGACTTTTCAATATGAGGTTAGAGATGTCTTGTTTTGACACAATATTATTTCTGAATAAACTCTATTCTTTATTGTATTATAATAAATTTTCCATTTTATGCAATGCAATAAATTTAAAAAAATTTATATACATTTTTACTCAATTTTCCTTAAGGATATCGAGTTGCATTTACTAAATTCATTATAAAATATTTAAAAGATTTTTTATTATTTGATAAGTAAAAAAAATTCAGTTTTTATTTGTAATTACAATTTCTCTGAAGTAAATTGGTGTTTTTATTTTTGATTTTCCAATAATTAGAAAAAAAGGTAAATATTTAATTAACTTATGAGTGTAATAAAAATTTCGGTACCAATGTTGATCAAAAACCAAACTAAAAATTTTATAATACAAGTAATGAAAGGTTTCTTTCGAAATACGAGAGTCTTTCAATAAGTCCTTAGAAAAAGATGGAAAAAAACTGTTTTTGAAAAAAATTTCTTTTATTTTTCAACATAATCTCCTTTTTATTGCTATATACTTTTCTTACCGTTTCTCCAAAATGTTTATACCGTCCAAAAAATAGGACTTCGCAAAATACTCATCCGTTTGAGCAATGACGTCCTCGTTGGAAGTGAACCGTCGTCCGCCAAGCCATTTCTTCAGATTGGGGAAAAGAAAATAGTCACTCGGGGCCAAATCTGGTAAATAAGCGGGAAGCTGCAATAATTCCATTCTCAATACCACAATTTTGGCCATGGAAACAGCGCAGGTGTGCACCCGCGCATTGTCCTGATGCAAGAGGATTTTTTTCTTCTTCAGATGGGGGCGTTTCTCTTTGAGTTCCTCGCTCAACCGTTGCAATAACGACGCGTAATACGCTCCTGTTATTGTTTTTCCTTTTTCCAAGTAGTCGATAAAAATGATGTCCTGCGAATCCCAAAAGACCGTGGCCATCACCTTGCCGGCCGATGGCACAGTTTTTGCCTTCTTCGGAGCCTGTTCACCCTTGAAAATCCACTGTGATGACTGTCTATTCGTTTCTGGAGTGTGGTAGTGTATCCAGGTTTCGTTCACAGTGACAAATCGACGAAGGAATTCGGCAGCATTGCGATGAAAGAGTGCCAACATAACCTCAGAGTCCACTACACGATTGCGCTTATTCTCCTCTGAGAGCAAACGCAGCCCATCTTGCCGACATTTTTTTCACAGACAATTTTTCATGCAAAATTGAAGCGACTTTACCTTGTGATATCCCCGTGGCCTCAACTAATTCGCGCACTTTAATTCGCCGATCGTTCAAAATCAGATCGTGGATTTTGTCGATGATTTCAGGAGTAGACACCTCAACTGGACGTCCTGAACGATGCTCATCTTTTGTGGATGAACGGCCACGTTTAAATTCATTCACCCAATTGTAAACCGTCGCAAACACAGGTGCAGATGTGCAATGAACTGCATCCAACTCGGCTTTGATTTCTTTCGAGCTTAAGCCTTTCAAATGGAGATGTTTGATGACAGCCCTAAACTCGCTTTTTTCCATTGTTATGCACAAATAAATGTCGTTAACTTTAATCGACGATAGAAATTGACCTACACTATGGATCGAGCCAAAAATTGCCTAATCATTCTACTCGACAACCATAATAAAATTTTTATCACGCAAAATCCTCTGAATTTAGATAGGATGTTTTGCTTTCGGACATCCTGTCTGTCCATTCTATGACATTCAACTAACTATCGCTCCAATTCCAACGAAGTGTAACATTTCTTTTCTAATAAGATGTTATGGCTTATATAGGGTTTTCTAATAAGAGTAATATGATTTCTAAGTGACATTTCGGCCATTTGTAATATGTCATAATCTGTCATATTTTTTCCATTGTATTCAGTAATGTTTACAATTTCATAATGGAGAGATATACGCTAGAACAACGTTTACAAATTCATTCAATTTTATTATCAAAATAATCGTTCTCCAATTGCAACTTTTCGTGCGCTGTTGCGATTTTATGGTCGTAATAATCGCCCGTCCAACTATTCGATGAATAGCAGAATTGTTAAAAACTTCGAGCTTACATTTTCTTAACATAATGTTCATGTGCTAATAAGACAAAGAACCGCTCGAACTAATGAAAAAACTGCTACCGTTCAGATAAGTGTTGCTGAAGACCGAAATTTGTCGATTCCAAGACGTTCTCAAAAATTGGGACTGTCTCAAACCACAACCTGGCGGATTTTGAGAAAGGATTTGGGCTTACATCCGTATAAAATTGTTATAACTCAAGAATTGAAGCCATTGGACCACCGTAAACATCGTGAATTTACTGATTTTGTCTTGGAACAACTTGAAAACGATAACGATTTTTTTAAGAAAATCATCTTCTCCGATGAGGCTCACTTTCATCTGAGCGGTGCGATAAATAAACAAAACTGTCGATTCTGGTACGAAGAAAATCCACAAATTATTCATGAACACCCATTGCATTCACCTAAATTGACAGTTTGGTGTGGTTTTTGGTCTGGTGGAATCATCGGTCCGTACTTCTTTCGAAATGAAGCTGGTAGCACCGTTACTGTCAATGGAGAGCGGTATAGATCAATGATAACCAACTTTTTATAGCCGAAATTGGAAGAAGTTGATCTTGACAACATCTGGTTCCAATAAGACGGGGCTATGTGCCACACAGCACGTGCAACAACCGAATTATTGCGAGAAAAGCTTGGGGATTCGATTATTTTAAGAAATTGTGACATTGAATGGCCTCCAAGAAGTTGTGATTTATCATCATTAGACTATCTCTTGTGGGGTTATTTGAAGTCATTGGTCTTTAGCAATAAACCAGACTTTCTTCAAGCTTTAGAAGTCAATATTGAACGTGCTATTCATGACATATGGTACGACTCGAAAATTGGGTTCATCGAAGAAGTGCTCGAAAATTGGGTTCATCGAATTCGTTCCTGCAAAAGAAGTCGTCGAGGTCATTTGAATGACGTTTTATTCAGAAATTAATTGTATCGATTGTACTTCACATTAAATAAAAAACATTTGAATTTCCTTAACAATTAGTGTGTGTTTTTTTAAAAAAAGAAATCATATCACTCTTATTCGAAAATCCTTTAGATGATGTCGCATGAAATCCTTGGGTGGGTGTTGGATGGGAATAGAAAGATATTAAAATTTAGAATGTAAAATGGACGAACGTTTAGTATTCAATAAACACAGTCATTTTTTGTTAAATGAATTATTTAACCAACAAAAAAATCCTTTAATTCAAACATATTGTATTAAATAAAATATATATTTTAATGAATTTTACAGAAGTTATTTAAAAGAAAACAGAAATGATTATCTCTATTTTTTGGAATAGTAAATTCTGCAATTGGAAAAGTATGAACACGTAGCAAAACCGTGCAAGTGTAGTCTTTGATTTAATCATACTAATACCCTTATTTACAAACTTTCGTTTCTAGAAACTACCCATTGACTACCTAGATTTGTTCAAAATACTCTCACGTGATAGTTCTTAAATATACCAGGTGTATAAGCTTTATTCCGCTGTTTTTTTGTCAAAAAAACACATGATTTTTTCTTAGAAAGCAAAAACAAATTTATTCAAAGTACTTGCCCTACCTAACTATACATTTTCCCCATCTCTGCGGCAATTTGTGGTACCACGCCAAAAAAATTCCTTCTCTTTCGAGGCAAACCACTCATCATGTCATTTTTTGACGTCTTCGTAAGAATCGAAGTGCTGCTCAGCGAGCGCGTGGCCCTTCGAGGAAAACAAGTGATAGTCGGAAGGGGCCAGGTCTGGTGAATAAGCGGGGTAGGGAAGCACCTCCCAGTTGAGTGTCTCAAAGTAGTTTCGGATCATTTTTGACGTGTGCGATGGTGCGTTGTCGTGGAGAAAAATCAGCTTGTCATGTCTTTGTTGATAATCCGTCCTTTTTTCAGGCCGAGCACGGTGCAATTTGATCAGTTGTTGGTGGTAGCGGTGAGCATAGACAGTTTCACCAGGTTTCAACATCTCATAGTAGACGATATCCTGCTGATCCCACCAAACCCACAGCATCATCTTCCGTCCGAAGCGATTTGGTCTTGGGGAAGATGTTGACAGTTGGCCGGGATCAACCCACGATTTCTTGCGTTTAGGATTCTAGAAATATATCCAATTTTCATTGCCTGTCACAATCCGATGCAGGAGCGACTTTCTTTTTTGTCTGGCGAGTAAGATTTCGCATGTGTTTTGGCATCGCTCCATCTGCCTATCGTTCAATTCATGCGGCACCCATTTTCCGATCTTTTCAAACTTCCCCATGGCACGCAGACGCATGGAAATGGCTGGTTGAGTAACACCCAATTGCTCCACGAGCATTTTTGCGATTGGGTACCGTCTTCGTCCAAAATAGCCTGCAATTGATGGTCCTCAACCTTCCTAGGCCGATTTTCACGCTTCTTGTCCCACAAGTCAAAATTGCCGTCTTTGAACCGACGACACCAATCTCGGCGCGTTGTTTCCGATAAAGCACTGTCACCATAGACCTCCGTAAGCATTCGTGCGATTCGGCAGCCGATTGCTTCAAATTGAAGCAGAAAAGTAGAGCTTCCCGTATATGCTCGTTTTTTGGCACAAAACTAGATATCATTACCAAAGGAAAAATGTATGTTGTTGTACGAAATTGCTGACAATGTGCACTGATTAATGTTGACAAATGTCAAACTCATAAAAAAAAGTCTGGCGTGCCCATGGTAGCTTAATACGCTCACTCACGCCAACTATGACCAAACAGCGGATTTAAGCTTATATACCTGGTATATGTCATTTATGGTAGTAAATTGCTTAGCTTGAAGTTTGCCGTTTTATATTAAATATTTTAATTGACTATAAAATGCGTATAATTACGCCAATTGAATTCTGAAAATACGGGCTTTGGGTTTTGATTTTTCGCAAAACATTTTCTTTAGAGATGAGGCTCATTTCTCACTTGGTGGATACCTCAATAATCAAAATTGCCATACATTATATGAGGCTCTAAAAACCCACAACTGTGAAGAAACTATTTTTGTCTGAAGGCGTTATTGGCAGGTAATTCTTCGAAAAAAATTTATATATGAGGCTCTGAAAATCCACAAGCGTATATCGAGATAATATTGCAAGGTGTGTATTTTGGTCTTAGGTGTCATTGACCCATATTTTTTTGAATATAAAACCGACTTTTATTGTGTCCTGCATTTTAATCTAGATCATTCGTGGTTATAATAAGACAGCTCTAAACACCACACCTTACAAAAAATGTCGTCTTTATTGCGTAAAAATTTCAAAATTTGGATCCTATCCTGCAAGAAGTCTCGTAATGGCCGTTTCAAATGATGATATACGCTTCAAAACCCAATAACTCCTTTTCCAAGTCCTACTTTTAATTTTCCAAGTCCTTTTTAGCTTATACTCCATATAATTTGACTTTTTGTGGCATTTAACTCACCATTCCACATAATTTCAATGAATTTCAATTAATCCAACCTTTCTTTTTGAATAGGACTTTCCCAAGTCCACAACACGTTTTCCAAATTACTCTCTTCAACTAACTATCGACCAATTTCATTAGGCAAGCTGGCAAGCCAACCCAAACTGAACATGAAATCGCCAAATAGCCCCATGGTTATGTCGCTACAAAAAGGCCTCTGGGTCTTGTCTCAGGGGCCTTACGATAAAAAAAAATAATACGTTTTTTTTTATTATTATGGCTTCTTTAAAATATCCAAATTGATTATATTGTATACGAAATATTATTAATCACAAAACAAATCATAAAAATAATATGTTAAAGTAAAATTTTGCAAGCACGGAATTTTTATTAAATTATTTCGTAATATTCAGAAAATATTCCTATCGATATACTCCTATTATATAATATGAAAAAAAAATCCTCTTTTCCTATAACAGAGTAAAAATTCTACTAAAGAAAAAAAAAATGTACTCTCAAGTGTATTGCTAATGAAAAATTCATTACTAATTTTTCATAAAACATGACAACGCATGCAAATGAAAAAATAACATTAGGGAAATGTTTTCATAATGCAGGGAAGAAAAATTTATATTCCTTGCTTGATATTAAAATGTTATGAAAAATTATATTTTTTAATTTATTCTGAAAAAATTTATATAAATTATTTATTATATAGCTTGAGTTTTGATAGAGAATTCCTAAATTTACAGCATTTTGTAAATAAGAACATTGCCGTACGAGAATATTTATACCTAATCTTTGGAGATGACTTATTAGTATTTAGTATAAATTAAAAATTAAAACCATAATAAGCAATATTAAAAAAATAATCGTGAATAAAAATTAGATATTAATTCAATGTTATTGAAAAAAAAACCTCAACTCTTTGGTGCACTATCAAGTGGTAAGACACAATCGAGAGTATCCACACCATATAATTATTAAACCTCACAAATGTTATGTGCAATATTAGTGGGCTAACCAATTTGTGCTTTGGAAAGTAAAGTAATATAAACTTACCGTAAATTATAAATTGACTAATATTTTTATTTTATTATATGTCGTAAATCCTTCCATTATTCCATTATGCACTTAATAATATAATATTTTTGATATGGCTGCCATGGGGTTTTTTTAAAGACTTTTTGAGGTAATTTTGGATGAATTTTTCGTGTACTTATAGCTGAAATTTGGTCATTGCTTGGTTTTTAAATCAAGACTGCCTAAATTTTCATAGGCAGTCTTGTTCAAAAATAATTACGCTTTTAAAAAGAGCCGCAACATATTATCAGTGCTGTTAAGTTTCAATTTGTTTCCGTTGAAACGCCTTCAGCGCAAGTTTTTTGCTCTCTGCTCAAAGCGGTGGTTTATCCAATTTATGTTTTGGAAAATAAAAATTAATAAAATATACTTTTTAAATTATCTATAATATATATTTTATTACATAATATTGCACATATTTTGCCATTACGTTAAATATATAATTTTAAATAACTACGACGAAACTTCTTGCAGAACTCGATCCTTTTGAGGTAATTACATATTTGGACCTGTAAATTATCTATTTCTGGAGGAATGTTGAATAAAATACTGTTAAATTAAAAAATTAGTTGGTAAAATATAACTATCTATAAAAATTTATAAGTAAAAGTTTAATAGCGCCAAATTGCATGATTTTTGAGGCCAATTGACGTCAACAAATGTCAAAACTAAATATCGTACGAACTTTTTGAGCATAAAAATATAAATGATGTTGGCATATATTTTCTGCATTTTAGGTTCAAAATAATTTAAATAATATCAAATGGCATATATAATTCTATACTAATATTATCTTAATTAATAATTTTATTTAAAATCTATCAAATTATATGGTTATATTTCTCAAACTATAAAATGGATAATTCTATTAAGTCAGAAAAATGATATCGCTACTATTGAGTACAAGGAAAATTAATGCCATTTAAGAAGTGAAGATTTTGTCTGAAAAATAAACATTAATCAATTTTTTTTTAACAAATAAAGTTTTACTAAAATCCGCATTGACACCTTTTGTTAATCTTTTAATTAGCATCTTAACGATTTAAGACTTCAATCAATGTAAAAATGAGGAAGTAGTTTTTTTTTTGCAAAAATAATTGTTTTATTACAATTTATTTGTTTAAAAGTTATTTACCATTAAAATGAATATAAATTTATTAATAAATTTATACTATTTATGTATTTAGGAATGTACATTTACGAGTAAAATAATAACGATAATAAGTATTAGGAATTTTTGAGCAAACTTTATATCGGATAAATTTTCACGTAGCTATTTTGGAAAAGAAGTTTCAACTTTTACTAATATTGTTAGATGAGAAAGTTTTGTTCCACTTTTCGAAAAGATAAAATTTCAATAATTTTGCATTAATTTTGCTGTGTAAGCTTTCATTTTTATATTTTTTTTTTTTTTTTTTAAATGAAAAAGAAAAACGAATTTTAGACAATTTAAATGGCTAACATGGAAAAGTTTTAATGATACGAGGTTTAAAGTTTTTAGTTGCTACTGTAATTATTTTTTAGTTTTTTTAATATATGAGAACACATCTGCTGACGATAATTGTATATGTGTAGTTAGATATGTGATTTTATCTGAAAGAAAATTTATTTCAGTATTTTTAGTCAATAAACTTTAAGACCCGAAAAAGGTACTTTTTCTATGCTAATAAAAATTTTAAAATTTTTTTACTGAAATTAAAAAAATATCAAAAGCTCATTTTTTTGCTAAAATTATAGAATAGTTTTTAGCTTATTAAAAACATGTACTTTTATATATATTTTTTTCTATAAAACCCTTGAGCTAATGAATTATGAATATTCCTTATAATGTTCTGGTGTGTTGAAAGGTATCAAAAGGTATATAACAGTTGAAAAAAGAATCTTTAATGCTCGGAAAAGGAATTGAGACTAAACTGATCCTGCACAAATTTTCGGTGAAATAATTGAAGAGATGGAGTCCAGCTGATGAAGTTCAAGGGAACACAATTTATAGAAAATATAATTAAATAAGGAAAGAAAAAAGACAATGAATCTAATCATTTTGTAATATTTTTGTCATCTACTATGCACAATGATGTTTTAGAAGATCTTATCTAGATATAGAAATTATTGTATATTCAAGCTTAGGGTGAAAATATGACTCATACCAGGTGTATAAGCTTTATTCCGCCGTTTTTTGATCAAAAAAACACATGTTTTTTTTCATAGAAAGCAAAAACAAATTTATTCAAAGTACTTGCCCTCACTAACTATACATTTTCCCCATCTTTGGGGCAATTTGTGGATACCACGCCAAAAAAATTCCTTCTCTTTCGAGGCAAACAACTCATCATGCCATTTTCTGACGTCTTCGTAAGAATCGAAGTGCTGCTCAGCGAGAGCGTGTCCCATCGACGAAAACAGGTGATAGTCGGAAGGGGCCAGATCTGGTGAATAAGGGTGGGGTAGCACCTACCAGTTGAGTGATTAGTTATTGGTGGTAGCGGTGGGCACTGACAGTTTCACCAGGTTTCAATATCTCATAGTAGACGATACGCTGCTGATTCCACCAAACGCACAGCATCGTTTTCCGTCCGAAGCGATTTGGTCTTGGGGATGATGTTGACAGTTGGCCGGGATCAACCCACGATTTCTTGCGTTTAGGATTCTCGAAATATATCCACTTTTCATCGCCTGTCACAATCCGATGCAGGAACGACTTTCATTTTTGTCTGGCGAGCCGGATTTCACATGTGTTTTGGCGTCGTTCCATCTGCATATCGTTCAATTCATGCGGCACCCATTTTCCGATCTTTCCAATCTTCCCCATGGCACACAGATGCATGGAAATGGCTGGTTGAGTAAGACCCAATTGCTCCGTCAGCATTTTTTTGCGATTGGGTCTTCGTTCAAAAGAGGCTGCAATTGATGGTCCTCAACCTTCCTAGGCCAATTTTCACGCTTCTTGTCCCACAAATCATAATTACCGTCTTTGAACCGACGAAACCAATCTCGGCACGTTGTTTCCGATAAAGCATTATCACCATAGGCCTCCATAAGCATTCGATGCGATTCGGCACCCGATTTCTTCAAATTGAAGCAGAAAAGCAGCGCTTTCCGCATGTGCTCTTTTTCTGGCACAAAACTAGACATGATTATCAAAGGGAAAATGTATGTTGTTGTACGAAATTGCTGACAATGTGCACTGATTAATATTGACAGATGTCAAACTTATAAAAAAAGTATGGCGTGCCCATGGTAGCTTAATACGCTTACTTACGCCATCTAAGAGCAAACAGCGGATTTAAGCTTATACGCCTGGTAAATTGTGTGCCAAGACATACGCAAGAAGAAATTTCGTTAGAAAATACATGTTTGTTATTAAAAATTGTAAGTTTTTTGTTAATTCATAAAGCATTTAGTATAAGATTGTGTATCAAGCATATCAGGTAAATGGTATCCACATACCATTTGCTGGCACTTACGGACTCTTTTGTTGAAATTTTCCATGCCCGTTTTGAATAAATGTGGCTGTATTTCGACGATGCAGCGCTCAGTGTTCCCCTTAAAGGCAAGGGTGATTGTGGGCTTATTGGCATAATTCTTAAAATTCAAAAAAAAAACCAAAGAAAAAGTCCAATAGCCTAAAAAGCAAAAAACTGGATTATCATGACGTGATATCCCCGTTAATTGTTTTTACCTGATAAGCTGCATTTTTGAGGAAGAATGGTACGATGATGCCTCCAGTCAAAAATTCGAACCAAACAGTAACACGTTGTAGATGCATTTGTGTCTCAACAATCACTGAACCCCAAATGTGACAATTTTGTCAATTAATAAAGCCATCAAGACGAAAATGAGCCTCATCGCTAAAGATAATGTTGTTCGAAAAAATCAGCATTCACTTGTTGTTGTTGCTTCATCCATTCAATGAACTCCATTTGCTGTCCGTGGTCAGTAGGCTTCAGTTCTTATAAGACACATAACAAAAATGGATAAATTTTGTTCTCTTTGATTGCTCATTCTACTATGCTGTCTTTAACAGATTGTGAGTAGTTTAACACACATTTTCATTCTATTTCTATGGTGGAAAATTAAGGACATGAATCAGGAGATAAATATTAAAATACTAAGAATACTGTCATTTGCATGAATTAAATAAGAAGTAACAGACGAGCAGATCATTTACAAAAATACGAAAAAGAGTCGGAGAAAACACAGAACCCTGGGGAACATCAGCAAAAAACTTCACTTTGTAACGGTTTGAAAGAATTTAGTGCCAAATTCTGTCAAATACTTTTGAAATTTCTAATGCATATTTCTCAGAAAAATATAGAGTATAATTTCACTTATAGAACAAATACCCTTTTCCATATACTCTGTAAAATTCCGGAAGCATAGGATGGTTGGAAAAACTTACGCAGTGTTTTTGTCAACACATCCTCTGAACTACGTGGGAAAAGGCATAATACAATTTAAAACCGCAAAGTACTCTTCTTATAATATGAGTGTAAAAATGTATATCTGCGCTATAGAAAATTTAATACATTTGAATACAGCCGAGACAACATACAGTCTGTTCCACTTTTGGGTTAGTAAAGGATTATCCATTTTATAGTTTTAAAAGTACATATTACTTTTTTTTTGATATTTTTTAAAAAAATATTATTGAAAATAAAATTTGTTTAGCTTAAGAACTGCCATTATTTAATAAAAAATTTTTACAACTAAATAATATGTTATATTTAATGCAAAATTTACTAAACACATGGTGATTTTGCCGAAACCATATTGCATTCTTTAAAAGGAGATTATGAGGGCTAATTTCTGGCTCTGTGGATACGTTCATAAGCAAACTTGGTATGTATGTGTTTCTAGAAAATCACGAGTAATTGCGGAAAAGCTAAAATATAATTGTTTGGTGTACATTTTTGTCTGAACAAGGAGTCTTCTTGTTCGTATTTCTTTGCAAATGAAGAAGGTATCACCATTACCGACAATTCTGAGTGATATGGTCGTATGATAATAAAATTTTTTTTTCGGTATTAAATAGGAAATTTTTTCCAAACTTTATGTACTTTTGACGAAACTATACCCCAATCTACTCAAAATGATAAATATTGGATGTATTGTGCGAAAACTTCGCAGAACTCGCAATTCTGAGCTTTTGTGATGCCAATTAGCATTCAAATTTTTTTATGATGCCCAATAATTTATAATTTTTTATAAAAAATTATATCTTCGTAGATAATTTTTAAGCTTTAGAGCATTTTAAAACCAAAATCTGGCAAGTTATGCCTGAATCACCTGAAAAAATCCTGCAAGTAACACCCGAAGTATCTGAAAAAGTCCACAAAAGGATTGAGTTTTGTAAGAAGTCTCATAGTATTTATTTTGAAAATTTTATAAATTAGATTAATAATGGCAAAACTATTATAAAATATTTGTATAAAAATAATTTTCAAATTTAAATTTAAAATTTATATTTTAATTTTTTATTTTCCAAACCACAAATTGAATACAACCATTTATTAGTACATTTCAAAAAATATTAAAATTAATTCAATTTTTTTCAGTTTTCCAAAGATATACCATATAAAACCTTTAGTAATATTTTAATTAGAAGTTTTATATAATATTTATTTGTCAAAGCAACCCATATGACTGTAAAAAACTATAGCAATAATGATAGATAGTGAACGAGGACAAAAAAAGAATAGTGTGCAACTATATGGCTTTTATCTCCGATCAAATTCAATTTATCAAATCCTTGTTTATGTTGCGCACATTAGTCAAAGCCTGACGATTTTCAACCCTCGTCAATATGTGGGCTTAAATATATGTTTATGTATATATGAATATACATATTATCGATTATTAGAATCCCGATAACGATTGATTTGTCAGCAAGGAAGTGAATACTGAAATTGAAAGTGGCAATACTAAATATAGGAAATATAGAGAAAAATAATATATAATCAAAATTTAACAGTACTATAGCAAGGAAAATGTAAAATATTTGTATAAAATATCCAAAAAGAAAATATTTTCGTCCTTTCTTCAAAAAAAAAAAATATACATACAAAAAAAATGTCATATCTATTGTATAATCCATATATGTTAAAATATTTGATTTTTTTGTTGCTTCAAATATATTTAAAATTCATTTTATCTTGCTTACAAATATTTAGATTATTAATAGAATTTTTTTTCGGAATTTTCACGTACGAGTATTCTAATAAATGATGTAAATTCAATCGGAGGGCATCAAATATCCTCTTTAGGAATGAATTAAATAGGGGAAAAGTTTTTTTTCTATATAAGCAAAAAAGTATTACTGAAAATATTGATTTTTAT
The DNA here is from genome assembly GCA_958298945.1 of Atherix ibis. Taxonomy (NCBI): domain Eukaryota; kingdom Metazoa; phylum Arthropoda; class Insecta; order Diptera; family Athericidae; genus Atherix; species Atherix ibis. The sequence goes on along the minus strand of OY282607.1, from coordinate 93,931,340 downwards.
TTACGTATCTTATATTTGTTGTACAAGTAAAATAAGAAATAAAAAGGGAGAATTCTGTAAATCATCTACTTATAAAATGTATAAATGAAAAGTTCCGGAAAAATTGATAAGAAAATTTTATATCTGCCACTCACAATGGTCATATTTGGAAAGGTATATGAATTACTGTGCATTTAATTTACAAAACATAAACTGCTATAGACAAAGAGAACAAAAACAATTTTGAAATGATGAAAAATAAATAAAAATTTTCATTTACATTGTTTGTTTCTTTACACGAAGATCAGTATACGCAAAGGACGAAAACTATATGAAACGGTTAGGGGTAGTTGAAAATAAGGGAAAAATAAAAATTTTGTTGTTTGGAAAATTCAACATATACGAATATAAGAAGGGAATACAATTCCTTTTCGTATCTTTAGTATTGATAATTTATTCGTTCCCTAAAATTTAAACAGGTGGCGCACAAATCAGCAAGACTATATGAGGTCTGTTCAAAAAGTATCGCGAATTTTAAATTTCCGCGGGTTACGTATATTCGATTTTTTTGTGGCGTTATGTTGGTACTCATGTCTCTCACTTATGCTGACAAGTTCGGCCATTTTGAATGTTCAGTTAATTTTTGAGAGCTGCTTTGCTTCGACGTGTTTTGGCTCATCTTCGATTTTTGCCCATTCCAAAAAATGGATCAAAGAATCTGTATCAAATTTTGCATAATTAATTATAATAACGAACGATTTACTGAATACACAGAATCACTAACAATTAATAAGTCACTCTGGACAGCTACCCGACGAATTCTCAAATACAAAACAGCTACACACCCGCTCCGGAATACCGACGGAACTTGGGCAAAAACGGGCAAACAGAGAGCCGACACCTTTGGCAAACACTTAGAAATTATCTTTAAACCGCTTGAAGATGTCCAAAACATTCTGCATGACGAACAAATATTCCGACAAACATCAACTCAGTTGCCCATAAGTCCACCTCCTAAGTTCTTCATTCCTTCCGAAGTTAAATTCACAATAGAACACCTTTCCAATAAAAAAGCCCCAGGATATGACCTAATAACTTCAGAAATCCTGAAGTAAATTTCCAAAAAAACCCTCGTCCTTATAGCCTTTATTTTATAATTATATCCTCCGCACATCATTTTTTCCTTCCCTGTGGAATTAAGATGATCATCTAATTAAGATGATCCCAAAACCCAATAAGCCCAAAAATTTTCCTACCCCATATAGACCTATAAGCCTCCTTCCCATGTCCTAGAAAATTTAATCCTAAAACGCCTTTATCCCATTTTTGAAACCGAGGGTGTCATTCCTCAGCATCAGTTTGGATTTCGACCTGACCATTCCACTATCCAGCAGTGTCATCGCGTAGTCGACATTTCGCATGCTTTCGACCGCGTTTGGCACCTGGATTGCTTTGGAAGTTGCAGCGAGTCCTACTCTCGGGTTATTTCCACATCCTTAAATCTTATCTCTCAGACCGATATTTTCAGGTAGCTGAAAATATTGAGTACTCTGACATTTATCCAATTTCCGCCGGTGTCCCTCAAGGAAGTATCCTAGGTCCTATCCTATATAACATTTATACCCATGACATTCCTTGCCACAACAACATCCTAACCGCAACATATGCTGACGGTACAGCCATCCTCACATATCACTAAGATCCTTCCACAGCCATTAGTATCCTACAGAACCATATCCACTCCTTAGAAACTTGGTTCAAAAGGTGAAGAGTGAAGGTAAATGAGCAAAAATCTGCTCATGTAACTTTCACACTCTGCCGAGAATAAATTCCCGACATAACCCTAAACGGCAGTATTATTTCACAAAAAAATAGCGAACGTTACCTTGGACTTACCATATATTCGATAAACGGTTAACCTGGAACCTTCATACAAAAACTAAAAGACGCGAACTTAACGGACGATGCAAACAATTATTACGTCTCCTAGACAGTAAATCAAAACTTATAACAACAAGTAAACTATTACTATACAATACGGTTCTGAAACCAATATGGACATATGGTCTAGAACTTTGGGGTTCGACTAAGCATTCCAACTCCCTTCCAATCCAATCCCTACAATCCCGAATCCTTCGAAAAATTGTCAACGCCCCCTTTTATGTGCGAAACACTGTTATCCACCGTGACCTAAATATTCCATTTGTTCGTGAACTATGCATCTCCCGATATAAAAAATTCCATTCGCATCCATCCTTCCACCCTAATCCTTTAGAAAGGCAACTTTTCACTCCTACCCTTCCAGTATACACCCATCGACGTTTAAAACGGCGATGGCCGAGAAATTCTCTAAAATTATAAAATAAAATTACCCTTTTCTAGAGGTAACATCGATGGGTGTTTTCCTCCACATGTCTTCATGTCCTTGTATATTCCCGTAAAAAATCTCCTTGTTACTAGCATAAGTAGTTGTAGATATCATTTAAAAAAAAAAAAAAAATTTGTATGAAAAACAAAATTAATTGCGCGGACGCATTCCGATTATTGACTGTGGGATATGGTGAAGCTACCTTAGACCGAAGCAACGTTTATCGGTGGAACAAAATATTGTCAGAGGGCCGAGAAGATGTGAACGATGAAAAGCGTGCCGGACGCCCGAGCACGTCAACAACAGACAAAAACATTGATGAAGTGAAGAAAATAGTATTGGCCAATCGTCGAATCACCGTTAGAGAAGTTGCTGAGGACTTAAATATATCGATAGGCTCGTGCCATTCGATTTTTACGAATGATTGGTAGTGAGACGTTTTGCCGCGAAATTCGTATCAACATTTCTCAATTTCGAACAAAATAAGCATCGCATTATCATTGCTAAGGAGCTGTTGGACTCTTTCCGCGATGACCCAAATTTGCTCCAAAGGGAGATGGTTATGACGTGGAAACCAAAGCTGAATCATCCCAATGGAAGCTGCCGTACGAGCCAAGATCAAAAAAAGCGCGCCAAGTTACGTCGAATATGAAGGTTTTGCTTACAGTTTTCTTGCCACAGGGTAGAATGGTCAATAAGGAATATTACCTGCAAGTTATACGCAATAATGCCGCAGCCACCGTATTCCCCAGATCTGGCCCCCCTGTGACATTTTCTTGTTCCCGAAACTGAAGAGCCCCATGAAAGGGCGACGTTACACTACGATTCTCCTTATAAACACGGCATCAAATGAGAAGCTGAACAAGATCACAAAAAATGATTTTTGGAAGTGCTTCGAGGATTGGAAAAAAATGTTTGCATAATTGAATAATATCCCAAAGATGGGGATTACTTTGAAGGGGCAAAATAGATTTTCATGAATAAATAAATAATTTTTGAAAAAACACAAAATTCGCGACACTTTTTGAACAGACTTCGTGCATTTAATCTTCGTTCAGTTTATGGCTTGTGAAAGCTGTTCTGCCAAGAGATTTCATGGCTCCATAATTTAATTTAACTTTAACAACGGATTTGGAATGTTAATTTTGTTTTTTTTCTTTTAAATTTCTCTCTAATTTAAATTCAACTCAAATAATAAAAACAGAAAAATTAACTGATTTAGATTTAATTCAAATAATAGAAAAGAAAAATTTTATAGTGAAATAAAAATTAACTGATCAGGAATTTAAAATGAATTACAAAATAGATAATTTAATGGAAATAACTGTAAATTATTTAAATATAGTTTTTTTAAATTGTGTAAAATATATCAAATTCCAGTTAGAGTTAATACTGATTGTTCTGAAATATCACTCATCACAGCTGGTGTGCCTCAAGGTAGTATCCTTGGTCCACTCTTGAACAATTCCATATTAAAAATCTTCCAAAGTGGTTGACAAGATGGAGTGTGAAGGTAAAAGAGCAAAAATATGTTCATGCTACCTTTACCCACTGTAAAAATTCACTCATTCCTATATGACTCACTGATAATACTATTCCACCAAAAGATAAAGTACGTCTTTCACCTGAGACTAAAGCAAGATAAATGATTTACTTAAAATTCTTACATAAAAACAAAAATACTTGAACTTAAAAGACGTTATCGACTATTACTTAGACTACTAGAGTATAGATCAAAATTTACATTAAAAAAAAAAAAACTTTTAATTTACAATACAATTTTAAAACCGATCTGGACATACGAAATGGAACTCTAGAATTAAAAATCCTCCGAAAAATCTATCGTCACCTAAATGTTTCCTTTGTTCAAAACTTTTATGCTTCTCGTTATAAAAAGTTTTATTCCCGATTATCCTCTCACTATAATATTCTTATTAAAAAAACTATCCTATGTTACTTATCACATAAACCTTCATTGGCATTTAAAGAGATATTTACCAAGAGACCTCTTGCTGTGTTAATTTAATACAATATGAATCGTTAAATAGAGAAACACCGATGGGTGTTTACTCTCACCTGTTCCTTTGCTGTAATTGACATTTTTATTTAGGGTCCGTCCGTCCTTTCTTTCATATATGTGTCCATTCCTACATTCTAAGCTCGTCAAGTTAAAAGGGGCACTCCTAAATTATTTGGCCATAGTATACCAAAGGGTGGGTTAGAGAAAGGCCAGAGACAGAACGACCATCTAAGTTTCTCCCACCAATGTCGACGGTCTGCTTCATCCCCTTCTTCATTACCTTGGATTTTTCTTTGGCTATTTAAATTTTTTTTCTCTTTTCACTTTTACATAATTCTGAAATGTTTTTCAAATTTTTCTTTACATATTTTTTCCAACAAATTTTAATCTATTTAAATTAGATAGTTTTTTTAAAAGTATTTTTTTTAGTAATTTTCTATCATTTTTCAACGCTGTTTCTTCTTTCTTCTTTTTTCCCTTTCATGAAAAAATTAACCCCTTCGGATAGCTCCATTATCCCCTATATATTCCGGCAATGATATTTTTTCTGGTTAGAGTAAGTATTGGAGCACAATCCTAAAACTTCGAACATAACCCCCCCTCCCCCCCAACGCAGTCTACGCATAAAGTTAGCGACAAGCATGCCTACCAGAATAATACAATATGTTCTCTGAGTTTGGTCGTCATTGGCCATACTCCTCTAGAACTTCACGCTCAGAAAATTGTTTTATTTTTATATTCAAAGTTTAATACCTTCTTCCTCATTTCCAACACCCAAAAAAAATACTAACTTTTGTTTTCCATACCATAACAATTGCCCAAAAAGAACAAAGTAGAAATTTTTCTTACAAATCTCATAAGGGAGGACTTTTCACACTAAGGAAAGACAATAGAAATTTTACTGGGAAATATCTTCAAATATGTGAGAACAACAGCAACATACAAACTGACTGCAGAAAAAAAAATATATTATTTATTTTGAAGTTGTTGTCTAGAGTCTTCATATTTCAACAATATTTACCTTTTGAAAAACCTGACAATTGAGAAATGATAAACAGCAAACAAACGATATAAGATATTATTGGAATATGATGGAAAATTTTACTTAACGATTGCAACTGCTTCAAGATGGAGGGTTTTATCTTTAAGAATTCGTAATTGATACTTGATTGTTAGTTGAATAAAAAGCTATCAATCCATTGATCGGGTTGAACAACATTCCTCTAGTAAGACACAGACCACTTTCATGTCCACTCTGCCTCCATACTTGTACTATTGAGAATCAGTCTACTCAAGAAATTCTTATTAATGGTGTTTCGTAATAGTTTGTTTGTTCAATGGTCCACAATAATAAAACAAACAAACCCCAATAAAATGTATCTTACTGATTCCAGTACAGTTGAAAATTAATTAAATGAACTTAGATTAAACAATGTGTTATTGACTATTGGACTCTCTTAGAATCTGACGAATTTCAATGCAAATTAATTTAAACTAGTTTTGATTACTTAATGGAAAACTTTTTTGGGATCTACATAGTAATTATGTTCGTTTGCAAATATCTTATTCAATTTACTTTGATACTTCAAAAACATTAGTTCATAATCATATGCACTATTAAAATTTTATTCAATTTGATTGGGGATCCTTTTGAAAATTTTCGATGTGGAATGCTTCTTTCACTACAATTCACTATCATCTTAAAATGTGTGAATAATTTTAATTTATTCATCTAAGAAATAATTTCAAATAAGATTATTAATTGTAATGAAATTATTCCCAGATACAGGCAATAGTTTGTGGTAGTTTATTAATTCTAATGAAATTATATATTCACATCTATAGGCATATATTAGTTGGGGTAGTTTTTCTTAATATTCAAAATCTTTGCTAATGAAAGGCGTATAAAATATCAAAGTAAGAATTTTATTATAAATTGGTTTTATTTTTTTTTTAATTTTCTTATAAGAAATTTAGACATTTAAAATTTTTTAGTAAAATAAATTACGAGAAATGATCAAAACTTCAAAAAGTACTTGAAAAAAAAATAGAAAATTCACCTAGAAGATGGGGTTCACATTCATTGGGTGATAGAGTTACAGGTTGTTTAAATTTTGATTTTACCTAGACACTTATCAAAGAGCTCTAAAATGTTATTTATTTCTGAACAAGTCAAAATAATATTCTTTTATCTAATTTTTATTATAATTCATACTATTTATAAAGAAAAAGACATCAAAGAAAATAAATTCTTTTTTTTATTTCACTGTACTACTAAGTTGTAGTAAAAAGAAATCCATTATTTTTGCATTAAATTGAAGGTTTTATTTAGCATAGATAGAGTGATACGATTTAGTTCAAATATGCACCGTTTTGTTCGAAAACTTGTTGCCATTTTGGAGGTAATTTCATAATGCCTCTCTCATAGAAACCCTCGTCCCTATTGGCAAAAAACTGGGACAGGCGATTTTCACAATCTTCTCTTGAGGAGAATTTTTCACCTGCAAAATCATTCGTCATAGACAGGAAGAGGTGGTAATCACTTGGTGCCAGATCCGGACTATAAGGTGGATGCATAATAACATCCCAACCAAGGTCCCGGAACTTCTGGTGAGTCACTATCGATGTATGTGGCCTGGCGTTGTCCTGATGGATCACAATTCCTCTCCTATTGGCCAAAGCTGGCCGCTTCTGGGCGATTGCTTCTTTCAGACGGTCCAATTATTGATAGTATAGGTCCGAATTAAGACTTCGGCCGTAGAGGAGCAGCTCATAGTAGATGATTCCCTGCCAGTCCCACCAAACACACAGCAAAACCTTCCTGGCTGTCAATCCTGGCTTGACCACCGTTTGCGCCGGGTGACCGCGATTTGACCACGACCGTTAACGCTTGACGTTGTCGTAAGTGACCCACTTTTCATCACCAGTAACCATCCGCTTCAGAAATGGATCGATATTGTTGCGATTCAGCGGCGATTCGCAGATGGAAATTCGGTCCATGAGGTTTTTTTGCGATAACTCGTGTGGCACCCATACATCGAGTTTTTTTTTGTATCCAGCCTTATTTACGTGGTTCCAAACGGTTTTTTGTGCAATGTTTAGCTCCTGGGCAATCGAAACAGTGCTTACGTGATGGTCGGACTCGACGATTTCCATTATTTTATCGACATTTTCGACAATTGACCTTCCAGAGCGTGGTGCATCTTTGACATCAAAATTACCGGAACGGAATCGACGAAACCAAAATTGCGCGTAATTGGCTGTTACAGTATCAGGACCATAAACACTATTCACATTTTCAGCTGCCTGGCTTGCGTTTTCGCCTTTATCGAAAAAAAACTGTAAAATATGGCGTATTTTCTCTTTGTTGGAAAGAGAAGTTTTTTGAATACAAAATCTTATCTTTCTAACGTCATCTAGTGCAACCCGATCGCACTTTTAAAACGGGAGATACAGACTCCTAAAGCCATCTATTGGCAAAATAATGGATTACTTTTTACTACAGCTTATATGATATATTTTTTTATAAACTTTTTGTTTATATTAATTAAAATTTAAAACAATCTGCAAAATGAACCATAATATTTTTCATTATTTTCCTAGTAATAAATAATACTTTGGACTCCAACCCCAATAAATATACTATCAACATACTGTCGACTCTCGGTACGTCAGATCACTGTGTCATATCAGCTAATTTGTAGTATAAAATCTACTCAGTTAAAGACCAATCTCCAAAAATGACAGTTTCACAGTATGAGAATGCAAACTGAGACGATCTGAATAGCTTCTTTAGGAGTTTTAACCGGTCACTATATTGCCTGAATAGTGACGTGGATGCTGCAGATGATATGCTCACCAACATTATTTTACTCGGTATGAAACATAGAGTGTCAAGTCGTATGAAAGAGTCGAACTGTAAAAAGTTTGACTAGAACTGCAAAAAGGGGATCGGAGAAAAAGATATCCGGTTTCTTCATGCTGGGAGTGTCAAACTTGATGTAAGCGGCACGAAGCCTGGACGTTTGGAGTTCTTTGATGAAGTAGGCTCCCAGCAGCTGTACGTGGATTTAATGATTTAACACCTTCAAAGCTTTAATATCCCATATGTGTGCGACTTATGCTAATTGGTCTTTTCTTCGATGCTAATTGGTCTTTTCCTGATGAAGGCCTTTCGTTTAGCCCTTTTGGATCGACAAATAATGTCAATGTCGTCGGCGAATGCTAAAAGCTGACGGTACCCCATATGCTTACCCTTGAGTGATAAGCTACTTTTTTTAATGTTAGGTTAACGAGCATGCACGAGAACCATTGTTGATGTTAAATTATTTTGAAAGTGATTCGGCTGCTTTTACTCTAGCTCTCGCACTAGTCATAGTCAGCATAAAGAGTCTAATCGATTTGTCTGGAATGCAGAACTCTCTCATGGATGTATAGAGTTCTAACCTGGCTATGCTGTCATAAGCGGATTTGAGATTATGGATCTGTTGACTATACGAGGTCTGTTCAAAAAGTATCGCAAATTTTGAATTTCCGCGGATTACGTTTATTCTATTTTTGATTTTTTGTGGCGTTATGTTGGTATTCATGTTTCTCACTTATACCGACAAGTTCTGCCATTTGAATGTTCAGTTAATTTTTGACAGCTGGTTTGCTTAGACGTGTTTATGGGTCGTCTTCGATTTTTGGCCATTCCAAAAAATGGAACAAAGAATCTGTAGCAAATTTTGTGTGAAAAACAAAATTAATTGCACGAACGCATTCCAAATGTTCAATGTGGAATATGGTGAAGCCACCTTGGACCGAAGCAACGTTTATCGGTGGTACAAAATGTTCTCAGAGGGTCAAGAAGATGTAAACGACGTTTGCTTACAGTTTTTTTTCGATAACAGGGGCGTGGTGCATCATGAGTTCTTACCACAGAGTAGAACGCTCAATAAGCAATATTGCGTACAAGCATCGTTGCTTGTGCGCGAATTTTTGCCCAAAAACAATACACTAAAAATGGCGCAGCCACCGCATGTCCCAGATCTAACCCCTTGTGACATTTTCTTGTTCCTGAAACTGAAGAGCCCCATGAAAGGACGACGCTACACTACGATTGAGGAGATAAAGACGGCAATGATTTTTTGAAGTGCTTCGAGTATTGTTAAAAACGTTGGCGCAAGTGTATAATATCTGGTGGAGATTACTTTGAAGGGGACAAAATATATATTCATCAAAAAACAAAAAATATATATTCATAAGACCTCGTATTCACTTTTTCATCGATTGCCGTAGAGAGAAAATTTTCTGATTTTCATGGAGTAAAGCTTTTTTGGTATGGGCTTATAATTTTTTAGGGCTAATGGGACTAGTCTGCCTAGTAAAATAGTGAAGAATATTTTATAGACGGTAGTCAGAAACGTTATACCCCCATCATTGCTATACTCCATAAAGATCCCCTCGACACCGATCGACTTGTGGTTGTTCAGTAGATGGCATCGCTTTTATAATTTTTTGGATATTTGGTGATGGCAGCAGTTATTTTTCAGGTGGCAGGACTAATGTCGTCTTAATATACCTATTTAGTCGGAAATCAGATCACCCTCTTTGCTGCGGCATAATATGTATAAAAATAGCATCCTTTCTTACATATAAAATTAATAAATATTCAAATAACAGTTAGAAAAAATATAAATTTATTTTAAGGCTAAAAGTCTGTAATAAATTTAAAAGTAAATTTAAAATTTGAATATTTTCCTATATGATTTCCTATTTAGTATTAATTGAAAATTGTAATAATTTACAAGAAAAAAATATTTATGTTTTAAAATGCCAATTGAAATATCAATAATTTAAAATAAAATGAAAAAACAGTCCTGTACTACGAGTATTTTCAGTATTTTCAATCAACAAATTTTGCATGACTGATTTTATTGATTGCACTGGAATAACATCACACCGCACTGCATAATCGATTAAGTTCGTATGCGCGGATTCAAATTATTTTGGTTGAATTAGTTTGCAAAAATAAAAAACAAGTACAGTGCATTTTCAGACCGAATAAAAAATAATTAAAAAATAAATAAATAAATTTACTAGTTTTTTTTCTCGCAGACATAAATGAATAACTTAAATTCAGAATTTGTAACACTTTCTTCACGCTATTCTAAAAGTAGATTTACAATTTTTATTTTAATGCTATTACGATTTGCTACCGTTCTGTTGATTGTTAATAATAAAAAAAGTAACAACATGGAAAATTATTGTACAATATAAAAAATGATTATTATCTTAAGCAGTGTGTAATTCTTGTACAAAGTTTTTCGAAATAAATTTATTATTATAACGACTGACACGCTCAGAGAATTATATGAAAATTTGGGTCAAGAATTTCCAGGACGGAAATCCAAGAATAGAGATTATACAAAAACTTCAGGACATTGATCATATGTACTCCTAGCATTCAGGGTCTTATCTATGGACCTCTAAAAGTTTTCAGACTCATTACAATAACGAAAACATCTTAGACCATAACTTTTATAGAAAATTGATAATAAGTGAATTGGACTAGTTCGAAGACATGAGGTTGTAACAGAACAGTGCCACATCATACACAATATGCGATGCAATGGAAATTTTGCTACCGATATTATCCTCCTCACTCCAAAGATTCAATTGCTACCAATTTCGTCCTATGTATATCCTTAAAGGGGAAGGTCAAAGGCATTTTGGTAAATCAAATTACTGGATTTTATTTCAATCCAAAATTACTGGACAAAAAAAGCTGTGAACTTATTTCAAAAACACCCTGTTGAGGAACAAACAATAGTTTGCTGAAGCATCTACAAAATGAATGAAAAACTATTCTAATTTTCTAGTTATATACCAAGGGTATAAGCTTAAATCCGCTGTTTGGTCATAGATGGCGTGAGTGAGCGTATTAAGCTACCATGGGCACCGCATACTTTTCTTTTATGAGTTTGACATCTGTCAGCATTAATCAGTGCACATTGTCAGCAATTTCGTTCAACAACATACAATTTTCCTTTTGTAATCATGTATTGTTTTGTGCCAGAAAACGAGCACATGCGGGAAGCTCTGCTTTTCTGCTTCAATTTGAAGAAATCGGCTGCCGAATCGCATTGAATGCTTATGGAGGCCTATGGTGAGAGTGCTTTATCGAAAACAACGTACCGAGATTGGTTTCGTCAGTTCAAAGACAGCAATTTTGACTTGTGGGACAAGAAGCGTGAATATCGGCCTAGGAAGGTTGAGGACCATTAATTGCAGGCTCTTTTGGACGAAGACGATACCCAATCGCAAAAAATGCTCGCGGAGCAATTTTTTTGGCGTGGTATCCACAAATTGCCCGAGAGATGGGAAAAATGTGTAGTTAGTGAGGGCTAGTACTTTGAATAAATTTATTTTTGCTTTCTATGAAAAAAACATGTGTTTTTTTTAATAAAAAACAGCGGCTTTAAGCTTATATACCTGGTAAGCAAAAAAAAGAGGTGGTTTGCCTCGAAAGAAAAGGAATTTTTATATGTGATTAATATAAATAATGTGATTCCTTTTTAGACCTCCTTTTACATCACTTGCATTATTAGAGATGATTTCAAAAGAATTAATCGAAATGAGCAGCACAGTCAAAAATGTCGTATTCTTCAAGGTATGAATAATTTCTTGAATGTTTGAATAATTTCTGCAAATGCTTTGTAAGTCAAAAGTTTTCATACATGACTGCAGACATCTAAGATCTTAAGTATTTTCAAATGTGCGGATAATAAGATAGGGAGCAATGAAATAACTTGCATAAAGTCACATGTAATTATCTCCCCTTTACTAATTCTTGAGCATGCCATGTTCATTCTTATTCAAAATTAATGTCACATTTGAGATTATGGAGATCTCGTTGTGACAGTGATAAGAATTTTAACTGTTTAGTCAAATGAGAAAAATATCTTCCACATGACATTTTCTTATCTAATTACAAGTCAAATTCGTCTTAATAAAAACGGATTCATTACTTATCATACCGAGAAATTGTATAAGAATAGCTCTACCTGAGCTGTGAAAAAACTGCTTGAATTCTTCCTTGTGTTTTTTAAATATTTTTATTAAGAGACATTTAAAAAAATACAAATTAAATAATTTAGTAAAACATTAATAGTTTAACGGACTTTCAAAAAATTGTAAATAGTTTTAAACACATTTTATTGATTTAATTTTACCATTATACGGGGTCTGTTCAAAAAGTATCGCGAATTTTGAATTTCTGCGGGTTACGTACGAGGTCTGTTCAAAAAGTATCACGAATTTTGTGTTTTTTCAAAAATCATTTATTTTTTTGTGAATAGCTATTTTGTCCCTTTCAAAGTAATCCCCACCAGATATTATACACTTGTGCCAACATTTTTTCCAATCCTCGTAGCACTTCAAAAAAGTTTTTCATTTTTTGTGATTTTGTTCAGCTTCTGACTCATGTCTCTCAATTATGCCGACAAGTTCAGCCATTTTGAATGTTCAGTTAATTTTTGACAGCTGCTTTGCTTGCACGTGTTTTGGCTTGTCTTCGATTTTTGCCCATTCCATCGTTGTTTGTGCGCGAATTTTTTTAGAAATGGATCTAAGAATCTGTTTCGGGCACAAGAAAAAGTCACAGGGGGCGAGATCTGGAGAATACGGTGGCTGCGGCATTATTAGTGTGTTGTTTTTGGCCAAAAATTCGATGCATGAGCAGGGGCGTTATTATGGTGTAATAGCCTATTTTTGTTCTTCCACAAATCCGGGCGTTTCTGGAGGATTTCTAAGCGCAACTTGCGCATAACATGCAGGTAATAGTCCTTATTGACCGTTCTACCCTGTGGCAAGAACTCACGATGCAGCACGCCCCAGCAATCGAAGATAACTGTAAGCAAAACCTTCAGATTCGACCGAACTTGGCGCGCTTTTTTCGGTCTTGGCTCGTGCGGCAGCTTCCATTTGAGATGATTGAGCTTTGGTTTCCACGTCATAACCATAAACCCATGATTCGTCACCAGTTGTTTTGTCTCATTTTCGATGAAAAATCGAAGACGAGCCAAAACACGTGCAAGCAAAGCAGCTGTCAAATATTAACTGAACATTCAAAATGGCCGAACTTGTCGGCATAAGTGAGAGACATAAGTACCAACATAAAGCCATAAAAAAATCGAATATACGTAACCCGCGGAAATTCAAAATTTGCGATACTTTTTGAACAGACCTCGTATATTAAATATAATATTTTTATAAATAATTGCGATCAGATTTTTTCCAGGACTCTTTTTTAGATAATTTATTATGACTTTTGCGTACTTTTGGCACTGTAATTCGGCAATTACTTGACGAATATTAGTTTTTATATATTCTAAAGTTTATAGATAATCTGTTTTAACTATAATGTTTTACGAAATTCAAAAAATAGCGAATTGCATGATCGTTGCGACCAATTGACATCAACAAATTTGTTTGTCTTGTGTTGCTTATTAAAATCAAATAAAAATCTTATCTTATCACTAAAAAAAACGATTTTTTTCGTTTGACTAAAAAGTCATACGGTCATAGCGCTTAACAAATTAACGGTAACGCTCCTCTCTTTTTCTCTGTTCATTTTTAAAGAACTACGAACAAAATACCTTTAGACCAAATGGCACGCTTTGTATTTTGAATACAATGGCTTTCTTACTATTATTTGATTTTTTAGTGCCCCATATATGAAAATTTTGCTTATTGACGTATCATCCCTCCAAACGGCGTCTTTTATGTGTATTTCATAGTCAGTTAAATGTAAAGAATCATATTTTTTTTTATAATGAGAGTTTATGTTTTTTGCTGTCAAATGATATTTGTTATGTTTATGTTTGTATAGAAATATTTTTTTGTATAAAGGGAAACTGACAGAATCCGTTCTACTTTACCTTAGAAGTAGAAATATTTAGACGTGAAGTCCTAGAGAAGTAGCTTAATGCCTCAGAAGATGAGAGACCGGCACTTGATAGGCTTATAGGCCCCATCATTCACGGTAGCTGTATGGGGTTCTTTTTATTTAGCCACTTCAACATACTTAATTAAATTTATATCCTTTGCTCTTAAAAAATATATTTTTTGATTTACTGATTTTCTTTTGAGTTCCGAATTTAATAAAAAAAAAAATTTAATTTTTTTAATAGCACAAATGCAAATTTTTAAATGATCCAAACTCACATAGAACACATTTAAATAATTAAATCTTCCAATATCTGCATTAGATAAGATTTTAGAAAGCTACAAATTTAATATCATATACAACACTTACTTTAGCTTATTTTCTAATCCATTATGGCTTGCCGTTAGCCTGATTGACCAATAAAATCAAGCCAATGGGACGCTAAATGCTCAATTGCGAGCACTCCGAATTCTGTCAAAATTTACCTTCTCGATCATCCGATCAGGGCTGTCATAAATAGACCAGGGCTATTAGATTTATAATATTTTAGAGACCAATTGGTTAAAAATTCTAAAAAGTGTACGTTTAAGCTTTGAAAGTTTTTGTATATTCAAATTTATTACTGCGAATTTCTTCATTCAAATATGTTCAATTTATCTTATTATTTATTCAATAACATTTTCTGTATCTATTTATATAGAAACTCTTATGGTATTATTATATCCTGACGTACTTGTTATTCGATATTCATTTATTTGAACAATTTGAAAAAGATTTTCATGAATTTCGTCGATATTGAATTTCGTACAGTAATTCTGTCGCATAAATTATTTTTTTTTCCTTTATTTTTTGTATACCAAATATTTTTTTTTAACTTAAGAAAATTTTCTTTTTATAAAATTTATAAATGCTTTATTTATAAAAGGAAATTCTATTCAATTCGATGATCTTTCGAATGATTTCTAGAGAAGTCTGAATATTTTATTGAAATTATTATAATGCGGATAAAAAAATTTTATTGTTATGCTGCACAAATCATATTTATAAATATTTTTTGCTTAAAAGTTTAATTTTCGTACATAACTAATCGAAATACTAGTTATCATCTAGTTAAAAAAAAAAGTTTTCCATTTTTAATGGGAGAATTTTCCTTTTTATAAAAAAATAGTTTACCATCAATAAAGTACTTACTTTGTCCAATAATCTTTTTTTTTGAAAATTGTTCTGAATACCTTATTCAAAGTTAGAATAGCGTCACTAATTAATATTCCGAAATGATAAAAATCCATGGAAATATTCTTCATAATTCCTTTAAAATTCCTTTTTTTTCTCATTTGCTTTTCATTTTCTACTGTGTATACATGAACTTCTCGTGGGATTGAAAAACTTTGTTTATATTAAATAGGACGGCGAGCCGGGCAATCTGTGTATTCCCTTATGCATCCTACCCCTTTTTGTTTTAACCATTTACGACTTATAACAATATTGTAAATGAAAAGGTTTACCCCCAATTGGAAATCAAAAAGAAAAAACCTTTGCACAATTAGATTGAAAGGCACTGATTTTGTTGTATGCATAATTAAGTAGTTGTAATGTTTGCGGAAGCTTTCCAAACCTCGCGTTTCAACCTTATTCATTTTATATTCAATCAAAACCAATTGAGTATAATTCCAATAATAATTTCACTTAGCATAACGTAAATATTTATATTTATAACATAAATTATTTATTACTATTGATTAATTATGAATTTTATTTATGATTAAAGATTCGTTTTAAAAAGTTCTATCAGAAAAAGTTAATATCTCTTAAACTGTATATATTTTTTTGCAAATTCAAATACCTTAATTAATAGTAAAATGATTTCAAAATATCAAATGGCAAACTTTAAGCTTTAGAAAAAATAAATTTAAATAAAAAAATAATTTAAAAACTGTTTAAGTACAAATCTATGCTTTACCAAATATAAAATGGATAATATGTGTTGAGCCTGTTTTTTTTTTTTTAGTTTAGATCAATGAAGTACAGGGGGAAACCTTCAAAAGGTACTCGCGTGGAAGACCTTCTACCTGTCAGACGAGTTATGCGAGATTTGTACCACGCTAAAACCTACCGGTACCTCTACCCTTGCTTCCGGAACGATGGTTCCCGGCGGCACTCTTTGTAAATACTACTTCGCCGGGGCGTTCTTATTTGATATTACTACTGTCCCGATATTATGACGCCTCGCGGCCTATTCTTCGTACGTGGTCCAAAGATCCTTGATTAAAAATTCCGCGTACTCTGCAACTCTGTTCCAAGCCGATTGGCTCTTCAGCATGCACTCCACTATGTTTTCTGGACTGATGGAACGATCCAAATTTTTCTCCAGATCTGCCCGTGTCCCCTCGTAGAATGGGCATTGGAAGAATACGTGTTCTGCATCTTCGATCACATCGCGGCAGTGATGACAGTTTGGGGAGTCAGTTCTCTTGAATCTGTGCAAGTATGCCCGAAAGCATCCATGCTCAGTCAAGAGTTGGGTGATGTAATAACCGACATCCCCGTGCACGCGAGTGACCCATTTGGTGACATCTGGGATCAGCCGATGAGGCGAAGACTCTCGGGTCTCTCCCCTTCACAGAGGACCTTTCGCCGCTTTTCCTTCTTCCTACGGTGTAGGTTTCCTTCTTCCATTGATGATATCTGGGATCAGCCGAGAAGGCGAAGACTCTTGGGTGGGCATGAGACCATGACGTTGACCGTATCGTGTGATTCCATTCGGTATGCTGACGCTATTCTGATCGCTGAGAGCCGCTGGACTGATGACATTGTCTTGCGGTATGTTGTTAACTCTAGCGATTTCGCCCACACTGGTGTTCCGTATAGCAGGACGGAGGTAACTACTGTTGCCAGTAGTCGCCTTCGGATTTGCCTGGGGCCTCCGATATTGTGCATTATCCGCAAAAGCGCGCCATGTACTGCTGATGCCTTTCTGCTGACGCTGGAGATGTGCTCCTTGTAGTTGAGTCTGGCATCCAAGACCACTGCTAGATACTGGATGTAGGGTAGCGACTGGATGTCGTGGTCGACTACTCTTATGGTGATGGTCTCCACTTTCTTCCGGCTACTCGCAAGGAGTGCTTCTGTCTCATTTTCCGCCAAAGACAGGTCTGCCGATGTCATCCACTGTCCTATCCTCCGGATGGTGGTGGAGAATGCGGCTTCCAGTTCCTTCAGGTGTCTGGCTACAAGGACAACCGTTACGTCGTCCGCAAAACCCACGAGTGTTGTGCTCGGCGGTAATTCCAGATGGAGTAGGCCATCGTACATGACGTTCCACAAGAGTAGCCCCAGGACAGAGCCTTGAGGTACTCCTCCCGTGACCCTATACTCCGCTGGTCCATCCTCCGTCTCGTAGTGTAGTAGTCGGTCACTGAAGTATGATCTGACCATCCTCCGTAGGTAGTAGGGCACCCCCATGTTCTCAAGAGCCTTCAAGACTCGGTGACAATGAGGCAATACTTTTTGGACCTGTCTTTCCATCTCTTTCCTGAGATGACTTCCTTTGCGATGTTCGTGACGAGTTCCAGCGCGTCGATGGTCGATCTCCTCTTCCTGAATCCGAATTGGAATTCGGAATGTTGAGGATCGATGTAATGCTCCAATCTGTCGGCCACTATCCGCTCCAAGTACTTCCCGTCCGAATCCAGCAGGCAGAGTGGACGATAGGATGCTGGTTCGTCCGGTGGTTTCTTCCATTTTGGGATAAGAACCAATCTTTGTTGCTTCCATCGAGACGGAAATACGCCTTGCCGCAGGCAGGCGTCGTACATGCTTATGAACATGTCTGGCCTGGCGGCAATTGCACTCTTAAGTGCGATGTTGGGTATGCCGCTTGGTCGGGGTGCCTTGCCATTCTGCAATCTAGTGCAGGCCCTTGTGAGTTCTTCCATGGTCACTCCGGGAATATCCACTTCTTCATCCTCCGGGTGGTAGTCGGGGAGTTCTGGTTTCTCCGGGAACAGATGTTCTACTATTCTGTGCAGCATGTCGGGACAGGTTGGTTTTGTTGCGGGTAGGCTTTTAATCTTATGCATGACCGTCTTATACGGTCTGCCCCACGGGTCCTGGTCCACTTCCGCGCAGAGTTCCTTCCAACAATCTCGTTTACTCGAGTTGATGGCGTTTCTGAGAAGACGCCTTTTCTCTTCGTAGGTCCTTTTGAGTTCCTCTGCCGAGGCCCTGTCTCGCTTACGAGCGCGCTGGTGTTGCCTTCTTGCCTTAAGGGCGACGGTCGGGTTCCACCAGTGGACTGATGCTCGGCCGTTGTTTGGGCGACTCCTTGGCGTCGACGCATCGCTGGCTGCCACCAAGGTCGCTGCTACCCCTTCTGTGATGCCCTCGGCAGTTGTCAACGACCTGAAGGTCTCCACATCAAAGCATTTGCTGTTCCAGCCCACTGGCTGCGTCCTTGTGTGTCTCTGACGCCACCCGCTTCTGGGACTGTTGTTGATTGTGATGAGCCTGTATTTCTTTGAAAATGAAGGAGACACCATGTCTGTCAATTCTGAGTGTTATGGCCTTAAATCAATAAATTTTTGTTTATTTGAACTACAAAATGCTAGTCTGGTCCATTTTTTATGTCAACATTATGATACCACAATCCAAAAATATGATAAATTTTGACTTTATTGCGCGATAAGTTGATAGGTATTTAATTGGTGTCAAAGATCGTGCGATTTGAAGGTGTTGAAAATTTTTTGTGCGATTTGGCGCTATTGGAAATAAAAAATAGTATTTAAAAAGATAGTTTTCAAATCTTAGAGCATTTTAAATACAACATTTCATGAAGTAGTTGATAAATTACCAGCCTAAAATGTGCGAAAGAGTTATCAAAAATTACCGCAAAAATATCAAATTCTACATAAAGTTTATTAAAAGTTTTTTATTTTTATTAAAATGGCAAAATTTAAAAAATATTATACATTAAAAATGTTGGCAAATACTTTATTAAAAGTATATTTTAATAAACCTTACTTTTTAAAGCATAAATTGGATAATCTGTTTTTACCAATTAGTCCTTAGTTAATTTGTTGTTAAGCTCAAAAAAAAATGTTGATACAAAAAAAATTTTAAAATATTTATTGTTGTAAAAAAAACTAATATAATTTTTATTTTTTTTAATTTTTTTTTTAAATTTTTGCTTTGAGCACACAGAAAAACATTTGAGTTGAACGTGAACGAAAGCAAAACGGAAGATGGCAGCACTGATCATCTCTCAGATTCTTTTTTTAAAGATCTTCATATATGTTTTTCTATATAAGGATCAATATAGCAGATGATAACAATATAAAGAACCGAAAACCTTAAAAATAACGAAGAATGGGAAAAGAATTTCTGTCCATAATTTGTGTACGTGTATATAAGCTTGATCAGAATACAAAAGTTCTGGAGATCAAGCTTATATATTATATACAAAAAATCTGATCCTAAAAAGAAAAGAAAATTTTTATTTAATAAAAAAAAAATTTCCTGGCGTTAATAATATAAAAATAATTTTGGGCAAATGGATTTTGAGCAGTGTTCTAGTCGAAGCTCATCGAATCGGATCAATTTTTGGCAAATTTTTTGTGAGTAAATCCGGCTCTAATATTCTTTAAAACACACTTATTACAATTTTTCAATGTTTCAATTATCTTTGATTTGTTAATATACAAGTACAAGTATATCAAGGATCTTATATACGCAATAATAGAGACAGGTCATCTCGTAAGATCTGAGAGGCCAATTGACGATGACAAGATCCTTTGCGTGTGAAGTCACATTGTCGTCAAATTGTGTCATCAATAAATTGATAGTTCTATGGTAAGGTCATATTGCTAAACCAACATGTCTACTAAGCTTTCAAAAAAATAAAAATAAAGGTGGATCGTGGCGAGGTAATGATCTCCATTGATCGTAACATAAGCTATAGCCTAAGTTCGCGAGGAAGTGCGATTGACGATGCCACCAAAGCATTAAATATCTCTTGCTGGTTTGTCTCACTTCAAAAGTAGCAATTTTTCTTATTAGCAAAACTATTGAGCTAATAATAAGGCTCATCGCTTAACACAATCTTTTAATAAAACAGCTTTGGTGCGTTTCGCAGCTTGACGACTTATTTTCCATGTGAATTTTGAATAATTTAAAACAATAAGCGTAAGCCTATCTATGATAAGACTTTTTTTTTATTCTTGTTTTTGTTGATAATTATAGCCTATTTTATACTTGGGCAAATGGAATTGTTCTCAACTCGTCGGTTAGACTCTTTGCATACCATCGACAGTATTAAGATGACGTTCTTTTAGGCGCTTTTTAATTGGGAATAAAAAACAGCTATGCAGACTTAGAACAGGTAAATATAGGGAGGCTAAGAAATCATAAAAATTCCATTTTCCATGAAAAACTCTTCGATCAAGTTGGCCTTGTTGTGATGGAGAATAAAAGTGCCCAGGAGAATAACTCTTTGTCTCAGCTTTTAAAGGACTTTTTTTGTGAAAGTTTATTCTGATAGTACAGATTATATTTTATCCAGTTTCTGATGCTGATTTTTAATCCTTTCTGGCCTTTCAAAATTGATTTATGGCAGCAAATCCCCAATTTTCAAAATACACTATAAAAATAATAATTTCACTCAGTAGGATCTCACAGCTATTGTAAAAGGTTGAAACGTATACTGCACATCTTGAAAGGAATAAAGTTGATGAGAATTTTTTAGTTTCATTACTTTTCTGTTACAGTTTCTATATTTTTAGACTTTGCAAATTAACAATTGGTCTGAGAATCTACTCTATCGAAAGTTTTATAATAAACAAAGTAAAAATAAAAAAAATCCTCTATAAGAAATCGATTTATCCTTTTTTGAAATTTTTCTTTTTTTATCCTTATTAAGTATTTATATATAATTTGATAATGCTTCCAACAGAAAACATATTTTCCGCATATCCATTAAAAATTGTATTAGCCAATAGCGTTTGCTATAGTAAATATTTTTTTTTTCAACAAAAAAAAAACAACAGAAATAATAAATTTAACATTTAATATTTAAATTAATATAGGATATTAATTTCCAGGAATTCATAATTTACAGAAGAATATAATTTATTTGTAGAGGAAATAATATATTCCATCTATTAAGTAGGTTTTCTTGTCTATTGGAAATTCTGTCTCAAACTTCATTTATTTCTTCCTATCATGGTCTATTTGAACATGACTTGTAAACAGCATCCATTCTATTTGCAATATTATTTTTTTTCATTAGCTAATGCAGTGTACTCTGTACGTAAATACATTCGTCCTGTAAAAAAAAAAGTACAATTCACTGGCGATATTAAATATTCAATTGGTTTCCATACTTTCCAATAAACAATTTTGATGAATGATACACGATCGTAATCGTAATAATATTATTTGTTGTTATTTTTTTTGTATCAGAATATTTTCATATCCAACAGATACTATATTTTTAGCAGGATAGAAAAAAATAACTATATGCCAAGCTTTGCTGTCGTCATTTTTCTTGGGAATGAACTGAAAATTTGAATGTTTTTCTCTGAATTAAGTTTTTATCAAAAATTCTGTGAACAAATGAATGGGAGAGCTTTTCTATGAGAATTTTCGCAGATATGTTTGAAAAATCCATATGTAAATATTTGTCGTATTTTTAAGAAAATTAAAAAAGAGTTTAACAAAGATGGAAATAAAAAAATAATAAACAAACTACGCAAATCGATAAAATTTGTATTGAAGTCTGAAGCATCGTTGCCTATACAGAATATACGAATTGATTATCAATGCCTGAAGGATAATGATAATATTATCTGAGTAATATTTTTTTTTTAAAATCCTCTTTACAATCATATTGTGGAATCAAGTAAAATTTTTTATACTAAATAAACACCGTCCAACTGGAGGCAAATGGTCATTTCTTTTTCAGATTGAACTGTTATTGAAGTGAAATTTCCTTTTTGAATGGCAGTAACATACACAGTTCAGTTAACTTAGAATTCACAATAGTTTTATAAACTATTATAAAATAACTATAATATATTTATATATATAATTAAAAAAAAGAATTGGATTGGTTAAAAATTTTGTTCAGTAATGTTAGCTTGTGGTGGTCAGTCAATATTGTTCATAGTCATTTTGTCGAA
The DNA here is from genome assembly GCA_958298945.1 of Atherix ibis. Taxonomy (NCBI): domain Eukaryota; kingdom Metazoa; phylum Arthropoda; class Insecta; order Diptera; family Athericidae; genus Atherix; species Atherix ibis. Next base: position 93,908,868 of record OY282607.1, on the reverse strand, counting down.
TGCTCATTTTGTCGAATGCCCATTTTGTTCATTTACAAGCGTACACATATAAACATAACTTCTATATAATATACACTTGTAAGGCGACTTGAAAATGTTCCATTTCTAAATATCTTATGGCATAAAAATGTCCTTAAATGTGTAGACTCACTTTGTGTGGTACTGAATTGTGGTCTATTGCCAATGGAGGAGCACTTGAAATTGAATTACGTCACTTTATTATTGGTATGAAATGTCCTTGCTCGAAAAAATTCTACCAAGAATTCTTGTCGCCTGAAAGCTTGTTGCCAAATTCTATTGTCAAAAGGACCAAGAACACAATGCCATCATCACATTTAATAGACGAATACAATATTTCTTCGCTGCTATTGCAAATTACCCATCTGAAGGATTTTGTCTGTATTGTCTCTCCTATCAAAAAGGACTTTTTGATCTAGAAAAATGGCAAAAATCTAGCGATTGGATTATTTTTTATGAACTTTTTCATTTCCAAACAAAGTATGCTATTTTTTTTTAATCTTTACTTCTCCTTTTGACCATTAACTTCAAAGATAACAGATTAAATTTTTCGTCATACTTTTTACTATTGTTTTATTAAACAAACTTTTACCTTTTTCTATGTCAAGTGTACACATTTTTATTTCATATTCAATTTATGTTTATATATATTTTTTTTTATTATATATAAATTCTAAAATAAAGAAAAAAAAACCTAAATGATAATATTTTTCTGTTTTTTTTTTCTTTTTTGTATTTATAAAATAAGTTAAACTAGATCTAAAGTACGCAATTCGATTGACTAAAATGTCTTTATGGTATGAAAATAAATTGTATTTTGTCCTTGTTGACAAATAATGCTTCTTTATTAGGTCTTTTAAATGGAATCCACGTAGTTAAACCGAGATTTATATACTTTCGGCAATATTTGAACAGGTAAACTGAATACACCAATGATATTTTTTTTTTTCGTAAATATTCATTTCTTTCAAAGCGTTTTTCTTTTCTTCTCTTCTCTTTTTGGTTTATTTTCTTTTTTCTTTTAATAAAACGCTCTTTTATCAAAATACTGTACAAAATATATTTTATACAAAAATAGTAGAAGGTGACAAAAAAAAACAAATATATTGTATAATAAAAATGGATTTTTTCGCACTTTTATTGTATTTTACGATCGATAATATAAAAATGTATCTTTCTAAATTGACACAAATTATTATCTCTAAGATTTATTATCTTCTTGAAATGGTATTTTGAGCATTTGTATAGATATCATATTTTAATATTTATAATAATAGTAGTGATTTTTTCTTTTCATATTTATCTCGAAATGAATTTATATACAATATCTTCCGTTTAAGATAAAGATTTTTTTTTTTTGTAAATTAAATTTTATACTTATAATACGCCTACAATTATAATAGAAAAATTTACCTTTCAAAAAGAAAAACTTTTAATTATTGAAGAAAAATATAAAAAAAAAATCATCTACAATATTTACAAAAAGAATCTGAATTGACTACAACAAGAGCTGAACGTGGAAAATTGAAAAACTTAAATTCCCAGTATCTGAGAGTTTTGCCTCTAAAAACTTTATAAATTTACAAATCTGTTATCCTTCGCATTTTTAATTTAAAAAAAAAACTCCTGGTTATTATCTGAAAGTAAATTTCCAACAAAAAAACTTTTCTTTTCATTAAATACTTTTTCAACAGTCTCCTACGCACAACCTTTTTTCCTTTACTCTGAAAATTTTTAGGTATTATGTAAAAAATTATTCCTTAAAACAGAAATTTTTGAGTATTAAATAAAATAGTCATTTGGAAGTTTTCCATTATCAAAATGATACAAAACCCCAATATTGAAAGTTACAGCAAGTCCTATCCTACGGTTATTTTTATATTCTTAAATCGTATCCCTTTAACCGATATTTTCAAGTAGCTGAAAATATTGAGTATCTCTACCAGTGTCCCTCAGGGAAGTATCTTAAATCCAATACTTTACAATATTTACACCCATGATATTCCTTATCACAGTGATATCCCTACAGTAACGATACTGGCATCCTTACATGTCAAAAGAATCCTTCCGCAGCCATCAATATCTTAAAAAACAACAACCACTCCTTAGAAATCAGGTTCATAAAACTGAATGGCAGTAATATTCCACAAAAACTGAGCAGGTGTTACTTTGAATTTATATTCGTCAAACGGTTAACTTTGAACTCTTACACGAAGAACGTAACGGATGATATAAACAATTAATACGACTTCTAGACAGAAAACTAACAATAGAAAGTTAACTATTACTATAGTTTCGAGGCACTAAAACCAATATGGACATACGAACTCGAACTTTGAGGTTAGATTATACAATGATCATGTGACTGCACGATATTTGTGCGTCGACGTGCGATTTTTGCGCGTCGCAACAATATATTGTAGAAGGGGAAATACGGCGAAACTATGCATGCTTTCATTCTACCTGCTCGTGCACATAATACATATGACGTCATTCTTGCTGGTCGTTGCGAACACATAATTTGCGCGTCATTTATTGTCACATTTAACAGTTCCCATATTTACTGAGCGCCTGCATATTTATTCATTCGTATTTATTTTATTTATGATACCATAAATTTTACTAAATTAATTATTTTAATATTTATTGTTTGAAATATGAAATTATTTAACATAGACTTGATGAAAATTTGAAAAGAAATATCAAAAACTACTGTAGTTTGAATTCAAATTTATAAATATTTATAAGAACAGCAATGGGCAACTAGAGAATTCACCAGTAAAAAATGCATAAACCGTTCCACAATAAAAAATATATTTCAACTTATTGAAATTCGTTTTTGCTCGCCTAAATTGCACATGCATCCCAATTAATCATTCTTGCAGATGTTCATTCAAGTAATTACACTCGGTCAAGTGCCCGATTTTTGTTCGCGACGAACGCGATTTTTGTTCGCGACGAACATGCAGTAGGTATGTGCTCGCGCATGTATTATACGGCCAGATGTGCAAAAAAGGGAAATTTTATGTATTCCTATCGATGTAATCTAAGCTTAAGTGTTCCAATTTAAACTATATAATCCAAAATCATTCGAAAAATTGTCAATACTCCATTTGTCTCTATCCTACTATCCTAATTATTTAGTAAAAAAAACCGCTATAGGAAGCTTCTCGAAATATCCAATTTGGGACCACGGTGCCAAATTGATGTTCCTGGACTGTTAGCAAAACTTTGAACAACGGCTAGAGGTTTTAAGATCACCAATTAATCCAGTCTCACTAAATTTTTTAATTAATCTTTTCACAGTTGATGAAGTTCAATCACTATTCTGATTATATTTTAAATGAAAATTGCGAACTGTAGCTACCAAACCTCCATTATTTTTAAAATGGCGCTCAATTTTTTAAAAACATTGAACTGTCAGTTGTCAGGCTGTTTTTTTTTCGTTGGCAACACTACGGTACCATTGGCGCAAAATTTGTGAAGTTTGGGATAACTTATATAAAATGTAACTTTTATATAAGTTATCCCAAACTTCGTGAAGTTTGGGATAACTTATATAAAATGCCAATGAAAAAATGGATAACCTTTTACTGAGAAACGTTCAAATGGAAATTTTTATTTGAAAAGTTTCAATCAACAAATCCAATTCGAATTAATAATAATAAGAAATATTGTAATTAATCAAACTAAAAGCAAATTAATATGAAATGCATATATTTTGTTGAAATTATAAAATTTTCTATTAATATTTAACCATTAAAATTTTATTTAATAAAATCCACTTAATCACTAAACTCTACTTTCGATATTTTTAGATACTATGTACGATATCGAATCAGAAAAATCAATTAATTTTGATTGATGATATTTTAAGATTGAGTGTATGTGTATTTTTCCTCTTGTTTTTATATTGGGAAAAAAAAAACCAATAAAAATTGTATTGAGCTAAAAAAAAAGAAATTGTATATTTTTGCAATACTAGAAATGATCTCATACTGTTGAATGGTGACTTAATGGTAGATGCAAACAATTTTTCTTGGATTTATAAGATTGAAAAGGAGACTATTAGATTAGAAGAAGAAAAAAATAAGTTATACATAAACATGTCTCCTTGAAATTTAAAATAAATGAATTGAACTTTCAACATTTCAAATTCAATTTCAATAAATCCATTTCAGTTGATTTAATTTCTCTGAACTTCTATAAAAAAGAAAATTTTTATCAACAAAAGAAAACTGCAAAGAAAAACAAAATATTTCCATCAAGAATACTTTTCCATTTCTACAATATATTGGTTCATATGATATCTGCAGATTCATCAGATTTCGATTTTTCTGCATAGAAGAAAATTTAAAATATTTGCAAATTTCACATTTTTGCCAGCTCTCTCCCCATTTGCCCAGAATAATCAGAAGAAATTCTGTTGTAATGGTTTTGAAACTTTTTAATACTATAATGAATAAAAACCTACTAAATTTAGCGGCTAGCATTGCAGTAGAGTAATTTATGTTCGTCCTTTATTATTGCTCTGTGGGACGAAACATGTAGCCACAATGCTTGGCTGGAGTCAGAATATTTGTCTGCTATGCAGACAGAAATGGAATATTCGAGAAAGGTCTACGAAAAACTGGGTCGAGGATAATGCAGTATATTAGTTGAGGTTAAATAGTATAATAATATAATTTATGAAAAATACGGAAGAGTATTATCCAAATACGATGGTTTTAAAATAAATGCTCGGCCACCAACTAACTCACACTATTCCAACCAATAACAATGCAATTAAATATGGACCTTAGAGAAGAAGTTTGTATGGTTTCAATTCTATTTGATAGAAAATATTTTTACTTCTTTTCTACATCGCATTGTCATAATGATTTAAAACCACTTCTTCCGGTTTTTCGTCCTTAGATTTTCATTTTAAATATAATTTCCTCATTTTTTGTAAATTGGTAATTATTTTTTAAAAATGATATAATAAAATGGAATTTTTGTTTATAATTGAAATAAAAAATATATTTAAAAAAATTCTTAGGCAAAAAAATATTCCTTTTATGTAATAATATTTTAGAAATTTTATATATCATACTGAAAATTAAGCACGAAATTTTTTAAATATATTTAATTCAGTAATAGTGATAGTAATTGTAGATAGTAATACACAGTGTTTATTTAGTTTTTCGGTAGCTTATCAATAATAATAACGATTTATTAAAATGTTTTCACAATAAAGTTTATAATTATTTAGTGAATAATTTTGAAAGGACATGGTATAGTGTTCAATAGACTAAATACTTGAAGTCACAGACCCTTACGCTTAACTGAAGATATTCCTAAGATTCGTGTAAAGTGTGTCTGTAAGTCCGGGTGTCTCTATAAGACTTTGCGCTCGAATATTAAATTATTCTCAAGTCTTTGTTTCGAATATTCCTTAAGGATTTACATTCATACCCGTACAAAATTCAGGTGATACAGCAAAATTTAGCTCTGCAATTATATGCGCCACAGGCATAAAAAAATTATATGCAAAAGAATTTCTACCTGCGGCTGTGCCGTCCTGGATCCACCGGTTCTCGTCCGATCACCGAAGTTAAGCAGGACTGGGCGTGGTTAGTACTTGGATGAGTGACCGCTTGTTAAACACCGCGTGCCGCAGGTTTAACCGTGTGTGTCGACCGAATCACCGTGTGTGTGTCGACCGACTCACACTCGGTAGGTAGCGGGTTCGATTCCCGCTGCCGTCATCTCGGCATGGTGCCGGGGTGAGAGGCCGACTACAAGCCTTATATGTAGTCCGTAGGGTCCCCCAACGTCACTGGAGGTTACTTCGCTGGCCTGATAAGCCGCAAGCTATAAAAACCACCTTATCAAGAAACAGCACAAGAAGAATCAACCGGACCGTACCTCACGCAAAAAGCTCATCTGGGTTTCATCGAACAGCCCGAATAGGTACCTGGAACGTGCGCGACTCTTTCCCAAAAACTTCTCGACTGGCCTTTCTCCCAAAAACGCTTACAACCTCGACATCCTGGGAATCTCCGAGACAAGGTGGAAACATCAAGGGAGCCCTCTCAACGCAGACGGGTGGAACACTTCATCTACAGCGGCAAGGACAGCGGCCACCACTGTGGAGTCGGATTGATCCTATCGGCCAACGCAAAAAGAGATCTCTCATGGGCTACAAACCGGGCTCCGACCGCCTTCTGACAGCCAGGCTCCACTCGAAGTTCCGAAACATCACTATCGTGCGGTGCTCTGCCCCGGCCGAGGTTATAGATGATGACGCCAACAAACAAAAAAAAAAAACAAAACAAAAAGAAGCCTTCTACCACCAACTAGAGACGTGTACTCTCTGTGCCGCTATATGCTCCATAGGAGCGACTGTGTCTCATGACTATGTGCTATAATGTATAATGTAGAAACGAAACCAGTCAAATAAAAAAAAAAAAAGAATTTCTGCAACCGAATTTTCCTGACCGAATCACGTCGAAAAAAAGTAATAGAAAAAATATTGTGCCGGAATAAGGTTCTTAATAATGTCGCTTATTTATAGTAAAGTGAATATTTTTTACATGGTATAGTATTCGACAGAATAAGGCTTACGCGTGAAAGTGAAGTCGAAAGTCCAGCAAACTTCCATAAGGCATTGTGCATAAGAATTGATTCTTTTTATCCTGTTTTGTGGTATATTTTATATGAGGATTTGTATTTATAGCCATCAGGTCATACATTTAATTCTCTATATTTAATGGTGCTATACCTCATCGTGTGACAAAATAGTACCGGTCGCCCACGACTATTGGGATTGAGATACGCTCAATCAGCGGCGGAACCATAACTGAAATATATCGAATACTAATAAACTGAATACTAGCAGTAAGTAATCACTTACAAGCTGATCACCTCAACTGCTTGTGACGAGGCCTACCTTAAACCTCTGCTGTCATAAGCAGTGACAACACCCGAGATAATTGCAAAGTATTACTACTTTTGCTAGTTATCTCCCTCCTGCGATCCGCGTGAAGCCACCACGTGAATGCCTAAGCACCTCAACAATAATCGAGGACAGAACTAGTTCATCATATCTTACAGAACAATAGGTTCGACTCCACTCGCATTAGTATACAGACATATACTACAACTATACTTTAAAAAATGCAGCTTCAACGTCATAACCTGAAAGACCTATTTACCAGGTGTATAAGCTTAAATCCGCTGTTTTTTTTGTCAAAAAAACACATGCTTTTTTTCATAGAAAGCAAAAACAGATTTATACCAAATTACACATTTTTCCCATCTATCGGGCAATTTGTGGATACCACGCCAAAAATATTCCTTCCCTTTCGAGGCAAACCCCTTTTCAAGCCATTTTCGGACGTCTTCACAAGAATCGAAGTGCTGCTCAGCGAGCGCGTGGCCCATCGACGAAAACAGGTGATAGTCGGAAGGGGCCAGGTCTGGTGAATAAGCGGGGTGGGGTAGCACCTTCCAGTTTAGTGTCTCCAAGTAGTTTCGGATCATTTTTGACGTGTGCGATGGTGCGTTGTCGTGGAGGGAAAATCAGCTTGTCATGTCTTTGTTGATAATCCGTCCTTTTTTCACACAGAGCATGGTGCAATTTGATCAGTTGTTGGTGATAGCGGTGGGCACTAACAGTTTCAACATCTCATAGTAGACGATACCCTGCTGATCCCACCAAACGCACAGCATCGTCTTCCGTCCGAAGCGATTTGGTCTTGGGGAAGATGTTGATGGTTAGCCGGGATCAACCTACGATTTCTTGCGTTTAGGATTCTCGAAATATATTCGACTTTTCATCGCCTGTCACAACCCGATGCAGGAACGACATTTTTTTTTGTCTGGTGAGCAAGATTTCGCTTGTGATTTGGCGTCGCTCAATCTGCCTATTGTTCAATTCATACTGCACCCATTTTCCGATCTTTTCAATCTTCCCCATGGCACGCAGGCACATGGAAATGGCTGGTTGAGTAACACCCAATTGCTCCGCGAGCATTTTTTTGCGATTGGGTATCATCTTCGTCCAAAAAAGCCTGCAATTGATGGTCCTCAACCTTCCTAGGCTGATTTTCATGCTTCTTGTCCCACAAGTCAAAATGACCGTCTTTGAACCGACGAAACCAATCCTAGCAAGTTGTTAGGAGAGGAAGCTCTGCTTTTCTGCAGAAAATCACTTCGAATCACGTCGAATATGCTCTTTTTCTGGCACAAAACTAGACATAATTACCAAAGGAAAAATGTATGTTGTTGTACGACATTGCTGAAAATGTGCACTGATTAATGTTGACAGTTTTGAAACTCATAAAAAAAGTATGGCGTGCCCATGGTAGCTTAATTCGCTCACTAAGGCCATCTATGACCAAACAGCGGATTTCAGCTTATACCCCTGGAAATATTTTGAATTTCGTTCTGTTGGGCGTCTCGGTTCCCGTAGTACCTACTTTTTATATTAGAGTACTTTAGGTCTGTACCCAACTCAGTGAGCAGTGGTCATCAATATTATAACCTACTGACCTTTTTACTCATCCTCTTCCTTCTCTACTTCCATTTTTTTTCCTCATCATTTTTGTACATGCACCATCATTACTGTGTGATATTAATGGCTTCACTACGAATTTAATATCACTTTTACTGGCCATGTAACTACTTTTGCCACTTGTTAGCTATAATTCACCTTTTTAAGCTATCATTGTGATGAGAAGCAAGCATACACTTAACATCCCTTCGCGGGGGCGGACATCCGGGCATACAGGATCTTCCTCCTATATGATCTGATGTCTACAAATACCAAAGTACATGTCATACAGGATCTTCAGCGTAAAAATCATACGGTCCGCCGGTCTTTGGGGCTCTAAACGCAAAAAGCGAAAACGTTTTAGATCTCAATAGATGCGATCTTGATTTTTATAGGAATTTTGATCCTTTGTTAAAAATGCAAAACAGGCGCTTCTAGAAATGTGCAAATTAAAAGGAAAGTAGTAAATGACCATTGCACTTGGTCAGAGTGATTGTGTGATGCCATATTTGGACTAGAGGTGTCATTGGTCCCTAATTTTCTGTAGTCGCTGCTGCTATATAGTAATACCAATACCGTGACTAATAAGAGAGACAATGGGATACTATAGACCCTTTTGCATCAGTGTATTGGATCATTTACTGTTGGACGACATGTGGTTCCTATAGGAAGTGCCACGTCTCGTACATTATGCGCTACAATGAAAATTCCGTGATCGATGTTTTTTAGCCGAATTATGTTGAAAAGTATGGCGATCTTTATTTTTTTCCCCATACATTAGTGAAACATTGTTAATTCTGTGCAAGAAAACTTCTCTGAATTCGTATCGGCCATACCGCAGTTTCCATGAAAACTTCTCTGAAGTCGCTTCGGTAATTAAAATCGGTCCTGTATGCCATTCCTGTGGCGATCAACTCAAATTTTTCCATATTTTAAACAAATCCGGAATTTCTTTTTGAATAGAACTTCTTTCATTGTGAAACTCTAAGACCCAATAACTGCTTTTTCGAGCTCTCTTTTTAACTTTCTAAGACAATTTATTTGTTATTTGCCGTCCTTTTTTTTTGTATTACTAAGTATGACAAAACTTTCTATCCGATAAAAAATGAGTAAATCAGCTGCAAAATAACCATAATTTTTTTACGTTATCTTTATTGATATCATCAAAATATCTTCTATAGATTAATGGTAAATTCTTTTTATTTGGTAAATATTGTTTTTATGATTAGTAAATGTGTCTTTCTTTCTTTTGGCTTTTGATAGACAAATATTTAAGTTTTATTTTGATAGAAAATGTGAATCAATTTGAAATACAATGAAACGTTAAGTTTGTGTTCCTAAAGAAGTTGGGAAAAACTTTCACGTTACATAGTATAAATGGCATTAGGATGAAAAAGAAAAATGAAAATTGTGGCGGAAGTCGAGATAAATTGAATGGTATGATGTGAAATCCAATTATCAATCGAATAATACTTCTCCGTATGCCATACTCAAAGCCCTAATATCCTTTTCACTAAAAGTCATATCCAATATCGTGTCATCGTCGTCTTGGCCATCGTGCATCGTCTAGTCGGCCTCTTTTACTATCATTTCATACTCAACAGTATCAAAATACTATAGAATCGTTTCTCGAGTCAAGTCTTAGGTACGAGTATGAGCAACCTGATTATTTGCTTTTCTTTTCGTTTTTATCCAAATGCAATCAATGGTTTATTGGTGAACCAGGACATGATCAGAAACTTTTATCAGGTCGAGACCCTTTCCTTGGACAGAAATTCTATAGGAAAGGAACTCTACAGAATCGAATCCAATCGGCTGGGCTGGGAATAGACGTGTTTCGAGAGATGTTGGGAATTGAATTTCGTATGCAGAAATGGGTCTCCTGTGTGGTTTTTCGTACTGAGAATTCATTTCAAAGCGTTTGTACTAAAGAAAATTGGAAAAATGAAAATTACTTTACGATAAATGCTTCAGTACAATTCAAGTATGTATTCAACGTACGAATATATGCTTCGTCATATGAATCCTGACACACCCAGAACGCGTACAATTCGCACACTCCTACCATATATATATACACAGAAACCGAAAGAATAAGAATCTAAACATTATTTATTTTCCGATTTCATAAATATATTCTTTAGATTATTTATACAATTTATTTAAAAATTCTGTTTTCTTCAAATATTTTATGGTTCATAAAATATTCACAAAGAATTTGTTTATTTTTAATACAAAATAAAAGAAATAAAGCCAGAGGATACGAGTTATATTTTTGCTTCTTTAGTCTTTTGTTTTTTTTTCTTCTTCTTCTTAAATTAATAAATTTTTCCAAAAGAAATATTTTATTTTTATTTTGTTTTTTTTTTTATTTAAGATGATTGCATATTTTTTTTTTAAACGGTTTTAAGTAGAAAGGATATAAATATGTTTTTGACAAATAAAAGATTATTCAATTTGAGCTTTGGAAAATGAAATTTATTAAAACATTTTTTATAACTCTAATTTTACCAAAATTTTTACTTAATTATATTACTTAAATATGAAATAAATCAACTAAATACGAAGATCATTCAATAAGTCCTTAGAAAACCCAAGAAATTGCGCTCGTAATCTCGGTAAAGATTTTTTTTTGTAAGTAGCATTATCGACAGGAAAGCTGTTAAAATTTCATCCATAGCGTAGGTCAATTTCTATCGTCGATTAAAGTTAACGACATTTATTTGTGCATAACAATGGAAAAAAGCGAGTTTAGGGCTGTCATCAAACATCTCCATTTGAAAGGCTTAAGCCCGAAAGAAATCAAAGCCGAGTTGGATGCAGTTCATGGCACATCTGCACCTGTGTTTGCGACGGTTTACAATTGGGTGAATGAATTTAAACGTGGCCGTTCATCCACAAAAGATGAACATCGTTCAGGACGCCCAGTTGAGGTGTCTACTCCTGAAATCATCGACAAAATCCACGATCTGATATTGAACGATCGGCGAATTAAAGTGCGCGAATTAGTTGAGGCCACGGACATATCACAAGGTACAGTCGCTTCAATTTTGCATGAAAAATTTGTCTGTGAAAAAAATTTCGGTAAGATGGGTGCCGCGTTTGCTCTCAGAGGAGAATAAGCGCAATCGTGTAATGGACTCTGAGGCTATGTTGGCACTCTTTCATCGCAATCCTGCCGAATTCCTTCATCGATATGTCACTGTGGACGCAACCTGGATACACTACTACACTCCAGAAACGAAGAGACAGTCATCACAGTGGATTTTCAAGGGTGAACGGGCTCCGAAGAAGGCAAAAACTGTGCCATTGGCCGGGAAGGTGATGGCCACGGTCTTTTGGGATTCGCAGGGCATCATTTTTATCGACTACTTGGAAAAAGGAAAAACAATAACAGGAGCGTATTACGCGTCGTTCTTGCAACGGTTGAGCGAGGAAATCAAAGAGAAACGCCCCCATCTGAAGAAGAAAAAAATCCTCTTGCATCAGGACAATGCGCGTGTGCACACCTGCGCTGTTTCCATGGCCAAAATTGTGGAATTGAGAATGGAATTGTTGCAGCATCCCGCTTATTCACCAGATTTGGCCCCGAGTAACTATTTTCTTTTCTCCAATCTGAAGAAATGGCTTGGCGGACGACGGTTCACTTCCAACGAGGACGTCATTGCTCAAACGGATGAGTATTTTGCAGAACTTCCGAAATCCTATTTTTTGGACGGGATAAAAATTTTGGAAAAATGGTTGGAATAGACCTAAAAGACGATTATGTTGAAAAATAAAAAATTTTTTTAAAAAAAACAGTTTTTTTCCATCTTTTTCTAAGGACTTATTGAACGACGCTCATCGTTTTTTTCCATCACTTCTTGATAAACTCGAACCTTTTTAATGTAGTTTTTCGAGTGACTTTTCCACACATTTCAGACTATTATTTGCTTATTAATTAACAGATATTATCTGCATAGGAAATTATCTATATAAAAATAATTTTACAAGAAAAAGTTTAATGACACGAAATCGCATGATCCTGAAGATGAGTTTATATCAGCAAATGTTGAAATTACACGTCCTTTTCGCGTAATAAAGTCAAAATTTGTCATCTTTACTTACTAAATAGTCACTTTTTTCGGTTACAATGGCTGTTTTTATTATTATTTGTAAATTTTCAGAGTATTATAGTTGATAAGTTTGTTTATTAACGTATTTATTGAAAGAGAGATGAGCCTCTTAACTAAGAAAAGTTTTATTTGAAAAAAAAACTCACCTTTAAGTCAGAGTATCTTTGGCACTATTTTTTTACATAAAATCCTTAATTATTACTAAATGGCAAATTTTATCCTAAATAAATTTTAGACTTATTAATAAAAATATTTAGTAATTTTTAAATAAAATATTTACACTTTCTGAACTGTAAACTAGGATAACTCATTATATCGAATTCATATATTTTTTCATACTTTGAATAGAATTATCCTTATTATTGCTTCAAAAAAAATTAAGAAAAAAAAGACTAATTAACTATTAATAATTGGTATAAAATTGAAAAGATTATAAAAATCTTATAATAGTAATAAATACAATTAAGATGATTAATAAAAAAAAAGAAAAAATTTAAAAAATTAAAATTTCCAAAAAATAAAGGACAAAATTTTAGATTACTGAAAAAAATACATTAAAAAAAATTGAATAAATTGAACTAAAGAAGTTTCACCTTACACCTGAATTCATTATAGTTTTTAAAAAAATTCATTAAAAGCCAAAAGAACATAAAATTGGAAAAGGATACTTGCTGAAAATAAAGGATCCTCAATCTGGTGATAATTGTTATATGCTCATTTTTATTATTCTAAAGACTGTACACTACGAGTAACATTTATATGAGATCTTTCAGTTCAAAGGAATTCAAAGAAAATGATAGACAACATCCTTTTTATAATAGCTTTTATATTCTGTCACCAAGTTTCTTGACGAACAATTCTCCTGTCATTATTTTTGATGTATGATTCATTCACCAAAGTACACAAAAACCATTGCCTTTACAAGTACAATTTAAACAAAACAAAATGACATCATCTGAGTGCAATTCAGAAAAAGGACAATAAAAATATTTTAACCGTATTGTGCTAAATGAGAATGATGGAGCACAAGTACAATATATACAAAAGGCTTATTTAGTTCAAAACGAATAGCAGAGTAGTATCTTGCCTGAGGTAATTTCAAAATCCTCTTTTATCTAAGAAAATGTCTCGTTTTTAACAGTTTTAATCGTATTTGGTGTACTTTTGTTTAAAAAGGACTTTTACATGACTCTTTGTATAAAGTAATTTTTTGTGCTTTAAAGCTATAAAGACTTAAGGATTATATATTTTTGGAATGATTTTCTTTTTGAGCAATGAACAGAATATTTTTTGCATCTTTTTATTTTACTTTTATAATTAAATATTAGTAATTTTCCAATCTAATTGTGAAAAATAAATAAATTAAAAACGTCAACAAACTTACTTAAGTAATAGTTTGCGATAAAGTGAAATTACTAATTAATTTGTTCACATAAATAAATTTTTTTTTATTAATGCAAAAAGCTTAGTGATAAGAATGATTTTTTTATGCCAGAAAGTAGTTCTCATTGGACAGCGGAGGCGTTATTACTACTTTTCGTAGCAGAACTTTGTTGCAATACTTTTAGATATTATCCATTTTGAAGAGGTTTTCGATCTTGGGGAATAAAAAACAATTACTCAAAATTCGATTAAGTAAATAAGTGGGGGGGGGGAGGAGAGGTCGGTAATGCAGCAAAACCAAAGAAATTCCTTTTTCCGACAAAAATTTGTTGATGAAGATGAGTATGTGATAGTGGGAGTTATCATAATGGAGTATCTCAGTGTCTGCAATATCCAATTTGACTCATTAAATTCAACGTTAATCAAAAGGTCTGACCTCATCGGAGCCCTCACTAATTGCGCATTTTAATCAGTTTTTGATATTTCAGGCCTTTTCTGTGTGAGCCTCGTCTCCAACTGCTTCTGGACTTCATAAACATTTATTAAACCAGCGAAAAACTTATACTTTTAATAAGAAATGTATCCCATAGGCTTATTGCAATCATCATTATCATCGGCGCGAAAACCGGAAGTTCGGTCTAGACCTCTCTAATTAAATAACTCCTGACATCAAAGCTTCGTGTACGATGTTCCAGGTCGACACGTCTTCTGGGACTTACTTTGTCTTTTGGAATCACAAATGGAGCAATATTCAAAGAACTCAAGGTAGCCCAGGTTCACGATACGGTCTTCCAGTTCGACGAGCCCAACATGTATTTTCATGTACTAGCTAACGCCTTCTGGTACCCACCTCTTCTTTTGGGAATATACATTTACAGTTTAGTTTTATATATAACCGAGCGGTCGGGATAGACATAAACTAGGCGACAAAATTGTCCATCTTCATGGAGGGGGCTGAAAATTTTCCAAAGGTAAAGTTACTGTAGAGAAGTAACGTCGATGTTATAGTTAGAATTTTTCAGCAATATTAATTTAGACTGACTAAAATAGGGGTTGTTGGCTGGCAGAAGCTTAACACGGATTTTTTCCTTCATATTATTATCCCCTACAATCCTTGACGTCAGATAGAATAAGGATTATATTGTTGAAGGTTTTTTTTTGGTTGTACTAAAACCACCTTACTTGGTCACATTCTCCCTGCGGAACCGCATTCAGATATTACTTCGAGGGGCAGGGACTAATCAAAATCACTACTCTGATAGATTATTTCGACCGTTTTCTTTCACGCTCATCTAGACGTAGTATTTTTAGGACTATTATCGCAAGGACTTCAACCGTTCCCCAAGCCGTCCTCGAGTCTAACATCAGGGCAAATATATTCTCCAGTGTCAAGTGCCCGCCAGCGCACTTCTGAGCTTCTTCTCTTTCCTCATTGAATCGGGCGCAGTAAAAAAACACGTGCTCCGCGCTCGTCATTATACCGTCACCAGAAGGGTACATCGGGCTAGAATCCAATTTAAAACGGTTTTGGTAAACCCAAAAGTATCTATGCCTCCTCAAAAATTGGGATAGGTAGTAGCCAAGATGAGACGGTTAGTCTATCTGCCATTGGACGCATTATCCCAACGATACTGCCATCTTCTCTGAGACTCATTTCTTTCCTCCGTAAGTGCCTTGGATTGCATCGTACCGACTTCTCTGGTGGTACAGCCTCTGCAGTTCATTTGCCAGTACTTCGATCGGTATCATTCCGGTCTCGTATGATATCGTTCGCAATGCTCAGGCTATCCCCAATGCGCTCCTGTGGTAGACTGAGACAACTCCACGTATGTAGGTGACGCTAATCAACCCGTTCGCAAAATTACCGCAGCATACAGTAGGATTAGCGCCAACCGGGTCCTTCTATCCTGCATGGGTCCCCCAAAGTTCGTCATTAAAAGCACCAGTGCTGTTATTGTACCGGAAGCCTCCCTACCAACGTATAGTATGCGTTCCTGAAATCGCAGCCTCGCGCCAATCATCACCTCTAGATACTTTAGAGATAGTCCCGAGATTACCTCATGTTCGCCTCTACTTTTCCTATCCGTGATCAGAACTGTCTCAGTTTTATGACCTGAAAGGCTTAGACCAGGTGCCAGAAGTCAACTTCAAACTGAAGAAACAGAATATTCTGTTTATTTTACGTGCTTTACAGATCGTTAGAGATGATAACACGAGTCGCAACGATCATAAGG
Source organism: Atherix ibis (assembly GCA_958298945.1). Lineage (NCBI taxonomy): Eukaryota > Metazoa > Arthropoda > Insecta > Diptera > Athericidae > Atherix > Atherix ibis. Next base: position 93,892,582 of record OY282607.1, on the reverse strand, counting down.
ATTGAGATACGCCCAATCAGTGTACTTACCATAAATGATAGTTAACAGTCAGTAATCAGTTACGAGCTAACTACTACAACTGTTAGTGGCGAGGCCTATCGAAACCTTTATTGTCATAAGTAGTGACAGCGCCCGAGACAATTACCAGTATCTCTCACCAGCGATACAGAGACCGTACCGCGATATGGTTATTAATCGCTGCGTAAGGCGCCTAACCATAAGTCGGGCACAGTGTGTTTTAGCACCACCAATTTTCGTTTTAAGAGTACTTCAGTTTGTACTCCGCTCATAGAGCTACGGTAAGGAATCTTGTAAATCCCTAAGTACCGCTAAGCCAGCTCAGGTACGCGGGTTTGCCAACATCCGAAAGTACAGTGAGAAATTGTTATTTAACGTGACCTAGTTGTCCAAACCCCAAGACCACGAGTCGCCTACGACTATAGGAATCGCGATACGCTCAATCAACGCACCACCATTACTGGCAGTTAACAGATAGAATCAGTTACAAGCTGACTCTCCACCTGCTGGTGGCGAGGACTATCTAAACCTCTACTGTCATAAGCAGTGACAGTGCCCGAGATAAGTGCAATGCATTGCTACATTTGCCAGTTACCTCACACCTGCGATCAGAAGACCGTACCCGCGACATGGGTATTAACCACAACCACCACGTTGCTGCCAAATGGCGCCTCACCTCGATCGGGCACAGTATATTCTACTGTGGGGCTCCCGATCCCCGTGGTACCCATTTTTGTTTTAAGAGTACTTTGGTTTGTACTCCGCTCATTAAAGCTACGGTAAGGAATCTTGTAAATTCCTAGGCACCGCTAGGCCAGCTCAGGTACGCGGGTTCGCCAAAACCCGAAGGTACTACCGGAATCGACCTTGGTCTTTCACCCGGTTGTGGCCACCCTGCGTGTCATTCACGCACTCATTCACGCACCATTCTCATTCTTCTTTCAAACAGTGCCACGGCAAACGCATTCAAGCATTCATATCTCTCTTTCACACTCAACACACCACTCACATCCACACCCTCCTCATTCACCACGATTCCACATGCACCTAAGTCACGCAAGTCCCCATACAGGCTACACTCTACCAGAAGGTGCTTAACACTCTCCTCCTCCGCTTCACATGGGCATCTAGTATCCGTAGCCAGACCACGCCTATACAGGAACCCATTTATACTGCCGTGCCCCGTAAGTAAATTCCCAAGGGACAGACCAAACTCAAAACCACACGCAGACGCAAAGCACACATTCGGAATGAACATGTGCGTCCATCTGCCATTCACACTCTCATCCCATCGTTGCTGCCATATCTCATGCATCTTGTTCAGAACCAGTATGCGCTGATGGCGCGGACTGAGATTCTGAACCTCATCATTCGCAACCGGACAACCTTGCAGCGAGATGCCCCGCCGCAGACGGTAGTGGATACTTCCACGCAGCACTTCCAGGTCCCATGGAATTTCTCCCATGAGAACCTGCATCGCCTCAGTTGAAACGGTTCTACACACATTCAAACACGCATACAGAACCAAACGCTGTACCGAATTAATGCCCACCCTCGCATACTGGTGGCGCATAATGTCGGCCTACACGCAAGATGCATACATCGCACACGGAAGAAACACACTCTTATACAGGACCCTCACCGCTCTGGACTTAAGGCCCCATTTCTTGCGAAGTACTCGCACCAGCATGCCAACCAAACCGGCTACGCGCCCCCTTAGATGTTGCAAGTGAGGCCGAAAGTTCAGCCTCTCTCCAACCATTAATCCAAGGTACCTCACTTGTTGCACGTATCGGACCCCAACCATCTCTACGCGAATATTGGGCGGCCTACTGGCCGCCAAAAACCCCTTCAACAGCATACACACCGTTTTCCTTTCGGAAACTTTAACACCCATTCTTTCACCCCATTCTGAAACAAACTGCATATAGCGGGTTCCCGCAACCTCTACTGCAGACCTACTCCCGCCCTCAATCAAGAGCAGAAGATATCCGAAAGTACAGCCGGAAACAGTCTCTGTACAAATCTGGCCTACCTTTTCTACATATTTTGCCAATACGACCAGATCAGCGAATGCGATGATTCACGCCTCTTTTGGGATATGGAGCCTGAGAATACCATCTAATACATGACAACGATGCCACTACGTGCCTCTCATATAGCTTCATGATCGACACATAAAAAAGCAGGGCAGACTTACTGAGCTCGGCTACTAGTGATATTAGTCTTACAACTTGTCTGCCACATTTCATAAATAAAAATTCAAGTTGATATCCTTTTTAAAAAATAAATTCACAAGCGTTCATCTACCAATTAATAAATATAAATTACGATCAAATCAAATGTCTACAAATAAAATTTGCTAAGATAACAAATAGATTAATTTTATTGAAACAATTAATTAATTAAAATATTTAAATTGTTTTAGTAACAATTCCTTTCCGAATAAATTCTTCAAAGTCTCGAAAAAAGAAAAAAAAACAACTTTCTGCGCATTCTTACAAATTGAAGTACTTTCAAAACGATTGTTGAAATTTTATAAATATTTAAATTCAATTTACTAACTTCGGAAATAATAAATAATTAACACTGAATAAAAAATAAAATACTTTTAATATAAAGAACAACACTGAAAGGTAAAATTGGTAGAAATTTACAGTCGATTTTCACTTTTCTTATAACTGCCTGAGTTTGATGTGCATACACTTTACCTCCCTAATTTGATAAGCTATGGAATACGTGAAATGCTTTTTCCGCTAGAGAATAAGCTTTGGCTTCTTTTAAGGAATAGGGAAATTTTATGAATATACCGAAAAATAATTGTAAGATAAAACCAGGTAGAACATTGTTGTTGATAAAATAAATTTTTTGGTCATGTACATCCTTGTAAATATGTCGATTTACTGACAGCACTCATAGTTTATCCTAAAAAGTTTGAGTGTATGTGTTCAGCTTACTGACTGGTTTTATATAGCGTACCGAACTCAAAAGGATAAACATGGTTTTCATTGGGAAGGTTGAAGGTTTTATCTCTAGAGAAGTTGAGATTAAATAATTTACGAAAACCCAATTTCATTTGGTATTTTTTTTTTTTTTTGGTGCCGTTTTGTTGTTCGGCTGCTGTTGACTGTTCTTCAATTTGAAGGTGGTCAAAATGGGTCGTACGTGAAACGAATTCCATGTCTGTCGACCACATAAAATACAAAACGACAATAATTTTATAATGTAGAAAATGGATTCTGAAGGCAAATACAGACAGCGGCTATTCACTCGATATCTGACGGCTACCCTCTTGACGAAATTCAATCATTCTCATAAGGATTCTTTCTACTGAAAGTGGATTCACATTTTACTATATTACAACCCGTATACGAATACATACATAAATATGTTAGAGCTTTTGTTTCGGCTATAAAAATGAACACCATACGTTCTCAGATCTTTATACTCGTAAGTTTGAACTTCTAATTTCAAAATGCTACCAGTAAAAATTGTAATTTTTCTTATTCGCATCGTGCACGTATAAAAAGGATTCACATTTTCAGAAAATATATTTAATATTTTAAATATGAATCTATGTATATGATTTGTAAAATAAATCCCCATGAAAGTAATAAAATGTATACGAAAATTTCTCTTTCATTCGGAATTAAAGAAAATTTAAGACTGGCAAAATCTGAAGCACCTGCTAAATTTAGTCAAATATGAAATACCTTCGTTATTCTTAGGTTATTTTGTTTTTTTTTTTCCAATTACAACTTTAAATTGAAAAGAAACCTTCACATTTATTTATAATATTCAATTGTGTAAGTTTGTTTTTTCTTCAAGCAAAAAAGGCATAGCCCCTATTTTATAGCATTAACTTATTGTTATTGTTAAAGTTATCCAATTATTTCACAAATTGACTAACATATCATTCTAATAACTATTCATATTATTTTAGTATGCAAATTTACTGGAAAATGTGAAAATATATTGTAGGTCGTATTGTAAATTCAAATGAAATTATCTCAAAGGGGATAACAAGACAAATTGATAGTAATTTATTAAAAGGATAAAATTGACCAGAAATAAGTAGTATAATCAAAATAATAGTCACAATTTACGTATAATTGTCCATACTGTAATTATTTTGTTCTTGTTGATATTTTTATTTAATTTTCTTTTTATATAGAATGTCTCATCCTTCACGCTAGATCTGAATTTGCCGCCATTTGTGCGGTAAAGTGTTACCAATAAAAATAAAGACAGCATGACAGCTGACAGTTTAAGGTTATTAAAAATGGAGAGCTACACGAACGAACAACGCATTTTCATTTTTGAGCAATATTTTCAGAATAATTAAGTTCAAATTGAAATTGAAATGTTGAAAGTTCAATTCATTTATTTTAAATTTTAAAAAAAAAATTGATTCCATCTACCATTAAGTCACCATTCAACGTTATAAGATCATTTCCAGAATTGTAAAAATATACAATTTCTCTGATTATTTTTTTTTAGCTCAATACAATTTTCATTGGTTTTTCTAATACAAAAACAACAGAAAAAATACACTCAATCTTAAAATATCATCAATCAAAATTAATTGATTTTTCTAATTCGATATCGTACAGAATATCTAAAAATATTGAAAGTAGAGTTTAGGAATTAAATGGATTTTATTAAATAAAATTTTAATGGTTAAATATTAATAGAAAATTTTATAAATTCAACCAAAATATATGCATTTCATATCAATTTGCTTTTAGTTTGATTAATTATTTCTTATTATTTTTAATTCGAATTGGATTTGTTGATTAAAACTTTTCAAATAAAAATTTTCATTTGAACATTTCTTGGCAAAAAGGGTATACATTTTGTATTTTGGAAGGCACATTTTTTTATTAATTTTATATCCTATAATTGAGTTGTTTGATTAACATTTCCCATACCTAATGCAAAATTTGAATTTTACCCCATTTGTGTGATAAAGTGTTGCAAATGAAAAAAAAGACAGTTGACAGTTCAACGTTTTTAAAAATTGAGCGCCATTTTAAAAATAATGAAGTTTTGACAGCTACAGTTCACAATATTCATTCATCAACTGTGAAGAGATTAATTAAAAAATTTGAGAACCTGCATCTGTTGGTGCTCTTAAACACTCTGGCCGTACTTCAACTAATTTTTTAATGCAAAATATTGAACCAATTCATGCTTATAAAGTTAAATTGATTCAAGAACTGAAGTCTCCTGACCACGCACAACGACTGGAGTTCATTGAATGAACAACACCATCTTCAGTGATGAGGCTCACTTTTATGTTGATGACTTGGTTAATTGGCAAAATGTTCGCATTTGAGGTTCAGAAAATCCACGAGTGATTATCGAGAAATAAATGCATCCACAACGTGTTACTTTTTGCTGCGGATTTTGGGTTAAAGGCATTATCGGCAAAATATCGATGTGGACTAAATTGCAAAACATCGATGTGGACGACATAGGGTTTCAACAAGATGGTGCCACATGCCATACAGCCCGAGAATAAATTCAATTATTGCGTGAGTTTGTCTGTACTTTTGGGACACCTTATAATATGCATGGCTTATATTTATGTAACCATAAGATACATAGAAGATACGCTGATTAGGTTCTGGAACAAAAAGCCTTTATTATGGAATAAAAAAGGTTCTAAAATAAAAGGTAGCTGATTTTTCGAGACAACAAAATTTCAGCGATGAAGCTCATTTCTGGTTTGGTTTAAGCCACACAACATAACAAATTTTGGCATTATTGCACAAAAATTGATTATGACGCATAATTTCAATATTGGTTATATCAATTGGCAGCCAAAATCATGCAGTTTGACTTCCTTAGACTTTTTCTTATAAATTCACATAAAAGTTCTTATAAGTTCAGATATTTTTTTAAAGTTTAAAATACTAAAACGCTGAATAGTGTAAAAAATCATTAAAAATTACCTTAAAAGATCAACCCCGAAACGGAATTTTGCGGCTGAAATTTATAAAATTTTCTATTTATTTTATAATGGCAAAATTCATTTAATATAGTTCAATAAAAAGTTAATCAAAATTTTTATATTTAATATACTTTATATAAATTTATTTTTTAAAACTATAAAATGGATTGAGATTTAGCTGCATAAAGTTATTAATAATAGTTTCCAATTGAAATTTAAGGTAAATAGATTGTTTAATATAAAAAAGGATATTTTTTTTGTTAATTAAAATTATATTTGTAAAAGTGTATAAATGATTTTAAATTATTGAAAGTGAATTGTTGCTGTAGACTTAGTGACACGTTGTATAAAATCCTATCTTGTTGGTTTGGCTTGGTTCGAATTCAAATAACATTTTAAAAATCGAATATCAATTGAAAATAATCTTTTATAAAGTTCTATACTATCTCTTTTTTTTTTTATTAAAGAAAAGCTCATTTCCTAGCTTGTAAAGCACTTAAACGTAAAATATTTTCATTTTGCAACTGACTTGAAATTCATTTCATTTTGTTACAATTCCACAAAAAACAAAGGAAAGTTTTCAATTTTTTAAGTTTAAATGAACTCGTACGTAACATATTTGAACAGAGTTGAAATTTAACTGCAATTTTTATTGCACCAATTCTACATGTGCATGAACTGAAAATGGAAAATACGAACTTTTGAACTTTGGTTACCGTTGTTAGTAAAAGAAAATGTAAAGAAATCAAAAGTGGATGATTTGGTTACAATTTACTAGCATTAGTTTAAGGCACTTAAAAGTTAATGTAAACGCTGCACTTTTTTTTATACAAAAACTTTCTCTAACTGAAAAAGAAAATACAATTAAATTCTTTGGAAAACTTAAAAAAAAATTTATTTTCCAACCGAAACTGCTTAAACCTATTCTGGTATCACATTTTTAATTCGTGTGATTTCGTCCTTCAACTTTAGAATTAAGCCCTACATAATTAAACTTTGTTCTCTTAAAGATAAATGGCATTGTCTGTAAGAGAACAAAGTTTAATTATGCCAAATGGGAAGAACTCGGCAGCCATTTGATCTTCTTTTTTCATAATAAAATAGAAATCATAGAAAAACAAAGTATGAGACTTTAACACACTAAAACCATCTTACTTGGTCATATTTCTAGATCATTCCACGAAACTGCCGTCAGGCATTACTTCGTGGGGTAGGGATTGATCAAAATCACTACTTTTGTAGGTTTTCTTTCACGCTCATCCAGACGTAGGATTTTTAGGACTATTATCGCAAGGACTTCGATAGCCTACCAAGCCATTCTCGAGTCCTACATCAGGGCCATAACATTCTCCGGTGTCAAGTGCCCGCCAGCGCACGTCTGAGCCTCATCTCTATCCACATTAAATGGGGCGCAGTAAAAGAATACTTGCTCCGCGCTCGCCATCATCCCATCACAAGAATGGCACATTTGGATTGAATTCAATTTTAAACGGTATTGGTACACCCAAAAATATTTGTGCCCCGGTAAAAATTGGGACCAACACCACCGCCAAAATGAAAGGGCATCAGCCATCGAAGGCATTATCCCAAAAATTTTATCACCTCCTCCTGGACTAATTTATTTTCGTCACAACGACCAATCCAGCAGTACAGCCTCTGCCGCTCATCTGCCACTATTTCCATCGGTATCATTCCGGCCACAACACAATTGGCCTCGTATGACACTTTTCAGAATGCGGAGACCACCCTTAATGCACTCCTACTGTAGACTGACACAACTACACGTAAGTATCTTGCTCTAGTCAATCAATCCGCACAAATTGGTACAGCATACAACACAATTATCCCGACTACGTTGGCCAATAGGGTTCTCCTAATCAGTATGGATCCTGCAAGGTTAGACATTAAGCGCGACAGCACCATCATTGTTCAAATTAAGTACATAAGGTCCAAATTAAAAATCTTCAAGTTTAGGTAAAAAAAGCCAAAAACAAGTCGGTTATCATGGCAGTAACTTTCTCGAGTTCTTCATTTTCAAATAAATATGGGCCAATTGCAACTTGAAACCGTAATTCTCATTATTTGTGAACTTCAGAGCCACATACGACCTCTGTTCAAAATTATGAATTTCCGCGGGTTACGTATATTCGATTTTCGATTTTTTGTGGCTTTATTGGTACTCATGTCTCTCACTTATGCCAACAAGTTCGGCCATTTTGAATGTTCAGCTAATTTCTGACAGCTGCTTTGCTTGCACGTGTTTTTGCTCGTCATCGATTTTTGCCCATTCCAAAAAATTGATCAAAGAATCTGTATAAAATTTTGTGTGAAAAATAAAATTAATTGCGCGGACGTATTCCGAATGTAGACTGTGGCATATGGTTAAGCTACCTTGAACCGAAGCAACGTTTATCGGTGGAACAAAATGTTCTCAGAGGGCCGAGATGAGGGCGTGGCGTATCATGAATTCTTGTCACAGGGTAGAACGGAAAATAAGGAATATTACCTGCTAGTTATGCGGAAATTGCGCTTAGCAATCCGCCAGAAACGCCCGGATTTGTGGAAGAACAAAAATTGGTTTTTGCACCATGACAACACCCCTTCTCACGAGGCTATCAAGAAATAGATTAATTTCTATCAATTGAAAGAAAAATTGATAGAAAGTGCGAGTGCTTGATTAATTTCCACTGTTTACATCGACTCGGTATGGTGATTATAATTAATCATGGAGAACTGAACCCCTTCGGGTGTCAACATTATTCCAAATATGTTGCGACATGATTTTTTTCATATTATGGTGGCCAGTAGGAGAACATCTCTTCCAAAACTTCGAACATACCCGCAATCTTTGCATAAAGCTATCGACAAGTATTCTCTGCAGAAATATGTACTCTCTGAATATGGCCGTCATGCCTTTGAACGTGAAGTGCTGTAGAACTTTTATTTTTATCCAAATTTTAATACCTTCCTCCTCCTTTTCAACACCTAAAAATACTTAGTTTTTTTTTAATACGAGGTCTAATCAAAAAGTATCGCGAATTTTGAACTTTCACGAGTTACGTATATTCGATTTTCGATTTTTTGCTATGCCGACAAGTTCGGCCATTTTAAATGTTCAGTTAATTTTTGACAGCTGCTTTGCTTGCACGTGTTTTGGCTCGTCTTCAATTTTTGCTCAATTTTGACCAAAAACAGCATCGCATTAACATTGCTAAAGAGCTGTTGGACTCAGTCCGTGATGACCCAAATTTGCTCCAGAGGGTCATAACTAGTGTCAAATGGGTTTATGGTTATGACGTGGAAACCAAAGCTCAATCATCCCAATGGAAGCAGCCGCACGAGCCAAGACCGAAAAAAGCACGCCAAGTTCGTTTGAATGTGAAGGTTTTGCTTACAGTTTTCTTCGATTGCAGGGGCATGGTGCATCATGAATTCTTGCCACGGGGTAGAACGGTCAATAAGGAATATTACCTGCAAGTTATGCGCAAATTGCGCGAAGCAATCCACCAGAAACACCCGGGTTTGTGGAAGAACAGAAATTGACTTTTGCCATTTTTGGCCAAAAAAACACACTAATAATGCCGCAGCCACCGTATTCCCCAGATCTTGCCCACTATGACTTTTTCTTGTTCCCAAAACTGAAGAGCCCCATGAAAGGACGACGCTACGCTATGATTGAGGAGATAAAGACGCTACCGAAGGTGAAGGTGAACAAGACCACAAAAAATGATTTTTGAAGTGCATCGAGGATTGGAAAAAATGATGGCATAAGTGTATAATATCTTATGGGGATTACTTTGAAGGGGACAAAGTAGATATTCATGAATAAATAAATAATTTTTGAAAAAACACAAAATTCGCAATTTTTTTTGAACAGACCTCGTATAAAGTAATTTTACATACTGAATGAAGCTCATCGCTGTTTACGGCAGAATCCTCCTTTTTGTAGAAAAACTTCAATACTTTTTACCCATAATTTTGATATTTTTTCCATAATATTAAATAGCAAACTTTAAGCTTAAATTATTTTATAACAACTGATACCATATATTTATTGAAACACTGCTAAACTATTAAATTGTATTTTTCAAACCACAATATGAATAATCGTTGACATATTTTTGTTTGTTTGGAAATTAAGTTATTGCAATTTTATTAAAGTATATATTGTAATAAAGAAATAAATTTATTATATTAATAAACATAAGAAAAAATGAAAACAAGTCATCTAAACAAGTACATTTTCTATGATATTAAGATTGTTTATTATATAGCAATTTACCAAATGAAACTATTGTACAAGTTTCTTAAATATAATTAGGTACTCAGATATGTATGTACATACGAGTATCTACGTATTATCGTAAAATGCAGAAGTTGAATGTTATACAGAATGGGAGGAAAATAACTTTATACATTCTATTATCTTAAAAGTAGTACATTTTTGCGCATGATTTCAGAAGATACGAACGAAAATTGTCGTGCCTAGAAAATAAACGACAAGAACATGTACACATTTCGTTAGTAATTTCAGCGGAAATTCAAATTTTACTATTTATGGAAAAGTTATGACCAAGAGAATTACTGTCCAATGGAAGTAATGAAAGAATAAGGAATTTTCGAATAATTCGTTTGGAACATATCCAATTTGGCTACTGATTCTTAGTGTTCGATTCATGCATACCACAGCATTCACATAACAATTCTAGTAGATTAGTTTTTATGAATATTATTTGTTTTTCTAACCCATACGATAATGCCAAATCGGATATAAAAAATTTGATTATACTTTATTATAAAGAAACATTTGAATTTGGTATTGATACTCGCATTTCCCGGTAATAGACTTTCGATGAATTTTTCTCTTACATATCAGTTCATCTATAACCAAACGTACTGACTATGTGAAAAGGATCAATCGCCTTTAATCGTGTATATTTTTTTATTATATAATATTTTTAGAAGAAAAAATAAAAAAATTGACTGAGTCGTACAGTAGTCGCCAATGATGTGTAATATCTAACTTCGGTAACGAGGAAAATTTCCGTGAATTCATATATTTTATTGAATTTGAGTTTTAGCACAGGTTTAACATACGCCATTAAATAGCTTGATTTGTGAATTTTTTTTTCATCTAATATGAATGTTAAAGGCATAATTATCATCAAGTTCACGCGGTGGTGTTCTAAACGCATTATTCACAGATACCGGCACGTTAATCACTTTGTCCCAAATGTCCATATTGACCGTTTCCATGTCGAAGTCTTCTAACGGTCATGAATGGTAATCGGGGCGAGATGAGACGCTCAGTAATCGGGTTCAGACAAATGTGGTGGTCTTTTTTTATTTTTATGTTTAGATTAATGAGGTACAGGGGGAAACCTTCAAAAGGTACTCGCCTGGAAGACCTTCTACCTGCCAGACGAGTTATGCGGGATTTTTACCTCGCTAAAACCTAACCTGCACCTCTACCCTTGCTCCCGGAACGATGGTTCCCCGGCGGCACTCTTTGTAAATACTACGAGGGTCGTTCAATAAGTCCTTAGAAAAAGATGGAAAAAAACTGTTTTTTAAAAAAAAAATTTTTTATTTTTTAACATAATCTCCTTTTAGCTCTATACACTTTTCCAACCGTTTTTCCAAAAAAAAAAAATAGGATTTCGGAAGTTCTGCAAAATACTCATCCGTTTGAGCAATGACGTCTTCGTTGGAAGTGAACCGTCGTCCGCCAAGCCATTTCTTCAGATTGGGGAAAAGAAAATAAGCGAGATGCTGCAACAATTCCATTCTCAATTCCACAATTTTGGCCATGGAAACAACGCAGGTGTGCACACGCGCACTGTCCTGATGCAAGAGGATTTTTTTCTTCTTCAGATGGGGGCGTTTCTTTTTGATTTCCTCGCTCAACCGATGCAATAACGACGCGTAATACGCTCCTGTTATTGTTTTTCCTTTTTCCAAGTAGTCGATAAAAATATTGCCCTGCGAATCCCAAAAGACCGTGGCCATCACCTTGCCGGCCGATGGCACCGTTTTTGCCTTCTTCGGAGCCCGTTCACCCTTGAAAATCCACTGTGATGACTGTCTCTTCGTTTCTGGAGTGTAGTAGTGTATCCAGGTTTCGTCCACAGTAACATATCGACGAAGGAATTCGGCAGGATTGCGATGTTGGCCTCAGAGTCCACTGCACGATTGCGCTTATTCTCCTCTGAGAGCAAACGCGGCACCCATCTTGCCGAAATTTTTTTCACAGACAATTTTTCATGCAAAATTGAAGCGACTGTACCTTGTGATAGGCCCGTGGCCTCAACTAATTCACGCACTGTAATTCGTCGATCGTTCAAAATCAGATCGTGGATTTTGTCGATGATTTCAGGAGTAGACACCTCAACTGGGCGTCCTGAACGATGTTCATCTTTTGTGGATGAACGGCCACGTTTAAATTCATTCACCCAATTGTAAACCGTCGCAAACACAGGTGCAGATGTGCCATGAACTGCATCCATTTGGCTTTGATTTCTTTCGGGCTTAAGCCTTTCAAATGGAGATGTTTGACGACAGCCCTAAACTCGCTTTTTTCCATTGTTATGCACAAATAAATGTCGTTAAATTTAATCGACGATAGAAATTGACCTACGCTATGGATGGAGCTGAAATTTTGACAACTTTCCTGTCAATAATGCTACTTACAAAAAAAGTAACTACGAGCGCAATTTCTCGGATTTTCTAAGGACTTATTGAACGATCTTCGTATTAAGGTTATGGTTGGTTTGTTAGTGTACACTTTTTCCATCAAGTACCTCCTCCATACGAAGAAATTGGGAAGGTTTAATTCAGCGGATCGTGGGGGCCAGTCAATATCATCACTTTTTGACATTATTCAGCCGAGAAAAATTTCTTTCATAATTTGCATTGTAGCACGAGCTGTATGTGATGTGGCATCATCTTGTTGGAAGCACATATTCTGTAAGACTAATTAATCCAATAGTGGTTACCAGTAACTGTTGCAGCATTGGCTTCAGCATCCTCAAAGAAATATGGTCCAATGATGCCGCTGGCTCAAATGCCGCACCATACAGTTACTCTACGAGAGTGTAGTGTTCTTTGGTGTATCAGTTGAGGGTTTCCAGTGTCCCAATAGGCGCTATTCTGTTTATTAACAAAGCCAGCTAAGTCGAAGTGTTCTTTGTTGCTCATTATGATTTGTTGTCAAAAATGGTGGTCGTCTATACCGAGCTGTGAAACTCGAGCACTCCAGTCTTGCCACCGTTTATGGTCATTTGCCTGCAACTGCTGTGTTAATTGAATTCTAAAGATTGTATTCTAATCTTTTTTGAGAATTTTTAACAAAGATATTGGTGATATTCCCAATTCTGATCCGCGGCATCGATGAGAGGTAACCGGACATTCAACAATACTCTGCGTCATTCCATCAATCTTTTCATGTGTACGTTGGCTTATTATTTACAATTGAACAATTATTTAAATAAAATGTTTTTATAATTTTAACACGTTGTTGTAGTGTTAGATGCTCCGTAATAAATCGTTATAACGACTGTCAAATGCCAACAGACAAATGTCATCCAAACCAAAATGGCAGCCAAACAAATTTGACTTGATATATAAAAAGTACCTTTAATTTTAAAAGGTGTAATTAACACGTCATTAAAATGAATTAACATCAAATTTTGAAAATATACATTATATTTAAATATCAATTGCAGAAATTATTTATTCACACTTACTTTACCCAATTAATTAACAATCCTTATAAAATTATTTAATTTATATTATAAAAAAAAATTCTCTCCTCGAAATCCAAAAAAAAAAAAAAAATACTACGTCTGGCAACAAAATGAGAACAATTTTTAAAATAGTCTCAAAATTATATTGAAAAAATTCCTCTTTTCATTCTGTCTCGTTCACTATCATATCATAGAAAGAGATGCACATATTTTCAAATTAAAAAAATTGTGAAAACAAACTACGGCCGACTAAGAGACAGAAAGAGAAGAAAACAATTTTGACTGTGAAAAAATAGTCAAATTGATTTTTCTTTTTTCACTTTTTTGTTATTCTTCTAAAAAACGAGATGCAAATATTCGAACTCAGCTCAACTTTGTAATAAATTCTCTTCTCTGCAATGACAAATATTTTCATATTATTACATTTATTTGAATGTGAAAGAAAGAAAAAAAATACAATATATTCGAACGAAAATTATGAAATTTCGAAAAAGAATTTTATTTTTGCCATTCTTAACAATACATCACACCGAAAGAGTGAAGAAGAAGCAATAAAAATAAATTGAATAAACCTACTTCCTAGTACTCATTTCCGTCGCATTCACGAAATTAGTCCCACATACCCAGAGCTAAGAGGTTACACATCAACAAACTATCAAATTTTATTAGAAATTATTTAGACAAAAATTTATTCGAAAATCGATAGCGGAACAGATTTTCTAGACTTAGTGACGCCCTCACAACGAGCACTGGCGACAAAAGTAATAAAGATAGAAAGGAATACCAAAGACAACCGTAACGACACCAACTATATCTCGAAATTAGGAAATGAAAACTTTTCCCGAAACTTTGTCCTAACCCCATTTTGGTGAAAACATGGCAAATCAATGCAAAAGTTCGTATCCAACTTCCGTTCCGACAGACAATTGCCTTCTTACGAATTGAGCAGAGATGATTGCGTAACATTTTCTTTGGCATGGCATGTATTTTGGGTATTTTCATGTTCTCCATGTACTCCATAAAATATGTACAATAATTCACAACGATTGTTTATCTTCGTTAAATTGTAAATTCATGCAGATTCTTAATGAGAAGGTATCATGATACGAGAAGGAATTGACAATAAAAGGAGGATTTACAAGATGGCAATAAGAGCATGTAAGAGGTGGCAATTTATGACTATTAACTTTGGGCGCTTGAGGAGTTGGGTTCTAATAAAAATAGTAAGGGTGGAGGGAGTCCCAGATACTTCCAAATTCAAGGTCGCTCTCTTTTAGATTGATTGCCTGGCAAATAAGTTCATGTTTCGCGGACATGGTATTATGGTATGCTATTTGGCTTGTGTCATCATTTTAATTATATTAAATGCTGCCAAAAGGAATAACTCAATTCTTCTTGTATAAGGTTACAATTATCGGAACAGGGGAGCATACATCAACGAGTATATTTGATGGCAAAAACTCAACTGTGCTCGTGTGCCAATGTGTCATGCATAAGCTAATTTCATTCTGTTGATGTAAACAAATTCCTATTAAGAATATATGAGGAAAAAAGACACTCCAAAGTATGATATATGCAGAAAAAGTTCCAACAGACATTCCATGATTGATTATACAATTCACATATCCTAATTACTTTGGGGAAAGATATAACAACTCATTTTTAATGGATTTTAACATACCAAGAAATATAATATTTATATGTACCTAGTCATATTGACAAATGCACGGATCCGTACATGTGTAGGTATATACAAATACTTATGAATAATGTGGAAATATGCTAATGCTAATGTGTGAATTTTTTCATATTTGTAAAAGTAACTGACGAAAGATCTATACTGTAGAATGAATAATGACATGGAATAGTTTGAATACGAAGAAGAATATTTACACAATTTTCGGAAGGATTTAAATTCATCTTTAAGGATAATATTCTTAGAAACTTAAGGATGTGTTTTTATTTATAATTATAGAAATTTTCCATCGTGATTATTTTTCGTTATTGATTAAAATTGATTATACTCGTAGAAGATTTTTAAATAAACGATCAAAGCAGAAAAACGCAAATAGCAAATTTTTGTTATATAATATTAGCTAACAGTTGATGTATCCCTCAATAAAAGCAACCATATCGGTTTATTTTATATCCCGAAAGGGAGGCACAAGTCTGGGTGTAGATCCGTATAATAGGATCGATACCAGAAGTCGGCTACTGATCTTGGAGAACTCTCGATCCTAAGCTTGTCTATCAGTGCTTGGAAATTACAAGTTTTCTTACTGAAGCTCTTGAGAGTGAATGTAGCCACCAGATATGCTTTAAAATATAAAAACTTATACGAAGCGGGTCGGAAGCTCCACGGTGGTTTGTAAGCCATGCCCGACTAAGGTAAGGAGCCTTTGGCTGAAACGTGGTGGCTTTGTAAAGGTTTAGGTAGGCCTTGCTACCAACAGTTAGGGTTACTGACTGCTAGCAATGGGACCTACCTGGGATGGATGGAGCTGGTTAGGGGCAGGACAAGGTATTTGCATAAATGTGCGTGGAAATAATGAGGGAGCAGTCTGCTAGTTGAGACATCTTACCGCAGAAATTGACGAAAAATTGAACGTTTGCTTGCTTCTAAAGATGATTAAGAAGAAGAAGAACAAGAAGATGAAGAAGATGAAATTCTGGCGTTGAAGCTTTGCAGAGCTAATGCTAATGTCAGTGGAGTCATACCTGAAGAAGATGAAGAAGATGAGCAAGATGTCATCTTCATTAGGGGAATCATTATATTTATATCTGAAAAAAACTCAATCATTAGCTGCATTTATACTTGAATTATACCTGAATATATTTGCTATTGGGTGAAAGAATAAAAAAAAATTCAATTTAAATAGTTGCACTACAACGCTATCTTAGCGGCTAGTTAGATCAAAATGGGGAGGGGGGGGGCGCAGATACACTCCCCGTACCCGAAATCTCTTATATACAAACTTTCATAATAATCCTTTGAGCAATTTTTAGTAGAATCTACATACGAACAAACATTTGCTTTTATATACAATATATGGGACGGTTGTCTGAGAAGTACTTGACCTGATGTATAAACGGCACTTGTTGTTTGAAAATAATTACTTTAGTCGAAAATACTAACTTTATAAAGCTTAAGTATGAATTTTGATGACATTGCGTTGTTTGGTATTTGTTTGATAGTCATTAATAGTGAACACTTCAGTGAATTTGTAAACATGGAAAAAATTGGTCTCAGCCAAAATTTGGACCCGAGAAAGCTGTGAGCAACGTCTTTGGATGTTATAGATAGAACCGAGGTGAGATCTTTTTAAATGTTTTTATTTAATTTTGGGGAATAAGAAGAGAATACACGACTGTCAATCAATATAAAGGGTATTTATTCAAGAAGATTTTTTATACTTTGATTATCGTTTGTGCAATTATGCCCTCCTTGGGCTGTCTTTTACGAATTATTTTCTCCACTTCCTGCTTTTGCGCGCAAAGCATGAATAGTAGAAGAAGCCGTATTTTGCATCCTCGTTTCTGGGTCTGGTATAGATTTGCCCTAAAGAACCTATATCCTATCATAAATTAGCCCATATAATGGTCCACTTTTCTATGGTCTCCTCCGATATACTACCATCACCTAACGCTTACACGTTTTTAGTATCAAATTATCTGCGATATCCTATTTCTGAGCCCTTTAAAATACTACTTTAACTTGGTTGACGACTTGTTCTGGGGGCATAAATCTCTACAAGAGCCTTCACCAGTTCCAAATTTTTATCAGTTCTCAATAACTGCTCTTCGTCCCTAGAAAAAGGACTTAAATCATCAAAAAACTTATACCCTTGATAAATAATATTTCCCACAGAAAAGTTGCAATTTTTTGAAAGTCAAACTCCACCAAGCTTACAACGGAATTTGAGTTTTTTTGATGATTTAACTTGAGAGTTTGAGTTTTTTTTTTAAGTATTAGGTAGGGTCACTTATTTATGAAAAGAAGTTTGAAACTTTCTTCATATCAATAAATTAAATAAAGAATATTCTTTTTTATAAAAATTTTATTAAATTTATAATAAATAAAATATTCAATTCTATTGAAGCATAAAAGTGTAAAAGTTATTGAAGTGTACAAATTGAATTGTTTTGTCAATAGAAATATCAAATAATTTTGCCATTTTGAAAGGGGTTTTAATAAAAACACTTAACTTTTATATAATTTATAATAAATAATGAAAATTTCCTAAAAAAAAAATTGAAATAAACGCTGACAAATTTTATTTATACTCGTATTAATTCAAAATGACATATTTGAACATTTTTATATCAATATGAATTCACTAGACTGAAAATTATCTTAATAAATATGGTATTTATAAATAAATTTTGTTTCGTTTGATAGTCGAAAAAAAAGGACACAAATGAATTTTTTTTTACTATCCTTTTTAGAGTTATTTCTATATTCCGTATCATCAATAGCATTTTTGATAAATGGTTGGATAGCTTCGAATATATCAAAACTAACTGAGGATGGTATTTTTTCTGACTAAATAAGAAATACTCGTACTGTTATGGTAGTCTTATCGATGGCATTGATGTTTTGATCATTACCAAAGAGATGGCACAAAAATCAGCAAGACCATATATGGAATCTTCATCCAGTTTGTTACCTTGGGTAGCACTACTGCCAGAAGATGCCATGAATCAATGGCAAAACCAACTATACGATCATATGATACGATGGTACGTACTAGCGAATCCGAGGGATCGCCATCTGCTGATCCCAAGATTGTATTGTTGATTACAATTATAGATATTAGTGTTCTGGTGTTTTGTGTAGAAGATAGTTGTCTTAGAACAAGATAGTCGGTAATTTTGCCTTTTAAACAAAGTGACACAAAATTAGTATATAGTATGAGGTCTGTTCAAAAAGTTTTCTGTATGGCCTCCTTTTTTACATATATTTTCTTCTTTTAATTAAATAATCTGAAGTGAATGAACATAAATATTAGGGTAACCCAGAATTAATGTTGTATTATATCAATAAAATGCAAAGCGTAAAACTTAAACTTTTTATTTAAAAATTATTATACAAAGTAATCTCCATGATTATCTACTACCTTTTCGTGGTTTTGAATTAAAAAAAATCGGAATCTCCATGATTATGAAATTTTTGTGGTTTTGGATAAAAAAAAATCGGAAAGAACCAATTTCATATATCATTCATTGATTTATAATTTTTCTCTCGTAAGAAATGCTCCATCGAACGGAATAGGTGGTAATCCGACGGTGCCAAATCTGGTGAGTATTGAGAGTGCAATAATGTGTTCCAACCCATGTCATTTTTTTTTTTCAGGTCATATCGGCAACATGTGGTCTGGCGTTGTCGTGTTACAGAATAATTTTTTTGTCTCTACTCAAGTCAGGCCTCTTTTGCAATAATGCCGATTTTAAACGATCCAGTCAACAACTCAAAATACACGACACCCTTCGTATCCTACCATACACACAACAAATGTTTTTTTTGTTGTGAAGTCCGGGTCTTGGAGTTGGAATTTCCGTCTGTCCAGGGGTTAACCACTGTTTCATCTTTTTAATGTTGGCGTACAGAACCCATTTCTCATCTCCAGTGATTAATTCGTAAAGAAATCAGTGATTCCGTACTTCTTCACGCAAAACTTTGCATGCGGTGTTGCGTTCCGTCTTGTTACGTTCGGGCAAAGCGCGAGGAACCTAAATACCCTGCCTTGGACTTTTCCGATTTTTTAATACATCTTTGAGTACTGGACCAGGACACACCGACCTTTTTCGATAATTCGCCAATAGTCATTGTTGGATTTGCTTCAATTTGAGCTTTTAGGGCTACATCGCCTACTTGACTATGACGTCCTTTTCCGGGCTCGTCTTCCAAATCAATGTTTCCAGTTTTAAATTTTTTAAACCAACATTGACATTTTCTGACATCCAATATGTCACCATAAATATCACAAATATTTCTAGTGGCTTCACTGGCGTATTTTTTTTCATATGGAACAGTAACAGCATGCAACTCCGTAAATGTTGCTTCGACGGACACACTTCTGCCATTATCGTTAAGTTTGAGAAAATTTTTTTTTTATCAACTTAAAACGATCTTCGAATAGTATGCTTAATATAAAAAATACTTACATATGTCTTTCCTTGATGAAGGTCTGGAGAGAACTGTTTAAAAATTGCATTTGCAAAATACGATATTAATTCTGGGTTTTCCTAATAGTTCATTTTATAAATTTTAGCTAAAAATTTATAAAAGTCATCTAAGTGAACATTTCGACAATGCGTGTAACAATTCGGTTAAGGGCCAATGTACAGGAGTATGAGGTCTGTTCAAAGAGTATCGCGAATTTTGAATTTGGCGTTATGTTGGTACTCATGTCTCTCACTTATGCCAACAAGTTCGGCCATTTTGAATGTTAAGTCAATTTTTGACAACTGCTTTGCTTGCACGTATTTTGGCTCATCTTCGATTTTTGCCCATTCCAAAAAATAATTTGTTTCGGGAACAAGAAAAGGCCACAGGGGGCCAGATCTGGAGAATACGATGGCTGCGGCATTATTAGTGTGTTGTTTTTGGGCAAAAATGTCAAAAGCCAATTTTTGTTCATCCACAAATCTGGGCGTTTCTGGCGGATTGATTCGCGCAACTTGCGCATAACATGCAGGTAATATTTCTTATTGACCGTTCTACCCTGTGGAAAGAACTCATGATGCACCACGTCCCTGCAATCGAAGAAAACTGTAAGCAAAACCTTCACATTCGACCGAACCTATCCAGGTTCTCTTTTTTCGGTCTTGGCTCATGCGGCAGCTTCCATTGGGATGATTGAGCTTTGGTTTCCACGTCATAACTATAAACTCAGGATTCTTCACCAGTTATGACCCTCTGGAGCAAATTTTGAGTCCAACAGCTCCTTAGCAATGTTGGTGCGATGCTGTTTTTGGTCAAAAATGGGCTAAAATCGAATACGAGACAAAACATGTGCAAGCAAAGCAGCTGTCAAAAGTTAACTGAACATTCAAAATGGCCGAACTTGTCGGCATAACTGAGAGACATTAGTACCAATACAAAGCAATAAAATAATCGAAAATCGAATAGACGTAACCTGCGGACATTCAAAATTATTAAGCACACGATGTATGCTCAAAAAGACATACTTTTTGAACAAACGTTGTATGCTTAATAAACCGAAAACAGCAAATTGAAAGAAAAAAATTGATTGAAAGTGCGAGTGTTTGATTGATTTTCATTGTTTGCGTATTCAACTCATCGACTCGGTGTGGTGATTATAAATACTCATGGAGAAATTAACTCTTTCCGGTGTCTACATTATTCCAAAAATGTTCCGACATGATTTTTTTTGGTTATGGCGGGTGTGGGAGCACATCTTTTTCAAAAATTCTAATCGCCTTGCAATCTTTGCATAAAGCTATCGATAAGTATGCTCACCAGAAATACGCATATGTTCTCTCTGAATATGGTCGTCATTCCTTTGAAAGTGAAGTCTTGTAGAACTTTTATTTTTATCAAAATTTTAATACCTACCTCCTCCTTTTCAACACCTAAAAATACTTAGTTTTTTTAATACGAGGTCTGATCAAAAAGTATCACGAATTTTGCATTTTCGAGGGTTACATATATTCGATTTTCGATTTTTTGTGGGGTTATGTTGGTACTCATATCTCTCACTTATGCCGAAAAGTTCGGCCATTTTGAATGTTCAGTTAATTTTTGACAGCTGCTTTGCTTGCACGTGTTTTGGCTCGTCTTCGATTTTTGCTCAATTTTTAAAGAGCTGTTGGACTCTGTCCGCGATAACCCAAATTTGCTCCAAAGGGTCATAACTAGTGACAAATGGGTTTATGGTTATGACGTGGAAACCAAAGCTCAATCATCCCAATAGAAGCTGGCGCACGAGCCAAGACCGAAAAAAGCGCGCCAAGTTCGTTCGAATGTGAAGGTTTTGCTTACAGTTTTCTTCGATTCCAGGGGCGTAATGTATCATGAGTTCTTTTCACAGGGCAAAATGGTCAATAAGGAATATTACCTGCAAGTTATGCGCAAGTTGCGCTAAACAATTTGCCAGAAATGCCCGGATTAGTGGAAGAACAAAAATTGGCTTTTGCACCATGATAACGCCCCTGCTCACGCATCGTTGCTTGAGCACGAATTTTTGGTTAAAAACAACACACTAATAATACCGCAGTCACCGTATTCCCCAGATTTGGCCCCCTGTGACTTTTTCTTGTTCCCGAAACTGAAGAGCCCCATGAAAGGACGACGCTACACTACGATTGAGGAGATAAGGACAGCATCGAAGGAGGAGCTGAACAAGATTACAAAAAAATAGTTTTTTGAAGTGCTTCGAGGATTGTGTTGGCTTCAAGTGTATAATATCTGATAGGGATTACTTTGAAGGGCACGAAATAGAAATTCATAAATAAATAAATAATTTTTGAAAAAAGACAAAATTCGCGATATTTTTTTAACAGACCTCGTATATTCTCTCTAAATATGGTCGTCATTGGCGAAGGAACTTTTATTTTTATCCAAATTTTAATATCTTCCTCCTCCTTCTTTTCAACACTCAAAAATACTTAGTTTTTTTTAATACCATAACAAAATGGTAAAATAATTTTAAATTCATCAAATAAGAGCACAATAAAAAAAGAGAACAATTTAATCATTTTATTTTGGAAATATTTAAATTTATAACAATTATTATGACTATTCAAGGACAAACACGCAAGGATACACTTAACAGTGATTGAGGAAAATTATATAATTTTTTATTGAAGTTTAACTACGAACACACAGACTTGAAGATATTACAGTATTTTTGAACGTAAGATTGTGGTTTTTGCTTCACAGCACTAAGTCATGTTTCCTATTTTATTTCCTATTACATAAAAGCATATTCATGGCTATAGAAAATATCGAATGGAATTTTCCATATTCCATTTTTATGAGGCATGCTTCCCCACATGTATTAATGAATATGTTCGTATATATCAGTATATCTACTCTTAATAAGTCTTGAAGTGATTCAGTTGATTGTGATGTAATGGAAAAGTTCCTAGACGAGACATCAAATAATAGTCTGGCGCCATAGATGTTTTGTTTGAAGGCCATGATCGTTGTGGCACCCTTAAAGTATGCACGTTTCTATTCCTCAAAAGATACACAATCTGCCCATCCTTCATATATTAACCACCAACACCCAAATGTGCGGTGCTATAATTTTGAAAGGAGTGGAATGTCTACAGCATCCCACTTATACCTCAAACAACTATGTATAATTAGCGCACACAAGTATAGATTGTACTCCAAATAAATATGCCTAGATGCGTATATATGGTAAATATCGCACATCCTAGGTCAATAGAGAGTATACAAAGGATAAATTAAAATCCTCAATGACATCCGTTCGTTATATTTTAAGATTTTAACCAATATTATCCTCTGGACGTGCTGATATTTCAGGAATGTTACAAGTTGAGTAACCATTGCCGCCGCATTGGTTTCACGGTAGGATTTGTCCATGTGAAATAGGAGCAATTTCATCGTCACGTTGGTTCAACGCTTTTTTTGAATAAATACATCTCTATGTGCATAGTTATAATATCCTTATTCAACGTAATTCATCTCAGACATTTTTTTGTTTGTTTGTTCTTTTTTCTTTCTTCTCCTTATAAAAACTTTAGTGCTGCCGACACTCTTCAGATGTCAAGAGTTTTTTCCATTGTCATTGAAAGAGTATCCATCATAGACGAGAAAACAATTATTTTTATGTCTTAACGTATCGGATTTTGATCAGAAAATATGAACAGTACCTCCTCCATTTTCATATTTCTAGACATCGAAAAACAACAGAAAATATGCAAAAATTATGGCAGTTTAAAAATAATTCAAGGCATTTTGACTTTGGAACAGTCAAACGATTGACAAGGACTTTATTCATTAGACTTGCTGTTATGACATGTAATTAAAAGCTTAGAATTTTATGCAAAGAAAACAACGATAAGAGCAAACACTCGAAAGGATATCAACTCGTTCTCATACGATATGAATACATGGGCGATGAATTATTTCTAAATTTTCCGATTGACATAGGAAAGGAGATACACAATTTTATCAACGAGCACTTATTTTAAGTAGAGTCGAAAAGGATTTGTTTTTATTGAACAAGCTGATAACCATTTAAAAGATGTCGTTAATACCATTTAGAAAGGCTTCAGTTAACTTTATAATCATGGAATTTTGTCATCTGAATCATTCTTGAAATAATTTCCTATCGCTTGCCATATCTACTCGTAGAATGTTGTTGACGCATTAGCTTCGATTAAATGAAATTGACTTTAGAATTTCGTAAGAACGTGCCAAAGTCAATTATGCTTAATTAAGGACTCTTTTTAAAAATTCAAATCATTTTTCTATTCAAAAATGACTAAAATATTTTAAGAAATGCTTTGATTGGCTTATTCTTTCGTCGACTTAACTAAGGATGGGCTAGTAAATTAGTTTACTTGTGTTCACAATATAGCAATCTTAATTGGAAAAGTTTTTCATTTTAATCATTGCCATAGCTTAACTTAATCTGGGATTTGTCCTTTTTTTCTCAATAAGACTATTACAATGTTATTTAAGATAAATTTTATTTAGGTTTGTATTAATAATTTGCGTTTTTCTTAAAACGAAAGAAAAAAATGAATATCTGAAATCGGATGATAATTTCTTACGCTATTCTAATTTGCCTTCCTTGACTTTAAACCGATATTATTATTCGAAATAAAATCTATTTTATAATAAATCTAATTAATTTTTTTTCTTTAAATATTATTTTTATGATCACTTTTTACTGATTATAATAACATTTAACCTAGAATAATACCATAAAAACTATCAGATTATACATTTGTTTAACAAAATATTTAAAGTTTGTTATTTAAAAATTTGTCAATAAATTTATTATTTATAGTAAACATTTTTTTTTAGTTTAAAAAATGCCATTTATTATTTTTAATTATTATGTATTAAGTATAAGTTTTAAATAAATTTTTGGATGGTGATTTTTTGAAAAAAGTTCTTTTCATCGATGAGGCTCATTTCTCTCTACGTCAATAAGCTTCATTTCCCTTTATAAGAGTCCGAAAAATCTATAAATAATTATAAAAAATCTATTGTATTTTTAAAAATTAATTCTCTATGGTAAATTAAAAAAAAAACTGAATCAGGAATGGCACCATACATCATAAAACACGAATATTTTTAGCTTTTGGTGATATCAATTGGGCTCTTAGTGATGTCAATTGATCTCCACAATCGTGACACTTCTTTTTATAAGCTTTTCTTGGATTTTTTTAAAATTTTCAGAACTAAAAAATTAATTTTCTGGGGTGAATTTTTTTTTTTTAAAACTGAATCCGAAACGGCACCATACGCTATAAAATATGATCAGTTTAAGCTTTTTCACCCGTATTGGCTACTGGCTTAATAATATGCAAAAAAATGGCTTAATAATATGCAAAAAAATCATTAAAAATTACCCCAAAAAAATCAAGTGCTGCAAAAAATCACGTGGCAATAATTTGAAAAATTTTATAATTTTTACTTAATGGCAAAAATAAAACAAAATAATAAATTAAAATTATTTTTTAAATCTTAATTAAAAATATATTTTATTTAATATTACTTTACAAACCAAAAATTGGATAACCGTTTACAATATTACTTACAATTTTCTACTCTTATGTATATTCATTTCTGCAAAAAAGGGACTATGGCAAATATGTATGGCAATAGATTCATGTTGATAAATGGCATTTGTAAATGCAGCAGGACATATCAATAAGCAGAACATGCTCTTCTCTGCCGTAGAATACGAACCAGTATCAACTCATGTCAAAATTTTCTCATGGCAGTAGTAACAATTCCAATTTGGTGGCACATATTTTACTGTCAACTGTTTTTGAAATAAATATTTTTCGTATTCTGAATTCAAATAATTTCTATTCTCGATACTAATACAAGAAGTATCAGTAAACAAGGAAACCATGTAGTTCGAAACTTTACTCTTGACTCATCTTGTACGTATATAGTATGACACAACGTCAAAGTTTATTTTTTGTTTGAAAGTCGAGCATTTGTCATTTAATTCATACACGTTATATCATAAAAAACATTTGCCTTCATTGTTAGCTTATTCTTTGCTATAAAATATACGAATAGTCCTAGTATTTCTGTGCTCCGATATTTTGAAAATACCATCTGGTCGTTTTCATATCTGCATAAAAATATATGGAAAAAAGCACAACACTGCTAGAATATTTATTTCGCACAATATTTTAACGTATTTCAGAAATTGTACAAACATTTTAAAAATTCTACTCCATTTCTACATTTACAAACAATGCTACCAAGATATTTATAGGTTTTCAAAAGAAATAATACAGAAAATAATATAGAACAATAACGAAACATAAAAATAAATTAATAGACGAAACGTATAGTATAGTGACAAATCATAAATCAAAATGAATATTTCCTAATACTCTTTATACGGTTTTTTAACTAAAGTATCTCTTAAAAAAATATATAAATATATAAATTCGCGATATTTTGTTTAGTGTTAGAATCGCTTAGAACAATTTTTACGATTTATATTTATTTTAAAAACATAAATAAAAATATAGAAACACAAACGAAATGCTAAATTTTTTAAACAATTGAAAGTTTGTTTATAAAAAAATGAAATCAATAAAATAATTTATATTCTTTGAAGAAGAAGAAGAAGAAAAATTAAAATAAAAAGCACCTGCCATTCTTATTTGTAGGCGTTGTATTGATAAGGTGAAAAATGGATCCCTTTTGTAGATTATTTTAGAATGTCATCGAGATAAATTGATGAATTCATTTCAATATTAAAATTCAATCTTCGTAAGAAAATATTTTCTATATTATATTTAAGTATGGAAAAATGTTGCGAATTTATTAAAGTAAAATATTAAGAAAGAGAAGTGTTAACTTGTGAAATGTTTTTTTTTTAAACTATACACTAAACTACATGATTTTATTATTTTTAATTATATTAAAAGTTAGAGAAATTTGAAGAAATTCCATTCAACTATTACATATGCAATAAGTTACAAAAAATAAAGTGCCGAAAATAATATAAGTTTTAGCATATTGCATATTTAATAGTCGTTTTTGGATAATCAGTTACTATTGGTTAGTCGAAAAAGTTCGTGGCTTTTTTCGCGAACCAATACAGTCTCGCGAATATTGAATTTCCGTGGGTTACGTTTATTCGATTTTCGAATTTTTTGTGGCGTTATATTGATATTCATATCTCTCACTTATGCCGACAAGTTCGGCCATTTTGAATGTTCAGTTAATTTTTGACAGCTGCATTGTTTGCACGTGTTTTTGTTCGTCTTCGATTTTTGCCAATTCCAAAAAATTGATCAAAAAATCTGTATAAAATTTTGTGTGAAAAACAAAATTAATGGCGCGGACGCATTCCGGATATGATGAAGCTACCTTAGACCGAAGCAACATTTATCGGTGGTACCAAATGTTTTCAGAGGGCCGAGAAGATGTGAATGGCGAAAAGCGTGCCGGACGCCCGAGCACGAAAACAATAGACGAAAAATTGATGAAGTGAAGAAAATGATATTGGCCAATCGTCGAATCATAGTTAGAGAAGTTGCTGAGGACTTAAACATATCGATTGGCTCGTGTCATTCGATTTTTACAAATGATTTGGTCGTGAGACGGGTCGCAGCGAAATTCATACCAAAATTGCTCAATTTCGTCCAAAAACAGCATCGCATTAACATTGCTAAGGAGCTGTTGGAGTCTGTCCGCTATGACCCAAATTTGCTCCAGAGGGTCATAACTGGTGACGAATCATGGGTTTATGGTTATGATGTGGAAACTAAAGCTCAATCATCCCAATTGAAGCTGCCGCAACTAGCCAAATCTGAAAAAAGCGCGCCAAGTTCGTTCGAATGTGAAAGTTTTGCTTACAGTTGTCTTCGATTGCAGTGCGTGATGCTACAGGGTAAAACAGTCAATAAGTAATATTACCTGCAAGTTATACGCAAGTTGCGTGAAGCAATCCGCCAGAAACGCCCGGATTTGTGGAAGAACTAAAATTTCGTCTTTTTTTTTAAATTTGCACCATGATAACGCCCCTGCTCACGCATCGTTGCTTGTGCGCGAATTTTTGGCTAAAAACAACACACTAATAATACCGCAGCCACCGTATTCCCCACACCTGGCCCCCTGTGACTTTTTCTTGTTCCCGAAACTGAAGAGCCCCATGAAAGGACGACGCTACGCTATGATTCTGGAGATAAAGACGGCATAGAAGGAGGAGCTGAACAATATCACAAAAAATTATTTTTTGAAGTGCTTCGAGGATTGAAAAATATGTTATTTTTGATATAGAAGTCACTTTAAATGCCCATCAGAGAAAAATGTGTAAAAACTGATTTGCTTGTTGAAATTAATGCCAATATGGGTACAAAGTGCAAACCAATCTTGGACCACATTCAATACTTTTTGCTTAAAAATAAATATGAAGGACTTTGTTAGGTATTAACATTTATGGCCATACTCAACATGCCTCAGCTGCTCACCAAGTCGCAAATGTAGAGATGGGGGGAAGTCAGACTTGTCTTAAGACACTAAAATTACACTTTTTGGCCCATCGATTATAAATCCCACCCGAATTTCTGAGCAAGAAAACTCCTGAAGATTTGAATTTGTCATACTGCGCTTACACACGACTTTCTATTTAACAACCCTCAATCTGCAAAAACTGTGGAGTTCTCCTTACAAACTTTACATAACAGTTTTCAACCATTTCCGAAAAATTTGGTTCAAAAAGAAACTGAATGTTTGAGTGCCTCATGCATTGAGTGTGAAAAACAAGATATCTGCGATACGCTGCTGAAGCGCAATGAAATCGAGCCATTTCTGAAGCGAATCATAACTGACAATAAAAAATGGATAAAATATGAGAATATCATTCGAAAGGGATCATGAAAAACGAGACATAAACTATCGCAAACAATTTCAAAGCCAGGATTGTACTGTGATCAGCTCTACAGATTACGCCAAGCGATTGATCGAAAACAGCCCGAATTGATCAACAGGAAGGGTATTGCCTCCCACCACAATAACGCTTAATATCCCCCAAAATTAAAAAGCTTGCCTGGGAAGTTTTGATACATCCACTGTATAGCCCAGATATACCATAGCGCCCTAAGGCTACCACTTATTTCGATATTTGCAGAACTCCATTAATGGAATCAAGAGAAGCTTGCAAAAACTACTTGAATCAGTTTTCAGCCAGAAACCACAGAAGTTCTATACTGACGGAATTATGGTTCTGCCCGACCAATAATTAAGAATATTTCATTTTAATAAATTAATTTTAATACTCTGATTTGGGCGTCTCCATTTTACTCAACAAAAAAAAACCACGAACTTTTTCGACTAACCAATATTAGATATCAAATACGTCAACTGTAATCTGGCAATACTATTTGCCACTGAGAGTAATCTGGCAATACTATTTGCCACGTAGCTTGTACACTAGCACCTCCTTGACATTCAGTACACGTTTTAACCATGTTTATTAACTATGCAGTCTCTACACCGTCATAAGTGAGGTTGTATTTTTGAAATGCAAAAATGGAGCAGCGAAATTAGAACTAACGATGAGTCATCAAATCTTGTTTTAAGCTTGATGAATCTTCAAGTTTGACTTAGAGTTCATGGGGAGCATTCCTTGTTTAAAGGACAATTTATTCAGTGACTTAAATTATTTTTAAAGTGCCGAGAAGCAGTTGAAGACGAACATCGCTCAGTGAGGAGGTTTTCAATACTGAGAATACATGAAAAGAGAATTTCTGCCTCCAGACCATCCTTTTATATAGAAGTCCTTAAAATTCTAAGAAAAAGAGGTTCACTCTCTATGTCATAATGGGTTTTTATCAGAAAAAGGAATTTCTGTGATTCCCCAGCCCCACTATTCATCTGAACTAAGTCGGTATATTAATTTTTTTCGCTCCAACAAAATTAAAAAATCTCTTAAAAACACGTAAATTAGAATTTATAATTTTTTTTTCAAATCAAATTAATTGTAATTCAAAACGAATAAACAATAATTTTTTTTTATAATTCGATTCACAATTTGAATTAATGGTGTACATAAAAACATTAGAGAAGAACATTTAAAAGTTGATCATTTCAAAGAATATTACACAAATAAATCCAGCCCCAAAAAAAATAAAGGTTTATTTTCTAATAATTTCTTTTTTAAAACATTTTAGTTTATTGCAGATTTTTCTTTTCTTTTCTTTTATACAAAAGTATTTGTAAACGATGTAAAAGACAATTTTCTTTAAAATATCTTCAAAGGTACCATTAAAAATATTCATTCATAATAGATGTAAGAGAATTTATATAAATAATCTTTTATGGGCAATAATTTTTATTATCAAAATAGAAATCATATCAATTGAAATAAAATCAGTAATTATTTTCTGTAATAAATCGCGCAAAAATAAATAAAATTTTTAATTGTTGCCCAAAAATGTACACAACAGACGACGATGCCATAAACTGTCTATTATACAATATTGTGTACTGGAAATTTCAGAATCACAGCCAAATACATTTAGGGAAAAGACAACATTTTCAATGGTTTAATGTCCTTTTAACGATTCTTTGCTTAAAAAGTTAATTGAGTGTAGAAAATTGTTGCGATTGTAGAACTAATTATTATTTGATTGGACACTCAGAGTATGGAATTATTGTCATACTTGTAAAGTTTAATTAACAAAAATTCTACTATAAAAAATCCTTTTTTTTTACTACTTGTGTACTATTGTGTGTATAGAAAGCTTAGTAAAAATTTTGTCAATACATCATAACATTATTGCACTATAATTTTTTTTTTTTTTTGATATTAGAAGATAAAAATTGCTAAAAAAAAATATTTAAAAAATTTGTTTTTATTTGAGATATGCAGAAAATATTTCAATTTCAATGAAAAGGAATTTTGTATAATATAACAAGTAATCGATAAAGGATATACCAATTTTCATGGGAACTTTAGGAAAATTAGAATTTTTGCCTTTTTATGTATAGTTTTAAAAGGTGATCACAAAAATATCCTAATCCAATGATAGTGTATAGACAAAGAGGTGGAAATGTATATAACAGTAGGGATGAATAAAAGGACATTACTTTGGTTCAGAGGAAATATTTGACAAAGCCTTTGTCCTGACTTGCCCGAAAGTAATAAAAATTCATTAAATTTGTCCATGTATATAAAATATCATCTCGGTTAAAAGCAGGCTATATTTTACGTACAGTTTGGCTATTAGATGTGTTAGGTGTCTTTTGGCAATATTTATAAATACGTAAAAAGCCTAAGAAGAGCTGAATGCGAAATTTTTGGACAGTATTTTCACCATAAAACTTACAAAACTTTTCTCCAAAATACACATCCCTTTCCTTCGATGGTCTGGTATTCGTGTATATGAATAGGGTCAGTGCAAATTTATAGAATGGGAATAGTTGAAAAGTTAATGTCCCATTTGGCAAACATCCAAAAGCATCACTTGATACATGAGTTGGACGTGGTTTTATTTGTTCTCTACTTCCGGTGTTGGATAAAAGTCACCATAACGCTTATAGTAGACATCAACCATGGAGACGTGTGATATGCGACATCAGACATCCAGCATCATGACTGGCTATGACTAGGACGAGTAGGAGGTATATAATAGCCAAACCAAATCCCATCTATATGCATATCCATGCACGGTTGCCCATTTGCATTTGTGAAAATAAAATCTGTCAGAATGAAAATTGTACATAATGAAAATTCATCAAATATATAATTGCAATTTGGAAAATATTCTATGAATTTTAAAATGGATCATAAGATAAAAGAAAAAACAAACGTGATTAAAATGGAAATCCAGCTACGAGTATGAGAATTTCCCATCAAATTTGAATCTATTCTGTTTTTAATTTAGTTAGTTTTTTTTTTTTTAAATATATATTTTTTGATTATTATTATTGATATAATAGTTATAATGTTATCTTAATGTTATTTATTTATTTTTGTTTTATTGTTCTTTCAGGTGAATATAACAAATACTTGGACTCTGCCCCAGGATGGCTTCTCTGTATTCTATCGGTTTTTCCGTGATAAAATATCATGGTTTGAAGCAGATGCTGTTTGCCAATTTCATCATGCTAATCTGGTCACAGGTTTGTAAATTTTTAATTTGCATATTGTCCTGCATATCGTATATGAAAGATTCTATAGAGATGGAACAATCAAATACAAAAATACTCAATATCTAATATTCATTATTTTTGAATTGCTACTAGAGTTTTGGTTAATTCAATATGATCTGCTATGCTTTAATTAAAGCTTTGATTAAATAAAGCCACTACTGCATTAGCGTGTATACTGTATGGGATAATTGCAGATCTGTTTTTGTCATTGACAAAGAAGTATTCTAATGGGATTTAGGCAAAAAAACCACTTAATTTACTTATGCATTAAGACTGCACTAATTTGATTGTGCTCCTGCAGGATATTCATAATTCGATGTGAATTGAAGTCCAATTTCAGGTCTAAAAAGTAAAGTTAAATAGAACAGCTTCAAATTCAGATTTTATTGCTTTAATTTTGCCATAACGTATAATAGATTTGTCAAATTATTGTCAAAAGTATTCTCGCAGGACTCGATCCTTTAGAGGCAATTTTTTAATATGTTTTCCCATATTTCGGGCTATAGTTCGGCCATTACTTAACGTATTTTTAATTTTAAATACTTTTTATTAAGATCATGTGTAGTTTATATTAATATCGTTAAGTTTACCAGTTGTATAAGCTTAAATCCGCGGTTTGGTTATAGACGCCATACTTTTTTTTATGAGTTTGACATCTGTCATCATTAATTAGTACGCATTGTCAGCAATTTCGTACAACAACATACATTTTTCATTTGGTAATTATGTCTAGTTTTGTGCCAGAAAAAAAGCATATGCGGGAAGCTTTGCTTTTCTGCTTCAATTTGAAGAAATCGGCTGTCGAATCGTATCGAATGCTTATGGAGGCCTATGGTGACAGTGCTTTATCGGAAACAACGTACTGAGATTGGTTTCGTCGGTTCAAAGACGGCAATTTTGACTTGTGGGACGAGAAGTGTGAATATCGACCTAGGAAGGTTGAGGACCATTAATTGCAGGCTCTTTTGAACAAAGACGATACCCAATCGCAAAAAATGCTCGCGGAGCAATTGGGTGTTACTCAACCAGCCATTTCCTTGCATCTGCGTGCTATGGGGAAAATTGAAAAGATCGGAAAATGGGTGCCGCATGAATTGAACAATAGGCAAATGGAGCGACGTCAAAACACATGCGAAATCTAGTTCGCCAGACAAAAAAGAAAATTGTTCCTGTATTGGATTGTGACAGGCGATGAAAAGTGAATATATTTCGAGAATTCTAAACGCAAAAAATCGTGGGTTGATCCTGGCCAACTATCAACATCTTCCCCAAGACCAAATCTCTTCGGACGGAAGACGATGCTGTGCGTTTGGTGGGTTCAGCAGGGTATCGTCTACTATGAGATGTTTCAACAATCTGGTGGAACTGTCAATGTTCAGTTGATCGCTACCACCAACAACTGATCAAATTGCACTGTGCTCTGTGTGAAAAAAGGACGGATTATCAACAAAGACATGACAAGCTGAATTTCCTCCACGACAACGCACCATCGCACATGTCAAAAATGGTCCGAAACTACTTGGAGACATTCAACTGGGAGGTTCTACCCCACCCCGCTTATTCACCAGATCTGGCCCCTTCCGACTACCACCTGTTTTCGTCGATGGGCCACGCGCATGCTGAGCAGCACTTCGATTCTTCGAGGACGTCCGAAAATTGCTTGATGAGTGGTTTGCCTCGAAAGAGAAGGCATTTTTTTTGGCGTGGTATCCGCAAATTGCCCGATAGATGGGAAAAATGTATAGCTAGCGAGGGCAAGTACTTTGAATAAATTTGTATTTGCTTTCTATAAAAAAAACATGTATTTTTTTGACTAAAAAACAGCGGATTTAAGCTTATACATTCTGGTGAGCAAAAAAAAAATTGTTATATACGGCCACTTTTGTTATATTTCCCATTCTTCACTTACACAAGCCAGTTACTTTTCGCAAATACAATGAATTTTTTTTACAATCATTTATGGGTGTATAATCGTTTGTAGAATATAATTTTATTTTTTAATGTATCCACCAAGTAAAAAATTACCTAAGGGAATTTTGTTCGAAAAACAAGTCCGAATTTTGTCGGAAAAATAAGCATTTTTTCTTGCAAAAGTTTTTAATATTATTTAATAAATGATCATAAATATAAAATGGTAAATTTTATTCGAAATAAATTTTTTCCTAAATTAAATAAATAAAATGAATAATATTTTATAACTTTCATTTTTAATACAGAAATTATTATTTATAATAATAACAAATAAAGGTGATTATATAAAAAATGACTTATCAATATTTATACTGAGTGAGTAAGTTTAAAAACTAGTCACGAGCATTGATAATATTTTTAAAAGTGAAATAATTTTGTTCATATAAAATTATGGTTAAATTATTCTATAAAATGTAAAATATTTATTATAATTGGAATTTTTGAAAAATTACTATAATACAATAAATCGTAACATACTCACTATTAATAAATTTAATGAAAAAATATCATCAACAATTAATTTGATTAAACTATGCAATCAATTGATATCCTGGAGCTAAAAATTGCTCTTATTCAATTATTGAATTCTTTATTTTAATATTATATGAAAATTTATGTCTATTATTTAATTAAATATCGGTGGCTAAAGCTGTCCAAATTGTGTCCAACTTTTTGAGAACATTTAGATATTAATATTTTGTACAAGATTCGAATTTCATAGAAAAAATTTATTAACATAACCGAAAACTAATAAAACGATACAGCAGGTGTCCTTATATATAAAATGTGTTAATTTTGCTTGGAGAACTTTTCATTTATAATATGAAAAGTCAAAATGTTAAAATACATACAAGCTTATGATGAGACCAAGGAAACTTTTGTCTACTTTAATAAAAAAAAAACCAAAACAAATTCACCCCAAGAATACAAAGTTTATTATTGACTAACCAACAATACAGAAAATAATATTTTCCATATACTCATACGAGCATAATTTTTCGCCTCATAATATTCATAGTAACTATTGATGATATCGAACATAAGTGATTGTGTATATGGAAAATTCCATGTATTCATTAATTCTATTTAAGGTGTTTACAAAATTATTACAAAAGATTATTCTGGAAAATTTCCCTTTTCAGTTGATAACTCAGCACAATTTGACGCATCGAGGGCATTCCTAAGGGAGCTGGACGTGTCCGAGCCTGTGTGGATTGGACTTATGAGACCACAAAATTCTGAATGGTTTACATGGTCGTAAGTATAATAATTTTCTTGTAAATTCTTGCAAACTCATACGAAAACTTTCGTAAACAAACAAATGCAATTTAAATTATAATTACTTTTATATAAATTAATTTATTTACCATTATTGTTATTATTTATTTGGTTTTATTTTCATTTCAATGTAAATTATTGTTGTTAATTTATTCTAAATTGATTGGTAAATTTTATAAGCTATATTTTCTGCACAGTTAATCAATATTCGAATTCTGAATATTGGCAATATCTTACTTGGGAATATTAAATGGCCGTAGTCTCCATTTAAATTATAGTTCACCGAATAAGGCATCTTCATCCTTACTTATCTTAATTGTAGTAAATTTTTATACCTTTTTTTTTTGTTATTTTCTTTTTCTTTGATGTAGTAAGAAAATATGTACATTTTGAGGAATTTTCATACAAACCTTTAAAGATATAAAACAATAGATGTAAATATATGAACTAAAGTCTAAATTTTACTTTCAAATTTTAGTAACAAATACAACTAATAGTAAAAACGGAAAAATCATTTTATTTCTAAAATTAACTAGTATACCGTTCACGATTAATTTTTCTTAATTTTGGGGAGAAAAATAATATATTTTCGACATTATAAATATTGTTTTGCTGGTATAAGATATATTTCTTGCATTTATCACTAACTTATCATATTGCCTTTGCATAAATCAAACGGTTTTGCTTAGATTAGAGTTATTACAATTCATCTTATTAGTGAATTAGTTAAGAGAGAATTATTTCTATAAGGAAAAATCATTTTGTGCCTAGAATTCACTAGTTTACCGTTCTTAAATTTTGGGGGGCGGGGGGGGGGGATCGGGCGGTGCAAAATAGTATATTTTCGGTATCTGTTATTATTGAAAATAGCATATTTTTAAGGCTGAAAAATAATGAGAATGGCATCACTGAGAGTGGTATGGCAGCAACTTTGGGTTGTCGGTTTTATAAAAGCCCTCTTATTTCGAAATTGTCATATATATTATCCAAAGTTGCCCTTGTATAGGTTATTTGCCATTTTACATTAATGACTATTTATAATTATTAAACAATATGATAAAATTGTAAAAACTCTACAAAGATTCTAATGTAGCTACGGTTTGGGCTTAGGGAGGTCGGGCAATTTTTCGTTCGGTCGATACTTCAATAAGTAGAATTGTCGTTAATAGGGCTCTAAAAAAAACCACAAATTACTATAAAAAATCTATTGTTAATTTGAAGTTATCGTTGACCTTTATTTATTTGAAAATGAAGAAGGGGAGATATTTACCGTCAATTCTCAACTTAAAGTTTTCTTTAATCATCATTTTTTAATATTATTTCTTTCTATTCAAAATGGATTCTGTATCATTTTTAATAATCATTTTATTTTGATCAATTATTTACTTGAACATCTTTGTTATAGTAAATTTATATACTCATTTTTATAGTAACCATTAAGCTTAGCTTATTTTATAGTAACTATATAAGATCTATATTTAAATACTAAAAAATTATACAATTTTTCCCTAAATAATATTATATTTATATGTGTTTATACATTGCTGAGAAAAATTTGGCAACACTGCGGATTTTTTCTCCAAATAGATTCTACGTTAGTCTCTGCTGGATGTGCAAAACAATTGTCCGCCAACTTCTTGACCCCTATACAGTATAATAAATGAGTAGTATGTACTTTTGTAGTGTATTGCAAAAAATGCAACAGCAAAATTTGGAGCAAGGATGAACCATCAAATTTTATGTAAAGCTTGGTGAATTCGCGAGTAAAATTTACAAAAAGTTGCAATGAGCCCCTGGAAAACATTCCCTATAAAGAGCAAAAATTTGTCTGGCCACATTAAGCATATTTTGGAAGGCCCATAAGTAACAGATAACAAAACTCACTCAAGCAGGCTTTCAACAGAGAAAGCTGATAAAAATGTACGATAAGTGAGGATTTTTGAGCACTCAGGATACGTAATTTTTTACAAAAGAAGACTCTGAAACTGGCAGAAAAAAGGTTATTTGCATCAGACTGGACAGTGTAGATACTTGAACAATGACAATGTCTACTATTACACAAAATTCTCCATTAAAGAATTTTTGTAGAAACAGAAAGTTCCTGTAGTTCCCCGCTCTTTTCCTCCTTCTTTACCTGATCTAAGTCTGTGCAAATATTTTTGATTCAAAAAAACCAAAAACATCTCAAAAGGATATCATTTCGGTATAGTAGATAACATTCAAAGGAGTTTGAAACTTTCTACTTTTCCATATCAATAAGCAATGGCTCTCACATCTAAACTAATCAACAGATGATTATAGGGTTTTGTAAAGCGTATTTTTAAATAAATTTTATGATAAAATAAATATTGTTTTACTGATATTAGATGCATTTATCGTATATATCACTAACTTATCATATTGCCTTCGTATAATTAAAACTGTTTTCTTCAGATTAAATTATTGCAATTTATTTTATTAGTGAATTAGTAAAGAGAATAATTTTTACAAGGGATATTATTGATGTGTAAAAATAAATTAAAGTTGTTGCAAAAAAAATATATTTTTCTGCAACATTTCTTATGAAGAGAATAATTGAAAGAAATTTTTATACAATATATAAAAAAAAATTCAAAATTTTAATTGTTATAATGTAATAAAGTTCAAATTGCAATTGAAATTAGTTTGTATATTAAATTTTGTTTATATACAAGCACATTTAAATATTAATAATTAAAGTACAAAATGATTAATAATAAGAAAGAGAAACTATATTTTATGAGTTAATTACTTATTTTCATCTGCAAATTATTCTAGCAATTTGCCCATTTTTGTGACTTAACAACATCTGCAAATTATTCTAGCAATTATTTATTGTTACGATATTTTTATAGTTTTGATGTTTTTTTTATAGAGATATTTTTATATTAGAATTTAATAACCAATCCAGATGGTTTGAATTGTTTTTCAAATTTACCTTAATTAGAGGGGTGTATTTTATGCTAGGCATACTATTTTACTAAATTTCCTCTCCAACATATTCTCTCACTTGCTAATAGCTATTAAATATAAATTTTCATAATTTTCTTTTTAATTAATTTCACTAATAATTCAAATTATAATTGTTGAATCCGAACAAAACAGTTTAAACTATACGAAGTGGTTTACTGAATTTTTATGTGGTTCTATGAGTACAAGTGATGCTATGCGCCTAAGAAGTCTAATTTAGGTTACCCGTAAAGGAATAAAATAATGAAATTCATGATATCGGTTTATAAGATCCTTGAGCGAAATTATATAAGATAGCTGACATGGTAAACTGATCAACAAAAAAAATAGTCAATATCTTACATGAAATTTTGAATATAAGAATGCTAACGGCGAGATGAATGCCATGTTATCTAACATCTAACCAAACACGTAATTCTTTTAATACTTCAATTAGAATATATAATTAAGTACGAAAGACAATATAAAAAAATCGTTTGCTAAAAAGTCTTACAAGGGTGGTCTGATAAGTCAGTAATAATTTCAAGAAATATAGATCATATAAGAAAAAATTATTTTTTCTTTTATTTAACACTCCTCAAAAGATCATATTTCAAATTTTACAAATATCTGTTTATTAGTTTAGTTTTAATAGTCATTGAAAACGGACAAAGTTTATATTTTTTTTACTTATATGGAAAAAACAATAACTGAAACCAAAATGTGAAAAACCAACTATGTCTAAAACAAAAGCCAAGCTCGAAAAGTATTATGAAGACTCCTCACCGTTGTATGAATTGATTCAGCAGTGGTTAACTGAACTTCGTTATGGTTGTACGAGCACAAGTGACGCTAAGTGCCCAGGACACCAGTGAAGAAATGATTAATAAAATTAATTTTGAAAGACCCTAGATTAAAAGTATATTAAAAAGCAGATATGACAAACATCTAACAAAAATGTGTAGGCAACATCTTATATGAAATTTTGGGTATGAAGAAGCTATCGGAGAAATGGATGCCACATTAATTAATACTTCAGAAAATTGAAAATAAAATTATTTCAGAAAATTGTAAATAAAAAAAACAATTGAAAATTGAAATTAAAAAAAACAAGGGCATTTGGCAAAGAAAAGAGTCACTTTTCACTATGACAATGCACCTGCACATTTGTCGGTAATTGTATAAGCAGAATTTTAAGAATTACGTTATAAATTATTTATCCACCCATCATGTGCTCTAGATTTAACTCCCTCCAACTTTTCCTATTTCCACACATGAGGAAATAGCTTCGTGGAAGGTAATTTGCATAACAACTGAGACCTTTTTTTCAGAATATGACAAATCGTACTATACGAATGGTATTAAGAAGTTGAAATATTTTTGGGTAAAGTTGTATTAAACAAAAGAAGATTTAAAGTAATTTCTGTTGAATGAATTAATTCTTTGTTTCATTTATCACTGACTTATCATACTACCATCGAAAATGACATTTTAATGAGTCTTAAAGTATTACAAAGTTGAATATGAAAAATTTCTTTGAGTATTTTATGCTATAAGAAAAATTGAGAAAAACTTTTAATATATTATGCCATTTATTAAGGAAAAATATGGAAAATAGATAAAAAGAAAAACTTAAAGCCAATAAATCGATGAAGAATGAAACGCGATCATAATCGGCTGGTTAAAGTTTGTATGAAATCTCATTTTTTATTCTTAACGCGACCAAAGTAAATCGTTGTCGTTAAGGTTACAGCAGTACTCGTAATTTTTATGGGGATTTATTCATCGCAATTGATGGAGCTTTTCAAATGAACTGTTTACAAGAAAACATCGAATAAAAAACCAAAAAGTTTCATGAAAAATCCAAATATTTGCCTGTTCAGTTCACAATGGAGCAGTACAAATTCCGTCGGGTAATATCGTAGACCAAACATTCTTTATGAATTTTGTTCATATTTTTCATGTTCTTTGTATTTATTTGTTGACTTTCTTATATATATTTTTATTCATATTTTTTCTATTGATTTTCTGGGAGTGGTAACGTGACATGAAAGAAAAAATTGTAAAACTGTATTCAAATAAATACATTAAATATGCAAAATTCCATTTTCATCGTATACACATGCATAAAAAAATACACAAAAAAATAGACAAATAGCTTGGAGCTAAACTAGCAATGATCAACGACCGATGACGATAGCTAACAACTCCAGCTAACAATATAATCATTACAATAATCTACTCTGCTCTTGTTTTATTTATTCCAAAGGCCAAAGGAAGCCTTCTGTTCTAAAAGACCACCGTACGAACTGGTATATTGTAAATGAATTTTCCATGCTTTCTGTATATTCCGGTATCAATGGAAACCATTTATTGTAGATGTGCGATGGTAGCACTGATTCAGTGGAGCTTTTCCATCATTACAACCTTTTGGCAAGGTAAATATTTCTCTTTTGAACTGAGATTTTGTAAAACGGCTTGTTTGTTGCCCGTTCAATAAAAAAAAACTCAACGTGCCTGATTCCGAGAACGTGTTCCGAATATCTTGAAACGATAAACAAAAATAAACTCACAGTCATCAGGATTGAACAATTTTTTGTTGTGTAATTTTAACATAAATTTTTCTACCTAACCCAAAAATTTCTATTTCAATATCATCATATTTTTATTAATGTTTTTTTTTCTCCTTCATTTTTTCGCTTGTCTTCAATTACTTACAGCTTCAAATATTGACAAAACCTTTTTTTTCAAATTCAAGAAAAAAATATCCTGGAATTTTTTTGTTCTACCAATTGCTTCAAGCTTTAATTTTTGATTACACCTTAATTTAATGTTCAAAATAAAATATTTTTTGTTGTCATTCCAATAACATTTTATACACTCTTTAAAAATTCAACAACTTATTTAACAAAAATGATTTAGGATTATCCAAGTTGAGCGCATACAAGAAAAAGAATTCAAATGAAAAAAATTGAAGCATTCTTCGAAATCGATTTTATATTACGTTAAAAAAAAAATGTCAAAAACATATTTGATGACTATTAGAGTAAAAGTGAAATCTCAATGGTTTTATTTGACTTCTTTGCAGGAACTCAAAGCCATTGGAAACCATATCCGGACATTGGGCGGAATCTCTTCCATTGATTGAATCGCCCATTTGTGCTGTTATCGATCCAGTTAGAGATTTCCGATGGCGTGCTCAGAGATGTGGTGGACCAGAAACGGCATCATTTCTATGTGAAATGAATGGTAAGTTTCAAGAGTATTCAAATTAGTATATAGTAAGTGTTAGTAAAGAGAGCAAAAAATAAGGATCATTTAAACTATTTTAATTCCTCTATTAACGTTGATAACATCAACATTTGCATATCTGTCTAAAGAAACACAATAGATTAATCTTAGAATTGAACAAAATAAATTATTAAAAAAAAATCTATTTTAACCAAAATATTTGTCGCTATATATTTCTCAGTACCTGACTGGGCTGTTGAATGTGCAATCGAAGGTGTGCCAGCACTTACAATTCAATATATGGCCGATACTGGAACTGTTGAACTTTCAAGGGATTGTGGTGACGAAGGTGTCTTGCACCAAGTGTGTCGTGGACGAAATGTAAGTGTAAATAATTTTTTAGTAAATTTCTTTTCTTTTTACCAATAATACTTTGCCAAAAAAAAGTTACGAGAATAAATATTAAAGTGAACGTGGTAATTATTTTCAAGGATCGAGAACGAATAATTAGAGAGCTTGTATGTAAAAATGAAGTTACAATTACACCAACATCAGTAGATCTGTTAGATGCTCATCAGCAATCATTACAAATAATTAGCCGTGTACCAACTGATAATAATGAGGATAATAATATTTTAATAAAAATTAATCCAGAACAAAAATTCAAAGTCGATGAGCCAAAAGAAAATCCTGTCGAAAAGCTTATAGAACAATTCAATATTGATGAACTAATGCAAGCAGATCAGCCACAAACTACAAAACAAACCGAAATAATTAAACCAATAAAAAAACTTGGTAAAAAAGTGAAAGTTTCTGAGAAAAAAGAGAAAACTCTTAAGAAAATAAAAGGTGTGAAAAATAAACAAAAGTCAATTGAACAAGAAGAACTAATGATGGGCGACCAGCCAGCTGTTGGAATTAATGCAATTGAGGCGCCACTACCACATATTAAGAAAAGTTTACAACAAGACTTAAAGCATCAAGAAAAGATAACTACAACAACAGCTCCAATCACTGAATCTGCTACAACAGCAAAGGCTGTCGAACTGGTAGCCCATACGCATCCAGCCGAATTAGTCCAACAAACAACTCAGAACTTTGACACTACAACGTCAGTGCCTTTGACTGAACTCACTGAGTTGTCATCGATTTCGGTTTCGGTTTCGTCCGCTTCAACATCGACGAATTTAGACACATCCATGCCTGATAAACGAACAACTGGTCCTGACCATCCTATTCACCCATCGCAAAGTCGTCTGGCTACAACAGCGTCGACAGAAGAACCTCTGCACACAACCCACTCAAAAGGAATAAGTGACGACCATTTTATCCCCCCAATGCTGCTAGTTAAATCACATTATACCTCTACAAAATCTCACATTGACGATACGAGTTCGACTAGTGCCAACGAAAAAGCGGATACTGTCACCACACAAAAATCTGACGAATCAACCACATCTAAAAATGTCGATTTAACAACAACAGCTGAGAATTTG
Organism: Atherix ibis; assembly: GCA_958298945.1. Taxonomy (NCBI): domain Eukaryota; kingdom Metazoa; phylum Arthropoda; class Insecta; order Diptera; family Athericidae; genus Atherix; species Atherix ibis. The sequence continues at coordinate 93,849,559 of OY282607.1, read as the reverse complement.
ATCAGCACTGAATCCCAAACTGTTGGCAGCACAGCTAATGCGACTCTAACAACTGAAAATTCAATAGCAACTTCAGTGCACATCAGCAGCAAGGAAACCGAAACTACTCCGAAAGCAACTGAACCAGCGAGTGAACCATCTGTTACTGAACACCAAATCGTCGAAATAAAAATTGGTGTTTCTGAAAATCCCATAACATTCTCTGTAACGACCAAAGGACCTACTACCGAAATTGTCACCAGTACGGTAACTCCTGAACCTAGCACGAGAATCCAGGAAACCACTACTGATGCAACAACCCAATCTCCAGAACTGCATGAACAGGACGACCACGATGAGCACACAACTGAACGTCAGATTTTCTTAAAGAATGACCTCCCGTCAGATCACAAGGGCAATATGGTAGTCACCACTTCCGAACTACCCGATTTAAAACCACATTACCATCCCAAAGAAAAGAACAAGTTCTCTAATGAAGAGAACTATCAACCCTACAAGCCCAATCGACGACGATCACTTACCAAACCCGAAACGACAACTTATTTGAAGAAAATTCTTGGGTAATTTCAGGGTTGATATACATCGATGCCGTAGGCATATTTAAGTCACCCCTAAATTGTACAAGTACACAAAACTTTAAAAAAAAAAAAGGATTTTAACAAAAAAAAAAAAAAAACAAAACAAAACAACAAAATTGGTTTGTTAAATTCTTTTTCAAATAAATAGAAAAGAAAAATAAGGTAAGAAAAAATTATAAAAATTATGAAAATTTATATAAAAAAAAAAAAAAACGAGAAAATCTTGCGTTGCCAAAATTATTTAAAAGACAAATTTTATATATGAATTAATAAAATTATTAAATATTATATTCAATTTTATTGATTTGCAAAATAAAAAAGAAATATTAAAAGTAAAAAGCAAAAAAAAATTTCCTGCTAATTATTCGGAAAAGTTTCTATCCTCTCTATATAAAAATATATTTTTTTCTTTATCCCATCATTCTTAATTAAAAATAATTTTATAAATTTTATACCAAAAATTAACATAACATTTAACTTATCCTTTCTATAAAAAAAAAAAAAACAAAAAAAAAGTAATTTTCACTCCTTAATTCTTGTTCAAAAAATATTTAAAAATTTTAATCTTAAATTTTGTTGTACTTTTAATAGTTGTTTTTTTATTTTTTGTATGTGAAAAAGTTAACTTTTAGCAATTAAATACTGATAAAAAAAAATCAGTATCAAAATTGGAAAAAAACCAAATATATTTATAATATAATAATTAGTATATGAACGAAGAAAACTACTATTATTCATGAAAATAAGAATTACAAACAAACAAACTAAATGAGATTTTGTAGTTTTGTAGATAAACTCACTAGATCCGAAAGTGCACATAAACGTTCCCTTTCCGCATAACGTAAAGGTAATATAACATTTAAACAAAATAGATAATTGTCATAAAATAAGATACTATATTTATGAAGCATGAAAATGAAGCAAGTCATTAAATAGAGAAAAGGAGAAGCTGCATACAAATTGATCGAAAATTATTCAATATTTAGGAATTAAGGATTTTTTGTTGAAAGAAAAAGTAAAAAATTATTACGAGTATAAGAGAATTGGATATAAAGTTTTATCTTTGACAACAAAAACGAAACTGTAGTTTATAAATTTTGGATAAGTGAAAAGTTCAAACTTATTAACTGGATTGAAGATGTTGTTAACCTAAAAAAACAAATCCAAAATTAGATGGAAAAGTTTTTAACCAAATAAGGATAATATCATGAGAAATGTTTCTTCTTCAAAGAGACTTCAAATAAATTTATAAAAAGGACATTTTTCTGAAAATGCATCTATTCTTTTATTATAAAATGAAATACTTTCAACAACAGCTAATAGGGAGAATTTTTCTTTCAATAAAAAAAAACCATTTCCGTTTTAATAAATAAATTAAATTATACAGAAAAAAAATATTATTTTTAATTGGAAAAGTACGAACCGAATAGACGTTCCAACTATTTTTAGTCAATTTAATATTTTTTTTTGAAGAATATAATTTTAATTTGAATAATTAAAAAAGAAAACAATTTATAAAATCTGTCTAGTAAAAGAAAAGCAGATTTTTTAAAAATAAACAATAAAATTTAATGAATTTTTACTCTAAAAGCACTAGATTGTTCGTTAAATTTAATAAAAATAATATTTGAATAATTAAAATAAAATAAATTTTAAATTTACAAAAAAAAACATACAAATAAATAAATACAAAAAAAATTAATGTGTTTGATTTATTTTAATTTTTATTAAAGTTTATTTATGTAATTGTAACCACAGTAATATGGCATGAAGAATGAAGGTTGGAAAAAATGGCCGCCATTATGATCGATCGTTTTTTAGCGATGACACAAGTGAACAGTTTTGGCAAAGGGATCAAAATTATTGATTATTTTGAAAATTGCTTCTATATGATGAATAAAAAGTCCTTGCAATTATTTGTAGCCATATTCTTTGGAATTTTTATAAAAAAAATTATCAATATTTCAGTTTAATTTATTATAAATTTTAAATAAAGAATATATTTCGAAAAGTGTATACAAATCCTTAAAAAAAAAATAAAGTTTGAAAAAATAATTATTATTTAGTAAAATTATTTTTTTAAATTACCATATTTATTTAAATTTAATAAATTGTTGTGCATGAAAAATTTCGAGTCAACAAAATAACCGCCATTATCTAAGCAATATAAATGGCCGCCCAAACTTTTCTAACGTAGACACAAAAGTTATTTTTATCAAGAGAAAATTTTTTTTATATATGATCAAAGCCTAGATATATAGGGTTTTCCAATAAGAGCTATATGATTTCTAACTGACATTTCGGCCATTTGTAATATGTCATTATCAGTCATTTTTTTTTTCATTGTATTCAGTGATGTTTACAATTTTATCATGAAGAGATATACGCAAGAACAACGTTTAAAAATTCATTCAATTTTATTATCAAAATAATCGTTCTCCAATTGCAACTTTTCGTGCGCTGTTGCCATTTTATGGTCGTAATAATCGCCCGTCCAACGGTGCTTGCTATTCGTCAAATTGTTAAAAATTTTGAGCGTATATTTTCTTAACATAATCTTCAAGTGGCAATAAGATAAAGAACCGCTCGAAGTAATGAAAATATTGCTGCCGTTCAGGCAAGTGTTGCTGAAGACCGCAATTTGTCGATTCCAAGACGTTCTCAAGAATTGGGACTGTCTCAAACCACAACCTGGCCGATTTTGAGAAAGGATCTGGGCTTGCATCCATATAAAATTATTATCACTCAAGAACTGAAGCCATTGGACCACCGTAAATGTCGTGAATTTGCTGATTTTGTCTTGGAACAACTTGAAAACGATAACGATTTTTTTAAGAAAATCATCTCCTCCGATGAGGCTCACTTTCATTTGAGTGATGCGGTAAATAAACAAAACTGTCGATTCTGGTGCGAAGAAAATCCACAAATTATTTATGAAAATCCATTACATTCACCTAAATTGACAGTTTGGTGTGGTTTTTGGTCTGGTGGAATCATCGGTCCGTACTTCTTTCGAAATGAAGCTGGTAACACTGTTACTGTCAATGGAGAGCGGTATAGATCTATGATAACCAACTTTTTATGGCCGAAATTGGAAGAAGTTGATCTTGACAACATCTGGTTCCAACAAGACGGGACTACGTGCCACACAGCACGTGCAACAACCGAATTATTGCGAGAAAAGTTTGGAGATTCGATTATTTCAAGAAATTGTGACATTGAATGGCCTCCAAGAAGTTGTGATTTAATACCATTAGACTATTTCTTGTAGGGTTATTTGACACTCTTCAAGCTTTAGAAGTCAATATTGAACGTTCTATTCATGACATACGTGTACGACTCGATTTAGTGGAAAAAGTGCTCGAAAATTGGGTTCATCGAATTCGTTCCTGCAAAAGAAGTCGTGGAGGCCATTTGAATGACGTTTTATTCAGAACTTAATTGTATCGATTGTACTTCACATTAAATTAAAAAATATTTGAATTTCCTTAACAATTAGTGTGTTTTTTTAAAAAAAGAAATCATATCACTCTTATTCAAAAACCCTTTAGAAAGCAAAATTTTTGAAAATTTTGTTAATAATTTCATAAAGTATATTTTAACAATTTTATGAATTTTTACTTTAAAAGCACTAAAATTTTAAATTTAATGAAAAAAATCAAATGAAATTACTATAAATTTACAGAAACAATTTTCTAAGTTTTATTTAATTCAATTTTTATTATATTGGGTTAGGAACTAAGTTGCGGATTTTGTCAATAGACAAAAATAACAATTCTATTGTTATGTCAACGTGTTCAAAGCACCTAACCTATAATGTTTTCTTATTGTTTGAACTTCCGCTTTTAATTTAGTAAAAAACTGTATCGTTTAGCTATTTAGTTTTGCTTTCATCAAAATTTAAAAATAGAAGGACAAGACGTACATTTTAGACATATTTTATTTTATTATTTCCGAAGAGGCAAGAACGAATCGCAGGTACACAAGAAGTTATGTGGCGTATATGGGAATGAAGCCTTGAAAGAAAGGCCGTATCAAAATTGGTTTGCTAAATTTCGTTCTGGTGATTTTTCACTAAAAATCCGTCCAGTTGAAGTTGATGAGACCCATATCAAGGTCATTACCGATTTAGATCGTCATAGCACAACACACAACACAGATTGCAGAAAAGCTCAATGCTTCGCATACATGCATTGACAAAAAATTAAAACAGTTTGGCTATGTTAAGAAACTCTATTTATGGATTCCCCATCAGCTTAAGGAAATTCATTTGACGTAACGCATTAGCATTTGCGATTCACTTCTGAAACGCAACGAAACGGATCCATTTCTGAAATGCCTGATAACTGGCAACGAAAAGTGGATAGTTTACAACAACGTTAATCGGAAACGATCGTGGATGATCCGAGATGAACCACTTCAGACGACATCAAAAGCTGAGATGCACCAAAAGAAGATTATGCTATCAGTTTGGTGGGATTATAAAGGAATTCTGCACTTTGAACTTTTACCAAGAAATCAAACGATTTATTCCACCTTGTATGTTCAACAACTCGTCAAACTGAGCAATGCAGTTTAAGAAAAGCGGCCAGAATTTGCAAATCGTAAGGGTGCAAAGCCGCACACATCTTTGGTCACTCGCCAAAAATAATTAGAATTAGGTTGGGATGTGTTGTCATATCCACCATATAGCCCTAACCTAGTGCCTTTAGATTACCATTTATTTCGTTCCATGTAGAACTCCTTAAATGGTAAAACTTTTAATGATGCTGATAATGTAAAATCACATTTAATTCAGTTTTTTCCTAACAAAAGTAATAAGTTTTACAAACACGGAATTATGACACTTCCTGAAAGATGGCAAAGGGTCATGGACAAAAACGGACATTACCTACTAATTGAATAAAGTTATATTTTTAAATAAAAATTTTGAATTTTTCTTATTTAAAATCCGCAATCACTTACTTGCCAACCCAATAGTTTATTTAATTGTACCAACAGTAATACCATATGACATGAAAATATGAAGTGTGGAAAAAATAGCCGCCATGATGCAAAATATATAAAATGGCTGCTTGAGCTTTTTAACGATGACAGAATTTTTTTTTTTTATTTTTTTTTATCTGCAACTACAATTTTATTGTAACAAGCAGATTTACATAACATTTTAATTAATAATCTTGTGCATCCTGAAGTGGAAGTAAACACCCATCGGCGTTTCTCCAACTAACGGAAGTAAGATTCCTCTAGAAAATCTCTAGGCCATTGTCTCTTAAGTCTCCGATGAGTGTTTCCGGGGAGGGCTGTATAAGACAATTCTCTCACAAGTGGATTATGATGATAGGGTAAACGGGAGTGAAATTTTTGATATCGGGAAATGCACAGGTCATCAACAAAGGGAACATTTAGGTCACGATGTATTACAGTGTTACGAACATAAAAGGGGGCATCAACAATTTTACGGACGATCTTGGACTGTAAGGCCTGGACGCGATAGGAATTGGAACGTTTCGTTGAACCCCAAAGTTCAATTCTATATGTCCAAATTGGTTTTATAATTGTATTGTAGATTAGAAGTTTACTTTTAATTGTTAGTTTCGAGTGTTTGTCCAGTAGTCTAAGAAGTTGTAGGTAACGTCTGTTAGCTTCAGGTCTTTTTAATCTAGTATGTGGGTTCCATGTTAGTCTCTTTTCCAGGTAAAGTTCCAAATAACGCACTTTATCATTTTGCGGTTTCATGTTGCTATTAAGGTATAAAGGGGTAGGTTTACCTTGACAAAGTGTGAAAGTAATGTGAGCACTCTTCTGTTCATTTACCTTCACTCTCTATCTCTTAAACCAAGATTGAAGGTTGTGGATATGGGATTTTTAATTGTTGCAAGCTATGTCAGGATTTGAATGGGTAGCAAGTATGGCCGTATCGTCTGCATAAGTAGCAATGATAGTATTAGGATAAGCTGGGATGTCATGGGTATAAATATTATATAAGATGGGACCAAGGATACTGCCTTGTGGGACTCCAGCTAGAATAGGATATATTTCCGAGGATTCTGAGTTAATTGCAACTTGGAAATATATGAATTTATAATAAGGTAGTATGTTGAAGGAAGAAAGCTCTTGAGTATCCAAAGGAGTCCAGGATGCCACACACAATCAAAAGCTTGGGAGATATCTAGAAATACTCCTGGGCAATACTCTTTCCTATCAAGAGAGGATGCAATATGATCAACAATGCGATGGCATTGCTGGATAGTGGAGTGTTCAGACCGGAAGCCAAATTGGTGATCAGGAATAATTTTTTCATTAACTAGAACTGGGTAGAGTCGTTTTAATAGGAGTTTTTCGAATATCTTACCAAGAATTGGTAAGAGGCTGATAGGTCTATAGGAGGAAGGAGAATTAATCGGTTTATTTGGTTTAGGAATCATTTTAATGACAGAATATTTCCAGAGTAAGGGAAAATAGGTTGTATGCAGGATACTGTTAAACTATTGAGGGTCGTTCAATAAGTCCTTAGAAAATCCGAGAAATTGCACAGGAAAGCTGTCAAAAAGGAAAGTACACAGGAAAGCTGTCAAAATTTCAGCTCGATCCATAGCGTAGGTCAATTTCTATCGTCGATTAAAGTTAACGACATTTATTTGTGCATAACTATGGAAAAAAGCGAGTTTAGGGCTGTCATCAAACATCTCCATTTGAAAGGCTTAAGCCTGAAAGAAATCAAAGCCCAGTTGGATGCAGTTCATGGCACATCTGCACCTGTGTTTGCGACGGTTTACAGTTGGGTGAATGAATTTAAACGTGGCCGTTCATCCACAAAAGATGAACATCGTTCAGGACGCCCAGTTGAGGTGTCTAATCCTGAAATCATCGACAAAATCCACGATCTGATTTTGAACGATCGGCGAATTAAAGTGCGCGAATTAGTTGAGGCCACGGGCATATCACAACGTACAGTCGCTTTAATTTTGCATGAAAAATTGTCTGTGAAAAAAATTTCGGCAAGATGGGTGCCGCGATTGCTCTCAGAGGAGAATAAGCGCAATCGTGTAGTGGACTCTGAGGCTATGTTGGCAGTCTTTCATCGCAATCCTGCCGAATTCCGTCGTCGACATATCACTGTGGACAAAACCTGGATACACTACTAAACTCCAGAAACGAAGAGACAGTCATCACAGTGGATTTTCAATGGTGAACGGGCTCCGAAGAAGGCAAAAACTGTGCCATTTTTGGCAAGGTGATGGCAAGGTGATGGCCACGGTCTTTTGGGTTTCGCAGGGCATCATTTTTATCGACTACTTGGAAAAAGGAAAAACAATAACAGGAGCGTATTACGCGTCGTTATTGCAACGGTTGAGCGAGGAAATCAAAGAGAAACGCCCTCATCTGAAGAAGAAAAAAATCCTCTTGCATCAGGATAATGCGCGTGTGCACACCTGCGCTGTTTCCATGGCCAAAATTGTGGAATTGAGAATGGAATTGTTGCAGCATCCCGCTTATTCACCAGATTTGGCCCCGAATGACTATTTTCTTTTCCCCAATCTGAAGAAATGGCTTGGCGGACGACGGTTCACTTCCAACGAGGACGTCATTGCTCAAACGGATGAGTATTTTGCAGAACTTCCGAAATCCTATTTTTTGGACGGGATAAAAATTTTGGAAAAATGGTTGGGAAAGTGTATAGAGCTAAAAGACAATTATGTTGAAAAATAAAAAATTTTTTTTTTAAAAATAGGTTTTTTTCTATCTTTTTCTAAGGACTTATTGAACAACCCTCGTAATTGAAACTAAAGCTTTTCGGAAAATTTGCTTCAGAATAGGAGTTGTTATTAAATCATAACCAGGAGCTTTTTTATTGGGAAGGCGCAGAATTGTAGATTTAATTTCCGAGGGCTTAAAATTTTTTGGGAGGAAGACTCATAGGGAGTGGGAACATTTGTTCTTCAATGATTTTGTTAGTATGTGATTTGTCTTCTATATCATCATATGGAGCAAAAGTATTTACGAAATGTTTAGCAAATACTTCAGCTTTTCCTTTGTCTGTTTTTGCCCAGTTACCGTCGTCTAGTAGCTTTGCATAACGAAATATTGTCACTAAGCGATTTTGTATAAGTTTCATGCCGTTCATTATAGTGCTTACTAATTTCCATTTTTAGATTCGGAGGAGAAATTGGAGTGAATGTTATTTTTACAGGATTTTCTTATAAGGATAGCTGTTCCACCATGCGCCGTATTATCAGGATGATCAGTTCTGTATGTATTGTAGTCTCGTATCGTGAAGTATGACCTGGATGTAACGTGCGTCTCAGTTAATAGAGCAATGTCGATGCGTCTGTCATGTAGGAGATTGTCAAGTTCTTATCGATGGAGGTTCAATCCATTTGCGTTCCATAAAAGGATGGAGAGGGAATTTTCGGTGCACGACGACATTTATTTTTGAACAGATAAAGCTGACACAATAGACATCAACGCATTTACAAATGGGGTTAGTATTTTATTTAGTTGCTCTATGAGTGTGTTGGTTAATTGGGAGAACATTGAGGACATATCTTGGGATAACAATGACGGAGGGGGAATATAATTATTACTGCTATATTGTTGCTGTTGCGGTTGTTGTAGTTGTGGCTGCTGCTGTTTCTGTTGTTGAGGTTCTCGTTGCTTCTGCTGTTGCTGCTCAGTATTAGAAATGCCTGCCGCGACCGCAGCAAATAATAAACCTTGCTGTACTGGTTGGCTATTTATAGTAGTCGATTGAATGTTCTTTTTGATGTTTGGGTTTATTTTCTCCTGAAATAGGAGACCGTCACAGAGAACGCATTTGGCTGGGATTGCCTTACTTTTACTGCACTCCCTGGTAAGGTGTTCACCTGCACATTTCACGCATTTTGGATTATGCCGACAATAAGCCTTGGTGTGCCCGTACTCCTGCCATCTATAGCATTGTACTATATCTTTGCTAATGTACGGTTCTTCCGATGACACAATAGATACAAAAGCTCTTTTTATCAAGGGAAAAATTTTATCAAATACAATCCAAATAATCGAAAAAAGGACATTCAACACTGAAAATTTTCAAATTTTACTTCAAACATTTAATTTAATTCTATATAAAATATTATGAACAAAAGCTTCTTGGAATTATTTTAATGATTTTATAAAAAGAAAAAAAAATTACATTAATTTTTTTTTTAGTAGATTTTCATTTCAACTTTTGAACAAAGCATTTCGAAAAGTATGTACAAAATCCTTTGAAACAAAAGTTTTTAAAAAGAAAATAAATGAAAAGTTTTTCAACAAAATTTCTAATAATTTACTTTGAAAGATATAAGAATGTCCGCCTTTAGTCTCATATCCTTCTTAAAGACAAAAGTGGATAAAGAAAATATAATACGATGCAAGTTTTCGTAAATTTAATTTCATTTAAGACTTTTGAAAAATTTCCAAATATATATGAAATTTTCTATGTTTACTTGTAAAGTTAAAATAATATTGAGAGAACAAAAAAAAAAGTTCAAATAATTTTTTTTTTTTTTAATACAGTGTATTTATAAAAGTTGCAAATTGTCCAAGGCTTCTTTATAAGAAATTTTTTCCAAACTTATTTCTTACCCAAATTAGTTAAGATTCCAAAAATATATATTTTGTTGGCAGAAAATTTCATAGAAACTCAATAAAAATATTATCCTATTTGTGTGTGTGTGTGTGTGTATGTGGTTTTAATTCCTTTTCTTTTCTTTGTAAATATTTTTGTCTATTATGCAAAAGACTTCTTTTCAACAAACCAGTTAATTTTCAGTTATTTTGTATTTTCTTATAACTTTTGTTTAATTATTTTTTTATTATTGTTATTGTTGATCTTTTTTTCTTAAGTTCAAATCCTTTTGTTAATTTATATATTTTGCTTTTTAATGAAAATATAAGAAATTTCTATGAATTATAAGAGTTTGTTAACCCATTTTAAAATATGTAGAATAGAAAGAAAATTCATAAAATCTTTGTTACGCAATTGCGTGCATAATTATTTCTGTGTATTTTATTATTTGTAATCTCTGAAATTTACGATGTTTGTTTTAAGGTTTTAGAAATAATTTAATTGACAAATAAAACATTTTATTTGGTCATATTTTTCTTCTGTTTTTCTTACTGTACAAAAGCAAACTAGTAGAAGTGGCAGAAATGTAATGAAATTGATTTTTTTTTTTCGAACAGTTTTTTTTTCAAGTTGTCCACATGAGCAGCGTTCAGCACTTAGGAGATAACATTCTTCAAAATCCCTTTTTGATCGTGGGGTATAAAAAAGTCACAGGCACAGAAATCCTATTTCCCGTTTAAAACTCATTGATGGAGAGTGCCATGTTACATGTAAATCGATGGTTTGACCTTACAAGAGCCTCAATCATTCCATATTTTCATCAGTTTTTAATGTTGAAGCTCTTCTTGAGTGAGGCTCATTTTTCACTACTTCTCAGCCTCCCAAAAATGCCTAATACCACCGAAACAATTATGTACTTGACAAAGAATATTCCCCATAAGCTCGTTGAAACTTTTCGTTGATTCACCAAATATAATATCAAATTTAGTAAAATACAAGTTCAATTATTTGAAGATTTTCAACTTATAATATGTAGGTATACCTGGTCAGAACAAATATAATAAATTCATGTGAAATATTGTATAATTTCTTTAAATATTAATGCTCCATCATTCGACTTTGGTGAATTTTTTAAAGAAAAACAAATTTTTTTTTTTGTTGATAATAATCTGAATTTTATTAATACAAAACTTATATTATTGTAAAATAATATACAATAATACAAAAACTTTTTGAAAATTTAGCCAATTTATAAAACTAATATTTTATTATTATTCTTAATAATTTCTATAGTCTGTGATAAGCATTTTTTTTTAAGGATACCTTTTTTGCTGATAACCCTTTATATCCGGCTTAATAAATAAAGCCTTAAGTAGGAATAATTAAGAGTGAAAAGGGTTCGATAACCAACTGATATCCTTAAATTTAAACATTAAATTGTATAACTTCATCCATAATTTATGATAACTTAAATGTTCTCATCTTGATTTAACAAAATAAAATACTAGCTATCTTTTATTCGGATGAGAGGCTACTTTTAAGATTATCTTTTCGTTCAATTTTATTCCAAATAATGTGATATAATATTTTTCATCTATTCAACCATTTATTTGGGACTTTTTTATAAATTTTAACCAATATTTTTTTGGAAGCCTTTATAACTCATAGATTATATTTGGGATATGTTAGACAAAGTTATACCATTTATAAGCTTATATATATTTGTATGTGTGGATAAGAAAATATTTGCCAATAATTCAGAGTATAGTCAAAAGAAATGGGAATCAATTATTATTGGTTTTGTTGGAAATTTTATAAATATCATATTTATTTTGTGCAATTACTCAGGGTTTTAGAAAAAAATTCATCTATTTCATAATTTATTTATGGTTAATATTTATGAATTTTTATTATAATAACATTTGCCTATCATCATATAAATAATTAAAGCTTTAAACATTTTATATTAATTCTTTTAGTAGCTAAACGGTTGTCCTTTTGTAATTTGAAAATTAAAATTCAATAAAACACATTTTAAATTTAGATTTTTTTTTTCCATTGTTATTTTCAGAAAATATTCTCCTATTATACAAAAAAAATTCCTTTTTTCCTATAAGAGAGTAAAAATTATACTTAAAAAAGAAAAATGTACTCTCAAGTGTATTGCTAATGAAAAATTCATTACTAATTTTTCATAAAACATGACAACGCATGCAAATGAAAAAATAACATTAGGGAAATGTTTTCATAATGCAGGGAGGGGAAAACAATGTATATTAAACTGTTATGAGAAATTATTTTCTTTTATTCATTTTTAAAAAGAAATTATATTTTCTTATTATATGAAACTTTTATATATTTATACGAAGGTCATTCAACAAGTACTTAGCCTACAAAAGAAAAACGAAAATTTTGGAAAGGTGGCAATTTATTTTTCCACATAATCTCCTTCAAGCTCGATATACTTGGCCCAGCGATGCTCTAACTTTTTTAACCCGTCCAAAAAATACATTTTCTCGAGGGAAGCAAAATAGGCCTCCGTTCGACCCAAATCTATTCCCGGCGAGTGATTTTTTCAGATTTGGAAACAAAAAGTAGTCACAGGGGGCCAACTCTGAAGATTACGGTGGATGGGGCAGCAATTCGTAGCGCAATTCGACCAATTTGGCCATGGCGACGGCGGAGGTGTGAGCCGGCGCGTTGTCGTGGTGGAACAGCACTTTTTTCTTCGCAAAGCGGGGCCGCTTTTTCTTCAATTCGACGTCAAATCGGCCCATAAGTCAGCATAGTAGCGCCCCGTGATTGTTTTACCCTTCTCGAGGTAATCGATGTGGATCACACCTTGTGAATCCCAGAAAACGGTGGCCATCACCTTTCCGGCCGATCGAACAGTCTTCGCCTTCTTCGGAGCACGTTCGCCGGGTGAAGTGCACTGTTTTGACTGTTCCTTGGTCTCTGGTGTGTACCAGTGAATCCATGTTTCGTCAACGGTCACGAAACGACGCAAGAACTCCGCTGGATTGCGCTGAAACAGCGCCAAACACGTCGCTTGTTTTCCGGTGTGAGCAAACGCGGCACCCATCGCGCCGACAGCTTTCTCATACCCAGTTCTTCGTGTAGAATATGATGCACCGTTCCTACTGCGATGCCCACAGTCTCAGTGAACCTTCAATCGACGGTCTGCCAACACGAGATCGTGGACTGTTTTAACGTTTTCCTCCGTAGCAGCCGTTTTCAGGGCACCTGGGCGTGGCTCATCAAAAACCGACGTGCGGCCACGAACAAACTCGTTGAACGAATTCTTGACGGTCGCCATCGAAGGAGAAGAGTCACCATACACAGCATCCAAGCGATCTTTGATTTCGCTGCGCGTTTTCCCTTCCAAAAACAAGAATCTAATCACCGAACGATATTGTTCTTTTTCCATTTTTGTGCAACCGACCGACACGCTCGCTTTCAAAGGCTCTCAAAATAAAACTAATAAAGGGAATCGACTGAAACTTTGACAGTAGGCTACTAAAAAAATGTACTACACGATGGTAAATTTCTTTTGTGACAGCAGTTCCATCGGGCGGTGAGGCTAAGTACTTGATGAATGACCCTCGTAGTATTTGGTAAAAAAGAACATTGCTTACTTTAACCGTACCGAATATTTATACCATCATCTTTAGTGATGACTTATTAGTATTTAGTATAAATTAAAAATTAAAACCATAATAAACAATATTACAAAAATAATCTTGAATACAAAATTAGATATAAATTCAATAGTTTTTTTTAAAAAAAAAAACCAAATTTTTGCTGCACTATCGGGCGTTAAGGCATATCACAAAAATATCGGGTTTTTCAATAGCAACTTGACACTTTTGATTTCTTACTTTAGTTCTTGAATTAACTTGATCTTAAGTTCTTGAGTTAACTTAAGATCAAGTTAACTCAAGAACTAAAGCCACTTGACAATATGAAGCGACGCACGTTCTCAGATTGGGCTCTAGATAAGTTTGCCGAAAATGACGACTTTCATCGCAAATTCATCTTCAGTGATGAAGCGCATTTTGGGTTGAATGGCTTCGTCAACAAACAAAACATGCATTATTGGAGTGCTGCAAACCCTCATGTGCTTCATGAAATAGCGCTTCATCCACAAAAAGTATCTGTATGGTGCGGTTTTCATGCCGGTGGTGTCATTTAACCATTTTTCTTCGTCGATGAAAATAACGGTTACGTTACAGTCAATGGTGAACGCTACAGAGACATGTTGCAGCATTATTTCTTCGATCAATTGTATGGGATGGACAAAAGTGATATGTGGTTTCAACAAGACGGTGCCACATCCCACACAGCGGGAGAAACAATCGACTTATTGAAGTACAAGTTCGGTGAACGTGTTATATCGAGAAAAAATCCTGTCGATTGGCCGCCGAGATCTTGTGATTTAATACCTCTAGACTTCTTTCTGTGGGGCTACGTTAAATCGATGGTCAATGCCAACAAGCCGGCGACGTTAAAGGACCTAACAGCCAACATCTAACGAGAAATAGCGGCTATTCCCGTCGAATTGTGTGGCCGAGTCCTCGAAAATTTGCTTCAAAGAATCGACCGCTGCAATCGTGCTTGTGGTGGACATATTACCGAAGTCTAGTTCCATTCATAATTTCATTGATTGTACTTTAAGCCAATAATTAAAGTTTTGATATAACTCGAATGGTTTGCGAGATATTTAAAAAAAAAGTTGTCAAGTTCTTATTCAAAAACTCTTTATTATTATAAAACATTACAAATGTTATGGGAAATAGTAGACGGTTAACTACCAATTTATGCTTTAGAAATAAAAAGTTGAAAAAAATACACTTCTAATAAAGATTTTGAATAATTGTTATACGAGGTCTGTTGAAACAGTATCGCGAATTTTGAATTTCCGCGGATTACGTATATTCGATTTTCGATTTTTTTATGGCGTTATGTTGGTACTCATGTCTGTCACTTATGCCGATAAGTTAGGCTATTTTGAATGTTCAGTTAATTTTTGACAGCTGCTTTGCTTGTACGCGTTTTGGCTCGTCTTCAATTTTTGCCCAATTCAAAAAATGGATCAAAGAATCTGTTTCGGGGACAAGTTAAAGTTACATGGGGCCAGATCTGGGGAATACGGTGGCTATGACATTTTCAGTGTATTGTTTTTGGCCAAAAATGGCAAAAGCCAATTTTTATTCTTCCACAAATGCGGGCGTTTCTGGCGGATTGCTTCGTGTAACTTACGCATAACTTGCAAGTAATATTCCTTATTGACCGTTATACTCTGTGGTAAGAACTCATGATGTACTACGCCCCAGCAATCAAAGAAAACTGTAAGCAAAACCTTCACATTCAACCGAACTTGGCGCGCTTTTTTCGGTCTTGGCTCGTGCGAGAGCTTCCATTGGGATGATTGAGCTTTGGTTTCCACGTCATAACCATAAATCCATGATTTTTCACCAGTTATGATCATCTGGAGCAAATTTGGATCGTTACGGATAGAGTCCAACAGCTCCTTAGCAATGTTAATGCGATGCTGTTTTTGGTCAAAATTGAGCAAAAATCGAAGACGAGCCAAAACACGTGCAAGCAAAGCAGCTGTCAAAAATTAACTGAACATTCAAAATGGCCGAACTAGTCGGTATAAGTGGGGGACATGAGTACCAACATAACGCTACAAAAAAAATCGAAAATCGACTATACGTAACCCACGGAAGTTCAAAATTTGCGATACTTTTTGAACAGACCTCGTACAAATGCAAAATAACAGAAACGTCGTAAATCATTGGGGGCAAATTTTAAACTTCAGTATGCGATTGAAGCGGTTCGTTTAAAACCATTTTGATATGCAATGTCATTTATGCGTAAACAAATCCATTTTTTTTTTTAAATATTGTGGATTTTGTTGTTTGATAAAATTAGTTTTGGAAATTCACAATAAAATACAGTATATTATTTATTTATTTATTATCTTGTAAAAATTTAATGTACTTAAATAATTAATAACTAATATTCTTAAGAAATTGAAAACAATTTTATTTAGTAAATGCATTACAATATGGTCTAATAGAGCAAGGGAAAGCACAAATGGAAACAAATTTATTTAAATAATAAGCTTACAGAATATACTTCATTTATTTTAATACAATGAAAACAGCAACTGGAAAATTCGTTTCCTTAAATTTTCTTACACACATTTTACCTACACCGACCCTGAACTATTTTCTGGTAAACATTGAACTGTCAACATCACATTTTTTTAAATTTATTGTGTGCAGAACTTTTCACTTTTTAATCACTTTTTGGACAAAACATATCACTAAAAGCCATTTCGGTACATCATAAACTAAATTTTTGTTAATTTATGCAGTTAAAATGAAGATGTCAACTTACCGAAAAATAAAAAACTTCCTATTAAATGTTATTAACAATATAACTATTTATTTCGTAAATACTTCTAAATAGATCAAAAATACACTTTCAGTTACACTTTCCGATAAGTGCCAAAATAACAACTTGAAAAATGAGAAGAGAACCTAAGCCTTTCGGTATGTTATCACTTTCATGGAGAATGGCACATTTTAAAACTCTCCGAATGTCTACAAAATTTAGGCTGTTTATATTTGAATTGATATTTATGAAATGAATAATAAACGTAAAATAAAATTACATTTCATATCAAAAAATTATACAAAAAAATAAAAATTGCCTGTCGTTTCGTTGTGTTTAAATTATATTTTCGTTTGCAATAAGTGAGTTAAAATTAATACAAATTATACTTCTATTACGAAAACAAGATGGCAGTGGGTGTCATGTCTACATAAAAAAGTATATACAAAAGTATATAAGAAGTACGAGCTCTCGCCGCTTCTGCAATAATTGTGCCACAAAATTGTGTATACATATTCGGAAATCTGACGTACGGGGCTATTCAGGTATTATTGCATTTAATCTAGTCCCATAGTACTCAGAATTTACGGTTACCATCTATCTTCATTCATTTTAAAGCAATACGGATCAATAACAATTACTTCTGGGTTTTTAGAGCCTTCTATTCATGGAAATTTTTCTTATTAACAAATATGTCTCCTTCTTGAAGATAATTTGTTCAAAAAATCATCATCCAAAGCCAGGTGTTGCAGCAACCAATTAATAGATTTATAATAAATACAGGGTGGACATTTAAAAGTTGCATTTTAAAAAATAAAATTTTTTTTTATTTATTTTTTATTCTTAATAATTTTATAGTAATTATTGTAATTTTATTAACCTGAATTGGAGCTCGACCTGTAGAACACCCTTATATTTTAACAGGACAAATTTTAACTATTTAGTATATATTTTTTTAAATTTACGGTTTTATTAAAAAGATTGAACCTAGAAATTTAAGAATAAAACACATCATTTAAATGACTGCCACGGCTGGCTTTACAGTACCCTATTCGCTCGACCCAATTTTTCAGTACATTTTCGATTGTCCAGGCCTGTAACTCTTCAATGGCAACTTTGATTTCGTGTTTCAAGGCATCTATTGTTTTTGGATGGCTTGCGTAATATTTATACTTAACGGCTTCCCACAGAAAATAATCCAACGGGCTCAAACCACAGCTCCGAGGCGGCCAATTGACATCAGGATTTCGGCTGATTATTTGGTTTTCGAAAGCAGTGCCCAAAAGTTGGATTGTTACGTTGGCTGTGTGGCAAGTGGCCCCATCCTATTGAAACCAAATGTCGTCCATATCATTCTCTTCAACTCTTCGAAATAAAAATTCGTTGAGCATGCCCCACGATAGCGCTCACCATTGACCGTAACGGCGGCTCCTTCATTGTTTTCGAAGAAAAACGAGCCAATGATGCCTCCACTCCAAAACCCGCACCAAACCGTGACTCGTTGTGGATGCATCGGCTCCTCGGATTTTCTGAGCCCCAGATGCGACAATTTTGTTTGTTCACATACCCACCCAGGTGAAAATGGGCCTTATCCGAAAAGATGATTTTTCGGTAAAAATGCTCATCTTCGGCCAATTGATCTTGAGCGCATTGGACAAACCGAAAACGAATCGAATGGTCATGCAGCTTTAGTTGTTGGACTAATTGAACTTTGTAAGCTTTTATACCAAGGGCTTAGTGCAAAATTCTCAACAGAGAAGTGCGAGAAATGTTCAACTCCTGAGAACGGTGACGAGTTGATGGCTCGGTCGTACGCACTATATTAGAGCGGGAACGAGTTGCTTTGGCAACCAACAAACCTCGTCACCGTTCGAACTCGCTTCGCGAATTTGACCACAAGTTGACGTGATGGCATTCGATCTTTGCTCATTTTTTTTAAAAATTTCTCACAGTTTGGGTTGAAGAGTCACCACTTTGGAAGTAAGTTCTCAATATTTCCCATTTTTCTTCAAGCGTATGGATTACCATTTCGTAAAATTTTGAATTTCAACTAACAATCTTTCAATTCGTGATGACATTTAACAGTCAAATACTTCAAATAAATAATCGTTCAAAATGCAACCGATAAATGGAACACACTGTATTAACTACTCTTTTTTTTAAAATGGCAATTATTTTTCTAAATAAATGTATATTTATAAAATAAGTTTTGAAAAAAATTATATAATAAAAAAGATTTTACTTTCCGAACTATTAAATGAATATTCTCTAATTTTCAACAAAGAATATGAAAATTTTTGTGTTCGCCCAGACAGACGATAATAATTTGATTCCGAATGTCTAAGCACGTTCAAAATTCTAAAGGTTATGAGAGCACATACAGTTCACCAACTTCTCTGAAGAAAATGCATTTTTTTCCCCACAGTCCAGATGACGTGGAATAGAATACGATCTATGAACGAAGAGTCAAAATTGAAACTCTGAAAAGAAAATATTTATGCATAACGAAAAAGTTGCACGTGCAGTACCCAATAATACTTCTTATGTTTATATGTAAGGATATGCACTACTATGTATGGAATATGTATAATATTTGACTCGTTATAAGACACATGCTATTATAGAAAAATAAGAGTGATAAGCAAAGAAGAAAATTGTATACAAATCTATCTAGAAGTATCACAGATTCCCGGTAGTACTTCCGATTCGATCGCATCATTTTAAGAAACAGGAAAATTTTCTTGTGTTTGGGTAAGTAACCTTTATCCGGAGTTCGATATGCTGGTATTTATAGAGGACTAAGGTAACTTCTATCTATTTATTGTAGTTACAGACGAAAGTAGATGTCAAAATATAAAAACAAATACGCTAAGAGATTTTTATCGTTTGTACAAAACAACCAAATACCAATCGTCTCCAACCCCAAGAAAATGACTCTGGATATTTACAATATTTGCAAATATTAATATTGTCGCAAACCAATAATAGTAATTTTCAACATTTCTGAAAAGTTTCCTTTCCGCCTTAATACCGTAATCACAATTTCAACCATTTCAACCAGTATTACTATTTTTATTTAATTTTTTTTTGTTTGTTTACTATTCTTCCACTACTACACCATTTTTAGTGCCATGACTACCACTGGAATCAAATCCCAAACAAGGTGTACAAAGTGAACATCAAGTCGGAAAATATTCCTTTAGCTTAGCACGAACTAAACGAGCTTTTTATTTATTCGATGGAATATCTGATACGGCTTTCTTATCGTGTTTAACCTATCGTCCATTAAAGCATGTATTCTTTATTTTTTCCTATTTATTTACTTATTTTAGTTCCATTTTATTTTCTTGTATTTTTTTTATGTATATACTCGTATATATCCCATAACGAAATCGACTAAAGCTTTCTTTAGCCTTTGTTGTATTCTATCAAAATTCTGGTTGCCAGCAAGTACGGAACCGTATCAGACACCTTTCCTCTATAAGATATACCTACAGGACATTACGAGTAAGGGTATAGTTTGTTATCCGAAAGAAATGGGGAGCTTTACATAAATTGCTGTCAACCCACAATTTCTCTTCTAAATTTTATTTCCGTATAATTTTCATTACTACACATATTCTATCATTTTTACTTTTCTTTACAATTTTTATTCTTAAATAAATGAAAGCTACTCTTTTACTTCTTAAATGGATCCTTAACTTTAGTAGTATAAGAGTTTTCCTTTTTTTTATTTTCTATCATTATTATGCAATTTTTTTTAATATTTTTTGCCAAGCAAAAGAAAAACATAAATTTATCAGTAGGCGTAAATAATTCTTAGCAAATTGTTACACTTATCTTATGATAAAGTTTTCCTTCGAAGAAACCAATATATTTACCATATAATCAATAACAATTATTTGTAAATTTATTATTTAAGTGGAAGATTAGTTAAATATTTATTTAATGAAATGGAACATGAGATGGTAAGGTCCTTGAGAACATGAGGCACGGGTGAGACTATTTGGTAACTTTAAGTTTTATGTGAATGTAGGTTAGATAGATAGATATGTTAATAATGAAAGGAATCATTATAAGTGGAATAGTTAGCAGAATACCACAGGAATGTCAGATAGGACGTGTGTGGTTTACTAAAAGAAATTTACTGAAAAGTTTTATCTGAATTCTGAGAATTTTGGTAATAATATTGAGTATACTGGATTGTTGGTGGTTTCCCTGTGAGATCCTGAAAAGGACACATTTTTAGCTCAGTCTGTATTTCTATGTTTGGTTGAGAATATTGTTTGCTATTTTTTTTAGATTAGGGAGAGCTTTGAAATTCAGTAAATTTCTTATATGAGGTCTGTTCAAAAAGTATCGTGAATTGTTCATTTCCGCAGGTTACGTATTTTCGATTTTCGATTTTTTGTGGCGTTATGTTGGTACTCATGACAAGTTCGGCCATTTTGAATGTTCAGTTACTTTTTGACAGGTGATTTGTTTCCACGTGTTTTGGGTCATCTTCGACTTTTGCCCATTCCAAAAAATGGATCAAAGTATCTGTATCAAATTTTCTGTGAAAAACAAAATTAATTAGGCGGACGCATTCCGAATATTGACTGTGGCATATGTTGATGACAGTGGCAAAGTTTACCGGTGGTACCAAATGTTCTCAGAGGGCCGAGAAGATGTGAACGACGAAAAGCGTGCCTGACGCCCGAGCACGTCAACAACAGACGAAAACATTGATGAAGTGAAGAAAATAGTATTGGCCAATCGTCGAATCATAGTTAGAGAAGTTGCTGAGGACTTTGGCTCGTACCATTCGATTTTTACCAATGATTTGGTCGTGAGACGGGTCGCCGCGAAATTCGTAACAAAATTGATCAATTTCGACCAAAAACAGCATCGCCTTAACCCAAATTTGCTCCAGAGGATCATAACTGATGACGAATCATGGGTTTATGATTATGACGTGGAAACCAAAGCTCAATCATCCCAATGAAAGCTGCCGCACGAGCCAAGACCGAAAAAAGCGCCAAGTTCGGTCGAATGTGAAGGTTTTACTTACAGTTTTCTTCGATTGCAGAGGCGTGGTACATTATGAGTTCTAGCCACAGGGTAGAACGGTCAGTAAGGAATATTACCTGCAAGTTATGCGCCAGAAATGCCCGGATTTATGGAAGAACAAAAATTGGCTTTTGCCATTTTTGGCCCAAAACAACACATTAATAATGCCGCAGCCACAGCATTTCCCAGATCTGGCCCTCTGTGATTTTTTCTTGTTCCCGAAACTGAAGAGCCCCATGAGAGGATGATGCTACGCTATGATTGAAGAGATAGAGACGGCATCGAAGGAGGCGCTGAACAAGATCACAAAAAATGATTTTTTTAAGTGCTTCGAGGATTGGAAAAAACGTTGGCACAAGTGTATAATATCCGGTGGGGATTACTTTGAAGGGGACAAAATAGCTATTCATAAATAAATAAATAATTTTTGAAAAAAACACAAAATTCGCGATACTTTTGAACAGACTTCATTAAATGGGACGTAAATAGCTTTGAGGGCGGCTTGAACTCGATAACTGCAAAGAAAGTTGTATTAACTTCGTTCGGTATTTGCCTTCTTAAACCCTTCCAGAGACGTAAATACTTCCAACGAAGCGTGGATGTGGAAGGGTATTTTGAAAGTGATGAGTTCAAGTCTCTTATGCTGATATAATCAAAGATAAAAAGGATAAATTTATTTTCGGATTGGATGTTTTAATTAAATTATGAAGGGGACAACTATCAAAGCAAGTAGGACTTGGGCTTGGTGTAAGTGAAGAGACAAGAGTTTTTGACCAATTTTAATTGGAATTTAGTTTACTAGAGTATAAGAAGGGTAGAACTACTGATAACGCAATATAGAGAGAAAATAAAGACCTATTCCATCTAAAAGGTTATTAATTGCTCTAATTGCCTTCTTTTATCTAACCTTAGAGTTGCCATAGATCAAGATCTTAACCATCCTGTGGATAGCACAGATTTTCTAAATTCTCTTATTGATACGTTAATTCTATCTTCCTCCACGGGTAATGGTAATACCTAGAATATGATCACTAATTTGACTTTGAGTATCTTGCAAGTTTCTTTTAACCACTAAAATGAAAATATTATCAACATTTAGGAAATAATCCAATATTGAACGAGATTGGAATATATGGAATTTAGTGCGAAAGACTAAAAAAACTCGTTTTCTATAAGATTTTCAAAGGATAATCTGATAAGTCAGTAATAATTGAAAAAAATATAGACCATATAAGAAAAAAAAACATTTATTTTATTATTTGACATTCCTCAAAAGATGATTTTCAAAATTTTATAAATATTTGTTCATTAGTTTTATTTTGATAGCCATTGAACGCTGATAAGGTTTGTGCTTTCTTTATTAACATAATATGGAAAAAACAATATCTGAAACCAAACTTAACCTGGAAAAGTATTATGGAGACTCCTCACCATCGTATGAAATGATTCAGCAATGTTTTATTGAAGTTCGTTGTGGTTGAACGAGCACCAGTGAAGAAATGACTATTCAACTTATTTTTAAATACTCTGGATTAAAAGTATATAAGAAAGTAGATATGGTATACATCTTACAAAAGCGTATAGGCAACATTTTATATGCAATTTTGAAATGGGTGCCACGTTTATTAATACCAGACCACAAATATGTTTATTTAACTATTTTAATGGAGTGTTTGGACGATTTTTTAGTGCAGTTCAAATGAATTTTTCCATCGATTCATAAATTTTGATCAAATATTTGGATTACCACCAGAGATCAAAGTTCAGTCGAAACAATTAACTTTTACTAGCGAACGTGCGCCAAAAAAGCCAAAGATGGTTTCAACGACAGGAGGAGTTATGTCTACACTTTTCTGACTATTTCTGTTACTTTGAACAAATAAAACCGATAACAGGAAACGACCGGATTTAGTAACAAAAATTTTTTATTATTAGATAATTGCAACTTTATAATTAGTAGAATTACATTATTAACAAATTTCTCACACAGCGTATCCTTCAGATTGGGTCTCTTCAACTTTTTCCTGAAGAAATGGCTTGGTGAGAAAAAACTGGCATCGAGTTTCACAAAGATAGTATAATTAAGTTTAAATATCATTGAAGAAAGTGTATCAAGCTGAAAAAAGACTACATCAATTTTTGTTCAATAAATGCATTTTTTGTTTCATTTGTCACTGACTTATCAGACTGCTCTCTTATGGCATGCTGCAGTTCCAGAAGTATAGCTAGAGTCAATAAAAAAAACTCTTTACTATTCATATTTTATACTTTTCTAGATTATTTTAATTTGAAATATTATTTATATAATCAAAAATCTAATTTAGAAAATTCCACTAAATTTACATTTTGAATAAAATGCCTCATAATCTAAATATTGGCACATTTATATTCGATATCATTTGTTAAATTAATGATGATAAGAATATCCATAGCTGATGGATCTTTAAATGGATATTATCCTTCCTGATTCATTCTCTGGTTAATTAATTGCATCAATTTGGAATAGAAATTATAACAAACAAAACGATACGACAGTGATTATTTTCATTTTATTTTTAGATGACATTAGTAGCAGCACTTAAGCATAGTTTTGTGACTGATAACAGTTCAATCATGTATTATTTCATTGCAATTATGTTTCCTTGTTAAACTAAATATATGCTTATAACAAATTCATTAAGGCGTAATACGTGTACCAGTACTTATACATATATTCCTCGTTAAGAGAGACAAAGTTGACTAACACTGGTTAATGTACATAACATCGATCTTTTTGTATGAAATAAGAATGAAGTGAAGTGTAACTTGCTCTTGTTGATGGTAATAAGGTTTTGAACAATTTACATTCTTGTACTTTGGATAAAAGCTAAATCCGATGTCGAACCACTTGATAGGAATACCTCAAAGATGGATTCTTAAAATTCCCAAGGTAAATATCAGGAGTCATTTATAAAATTTCATGTGTTAAGCAGCTATTGCCGTTGCTGTTGCTGTCACTGTTAAGCATAAATAATCTCCCAGAGGAACCACTAACCCCAGCATCTGTTTTCATTATATTTCGCAAAATGCCCGTAGGTAGGCTGGTTAATGCATACCAAATGTGTACCGTGTCAGCTACTCGAAGAAGCCATACGTTCGTTTAGATAACATATCCCAACTCAACAATTGTTCACGTTTTTTTTTGTTTTTTGTTATTATTTTTCTTTCTTTTAACAAAAATGATTCCATGTCATGTCGATTCATATATTTCAAAAAAAAAAAAAAAAAAAAAGGTTACTTGAAACCTCTCATGCTATAGCATTGCACGTAACGAACAGAGAAAATATCCTTTTCATCCAAAACAAGAATCTAAATTATTCCAAACATTCACAATTCGAGGTTGTGCGCCCCAACAAAACTGTCTATCACCAATCCATCTACTAACCAAAATTCCCCAGTTGGAATTTATATTGCTACCGATATTGTCAATTGCTTTGAGAGTTTAAGGACTAGATCTTCTCGACTATAGCTAAAATTCTGTATTTCTAAAAATAAAAAAATAAAATTCTATAAACAAATGAAAAAAAGAAAATCTATATAAACAGAAGCTCTCAAAAACGTAACTGAGTAGCGGGTGTCAATTATTAACGCCCAACCATATTGCTGATTCTCATCATCCAGACTCGGCGGGGCTGACTCTGGTACTTTTGTGTATGTTGAAAATTTCATTCGAGAAATATATTCTTACAGTGACAGTTTGAATAAATATACACACCAAGCATATGTTACGTTTTAAATACGTTTAAATACAAGAACATTTGGTCCTTGCACGCATTCAATTCATTTATTCATCACATATGTTCAATACCTAAAACAAACCCTTCTCCCTTCCCCCCTACACACACAAATAAAATAACTATTTATCAGATATAGAAATGAACTTATATGTTTGCTAGAAACTACGATTCAGATTGATATTGGTACATTCTATTTAGTAGATGGAATATTTTAGATAGCTTTCTGTCAATTCAGGTAATCTGAAAATGTTCGGTTCAAAGGGAAAGCTTTTGCACGTGAATATACCTGAAACCGTGTTTTTTTGGGATAAGGTATTCCAATTTACTTTAGTTCTTCTTTTCTTGACACATTAAGACTTTGATGTGTTATTATTCTCTGGTACTCCAAATTCGTCCTTGAATTTGTACTATTCGCAATCCACAAGAATTTTTCACAACAAAACCAAACAAAACCAAAATTTTCACATTCGAATAGATACAATACCATCAAAAACGAATACTATCGAAACTAATATCATCGTAATCATTTTTACTGATTTTCGAAAATAAAATGAATACAGAAAAAAAAAACACAAAACCAAAACGATTTTTATTTTTATAAAACGAAAGTTCATCAAATTGTTATTTTTATTGCTTTTGTGCTTGCTTGCGTAAGTGTTAACAAATTTTATATTATTCGTCCTTTGGCTATCGCGTCAATACGATTGCTTGTTATATAGGTGTATTTGATAGGATATTTTTTGTTATGTCACAAAGCCCATAGTTCTCTCTTTGAATTTGCTGATGGATTCTAAAGGTTTTTCGAAATAAAATTCTAACCAACTCGGCAATTTGTGGTTCGGAACGTATCTTCTGGATTTCGTCTATTATTTACCATTTCTCATATTATTTCAAACATTTTGCCTTGACAAACTCAAAACACACACAGTTAGCACATATACATATAACTAAGAATGGAATAAGTTCTTACAAGAGTGTATATATTCTTACATAAAACTCATGAGGCACATAACCTTACACATCCATCTTCAACTTGAAGAAATATAAATTTTGCGCTTTTGGACAATTTGTCAGCAAATAATATCATTTTATGTTCTTCACTAAATATTTTATTATGTTCTTAAAATGTGATAATATACAAAATATTATACTATGACAAAGTATCTATTTAGTACTCTTGTTATAAGAAAGAAATAATAATTTTTTTTACAGTATCTATACACACCAATTTATTTATTTTAAATTAAAAACAAAATGAACAAATAAATGAAAGGAACACTTTGTATGCATCCTTTTCGCCTATGACTAATACAAAAAGGAATGAAGAAATCCCAAATCATTAAAAATTTAAATCCTATTGGGAGTTTATTTGTATAGAAAAATAAAGTTCATTTCCAGAATGTCCTCATTTTATCCTATTCTATATTTAAATTTAACTTTTCTTCAATATTGTTATTACAAAAATGTATTTGATATCGAATTTTTGCAATTGTCTTTCAATAAATTCTTAATTACGAACCTTTATTTTTTAATTATTTAACTTTTGATAAATATTTTATAAAAGTAAGTTTTTCAATAAAAATGTCATATCAGAGGACATTATTATTTATTTTTACTTTATTTTATTTGATACTATATGTAGAAGTACATAAACATTGTAGCAGGGCGAGGAACATTTCAGAGTAAACACTCATTGATGTTTCTCGACCTAGCAGGATTTTATTTTTATGGTGAAACTGACAAAGAAGAGTTTTCTAGCAAGAAGATTATAGTAGAAGCATAATGTGGAATGAAACTTTTTATAGCGAGCAACACATAAATTATGAATAAAGGAAACATTTATATCACGATAAATAACTTTGTTACGAACATAGAAAAACGTATTTATAGGATAAGTAGCAGTGAAAAGCTTTTTAACAATAGGATTATAGTATAATATTAATAATAAAAAAGTACTATAATAATACTTATTATAGTATTAATAATTGGTGCAATAATAAAAGGCGTGATTATCAAAAATGTAATTGAAAAAATTTTATATATAAAAGGATTCTAGTAAAAAGATTTTTTGGTATGCAACTTTTTATAGCGAGCACTTGATAAATCACGAATAAAGAGAAAATTTATGTCATTATAACTTTCTTTATTACGAACACAGGAAGACGTGCTTATGGAAAAAAAAATTTTGACAAGACGATTATAACAACAATAATAATAAAAAAATGCTTTTATATAACGAGCACTACAAAAATAATGATAAATAACTTGGTTATAAAAATAGAAGGCATGGTTGTCAAAAATGTAATTGAGAAATTTTAATGTAGAAAAGGATTCTAGTAAAAAGATTTTTTGGTATGAAACTTTTTATAGCGAGCACCTCATAAATCATGAACAAAGAGAATATTTATATCGTAATAGATTTCTTTGTTACAAACACAAGAAGACGTGCTTATAGGAAATGTTTTTTAACAAGAGAATTATAGCAGAATAATAATAACAAAAACATACTTGTTTATAACGAGCACTATATAAATAACGAACAAAAAGAGCATTTAAATATCGATGAATAATTTTGATGCAAAAATAGAAGGCGTAGTTGTCGAAAATATTATTGAGGAAATTTTATGTATAAGAGGATTATAGTAAAAGAATTTTTGGGCATACAACTTTTTATAGCGAGCACCATATAAATTACGAACAAAGAGAACATTTAAGTTGCGATAAATACCTTTGTTACAATTACAAACAAATATGTTTATAAGAAAAGTAGTACCAGCAAGTTCTTTAACAAGAGGATTATAGTGGAATAATAATAATAATAATAAAAGGATTTTATGTAACGAGAAATATATAAATGCGAATAAAGAATGTATTTAAATAACCATGAATAACTTCGTTAGAAAATTATAAGGCATAAAACTTTATATAGCGAGCAAAACATTATGAATATAAACGAAACATTTAAATTGCAAATGGATAGCTTTGTTATGAATATAGAATAGAGCATCAATGATTTTTTGGAAGATTTTTGATTGAAGGGATTGAATTCGAAAGAAATTGGAACCCCCAGAGCTTAATTGTGTAGCTCCAAATCGAAACTAATTTTTATATTTTTTTATGTTTTTTAATTTTTTTTTAATTTTAACCAGATTGGTTTAGAAATTGTGGTATAGATTTTTAATCTAAGTTATCTGTTAGTTTAAGTAGTGGTTAATAATGTTTGTAAAGTAAAAGTCTTTTTAATCTCGTGTGAGGATTCTAGGAATGTCATAGTCTCAGGTAGCGTACTTTGTCTTCTGGTGGCATTATATTGCATTTAAGATAAATAAGAATTTGGGGATTTTGGCAGAGAGTGAAAGTAACTGAATACTCTTCCGCTTATTTACGATTTTACTCGATCCCTCTTTAACAAGTTTTGGAGAATTTCGATATTGGACGCTATTTGGTAATTGGAGTAGAACACAAGAGGATTAATATTGTCCGCAAAATTACCATGATTGTTTTGAGATTAGTTACGATGTGAAAGGTATAAATATTGTATAGGAGTGGCCCAAAAAATATATGGTCACATATAGGAGTGGACCAAAAATACTACCTTGAGGAACACCAGCCTTGATAGGAGATGTTTCAAAATGGTCAGTATTAAATGTTATTTGGAAGCGCCGCTGGAAGAGATAAGATTTTAAACACTCTATTAAAGACATGCAATATATCGAGGAACACGTACTGGATAGTACTCTTTTTACTCAAGAGAGGGCGCCATGTAATTAACCATACGATGACATTGTTTGATTGTGCAGTGTTCTGAGTGAAAACCAAATTGATAATCGGAGATAATTTTAGCATCTTCAAGGATAGGGTAAATGCGTTTTAAAAAGAGTTTTGCAAACATTTTTCCAAGGATTGGTAATAAACTGATAGTTTTATACAAGAATGGAGAATTTACTAGTTTTTTGGTTTTGGGTATCATTTTCATAATCGAAAGTATACTACGAGAATTTTCTAGAAGATTTTTTTGAGCATAGAGGCAGGTATTAAATTATAACCACGTGCTTTTTTAATTGAGAAGTTGATGACTTAATCCAGTTTAATTTTGAATGGGTTAAAATTTTTTATTGTAGGACTCATAAAAAGTGAAATTTTGCGTTCGTCATAAATTTTCTGTAAGTGCGTCTTATTTTATATGGCTTTATGTGGGGTGAAGGCATCTTAGCAAATACTTCACCTTTTTTATATGAACAAGAGTGTAACATAATTTAAAGAGCCGCTACCAGACTTTTTGCAGTCTAATAGCACCTTACTTTCAAAATAAATACGAGCTAATGACACCACTTTTGTCCAAAAATATTTAAGGGGTTTTCCAAACCTCATATATAAGGTGTAGTAAAAAGAAATTTTTTTTGCATTAAATTGAAGATTTTATTTAGCATAGATACAATGATACAATTTAGATCAAATATGCACCGTTTTGTTCGATAACTTGTTGCCATTTTGGAGGTAATTTCATAATGCCTCTCTCATAGAAACCCTCGTCCCTATTGGCAAAAAACTGGGACAGTCTATTTTCATAATCTTCTCTTGAGGCGAATTTTTCACCTGCAAAATTATTCGTCATAGACAGGAAGAGGTGGTAATCACTTGGTGCCAGGTCCGGACTATAAGGTGGATGCATAAAAACATCCCAACCAAGGTCCCGGAACTTCTGGCGAGTCACTATCTGTTGTTGTCTTGATGGAACACAATTCCTCTGCTATTGGCCAAAGCTGGCCGCTTCTGGGCGATTGCTTCTTTCAGACGGACCAATTGTTGACAGTATAGGTCCGAATTAAGAGTTCTACCGTAGGGGAGCAGCTCATAGTAGATGATTCCCTGCCAGTCCTACCAAACACACAGCAAAACCTTCCTGGCTGTCAATCCTAGCTTGACCACCGTTTGCGCCGGATGACCGCGATTTGACCACGACCGTTGTCGCCTGACGTTGTCGTAAGTGACCCACTTTTCATCACCAGTAACCATCCGCTTCAGAAATGGATCGATATTATTGCATTTCAGCAGCGATTCGCAGATGGAAATTTCGTTCC
The DNA here is from genome assembly GCA_958298945.1 of Atherix ibis. NCBI lineage: Eukaryota > Metazoa > Arthropoda > Insecta > Diptera > Athericidae > Atherix > Atherix ibis. The sequence continues at coordinate 93,819,075 of OY282607.1, read as the reverse complement.
AAGAGGTTTTTTTGCGATAACTCGTGTGGCACCCATACATCGAGCTTTTTTTTGTATCCAGCCTTATTTAAGTGGTTCCAAATGGTTTTTTGTGTAATGTTTAACTCCTGAGCAATTGAAACAGTGCTTACGTGACGGTCGGACTCGACGATATCCATTATTTTATCGACATTTTCGACAATTGGCCTTCCAGAGCGTGGTGCATCTTTGACATCAAAATTACCGGAACGGAATCGACGAAACCAAAATTGCGCGTGATTGACTATTACAGTATCAGGACCATAAACACTATTCACATTTTCAGCTGCCTGGCTTGCGTTTTCGCCTTTATCGAAGAAAAACTGTAAAATATGGCGTATTTTCTCTTTGTTGGTGTCCATCTTTGAATCACAAAACTGTATGAAAAGCTTTTTTAGTAAAAAATCTTATCTTTCTAACGCCATCTAGTGCAATCCAATCGCACTTTTAAAACGGGAGATACAGACTCCTAAAGCCATCTATTGGCAAAATAATGGATTACTTTTTACTACACCTTATATATAAGCCTCACCGTTGAAGAAAAATCATTCTAGCAGAATAAATCTATATAAAATATAAAATGGCAAAGTCTTTATTAAAAAAATACAACTTCAAATTAGAAATATTCTAAAAAAAAAACTATCAAATAACAAGGATGTACCTTTTAAAGTATTAAGCATCCTTTATCGAATTTTCTACGAAATAAATTTCAGTTCTCATTAGTTGCATAAATGAGCATAAAAAAATTGTTTTGCGGTTTTTAAGTATATTTTTTTCACAATTATGGATTCATACTACTACAAGTTTTGTACAATAAAAGACATTTTTTTTACATAATAAGATATTTGTAACTTAAGATAATTCAGTGGCAATTTTTTTCTTCTACTATTCTTCAGGAATTATTTTTTCCACTTAACAATGATGAATGAAATTTATAATTTCAATTTAATTAAAAGAAAAAACCACATTCATTATCGTTTACTTCAACTAAAAAATTTTATTTTTTGAATTATTGTATAAACACTACAAATAATGATGTTGTTAAAATTTCTAAGAGTTTTTGTAAGTAATTATTTAGGTCAACGTAAATTTTCAGCATACAATCTCGTTTAATACTTGAAAGTGTAAAGTGTAAAAACTTCTTAAAAGATTTTCAAGTTTTCTTAAGTAAAAATTAAAGAAAATATCAAAAAATAATTTCAGATTTTAATTAATATAATTATATAAAAATCATTATTAATTAAAAGTGATTTTTATTTGCACTTTTTCGATGAGGTTTTCAATACAAATTTAGGTAAGTTATCAGGTCTATGGAAAAATAAATAAAATCGAAAATCTTAAAATATTTTTATATTTGAAGTGCATTTATATATATTTATTAATTTATGTTGTAGGGTTTTTTTTTCAGGAATCGGTTTTATTTCGTTTTTAATATTTATTAGAATCAGTAGAAAGTTAAAACAAGTTTACAGCTGAAAGTTCTACAATACAAAGTATTATAAAATAATCAATTTATTAATGTATTTATATGTACTCAAATGGAAAGTGTTAAAATAAATAAAACTACCTTAAATACAAACTGAATGCATGGAGAATTTATGAGATACGAGAACAAGTAGTTCAAAACACCTTCTTGTAGTTTTGTTAAATATTCGATGAAGAGAAAAGTTTATAGCCAAAAGTCACACCAACTTTGTACGCGTGGGTCACTCTACTATTCATTTTGGGAATATTGTTATAAATATTTAAAAAAAAATTGTCTCTCTTGTATTTCTACAAATAAAACTGAAATTTTTTTTCTATTACGTATTTTTGTGTACCTATCCATGCGTTATTGTGTATATATGGGATTTTTATCTTCTTATTTTCTAGTTTTCTATTTAGTTGGATCTTCTATGGACAAAAATATTGGTGGCACTATAAGGAATCAGTGGTGGTACTCGTACATTCTATATTCATAAGCAAGTCCTGTATCAGACGTGGTCAATCCATAACGGCTAGCCATTCACAACCATTTTATTTTACCTCCCAAATTGTTGATCTAGTCCTTTGTAGACATTTAGATTAGGACACTATGGTGGTTTTCATCCTATTCTTCAGCCTGTGTATTTGTTGGCTGCTCTAGTGTCCTAAGCCCCTGTGGTGATATACTTCAATAGTAACTATGTATACTTGTATATAATCTATTCTATTATTTATGTTGTTTTTTTCCCCCGCGTTATACGATAAGGTTAGTTTTTTGCGTCCATGCAAATTAACTGCAGGCAACCGAACATTTAATCCTTCGTTTTATTTTATCTAAACTGAAATGTTTTAACCAGATACCCTTCCTTATGCAATATAGTTAGTTGGAAACAGAAAGTTTTCAGTTTTAATTAGTATTTTTATTCATCCTGAAAAAACGTGAATTGCAAAACTTGTTTGCCTTGCAGATATTACCAAATAAAATAAAAAATTGATTTTTATCAAAATTGTATTAGAATTTTTTCCAATTTTTTTTTAAATATAGAACTTTGATGAAAAATATACTTTAACGAAATTGATTTTGAAATAAATTCATTCAAATATTTAATATAGTATAAATTTTCTAGTTTTTATTTGTCATATTTATTAACTTTTAAAAAAAAATTTTATTTTATTTTGATTTTTAGAAGTCAGTTTTAATCTATTGAATTAAAAATAAATTAATTAAACGGAATAGTTTTTTGTTGCAATTAAAAAATTTTAAAATACTGAAAGTTTTGATATTACTCACCAATAAAATTGTTTTTTTTTTTAAATATTTACTACATTTTTTTATTTATTTTAAATTGGATTAGGCTACAATTTTTGAATAAACCCTTTATTAAAAATTAAAATATTTATGAAATAAAAACAAAAAAAAAACAAATTGCATGGTAACTGAAAGTTACCGAGAATTGCAATAATTGAGAAGTACTGACAGAATTAAATTAAACCTGTCAATTGTCAGCAACATGTTCCTTTAAGGGTGTTATTATTTTGAAAAGGGTTATCCATTTTTCGATTTTGAAAATATAGTCTAGTCATTTTATATTTGTTATAAAAATATTATTTTATTAAGGATATAAATTTTTAGTATTGAGTTTATCATTAAAGCCTGATATGCAGCTCGAGCTAAGATAAATTTTAACGCGATCTCCACTACTCTCCCATTTAGCGCAGCTAAACGAGAGTGAAAACTTTTTCTGTAGAGATAAATTTTGACATTTCGGAACTTTTTAATTTCGATATTGATGTTTTGTTGTTACGAGAGTCGTTCAATAAGTCCTTAGAAAAATAAAGAAAAAAACTATTTTTAAAAAAAAAAAATTTTTATTTTTCAACATAATCTCCTTCTAGTTCTATACATTTTTCCAAAAAATAGGATTTCGGAAGTTCTGCAAGATACTCATCCGTTTGAGCAATGACGTCCTCGTTGGAAGTGAACCGTCGTCTGCCAAGCCATTTCTTCAGATTGGGGAAAAGAAAATAAGCGGGATGCTGCAACAATTCCATTCTCAATTCCACAATTTTGGCCATGGAAACAGCGCAGGTGTGCACACGCGCATTGTCCTGATGCAAGAGGATTTTTTTCTTCTTCAGATGGGGGCGTTTCTCTTTGATTTCCTCCCTCAACCGTTCCAATAAGGACGCGTAATACGCTCCTGTTATTGTTGTTCCTTCTTCCAAGTAGTCTATAAAAATGATGCCCTGCGAATCCCAAAAGACCGTGGCCATCACCTTGCCGGCCAATGGCACAGTTTTTGCCTTCTTCGGAGCCCGTTCACCCTTGAAAATCCACTGTGATGACTGTCTCTTCGTTTGTGGAGTGTAGTAGTGTATCCAGGTTTTGTCCACAGTGACATATCGACGAAGGAATTCGGTAGGATTGCGATGAAAGAGTGCCAACATAGCCTCAGAGTCCACTACACGATTGCGCTTATTCTCTTCTGAGAGCAAACGCGGCACCCATCTTGCCGAAATTTTTTTCACAGATAACTTTTCATGCAAAATTGAAGCGACTGTACCTTGTGATATGCCCGTGGCCTCAACTAATTCGCGCACTTTAATTCGCCGACCGTTCAAAATCAGATCGTGGATTTTGTCGATGATTTCAGGAGTAGACACCTCAACTGGGCGTCCTGAACAATATTCATCTTTTGTGGATGAACGGCCACGTTTAAATTCATTCACCCAATCGTAAACCATCGCAAACACAGGTACAGATATGCCATGAACTGCAGATGTAAGCCTTCCAAATGGAGATGTTTGATGACAGCCCTAAACACGCTTTTTTCCATTGTTATGCACAAATAAATGTCGTTAACTTTAATCGACGATAGAAATTGACGTACGCTATGGATCGAGCTGAAATTTCGACAGATTTCCTGTCGATAATGCTACTTACAAAAAAAAATATTTACCGACACTACAATTTCTCGGATTTTCTAAGGACTTATTGAACGACCCTCGTATAAAGAAATATTATAAGCGACATAACATAACAAATTTTGGCCTTATTGAGCGAAAAGTTCTTTTCAAATCCGTAAAAAGTGCGTGAAATTTCGATTATGTTAATGTGAATTGACATCCAAGATCGTGAAATTTGACACTTTTGGATTTTTTTCTTATAAGATTACATATATGACTTAATAACAAACTATTTATATAGATAGTCTTACAATTCTAGAGTATTTATAAAAGAAATGTTTGCTAAATTACAACCCGAAATGTGCAAAAAAAAAAATGGGGAAAAACTACGTCAAAAGAATCGAGTCCTACAAGAAGTTTTATGGCAAATATTTGAATAATTCTCTAAACAATACCATATAAAATGGTAAAATGTACAAAATATCTATAATTAAATTATTTTGAAAAAAAATTATAGTTTTTTTTTATTTTTTTTTATTTTCCAAAACATAAATTGGATAAGAATTAATTTTAAATATAAATTTTTTGTTGAAGGAAAATACTTAAATTGAAAAAAATTACTATAAAAATAAATAGTTATATATTAGCAGAGTACTAAAAATTATTAATTTGAATAATTGTTATTAATTAATAACAATCAATCCAACAAAGTCTTTTCTCGTTACTAATTGAAAAAATTTTCGATACAAATAATTACTGATATTTTACCACAAATATAATATAATCAATAGTTTTGCAAAATTAATCATAAATTCCCCAAAAAAATTGAAAATCGATAAAATTGCGTAGAAAACTTTAAGAATATCCTTTAATATCAATATTCATTGTTCTACTTACGAGTAATTACATGGCAATTTTGAAGCCAAAGGCTGTACGAAGCGATTAAGTCTTATTTGCAATTAACAAATTATTTTCGAAAATATTAAAGATATTCGATTGTGGTTTTGGTAGTACAGTGTTTAGGTCACCAGAGTGCATTGCTTCCAAACATGTTAAGTACCCGCAAGGGTCTTATTTAATTTCGTTGATCATATAAATTCATGCAGCACATGGTTCACCTTTATTATAGCTCTCGAAAACCATTTCGGATAAAATTAATCGAATCGAAATACGAGTAGTAAAATAGAAACAAATCGAATGCTCGTATCTATGTAGGCAGCGATGCTTTGGAAAACATTTGCCAAACAAAATCGAATGCTGAAACGAGTTAATTAGTGTCGATAATGTATCTGTACGGCCAAGTGAACATAGATCCATACATACAGTACGTACTAATTGGAATTCTAATAATTTATGTTACGAATAGTACTAGGATCTACATAACTTTTCTTGCATTACGTAAAACTTTAATAACAGCAAAATCACAATGGTTAATAAACAATATTTGAAAATGAAATTTATCACATGAATATCCTAGGATTAATTGTTACTTTAACTAAATTTTTAATATTTACAATTTATTAGAATTTTTCAGGGTAATAGAAATAATTAGAAAATTTTTTTTCCACACTAAGGTTCGTTCAGAAAATATATGACAATGGGTAATTATCCCTTCCAAAGAGTTCTCTTGAGCAGCTATAGTTCGGTGGAGGGCTTTAAGTGAAATTTGTGGTTATATTGGTTTTTTTTCTTGGGTGTTAGATGGGAAGAGGAAGGTATAAGAATTGGAAATTTTAAGAACGTGTAGTTTAACAGACATATGGCCAGTAATGCTCCGACGCACACTATAACAAAAACAAATCATGCCTGGACACTTAAGGGTAAACGGAGATACCTAAAGGTATTAATTTCTCCATTGAAAAAGAAAAAAAAGAGAAAATACCGCAGAAAAATAATAATAATTATAATAATAATATAAGGAGTGTAGCAAGATCTCAAATCTATTTCGAAAAATAAGTTCTTTTGTAGTAAATAACTCCAACTCAGATAAAAATAATATTGAGGCTTTTAGCGAACCTCAATATCATATTGGTTGGTAGCCGAGAAATTTCATAGGGATCAGGGAATCCCAAACTAAGGTGCCGAAGTCTCTGGCGGGCACTGGTATTGCAATCGCAGAGTACCAGGTGTATAAGCTTAAATCCGCTGTTTGGTCATAGATGGCGTAAGTGAGCCATACTTTTTTTTATGAAAAAAGTATGGCTCACTCACGCCATCTATCAGCAATTTCGTATAATAACATACATTTTTCCTTTGGTAAAGGAAACTCTGCTAGCTTTGTGCCAGAAGAAGAGCATATTCGGGAAGCTCTGCTTTTCTGCTTCAATTTGAAGAAATCGGCTGCTGAATCGCGTCGAATGCTTATGGATGCCTATGGTGACAGTGCTTTATCGGAAACAACGTACCGAGATTGGTTTCGTTGGTTCAAAGATGGCAATTTTGACTTGTGGGACAAGAAGCGTGAAAATCGGCATAGGAAGGTTTAAGACCATTAATTGCAGGCTCTTTTGGCCGAAGACGATACCCAATCGCAAAAAATGCTCACGGAGCAATTGGGTGTTACTCAACCAGCTATTTGCATGCATCGGAAAATGGGTGCCGCTTAAATTGAACGATAGGCAGATGGAGCGACGCCAAAATACATGCGAAATCTTGCTCGCCAGACAAAAAAGAAAGTCGTTCCTGCATCAGAATCGTGGGTTGATTCCGGCCAATCATCAACATATTCCCCAAGACCAAATCGGACGGAAGACGATGCTGTGCGTTTGGTGGGATCAGTAGAGTATCGTCTACTATGAGATGTAGAATCCTGGTGAAACTGTCAATGCCTACCGCTATCACCAACAACTGATCAAATTGTACCATGCTCTGCGTGAAGAAAGGACGGATTATCAACAAAGACATGAGAAGCTGATTTTCCTCCACGACAACGCACCATCGCACACTTCAAAAATGGTCCGAAACTACTTGGAGACACTAAACTGGGAGATGCTATCCCGACCCGCTTATTTACCAGACCTGGCCCCATCCGACTACGACCTGTTTTCGTCGATGGGCCACACGCTCACTGAGGAGCACTTCGATTCTTACGAAGACGTCCGAAAATGGCTTGATGAGTGGTTTGCCTCGAAAGAGAAGGAAATTTTTTGGCGTGGTATCCACAAATTCCCCAAGAGATGGGAAAAATATGTTGCTAGCGAGGGCAAATACTTTGAATAAATTTGGTTTTGGTTTCTATGAAAAAAACATGTGTTTTTTTGACTAAAAACAGCGGATTTAAGCTTATACATTCTGGTAAGCAAAAAAAAATTGTTATTATACGGCCACAGTGCTTAGAATAGACGGTACCTTATTTGTCCTTCTTCACGCATATAAGCCAGTCGCTTTTCGCAAATACAATGATTTTTTTTACAATCATTTATGGTTATTTATAATCCGCTTATAGCGGATTTAAACTTATACACCTGGTAGATACTTCCGAAGTTTCATCCTCTTCTGTTATGTCAGATTTGCCCATCTTATTAAGACAATATATTAGCAAATAATGTGTAATATAAGTTTAAGGACCTCTGCCGCTCTTCTTTTTAGGAAAAACGATGAATTTTTTAGAGTGACTCATACCGGGCAATTTATTCCAATATGAACTTTTAATTGCACGTTTCCATTACTTTATAATGCACCCCAGATGGCCCTTTGGATAGACACAGAAGGTTTATGGTCCAATTTAGCCACAGAAGGCTGTGGTAGCTTCACTATCTGAGATGATATAGATCCTTGCATTATGTAGGTTGCTTCTAACACTCTTTCTAACACAAAGTTCTATGGTATGTACTTCTACCTGAAATATGGATGAAGATTTGCCAGAACCCTCTGCGTAAAATGCAAGGGCCCCTTCTTCGAGTGACGGCGCCCCCTCATCCAAGTTAGGAGCTTTTGGAAAACTACTTTAAAGGATTAATTTAAGTTGGGTTTCCTCGACATTGTGTCCACATTAGGTTGACTTCCTGGAAATTTTTTAGGTGCGATCGAAACAGGATGCCTGGTTTAAGGGTTTTTAAATATTTTAAGCTGAGATCACCTGTAGCCGCTATCTTTTCAATGTGCAAATACAAATAAAGCATGTCGAAAACATGCTTCAAGAGCTGTTATGGGTCTAACCCATCATAGCCTACATGAGTCTCGTCTGTTGGCCTAAGCCCTTAACCTTAACTAAGAATAAGCTCTATTCACTAAGAAGTATAAGTTGGTGAGGTTTAACTTATGCTTCTTAGTGAATAGAACTAAGACCCTTTTGTGAGGGTTTAAACTGGGATCTGCCTTTGGCACCAAAAGTACCCTAGGGTTAGGAACCTCTGCATTTAACCTAAACCTGCTTCTTCATATTCCCCCCTGATCATCACGACCAGGTCATCAGCAGTACCTTGAACTTCAAAGACATCTGCAAATAATTTAACGAGAAAGTTATTACTGACAAGTGACCAAAATAGGGGTAATAGTATGCCTCCTTGTGAATAGCCTTTTACGAATCTAACAGTTACTAAATCAATTCCAAGTTTAGCTGTGATATTGCGTTTAAAAAGCGTGGCCCTAATTCAGTCAATCGTAAGGAATTGAACTCCCTTGCATAAAGCCGTCCTCTCTTTGGGGTCATAGAAGGTATTATCAATACCGTCCCTTAGCAAGAAACGTATTTTTTTATTTATAGACGAGTCAGTGAAGGACAGTTTTAGTAGATTTAGTCCTGATTTAGAGGCTTCTTTCTCAGAATGTCACATCTAATGTGAAGATCAGGAGTCAATTTTTCCAAATTTTGCCAGTAAAATAAGGCAGGGTAAATACCATCACCCCTAGTAGGGATTGAAAGATTTTATCACCTTTCTGATTATGTCAAGGTCAAAAATTCTTCCAATGTCGGTATAGACATATCGTCTTGGGATTTCTTAACATTATGTAGGATGTGGAGTTTCCAGTCTCTATTGTATACTAAGACTACCGATCCAGGATAATGGATTTCTACTAAGAGACTCATAGTATCCGCACTTTTTTTTTTTTTTTTTTTTTATTAGATTATTGAGGTACAGGGGGAAACCTTCAAAAGGTACTCGACTGTGAGGCCTTCTACCTGTCAGACGAGTTATGCGGGATTTATACCTCGCTAAAACTGAACCTGTACCTCTACCCTTGCTCCCGGAACGATGGTTCCCCGGCGGCACTCTTTGTAAATACTACTTCGCCGGGCCGTTCTTATAATATTTTACTATTTATTATATTTTACTGCTGTCCCGATGTTATGACGCCTCGCGGCCTATTCTTCGTACGTGATGTGGAGATCCTTGATGATAGATTCCGCGTACTCTGCAACTTTGTTCCAAGCCGATTGGTTCTTCAGCATGCACTCCACTATGTTTTCTGGACTGATGGAACGGTCCACATTTTTCTCCAGTTCTGCCCGTGTCCCCTCGTAAAAGGGGCATTGGAAGAACACGTGTTCTGCATCTTCGAGCACATCGTAGCAACGATGACAGTTTGGGGAGTCAGTTCTCTTGAATCTGTGCAAGTATGCCCGAAAGCATCCATGTCCAGTCAAGAGTTGGGTGATGTAATACCCGACTTCCCCGTGCAGGCGAGTGACCCATTTTTTGTCATCTGGGATCAGTCGGTGGGTCCACCGACCCTTCGTCGAGCTGTCCCATCTTTCTTGCCAGAGGCAAAGACTCTCGGGTCTCTCCTCTTCACAGAGGACCTTTCACCCCTCTTCCTTCTTCCTACGATGTTGGCGTTCTCGCTCTCCTGCCAGGATGTCGCTGGATGGGTATGATGCCACAACGTTGACCGCATCGTGTGATACCGTTCGGTATGCTGACGCCACTCTGATCGCTGAGAGCCGCTGGACTGATAACATTGTCTTGCGGTATGTTGTTAGCTCTAGCGATTTCGCCCACACTGGTGCTCCGTATAGCAGGACGGAGGTAACTACAGTTGCCAGTAGTCGTCTTCGAATTTGCCTGGGGCCTCCGATATTGGGCATTATCCGCGAGAGCGCGCCCTGTACTGCTGATGCCTTCTTGCTGGCGCTGGAGATGTGCTTCTTGTAGTTGAGTCTGGCATCCAAAACCACTCCTAGATACCATATGTAGGGTAGCGACTGGATGTCGTGGTCGCCCACTCTTATGGTAATGGTCTCTATTTTCTTTCGGCTACTCACAAGGAGTGCTTCAGTCTTATGTTCCGCCAATGACAGGTCTGCCGATGTCATCCACTGTCTTATCCTCCGGATGGTGGTGGAGAATGCGGCTTCCAGATCATCCAGGTGTTTGGCTACATGGACAACCGCTACGTCATCCGCGAAGGCCACGAGTGTTGTGTTCGTCGGTAATTCCAGATGGAGTAGGCCGTCGTACATGACGTTCCACAAAAGTGGCGCCAGGACAGAGCCCTGAGGTACCCCACCCGTGACCCCATACTCCACTGGTCCATCCTCCGTTTCGTAGTGTAGTAGTCGATCACTGAAGTATGATCTGACCATCCTCCGTAGGTAGTAGGGCACCCCCATGTTCTTAAGAGCCTCCAGGACTCGATCCCAGCGGGCCGAGTTAAAAGCATTTTTGATGTCCAGGGTGACAATGAGGCAATACTTTTTGGAACCGCCTTTCCATCTCTTTCCTAAGATGCCTTCCTTTGCGATGTTCGTGACAAGTTCCAACGCATCGATGGTCGATCTCCCCTTCCTGAATCCAAATTGGAATTCGGAAAGTTAAGAATCGATGTATTGCTCCAATCTGTCGGCCACTATCCGCTCCAAGTTCTTCCCATTCGAATCTAGCATGCAAAGTGGACGATAGGATGCCGGTTCGTCCGGTGGTTTCTTCCCTTTTGGGATAAGAACCAATCTTTGTTACTTCCATCGAGTCAGAAATACACCTTAAATATTAAACTCAAATTCACTGCTATCTGTTCGGCTATGGAGATAGAACAATAACGTATATTAAACTTATTAAACTTCTATATAGACAGTATATTATTATGGAGCTAGAAGAACAGAAAGAGCTGTTACCTGTCTGTAAGGCAAAACCAAAAATTACCAGAAATATTTTGCAGCATTTTTGGTGGTTAATATTACCAAAAATACTGCAAAATATTTTGGCTTTCCAAAATGATGCAAGGAATTTATCACTCTATCTGATCTAGGCATATAATCGTATTCGCTCCAAGCTAGAATATAATTCCAAGATATGGACAGGCGCTTCTAAAACGACAATCCACTAGATATAAAAATATTACGGAATTATTATACCGATATTATGTCTGCTGTCTTTCCTTATTTTATCGTATTTTCTACAAATAGTGTTCCAGAGAATTGGCTAGTTGCATTCCGCCCCTACAATTATTTCACCCTAATACCCGTTTCACCAAGAATGCATATCCATTTAAGCTGAATCCTCTTTCTGAACGTACTGTAAGATAAAGAGATTATTTTTTCGTTCAATCCGAATGCGGATTGCCTTGCCTGACTTGGTTTTCCCAAATCATTATACGTTAATCTACAGCAATCTTGCCCTTTATCCCTTCTTATACTTTCCAAACGTACGCTGTACTATTATAACATTCTAAGGATATTCATAATTCCTGTAGTGGAAGTGATTTATAATTTTAAAAAAATAATACTATTCATTTTCTGAAGTATAAATAAGAAAATTCCTAGATTTAGTTGGCTTATCAAATACTAGTTTTGGTTTACTTTAATTTGTTCGATTGATGGTAAAGTTTTCTTCTTTACAATAATCAAAAATTTAGAAATAAGTCACAAGGATTTATTTAGAAAGTAATGTTCAACACAATAGGATAATAACTTCTATTATTACTTCCGGTATAAGTGAATTGTATTCAGATCCATTTCATGTAATTAAGGGTAAAAAGTTAACACACACGATACCAAAGTGCTTTTGTTACAGTCAGAATATAGTTTTTGTTTTCGAAAAAATATCACCCCAAAATATTAATCGTTGTGGCCGGAAATATATCTCTAAACTGTTATTGTAAGGATTTGCTAAGCTCCTGGGTATGTTTGCTCATGTACCATTAAGTTGTGAACGGATGTCACCCCGGACAATGGTTTTTACAAAATTGTGAACTCGTTCGTTCAGATCTTAACCGAATTGTTCACACACGCATTGTCGAACTGTTCACTTAGATGACTTTTATAAATTTTTAACTAAAATTTATAATATCAACTATTTATGTTCATTCACTTCAGATTATCTAATTAAAAGAAAAAAAAGAAGGCCATATAGAAGAAAAGTTCAATTGACCAAGAACATTTATTTAATCTCATCTAGTTAGTCATTATTTAATTAAATGAAAATTAATTTTCATTTTACTATATTCGTATTATTATATGAATATTGTATATTAAAGAGAGTGATTGAGCGAGAGAGAGGGGGGAGGGGAGGGGGAGTTTAGGACATTAAAATGTATATCATTTTGGCATGCATGAATGGCAAAGTTAATTGGCAAAAGCTCAATTGAGCGAGCATGTTTCTTTTTTCCATTCATTTTGTTTTATGGCATCGTAAGTTTCACCGAATAAATAGAATTCGAGAAAATGTAGAATAAGTAAAAGGCATGAAAAGCACATCGAAACCTGTGAAGAAAAAAAATCCCCGAAAAGCTGATAATAATACAAAGAATTAGATTAGAAAAAAATGGGCATTTTTCGTAATGTAGAGTGAATCAGGGAATTGACCAGGAATAAATGGATGAATGACTGAATGAATGAGTCAATGAAATGAAACCAACTATGTAGATGTGGATCTGGGATTTGGCTATGGCGTCCGTTTTGTCGGACAGGGTAAGTTCAGTAATCTCTAATGAAAAGAACTACATCGAGGGAAAATAAGGAAAATCACCAGTAAATTGGATAATTCTATACCTTTGAATAGCGAACAGTTGAACAACAGCCAATCTATGCACGAGTTGAATGGTTAAACTGAACTTTTTCTCTTTTTTGTTTAGGGATCTTTTATATTATTCCATGAACTAAGAATGACTGAAAAACATTTACCCTCCTAGGGTCTATAGAAATGTAGATTCTTTTCATATTTTTCTCTCACCACTCTTACATAATTACTCAAGTTTTGTGTTGAATATTATAGCTACGCAATGCAAAAAAAACAACAAACTCAAATCTAAATAAAATCATATTGTGATTGGGTAGTTAAGATATTTTGAAATTAAATTTAAGATAAACTTATCTATTGCAACTCCCGAGTATATAGGATTTAAAAGCACAACTTCTAGATGGTTTGAATCTTGTCCGTAATCTATGCGACCCTATAGAACGTGATAAGTGAAAATGTGGTATAAAGTCAGTCACGAGATTGTCTTACAAAATGTTGCAACGCACCTTTTGGGAGCATTCGTTATTAGGACCTTAATTTTTTTCAGAAGCAAAAGTCATTTTTGGACAGTTGACAAGCATTATAAATTTATTTTATGAGGTCAGATTGTCGATTAGCCTTAAAGCTGGTGAATAATGAGTTGGTGGCGTAGAAAAAGAGTTCTCCGCATCAGATTGAACATTGCAGACACTTGGATGCTCCACCATGATTAGGTATTTGGGTTTCCCTGCTACTCTATTCTTCTTATGATAGTTCGTGTTACTTTTTTTGTGTTCCAAGATCAAAAAACGCCTAAAAGTGTGTCATTATTAATATAGTCAATAACATCCAAATGAGTTTAAACGAGAAAGCGATGCCAAAAAATCTAATTCGTAGCGAATAATAATAATAATATTTTGTTTTTTAAATTTAAATACTATCTACAACTACGTAGAAATTGTAGCGAGCAGATTTTTTAAGGGAAGATGCAAGGACATAAAGACATAAAAGGTAAAAGACACATCGATGACTACCCAAAAACGAGATAATTTATTTTATAAGTTCAAAAATTGCAGGGCCAGTGTCGTTTAATGAAATTTCTACTGAAAATTTCTACTGAAAATTTCTACTAAAAATTTCTACTGAAAATTTCTACTGAAAATTTCTACTAAAAATTTCTACTGAAATTTTCTACTGAAAATTTCTACTGAATTTCTACTGAAAATTTCTACTGAATTTCTACTGAAAATTTCTACTGATAATTTCTACTGAAAATTCCTACTGAAAATTTCTACTGAAAATTTCTACTGAAAATTTCTACTGAAAATTTCTACTGAAAATTTCTACTGAAAATTTCTACTGAAAATTTCTACTGAAAATTTCTACTGAAAATTTTTACTGAAAATTTCTACTGAAAATTTCTACTGAAAATTTCTACTGAAAATTTCTACTGAAAATTTCTACTGAAAATTTCTACTGAAAATTTCTACTGAAAATTTCTACTGAAAATTTCTACTGAAAATTTCTACTGAAAATTTCTACTGAAAATTTCTACTGAAAATTTCTACTGAAAATTTCTACTGAAAATTTCTACTGAAAATTTCTACTGAAAATTTCTACTGAAAATTTCTACTGAAAATTTCTACTGAAAATTTCTACTGAAAATTTCTACTGAAAATTTCTACTGAAAATTCCTACTGAAAATTTCTACTGAAAATTCCTACTGAAAAAAAATTTCTACTGAAAATTTCTACTGAAATTTTTTACTGAAAATTTCTACTGAAAATTTCTACTGAAAATTTCTACTGAAAATTTCTACTGAAAATTTCTACTGAAAAAAAATTTCTACTGAAAATTTCTACTGAAATTTTCTACTGAAAATTTCTACTGAAAATTTCTACTGAAAATTTCTACTGAAAATTTCTACTGAAAATTTCTACTGAAAATTTCTACTGAAAATTTCTACTGAAAATTTCTACTGAAAATTTCTACTGAAAATTTCTACTGAAAATTTCTACTGAAAATTTCTACTGAAAATTTCTACTGAAAATTTCTACTGAAAATTTCTACTGAAAATTTCTACTGAAAATTTCTACTGAAAATTTCTACTGAAAATTTCTACTGAAAATTTCTACTGAAAATTTCTACTGAAAATTTCTACTGAAAATTTCTACTGAAAATTTCTACTGAAAATTTCTGCTGAAAATTTCAACTGAAAATTTCTACTGAAAATTTCTACTGAAAAAAAATTTCTACTGAAAATTTCTACTGAAATTTTCTACTGAAAATTTCTACTGAAAATTTCTACTGAAAATTCCTACTGAAAATTTCTACTGAAAATTTCTACTGAAAATTTCTACTGAAACTTTCTACTGAAACTTTCTACTGAAAATTTCTACTGAAAATTTCTACTGAGAATTTTTACTGAAAATTGTTATCGAAATTTTTTACTAGAAATTTTTACTGAAAATTTTTACTGAAAATTTTTAGCGAACATTTTTACTGAAAATTTTTACCGAACATTTTTACTGAAAATTTTTACCGAACATTGTTACTGAAAATTTTCACTTGTAATTTTGATTAAAAATTTTTGCTGCAAAATTTTTCTGACAATTTGGACCAAAAATGTTATTGCAATTTGGACCTAAAATGTTATATCGCAAAAAATGTGTACTAAACATTTTTATTAGAATAAACAGTTCTTTTGCTAACGGTTTAGGATAGTAGGATAGACGCGAATGCAATTTTTTATAATGGGAGTCGTTTATATAAACGAATGCCTCTTTATAAAGGGGCCATTGACAATTTTTCTAACGATTCGGGATGGTAGATTTTGGAATAGAAAGAAATTGTTATGCTTAAGCTTAGATTATATCGTGCGTGCCTCTAATAGACGATCTAGAGATGAAATTTGACCTTTTTGAGTGTCTGACAATGTAATATATGCGCGAGCACTTACATACCTTGCGCGTGAATGAGATTGTACATGTTCGCGCGAACAAAATTTGTGTATTTGACGATCAGACTGATCATAGTGTAATCGGTTGAATGAACATTTGCAAGAATAATTAATTGCAATAAATTCACAATTTAGGCGTGCAAAATTTAATTACAACATGTTGAAATATATTTTTCATCATGCAACGGAGTAATTCATGAATTTTCTAGTTAGTCGCCGATGTTTTTATAAATATTTATAAATTTAAACGCGAATGATTTTACGCTATACACTACACATCAGGTTATCTCACTTTGCATATACCAAAATAGCTTTTTAAAGTAATAACTTAAATAAAATGTATCACAAATAAATTAAATTCGAACGAATAAATATGCAGGCGTACAGTAAATATGGAGACTGTCAATTGTCAAAATAAACAACGCACACTTAATAAGTTCGTAAAAAGCAATATGAACGACATTATATATAATATATTTACAAGTAAGCAGGATGAAATCATGTACAGGGTCGCCGTATTTTCCTTTCTACATTCCTGTCACGCGCAAAAATCGCACATCAATGCACAAATATCGTGCAGTCACACGATTATTGTAATATATCAGCGAATGTTCGTGGAATTAAACGAGTTGGCAGTGAACTATTTGCAGAAGAAAATCATGTACTAGACGTAACATTCGGTATAATCTAACCGCAAAGTTCGAGTCCGTATGTCCATATTGGTTTCAGTATACCTGCAGTTAGCTTTTTATTGTCAGTTTTGACCTACTATCTAGGAGTCGTAGTAATTGTTTGTATCGTCCGTTAAATTCACTTCTTTTAGTTTTCGTGTGAGAGTTCCAGGTTAACAGTTTGACGAATATCGTTTTTTGTGGAATATTACTGCCGTTTAGGTTTTTGAACCTAACTCTAAGGAGTGGGTGGTTCTGTAGGATATTTATGGTTGTGGAAGGATCTTTGTGATATGTAAAGGTAAGTATATAACTGTAATAATGAATATCATGGATGTAAATATTGTAAAGGATTGAACTTAGAATACTTCTCTGAGGGATACTGGCAGAGAAAGAATAAGTGTTAGAATATTTTTTCTTTTTCAAGTTATTCTACAATATAATAATTACAATTCAATGCTTCATGATTTTTTTTTCGACAAACCCAATATTTAAAAGAATGCAGGTAAAAAAAGTTCATATAAAGTGTCCACCAGTAGTTAACCCTCGTAATTATATACTAACACACCTTTTCTGCTACACCTTGTATATATTCAATAATAATAGTATTAGTTACCTCTTACCATAAATGCTAGAACTATTCAATAAAAAAATGTGATTCAATAAGACCAAAGATTTATTATTTTAAATAAACACAACCCAATAAAAATGACCATAACTACTCTGCTAAAACAGGATGCATGTATCAAAATTTTTTATAATTTTTGAATAGTTCATACATTTATAATAAGTATGATTTTGTCAGTTAGCTTTAGAATTAAGAGATCCTTTAGCGACTCAAATAGTCTCTAGATCTCAGTTTCTGTATCACTTAATTTTCACTATCTTCCAAAATATAGGTGTATAAGCTTAAATCCGCTGTTTTTTAGTCAAAAAAACATACACAAATGTTTTCTTCATAGAAAGCAAAAACAAATTTATTCTAAGTGCTTGCCCTCGCTAGCTACACATTTTTCCCATCTCTCGGGCAATTTGTGGAAACCACGCCAAATAAATTCCTTCTCTTTCGAGGCAAACCACTCATCAAGTCATTTTCGGATGTTTTCGTAAGAATCGAAGTGCTGCTCAGCGAGCGCGTGGCCCATCGACGAAAACAGGTGGGATAACATAAACACGCTTATGTGCGTGAAGACCAGGTGGTAGTCGGATGGGGCCAGGTCTTGTGAATAAGCGGGGTGGGGTGGCACTTCCCAGTTGAGTGTCTCCAAGTAGTTTTGTCGTGGAGGAAAATCAGCTTGTCATATCTTTTTTTTATAATGCAGAGCATGGTGCAATTTGATCAGTTAGACAGTTTCACCAGGTTTCAACATCTCATAGTAGACGATATTCTGCTGATCCCACCAAACGCACAGCATCATCTTCCGTCCGAAGCGATTTGGTCTTGGGGAAGATATTGACAGTTGGCCGGGATCAACCCACGATTTCTTGAGTTTAGGATTCTCGAAATATATCCACTTTTTATCGCCTGTCATAATCCGATACAGGAACAACTTTCTTTTTTGTCTGGCGAGCAAGATTTCACTTTTGTTTTGGCGTCGCTCCATCTGCCTATCATTCAATTCATGCGGCACCTATTTTCCGATCTTTTCAATCTTCCTTATGGCACGCAGACGCCCATTTCTTTGAAATGAAGCAGAAAAGAAAAGCTTCCCGCATATGCTCTTTTTCTGGCACAAGACTAGACATGATTTCCAAAGGAAAAATGTATATTGTTATACGAAATTGCTGACAACGTGCACTGATTAATGTTGACAGATGTCAAACTCATAAAAAAAAGTATGGCGTGTCCATTATAGCTTAATACGCTCACTCACGCCATCTATGACCAAACAACGGATTTAAGCTTATACATATGGTATTAATTTTAAAACCAATTCCAAAGTAGATCCTATTGTTATAAATAAATATTAGTTAAAATTTCAGACTGTCTGGATACAAATTATACAGAAATGAGGCACCTAATGTCATTTAATTTATTTCTTTGGTCTACAGAAATAAATGTAATTATTTTTCTTCCATTAATTTTAGCATATCGATAATCATGTATATAAATAATAAAATAAAAAAATTGTTGCATTATAATTTAATACACATTTTCAATGACAAGCAAATTAATTTTATAACTTATTCATATTTCGCCAACTACCTTTTCGAAAGGAAACGAATAAAAAAAACTCGTATCGATAAAAAAAGTAAGCTTCAAATTTTTTTTTTTTTATAAAAGTTAATTTGTATTTCGAAAAATATATCCCATTTTAGCATAATAAATCGATTCATTTTAAAGGTAATTTAGCAGAGAGAGCTTTTCGTATACAGAGTTTTTTTGTGGTTTTTTCTTTGAAATTTTCATCCGATCAATTGCTCTATTAAAGGCAATTCATCATCTTCTTATCTCCTTTCGAGCTTATATGTGGTTATACAAGACAATGGAAGGTAGATTGTATGTACGAGTGTGTTGGTAAATTTATTTATATAGAATTTTGGTATGATTTTCAACAAAAAGAAAATAATGTAAAATTTCGAACAGACGAGGATAGAAAAAAAAAGGGGCAAAGTAGAAAAAAATGAGAACGCGTATACAATACACTTAATAAGAACGTGTAAATGGCACACAGCACTAAATGTTTGATTAATGGCCCAGAAGTCTATGAAAGTTAGCTTTTTTCGGACCCTTTCTAGCCATTGTGGCCGTATCCGTTTGGACGAAGTGTCGATGGATAAGAATAAAAGGACGATGCTCCACGGTTGTGTCTCGAAAAAAAGAAATACAGGCGATTGCGTATCAGCCAGAATACAAACAAGTCGTCTATACATAATACACGTTCTCGAACTTTTTATCCTTTATCTGAAAGTTTTAGTCATTCATTATTTTTTATCGTTTATGTTGGTTTTTTTTTTTAAACTGATGAGTGTGTGCAATAAAGAGATACCGAAAAAATCTGACAAAAGTATGTGTGAGAGAAATTTAATAAAAAAATGTATTTGTGAATTATGCAGTTATGAGAAGAGTCCGTTTTTAATTTTTACTATGATCATAGTAGACTTTTGCTTGGTGACAATATTCAATTTTTAAAAAGTGAACTGAATTTTTTATTTGCAAGAAAATGTTTCTGCTCGTATATAAATTTTTTAGAATTTTTTTTTAGCCTTCTCAGGCAAATTATAAATTCTATTTTAATAAAAATTCTTTTAAGTCAAACATTTATAATATTAAGAAGATATTATTGTATATTTAGTTGGATTCTGAGAAATTCTTAGTCAAATAAATATAAATTTTTTTTTTTTTAGATATTTACAACTACAACATAGTAATAAGCAAATTTGATCAATAGTATTAATTAACTTGATAGGTTGTGGGGAGTAAACGTCCAATGAAGTTCCTCCTGCTAGCGTGTGTTTCTGTTAGGCCTCAGTATTTTAGTAAATCACGCGACCAGTGACGCTTAAGTCTTCGATGGGTATTTCTAGGGAAGGACATGGAGGATACTCGTAGCTCTTGAACAAGAGGATTATTATGATTGAGGACACGGGAACGGAACTTTTTATAACGAGATACAGCCACATCAAAAACAAATGGGACTTTAAGATCACGATGAATAACAGTATTGCGAACATAAAAGGGGGCATCGACAATTGTACGGAGTATTTTTGATTGAAGGGATTGGATTCGACGGTAATAAGAAGGCTTAGTAGATTCCCAGAGTTCTATTCCGTATGGCCATATGGGTTTCAGTAAGGTATTGTATATCAGTACTTTGCTGTCTATAGTAAGTTTGGAACGTTTGTCTAGAAGTCGAAGTAGTTTTAGGTATCGTCTTTTAAGTTCTTGTCTTTTAAGTCTTGTTCCATGTTAGGCGTTTGACTAAGGTCAGTCCTAGGTACCGAGTTTCGTTGTGTTGTGGTATGGCACTGCCATTAAGGTATATGGGAGGGCATGTCTCACGACGAAGAGTGAAAGTTACCTGGATAGATTTACGTTCATTGACTTTTATTCTCCACCTAGTAAACCAGTTCTGGAGGGTTTGGATTTGGATTTGGAGAGTTTCGGAAGCATGTTGGGGATTTTCGCTGGATGCAAGGCAGGCCGTATCATCGGCGTATGTAGCAAAGAAGGTATTAGGGCAGATTGGGAAATCGGATGTGTAAATTTTGTAGAGGATGGGTTCAAGTATGCTACCCTGAGGAACCTCAGCCAATATCGGAGAGATATTGGAGAGTTCGTTGGATTCATTTACTTGGAAGTGTCGGTTGGACAGGAATGATTTTAGGATTAGGAAATAGGTGGAAGGAAGGAACCTCCTGAGTTTCCAGAGTAGACCCGGGTGCCAAACTCTATCAAAAGCTTGACTAATATCAAGAAACACACCGGGACAGTACTCTTTTCTTTCCAAAGAGGATGCAATGAAATCGACATCTCGATGACAGTGCTGGGTAGTGGAGTGTTCGGCGCGGAAACCAAACTGTTGATTAGGAATTAAATTTGCAGACTCGAGTAGAGGATGTAAGCGGCGAAGGAGAATTTTTTTAAAGATTTTTGAGAGTACTGGGAGGAGACTTATTGGCCTGTAGGAAGTGTGGCGGTTTATTGGTTTATTGGGCTTAGGGATCATTTTAATTATGGCAAATTTCCAGAGGATTGGGAAATGTGTTGTTCTAAGGATGGAGTTATATATTGTGGCAAGGAACACTATTGCTCTTTTAGGGAGTTAATCAGATCATAGCCAGGAGCTTTGTTTTTGGGAAGGAGCTTGATTAAATTGGCAACTTCGGAAGGAGTGATTGCCTTAGGGGGAAGACTCATGGGTAAGGGAATGGATAGTTCCGTCTCGATTGTAGTGCAATGAGTCCTGTCTAATATGTCCTCATGTGGAGTAAATGTTTGTGCAAGGTATTCAGCAAAAGCGTCTGCTTTATGTTTGTCCGTTTTGGCCCAGGTCCCGTCAGTTTTTCGTAAAGGGTGCTTTGTTTTTCTATAAGATAGTATTTGTCTTGTAGCAGTCCAAAGTGGTTTTAATGGTCCAACGAACTTGTATTAAATTTTGCTTAAACGAACCACGTTGAAACTTAAAGATTTTACTATTAACTGTAGGTGATTTTAATAAAAAAGGGATTATAAGTATTACAAAAAGACGAATTTTTGCTTAATTGCATGAAATGTTTTCAGCACGCGTAATTTCGAGATTTGGTGATGTAACATAATTTAACTTTTAAAATCATGTAATTGGTCATTATTTCACTTTTCTTTTAGAACAGCGTAAAAAAATTTATTTATATAGATAATCTTCAAATTTTAAAATATGTTCAAATAAACTTTCCTCAAGTAATGGCCGAATTATAGTGAAAAAGTTTTCAAAAACTACCCTAAAAAGATCGAGTCCTGCAAGAAATATTATGCCAGCTATTTAAATGAAATTAAATTTTTTTGTATAATGGCAAAATCTAAACAATAAAATAAAATAATTTTTTTTATAAAAATATAAATTTAAATAGTATCTAATTTAATTTTACTTTTCAAGTCATAAATTTTGAAATTTCTATTGTACGAGTATATTAAAAAATAAGAGAGAACTTTCTGAACTACTATCTCCAGATATACCGAAAATTAACAAATCGTAATAAAATTGTTAAAAAAATCAACTAAATTTCATAAGCTTTAACTTTGAATATGACAAATTAAATTTCTGTGCAAATATTTGTTACGAAATAAAAAATTATTTATTAAAATTGAATTCATTCTAACTTTTTATTTGAAAAATACGAAATGGAAAGACTGCTCAAAGATTAAAAGGAACCAAGTTCTTATAGCAAATACGAATTGTAATACATTCGAGGACGTATGAATAATACTATATTTCTCTCCCTAGAGTTTTCTGTCAAAACAAATTACACAATTCCTAAAAGTCATCAAGGCACACAAAAGTGGAACGTTGAGTTGGCGGCGGTAGAGAAGATGGTCTTATTAAAAATTGAGTAAATTTACAGTGAACTGTTTTATGCGATGGGCGAACTTTTTTAAGCTTTAAATTTGTCATGAAATGATTTAATACCATTTCTTTGGTAAATTTAATTATTTCATTTGCAAAATAATTTATTTTTATTTGAACGTAAATTTGCTAAAATATTACGATACGGTAAAATAACACGAACATAAAGAAAATTAATTTCCATTAAAGCTGAAAATATATTTCATTTTCATTCACTGAAGAAAATCAATGTAAGAACTAATCTTACTACCGCCGACTGGATTTGAATTTTTCATTAAGTTGTATTAAAATTTTAGTAGTTTTGTAATTAGAAAATTATTGACTTTGTTCATTATTTATTTAGTCATTTATCGCACTGAACAAATAACAAATCATCTGTTATTGCTTGTCGGGTAGTTTTTTTGTTTTTTGTTGCAGTTCTTATTATTGTAAATTTTCTCAAATATTGATTAAGTTTTTATTTCGAAATTCCATATTAATTGGGTGATTTTGAACTCACCTTTTATCGATCATTTTTGGGTCACTAGTTTGTAAACGATCGCTTAAATTGAAAACATTTGTAAAGATTTAAAAAAAATAATAACATGTGCCAAAGATTTGAAGGTTTCGGAAAAAAATTTCCAAATTTTCACAATTTGACAAATAAAAATGAATTTTTCCCAAAATCATATAATATTCTCCAAATAGCGCGTTATACCACCTTGTGAAAAAGTTTCCATGACAAAAGTGATAAGGAAACCTAATAAACCAATGCGCCTAACGTCCTCTTGCAGATACTTTAGCGTATTTCCAGTATTAAGTAAAGTTTTTGAAAAGCTACTCGTAAAACGTCTTTAGCCTATTTGATTATCCGAACGCACCTTTGAGTTATTATTATTGACTCCTGACATTTATTATATTATAATAAAATTTCCCCTAAGGCAATGCTATTTTCAGATAATTGAAAATCATAAATAGTGCAACATTTTTTTCATTTAAGCTTGCGTTTCCCAAGGTAGCATCCTTGGTCCTATTCTTTATAGTATTCATATTGCTAATATTCCTACTAACAATAATATTCTTACTGATGGTCCCATACGAGGTCTGTTCAAAAAGTAATGCGCATTTTGTGTTTTTTTTTCAAAAATTATTTATTTATTCATGAATATCTATTTTGTTTCCTTCAAAGTAATCCCCACCAGATATTATACACTTGTGCTAATATTTTTTCCAATCCTCGAAGCACTTCAAAAAATCATTTTTTGTGATGCTGTTCACCTCCACCTTCGATAGCGTCTTTATCTCCTCAATCGTAGCGTAGCGTCGTCCTTTCATGAATGGCATTTTTGTTCGTCCACAAATCTGGGCGTTTCTGACAGATTGCTTCACGCAACTTGCGCATAACTAGCAGGTAATATTCCTTATTAACCGTTCTACCCTGTGGCAAGAGCTCATCATGCACCACTCCCCTGCAATCAAAGAAAACTGTAAACAAAACCTTCACATTCCACCGAAATGGCGCGCTTTTTTCGGTCTTGGATCATGCGGCAGCTTCCATTGGGATGATTGAGCTTTGGTTCCCACGTTATAACTATAGGCCCATGATTCGTCACCAGTTTTGACCCTCTGGAGCAAATTTCGGTCGTCGCGGACAGAGTCCAATAGCTCCTTAGCAATGTTAATGGGATGCTGTTTTTTGTCGAAATTAAGCAAAAATCGAAGACGAGCCAAAACACATACAAGCAAATAAGCTATCAAAAATTAACTGAACATTCAAAATGGTCGAACTTATTGGCATAAGTGAGAGATATGAGTACCAACATAATGCAACAAAAAATCAAAAATCGAATATACTTAACCCGCGGAAATTCAAAATTCGCGATACATTTTGAACAGACCTCGTATGCTGAGTTTTAACACCTGGCAAAGATTCCTAAGAGGATTTGCAGACAAAAAAAAATACCTGGGAGAAGGAAACACCAACAAATCAGATTACATGCCGCCATAACCAAACATCGTGAAACGATGAAAAGAATATTCGGAAATGGAAAATTCTGAATATTCTATCCTTCGAAGAATATTTAACTCCCTACATGAGGATGGATAATTCTCGGCCCTATTAAATGACGAAAGTCGAGAGTGTTACTGCGATCGCCCGGTTGTGGATAAAACTGAACTAATTAAAGTGTGGTAGGCTGAATAGTTACTCC
This sequence comes from Atherix ibis, assembly GCA_958298945.1. Lineage (NCBI taxonomy): Eukaryota > Metazoa > Arthropoda > Insecta > Diptera > Athericidae > Atherix > Atherix ibis. The sequence goes on along the minus strand of OY282607.1, from coordinate 93,793,947 downwards.
ATATGAATTCTGATAGTCTACAATAGCTCCACTTACGGTCCCTGTAAACGATAAAAGCCCTGCCTTATGTGGAGCAATGCCAAAAAACGTGGTGGGGGTATCGAAGTGGCATACTCTGGCGTGAAGCAGGGACGTCTGGAGCTCTTTGATTCAGCAGGTCGCCCTGTTGATGAGAATCATTAAAAATCTTTGAAGTTACACCCGAAATAAATCTTAAAACCCTAATATTGGTTAACCAGACGGACAATTAAGGTATACGAGGAAAAAAGTACATAAGTCATTTACATTCTCTGTCGTAAGCAATCTTTATCTTAATGTCCTAAGAATCCCTATAATAGACTGAAAAGACTAGAGCTTATTTTGTGCATTTATCAATAAACAGTATTCTGTTAATTTGCAACACAGTATCGAAACCTGTCTGAACTTACGGAATTTAATTTTTGGCATTCAAGCCTTCGGTAAATTGTCAATGCTTCTCTTACAGACATAATAATATGATCCACTGTTATTTCAATGTGCTTTTTGTCCGTGATTTATCCATGAAACGTGTAAAAACATTTGCAAGCCTATTCATCTAAATATACAAATCCTTTTGTATAACAATTTTCCTCAGAGTTACTCTTCTCCGAAATTATTCACGAGTATTTTAAGTAAGCAATTCCATATTACTTAACTCGATATGAAAAGATATACGTCAATGTATGTATAAAATTTTCTTGTTACTTAATTTACGAAAAAAAAAACAAATTATGATTAAACTAAATAATTCTCTTTTGTAAGGTTAGGAAATATTAAATTGAAATTTTTTTTACAAGTAATTAAAAGTGATTTTCATCATAAGAAGTTTTATATAAGAAAATTTTATTAACAATTATTTTATTTTGTAATTCTTAAAATGTTGAAAAGAACGTCATGATAAGAAAATTAATTAAATTATTCGAATAAGAAAAATTTGAATTTTCTTACCAATTGAGTAGATTATGTTGAATATATTTTGTTTTTGCTCTTCCCAACTTAGAATGTATCCGCGAGTATTTCGAAGAAAGTGTGCAATAGCTTTCGATTATTAGAAAGTTTAGTATTTCAAGTATAAAGAAAAAAGTAAACAATTCCTTTTTCTTTTCTTTTTTTGAAGGAAATTGAAAATTTCAAATATAAACAAAACAGAAAATTCCACTGTGAAAATTTGAATTGTTAACATTTCTTTACGCAAACTTCTCTATTACATAGTGGGGTATTTGCTATAAACAAGTGGAATGTGCTGTTTTATTAAATTATTTTTAAGCCTATAACAGATACAAAATATTTGCCAATAAAAGTTTGAATAGATACATCATTCTAAAATATTATATTGTTCTTATATATTGTTTGTTTCAAAAATTTGCATTATAAAATTAGGATCTGATATATTACAGTATTTTTCCGCATCATTTAAATTCATCTAATAAATTGTTTTACTCCTTCCAAAAGTTTCTGGATTATTTTATATAAAAAATAGGATCGATATCAATCAATAAATGTGTACATATATATTTTTTTTAAAACAAACAAACAAAAAATACAATAATAAATACTGAAAAATGGCAGCGTTTACGCAATTATGTCAATTACACTTCATAAACTTTTCACCGCATTACGTAAACGTAATTGTAGATATTTTTCATTATGACCATTATAATATCTGTAAAAAATATTTTATCAGCAAATACTATACATATGTGTATAAAATATTTTCGGCAAAAAAAAAAAGTAAGATATTATGATAAAATATGGTTCTCAATATCATAAATGCAGGTCTGTATGAGGTGAGTGAATGAGAATATTCAAAAATTTATCCATTTCGATGGAAACAAATCGACTATCAAAAAAAATCAATAGAATATCTTCCCTTAAATTTCAGTACAATTTACATTTTTTCATTTTTCCAGGTATGAATTTTATATTAAAATTCTATGCTATACTTTATACCTTAACCTGCCCTCTTCATATGTGCTTATATTCGTGTGAGTTTTTGTCATCACCAATTCCTGGTAACACTCACTTTCATACGATTAAAATTAAATTTTCAATATTAGCTTTAAATCTACTTTAATGGTATTATTTTATTGATATTTTTCCATTTTTATAATTCTACTTCGACTAAATGCAGGAATCGTTTTTAAACTGAAAATCAATAGATACAAAATTATATAAATGCTACGATATAATCGAAAAGTTCCGATACTATTGTAGTTTCAATCTGAATGTGTTTAACCAATGTAAATTGGTAAATTGAAAATAATTTAGTTACTTATAAATTCGATTACGAAAAATCAATTTTCGAAAATGTACTTAATTGAATGTACGAGTTGGATAATTATTGTTAAAACGAGAAATGCATTTATTTTACGAGTATAGCATAAATTCTAGTTATTTTAATTGATTTCCATAATTAGGTAATAATAGAATTTAAAATAGAAATGCTAAAGTTAATTAATTTAAAAATATAAATTAACAACACCATCACCCATCTCAACTCCATTTTATTAGAAAATGGTAAAGAGTCTCTTCTGGTTAGTAGACAAAGTAAGGAAAATAGATTAACCAATACTATATCGCGTTACCTTTAATTTTTTCTATGGCTAAATACCTTCTTTGAGGGTTGTATGATACGTCAGTGATAAATGAAACTAAGAATAATTTATTCAACAAAAATTTATATATTTTTTAATCAACGTCCCTTTTTATCTTAATATACTTTTACCAACGATATTTTTACTTTGTTATACTATCCGTGTAGAAGGATTTATTAAATTCTGAAAAATATACCTCAGTTCAGAATTGGATGCAAATTTCTTTTCATCAAGCCATCTCTTCATGTTTGGAAACAGAAAAAGGAAAAGGGAGCCAAATCTGTTGAATACGCTAGGTGGAGAAGCAATTCATATACTAATTATATTAATTTTACTAATGAAATTACCGATTAGTATGCAAGTATATTGTTATCAAGAAACAGAACTTTTTTCTTTGCCAAATGTGATCGTTTTATCTTTATTTTATTATTCACGTTAAAAAATTTATTTAGATTTTGTCCAAACAGTCTATTGGAGTAGTTACACGTACACGTGTTTGGTCGGGTGTATTTTATATTAAATTTCGAATAGCATTTCATGTAAAATATTGCCTACGCATTGTTATGAAATATTTGGTCATTTTTTATTAATCTTCTTTTTCAGTTGTGATGTAAATTAGCCGTCGCTCAAAATCACTTGTGTTCGTACAACCACAGCGAAATTGATTAAACCACTTCTGAATTATTCAGTACGATAAGAAAGAGTCTCCATAATATTTTTCAAAAAAATAGTATTTTATTAATCATATTGATAAAAAAAAAGACACAAAACTTATCTACTTTCAATGGCTGTCAAAACTATACTAATCAATGGAAGTTTATATAATTATGTAGGACGTTTTTTAAGAATGTCAAATGGTAAAAAAAAATATATTTCTCTGCATAATCAGCTATATTGTTCACATATATCACTGACTTATCATATTACCTTCGTATATCATTGCTATTTGACCTTTCCGCTTTATTTCTAAGAACTATTTATAAACTCCTAAGTTAGACTAAATATAGCAGAGTAAAGATATGTCGAAGCAGTAGTTAACCGCTGAATTCGATTAGCCAGAGGAGTATACCAGACTTTTCCGGTGAACTGTATCCTCATTAACACATAAATATAACGTCACTTACAACCCCAATTATCACATTAATAATCTTTTAAAATCAAATATTTCCATCACCTACCAGTACTTTCTACCGTCCTGTACCCACTGTAATTCTAAACTTCCTGCATTCAAAATTTTTGACCTTAATTTTTCTTAATTTACTTAACCTTAATTTTCTATACTCTCATCCCTCGTGACAGTCCTGAGCCGGTCTATTAAAATTACTTTTTAAGTAAAATTCATTTCAAGGTGGAGCCATCAATTGCATATCGAAATTATCTTTTTAATTTTCGAAAACAATCTAATATGCTCCTTAAAATTTTACAATTTCCGACTCTTAACCAGTTTTATTAAAGCAGCTGACAATCGCAACCCACACAACACTTGGCTTCACCAAATGACCTCAAAATCATGGCGCTACAGAATGACCTCTTACTTTTGTCTCTGAGATCTTTCGCACACGCATACTTACATAATCCAAAAATACACAACGACAAATTGTATTATAGCAACATTTTGCTTTCAATTGTTGCAAAAGTACTGTCAACATGTTGCTAGCCAATAATGTAAATTTACGAACGTTTGAACTGTTCATTAAAACTTAACGAGACAAATAATTTGAAGAAATTTTTTTTTTTTAAATTTGAAACAATACAAAATTAGTTAAATATTAATTTAAAAAAATCAAATATAATTTTCAATATTTTATGAGTATAATTGATAAAAATTTTCTTTAAATTAATTTCAAATTAGTTACTATTAATGATGGTATCGATAGTCGAATCAATAGCAGGTAATCCTGAGTAATTTAACAAAATAAATTGATTGAACTCGATAAAATTATAAATGTAGACGAACTAAAAATTGACCAGTGGCTTTGATTGACTGATGTTTATCAGTAGGGTTTAAATATACAAATCACAAACGGATGATTAAAGCTCAACTTCATTAAAGTATCTACGATACTTCCATACGTCGATAGTACATACACGTATGTCAGAAGGTTAGAATTTTGAATTGTCCCAAAGTGGTAATATTCCAGTCAACTGATATTTACTAAACGACCGATTCTGATAGATCCTAGTCTGTTTTGCCATTTGTATGGTAAACATAATCAGGCAAAAATAAATAAATTAAAATTGTGTAAACATTTTGCTAACATTAGGTAAATTAATGGTAAGCAAATATATTCATCGAAGCGTCATGACTATTCTAACATAATGAGGATCTACATATGTATATATGGCCTATAATTTTTGTATCTGCCTTGACTGTATATATTGAAAATAAATTTGTTATCCTCTAATAAAATCTCCTTTCTGTTAGTCCAGTATAAATAAATATTTTTTTGTATATGGACATTTTCTATCATATTGTACGATATGGATTTATGCAAAATGCACATAAAATAATGCAAAATAAACTATAAATGTTTGTTGGGTAATTTTATTTCTAATTGAATGTGCAGAAATGCAAATATTAGTCGAATAATTATGCTTATGAAAGCATAGAAATTAGAAAATTTTAAAAGTTATTATAATATATTTTTGATGATAATTTTAATTATGGTAATTTTCCTTTTTATTTATAAAATTGTTTAAAGAAAATATTTTTTCAATGTAGAAAAATATCCTATTTTTGCTTTGAAAATTAAAATTTATAAAAATATACACCCAAAAATAATCTATACGTTTTGGATATAGAATAAAATACACATTATACTCGTATTATTTTTGAAAGTTATTATTTATTCAAAATAGGTTCCATTAGACTCAATACAACGTTTGGAATGATCAACCAGCGCATGCATAGATTTTTTTATGTCATTTATAAGAATATTTTTCAGCACCTCGGTTACGGCTGATTGAATGGCTGGGATATCATCATAAAATGCTCCTTTCATCTTGGTTTTCAGTTTTGGAAATAGAAAATAGTCACATGGTGATAGATAAGGCGAATACGAAGGGTGGTTGATGTGAGAAATCCGTTTTTTGATAAAAAATTCGTTCACTTTTTTTGGGCTTGTGAGGTGGTGCATTATCGTACAATAAAAACAGCTGTTTTCCTGCTGGATATTCCGGTCTAACACGATCAATTCTTTTCCACAAACGATCTAAAATGCCTAAATAGTATTCTCCATTAACAGTTCGACCTTCTGGAACAAATTCCTTGTGGACAATATCCTTCGAATCATAAAAAGTAATCAACATTGTCTTGATTCGAGACTTCTGAAAATGCAATTTTTTGAGCTTTTGCTCGCCTTTGGACTTTCATTCAGCCGATTGACGCTTAGTTTCAGGGTCATATTTAAAGCACCATGACTCATCACCAGTTATGAACGAATCAAGAAAGTCTGGATCATTTTCAGGAGTTTCAACAATGTCTTTGCAATGCTCCACACGAGCGATTTTTTGGTCCTCATTTAATTCATGTGGAACAAAACGCGCACAGATCTTTCTTTTACCCAAATCTTCAGTTAAAATTCTCCAAATTGTGTTCTTACTCACATTAAATTCCTCAGCCAACATTCTCGTGGTAAAATTTGCATCGATACCAATGATTTCACGGACTTTTTCCATCAATTCAGCATGATTACTAGCTTCTGGACGACCTGGCCTCAGGTCGTACTTTAAATCCTCACGGGCATTTTTTAATCGTGTAAACCACGTATAAACTTGTGGTTTACACGATTTAAAAAATGTCTCAGCGAATTTTTTTTCAAGTTTAACACAAAATATTTGCTCTTTGTTCCATTTTTGTTTTCTAACATTAGCACACTTTTTATATGTTTTGTGACATTTTATTGAAAACATGAATTTTGGGTGCGTTTAAAAAAGGATGAATGTATCTTTTTAATGCTGTAAATTTTTAATAGATGACGCTGCATGTTCTATGATTTAAATATAAAGTTCGGTTATTTTTGATATTAATAAATTTCAATCTTGCCATTATGTTTTCTGTATAAAATTAGTTAAATTACTATCATGGAAATTTTCTCAGGATTCGATCCTTTTAAAGTAATTTTTAATAACTTAAAAACTCTAATTCGGCAATGACTTAACGGATCCTGATTTTTAAATACTCAAAAATTTAAACATAATTTGGATTTATACGATTCTATAGATTTTTTTGCAAGAAAAAGTCGAACACTATCAAATTGCATGTTTTAGAGGCCAATTGGTATCACCAAAATTCAAAACTACACGTCCTGCAAAGAGTTATCGCAATAAAGCCAAAATTTACCATTATTTGTTATTTTTTATTTTAATTTTATTAGAATTATATGCATTTTAAATTTAAATCTTCCAATTTGATGTAAAAAAGGTGGGTTATCATATAGACAAAGAGGTAAGACAAAGAGGTCCGTAATAATAAAGGGTTATCATTTTTCATTTTTAAATAAAAATTTGTTGATAATATAATAGCTGTCGTTCAATAAGTCCTTAGAAAATCCGAGGGTCGCTCAATAAGTCCTTAGAAAATCCGAGAAATTTTTCTCGTAGTGTCAGTAAAGATTTATTTTTGTAAGTATCTTCATCAACAGGAAAGCTCGATCCATAGCGTAGGTCAATTTCTATCGTCGATTAAAGTTAACGACATTTATTTGTGCATAACAATGGAAAAAAGCTAGTTTAGGGCTGTCATCAAACATCTCCATTTGAAAGGCTTAAGCCCGAAAGAAATCAAAGCCGAGTTGGATGCAGTTCATGGCACATCTGCACCTGTATTTGCGACGGTTTACAATTGTGTGAATGAATTTAAACGTGGCCGTTCATCAACAAAAGATGAACATCGTTCAGGACGCCCAGTTGAGGTGTCTACTCCTGAAATCATCGACAAAATCCACGATCTGATTTTGAACGATCGGCGAATTAAAGTGCGCGAATTAGTTGAGGCCACGGGCATATCACAAGGTACAGTCGCTTCAATTTTGCATGAAAAATTTGTCTGTGAAAAAAATTTCGGTAAGATGGGTGCCGCGTTTGCTCTCAGAGGAGAATAAGCGCAATCGTGTAGTGGACTCTGAGGCTATGTTGGCACTCTATCATCGCAATCCTGCCGAATTGCTTCGTCGATATGTCACTGTGTACGAAACCTGGATACACTACTATACTCCAGAAACGAAGAGACAGTCATCACAGTGGATTTTCAAGGGTGAACGGGCTCCGAAGAAGGCAAAAACTGTGCCATCGGCCGGCAAGGTGATGGCCACGGTCTTTTGGGATTCGCAGGGCATCATTTTTATCGACTACTTGGAAAAAAGAAAAAACAATAACAGGAGCGTATTACGCGTCGTTATTGCAACGGTTGAGCGAGGAAATCAAAGAGAAACGCCCCCATCTGAAGAAGAAAAAAATCCTCTTGCATCAGGACAATGCGCGTGTGCACACCTGCGCTGTTTCCATGGCCAAAATTGTGGAATTGAGAACGGAATTGTTGCAGCATCCCGCTTATTCACCAGATTTGGCCCCGACTGACTATTTTCTTTTCCCCAATCTGAAAAAATAACTTGGCGGACGATGGTTCACTTCCAACGAGGACGTCATTGCTCAAACGGATGAGTATTTTCCAGAACTTTCGAAATCTTATTTTTTGGACGGGATAAAAATTTTGGAAAAACGGTTGGGAAAGTGTATGGAGCTAAAAGACGATTATGTTGAAAAATAAAAAAACAGTTTTTTCCATATTTTTCTAAGGACTTATTGAACGACCGTCGTATCAAGATACTTCTTGATAAACTCGAACCTTTTTAATGTAATTTTTCAAGTGACTTTTCCGCACATTTCAGACTATTATTTGCTTATTAATTAACTGCATAGGAAATTATCTATATAAAAATAATTTTACAAGAAAAACTTTAATGACACGAAATTGCATGATACTGAAGATGAGTTTACATCACCAAATGTTGAAATTACACGTCCTTTTCGCGCAATAAAGTCAAAATTTGTCATCTTTTTACTTACTAAATAGTCACTTTTTTTCGGTTACAATGGCTTTTTTTATTATTATTTGTAATTTTTCAGATTATCATATTTGATAAGTTTGTTTATTAACGTATTCATGGAATGAAAAATGAGGCTCTTAGCTGAGAAAAGTTTTATTTGAAAAAAAAACTTACCTTTAAGTACCTGTTGTTCTAGCACCCAATCAGAGTTTGGCACTCTTTTTAACATTCTCGTAGATCTTTATAAATGGCCATTTTGCTTATTGACGTAATACCACCGCATGAAAAATGAGTCTCACTGCTGAAAAAACGTCGTTACAGGTGAATTGCAACGTTTATTATAATTTTTTATAATTTAAATGTATAGTTTTTTAATTAAACTATACATAATATGAACTGGCAAATATTTTTAAAAATATTTTTATTTAAAAACTATTAAATAATATCACTATACTTTTTAAATCATAAAATGGATAATCTATTACGAGAATATTTATTTTCAATTTCTCCTCCACCAATGCTAATAAATCTCTTTTTCGTTTAGCATATATGATATTCCGAATATTTGAAAAAAATTTGCCAAACCTATAATTGAAATTGTCAATTTATTTTATATAGAAAAAAACAATCTTTTATCACATCTTAAAATCACTTTAGTTACATATGTACATCGTTGACTTTAAAATTCAACAGAATCACAAACCATCGATAAAATGTGATAGGATAGTGTACATATCAAATAGGTTTAGTTGAAAATTGATGTTATTTTACCAACACGGCTTCAATTATTTTCGTCTCCTTCAGCATTGGACTGATTTGTGATCAATCTACAACGATTTACGATTTGACACATCCTGTTCAATTTATGTGTTGGATATTTGGTTCAAACTCAGAAAAAAGTAATTTTACAACTTTTCGAAACTGAAATTACTTTTCAAAAAATATACATATACGATTATATACAATATATATATATCACGAATTGTTGTTTATTTAATTTATAGTTTAGGGACAATATTTCTATTATAAATTTTTCGTATTTTTCTAAAAAGCTCTAACGTTAAGAAAAAACAACTACTTTCGCATTTAGGTCATGTTCTCATAAATAAAACTTTCAATTATATTTGAAAAATTTTACATTCTCTTATATGCAGAAATATATACACATGCATACATATTTGTAGTTATATAGGGTTTTCCAATAAGAGTGATATGATTTCTAAGTGGCGTTTCGGCCATTTGTCATTTTTTTCATTGTATTCAGTAATGTTTACAATTTTATCATGGTGAGATATACGCAAGAACAATGTTTACAAATTATTCAATTTTATTATCAAAATAATCGTTCTCCAATTGCAACTTTTCGTGCGCTGTTGCCGTTTTATGGTCGTAATAATCGTCCGTCCAACTATGCTCGCTATTCGTCGAATTGTTAAAAATTTCGACCGTATATTTTCATTATATAATGTTCAAGTGCCAATAAACAGATTTTGAGAAATGATTTTGGCTTGCATCCGTATAAAATTGTTATCACTCAAGAACTGAAGCCATTGGACCACCGTAAACGTCGTGAATTTGCTGATTTTGTCTTGGAAAAAACTTGAAAACGATAACGATTTTTTTAAGAAAATCATCTTCTCCGATGAGGCTTACTTTCATCTGAGTAGTGCGGTAAATAAACAAAACTGTCGATTTTGGTGTGAAGAAAAACCCATTACATTCACCTAAATTGACAGTTTGGTGTGGTTTTTGGTCTGGTGGAATCATCGGTCCGTACTTCTTTCGAAATGAAGCTGGTAACACAATTACTGTCAATGGAGAGTGGTATAGATCGATGATAACCAACTTTTTATGGCCGAAATTGGAAGAAGTTGATCTTGACAACATCTGGTTCCAAAAAGGTGGGGCTACGTGCCACACAGCACATGCAACAACCGAATTATTGCGAGAAAAGTTTGGAGATTCGATTATTTCAAGAAATTGTGACATTGAATGACCTCCAAGAAGTTATGATTTAACATCATTAGACTATTTCTTGTGGGGTTATTTGAAGTCATTGGTCTTTAGCAATAAACCAGACTCTCTTCAAGCTTTAGAAGTCAATATTGAACGTGCTATTCATGACATATGGTACGACTTGATTTAGTGGAAAAAGTGCTCGAAAATTGGGTTCATCGAATTCGTTCCTCCAAAAGAAGTCGTGGAGGCCATTTGAATGACGTTTTATTCAAAAATTAATTGTATTGATCGTATTTCATATTAAATAAAAAACATTTGAATTTCCTTAACAATAGGTGTGTTTTTTTTTAAAAAGAAATCATATCACTCTTGTTCGAAAACCCTTTACATACAAATATCTATAAATACATAGTTATTTTTTAAAAAATGAATTTCATACAAGACTTCTTACAAAGAGTGGTTGGTTGTTGATAATATTATTCTTCAAGAAAAACTGCTAAAATTAATTTACTTTACATGCTTATATGCATATATTGTACTATATCCTTCTTTAAAATATTTTCTATTTGTATATTGCACCACTTTTTTATATATATTATATTTTTTTTTATTAATACCTGGTATATAAGCTTAAATCCGCTGTTTTTTAGTCAAAAAAGCAAAAGTTTTTTTTTATAGAAAGCAAAAAAAAATTTATTCAAAGTACTTGCCCTTGCTAGCTACATATTTTTCCCCTCTCTCGAGCAATTTGTGGATTGCCCTCTCTCGGGCAATTTGTGGATACCACGCCAAAAAAATTCATTCTCTTTCGAGGCAAACCACTCATCAAGCCATTTTCGGACGTCTTCGTCATCGACTAAAACAGGTGGTAATCGGAAGGGGCCAGGTCTGGTGAATAAGTGGGGTGGGGTAGCACCTTCCAGTTGTGTGTAGTTTCGGAGCATTTTTGACGTGTGCGATGGTGCATTGCCGTGGAGGAAAATGTCTTTTTGGATAATCCGTTCTTTTTTTATGCAGAGCACGGTGAAATTTGATCATTTGTTAGTGGTAGTGGTGGGCATTGACAGTTTCACCAGGTTTCAACATCTCATAGTTGACGATACCCTGCTGATCCCACCAAACGCACAGCATCGTCTTCCGTCCGAAGCGGTTTGGTCTTGGGGAAGATGTTGATGATTGGCCGGGATCAACCCACGATTTCTTGAGTTTAGGATTCTCAAAATATATCCACTTTTCATCGCCTATCACAATCCGATGCAGGAACGGCTTTCTTTTTTGTCTGGCGAACAAGATTTCGCACGTGTTTTGGCGTCGCTCCATCTGCCTAGCGTTAAATTCATGCGGCAACCCAATTTCCGATCTTTTCAATCTTCCCCATGGAACGCAGTTGAATGCAAATGACTGGTTGAGTAACACCCAATTGCTCCGCGACATTTTTGGCGATTGGGTATCGTCTTCGTCCATAAAAGCATGCAATTGATGGTCCTCAACATTTCTAGGCCGATTTTCACGCTTCTTGTCCCACAAGTCAAAATTGCCGTCTTTGAACCAACGAAACCAATTTCGGCACTTTGTTTCCGATAAAGCACTGTCGCCATAGGCCTCAATAAGCATTTGATTCGATTCGGCAGCCAATTTCTTCAAATTGAAGGAGAAAAGCATAACTTCCCGCATATGCTCTTTTTCTGTCACAAAACTAAACATGATTTCCAAAGGAATAATGTATGTTGTTGTATGAAATTGCTGACAATGTGCACTGATTAATGTTGACAGATGTCAAGCTCATAAAAAAAAAGATATGGCGTGCCCATGATAGCTTAATACGCTTACTCACGCCATCTATAACAAAAAAGCGGATTTAAGCTTATACCTGCTATTGTAGAATATTAGTATAATGGTATAAAAATACCTATAGAAATAAGCGATATTGTTTAGTAAATTTTAATGTTGATATTTATTATTACTATTTTCTACATTATTATTAACTATAATTTTATTTAATAAGAATATCGCTTTTTTTTAAAAGCAGTAGAACTTTTGATAGAAAGTTTGTTAATTATTTTTTTTTTAAGATTTAAGCTTTAATCTAAATCACACACTTTCACAATAAAAATTAGGAAACATTCACCGATCAATATGATTCAGCTTAAATGAAAGAAGAAATAAAGCTAAAAAAGGTCTATAAATCAAGAAGAAATAATACTCTTTTAATAAGTCCTTAATAGTAGTATGAATATACCTCGGCGTTTAAACCCTCTTAAAAGAGATAATAATTATTTATATTTCCAATTTTGAAAAAAAAAATTGTCGTCTGAATAGATAAGAATATCTGCATTTTATAAATGCCATTTATAACAATAACGAAAAGTAACGAACCAAGATGACTACCCTGAGGGATACCAAATAGAGCTTTGATACCTCTTAATATGCATTAAGTTCTATTTGTTAAATAAGATCCAAATGAAGGAAAGCTCGATTTCTTAAGCTTTACGATAATTTGTTTATTATTCGAAAAATTTCAAAATATTTTTGAAGTGATGTTTAAGGTTAGTTTTCATTGATCTGAAAGGCATATTTTTACTCAGTATTAGGTGTAATGTTATCATATAATCACTCACAAAACGGTCTTAGTTACATTCACTAGCTGAACCGCACCAAGATCAAGATGAGCCATTTTGGCTTGTCATAGGCACTTCGGTAAAACTTGAGGTCTGCAATCAAAAATGATAAAGTAGTTATATCTGGCAATAGTTAGACACCTTCATCACCTACGCAGCTCTTATTTGGTAGTCTGAGGCTGAACAACGTACTGCCAAGGCAACCCCTCGTAAAGTTAAAACAAATAGCATGCTTGGGCATTACAGTAGCCCTAAGAACTTTCCCTATGACTTTCCTTGAAGCTCTTTTATACCTGGTACCTTTGCATTTGCACATTAAAAAGGAAGCGGCGCTACAGGGGCTCTCAGGTGGGGATATTACAAAACCTTCAAAACAAGTGACCTTGTTGGTTGTATCGGACTTAAAAATGTTCTCCCTTTAACACAAAGACGGTTCTAAAGCGGATGTATGCCCCATTAGGGTGGGTATAGTCAGTCCTTCTAAGGCCTTTGGTAAATTGCCATCCATTTTTCAGGCAGAAATACATGCCATAGAGCTTTGTGCTAGAGAGGGTATCAGAACGAATTTACGTAATGGAAATATCTACCTTATCGCAGATAGGCAAGCTGTATTGGAACCTCTTGTCTCATTTGATGTCCAATCGAAGCCAGTTTTGGGTACTCACCGAAGCCAGTTAAATCAACTGGTTAGATACAACAAAGTAACTTTTTTGCGAGTGCCAAGTCAGTAAGAAAATTGAGGGTAACGAACCAGCAGAAAAACTTGTCAAAATGGGAGCAAATACTCTATTCATTAGACTAGAACCCTTCTGTGGCTGTCCCAAGGGCCATCTGGGGTCCATTATAGAGTCCTGAAAATGCGGGGTTAAAAGCTCACACTGCGATAATTCCCCGGGCAGGAATCACTCTAAAAAATGCATCGGCTTTTCTAAGAAATAGGGCGGCAGAGGTCGCTAATCTCAATAAACCAGACCTAAGGCCTACTCACTGGCCATTGTCTGTTAAGATATCATTCCCAGGTACCAACCAATATGATATTTAGATTCGCTAAAATCCTCAATATTACTATTATCCGAGTTCGGGGTTTTCACCACAAGTGGTTTTAAGACTATATGATTTTTGCTACCCTCCTCATATTATTATTATTATTATCACAAATGGACCCGTACATGAATGACATTTTCAAAATATCCAAATTTAATTCGAAAATATTTCGTTAATTCGTGAAATCCAGCAAACCTGCTTTCGCACACATTTCGTTTAGTGATGTGGTCTCTCGTATGTGTAATGGTATTTCAGCGACATCGGCGGTCTCCATTTCTTCTTAAATTAATCTAAAGCACTCGTTTACGGTCAATAGAAAGTTTTACTGAGCTATAATCAAAAATTATTTCGTTGAAAGCATGCTATTATAGACCCAAACGACATATAGTTCCAGCAGGATGTCCCCACTGCCCATATGTCTTGAAAAACCATCAATTTATAAAAGGCATCATTTGGAGACAATGTAATTTCATACACTAGACATTGCCCCAATGTCAAGATCGTGCATTTCGACCGCACTCGATTTTTTATTCCGGGGAATTTCAAGCCATGGGTGTATATCGTACTACCCTTTTGAAATCTTGACAATTCCAATCCAGAAAAATACCATTAAGCGAGTTATAAAGAAAATTAAAGCCAAATTTACTCGAAAAAAAGCCATCAAATAATAAGCCAATTAAGAGGCTAGTTATCCAAAACTTTTTTTAAGCACTAATATTTTTATTGCTTTTCCAATAAGAACAATTTTGTATCAACTTAAATAAAAAACATTCTAATTAAATATTATAAAATATTAGACAAAATCTATTTTTAAATAATTAAATTTTATTAAAAAAGAAAACTTTTTCTCACATTTTAACAATATTTTATAGAAAAAATTTAATAATCTGCCACATTCAATTCAAATCCATTTTACATAATATTAAGCAAATATAAAATCAAATCTAATTTAATAAATATTCAAAATTTCTGTATAAAATCGCTTATTAAGATACTCATATACTTATAAATTATTATAAAATCTTGTAACAAAAATTCCCTACATAAACATCTATATTAGGTATAATATTGTTTTGATTCAAAACCATAAGAAGAAAATATATTGCCAAGCTTCAGGGTACTTGCTCGTAAAATAAAAGTTAAAGAGTGAGTAACAAAACCACATCAAGTCATTTTCAAAATTTATGTACCCTTAAAAAAATTCTGCCATGTCACTGATTACCACTTGTCTACCGAATAATTTGCATAGACAGGCTGACAGGTTAGTCAGCAGTAGATTATTATACGAACAGAGAAGAGAGAAAATCGCAAAGACAACTTAAGCGATTCTGATTTCAATCAGGATAAAAATGGAATTGCTTAAAAGGACTAAATTTACATTCTAATCAATTTTTTTTTGTCTTTCTCTTGATGATTGTTGTTTTTCTACTAAAAACCAAAATATCCTTATAATAAAATTTGCCTAAGCAATTGTTCTATTTTTACATTTCGCTCATAGAATTGAGCGTTAATTTTAAGGGTGGTAATTTCTTTTCCTGTTTTTTATTTTTTGAATATCAAGTTTGCATAAATTTTATTTTCCAATTTTATTAATATTGTAGTTTCATACTATTTTCTAAAAGTTTCAATTTTCTTATAATAAACAAAAGTAATAAAATAATTTCTATTTAAAATCAAATTACATCAAATCAGATGTCGAATACTAATGGTTATTCAAATTATAAGAAAACTTTTAATTGTTTGATTTCTATTGTTGGCAGGCAATTTATTTATGATATTCTCACATATTGTAATATGAGACTTTTATCTTTTATTACGGAATTAATTTGCATATGATTTGCAAACAGATTGTTGACTTTCGTACTAACAAGCGTCATGACTTTCAATCGGAATCAGTTGAAAAGAGCAAAAAAAATGCTCCAATTGTGGATGCTGGCATTTAACTAATCTGAATAGTATTTTTGTATCAAGTAACTTACTCTTAAATAAATTTAATTGATTAATTTTTTTCAAATTTACTATTTAAAAAAAAGTATACTGTAATAAGTATTTTAATAAATTTTATACCAATAATGCAGGTAGTTCATAAAAAAAATTTACAAGTTTTTTTTCAAATAAATTTAAATTGATATAAAAATTATTAATTTTGAATTTCCGCGGGCTACGTATATTCGATTTTCGATTTTTTTTTGTAGCATTATATTGGTACTCATGTCTCTCACTTATGTCGACAAGTTCGGCCATTTTGATGTTCGGTTAATTTTTGACAGCTGCTTTGCTTGCACGTGTTTTGGCTCGTTATCGATTTTTGCCCATTTTCGACCAAAAACAGCATCGTATTTACATTGCTAAGGAGCTGTTAGACTCTGGCCGCCATAACCCAAATTTGCTCCAGACGGTCATAACTGATGACGAATCATGGGTTTATGGTTATGACGTGGAAACCAAAGCTGAATCAACCCAATGGAAGCTGCCGCACGAGCCAAGACCGAAAAAAGCGCGCCAAGTTCGGTCGAATGTGAAGGTTTTGCTTACAGTTTTCTTCGATTGCAGAAGCGTGGTGCATCATAAGTTCTTGCCACAGGGTAGAACGGTCAATAAGGAATATTACCTGTAAGTTATGTGCAATTTGCCTGAAGCAATCCACCAGAAACGCTCGGATTTCTGGAAGAACAAAATTCGGCTTTTGCACCATGATAACGCCCCTGCCCACGCATCGTTGCTTGTGCGCGAATTTTTGCCCAAAAGCATCACACTAATAATGCCGCAGTCATTGTATTCCTCAGATCTGGCCTCCTGTGACTTTTTCTTGTTTCCGAAACAGATTCTTTGATCCATTTCTTGGAATGAGCAAAAATTGAAGATGAACCAAAACACATGCAAGCAAAGCAGCTGTCAAAAATTCAAAATGGCCGAACTTGTCGGCATATGTGAAAAATATGAGTACCAACATAAAATCGAATATACTTAACCCGCGGAAATTCAAAAATTCGCGATACTTTTTGAACAGACCTCGTATGCTATAAGAAGTATTTTTAATAAGTATTATAACAATAATGAAGGGTATTTTTAATATAAATTTATCACCTTTTTCAAATAAATTTAAATTAATATAAAAATCAGTAATTTTGCTGGATGCGGTTAAATTTTGGGAGCGAGAGTGATAATAAGTATCATCAGTTTTCGACATAATTCGGTCAGGAAATTTCAGTCATTGTTTGTCGATTGTAGCGTTATTAAACAATATGTGGTTCCAAAAGGATGTGACGTGACACCATCCTTTTGGAACCACATATTGTTTAACCCCAATTAGTCCAACTCATAGATAAAATAGCATTGCCAGCAGAGGTCTCAGATCCAAAAACAGCACCACACAGAAGAAACCTTTCAATTAACTTGATGGTATCGTGGATCGACTACGACTATAAGGATCACCCTTCAATTTCAACTTCTTGCTTAGACTATCTTTCATAGTATAACGAACGCTTAGTTTTATAAATATACTATGAGATATTAACTCAGCATACCCATTCATAGCTTTATTTCAGCACACAGGTCTGAAGCACTAAAAACAGTCCTTCTAATCTATCCTTACAATTCCAATGGTAAGCGGTCTGAACCTGTGTACACTACTCCTCTCGTTTTCACATATTTGTGCTATCACCTGATCCCACCTCTTGGCTAGCTACATACATCAAAGATATAGCAGTTGCTATCAGTCAGTAACCAGTTACAAACTAGTTATCATAATTGTATGTAGCAAGGCCTACGTAATCATCTACTATAATCTGCAGTAATAGCATCCGGGATAACTGGTATTCCTCATTACCAGACGTGACGTAGGTATTAAGATATAGCCACTACGTTTCAGCCAAAGGTGCCTCATCTCTTGCTGATCAAACACAGTCTCTTATAACGCCGTGGAGCACCTGATCCCTGTGTGGTTTTGTTTAAAAAGTACTTGGTCGGTACTTCCACTTAAAAGGATATAGTAAAGAGGCTTGTGAATTCCTAACGGCTCAGGACCGTGGGTTCGCCAAGACTCGTGGCCACTTCTTGTATTGATAATTGTTTTATTGTTCATTGTGTAATGCTATTTAACGCAACATACCGTTCATAAGACATAATACCACGGGCCGCCTGCGACCATAGAGATTGAGATACGCCTAATTAAGGTGCGACCATAGAAACTGAGATACGCCTAGCCGACTAGATCCAGATCATTTGCGTTTGAAGGAAGTTAGCTGCCTAGTGTATCAACTCTAATAGTCCTCTTCAAATGACCTCATTTCTTTTGACATTTCATCACATTCTATGGCAAGTAGCCTCAGTATGCTTACTCTACCATACCTCTTCACCATCTTTCGTCATGGCTCTTTTAGCCATATTTCATAATTCTCCAGCTCTAAGACTGTACCACCGATGCAGGTATTAAACCACAGCTAGTACGTTACGGCCAAAGACTCCTCACCATTGGTCGGGTAGGGCTGGAGAACCACCGTGGGGCTCCCAATCCCTGTGGTACCGAATTGTACGATTAAAGATACCCGGTAAGTGCGTTTCGCCCTTAAAAAGGTTACAGTACGAACCTTGTAAATTCCTTCGGCACTGCTAGACCAGCTCAGAGCGCGTATGCGCTAATACCTTCTTGTGGATCATTCTCCCAGAAGAAGCACCCTATACAGAGACAGCACCGCACAATCTGTGATGGGTTAAAAACCATCTATGAATTGCATTTGAAAATCTAATCTGAAACTGGCTATTTGGTTTATATACAAAACCGCTTAACTGGCCACTCATTAGAGATTTCCTGTAAAAATCAGACTCCTGCCTATTTAGAAGCTCTAAAACATTTCTCTCTTTAGGATCTTATAAATTTTATATTTCAAAAAAAATTATTTTTTTATTTTTTTTCTATTTTCTTATAAAAATAACAGCATTTTTTCCTATTGTAGGAACTCTACCAAATTACTTATTAATAGATACAATTATTTTACTTAAGAAAAAGAACGTCTTCAATCTTTCTAAATCTAGTTGTTACAATCTATTTAAAAAAATCATTTACAAAAATTTTATCATCACTGAGAATTGATATAAAAAATAAAATAATTTACAACAAAAAAATACAAATTTCGAAATATTAATAAATTATCTAACCAATAACAAGTATCTACAATATATTTTCTTAAATAAAATATTCCAAACATGATTGATGAATTAACGTTCTATTCATTTCTTTAAAGATACATATACGTTATCAATAAAATCTTCAACTCTTAGCTATAATTGTGACTAAATCCGTTGACTGAAATTCATCAAAATTCACCTTTTATTGTTTCTATTTTCATTCCGATTGCTCCTATCATAACTCAATATCAGTGCCATCTACAGTAAAATGTGCATACATACATACGCATAGGCATATATTTGAGCATACATATATATATATATATTTTTATGAAAGCCAATTACTGTTGACAGTTTGACAGATTTTCACGTATGCCAAAATGTCAGGTTCTCTTGTGATGATGGCAATTGGCCTACAGTTCATAAAATTCCATCATCATTTTTCAAAAGGTACCTGTCAATTTAGGTTTAAAAGGTTGCCAATAAAAACTAATTCAATTGGAAATAAGGATTTCTTTTTATAAATAGATACAAAAACGTAGAAAAAAATCAAAAATTTATTACAGAAAAGTACAACCTATATTTTTGGAAATTTTATTTAAAAAAAAAATAAACAATCCTTTTTTTTCAAGTCAATCTAGTAATAAAAATTACTTCACTATTATGTTAGAAGCAGATATCCCAACCTAATGTCACTAAATTAACGCATCAATTTTTTTTATACGTGTATAGATACATTTATTAAGTTAAAAATTTGTTAAAGTCTTAGAGCTCCAAATTCAATTTAGATTTGTCCAAGTGAATTTAGATTTAATCCTATTGAAGTTAATAAAAAGGACCATAAATACATTTGGACTTTAAAGATGAATTTTTATATTTCTTTTTTACTACAATAGATTTTTAGTTTACTATAAAAATAAACAATGAAATAAAATTTAAAATAAAATAAAATTTAAAAATATAAAAATTGTAGTTTTTTTTTTGGATATCTTATAAAGGACTTTAAATAATTGTGTTTTTAAAGAATATAAATTTTTAGTATTTCAATTTGAAATTTTCTAAAATGGACCAAAGAGATTTTGCTAAAAAAATAATTCTGTTTCTATAACTTTTAAATAACTTGATACGAAAATTCATATTACAATATTTCGTATTCTCCTCTCACAGAACTTTCACATACAAAGTATACATGGACTGCTTTATTATACCAAATATTTTAACAATTTTCATAGTATCCTTGACCCAGAAACAAATACACAATGAATACGAATAAGTTAACTTGTGCAATGATTTTACAGCTTGGCTACAATTTATAATATCCTTGAACTTTATTTGAATCTAATTCGTACGAAAGCATCTATTCAGGAAATTTTGCTGATACCGAATGTCGATTTACTATTTTAAGAGTAGTGGTAAAATTCTAGAATAAAAAATTTGTACAAATTTGTTAAATAAATTAGAAAACATTTTAAAATTTTAAAAATAAAATTTAATTTATTTTAGATATTATTTCTTTTATTTATTCAAAAATATCATTTATAATTTTAATTTAAGGTAAATATATTTTTCTTAAAATATTCTATATTAAAAAATTATAATATAGAATATCTAAAAAAAAAATATTCTTAAAAAACTATCTTTTTTTATATTTAATTATGATTTGTTTGCTTGTGTGCAGAGGTCTTTTATGTGTCGAACACAAATGCAAGTTTAAGAAATTCACTTATTATACAAAAATTAAAAACATTTGCGATCGGTAAGAAAATGGCATATTATTGGTTTATTAAATTTACTAAACTTTACGAGGTATGAGACCAATCTGGCAACAATGCGAATGTCTCCAAAGCGGCATAGCTAGTACGTTAGTCCCTCCTAGACTTGCAGTACAAATTTCAACCTCGTCATGACTCTATAAAGAGAACTTTTTCGAGATCAGACCGTCGATTTATAGTAAAGGTCCTGAAAGAGCTCAGAAAAAGGGTTTTTCGGACGCCCTATCACACAGAAATCTCCTAAAATGAATTTTTGCCGAAAATAGGAGATGCTTTAGTTTCTAGACATCCTTTTAACAGCATCTCAGTTCTTGTAACTTTTTTTTATTCTCAAAATTAAAAACTACACGAAAGGATGTCCTTTTGACACTAATGAGTTTTTCCAAGGAGCTGAGGGAGATTCCAGTTGAAAACTTCCAGCTTTTGTACGAAGAGTAGGAGTAACACGATGTATAACTGATCAAGGCAACTGCTTTGAAGGGGACAACATTAATGTATAAAAATAAATACCAGGTGTATAACCTTAAATCCGCTGTTTTTTAGTCATAAAAGGGTGTATAACCTTAAATCCGCTGTTTTTTAGTCATAGAAAGCAAAAACAAATTTATTCAAAGTATTTGCTAGCTATACATTTTTCCCATCTCTCAGGCAATTTGTCCACGCCAAAAAATTCCTTCTCTTTCAAGGCAAACCACTCATCAACCCATTTTCGAACGTCTTCGTCAGAATAGAAGTGCTGCTCAGCGAGCGCATGGCCCATTGACGAAAACAGGTTGTAGTCGGAAGGGACCAGGTCTGGTGAATAAGCGGGTTGGGGTAGCACCTCCCAGTTGATTGTCTCCAAGTAGTGTCGAACCATTTCTGACGTGTGCGATGGTGCGTTGTCGTGGAGGAAAATCAGCTTGTCATGACTTTGTTGATAATCCGTCCTTTTTTCACGTAGAGCACAGTGCAATTTAATCAGTTGTTGGTGGTAGCGGTGGGCATTTATAGTTTCACCAGGTTTCAACATCTCATAGTAGACGATACCCTACTGATCCCACCAAACGCACAGCATCGTCTTCCGTCCGAAGCGATTTGGTCTTGGGGAAGATGTTGATGGTTGACCGGGATCAACCCATGATTTCTTGTGTTTAGTATTGTCGAAATATACCCACTTTTCATCGCCTGTCACAATCCGATGCAGGAACGACTTTCTTTTTTGTCTGGCGAACAAGATTTCGCATGTGTTTTGAGGTCGCTCCATCTGCCTATCGTTCAATTCATGCGGCACCCATTTTCCGATCTGTTCAATCTTCCTTATGGCACGCAGACGCATGGCATTTTTTGCGATTGGGTATAGTCTTCGTCCAAAAGAGCCTGCAATTGATGGTCCTCAACCTTCCTAGAACGATTTTCACGCTTCTTGTCCCAAAAGTCAAAATTGCCGTCTTTGAACCAACGAAACCAATCTCGACACGTTGTTTCCGATAAACCACTGTCACCATCGGCCTCCATAAGCATTTGATGCGATTCGGAAGTCGATTTCTTCAAAGTGAAGCAGAAAAGCAGAGCTTCCCGCATATGCTCCTTTTCTGGCAAAAAACTACACATGATTACTAAAGGAAAAATGTATGTTGTTGTATGAAGTTGCAGACAATGTGCACAGATTAATGTTGACAGATGTCAAACTCATAAAAAAAAAGCCTAATACGCTCACTCACGCCATCTATGACCAAAAAGCGGATTTAAGCTTATACACCTGGTATATCACGTATATACCAGGTGTATAAGCTTTACCCCTTCTTTTCCAATGTGAGAGGTCGTAAAATTAGGGTTAGACCTAAAAAGGCTAGTTAACCGTAAAAAATAATCAATTTTATTAACCTCGCTGTTTGCAATTGTGTGAGCTCTCATAAGATTGTAAATGTTTGAAAAATGTTTACAATCGATGCAATTGTATACAGGACATTGGATACGAGCTAAACGTAATAGTGCCATAATAAGGACACCATTCATTCAGTGAGTGCACAAATTTTTTTCATAATAAAAATTTATCGCAGAAATAGGCACTAATATTAAATGAAATTATATTGGTATAAAAAGTACCCACATACAAGATTTAAATGGGTCAGGTACAATATTTTAGACATATTCAAAAATTATATTGAGTAATAGACTAACAATACGTAATGCAGTATGGAACGTTTCCTGCAGTTATGTTCATAAGATTTTTGACAATCCATTTTCATAACTACGAGTAATATCTTTATATGTGAATTATGTACATATCTTATACAATAATAACATTCCAATTAAATATATTTTTTTGTTACGCCTCCGAAAACACTCATTGACGTATAAAAAATAGTTGCTAAGAGCTCTCCCATGATTTTAAAATGTTTTGAAACACAGTCAATTCCTTACATTGTATAATTACTATAGAAACACAGTCAACTCCTTACATTAGTTTTCCCTTAAAAATAAAAAAATTGTATTTTTCCACCCAAAAAGTGGAGAAAATATATTTATTGAAGAAGAAGAACATGAAAAGTACAGAATTCATATTACTAATGGAAAGAAATACTGTGAAGGCAGTCTGATAAGTTAACGATAAATGCAAGAAATAAAGCGGATATAAGCACCAAAAAAATATTTTTTATCATTCAAAAAATTATAAAAGAAAAATTTTATTACAAAATTTTATAAATATTTTGTTTATTAGTTTAGTTTTTACAGCAAATGAAAGGAGATACGATTTGTGTCTCCTTACAATATTTTTTTCTTCAAAATATAAAATTTGTATTTTCTCCCAAAAAATTGAAGAGAATATATTTATTAAAGAAGAAAAACATGGACAGAACATAATTAATAGTACTAAATGAAAAAAATACTGAAAAGGCAGTATGATAAGTCAACGATAAATGCAAGAAATAAAGCTGATATTAGCAAAAAAATCTATTTTTTATATTTCAGATCTTAAATAGACATCTTACAAAATGAAGAAGAAGCACGTGGAAAATATACAATTGATATTACTAATAGAAAAAGGTACTGTGAAGGTAGTCTGATAAGTCAACGATAAATGCAAGAAATAAAGCTGATATAAGCACACACAAAATATTTTTATAATTAAGCATTCTTAAATAGATGTCTTACAAAATTTTATTCATATTTTTTAGCTAATGTTATACATTAGTTTCATTTTTACAGCAATTGAAAGTAGACACTGTTTGTGTCCCTTTACAATATTTCTATTTTAAAAATATGAAATTTGTATCTTTCCCCAAAAAATTAAAGATAATCTATTTATTGAAGAAGAAGCACGTGGAAAATCTAGGATTGATATTACTAATAGAAAAAGGTACTGTGAAGGTAGTCTGATAAGGCAACGATAAACGCAAGAAATAAAGCTAATATTAGCACGAAAAAATATTTTTATCATTCAGCATTCTTAAATAGGGGCATATAAAATTTTAAAAGTGTACGAGATAGCTGATATAATAGATATCTCTAAAAGTTTCCATGATATTTAAGGTATGAGAAAGCTATCGATGCGTTTGTAAATACCTGACCAAAAACGGGTTAGTGTAATGACTTCAATGGAGTGTTTGGACATTTTTTACAAATAATCTGAATAAAATTTTTTATCGATTAATAATTTTTAATGAAACATGGATTAAGAAGGCAAAAACGATTTCATCGGGAAGAAAGGTTATGGCTACTATGTTCTGGGTTCTGGGATGCCCATAGTAAGTATTTTCATCGACTAACTTGAAAAATAAAAACGATAATAGGATAGTATTATACAGCATTACTAGACCAGTTGAATAATGAAATGAAGACAATATGATAGCATTTGGCAAAGGAAAAAAAATTTTTTTCATTATGACAATGCACATGTTTGTTCATCTCCAGATTTGGCTTTTGCCAAGTTTTTCCTTAATTCTTAAACTTAAAAACATACCTTTGTGAAAAGATATTTGTGCCCAATTCTGAAATTATAACCTATTTTATAGAGTTTGATAAATCGTACTATACCGATGGTATAACCAAGCTGAATTATTATCGGATAAAGTGCATTTAAAAAATTTAAAAACCTTTTTTATAAAAATATATCGTTTTTTGCTGAATAACTAAATTGATTGTTTTATTTATCACTGACTTATCATACTGCCCTTGTATTCAAAAACAATAGGTAATATATTAAAAAGTAATCAATTAAGTATTCTTATAATGAAGCATATATTTTAATGGTCTTATTAAAAATTATAGTAAATTATACTACCTTTGTATACTTGAGCAGACACTGGAGTATAATTGGTCAACGGAAATGGGACAATATTTCGATATCAATTAATACATTAACAATAAAATATGTTACTAAAAAGACAAAATTAAAAATAATATTTATAGTATTTTTTTTTATTATTATGAAAACAATAAAAAAATATACTAAACGAGTGAATACGATAATTGCAAATACTATATAAACTATAAATAAAATAAAATGTAAACATTTTCATGCCTGGCGAGATTTTAATAATTGTCAGCGATAAATTTTTCCAATGTCGTTCTACTGACGCTGTCTATGGTATAGTGGTGAGAGTATCACCCACTTTTATTGTTCTTATATCAATTTTTGTTATGAAAGTCTATCTGGTTGTACCGAACAAATGAAACAATGTTCTTTCTGTCTGCACAGCATGTTCTTCTATAGAATTTCTCTATAGGACACACAAGTCTACAGTGGATATGGAATGGACCGTAAAAATATTGTACCAACCAGTCACAATAAAAATTAAAACAAAATGAATATCCTGTTATAAGGACATGTATGTATGAATGTTTATCCGTTGATAATAATAAAAGTATTTCGAAAATAAATACTACACATATTATACAATATTGCGGAAAAGTACTTTTAATTTATTTTTAATTAATTATGTTTTTTTCAGAGAATTTATTTATCATAAGTAATTAAATTTAATTCCAAGTAATTTCATAATAATCAGGACCATCCTTATTATAGTATATTTAAATGCATTCAATTGAATCATAGTTGAACCAATTATATTGAATTGAATGCAATTACCATTTAAGAATGCCATTTGCTTTTATTTTCTTTTTTATTCGAAAAGATTTATTCATATATAATTTGAAATTATTTTGCATTCATAATTGGAACAAAAAGGACTTTTTTTATGAACATAATTACAACTCCTTTTGATGTCGTTGATCATTTCA
Organism: Atherix ibis; assembly: GCA_958298945.1. Classification (NCBI taxonomy): domain Eukaryota; kingdom Metazoa; phylum Arthropoda; class Insecta; order Diptera; family Athericidae; genus Atherix; species Atherix ibis. The sequence goes on along the minus strand of OY282607.1, from coordinate 93,767,542 downwards.
ATTTCAAATGTGTTATTCGGAGTGTTTCTTGACATTTCGCATGCTTTCGACCGTGTATGGCACCCTGGATTGCTTTGGAAGTTGCAGCGAGTCCTACCCTCGAGTTATTTCCACATCCTTAAATCTTATCTCTCAGACCGATATTTTCAGGTAGCTGAAAATATGGAGTACTCTGACATTTATCCAATTTCCGCCGGTGTCCCTCAAGTAAGTATCCTAGGTCCTATCCTATATAACATTTATACCCATGACATTCCTTGCCACAACAACATCCTAACCGCAACATATGCTGACGATACAGCCATCCTGACACATCACAAAGATCCTTCCACAGCCATTAGTATCCTTCAGAACCACATCCACTCCTTAGAAACTTGGTTCAAAAGGTGGAGAGTGAAGGTAAATGAGCAAAAATCTGTTCATGTAACTTTCACACTCTGCCGAGAACAAATTCCCGACATAACCCTAAACGGCAGTATTATTCCACACAAAAATAGCGTACGTTACCTTGGACTTATATTCGACAAACGGTTAACCTGGAACCTTCATACGAAAACTAAAAGACGTGAACTTAACGGACGATACAAACAATTCTTACGTCTCCTAGACAGCAAATCGAAACTTACAACACCAAGTAAACTATTACTGTACAATACGGTTCTGAAACCAATATGGACATATGGTCTAGAACTTTGGGGTTCGACTAAGCATTCCAACTCCCTTCCAATCCAATCCCTACAATCCCGAATCCTTCGTAAAATTGTCAATGCCCCCTTTTATGTGCGAAACACTGTTATCCACCGTGACCTAAATGTTCCATTTGTTCGTGAACTATGCATCTCCCGATATAAAAAATTCCATTCGCACCTATCCTTCCACCCTAATCCTTTAGGAAGGGAACTTTTCACTCCCACCCTTCCAGTATACACCCATCGACGTTTAAAACGGCGATGGCCGAGAGATTATTTAAAATGATAAAATAAAATTACCCTGTTCTGAGGTAACATCGATGGGTGTTTTCCTCCACATGACTTCATGTCCTTGTATATTCCCGTAAAAAATCTGCTTGTTACTAGCATAAGTAGTTGTAGATATCATTTAAAATAAATAAAAAAAAAAAAAAAAAAAAAAAAAAATGTGTTATTCAAAGAGGGGTGACAGAAAAGTATTTTTTTTCCAATTATTTTAATTTATTTTTATTAATCAATATTATCCCCTTCAAAGTACTTGGGCAGCTGTACATACGAGGTCAAAAAATTAACTGAATATTAATTTTTGACAGTCAAGCAGCTATTCAGTTAATTTTTGACAGCTGCTTTGCTTGCACATGTTTTGGCTCGTCTTCGATTTTTGCTCAATTTCGACCAAAAACAGAATCGAATTAACATTGCTAAGCAGTTGTTGGAGTCTGTCTGCGAGGCCCAAATTTGCTCCAGCGGGTCATAACTGGTGACGAATCATGGGTTTATGATTATGACGTGGAAACCAAAGCTCAATCATCCCAATGGAAGCTGCCGCACGAGACAGAACCGAAAAAAGGGCGCCAAGTTCGGTCGAATTTGCATCATGAGTTCTTGCCACAGGGTAGAACGGTCAATAAGTAATATTACCTGCAAGTTATGCGCAAGTTCCGCGAAAGAATCCGCAAGAAACGCCCGGAATTGTGGAAGAACAAAAATTGGCTTTCGCCATTTTTGGCCAAAAAAAAAACCCACTAATAATGCCGCAGCCACCGTATTCCCCAGATCTTCTCAGGGGGCCCCTCTGTGGAATAACGCCGCAATCACCGTATTCTTTAGTAGGGCCCCCTGCGACTTTTTCTTGTTCCCGAAACTGAAAAGCCGCATGAAAGGACGATGCGACGCTACGATTGAGGAGATAAAGACGGCATCGAAGGAGGAGCTGAATAAGATCACAAAAAATGATTTTTTGAAGTTCTTCGAGGATTGGAAAAAACGTTGGCACAAGTGTATAATATCTGGTGGAGATTAAATTCTAAGAAGTTTCCTTGGCTAGAATTTCGAAATAGTTGTTGAGTAGACTGGTTTTGCGGTGTTAGGCTAATGTGTGAACAGATTATCTTCCACTTTCGGACAGAATCTATTTGTCTAGGAATGGTTAAAATTGTTATATGCAATTTGGTGAGTATATGCGATAAGTTTTAAATTTCAGTGGGAATAGGACGGTGGAGCGAGTCGCCCGCTAGCTGATCAGCTCGCCCGTTGCCAAGGATCCCAGTGTGACTTGGAATGCAATGCAATTCAACGTTTCTATTCCTTAGAAGATTACGACGAATCACATTGAGCATCGGGGCGTTGTCATGTAGGAGCATTCAAGTTTGTGCAATGTTTAATCTAATGCGAAGAACCCTTTTTCTGACACTTTCACGGGCTTCTCTATAAAAACATGGTGACAGTTTCTTTGGAGGCACAATTGTTTTTTGCCATCTCTATAATGAATGTACATCATAGATTCGTTAACACTTTTCGTAAGTCAAACTCGTGGAGATTCTCAAACTCAACACTGAAATTTGTTGGCTCCAAATTTCGCTGTCCTATTAATCGAAGCATACTACAAAAACATTCTTATCACATTCAATAGGGTCATATTATCACAGGAAGCAGTACAAATTTTTACTTAATGTCTAGGAGGGACTACCGTACAAGCTATGATAGAGGAAACATTCAATGACAGATCGCTCTCAGTGATGCCCAATCTCATTTATTTGCTCTAATATAAAAGAGCATATTTATCTTAATTTATGTATTTGCCAAAATTTACTATAACCAATTATGATCAATTCAAAATGTCATATTAACTTGTCAATATCATTTGGTAAAAAATGGTTTCCAGTATTTTCTATAATTATCAATATTTGTAAGTGTATAATCTGAAAATAGCATATAAATCACTGACGATGTAAGAAAATCCCATTTTTGATATATTTTGTTATACATTATGCTTAATTTATTTAATGTTAAGAACCGTACAGAAGATCTTCAGCCTTTGGAAGAAAAAAAAAACAGAAAATCCACAACAACCAGTCAAATCCGTATTGATTTTTATCACAATATTGCCTAAGGGAATTCATACTCAAAATCGTAAAAACCAATTTATTCGTAAACGAAAATCTTTGCCGTTCGTTCGTTTATCCTCAGATAAGTGTTTTCCCAACTTTAGTACATATCCACGAATTATAACAAATTTGATATAAGGATTTATTTTATTAGTTTTTCTTTTTACATTTATATTTATCTAGAAATGTTTAAGAAAAAAAATTGTTTTTCTTTCGTACTTGATTCGCGTTATGAGTTGAATTTTTTCTATTATAAAAAATATGATTTATGAAAAATCAGAATAATTTTTTGGGAGATTCTTTAACAATTTTTTTATTCTAATCTTCCAATTGTAAATATCAAAAAGATTTTTATTTAATACATAAATTTGTACAATTTTTAATTAAATATTTTTCAGATAATAAATAGAAATGGCATATTTCAAAATATTTGGTTTATGTACAATAATTTTTTTTTTCACCAATAAATTATTTTATAAGTAATAAAATAAATAATTATAAATAATGTTATTCTACTTATAAAGATAAGTGTTATCGTTTTTTTTTTAATATTTACCGAAAAATTACAAAAACAAAATTTAAATTTATTTTTGAGATTAATAAAATATTTTATTTTGAGTGAAACTTTGCTATTTCCACACAAATTTATAGTAATTTAGTTATAATTTTCCTATCTTTTAGCAACTCAAATTTTAATTTTATACCAAATCATCAATACTATCGCGAAGGCTGGAAATTATACCAAATAAAGGCTTGGCGATAGTATTAATGATTTGTTCATTACCTAAAATTTAAATAGGTGGCACAAAAATCAACAATACTATGCATAGGATTTTCGGTTAGTTTTGTTGCCTCTGGCAGCACTACTGCCAGAAGATTCCATGATTCGATGAGGCTTCGTCGAATCAACGGCGCAACTGATCATACGATCGTACAACACGAAGACGAACGAGAAGAACGCGAGTGAGCCGGCATCATAAAGTGATAAAGTTTACACGGGGTATTCGGTATTAGACCAAAAAAATGGTGTAGTAGTGTTCAAAAAGTATCGCGAATTTTGTGTTTTTTTTTTCAAAAATTATTTATCTATTCACGAATATCTATTTTGTTCCCCTCAAAGTAATCCCCACCAGATATTATACAATTGCGGCAACGTTTTTTCCAATTCTCGAAGCACTTCAAAAAATCATTTTTTGTGTTCTTGTTCAGGTCCTCCTTCGATGGCGTCTTTATCTCCTCAATCGTAGCGTAGCGTCGTCCTTTCATGGGCCTCTTCAGTTTCGGAAACAAGAAAAAGTCAGGGGGGACCAGATCTGGGGATTATTAGAATGTTGTTTTTGGCCAAAAATTCGCGCACAAGTAACGATGCGTGAGCAGGGGCGTTAGCATGGTGCAAAAGCCAATTTTTGTTCTTCCACAAATCCGAGCGTTTCTGGCGGATTGCTTCGGGCAACTTGCGCATAACTTGCAGGTAATATTCCTTATTGACCGTTCTACCCTGTGGCAAGAACTTATGATGCATCACGCCCCTGCAATCGAAGAAAACTAAGTAAAACCTTCCCATTCGACCGAACTTGGCGCGCTTTTTTTGGTCTTGGCTCGAGCGGCAGCTTCCATTAGGATGATTGAGCTTTGGTTTCCACGTCATAACCATAAACTCATGATTCTTCACCAGTTATGACCCTTTGGAGCAAATTTAGGTCATCGCGGACAGAGTCCAACAGTTCCTTAGCAATGTTAATGCGATTCTGTTTTTAGTCGAGATTGACCTATTTTGGTTCGAATTTCATGGCGACCTGTCTCACGACCAAATCATTGGTAAAAATCAAATGGCACGAGCCAATCAATATGTTTAAGTCCTCAGTGACTTCTTCAATGGTGATTCGACGATTGCCCAATACTATTTTCTTCACTTCATCAATGGTTTCGTCTGTTGTTGACGTGCTCGGGCGTCAGGCACGCTTTTCGTCGTTCACATCTTCTCGGCCCTCTGATAACATTTTGTACCACCGATTAACATTGCCTCTGTCATCACCATATGCCACAGTCAACATTCGGAATGCGTCCGAGCAATTAATTTTATTTTTCACACAAAATTTGTTACAAAAAATTTTGGAATGGGCAAAAATTGAAGACTAGCCAAAACACGTGCAAGCAAAGCAGCTGTCAAAAATTAACTGAACATTCAAAATGACCGAACTTGTCGGCATAAGTGAGAGACATGAGTACCAACATAACGCCACAAAAAATCGAAAATCGAATTTACGTAACCCGAGGAACAGACCTCATATATTATTATCATCTTTAAATTGCATAATATGAAAAAAATAATGAAATTGTAAAATTAAAAATTAAAAATTAAGAGTTTTCTATTAAATTTTATTGAATTGTAACTAATCAGATATTTTTATTTAAGGTCTCCTCCTTCTATAGTTCTCGGTCTGGATATTCCAATTCCTTGAGACAAAATTATATGAAGAAGAGATCCTCGTCAAAATATTAGGGCCACTCCAAAATTATATGGCTAAGAAGCGCCAAAGATAGGATTTGAGAAAAGACTACGTTTACGATCGGCTTTACAATTTTAAATTTTTTTTTTGTGTTTACTTTAACAGTTTAATTTTGTTTCCTCTTATTTTTTTATTATATTTTCTAATTTATTTTTTATTATTATTTTTTGTAGATTTAAACCTTTCCATTTTTTATACCTTTCTTGTCATTTCCTATTCCCTCCCCTTTGCCTGAATAGTTTTTGTAGTGTTTTAAGTAAATTTTTTTTTGCATCGCCTTTATTCCTTCTGTCTTCTTCTTCCTCTCCCATGGAATTATTAACACCTTTGGGGGTCTCTATTTTCTCCTAGATGTTCCGGTGCTGTGAGAGCACAAACTTCTAATCCTCTATAATCAATGCTTAAATCTAGCGACAAGCATATCTAGCAGGGTAAGGTCCTCTTTTAGTATGGTCCTTTCTGGCCATCTTCCTGTAAAAGATAACGTTCATCATATTTTTTTATTCCAAATGTTAATACCTTCCTCTTCCTACAACGAAGCATTATAATCGATCCCATTAAATATATACCAAAATACATTTTAAAATAATTGTATTGGAATAAAGAAAAATGAAAATTGAGTAAAATTTTTAACAATCAATTTTTTTTTTACATCGAAATAATAATATTTGAATATATAATATTAATATTTTAGATAAATATTATTATTTATCCATTTCTGTAATCTACTAAAGTTAATGTGTTTAACAAACATAATAATGAGTATATATAAATCGAAAAGGTTTGTTGGATGAAAATTCAACGCTTACAACATACTTACACCATCTCTATCTTTACTAGGCATCATTAGAATGTAATTACAAGTATCTGGCTCACTAAATGTTGTTTGGTGAAAATGTTACTAAATAAGGTCATTAAAGTCCTGAAAAGTTTTCATTTTATGCTCCAGATAAGAGTCACCTTTATAGAATAATCTTCATGGTAAAAACGAAATAAATGAGCAAAAATATTTACGCAAACACCTTCATTGCAGTAAAATCAAATAAAAGATTATTTACTGAAAAACGGGGTGAACATTTTATTATACTCGTACCCTTTTCATCCCTGTAATATGTTAGGAAAGAGAGATGAAATTCATTTTATATATATATTCCTTTAATACTATTCGTATCTTTAAGGACAATATAATATATTATAAATAAAATTTATTTTTAATGAATATCAAAGATTAAAACATTTTTTTTCCATATCGAAAAATCATATTTTTATGGTAAGAATATAAAATTTTTTTATATATGATAAATAATAATTGTTTTATCAACGAAAAAATATTGTATATTGATAATTATTGTTAGAAATCTTCTGTTTATTTTTTATATAAGATTATTATTGTAGTTTCTAATTTTTTATTGAAAAATAATAGTTAAAAATATATTTTTTCAATAAATAATAAAATTTTGTTTTAAAAAATTCAGCATTTTATTGATAAATAAAATTTATTCTGTTCGAATAAACAAAAAACTTAAATAAGAGTTCGGCTGAAAAGTTTATAAGGTTGACGTCTAGATGGCGCCTCTTGCAAAAATCTACTTAATTATCACAATCTACTTAATTATCACAAAATTTGACAGCAATCAGTCGATTGGTTCGTGAGATATAGCATTTTGAGTGAAGCAACTTTTGTTATTGAAAAAAAAATGGATAAAGACGAATTTCGTGTATTGATAAAGCATTGCTTTTTGATGAAAAAAAATACAGTGGAAACCAAAGTATGGTTTGACAAACGTTATCCGGACTCTGCTCCAGCTATTTCAACTGTGGAATATTGGTTTCGTCAATTTCGAACTGGTCGTACGAGCACAGTTGATGCAGAACGCAGTGGACGCCCAAAAGAGGTGGTTACGGCAGAAAACATCAAAAAAATCCACAAAATAATTTTAAATGACCGTAAAGTGAAGTTGAGCGAGATAGCTGAGACTCTGAAGATATCGAAAGATATTTGGGCATGCGAAAGCTGTGTGCAAAGTGGGTGCCGCGTGAGCTCACTGTGGACCAAAAACAACAACGTGTTGATGATTCTGAGCAGTGTTTGGAGCTGTTCAAGCGCAATAAACCCGAATTTTTGCGTCGATATGTGACAATGGATGAAACATGGCTCCGTCACTACACTCCAGACTCCAATCGCCAGTCGGCCGAGTGGAGTGCGAGCGACGAACCGAATCCAAAGCGTGGAAAGACGCAACAGTCGACTGGCAAGGTGATGGCGTCTGTATTTTGGAATGCGCATGGTATAATATTCATTGACTATCTCCAGAAGGGACAGACGATCAACAGCGACTATTATATAGCGTTATTGGATCGTTTGAAGAAAGAAATCGCTAAGAAATGGCCTCATTTGAAGAAGAAAAAAGTGTTGTTTCACCAAGACAATGCACCGTGTCACAAGTCGATGAAAACGATGGTCAAACTCAATGAATTGGGCTACGAATTGCTTCCCCATCCACCGTATTCTCCAGATCTGGCCCCCAGCGACTTTTTCCTGTTTGCAGACCTCAAGAGAATGCTCGCTGGCAAGACATTTAAGACCGATGATGAAGTGATTGCCGAAACTGAGGCCTATTTTGAGGCAAAACCGAAAGAGTACTATAAAAATGGTATCGAAAAGTTGGAAGATCACTATAAGCGCTGTATCGCCCTCGAAGGCAACTATGTTGAATAATAAAAATGAATTTTGCAAAAAAAAATATTTTTACTGTGTTATCTTATAAACTTTTCAGCCGAACTTACCCAATATGTTAACAATTGTATTTTTGGATTCATAAAGGGTCTGATACAACAGTGTAAATTATATTTGATTGCGTCAAATTGTACGATCTTGAAGGTCAATTGATAACACCAAATCTCAAAATTATGCGTTGAACGACAGTTTTGCGTAGCTTGTAGTGCAATCTTGGTAACACTTCATGTGGTTTCGATTAAAATCTTCAATTTACAGATTAAAAATATTGAGTTGTCATACGACCAAAGCAATCAGAATTAACGGTAACAATTTAATCTTCTTCATTTTTAAAGACTGACATTTTCATGGCAGTCACTTTTTGTGGATACAATGGCTTTTGTACAGTTACTTGTAGGTTTTCAGAGCCATATATATAGTAATTATGCTTATTAATATGTCTACAGAGTAAGAAATAAGCACTATAGCTAAAAATATAATCTGCCCTTAAATTACGAAACGTGACTATGACAAAATTACCATTATTGCAGACAATTTTTTTAACTATTTTTTTTGCAATTTTAATACAATATTTGGTAATTAGTCTATATTATTAAATTTCAACCTAAACAAATATAACCTTAAATGGTATATTTTGTAAACAACTATAAAAATAACAAGGTTATACTTTTCAAACTATATATATATATATATATACAGTTATTTAGAGAAAAAAATCGATAAATGCATGTGCTACCGCCATTGTTTGTCAATTTGACGTTTACATTAAGAAGTTCAGCAAAGTACCTATAGTGGCGTTGTAATAAAATAGGGCAAAATCGGCTACAGCTTAGATTATAGAGTATAAGAATCGACAGTAGATATACAAATTTTATTGAAGCCAAAAAATCTCGTGTAATTGCAATGAACCAAAAACTTTCTCTGCCGACCCTTAGCCATCTATTAACTTCAAATTAAACTATGATTAAATAAAATTCAATACAAATACTTAAGATCACAAAAAAAAAACACAAAGAATAATAATCGAAATTATAAATCAAAAAGGTGATAAAAATCTTTTTTAATCTTCTATGTCTGACATCTATTTTTTTACTTATCGAACTAAAAACCACATTTTTGGTTGGCGGAGATAATTTTTCCTTCAATTTGCAGTTTTGACATAACAAATGTAAGCAATCGAAACGTGCCGGTTTATTTTTTTTTGATATTTTCAAAGTGAAATTATTATAAAAAGTGGGTTGAAAAAAGTTAATATTAATATGAATAATAAATTTTAATAATTAAATTAAAACGTGTTTTAGTAATGCGAAAATTAAAAATTTCCTAAATTCGTTTTCCAGGTGAGTTGTCGGTAAAATATAATTTTATATTTGACTAATTTTAATGAGATTTTAAGTGCTTGAAACTAAAAAATACCTGTGCAACATTGGATGTAAACAGACAATTTTCAGTGATCAGATTGACATGTCAATGACGGTCTTGTGCGAAATTTCCGATGGGGGTTTTATATGTTCGCATAGTCAAAAATTGTACCTATTAATGTAGTTTATATGTTTTATATGTTATACTCCATAAGCTAAGGAGGCTACAGTGAAATAATCTTTCACATAACACTTCATATTCTGAATAAAACTATTTATGCAAATAAGTTTATCTAAATGTCAACATTAAGCATAACAAAAGTATGCAAGCATTTCGGTATGTTACCACTTCATAGAGAATAGCGTGTTTAAAACTCTCCAAAAGTCTACAAAATTGAGGCGCTTGATATCTGATTGATATACTATATACAAAATAAGTAAAGACCTAAATTCCAGAAGATTTGAATAAAAATAAATGTTGCCTTCTGTCGTGCTTAAATTATATATATTTGTTTGGAATAAGTGAGATAAAATGAATATTACGAAAACTAAATTTCAGTTGGTATTATATCCACATAAAAAAACTACACAAATGTAAGCAATCAGTACGATTTTTTGCCGCATTTGAAATAATTCAGACGAAAAATAGCGTATACATACACGAAAATCTGAAGTACGGGCCTATCCAAATATATTTTAATCTAAGATATAGCCACTCTATGCTACTCGTACTTTATGGGCAGATGTGACAACTTAGCCAATAGAAAAAATTCGTATCGAACAGATCCATCACTTATCAGAGAAGAGATCCATCACTTTCAAAGCTTTTGATATGCTTTTTGATATCCCTTTTAACAGTGAAGCTGTAATAACATCCAATTAATTTTAATATATACTAGTACACTGTGCTTTCGGTAAATTAAATAAAACATTTCCATAAGACGGTGGTAATTTCAATTTAATGCCACCTAGATGTAAATCTGTAAAATACTCGTAGATCCATGCATATAAAATGGTTTTTCATCGATCGAATTATTTATTATTAACAAGTTAGTGTCATAGCTGAAAATATTAAGTACCTTAATATCGATCCGTATACAGGGTGTTTTTTTCTGTTCCAGATCGATTTTGTTTGGCCGCCATTTTGGTTTAGATGACATTTGTCTGTTGGCATTTGACAGTCGTAGGGAGTAATCGATAACAATTTATTATGAAGCATTTAACGGCGCAAAAAAAGTGTTGAAATTATTAAAACATTTTATTTTTATTGTATAATTATAAAAATAAAATTATAGCTCATATCGAAAACTTTTTGAACTACTCTTATGAAAAATTCAATGAAATCTTTTTCTTATAATTAAAAATAATTTATATAGAAAAGTACATTCATAATTACGCTCAATAATAACGAAATATCTCGTATTTGACTTTAAATTAAAAACGTGTATACTTTAATATTTTCCCCTTAATTAGTGCGCGTTCATTATGTATTGTATTTATATTGTATAAACTTGTACTTGAAAGTTTTAAAGTGCTTTACAGTTTACTGATTTCACTTTAATATCAAATAGGATGGAAATTATATTCAAAGTACTTAAAAATACTCGTATACACAATTCAGACATTACCAAATGTTAACTTCATTCGAAAGTATTGTAATGGAGAAAAAAATTATCAAAATACTCAATACCAACAGGCACCTAATTAGGTAATTTATTGAAGAAAAAAATTCCAATCGATTACGATACGAAAATTAATTGGATGAAATTCAAATGATTGCACTTTTCATTTTGAAGGATTTCATTTCAATCAAAATCGATTTGATTAATTGTTTTCTTTTACAAAAATTTCAAGTAAAAACTCTTAAAAAAGCCTTTGGATTCATCTTCGATTAAATAGTGAAACTTATTTTTTTTTTTGTTAAATTAAATTCGAATAAATCGAACTAAAAATTATTAGATTTTTTGAGTAAACTCTACTTTCAGTTTGAAATTCCAATGTTTAAGTATGCTCATATTAATTACTAATAATACAATAGTTAAATTCTTCAAAGTTTTTGGTTTTAGTTTAAATGGACTTTCTATAAAACTATTTAGTTATTTGTTTGCTTTTTAAATATTTCACAAACAGAAAAACCACCAAATTCAATACTAGCAATAATGATTATTGTTTTATTGTTTACGAATAATTATACATAAAATGTAAGTAAAACTCAACATAATGAAATTCCTTGCATTTTATTCATTTTTTGTTTTCTAATAAATATTTGGACATTTAAAATGCTTTAATATTTGCGTATCCTTTCGAAATATTCAATGAGAAATTTTCACCTTTTACATTTTACATTTTATGTACTTAACCTCATTTGAGAATCATCAATCAAGAAAACATTGAAAATTCCTTTTGGTTTTTAACAGGCATAAGAATAGTCGTTCTCAGAAGATTTCCTATTTATTTTGAAATAAAAAAAAAAAAAACCATGGAATATTTTCTGTATATCCTTAAATATTTATGCTCGAAACCATGAGGTATTAGATCATATTTCATTTTTGATTAAAACAAATTTCCTCCTTTCGACTAAACATAAATTGATTTTCTACCTTTGAATTGTTGAATAGTCTTTGAGCTCAGATTTCTTTTTTATCCTTCTTTTATCCAGTAACCATTCTAATACTTGTTACAAATAGAGAAGACTTTTGATTATCCATCTTAGGTTAAATCCTTCGAAAATTGTTTACGATAAAATTGTTGAAAATGCTTTTCGTTCTATTTTATTATACGATCGGGTCTCATCAAAATTTTATTGCCCGTACAAAAATAGATAATTGACTGTTTCGATCACTTATAAAAAAGGACAACTTTTATAGAAAGGATTGTATTGAGTAAATTTTATTTTATATCAATTCATTGCTCTGAACCTGAATTTATGATATGAAAACCATTTAACCGAGATTGAAAAAAAAATATATTTCCAAAAGCCCCGGGACATATTTTATTACCATTACTTACATAAAATATATTTGATTCTATTTGATTCTCCTTCTTTTTTTATTTTATCTTTTTGTGTTATTATTAGAAATTGAATGGCACATCAATTTAATAAATTTAAGTTTATTCTTGTATGTATGCAAAGTAATTTTTTTTTTTTTGTAATTTACAAATAAATTTGATTTACCTTTTGATGATAATTAATTAATTATGTACAAATATTTGATATTAAATGAGAAAAAGGTTTTCATTAAATTGTTTATGATAATTACGTGCAAAAGGTATATTATTAATAAGTTTGTTAGAGTTTTTCTAATTTAATAATATTAAAGAAAAATGACTTAAAAGATACACAATTTTCAACTGGCCATCCAAAATAAAACTAAAAGCAACCAGGGATTTTTACGTTGGAAAATTGTAAGCCTCTTTTAATAAGCTTAGATTTTATTAAAAACAACTTTCCCTTAAAATATTTTAATTTTATGCTAATGAAAATTTATAATATCTTAAGTTTTCTAAAAAAATTTCAATTAAGTCTTTATAAGCTAATTGATAATAGTAGTCTGCCATAATTAAAATAAATCCCTATAAAAAATATTTTCACAATTTCCAAGAACTTTTATAAGATATTTTTCATTATGCACTGTATATATTATTCTTTTACCTATTTTATCCTTTAAAATTATTAAAAGTTGAATTTATTAGATTCTTTTTTTATATAATATAATTATACTATCTATTTAGGCATATTCATTATATTATTTTATCTTTCTTCAAAAATTGCTTTTTAGTCTTTAGTTTACTTGGAAATTTAATAGCATAGATAATTCGTTCAAGAAAAAGAATTTTTAAAAAAAAGGATCAACAAATAAAGCTCTTCCGGATGGAATACCTTCTAGTGAATTGGAGATTTTTAAAATGAAAAGCTTTTCATTTTGTATCAGGTTTAATGCACTCGGCGGCATACTTTTGGCTACAAAAACAATTTTTCCTAGTTTTATTTAAATAAAAACATTTATCTTTTTATCGAATAGAAAAGAAATTTCAACAAAAAAAAATGACCTCATTTTTACATTTTATAGTTCATCCTGTTCACTCAGTTTCTGTTTTCTGTCAATGAACGAATACGTTTTACATTTAACACTTTAACTATTTTGTTTAATGATTTTGTAAAATTTTTTTAGATTCTCATATTTTCTTATTTTTTAACTGTTCTATATATAAAAAAATATACATTATAAAATTGTTTGAATTTTTCATAGTACAAATGTACTTACATTTTTGGAATTGCCTCTACTAAAGTGGAGAAATAAATTCGTCTGTAAAAAGATTGCACTCAAATAAATTTATAAGTACACAATTTAAGTCAAAAATTAATTTTGCTTTAATATAAATATAGAAATTCCCACTATCTACCAACTTTAATATAAAAATATGGTATGTACATTGACTTAATATTATGAATAATCCAAATTAAAAGAGAAAACCCCCTTAAGAATATTATAATATACGAGTATGTTCATATTCTAAAAGGATTCTAGCATACACTCTTGGAAATAATCTAAGCAATTTTAATTTTTCAAAATATATCATAAAAAATATTCTATTTTAGAAATTTTTTCATTTCAATAAAAAAAACTACAACTTTAGTTATAATAACTATGAGTGAATATTTAATATTGTAAGTGATGATGGAGCCTTTTTAATTAAAGTATAAGCATTTAAAGTGAAAACTTTTATAATTAAAATTCTTATATATATTTATAAAACGCCACAAGAGAAATAACTAAAAAAAAGTATTTTTTTTTAATTAATATTTAATGTAATTAAGAGAAGGAAGTATAAGATTTTATAACAACAACAAATAAAAAAAACTAAATAAAAAATGAATAAATGTTACTTAAGGAAGAAACCAATAATAAATTCCCTCATTGAATACAATTCCTTCCTTATATTGATATGGTATTGTTCAAATTAAGTTGAAATTGAAAATCAATCGATTTAATCGAAAGTTATAAGTATCATTAAGTCACCAAAATTAACTGCCTCGAATAAATATACTCATAGATTCAGATTCGTAGGTATTCTTTCAACAATGAAAACATATAGTCTTTATCGTATAAAGATTCTACTACTATAAGAGTATAATGTATAATATATACTTGTAGATAAGTATAAAATCTAACCTCTGAAATGGTATTAGTTTTAAATTGGAGTAATTTAAACAACAAGGACTATACCAATAAATAACCGTCTTATCTCGTGAAATCCTTTCAAGAGAGATAAAATGTACGAAAGTGGAAATTGGTAGGTTATAGTAGAACGAAACAAATCTCTTAAAATAAATAAAATAAAAAAACAAAAATTCATATGAAAAAGAGAATATACCATATCTCAATAAGAAAACTAAAAAGGAATTCTTATTAAAACAGATACAAAAACCTGACGTTAAAACCACATACACTGTAGAATTGAAAGTTGTAAGAGTAAAGTTCGCTAGTATCGTGTTTTTCTGTCAAGCATTAAGTACATTTGGGAAAATATTCTAAAATAGAGGTAGTTGGTAGTCTTCTTATTGCGGGATGAGTAGTGGCTGTAATTGTACATTTTACGGAAAGCTACCTCTTTCATTTGATCCCTTGAAATAGCAATGAATAAAAAATACCATGCAACAACGAAGGCGAAACACTATTTTCAAGCGAATATTTTATCCTTCATATACACAAATACACATATGAATATGTACTTAAATTAATATAATATGCACGAGTAGATCTAAATATTGTATATATGTATATGTGTATAAAGACATATCTAAAGACTATTTATTTAGCTTAAAAAACTTTTTATCCCAACAATTTATCTAGACTTATTATCACTGCATGGTTTTCAGTATTTTTCGTATACGCTTCCTATTTTCTATCTGCAAATTATCTTTCACTTACCTACTACTCCACTTCTATAGCAATGACATCTTAACTATAAAATAATACCTACTTTATAAAAGCATACTACACTATATAAATTTCAACATTTATAGAAAATTTCCTGACATATAGAATTATTCATTTAAACTTACACGGTGTACATATATATATGATTATATATAATTAATCGCAAAGAAATTAAAATATTAAAACTTAAAAACATTTTAGTGTTATCCAAAAAAGTGTTGGTTATATATAGTTACGCTACTTATGAAAATATTTTAAATATTAAATGTTGGGTTTTTTTTATTTTTTTTTTATATTTATAGGTTAGTTTTCTTTTTTCTATTAAAAATTTTAAAACAATTTAAAATATTCTAAGATATTGTGTTTTGTGTTCATTTTAATCAAAATTCACCCTAGTAAGTAATTTTTGAGAGTATAAAGAAATACAAAAAAAAAACGTGTTTTTAAAAATGATATTATTAATTTTTTTGAAATTTTGTTTTAAGGTTTTGGAGACAAAAGCCAGAGGCTATTCTGTAGCGCCACGACCATAAGGCCATTTCGCAAGTATACGAGGTCTATTCAAAATGTATCGCGAATTTTCAATTTCCGCGGGTTACGTATATTTGATTTTCGATTTTTTTTGTGGCGTTATGTTGGCACTCATGTATTTCACTTATGCCGGCAAGTTCGGCCATTTTGAATGTTCATTTAATTTCTGACAGCTCGGCCATTTTGAATGTTCAGTTAATTTCTGACATTTCTAATGTCTACGGATGCAGCTGTTAATGGCCATACAACATCTTTTACTGCCATCTATCTAGCTTCTTAGCAATACGCACCGTGAACTATACATTGGAATTTTTGCAGCTATAGTGAAGAATGCCGTCAATCTCCCAGTCAACAGCACTTAATCTTCGGTCAAATGATCCGGTGCTCAATGTGATTCCATTCCTAGACAAATAGATTCTGTCCGAAAGTGGAAGATAATCTATCCACACATTAGTCTAACACCGCAAAGTCAGTCTACAAAACAACCATTTCGAAATTCTAGGCAAGGAAGCTTCTTAAAATTTGAATTGGGCATACCGCATTCACAGCACTTACCGTGAAGGTATCCAACCTTGTCCTCAATGTCATTTCTGTGTCGTTCAACTACGCTTAATCAAGATATTCTTTTTTTAATCCAGATCTAGGAGATCTATAATGAAAGGATACCTTCCATTTAAGAGCTCCTAGACCCAACAATTATTTTACTAATTCCTTTTTTTTAACCTTCTTAATCATCTAAATTTGCACCACAAAATTTAAGAATATTTGACTTTTTCCTCCAAATAACCATCGACCAGTTTCATTAGTGAAGCTAGCTAGCAATGCCAACCTACACGTAACATATACGAGGTCTGTTCAAAAAGTATCGCGAATTTTGTGTTTTTTTAATTTTTTTTTATTTATTCATGAATATCTATTCTGTCCCCTTCAAAGTAATCCCCACCAGATATTATACGCTTGTGCCAACGTTTTTTCCAATCCTTGAAGCACTTCAAAAAATCATTTTTTGTGATCTTGTTCAGCTCCTCCTTCGATGCCGTCTTTATCTCCTCAATCGTAGCGTAGCGTTGTCCTTTCATGGGGCACTTCAGTTTCGGAAACAAGAAAAAGTCAGAGGGGACCAGATCTGGGGAATACGGTGGCTGCGGCATTACTAGTGTGTTGTTTATTGGCAAAAAATTCGCGCACAAGCATCGATGTGTGAGCAGGGGCGTTATCATGGTGCAAAAGCCAATTTTTGTTCTTCCACAAATCCGGGCGTTTCTGGCGGATTGCTTCGCGCAACTTGCGCATAACTTGCAGGTAATATTCCTTATTGACCGTTATACCCTGCGGCAAGAACTCATGATGCACCACGCCCCTGCAATCGAAGAAAACTGTTTTCGGTCTTGGCTCGAGCGTCAGCATCCATTGGGATGATTAAGCTTTGGTTTCCATGTCATAACCATAAACTCATGATTCGTCATCAGTTATGACCCTCCGGAGCAAATTTGGGTCGTCGCGGACAGAGTCCAAAAGCTCCTTAGCAATGTTAATGCGATGTTGGATTTGGTCGAAATTGAGGCAAAAATCGAAGATGAGCCATAACACGTGCAAGCAAAGCAGATGTCAAAAATAACTGAACATTCAAAATGGCCGAAATTGTCGGCATAATTGAGAGACATGAGCACCAACATAACGCCACAAAAAATTGAAAATCGAATATACGTAACCCGCGAAAATTCGCGATACTTTTTGAACAGATCTCGTATAAAGCCAGTGTGAATTGGGTTTTCTAGCAACTTCCAATAAGAATAGAGTCCACCGGAGATGTTCAGTGTGCTCCATTGCCTAGTCAAATGCAGGTATTGGCCGCTGCTTCAACTTGCCTTTGTCTTACCACTGGCATTCTGATGCACAAAGTGAGGGAATAGTGCAATGTTCCGTCAAGTGGGGCGTTGGTCACTCCAATTCGAATTTCTGCTCAATGTAACATACTTTGGCGAGCGTTTCTCATAATTGTTCAGCCATTCAAAAAATAGGATTTCGGAAGGCCCTCAAAACAAGCATCGGTTTCAGCGATGACTTCTTCGTTCGACATGGATATTTTTCCAGCGAGCCACTTTTTAATGTTTGGGAAGAGAAAAAAGCTGCTGGGTGTCAAATACAAATTTCACTGATAAATACAGTGGATGCGGCAACAATTCCAAATTTAATGCGACTATTTTCGCCATCGAGGGTACGCACGTGTTCACCCGAGCATTGTCTTAATTAAAGAGAACTTTTTTCTTTGACAAATGTGCAGGTTTTTTCTTCATTTCATCCCTTAACCAGTCCAATAACGACGCTTAGTCAGTACTTTTTCCAAGCAGTCGATATATATGGTCCCAGGTATATCCCAAAAAAACGTGGCCATCACTTTGCCTTCTAAATTCACCGTCTCTGCCTTTTTCGGAGACGGATTGTCTGCAGATACCCACTGTTTCGACCATTCTTTCGTCTCTGGAGCGTAATGATCAATAGTTCGGAATTCGTCAGCATTGCGACGGAAAAGCGAAATTAAAATTTTAGCTTAAAATTTAAACCACTAAGCCATGTGATATGCCCATGACCTTGACAATTTCGCGCACTTTTGTCGATCACTTACCACCACATCGTGGATTATATCAATTATTTCGGGGATATTTACTTTCAAAGGACGTCCCGAACGATGTTCGTCACTTGTACAGTTTTAAATAAAAAGTGCATATGTGCCATGAACTTCATATGTGCCATGAACTTGGGTAAAAAGATAAAAAAAGATATGTGCATATGTGCCATGAACTTGGGTAAAAGATAAAATACCACCCCGTTTAAAATCGTTTACCCACTTTTAAACAGTTTTAAATAAAAGTGCATATGTGCCATGAACTTCATCCAACTCGGTTTTAAATTTCTTTTGGTGTGAAGCCTTTTAAATGAAAGTGTTTAATGGTCCCACGGAATTCGGTTTTTTCCCATTACTTAGCAAAAAGAAAATGTTTTTGATTCAATTGTTCGTAAATATGGAACAACCCTTTGATAGGAGATTCTTTTATAATCTAAGGAACCACCCAACAAATATGGCTGAAATTTTCACCGTCCAACGAATATGAGAGATGGATGGCACTCATCGGAAATAAACTTCCTTTCATACTAAGACCGCCATCTCTGTGATTTGGTAAGTACTTATTGAACCGTCCTCGTAACGTGAATTTAATCAATTTTTTATTTTTTTTTTAATTATAAAATATAAAAAAATATTTTCTTTTGTTACTTTTGAATAAACTCTCAAAATAATTAATTGTAACTTGTATTAATTTTCAATAATTTAAAAAAATGTATAAATTTGAAATGATACACTCTAAAACCTTATTACCTGATTATAATCATAGTTAGATTAAGAGACCTTGATATGTACCATAGGCAGGCGTCTCAGATTATGCCCAATATGCCTAAATGAAAATTTATTGGGCAGAGTCCGCTATTTTACCATCAGAATAGATTAGGATGTTATAGCGTTTGAAAACTGAAGAAATGTCATTAATGACAATAATAAACAATAGAGGACCGAGAAAACTACCTTGTGGTACACCAGATGTTGCCATAAAACCTCTAGAATGTGAGTTTCGCAATGATACCCGGTGTATAAATCTATGCTCTTTCAGAGAGATTATCGCCTCAAATAATTTCAGAATGCAGGACAGCTTCGTTATATGCCTATAATTAGAAATCTCATTTTTGCAGCCCTTTTTGTGACCACGTATAAAAGAGAGCTCTTCCAGGATGATGCAATTTACCTGTTCGAATAGACTTATTGAAAATTATTTCCAGAGAAGTAAAAAATGCGTCATAGCAAGATTTAAATAAAATAGGAAGGATGCCAAGAGAAGTTTAATTTTAATTCAGCAATTTTATTTTTAGATAATTAAACAATTTTACAGCAATTCAGCAATTTTACTCGCCTCATATTTCCAGATAGCATTTTCTTCAAGGCTCTGTAGATATTTGGGGTACGAAATGTGATAAATGTGAGTGGTTACGAATATAAGAAAGGTTGTCATCGTTTGGTACAAAATCACTTGAAGAAAATGCTATTTGGAAATATGAGGGGAAAAATCAGATCTAGCATTTGTGTGATTGCTGGAAGAACTGGCATATCTCATTATACGAGGGTCGTTCAACCCTATTTTTTTTAACATAATCTCCTTGTAGCTCTATACACTTTCCCAACCGTTCTTCCAAAATGTTTATCCCGTACAAAAAATAGGATTTCGGAAGTTCTGCAAAATACTTATCCGTTTGAGCAATGACGTCCTCGTTGGAAGTGAACCGTCGTCCGCCAAGCCATTTCTTCAGATTGGGGAAAAGAAAATAGTCACTCGGGGCCAAATCTGTGAATAAGCGGGATGCTGCAACAATTCCATTCTCAATTCCACAATTTTGGCCATGGAAACAGCGCAGGTGTGCACACGCGCATTGTCCTGATGCAAGAGGATTTTTTTCTTCTTCAGATGGGCGCGTTTCTCTTTGATTTCCTCGCTCAACCGTTGCAATAACGACGCGTAATACGCTCCTGTTATTGTTTTTCCTTTTTCCAAGTAGTCGATAAAAATGATGCCCTGAGAATCCCAAAAGACCGTGGCCATCACCTTGCCGGCCGATGGCACAGTTTTTGCCTTCTTCGAAGCCGGTTCACCCTTGAAAATCCACTGTGATGACTGTCTCTTCGTTTCTGGAGTGTAGTAGTGTATCCAGGCTTCGTCCACAGTGACATATCGGCGAAGAAATTCGGCAGGATTACGATGAAAGAGTGCCAACATAGCCTCAGAGTCCACTAGACGATTGCGCTTATTCTCCCCTGAGAGCAAACGCGACACCCATCTTGCCGAAATTTTTTTCACAGACAATTTTTTATGCAAAATTGAGGCGACTGTAACTTGTGATATGCCCGTGGCCTCAACTAATTCGCGCACTTTAATTCGCCGATCGTTCAAAATCAGATCGTGGATTTTGTCGATGATTTCAGGAGTAGACACCTCAACTGGGCGTCCTGAACGATGTTCATCTTTTGTGGATGAACGGCCACGTTTAAATTCATTCACCCAATTGTAAACCATCGCAAACACAGGTGCAGATGTGCCATGAACTGCATCCAACTCGGCTTTGATTTCTTTCGGGCTTAAGCCTTTCAAATGGAGATGTTTGATGACAGCCTTAAACTCGCTTTTTTCCATTGTTATGCACAAATAAATGTCGTTAACTTTAATCGACGATAGAAATTGACCTACGCTATGGATCGAGCTTTCCTATTGATAAAGATACTTACAAAAAAAAAATCTTTACCGACACTACGAGAAAAATTTCTCGGATTTTCGAAGGACTTATTGAACGACCCTCGTAGATGGGTAATAATCAACCTTTCTTTTTATGTTGACAAATTTGAAAAAAGGACGGAATTCTTTATAGTGATTGATCTGAGCCTTATGAAGATGTAAAAATAATGCTCGGATATTAAATAAATTAATATTTTTTAAATAAAGTAATTTAAATTAATTTATTTTTTTAATTAATAAACGTCTCAAAATAATTTCTCGCAATAATATTTGATTTCCATAAAAATTCGAAGCTGATTGTTTTTTTATTACAATTGTTTTTTAAACGTACACATTTAAATTTATTACTCCTAAGTACATATTATAAATAATAATATAATTTAATAGTTATTATTTAATTATTGAATTTTTTTTTAGTATTAATTTTTGTATGTGCGAAACATTTAATTTATGAAACTGAAAAGAAAAATTCGTTTATTCCTAATAGAAAAATTTGAAAATTCTTCAGTTTAACAAATATAATTCTTTAAGAAGACAATATTGTTATATTGTAGATATTTATTTTCATCAAACACAATTCAAGGACAAAGTAATCCTATTCTTTCTCCAAGAAATTTGAAATTTTCATTTTCATTATTTCTCCTGTACGGAATAACGCAAACTTTTCCTATACCAAATTTCCAAAGCTTTTATATCAAATGATATTCTCTCAGCTTGAATGTGTTATATTTCAAAGTAAAATGAAAAAGAATCTACATTTTGTATTGAATAGAACGATATATAAAACTGCTGGAAGTGTCAATATCTGAAAAAATTACTTACAACGTAGAAGAGCTTCTTCTTGGAGTAATAAACTAAACAGATGAATAACCTTATGCAAAAAATTCTTCATAATTTACGGAATCTCAAATAATTTTAAACTTGCCGTGAAAGTTTTCTATTTAAAGATTTTAGTTTTATGCAAACATAACTTATGTATATATACAATATAACATTTTTATTATAAATTCATAGTATTTTTTTAGTATATTTTGCTTTTTCTGTCAGGTTTTGTTTTTCTAATTTAAATAATTCATTTTATTTTATTTCTTTTTGTACTTTTTCCTAAGAAGTGAAATTATGAGATTAATAGGAAATTTTAAATGTTTTTTTTAAATATTTCTGAAATTTTCATGACCGATTTTTACATGATTTCTCTTAGAAAACAGATTTATTTTATCCCAATTATATTGTGAAATATCACATTTCATAATCTATATCATAAGAAAATCATATTACAAAATAATAAATTGTTTCGTCTTCAAATCTGCAGTTAATATGGCTCTTCAAAAACAAACTCTTCCAATGTCCATTGGAATAGTTAGTCAAATAACACCAATTTTTATTGTCAAATAATTGCAATACGAGGTCTATTCAAAAAGTATAGCGAATTTTGAATTTCCGCGGGTTATGTATATTCGATTTTAGATTTTTTTTGTGGCGTTATGTTGTACTCATGTCTCTCACTTCTGCCGACAAGTTCGGCCATTTTAAATATTCAGTTAATTTTTGACAGCTGCTTTGCTTGCACGTGTTTTGGCTCGTCTTCGATTTTTGCCCATTTTCGAACAAAAAAAGCATCGCATTAACATTGCTAAGGAGCTGTTGGACTCTTTCCACGATGACCCAAATTTGCTCCAGAGGGTCATAACTGGTGACGAATCATGGGTTTGTGGTTATGACGTGGAGCCAAGACCGAAAAAAAGGCGCAAAGTTCGGTCGAATGTGAAGATTTGCTTACAGTTTTCTTCGATTACAGGGACGTGGTGCATCATGAGTAAGTGCCACAGGGTAGAACGGTCAATAAGGAATATTACCTCCAAGTTATGGGCAAGTTTCGCGAACCAATCCGTCAGAAACGCCCAGATTTGTGGAAGAACAAAATTGGCTTTTGCACCATGATAACGCCCCTGCTCCCGCATCGTTGCTGGTGCGCCAAAAACAACATACTAATAATGCCGCAGCTACCGTATTCCCCAGATCTGGCCCCCTGTGACTTTTTTTGGTTCCCAAAATAGATTCTTTGATCCGTTTTTTGGAATGGGCAAAAATCGAAGACGAGCCAAAACACGTGCAAGCAAAGTAGCTGTCAAAAATTAACTGACCATTCAAAATGGCCGAACTTGTCGGCAGAAGTGAGAGACATGAGTACCAACATAACGCCACAAAAAAAATCGAAAATCGAATATACGTAAACCGCGGAAATTCAAAATTCGCGATACTTTTTCAACAGAACTCGTATTTCAACAACAAAAAAATAATTTATATTTTATGGAAAAGTTTTTTTTTTAATTCTTATATATTTTTTTACAAAGGAAAAAGAAAACATTTATACAATAACTTATTCTATTAGAATTGTAATTTTTTTGGTACTGTACCACCTTCCATGGATTCTGTTAACTTTCGTTTTAATGTTGGCCTTTCATCAGCAACTTTTTGAGTAAGAGAAGATGGCATAGGAAGCTTTATACCAATCGTTGGAGCAGGTTTACTACTAAAATAGGGCATATCTAACGCTTCCGTACATGTACACCTATTCAGTGGGTAAAGTGCTAAAAGTTTTTCTGCTAAATCAATCAAATCATCGGTTGCTGCTGTGAATATGTGCTGCAGAGGTGTTCCTTGATATATTTTAAATTGCATATAATCCGGTAGTGACTTGATATCAGGCCAAGTTTCTTCTGTCGGTGTACCTAATGCTTGAAATATTTTTGTCAACTGATCCAAATCACTATCGCCAGGTAAAAATGGCACACGAAGCAACAGTTCAGCAAGAATACAGCCAATAGCCCATATATCAACACCTGTTCCATATTGTCGAGCACCAAACAGTAGCTCTGGACTACGATACCAACGCGTCACAACCTGATGAGTGTTCAGTCGATTAGGCGATCCAAAGAACTTTGCCAGACCAAAATCACCAATTTTCAAAATTCCATTTGAATCAACTAGCAAATTATTAGGTTTCAAATCTCGATGCAATATCCAATTCAGGTGTAGATATTCAATACCTAAAAAAAATATAACAAAAACAAAATATTATTCGTATGATATTTTTGAACAGCCCAGAAGAGAACTTACCTTGAAGTGTCATTATCATGTATGCTTTGATATTGGCAGCTGTGAGTATTATATTTTGATCTTTAATTATTTTCTCCAAATCGGTATCCATAAAATCAAAAACTAGCGAAACATTCGATTTATGACCAAAAACATCTAGTAAGCCAATTACGTTTTCGTGCTGTAGTTCATGTAATAATTTTATTTCACGCAAAGCTGTTCGATTAATACCATCCTGAACCTCTTCTCTGCTACCGATTTTTATCTTTTTTACTGCAACTATTTTATCTGTTACAGTATCGCGTGCTTTATAAACAGTTGCAAACTAAAAAAAAATTTCAAATAAACGGCCAAATATTAATAATTAATTATCAAATGGAACAAATTTCAAATTACTTGTCCTTCGCCAAGAAAATCAATCTTTTCATAACGTGTAAGTTTTGCTTCCATTTTAATGAATAATTAACTTAATTAAGGTTCCGGGATCCTCTTTAAGTTAGTGTCATTTATGACAACAATTCCTAAAGGAAACTTTGAAACTTCACAACCGGCATATCTTCTTCTTTATTGCATATAAAAAAGATACCACACTTAGCTCAACAGCTTTTGCTTGGATTGGAAACTAATTATTATCTAATAATATTTTCGATAAGTTGAAACAGTTAACTTTCGTTAAGTTGAACAAAGTTCACAACGAATCGAAAATAATGAACGTCACCTTGTAATAATTATCGTTATTGTAATTACAAATAAACTCAACAAAAAAAATTACAAACAATTATAATAGATTTTAAAATTAATTCCATATAGACGTACCTAATGTCCATTATTAATATAAATTTACCCAAAAAAAAACCTATATAAATAACACGTTCGTGAATTCATGTGTTTACAAGGAGTTATGACCAGTTTAATGGTTCTATTAAGTTACTTGAATTAATACTCTGTTATCTAAACATTATTAAAACATTAACGGATTTAAGAGCTTTCAACTGTTTTTCTCAAGAAAACAGAATTCATATTTCTAAACGAACAGGATTTCGTAAACATTGATACGAGTATAAAGCGCATTTTGTAAGAATTTTTATTTTACTTATTTAATTATTACATCATTACTATTAATATGTATATATATATATAATATAACTTAAAATGAGAATTTATAAAATAAATTACAAAAAATAAAAATGCATATTTTATTATTGAAACAGTTTTTTTTTATAGTTTTCTACTTAATTTATTTATTTTAAAAAATGCCTAATATCTGAATCAATTGTTTCCATTTATATTTTTTCCACAAAATTTCTTTTACACATAATATTCTTAGAGTTACATATTTTATTTCTTTTGAGTTTGTTATCTTTTTGCAGAGAGTAAGTAATAATACACTTTCGTAGTATTTGCAATTTTTTAATCAAGAATAATATTTGTCGCAGCTTTCCATTTTTTTTTAAATATGTCTATATATAAAAAATTATTTATTTATAACCCATCAAAAGAATTCAATAAATTTTAAACATAATTACACAATTGTTAGAAATTAATACTTTATTTACACTGTTTTTTTTTGTCTTCTTCATAAGCAGTTTCGTATTACGTTGTTCACTTGTATTAACATTCTCTCCAGGAACGTTTAGTGGAACTGAGAATCCCTTGTCAAAATAGATCTGGAACGCTTCGAAAATGAGGCCGATTGCAAATATGATACTAGAACGTAAGATTAGTTTTTTGAATTCAAATTTGATCAATTCACAAAAGAAATTCCAGTTTCATAAATAGCAGCAACTCAAAAAGAAAAAAATATTTCATCTATTTTTCAACTTAGTTTATGTTATTTGAATTTGCATAATTGTTTTCTCTCCCGAAAAGTTGAATAAATTTACAAAATCTTAGGATGCTCTCTCCTTTGCAGATTATTATTTGTCTTCATTTTTAAGAAAGCTATCCGTTTTATATGCTATTTTTGTTGCTGTAAATGTTAAATCCTTTTAATCGAACTAATGATTTTCGAAGATATCAATAATTATTTGCTATCATTTGACAATATTATTTCTTCCTTAAAGTGGAAAAAAGAATCAATTATTCTTTTATTAGATGAGAAAATTATCGGCTAATGTAAATAATTTCTAGTAGATGATTTACAATAGGAGACTGCCTTGTACTATTTCAAGAATCATTTTTTGCCGAAAATAAGGCATGTGTTCCTGTGAGAAAGTTATCTCATGATTTCGCGTTATATATTCTGCAAACATGCAACTAAAAACACCGCAATCGCTGCCATTCATTTGGCGCGGAGCATTTGCAACGCTCTCCTTTTGGAATTGACTCGTATCGAACGAATGTTTCCTTTTGTCCATCGATTCATCATTCAAGTATTGTTCAAGAGCATTTAGCACTTTAGGATTTGCCTTTCCCATAGAATCATAATATTTGATTGTTCGATTTCGAAGATGAATAACTGCCATGCACCAATGCACCATTCCCACATGTACTGGTACTGGTATTATATCGTAAGAGAAAAGGTCTACCCTACGAGTCCATCGTCTCACTCCAGAATATCCAGCATCTAATAACTTTGGGATAAAGAATGTATTCATAGCATAGATACGCGGTAAGCCTTCAGATTTTCGACTATCGCTGCGTTCCATTAAAAGGTTCATGTAAAAGTTAATCACTTCATCGTTCAACCAAGAATCACCAACAAGAGTGCAAATATCTCGCCGTGTAATGTTTATATTGAACTTAGATATTAAGACCTAAAACCCAACGATAATGGATTAAATTAAATTATTTTATATGATAAATTGAAGACTCCATAAAAAATATTTCAATGATATACCTGATCGGATGGTCCTTGGTAGACTGATCTCTGTATAAGGGCAATATGTTCTCTAGTTAGTTCAGGAAATTCAATCTCCTCTATTTCTGGCTCAACGTCAAGCACTATTACGGGTGCATCGGATATTTTCATCTGCTGCATTCGCTGTGAAAACAATTTCTCCTGTTTTCGTCTTTCATCCTCCGACTCACTTGCACTATTATTGTAAACAAAAATATAATTTACATACATTGGTACTGGAAGATTTTCTAAATTCTTGTAAAAGATTTTAAGTGCACTTCATAAATTTTACTCCGAATTTTGAAAAGTGCACCACCAAACTTTGATTATGTTCGTTAAGGTGGGAATAAACAGATTTAGTCATAATAGACCGTATATCAAATCTGAATTGCTTATAGAAATGCACTTGGAATCGCAAAATTATTGCGCAATGAGAAGAAATTCCTACCCGTAGTTAGAACTTTTCGTGAATACTAACTTTTTCTGCTCCTCTGAGATTTGCTTTTCACGATGTAAGTCTTTTGTCGCATAATGCTGTTGGAACTTCTTTAACCAATCCGACCGGTAACACCGGACAAGCTCAAATTTACTCTTCAGAGAATTCACCGGCTCCACCACTGATGGACTAGAATAAAATTAATACATTATTTTTAATAATCACATCGATTTTCTATTCGATAATCATACAGTTGTGTCTTGTTTTCTTTTGAAGACTGCCGCCTTGTTTCCGCTAAACTTTTGTCACATGATTCTATTATCTATACCAAATAGGCGAATGTTTTAGACAAATTAAAAATTGATAGAAATAAATTTACCTCAACATCGTCATATGACAAATCAATAGTTTCTTTCGGCACAAGTTCACAATCATCTACGATATTAATTGTTCCAACGGGTTCAACTGCGATTATTTGTGAACGTCTTCGTCTATTCAATCCTTGGACATTATTTATTTTTGGCTGATCTTCGATGTTCAATTTTTGTGTATTTTTTGTTTGATATATTCCGGGTAACATTTTTTCTATTAATTGTGCATAACTCTCTTTCTCTTTTGCATTATAATTATCTTGTAGAATTAAATTTTTATGATTTATTTTCCGATTATTCTTCAGTTGGTTAGCCCAACAGTCGTAGCTCATATTTTCCATATTTGCAGGTTTACGCAATTGGAACATCGAATCATTGGAGTAGGACATTTTGGGTCCAACGGGTATATTTGTTTGGGCACTTTTCTTAATAGGATATAGTTGGGGAATGGTCGATTTCGCCAGCAGAGCGGTACGTTTTTCAATTAAAGGTGGCAGTGGTGGTTTTCGATATGCACCTTCAATCTCACGTTCATGATTAGTGTGTACACCATTGACAATTATATCCGTTTGGCTCCTCTCATTATTATTGAAAGCTGTTGTGTTTTTTGAGCTAGTCGCTAATGGTTTGTTAGACGGACGGTACGCACTAAAATTGATGTCATCATCATCATCGCCGTCCGAGAATTCGAGATCCGCAAATCCCGGATACATTTTTTTCTTCAATACGTAGCCTGCATTAAAAAAAAAAATTGAAAATTTTTATATTCCTATTTGTTCAAACTTTTCTTTCAATTTTGAAGCCCGAATCGACTGTCAAAAGCAACAATGACGTTTCATAATCAATTAGAGACAATGTGCCGTCGCTTACATTACGTTTACAAGCACTTGCACAAACACATATGCAAAATCTGACATTTACTATTTACGCTACCCGAAAAATGCCAAGCGACAATAAAATGTGTAATTAAAAAAATTGTTGCAAATTCGTACAAAACGATTGTAATTGTATTTAGTTACCATTAGATTTGTTTGTTGACATGATACGATGATTATTGTATTTGCAATTCAATGTAATTTCATCTGAAAGTGGGATAAATTAGTTAGATTAGCGTGGACTAAACATATACAATACGAACCTTCCAACGGTCTGGAAATTACTTCCGGAAATTCATTGTTGACTCTCCGATATTTGGCTAGGACCGAATAATCGGGCAGCTCTTCACACCTTGATTGGAAGAGAAAATTTTATTTTAGCCACTTGTACATACGCATTTAATTGCACAAAATCTGAGCCAAGCACAAGTAGACCTACTACCCCGCCAAAAATCACCTTCGTTTTAGGGATTTGTCCTCGTTTCCTAAGTTGAAAAAGCTGCGAAACCTTGAAAGTATCCCTAGACCGTTTGATGACATTCCGCACCTCAACAACCGACTAGGATAATTGGTAACAAGCGGCTGGCTTCTGACCGGCGATATTCGGCGTGGTGTACTACTCCACAAAACTTATTACCAACTATCTGAGACTTGCTTCTTCTAACTTCATTAACTAAATACACTTGGAAAACAATCAGTTTATTATAAATATGATTGATTTTTTAACGTTTTTTTAATAATAAATCGGAACAACCGCAACTTCGCAATGAATCTTAGAGACATACCCGTGCGTCACAAAAACTCTGGCCCGCTCACTGACAAACACGAACTTAGCAACAATACATTGTTCAAATTGGTTCTTGTCTGGAATGGTGTTTTTACAAATTCACCATTTTCTTGAAGAAAAATTTATCACAGACAAATTAAATGTATTTCGTTGCATACAAAAAAAAAAATTTATATTTGATAATTTTAAGAGAAATTTTACAAACAATTGATATTAATTAGGAATTATGCCAGAAAACATCAAAGAAGATATATAATAAATGAAATAAATTTTCATTAGTCAATGTGACATATTTAAAAAAAAAAACAAAAAAAAAACACCTTTCTTCATCCATATTATTTCGAAAAATATAATTTTTATTAATTATTTTAACACATTATGCAATTTATTATATAAGAATTATTTATAGAATAGAAATTTGAAATTATTTTCTTATACTTAAAATACATACTTTAATAATTACACAAACAATTAAAAATTAATTAATTCCTTATCAAAAAAAAAAAAAAATACATTTTTCCCTATTAATAATTTAAATACAATTTATTGAATTCAAAATTCTATCGAAATAGATATATAGAGCTACATATAAATTATAACTTTTCATATTATTTATATTTTAAATAAAAATTTTATAATCATTATTATATACCATATGAATACACTGATAACATATAAATAAGTAACAAAAATCATACCAGCTTCAAAACCATTCTTGACTATAAGTAAATGGGCCAATACACCCCAGAAAATAATTAGTATACCATTAATAGCATGAATAGGATATTTGACATGATTCCAATTTGATAAAGAAAACGCTGTTTTTACGATAATATCTTGAAGAAAAAGTGAAACTGCTTGACCAAAACCAAGAAATACGATGGCAACACTTAATAAAAGCTTCGAATTCGAAATACTAATCACTGGAGAGAAAAAAAAAATATCATTTTTAATAATAGTACTTATATTAATTTGAGAATAAATGAAAAAAAAAAAACTTACTAATAAGACCGAGACCCTTCGAAATCGATCCTAGAATATGCCATTTTATTTGCTTTTTAACCAGCGTCTGCCAAAATTTCGGTGTCATCAATGCAAAACACATCCATGGAAAAGCCAATAGTGAAAATAAAAATGGTATTTCTGCAAATTTCACATTAAAATCTTGAACTGCCGAGCTTGGTAGAACAGTAAGTAATAGAACATAGGAAAATATGTCACAGGACTGAAGCAATGTGGCTGGATAAATTTTCAAAATAACAGCAGCTTCCTTAAATGGCTGGAAAACTTTAATCATGAACTTATCCAATATATGACCACAACGTCGTTTAATATATTTTTGTAGCTGATCTGGATTTCTCCAGCTGTTTGTGCGTACAACATCTATTTTATGTACACTCAGTTCTTTTGTGTTAATTTTATCGTTAAAATCAATAATAGAAGAACAAGTAAATGGATCAGAAATTCCTTCGTCCTCTTCTGGAATAATTTCCATGATTTCAACACCGTTCGCATTGATATAGGTTACAAACAGATCTTCTGGACAAGAGTTAACCATACTATATTGTACATCGTTGGGACTTTTCCAACCCTTATTCGGAAAATCAATATCATCTAGAATTTTTTTATCTGTTGGAAAACTTTTTGAATATTCCATCGATTGTTCTTGCTTTTCATCATTTTGTATTGATTGTGTTCGAAGTGGATTTGTCTTAGGAATAGCTCGCGCCGATGAAACAAGAAGTGATACCGGAACTACATTTAATATAAGTGCACCGAGTATGATGAGAGCATCTGCCGATCCATATAAACTATTGAGTGTTGTGAAAACAAATGATAAAAATAATTGACAAAATGCTTGTCCACACAATTGAATTGTCTCCTTAACATATTTGTCTTCCTTCGGTCGTACCTTTTCCAAGATAGAATTTATCCAATGGTATATGCATGTTGAGCCTATACCTTTGTTTTGGATCATGCATACATACATATATATATATTGGTAATATGATTATAATAAATATTTGAGAATTTTTTTGAATATTTACCTCCGATGATTCCATAAAATATTGCAGCTAATATTTCACGTGTTAATGTTGTCCATGCTGATGAAAACAGATATCCACCAATAGATACTGATAGGCATGTTATCAAAGTTGCTATAATTATCGAAATCCGGCATGACGTTAAATTTGTATTATTTTTATTATTGGCGAGATTTAAAAACCATTGAGCTATTTGACCAATAGCTTGATATATAATCGGAGGCCAAATTCTTATAACAGGATCGATTGTACTATCTACTGATATTCCATATAAATAAACTGGCGATGAAAGAAATGCCTGAAATAATATTATACATAAATTTTCAATTAAAATAATAATATTCAACAAAAAAACATACTATCTTTTTTAAAATAAAATCTACAGATCACGTGATAAATATTGTATATTATGAAAAATCAGAGTAATAATTAATTTATACGTACATGTATTGCAAAACCTGAGAGAAGATATTTTTGTCCAAGCTGTTTTTTAACAAAATTAATGGAGTCTTGACCATGACACGATTTACGTCTATCAAAAGAACGTTCACGAAATGTTACTACAGAAGCCTCCATATTGGCAAATCATCATTTCAAAAAAAATACTTCTAAGAAGTGAGATAAACAGAATGTTTGATTCATCCATTTGTTTATACGCAAATCAGTAAAGTCGAGGACTTTTGTATAATTTTACCAACATTTGTCGACGGTATATTATATAGAATCGGTTTTACTAAGAAGAAAAAAAGGAAATAAATACTAACAACTTTTAATGATTGATGCAACAAATCACATTAACAACGAATTTTCACCGAAATACTACTTTAGTTTGGTAATTGTAGGCAAAAATTTCAGTATGCAAATTGTTGGGTATTATTTACACTTTTTTTTTAATCTTATCTAAGTAAAAATCGAGTTTACATTATGACAGTATGTCGCGGTCGTTGATTTATAATAAATAACTAAGAAGATAACAGAGGAGAAAATATCAGACAATCTTGCTATTTGAGAAGAGGGTGCATCATCAGAATCTTGATTAATTTCTTTGAAAAATTTGAAATTATTACGAAGTATATACGTAACAGAATAGTTATGATACTGGAAATGTATATTTCCCTTTAGCTTGTACGTTAGTGCGTTGTAAAATGCGATGGCAACGATGTACCATCGAATTTAACAAGCTTAAAAAGTTGCAATTTTGACTAAAAATAAAGTTGCAGCGAGCCTACGGGGAATATTCATTATCCAAAGAATAAGTTTTTCAGTGCACAAAGCATTGGAGGACGAAGCTCCGAGACGGGTCCCAGCTCAGGAAGGCTCTCAAAATAAAAAACTGATGAAAATGTGAAACTATAAAGGGCTCTTGTGGAGAAAAACAGTCGATTGTTCAGGGGTTCAGAAGAAACTTCGATGGTTAAGAAAAAATAGGCATTGCAGATACTTGGTTACTCCACCATGACGACGACCTCTGTCACACGTACGAGGTCTGTTCAAAAAGTATCGCGAATTTTGTGTTTTTTCTAAAATTGTTTATTTATTCACGGATATCTATTTTGTCCCCATCAAAATAATCCCTACCAGATATGGAAGATCTTCCAATCCTCAAAGCACTTCAAAAAATCATTTTTTGTGATCTGGTTCAGCCCCTCCTTCGATGCCGTCTTTATCTCCTCAATCGTAGCGTAGCGTCATCTTTTCATGGGGCTCTTCAGTTTCGGGAACAAGCAAATTTCACAGGGGGCAAGATCTGGGGAATACGGTGGCTGCGGCATTATTTGTATGTTGTTTTTGGCAAAAAATTCGCGCACAAGCAACGATGCCAATTTTTGTTCTTCCACAAATCTGGGCATTTCTGACGGATTGCTTTGCACAACTTGCAGGTAATATTCCTTATTGACCGTTTTACCCTGTGGCAAGAACTAATGATGCAGCACGCCCCTGCAATCGAAGAAAACTGTAACCAAAACCCTACATTCGACCGAACTAAGCGCGCTTTTATCTGTCTTGGCTCGTGTGACAGCTTCCATTGAGATGATTGAGCTTTGGTTTGCACGTAAATCCATGATTTGTCACTAGTTATGACCCTCTGGAGCAGCTTTGGGTCATCGCGGACAGATTCCAACAGCCCCTTAGCAATGTTAATGCGATGCGGTTTTTTTTCAAAATTGAGCAATTTTGGTACGAATTTCGCGGCGACCCGTCTCACGAGCAAATTATTGGTAAAAATCAAATGGCACCAGCCAATCGATATGTTGAAATCCTAAGCAACTTCTCTAACGGTGATTCGATGATTGGCTAATACTATTTTCTTCACTTCATCAATGTTTTCGGCTGTTGTTGACGTGCTCGGGCGTGCGGCACGCTTTTCGTCGTTCACATCTTCTCGGCCCTCTGAGAACATTTTGTACCAACGATAAACGTTGCTTCGATCCAAGGTAGCCTCACCATATGACACAGTCAATATTCGGAATGCGTCCGCGCAATTAATTTTGCTTTTCACAGAAAATTTTATAGAGATTCTTTGACTTATTTTTTGGAATGGGCAAAAATCGAAGACGAGCTAACAAAACACATGCAAGCAAAGCAGCTGTCAAAAATTAACTGAACATTCAAAATGGCCGAACTTGTCGACTTAAGTGAGAGACATGAGTACCATCATAACGCCACAAAAAATCGAAAATCGAATATACATAACCCGCGGAAATTCAAAATTAGCAATACTTCTTGAAGAGACCTCGTACATTCCCATCGAACAGTTTTTATTAGAAAAAAAGGTTCCTGTTGTTCTCATCTAAGCCCATCAACTCTTTCAAAGATGATAACATTGACATATAAAAATAAAAAAAATAGTCAACAGAAAAAATACTTTTCAGCCGCACCTCATATTTAAAGAAAAAATAGGATGCAAAACGGTAGCAAGAAAATGGAAATAATTTTTTATAACTGTACATCCTAATGCTTTAAAAAAGTTTATTTTTTATATTATTTATATTAAAATGAACATTCTTAGCTCCATGACAACTTTGGCCATTTGAAGGGCCACTGAATATATCACTAAATGGTTTTCAACACAAGCCCACTCCGTACTAAACGCAGAAGTTCTAGTATCGCTAAGTCAATGCTTTTTACTGATTCTTAACCATTTATATTTAATAAATTATTTCTTTTATAATTTGTTTATAGGAAATAATTAATAAAAATCAAAATTCACATAAAATCCAATCAAAAATTAGTAAAAACCTCAATTTTGATTTTTATGACCTTGTTTTATATTATTTTTCTGATAAAATTTAGTATTTTATAAAATCTATAAAAGCACGTGTACATATGTAAATGATATTGTTTTGTATTTGCTTATCATTTTTAAAGGTGATTAACAATTTTTCTATAGTATAAAAATACCAAAATCAAATCTATAACTTTTTATATTTTTTCAAATTTTTAAAAAGTATTAATAAGCAATTTCTAAGATATTTCTTATTCTTCATACAATATTTTATCGAATCTATTTATTTAATGCCATAGTCGACATAAGTGTTTCCTTCCAAAGATATTTATTAAATCTTGTTTTTATTTGCTTTGATTGTAAACAGGAACTTTGATTTCCAGAAAATAGTCCATAAATCTTTATGGTTTGAAGCAGTCTCATGCCTCTGTTTTATTATTACTGAAAAATAAAGTAAATTGCATTTTAGTCATCTGGCACGTAATAACTTTGTTATCTAGAAAAATTTATTTAATAAACCATTGTTTGCGGAGTGATCTGCATATGGTTAAAGTTCTGCAAAACTATAAATTGCACAAACTAGAAGCATTTTATTATTATAAGATTAAAGGTTACTATTTAATCGGCTTATCTGGTTATATGCGACAAATTTAGATAAGATTGATGCTAGAAATATTCTACATAAATTGAAGTGTAGAAATGCAATCCAGCATTAGTTGCAACCCATATTTCAAAATGGGAAAATTAAGGACAATTATACTCCTATTACTTCTAGTAATTATATCTATGAAAATTTATATATCATCAATTAATTGTTTCAATAAAATTATAGGTAAATGTGATCGCAAATGCTCAAGAAACTCAAGAAATAAATTGCAATGGTAAAAACTTCATATGTGAAGGAAGTACACAATTTCGTATTTGTGTTAATACTGGAAATGGAATAACTATTGCCAATAATTCAAATATTCAAACTTGTCCGCAAGGATATACTTGTAGAGATGATGGAGCATCCGAATGTGATTCTCCAGAAGCAGTAACTACTTTATCTACTGCTCCTTCGTCAACAGCAGATCCAGCTACAATAGTAATATCTAATAGTTATGAACAAACAACTCCAGTTTTAGAACATATTGAACAGAGTTCACAATCCAATCCGAATATTCCAAGTGATCCATCAAGTGAACCACCAAGTGAACCCCCAAGCGAATCACCAACTGATCCACCAACTGATCCACCAAGTGAACCACCAAGTCAAGCACCAAGTGAACTTCCAAGTGCACCGCCAAGTGAACCACCGAGCGAACCACCAAGTGAACCACCCAGCGAACCACCAAGTGAACCACCAAGTCAAGCACCAAGTGAACCACCAAGTGAACCACCAAGCGAACCACCAAGCGAACCACCAAGCGAATCACCAACTGATCCACCAACTGATCCACCAAGTGATCCACCAACTGAACCACCAAGTGAACCACCAACTGAGTCACCAACCGCACCACCAAGTGAACCACCAACTAATACACCAACTGAACAACCAAGCGAACAACCAAGTGAGCCGTCAAGTGAGCCACCAAATGAACCACCAAGTGAACCACCAAGTGAGCCACCAACTAAGCCTCCAAGTGATCCACCAACTAAACCACCAAGTGAACCACCAACTGATGCACCAACTGCTCCACCAAGTAAACCACCAAGTGAACCACCAAGCGAACCCCCAAGCGAATCACCAACTGATCCTCCAACTGATCCACCAACTGAACCACCAAGTGAACCACCAACTGAGCCACCAAGTAAGCCTCCAAGTGATCCACCAACTGAACCATCAAGTGAACCACCAACTAAACCACCAACTGAGCCACCAAGTGAACCACCAAGTGAACTACCAAGTGAACCCTCAAGCGAATCACCAACTGATCCACCAACTGATCCACCAAGTGAACCACCAAGTGAACCACCAAGTAAACCACCAACTGAGCCACCAACTAAGCCTCCAAGTGATCCACCAACTGAACCGCCAAGTGAACCACCAACTGAACCACCAACTGAGAAACCAAGCGAACAACCAAGTGAGCCACCAAGTGAACCACCAAGCGAACCCCCAAGCGAATCACCAACTGAACCACCAACTGATCCACCAAGTGAACCTCCAAGTGAACCACCAAGCGAACCCCCAAGCGAATCACCAACTGATCCTCCAACTGATCCACCAACTGAACCACCAAGTGAACCACCAACTGAGCCACCAAGTAAGCCTCCAAGTGATCCACCAACTGAACCATCAAGTGAACCACCAACTAAACCACCAACTGAGCCACCAAGTGAACCACCAAGTGAACTACCAAGTGAACCCTCAAGCGAATCACCAACTGATCCACCAACTGATCCACCAAGTGAACCACCAAGTGAACCACCAAGTAAACCACCAACTGAGCCACCAACTAAGCCTCCAAGTGATCCACCAACTGAACCGCCAAGTGATCCACCAACTGAACCACCAACTGAGAAACCAAGCGAACAACCAAGTGAGCCACCAAGTGAACCACCAAGCGAACCCCCAAGCGAATCACCAACTGAACCACCAACTGATCCACCAAGTGAACCTCCAAGTGAACCACCAAGCGAACCCCCAAGCGAATCACCAACTGATCCTCCAACTGATCCACCAACTGAACCACCAAGTGAACCACCAACTGAGCCACCAAGTAAGCCTCCAAGTGATCCACCAACTGAACCATCAAGTGAACCACCAACTAAACCACCAACTGAGCCACCAAGTGAACCACCAAGTGAACTACCAAGTGAACCCTCAAGCGAATCACCAACTGATCCACCAACTGATCCACCAAGTGAACCACCAAGTGAACCACCAAGTAAACCACCAACTGAGCCACCAACTAAGCCTCCAAGTGATCCACCAACTGAACCGCCAAGTGATCCACCAACTGAACCACCAACTGAGAAACCAAGCGAACAACCAAGTGAGCCACCAAGTGAACCACCAAGCGAACCCCCAAGCGAATCACCAACTGAACCACCAACTGATCTACCAAGTGAACCACCAAGTGAGCCACCAACTAAGCCTCCAAGTGATCCACCAACTGAACCACCAACTAAACCACCAACTGAGCAACCAAGCGAACAACCAAGCGAACAACCAAGTGAGTCACCTAGTGAACCACCAAGTGAACCACCAACTGAGCTACCAAGTGAGCCTCCAAGTGATCCACCAATTGAACCACCAAGTGAACCACCAACTAAACCACCAACTGAGCCACCAAGTGAACCACCAAGTGAACCACCAAGTAAACCACCAAGCGAACCCCCAAGCGAATCACCAACTGATCCACCAACTGATCCACCAAGTGATCCACCAACTGAACCACCAAGTGAACCACCAACTGAACCACCAACTAAGCCTCCAAGTGATCCACCAACTGAACCACCAAGTGAACCACCAACTAAACCACCAACTGAGCAACCAAGCGAACCACCAAGTGAGCCACCAAGTGAACCCCCAAGTGAACCACCAAGTGAACCACCAACTGAGCCACCAACTGATCCATCAAGTGAACCACCAAGTGAACCACCAACTGATCCACCAACTAAGCCTCCAAGTGATCCACCAACTGAACTACCAAGTGAACCACCAACTGAACCACCAACTGAGCAACCAAGCGAACAACCAAGTGAGCCACCAAGTGAAACACCAAGTCAACCACCAAGTGAACCACCAACTGAGCCACCAAGCAAACCACCAACTGCTGCACCACAATTCGAATGTACATTTGCTGGTCGTCATCCTGATCCAAATGACTGCACCAAATATTACATATGTCTTTGGCTACCAAGCGGATATCGTAAAATAGCACGGACTTGTTTGAGAAGATTCGCCTACCATCCTGGACTTCGAATTTGTACACTAGATATGTCAGTGTGTTCAAAAGACCAACTTGGTTTTAAGTGTGACGGAGTTGGGTATTTTGCCGATCCGTTATCTGATTCTAAATATTACCGATGCCTTCGGAATCTATTTGGTGGCTACTTTCAATATCAGTACCAATGTCCCTTAAGGACAGTATATGTGCCAAAAATCAGACGCTGCCGTAGACCTTGTATAACTAATATAAATGACGATTCAATAGATAGTAAACTTGATGAAACTGAAGAAATTAAATCGTCCGATGAAGAGAAGTCAAATGATTCAATAGAAAGTTCGATAGAAAAAATTGATTTCCAATGCGAACAAGAAGGAATTTTTGCTGATCCTTTCAATTGCAAAAAATATTATATTTGTTCAATTAAAAAGAAAAATAAACTTAAAAAGGATCATTTAAAATGCCACAATGGACAAAGATTTGATGAAAACTCAAGAAAATGTGCAAATGCTTCCGATGTTACTTGTTCTCAATTGCTTTAAAAATTGAGTAAAACTAAGTAATTTTGTTAAATGTACTTTCTTAACAATTTTACATAAATAATAATCAAACCAATTTGATGTAGTTAAAAATAGTCCAATAAAAGTGATATAATTGCATGCGTTGTTGATATTTATTTATTATGGTATGTACGAGTATATCTTGTGTTTGAAATTTATTTTATTTGTTTTTGTTAGATTTGAGAAGAATTCAATGAGTTGACGGCATAATAAGAGATATCTGTGTAGGTATTCTGTCATAAATTCTGGATCTCAATGTAAATAATTCTTAAAATTTTTTTTATCACTATGACTAATATCTGCTATAAATTATTCAGAAGTTCTCACATTATCAAAAATTTATATAGATTAACTGAGAGGGTTATCTTGGATCCTGGTTTTTTTTTTTAAAAATATTTCCACAGCTTTTAACTATATAAATAAAGCTTGACATATAAAAATAAAATTAGTGTTGAATTTCTGTTGAATTTAAAAATGTCTAATTTCAAATTTTATTTGTGTACATTCTTTACATCCAGTTTAGTGAGTTTTCAAGAAAAAAAAAACAATAATTTTGTAACTAATTATGTAAAATTAATTATATTAGATATTTCAGTTATCATTAGCGGTATATATTCCAATCGATTGCAAGGGAAGAGATATTATATGCGTTGATTTAACGAAATATTTAGAATGTACACCCAATAATAAGGGTGAAGGGACAATTGCCACTGGTCTGCGAGTTCATTATTGTACCAATGGAACAGTGTGCATAAATTCATGTGTTCCTACTGAAAATCAAAATGTGGCATTGTCAGTAAAAAACGAAGAGAAATTATCCTTATTTTCAAGTAAACGTTCAACTTTGCGAAATTTGAATGTATCGAAAAATCCAACAGATAGTGAGGGTCAGTCTAATGTCTCTAAAAATAATGATTTGGTTACGGAAAGTGAAAGTGAAAGTTCTAAAGAAGAAAACGATAGTAGTGCAGTAGAAGAAAATGAAGAATCCATTTCAATTGAATCTGAAGAATCTCAGCAAGAATTCGACGACTCTGCCGATCAATCTAATATAGAAAATTCCGATAGTTTCGAATCGAATATAAATCAATTTTCGAATAGTAGAAAACTTATTATGGAAAACGATAATTCTACTAATAATTCACAGGGAAATGAACAGGTTGCATTTGAAGCAAATCTTAAAATGGAAAGAAATTCTGGAAAATTTTGTTGTCCAGGTATTTTTTCAGATCCACGAGATTGCAGAAAATTCTATACTTGTTGGTGGAAAAAAGTTGATAAAATGAAAATAAAACGTACAAAATGTCCAAAACGGCAATTGTTTGATTCTATATCATTAACATGTGTTGAAAGTTCAAAAGCAAAATGTTATATGTAAAAATGTTAATTCTTTTTCGATGACAATATATTTTATTAAAAACTTATTTAAAAATATTATATTTCGTGATAAAATGAATTTGAAAATTTTATTAGTGAAAGTTCTTTAATATATACGAGGTGTGTTCAAAAAGTATCACGAATTTTGTGTTTTTTTTCAAAAATTATTTATTTATTGATGAATATCTATTTTGTCCCCTTCAAAGTAATCCCCATGAGATTATTATACACCAATCCTCGAGGTATGTTTTTTCCAATCCTCGAAGCACTTCAAAAAATCATTTGTTGTGATCTTGTTCAGCTCCTCCTTCGATGCCGTCTTTATCTCCTCAATCGTAGCGTAGCGTCGTCCTTTCATGAAGCTCTTAAGTTTCGGGAACAACACGGGGGGCCAGATCTGGGGAATACGGTGGTTGCGGCATTATTAGTATGTTGGTTTTGGCCAAAAATTCGTGCACAAGCAACGATGCGAGAGCAGGGGCGTTATCATGGTGCAAAAGCCAATTTTTGTTCTTCCACAAATCCGGGCGTTTCTGGTGGATTGCTTCACGCAAGTTGCGCATAACTTGCAGGTAATATTCCTTATTGACCGTTCTACCCTTTGGCAAGAACTCATGATGCACCACGCCATTGCAATCGAAGAAAACTGTAAGCAAAACCTTCACATTCGACCGAACTTGGCGCGCATTTTTCGGTCTTGGCTCGTGCGACAGCTTCCATTGAGATGATTGAGCTTTGGTTCCACGTCATAACCATAAAACCATGATTCGTCACCTGTTATGACCCTCTGGAGCAAATTTGGGTCGTCGCGGACAGAGTCCAACAGCTCTTAGCAATGTTAATGTGATTCTTGCAAACAAGCAGCTGTCAAAAATTAACTGAACATTTAAAATGGCTGAACTTGTCGGTATAAGTGGGAGACATGAGTACCAACATAACGCCACAAAAAATCGAAAATCAAGTATACGTAACCCG
This sequence comes from Atherix ibis, assembly GCA_958298945.1. Classification (NCBI taxonomy): domain Eukaryota; kingdom Metazoa; phylum Arthropoda; class Insecta; order Diptera; family Athericidae; genus Atherix; species Atherix ibis. The sequence goes on along the minus strand of OY282607.1, from coordinate 93,725,584 downwards.
CGGAAATTCAAAATTCGCGATCTTTTTTGAACAGACCTCGTAAATTAAAAAATATTTTATTAGTAAACAAATTTCATTTGTAAACACATAAAAAAAAATACCATTTCAAACTATTAATTAATTTTGACTAGGTTTGCAATTTTTTAATATATATTTTTTTAGTTTTATGTAAATTTAGAGTATCAAATAAAATAAATTTTAAAAATTAATTCATATACAGAATTTTTTTTAAATAATTTTTAAAATTATAAATGTCCTAACAAAAATAGAAAAAAATATAAAAGCAATGCTGAAATATAAAAATTTTCATTAAAAAATAAATAATTACATATAAAAATACTCAATAAAAAATATTAGTAAAAATATTAAAGGGTATTAGCCAAACAATCCTGAACTAAGAAAAGAAAATCAATATGTACAGTATCGGTTCAAATTTATAAGGATACACAATATACAGTATTTTATTAGCATTAACCGAAAAAAAAAATTTTAAAATGTATAAAACTATGTTTTTACAATATTAACCCACAAGACTTATAATGTAATATTAAAAGTCACAATAATAACAGTATACTACAAAATTATGCATATAAAATACCGATTGCCTAATTTCGCAAATCACTGTATTTACAATTGCCTAATTAACGGTGTAAATTAATTTCTACACAGTTTATTAGGCTATTGTAATACCAGGGATATTAGCTTAAATCCGCTGTTTGGTCATAGATGGCGTGAGTGAGCGTATTAAGCTTCCATGGGCACACAATACTTTTTTTTATGAGTTTCACATCTGTTAACATTAATCAGTGCACATTGTCAGCAATTTCGTATAACAACATATATTTTTTCTTTGGAAATCATGTCTAGTTTTGTGCCAGAAGAAGAGCATATGCGGGAAGCTCTGCTTTTCTGCTTCAATTTAAAGAAACCGGCTGCCGAATCGCATCGAATGCTTTCGGAGGCCTATGGTGACAGTGCTTTATCGGAAACAATGTGCCGAGACTGGTTTCGTTGGTTTAAAGACGGCAATTTTGACTTGTGGGACAAGAAGCGTAAAAATCGGCCTAGGAAGGTTTAAGACCATTAATTGCAGGCTCTTTTGGACGAAGACGATACCCAATCGCAAAAAATACTCGTGGAGCAATTGGGTGTTACTCAACCAGCTATTTCCATGCGTCTGCGTGCCATGGGGAAAATTGAAAAGATCGGAAAATGGGTGCCGCATGAATTGAACGATAGGAAGATGGAGCGACGCCAAAACAAAAGTGAAATCTTGCTCGCCAGACAAAAAAGAAAGTCGTTCCTGTTTCGGATTATGACAGGCGATGAAAAATGGATATATTTCGAGAATCCTAAACGCAAGAAAACGTGGGTTGATCACGGCCAACCATCAACATCTTCCCCAAAACCAAATCGCTTCGGACGGAAGACGATACTGTGTTTGGTTGGATCAGCAGGTATCGTTTTCTATGAGATGTTCAATGACAACCGCTACCACCAACAACTGATCAAATTGCATCGTGCTCTGCGTAGAAAAAGGATAGATTATCAACAAAGACATGACAAGATAATTTTCCCCCATGACAACGCACCATCGCACACGTCAAAAATGGCCCGAAACTACTTGGAAACACTCAACTGAGAGGTGCTACCCCACCGCGCTTATTCATCAGACCTGGCGCCTTCCGACTACCACCTGTTTTCGTCGATGGGCCATGCGCTCACTGAGCAGCACTTCTATTCTTACGAAGACGTCCGAAAATGACTTGATGAGTGGTTTGCCCCGAAAGAGATGTAATTTTTTTGGCGTGGTATCCACAAAAAAAGATGGGAAAGATGTACTTTGAATAAATTTGTTTTTGCTTTCTATGAAAAACACGTGTTTTTTTGACTAAAAAACAGCGGATTTAAGCTTATACACCTGGTAATAATTTTTAAGTTATTTAAAAGTTAAGTATTTTTAAGTAAAAATTACTATTACAATAGCATAATTCTTGCCTAATTTTTAAGTCACTGTAATTACACTGACCTACAAAACTATGTTAACATAATTCAAAATGAATAATTTTGTATGTTACTGTTATTATTTGCACATACTTTCTTTACTGAAATATTATTTTCAACTACAATATTTTTTTATGTTGCGATATTTTTTTTTTTAAATTTTCAATAGTCTTTGGTCAAAATAGTATATTTTATGCTCTTATTCTTTTATATTATTTAACAACATATATTTATGTTGTATTCCATCAGTTTGCGACTGAGACTCTATATTTCGTGGTCAACTATTAGTTACTAAAAATTGTGCTAAATTGTTTAAAAAAAACTTTCTATAATGTGGTCACGTTGCGCGCTTAGATGGTACTATAAATGGGACTGTAAAAGCCCATAAATAACTGTAGATAATCCATTGTATCCGCGAAAAGTGAGTGTCTGGTGTGCATTTTGGTTTGAAGGTGTCATTCTTTGAAGATTAATTCGAAATTTTTTTATCTTCACTTGAAGATTATAATATGGACTATTTATGGTTTTTAGTAAGAGGGTTCCACAAACCACACAATACGACAAACTTTACGTGAAAAATTTCCACAATAAATAATTTCGCGATTCGATGATGTTAACTGGCTTCTAAGATCGAGCGATTTGACGCTAAGCGATTTTTTTTTGGAGAAACTACGTTTTTTCATATTTTTATATTATGGCAATATTAAAGCATTCTTAAATTAACAAAAAGAGTTATCCAAAAGAAAAATTTGTATAATCTTTGTTGTGTTATCACAATACGACTAGTGCTTACTGAGTTATTTATTTTTAACTCCATCTGTCGGAAAATTCTATGAACTTTTCGAAAAAATAATATTTTAACCCAGATTATACCTTAAAAATATTCTTTTTAGTATTTTATATATTCTAACTATTTTTGTTTTTTTTTTCTCAGTATTTTTATAAACATTACTAAAATATATACAATATGTTATACAATTTCCTAAAATATTGATGAAAATTAAATATAATTTGAAAGAAAAATTGTAAACATCACATAATTTTAAATTGTAATTAATTAAAAAAGAAAAATGGAATTTTTTTTCGTAATTAATATTTTCAATAATTAGTCAGAACATTTTTTCTATACTCTTCATAAAATAACATTCGTAGCTTTTTTAATTAAAAATGTACCAGATATGGAAAAAAATTTCAATATGTGTAAGTTATTTGGATAATGTTATTTTTAAAAATACAAATAAAAAACCAAAGAAAATTAATTGCCCAAAAGCTCATTAAAAAAAAATATTTGTTAATATCTATTAATGGCTCAGTTAAAATATTTTACATAAAAACCTTTTATGTATATGGAAAAAAAACTATAGCTAAAAGTTCATTTTCAGATTATTAAAATTATATATTTTTAATCTAAGCACTTTGATAGGATATTGTTTTTTTTTTAAATAATATTTCATAAGCTCAAAGGTATTATGTTAACATTATCGTGATAATTAATTGATAATTTGCGTTTTGATTTTTTCAATAAACTCAAGGTATTGCGATTATTATTGAATTTCTTATAAATTTTTGTCTTATAGATAATATTTGTGAAAATTAAGCAAGATAGCTTTTATCAAGTAAAATAGATAAGGAGAAAAATTTATATAAAAGGATGAACGATGTTGAATCGAAACTAGTTAGTTTTGAAGTTTATTTTCGGGAAGTTTTAGTATTAATCAGTTGAAGAAATGATTTTTTACATATTATTTAGTTGTTTTCTTGTTTTGTCACAAGGGCAACAGCTGACAAATTTCGTGTGCGAATCTGAAGGAAACTTTAAAGATCCACATCCAGCTTTTTCTGGAAGTTACATTTCTTGTGAAAAAAATGAGTTAGGTGATCTTCAGGCGAAATTGATGAGATGTGGACCACATCAAATATTTAGTTACTATGTAAGAAGATGTGTGTATATTGTGCAGCGTGCATCGAATATTAATACAAGATTTAATTGTCCATCAACTGGATGGTTTAGTCATGAAAATGATTGTAAAAAATATTATATTTGTGTACGCGACAATAGTGGAAGCTTAGCATCTTATTTAATGAGCTGCCCATCTGGACAAAATTTTGCGCCAGAAAAACAACATTGTGTAGATGAAGCATCGTATCCTTGTTCAGGTTCATCTACAACATCAGCACCACCAACATCAACACCAACATCTGAGCCACCAATTTCAACAACTCCTAATCCAGGTGGACCTTTTGTATGTCCAGGTACTGGATGGTATCCAGATAAGGATGATTGTACAAGATATTATATATGTGCCAATGCGGCAAATGGTCAAATAGTTTCAATGCATGGAAAATGCCCAAACAATATGAATTATTGGCCAGACAAAGCAATGTGTGTAAATGCTGCAGAATATCCATGTCAAGGTGTAACTACAAGCACTGAAGGACCAGGCAGTACAACAGAAGGGCCTGGCAGCACAACAGAAGATCCTGGCAGTACAACAGAAGAACCTGGTAGCACAACAGAAGAGCCTGGCAGCACAACAGAAGAACCCGGCAGTACAACAGAAGAACCCGGTAGCACAACAGAAGAGCCTGGCAGTACAACAGAAGAACCTGGTAGTACAACTGAAGAGCCTGGTAGTACAACAGATGAACCTGCTAGTACAACAGATGAACCTGCTAGTACAACAGATGAACCTGCTACTACAACAGAAGAACCCGCTAGTACAACAGATGAACCTGCTAGTACAACAGATGAACCTGCTAGTACAACAGATGAACCTTCTACTACAACAGAAGAACCCGCTAGTACAACAGATGAACCCGCTAGTACAACAGATGAACCTGCTAGTACAACAGATGAGCCTGCTAGTACAACAGAAGAACCTGCTAGTACAACAGAAGAACCTGCTAGTACAACAGAAGAACCTGCTAGTACAACAGAAGAACCTGCCAGCACAACAGATGAACCTGCTAGTACAACAGATGATCCTGCCAGCACAACAGATGAACCTGCTAGTACAACAGAAGAACCTGCCAGCACAACAGATGAACCTGCTATTACGACAGATGAACCTTCTAGCACAACTGAAGAACCTGCTAGTGTAACAGAATAATCTGGTACCACAACTGAATAGCCAGAGAGTACAACATCACTAACCGAATAACCGGAGAGAAGATTAAGTTAATAATACTAAACTATCAAATAATTCTCCAAAAAAAAAAATCAATATACATTTATATTTTTTTATTAACAAAATAAAATATTGATAAAATTATGTTATATGGCCTTATTCATTGTATTTGATTTGCATAAGGTTTTTAAATCAAAAAAAAAATTTTTTTTGATTACAAAAGTATTATTTATAATAAATCCTGTAAAAATTCAGTATTTCTTGTTCAATTTTATTGACATCTAGCAAACTCTTCGGGTAGACATTCTGTTAAATAATCATCAAATTTATAAGATTGAGGACATTTCATTGCAAGTACCTCATCGTTGAAGCATAAAAAATAACCATTACAATTATGTACATCCCGAAACCGTATCGGTGATTTACATGTAAAAGAATTCATCAACTCGTTAGGATTCGGTTGAGTTGATTTTAATTTTTTCTGTGGCAATGTTTTGAAATTTCGTTTGAAATTTTTTTGTACAGATACATCTCGATACTGGACTCTATTTCTGCAGGATTTTATTGCATGATCGTAAGTCGTTCCTTGAGGGCATAAAAGCGTCAGCTGTAATACGGGAGTTACTTTCATAGGCAAACAGAAAAAATAAGCGTTGCAATTTGTTGGATCAGGATATTTGCCCGGTGATCGTCCTTGGCAAGAAAACTTCATCGTTTGGCGACGATTCAGATTTTTCTGATCTTTTAAAATCTTTCCCATTCTATGTCTTGCATTTCTGATTGTTCCACTTAGTATACATTCTTTACGAAGAGGATCGAAAAATCTATTATTTGAACAAAGCATATGCCGGAGAAAGTATCCTTCTCCATTTTCAGGTACATCGCAAAACCAAAATAATGACCGATTACTGTTATCTAAAATGGTATGCTATTAACTATTTCTAAATCAATTTTCTTTGTTTTGGTATTTATTTACCTGGAAAGAATCCATATCCTTCGCAGTCATATTGTGGAGATGCGAAAACTTCAGGATTTGATGTTGTTATATCACGATCGGTGGTTGATGTAGAGGAAACTTTTTGTGTAGGTTCTGTTATATAATCGTCTGCAGATTTCTTATTAATATCACGTAATTCCCGATTTTCATTTTCATCATCATACGAATCGAAATAATATTCGTCGTCACTTTCCTCAACTATGCCATTATTTGGTAAATTTCTCTCAATTTCGTAATTATGATGTACAGTGATGGACATATCAACTGGAGTACAAAATGCAGGGTTATCTTCATCGCATACATAACCGTCATGACACTCATGGATACTGTCTGGCTTTTCCGTACTACCTTCCATATCACCAAACGAACAAACCTGATATGTTCGAATCTCAATACAACGGAATCCATATGGTCCACAAGGTTCTATTGTCGTTACCATCATTGGTGATGTTAACGTTTCTTCACTCAGGCTCAATACAGCCATGAAACTAAGCCAAATAGTTAAACGTATTAGCATTTAGATCGTCACGACGAATCTATACTATTTTGTTGTTTATTTAAAAAAAAAATCATTAATATTCTTGCCATTAATATATCTACATATAAACTTTACCATATCCATAGGCTATTCGATTCCTTCTAATTGATTAATACTCTAACAAAATATAATATAAAATTATGGATATTAAAATATAATTAATGAAAAATATAATTTTTATAGATTTTATCCAGTATGTCAAATGTGACAAAATATATTCAAAATGACATATTTATCATAGAATACTATACTATATAATGGAATATATCAATAAGGAGAGTGTATTTATTTGGAATATTTTTAACCTAAAGTGAAAAGTTACGTGCAATGATTTGAAAAAATTTCCAATAAATAATTTTCATTTTATTTATGTAAATAGTTTTCCTTTTTGAAATATAAAATAAGGAAAAAATGTCAAAAGGTATGCTGTAAAAGAAATCGAATACAATCTTTTCATTTGTTGAATAAACAATTTTTTACTGACGCCAAACTTAGTATTTTTTAATGTCGATTGAGCCAAGTAAGTATACAATTTGAGGGGTTATTATATGTCGCCAAATTTGATGTCAGGCTTTTATACTCGTAATAACAGATTTCCTTTATAATAATCTGCATAGATTATTTTAAAATATTTATTTGAAAATATAATAAAAATTGGCATATCCTTAATAAGAATAAAATCTATATGTGTATCCTTCCATATATTATTGTAATATTAAAAAAATTTTATTGACTAAGTTTAATTAATTTGGAATTTCAGAACTGATAACGTTGGCGAAAGTTTAATGCGTTGTACGAGGTCTGTTCAAAAAGTATCACGAATTTTGTGTTTTTTTTTTCAAAAATTATTTATTCATGAATATCTATTTTGTCCCCTTCCAAGTAACACCCACCAGATATTATACACTTGTGCCAACGTTTTTTCCAATACTCGAAGCACTTCATAAAATCATTTTTTGTGATCTTGTTCAGCTCCACCTTCGATGCCGTCTTTATCTCCTCAATCGTAGCGTAGCGTCGTCCTTTCATGAAGCTCTTAAGTTTCGGGAACAACACAGGGGGCCAGATCTGGGGAATACGGTGGCTGCGGCATTATTAGTGTATTGATTTTGTCCAAAAATTCCCGCAAAAGCAACGATGCTTGAGCAGGGGAGGTATCATGATGCAAAAGCCAATTTTTCTTCTTCCACAAATCCGGGCGTTTCTGGTAGATTGCTTAGCGCAACTTGCACACAACTTGCAGGTAATATTTTGTATTGACCATTCTACCCTGTGGTAATAGCTCATGATGCACACCATGCGTTTCTGGTAGATTGCTTAGCGCAACTTGCGCATAACTTGCAGGTAATATTTTGTATTGACCATTCTACCCTGTGGCAATAATTCATGATGCACCATGCCCCCGTAATCGAAGAAAACTGTAAGCAAAACCTTAACATTCGATTGAACTTGGCGTACTTTTTTCGGTCTTGGCTCGTGCGACAGCTTCCATTAGGATGATTGAGCTTTAGTTTCTACGTCATAACCATAAACCCATGATTTGTCACCAGTTATGGCCCTCTAGAGCAAATTTTGGGTCGTCGCGGACAGAGTCCAACAGCTCCTTAGCAATGTTAATGCGATGCGGTTTTTTTTCGAAATTGAGCAATTTTGGTACAAATTTCGCGGCGACCCGTCTCACGACCACATCAATGGTAAAAATCGAATGGCACGAGACAATCGACATATTTAAGTCCTCAGCAACTTCTCTAACGGTGATTCCACGATTGTTTGTTGTTGACGTGCTCGGACGTCAGGCACGCTTTTCGTCGTTCACATCTTCTCGGCCCTCTGAGAACATTTTGTACCACCGAAAAACGTTGCTGTGGTTCAAGGTAGCTTCATCATATGCCACAGTCAATATTCGGAATGCGTCCGCGTAATTAATTTTGTTTTTCACATTAAATTTGATTCAGATTCTTTGATCCATTTTTTGGAATGGCAAAAAATCGGAGACAAGCAGCAGTCAAAAATTAACTAAACATTCCAAATGACCGACCGAATATACGCAACCTGCGGAAATTCAAAATTCGCGATACTTTTTGAACAGACCTTGTATATTGACAAAAATTAAAAAAAACCTCACTAAATATGATAAAATTTTATATCTGCACGGTTCTCACTAAAAAAGGTAATTTTAGTTGGAAAATAATAAAAATTCTGATTAATTAAAAAATAAATTAAAATAATATTTCGACTGTAACGCAAAAGTATTTAAAGTTAATACAAAAATTTTCTGAAACTATATAAAAAGTTGTGTTTTGTAAGTGTATTACGAAAATTACAATATTAAAATTTGGAGTAACGATGTGTGTCATCAAATTTAGTGTAAGATTCTGCAAATCTACAAGTTTGACTTACGAAAAGTTACCATAAACCTTTGGGGCATATTCCTCAAAAAGAGCACGTGTTGTCGTAAGCAAAAAGAATTTTTGGATGTCCTAGAAGTATTGAAAAATGCTTTTGCTTAGGTAGAAAAACTATCAACCATTTTTTTTTTATAAAGAAGTCCTTTAAAGTTTCCGAAAGAAGATGTTTGGCGTCAAATCTGATCGCCATCTTCATCAGCGAGATTTTTTTTCGGAAAAGGAACTTCCGGTGGTTTCCAATATCCTTGCAATATTTAGTTGATCTAAGTACGTGTAACTTCATTTTGTTCTTCAAAATGAAAAAAACAAAATTGAAAGGACGTTATCTCAATAAAGGATTATAACGAAGAAGCTTTAACCGATTTTAGTTGAAGCGCCCTCTTTGATGCATTGGCAGCCATCCCAGTTAAAGAGCCTTTAGACCTCTTCAAACTATTTTAAAGAGATCTAAAAATAAAATAAAATTTTTTCTAAAAAAATAATCAGTCTCATTACTAAAGGATTGTCATCAAGGAGCTTTAAGCGATTCTAGTTAAAGCGTCTTCATAGATGCATAGCTGTTCAAGGAAACTACTTTAAAGAAGTCGAAAAAATAATATAAAATTTTTTCTAAAAAAATAACCAGTTTCATTACCAAAGGATTGTAACCAAAGCGATCCCAGTTAAAGCGTCTTCATCGATGCATAGCTGCCTAAGGAAACTACTCTAAAGAAGTCGGAAAATAATATAAAATTTTTGCTAAGAAAATAATCAGTCTCATTACCAAAGGATTGTAACCAAAGCGATCCCAGTTAAAGCGCCTTCATTGATGCATAGCTGCCTAAGGAAACTACTCTAAAGAAGTCGGAAAATAATATAAAATTTTTGCTAAAAAAATAATCAGTCTCATTACCAAAGGATTGTCACCAAAGCGATCCCAGTTAAAGCGTCTTCATCGATACATAGCTGCTCAAGGAAACTACTTTAAAAAGTCGAAAAATAATATAAAATTTTTGCTAAAAAATAATCCGTCTCATTACCGATGGATTAACACCAAAGCGATCCCAGTTAAAGCGCCTTCATCGATACATAGCTGTACAAGGAAACTACTTTAAAGAGGTCTAAAAATAATATAAAATTTTTGCTAAAAAAATAATCAGTCTCATTACCAAAGGATTGTCACCAAAGCGATCCCAGTTAAAGCGTCTTCATAGATGCATAGCTGCCCAAGGAAACTACTTTAAATAAGTCGAAAAAATAATATAAAATTTTTTCTAAAAAAATAACCAGTTTCATTACCAAAGGATTGTAACTAAAGCGATCCCAGTTAAAGCGTCTTCATCGATGCATAATTGTCCAAGGAAACTACTTTGAAGAGGTCTAAAAATAATATAAAATTTTTGCTAAGAAAATAATCAGTCTTATTACCGAAGGATTGTCACCAAAGCAATCCCAGTTAAAGCGTCTTCATAGATGCATAGCTGTTTCAAGGAAACTACTTTGAAGAGGTCTAAAAATAATATAAAATTTTTGCTAAAAAAATAATCAGTCTCATTTCCAAAAGATTGTCACCAAAGCGATCCCAGTTAAAGCGTCTTCATAGATGCATAGCTGTCCAAGGAAACTACTTTGAAGAGGTCTAAAAATAATATAAAATTTTTGCTAAGAAAATAATCAGTCTTATTACCGAAGGATTGTCACCAAAGCAATCCCAGTTAAAGCGTCTTCATAGATGCATAGCTGTTCAAGGAAACTACTTTAAAGAAGTCGAAAAATAATATAAAATTTTTGCTAAAAAAATAATCAGTGTCATTACCGATGGATTAACACCAAAGCGATCCTAGTTAAAGCGTCTTCATTGATGCATAGCTGTTCAGGGAAACTACTTTGAAAAGGTCTTAAAAATAAAATAAAATTTTTTCTAAAAAAATAACCAGTTTCATTACCAAAGGATTGTAACTAAAGCGATCCCAGTTAAAGCGTCTTCATCGATGCATAATTGTCCAAGGAAACTACTTTGAAGAGGTCTAAAAATAATATAAAATTTTTGCTAAGAAAATAATCAGTCTTATTACCGAAGGATTGTCACCAAAGCAATCCCAGTTAAAGCGTCTTCATAGATGCATAGCTGTTTCAAGGAAACTACTTTGAAGAGGTCTAAAAATAATATAAAATTTTTGCTAAAAAAATAATCAGTCTCATTTCCAAAAGATTGTCACCAAAGCGATCCCAGTTAAAGCGTCTTCATAGATGCATAGCTGTCCAAGGAAACTACTTTGAAGAGGTCTAAAAATAATATAAAATTTTTGCTAAGAAAATAATCAGTCTTATTACCGAAGGATTGTCACCAAAGCAATCCCAGTTAAAGCGTCTTCATAGATGCATAGCTGTTCAAGGAAACTACTTTAAAGAAGTCGAAAAATAATATAAAATTTTTGCTAAAAAAATAATCAGTGTCATTACCGATGGATTAACACCAAAGCGATCCTAGTTAAAGCGTCTTCATTGATGCATAGCTGTTCAGGGAAACTACTTTGAAAAGGTCTTAAAAATAAAATAAAATTTTTTCTAAAAAATAATCAGTCTTATTACCAAAGGATTGTCACCAAAGAGATCCCAGTTAAAGCGCCTTCATCGATGCATAGCTGTTCAAGGAAACTACTTTAAAGAGTTCGAAAAAATATAATCAATCTCATTACTTTTCTGCTATAATTCGTATATCTAAAATTTTGACATCATGTCAAATATTTCGACAAATAAACTTCAAATAGGGTGAGAAAGAATTTAATTACTAGCAAAGTGAATTTCTTTCACAATATAAATTCGAAAATTCATGGACACTTAAAAATTCAACGAGCTCATGAAGTGTATTTTGGAATTTATTATGAGAATTGTAAATGAAAGTGGATTAATTCGAAGCAATTTTACTTTTGTTGGCTATTATCCAGTAACCTTCTCCCATTTGCTGCGTGAAAATGTTGGCAAATAATGCACGCGAAATCTATGAAGTCAGATTTTTTTCGAACAAACTTGGCTTCTGTACGAAAATAAAACTTTTGAAAAATAAACAAACATCGAAAATCATCAGAAAGTGATGTTTTTGTCATTTAGTATTGTTATTTAGTAGTTGAGTTGTTAAAAAAAAATCAGGCAAAATGATCGATGATATGGCAGCAGACGTGTCTAGAGATTTACTATAGGAGTATGCACCTGAATGCAACTGCAACGCGTACGAGAATGGAGGAAGTTGCAATTCGAAAGTAGCTGTTTTGACTTGTTTGACGATTCGAATTGGATGAGTACAAAACCTAATGAAATAAATGATTTTCCGTATTTATAAATTATAAAGTACAGACCTAGTTTTATGTGAGCATAATTATAATGTGCAATTTTACACTCTATCATATTATATAGAAATAATTTGAAAGTATTTTTTATTAGTCTCACAAAGGTTTACTTACCGACATACGCATGTAAAAATTAACTTGCGAGTATTGATATTTTCTTTTACTCTCGCCTTGCTTTCCGATTACAATTATTTTATAAAAATAAAATTGCAAATAAATTCTAGAAAAATCCATTGTAATTTCAGTTAAATTTGCTAATTTGCTATGAAAAGCTAATTTTCATATCCGTTCTACAATTACAATAGGAAGAAAATTGTTTACTTACAAGCTGCTGATTTTCCTATCCAATTTGCATGTTTACTAGTCCATAGATCAAGATCATCACAAAAGGTAAGTGGAACTATTTAAAAATGAATAATGTAAATATGAGAGTTACATGAAGATAAATTTAAAAAAAAATGCTAGAAAAATTATTTTAATATTAGGAAAATAGGTTATTTTCTAATATAAAAATTTCTACACTCGACAATGAGTGTCTGTTGAATAAACACTCTTACCTTTAGATTTTGTTAATTTGGTTTCGTCATAAAAATTAGTATTTTTATATTTATTGAAGCTATATTATTATAAATACAATATGTTTATAATTAAAAATATATAGGATCAGTTAGTTAAGAGTGCCTTTAATAAACGGAATACCTTGGCAAAAAAACAAAAGTGTTTATTTTAAAAGAACAAATGAGTCAACAAAAGTTTGTAATTTTTATCTAAAACGAAATGTACACAATATTTTTTAAATGAAATATGTATATTTTGAAGGTGATATCCTTGATTTGATAAAATTTTGATTAATTAGATATTATGATAAGAGTTTCAAGGGCCATTACATTTAGCGTTCTTAAAATAAACTTTGTTTGTTTGTTTAGAAAGGGTTATTCAAACATTTTGCTTTAGAAAGTAAAGTTAAATAAAATACATTCAAAAGTTGGATTTATATTAAATTTTTATTTTTCTATATTTCCAATACTGTATCAGTGTACATAAAATATAATTTTTTTTTTAAATAATTGCCAAAAAAAATCTGGCAGGGTTCGATCCTTTTAAGGTAATTTTTAATGAGATTTTCGCACATTTCGGGCCGTTGTTCGGCCTTAATTTGATGGATGTTGGCTTTTAAATGCTTTTATATTTGCAAAATATCTGCATTTTAGTATATCTGCAATTTTTATTAAAGTATCATAAAAAAATTTTAAAGGTGTCAAATCGGACGATCTTGAAGATCAAGTGACATCATAAAATCTCGTAATTATACATTAACTGGAAACTTTTCTCATAATAATTCGGAAACAACGTGTCGAGATTGGTTTCGTCGGTTCAAAGACGGTTATTTTGACTTGTGGGACAAAAAGCGTGAAAATCGGCCTGGAAAGGTTGAGGACCATCAATTTCTGGCTCTTTTGGACGAAAACGATACCCATTCGCAAAAAAATACTCGTGAAGCAATTGGGTGTTACTCAACCAACCATTTTCATGCGTCTGCGTGCCATGGGGAAGATTGAAAAGATCGGAAAATGGGTGCCGCATGAATTGAACGATAGGCAGATGGAGCGACGCCAAAACATATGCGAAATCTTGCTCGCCAGACAAAAAAGAAAGTTGTTCCTGCATCGGATTGTGACAGGCGATGAAAAGTGCATATATTTCGAGAATCCTAAACTCAAGAAATCGTAGGTTAATCCCGGTCAACCATCAACATCTTCCCCAAGACCTAATCGCTTCGGACGGAAAACGATGCTGTGCGTTTGGTTGGATCAGAAGGATATCGTCTACTATGAGAAGTTGAAAGCTGGTGAAACTATCAATGCCCACCGCTATCACCAACAACTGATTAAATTGCACCGTGCTCTGCATGAAAAAAGAACGGATTATCAACAAAGACATGACAAGCTGATTTTCCTCCACGACAACACACCATCGCACGAAACTACTTAGAGATTTTCCTCCACGACACCACGTCAAAAATGGTCCGAAACTACTTAGAGACACTCAACTGGGAGTTGCTACCCCAACCCGCTTATTTACCAGACCTGGCCTCATCCGACTACCACCTGTCTTCGTCGATGGGCCACGCGCTCGCTGAGCAGCAGATTCTTAAGAAAGACTTCCGAAAATGGCTTGATGAGGGATTTGCCTCGAAAGAGAAGGATTTTTTTTGGTGTGGTATCCACAAATTGCCCGAGAGATGGGAAAAATGTGTAGCTAGCGAGGGCAAGTTCTTTGAATAAATTTGTTTTTGCTTTCTATGAAAAAACATGTGTTTTTTTAACTGAAACACAGCGGATTTAAGCTTATACCCCTAATAATCGAAAAGAAATTGGGTAATCATACGGCTATAGCGCTCAGAATGCATCGTTCTTTATTTTCAAGCATATATAAATCAGTAACACCCTCAGACCAAAATGCATACTAACCAGTCACTTTTCCAGATATCAATACCTTCTTAAAACGTGGTTATGATAGAATTACCATTTTTGTAGAATATTTTTAAAATTAAATGCATTATTTAATAACTATTAATTAATTTATATTATAAAATGGCAAGCCTAAAAACTATAGAAATGCAAGCTTAACGAATATATTTTTTTATTATGAATGAAATGATATAGAAAAGCTTTCCAAACTGATAAATGAATAATTCTTTATGTTAGTTACCTAAGAATTAAATGAAATCGATTATTGGTTAGATGTATGTATAAGTGTATAGTGGAGAGAATATCATTTTTTTGGTAGCGGGTGGAACGTTACGGGATAGGCAGATGAGGAAAGTTGGCTTCCGAAAAGGAAATTATGTTTCGAAAGAAATCCTTTGTGTGCCTTCCGAATGGGTCAATATAAAAAAGTTTAATATAATTGAAATACGAGAAAAAAATCCCAATTAGCAATTATAAAAATATTTAGTTTAGATCAGATTAATTATAGAGAATTACTTAAATTTTATTTTTCTTCACAATACAATACTTTAACTCACTTTGTTATTGACTGCATGAATGAATCCTTTATCATACCTATAAGATGTAGTCATCGGAAATATGCGTAAAATATCAAATATTTCCCAAGCTTACGTCATAGCCATGAAGTTCAAGATCTCATTTTTATTAAGTTTCAATTTCCAATTGCTATTTTTTTTCGCTGTAAAAACAATTGATAACATTGATCATGAAATTTGAGCTTATCTTTAGCATAACAACACTTACCGAAGTCAACATACGCAGAATATTGAAAAATTGTTTTGACTTGTAATTTTAGACCAAAAAAAAAAAAAAATTAAATAAATGAACAATATTTCAATTGTTTATTAATTTTTCGATAAGAAATTAATTTTCCATCAAATAATAGATTTTTAGACTATATCAGCAGAGACACATGTGGATAAGGTGTGAACAGACATTTTAAATTCTACTTAATTTTAGAATTGATTAATTCAAAATTTCTTTAATCAAAAATAATTTTCTTCAACAAAAAAAAAAAAAAACTAAAAGGAAGAAGAAGATATGGAATATTTCCTAAAGGAAGTAAACAAATAAAACAAAAACGATTTAATTGGCTTAGTTTTAACATAAGCCCAATAATAACAAAATGGAAATTCCATGCCGTAGCAAATTAATCATTAAGTATCGAACAAATCGATTCGAACTATAGACTTAGACTATTAGCAATAATAGGCTATGAAGAATTATTTCGATTATCTGATTGCATTGATCACGATTGGTAATAGGCGGAAAATTTTAGTTAAGTTTGTAAGCATGTAGTATAATGATTAGATATAATATAAGCAATTTATATAAGCTTTTCTATGATTAAATTTATATTACCAATCGTGATCAATGCGTATCTAACATTTATCCTATTTCCGCCGTTGTCCCTCAGGGAAGTATTCTAGATCTTATCCATTATAACATTTACACCCATGATTATTCTTTGTTACAATAATATCCTAATCACAATATGTACCGACAATACATCATAAAGAAATTTCTACAGCCACTATAAATTTACAGAACAACACTTGCTCCTGAAAAGCCCGGCTCAAAATGCAGAAAGAGGGGGTAAATGGGCAAAAATCTGCTCATGTTTCTTTTACACTCTTGCAAGCACCGGCCCCTGATATAACCCTGACTTACAATCAACATCCTCGAACGACAATAAGAAGTAGTAGACTTAACTGACAATTCAAACAATTACTCCGAATCCTAGACAATAGGTCAAAACTGACAATAAAGGTACTGAAACCGATATTGAAATGCGGACTTGAACTTTGGGGTTTGACTATCATTCCAATTCCCATCCTGTATCCTTCCAAAAATGGAAACAGTGTTATTCATCGTGTTCTCATCATGATCATTATCTTCATCATCATTAAAGGCGCGAAAACCAGAAGTCCAGTCTAGGCTTGCTGAGTCCAAGAACTCCGAACATGACGGCTTTGCGTTGAGGTCTTCCTGTTTAACATTTCTAAAATGTTATTGGAATTCTGGTTTATGCCATCGCTCTACCAAAGGCAGGAAGTTTTTTATCTTCTTGAAACATAAATGTAGCCACTGTATATTTTCCGAACAGGATCTTCCTTACTCACACTGATTAAGTGTCTAACCCACCGCAGCCTATTGAGCATAATTTTATCCCCACCGGAGGATTCGCGGTAACACTCCAGGATCTCTTTAATTAAATAAGTTCCGGAATAGGCAAGTATCATCCACTCGAACGCAAATAAGAGTTCGCATTGGTTTTCGTTGAGAATCCATGTTTCCCAAGAATATATAAGGACTTGCAAGACTAGTGTCTTGTCCAGCATAAGCTTCGATGTGTCCGCTAGAATTTTCCGAAGTAGGCCCTTATACGCATTCAAGATAAGAGTCCTCTGAAATTTTTTTGGCGCGCTATATGAGGATGGACGATTCCGGTGCCCATCTATCAATCAGATTCTGGAGCATTAACTCGACTGACCGGTTGTGGATAAGATTAAGCTCAATAAGGCGCAGTGGGCTGGACACTTATTCCGTATGGATGAGGAAAATCCGGTTTGAAAAGTCTACAGTAATTCCATTTATAGCCCCAGGAGACGAGGTAAGCCCCGGTGGAGTGATGGCGACTCCAATCCGTCCGGTTGTGGATAAAATTAAGCTCAATAAGCTGCAGTGGGCTGGAAACTTAATCAGTATGGATAAGGAAAATCTTCTCCGAAAAGTCTACAGTAATTCTATTTATGGTCTCAGGAGATGAGGTAGGCTTCGGTGGAGTTATGGCGTTAGGCAGGACGCCAAAAACATGTTGTTAGTGGCGATTTGAAACTGAGACGCATACATTTCTTTGATTCAGTATGTCTAGACCGGGCTCCCAGTTGTTGCGCCGTTGATAATCATGATGAAATGGGCTGTGTCGGCTCCTGGCAGCGGTATAAGGATTTCTTCCTCTATGTTGATATCGGTTGGAGCATTTCTTCCTTCATGTTGATATCGGCTGGTTTAACTCCTTCAAAGATATATTCTCCTATCTGCGTGCGTCTAGTTCTAATTGACGTACTTTACTGTATACTTTGTTTCGGCTTCACTTATGGTGCAGCGCCAGATTTTTTGCCGCCGGCTCAAAACTTTTCGTGCAGCTATTTTTGCTCGACAAATAATGTCAATGTCGTCGGCGTATGCTAAAATGTTTGCTAGACATAATGAGCCCCTCAAGCTGACCCCTGAGTCAACGATCACTTTTTTCAGTACAAGTTCTAAGAAAATTAGAACTAAGTGTCTTGCTTGCCGGAGACCATTGTGGATTTTAAATGGTTCTGAAAGTAATTTGGCTACTGTTACCCTTCTTCTCATACTAGTCATTGTCAGCCTAGTCAGTCTCATCAATTTTTGTGGGATATCAAACTCTCTCATGGATGTGTAGTGTTCTATCCTTGCTATGGTATTATAAGCGGCTTTGAAGTCGATAATCGGTTGCTGATTTTCCTGCAGTGAAGCTTCTCTGGTATGGGCCAATAACTTCATGGGGCGAATGGGACTATTCTGCCTAGTCGCATCTACCGTTTTAAAAAATTCCATTTGCGTCTATCCTACCATCCTAATCCCTTACGAAGAGAACTATTCACTCCCAATCTTTCATATTTTTTAAAACTATAAAATTAATCATTCCGTTTAAAAAAAAAAAAACATCAATGCGTGTTTTCCCCTACATATAGTCGTGGACTTGTTTTTTTGTTTTAAAAAAATCTGCTCGTTACAAAAACGAATATACGAGATTAAATTTAAAAAAAATATATATTACCTAAAAGCAGTTTCAAACTGACATCTATATTTGTACAGTCATTAAAAGTTTTCCTAAATGTACGGAAGTACATTTAATTGGAGCTATTACTTTCCACTAATTTTGCAGAATTTTTAACAGGAAACGCATTTTCCATTTGATTTTTATATAATCTCCAAAGATGTACTTACTTAGTGCACAAAGAAATTTTTTTCTTGTCCAGTTTTGATCTTAAAATAGTACGACAGCCCAGACAGATGAGCTATTTAAGAGGATTTAATTAATTTAATTAGAAAATAAAAGTTGAAAATTATTCAAAAAGAAAGACGAGCCAGATTAATGATGAACAAAGAAAAGAAATTATTGAAGTTAATTATTTAGCATTTTTCTATTTTCCGACATTTTCGGATGATTTCTATATTTGTTGTTGATCATACCATTAGTAATATAACAGGTAAAATTGGAAAAATATGAATACCTTTGGCAAACAGGTGACTAGAGAGAATATGTCCATTAGAGCAGTAGTATCATCACTGGCACCTGCACCTAGCTACATTGCAATCTATGGAAAAAGTAGAGATCGTCTTTATCACTTCGAGATGCACGTATTGTGTTATTTTGGTTGTTTTTTTTCTCGATGTAAATACTGGAGTATAACGATGATTGTACTGTGACCCTGATCCCACGATACCCTTCAAGCACAATAGAAGCTGAAAATTGACGACGAGGGAAACCAAATAGAAATGAAATTTTTGAATTGGTCGCAATGGCATGCGGATGATTTGACTGCTACTGGAAAATACCTCTGAGTGGCCGCCAACGAGAGACACATCTTCTTAGGGGAGCTATTTCTTTGCGGATATTGCCGATGGTTGTTAGAGTAGACAACATTTTCAAAACTTAGCTACGATGGAATCTTGATGATTTCTTCCGTTTTCCACCGAGGTACTATAAGAAATTTAATTCAAAATACCAGTATCCAAATAGACCAACTAAGCAAAGGGGAAAATCATATTGCAAATTGAAAGCTTGCATAGTCAGTTTATTATACGAAAGTCGAGTTTTACTCCTCTATGAGTATCCAGTTGGGTCACTGGAATAAACGCATTTAATCTAACAGATTTGGCCAATTTAATTTTTTTTTTCTTTTTTTTTTTTTTTTATTCAAATCTTTTCAAATGTGTGAAAAACTAAATTGAATAGATTTACGCACCTGTACGTATATACACCTACAAAAATAAAAGGAAAAGCAAAAATTTCACTTTTACCACAATTTTTTTGTTTGTGTTTATCTTTTTATACGCACTTTGTTTTCATTTCAACATAGCATTTGTTCTAAATAGATTGATTTATCACAAGTGTAATTTTAAGACCTCAGTCACGTAAATATTTTTTATTTATAATTTTATCTAAGAAAAAAAAAAGTACTTTCGATTATTTGGATAAAAGTTTACTTTCTCAATGATTTATGAAATTGTTACTCAGATTGATGAGGTAAATTGTTCGGTCAACACTTAACGTTTATTTTGAATACAATTAAATTAGTGGCAATAAAGATGGATAATTTTATCTTTATTTTATTGTATTTTTATCGGATATAGAAAAAGATAAATTTGAATATTTTTCTTTTACACAATTAATTAAGATACTACAATAGTTTATGCAATATATTATGCTAGAGTCAAATGACAAACAATAATCTTTAATTTGTATATCGTTCGTAGTAGGATTAGAAAATTATTTATTCATTGTTATGTGATTAAAAAATTTAATAGTTTTTTATTGATATTTCTATTTTTTTTCCAGATAATTTTTATTATATTATTTTTTCTCTCCAAATTTTTATGTTTATTATTAAAATAATTCCACAATAAATTGCGCTTTTATAAAATTATACTCATCATTAAGTGCCTATGACCTATAAGGTTACTTTTGAATTACAGAAAAATAGACGAGATTACCTTCTTAATTAAGTCTTTTAAGCACCTCTTTATAAAAAAGTATCAAAATCAATTTATACCCATAACAATTTTTTTTGTAATTCTATTATATAATAATAATAAAAAAAATATTATCTATTTTGTCTACTGAAATATAAAGTTTAAAAGCGCAGTAAAAGAAATTTTTTTATTTTTGTGAAAAAAATTTTTTGGCCAATTTTGGGATATTCCTGCTCTATTTTTTAGATATGCGAGAATTTTTCCTATAAAAACTATTAATAATAAATATGAAAATATTAAACGTTTTTAATATGTTCAAATAAACCCAACATATAAGCCAGCGGCCACTTAACAGCGTTACCACTTTCCTTAGAGAATCGAGTGTCCTTTTACCAGTCTAGAGATCAGTTAGAGTTTACCAAATTTTGTGAAACATATTAAAACGTTTTTATCTATAATGGCAGGAACCCTTCCCACAAATGAATTGCAGGCTTTCTACCATGCACTTGATAAAAAGTCTTTATCCAATTTTTAATTTAAAAAGTAAAATTAAATAAAATGCATAAAAAAATCTGATTTTAATATAATTTTTATTCAGTTATATTACTTAGACTTTGCCATTATATATAAAAAAATTCGGTCATGACTTGACATGTGTTAGTTTTTATATTCTCTAAAGTTTTAGGATTAGGTTTGTAAATAAAATTTTTTAATTAGCCTTACGAGAAAACGTCGAACGCGTCCTGGAAACTTTTCGTTCTTAAAATTCTGGGAACTTTTCACGCAATAAAGCCAAAATTTGTCGTATTGTGTGGCTTATGGCGCCGTTTTGTTAAAACCACAAGTTAAAAGAAGGTGATTATCATATAGTTATTCACTTCAGAATTGACAGTAACGGTCTCCCGTTCTTTATTTTGAAGGAAATAACACCATCGGACCGAAATGCACACCAGACTATCCTCTTTTTGTGGTTACAATGGCTTCTCCACAAACTATTTCAGGTTTTAAGAACCTCATATATATGGAAATTTTACTTATTGACATATTCATTGAGTGATAAATGGCCAACATATCAGGTAGCTATACGGGGGCAGTATGAAAAGTCAGTAATAAATACAAAAAATGTAACTGATATAGTACAATCTCCATCGACTAACTAGAAGAAAGAAAAACTACAGTCATACAGCACTATTAGACCAGTTAAATAAAGAAATCGAGATAAAATGATCGCATTTTGTAAAGAAATAAATTCTGTTTTATCGGGACAACGCAATTGTGTATTCATCGACAATTCCAACAGCAAAATTAGTAGAAATATATTATTTCCCACCCATCGTATTCTCTAGATTAAGCTCCCCGTAACTTTTTCTTATTTCCAAATATGAATAAACGGCTTAGTGGAGGGAAATTTATGGTCAATTCTGGAGTTATAGTTAAAACTGAGGCTTATTTTGCACAGTTTAACAAATAGAACTACACGGATTGTAAAAAACAGTTCGATTATCGTTAGACGAAGTATATCAAGCTAAAAAGACATTTTGTTGAAAAATAAATAATTTTTTGTTGAATAAATTAATTTTTTGTTTTATTTATTACTGACTTATCAAACTTCTGCGTAATATCCTCTTAAAGCGCGAAGCATGGCTACGGCAAAAATGCCACACTTTTTTTTAAAATTTTAATACTCTAAGCAGTTTTTGTGCCCAGAATTTCGAGATAGATTGGATTATTGGTAGTTGGTCAGTAAGGTGCTAAAGAGGTTTTTTCTATTAGTCCAGTCTGAATTTCTTTGTGTGGGTGAGGATGCCAGACGAGGCAGATTAGTGATAGCTGTGAGTACCAGACTCCGGAGAGTTTTTCTAGATCAGCAAGTTCATTTCCCATAACTTTCATATACCCCCTTTCCCTAACGAAACTACATATTAAAACCTAAATTAATTTTGCCTATTAACTGAAATATAACTTATAATAATACTCGTAATTTGTATTAGTTAAATATAAATCAATTTACATGCTCAGATGAGGCTATAACAAATTTTCATTAATAAACTCTGTTTTGTCACGGTTCAAAGATGGATTACACAAAATTGCCATACACACTTTTCCATTCTACACCTGATATTTTCAGCTTAACTATTCAGGTACTGTGCGAATAGTGAAGCGTGTAATCGAATTTGTTGTACTACTTACATCCGTATATATTCATACACATACTTATACACTTCTATCATCGCAATTGAACGTGACTAATTTATTTTTTCTTTTCGAATAATATTTATAAAAACCACCTACATTGGGTGAAATTTGTCTAAAAAAACTTCCTAACACATTGTCGATATTGTCATTTAGGCAAAAAGCAAACGAAAATGAATATTAGCTAAATTCACTAAAATTGAAAGTAAATTAACGTAACTCAATTGTTTAATTATGTCTACAATAAAGTTTTGTTTATTTTTGCGAAATACTAAATCAACTTAAAAATGCTCATTCGTCAACTAAAGTCCTACCTGTATCCATTGTCGATATTTACCTTATTACATGTTCACGCATAAATATTTGTTCAATGAAAACGGAAACTTTTGTTATTGTTAAAATTTATAATTTCAACAGAAAATGGTGTCATTAAAAGTAAACATTTTTGGTGAATGCTTATCATATTATTATTTTCTCTAGAGTAAATATTTTATTTGTGAAAATAACCAAGGGCCGTCAACAGTATCATCAATGGTACCTATTATTTATTAAACTCCAACGAACAACAGTTGTACTAGATTATTTGCATAGTGTTGTTTGGTTTTCTTCAACAACAAAAAATATTGACTAAATAAACTTAGTCAGATATTTTTTTCCATACCCTTAAAAAACTATCATTAATCCTTTTTAATCCAGAAAATTCCATTTGCTCCTGAGCAAACTATTATTTGGTTACGGTTAGAAATCTAATATCAGCTTAAAGCCGCTGTTTTTTATTAAAAAAAAGCACTTTTTTTTTCATAGAATGCAAAAACAAAATTTATTCAAAGTACTTGCCTATGCTAGCTACACATGTTTCCCCTCTCCCCAGCAATTTGTGGATACCACGCCAAAAAAATTCCTTCTCTTTCGAGGCAAACCACTCATCAAGCCATTTTCGGAAGTCTTTCTTAAGAATCGAAGTGCTGCTCAGCGAGCGCGTGGCCCATCGACGAAAACTCAGCGAGCGCGTGGCCCATAGTTGGAAGGGCCAGGTCTGGTGAATAAGCGGGTTGGGGTAGCACCTCTCAGTTGAGTGTCTCTAAGTAGTTTCAGACCATTTTTGACGTATACGATGGTGCGTTGTCGTGGAGGAAAATCAGCTTGTCATATCTTTGTTGATAATCCGTTCTTTTTTCACGCAGAGCACGGTGCAATTTGATCAGTTGTTGGTGGTAGCGGTGGGCATTGAGCATAGACGCTACCCTGCTGATCCCACCAAACGCACAGCATCGTCTTCCGTCCGAAGCGATTTGGTCTTGGGAAAGATGTTGATGATTGGCCGGGATCAATCCACGATTTCTTGAGTTTAGGATTATCGAAATATACCCTCTTTTCATCACCTGTCACAATCCGATGCAGGAACAACTTTCTTTTTTGTCTGGCGAGCAAGATTTCGCATGTGTTTTGGCGTCGCTCCATCTGCCTATCGTTCAATTCATACGGCACCCATTTTCCGATCTTTTCAATCTTCCCCATGGCATACAGATGCATAGAAATGGCTGGTTAAGTAGCACCCAATTGCTCCGCGAGCATTTTTTGCGATTCGATATCGTCTTCGTCCAAAAGAGCCTGAAATTAATGGTTCTCAGCCTTCCTAGGCCGATTTTCACGCTTCTTGTTCCACAAGTCAAAATTACCGCCTTTGAACGGACGAAACTAATCTCGGCACGTTGTTTCCAATAAAGCATTGTCACTAATAGGCCTCCATAACCATTCAAAACGATTTAGCAGCCGATTTCTTCAAATTGAAGCAGAAAAGCAGAGCTTCAGGCATATGTTCTTTTTCTGGCACAAAACTAGACATGATTACCAAAGGAAAAATGTATGTTTTTGTACGAAGTTGCTGACAATGTGTACTGATTAATGTTGACAGACGTCAAACTCATAAAAAAAAAGTATGGCGTCTGCATGGTAGCTTAATACGCTCACACACGCCATATGTTACATGACCAAACAGCAGATTTAAGCTTTTACACCTGGTAAATATATTATTTTCAATAAAATTTGCATAGTATATAATTTGCCATTTTGAAATAATATTATTTAGACTTTTTTAATACAGAATACATGTGAATATTGGTTTAAAAGTAGCATTTATTTTACAATGTAGAAAGAGAGACCGTTACAGTCAATCGTGAGCACTATGGCTATAGCGGAACTAATTTTTTTTTTTTAATCTAAACTTAAAGATTTTTATCTATAATATATATGGTTTTTATAGCAACATGACAAATTTAGTCTTTATTGGGTAAAAAGTTCCCAGAACTCTAAATTTGGAGCTTTTATAATATTAATTGGCGTCCAAGATCGTGCAATTTGACATCATTAGACTTTTTCATATTAGAATACAGCTAAGATTGTATTTATGAAATGTGTGGAAAAGTCATTAGAAAACTATTGTACAAACATTAACTGCTAATAAAAATTTCATAGTCAAATAATTATTTATATTTTTATTTTTTTTAAACAGCAGTGTTCAAAAAATATAGAATAATATAGTTTATTTACTTTTATCTTAAATTAACCTTTCCTTTAATCAAATAATATTCATATATAGGAAAATATCCTTATCTACAAATACTAATAAATATTTTATAATATACGTAGTTGAAAATTTCAATACTATTTAATTCGGAGACAGAAATCTTCTTATCGTTGTGTACTTGAAATTATTACTCATAAATAATTAATATTATTGTATAATAGGAATTTTTTTTAACACTTCTTAATATACAGTAATAATAAAATTGTGTAAATATCAAATTAAAACAAAAAAAAAACATTGATAAATTATTAATAAAATGATACGCAAATGAATACAAAATCAATCAAAATATTTAATATTAAACAATACGAACTTTATTGATTATCTTAAAATTTAGATAATCACAGCAAAAGATAAATAAAATTATATTAACTTTTAAAAAAAAAATATAAAATAATTTAAATCAAAATTTTATCATTTTAATAACTTCTCTAATACTTAATGGTATTGAATAATTTTCGCAATCATAGCGCTGATAAAATAGTACTCGTATTTCTGATAATATTGCTCATAATTTAGAAAAGATTCAAATAAATTTATTCAAAAAATAATAAGTATTATTTTATTGATAAGGTGTTTTTTTCCCGTTGATATTTTTCCTTTAAAGAAACGTGCACTTATTTTGTAAATATTTATAACTATTATTTTTATTATTTATTTATTTACATAAAAGTAAAAAATATTTAACAGTAAAAATAATATTAACAAAAAATCGCATAAATAACTTTCACTTTAAAAATTACCAAAAGAAAGAAAGACAAAACGACCTTCTTAAATAAGTTACGAGAATAATGGTACAAACAAACAAAAAACACAATTTTTTAAGACTATTTGCGAATTCTAGTCACATTACCTTGTGCGTCTGAAGAAATCTTAAATTATATCGAAAGACTTCTTCGTAGCGTTGCATTTTGCATTCGAAATTAACTATTTAAAACATTTTCGAATTCCACCAGCAAATTCAATATGGTTTTTTCCATACTTACTCTGTTTACCTACACTAAATATATCGCCCCCAGTTTCAACGATATTAAATACTTACTTCAGGTGATTTGTTAATTTTTCACTTTGACTTTTACTACATAATAAAAAATAAAAAATAGTACAAGCTATAATCTATACGTACCCGCCCGTATGAGAAGTGCATTCATAATACCTATGTACGAGCAATATCGTCTCAATCAGTTTCACTTTTATTCAGGTATTTTATCACCCAAAAAAAAAAAAAAACTAACTAAATGCTTACTATAACATACATTTGTTGTTTGAAAATGTGAACTTTTGAATAAAAATTCACATTAGTTAGTTTTATGTTAACTCATAAAAATAACGCTTACATAAATTCGATAAGAGTTCAAAATAATTCGACTATTTTCCTATTTTCCTATAGGGCATTATTAGGTATTTACAGGCACTTAAAAAAATGCATCCTCATCGAAGGCCTACACTGCCTACCTGTTAGACTAACTTCTAATAGGATAACAACGATAGTATTGGTTTTTATTATTTCTGTGTGCCTTTATTTTTTTTTCTTTATCTTCTTTCTTTATTGGTTGTATAATCTTAATGTTGAGGACCAGTTTCCATTTAACTATGATCAGATACGCTTTAGAAAAATAAATCCTTTGTCCAAAAACTGGTCCTTAAAATTTCTGAAAAATACTCAGCTTAACAATGCATTTCGAAGAATTTTTTTATAACCATTTGACTAGGGAAAACCGATCATCTACTATTGGTAAGGTTGGTAGTTTAACAAAAAATTTATATACCTTAGAACCTGAATTGTATCTATTCCGAAAAACACAAGTAAGTTCTTAGAGCTAACCAATCAATCAAGTAAGTATTTTCTTAAAGATTTATTTCTCTAGTCCAGTGATGGCCAACCTTTTTTTTGGGTGTATAAAAATTATACAATTTTTTATTAGGTAAAATTTTACGGTAACTAAAAAACAGTTTATTCAGATTGTACTTGAATAAAATATATAAAAAAAATAAAACCATTGTTCATAATACATATTTGGTATTTGTTTTTAGACAAAAATTTAATTTTTTGAGTAAACCTTACGAGGGCAGTATGATAAGTCAGTGATAAATGAAACAAAAATTTATTTATGGAATAAAAATTGATTTAAATTTCATCAAATGTTTCTTTTTAATCCGATATACTTCGTTCAACAATATGTAAAATTTTTTTTATGCCTTTCGTGTAGTTTGATTATGTAGTTTCGACTATAAAACTTCAGAATTGAAGTTAAATTTCTTTCCACCATTCCATTTCTTCATTTTTGAAAATGGAATAAAGTCACAAGGAGCTAAATCAGGTAAATACGGTATATGGAGAAGCAGTTGATAATGTATAGGAAATAGTTAATAGCTTTTCAAGCTTACAAATTTTATTTGAAATTTCATAAAAAAACTACAAGTTCGAGCAAAAATTCGCAGGAAGGTAAATCTAGAAAATACAGATCATAATGAGCGGGCGTATTAGGAAACGTGTCACCCATCTTGTCAATACATTTACTCATACCCAAAATTTCAATTAAGATTTTGCCTACAAATTTTTTTGGTATGTATCCTATGTCAGCTATGCCATATACTTTTATTCGAAAGTTTTTTTAAAAGGATATTACTAATAATTGGATTTTAGTGATTGGATGTTCTTTTGTGTGCTCGCACGACTACAACGAAATTCAGTAGACCCCTTTCAAACCATGCCATACTTATTATACTTTTCTAACTTGCTTTCTATTAAAAGTTTTATTTCCTCAAAAAATAGTGTTTTAAAAACATACGAAATTCACTTTTTTTCACAATTAATCAAAATCATAAACCTCTCTTCTTTGCAATGGATGTCAAAACTAAACTAATTAACTAATATTTATTGAATTATGTATGGTGTCTTTTTGAAAAGGCCAGATGATATATAAAATATCACCTTATTGATATCAGCTACGTTTTTTACATTTATCACTGAATTATCATATTGCCTTAGTACCAATTTTATATTAACTTTGAAATAATTTTTTTTTTCGTTGAAATTTTTACTTTGAATTTGCAAATTTTAAAAATCTGTATAATATCTGTGCTAACATGTGACCCGCAGATAATAAGTTATCCATCACTGCTCTAGCCTATATTCTCGATAAGGTAAGGCTCTAATGGTTTAAAAAACTGTTATAAATTTAATCCCCGTTTTTTATTTAAATAAAAAAAAATTCCCCTTAAAATACACGTTCATATTAGTGTACTCTTTTCTACATATCAAGCGATGGTTTTAAGGCATTGTTGGTTTTTTTTTTTTCTTAAGATGAAAACTTGAAATATAAAATTTTTTATAGAAAAAAAGTAGATATTTTTCATTACTTTAGTATTTTCTAATTTATCTTTTCGAATAAGAAAAATTCATAATTATTTACGTAAGTCCAGGTATAAAAGTTTCCGTTTTTTAAAAAAATTATCTAGATTATGTTTAAACATTTATTTTTTTTAATGTTTCAATTCAAAAATTCAAAAGTTTTTTCTAATCATGCTGCTCCATATCTACTATTAATACTTGTTCTCTTAGAAAGTAACTACACATGCACAGCTAGTTAATATTGTCTCTGAAGATTATCAAGTTTTGTTTAAATTTGAAGATGTGAATTTCCTGCTAATTAATTGTTTTATATTTTAAGGCATTTATAGATAAAACTGAATGTAAAAAAAATTTAAATGGACTATGTAACTTTTTAGAAAGGAGATTTTTAGTTCAAATATTACATCACAAATTTTTTTGTTGATATTTATCATAAAAGTTTTTACAAAATGTTTGCTCAACTTTTGATTATACAAAAAATATAGAATTTTAAAAACTTTTTTTTAAACATTGTATATTTATATAATATGCTTTCGAAAATGTATATTTTTTATACAGGGTGTTATGTTCTTCGAGGTGAAAATATATTTTAGAGATAATTCCTGAGTTTATTTTGAGCAAAAAATCATATGATTCGATCTCATGTATCTCAGCCACATCTTTTTAGATATCAGGGAAAAGGATCTAAACTATCTGTATGAGTTGAAAATTTATAAAATAACTTAATTAATAAAAAGCAAGGAATAATTTATGAAAAGAAGTCTCTTCTAATTATTATTAAATAAATTTAGTATATTTTTCAATGTGTTTTCGTCAGCTTTATATGCATACTAATAAAAAACGTTCAAAAAACTTATTTTCCTATATTTTATTCAGATAACAATTTTGTTATTTCTTTTTTTTTTAAAAAAAAAAACTGCTATCAATTAAGAAATAAAATATTTATGGTTCTAATATTTCAATAAGATACTAAAATTTTTATGATTAAACCTTTTGAACATTTTAAATTTTTGGATTATATTTTATTTCAAATTTTAACATACCTTTACTATTAATATTGAATAGTAAAGTTCAAAAAGACTTTTACTGCATTTGCTTTTAGCTCATATTTTGAAATAGTGTTTTGATCCCTCTTATAAAAGGGTGTGAATTGTATATTATGCACTTTTTCCACTCTAATGAATATAATAAACATACTTAATGACATATTATATATTTTTTTAATATGCTAAGTAAAATATTTTAGAACCGGTAGAAATAAATATAAAATATAAGAATATCCAATTTATAGTTTTAAAAGTAAAGTTAAATAAAATACATTTTACAGTTATATTTTAATAAATGTTGTAATAAATTATTTTATTTAAATATTGACAAAATACATCTTGTACAACTCAATTTTTTTAAAGTAATATTTGATAAGTATTTCGCACATTTTGAATTGTATTTCGACCATTACTTCAAGGGCGTTAATTTTTATCTACTCTTAAGCTTAAATATTATATACACATATATACTCGTAAATCAAATATTTTATATTGTTTTGCAAAAAAAAGTCCAACGGCATCAAATCGCACTATTTTTGATATTATAAAATCTCGAAATTATGCGTCCTGGCAGTATCAAGTGACATAAAGTCAAATTTTGTTATATTGTGTGATCCGTGATAATGTTTTGCCTAAAAATAAATATAAAATCTTTAAAAGCCGGTTTAGGCTATAAAAGTGGGTTAGCATACGGCCATAGCACTCAGAACTGACAGTAAATGCCTCTCCTTTTTTATTATTAAAGAAATATTGGTAAATGACATTCTCATATCAAAATGCACATCAGAAAGTCACTTTTTGATAATACAATAGGTTTTTTAAAGTTAGTTATTGATTTCTAGACCCCTATATGAGGTCAGTTCAAAAAGTATCGCGAATTTTGAATTTCCGTGTGTTACGTATATTAGATTTTCGATTTTTTGTGGCGTTATGTTGGTACTCATGCGAAAAAATCACTTATGCCGACAAGTTTGTCCATTTTGAATAGTCAGTTAATTTTTGACAGCTGCTTTGCTTGCACCTTTCGACTTTTGCTCAATTTCGACCACAAACAGTATCGCATTGAAATTGCTAAGGAGCTATTTGACTCTGTCCGCGACGACCCAAATTTGCTCCAGAGGATCATAACTGGTGACGAATCATGGGTTTATGGTTATGACGTGGAAACTAAAGCTCAATCATCCCAATGGAAGCTGCCGCACGAGCCAAAACCTAAAAAAAACGCGACAAGTTCGGTCGAATATGAAGGTTTTGCTTACAGTTTTCTTCGATTGCAGGGGGTAGAACGGTCCTGCCACAGGATAGAACGGTCAATAAGGAATATTACCTGAAAGTTATGCGCAAGTTGCGCGAAAAAATCCGCCAGAAACGCCCGGATTTATGGAAGAACAAAAATTGGTTTTTGCCATTTTAAGCCAAAAACAACACACTAATAATACCGCAGCCATCGTATTCCCCAGATCTGCCCCCCTGTGACTTTTTCTTTGTTCTAAAACTGAAGAGCCCCATGAAAGAACGACGCAACGGTACGATTGAGGAGATAAAGAAGAAGGTGCTGAACAAGATCACAAAAAATGATTTTTTGAAGTGCTTCGAGGATTGGAAAAAAAACGTTGGCACAAGTGTATAATATCTGGTGGGGATTACTTTGAAGGGGACAAAATAGATATTCTAGAATAAATAAATAATTTTTGAAAAAAAAACACAAAATTCGTGATACTTTTTGAACAGACCTCGTATAGGGTAAATTTTCTTATTAATATATCCTTCAAGAGAGAAATGAGCCTCATCATTCAAAAAATTATCATCCATAATCTATTATTTCAACCCCTAATCAGTGTTTTTTCCTATTATTAAAAAATATATACAATAAAATGGCAAGTTTAAATCTAAATAAATTTTATTATAAATAACATTTTTTAATTAACTACATAGCGAATAGTCCTTTACAATCTATACGCTACTGACTAATATGTACATTTGAAAATATCTTTCTTTTCCAGCACCTAAAATCCCCTTTCAAGCATACAAATTTTCTTTGAAATATCATCATAAAAAGCTACCAGTTTCTATGAAATTCATTTTTTATGTAAAAAT
Organism: Atherix ibis; assembly: GCA_958298945.1. NCBI lineage: Eukaryota > Metazoa > Arthropoda > Insecta > Diptera > Athericidae > Atherix > Atherix ibis. The sequence continues at coordinate 93,693,665 of OY282607.1, read as the reverse complement.
ATTATTATTTTTAGTGTATACCATCATGAATAATAATTAGAATTGACTCAACGAAAAAATTTTCACAAATAATAATGAAAAAAATAATTCACTTATAAAAAGTATTTGTTCGGAAGTAGAGTATTTCCATTTGAAAGTTACAGAAGAAAAAATTGAATTGCTTCCAAATTCCCTCTACTAATATGCGGGTGATAAAAGTGGAAGGCATCTGTAAATTTATGATTGAAAGTGTGAGTATTTTGCATATTTGTTATTGGAATATTTACATATGTTGCCATTAAAGATAAGGTCCGAAACTTGATAATAGGCACACATGTGTTAAGTAAGCACACTTGTAGAGATTTGTACAGGTGGTATTTATGCGCAGGTAGGGGTCTTGAAATCTTCTGAGTGTCATTTGTATCGACTATTGACTAAAGACAATGGTTTGGAGTAAGGAAATGGCATGTATGCGTGTCGATTTGCAACATATTCGTGACTGAATAGTCCTCGCATAAGTTGTTTTCATTTTGCATTTTTCCAAGAGTTGAACAGGTACAACAGTGGAGGAATCACACTTGTAGTAGGAAGAAATGGGTCACCAGGTATAAAATGATCTTTCCGAATTTTAACTTGCTATTTAGTCTCCGCATTCGCACTGTGAGTGTGCACCCGCGCCGTGATAGTGAATCTCTTTGTGTCGCCGACTTTACATAGTTTTCCGTTTCAGTTTCAATAGTTAAATTGTCGGACATAAGCACGCAATAATATCTTTACGTTCGTATCGTATCTGGGAGTACATACTTCGTATACCTTAACCAAACACAATCTACCTATTAGCCTAGCTAAGGCTATTGCATGAGTTTCCATAGTTTCTTCACAATTTCCTCGTCATTCAACGTCTTCGAGAGAGTGACTTTTTATTTCACTACATTTCCAAGCAGCTAGGCATCATTCTTCGCGTAAGCCTTAACCGGAGAAGACACACCGTGCATCATCACGCTCGAAGATCGAGCCGCTGTTGTGGGTCTTAAAAATTTCCACTTTTTCCAATTCAGTAGATTTCGCGCCAATTGAACAAAATCAAATTATTTTTTTATCATACAAATTCGAAATGTGTGTTTTTATGAATCTAGTTCAAATTTGGATTTTAATTTTGTGATCTTATCAGTAAGAGAGAAAAATATTTAATAAAAAAAAATTATGTTCTTATAAATACAATTAATGTTAAAATATTATAAAAAAAAAATATATACATTTCTGTTATTAAATCTGGGATTAATCAAATTAAATATAATTAAAATGTGCAGTTTTTACGAATTAATTATGATAATGTGATGCGAATTTTATTAAAGGATAAAATAATGTAATGTGTGGTATTCGTCAAAGTGTACTAAATATAACAGTTTGAGGATATTATTTTCCAGTGAATCTGATTAGATAAGATAACAATTTGAAAAGCGTGTGTGTATATACAAATTTATTTTATAAAGCTAACTTTGCAATATAATAAAAAGGATTATTTAAGGACAATAACTATACTTGGGCTAGAATTTTATTCCATAAAATATATTTATTTGGAAAGAAAAAAAAAATACATTAAAAATGGTAAGTTTTATTTTAAATTAATTTTCTACAAATTATAATTTATAAAGAAAGAAAAAAATATATAGAAATTTTTTTATTTACAATATATTATGAGTAATAGATAGATTTTTTTGTTTAAACCTTTCCTGATATATTGTAATTTTCTCCTTTATATAAAATAGATGTGAAAATTATATTTTCCAATTAAGTGAAAGTATATTTTATTTAAATAGGAATATTGATCGTATTTGTTTTATTTATGTTCATATCTAACATATCTCGTCAAAGTTTTCTGGATAATGTTTCATATAAATGTGGTTTTTGGGGTAATGGAATTTCCTTACAAATACGAATGGATACTATTGTAGTTTTATTTATTTACACTTATCCATGTATGTTTAGCTAATAAAAAAAATATATTTGTAAGAGGGAAATTAACTAAAATAAGTATTTCAGGGAGTCATTGGAAAATAACATTTTATATAATTTCCGGTGTTATTTTTTTTTTAACATTTACTTATGAAAAGTAGCCTTTTTTTGAAAATAAAATACTTTAAATACTGTAAGCTTATGAAAATTAAGATTTTTTATTTCTAAAATTATGTAAAATTACTTTACAAAAAATAAATTGTTAACTAAAATTTTTTCCATATAATTTCAAAAAGTATATATTTAATTATAGTTTTATTTTTAATTATATACTTTTTCTGTGTATAATTTTCTAAATAAAGAAAACAAAATTTATTGTTTATTGGATAATTTTATATAAAATATGTTTGATAAAAAAGTATTTATTATTTATTAATCTTAAATAAAAATAAATAATTGATAATTTTGTTGTTATTTTTTTGTAAATTTAAAAAAAAAGATTCATAAAATTGCTAATATTGACCTACAAAAAAAAAACAACAACAACAAAGAAACAGCTAAAAACTTAATACAAATATTCTTAAGCTTACTCTAAAAACTTATTAATTTTTCATGGGAATTTTCACTTTAGTTCCGTACTATTCTACTCTACTACAATAAATACCATTCGCTATATCATATTTTTTTATTAATTATATAGAATTAATAAAATTTTGTAAAATTTCAACTTTTGATTAAATTATAAAATTTTATAGTGAAAGATTAGATGAAAGAAAGCTTTGTGATATTCTATAGAGAAGATATAGTTATTTTTTAATATAACTGACTATAATTATTCCAAATAAAAAAATTTAAATAAATTTTGTTTTTTTGTTTGGAAGTCCGAAAACGTATCTATCTGCATTTGGGGTCATTTGCTTCCCCATGTGAAAATGTTCACACTTTTGAAGTGTTCGTCATCGAGGATGAGATGTTTCGGACTTACCATTCACAATATAAATCACCATCTTCATTGTTTTTATCACTATATTATCATTCATTCAACATGCTGGGGGGAATCGAAATATAATTTTCGTTGAGACCTTGATATGATGAGTTTGTCCACCGAAGTGTGAGAAGAGTGTCTTCTTCATCATTGCCGAAGCTTGAGAATCAACCGAAAGACAATGGGTGTCGTTTTATGTACCTTCCGCGATTGTGGTTGAAATTTTCACTTTTCGCTAATTCTTCTCTCTTAGTATTTATTAAAAAGCGTGTTATGAGTGTGGGAAGAATTTCTAATCATTTGTCATAAGAAAAAAACGAGAATTCTCCTAACTTCTGGACACTAAAATGTGATCGAATACAATAACATTGATCGTGTCGTGTGGCTTCTGAACACGCTAGCCAGAAGCTATTTAATTCATAATTATGGAATTATGTTAACTAACAACAAAAGATCATGTTTTGATCAATTCATTTAGTTCACTTTCGAATATGAACTCATTTGGTTTATGCCACTGTCTGATCAATTACTTACTGTGAACGATCGATTTTCATTTTCTTCTCACTTGTTTGTTCTTACAATTTTTGATCATACTACAAATTTGTAACTTTTCAATTTGTCCAAAATAAATTTATTTATAAACAAACAAATATAAAAACATATGAATATGTATGTTAACTGTTAATGAAAAATGAAAGCAATACGATAAAAAGCTTCAAATAATTAATGACCGAAAAGTTTGCGAAAAGTTTATAAAAAATTACGGCAACATGTTGCAGCAGCAAACAAATGTTTGTATACAATATGTGCAGAATTTGCATATGTGTCAGCGTAATTTGGAATTAGTATTGATTAGTAGTAACCAAATATAAATAATTTGTTACAATCGATTAGTTGAAAAAACCGAATATTCATAAAGTGTAGATACATTTATAATTGATACGTAAATGAGGCGAAAACTACCGTACAAGAGATGAAATAAGTACAAAATAATTGTAGCTTATTCTTCGAGTAGATGCCAGGGAATCAATATCAGTATGGGTCCGCTATTGAGGTGATTTCACTCACTTGGGCCAGATACTAGTATGCACTGTGCAAAACCGTTAAACTTTTGCTTTCTTGGTAATATGCCTTGGTGATATTCGGTTTGCATATGGCCGCAATGGAAAACAAGAGTTGCCCATTAATACTAGTAAGTTGCTTGGTCAGCTTCCGAACCAGTATCAAGAGGAGATGTTTGGAAGGCGTGCAAATTCTCAAATGCGAAATTTTATTTGTTTATTTTTATTTATCTTTTTTTTTGAGAGTTTCTTGGCCTTGACTGTGACTACAACTATGGTAATTTTTGTTTGGATTTCTTCAATCAAGAAATTTCAGTGATACTTCAAACTCGACCAGCACCAAACTTAATACTTATTTTAAAGATGAAAGTTTCACTCTTCGTATTTATGATTTTTATACGGACTTGACTTCAATTTTGACCACAATGATAAAAATTTGTTTAAATAAAAATATTCAATATTTATGTTAAGTTTTTAAAATGAAATTTTTCACAAAAATACCTATTATAAAGAATTATCCATTTATCCTTTGGAAAGTAAAATAAGTTAAATATATTCTTGTAATAGATTTTAATAAAATATTATATAAATCATATAAATAATATTTTAATATTATTTATAAAATATAATATTTTTATAAATTAGCAAACAATTTTTTGCAAAACTTAATCTAATTAAAATAAATTATAATAACTTTTTTGTATATTTTGCATGCATTTTTATTTATATAAAAAATAAATTTATAAATGGCATATTTTATTTTAAATAATTGAAAAATTAAAAAATAAATATTTTTCAAAACGGTCAAATAACAGAAATATATTATCCAAACTATTTAGTGGATAATAATTTATTATATGCATATTTAGAATAAACCTTATACAATTTTGTTTACAATTCATAAAAAACCATAAATGTGAGTACGTATAAAAAAAACAATAATGTAAATATTTATTGCGATTAAATTCATTTTATATAATTACCTTAAAATATACATAAAACGTTTACTTAAATGTCTTAATTAAAAAAATTCATTAAAAAAGTGCATAATAGTTTTATAAGAATTTTTGCATACAACTTTTTTTACAAACATATTTTAATGACTATTTTCATTAAAATTTCTTACATAAAATAAATGTTTACCATAAAATGGTTATAGAAATTATTAACAAATATTTTTACAACAAAAAGTTTTGACTGAAATAATATAAAATATTGTTCTGATAGTTTTTTAATTTTAATTTTATTGAAACATTAAATTTGCTTCTAAATTATTTATGACGGACTGATAAGTACAAATTATTTTATAGAAATTTGCATTTCTTGAAAATACTAACTTAATTATAAAAAATACCTATTTTTTTTATATAACTGAACTATAGGAATTGTAAATAAAAACAGCACCTAATTAGTTTTTGATTTCTTTAATGCAATGGTACATTAATTAAAGATGTTTCCGTAAATAAACTGAAAATTTATAATTGCATTTTAGTGTCCAACATTTCCTCTTTCTATCTTATTATGGTATTGCACAAGCTTTATATTTTTATAAGCCTTTAACAAAATACCAACTTTATAAATATTTGCAAGTTTTTTTTTTTACATAATTAAAAAGTTAAATAGTATTGCGCAAACTAACTTTGAATATAGGACAATTTTATGTATGTCGTTCTATGCAAAGTGATCTAAACAAAAGATTGACACAAGACCATTAAGTATTACAAAATAAGACATTTCAGTATACTACAAGTATAAGAAATAGTTACATTTCATTTAATGAGTTTGCAAATATGTTTTTTCCTTGTTATTTGGAAATCGAGTTAAATGTGATATTCTAATTCAGCTTAGAAAAACATGTAAAGATATTCATTCAATTAAAGGTTAGTATGACAAAAACAATGTTATTTATATTAGATTCTATTTCCTTTTACCATATAAATTTATAGACCATCTAAGTAAGACTTTCTCAGTTAAGAAAAAACTTACTCTACCATAATAACAATTATGGTTTTTTTATAGTTCTTTGCATTGTTGTGCAAATTTACATTCAATATTAATGTTATGTAACCTTTTCTAAGAAAGCATTTTATCTGAATATAATAATTATGGCGTTTTATTGACATAGTAATTATAGTTTTAGTTTAAACTTCCTTAATTTTAATTATTAGAGTACGCCATATTCTTTTTTTTTTAAATGGGAAATGGTGTAGATTTTGAAATATTCGATTTTAAAATCACTTATCCATTACCGTACATTTTACGGACAATCAAGTAATGCGTTCTTAGTATAAAAATTGAAAAAGGAAAATATTTAAAAAAAAATTCGCACTTACAAAGGCAGTATGATAAGTCAATGATAAATGAAACAAAAACATTAATTTATTCAATAAAAATTGATTTATTTTTCAATATAGTCGCTTCTTAGATTGATACAATTTGTCGAATAATATTCCAACATTTTATACTATCTGTGTAGTAGGATTTGTCAAACTCTGCAAAATAGTCATCACTAAGCAATTAAGATCCAAATCCAGAGAATACGATAGATTTATGGTAAAAAGTCTACATTGTCATTTTCAACCTTAGTTTTGGTTTTAGAAATTTTATTTTTTTAAAATAAAAAAATAAAATTTCTAAAAACCAAAAACTAAGGTTTTCTAACCTTAACGCACAAAATTAATTTTTTTTTAAATATTAATAAAAACACAAATCTTGACTCCATCCGTTTTGTATAACGTCTTTATAAGAATGTTCGATGATAAAAATCTATTATTTTGCTTATATCAGCTAAATTTCTAAGATATATTGTAGACTTATCATATTGTCTTGTAAATAACAAAAATGCAAAGACATGAAGTGGGTATTTTCAGCGCAACATGAAGTGGGTATTTTTATTTTAAAAGTTTTTGGTATTTCTTGCCTCTAGTTTGCATATTATTTTGATTGATCCTTAGTGATCAAGTTGGTTTTTACTTCCTCAGTGATCGAGTTGCATTGACGTAAGCCAACGTTACGTCAAAATGACGATAGAATTAATCGTATATTTGTCTGATCGTCTAATAGCTTAATTATTGTCATTGACTGACCTTGGTGATTCGTCAGCTTTTCATCAGCTACGAAAATTTTTGCGTTTTCATCAGCTACGAAAACGTAAAAATTTTGGAAGCATGTTGGGGATTTTTGCTAGATGTAAGGCAGACTATATTATCGGCGTATTTAGCAAAGAAGGTATTGGTACAGATTGGGGTATTAGATTTGTAAATGTAGTAGAGGATTAGGCCAAGTATGCTTCTCTATGGAATATCAGCCAATCGTTGGATTCGTTTACCTTGAAGTGTTGGTTGGAAAGGAATAATTTGTTGACTAGAAGAAAGAAGGATTCTCCTAAATTTTCAGAGTAAGCTCGAGTGCCAAAGTCCATCAAAATTTTGATGTATATCAAGAAACACACTGGGACAGTACTCTTTTCTTTCTAAAGAGGGTGCAATAATGACACTACTGGAAAGTGGAGTGTTCGGAGCGGAAACCGAATTGATTATTGGGAATTAAATTTGAGAATTTGGGTAGGGGATCTAAGCGGTAGAGAACCATTTTGTCAAAATTTTTTTTGAAAGGATTGGAAGGAGACTAATTGGTCTGTAGGAAGTGGATAATGTAGGATTTAAGTATTTTATGAAGTTAAAATGGCAAATCACTATGACATTTATTCTCTAATACCCTGTATAATGCACTATCGAAAAGCGTAGCGAGCAGGGGCGGAGCCCCCTAGTTTATTCATAAATATCTATTTTGTTCGCTTCAAAGTAATCCCCACCAGATATTATACACGTTTTCTCCAATCCTTGAAGCACTTCAAAAAATCATTTTTTGTGATCTTGTTCAGCTCCTTCTTCGATGCCGTCTTCATCTCCTCAATTATAGCGAAGTGTCGTCCTTTCGTGGGGCTCTTCAGTTTCGGGAACAAGAAAAAGTCATAGGGGGCCAGATCTGGGGAATACGGTGGCTGCGGCATTATTAGTGTGTTCTTTTTGGCCAAAAATGGCAAAAGCCAATTTTTGTTCTTCCACAAATACTTCGCGCAACTTGCGCATCACTTGCAGGTAATATTCCTTATTGATCGTTCTACCCTATGGCAAGAACTCATGATGCACCACGCCCCTGCAATCGAAGAAAACTCTTAGAAAAACCTTCCCATTCGACCGAACTTGGCGCGCTTTTTTCGGTCTTGGCTCGTGCGGCAGCTTCCATTTGGATGATTGAGCTTTGGTTTCCATATCATAACCATGAACCCATGATTCGTCATCAGTTATGACCCTCTGGAGCAAATTTGGGTTGTCGCGGACAGAGTCCAACAGCTCCTTAGCAATGTTAATGCGATGCTGTTTTTGGTCGAAATTGAGCAAAAATCGAAGACGAGCCAAAACACGTGCTAGCAAAGCAGCTGTCAAAAATTAACTGAACATTCAAAATGGGCGAACTTGTCGGCATAAGTGAGAGATATGAGTACCAAATTAAGGCCACAAAAAATCGAAAATCGAATATACCTTACCCGCGGAAATTCAAAATTCGCGATTCTTTTTTAACAGACCTCGTACTTATCCTTATTGAAAACATGCTTTATTTTACGAGCCTTTCCTGTAATCTATAATCTATTAAAAAAAATACAATAATTTTAGTTAATAAAAAGTTATTCAAATCAGGTTTAATTTACTTTATAAATACTTACCCGATAATCTTGTACTAAAGGTATAACAATTATTTATAATAAACTTTCACCCACACAGATCTTTCACCCACACAGATATTATCTATTAAAATTATAAAAACAGATTTTAAATACTAAAGAAATTTACTACATTAGCAAAAAAAAAAATTAGAGCAAAATTTTCTTCTTTTGAGTTAGCTTTTTTGGAAAAGTTTTTGATTATATTCTCATGTCAATCATGTGGTCAACTTCATTAAGAAGATTTTATACAATCAAATCTGACGGATATCACTTCTAAATGTGAAGTTATTTAAGTTTCCGGTAAGATAAAGTTAAAAGAAACTTTTACAATGATTGTTTTTATTATTAAGAAAATTTCTAATAAAACAACTTTTCACAAAAAAAAGTATTTGGTTTGTATAGTTCAAGAAAACTTTTCCATTTTTTTAAGCATTAAGAAAATTATTTGCAATATTTGTAAACTCTTAAAATTTAGAAATAAATTGATTTAAAAAAATTCCAAATAATATTTATTTAATAAAAATAAATCTTAGAAAATATTTTAGAAATTTTACTTTTATTTCTAAACTTTTGTATAGCATTAATTTTTTGTATCTTGAAAAATAAAAAATAAACTCAGATAATAGAAGTGATTTAACAGTAAGAGTTATCATAACTAAAAGTTTCAAATTAGTATTTAAATAATAATTTGAGTTCAAAATTTGAAATTAATTTATTTTTAATAAATTACCTAGTCAATACACAAAAATAGTTAACAATATCTACACATGTAATTATTCTATCTAAGCCACATATCGCGGATAATTTCTTTCAGTGATAAAGTTTAATTCTCGCTTAACAGTTCGGCTGAAAAGTTTATAAGGTTGACGTCTAGACGGCGCCTCTTGCAAAAATCTACTTAATTAAATATTTTTACTGTGTTACCTCATAAACTTTTCAACCGAACTGTTAGTTGATATGTCAATAGTCAAATCTACCATAAATTAAGTATTAAAAATTTATAAGTAACTATAAAAAAGTCGTTGTATGTCTGTTTAATATTCATTTTGATCTGAAACTGTATGAAAATAAAAAAGAAGAATCCGTTTCAGTACCATACATTTTTTTTAATCTAAACTTAAATAAATTTTCCGGGCCCAAACTTAAGAACCTTGTTATTAAATTTAATAACAGGATTCTTTAAATCACAGAATACATCAAAGTTTTGCTTTATAGTGCGTATAGTTTGTAATGCCTATACACCTTCAAGATCGTGCAATTTGACATCAATCGACTTTTTTATAAAAATAATTTTGCATAATATTACAGTTACATGATTCTAAATATAAAATATACTTTATTTGGCTTTACTTTATAAAGTGTAAATTGGATAATAAATTTTTTTTAACTTTAATCTAATACTTGTTTTTATTTCTTAAGCAAATGAGGAAAATTTTCTCAAATTGGCATTATGAAAGAATCTAATAAAAGTGAAAGAATCTAATAATAATTAATAGATTTTACTAAGATTTATTAATAATAGTGAAAATTCGAAATATCAAAAGAATTTTCTTTCTGTTTTTTTTTTTTTTGGAGATTTATGAGTAGAAAGAAATCGAACGTGAAAGCTAATTTTCTGTACGTCAACGCAATGGTTTCATTGGAGAAAAAAAATATTTAAGAATACAATCATCGAAGAAGATCGACTCCCCAGTGTGAACCAGTGAAAATTTATATTCATTTTCGCTTCAGTTCAATGAACGGGCTGGGCAATAAACACTAATTCTTATTATATTGAACATATTATAACAGTTGCAGTATAAAAATGATCAAAAAGTAAACATATATCGACCCAGTAACCCTAATAGAAAATGATGGTGTTACATTAACACCAAAAAAAAAAAAAAGTTTCTTTTTCATTTGAAATCAAATTCCACAATTGCTATACTGCTAATTATTTGGACAGGTGAGGTGAAAAAAGCCCAAATCAACACGAAAAAACAATTAATAATAGTAATTTGAACAAATAGAAATGATGATTTTTGGTCAATAGTGGCTATTTACTATCGAATCTGTTAAGATAAATTTTCTGAGGTCAGATTTGTTGGCAAAGAATCTTCGGATTGACAATGTTGCGCGGGAATTAATAACTTTTACTTGAAGGCCGTCAAACTTGTAGAGTTCGTTCACGTTACGAGTTGAGCCAATAATTTTAACCGATTTGAAAAGAAGTTGAAACATTTAAAAGATTCAAGAAAATACAAAGACTCGACACGAATGAAAGAAAAGTTGCCTTCTTATATGAATATATGAGTATCTAGACAAGAATGCCATCAATGGAGTAATTAAATGACAAAACGGCATTTATGCCCAGGTTTTTTTCTGTCTTATTCATATTGCGTTAATTTAACGATTAAACAAAAGCAATCGAGAAAGACTTTTCTTTCGCAATTCAGTACAGCAAAGAAATTGAACTCGGAATAAAAACGAGGTGAAGAATATAATCAAGCGACCCAACTTTTTGCTAATATCAACTATTGTCGTTTAATCACCTCATCGAATAGTACAGCATATGTAGTCACTATCAGGTGTGTTTGGTGATAGTAATGCATCGTAGGTAACTAACAGAGAAACCATTCGCAACTATTTACCTATTATGTTAGTCAGATTGAATGGATGTTTTTTTTTGCTTAAAAATATGTTGAATAAATGACTAAAGCTAAATCATTTTAATCGAGTTGTTTAATCAGTAAAAGATGAAAAACCATTTTACTATCATTATCACTTCAGTTATAGCCACTATAAGCGAAAGTGTTATTACCTTAAAATTCCCAACAGAGTTAAATGTTTCCTCGATCGAGGAAAATCGTCTGGGAAAAATGCATAAAACTTTAAAGAATCAAATAAAAATAAATGTGAAAATATTAAGTTATTGTAAAATAGTTCAATAATTCGTATTTTAATCAAATTTATATGCAAAAAAAAAAAATTTTTTACTTGACATGACATTTTGTAAGATTTCTTACTTGATGAGAATTATCCAATTTGCACTTTGTAAAGTAAAATGAAATAAAATATACAATTTTTTTTAATTTTAATTAAATTTTTCTTTTATTTTATTGCTCAAATATTGCCATTGTATATAATATTAGTTTATTATATATATATAGTTATAAAATAATAAATAAATATTTGCCTATGCAAAGAAACAATTCATAAGAAATTATCTACATTGCGCTTTGAAAAATAAAGTTTATTCAAATATATTTTTAATTTAGATTTTAGTTCATTTTTTTTTACTCTATACAAAAATATAGAAGATAGTACACACAGTATTCTTCCTACAATATTTTGGAAATTTTCAGTCAAAAAAATGATTCACAAACCCAAAAAATAGTAAATTTTCTCCTCATCATCTAAACCTATCAGCTTATTACCGATCCTTGGCAAACTTTTTTTAAAACATTCTTTTAAAATGCCTATATACATCTATTCTGTAAGATGCCAATATTATCCTCAACCACCAATTTGGTTTCCTTTCAGCACACTCCACAATCCAACAATGTTATCGTGTGGTTGATTTCATTGCGTCCTCGCTTGAGCGAAAAAAAGTACTGCCCGGGCGTGTTCCTAGATATATCATATGATTTTGATCGGATGTGGCACCCTGAAATGCTCTGGTAAACTACAGAGCTTTTTTCCTTCTACGTACTATCATATTTTAAAATCATCTCTCTTCGAAATAAATAGCTATTAACATAGAAAATTCTGAAATATCCCCCATCACAGCTGATATGCCTCAAGGAAGTATCCTTGGTCCACTCCTATACAATATTTATTATGGGTGATACTGCTATTCTTGCATCCCACTCAAATATCCAAATAGCCTCAAAATATCTACAATCCCATATTAAGAGGTGGAATATCAAGACTTGTTTAAGATGTGGAATCGACAGGACTTGTTTAAGAGGTGGACTCTCCAAGACTTGTTGAAGAGGTGAAGAGTGAAGATAAATCAGCAGATGTTACCTTTACCCTCTGCACAGATCTACCCATTCCAATATACCCTATATATAGTAACAACATTCCACCACAATACAAAGTACGCTACCTGGAACTTAACATAGAAAAACAACTTTCTTGGAATCCTCACACGAAATTAAAAAGATAATTAATTTCGCCTCCTATTAAATTGACATTAAAAAACATTCGTTTAATTTACAACACAATTTTAAAACTTATCTTAATATATGCAATTGAACTCTAGGATTCCACTAAGCGTTCCAATTCCTCCTTAATCCAATTCCGTCAATCTAGAATCCTTCGAAAAATCGTCAGAACCTACATGTTCCCTTTCTTCATAACTTATGTATTTCTCGTTATAAAAAGTTTCATACCCGATTAATCTGTCAATTAAATCCTCTTGTTAGAAAACTCTCCTATGTTAGTTTCCCCCCATATATACTTATCGACGTTTAAAGAAAAAAAGGGCTCGATCCTTTTTAGGTAATTTTTAATGACTTTTTCAGCACTTATTTGTTGTATGGTTAGTTTTTAAATGATCTAAAATTTCTAAAATATATACGTAAATATAATTTTTATGAGATAATAAAAAAATAGCCTCAAATCCCACAATCTTGTTTATAAATTGGCATCAATATATCCCAATATTACACGTTAATCTTCCCTTAAAGTACAAAATGTGGCTACAGCAGAACCACCGTATTTAGGTATAAATTTCTTACAGTTTAAACACATTATTTCATATTTATACAATCTACAACATCTAAAATGGCAAATTTAAAATTAAATAAAATTTTTATTAAATAATATATTTATAAAAAAAAACTATTAAAAAACAGATTTCTGCTTTTAAAACTTTAAAATGGATAACCATAAATTAGTGCAAATTAAAATTTCAAAATATTTTTCATATTAAATTGCTTTTATTTTCAGATATATTTAATGATGACATTTTCTAATAAAAGTAAAGATTTTAATGGGATTTGTTTTAAGATTTAAAGAATATGGGTCTGTCGTAGATAATATTTTCGTTTTTATTTTCGTAATTTTTTTTCAGCAGAAATACGAGGGTCATTCAACAAGTACTTAGCCTTTAAAAGAAAACGAAAATTTTGGAAAGGTGGCAATTTATTTTTCACATAATCTCCTTCAAGCTCGATACACTTGGCCCAGCGATGCTCTAACTTTTTTAACCCGTTCAAAAAATACATTTTCTCGAGGGAAGCAAAATAGGCCTCCGTGGCGACGTTGACCTCCTTATTCGACCCAAATCTATTCCCGGCGAGTGATTTTTTCAGGTTTGGAAACAAAAAGTAGTCACAGGGGGCCAAATCTGGAGAGTACGGTGGATGGGGCAGCAATTCGTAGCGCAATTCGACCAATTTGGCCATGGCGACGGCGGAGGTGTGAGCAGTCACGTTGTCGTGGTGGAACAACACTTTTTTTTCGCAAAGCGGGGCTGCTTTTTCTTCAATTCGACGTCAAATCGGCCCAATATGTCAGCATAGTAGCGCCCCGTGATTGTTTTACCCTTCTCGAGGTAATCGATGTGGATCACACCTTGTGAATCCCAGAAAACGGTGACCATCACCTTTCCGGCCGATCGAACAGTCTTCGCCTTCTTCGGAGCACGTTCGCTGGGTGAAGTCCACTGTTTCGACTGTTCCTTGGTCTCTGGTGTGTACCAGTGAATCCATGTTTCGTCGACGGTCACGAAACGACGTAAGAACTCCGCTGGATTGCGCTGAAACAGCGCCAAACACGTCGCCGATGTGGTCTCACTGTTGCGCTCGTTTTTCGGTGTGAGCAAACGCGGCACCCATCGCGCCGACAGCCTTCTCATGCCCAGTTCTTCGTGTAGAATATGATGCACCGTTCCTACTGCGATGCCCACAGTCTCAGCTATATCGTGAACCTTCACGGTCTGCCAACACGAGATCGTGGACTTTTTTAACGTTTTCCTCCGTAGCAGCCGTTTTCGGGGCACCTGGGCGTGGCTCATCAAAAACCGACGTGCTGCGACGAACAAACTCGTTGAACCAACTCTTAACGGTCGCCTTCGAAGGAGAAGAGTCACCATACACAGCATCCAAGCGATCTTTGATTTCGCTGCGCGTTTTCCCTTCCAAAAACAAGAATCTAATCACCGAACGCTATTGTTCTTTTTCCATTTTTGTGCAACCGACCGACACGCTCGCTTTCAAAGGCTCTCAAAACAAAACTAATAGAGGGAATCGACTGAAACTTTGACAGTAGGCTACTAAAAGAATGTACTGCACGATGGTAAATTTCTTTTGTGACAGCAGTTCCATTGGGCGGTGACGCAAAGTACTTGTTGAATGACCCTCGTACTACCCGTCAATCAGTCTAAACAATAGCAGTGAAAATTTTTACAAAAATCTTTCATCAGTAATACTAGAATTTTTAGCTTAAGTTTTTTGAATATTTCAATATGTGTAGGAGCTACGACTATTTCTGTAAATTCTTTATTTTTAATTTAAACTTTGTTTTAGAATTAAAATATATTATAAATGAAATTTACATTTTAGTAAGCCCCAAAATAAAGCTATAAATACAAGGAAAATATATTTGAAAACAAAAATTTATAATATATTTAACTACTGAAAAAAATGTTTAAAAAGAATATTTGTTAATTGATAAAACACCTTCCATAAATGTAGATATATTGTCAATTGAATACAACCAGCAGGTTTAGAAGAGAAATAAAATTGAATCAAGTACTCGAAAAAAACGATACTTGTTTATAGTCTATGAATTTATAAAATCCATAAAAATAAGTTAAATAGAAAATACCTACAATATCTAAGCTATTGCAAACATGTACCAGTGTGTCATATACCTCTAAAATAAATTATAAATTAATTGAATGAAAGTAACTATGCACATTTATTAGAAGTATAAGACTTGACTTTATAAACGGCATTTTGTACAATTTCCACAAGTACGAGCAGAGAGATCGATTGAATTTATTAATTTTTGCTCTAGTTTTTCAATTATAAAGAAAATTTTCCTTTCGCCATTATCGCAGCTACTTTAAGAGTATAAGATATGGCAGTAAAGTAATGAGATTGGTATTTCTTTACTCTCTGGACAGCTATGTACTTTGTGCTTCTAGACTTCAGGACATGTTTCAACGTCGTCCTATAGAGCCGTGATAAATGAATTTTTGTTTTTATATAAAAATGAGGAGTTTTACCTCCAGAATAAAGAGTCAATAAAGTCTTTATGACTAACTCCTTGAGATGCTCAGAAAAAAGGAATCTCACGTCAGATCGGACTTTGCATTTACTTGGATGCTCCATTATACCAATGCCTCTTGTCACAAGGCCCATCTCCAACGGCGACTTTTTATTGAAAAAATTGATTCTTGTAGTTTCTCAGGAATCCTATTAAATGTTTGGTTAAATTTGGTGAATCTGCGATTTTAACCTACGAAAACGGGCTTTTGGAAAATATTCCTCTTTAAAAGTGAAAGTTTTTCGCTGGCAAGTGTTCCGAGAAGTAGTGGAAAATGAACCTCGATCAGAGATATTATCAGCATCGAAAACTGATGAAAATGACCGAAAGGTCTTGTGGGTCTCAGACCATCGATCAAAATTGAAGCTTTTTGATACGCTCAAAAATGGGGTTCTCCACGGCCGATCTGATATTTCAGACGTAAAAATACCATTTCTATGAACGAGTTTTTGTCGGCAAAAAAGATTTCTGAGGTTCCCCAGCTTTCCTATGAAATTTTGTGTAAAGCTTGGAAAAGCTCCAAGTTTAATTTACGAAAAATTGTGACGTGCCTTTGAAGAACATTCCTCTTTAAAAGCACAAGTTGTTCTGTGGGAAAATGTATTTTTTTTGAGGTCTAAAAAGCTGTGTGGAAAATGAACCTCGATCAGATATATCATGAACATCGAAAATTGATGAAAATAAGCTAGAGGTCTTGTGGGTCTTAGATCATCGATCAAAATTGGACCTTTTTGAGACCCTCAGAAAAAAGGTTGTTCACGTTATATCGGGCAATGCAGACACTAAATACCATTTCTATCAACGTGTTTTTCCAGTCAAAAAGAAAATAAGAAAAATTGTGACGTGCCTTGGAAGAACGTTCCTCTTTAAAAGGACAAGTTGTTTTGTGAGAAAATGTATTTTTTTGAGATCCAAAAAGTAGTAGAAGATAAACCTCGCTCAGATATATCTTCAACATCGACAACTGATAAAAATGTGAAATAAGCGAGAAGTCTTGGGAGACTTAGACCATCGATCAAAGCTGGAGCTTTTTGAAAGGCTCAGAAAAAAAGGTTGTTCACGTTATATCGGACATTGCTGACAAAAAGATACCATTTCTAACAAGGAGTTTTTGCCAGCAAAAAGGATTCCTGTGGTTGCTAAGCTTTCTTATCAAGTTTTGTGCTTATCTTGGTAAAGCTGCGAAAAATTGTGCCGTGCCTTTGGAAAATATTCGTTTTTAAAAGCGCAAGTTTTTTGGTGGCAAAAAGTATTTGAAGGTCCGAGAACTAGTGGAAAATGAGTCTTGTCCAGGGATATCTTCAATACCGAGAACTGATGAAAATGTGAAATGAGCGAGAAGTTTTGTGGGTCTCAGGCCATCGATCAAAATTAAAACTTTTTGATACGCTCAAAAATGGGGTTCTCCGCGACAGATCGGACATTGCTGATGAAAAGATACCATTTCTATCAACGAGTTTTTGTTGGCAAAAAGAATTCCTGTGGTTCGTTAGCTTTCCAATTAAATTTTGTATAAATCTTAGTAAAGCTGCGTGTTTGACCTACGAAAAATTTTGACGAGCCTTTTGGGAATATTCCTTTCGGGAATAGTGCAAGATAGACCTCGCTCAGGGATACCATCAACATCTGAAACGGAAGAAAATGTGATAGGATTGAGATCCCTTGTGAGAATCTTTGCCTTCAAAATAAACTGCCAACCAAGTTTTTTATAAAAAAAAAGTCGTTGAAAGGCTCAAAAAAGGGGTTCTCCGCGTTAGATCGGACATTGCAGACACTTAGACCATGGCAACGCTCCCTATCACATGGCTATCTCCATCAACGATTTTTGATCGGGATAATGGGTTCCTATTGTTCAGTAGACAAACCCCCTTCCCCTTTTCCGGCCACTATTTGCCTGATCAATGTCAGTGTGCTTTTTTAGGTTCCTAAAGATAAAAAAACACTGCAAAGGACTTTATCTTGTAGAAATCTAATCGAGAAACTGGAGTCTATTCCAATTGAATCCTTTTAGTGCTGTTACCAAGAGTAGATATCCTGGGAGCTCTTTGAGCAATATCTGCTCAAATGAGCTTATTTGGAGGGGATAATATTAAAGTATTAAAACATATAAAAAACGCAGTTTTGCTGCATAATTATTTTTCTGGCGTTCCTTGTATATTTTTTTATACCCCTCGCTTTTTAATATTTAACTTTAAATAATTTAAGTTCCAATACTGCCCTGGATTTATCAAATTTTTTTTAGCTAATTTCATTTATCTACAAATCGTTTTTGCTTATTTCAGATAGTATAGATTTTTTAAGATACTAGATAATGTTTATACTCAAGACATTCCATTTATTTAATTTCATTAAATTCAATGTAAAAAAAAAACAGAAATAAATAGCTAAACTCTCATTTTAGTTGGAACTTGAATGGTACTTATATGATTGTGTGCCTAAAATGGATCTCGTAGCTTCCAATTAGCGCAAATGGCTAATCGCAAACAATTTTTGCCTTAAAGGCGACATAGATTTACAGAAAAAATTTCACTTTTTACCAATGTCTACAATCGGTTTCCTCTGTAATTTCTTCTCCGAATGTCCGCCCATTGAATTTATCTTGATCTCAGAAAAATAATTGTGTATTTCGATAGTAACTGTATAGAGTGGCGGAAAAGAATCTTCAAATCTTTTGACACTGACATACCTTTAAAGAATGATTATTTAAATAATCCTACAAATGATTTCCTCATTGAACCGTCTTTTTGTTTTTGAAATTTTCTTTTCATTGACTCACCTCTGGGTCATCATTTCGATATTAAACAATGGAAAATCTCAGAAATTTTTAGTTTTTTCTAGTCAAGTAAATATTTATCAAAAATGTTTTATTTCCTTCGAAATATTGTCAAGAAGAATTGTCATATTTCACTTATGATGTACCTGCAAAAAAAAGAAGCTTTTAGTAAGATTAAAATATTTTTCGGTATAAAGATTGAAGAAAAAAAGACGTTTTTTGAACCAATGACCGTGGCATTGTTTATGTTGAGAGTGAAAATAAAAAAATTTCAAGGTAGATGAAAATTTCAAATGAAAGTGAGTCGTCAAAAATGTGTTAAAATAATTTTTTTGTTCACCTTAAATGTTTATATTTTATGATATCTTCGGATTCCAAAATAAATAATAGTTTTCATAGAATTTTGGCATGAGTATCTATCTATTGATTAAAATTTTTATGGACTCTTTAAATATTTCCTCATCTATTGTATTATTGGTAAAAAGTGAATTTTTTTTTTTTAGGAGTTGTTAATATAACCACAACTGGTTAACGAATGTAGAAAAGTGTCTTCTCATTCCTGAATTTATTAACACTTTTAATCGCTTTCTTTGGAATTTAATCCTAATATTTTGTTTATTGAGCATAGAAATATTTAGGATTATATATAAAAAGAAAGAAAATCTAATATTCAAAATATAATTGGTAAAATTTTTATTATATTTTTCAACATCTATGATATTTCTTCTATTTATCTATAAAAATGAAATTCTGTTGAGTTTTATTTTGCCTACTAATTTCTAGCAATTTTCTATCATATTTCAATTTTTTTGTAAAATTTATAGCTAAAATGTCCTCATTAGCAAACATTTCTAAGCAAACTAATTTCTTTTATCGCTAGAAATTTTTCAAGATTATAATAAGAAAACAGGGCGAAAGAAAAAACAAATTAAACAATATAATTTATTATTGAAATTTTTTGGTGAAAACTTTATATTCCATTGCAAAAAAAAAATCTATTTGTTATCTGGTATTTTTAATATAGACAAAATTATTAAAATTAATTAAAATTTCTGGTGTAGTATCTGGAATAAAGTGTTAACCAATTTTTACTTTAAAAAATAAAACTCAACCAAAATATTGTACATTAAAATTTTTTATTTATTTAAGTTTTGTTATTATGCAAAAAATATGAGGTCTGTTCAAAAAGTATCGCGAATTTTTAATTTCCGTTGGTACAAATGTTATGTTGGTACTAATGTCTCTCACTTATGCCGACAAGTTCGGCCATTTTGAATGTCCAGTCAATTATTGACAGCTGCTTTGCTTGCAAGTGTTTTGGCTCGTCTTCGATTTTTGCTCAATTTCGACCAAAAACAGCATCGCTTTAACATTGCTAAGGAGGTGTTGGATTCTGTCCGCGGCCATCCAAATTTTCTCCAGAGTGTCATAACTGATGACAAATTATAGGTTTATGGTTATGACATGGAAACCAGAGCTCAATCAGCCCAATAGAAGCTGCCGCACGAGCCAAGACCAAAAAAAGCGCGCCAAGTTCGGTCGAATGTGAAGGTTTTGCTTACAGTTTCCTTCGATTGCAGGGCTGTGATGCATCATGAGTTCTTACCACAGACTAGAACGGATAATTAGGAATATTATCTGCAAGTTATGCACAAGTTGCGTGAAGCAATCCCCCAGAAATGCCCGGATTTGTGGAAGAACAAAAATTGGCTTTTGCACCATGATAACGCCCTTGCTCACGCATCGATGCTTGTGCGCGAATTTTTGGCCAAAAACAACATACTCATAATGCCGCCGCCACCGTATTCCTCAAATCTGGCCCTATGTGACTTCTTCTTGTTCCCGAAACAGATTCTTTGATCCATTTTTTGGAATAGGCAAAAATTGAAGACGAGCCAAAACAGGTTTAAGCAAATAAGTTATCAAAAATTAACTGAACATTCAAAATGGCCGTACTTGTCGGCATAAGTGAGAAATATGAGTACCAACATAACGCCACAAAAATCGAAAATCGAATATACGTAACCCGCGAAAATTCAAAATTCAAAATTCGCGAACCGACTTCGTATATGGTGTTCCGTAATATATGGTGTTCCGATTTGAATTTTGCGCCATTTGTGCAGTAAAGTGTTGCCAACATAAAGAAAGACAACGTGACAGTTGACAGTTTAAAGTTATTAAAAATGGAAGTTTGATATACGATAGAACAACGTGTTTTCGTTTTTGAGCAATATTTTAAAAATAATGAAAGTTTGGCAGATACAGTTCGGAATTTTCATTCAAATAATGGTCAGAAAAGTGATTTAACTATAAAGACTGTGTTAGGGATCCTTTTAATTGAGCCTTTAAAAAAAATTATATATAATAAGTCCTTCGTGTAAAGAAGTCCTTAAATCACATTTTTATCATTTTTCAATGTTGAAAGCCTTCTTGCGGAAGTTTCATATTCCACTATTTCGCAATTGTCCAAAAATTCATTTTGGCACCAAAAACCTTCTTCACTTTATAAGAAATTTTCTCCACATGCTGGCTGCAAGTTTTCATTACTTTAAACTCTTTTTTTTTTAGTGCAATATCCAAAAGTAAAAAATATTATTTTTAATCTAAATAAAAATGATCATAATTTATATATTTATTAAAGAGCTATTAAATGATACAAAAATGTACTTTCCAAAATAGAAAATGTACTTTCTAAAAATAATTTTTCCGGAGTCTATTAGTAATAAAATATTTTTAAAAAATATATAAAAACTGTTAAACCGATAAAATTGTAAATAGTATATTATAAATTTTTAATAATCAAATGCCTAAGATTTATATAAAAAAAATTCTACATTATTTCTTAAAAAAATCTTTAACATAAAATATTGGGTTGTAGGGACGCATTTTCCTAACAGATGGAAGTACTAGAGTTATTTGTACCTATGTTACTGTTATATCATTTAATAACTGATAGTTTAAGCTTCATTTAAGTAAAATTGATTCCATTTGTTTATTTTGTTTCGCATTTTAGAAAAAATTGAAAATGGAAGATCAAACTATGCGTTTTCGCAATATTTTATTGTTTAAGTTCCGTAAAGGGGAGAACGCGCGCCAAGCTTATGAAAAGTTACGTAAAATTAACTGTCACATTGCTCTATAAAAGTGTCACTGATAAAAGATCAGTCACGAAATTCCGTGGTGGTGATTTTGATCTCAATGGCACTCCTCGATCAGGAAGGAAAACCGAGGTTGATGACGACAAAATAAAATTGAGTTAAACCAGCAATATTGAACTTCCAGCATTCAAACGTTCACGACCATTTGAAGAAGCTGGGATGCATAAGCAAGTTAGATATTTGGGTTGCTTATGCACTTAAAGAAGTTCATTAGACATAAGGAAAAATATCCTTTTTTGAAGCAATTAATAAGTGGTGATTAGAAGTTAAATTTGGCGTAAAAACGGTCATAGTCGCGGTGTGATGATCAGCCTCAAACGACATCGAAGGGGGACATTGCTCAGAGGCTCTCAGTGTGGTGGGATTTTAATGGTGTCACTTTTTTTTTGAGCTTCTACCAAGAAACCAATCGAGAATAATTGATTATTGTCAGTAATTGGACAATATGTAAAGGAGTTATTTTCCGTCACGATCATCAATCAAAAAATATTCCACTTGCTTCACTCTCTTCAAAACTCCTTTCGTGGTATGACGTTCAATACAGATGAGACTGTAAATTAACACATAGTTCAGTTCTTTGCCGATAAAGACATGTCCTTTTATGAATACGAAGCTCGCTAGAAAAGATAATAAAATTGGAAATGATCTCTTTTCTTTTCATATAAATAAATACACTTTTTAAAACATAACTTTACCAACATCCCAACAGATATCCACAATCAATAATATTTATTATCTTATATTATGAAAATAAAATTACCACAAAAGATATGCACGTGCTTCTTAAATATTATTGATTAACATGCAATTATTTGATGAATTAATTATGACATCATTTACATAGTGAAAAAGATAAATCCAATCGTCAAAGGTGATTTATGAGACTATCGGTAAACAAGTGAAATCTTCACAAGTGTATGCGGAAGTTGAATTTCCTCTACCTACCTACTTGAATTATTAATATCTTAGCTTTGATAAATAATTACCTTATTAGCTTGTGCCGATATAAAATCCATACTTGACCTAGTCGCCAGATTGACCATCTTTTTAATATTTTCATATACCACCTCACCTGACTGCACCTGTAGCCATTGTCAAGTTCAATGTCAAAATCGCTTCTAAAATCAAACAACATCAACAAAAAAAAAACAGAAAAATAAACAAACAATAAATATTAGCTTTGTTGAAGTATGAGTTGTTGTCGGTTAGCATTGGTTATCGTCAATTTATTGATAGCGTTTTTTTTCTTCTTAACTATCGTTATTTTATCGTATCATCGCCTAAAGCGTTTATGCGCTCGCTTTCATAGCAACTGTCGTCGAAAGAAAATCAACATTTATAAATTATCCGATATTAATGAGCATGATTCCGTTCAACAAAAATAAGATTTCTCTTGAATATATAATATACAATATATATTTTACAGGTAATGGTCTTTTTTTAGTTACAGTGCCTTCAAGACTGTCAATATCTGGTGATAAAAGTTTCACGTCAACTTCTACTATTCGTATACCCACATTTAGATATTTGCCACTTTTAATAAACTGTACTTGTTTTGATATTTTAGTAGTACTTGGATATAACCGATCCAACAAGTTTTCTCAATCAGGTACTCAGTTATCCACTCTGTAAAGTGATTTGGTTGGCCTGCTGTTCAAAGAAGAAAGCTTCTCTCTATATTTTGTGACATTAACAAGATGTGCTTTCTTGTTAATTACAGTCGTGAGTGGTTCAAAAATATTTCAGTATCGCCATATTGTTAAATTAAAAAGTTGCCCTCACATTTCAAGTGACTAAACCAGAAGAAAATTGAATCAAGACACGTGCTTTGGCTTATCTGCGAATATAAATCCATTCTAATACCATATGTGACCCGTAAAAACTGCTCTCAAAGTCATGCTGCAGAAGCATTGAAGAATTGTTGTTTTTCAAAGATCCTCTAAAGGATATTCACTTATAATGGAAACATTAATAATTTAGTATATTTGTTTTGTTTTTTTTTGTTAAATTTTTTAGTTAAAATTTTTTTTTTTATTACCCAAACGTAAACTGTCTGATTTAAAATGTACGAAACTTTTGTATTTTTAAATTTTTTTTTTAAATGAAAGTGTAAGTTTCTTGTGAAAAATACCAGGTGACAGTATCATTACAGAAGCGTTATTCAAAGTATTGTCCTTCGTTATCCACTACTTTTTGCCATCTTTCTGGTAATGCTCGGATACCGCGTCGAAAAAATTCTTCTTCTTTAGATTCGATGAAAGAATCGATCCAATTTTTGGTCAATTCGTAGTTATCGAAGTGCTGCTCTGACAAGCCATGCGCCATGGATCGAAACAAATGATAATCAGATGGGGCAATGTCTGCTGGATATGGCGGGTGAGGCAGAACTTCCCATTTCAGCGTATTTAAATAAGTTTTCACGACTTTCGCAACATGGGGTCTTGCATTGTCGTGGAGCGAAATTACTTTGTCGTGTCGATCTTTATATTGTGGCCGCTTTTCTTGTAATGCTTTGTTTAAACGTATCAATTGTCGTCTGTATACGTCCTTAGTGATGGTTTCACCCGGTTGGAGGAGCTCATAATAAATAACACCCAGCTGATCCCACCAAATACACAGTAAGATCTTCTTTCCATGAATATTCGACTTAAGAGACGATGTCGATTCATGACCGGGCAAGCCCCACGATTTTCTGCGATTGGGATTATCGTAGATTACCCACTTCTCGTCACCAGTGATGATACAGGTAACTAAACGCCGTTCGACGTCCCTTGGCTTCAACTCATGTGGAACCCACGTTCCCTGTTTTTGTACCATTCCTATGGCTTTCAGGCGTTTTCCGACCGTCGAAAAGTCGACTCCAAGCGATGCGGACAACTCCCGGAGTGTTTGGCACGAGTCTTCATCAAGCAACGTTACCAAATCTTCATCTTCGAACTTTTTCGGCTGTCCGAAAAAAAACTTCCATTTTTAAACCGCGCAAACCACTTTCTGCAAGTTTGCTCAGCAAGAGCATGTTCGCCGTAGACATCCACTAAAATACGATGACTTTCCGCGGCACTTTTCTTCATGTTGAAGTAATGGAGTAACACTCCCCGCAAAAACGATTTTTCAGGCACGAACTTCGACATGTTTGACACTGCGCAACAAGTGCTACTGACACTATAACAAAATGTCATATAGTGGAAAAGTTGCGTTATGTCAATAGCTTCTGGGAGAATATTTACTTTTGTATGTGTGACAATGGATAGTTGACTAACGCCATCTTTTGTAAAACGCTACGAATTAATTCCAATACCTGGTAACATCCCTTAAATGATCTCCATTTTCTTGTTGGCAGTTAATGACTCTTTCTTATAGAGTATAAGGATAGACAATTGAAGCGCTAAGTTAAAGCTAAACCAATGAAAAGCATTCTTAAAGCTACTCACCTAAGCACACTGATCAAAGTCGTCGTTTTCAGATAGGGGCAATTTTATATTTGTACATATTGCTTTGGCGCACATTTTTAAAATAATATTCAAAGTTATTTAAATTAATTAAATAACAACGATGGTTATTTAATTTTATAAATTTAGAATTAGAAACTAAATAAACTATTTTTTTTTGCTACGAAAAATAATATCCCTTAAATGATCTCCATTTTCTTGATGGCGGCTAATAATTATTTCTTATGGAGTATAATTGTAGACAATTAAAGCGCCAAGTTGAAGCCAAAGAAACGAAAAACAATCTTAAAGCTACTCACTTAAGCATACTGATAAAAGGCGTCGATTTCGGATATGGGCAATTTTATATTTGTACATATTGCTTTGGCGCACATTTTTCAAATAATATTCAAAGTTATTTAAATTAATTAAATAACTGCGATGGTTATTAATTTAATATATTTAGAATTGGAAGATAAATAAATCATTTTTTTTTGCTACGAAAAAAACATCCCTTAAATTAGCTCCATTTTCTTGTTGGCAGTTAATGACTCTTTCTTATGGAGTATAAGGACAGACAACTGAAGGGCCAAGTTGAAGCAAAAGCAACGAAAAACAATCTTAAAGCTACTCACTTAAGCATACTGATCAAAGGCGTCGATTTCAGATAGGGGCAATTTTTTATTTGTACATATTGCTTTGGCGCACATTTTTAAAATAATATTCAAAGTTATTTAAATCAATTAAATAACTGCGATGGTTATTTAATTTTATAAATTTAGAATTAGGAACTAAATAAACTATTTTTTTTTCTACGAAAAATAATATCCCTTAAATGATCTCCATTTTCTTGTTGGCAATTAATAATTGTTTCTTATGGAGTATAAGGATAGACAATTGAAGCGCAAAGCTGAAGCCAAAGCAACGAAAAATAATCTTAAGGCAACTCACACGTGCATACTGATCAAAGGCGTCGATCTCAGATAGGGGCAATTTTATATTTGTACATATTGCTTTGGCGCACATTTTTAAAATAATATTCAAAGTTGTTTATATTAATTTTATATAATTTAATAAATTAACAGTTAGAAACTAAATAAATCATTTTTTTTTCTACAAAAACATTTATTTGCACATAAAAGTTTACATTGCAAAATATAGAACAGATTTTTCAATTATTTTTGTAAATGTCTTTTCTTTTAATTGAAAATTAAAGAATTGAAATAATTTTTTTCTATATTTTCGAGTATATGCATTTTTGAAGAAGAAACCCATCCCCTATTCCGTGTTTTTATGATGCAGTTGTTTAACTTTCATGAGAAACTTTGAATGAATTTGCCTTCATTTTTTACTATACAAAAAAAATAGAGATTTTCTCTTAACAATAAGTAGTCTTTTGATTGACAGATATCACTCTATCTATTTAAAGTATATTTTCCAACTATCTGTGCTAACTTGAAAGTTACGATTTTCTTTTGATGTGAACTATTTATTTAATAATCTTATAAATTATATTATTTTTTTATCTTCATTAGTTGAAATGAATCAAATAAATTTGCTTATGAGAATATTAATTAGGTTTGTTGAAATGTATAATTGCCTGTTTGCAGATACCATACAGATTAATAGAAAAACTATACTCATTTCTGTATTATACACTTTATTATTTTTTTTTAAATCTGATTAAATTCTATAAAATCACAAATATTTGTACTTAATTTATATTATACAAAAATGAAACAATTCGTAATTAGAGTTCTTTTGCAATAAAACTCCATAAATACTAAATTGATTGAAAAAAACTACTTTCATTCAAACTTTTATAATGTTACATAATAATTCCTAATATTTGTAAATTATCTTTAAAATCAAAATTATACTGAATCACTCTCTAAATCGGATGTTTGATTATAAAACTAATTTATGATGTTGTTACGGGTATATGAAAATTGTTAATTTTTACAGTATTAAGATTAGGTGAATAAAACAATATTTCGCAATAAAATAATTTCATAAACTATAAACTTGTATTATTATAGTAGCAAATATTTATGTGCTCAAAAATTATACAGGATGTGATTCATTTTGAGTATATTTATTCGGTTTCATACGGAATTGAAACTTTTTGAAGAAATAAATGAGATGTAATGAAAAAATCGAATATTTTCTTATTAAATAAATATAAAATTTCCACAATGACTTGAATTAATTATGTATACACGTACATCAGGTAAGTAATCGTTGATCTGTTTGGATACCTTATCATATGCAACTAGATAAAAATTTGCTTGGAATGCAAATGAACTCGTTTTTCTGCTCTTGAAACCTTTTTTTTCTTAATAATTCAAGCGTAGATAATATTTTTCGTTTTAATGCATTTTTTAATCGAATTAAGAAAAACTACGCGATAAAATTCCGGAATTAACAGAAAGTGAATTGTTTAAGTTTTCACCAACAATCAGTTGTAATTTGTTTTATTTCATTATGGTTTCTCAGCGGTTTTACTAAGATTGATTATATGCCAAACTAGAAGAAGAAGAAAAATAATCAATATGATTATTTGACTAACATTAAGGGAAAGTCATATTATTGTTATTTTCTTTTTAAATAATATTATTAAAAAAATGATAAATTTTTTTTTGTTTTGTAAAATTATAATTTTTAACTAAATGTACCGGAAATAATTAACCAATTTTTTGTTGTTCCATTTCTTACAGATTCGAAAACGATTTCTTATATTATTATTTATATTACCTGTATTAGTATGTGTATCGTCAACTCCACCAGATCACTTAATACCGCCAGTTTCGACACATCAAAGAATTTTACCGCCCATTTACAGAATACCACAATCAAATCCTCCTGGTTTAATGCAACGTATTGCACGATGGTTTGGTTTCGATAATCAATCGAAAGACCAAAACGTTCAAGCTAATAATTTTCAGTCACAATACAAAAGTGGTCCGTACAACTACAATAGACCACAAGTACCTTGTAATTCATGCAATAAAGCACCTTGGGTACCAATGTTCATAAGTGGTGGACAATTTCCGATACCAAATGGTATTCCAGTTCAAACACAACAACAACAATTAAAACAGCAGCAATATCACGCCAACCAGCAGTTTAATGCCAATTATCCACAACAACAACATGTCCCAGTTTCTGCATATACACCATCTCCACAATCTTTCCATCAATACGCACCCGGCCAAAATTTCCCACCAAATAATGTTCCAGCATTCCACTTTGTACCTCCATTAGCTCCACGGAATCCACACTCCAACTATTTACCGCCCGCGAATTTATTACCAATCGAACAGCGACCACATCAGCTCATTCCCATCCCCATTCCTAATCTCAGTATAACGCCTATTCCTCCGCTGTATGACCCGATACCATTTCATAGTCATGTCAATGATAAGACAAAATTTTTGGAACCCATAGCACAGCTTTCCCAAAATCAAGAATTCAGACCAAATGTCATACCTGGAAGTGGATCAAAGAATCACGACGGCGTTGAACCTAATTTTGAAATATTCCAAAGCATACCGCTTCATGAATTCGTATCGTCAGTAGACTATCCAGTCAATGTTGAACAATCACCGGTCATTGATCTAACATTGAATCAACCTCAAATCCCACATCAACAAAATCAACAGGCTTCAGTTCCAAACTTCATACCTAGTCCGAACCCAATTCATAATGAAATCCCCAAACTGACTGAACTTGGCAGCTATGCACCTACGGAAGTGCCACATACAAATTTTATATCAAAACCAATTGTTGTTCCCCAGCAAAACCTAGATATCGATAGTTATCCTGAGGCATCCTCGCATAATATATCATATCGTCAAGAGAATATTTTAGATATCAGCAACTACGTTAGTGTTCCACCGCAAGGATCGTTTTCGCCAACAGAATTTGTATCTTCAACGGTGCTACCTCCAACAATTCAAAACGTTCATAATTTCGATACGTCTACTAAACCGTTCATAAACGTTGATTCTTCTGTGCACACTAACTCAGAGCGGCCGAATCAATTTAGACGGGATCGTGAAACACCAAAAAATTTATTGGATTCGCCAATATATTACCAGAGTGGAAGCTCGCCACGACCGTTCACAAGTGATCCTCGAGAATTGAATTTCCACAGTTCGACGCATCGTCATCATGACTGGCAGCAATCATCTACACCGACACCTTGGGCTTTTGTACCAACGCCGACATCAACTTATAGTTCCGTTGACGCAAGTGGTCGCTTCGCAGGAATGTCACCGCCTGTGAAATTCCAACCTTCTCCTGTTCCATTTAATACTTACTCATCATCTACGGAGAAGTCCCAAAAACCAATCCATCAAATTATTATTCCTTATACGTCAAAGAATAAACCAAGCCCTTTCAAAGCTCGTGAAGAACAAAGTGACCAGGAAAATGATGCCCGGTTTCCGAACTGGTCAAGCTCGCACGAGGCAGATTTCCACGAGCAGCAAGAATCAAAATTAGTTACAGCCACAGAAACACCAAATAAGAAGCCAACTAAATACTTTACGAAAATTTTGGTATCAAATTTGCGTGAACTCCTGAAGCAGGAACATGAGTCAAAAGACAAAAACCAATTACCCTTCGATATAGAGAAATTGCGCCAGAACATTGACGGATGGACTGAAGAGCAATTTACATCACTTCTGAACAAAGCTAGTACCGTATCAATGTGGGGCCCATCAAAAAATATTCCTCCCGAATATTTAACCACAACACCATTGTCTATAGTGAGTACAACACGGGGAACAGAGCCACCAACTACAGAACTCGACAATTTGCTTACGGATAATGAAGTTAAGAAATACGATTTCCTATCAAAACTGGTAGAAGACAATCAAATCGTTAAGCCTTATCCGACTGTGAGTATAGCCGAAAAAAATACTGTTACAACAGCCTCAC
Source organism: Atherix ibis (assembly GCA_958298945.1). Taxonomy (NCBI): domain Eukaryota; kingdom Metazoa; phylum Arthropoda; class Insecta; order Diptera; family Athericidae; genus Atherix; species Atherix ibis. Next base: position 93,663,395 of record OY282607.1, on the reverse strand, counting down.
CCCAAGACGATTCAGCCGTATCACCATTCTATTCACGCACAATAGTCCCAACCGAATCTCAAAATGAAGTTTGGAATAGCGTGAAAGTATCAATTTCACCGCTGACCAAAGAAAAAGTTTACGTTGTAACACCTCAGCCAAAGGTTCAGTATGCAGCGACATCACCGGAGCCAATTGGCACATTCAAATCACCTCGTTTTCTAGTGCGACCAACGCCAGGAACTGGTAAGCTACAATATATTTATGGCTTTTGGCTTTCGAAAAGCTCACTGCATTCACCACACTTAATCCACAATAAAATAAACTTTCAATATTCGATATAACTAAGTTCAAAACGAAAGCTTTTAAATTAAATCTAATCAATTGCTTTTAATAATTTCCCCACTAGGTGTCAGTCAAAATGCATCAAGTTCGAATAATACGGACACTGCACGATCGACATCACGAAGCTTTACGCCAGAACTTTTTGGACAATTGGCAAATTCAGCATACAGTCCACCAGTATCACCAGAAAAACCGATTGGATTCTCAAAGGTAAAGGTACGTTCAATTAAAAACTCATTCGTCCCGAGATTCATTAATCCACTTCATAATTTCTCTTGTTGTTTGATTTTTAGGTTTTAACAATAGTAACACCTTCTTCAGATGCAAGGATATCATCAGATAACGAAGGATCACACCTGACAGATAAACAAATAAAAACCAAATCGCCAACAAATAGTTAGAGAATAGATTATAATAAAACTATAATAAGATCAATAACCAAATATTAATAATGGCAGAAAAATGCCAACAGAATATGTAAAGAGAAAAGGAGTTATCCTCACGGAAATATTTGTTTACTTCCCCCTTAAACCATTTACCAAGTCGTACAGTTCGTAAGGTGCCAGTGTGAATGTGAATGCCATCGTATGAGTGCTTTTTAGATATTAGATTTAAGTAGACTGATTAATGACAGCCATGACAGTCCTGGAATTCGAATAATTTCTCAACAATTTTCACAAAAGGGTTAATTGGAATAATTTTTAATTCTTATATCTAATTTTGGTTTTTTTTTCTTCATTTATTTTAATTGTTTTTTTTTTTTTGGTTTTTATAATAAAAATAAAAATAAAAACAAAACAAAAAAAATCGAATACCGAAGTGTCATCGCTGTCTTATCTTTTTTACTGTTCATATTATATAAATTTTAAGCGAAATGTTGCAAAAGTTAAGTCTACACAATATCTAACAATTGATGATTGTATAGATTATGCAGAATAATTTAATATATAAAAATAATAATTTTTATTATAAGTTCTAAAATATACGTATATTATCAAGTACAAAAATATTGTGGTTTTCTTTCATTTTTATTATATAATATTTAATTAATATACAATTTTCTTTTTCGTAGGTATTAATTATAATATTGCCTATGATACGAGTATATAAGAGATTTTACCGTTTGTGCTTTGGAAAATGAAGTTTTTTCTTAACTTTTTTTTTACAGATATCTACAACTACACATAAACTTAAGTCTTCGATGAGTGCTTTTAGAAAAGAAAGTGGAGAACAGTTCTTGAACGAGGGTATTAGTAATGATTGCAGACACGACAATGGAACTTTTTCTAACGAGATACAGTAATATCATTAAGAAAAGTGACTTTGATATCATGGCGGGGTAACACTTTTGCAAACATAAAAGGGAGCGTCGACAATTGGAAGGAGTAATTTTGATTGAAGGAATTGGATTCAATGGGAATTGGAAGTCTTAGTAGAGTATCAGAGTTCTAGTCCTCAAGTCCAGATGGGTTTCAGTAGGGTATTGTGTAAAAGTTTGTTGTAGTATGGCACTGCTATTAAGGTATATGGGAGGCATGAGAGTAAAAGTTTGTGTATGTATGTTATTTAGTTTGATGGTGAAATTGCACTGACAGATAGAAAAAAGACAACAAAAAATGTGAACTGAACGCAAACAGGCCCAACTGCTGCAAATATTGCACAAGGTCAGTCTCCGCGTCACATAAGAGGCTTGCATCGAGTTCTGAACCCAATTTATATACCGATACCAAGCCGTTCATCAACTTCCGCTGGAAGCGGTCCTAATTCTAACAACGCCCGTCAAGCTAACCAACAACAATCAGTGTTACGATTGATTCAGGCTGTAGTTGATTCATCTCTAGCGGCTTACGTTCACGTTCAAATTAATGCACCAAATCTACTCACATTTGGTATACCCCCACAGAATTCAAACTCTTCTGCAGCTCCGCAACAATCATCTGGCCAACAACAGAACGCACAGACACCAGTTACCGGAATAGCAACGACTACATCAACTAATTCGAATGATACGAATACCAACAGAGAAACTAGTCAGCCGCGTGGAACATCTGCTACACATTCAACAACAGCGACACAGACACGGTCGACATCGAGACCTCATGTCCATGTCGCTAATGTGCCTTCGTCACAAATGTGGAAAACACGTTTTCTACCAACCAATCTATTTTCTTCGTTCGGCAGATTTTTACCGTGCAATAGTCATCATATTCGGGATGAAAATTCAGAAGTTACTGATACTAATGTTCAAATTCCCAAACGGCCAAGAGGGCCAACTAACTAGCGCTGCAACTAGGACCGCAACCAGCACAGCAACTAGCACTGGAATTAGCATCGCAACCAGCGCTGCAACTAGCACCGCAACCAGCACTGCAACTGGCACTGCAACTAGCACCGCAACCAACACTGCAACTAGCACTGCAACCAGCATCGCAACCAGCACTGCAACCAGCACCGCAACCAGCGCTGCAACTAGCACCGCAACGAGCGCTGCAACTAGCACCGCAACTAGCACTGCAACTAGCACCGCAACCAGCACCGCAACCAGCGCTGCAACTAGCAGCGCAACCAGCATTGCAACTAGCACTGCAACCAGCACCGCAACCAGCGCTGCAACTAGCACCACAACCAGTACTGCAACTAGCAGGGATTGGAGAATTTCGAAGTATGTTGGGAATATTCGATAGATACAAGGCAGGCAGTATCATCACCGGATGTAGCAAAGAATGTATTGGGACAGATTGGGATATCGAATGTGTAAATAATGTAGAGGATAGGCCTAAGTATAGTTCCCTGTGGAACATCAGCCAATCGTTGGATTCGTTTACCTGGAAGTGTCGGTTGGAAAGGAATGATTTTTGGGCTAGAATATAGGTAATAGGAAGGATTGGGAATCTACTACGTAGTGGAGTGTTCGAAGCGCAAACCAAATTTATTAATTGGAAATTAAATTTAAGGATTCAAGTATGGGATGTAACCGCCAAAGGACGATTTTGTCAAAAAAATTTGATAGGATTGAAAGGATACTTATTGATCTTTAGGAAGTGGGGCGGTTTATTGGTTTATTAGGTTCATAATGGCAAATTTCCAGGGCATTGGGAAATATATTATTCAAAGGATGGATTTTCATAGTATAGCAAGGAAGACTATTACTCTTTTAGGAATTTGTTGGAGTAAATTGAAGGTGATAAAATTATAGCCAGGAGCTTTAATTTTGGGAAGAAGTTTGATTAAATTGGCAACTTTGAATAAAGATATTGCCTTTAAAGTGAAGGGGGAAGGGGGGCTCTATCTAATGTGTCTTCAAACTTAAATAAATGTTACTGAAAGTTAAGATTTTGATGAGTTTTGTATAAACGAAAATATTGTATTGTATTGTATAAACGTTGCCATTAATTAGAAAATATAACATCTTTTAAATGACCTGCACTAGATTTTCTCCAGGACTCGATCCTTTCAAGATAATTTTTGATGCCTCTTTTGTATATTTCGTGGTGTTATTCGGATATTTTTTGATGGTTGCAAGCTTTTAAATGTTCTTAAATTTAAAAATTCTGCATTTATTTGAAAAAGTCCAACAGCGTCAAATCGGACGATCTTGAAAGTCAATTGGGATAATCAAATCTGCAAATAACCCCGTTCTGGTAAGTGTTTGCTCAATAAAAGCAAATATTTTTGTATCGTGTAGCTTGTAGGGATACTTTGTTTTAAACCACGCATGGTCTTGCTTCCAATGTTTAAGCTTAGAGGAAAAAAAGTTGCTTATAATATGGCCATAGCACTGAGAATTTACAGTAACCATTTCGCCTTCTTTAGTTTCGACGAAATATAGGCCAATGATGTCTTCAGGCCAGAATGCATTCCAGACGATTAAAAAGGCTTTTCAATAGTTACTTATAGAATTTTTGAGCTCTTTATATGGTACCTCATCGCTGAAGAAAGTTTCATAGAATGAATAAAAAAGCTCAAAAATTCTATTCTACCTTATAGAATTTTTGAGCTTTTTTACCACACATTTGCAAATTATTTTGCAAGAAATAATCGTCATGGAAAAGTTTTTTATTTAAATTTTATGTATAGTTTAATAATTTAATAAAATATTATTAAAAATAGCATAATTAATTCTATATAAATATAATACTAAGTAATCTATATATTTTTTGTTTGTTAAATGACAGTACTATATTATCCCAATTTTAAAATGAATAAATATTACACAAATCGAAATATGCTTTCATTTTTATTAATACCACATGTTAACATAAATTTAATAGAAAAATAATTTCATAAATCTACTCATACTTAAAGTTACTTATTTTGAGTAAATACATATTATATATCCTGCTACTTTTACAGATTCGTACAATCGAATAAAACTAATAAGTAAACCTATCTTAACAATTTCTATTTGTTTTAATATTAGACACTCTTTTATAAATAATGATCTTCTGTTCCCATCAACTAGCTTCATTAAAAGATGGTATTTTTGGTTTTTTACATTTCCAATAAAGATCTTCAAGTCCCCATGTAACAGTTGTCCAAAGTGTTGCCACATTTAGACAGTGCAATGTAATAACATAATTCGTCGTGTCCCGAATCCAACCTAATTAAACAGAAAAATCGAGAAAAAAATAATATTATAGACTAGAAAATTTCATAATTAATTTAGATACGCACCTATTATGGGCCCAAATGAGAATGTGAAAATTCCCACAAATAATAAATAAAGTCCTGATGCGGCTGGAAGACGATCAAGGCTAACATAACTGGGTATTATTAAATTCATAAAAACCGTTCGCATAGCTTTGTTAAGACCAATCCATCCGACCGTAACTAAAACCAAATTAAATTCACGTACATAAGCGATTATAATACGTCCCACCGCCATGCCCAGAGCGCCAAGTAAGAAAAATGTCCTATTTCGCCATCCAAGTTTCTCAGCCAAAAAAGGTACAATAAAACGCATTGTCAAATCCATGATGCCCAAAACGGATAGTGCCAACGCGATTTGGGAATCGGCAAAACCAAAATCAGCAAGAACAAAAGGTATGAGCAGGGAAAAATTCGTCTCTGCAAAATTCGCTACGGTCAGTCCGACAACGAGGTTCAAATAGCCAAAGTCCCTGAGAAGGTCTAGATCAAAGAAAATCACGATTTTCTCCATAAAGGTGCGTCTTCGATCGGTTATTGCGTTTCGTTTTGATTCCATTCGATTTAGCTTCATCTGATGTACACAAGAACATTTTAACTGCATTTCATCTTCATTTATTGGTGAATTTCTCCAATTACCGCATATCGATTTGTCGGCAGGTAATTTTTGGGCGACATCTTTAAGGTGTGACGTTTCTATTGTTAATGGTTGCATCTCAAGGAATTGGCCCCTGTTAGCACTGGAAGAACACAGAGTTGTTAAAGAATTTTTAGTGGAGGCTTCGTTCACATTTATACGACCTTCAGCACTTCCTTTATTCTCATTCGGTGATCCAGAAAACCAACCATCATTTGCTCGCGATAACATCGGAGTTCCGGGATTAGTTATCTCATATGCAATAGGTTTTTGTTGAACCGTCTGGCAATATTTACACAACTCTGGTGATAGATTGAGTTCCATATTATCGCTACCAATTTTTGGTATAGATTTTCTAATATGGTATCGTACGGGTTGGTATATAATCGAAGCAGCCACTGAATGCAGTGCTATTGCAGACAATAGGAGAACAGTACCTTGTACGCCATATCTAGATAAAAGGTAATTTATCAAATGTGGCACGATGGTGTAGCCTAAGGCTGTAAGAGAACATGATATTCCGGTTGCGATTCGTCGCTTTTTATTAAAGTAGGTATTCAGTGCTAGCGAACCAGCTGACATGCCAACTGATAACCCAATTCCTAAGGTTATGATGAAAAAAAAAAGAATTTTTTCAAAATATTTCTCCTATTATCAGATAAAAAGGTAGTGTATTAATAGCCATTTACCGTGCATTACTGCAAATGAAATGAAATAAGCCATAAATGAATCGGCCACACTTGCGACAGCTACGCCCAATACCACTAAAGAGGCACTTGCAAAAGCCACTTGCCGATAAGAGAAACGACGAAACATTGGACCATTGAAGAGTCCTTTTTATTCAATAGGTAAAACGTAAAAATAATATTAACTAAATTATAAAATTTTATTAGTTTTGTTCTATCTACTCACCTGAACATGCTCCTAATGCTAAGTGTACATTAATTAATGTCGTTATCTGAGATGCAGTCAAACCCAAATCGAAAAGTCTTTCTCGACACACCAAGCCAAATTGTTGTAAAATTGGTAACGAACTAAACTGAATTAATATATACGATTTTTTTTATTGTACTATATTAAATATAATTTTTATAAATCAATAAAAATTTACGATTATTAGGAGTAGTAATAAAATAAAAATTCGGGTTTGCCGAGAGAAACAATTTATAACGAATTATTCACTTTTCTTTTTGGATAATAAAGTTAAATAAAATATACTTAAAATTTAGGTTTAAATTAAATTTTTATTTAATTTTATTGTGAAAATTTTGCCATTATAAATAAAAAATAAAATTATTTAAAAAAATTAGTATAAATTTTCTGGTAGGACTCAAACCTTTCGAAGTAATTTCTAATGACTTTTTCGCACATTTCGGCTTGTAATTCGGCCATTAAATATTAAATGACCTAATATTAAAAAATTATATGCTATATCAACAAAAAAATCCAACGGTATCAAATTGCATGATCTGGAAGGCCAACTGGCATTATCGAAAATGGAAATTACACGTCCTGGGAACTTTTCGCATAATAAAGCTAAAATTTGTCGTGTTGTGTAAATTATGGGGTACGTTTTGTTAAAGCCATATATAGTCTAGATAGAAATCTTTAAGTTCAAACCCAAAAATAAGTCGGTTGTCTTACGTCCATACCGTTAAGAATTGTCGCTAACTGACTCTCATTGTTTATTTTCAAAGAAATACTGACCAATGACTATTTCAGACCAATATGCATACCAGACAGTCACTTTTTACAGATATAATACGGTTTTCTCAGTAACTTGTGGATTTTTAGAGCCTCAGTAATGATAATTTTGCTATTTAGGCATCCACCGAACGAGAAATGAGCCTCATGCTGAAGAACATTTTATGCTAAATATAACTACGGCAGAATTACCCCTTTTCGTAGAGAGCTTTAACAATTTTATGCATTTTTAGTAAATAAATAACTCACAATACAAAATCCTTAAGTTCAAACCCAAAAAGATGACGGTTATCATACGGCCATACCGCTCAGAATTGTCGGTAACTGATCCTCATTATTAATTTTCAAAGAAATACTGGCCAATGATATCTTCAGACCAAAATGCAAATCAAAAAGTCACTTTTCATACATATAATAGGGTTTTCTCAGTTACTTGTGGATTTTTAGAGCCCTATTAATGACAATTTTGCTATTTAGGCATCCACCGAGTGAAAAATGAGCCTCATCGCCAAAGAACTTTTTGCTAAATATGCCTACACCAGCAATACCCCTTTCGTAGAGAGCTTCTACCATTTTACGCATTTTTAGTACATAAATAACTCACAATACAAAATCTTTAGGTTCAAACCCAAAAAGATGTCGGTTATCACACGGCCATATCAGTCAGAACTGTCGGTAACCGAATCTCATTATTAATTTTCAAAGAAATACTGGCCAACGACATCTGCAGGACAAAATGCATATCAGACAGTCACTTTTTGCAGATATAATTTTTTAATACCTACCTGTGGATTTTTCGAGCCCCATTAATGGCAGTTTTGCTACTAAGGAATCCACCGAGCTAGAAATGAGCCCCATCGTTGAAGAACATGTTATGCTAAATATGCCTACGTCAAAATTTCCCTTTTCGTAGAGAGCTTTAACAATTTTATGCATTTTTAGTATATAAATAACTCACAATACTAAATCTTTAAGTTCAAACCCAAAAAGATGTTGGTTATCACACGGCCATATCACTCAGAATTGTCGGTAACTGATCCTCATTATTAATTTTCAAAGAAATGACATCGTCAGACCGAAATCCAGATCAAAATGCCCCTTTTCGCTTATATAACAGGTTTTTCTCAGTTACTTGTGGATTTTTAAAGCCTCAGTAATAATAATTTTGCTATTTAGGCATCCACTGAGCTGCAAATGAGCCTCTTCGCTGAAGAACATTTTCTGCTGAATATGAATACGGTAGAACTACCCATTTCGTAGAGTTTTTTTTTACAATTTTATTTATTTTTAGTAAACATGTAATAAAAAATATAAAATGGCATGCATTATACAATCTAAACTTTTTTATCTAATAATAAAATAGTATGTAGTTATAAAATGACAGTTCTGTACTTTCCAAATAACCCAATGGATAATCCTGTATTATCAGTATTTAATTGAAGACACATTTTTTTACATAATATTTTGAAATTTTTATCAAATTTTGTTTTTGCAAAAAATTACCAATTTTCTATTGTTAAGAATTGAAAATATTCTTTTTTTTTATATTAAGTGTACTTAATTTAAAAACTGTTATATAACTCAAATAATTGCAAATCTATCATCAACTTAGCGATAATAATTATCATTTAATATAAACAAACTCAAGGGAATCATTTATTAATGATTTCGTTAAAAATTTAGAACAATAACAAATCACTTGTAATTCGATGTCATTAAAAAACTATATTTTATGTTAATTATTTTAAATTTCATAACAACAATACTTTTGTAATAAATATTTATTATTTTTGCATATTTGAAATAATAAAAAATCAGATCGAGCCTTTTTGGAAAAAAAACCGAAATGTTCGGCCCCTGCCAAGTTTTATTGGTCTCATGGCTGTGGCGCTAAAAAATCACCCTTTTATATAAACAAACAAATAGGAGGTTTGTTCGAATAGGAGGTAATTTTTGAATAATAATTTTTTGTTGTTGTTTTAGTTAAACTTACATTAGATACACCGAGAGCGATGCATACAGCCCATCCCCATCCTCCATCTGGAGCCACAAAATCAGGTCCTAAATTTGATTTATTTTTTCTTTTGGCTTTAGACTTTTTATACATTTTTGTAAATTTTTATTTTTATAATTTCACAATACTGCAAATGCCTTCTTTGTATGCATACGAGTACATATCAATAAAGAGTGGCTTTCTGTTTAAGCGAAAATTCATAATCACCAAAAACAATTTTTAATAGTACAACTTTCCATTCATAAAAACACAAATTCAAGGCACCCACAACTTTGCATAATCCGAGTGTATGTGGCTGGCAATATTCCAAATTTTTCAGATTAACACTTTAGATAATCACACCAAAAATAATCTTTTAACTGAACTCAGCTACAACTATTAGATAATTTTTTCAATATTATTAAAAGAACTGATAAGATTTTTGAATATTTTCTATAATAAATTCTCATAAAAACTGTAGAATTTTCTTCCAAAAACAATTCACTGACACTTTTACACTTCGTCAATCAGAAAAAAATATATTTTCAACACTGATCGAGACCTACTCGTAGTAATTTGACTGATCGAGACTCGGATATGGCTGTGACTGATTCGGAATTCCAACTCGAATACAATCTATACTTGATTTTCGAACAATATTTAATCGATCAGAAATTTAAGTACTCGTGTTGTGGGTTTCGCATTATCAACAGCAAAATTGTACCATTTGTTTACTCAATACTGTTTAATTAATAATTAATGGCAATTTGTGGATGAATGTAAGTTGTCGGTATTAAAACAATCTTTTTTGCATTAATGCAGGTGTAATAACACTAAACTTGGACTTATCTGATGAGTAAAAACGACAGAGTGCAGATATTGTTAATAGCATCAATACCTTAACGTACATAAATATTATGATCGGCTCTCTTCTAGAAATAATGCAAGTGGTTTTTTTTTATCAATAAATTTACATTTAATAATATTTGCAATAATCTAATATAACTACTAGAAAATGCAAAAAAAAGTATTGTAGTAATAAGTACAATATTAATACTGAAATTATTTACAATTCACTGTTTTGTTGATTGATATTGTTTACGTTTCGTTTTTTTCGATAATGGAAAAGTTCTTCGATTCCCCAAGTGCATACTGTCCAAAATGTTGCAATGTTCAGAGTATGTAGTGCAACAGTATAGTTGGTTTTATCACGTGTCCATCCTAGAATAAAATAAAAACGAAATATTTCTTTTACTATTCTTAATAAAAACTAATAACAATTTATTGAAAACTATTTTTTAAAAAAAACAATAATGAAAAAGTTCGTGGCTTGAACATGATAAAGCCTTTAAAAATGTTGACAGTACTTTTTCAATCAAAACAAAGTCGATTTTAAAAGTACAATTCTGTCATATAATAATAAATTCAGAAATATACTGCTGAAAATATTATTTATTTATTATAATATTTGCCATTTCATATTTTAAATATATTAATTGTATTAAATTTTGGTAAAATTAAAAAAAAAGTGTTTCCAAAATCATTGTCGGTGAATTTGTTAATAAGCAAAACTACCTTATACGACCTCTATTCAAAAAGTATCGCGAATTTTGAATTTTCGCGGTCACGTATATTCAATTTTCGATTTTTTGTAGCGTTATGTTGGTACTATGGCTCTCACAAGTTCAGCCATTTTGAATGTTCAGTTAATTTTTGACAGCTGCTTTGCGTGCACGTGTTTGGGCTCGTCTTCGATTTTAGCCCATTCCAAAAAATTTATCAAAGAATCTGTTTCGGGAACAAAAAAAAGTCACAGGGGGCCAGATCTGGGGAATAAGGTGGCTGCAGCATTATAAGTGTGTTGTTTTTGGGCAAAAATTCGCGCACAAGCACCGATGCGTGAGCAGGGACGTTATCATCTCCCCCTGAGAGGAAATGGTGCAAAAGCCGAATTTTATTCTACCACAAATCCGGGCATTTCTGGCGGATTGCTTCACGCAACTTGCGCATAACTTGCAGGTAATATTCCTTATTGACCGTTCTACCCTGTGGCAAGAACTCATAATGCACAACGCCCCCGCAATCGAAGAAATCTGTAAGCAAAACCCGAACTTGGAGCGCTTTTTTCGGTCTTGGCTCGTGCGGCAGCTTCCATTGGGATGACTGAACTTTTGTTTCTACGTCATAACCATAAACCCATGATTCGTCATCAGTTATGACCCTCTGGAGCAAATTTGGGTCGTCGCGGACAGAGTCCAACAGCTCCTTAGCAATGTTAATGCGATGCAGTTTTTGCTCGAAATGGAGCAAAAATCGAAGACGAGCCAAAACACGTGCAAACAAAGCAGCAGTCAAAAATTAACTAAACATTCAAAATGGCCCAACTTGTCGGCATAAGTCAGAGACATGAGTACCAACATGTATAAATTTGTCATTTTACGAAAATTACGTAAAATGACAAATTTATCGCCCAAAATATTATCCAGATTGTATAATTTAGAGATTTGGTGATGTCAATTTGGGCCCCAAGATCATATGGTTTTTTCTAATAGGACTAGGTAAAAAATCGTATTTGCATAGATATTTTTTTAGACTTTAGATAATGTCCATTAAGTGATAGCCGACATAGAACCTGAATTGTGCAAAAAATCCCTAAAAAATTCCCTCAAAAGAATTGAGTCTTCCAAAAAGATTTGTAATAATTATTTAAATAATATTATTTAAAATTAATAATGGCATAATATGAGCAATACGAAAAAATAAAAATTTTAGTAAAATCTAAAAAAAACAATGTATTTTATTCTACTTTAATTTTTAATGTCCTAGTTGGATATTCCTTTATAACCAAAAGGTTCACGCTTCGAACAAAACTGTGAGGAGCGATTGCAAAGGCGCTGTCAACATTATTAAAACTTTGTCAATCTTACGGGAGTGCTTACAATTGCAAGCAGCAGCCATAACAAATTGCTGTTCAGTCGCATTAAATTTTATGTCCAGTTCGTAACGCTGTTAACATATTTCACATTTTTAATCTATTTTCATTGTTCGAAACTAAAATCGAAGGCTAAATAAATGAATATATTTTTAATTAAATTAAGTATAATATATATTTTTTAAAAAAAACTGATTAGATGATATTTATTTATTTGTCGAAATTGAGTTTAATTGCTTGAATCGACGATTTTCCTAAACTTTTCAAATTTAAGGTACTTTTGATTAGTCGCAATTGTGTTCGGGGAATTATTTAAATGCTAATGAAAATGTATCTGAAATAAATCTTTTTAACTTAATCGATAAATGAGAATACTATGATAATATCTTATAATTTTACTCAAAAAATTAAATATTTTTATTTACAAAAAAAAAAAAAAAAAATTCAATTTTTTTTAGTTTCTTATAAAATCTAGAAAAAAAGACAAAAAATATCACAAATATTGTAACTCACCTAAAATAAATCCGAAAATTATTGAAAATACTCCTAAAAATAATTGATAAAATCCACAGGCAGCTGGTAGTCTATTCAATGGTACATGACTGGGTATAACTAGTCCCATAAATATTGTCCGAAACGATTTGGATAGGCCAATCCAAGCGGAAGCGGCTAATATCAATTCATGCATGCGTATATGAGCATAGAAAACTCGTCCTAATGCCAAACCAAGAATACCAATAACGAAGAATGTTTTATTTTGCCAACCAATTTTTTCTGTGGCAAATGGTATTAAAAATCTTCCCAAGAGATCAGTTATTCCCATCACAGACATGGCAACGGCTATATTCGCTTTTGAAAAATCAAAATCACCCAATATAAATGGCACCAATAAGGCAAAATTCGTTTCAACAAAATTCGCAGCGGTCAAACCCACCAATAAATTAACATATGTGAAGTCCTTTAAGAGATCCAAATCAAAGAAAATAACAATTTTCGATATTAACGAATGATTTAGTTGATCATCAATTGTGGTTTCAACGATAGACTTCTTGTCATCTTTTTGTGCCGATTTCACTTCATTCGGGCATTCACATATCATATTTTCATTTTTTTCCGCATTTTCTGATCCTTCTCGACCATCACTTACAATTTGACTGTTTTTACAATTATCACACTTTTCAGAAAGTTTTCCATCAACTACCAACTGTTGTAGTTCCACATCCGGTTTTGGCTCCTTTACATGCCATTTCACCGGCTGATATAGGCATGCACATGCAATCGTATTCATAGTAATTCCACCAATTAGTAAGATGCAATCTTGGGAACTATAGCATTCACGTAATATATTTACAACATATGGCATTACTGTATATCCTAGACCTGTTATAGCAAATGCCATGCCAGATACTCTTGTTCGTCTCTTTTTGAAATATGTATAAAGGACTAAACTACTAGCAGACATATTTATGCCGACACTAATTCCTAGAAGAATAAATTAAAAAAATGTTTATTATTCCATATTTTTTCTGTTACGTCTTAAAAATTTATATATAATTACCATATAGAAATGAGAATGTTATTAAATAGGTAAGAAATGAGTTAGCAAATGATGTACAAATTACCCCTAACGATGTGAAAGCAGAGGCAGTAATTGCTACCTGTCGGTATGAGAAACGGCGAAATATTGGTCCATTAAAGATACCTGTAATAAATCAAATTTTATTTTTATTTAAAAAATTTCTGAATATAAGTAAAAATGAATAAAATAATAATAAAAACTTGTTTTTTATATTGCGAAATTGCCTATGAGAAATTTTGATCAAAAGTATTGGTTAGTCGAAAAAGTTCGTGGCGTTTTTCTGAGTAAAATAGAGACGCTTAAATTATTGACAATATTTCACTATTTTTCGGGCAGAGCAATAATTCCCTTACTAATGATCAATTCTGGCCCTTTTTTCAATAGTTAGAGGAGTAATCTCTGGAGTTGCTAATAATACAGTGTACAGAGTTTATAGTTTTACCGGACGGTAGCACTTCCTAATAAATAATTCCCTTCCAGTTCTTCCATACACACATCATAACCTTATTGGCCTTCAAACCTGGCTTTGAAATTGTTTGTGATCATTCATATAACTTTCCATGATCTCTTTCGAACGATATTCTCTTATTTTACCTATTTTTTATCGGCAAATTTTTATGATTTACTTCAGAAATAGCTCGATTTCATTGCGCTTCAGCAGCGTATCGTAAATTTTACACTCAATTCATGAGACACCCAAAAACCCAAAGAAACTCAGGCTTTCTCAAATGGTTACAAACGGTTTGATGATGAATCTTGAACTCATGACCACTGTTATGCCAGTTTTGCCCAATTTTTTCGGGTAATTAGCTGACCAAAACGCTGATCGGAAGTTCCATAATGAAAGTGAGCAAACCATTTACATGCTGCAATATTTTGATAACAATATGACTAGTAGTTACTGAGTTAATTGATTTTTAACTCAATCTGTCGGAAAACGCCATGAACTCTTTCGACTAACTAATTTATTTACACCTACAGATTTATACATTTTGAAGTTTGGAAAGTAAAGTTTTACCATTTTATGCTCGTTTATTGTATATTTTATATAAGATAAAATTTATTTATTTTTAAGTTTGTCATTTTATATTATAGATATTTTGTAGAGTAATAAAAATTGGAAAACTTTCTTTAAAACAAAACTATAATTTTCAGTTCTTTTTATCGCCAATTCTGAGTGCTACGGCCTTATACGACTGTTCCTTGGTCTCTGGTGTGTACCAGTGAATCCATGTTTCGTCGACGGTCACGAAATGACGCAAGAACTCCGCTGGATTGCGCTGAAACAGCGCCAAACACGTCGCCGATGTGGTCTCACGGTTGCGCTTGTTTTCCGGTGTGAGCAAACGCGGCACCCATCGCGCCGACAGCTTTCTCATGCCCAGTTCTTCGTGTAGAATATGATGCACCATTCCTACTGCGATGCCCACAGTCTCAGCTATCTCGTGAACCTTCAATCGACGGTCTGCCAACAGATCGTGGACTTTTTTAACGTTTTCCTCCGTAGCAGCCGTTTTCGGGGCACCTGGGCGTGGCTCATCAAAAACCGACGTGCGGCCACGAACAAACTCGTTGAACCAATTCTTGACGGTCGCCATCGAAGGAGAAGAGTCACCATACACAGCATCCATGCGGTCTTTGATTTCGCTGCACGTTTTTCCGACCAAAAACAAGAATCGAATCACCGAACGATATTGTTCTTTTTCCATTTTTGTGCAACCGACCGACACGCTCGCTTTCAAAGGCTCTCAAAACAAAACTAATGAAGGGAATCGACTGAAACTTTAACAGTAGGCTACTAAAAGAATGTACTGCACGATGGCAAATTTCTTTTGTAACAGCAGTTCCATCGGGCGGTGAAGCTAAGTACTTGTTGAATAACCCTCGTAATAACCAGTTTATTTCAGTCTAAACTTAAAGATTTTTACTAAGTTTTTAAAAAAATTACCGTAAAATCCAAATGACATAAAATAATTTGGTTTTATTTTCAAGATTTAATAATTCCAGTTTGCCTTCAAGATCGTGCAATTTGACGCTGTTTATTGTAAATTTTTTTTAAATTTTTTTTATCGCCAATTATAATAACCAGTTTATTTCAGTCTAAACTTAAAGATTTTAACTAAGTTTTTAAAAAAATTGCCGTAAAATCCAAATGACAAAAAATTATTTGGTTTTAGTTTCAAGATTTGATTATGCCAGTTTGTTTTCAAGATCGTGCAATTTGACGCTGTTTATTGTAAATTTTTTTTATGGCCAATTCTGAGTGCTACGGTCTGGCCTTATAATAACCAGTTTAATTCAGTCTAAACTTAAAGATTTTAACTAAGTTTCAAAAAAAATTTCCGTTAAATCCAAATGACGTATTATAATTTGGTTTTATTTTCAAGATTTAATTATGCCAGTTTTCCTTCAAGATCGTACAATTTGACGCTATTTATTATAAAAATATGTGAAAAAAAAATTGTTAACACAGAAAATTTTCAAACCTTTTATTATTTAAACATTAACATCTATTAAGTAATATCCGAGTTACAGACTAAAAGTTACCAAAAATTACCTCAAAACGATCGAGTCTTGCAAGTAGTCTTATAGTAATCATTTAAAAGAGGTTATATTTTATGCATAATGGTAAGATATTAGTAATTTAATACGAATATTTTTATTATAAAATCTAAATTTTTAGAATATTAAATTTAAGTTTACTTTTCAAAACATAAATTGAATAACTCTTTATATAACTAAATAGAAATTATTTACATTCTTACAGCTAAAATTAACCGAAAAAAAACGGTTTTATAATGTCAATTATAATTTTATAAATAGTATATTTTTTTTTATTAATCGTTATGTCACAATCTTTTTTTTTCAAGTGCATGATAATAATACAAAAAAGATAAGGTATTTTAAGTAAATATTATTACTTGTTCGATGATAGTGTATACTCGAATGACTTTTTTTTTTAATCAACAAGCACTTTTATTACAAAACAAGTCCAATATAAAAACTTATTTGTTGATTGAAATTAAATGATTTTTTTTTTTAATTAAATCCGAAGATATGTGTATTTATAAATATTTTTTTAAAATTTTTTTTTACCTGTACACGATGAAAGTGCTGTATTTACATTTATTAATGTTGTTATTTGTGATGAATCCATTCCTAAAGCAAACAATCGTTCACGACATATTAATCCGAACTGTTGTAATAATATGAAACCGAACATCTAACAAAATACATTCCAATTTAATATATATTTTTTTTAAAATAATTTGAAGAAATTTTCCACTTACAAAAGAAAATCCGACTGCAATACAAATAATCCAACCGTAACCTCCATCTGGGGCTACAAAGTCAGGCCCCAAATCTGATTTGTTTTTCCGGATTTTATCACTCATTTTTTTAAAAAAAACTTCTGAATTATACTATAGAGTAAAAATTTTATTAAAAAATATTTTTAATAAATCATTTTCTTTATTTTTAATATTTTTTTCAAAAAATTATTTGTAAAATTATAATAATTAGAGAATTTTTAATTTATTTGTTCAAGTGATATTGTAGATATTTCCATTCCTAAAATTCCATTATTATTATTATTGTTATAATTTTTTATACTACAATAATTTTATGGAAAGTATTAGATATTTTAATTGCTGATATTCTATCTATTGGATAGATTATTTTTTAAACTATTCATAATGAAAATAATTCACAAAATAAATCATTAATCAAAATCATAATTTAACATTTTCTTTTTACGAGTAAGGTCAATAAACTACATTTGTATAATATACAAAATAGTATAATTTAATAATTTTTTCAATTCGATTATGGTCTATATTGTGATTAAAAAAAATTTAAAGGTCATGTGTGTTGAGTAACACAATGAGGGATCAAGGTTACTAGATAATATTTCAATGGCATAGTTTGCTTGTGTTCTTTTTCTATAATTTAAAATTTAATTATTTTGTATTATTTCTTAAATAAAATATTTTTCAACTTTAGTAAGTAGATTATGTAAGTAGACTGTGTTTTAAAGGTAAGTTGACAATTTTATATAAATAATTCATCAATTACTCTTTTTCGTGAATTCAATAGAACCGGATGCCAAACATAAAGTTCTCGTTCTCGTACCACCATATAAAGCATAGTGTACAAGAATGGAGTCTTTCGCAAACTATTGTCCATATTTTGTATGTACAAAATTCAATCAAAGCAGAAAATTTATTCCAAATACGCCATGCGCTACCGGTGCAATCAGAATTTCGTCTTTGTAGCTATAAAAGCGAAGCCGTTTTAGAGCTCTAAAGATAAGACACTAATTTTTACATGAAATTGATAATAAGTGACGAAGCATATTTTTATTTAAGCAACTTTGTCAACAAATTGAAATAATCAAAATAAATAAATGAATGTAAAAATGTCATTCTTAATACAAAGTAAATAAAATAAGAATAGCAGCGATTAACTAGAGAATTAAACAATAAAAAAAAGCACAACGCGTGCATCACAAGTAATTACATCTTGCAGATATTCATTTACGCGATTATTGATCGTTAAATGAACAAACTTTGTTCGCGGTAAGTTTGCATAATCCCATTCACGCGCAAAGTGCGTAAGTGCTCGCGCATGTAATACTCTGTCAGACGTACAAAAATGGAGAAATTTCACTTTTAGATTGTCTATTACACGCATCGTATCATGTAATCTTTAGTGTTTCCACCAATGGAACCTGTGCGAACAATGTTTTCTGACCGAATTATATCCCCTCCCCCTCACTTTGCTTCTTACTCAAAAAATTTAATAGTTTCCAATTTATTCCGATTCCAATTTTTTTTTATTTGGCAAAGATATAATCGCAATCAATAAAATTTACATGGAAATGTGTGAAAGCATGTTAAAAATTATCATCAAAAGAGCAGACGTTTCTTACAAGGCCACAACTGCCAATTTAGCCGGTATTAATATAGTTCCAAGTTTATAAAGGGTGTTTCTGACAATTCAGGGTTATTAAAAATAGAGCACTACATGAAAGAAGAACGCGTTTTAAATGTTGAGAAATATTTGAAAAATAATTAAGGTTTGGCAGTTACAGTTTGAAATTTTCGTTCAAAATATGGTCGGAATAGTGATTTCACTTTATCTACTGTGAATAGATAAATAAAAAAATGTATGAAAACTGGATCAATTAGTTATCAACAAGTCGTTCAACCCAAACATCGAAGCAATTCGTGAGAGTGTTGCTGAGAGTCTAGGAATATCAATTTGGTGCCGTTCAATTGATTCAAAAACGGAAGCTTGGAGTTCGTTGAATACACATAAATTATGGTATAACAACAAGTGGATGCTGATTATTCGAACAAAATCATCTTTAACAATAAGGATCATTTTTATCTTTATGGCTTACATAATCAACAAAATTATCACATTTGGGGTTCAGAAAATCCGCGATTGATTGTGGAGAAACAAATGGATTCACAACGTGTTACTGTTTGGTGCAGATTTTGGGCTGAAGGTCAGGCAATAATAGTTAATTATGTTTTTTTGTATCTTAATTGCAAGATATGGATGTAGACGATATGTGGTTTCAACAAGGCGGTGCCACATGCCATGCAACCCAAGTAACAATTCAATTACGGCATAAGTGCTTTCTATCAAAATTACTTATTGCGTGAACTTTGGGGCACCCTTTATAATAAAAACGATTTTTATCAATCAAATCACTTTTTTTTTTAATTCAATCTAAATTTATGTTCAACAAAACAAGTTGCAAAGTCAATTTTAAAACACTCTGTATTTCCTCTAGTCAAATATTTCTTTCAACAATCATGAGTAAAAACTCAAAAGTTCTAATTTGAAATGAAATAAAGTTTATCTATCAAAAAAAAATTTTTTTTTAGACACGTTATTTTAATATTGTTCTCATCAAACTAATATTCCAACAAAAAAAATTTTATATAAAAATATTAATTTTTTTATTTTATTATTTACTTTAAACCACCAAATAAATATCACTTGTTGATTAATAAAAAAAAATTAATGTTCTTAAAATAATCAGTTAAAGATAAAAATTTTGATTATTTTTAAAAGCACTAACTTATCTGGAAAATATAATTTCTTAACACCATGTAGAATCTGCACAAGTAAAAGTTCTACAATGCAAATTGCAATTTACAACAAAAATCACATCACAAGTTTACGATGTAAATGAGAATATTTTTATTCTTAGGCAAATAACTCTTATTTCAATAATTTTCCATATAAACTTATTTGAATAAAAAATAATTTATAATATTATGCACTTATGCGGTTTTTGGAGATTAGAAAGATTTCTTCTATTTTCGAAAGTCATGCAAAACATTTTTATTTAAATATTACATTTATTATTTTGTAATTACTTTGTAACAATTTTAAAGGTTTTTTTTTTGAAAATAAGCACACACTCTAAGAATTTTTTTAAAATATTTTAAAAACACAAACAAATCTACAATGTAATCGAAAGCTATGGAAAAATAATCTAAAAACACAAGTCGTTGATATTTTCATAACAATTGATAAAAAAAATCAATCTATTTGTTTAATTGATAGTAGATGGAGAGAAATCAGAAAATTGATTAAAACGTTTGCTATTGACAATGTTCCAATTTGATCGTTTATTGTTAAGAAATCTGTAAATTCTTTCTTATTTAAAAAAAAAAAAGTAAAAAAATGTTATTACCTTTTTTTATTAATATTAAACTTAAATCCGGATAAGCTTAATAATAAATCTAGAATAATTTATGAATAAATTCGATGTGTAAAATGAGCACCCTCTACAGAAACCATGACGATTGTCTGATCGCATATAAAAGACTGTCTGAAGATAAGGAAAAAATTCTGCATTTCGCGGCCTTGTTAGTAAAACTACAGTAGCGGTAATATATTAGTGGCCTATAGTAATATTTTCAGAGACTATGTACGCAATTATTCAAGTTTTATAAAATTCTATGGACCTGGTTCTCATAATATTGTTCGTTAACAATAACAAAATATCTAAGTTCATGGTCAAATATCATACATCAAATTGAGTTTATTGCAATTGAGTATTAGAAACTATTAATACTGGTAAGATTAAAAGAAGAAGAAAAAAAGATTTATTGTGAATTATCGAATTTATTTAATTAAGTGGTATTCCTAACAATTCAATCGTTTGCATTTGAATTTTTCCACTTCCTCTATGATATTTTCATTTTTGATTTTTATCTATTGTGAATTTAAGAAAGTATTAGTTAAATAAATTTAAGTGATACTTTTTATAGAAATCTAAATATGATTGTGTCGCCTATAATTTCAAATAGTATAAATAGAACTGATTTTAAAATTAAAATCAAATAGTGCCAGTTAGCAGCGGTCTTGGTCTTGATTTCGAATGCAACTTGTGGCAAATATTACCAGAAATATAACTAAAAAAAATATAATAAATCAAATTAATAAAATTTTTGTGAGCTTTTATAAAAAAATTTTTTTTTGAAAATGATCTAAATGTTATCTAACAAAAAATCGTAAGGGATTGTCCAATTAATACGTTAGAAAATAATTTTATATTAAAAAATATTTTAAATGTGGATTTTTGACTAAATTTAAATTTATTATATTATATAAAAAATGGCTTTTATTTATAAAATAAATATTATTTATGAATGGTTATCGAAGACTTGATTCTGAACTTTTTCGAACAAATTCGGTTTGGTTAACAGAAAAATAAGTTTTATAAGACAAAATTCCAACGGCATCTAAACGTCTGAAATTTCCAAATTCTCGAAACTAAACGTTCTGAAATTTTTTTTTGAGCCAAAAAGCCTAACCATCTTAATTTTTTTAGATACAATGGCTTTACTACAGTCACTTTTGAGCTTTCAGAGGCCTATATATACAATAGAAGGATTATTGAAAAATAGTATCCACTAAGAAATAAATGAGCCTCTTTGTTTAAAAAAAAATTTTATTTTTAAAGCTAAAATGGCAAATTATAGGCTAAGCAAATATTATTTATAAATTGTCAACAAGGACTCGATCCTGAACTTTTTCGAAACAATTCGATTTGGAATTTGGCCATTACTTAAGGGATTTAATTGCTATAAAGTTTACAAATTATCTGCGTAAATACTATTTTTAATAAGAAAATATTTGAAAAAAACAGGTTTAATAAGAAAAAGTCCAACCCCTTCAAATCGCACGATCTGAAAGGGGCATTGGACATTAAACTAATGTCCAATGCCCCTTTCAGAACAATTTGGATAAATTAATTTTTAAAAAAGATTTTTATGTGAAAATTTCTTTATCGTGCAATAAAAGAGCTTATAAAAAAGACGCTTTTATTAAATTTACTATAAAGTTATTATTAATTTTATTTTTGTATTATTTAAAATTATAAAGAATATTAATATTTAGTATAATTATTTAGTATAGAAGGAAAATTAGAGTTCGCTGATAGTCAATAGTCTCTCTGATAAATGGTAAGCCTATTCTGAACATATCTGCCTGTTTAACATAAAGAATGAGACAAATTTTATCTATACTATTTGTAAACAAACCAAATAAACAAAGATTAAGTAGTATTATGTGTTTTTAGTTTTATTTATAGGTGTGTATGTATTTTTGAATCGATTTATGCAAATATGATCAAAAGTACTGAGTTTGTTCAACTTTTATGACTCCATCACAGCATATAAAATTAAAGAGTTGGAAGTCGAAAATTTTCATACAGCATATTAACCGCAGATATATTTGATTGGCTAAATACATATCTGTATATCTGTATGTAAATACAAATAAAAATAAACCGAAATTAATATATAAAATAAGTACAAAAACTGTCAGCACATTGCTTTAAAAGGCGTTAAGATTACGAGTATATGAGAAAATATCAACAAGTGGTTTTAGTCATTGACTTTCTGTACAGTCTTGTCTAAAAACAACTGAACTCTTCTTAATATTAAATAAATATTTTTTTTTTATTACAAATTATCTTTTCCAATAAAAATAGTTTTGAAGTAAATCCAAATTTTTTATCAAGAGATTTTCATTTTTTTAAACTTCTATTAAAATTTTTTTTTTAATTTAAACATTTTTTTATTTTATTATTCTTATCTTTTTTTTACTGATTAGATAAGTATGTTGGGAATTTTTTTACAAAAATAACTAAATATAAAAAATATAGCAAAATAATTATATAATATTATAAGAGCAAAAAGAAATTTTCGAAAAATTCACAAATCATCATTATGGATGATGACTTGTAAAATTAGAACCCTGTTGCTTTACATTTTTTAAATAAATATCACTTTTAAGGTAATGTATGTTTAGCTATAAAGTAGCCATTTTGAAATATTTTTACATAATAACAAAAAGAATAATTTTCTTCAGAAGTAGTGCCTTCATACACGGGGCTTCGAAAACTCACAAGTGGTTGTGGAGTAACCATTGTATTCAAAAAAAAGTGCCAGTCTAGAATGAATATTCGTCTGAATGTATAATTGGCCCATAATTCATTGAAAATAAATAAGGAGAGACCGTTACTACGTGTATCAATTCTGAGCCGCTAGGCTGTATTGACTATAAAGCTGCAGGCGATAGCATACTGTAAATTTCTACTGCAAATTTCTACTGAAAATTTCTGCTGAAAATTTCCACTGAAAATTTCTGCTGAAAATTCCTACTAAAAATTTCTACTGTAAATTTCTACTGAACATTTCTACTGAAAATTTCTACTGAAAATTTCTACTGAAAATTGCTACTGAAAATTGCTACTGAAAATTGCTACTGAAAATTTCTATTGAAAATTTCTACTGGAAATTTCTACTGAAAATTTCTACTGAAAATTTCTACTGAAAATTTCTACTGAAAATTTCTACCGAAAATTCTACCGAAAATTTTTACTGAAAATTTCTACTGAAAATTTCTACTGAAAATTTCGACTGAAAATTTCTACTGAAAATTTCGACTGTAAATTTCTACTGAAAATTTCTACTGAAAATTTCTACTGGAAATTTCTACTGAAAATTTCTACTGAAAATTTCTACTGAAAATTTCTACTGGAAATTTCTACTGTAAATATCTACTGAAAATTTCTACTGAAAATCTACTAAAATTTCTACTGTAAATTTCAACTGAAAATTTCAACTGAAATTTTCTACTGAATTTTCTACTGAATTTTCTACTGAGAATTTTTACTGAAAATTTCTACTGAAAATTTCTACGGAAAATTTCTGCTGAAAATTTCTACTGAATTTTCTACTGAGAATTTTTACTGAAAATTTCTACTGAAAATTTCTGCTGAAAATTTCTGCTGAAAATTTCTACTGAAAATTTCTACTGAAAATTTCTGCTGAAAATTTCTACTGAAAATTTCTACTGAAAATTTCTACTGAAAATTTCTACTGAAAATTTCTACTGAAAATTTCTACTGAAAATTTCTACTGAAAATTTCTACTGAAAATTTCTACTGAAAATTTCTACTGAAAATTTCTACTGAAAATTTCTACTGAAAATTTCTACTGAAAATTTCTACTGAAAATTTCTACTGAAAATTTCTACTGAAAATTTCTACTGAAAATTTCTACTGAAAATTTCTACTGAAAATTTATACTGAAAATTTCTACTGAAAATTTATACTGAAAATTTATACTGAAAATTTATACTGAAAATTTCTATTGAAAATTTCTACTGAAAATTTCTACTGAAAATTTCTACTGAAAATTTCTACTGAAATTTCTATTTAAAATTTCTACTGAAAATTTCTACTGAAAATTTCTACTGAAAATTTCTACTGAAATTTCTATTTAAAATTTCTACTGAAAATTTCTACTGAAAATTTCTACTGAAATTTCTATTTAAAATTATCTGTAGTAGTAGACTGATCAAGCCGAGTCACTTTCAGAGTCATTTAAGATCCACAATGGTCTCCGGTAACGAAACGTAATTTTGTGTGTTCCCTTCTACCTGGTGCTGGAAAAATTAATTCGTGTCTCAGGGATAAGCATAACGGATACTATCTTGGAAGGCTACGCTTAATGCCAAAGCTTGGGTGATCTTGGCGACCGAGATTGGGTCAATTCTGCTGTATGCTGCACCAATTTGGGCGGATGGGTTGGTTAGAGCTACCTACATACCGTAGGAGTTGTCTCAGTCTACCATAGGAGTGCATTGAGGGTGGCCTGCGTATTCCGAACAGTATCATATGAGGTAATTTTTGTGACAAGGATGATACCGATCGAAATATTGTTAGATGAACGGCAGAGGCTATAACGCTAAAGAGGTTGGCGTGACGTTGTGCTGCGATCCGAGGCTCGTACGGAGGAAAGAAATTAGTCCAGAGAAGGTGGCAAGATCTGTCGTATCATCCCCCGAAGGCAGTTGGACTAGTTAAATAGGCCGATGACATGGTGATGTTGGCTGCTCCTGTCAAAAAACTGACAGGACAGGGATGTTTTCGAGCTTACAAATACCGCTTTAAATTGTATTTTAGCTCAATGTTCCCATCCTGTAACGGGATGGTTGAGAGCGCGGAGGACGTGTTCTTCTACTGCACCTGATTGAATGCGGAAATAGAAGAAGCACAGAAATGCGCTGGTAAGTCCCTGACGCTAGAAAATATTGTGACCCTAATGTTGGACTCAATAACGGTTAGAAAGGCTGTCGAAGTTCTTGCGATAATAGACCTAAAAAAACTATGCCTGGATGAGCGTGAAAGAAACAGGTAGAAATCATTCACCATAGTAGTGGTTTTAATTAATCCCTGCCCCTTGAAGTAATGCATGACGACGGTTCTGTGGGGAGACATAGAAACATGATCAAGTTAGGTAGCTTTAGTCGGTTAAAATCGCACACTTTATCTCTCAATGATTTCTACCTTACTATAACGGAAAAAAATAGGTAAAAAGTGGGTCATTTCCCCTACATAAGGAGAGACCAATTTTACGATGAGATACTGGAGCGTTACCGTTATGCTGCGGTGGGCTGGACACTTAATCCATTGGATGAAGAAGATTCCGCCCAAAAAGAGTAGGCACTACCTAATGACGGCATTAGCCATGACGCCAAAAACAAGCTGGAAGTATCGAACTAAGGCTCAAAGCCGTGAGTTTTTCGTTTAAGCAGTTCTGAGACCGCACTGCCAGTTGTCGCGCAGTTTTTAATGATGATGACCATATGATAACCCACCTTTTAAAGTCTAAACTTAAAGATATTAATTTTGACTATATGTGCGGCACCACAAGACACATGGCAAATTTGGTCTTCATGGTAATGTCTCTTGGCATCCAATATCGTGCAATTTGATAAAATTCGCGTGTTTTCTTCTAAAAATCAATATTTTTAAAGTGATAAATAAATTAACACCAAATGGCAATTTTATATAAATATAAACAATTAAAATTTCAATAAAAACCTTAATTAAAAATAATTTTTATTTACATTTTTTTTGTAAGCATATAAATTGGATAATCCTTTATTATTTCTTAGATAAACTGTTAAACTGAATGTCTATTTTTTTTACATTTTTCCAATGAAAAGTATTTTTGCTTCTATTAAATTTTTATAATAATTCTCTTTTCATATACTTTTAATTATTTTGAGTTCGTTTTTTTCGTAAATGATATAAATCTTCTCCAATCCAACTGACGATCATCAACAATGTTAGAAAATTGAAAAATTGTAATGTCACATTAAAATTTGTATTATCCTGAATTAAACCTAAAATGTACAACAAAAAATATTATATTAATTAATAAAAATAAAAAAATCAATATAATATTAAAAGTAAAAATGTTTTTTTTTCTTTCAATTTACCTACTACAGGTCCAAAAAGAAGGAAGAAAATTCCAGCGCCAACCATATTTAATCCCATGGCGGCTGGTAATCTATTTATATGAACATGACTCGGTATTACCAAATAGCTGAAAATCGTTCGCAATCCTCTAAATAATCCGATCCATACGGCTATAACTAATAGAATTTTTGAACTTTGGGCATGTATTATGAAGATTCTACCGATCGCCATACCAACTGATCCAATCAAGAAAAATGTCTTATTTTGAAATTTTATTTTACTGGTTACTAAAGGAATACTGATTCTGGATACTAAATCAGTCAAACCCAGAACCGATGTCATAAGAGCTATTTGTTTTGGTGAGTAGCCATATTCGTTAAATATAAATGGTATCAGAACTGTAAAGTTATTTTCTGCGAAATTCGATACAGTAATGCCGATTATCAGATTGACTAGTGTTAAATCTTTTAATAAGTCCAAATCGAAGAATTGGGCAATTTTTCCAAACCAAATGGCTATGCGGCTTTTTTCTTGAACATTGGTGGCGACATCTACATTTGGTTCGGAATTTTGCTGGGGAATACGGTCTTCGACAGTGAAAACATTCGTCTTTGGTAGTTCTGAGCCTGTTCGATGACGAAGAGAGTGTTCATCAGAGCTGGAAGAATGCAATTGATCTGGATTTTCGGGAAGTGGCTCCTCCGAAGATACAAAGTCCGGTATTAGTTTGCCATTCACTAATATATATTCATCGCATACTTCTGCTGATCCAATATCATTTTTATTATCATCTTCATTTTTATTTAAACCTGTCTCCGGTTGACATTGCTTTGCATGATTAATTACTGGTTGGTATGCCATGGCACATACACCAGAAAGTGAGGCGATCCCAGCAAAAAACCAAACGGCAGGTTTCACACCAAATTGCTCCAGAACATAATTCGCCACATGAGGCATTGTTGTATAGCCGACACCAGTGATTGTCCAAGAAATCGATGTGGCAATGCGTCTTTTCTTATGGAAATAAACATTCAAAATAACCATTGATGTTGACATCGATATACCAATGCCAATCCCTAAAAAATTAACAAAATTTTTTTTTGTACTTTCTAATTTTTTTTAAAAATTTCTAACAATTAAATAAATTTCTTCAATGTTACTCGTACCATAAATAATTGAATGTGTTATCAAATATATTGGAAATGAATTGGCGAAACTTGTTAGTAAAATTCCCGAAACCACTAGTGAAGTTCCAAGAAAGGCCACTTGTCGTGTGGAGAATCGTCGGAATAGTGGACCATTTAAAAGTCCTTTTTGAAAAATTAAAAAAAAAAATTTCTTTTAAATTTTTTTCCCTTTAATTTTTATTTGAAAAAAAAAAACATATTATTACCAACACACGATGCTAAAGCTGCATTTGTATTAATGATTGTTGTAATTTCAGAAGTTGTTAGTCCCAATTCTTTTAAACGATCGAGGAATAAGAATCCAAATTGTTGCATTAAAGGAAAAATGAACAACTGTCAATTTTGAAAATTTAAAATCGTATTTAAAAAAAAAAAGTTTAAAGTAATTTTTTTTTTTTTGATTAACACTAAGTATAAAAAATTAATAATATAGAAAATTACATTTGAAAAACCAGCCGCAATACAAACTACCCAGGCCCATCCTCCATCAGGTGCAACAAAATCAGGACCCAAATCTGATCGGTTCCTCTTTTTCTTAATATTATTGGTCACGTTTTCAGTGTTACATTGTGTAGTTCCCGAAGTTAAATTAGTTGAATTCATTTTTTTGCTTTTATTTATAATATATTTTGAACATATTTTTTATAATTGTTTTATATGCTTTTTATTATTCTAGCTGCACATAATTAAGTATTGACACTTTTAATGCTCACTTCTGTCTAATAAAATAACTAATAACTTTATGGGCCGAAATTATTTTTTAAGACAAATTGAAAATTTTTTTGCGACTCTAACAACCTTATCTAAATTAGATTATATACATTCACATATTGTCTTAAAATATGTATTCATTTTTTTTAACTTACTTCAAAGCTCTTATCAATGCAGAATTTTAGATAATCGTAAAATATATTAAAATTTAGTACATAAAAATCAGGAAGTTATCATACTACCACTAACTTTAGTTATAAATGTATATTAATATAATCATTGTAATTTGATTTATTTATTAATTTTTGTATTAAAATCTTATCAAATATTTGAATTAAATTTAGAAAAATCTAAATTTGACAAGTCATAATTTTTTTTTTTTAAACAAAAACAATTTTGGACTCTTAGTAGTAAAATCAATACATTTTTTCCAAGTGTATAATTATTTTTTGATAACAGAAATAATTTTTAAATAATTATTTTTTCAATTATCGTAAAAATAATTCCACACAGACACAAATTAATTATATTTGAAGGTTTGTAATAATATCTTTAATAGCTTAAATATTATATTTTTATTGTTGATTATAATAAATATCGGTCTAGGAAAACAATCAATAAATCTAGGCTGATTAAAAACACTAATTAAAATTATTCAAAAATCTTTTATTACTTAAATGAGTAAAATAATTAAGAGGTAATTAGTAAAAGTACCGAATATGTTGTTTAATAAAAAGTATTCATTTTAAAGGTTCATCAATTTAGTGCCGCTACGACACTTCTTACAGGACTCGATCGTTTGTTGGGGTGCGAAAAACCAATTCTTGAAATTATCCTCAAACGGTGTTCTAGTGACACCTTCAGATGAGAATTTGAACCAAACAGTCACTTTTCGAAGATACAATATTCGAAAATTTTGCTTACTGACGTATCAAGCAAGCAAGAAATTATTATCATTGGTCAAGTTTATTAATATTTTTTCTAAAAAGGTAAATTTTAAGCTATTAAGATATTAATTTAAATTATATATATTTAAAATACGTATTTAATAACAGGGTTATATTTTCCAAACTTTAAAATGGATAACTTGATATTTATAAAAATATAATAAACGACTTGTGGCAGAAAAGTGATTAGTTTTTTTCCAGTAATTTTATTTTATTTTTATATATAAAAATTATCTTTTTCAAAATAATTTCCTTGTGTAGCTATACTTCGGCGGAGGTATTATTTCTATGTTTCGCAGCATTGCTGAAGGATTAAACTGATATCGTCTCTAGTTTCAAGGTTACACTCCTTTGGATAATATTGATAGTACTTCCGTAAGCGAGGCTCTTTTGGGTGTAGATTCCTATCATAGGATTGATACTAGAAGTGGCCTATGGGTCTTGGTGAAGCACCTAGCAGTGCCAGAAAATTATATGTTCTCTTACTGTAGTGATGGGAGAATCCCGGGTGCTATCACTGCAGATGATAGTATAGGTTTGGTAAGCATTGCTATCAACAGTTAGAGTAACTGGTTACTGACTGTTAGCAAATAGACCTACCTGTAATAGATGAAACTGGTTAGAGGCAGGACCAGGTAGTTGCACAATTTGTATGGAGTAATGAGACCTCGCACCATTGGATTTGGCAGAAGACTGAATGTTTGCATGAAGAAGATGAAGAAGAAAAAATCGGAAGAAGATGAAGAAGATAAAGAAGATGATGAAGAAGAAGAAGAAGATGAAGAAGATAGAGAAGAGAAGGAAGATGAAAAAGATGAAGAAGATAAAGAAAAGGAAGCAGATGGAGAAGATGAAGAATATGAATAAGATGAAGAAGATGAAGAAGAAGAAGAAGATAAAATCGGAAGAAGATGAAGAAGATAAAGAAGATGAAGAATATGAAGAAGAAAAATTCAGAAGAAGATGAAGAAGAATAAAAGCGGAAAAAGATGAAGAAAATAAAGAAGATAAAGATAAGGAAGCAGATGGAGAAGATGAAGAAGATGAAGAAGAAAAAAGCGGAAGAAGATGAAGAAGATGGAAAAAATGAAGAAGAAAAAAGCGGAAGCATATACTGAAGATAAAGAAGAGGAACAATATTAAAAAGATAAAGAAGAAAAAAAGTGAAAGAAGATAAAGGAGATAAAGAAGAGGAAGAAGAGGAAGAAGATAAAGAAAAGGAAGCAGATGGAGAAGATGAAGAAGATAAATAAGAGGAAGAAGATGAAAAAGATGGAGAAGAAGAGAAGCAGAAGAAGATGAAGAAGATAAAGAAGATAAAGAAGATAAAAAAGTAGAAAACGCTGAAGAAGTCTATTACTGGACAGGTGTGTTTTGCGAGTTGATTGGGCGTTTCTCAATCGCTATGGTCGTAGGCAGCCCGTGCGTATTATGTCTTACGATAGGTATGCCACGTTAAATAACATTCCATTAATTATTGATAATTCCAATGATGGGTTTTTATTTTGAGTAGCAAACAAATTACATGCAACTATATCAGGTGAATAAGGGGGTGTGGGGGAGCTTAGAAACTACAGGAATCATTTTTCCCTTAAAAAAAAACTCGATGAAAATTGTCGTTTGACAGGAGGTGTTATCATGGCGGAGCATCCACCAATGAAATGTCTCATCTGATGTGAAGAACCCTTTTTATTGAGCTTTTTCAAACTTTCTGTATAAAAAAAAGTCCTTTTCATAAAGAGGACATTTAAAGTTTTCATATTATTGTTAGTTTTCAATGTTGAAAGCCTCTTTGAGCAAAGTTTGTCCTCCACTGTTTCGCGGACCTCCAAATATACCTTATGGTACCAAAAATCTTCTTGTCTTTATACAAAATATTCCCCATAGGCTGGTTGTAACTAGGCATTAATTTAAACTTGAAAAGTTTGTACTCATAAATTTGGTCTGAAAAAATAACTGCATTACTTTTCTGTCACACCTCATATAATAAACAATTTTTTTTTCATCATATATATTTTTTGACAAAAATTTCATTAAATATTAAAAAAATTATAAAATATAAAAATTTTCTCTAAGTAACTTATTTAAATACTCTTGCCAAACCCCATGTTATCAGCATCCAAAATGTTCCAATGTTAAGAAAATGTAGAGTAGCCACATAATTATGAGAGTCACGCATTAGTCCTAGGATATTAATAATGTAAAAAAAAATTTTACATCATTATATTGATTTAAATAAAAGCTCACACATACATGCAAACATTTCAATTTATATGATATTTACCGACTGAGGGACCAGCAATTAAAGAAAAAATTCCAATGAAAAGCATTTGTTGACCAGTTGCAGCGGGTAAACGATTAAGGCGTACATGATTAGGAACCACAAGGTGCATATAAACACTACGAAATCCTCGCCATAAGCCAATCCATACCGATAGTATTAAAATATTATTATACGTTCTCACGTATGCCATAAGGATTCGTCCGATTGCAAGTCCAACACATCCTATCGCATAATACGTTTTGCTTTTATAGGCTAATTTTCTTGTCAAAAATGGAGTGAAAAACGTGGTAATTAAATCGGTGATTCCCATAATAGTTGTCAGTAAGGCAATATCAGACATTGAATAATTGATATCTGCTAAAATGAATGGCATCAAAATGGAAAAGTTTGTTTCGGTAAAATTTGATGTTGTTAGTCCCAATAAGATATTTAAAAATCTTAAATCCTTCAATAGATCAAGATCCAAGAATGTCACTGTTTTCTTCAAAAATGATTGTTTTTCGGCAATAACGTTTGGATCTTTTCCGTTCTTATCTTCGATTGTAACTTTTGTAGAATTGTTTGTACTTTTGGGCTCAGAAATCATTTGTTGCTGACTAATTGATAAAAGTGGTTTCTCTCCATCTGATATGACTTTAAGTTCATACTCCTTAATAGCTTGAGGAGGATCACTACTTTCCTTAATAGCCTGAAGATGGTTACTATTCATTGAACTCAGCATAATATCTCCTGTATTGTTTGGTGATTTTTTCGAATGCCAAAGAACTGGCTGATAGATTGTTGCGCTAACAAGAGTATGCATAGCAATACCACCAAATATCCAGACTGCACCATGTACTCCATAGGAACTAACCAGAGCATTTGCTAAATGGGGCATTACCGAAAAACCAACGCCGGTAATTGTCCAACAAATCGACGTGGCATATTGTCTTTTGATCTTGAAGTAAGTGTTCATCGTGATAACTCCCGCTGATATACATATTCCTAGACCAGATCCTAAGGAAATATATAATATAAATGTAACAAGGACGAAAAAATTATATTCCAAAAAAATTCTTACCATATATTATTGAGAATGCTAATAAATATGTAATGAACGAATTAGCTATACTTGTAAGCAAAATACCAACAACAACAAATGTGGCACCCATAAAAGCTATTCTTCGAGAAGTAAATCTACGGAAAAGAGCACCCATTAGAAGTCCTTTAAAAGAAAGTTCCATATTTAATATTATTTTTAGTATTACATAAAAAATATAATATTATAAATTTGGTATTCATTGAATTACCAATACAAGATGCGCAAGCTGTTGCAGTATTGAATAAAGTTGTTATTTGTGAATTTGATAGTCCTAAATCGATGAGGTGATTTCGGAAGAAGAATCCAAATTGTTGTATAAGTGGAAAACAACATAGCTAAAATATATGATCAAGAATTAAATAATGTTTTTTTTTTATCCAAAATGAATATTAAAGTTATATGACGGCAGTCTGATAAGTCAGTGATAAATGTAAAAAATAAAGCTGATACCGAAAAAAATTATATTTTTTTCGATCGTAAAATAATTATAAAATGACACTTTGTAAATTTTATAAGTATCTTTGTATTAGTTCAGTTTTGAAAGCTATTGAAAGCAGATAAGATTTGTGTTGTTTTTTTTTATATGAAAAAAAAACTGAATTCTTGTGTTAATAAAATAATATTTTTTTAATGAAAAAAAATAATATCTGAAACCAAAATCAAGCTTGAAAATATTATGAAGACTCTTCACCACCGAATGGTTTAATTCATATGTGGTGTACTGAAATTCGTTATGATCGTATGATTAAAAGTAGCACTAAGCGCCCAGAATGTCTAGTTTAGGTCACCACTGAAGTAATTATTAATCAAATTTAAATCATGAGCACATTGGCTCTCTGCCACTTTTTCTTGTTTTCAAACATAAAAAAATGGCTTTGTAGAAAGAAGTTTACATTCAATTCTGAAGTTATAGTTAAAACTTAGGCTTATTTTGTAGAGTTTGATAGATTTTACTGCACAAATAATATAGAAAATTTTTTAATATCGTTGGACTAATAGGTATCGAGCAAATCGGATACTATGTTAAAAAATAATTCTATTTTTGTTAAATATTGTAAGTAAATTTTTTTTTGT
The DNA here is from genome assembly GCA_958298945.1 of Atherix ibis. Taxonomy (NCBI): domain Eukaryota; kingdom Metazoa; phylum Arthropoda; class Insecta; order Diptera; family Athericidae; genus Atherix; species Atherix ibis. The sequence goes on along the minus strand of OY282607.1, from coordinate 93,629,490 downwards.
ATACAAAAATAAGTATCGCGAATTTTGAATTTCTGCGGGTTACGTATATTCAATTTTCGATTTCGTATAGCGTTATGTTGGTACTCATGTCTCTCACTTATGCCGACAAGTTCGGCCATTTTGAATGTTCAGTTAATTTTTGACAGCTGCTTTGCTTGCACGTGTTTTGGCTCGTCTTCGATTTTTGCTTATTCCAAAAAATGGATCAAAGAATCTGTTTCGGGAACAAGAAAAAGTCACAGGGAGCCAGATCTGAGGAATACGGTAGCTGCGGCATTATTAGTGTATTGTTTTTGGCAAAAATTCGCGATGCGTGAGCAGGGGCGTTATCATGGTGCAAAAGTAAATTTTTGTTCTTCCACAAATCCGGTCGTTTCTGGCGGATTGCTTCTTGAAACTTGCGCATAACTTGCAGGTAATATTCCTGATTGACCGTTCTACCCTGAGGTAAGAACTCATGATGCACCACGCCCCTGCAATCGAAGAAAACTGTAAGCAAAACCTTCACATTCGGCCGAACTTAGCGCTTTTTTCGGTTTTGGCTCGTGCGGCAGCTTCCATTGGGATGATTGAGCTTTGGTTTGGGTCATCGCGGACACAGTCCAACAGCTCCTTAGCAATGTTAATGCGATTCTGTTTTTGGTCAAAATTGAGCAATTTTGGTACGAATTTCGCGGCGACCCGTCTTACGCACAAATCAGTGGTAAAAATCGAATGGCATAAGCCAATTGATATGTTTAAGTCCTTAGCAACTTCTCTAACGATGATTCGACGACTGGCTAATACTATTTTCTTCACTTCATCAATGTTTTCGTCTGTTGTTGACGTGCTCCCTCTGAGAACATTATGTACCACCACTAAACGTTGCTTCGGTCCAAGATAGCTTCACCATATGCCACAGTCAACGTTCGGAATGCGTCCGCGCAATTAATTTAGTTTTTCACACAAAATTTGATAGAGATTCATTGACCCATTTTTTGGAATAGGCAAAATCGAAGGCTGTCAAAAATTAACTGAACATTGAAAATGGCCGAACTTTTCGGCATAAGTAAGAGACATTAGTACAAACATTACGCCACAAAAAAATCGAAAATCGAATATATATAACCCGCGGAAATTCAAAATTCGCGATATTTTTTGAACAGACCTTGTATATCACTGACTTATCAGACTGCACTCACATTTATAAGAAATAAAATTGAACAAATTTCAGAATAATTACAAACATTTGCTATTCCGACGGCAACACAAACAATCCAGCCCCAACCACCATCAGGTGCTACGAAATTTGAGCCTAAATCCGATTTATTGGAAATATTTTGAGTTTTTTTCAATTGGTCCCGATTATTGGATTCCATTTTTGTTGTTGTTATATCTTATAATACGATATTATACTCGCATAAGCAGTTTTTATCTTTTGTCTTTAATTTCTATTTTAATCATAATATTTTTGATCACAATTCAATGAAAATTAATCACTCTTTTCAACTATAAATAAACTATGCTTATTTCAAGTATAACTAAACATTAACTATTTTTATGTAAGTAAGTAAGTACACCTACGAACTGTTTGACTGACCGTGTTTCTTATGCCATTCAAGATTTTTACTTATCATAATCACTTTCCCTCTCCCTCTCTGAAATTGATATCTGAAGTATCTGATAATAAAAATTTTAAGATAATAATTGAAGTTTTCTTAATAAAAAATAACAAATAAATAATGCTCAATAAAAAACAGATTAGTTATTATTTCTGTGGAGCGCAACAATAATCAATTATTAGAAATTATTTGACAAAAATTTTATTGATAATATTTTTTTTTGATAATATTTTTTTATAATAATATTTAGATAATAATCAAGAAAAAAATTATTAACATTTTTATTGCAATTATTTTTAATTGAAAAAAAAATTATACCAGATTATTCATTTACTAGTTTGGATAATATAGCTTTATTATTTAATAAATATAAATTTTATTTATTATTTTATATCTAATATGTTTAGACATAAATATTGCCATTTGATATTATTAATTTATTTATTAACTATAAAATAGTCAGAAGATACACCGATTGGGTGCTGGAAAAATAGACTTTGGATACTGATTTTTTTACAACAAAAAGCCCATTTCTCGATTGATAGAGGCTACATCAATTATGCGGCCCTAAAAATTTATAAATAACTATAATTAAGCTATTATATTTTTAAAAAGTGGCTGACTGGTCATCGTTGTTTTACTCAATTAATTTGACTTATATGGGATTTTAACAAGTAATTACCAAAAGCTACACAGAATGACAAATTTTTCCTTTATTATGCGAAAAATTTTCCACAACGCGCTATTTTGAGATTTTGTACTTTCAATTAGCCTCTTAGATCATGTGATTTGGACTTTTTTTTTATAAAGTTGCATAAAATATTTTATGACACAGTCGACTTTAAAACTAAGAGAATCATTTGAAACCCAATATCTATCAAATAATGACCATATTACAGCTCAAAATGTACGAAAAACTCACCAAAAATTACTTCAAAAGGATCATGTCCTGCAAGAATCCTCATGGCAGCTATAGCAAATAATATTATATTTTATATATAATTACAAAATTTAAATAATATGAACAAATTAAAATTTATTTAAAATCTAAATTTAAATTGTTTTTTTTTATTGAATTTTACTTTTCAAAGTATATATTGAATAAGCTGAAGCAAAATAATTGACTGGGGAAGTCAGTTCAACGCCCAAATGGTACCAACAAACTGTCAATCAGTCAACTATTCTCTGGTTAACCAGCAAAAAAAATGAAATCTGTCTCATTAGACGAGTCTCATTGGTTTTATATCACGCACAGCATCTCGAGTATATAAAAGGAACAGCGATGGTGCTAGAACACTCTCTTGTGGTACACCAGCGCATATTAGACTTTAAATAAGAATAATTTTATTTATAGTGTACACGAAATTTTTTGACTATAATATCCAGCTTAAATTACAACGGTTGTCTAAAACAAGATTTGCTTCTGCCAAAAGTTTGCTGTCACATCGTTTAATTCTACGAACAGTTCGCCGGTATACGAGTATTATACTGATCATGTGAGTGCACGATTTTAGCGCGATGGCGAACAATTTTTGCTCGTACCAATCACGGAAAAGGGGAAATACGTCTAACCTATACATGATTTCATTCCGCTTGCTCGTACATATACTACATATGACATCGTTCATGTTAATCGTTGCCAACTCATCATTTGCGTTTCGTTTATTTTCACATTTGACAGTTCTCATATTTACTATGCGCCTTCATGTTTATTCATTCGTATTTATTTTATTTGTCATAATTTTTTTATTATTTTATTATTTTAATATTTATTATATAAAGTATAAAGCTATTTTGAAAGTGAGATTATCTGGTAGAAATTTAAAAAATGCAACAAAAATTAGTATAAATAGTTTTTTTTATTTATATACAAAATAAAATAGTAAATAAAATACAAACATCAGCGACAAACTAGAGGATTCACCAATAAAAAAAAACCCATCACGTTGAAATTGCTTTTTGCAATTAGAGAATTCACCAATCAAATGTACAAACCATCACGGCAACATTGCACGTGCATCGCAATTAATTATTCTTGCGCACGTTCATTCAAACGATTACACTATGATTAGACTGATCGTCAAATACACAAACATTACTCGCGGCAATCCTACACAATCGCATTCACGCGCAAATTATGTAAGTGCTCTGTCAGATGTACAAAAAAGGGTAAATTTTCTCTTAAGATCTTGGGAAGGGGAAATTTCTTCTTTTTTTATTTATTTACAAAATAAATAAATGAATTTGAAAACGCCATTCATAATACAAAGTATATAAAATAAGAACATCAGCGACCAACTAGATAATTCACCAATAAAAAAATGCGCAAACCATAAATGCATCGTATTTAATTATTCTTGCGCATAAGATTATTCAAACGATTACTGATCGTCAAATACACAAACTTTGCCCGCGGCGAACTTGCACAATCGCATTCACGCGCAAAGTGCGTAAGTGCTTTGTCAGATGTGCAAAAAAAGGCAAACTTCGTCTATTATACACACGGTATAATCTAATCTTTAGTATGGTTTAACTATCTCAAAATGTTGTCTTAGAAGGACTGTGTAGAGTTTTAATCATAAACTGCTAATATAAATGTGGATAAAGTATAAAATGCCATTTTTATTAATTTAAACGAAAGCACACAAAAAATTGTAATTAATTATATTAAAAATCGTTTAAGAAGTATTCAAAAGATAGTTGTTTTCTTTGATTTTGGCACGTTGAAATTGCTTTTTGCTCGGCAAAATTGCACGTGCATCGCAATCAAACAATTACTGATCGTCAAATACACAAACTTTGCTCGCGGTGAACCTGCACAATCGCATTTACGCGCAAAGTGCGTAAGTGCTCTGTCAGATGCGCCAAAAAGGGGAAATTTCCTCTTTAGTTCGTCTATTATACGCACGGTATAATCTAATCTATAGTATGATTTAACTATCGCGAAATGTTGTCTTAGAAGGTCTGTGTAGAGTTTTAATCGTAATCCGTCTAATATAAATTTAGATAAAGTATAAAATGACAAGTTTTTTATGTTGAACGAAAGCACACACAAAAAATTGTAATCAATTGAATTAAAAATCGTTTAAGAAGTATTCCAAAGATAATTTTGCCTTTCCGAAATTTAAAAAAAAAAAATTAAGTATTTAATCATATACATTTCTTTTTATTATTGTCACGTTAGAAATCAGTTCATAACCTCAGAAAATTGTTGAGCCTAAAAGTCTGTATCCAAAAATAATGTAAATAATACTTGGAGAAATATTCTCATAATTACTCTTTTTATCCTTTTTCTAGAATTGTTTTAATAAATTCATAATGATGAGTTTTGATTACTTTATGCTTGATTTTACATAAAAGTACCATGGGTATACTGTAATTATGATATTAGCCCGTAGACTTTTGCTACCTTATTTCTGGTAGGTTTACTCAATTTATTTTAATATTGTTTATTGATTCAAATATTTTTATTGTGTTTATTTTTACTGGTAAGTTTATGTATTGTTGATACAGTTTAAGTCAGTTTAATAACTCAAAGATAACATAATCTAAACAGCGCGTTGACTTAGATTGGCTCCAACCCGTCTCCCGTCTTGGTTCTATTATACCACTTATACTGGATTCACCTATTGAATCTTCATTTATTTGCTCATTAAATTCTTTCTGTTATATTATTATAAAAGAATTTTTTTTTTATAAAATTGTAGAATAGATATTTATATAGCCAAGAAAGGATACTAGAATTTATTACCCTGAATTTAATATAAATTTTATTTACCGAAGTTATACATGTCAATACACTGTAGGCCAAAAATATGTGACCACCATATTCTCTATAGAACAATTTGGTTAAAATCTGTATAAATTGAAAACTTATATTATTTCTTTATTAGAATAAATATTATTATAGAAAATTTACAAAAAAGGAAGAAGTAATTTCTATTCCTATAACTTTTTTTGACATAGCAGTCCAAGTGCAATTACCATGTGCTCGCCCAGGTTTATATTCTAGAAGGTAAAGTAAATGTTAAATTCAAGAATTTTATTTTCTTAATTCGTCTAAATCTTATTGTGATTTTTCACAGATATTTACAACTAAACATAGTAACAAACAGATTTGAAGAATATTAATAATTAATATGAATAGTTGTGCGGAATTTCACTTGCTCGCGTTGGCTTATGTTAGGCCTAAGTATTTTAGTAAATCATACGATCAATGCCGCTTAAGTCTTCGATGGGTGTTCTTAGAAAAGGCATGTATACGAGTTGTTGCAGAAAAGTAATTATACTGTTTTTTTTTTCAACATTTTAATTTATTTTTATATATTAATGTTATCCTCTTTAAAAAAGCTCCTTTGAATGTTAACGATAGTACTTAGATGACGTCTTTTCAAGTGCTTTTTTTTATCTTAAGGAACAAAAAAAGTAATCGAACTTATGTCAGCTAAATAGAGGGTATGTGGTTTTATTGTGCACCACAAAATGATTAAGGAGATGGCCCGGTGACAAAGGTTTATTTACACACATTTTTCATGCTCAACTTTTGAGCCTAACTCTGATAAAGAGTAAAATTATTTAGCAGGTTCAATCGACGGTCCGATCTCACAAGAGCCCCATAAAAGTAAACGAACAAGAATAAACGATTTTTATTACAAAACACAATTTATACTTTACCATATAACAATGTTTATAGATTGCATTCCTGGGTTTATGGCTATGGCGTGGAAACGAAAGCTCAATTATCCCAATGGAAGCTGCCGCATGAGCCAAGACCGAAAAAAGCGCGCCAAGTTCGGTCGAATGTGAAGGATTTGCTTACAATTTTCTTCGATTACAGGGGCGTGGTGCATCATGAGTTTTTGCCACAGAGTTGAACGGTCAATAAGGAATATTACCTGTAAGTTATGCGCAAGTTGCACAAAGAAAACCGCCAGAAACGCCCGGATTCGTGGAAGAACAAAAATTGGCTTTCGCCATTTTTGGCCAAAAACAACACACTAATAATGCCGCAGCTACCGTATTCCCCAGATCTGGCCCCCTGTGACTTTTTCTTTTTCCTGAAACTGAAGAGCCCCATGAAAGGACGACGCTACGCTACGATTGAGGAGATAAACACGGCATCGAAGGAGGAGCTGAACAAGATCACAAAATATTATTTTTTGAAGTGCTTCGAGGATTGGAAAAAACGTTGGCACAATTATATAATATCTTGTGGAGATTAGTTTAAAGGGGACAAAATAGATATTCATGAATAAATAAATAATTTCTGAAAAAACACGATACTTTTTTAACAGACCTCGTATGTTGATCAAAACAAACTATAAATCTAGCTTTTAAAAAAAACATCGCGTAAGGCTAGCGCACACATAAAATCTATCACCAAATCAAGCGTCACAGCCAGTTTGAAAACAAGCCGCTAATCTATATTTGTTTGACATCTGCTAATTGACAGGATTGGATTTTAGAAATTATTAAATTGATAATTTTCTAGTTGTAAAAAAAACTGATAAGCAAATACAAAGGTAAATATTTCGAATTTTTTTTAGATAATGACTGATAGATTAGTTTGAGTACGTAGTCAACTGTACGCTCTTTAATAATAATCCACTAAACTAGAATAAATCAAACTCAAACTTATGAAAGGTCAATTGTTTATCAATTAAATAAATAAACTTTAATATATTTTGCACGTATTTAAAAAATATACAGGAAATTAAATAAATTACTTAGATAGATTCTTTTATATTATTTTTATATAATAAGATTGTTAAAAATATTTAATTAATTTTTGGACTCTCGTTTACGATAGAGATCCTCGAGTCCCCAAGTTATGAATATCCATATAGTATCAATATTAAGAAAATGCAAAGTTATTGTATAGTTGGTTGCTTCACGTACTAAACCTTTAGAAAAATTATAGAAAAAAATACAAATTACATGTAAACGTATTGAGTATAAATGAAAACAAATATAAAAAATATCTTACCGACAAGAGGGCCTGCTAATAGAGAGATAATTCCAAAAAATAAAGTTTGTAGACCGGAAGCTATTGGAAGTCTTTCAATTGGGACATAGCTGGGGATTACCAATTCAGCAAATACAGTACGTACTCCTCTAAATATTCCAGTCCATGCACCCACAACAATTAAAAGCTCATAGGTACGAATATAGGCCAATAGAATTTTAGATATGCCAATTCCACCAATCGATATCAAATAAAGTGTTTTATTTTGTAATGAAACTTTGCTAAGAAGTATGGGAATTAAAAATGTTGTCACCAAATCAGTTATACCCATAGTTGTTATGATTGTAGCTATTTGGGAATTTGTTAAACCAAAATCAGCGAGAATAAATGGATATAATATGGCAAGATTTCTATCGGCAAATTGTGTGAACGTAAGTCCAAGCAAAAGATTTATTATAGTAATATCTTTAAGAAGATCAAATTCAAAAAAATTTGTTAATGATTTTAAAGTGGATATATTTTCAGTATGTTTATGGCAATTTTTCGTCTTATCATCAGTAGTTGCTATATCATTTTCACATGAATCAATTTTATACGGTGCTATAGTGCTAACTGATATTTCTTTGTCATTAATTGTGCTATTCGTGTTGATATCCTTTATTTGATTAATATCATTATTTTTTTCTACGACCACTTCTTCTTGATATGAAATAGTTTTCCGATAATATTCATTCGATTTTTCATATTGAACCTCTTCAAGACAACTACTTTTCTTCTTAGCATACTTTGATACCGGATGATATGTCATTGCACTAATAAATGTTACTGTCGCAAAAGCTGCAAATATTAATACGGTTTTTGTAATTTCATATCTGCTAGTAAGAGTATTGGCTACATATGGCATCACAGTATATCCTAATCCAGTGATAGTCCAACATATTGCATGTGCTAACCGTCGTTTAATTTGAAAATACGTATTCAATGTTACAACAGCACAGGTAGTACAAACTCCAAGACCAATTCCTATTGAAACAATTTTTATAATCATCATCATTGATTTATTAAATAATTCAACAAAAAAAATGAAAATTTATAAATTTTTAAACAGAACCCACCATACATTATTGAAAACGTTACTAAATATATTAAAAATGAATTGGCAACACTCGTTAATATAATTCCCGAAACTAACAAAATAGCACCCGCCAATGAAACAGTTCGAGTTTTGAAGTATTTGAAAATGGGTGCATTAAAGAGTCCTAAAATTAAATACATATAATCATAAAGGATATTTGCAAATTTTTATTTATTTATTATATATAATATATCCAAATACCTGTAAAATGTGCTAAAGCTGAACAAGTATTAACCAAAGTGGTTATTTGTGTAATTGTAATGCCAAGAGTTGTAAGCTGGTTACGGAAAATAAATCCAAATTGCTGTATCAATGGAAAACTGACAAACTAAATGTATATAGAATATAGAGAAATTATTTGTGTATTTTTTCTACAAAATTTAATTTCTTTTTATACATTTGAAAGTCCAGCTGCAATACAAATAATCCAACCCCATCCTCCGTCAGGAGCAACAAAATCCGAACCAAGTGAAGATAGGTATTCACTTTTAGGCTTTTCTTTTTTTACATAAATCGAATTTATCTGCGTTTTGCCTTCATTTGGTTCCATGTTTGTTAAAGACTTTAGTTTTATCGATAACAAAAAAAATAAATAACAAATTTACAAAATATCCTTATTCAACCTCTGCACTGATCAATTCGAAAACATGTCCGCACTGCAACTGATCATATTCAAAACTGATATTAGAAATACTTGCCAAAGTATAATTGATGTTGGTGAGAATTATTAATCTTGATCGATATAATAAAATACTCAGGATAATCTTATCTGCAATAATTTAATAATACATACTATTTTATTATAGTTGTAAAAAGTTACAACTTTTAATTAAATAATACATACTATTTTATTATAGTTGTAAAAAGTTGAAAAATACATTTTTTTTGGTCTTCTTTTATAAGTGAAAATAAAAATCTTAATCAAAACAATATTATTATTTGTGTTTGTAATGTTCGTACTATGTAAAAAATGATCAAAATACAAAATTTATAAATATTCCCGTATTTTTTAATTTGCCATTTTAATAAATTTCATTACAAAACCATTTAAATGTTATATATTAAAAGCATAACTCAACTTTAATATTATCATTAGAATAGTTTAATAGTATAACTTTGATGATTGCATCAAATTTAGTCTAACATACTTCAAATAGTATATTTTATAGTTATCTGAAATAGTTTAAAGTTAAGAACATTCGAAAAATTAGCCTTGAGCATATAAGCTGCCAGTTTACGTAAAAAAAATTTAAGTTTAACGAACAGCATTGAAAACTAATCATCATTTTCCGATGATATTTTTGTTTAAAATCTATAATATCAATATCGAATAGTTTCCAAAAAGAGTGATACGATTTCTTTTCAAAAAAAAAAAAACACACTAATTGTTAAGGATATTCAAATGTTTTTTATTTATTGTGAAGTACAATCGATGCAATTAAGTTCTTTATAAAACGTCATTCAAATGGCCTCCACGACTTCATTTCGCAGGAACGAATTCGATAAACCCAACTTTCGAGCATTTTTTCCACTAAATCAAGTCATATTTAATGAATAGCACGTACAATATTGACTTCCAAAGCTTGAAGAGAGTCTGGTTTATTGCTTAAGACCAATGACTTCAAATAACCCCACAAGAAATAGTCTCACAACTTTTTGTGGGCCATTCAATTGCACAATTTCTTGAAATAATCGAATCTCCAAACTTTTCTCGCAATAATTCGGTTGTTGCACGTGCTGTGTGGCACGTAGCTCCGTCTTGTGCTATCTTGCTCTCCATTGACAGTAACGGTGTTACCAGCTTAATTTCGAAAGAAGTACGGACCGATGATTCCACCAGACCAAAAACCACACCAAACTGTCAATTTAGGTGAATGTAATGGGTGTTCATGAATAATTTGTGGATTTTCTTCGCACCAGAATCGACAGTTTTGTTTATTTACCGCACCACTCAGATGAAAGTGAGCCTCATCAGAGAAGATGATTTTCTTAAAAAAATCGTTATCGTTTTCAAGTTGTTCCAAGACGAAATCAGCAAATTCACGACGTTAACGGTGCTTCAATGGCTTCAGTTCTTCAGTGATAACAATTTTATACGGATGCAAGACTAAATCCTTTCTCAAAATCGGCCAGGTTATGGTTTGAGGCAGTCCCAATTCTTGAGAACGTCTTGGAATCGACAAATTGCGGTCTTCAGCAACACTTGCCTGAACGGCAGCAATATTTTCATTACTTCGAGCGGTTTTTTGTCTTATTGACACTTGAACATTATGTAAAGAAAATGTACGCTCGAAATTTTTAACGAGCACAGTTGGACGATTATTACGACCATAAAATGGCAAAAGCGCACGAAAAGTTGCAATTGGAGAACGGTTATTATGATAATAAAATTAAATAATTTGTAAACATTAGCTGTCTTCCTTTGGACCAATTTTGCTACTCCCGAGATGTTGCGAGCAGATGGCCAAAGGAAGGCAAAATTTAATGACAGCAGTAGATATATAACCTCAAAATAGTCAACAACAATACTGAGTTTACTCACGCATAAACAATAAAAACTGAGTTTATTCACACATAGAAAATACTGACAAATATATCACTCTTCAACATAACCAATGAACCCGCTAAGCCATCTATTTCCAGTCCGGGAACTAAAATCGCCCTACCATAAATAGTATGCGCAACTCCTATTGACAGCTAGCACTACTCGGGAGTAGCAAAACTGGTCCAAAGGAAGATAGCTATTGTTCTTGCGTATACCTCTCCATGATGAAATTGTAAACATTACTGAATACCTTAGATTAAAGAATCTCTACCGTATATATGTACACGCATTTTTGTGTCCAAATTATTACAAAGGGATATTGTTGTCAAAATTTTTTTATGTAGACATGACACCCTGCGCCATCTAGTTGTCGTAATAGAAATTTATTGAATTGCAAAAGAATAATTTATATTCATTTTAATTCACTTATTGGAAACAAAAATGCAATTTAAATACAACGATAGGCAATTTTTATTTTTTGTACAATCTTTTAATATGAAATGGAATTCTATTTTAGGTTTATTATTTATTCCGTATATATGAATCAAATATAAAGCGCCTCAATTTTGTAGATTTTCGGAGAGTTTAAAAACTGTAATTCTCCATGAAAGTGGAGACTTAAGAGCTATTTTTGTCATTTGTGAAGTTTTATTTTGGCAATTAAAAGTTTGTTAATTTAACATTTGTGAAGTTTTATCGGAAAGTGCAATTAAAAGTTTTTTTTTTACATATTTACAAGTATTTACGAAAAAGTAAGTATTTTTATAAATAGTTATATTTTTGATAAAACTTAATACGAAGTTTTTATTTCAGAAAATTAAGTAATTTATTAGAAATTGCTAGAAATTCGCCGAAAAGAGGAAACCGGAAATTTCTTTCTTTTGGTAAGTTGACATCTTCATTTTTACTAACCAAAATAACAAATATTTAGTTTGTAATATGCCTAAATGGCTATTAGTGATTTACTTTATCGAAAAAGTGGTGAAAAAGTGAAAAGTTCGGCATTCAATAAATGTAAACAAATCCGATGTTGACAGTTCAATGTTTACCAGAAAATAGTTCAGTGCCGGTGTACGTAAAGTATGTGTAAGAAAGTTTAAGGTACCGAATTTTTCAGTCTATTTTTCATTGCTGTTTTCATTGTGTTAAAATAAATAAAGTATATTCTTTGGTAAACTTATTATTTAAATAAATTTATTTTGCTTGCTCTATTAGACCATATTACAATATAATGCATTTACTACATAATATTGTTTTCTTTTATTTTAGAATATTATATGCTCTTCCACTTTATAATTCTGTTTTAATAAATAATATATAGTGAAATATCTACTAAATAAATAAATAATATTTTAAAATAGAATACTGTGTTTTATTATAAATTTCCAAAACTAATTCCATCAAACAACAAAATCCGCAATATTAAAAAATCTATTCGTTTACGCATAAATGACATCACATATGAAAATGGTTTTGAACGAACCGCTTCAATCGCATACTGAAGTTTAAAATTGGCTGCCAATGATTTACGCCGTTTCTGTTGTATTGCATGTGTGTGCGTTCTACGAATGTATTGCCAACAAAATTTGAACAGAATTTTTGTGTAGAGGCCTATATAATTCTTCTTTAATCTAAGCTGAATAATACAATGGAAAAAAAATGACAGATCATGACATATTACAAATGGCCGAAATGTCACTTAGAAATCATATCACGCTTATTGGAAAACCCCTATATTATTTAATTTATAGATTATTTTTAAATTTATACAGGATTAAATTTACTTCTAATAAAATATGTGGTCCGAAAATCTTAAAAAAAAAACGAAATTGAAAATCAGAGAAAACTTTGATGTTATTTCAAACTTTTCCTATGCGTTAGACGCAACTTTAATAATCACTACGAAGCACTTAGCCATGCAACATGTTGCTGAGATTTGTATAAAATCTGTCAACATTTTGCAAATAAGCTTTCGAGAATTCTCTCTGCCAAACGGTTGTAAAAATTTATTTTATTGTATGTTTTTTTTTTTTTTGTTTATTGTAAGGCCTCTGAGACAAGAGCCAGACGTTATTACGTAGCGTGCTTTAGAAAATTAAAGATTTAATCTTTAATTTTCCGGAATTGGGAAAGGTGTTATGGGATCTAGAAACTTTACAATAGAAGGAGTCCTATTCAAAAAGAAACTCTGGATTAAAAGGCATTCATTTAAGATATGGGGAATGGTGAGTTAACCGCCACAGGAAAGGAAATTTTGGGTAAGTGCGCGGTATGCCCATTCCGAATTCTGAGAAGTTATCTTACGCAGAACTTTGGAATGGTTGTTGAGTAAACTTGTTTTATGATGTTAGGCCAATGTGGAGACAGAAATCTTCCACTTTCGAACCAGTCTATTTATCTAATCATGGCTAAGGATGTTAAATGGCATTTGGTTAACAAATACGGCAAGTTTGATATTTTCAGTGGGAACAGGAGAGTGGAGCGACTCCCCCGACAGCTGATTAGTCCGCTTATTACCGAGTTTAATAGAATATGACGAATCTCGTTGAGTACCGGATCATCTGAAGGTCCACGAATACCTTCCAAGGCTGTGAGACGATCGGTAAAAATATTAACGCTGCGATGTTTGGGGAAATTAATTGCAATCGCAACTGCCATCCTAATTGACTACAGTTCGCCATGGAAAGGGAAACTTCTATTACGTAAGATTCCACACTTTATATCGCGATGTTTCTTCTTCTTTTTTCTCCCCTTGCCTGATTTTCTTTCTTCTTGTCTTCTTTTTCTCTCGTCGCAGGTTACCTTTCTTATTATTCCTTTTCTTTTCTTTTCACTTTCTTCCGAGCTGCAGGAGAACATACATGGGCTACAATCGGGAAGCATCGAGTTTTCTTCCTATTTCTTTGTTTTTTATTTTTTATTTCAATCAAGATTATTTAATGTAAATGTTGGCTACGGCTACGTTTTATGTTATCCATGCCAGGCGTCCAATTTTGAGCTGCTTTTTCGAGCATCTTGGCTGGTATCTCGCTAATAACACGTGTAATATTCCTAGTCTTAAAATAAAAAATTTCAAAACGCTACCATAAAAGCATCCTATTCAGAATTTTTTTTATGCATTTTCGCATAATTCCGGTTGTTGTTCGGCTATTACTTATCGGAAATTGTTTTTTAAATGGTTGGAAGATTGACTATGGCCAAGTTACAATATATACTGAGTTATATGAACAAGTCTAACGGCATCAAATCGCATGATCTTGGAGGTCAATCTTGGAGGTGAAAACTTTCACGCAATAAAGTCAAAATTTGTTATGTTGAGTTGCTTGCGGCATCAACTTGAAAGTCGTCAAGCTAAGAACCTAAAAATATCGGTTATCATTTGACAATTATACTCAGAAATGATCATAATGATCTCTCCTTCTTCATTTTTAATGAAATACAGACCAATAATATCTTCAGACCAAAATACATACCATACAGTCAATTTTCGAGGATACATAATATCTCTTTTACAGTCACAAAATAGAGCAATTTTTTACAGTCACAAAATAGAGGAAATGATCCTCATTGCTAAAAAAAATTCCACATTTGTAAAAAAATTAGCTATTTTAAAGCATTATTAAGCTCACACGAAGCATTTTTTCCTGCTTGTTTTCTTGCTTGCTACCGTGCTAGCTGCGGTGCTAGAAATTATGTCACGTCATGGTCCGCTGCTAGTGTTCAAGTAAGATTTTAGAAATAGCAAAATTTCTATTTTTTGTTTTAGTTTTGTTTCAAATTCTAACGAGAACCAATGAGGAATTATTATCTTTTTACGTGGTCTACATAAGCAAATGACACATGTATGTACGAGGTCCGTTCAAAAAGTATCGCGAATTTTGTTTTTTTTTTTTTCAAAAATTATTAATTTATACATGAATATCTATTTTGACCCCTTCAAAGTAATCCCCACCAGATATTATACACTTGTGCCAACGTTTTTTCCAATTCTCGAAGCACTTCAAAAAATCCCCCTTCGATGCCGTCTTTATCTCCTCAATCATAGCGTAGCGTCGTCCTGTCATTGGGGCTCTTCAGTTTCGGGAACAAGAAAAAGTCACAGGGAGCCAGATCTAGAGAATACGATGGCTGCGGCATTATAAGTGTATTGTTTTTGGCCAAAAATGGCAAAAGGCGATTCTGGCTGATTGCTTCGCGCAACTTGCGCATAACGTGCAGGTAATATTCCTTATTGACCGTTCTACCCTGTGGCAAGAACTCATAATGCACCACGCCCATGCAATCGAAGAAAAGTGTAAGCAAAACCTTCACATTCGACCGAACTTGTCGCTTTCTTCGGTCTTGGCTTGTGCGGTAGCTTCCATTGGGATGATTGAGCTTTGCTTTCCACGTCATAATCATAAACCCATGATTCATCACCAGTTATGACCCTCTGGAAAAAATTTTGGTCGTCGGGGATAGAGTCCAACAGCTCCTTAGCAATATTAATACGATGCTGTTTTTAGTTGAAATTGAGCAAAAATCGAAGATGAGCCAAAACACGTGCAAGCAAAGCAGCTGTCAAAAATTAACTGAACATTCAAAATGGCCGAACTTGTCGACATAAGTGAGAGACATGAAAGCCAACATAACGTCACAAAAAAATCGGTAAAATCGAATATATGTAACCCTGTTACGTCTTAAGAAATTGCCGTTATATGCTGCACAATACGAACAAAATTTTTCTTTATTACGAGAAAGGTTCCAGAACATATAATTACGAGATTTGATGATGCCACTTGATCTACAAGATCGTCCGATTTGACACCGTTAAATTTTTTTTATGATACTTTACTAAAAATATATTTTGCAAATATAAAAGCATTTAAAAACCAACATACATCAAAATAAAGGCCGTCATCCAACTATTGTACATCCAGAAATGTGCGAAAATATCATTAAAAAAATTACCTCAAATGGATAATGGAAAATTGAATATACGTTACCCGCAGAAATTCAAAATTCGCGATACTTTTTGAACAGACCTCGTATGTTGATCAAAATAAGCTATAAATCGAGCTTTAAAAAAAAACATCGCCTAAGGCTAGCGCACACATAAAATCTATCACCAAATGAAGCGTCACAGCCAGTTTGAAAACAAGCCGTTAATCTATATTTGTTTGACATCTGCTAATTGATAGGACTGTATTTTACAAATTATTAAATTGATAATTTTCTAGTTGTAAAAAAAACTGATAAGCAAATTCAAAGGTAAATATTTCGAATTTTTTTTAGATAATAACTGATAGATTAGTTTGAGCGCCTAGTCAATTCAAACTTATGAAAGGTCAATTTTTTATCAATTTAATAAATAAACTTTAATATAATTTGCATGTATTTTAAAAATATACAGTAAATTAAATAAACTATTAGAAAAATTTTATTTATACTATTTTTATATAATAAGATTGTTGAAAATACTTAATTTATTTTTGGACTCTCTTTTACGATAGAGATCTTCTAGTCCCCAAGTTATGAATATCCATATAGTAGCAATATTAAGAAAATGCAAAGTTATTGTATAGTTGGTGGCTTCACGTACTAAACCTTTAGAAAAATTATAGAAAAAAATACAAATTACATATATTGAGTATAAATGAAAACAAATATAAAAAATATCTTACCAACAAGAGGGCCTGCTAATAGAGAGATAACTCCAAGAAATAAAGTTTGTAGACCAGTAGCTATTGGTATTCTTTCAACTGGGACATAGCTGGGGATTACCAGTTGAGCAAATACAGTACGAACTCCTCTAAATATTCCAGTCCATGCACCCACAACAATTAAAAGCTCATAGGTACGAATATAGGCCAATAGAATTTTAGATATGCCAATTCCACCAATCGATATCAAATAAAGTGTTTTATTTTGTAATGAAACTTTGCTAAGAAGTATGGGAATTAAGAATGTTGTCACCAAATCAGTTATACCCATAGTTGTTATGATTGTAGCTATTTGAGACTTTGTTAAACCAAAATCAGCCAAAATAAATGGATATAATATGACAAGATTTGTATCGGCAAATTGTGTGAACGTTAGTCCAAGCAAAAGATTTATTATTGTAATATCTTTGAGAAGATCAAATTCAAAAAAATTTGTTAATGATTTTAAAGTGGATATATTTTCAGTGTGTTTATTGCAATTTTTCGTCTTATCATCAGTAGTTGCTATATCATTTTCACATGAATCAATTTTATACGGTTCTATAGTGCTAACTGATATTTCTTTGTCATTAATTGTGCTATTCGTGTTGATATCTTTTATTTGATTAAAATTATTTTTTTTTTCTACGACCACTTCTTCTTGATATGAAAGAGTTTTCCGATAATATTCTTTGACCTGATTCGATTTATCATATTGAACCTCTTCAAGACAACTACTTTTCTTCTTAGCATACTTTGATACCGGATGATATGTCATTGCACTAATAAATGTTACCGTCGCAATAGCTGCAAATATTAATACGGTTTCTGTAATTTCATATCTGCTAGTAAGACTATTGGCTACATATGGCATCACAGTATATCCTAGTCCAGTGATAGTCCAACATATTGCATGTGCTAACCGTCGTTTAATTTGAAAATACGTATTCAATGTTACAACAGCACAGATGGTACAAATTCCAAGACCAATTCCTATTGAAACAATTTTTATAATCATCATCATTGATTTATTAAATAATTCAACAACAAAAACTGAGAATTTATAAATTTTTAAACAGAACACACCATACATTATCGAAAACGTTACTAAATATATTAAAAATGAATTGGCAACACTCGTTAATATAATTCCCGAAACTAACAAAATAGCACCCGCCAATGAAACAGTTCGAGTTTTGAAGTATTTGAAAATGGGTCCATTAAAGAGTCCTAAAATTAAATATTTATAATCATAAAGGATATTTGCAAATTTTTATTTATTTATTATATATAATATATTCAAATACCTGTGAAATGTGCTAAAGCTGAACAAGTATTAATCAAAGTGGTTATTTGTGTAATTGTAATGCCAAGAGTTGTAAGCTGGTTACGGAAAATAAATCCAAATTGCTGTATCAATGGAAAACTGACAAACTAAATGTATATCGAATATAGACAAATTATTTGTGTATTTTTTCTACAAAATTTAATTTCTTTTTATACATTTGAAAGTCCAGCTGCAATACAAATAATCCAACCCCATCCTCCGTCAGGAGCAATAAAATCCGAACCAAGTGAAGATAGGTATTCACTTTTAGGCTTTTCTTTTTTTACACAAATCGAATTCATCTGCGTTTTGCCTTCATTTGATTCCATGTTTGTTAAAGACTTTAGTTTTATCAATAACAAAAAAATAAAATAACAAATTTACAAAATATCCTTATTCAACCGCTGCACTGATCAATTCGAAAACAGGTCCGCACTGCAACTGATCATATTCAAAACTGATATTAGAAATACTTCCGAGAGTATAATTGATGTTGGAGAGAATTATTAATCTTATGCGATATATAATAAAGTACTTAAAACAATCTTATCTTCTAATTTAATAATATATATTATTTTGTTATAGGAGTAAAAAGTTGGAAAATAATTTTTTTTTTTTTGGTTTCTCTTTTATAAGTGAAAATAAAAATCTTAATAAATGTAGGTAGGAAAGAGGCAAAAATCACATATAAACAAAATAATATTATTCGTACTATGTAAAAAAAATGATCAAACTATAAAATTTATAAATATTCCCTTATTTTTAATTTGGTTTTTTAATAAATTTCTTTACAAAACCAATTAAATGGTATCTATTAAAAGCATTACTCAACTTTAATATCATCATTAGAATAGTGTTATATACCCTTGATGATTGCATCAAATTTAGTCTAACTTATTTCATATAGTATATTTTATAGCCTTGAGCATATAAGCTTACAGTTCAGATAAAAAATGCAAGTTTAACGAACAGCATTGAAAATTAATCATTATTTTCCGATGATATTTTTGTGTTTAAAATCTATAATATCAATATCGAATAGTATTATTTAATTTATAAATTATTTCAATTTATTCTTATAAGATTAAATTTACTTCTAATAAAAATATGTGGTCCGAAAATTTTGAAAAAAAAGACGAAATTGAAAATCAGAGAAAACTTTAATGTTATTTTATTGGTAATTTGCCTATGCGTTAGGCGCAACTTTAATAATCACTACGAAGCACTTAGCCATGCAACATTGCCCATGCATGTAGAATCGTTTTTGTTGCTTAAATATATGCTGCTGAGCTTTGTATAAATCCTGTCAACATTTTACAAATAAGCTTTCGAGAATTCTTTCTGTCAAACGGTTCAAAAAATTTACTTTATTGGATGTTTTTTTTTTGTCTTTTTGTTGTAAGGTCTCTGAGACAAGAGCCAGAGGTCATTAAAAAGCGCCACCAGCACAAGGCCACTTCGCGACTTCATGTTACGTATAGGTTAGAATTGCCAGCTTTCCAAATGAAACCGGTCGGAGGGAGCAATTAGACTTGGGAATGGAGTTTTGAAACCTAGGAGTTTCACAATAGAAGGACTCCTATTCAAAAAGAAATTTAGAATTAAAAGACATTTATTTATAATAGTGTTGAACGCTACAGGAATGGACATTTTGGGTAAGTACACGGTATGCCCAATCCGAATCTAAGAAGTTATTGAGTAAACCTGTTTTCCAATGTTAAGTCAATGTGCAGAAAGAAATCTTCCACATTCGGAGTAGTCTATTCGTCTAAGTATGGCTAAGGATGTTAGGTGGCATTTGGTAAGCAGATAGGGCAAATTTGGTATTTCAGTAGCAACAGGATGGTGGAGCGACTCCCCCGACAGCTGATTAGCCCGCTTATTACCGAGTTTAATAGAATACGACGAATCTCGTTGAGCACCGGATCATTTGATGGTCCACAAATGATGCGAGACGAACAGTTAAAATATTAACGCTGCGATGTTTGGGGGAAATTAATTGCAGTCGCAACTTCTATTAGGTAAGATTCCACAATTTATATTGCGATGTGTTTTCTTAGGTTTTCTCCTCATTTTCTTTCTTCTTCTCTTCCTTTTCTCTCGTCTTAGGTTACCTTTGTTATTGTTCCTTTTCTTTTCTTTTCCTTTTCTTGAGGGTTGGTGGAGAACATTCATGGCTATAAACGAGAATAACCGATGTTTCTTCTTCTTTGTCTAGTTTTTTATTCTTTATTTCAATCAAGATTATTTGATGTAAATGTTGGTTACGGCTACGTTTTATGTTATCCATGCGAGAGGTCCAATTTTGAATCACTTTTTCGAGTATCTCGGCTGGTATCTCGCTTTTAACACATATAATCGTGTCTTCCAAGGCTGTAAGTTACGCTGGTTTATCGGCATAAGCGAATGACTTCACGTAGCCCCATAAAATATATTCTAGAAGCGTGAGATAAATTGCACACCGAACTCATCTCTCAATATGTATATTTTCATATGCTATGTGGCATGTAGCGCCGTTTTGTTGAAACCACATGTCGACCAAAAGTACCATAGTTCTCGCATTTGGGGCAAACAATTTTTCGAAATCATGGAGTGATAACGAGCGCTATTGACGATTCCAAACAGTGCCTTTTCTGGGTGCAATGGTAGTTCTTATTTTACCTTCGGTTGCTCATCAAACCAAAAGCAACAATTTTGTTTATTCACATACGCTTTCAACCAGAAATGATCTTCGTTGCTAAACGTAATTTTTTGGTAAGAAAACGGATTTTTCTCAAGTTGTTCTAGGATTTACAGTCACCGTTAATTAGACGCTTTGACAGGTCACTCGGGTCCAGTTCTTGCACGAGCTGCATTTTACACGCTTTCAGACCAAGATCCTTACGTAAAATCTTCCACACCGCTATTTTTCCATGACTCGCTATTCGCAACAATTGGGATTGTGTTACCCGACTATGGGGAAGATTTTACGTAAGGATGTACTACACACAAGGTAGTGGTTTGATGTTCAATAGCATAAAATTGCTGCGAAAATTTGTCACTATGGCTAAAATTGCTTGCTCAATAGTTCGATTATGACAACCAAAAAATGGTCGAAGTGAGCAAAACAGATTTTCCACAAAGCACGAACTTTGATAATAAAATTCAATAATTTGTTGAATATCTCCAAGATAAAATGGCAATGCTAACTGAGCACTTTGGACTTTGACACATGTCACGTGTCATATGCAATCTATCAAAAATAAAAATATAAAAAACGAAAATGCAAAAAAGTTACCGAATTTATTTCCTTTTTTTAATATTTTTTTTTATTTTTTTTTATTTCTTAAGTAAATAACAAGCAGATTTATGACAAAGACACTACAATGATAGAACAGAAACAGGTGAGAGTAAAGACCCATCGGTGTTTTTTTAACTACCGAGATTTCTCCAATTTCTTATTTAAACGCCGACGAGTGTAAATAAGGAAGGTAACAGAGGAAAGCTTTTTAATGAGAGGATTATAGTGAGAATAAAACTTTTTATAACGAGAGACGCACAAATCATGAACGAAGGGAACATTAAGGTAACGGTGAATAACTTTCATTCTTAGCGAATATAAAACGGGGCATCAACAATTTTTTTGGTGGATTTTGGATTGAACGGAATGGATGCGATAGAAATTGGGAGCTTTGGTAGAACCACATAGTTTAATACCGTACGTCCAAATTGGTTTTAAAATCGTGTTGTAAATTAAAAATTTGGTCTTTAGTGTCAATTTCGATCGGCTGTCCAGTAGTCTAAGGATTAGTCGGAAACGTCTGTTAAATTCCAGTTTTTTTATGTCGTATGAGCGTTCCAAGCAAGAGGGTGAAGGTAACATATACATTCTTCTGCTCATTTACTTTAACACTCCACCTTGTAAACTAGTCGTGGAGATTTTTGATATGTGATTGTAGGTTTCTGGAAGCGATTTTGATATGGGAGTGTGATGCAAGAATAACAGTGTCATTAGGAAAGGTAACGGTTATAATTTTGGGATTAATTGGAATTTCAAAGGTATAAATATTATATAGGATTGGTCCAAGAATACTGCCTTGAGGAATACCAGCTGTGATAAGGGATATTTCGGAATGGTCAGTATTTTATATTTAAATGATTTTTTTGTTGCTTTAATTAATGTAAGTCCCCATAAAAATGAATTATGAGAAAAACGGTTGCCTTATCATTAAGCAATAAACGTAAAATTAAATATAAATCAATTTATTTGATATTTGCTTTTGATTTTACTAATAGTAATAAATTTCGTAAACTTTAATAGTTTATATTAAATCATAATACAGCATTTATTACGATAATAGCCCAGTTAATTAGTCAAATTGAATTTACACAGTATTTTTAATTTTTCTTTGTAATTTTTTTTTTTTTTTGTTAAATTAAAATGCCTAAAATCTAATTTGAAATTTTTTATTCAAGTTCCCATCACAGGTCCTACAATAACACCGCCATAAGATGGGCTGACAGAGATGATCGTTGATTACAAAAGGGGCACTCCAAATTTATTTAGACCAGGGAGAGAAGGACCAACTAAGTCTATTCCACCAACGATGGCGGTCCACTTCAACCCTTGTTATGGTAATTGGAAAAAATATTGGAAGGTATTTTTTTGGGTATTAAAATTAAATATTTTTCTAAACTTTAAGTTCCACTGGAGTATGGTCAATGACGACCATACTCACAGAGAACACGTTACAGCTGGACATGCTTGATGCTGAAAATTTAAAAAAAAATTTAAATGTGAAAAAAATTCTCCTGTAGGACTTTACAGTCAAAAAAAAAATTCAAATTTTTATACCTTCCCGTCTTTTCCAACACCCAAAATACCAAGCTATTTTTTTTTCAACCATTTTTTTTTTAAACTTAAATTTCAGCTTTCAATTAAAGTTTTATAATATTATTAAAGTAGTTGCATTGAGTTTTTTTACAGGATATGATCTTTTTAAAATAATTAATATTTGATAACTTTTTGGCATATTTCGGACTATAATTCGGCTATTACTTGATGGATTTTAGTTTCAAAATGCTCTTAAATTTAGAACATAATTTATTGTACAAATTCCAATTGCGTTAAATCGCACGATCGTGAAGGCCAAGTAATACTTACCAAATTTTGAAATTACGCAGCATGAGAACTTTTAGATTTGTTGTACTGTCGTATTGGTTTCAGAAATAATCCAGATTAAAACCTTTAATCTGGATTATTTGTGAAACCAACAAGATAGTACCACAAATCACATAACTTATACCAAAAATGAAGTTGGTTATCATATCGGCATAGCCTTCAGACACCTTCGTGCCAAAATGAACAAACACCAAACAGTCACTTTTCGGGGTTACAAAAACCCCCGAAAAGTGACTGTTTGGTGTTTCTTAATATACGAGGTCTGTTCAGTATCGCGAATTTTGTGTTTTTTCAAAAAATTGTTTATTTATTAATGAATATCTATTTTGTCCCCTTCAAAGTAATCCCCACCAGATAATATACACTTGTGCCAACGTTTCTTCCAATCCTCGAAGCACTTCAAAAAATTATTTTTTGTGATTTTGTTCAGCTCCTCTTTCGATGCCGTCTTTATCTCCTTAATCGTAGCGTAGCGTCGTCCTTTCTTGGGGCTCTTCAGTTTTTGGAACAAGAAAAAGTCACAGGGGGCAGATCTGGGAAATACGATTAAGGAGATAAAGTGGCATTATTAGTGTGTTGTTTTTGGTCAAAAATGGCAAAAGCCAATTTTTGTTCTTCCACAAATACGGGCGTTTCTGCGGATTGCTTAGCGCAACTTACGCATGACTTGCAGGTAATATTCCTTATTGACCATTCTACTCTGTGGCAATAACTCATGATACACCACGCCCCTGCAATCGAAGAAAACTGTAAGCAAAACCTTAACATTCGACCGAAATTGGCGCGCTTTCTTCGGTCTTGGCTTGTGCGGCAGCTTCCATTGGGATGATTTAGTATTGGTTTCCAAATCACAATCATAAACACATGATTCATGACCAGTTATGATCCTCTGGAGCAAATTTAGTTCGTCACGGACAGAGCCCAACAGCTCCTTAGCAATATTAATGCGATGCTGTTTTTAGTTGAAATTGAGCAAAAATCGAAGACGAGCCAAAACACGTGCAAGTAAAGCAGCTGTCAAAAATTAACTGAACATTCAAAATGGCCGAACTTGTCGGCATATGTGAGAGACATGAGTACCAACATAACGCCACAAAAAACGAAAATCGTATATACCTAACCAGTGGAAATTCAAAATTCGCGATACTTTTTGAACAGACCTCGTATCCACAAAGCTAAAAGTGAGCCTCAGCACTTAAAAAAAAGCTTATGTTTTAAAAAAAGCGGTAAACGTGACTATATCAGAATTCACATTTTTTATAAAGTTTCTATAATTTTCACCTTTAATTGGATATTTAAATGATCTACAATATAATAAAAAATAGATAAATCTAAATAAATGCCTTTCTAATTGAAAAATTTTTTAACAACTGTTTAAATAAGAGGTGTGTATTTTTCGAATATATTTTGTATGACTTATAATATTGGCAAAGGGAAAATTTTAATATTATCACGGTCATAGCGCTTAAATATCGCCGCTGGCACATGTTTTTTTGAGGCTTTTCAAACAAAATAACAAACAAACAAATTTTTCTATTATATTGTATATTCTAATCTAATACTTATAGAAAAGAGCCCAATTTGGAAAGTAGTCTCATCGTGTTTAATAAACGTATTTACTAGTACTGAGGAAAAAAAAACCAATATAAACGTAAGGACAACTTAAAATCATTATAAAAACGGAAGGAGAAATTCAGAACAGTTTTCAAGATCTTCGACTCTCGCATAAGGTGATTAATTAAATAAAATATTTTACCATGAGAAGCTAACATTGAAAATGGGTGAACATGGAAAATATGTACATACTATTATATTGTAGTATATAGATTATTATGTAAGCCATCATCAAAATCAATAAAGTCATTTTAATTAAATTCTCTTGTTTTTGTTTTATTTCAAATTACCTGAACATAAATTACCATACACTTTTGCAGTATAGATATTATCCGCAACTGTTGTTATAATTAAAATTTTTATTGTTTTTAAAATAGGTTTACAATTTTATTAGATAATTAAAAATGATATATACTCTATCATAAATAAATGGAAATTTATATAGATGTAAATCATTCAAGAAATTATAAGAAACTCTATTAAGAATTATTAAATATAATATTTTGTATGAAATTTGATTTTTTTTAGTTTACTTATTTTACTCATAGATGTCTCTTTAATTTGATCAATTGTTATTTTTTAAGATAAATAAAGTAAAACATTTGTAGTATTTTTCTTACGAACCCGGGTCTTGATATTTTTATTTTGTTTTTATTAAAGATTGGATGTTCGAAAATATCTATAAAATTCCTTGTAGCAAATGACAGCATTATTCAATTTCTATTTCGGAAGTCACAGGTTAAATTAAAAATACTTCAAATTTAACTTTTGAAGAAAAAAAACTCTTTATTATATTTCTTAAATTTTGCCATTATAAATGATATAAAAATAAATTGTTAAAATATTCGCTAAGATATATCTCGATTAAAGAATCCGTTAGAATTTTTAACTTTTATTAAAGTAATTTTTAATGATTTTCTCTCTCGTATTAGGCAATGTAATTCTGCCATTTCTTGAACAGAATCAAAGCTCTAAACTTTGAGTATTATCTGTTTAAAAATTATCTTTTGCGTAGCTTTGCAAAAAAAAATTCTAACTCCGTCATATTACATGATTTTGGAGGAGTTTTTTGCGGCCATTTAATTAACCTGCGTTCTATTACAAGATTCTGGGAGCTTTTCGCGGCCATTTTGTTAAAATTACATATAATTCAGATTAAAATTTTTAATTTTAGTAGCAGTAAGAGTCTCTGGTTTTTCATTATCAAAGAAATACATTCAGACCAAAATGCACACGTGGCAGTAATTTTTCGTGAATATTCAAAATGGCCGAACTTGTCGGCATAAGTAAAAGACATGAGTACCAATATAACGCCATAAAAAATCGAAAATTGAAATTTACATATAATTCAGATTAAAAATTTTAATTTTAGTAGCAGTAACAGTCTCTCCTTTTTCATTTTCAAAGAAATACATTCAGACCAAAATGCACACGTGGCAGTAATATTTTGCAAATACAATGGCTTCTGCACAGTAACTTGTGGGATTTTAGAGTCCCATACATAGAAATTTTACTCTTTGATAATATATTTAAATCTAATTATATACCAGACAGTAATTTTTTCAAATAAAATGCCTTCTCTACTGTAAGTTGTGGGTTTTAGAGCCCCATACATCCAAAACCTATTGTTCCAAACACCTAATCGGCGTATATTTTGCGCATTCGATAGTCATTCTTTGATAATGTAACTAAACATAGTAAAATATAAAATGGCAAATTTACAGCTAAATAAATATTATTTTATATAAATTTTAATTTTTAAATATGTTTATATTAAAGGAATATACTTTTTTAACGGTAAATTGGATAAATCTGCACGCAAATAACTTAAACTTAAAAATGCGAGATTTTTAGCAAACTTTGAGTGTTTATTTTGAAAAATTGTTACAATATATTTTATTCAAAGTATTGTCCATCGGAAGCCACTACTTTTTCCCATCTTTCTGGCAAACATATGGATTCCGCACCAAAAAAACTGCTCCGGTTCTGAGGCCAAGAATGAATCGAGCCAATTTTTGATGCCCTGTTCTGAAGTGAAGCGTATTCCGGTGAGGGCGTTTTGCATGGATCTAAACAAATGGTAGTCGGACGGGGCAAGGTCTGGGCTATAAGGCGGGTAAGGTAAAACTTCCCAGCCACTGTTTTCAAAATAATTTTTAACCGGTCTTGCAACATGAGGCCGAGCGTTGTCATGATGGAAAATTATGGCTTCGTGTCTGGTCGCATATTCCGGGCGTTTTTAGGCCAATGCTCGCTTCAAACGGATTAATTGTATTCGGTAGAGGTCGTCTGTGATCGTCTGGTCCGATTTCAATAGCTCATAATAGATCACATCCTTCTGATCCCACCAAATACAGAGCATTACCTTGAACGGGCTTCACATACGATTTTTTGCGCTTTGCGTTGTTGTAATGAATCCATTTTTCGTCGCCAGTAATGATTCGATTCAAAACCGACTTCTTTTTCTGCCGTTCAAGCAGCATTTCGGACATGCAAAATCGCCTTTCAACGTCTCTCGGCTTCAATTCATATGGGACCCAATTTTCTTGCTTTTGGATGAATCCTGCTGCCTTCAAACGTTTTGAAATGGCTGCTTGAGTGACTCCCAATGATTTTGCAATTTCTTCTTGAGTTCGACAACAGTCTTCGTCGAGTAATGCCTCCAAATCTTCAACTTCAAACTTTTTTGGCTAACCTGGTCGTTATTTGTCTTTCGTGTCAAAATCACCACTTCTAAACAGCACAAACCATCTCTCGCATGTTGAAATCGACGGAACATATTCAGGATAAGCTTCGGTGAGCAATCGATGTGCTTCAGCTGCACTTTTTTTTCAAATTAAAGAAGTAAATCAACACTTCCCGCAAATGGGACTTTTTAAGTACGAAATTCGACATTTTTGAAGCAAAAAAAAACTTTGTTGTTTATATTATTTCGTTCAATGACTAATCGAGAATGAATGACAGATATTTAACCTCCAAAATGCCATATGAGTTATTACGACTATTAACACACACGATGTGTAAAAGTTATGCCATCTGTTGTCAATCCCGCATTTTTAAGTTATACACTCAGAAATAAGAATTTCTTTTCTTAACTATAAATATTCATTTTGTAAATGATTATTTAGTTGAATATTATATATAAAAATTTTAAATTAATAAACTAATATATTTGTATAATATCTTTAAGAGTATCTAAACAGTTTTGTACATTTTTATTTGAAATTAATTGTAACATTCAACGGAAATTACTCGCAATTATTTACTTGTACGATAAGATATTTATTAGTAGAATTATATGGCCGGCGGCTCCATAAATTTGCCGGTAGATTTTGTTTTTTTTTCTTCATTTTAATACTCAACTTTTATTTGTTAGTTATTTTTTAAGCATTCAGTATGATAACAAGTCGATTGATCAAAAATTATCAATTGAAATTCGTGATTCTCGGTAGTGGTCAAATCTTTCTATTATAAAAAAAATTGTGAAAAATATTTACTTTTTGGATATTCACAAATATTGTATTGAAATTCTCTACTAACCTCGGAATCATATGGAAAATACGTCATTGGCATAATTACGTGATAATGTTACGTAATTATTTATTATTTTTTCTCTAACTAAATTGGATATTTTTGAATATTGACAATATAAAAATAAGTCACCGCATGACTGAGTGACGCTATATAGTAACACTTCTTATTAAGTTTCAAATCATTAACAATCAGTTTTCAAGTAAAAAAATACTCATATTTTTCAATAAATATATTATAGACTTAAAGAAATTGGTCTTAAGTAAACTGTTGATGTTTTGATAGGGATTCCGGTGTTTGCTTGTGAATTTCTTCAAATGCCGATTTGTGTTTATGCAAAATTTCTGATCAGTTATATAATTATTCTTTCGCACTCATTCGTTAAGTGAACTATAGTATGATTAGAATGTTAATTATTTTTAAATATAACTATTATTGATGGATTTTCTTAGAAATAATTTTTTTTTGTAAAAAGTTTGAACCATAAATTTAGTGAACAAGAAAGAATATTTTAAGAATTATTTTCTTATCATTTTTCTTTGAATAAAAATACTGCAGACAATATGAATTTTAGCAATGTAGATTTTTTATTTCATTTATTATAAAAGGAGAATCTTTTACAAAACCAGTTATAGACGTTATCTCCAACAGGTAGTTGCAAATACCATTGCACTATTGACCTAAAGGACGTGAATGCAGGTATATGGCCAGGTACATGGCTTCTGAAACTCTACGAAATCTGAAAGATATACTTAAAATAATCTTTTTTAAGAGCATTTTAAATTTTTTCTTTTTTTTAGTTTCAAATTTAAAGTTATATAAGTGTCAATATTAAAACGTATATGCACGAAACAAAATCTACTTCGAAATTTATCCAATTTCTTTTTTGGAAAATAAAATTTAATTGAGTGTATTTTAAATTTAGATTTTAATAGAAATTTTTATTTTATTTTATTTAATTAACTTTGCCATTATAAAAAAAATATAGTATTAATTAAATGGATTTCTTTCAGTTACTTTTAAGGTAATTTTTGGTGACATTTTTGCACATATCCGGTTCTAATTCACAAGAAAAATTCCGATGGCATAAAATTGCACGCCGAAATTTAACAAAGCCAATATTTATTCTGTTCTGTAGCTTGTGACATAATTTTGTTAAATTCACTTATGCTCTAGATTAAAACTTTTATGTTTGGACCAAAAAATGCTTAGAATTTATAGAAAATATAATTTTCTTCTTTATTTTTAAAGAAATATCAGCCAATAATAATTTAAGATCAAAATTTATACCAGGCAGTCAGGTTTTCTAGATAAAAAGGCCTTTGCACAGTTACTTGTAGATTTTTGGAGCCTCAAATGACGTACTTATTAACGTATCTACTAAGCGAAAAATAAACCCCATCGCTTGAAAAAAAATCTTATTTGAAAAAGTCAACGTCCAAAGCCGGTTGTTCTACGCATTATATGGTAGTTAATTAATAATTATTTTATCAATAATATTAAATGGCAACTTTAAAGCTAAGCTAATTTTACTACAAATAACTTATTTATATAAAATCTTTCAAATAAAAGGATTATATTTTCAAAACTATAAAATGGATACTTTTTAAATACAATAAATTAAATCTTTTTGGTTTCATCCTTATATAGTCCTCTTGTGCCCACTAATTTATAATAATTTTCATATAAAATTTTATCTGAAACCATCCGATCTGACCCGTTCTACAAAGTTCTGTGGTTACAAAGCAGTCCGAAAAATCGGACGATTGTAGAGGGCCAAACCCCGAAATTACGCGTTCAGGGAACTTTCTGCTCAATAAAGCCACAATTTTCATAATTTGAATAATTTAAGATCAAACTACACGCCAGACAGTCACGTTTTCCAGATACAAAGGCCTTTGCACAGTTACTTGTGGATTTTTGGAGCCTCATATGAGGAAATTTTACTTATTAACGTATCCACCAAGCGAAAAATAAACCCCACTGCTTGAAAATAAATCTTATTGACAAAATCAACGTCCAAAGCCTGTTATTCTACACATTTTATGGTAATTATTTAATAACTAAATTATCCACAATATAAAATGGCAACTATTTATCTTATAAAATAGTTATTTTTAAATAATTTATAATAATTTTCATATAAAATTTAATCTAGAACAATTTTCTAAATACTTTATACCTGAATTTTTATGATATACAAATATTTATTAATAAAATAATAAAAAAAAAACTTTTTTTTTACATACAATATATTTATTATTTTACAGGTTATTTGTAAAATAAAATTCACTTTACGATTAGACAGTAAATATAATGATTAGAAAATGACTATTGATTATATTTGATACCTGTACTGATTAATAGCTTCTCTTAACCTACTTTCGAATTATTCAGTCAAAGTGTCGTTGAGATATCGAATTATTATGCAATGACGAGTACATAAATGTCGTCATCAAGACGAAAAGTTTAGCCCAAGTGCTCATATGTGTATGAGTAACTAGAGTATTTGATGAACTGAAACTGAAAACGACGTCATAACATCCATTCGCCTCTGGGTTAACTTTCCTTGCTTTAAGTACAATATCTTACAAAAGAAAAAAAATATATTTTGAATTTTTCCATAATGTACACATACTGTTCGGAATGCTAAAAGATGTTCTCTGGCAGACACTTGTGGCAGTAAGTTCTAAATATGCCTTCTTAATATAGTATGAATGACTCTGAATCTATAGTACTATATACTCATGGGAGTATGTTCATATAACATAC
Source organism: Atherix ibis (assembly GCA_958298945.1). Lineage (NCBI taxonomy): Eukaryota > Metazoa > Arthropoda > Insecta > Diptera > Athericidae > Atherix > Atherix ibis. Next base: position 93,598,158 of record OY282607.1, on the reverse strand, counting down.
GTGAAAAAGCTTAAACAAGTTGTGATGATACTCACAAAGAAGATATTCAAATACACATTCTTGTTTGCCAATTCTTGGATAAGCTGCTTACCGACTCGTACTTCTGTTTTCCGGAGAGAATCAGCTCTGCTAGACAGTCAGAAATCGGATCCTCCTGTTGCTTCGGTCACAACCCCAAAATCAGCAACCTATCAAACAATCCCATCTGACCCGTTCTACAAAGTTCTGTGGTTACAAAACAGTCTGGTTTATTACTCGTTCCATCAGCTGTTAGTCAGCTGGCGTCTTCGACTATTATCGATTATGCTCGAATGACTGTGAAAAAACAACCCTACTAATAGCACCCCGTAGCAATTGCTTTGGTCATTACCTGTCATATTTAACCGATGAACGAACCCAGCAATCAATAGGAATTAAAACAAGGTCATATATTTGTGTTTAGCATCTGTTAAGAGATAATGTTGCTGGCAGACACTCGTTGTCGTGTAAATTTTGTCGCCAACCAACTCATTACTATTGTCCGACCAATTTTCATCATAACTTCATATTATAATATTCGTGGTTGCTTAAAATTATGACAATAACAATATTGATGAGATGGTATTGTTATCACAGTTCAAGTTACTGAATTTGTTATGGCGACAAACTTTTTGTGAGGTCAATGGTGCTACTCGTATTATAACCCTTCCAGTAGACTGCTACTAAAAACCTTTATTAAAAAACACACTATTAAAACTATCAACCAAACATATTTTATTTTATATTTAAAAAAAAAAATCTCCAATTTTGATTGTAATTGAGTTAAAAAAAAAATTAGTAACTTTTAATTATAGCAAATAATACCGAATTATCCATTTTATAGTTTTGAAGGTAACTATTCTATAATTTAATAATTAATTAAAATATATATTTCTAATAGTAAAATTTATTTAGACTATAATTTGTCATTTTATAAAATAGATAGATTAACTAGTAAAAAAATGATATGAAATGTTTAGAAGTTACTCCAATTGAAACAACAAACTTTAAATGTTGTTGATTTATCGATTATTCTTAAGCTCATTTTTCACTCAGTGTGGATATCTGTGAATAAGCAAAATGGTCGTATATAGGGCTTTGAAAACCCACAACTGACTTTGGCGATGCCATTGTATTCTAAAAAAGTTACTATCTGCTGTACGTTTAATTCAGAATGTATCATTGACGTGAATTTTTTTTGAGGAAAAAATAACGGACTTTTTTTTTTTTTTGCTTTTTAATCTTAACTTTATACCATAAGCCCATACAAGAAAATAAATTTTAATTTGATTGCAAAAATACTTTTCAGGCTGCGTATTTTCGAGATTTGGCCTCCAAGATCATATAATTTGACGCCGTTAGATTTTTTTTTTGTAAAGCTACATAAACGATTCTGTTTAAATAAGTGATTTATTTGAATAATATTATTTGTATTTTTTTATAATAATAAGATTTATGCAATATAATAAAATAAAACATTTATCAAAACCAACAATTTGAAAGTACGAGGTCTGTTCAAAAAGTATCGCGAATTTTGAATATCCGCGGGTTACGTATATTTGATTATTGATTTTTTTTTGTGGCGTTATGTTGGTACTCATGTCTCTTACTTATGCCAATAAGTTCGGCCATTTTGAATGTTCAGTTAATATTTGACAGCTGCTTCGATTTTGCTCAATTTCGACCAAAAACAGCATCGCATTAACCTAGCTAAGGAGCTTTTAAACTCTGTCCGCAACGACCCAAACTTGCTCCAGAGGGTTATAATTGGTGACGAATCATGGGTTTATGGTTATGACGTGGAAACTAAAGCTCAATCATCCCAATAAAAGCTGCCGCACGAGCCAAAACCGAAAAAAGCGCGTCAAGTTCGGTCGAATGTGAACGCTTTGCTTACAGTTTTCTTCGAGTGCAGGGCGTTGTGCATCATAAGTTCTTGCCACAGGGTAGAATGGTCAATAAGATATATTACCACCAAGTTATGCGCAAGTTGCGCTAAGCAATCCGCCAGAAACGCCCGGATTTGTGGAAGAACAAAAATTGGCTTTTGCCATTTTTGGCCAAAAACAACACACTAATAAAACCGCCGCCACAGCATTTCCCAGATCTGACCCCCTGTGACTTTTTCTTGGTCCCGAAACTGAAGAGCCCGATGAAATGACGATGCTACGCTATGATTGAGAAAAAAAATGATTTTTTGAAGTGCTTCGAGGATTGGAGAAAATATTGGCACAAGTGTATAATATCTGGTGGGGACTACTTTGAAGGAGACAAAATATATATTCATGAATAAATAAATACTTTTTGAAAAAAACAAACCTCGTATTAATTTTTGTATTTTTTTTTTTCGTTCAAAAAGCGATAGTTTTTGAACAGACCTCGTATATTTTATTTAACTTCAGTTTTCGAAGTTTAAATTGAAAAACTTAATTTTTTGTATAAAAACCAACTAATGTGAAGTACAATCGATACAATTAAGTACTGAATAAAATGTCATTCAAATGGCCTCCACAACTTATTTTGCAGGAACGAATTCGATAAACCCAATTTTCGAGCACTTTTTCCAATAAATCAAGTCGTAGTGTATATCATGAATAGCACATTCAATATTGACTTCTAAAGCTTGAAGAGAGTCTGGTTTAATGCTAAAGATTAATGACTTTAATAGTCTAATGGTCTAGATGATAAAGAAATCACAACTTCTTGGAGGCCATTCAATGTCACAATTTCTTGAAATAATCGAATCTCCAAACTTTTCTCGCAATAATTCGGTTGTTGCACGTGCTGTGTGGCACGTAGCCCCGTCTTGTTGGAACCAGATGTTGTCAAGATCAACTTCTTCCAATTTCGGTCATAAAAAGTTGGTTGTCATCGATCTATACCGCTCTCCATTGACAGTTACGGTGTTACCAGTTTCCACCAGACCAAAAACCACACCAAACTGTCAATTTAGGTGAATGTAATGGGTGTTCATGAATAATTTGTGGATTTTCTTCGCACCAGAATCGACAGTTTTGTTTATTTACCGCACCACGCCGATGAAAGTAAGCCTCATCGGAAAAGATAATTTTCTTAAAAAAATCTTTATCCTTTTCAAGTTGTTCCAAGACAAAATCAGCAAATTCACGACGTTTACGGTAGTCCAATGGCTTCAGTTATTGAGTGATAATAATTTTATACGGATTCAAGCCCAAATCCTTTCTCAAAATCCGCCAGATTGTAGTTTGGGACGGTCCCAATTTTCGAGAACGTCTTAGAATCGACAAATTGCGGTCTTCAGCAACACTTGCCTGAACGACAGCAATATTTTCATTACTTCGAGCGGTTCTTTATCTTATTGGCACTTGAACATTATGTAAAGAAAATGTACGCTCGAAATTTTTAACAATTCGACGAATAGCGAGCACAGATTGGACGATTATTACGACCATAAAATGGCAAAAGCGCAGGAAAAGTTGCAATTGGAGAACGATTATTTTGATAATAAAATTAAATAATTTATAAACATTGTTCTTGCATATATCTCTCTATGAGGAAATTGTAAACATTACTGAATACAATAAAAAAAAAGAAGACAGATCATAACATATTACAAATGGCCGAAACGTCACTTAAAAATCATATCACTCTTATTGGAAAACCCTATATTAATCATTTTTGCAATATAATAAAATAATTTTTTTTATTTTGATTTTATAAAGATTTTTGCAATATTATGGAAAAAATCGTTTATAATAATCTAAATTTTATATGTATTTTATTGAACTTTACTTTCCATAGTACAAATTGGATAGTATTCTATTAAATCAACCTGATGAATAAATATTGTTGAAATTCCAATCATATTATCTGTATTCCTAGAATGAATGTACTAGATTCTTTTGATGCGATAAATTAAATTTATATTTCGATTTTCGTTTTTAAAGCTACTACAATTAATGAATTTTTTAATAAAAGGTAAAAAATTTTAAAGTTACTGATATGTTATGCAGCAGTTCCACTTCAGCGTTATCGTAGTTCAAGTTAGAACGAGTAACGATAACGAAAACCGCTGTCGAAACTTATGAAACCCTCACAAACTTATGTGTTTGCACACAATTACGATAAGGAACGAGAAGGACCATCAATTTTTGTTATCGTTATTGGTTGCGTCGGTCATTGTATTCGAGGAAATAGGAATAAAATTGTTTCTAGCCACTTAAAAATTAGACTCTACGCCACTGTCTAAACTGAACGGACGTCGAACTGTTAACGGTGCGTTATTGAAGTCAGAGAGAAGCTGCCGATTGTTGTCGATGCCTGTGGCCATTGAAAAGCAGTCAATGCTGAGAGTCGTGTGGTAGCAATCGTAATGTAAGCACGTGAATTGCTCGTGGTTTGTTCTTTGTGGTCGCGAATAACCGACAAAAACTGAACGGAATTAATACCGAAACACACACACACACTATTGTATTCTGCAATCATTCGGTATACAAGAATGGAACTATTGGGAAACGTGCGCTGAAGAATATTCCAGCGAAAAGAGAAGTTGCACGCTTGAAAGCAGATCAAAATTTATTCTCCTTTTTATTTTTGATTTTTTTTTTGTTCAATTTCTCAACATTTTCTTGAAGTAAATTATAAAAAGAAAAGAAAATAAAAAGAATATTTTTTTTTAAAAGGTGTATATAACTACAAAATATATTTATTTTTCTATTAAAACAAAAAACAAAAAAAGTGTTACAGGTTTCGATGGTAAAATTTTTTTGAAAATGTCTGTGGTGAAATCGAACAAAGTCAAGTGAAAAACACAAAGGATGCTTCCAATACGAGGGAATGGTCTGGTGAATAGTTTATGCAAACGTTGAAGTTTTCTTTAAAAAGAATCGAATAAATTCTGTGATAAAATTTTATATTTTAGTAGAAATTCAAAATTGAATTAAATTAAACGGGAATTTATAAAAAAAAAATATATATATACACATATATCAAAGTGCTGTGCTGATTATGCTTAAATTTACAATTGTTTTTTATTAAAAAAAAAATATATGTTATATATTTACCTGAAAATATAAAAATAAAAGTACCCTTGAAGCTAGCTAAGGACAACTTCAACTCTGAAGTACATACGGAATATTTTGTGAAATTATTTGGAAAAAAAAAGAATTATTTGTAAAAGTTGTTCATTCAACGTATTCTGGATTGCAAGCTTTTATTGTTCGGTGAAAACAAAATTTTTAAAATTAAATGGTTTTCTTTTTCTTTTTATGACATTGATTTTGTATAATAATAAAGTGGGCGTTAAAAAAACATTAATTTTTTTGTTGGTTTCTTCTTTAATTATTTTACATTTAAAAAAAAAGAAAACAATAATAAACAAAATCAATGAATAATATTTATTGTAAACAAATAAGGGCAAATACGTAGTATACCTTAAGTTATAATAGAAAGGAAAAAGCATAGTGAAGCTTTTCAGACAACAGCGGTTAAAAAACAATAACAAAAACAAAACGACATGATAAAAACTACAAAAAAGGTTGCACCCGATGGAGGATGGGGTTGGGTTGCAACTTTCGGTGTTAGTATAGTTAATGTAAGTGAATATAATAGATACATAAAAACGCATACACATGCATATATATGTTCTCGTACTAATTTTTATATTAAAACATTTTTATACCATTTAAAGTTTTTTGGTGGTGTGTTGTTGTTTTTGTTTGATATTCTCTTCAATTGTACGAAATAATCTATTTTGTGTGAAAATGTAATTTATTTAAAAAAAAAAGTCTATTTTTTTCTATCTATTTTATCTATCTTTTTTTTCTATTAAATTTTTTCTATCTATTTCTTTTCCATAAATTTGTTCTATCTGTTTTTTTCTATATATTTTTTTATATCTATTCTTTATCAATTTATTTCTATCTATTTATTTCTTTCCATCTATTTTTCCTCTATTTTTTTTCTATTAAATTTTATTTATCTGTTTTTTTATATATATTTTTTTCTATTTATTTTTTATCAATTTTTTTTCTATCTATTTTTTTCTATAAATTTATTTCTATCTATTTATTTCTTTCCATCTGTTTTTCCTATATTCTTTTTCTATCTATTTATTTTTTTTTCTAAAAATTTTGTTTGTCTATTTCTTTTTTTCTTCTATCTGTTTTCTTTCTTTCTATTAATTTTTTTCTATTAAATTTTGTCTATCTATTTATTTTCTAGATAGAACTGTTTATTTTCTATACAATATTTTTCTATCTTTTTTTATTTACTTCTTACCTATTTTGTCTAACCATTTTTTTAAAATTTTTTTCTGTCCAATTTTTTTTTTCATCTACTTTTTCTATCTATTTTCTTTCCATCTATTTTTCTATTAAATTTTTTCTACCTATTTCTTTTCTATCTATTTTTTATCATTTATTTTCTATCTATTTCTTTTCCATCAATTTTTTCTCTCTTTTTTTCTATATATTTTTTTTCTATCTATTCTTTATCTATTTTTTTCTGTCAATTTATTTCTATCTATTTATTTTTTCCATCTATTTTTTTTTCTATTAAATTTTGTCTATCTACAGTATATCTTTTCTATATACTTTTTCTATCTATTTTCTATCAATTTTTTTCTATCTTTATTTATTTGCTTTTTATCTATTTTTTCCAACCATTTTTTTTAAATTTTTTATCTCTCTAATTTTTTCTATCTTTTTTTTCATTTCATCCACTTTTTCTATCTATTTTGTTTTTATCTATTTTTCTAATAAATTTGTTCTATCTATTTTTTATCAATATTTTGTATCTATTTTTTCTATTTCTATCTATTTTTTTTTCATCCATTTTTCCTATATTTTTTTGTCTATACAAAATGTTTCTATTTAATATTTTTTATTTACTTTTTATCTGTCTAATTTTTTCTACCTTATTTTTCTTCTACTTTTTCTATCTATTTCGTTTCCATTCTTTTCTCTATCTATTTTTGGTTTATATTTTTTTTCCCTCTATTTTTTTATATATTTTTCTCTACCTATTTTCTGTCTATTTATTTTTTTCCAACTATTTTCTTTATAAAAAGTTTTATTTTTCATTTTTTTTCTAGAGTTATTTTTTCTCTATCTATTAGTGTTTTTATCTATTTTATTCTATCTATTTATTTGTTCTTTTCTATTCAATATATTGAAAAATCCTTCAATTTACATGCACAGACACAAACTCAGCATCTAATTGCATATTCTCTCTGAAAATATAAAAGAAAGTAGATCAGATGCAATACTTCAAGGCGATTACAAAGAAAATTCAAATGTTCTCAATGGTGTACGTGGGTTTTTGTGTAAGTGCATTGAATGCATTCTCAAATGTAACTATAGCAATAAAATATTTTATTGTAAAAGATTCTAAATCTTTATTAGAAAATATATTTTCGAAAATTAAAGATTTTATTAGCAGAAATGCATAGAAATTTTGTGAATAAAACTTAATGTTTGTCATTGATATAGACGACTCTATGTCTACAAGTCGACAATATAAAATTCCTTAAAAAGATTAATTTAAGGAACTCTATATCTAAAAATAACGAAATTGTAACGTACTGAGGTATATAGCCACTTTTGGATGCTTTTAAAGGAAAGTACTCTAAATTTTCAACAACAAAAATGACGTACAAAATTTTAATGTTATTAAAATTTTGGCAAGACCTAAAAAAATCCAGATCATATTCTTTACATTTTATTATATATAATTTTATTAAAAAAATAATTTTTTTATTGAATTTTCTTAAATATGATTTTCAATTTTATAGTTTGAATTAATTCAGTTCAATTTTATAATTAGATCGATAAATTTGAAGTAGTTCACTTGAGAGGTGCAAAAATCTCGTATTCCTTCTAAATGCTAAAATTTTTTCTTTCAAGAATACAAATTTTTCCTTCCAAGCTAACATTTTTCTCTTCTAAGGCTACATTTTATCCTTCGAAGGCAAATTTTTCACATCGACGAAACAAAACTTTTCCCTTCCAAAGCTTGAAGTCTTCACATTTAAAATTACATTTTTCCTTTGAATGCTATATTTTTCCCTTCCAATGCTACTTTCTTCACTTCCAAAATTACATTTCTGCTTCCAACATTATATCTTTCCCTCCAAAACTATATTTGCCCGTTCCATGGCTACATTTTTCCCTTCCAAAACTACATTTTTGCTTCCACAATTACAGTTTTCCCTTCTAAAGATACAATTTTACTCTCCAAAGCTATATTTTTTCTTTGCATGGCTACATTTTCAACTTCCAAAACTACAAAAATTTCTCTTCTAAAGTTATAATTTTTCCTTTCAATGCTACAAATTTTCCCTTCCATGACTACATTTTTTCTTTCCATGGCGACATTTTCCCTTCCAATGCTACATTTTTCACGTCCAAAAATATATTTTTGCCTTCCATGGCTACATTTTCTCTTGAAATGCTCCCTTTTCCCCTTCGAATAGTACATTTTACCCTTCCAAGACTACATTTGTCCCTTCCAATGCTACATATTTTCCTTCCATGGCTACATTTTCAGCTTCCAAAATTACAAATTTTCTCTTCTAAAGCTACAATTTTCCCTTTCAATGCTACAAATTTTCCCTTCCATGACTACATTTGTCCTTTCCATGCCGACATTTTCCCTTCCAATGCTACATATTTTCCTTCCATGGCTACATTTTCAGCTTCCAAAATTACAAATTTTCTCTTCTAAAGTTACAATTTTCCCTTTCAATGCTACAAATTTTCCCTTCCATGACTACATTTTTCCTTTCCATGGTGACATTTTCCCTTCCAATGCTACATTTTTCACGTCCAAAAATACATTTTTGCCTTCCATGGCTACATTTTATCTTGAAATGCTACATTTTCCCCTTTCAATATTAAATTTTACCCTTCGAAGACTACATTTTTTTCTTCCATGGCTACATTTTCAGCTTCCAAAACTACAAATTTTCTCTTCTAAAACTACAATTTTCCCTTTTAATACTACAAATTTTCCTTGCAAGACTACATTTTCCCCTTCCAATGCTACATTTTTCCCTTCCAATGCTACAATTTTCACGTCTAAAAATAAATTTATAAATAAAAATAACAGTGCTATAATTTTGAGCATGAAATTAATAGGCTGCCAAAGCTTAAACGGATCTTTTGAAAAACCCCTCACAACATATGTGTAAATGATGCCAATTTTAATATCGCCCAAGTACGATTATTGAATGAAAATTTGCATAAATATTTGTATTTTTATAGTAAAGATTTTTTTTTAAGTGAATTTATCGTACTTTTTTTTTAAATATTAAAAAGTAAACTCCAAAAAAAAAATTACCACAACTTATAAATTACTAATCCTTCGACAAAAATCTGTACTTTATGGGAACATTAATATGCAATAATAAATATATAATTTTCTTTTAATGTAAAATAATCTCTAAACACATTTTTATCTTTTATCTGTTCTGATTTTTAGCATTAGTGGCAGCATACGAGCGATATTGTTTATAATTTATAAAAAACGACAGTTTTCTGTCAAGAATTTCCTTATCAAATTGATGAAAAAAAGAAAACTATATAAATAACAAAATATGCCTTAAATACGCGACATACTCTTAGACTGGAATCTTTTTTGCTAATCACACATTATTGATAAAAGTATAGTTTTGATAAAATATTTTATTTTTTTATCACTTATTTAATAATAATTTGTTGTATAATTTCTAATTAATAAATTTTTATACATTTTTAAACTGATAATTTTTTTTTTAATTGTATTATATTGAATTATAAGTAGTTGAATATTAAAGTTATTTTAGACGGTTATTTAGGACCATATCACTTTAAATTAGTTACTTTAGGAGTGTTATGACCCTAAATTAATAAAATTATTGCATCTATCTTTAGTGATAATTTGGTATTTTTGATCGGAAAACTTTAATTAGAATAGTTCACTTTTTATAAGAGATCCATTATGAAAATATTTATTAAAGCATTTTATTGCCAATTATTTTAGGCATCATAAAACATGAATTTTTTTTGAAAATTAATTAACTGCACGAAAAATAATGAAATTTATTATACCTAAAAGTAAAGATAATTTTTGTTTATTTGTGTAGATTTAATATTATTGTTTTTAAAGTTGTTGCATGGGGCAGTTATATATCGGTGGAGGTCTTCAGCTTCTTGGCAAAATTTTTTTTGGATGCTATCGATAGTACCAATATTATGTCCTTTCGAGTATTTTTTAATTTTGGAGAACAAAACAAAATCACATGCACTATTATCAGATGAATTAAGAGGACTGGGGATACACAGAAATCCATTTTTCCCCCAAAAAAACTCGTTTTTCTAAACCACTCAAAACAAAACAAAAATTCCTATTTTTGAGCTTTTTAAGAACTTTTACTCACAACTCGTTAGCTTCAATATTAATTGACAATCTGGCAGAGAGGGCCATGTACCGTTTTTCTAAACGTCTTAAAACAATCCTATTTTTGAGCTTTTCAAAGACTTTTAATCACTACTCATTAGTTTAAACATTAATTGACAGTCTGTATTTTTCAAATTCCCTCACTCATTTCCTATTCTAATCAGTTTTCGATGGTGATGGCCTCCTTGACTGAGGTTCATTCTCCACTATTTATTCTGCTTTATGCTACCGAAAATTATATGCTCTTGATAAAGAATGCTCTCCATAGGCTGATTGTAATTTTTTTTTTGTAAGCCAAATACGTAGATTCATCAAGCTTCACATAAGATTTGATAGGATATTGTAACTCCAAATTTTGCTGTTCCATTTTTCGTAACGTTCAACAAAAAAAACCCCAAACTTCACATATAACATTCTATAGGATCGCATTATGATCGGGTAAATGTTGAAATTTATACTGCACATCTAGAAGGGCTCAAATGGAAGTCTTTTTTTTCAGGAAGGTGGGCTAAGGGTTAGTGTTAAAATCCGCTACATTTCCAGATCGCTCTAACTAATCCTTCCGTAAGATGCTTTAAGCTGACAACGTCATTTTCTAAGGGTTAGTGTTAAAATCCGCTACATTTCCAGATCGCTCTAACTACCAGTCCTTCCGTAAGATGCTTTAAGCTGACAACGTCATTTTCTAACAACACCTCGAACCTATTAGGACATATTTTAAGAAAGTAAATATTAAGTCTAGAAAAAAATATTTTATTAAAAAAAAAATTTCTATAAATCATTTGCCAAATTTCTGTAATTAATTTTCATATGAAAAAAATAAGAAAATATATAAACTATCACTTAAAATAATCATCAATTATTAAGAAGAAGAAAAAAAGATATTTCTATAAGTAAAAATATAGTAAAAACAATGGCAGTTTTATCTATTTTGTTTCTATTAAATTTTTTCTATCTAATTGCTTTTCCATATATTTTTTCTATCTATTTTCGTCTATAGAATTTTTTTCTATCTATTTTTTAATTTTTTATCTTTTTTTTTATCTACTTTTTCTATCTATTTTGTTTCCATCTATTTTTTTTTATATAAGATGCCGTTTAAATAAATTCATTGATAGAAAAATTTATTATCTTTAGTTTTATTAGTATTTTTTTTAAAATTATTTTTTAATTGGAAATATTACTTTTCCGGTCACATTAATTTTCTGCAATAACACTTATACACACACCAGATCATATCATAAATTAATGAAATATATTTTTTTTTATTAAGAAAAATTACCAATTATATTATAAATAAATTTTTTTTAACTAAAAGTGAAATAATTAATAAAAAAATATTATTTTGTTGATTTATAACAAGTTTTATTTATATTTTCTCATTAAATATAAACATACGTAATCAAACCTACTATTATTATAAGTTTAACAATATTAAAAAATGTCAATATTACTAAAAAATACTTGTTGAAAACAAATAGTCAGTAGTTTTTTGTTAAAATGATGACGCCAATATGACATTTTTATTTATTATGCACAACGTGACGCTTTGATATATTATATTTTCACGTGCAATATTAAATAGTTCCCTTATGTGCACACATACTCGTAATTTTATAGAAGAAAAAAAATACTTTTATCTAAAATAATTATCTAAATATCTAATTGATTATCCTCATATCGTAAAACGTAAATAAAATCACAATATTCCAGGTTAAACAAAAAATAAAACATTTTATGATAGCAAAACGTTTCCATGGTTTAGTTGAACGAATTCGATTTCTTTGATAGTGCAAGGCCCTCGTACGAGTATGTAAGTCGATACTTCCATTTGTTGATAAGAATCCATATAAACGTTGCATTTAATAGGACAATCATTGCATTGATAAATAATCGATTTCATAGAGAAAATACCATTCAGCGGATTTATCTATTTACAACAACTGAAATGGTCATAATCTATTTGCAAATACTTAAAGGGAAACAACTTCTTCAAAAAAAAAATTTCTTTTAAGTTCCAAATAAATTTTTTTTAATCAAAAACTAGTAATAAATAATTTTTTTTTACTGCTCAGTAACCATTTTGAAATGTTGGGTAAGGAAACTTCTCAGAGTCCGGATTGGTCATATCGCACTTACCCCATTATTTTTTTCGGTAACCAACCTGGTCCATTTTACCATATCTGGTCTCATATCCGATGAGTCTAGAGCTACCCATTTTGCATACAGGTTGGACGAGTTACAATTCTCTAAGCAGTTTTCCGTTGGCATGGATCCATCCCACTGGCAACTAGACCCATCGGATATGAAACCACTACGGCAAGTAACAGCTGGCTGAAAATTTCACCACAGGAATACAGTGGCAAATTGCCCTGGCAGGATTATTTTGCTCAGTTCATCTGCGTGGGACCGCGCTAACATTGTACCAAGCGTTGCCAATAAATATTAAGGAGACTAGATTTGGGGGCAGACTTATCCGTACTTTGGCTCAAAGTCAACTTCGTGTTCGCTCACAGCGAGCGAAAGAATCACTGGTAGATTTTTCTGCGGACTTACAGCGCCTTGTTCACATGACATTTCCAGAATCAAATAGATCTTGTTAATTTTTTAGATGGTCTATTGTATGAGAATGTGCCTAAGAGATTTGCCAGCCCTAACTTTAAATGAAGCAATTGATAATGCACTTCCATTTGAGGTCAAAGTGAGGTTTAATCGTACCTTAAGGCAAACTCTTCGGGTTACTGTTACATCTATAGAATCCTATAAAAAAGCTAATATCTCGGGAAACTTATGCAAATCAACACTGTAGACCAAAAATTGGTTACGAAGGACATTTGGTGGTTTCACGTAGGATGGGTAAGAAAACTTTTTGGTTATTTTCTCCACTTCCTTCCTTTCTTCGCTAAAGCACGCACAGTGGAAGAAGACATGTTCTATTATGGGCCGATAATTAGGGCATCAACTTCCACCTCAATGTGATATACACATACCCTAAAGCAAACATGTCTTTTCAGAAATTTGGCCATATTGTGGTCCAAAGCAAACGAATCCGATGAACTTTCCAATATATCCGATATTGGCTGGTGTTCCACAGGGAAGTCTACTTGAACCTATTCTCTACAACATTTACATATCTGATATCCCAATCTGTTACAATACTTTCTGTGCTATATACGCTGATGATACGGTTTACCTTGTGTCTAGCAAAAATCCCAAAGATGCTTCCGAAATTCTTCAAACCCAAATCCAAATCCTCTAGAACTGGTTTACGAGTACCCAAATCCAAAACTTCCCGCGTAACTTTTACTCTCCGCCATGAACTATGTCCTCCCATATACCTTACTGGCAGGGAAATACAACAACACACCGAAGTTCAGTACCTAGGACGCTTGACATTGAACCCACTTACAAGACTTAAAAGACAATAACTAAAAAGACGATACCTAACATACATATACTTAGACTTCTAGATAAACGTTCTAAACGTACTATTGCCAGAAAAGTATTTTTATACAATGCCCTACTGAAACCAATATGGACTTACGGACTAGAACTCTGGGGTGCAACTAAGGCTTCCAATTCCCATTGAAGGGAGGTAGACGCTCCCTTTCATGTTCGCAATAATGTTATTCATCGTAACCTTGAAGACCCATTTGTTTTTGATGTGGCTATGTCTCGTTATAAAAAGTTCAATTCCCGTCCACTTCCTTTCTTAAAAACACCCATCGAAGACTTAAGCATCACTGGTACTAAAATACTGTGGCTTAAATAACCACACGCTAGTAGAAGGAACTTGGATGAATATTTATTCCCCACAACCATTCACGTTAATTAATATTATTATCCAAATCTGCTTGATTTAATTGTAGATATCTGTAAAAATTAAAAAAAAAAATGTTGGTTCCACCTGGCTATAACAGAAATCAGATGCTGCGACTATCTTCCTTTATGTTTGTGGCGCTACAAAATTATCTCTGGCTCTTGTTTCAGATACCTTACATATAATTATTAAATTTTCAAAAAATTTTCTTAAAAAATCACGATTTAAGAACAGTTAAATTTTAGATAAAAATGAGGAGACCCTTTAATGGAAGATTATTTTTTATTTTTTTTGGTTGGATATAATAAAAGTACCTATTTTATTAAAATTAAAAATATTTTAAAAGAGAACGTAAAAATTTCAAAATACCGTATGGGGGGCCATTCAAGGAGGGAATTTGTAATTAAAAGAAAATTTTGCGAAAGAGAAAAAAACAAAGCTTTATTTTTATTGAATAAAGAAAGTATTAACACAATTTTTTTTGCCTAGCATACGTATATAATAACTGCTTGTTATCATATTAAATGTCAATTGATTGTGCAACCAAGTGAAATGATCTGAAAAATGTGAATCATTTTCCGTGCAGGTGCGATGAACTGGCAAATTGAATAAAGGCAATTCATAGGAATGAGTCTTACTTCGTGGGTTTCCTATGCCGCGAACACAATTGCGACGAATGACCGTAAAGGCGCTGTCGACATTTTTAAAACCTTCACACTCGTATGGTAGTGTACACAATTGCTAACAGCGACTTACTAGTTACTACAATTTTAAATCACATTCGCAATACTGCCAACTAATACGAGTACTCACATTTTTAAGGTCGCATCATGTGTCAGCATTGTTTAAATGGCAAAAGGGTTATTCATTTTGTAGATTGGAAAGTAAAGATCTGTTATTTGATAAAAATTCTATATAATGTCATACAACAGAATATTTATTTAGCTTAAAGTTTGCCATTTTAAATAATAGATTGACTTATGATCAAACAAAACATTTAAAATGTAAAAATTTTCTAAAAAGGGTTAATTCTGACAATGGCACGTTTCGCGCTTAAAGAACAAAAATTTTCTTCAGCAATAAGGCTTATTTCTCGCTCGGTACCATACATGAGGCTCTGAAAATTACCAGACCCATAGGTGCTTATTGAGAAACTATTGTATTCACGAAAAGTGACATTTTATTGAGAATGTATCATTCTACCCTTAATAGTCTCCTATTAAAGGAAGAATGGTAATAGTCTCCCCTTTTGAAAATGAAAAATTCTCAGCATTGTAACCCTATGATAATCGACTTTTTCTTTTCTCTGAACTTACATTTTAATTAGGAGCACCTGTAATTTTAACAAGACGGTGCAAAATTTTTGCCTAATTGCACGAAAAGTTCCCAAACTCACGTGTTTACGTAATTTGGTGATGTCAATTTGACGCCGTTTTAGACTTTCTCTTATAGGCTAATGTTAAAGCTTGGGTTTTCTCAGATATCCCGAAAATTTTTAGAGCTTTTAAAAATCAACCAGTAACAGCCAAATACGAGGTCTGTTCAAAAAGTATCGCGAATTTTGTGTTTTTTCAAAAATTATTTATTTATTCATGAATATCTATTTCGTCCCCTTCAAAGTAATCCCCACCAGATATTATGCACTTGTAACAACGTTTTTTCCAATCCTCGAAGCACTTCAAAAAATCATTTTTTCTGATCTTGTTCAGCTCCTCCTTCGATGCTGTCTTTATCGCCTCAATCGTGGGGCTCTTCAGTTTCGGGAACAAGAAAAAGTCACAGGGGGCCAGATCTGGGGAATACGATGGCTGCGGCATTATTAGTGTGTTGTTTTTGGCCAAAAATTCGCGCACAAGCAACGATGCGTGAGCAGGGGCGTTATCATGGTGCAAAAGCCAATTTTTGTTCTTCCACAAATCCGGGCGTTTCTGGTGGACTGCTTGCAGGTAATAATCCTTATTGACCGTTCTACCCTGTGGCAAGAATTCATGATGCAAAACCTTCACATTCGACCGAACTTGGCGCGCTTTTTTCGGTCTTGGCTGAGAATAATATAGTTTGTTTTTTTTCCAAGCAAAAACTATATTAATTATTTGCTGATAAAAGATTTTAATCTATTCCCAATCATATAAATTCGCACAAATTGATTATTCATAAACTGTTAAGGTCAACAAATCAACAAATTTGGAGATTTTGTGATTTTGTAGAATTTTTTTTCTCTAAGGTTTCAAAATATTTTTTAAAAATATTTTACAAAAAATATAAGAAATAAATTTATAGCTGGGTTTTTTTTTCTTCAAACAAGATACTTTCTCTCTACTTGGTGATAAAGAATGTCTCAGAAATTTCTTCAATGAATATTCCCACTGAGTTTCAACTCTGTTATACTTTCTACTCCGTAGACCTTTCTCATTATTCTAATGTATTTTTAGAATATTTAGAAATTTCGCCAATTGCTATTTTTAAATTTATTTTCACGAAATTCTCTTATACTTACACGAATATATTTGCTTAGTCATGAAGATTCCCTTAGAATCAGAGTGAATTGCTCTTTAATATGTGACAGTTCAGTTACTCAAGAAAAAATCCATTATTTATTTTTTAAATTTTTATGAAGACTATACAATAAGTAATTCTGCAGATACAAAACTAATAATTCAAAAAAATTATCAATTTAAAAACAAATTGTGAATAATATAATTTTTTTGGGGGAAATTTTAATGAATTGGTTTTCTTGGTAGAAAATCTTCCAAGAAAAAAATATCTACTTTTTTTTCTTATAAAAGAAAGATTTTTTTTAGAATATCAACTTTTTTTCATGGAATAAAGAATACATTCTTTATGGTGGAAATTATTCCGAAAAGATTATTTATAACCTCCTAAGAATTATGAATCAGAAAATTTTTTATGTACTCTATAAAAATATATTAAATTTGCAATGAAAATAGGAGATTATTTTTTAATTTTCCAAAATACCAAAAGCTTATGCAAAAATTATTATAGATCTAAGAGAAAATATTGAAAATTTCTTAGAAATAAATCTGTTTTTCTATAAATTCGGTTAATATTGATAGGCAGGGATAATTACGCAAATTAATTTGGAACTAATTTTAAAAGCTTTCATCAAATTTATAAACAAACATCGAGAAGCTATGAAATCGCACCGAAATGGACAAGATCACTTCAGGTGGAAGCACGTTTCACGTTTTCTTGCACGGGTTTCAAAAAAAAAGTGACGAAAGTCGTTTGGAATTTTGCCCAAAATACAACAGAATCAAAGCTAAAATTTTCAAAGCGAATTATTTATTTAATTCGTTTTGTTCAGAGACGATGGGATTTTTTTGCACTTTCGTAACCTGATTTTTGTTCTCGTCTTAAGATTGTCTTCGAAATATGTTTACGCTAAGAGAAATTGTCGAAAATCTGGTTTTTGACTTTAATAATCAATTTTTTTTTGATTTTATACCTTTTCCAATCGTTTTTTATTCTTAGTTTTATTACTATTATTTGTTGATGGAAGCTGTTTTTTTGTGTTGATTATTGTAAAAATTCTATTCCTAGTGGGATATGATATAATCGATGGTAAACTTTTTATAGGTGAATTCTTATTAAATACAAAAAAATTAAAAATCGTCACTTTTGCGTTGTATTTTTAATTCTTTATGTTATATAATATATTTGAGTGAACAGTATTTTTTTATATTATTTCATTAGCATAGTCTGAATTTTGCATGTGCTTTTTTTGTAAAATTAATTTTTTTTATGCACAAGGTTTGTTAGAAAAGTAACAATTTTATTTTATTTTTATTCATTTCATATTATTCAATTCAAAGAAGTTCATTTAGGCAGGTATATGACGTCTGTTCAAAAAGTATCGCGAATTTTGTGTTTTTTCAAAAATTATTTATTTGTTCATGAATATCTATTTTGTACCCTTCATAGTAATCCCCACCAGATATTATACACTTGTGCCGACGTTTTTTCCAATCCTCTAAGCACTTCAAAAAATCATTTTTTGTGATCTTGTGCAGCTCCTTCTTTGATGCCGTCTTTATCTCCTGAATAGGACGACGCTACCTTTCATGGGGCTCTTCAGTTTCAGGAACAAGAAAAAGTCGCAGGAGGCCAGATCTGGGGCATACGATGGCTGCGGCATTAATAGTGTGTTGTTTTTGGCCTAAATGGCAAAAGCCAATTTTTGTACTTCCACAAATCCGGGCGTTTCTGGCGGATTCCTTCGCATAACTGGCAGGTAATATTGCTTATTGACCGTTCTACCCTGTGGCAAGGACTCATGATACACCACGCCCCAGCAATATAAGAAAACTATAAGCAAAACTTGGCGTCTTTTTCGGTCTTGGCTCGTGCGGCAGCTTCCATTGGGATGATTGAGTCACCAATTATGACCCTCTGGAGCAAATTTGGGTCGTCGCGGAGAGAGTCCAACAGCTCCTTAGCAATGTTAATGCGATGCTGTTTTTGGTCGAAATTGAGCAAAAATCGAAGACGAGCCAAAACACGTGCAAGCAAAGCAGCTGTCAAAAATTAACTGAACATTCAAAATGGCCGAACTTGTTGGTATAAGTGAGAGATATGAGTACCAACATAACGCCATAAAAAAAATTGAAAATTTAATATACGTAACCCGCAGAAATTTCAAATTCGCGATACTTTATGAACAGACCTCGTACATCAGTGCAGGTATTTTTTTTGTTATTGTTAGATGGAAATCATCGAGAGACAAAGTATGTCTAAAACCATCTTATTTTGTCACATTTACATATTTCCCCACTGATCCTGCGTAAGGAGGTCACTTCTGCGTGTAGATCCGTACCATAAAATCGATACCAGAAGTGACCTATGGGTCGTGGCGAACCCGTGGCTTGCTGTAGCTCTTTATGTGAAGAATACTCACCAGATACTCTTAACGTGGTTATCACCTACATCGCAGGTACAGTATTAAGACTGAAGCTGACGGATGGCAGGATCCCGGATGCTGTCGCTGCAGATGATAGAATAGGTTCAGGTAGGCCTTGCTACCAACAGTTAGGGTGAATAGCTTGTAATTGGCTACTGTCTGTTAGTAAACGGACCTAGCTAAGGTGGATGAAGCTGGTTAGAGGTAGAACCAGGTAGTTGCACAAATGAGAATGGAGTAATGATGGAGCGGTCTACTAATTGAAAACGCTCGGAAAATTGAATGTTTGCCTACTTCTTGCTTGGGGCACGAAGAAGAAGAAGAAGAAGAAGAAGATGATAAAGAAGATGGTTAAGAAGAAGAAGAAGAAGAAGAAGGATAAGAAAAAGACGAATAAGATGAAGATGCAGAAGTTGAAGGTGTTGTTGAATAATTGAGATGCGTGCAAATACCTGAATCTAATCTGCTTAGCTGAGCGTACCTCAATTCCTATGGTTGTAGGCGGCCCATGGTATTATGTCTAACAATGTCTAACCGTCAGGCATTACTTCGTAGCATAGGAATTGATCGAAATCACTACTCTGATGGATTATTTCTACAATTTTCATTCACGCTCTCCAGTCGGAGTCTTTTTAGAACTGTTGCGGCATGGACATCGACAGCGTCCCAAACCGTCCTTAAATTCAACATCAGGGCCACGACATTTTATATGCCTCTTCTCGAAGAAAGAGGCTTCTGTGCATCTTCTCGTAAAAACAGACTTCTGTACCTCTTCTCGAAAATGTGGTTGCCAGTCGTCGTGGCAGTGCTAAACTGCTTTGTATATTATCGACAGTATTGATATGAGGTCATGTTAAGTAATTTCGGATCTTGTGCAACAAAAACAAGGTCATACGTACTTAGATCAGGCAAACAGAGGTTGGAGAATCAAGTTGGAGAGAGAGGTTGGTCGTTGTCATGATGGAGCATCTAAATATCTGTAATGTCTGATTAAATCCTAAAAACCCTCTTCCTAAAACATTCAAAAAGCTATAATATCAATGGATGGTTCAACCTTACAAGAGCCCTCACTCGTTCTGCATTTTCATCAGTTTTCTATTTTGAAGACCTCTCCGTCGGGGGTTCGTCTTTCAGTGTTCCTCGGCACTCCAAAAATGCTTTATACCACCAAAAAACCTATAAGTCAAACTGGTGGATTTACCGAGTTTAACGCAGAACAACAATAAAAATGTCTACCTCCACAGGGTAGCGAGATTGAAACTTGTGTCCACAGTTTACTTTTCTGTCACACATTGCATATTTTTTTATTAATATTATTATTTTTTTGGATTCTTAGTTTTGTATAATTGATTTAAATATACAGTATATGAAATACTACTTCAAAAACTTTCTTTTAAGAATCATAGAATAAATGTTCTCCCTTGTCATAATATGATTGATTATCTTAACTCTATTTTATCGTATATAAAGTTGCAGACAAAAAAATAGCAGTCCATTTTTCGCGAAACGTACTAGTTTGAAATATTTCCTTTAGTTTTATGTTTGCAAACGGATGGATTTTCCTAGAACCATTAACATTTCCTACAAATATAAAAAATGAATGGAATTTAGGAATAAGTCAAAAGAAGGTTCCTTTTATTAACCAAACGATATATTGTAGTATTGAAAATAAATTTCTGGAAAGACCATGTCAAATGGCCTTTTGAATAATAGAAAAATGTTTCGTGAACCTAGCATTGTCGTTGTTGGTTCTAAACGATGTCGATAGTATGTTAGAATACTACCACGTACTGAATATAAAGACTAAAACTCGTTAAACACGTAGGTGTGAAAATTACACTTAACATAGGTGTTTTTGGTCTTGAAAAAAAAATTATGCTCTACCATGTGCCGAAAATGCAATGCCATTAAAATGGATATTTGAACAGAATAATGACCCAAAGCAAGATAAAAAAAATATGGTTTCAGTAGGTTTCACAACAACCGGACTTAAATTCTATTGAAAATTTATAGGGTCTCATTCAAAATGCAGTTGCTAACTTTCTTTCGATGGTCCTTTAAAATAATATCATGGATGTTACTAGTCATTTCTTCCGTGGTAACCGAAATTGGATATTCTGAATATTCTGGGAAAAAGAAATTCCGTAAACCACTTCTGAATTATTCCACACCATTCAATTTTTTTTACATATTAATAAAAAACAAATCCGTAAAAACTAAACTAATAAACAGATATGTATAAAATTTATTATGACGTTCTATAAGAAATACTAAATAGTAAAAAAAAAGAAGTATTGCTAATATAAATAAGCTATATTTCTTGCATTTATCACTGAATTATCAGACTACCCCTCTCATATCTATATAAAGGGGTTTCGAATAAGGGTGATATGATTTCTTTTCAACAAAAAAAACACACTAATTGTTAAGGAAATTCAAATGTTTTTTATTTAATGTGAAGTACAATCGATACAATTAAGTGCTCAATAAAACGTTATTCAAATGGTCTCCACCACTTCTTTTGCAGGAACGAATTCGATGAACCCAATTTTCGAGCACTTTTTCCACTAAATCAAGTCGTATGTGATGAATAGCACGTTCAATATTGACTTATAAACCTTGAAGAGAGTCTAGTTTATTTCTAAAGACCAATGACTTCAAATAACCGCACAAGAAACAGTCTAATGGTGTTAAATCACAACTTCTTGGAGGCCATTCAATGTTACAATTTCTTAAAATAATCGAATCTCCAAACTTTTCTCGCAATAAATCGGTTGTTGCACGTGCTGTGTGGCACGTAGCCCCGTTTTGTTGGAAACAGATATTGTCAAGATCAACTTCTTCCCATTTCGGTCATAAAAAGTTGGTTATCATCGATCTATACCGGTCTCCATTCACAGTAACGGTGTTACCAGCTTAATTTCTAAAGAAGTACGGACCGATGATTCCACCAGACCAAAATCCACACCAAATCCTCAATTAAGGTGAATGTAATGGGTGTTCATGAATAATTTGTGGATTTTCTTCGCACCAGAATCGACAGATTTGTTTATTTACCGCACCACTCAGATGAAAGTGAGCCTCATCGGAGAAAATGATTTTCTTAAAAAATTGTTATCGTTT
Organism: Atherix ibis; assembly: GCA_958298945.1. Taxonomy (NCBI): domain Eukaryota; kingdom Metazoa; phylum Arthropoda; class Insecta; order Diptera; family Athericidae; genus Atherix; species Atherix ibis. The sequence continues at coordinate 93,575,863 of OY282607.1, read as the reverse complement.
TCAAGTTGATCCAAGACAAAATCAGCGAATTCACGACATTTACGGTGGTCCAATGGCTTCAGTTCTTGAGTGATAATAGTTTTATACGGATGCAAGCCCAAAGCCTTTCTCAAAATCCGCCAGGTTGTGATTTGAGACAGTCCCAATTCTTGAGAACGTCTTGGAATCGACAAATTGCGGTGTTAAGCAACACTTGCCTGAACGGCTGCAATATTTTCATTACTTCGAGCGGTTCTGTGTCTTATTGGCTCTGAACATTATGTAAAGAAAATGTACGCTCGAAATTCGACGAATAGCAATTCGACGAATAGCGAGCACAATTGGACGATTATTACGACAATAAAATGGCAAAAGCGCACGAAAAGTTGCAATTGGAGAACGATTATTTTGATAATAAAATTGAATAATTTTTAAATGTTGTTCTAGCGTATATCTCTCCATGATGAAATTGTAAACATTACTGAATATAATGAAAAAAAAAGAAGACCGATCATGACATATTATAAATGGTCGAAACGTTACGTAGAAATCATATCACTCTTATTGGAAAACCCTATATTAAATATTTAAATAAATCTCTTATTTTATTACTTATCCAAATTAGCATATTTTTCCATTTAAAGATATTCATTCAAAATAAAGATATTAATTAAAAATAAACATGCTAATCTTAATTAAAGTAGTAATTAGAACTTATTTCAGAATAATAAAAAAAAGTTGATTTATACTCAAAATCATTTGTGTGTTCGTTTTATTCGTATGGAAGACCATTTAAGTATAACACTTTGAAGAGGCTATAATTAAAATCTCATCATTGGAATTCTTTTATTATTTTTTTTTTTTTGGATATATAAACAAATATGAAAAATAAAAACAATAATTAAACAATCCTCCCCATTATGACTATAATGAAAATGTCATTTAAGATCAATGCTAATTTGGATTTGTTGTTGAACATCTGGGTTGAAGAGCTGATACTCGTACTTATTGCAATTAGACAACAAAAATGATCTGAATTATCGGTTAATATGAGTGCTGACTATCTGAATAAATTTGTATTTTTCCACATGAGGCAAGTTTCTTCGAGCTTATTTCACAAGAATTACTCTCAACTCGACCAAACTGGAAGGAGAGTGTATATTCGCGCAGCCAAGACATTAAGAATTACGTCACCTCGTCGTCACCTTAAAATGAGCACATGGGATGAATATTAAAATAAAAGTTCGCCAAAAATTCACATCCATATTTATGGACTTGTCTACACACACCAGTTGAGTTAGTTTTTTGTTCGAAATCAGAGAACAGCATTTGCGGCAGTAAATACACTCTTTCATATCATCAAGTTCGGCTAGAATTTATATCAGTTTTTTTTCTCTCGATTGTATATGAAAATAATTTAAGTTTTGAATAAATTTTAAAATGCTTTCAACTGTATTTGTATTAAACTAAAATTGGTAAAAATCAAATAAACAGTAATAAAACCAACCACCAACTTCCAGAACAAACCCAACTCGTCGTGCGTCACTCCAATGTTTGTAGACGATTAATTTTCTTATTGAGCACTTTAAGGTTTACCGCCGCTTTTATAAACAAAATATTTACTCATTTTAGTGTCGGCTTTTTAACACTTTATATATCGTTAAATAATATGCTTGTTCTTAAAATGTCCATTCGAAAATATAAACAGTTTCAGTTTAAAAAAAAGAAACGTAACAAAACCGATCATTAGTATGAGTAATAGTTTTGGTTTGTATTTATAAGATAAATTCTCCGCTATTGTCATAAATCGAAATTTTCTTATATAATTTGCTGGTAAATTAATTTTATGTAATGTCTTCCGGCAAAAATTTCATGCTGTATATTTGTAATTTTCAAAATTTTTTAAAACAATATTTCAGATGAAATTATTTTTATATTTTCGATAATAAATTTTGTTCAGACCTTATATAATCAATTACTAAGAATTAATAAAATTAAACACTTTTTTTAAGACCTTTAAGAAGCAATTATCCCTAAAATAGTCATCTAATTATTTTATTCAATTTCTGCTTTAGAAAGTAAAGTTAAATAAATTACTGTTAAAATTTAGACTTTGTAAAAAAATTTACTACGTATATTAGATTGGTTAAAATTTGCCATCATACATGAAATAGCTACCACAAGACTTTTTAAAGGACTCGATCCTTTAGAGGTTAGCTTTTATGACCTATTCGTACAATTCGGTCTGTAATTTGGCCATTATTTGACGTAGATTGGTTTTAAGATTTGAAATTTGCCTCTATAAACGCGATAATTATTGTAGAAACAGTGCAACGGTGTCAAATTTAACGATCTTGGATAACACTAAATTTACAAATTACGCATTCTGTGGAACTTTTTGTAAAATAAAGCCAAAATCTGTTGGTTTTTGTGGCCTTTACTAACATTTAGGTAAAACCACATATAGCCTAGTTGAAAATCTTCAAATTTAGATAAAAAAAAGTCCGTTATCATAAAGTCATTGAGCTCAGAATCAACGGTAGCAGTCTCTACTTTTTTATTTTAAAAGAAATACGGGCCCAATGACACCTTTTTGCGCAGATATAATGCCTATAAAGAAATACGGGTCATTAAGAATCACGTTTTGCGGATATAATGGTTTCTCCGCAGTCAGTTAAGGGATTTCCGAGTCCCATATACAAAAATTTTGCTCACTGGATGTGTACAACTAGCGACAAATGAGTCTAAAGCGTAAAAATGTACTATGGGAGAATCACCGCATTTATACATGCAAGTTTTCATATTTTTAACGCATTATTTAATAGTACCGCAAGCAATTCACAAAAAGTTCAACGGCCTCAAATCTAACGATCTTGGAGATCACTAAATCCACAAATTATTTATCATTAGAACTTTTTGCGAAATAAAGCCAAAATCTGTTAGTTTGTGTGCCTTGTAGTAATGTTTAGTTGAAACCACATAGCGCCCAGATTTAAAAAAATTCATTATAATAAAATCATATGGTTCAGAATCAACGATAGCAGTCTCTCCTTTTTCTTTTTAAAAGAAATGCAGATCAGTGACGGCTTCAGAACAAAATGCATACTAGATAGTCACTTTTTACGAGTATAATGGCTTCTCTACAGTCACTTGGGGGATTTAAAAGCCTCATATATAAATATTTTGCTTACTGGATGTGTACAACTAGCCGAAAAACAAGTCCAAAGCGTAAAAAGGTGTTATGGCATAATCACCACATTTATACAAAATTTTAATATTTTTAACGCATTATTTAATAGTACCGCATGCAATTCACAATATAAAATGTCAAACTTTATACTAAATAAATATTTACACGACAATTATCGTAGCAAAAAGTTCAATGGCGTCAAATCTAACGATCTTGGACATTACTGCCAGGTGTATAAGATTAAATCCGCTGTTTTTTATTTAAAAAAAAATAATGTTTTTTTTTCATAGAAAGCAAAAACAAAATTATTCAAAAAAATTATGCCCTCAGGCAATTTGTGGAGACCACGCCAAAAAAATTCCTTTTCTTTCGAAGCAAACCACTCATCAAGCCATTTTCGGACGTCTTCGTAATATTCGAAGTGCTGCTGAGCGAGCGCGTGGCCCATCGACGAAAACAGGTGATAGTCAGAAGGGGCCAGGTCTGGTGAATAATCGGGGTGGGGTAGCACCTCCCAGTTGAGTGTCTCCAAGTAGTTTCGGACCATTTTTGACGTGTACGATGGTGCGTCGTCGTGGAGGAAAATCAGTTTGTCATGTCTTTGTTGATAATCCGTCCTTTTTTCACGCAGAGCATGGTGCAATTTGATCAGTTGTTGGTGGTAGCAGTGGGCGTTAAAAGTTTCACCAGGTTTCAACACCTCATAGTAGACGATACCCTGCTGATCTCACCAAACGCACAGCATCGTCTTCCGTCCGAAGCGATATGGCCTTGGGGAAGATGTTGATGGTTGGCCGTGAGCAGTCTCTTCTTTTTCTGTTTATAGGAAATACGAGCCCAATGACACCTTCAGAACAAAATACATTCCACGAGTATCCAAAAAAAATAACCGTATTTATACAAAGTTTTCATATTTTTAACACATTGTTTAATAGTTTAGAAATTTACAATATAAAATGACAATCTTTATACTAAATTAATATTACCTTAAATTACTAAAGTTTTTAAAATCTATTAAATGAAGTCCAAACCATAAAAAGGGTAATCCGTAAATTAAATTTTTTCCAATATTTTTTATTTTAATAAGTCAAAAAAAAAACATGAAATTTTGTTAAATTTCACCAATTAAATTGGACACAATACATCCCCATAACCCTGATGAAAGTTAATAAGTTTTTTATGGTAAGTAAAAAAATATATTGTATTGTATATTCTTATGTACCCTGTGCATTTTTAATTATTACAAAAGATTTATCTGTGGAATTTTAAATTTTAACAATAAAATTTCATTTAATAAAAATCCACTTTAAATTTTACCTTTTTGTTTTTGTATTCAATAAAAGCCCACATAAAATTCGACTTAAAATATTTTATAACCAGTTAATATTATTAATGGAAAGGAAACAAGTCTGTAAATACGTTCTAAATAAAATTTTTTTCGTAATTTTTTCCCGTATATTTAAATAAGTAAATATGTTATGCCTTATTTTATATTTATTTATACGCATTATTTACCTGTTCCTTTTTTTCTTGTTTTTATTGTATTTTTTTTTAATATAAATAAATATGAACATGTGATTAAAAATAAATTAAAATATTTCATATGAAAAAAAACAACTTTTTTTTTGCCTTTTTATAGTAAATTGATAAAAATTAGAAGAAAAAAAATGATATCACCCCTATTATAGATAATCAATTTTCGTTTTCAATCGATATAATTTCAATATTAAAAAAAAAAAAATTCCAAACTTGATAATTGACATTGACACGTTTTATCAAATATCAAATAATAATTAATGAAAAGAATTTCTTTACGTTTTCATATTTCATATAATAAAATCATTCTGATATTAAATTCTAATTAATAAAAAATTGACAATTGATAAAAAAAATACAATAGATTAATTGAATTTTGATGTAAGAAATTGTTGAACAAATTATCTAATAATGTTGCCATGTGATTTTTGATTTTCGGTTACGTCAAATTGAATAAGTTATTGTGGCGGTAAAAAATTGCCTTTACACAGTAATGACGGCACTAAACACTTGAAAAACTAAAATTACCTTAACATCTTCAGACCTAGAAATTTATATGAGTTTTGCAAAAAGATTTTTTAATTTTTAATTTAGGAATTTTCATATGGTATTACCTTTTCTAGAGTAATCCATAGTCTTCTTCTAAGCTTGTAAAAAATCGTCCACGAAGGCAGTTTACATCCCCTAGTAACAGTTCGGCTGAAAAGTTTATAAGATAACACAGCAAAAATATTTTTTTTTGCAAAATTCATTTTAATTATTCAACATTGTTGCCTTCGAGGGCGATACAGCGATAATAGCGATCTTCCAACTTTTCGATACCATTTTTATAGTACTCTTTCGGTTTTGCCTCAAAATAGGCCTCAGTTTCGGCAATCACTTCATCATCGGTCTTAAATTTCTTGCCAGCGAGCATTCTCTTGAGGTCTGCAAACAGGAAAAAGTCGCTGGGGGCCAGATCTGGAGAATACGGTGGATGGGGAAGCAATTCGTAGCCCAATTCATTGAGTTTGACCATCGTTTTCATCGACTTGTGACACGGTGCATTGTCTTGGTGAAACAACACTTTTTTCTTCTTCAAATGAGGCCGTTTCTTAGCGATTTTCTTCTTCAAACGATCCAATAACGCTATATAATAGTCACTGTTGATCGTCTGTCCCTTCTGGAGATAGTCAATGAATATTATACCATGCGCATCCCAAAATACAGACGCCATCACCTTGCCAGCCGACTGTTGCGTCTTTCCACGCTTTGGATTCGGTTCGTCGCTCGCTCTCCACTCTGCCGACTGCCGATTGGACTCTGGAGTGTAGTGACGGAGCCATGTTTCATCCATTGTCACATATCGACGCAAAAATTCGGGTTTATTGCGCTTGAACAGCTCCAAACGCTGCTCAGAATCATCAACACGTTGTTGTTTTTGGTCCACAGTGAGCTCACGCGGCACCCATTTTGCACACAGCTTTCGCATGCCCAAATATTCATGCACGATATGTCCAACACGCTCTTTCGATATCTTCAGAGTCTCAGATATCTCGCTCAACTTCACTTTACGGTTATTTAAAATTATTTTGTGGATTTTTTTGATGTTTTCTGCCGTAACCACCTCTTTTTGGCGTCCACTGCGTTCTGCATCAACTGTGCTCGTACGACCAGTTCGAAATTGACGAAACCAATATTCCACAGTTGAAATAGCTGGAGCAGAGTCCGGATAACGTTTGTCAAACCATGCTTTGGTTTCCACTGTATTTTTTTCATCAAAAAGCAATGTTTTATCAATACAAGAAATTCGTCTTTATCCATTTTTTTTTCAATAACAAAAGTTGCTTCACTCAAAATGCTATATCTCACGAACCAATCGAGCGATTGCTGTCAAATTTTGACAGGAATCATTTGAACTGTTAGAATTCTCAAATCCAAACCAATTTTTAGCCTCTGAATACACCAATACCTCACTTTGCGTCACAAGGAATTCAATAAACACAACAAAAGGAACTTCATTATTTTTTCTGGTCTGAATCAAGCGATTCTATAGATGACCTAGTTGAAAATATTCGGGTCAGACGAGTTTCTTTTACAAAACACTTTTCCAAAGTTCTTTTTTTAAATTGAGGTAAATTTCTTTGTAACAATTTATACCACCTTGATCAAAAAGTTACCGGAATTTATTCAGGAAATTAAAAATACAAGTTTATTCATCTAAATCTATATTGTCCCCTTCAAAGTAAATCCCCATCGACTTTAACATACTTATGCCAGCGCTTGATCCAATCGTCGAAACATTTTTTATATACGGTTTTCGGTATGTCCATCAGTGCTTCCTGCGATTTTTCCATTACTTCCTCTCGGCTGTTGAAACGCGTTCCCCGTAATGGTTTTTTTAACTCGATTGAACAGACAGAAGTCACAGGGAGCCAAATCAGGTGAATTCAGTGGTTATTGGATGGTATTTGTTGCATTTTTCGTCAAAAAATTACCAATAATGATGGCACTGTGCGACGGTGCGTTATCATGCTGCAAAATCCACGAGTTTTCTGCCCACAATTCTGGTCTCTTTCGGCGAATTGCTTCACGCAAACGTCTCATTTTTATAGTATATCTGCGTCTATACCGTCCTGGATCAACCGGTTCTCGTCCGATCACCGAAGTTAAGCAGGACTGGGCGTGGTTAGTACTCAGATGAGTGATCGCTTGGGAACACCGCGTGTCGCAGGTTCAGCCGTGTGTGTGGTGCAGTGGTCAAGTCGACCAACTCACACTCGGTGGGAAGCGGGTTCGATTTCCGCTGCCGCCATCTCGGCATTAGTGCCGGGGTGAGAGGCCGACTACAAGCCTTACATATATGTGGTCCGTAGGGTCCCCCAACGTCACTGGGGGTTACTTTGCTGGCCTGATAAGCCGCAAGCAATAAAAAACACCTTATCAAAAAACAGCACAAGAAGAAGCATCCGGACCAACCTGGAACGTGCAGGACTCTCTCCCAAACTTCTCGACTGGCGCAATCTGCCTCCGAAATGCGACGCTACAACCTCGAGATCCTGGGAATCACCGAGAGGACCACTTGGAGAAGATCAGTCGAGCGCGAACACCAACAAATTGGCAAGTCGGAAGTGAAAAGGCTAGCCCAAGACAGAAAGCAGATGGAGCGAGTTCACAGAGTCTCTAGTGCCGCTATATGCTCCATAGGAGTGACTGTGTCTCATGTCTATGTGTATAAAATAAATAAATAAATAAAAAAAAATATAAAAAAATGCATATATGTGCTATGTAAAAAAATTGTACAATAACGTAGAAATGACCTGTCAAATAAATAAATAAATAAACGTCTCATAACGCCCAAATAATACTCTTTGTTTACTGTCCGGTCTTCTGGCAAAAATTCATGATCCACTACATCGTTGTAATCCATGAAAACCGTGAGCATTGCCTTTTTTTTTGACTGAAAACGACGTGGTTTTTTTGGTCTCGGCTCATTTGGTGAACCCCATTCACTTGCCTGATGTCTGGATTGCGTGCCGTACTCATAAACCCACGTCTCGTCTCCAGTAATGATCCTTTTGATGAATATGGGATTGGATTCAGCCTCGCAAATAATGTCTTTTGCGACGTTAACACGGTCTCTTTTTTGCATGAAATTGAGGTCTTTTGGCACCAACTTTGCTGCTACACGACGGAAACCCAAATCATTAACCAAAATGTCTTGGACGGATCCATAGGCAATGTTCAAGTCCTCCGCTATCTCTCTGATGGTTAATTGCGGTTATTGACCAACCTTTCTTTTACTTGATCAATGTTTTCGTCGGTTTTCGATGTCGATGGTCTGCTACTGCGTTCACCATCTTCGATTGACTCACGACTGATAAACGACCGTTTTCTTTAGAGAATCGTTGCCGAAACACTTTTCCAACATTTCCAACGTTTGCGCACCATTAAATCCGTTTTTTTACGCAAAATTTAATACAAGTTCGTTGTTGCAAATTTAAATCCATTTCTAAAATTGTAAAAAATCGCCAACACACACAGAGATAGATGTACTCTTGGCTATGACGCTAAGATTTAGAGGGAATATCAACAACAGATGTACCAACTTAACAAAAAAAACAGAACTCAAATCGGAACTATGGGAGCGCCACACTCTTTGATCAAGATGGTATTATTCGGGATACTTTTGAACTTCTTTCACGTTCAGGATCGTTTTTAGAAAAAATCTTCATAGCTTCGTCAATCTAGAAAGATTTTGTTTATGGGCTCAGTTCCCTTTGGATTTGTAGCGAAATCTAAATTCATTGAGGTCCCTCTTCTCCATTCCTTCAAAATTAGACTATTCAGCTAAACTGGAAATTTCTTGACGAACATCCAGTATATCATTAACTTCTTCTTCGTCGGTGAACACATTCAAGCCATAACTAGCTAGTAGAGCACATCGGACATCACCGGTGGAGTCCATACTGACAGAAACTGGTCGAAAACCTATCTATTTTTATCTTCAAAAAGCTCGCCTAAATTTAATTTACAAAAACTTATGCGTTCCAAATTACCACCTCCACACTTTAATCAAAAACATTATCATCTCTCCCAGTTCAAAAAGGAATTCATCATCGCTATCCTTATTAATATCCCACCTTGCAAGCAAATAATCCATTCTCCGCCTCGTTTTCCAAACTTCCCTTTCACACCCAGGCTGGAAACCGTTAAGAAGACTAGTACTGAACCGTCCACATATAGGAAACTGTTCCTTGAACAGTTGGACGGATTAAAAGATCAACGAGTGTTGTTCATGGATGCCGCCGCTAACACCGATACTACATCTTTTTCGGTCGTCGTACTTTTTGGCAGCAGCACCCGCCCACTATGATATGGAATCTTCCCTTATAGGGCAGCTCCATATTCCGGGGAGCTGTGGGCCATCGAAACAGCAATTTAAATTGCGACCAATATCCCAGACAACAGAGTGTTATTATTTTTAGGGACAGCCTTGCCCCTTGTGGCCCATCGAGTGACCTAGTACTTAGCGCAATACGTTATAGCCTACTTAGCAACAGGAGTGTCGACTTGCAATGAGTGCCGGGGCATGCGGGAATTGTGGGCTATGGAAGTGCTGACAAGTTGGCTGGAGAAACACTCCGTCGACCAGTCGTTCGCAATCTGCCTCTCCTACTAATAGAATGGCAACTAACACCATTAGCCATCCGCAGACACGATGACTGGACCAATAAGGACACATTTTAGTCGACTCATTGGATAACCACCAATAAACCAGTCTATTCAACATTCATACCAAAATTCTGGGTGCGGGAGCTCTCCAGAATCCGAGTTGGACATACTGCTCTTACTCATAACTACCTATTTGGCAATACCAATCTTCCCTTATGCCACCAATCCTGTAAGACCCATTTCACTATCATCCATATTCTACATTAATGCCACATAATCAAGAATTACTTTATGAACAGGATTCCTCCCATTATGGAGCTCCTGGACCCATTAAGTCCATTCCCTAGTCTCCTATTTAAACTTCTACAACATACTAATCTGCTCCACAAAATACAATATAACAAAATTTTCAATATTCTATACTACTAACCACAGATCAGTCTTATAAGATAACTTCTCACATGTACTATGAAGCCGCGAAATGACCTCACGGTTGTGGCGTTATAAAGTCACCCCTGGCACATGTCTAAGAGACCTTACCAACAACAACAACATTCAGGTCATATTTTACGCCAAATACTATTTATGCACGATGGTTAAATCTCATCCCATGAATTCGAAATAATTTCTATAGCTTTCATGGTGTTGAATTTTTTTTCCAAAACTTGGTTCGTCAGCATAACTTAAAAGAAGCTTAAATGTTCGCCAGAAGTTTAATAACTTTTAAAAGTCGCAATAACTCCTTGCTACATCGGATGTTCGGTGGCAAAAATTCAAATTTGACAGTCTGTGATAAATCATCAAAATGCACTGGGGTGTGGCCAGGAGCATTATCTACTAGAAACAAAGCTTTGAAGTGTAAGTTCTCTCTGTTACAGTGAGCTTTAATTTCAAGATAAGCACAAGCAGAAACAAGCAGCTTTTGCGAGCACACCAAACGGAGTTACCAGCAATAATTTTATAATAATCTATTATCTCACTAAAATAAATGCACTAATAAAAACGAAAACGAGAGCCCGAAGAAAATGGCAACACTCCAGATACCTAGAAAATATACTTGTCCTCAGGCATCTTAATAATATTCTTAAAAAAAAATCAGTAAGCTCAAAAATAGATAAAATCAATAGATTTCTTACAAATTTAACAGCGACTTATAACTCCCTATGGAAAGCTGCCATAAACAATTAAGAACTATCAAGATGCGCCTCTGAAAACTAAAGACGGTAAATGGAGCCTTTTTACTGAACATTTAGCAGGTGTTTTCTAGCCGTTACCAAGAAATGCTATAAAATTGGAATAAAACCATTATTAACAAAATTAACAAAGTAAATAGCAAGGAAAACAGATAAGCCTCAATTAAAGAAATTAAAAATATGATTACCCTTAATTTTCCGTGCTAAAAAAGATTCTAGATTTGATCTGATAACTGGCCAGATCATGTAAGAACTCCGAGAAGTGAGTTAAGTTCATTGTTAATGCTTGCTTCCAGTTAAAATATGTAACAAAAATTTGGAAAATCGGTGAAGTGATCCTTGTACCAAAACTAGGAAAGCCACCCATACATGTAAAATCTTACCGACCAATTTTTGTACTACCCAAAATGGCAAAATTTTTTTAGTAAAAGTTGTTCCTTGCTATCATCAAAAAAAAAAAGGTCTCATCCCAACTCATCAGTTGGGCTTCAGAGAAAAACACTCCACTATAGATCAAGTGTATAGATTTTACAAAAAAACTGAAAAAAGAAGTTAATCTTCCTAGATTTTGCGCAAGTATTTGATAAGGTATAGCATAAAGGGCTTATCTACAAACTAAATAGAGATCTTCCAAAACAATTCTTTGAAGTGTGCTCTTCATACATTTCTTTGAAGTACTTGATTTGCGGAAAGGAAGTTTAGAGTCAGGTATGGTCAAGCATATTCTAATCTAAAAGATATAAAATCAGGATTACCTCAAGAGAGCGTACTAGGCCCTCTCCTGTCAAGAGATTTTCAATAAAATGATGAAATATTATTGCAGATAACACCGCAATAATAGCGGTTTTTTAATCTATTGAAAGAGTCACTAAAAACTGAAGAAGGCATTAAGAAAAGAAAGTTTATCCCGTATACGAGGTCTGTTCAAAAAGTTTGAATTTCCGCAGGTTACGTATATTCGATTTTCGATTTTTTGTGGCGTTATGTTGGTACTCATGTGTCTCACTTATGCCGACAACTTCGGCCATTTTGAATGTTCTGTTAATTTTTGACAGCTGATTTGCTTGCACGTGTTTTGGCTCGTCTTCGATTTTTGCCCATTTTCGACCAAAAACAGTATCACATTAACATTGCTAAGGAGCTGTTGGACTCTTTTCGCGATGACCCAAATTTGCTCCAGAGGGTCATAACTGGTGGCTCATCATGGGTTTATGTTTATGACGTGGAGCCAAGACCGAAAAAAGCGCGTCACGTTCGGTCGAATATGAAGGTTTTGCTTATAGTTTTCTTCGATTGCAGATGCGTGGTGCATCATGAGTTCTTGCCACAGGGTAGAACGGTCAATAAGGAATATTATCTGCAAGTAATTGGCAAGTTGCCCGAAGCAATCCGCCAGAAACGCCCGGATTTATGGGAGAACAAAAATTAGCTTTTCCACCATTATAACGCATCGTTGCTTGTTCGTGAATTTTTGGCCATTAACAACACACTAATAATACCGCAGTCATTTTATTGTAAAGCTACATAAACGATTATGTTTAAATAAATGATTTATTTGAATAATATTGTATGTATTTATTTATAATAATAAGATTTATGCAATATAATAAAATAAAACCTTTATCAAAACCAACAATTTTAAAGTACGAGGTCTGCTCAAAAAGTATCGCGAATTTTGAATTTCTGCAGGTTACGTATATTTGATTATTGATTTTTTTGTGGCGTTCTGTTGGTACTCATGTCTCTCACTTATGCCGACAAGTACGGTCATTTTGAATTTTCAGTTAATTTTTGACAGCTGCTTTGCTTGCTCGTCTTCGATTTTTGCTTAATTTCGGCCAAAAGCAGCATCGCATTAACATTGCTAATGAGCTTTTGGACTCTGTCCGCGATGACCCAAGTTTGCTCCAGAGGGTCATAACTGGTGACGAATCATGAGTTAATGGTTATGATGTGAAAACTAAAGCTCAATCATCCCAATGGAAGCTGCCGCACGAGCCAAGACCGAAAAAATGGCGCCAAGTTCGGTCGAATGTGAAGGCTTTGCTTACAGTTTTCTTCGATTGCATGGGCATGGTGCATCATGAGTTCTTGCCACAGGGTAGAACGGTCAATAAGGAATATTACCTAGAATTTATGCGCAAGTTGCGCGAAGCAATCAGCCAGAAACACCCGGATTTGTGGTAGAATAAAATTCGGCTTTTGCACCATCTCCTCTCAGGGGGAGATGATAACGCCCCTGCTCACGCATCGTTGCTTGTGCGCGAATTTTTGCCCAGAAACAACACACTTATAATGCTGCAGCCACCTTATTCCCCAGATCTGGCCCCCTGTGACTTTTTCTTGTTCCCGAAACAGATTCTTTGATCAATTTTTTGGAATGGGCAAAAATCGAAGACGAGCCCAAACACGTGCACGCAAAGCAGCTGTCAAAAATTAACTGAACATTCAAAATGGCCGAACTTGTCAACATAAGTGAGAGCCATGAGTACCAACATAACGCTACAAAAAATCGAAAATCGAAATATACGTAACCGCGGAGATTCAAACTCGCGATACTTTTTGAATAGAGGTCGTACAAGGTAGTTTTGCTTATTAACACATTCACCGACAATGATTTTGGAAACACTTTTTTTTAATTTTACCGAAATTTAATACGATTAATATATTTAAAATATGAAATGGCAAATATTATAATAAATAAATAATATTTTCTTATATATTATTTATTTATTATAATATCTGAACTTTTGTTCGGTTTTTGCCATTTTTGGCCAAAAACAACACACTAATAATACCGCAGCCATCGTATCCCCAGATCTGGCCCCCTGTGACTTTTTCTTGTTCCCGAAACTGAAGAGCCCCATAAAAGAACGACGCTACGCTACGCGATTGAGGAGATAAAGACGGCATCGAAGGAGGAGCTGAACAAGATCACAAAAAATGATTTTTTGAAGTGCTTCGAGGATTGGAAAAAGCGTTGGCACAAATGTATGATATTTGGTGGGGATTACTTTGAAGGGGACAAAATAGATATTCATGAAAAAATAAATAATTTTTGAAAAAACACAAAATTCGCGATACTTTTTGAACAGACCTCGTATATTACCATTAATGAAGAAATTGTACCTTATGGCAATACAGCTAAGTTACTAGGTATGATCCTTGAAGCCAAACTTAAGTGAAAGGGACTCAATAATAAATATAGAAAATTACATTGACTACTAGGGAGAACCTCTGAGAGTTCTCAATTCAGAAGAGAATCTTAATTTACAACTAAATACTTTGGATATACAGTATCCAGCTTTGGGGTTATAAAACCAAATAGAGAAAATACAAAAGTACCAAAATAAAGTACTACGTAGGATAGTAAACGCTCCATGGTACATAAAAAATAAAGATTCGTCTTAAAAGGACCAAACCTCAGGAATTAGTAGAGTAGCAACCGCAAAGATAATTCACTTTATTAAGTGCTTGTCCTAAATAAGTCCTAAAAATTTCCGACTAAATAATTAGTCGATTTTAATTAAAAACAGTCATCAAACATTGCTGGGAGGTTAGAATTTCCCCTACACTATGGGGGAAGGGGGAGGGGAAAGGTGGTTCTTGGTTATGCATTAAAATAATTGTGCTATTGTCTTTATATAGTATATCAGAATAAAAATAATTTATAATCATAACGAAAATTGAATGGAATTTATCCTAATCAGCATATTTACTAATAAATTACGAACAGGTGAATTGCAATTAATTTACACCTGTAAAAAATTCTGAATTGTTTTTTTTCCCCTTAAGTACGCTTTGTATACTTTGCTTATTGTTGATCAATTAATTTTTTAATAAAGGTGAATTTGAAAAGTTTTCATATTTTTGTGAGTAAAGAAAATTGCAATTTTCATTTTTTTTTTTTGCCTTAGTTTGCTTTGAAGAACATAAAAGCTTTGTATTAAATACCATTAAAAGTTTGTATCTATTTTTGCTTGTAATAAGAATTTTTCTCACCAAAAAATCAAATGAAAAAATAAAAACTATTCTTTTCATCATTAAAGTAGTTACAAGTTAGTGAGTTTCAGGTAATTTGCACTTTCACTTCGTTGAAAATGAAAATTATTGCAAAAAAAATTCGTTTCTTTTTCACTGGAGCGGAAAGAGGAAGCTCATCACTATTTCTACAAAATTTTCATTTCCACTATAGTTTTTTTTAAGTATTCGTAATTTACAATAAGTTTGTAAGTAAATAAGTTTTCATTACCGAATTGCGTAACCATGAATCACGAACACGACGAGTGTAAAAGCTCGAAAATTTCGTTTATGCTAAAAAATGAAATTGTACTGATTGTGGTGCTTAGATCAATTGTACATGTTGATCCATTACGGAATACTTTATTTTTCAATTGAAAGTTTGTCCAATTTAATAGATGCCATAGAAACTATGCTGTAATAGAAATAATTTGTTTTTTTAAATTTTTTCTCAATAATGTCAATACTGCTAGTAAAAATTTCACTGACACATATGATCCTAAAAAAAATATTTATGACTTCAAGAGGAGAATATGCTCTTTGTTATGGTGTGGTGCTTAAATTAACATTTGCCATCTAATATTACTAGAAGTTTACTCAATAAAACTCAATGAAATTGTGCTAAAATAAATTTCAAAAAAATTTTTTTTAAATAAAAAAACAATAAATTAATTTCAGCTGGCAACTCGATCCATTGAACCATCGTTCGGTCTTCTTTTCGAAGATGTCTTAAAGAACATAGAAGTGGGAACAACCGGTGCTGCCGTCATTATAAGTGCCTTAGATGTTATGATGAATTTTTCTGGATTATTTGTTGGCCCCCTACTTAAGGAGATATCATATAGGAAAGTGGCTGTAGCTGGATCTATTTTATGTGCGTTAGGATTAGCATTAACAGCACCAGCCACAAGTATGGCGCACATTTTAGCGACATATAGTGTTATTAATGGTAAATTGAATTTTTAATCAAATATTTTTAAAATTATACAAAATAATCTGTATTTTTTACGATTGATATTTATTTTTTTTTTTTTTTCAAAAATAAAGTTGAATGTTTTTAATTTTTTGTTTTTAGGAATTGGCGTTGGATTGGCAACATCAGCAGCTTTTGTTGCATTGAATCATTATTTTAAAAATAAACGTGGTCAAGCTGTTGGTTTATCAATGGCTGGCACTGCAATTGGCATGTTGATAATTCCACAACTTGTAAGAATACTATTAGAAGAGTTCCAGTTTCAAGGTGCGATGCTATTAATGTCTGGTTTAGCTTTGCATGCAGTAATAGGATCTGTTTTTCTACAGCCAGCTAAATGGCATTTGAAAACAGAAAATGTTGATGTTGAATTATTACCATGGTCAGATATGAATACAATCAAAGAGGATGATGAAGATCGATTACCAGAAATGGATTCATTGTTATTCTCTAATAAAAATATGCGAAAAAATTTTTCCGAAACAGCAATGAGCACCATGAATAATGGTAACCGAAATGGTATGCCTAAACGGCCAACATTTCCTCGTGTCATGTCCAATAATATAATGGCAAATGACGCTACATCCAATACAGAGATCAACACGTCAATAAGGAAACGAAAATTATCTGTTGTATCGAATCTTTCATATCTTGACTTCACAGGTAGTAATCTGCAAGTTCACATAAATACTGGTGACGCAGAACTGGAACAGCATGACCGTGCACTGCGTCGTGTCAATACACATGTTGGTTCTATGCATCCGAATCGAGAATCTTTTATTAAAATTCGTATTCCATCAACGGATAACATTAAAACAGAACCGCCTGTTCCTGAAAATGTTGAAGAAAAAGTAAAAGCCAGCTTTTGGAAACGATTTGCCGACCTTATGGATGTTGATTTACTTAAGGATCCAATTTTTTTGAATCTCCTCTTTGGACTATCGATATTTTACGTTGCTGAAATGAACTTTAAAATGATTACACCATTTTTCTTTGCAAATTTGGGTTATACAAAAACTGATGTTGCATTTTGCCTTTCAATTACTGCCATTACTGATATTGCGGCACGTGTTATTCTACCACCAATATTCGATTATCTGCAAATAAAAAAACGATTGATTTTTCTCATTTCGATTGTTTTTGTTGCTATAACTAGATCCAGTAGGTTTTATTTGCATTATTTTTGTTATTTTTTTTTTATTAATATTTCTTTTTTTTTGTTATATATAAAAGTTATGGCCGAACAAACCGAGTGGAATCAACTACTGATTTGGTTGTGCATTTGTGGATTCTTCCGAGGATCAGCTCTAAGTAATTTTACACTCACTGTTTCGGAATATTGTTCATTGGAAAAATTGCCATCAGCCTTTGGTTGGCATCTAGTTGGGAAAGCTCTTTTTGTGGTGGTGTTAGGACCCTTAATTGGTGAGTAAATTACTTGTTATTATTTTTCAAATCATAAAACCAAACAATCGAATTAGTTGGTATCTTAGAAAGTTCATACTTTCAACGGTTTGAGTATTTGATACTGTTCGGTTTTTGTACTTGATTGTAGATGATAGAATTCACCTAAAAGACAATAATAATAACTCTGGAATCATTTTATCAGTTAATAAATTTCATAAAAATTATATTATTTTTTATAAAAAATAGTTAATATAATTTAATTTAATTAAAAAAGTGGTTTAGAATTTATTTTCTATTAAATTGGTTTCGTGCAGTTTCCATTATGGTTTTAGTACGTGCTAATGGTGATTTGTCTTTGATAAAGTACAAACTATACTAAAAAAAATTGTGTCTTTACTATAAGCCATTTCTTCAATTGAATAAATTTTTCTTAAAAAATTCTTATCAACTTTTTGGTTTTTTTTTTTCTTTATTTTACAGGTGCCATTCGTGACTGGAGTGATAGTTTTCCCATTTGCATTCATTCACAAAGTGTTTGTATACTAATATGTGCCATCGCCTGGTCTGTAGAGTATTTATTAAAATTTTGCCGAAAGAAAAAAACAGCAGATATACACACCGAAGTTAATGTACTTAAAGAATAAAATTTGATATTGTTAATTAATTATTCTTAATATTGAATAACTATATTAATTTTTTATTTCTAATTATATTATAATGTGATAAGTAACAGTAGTGATTAGTATTAAACAAAATCATATTTAAAAACAACAAAAAAAATGAACAAATTAACTTAGGATATTTAACTGTAACAACTATCGTTTTAGCGCCAACTTTAATGACTGACAAGCTCATTTTTATATAGGTACGGCCCTATTTAGGGGCTATTTTACTTAAAACAAAAAAAAAACAATAATTATCCACTTTTTTTTTTACACAAAAAAGACAGTATGTCTACTAAATCAGTATTTCTATAATATGAAATATTAAATTGATGATATTTTAGAAATATGGTAATTCGAAAATGAAAATAAATCAAATAAAATCGAACATGTAAACAAGTATTTTTTTTATATATTTTTGGTTGTTAAATTGTTATTTTTTTCATTAGAAATATACAATTGTTGATTTTTAATAATTAAAAGAACAAAAAAAAAAAAAGAACTCAGCAAAGATATTACTCTAAAAGTTATAAAAAAGTTGAATATTTTTCAAAATATACAAAAATTAGAAGAGAAAAAAAACCACAACACAATAATTAGTAGTTTTTTATAAAAATATATATTTACTGTTTTATTTTTGATAAAACAGAACAAAAATAAAAAAAAACTTTTCCTCTTTTATTTGTGTATAATTAATTTTACTCAATATTTAAAAAATTTAGGATTATCCAATTTATGCGTCATTTTAAATGACTAAGATTCGGTCCTTTTGAGAATGACTTTTTTGTACATTTCAGGGTGTAATTCGACAACTAACTTTGGTTTAAAAAAAATCTAAACAAGGTATTTTCATATAATCTTAGAAGAAATATTTCAACTATATCAAATCGTAGGCAAATTAACACCACAAAATTTGGAAATCATGTGTTCCAGATTACATATATTCGCGTTCGGGCTAAAAAAAGAAAGTGAATTCTCAAACAGCTGTTGTACAGAAGACATATTGTTTTCCAATAAGAGTGATATGATTTCTAAGTGACGTTTCGGCCATTTGTAATGTGTCATGATCTGTCTTTTTTTCTTTCATTGTATTCAGTAATGCTAAAAATTTCATCATGGAGAGATATATGCAAGAACAATGTTTATAAATTATTCAATTTTATTATCAAAATAATCGTTCTCTAATTGCAACTTTTCGTGCGCTTTTACCATTTTATGGTCGTAATAATCGTCCAACTGTGCTCGCTATTCGTCGAATTGTTAAAAATTTCGAGCGTACATTTTCTTTACATAATGTTCAAGTGCCAATAAGATAAAGAATCGCTCGAAGTAATGAAAATATTGCTGCCGTTCAGGCAAGTGTCGCTGAAGACCACAATTTGTCGATTCCAAGACGTTCTCAAGAATTGGGACTGCCTCAAACCACAACCTGGCGGATTTTCAGAAAGCATTTGGGCTTGCATCCGTATAAAATTATTATCAAACAAGAACTGAAGCCATTGGATCACCGTAAACGTCGTAAATTTGCTGATTTTGTCTTGGAACAACTTGAAAACGATAACGATTGTTTTAAGAAAATCATCTTCTCTGATGAGGCTCACTTTCATCTGAGTGGTGCGGTAAATAAACAAAACTGTCGATTCTGGTGCGAAGAAAATCCACAAATTATTCATGAACACTCATTACATTCACCTAAATTGACAGTTTGGTGTGGTTTTGGGTCTGGTGGAATCATCGGTCCGTACTTCTTTCGAAATGAAGCTGGTAAGACCGTTTCTGTCAATGGTGAGCGGTATAGATCGATGATAACCAACTTTTTATAGCTGAATTTGGAAGAAGTTGATCTTGACAACATCTGGTTCCAACAAGACGGTGCTACGTGCCACACAGCACGTGCAACAACCGAATTATTGCGAGAAAAGTTTGGAGATTCGATTATTTCAAGAAATTTTGACATTGAATGGCGTACAAGAAGTTGTGATTTAACACGATTAGACTATTTCTTGTAGGGTTATTTGAACTCATTGGTCTTTAGCAATAAACCAGACACTCTTCAAGCTTTAGAAGTCAATATTGAACATGCTATTCATGACATACGACTTGATTTAGTGGAAAAATTACTCTAAAATTGGGTTCATCGAATTCGTTCCTGCAAAAAAAGTTGTGGAGGCCATTTGAATGATGTTTTATTCAGAACTTAATTGTATCGATTATACTTCACATTAAATAAAAAACATTTGAATTTCCATTACTTTTCTTAAACCTATTACATTTTCTTATAATAATAACATTACTTATTCTATAGTTTTCTAAAAAAAAATCTTAAATATAGTGTATATGTCGTTAATAATAATAATTGTAACAACAATGAAAACTACCATTTACGCTCGGATATATTTTAGTAAATTTTCATCCGCTAACCCGGAATAAAGTGACGATTCCAAACCTCATTTCATTTTTTTTTCTTATTGCTTGCCTAAAAATTAAAAAAAAAATTATTAAATAATTGGGAAAAAAATATAACAGAAAAAATTTTGTTAAACTTTGAAAGAAAAAAAAATATTTTGAAAATTAATATTTAAGGTTACCTCCATTCACAAGATCACCAATCGTTGAAGAGATCATCGTCGTTGTCACAGTCAAGTTCAATCCTTTAGTTCACCCAACAAAAAAGTTTCAAGTGGAGCAAATGATTGAGGATTGGGATTAAATAGGGAATTCAATGTCGACCGAGTAGAGTAACTATCAACCTAGAACCCGAGTTGACATAAAACCTTCAAAAAAAATAGAGACCCGAATTGAATAGGTTTGCTGGGTATGCAGTTGCATGAATCTGCTCCACTACATAGCCGAGTTGAGTAGCTAGCTCACAGGCAACTGTTGCAATTCTCAAGACTAGAAGAGCGTTATTGATTCTAGCGTAACTCGGTTCCACAAATAATGACCAATGATTCCAAAAACACACATAAAAAAAACACGTTGGGCGCCATTTTGTTATGGTATAAAAATAATTTTTAAAATTCTTGGGTTATTGGAAGTCAAGAGGAAAGTATTAAAACTTGGAATTTTATTGTCTCAAAATTTAAAAAATTACTCAAATATAAACAAATTAAAAACAATATTTTGGCATAGGGAAGGGAAGCGGAAATGAGGAGGATGATATAAAAATTGGTAAAGTTAATATTTTTGAGAAAAAAATAATAAGCAAAAAATTGAAAATAAAATAAAAATATATAAGAAAGTTAAAAAAATTTGAAACTGTCAGAAGGAAATCGAAAGATATGGAAATGGGGTGAAGCCAACTGTCGACGTTGATGGGAGAGGCTTTGATAGTAGCAATTACGATAGCGTTGCTGAAGTTATCGAATTTAATGAAAATCTAAGCCCCAAAACTTATACATAAAATTTTACATAATTTCGTAAATTATGGTAATTTTTTTATCCTTCATAATATTGTACCTAATACATATGTAAATAATATCATCTAAAATCTTAAAACTTTTCAATGCAGACTAAAAGAAGCGGTTGTCATAGCGCTGTATTGTTAAAAAAAATTTTCCTTCTTCGTTATCGTAAAATATAAGCAAATACAATAGCTTCTTCACAGAAAATTGTTGGTTTTCAGAGCCCCTTAGATGACAAATCTGCTTCTTAACGTAAACACCAATGACAATTACCGCTATATTGCTCAGAATTGACGATAACGATCTATTCTATTTCATTTTTGAAAAAATACGAACGAATACAGCACCTTCCTTACAGTAACATGGGGATTTTCAGAGCCCCATATATGACAATCTGCTTATTGACGTAACCACCGGTGATAATTACCGCTATATTGGTCAGAATTGATTTTCTATCCTTCTTTATTTAAAAAAAAAATACGAGCGAATACGATGGCTCCTTCAGAGTGATTTGTGGATTTTCGGAGCCCCATATATGACAATTCTGCTTATTGACTTAACAACCGCTGACAATTACAGCTATATTGACCAGAATTGACTATAACGGACTACTACCTTTATTGTCATATAAATCCGAGCGAATATAATAGCCTGAGAAAGTAAATTGTGGTTTTAGCGAGCCCCATATATGACAATTGTGCTTATTAACGTCACCAAAAGTGACAATTACCGCTCTATTGCTCAGAATGGACGATAACGCTCTCTGCTTCGTTTTGGAAAAATACAAGCGTATACAATGACTTCTACATAATAATTTGTGGGTTTTCAGAGCCCCATATATGATAATTTTGCTCATTAACGTAAACACCGGTGATACTCGTAATTACGGCTATGTTGCGCAGAATTAATGATAACGTCTATCCTTCTTCGTTTTCGTAAAATACAAGCGTATACAATGGCTTCTTCACAGTAATTTGTGAGTTTTAAGAGCCCCATATATGATAATTCTGCTTATTGACGTATCCACTGAGCAAGAAATCACATTCATTGCTAAAGAAAATTTTGTTCAAAAAATTGTGTTGTTCCAGCACCCAATCGGCATGGCGTATTTTCTGCCCACTCTATGGTCATTCTTTAATAGCTTAACAATCTATGATATAAAATGGCAATTTTCAGTTAAAATAAATTTTATCCTAATTCAGATATATATAAACTAGTTGTTGAATGACAAAAATCTACTATCCAAATTGAAAATTGGATAATTCGTTACTTAATAAATATGGTGATTACAATCAAAAAGTAATTCCATAAAAAAATATAAGATGCTACTTAAAAAAACTGATAAAATTTCAGCTTAAATTATTTTATTAATTATACAATTTTCGTAAATATGTATTAGCAAAAAATTTGAATTAAAGACTAGCTACTCGTAATTCGTTTTAATATTCACGCACAATTTATACTCTTCATATTTCAGTATAGAAAGATTTATAAAGAGTTTTAAGATAAAAGAACAGTGTTTTTAGATAAATACTTTCAAATGCCTTGAAAGGATGAGTACAATATGACATCTTTCGTAGATAAGCATAATTTATAGAAATATGCAAAGTCAAGTCACTGATAATAATATGGACTATATCTCGTGGATTTTTACCTCTACTTTCCGTTGAAGATTTTAGTAAAGAAATTTATCATATAACGAGTGCATATTGAAAAGTGCACTTAGCATTTTCTATAACTAGTTTATAAAAAAGCACAGAAAATTCAATTAAAATTATTAAATGGCTATCAATAATAAAAATTCATATATGTTAATGCCTCCGGAAGGAGGATGGGGATTTATAGTGTGTATAGGAATGGCATTAGCATTTGTGAGTGTGATCAAATGAAATTTTTTTTTGAAGAAGAAGAAGAGGATTAATTGTAAAATTTTTTTTCGATATTAGATAAATCCATTGAGTGTTATGGTATGTTTTGGTTTATTGTATAATGATTTTCTGAAAAGCCAAGGTGATGAATCGAGTGCGGTTGCGATAATAAGTAGTGCGTTTTTCAGTTCGATGAGTTTTGTTGGTAAAATATTGAGCTTAGAAATAATTTAAATAAATTGTTAAATATTTCATATATACTATAGGACTTTTCAGTAATTCGTTATTTCGAAAATATTCATTTCGAACTGTGGGTATTTTCGGAGCAGTTATATACTTTTTAGGATGTGTTTTGCAAATATTTGTACAATCGACATCACAATTATTTATTGCATATAGTATTTTGCAAGGTAAAGAAAAAAAAAGGTAAAAGTTTTTCTATTTAAAAATTTTTTTTTCCCCCCAATAAATAGGAGGTGCAGTAGGACTGATATTTCCTACATGCTATTCTGTTTTCAATCATTATTTTGTCGAACGTCGTGTTACTATGATGAGCGTTACACAAAGTCTGATTGGTATTGGACAAATGTTATATCCAATTCTGGTTCATAAAATTATGGACGCCTACGGTTTTCGTGGTTGTATGGCAATAATTGCAGCTCTTAATGGTCATGTGATTTTTGGAATGTTAGTTTTGCATCCAGTCGAATGGCATATGCGAAAAGTACCTACAAAAGAATGCGAAATGGTTGATATGAAGAGTGAAGAAAAATTGAATAAACCAATTAATGGCATTCAAGATGATGTTGAAAAACTAGAACCGTTAATTAAAAATACTGATCAAAATGTAAATAGGTCACAAGATATTGAAGAAGGAATGATAAGGCGATCATCTACTCCACAAGAAACAGAAAAATGGGCTGGTAGCTTACGAATTACGGAAACAACAAATGCTCATCAAAAACTTGGATTATGGTTAATCAATAATGTTTTTTTTTCTTTTTAACATTAATGGGGCTATGTATTTATTGATTTTTTTTTTTTTAATTTTTTTTA
Source organism: Atherix ibis (assembly GCA_958298945.1). Taxonomy (NCBI): domain Eukaryota; kingdom Metazoa; phylum Arthropoda; class Insecta; order Diptera; family Athericidae; genus Atherix; species Atherix ibis. The sequence goes on along the minus strand of OY282607.1, from coordinate 93,551,421 downwards.
GGCAGAAAATTGTATACTTTCTAGATTTAACTTTGCTTAAAGATCCAATTTATTTGAATATCGTATTTGGAATATCGTGCGCTCTCTATTCGGATGTGGCGTTTTTTACTTTTGAGCCGCTGTATCTATTCGAATTGGGATTTACTAAGGTTTTTGTTTTGTCTTATTTTTGCAATACCTAAAAAAAAAATCCTAATTAGTTTGGAATAGTAAAATTTGAAAAGAAAAAAAAAATCTCAATTAATGCATTAGGGAGATGCAGCAACAATATTAGCAGCTGGCGCTACAGCAGATCTAGCTTCAAGAGTGTTTCTAGCTTGTTCCAGTGCGTTTATATCGATTCCAACCAGATACGTATACGCTGCTGGGGCACTATTCACAGTAGTTGCTCGTTTTGGTAAATCAAACAGTATTAAATCATTTCAAACAAATAAATTTATCTTATAAAATAAATAAAAACAGTTGCTTCTACGCTTTTTTTTCCTATTTTGATTTTGTACCAAATCGCATAGCAACAAATAAATAACCTTAACTTAAAAGTTATTTTAGTCTATAATTAAGTTTCAACAACAAAAAAAAAATAATATTTTAATTCTTTCATAGATATTTATTAGAATTTATGAGATAATAAGAGATGGAAACAAATTTTTTTTTTTAAATATTTTTTTTTAAGCTTTTCTTTGCATTTCTGATTTTATGGGAATGGCAATTATAACAGCAATATTGGGATTTCTTCGAACTTGGATTCATATCACATTGCCACTTGTATTTGCTGAATTTCTCCCCAAAGAGAGGTACTATTTTTTGCTAATGAATTTCGAAATATTCACCATTTTATAATTTCTTTTTAGATTCTCTTCTGGCTATGGACTTTTTATGTTCTTGCAAGGAAATTTCACATTTCTAGTTGGCCCCATTGTTGGCTTCATAAGGGATGCAACCAAAAGCTATGAGATAACATTTCATTGTTTGAATTTCTTTATGGCAGCGTGTGCATTTCCGTGGATTATTGAAATAATTTATTTCAAATATAAAAATCGAAATGCCAATAAGCAACGTGATGATAGTCAAATAAAGGATACTCGTAGTGCGTAAAATGTAATTTACTTTTACTTTTTGCTAATTAGAAAAATGTAAATAAGAATTATTTAATATATAAATATACGTAAATGCTTATCTTATATAAGATTAGAATTCAGTTAATAAAAATACTATAAAAATTTCTGATTTATTTTTAATTTAAGTTAATTTTGTGTAGGAAATGATATTAGTTGAAGTAAAGCTGTTGCAGGTAATGAAGCTGTTGCAGACTGTAAAGTTACGGTATTTAATGAAGTTACTGCAGACGATGAAACTGTTCTAAAGGGTGTCCCAAAAGTCACGCAAGGAGTGTTGATTTTGATAGAATTATTTTTCGGGCTGTATGGCATGAGGCACCGTTTTGGTGAAACCACATGTCGTTCACATTCATATCATGCAATTTAAGCATTTTCTGAACCCCAAATGCGACAATTTGGTCGATTAACAAAGCCATCAAGATGAAAATGAAGCTCATCGCTGAAGATCCACTTGTTGTTATTTCATATTCCGGTTGTACTTTCGGGTCTTGGCGAACCCGCTGGTTTAGCGGTGCCAAGGGATTAACAAGATTCCTGATCGTAGCTTAATGAGCGGTGTACAAACCGAAGTACTCTTAAAACAAAAATTGATACTACGGGAGTCGGGGGGCTCCATGGTGTTGGAACACACTGTGCCCGACATTGGTGAGGCGCTTAGGCAGCAACGTAGTGGCTGTGGGTGATACTCATATCGCGGGTACGGTCTTCGGATCGCAGGTGGGAGATAAGTGGCAATTTGCAATTATCTCGGGCGCTGTCACTTCTAGTAGAGGACAGTAGAGGTTAAGGTAGTCCTCGCCACCAGTTCACTGGGTTACTAACTGTTCACTGCCATTAATGGCGGTGCGTTGATTGAGCGTAACTCAATCCCTATAGTCGTAGGCAACTCTTGCTTTTACGTTAAAGACAACTAAGTCACGTTAAATAAAATATTATAACTGTTGTTGTTCCATAATCCATTCAACGAACTTCATTTGCTGTGCATTGTCTGAAGGCTTCAGTTCTTGAGTCAATTTTGTTTCGTTGGCAACACTTTACCATACAATTGGCGCAAAATTGAAATTTTACGTGTTATTTGGGACTGCTTGTATTTGACTTTATTTGATGGAATTATTGCAGTTGACAAAAGTACTCTAATTTATTAACTTATTACAGGTGTTAGCAAAGTAATAAATAACACCAAAAATTAATTTCTTTTTGATAAATGTTTTATAGAAAATTTTAATGTTAAATAATTTGAAAATATATTTTGATATTTGCTGGATAAGGAAGAGGAAAGGTAATTAAATTTGGAAATATTACCAATCATAATCGTACTCAGAAAATATCAAAACAATGCATTCCAGAGATAGCAGAAGGTTCGAGAAATGGCAATGTGTTAACCTCACACTCACATAACAAAAAAAAGGGTGACCAAAAAAAAGGGTATGAAATTAATCAAAAAAAAAAATTAATTTAAAACTGGGTGGAAATAAATGAGAAAATTTGAATGGTACTTAAATTTTCTGGGGGGAAGGGGGGAAGGGAGAGTGGTAAAAAATATAAAATAATGTAATAAAAAAGTTGTAAAAAAATAGAAATTTCCATTATGTAAAAGGAAAAAGAAAACCTACCCAACTCCAAAAAAAGGGTGGAACTGACCGATGACAGAAATTAAGGAATTGGGGAAAGAACTTGATCTAAAGTCTTTCCTTGGCTATGTCACAATCACCCCTTGGCCAGTTGTTTTGAGTGCCCCTATATATATGCGCAGCTAATCTTTTCTATAGTATCCACTAATTTGAGGAATAAATTAAAATAATTTAAAGAAAAACTTTCTGGACAGCTCCTAAAAATGGAAAATTGTGTATATCATTCTCTCTTTACTATTGTTTTTTCAAAAAAATTAAGATGGAAAAACATATTATATAATGGCATATTAAATTAAATTTAAAAATAAATTAGCAAAAAAAATATTATAGTCTCGCCAAATGGTCACAAGGTCACAGGCACCTTCCTTACAATATAAAAAAAATTATTATAGGTTCTGGGATTTTCCTTATAATACAAGGACCTCTGGCATATGTTTTAGGCACCTTCCTTATAATAAAAAAAATTTTCCGAATTAAATATTAAATTTTGTAAACCCATTAATGGTTAATTAATTAGGAAACCTGATAAAAATAATATCAATAAAAATAAAATTAAAATTAAATGTGTTTTTTTGTTTAATTGACTTTTTTACAATAAATTTTGTAATTTTACATATCATAAGTAGATCTGGACTAGTTTTAAAAATTGGTCCCCTTACGCAGTTTGGCAGAAAAAATAGTAATCTGGTAAAACTACGAACTTTCCTAGAGACACATAGTTTTAACGTTAGTTTCTCCTGCAGAGTGTGATACGTGAATTTGTGTTTATGTAGTGCGTTACAATTTTTTTGTTAAGCTTAGTGAATCCGTGAGTTGGACTCACGAAAAGTTGCAACGAGCCCATAAGGAATATTTCGTATAAAGACACATGTTTTTCGATGTCAGAATGCATTTTTTGAAGGGCTAAGAAATAGTAGAAGATAAATCTTGTTTAGAGAATCCTTCAATGTCGAAAACTGATAAAATTGTGCAACAAGTGAGAACTTTTGAGAGATCACACCATCGATTTATATTATAGCTCCTTTAAAGGCTTAGAAAAAAATAGTTCTTTCCTGTCCCATGGTCATCTCTATTATCCAATTTTAAATCAAAAAAGGGTTTTCTATGATTTCTGAGCTTTGATCTAAGTCCTCGAAAAAATGCAGTGGCATAAAACTTTTTCATTGAGTACCTAAAAATAGTAGAGGAGGAACCTTGCTCAGTGAGACCTTTACCATCAACAAGTTTTTGTCGAAAAAAAGGATTTTAGTGGAAGAGGAACCTTGCTCAGAGAGACCTTCAACATCGAAAATGATGACAATAAACAACGGGTTAGGGGTCTCATGAAGTTAGGCCATTGATTATCATTGAAGCTGATAACCGAATCTTTAAACGGTTCAGAAAAAAATGTTCTTCGCATCAGATCAAATATTGCAGATCCTTCGATACTCTGCTATGACAACGCATCCTGTCAGAAATGCATATCCATCAGCAAGTTTTTGTCGAAAAAAGGGCTTTCTGTGATTTCTCAGCCTCACTTTATTCACCTGATCTAAGTCCTTGAAAAAATTCCGTGGCATTAAACTTTTTTTGAGTATCCAAAAATAGTGGAAAAGGAACCTTACTTCCACATCGAAAATTGATGACAATAAAGAATGGGTTAGGGGATGTGATGAGGTTAGGCTGCCGAATAACCATGAAGCTGATAACCCACCCTTTAAATGGCTCAGAAGAAAAGGTTCTTCGCATCAGATCGAATATTGCAGACACTTAGATAATCTACTATGACAACGCCTCCTGTCAGAAGACCATCTTCATCAACAAGTTTTTGTAGGAAAAAGGCTTTCTGTGATTCCTCAGCTCCTCTATGGACCTAATCTAAGTCCATGTAACTTTTTTTTGGTATCTAATATATAAAACCACTTAAAAGGCCGTCATACGGTTACTGCCTAATAACATCCAAATGAGTGTAAACGAGGATCTGAAGGCGTTTCCATTTGAAGACTTCCAGCACAGCTATAATGTCTCCAGTGATGTAGAGCTGCCCAAAATAAAATGAAATTATTACAAAACAAACATAAAAATTACGAGGGTCATTCAACAAGTACTTAGCCTCACCACCCGATGGAACTGCTGTTACAAAAGAAATTTACCATCGTGCAGTACATTCTTTTAGTAGCCTACTGTCAAAGTTTCAGTCGATTCCATTCATTGGTTTTGTTTTGAGAGCCTTTGAAAGCGAGCGTGTCGGTCGGTTGCACAAAAATGGAAAAAGAACAATATCGTTCGGTGATTAGATCTTGTTTTTGGAAGGGAAAACGCGCAGCGAAATCAAAGATCGCTTGGATGCTGTGTATGGTGACTCTTCTCCTTCGATGGCGACCGTCAAGAATTGGTTCAACGAGTTTGTTCGTGGCCGCACGTCGGTTTTTGATGAGCCACGCCCAGGTGCCCCGAAAACGGCTGCTACGGAGGAAAACGTTAAAAAAGTTCACGATCTCGTGTTGGCAGACAGTCGATTGAAGGTTCACGAGATAGCTGAGACTGTGGGCATCGTAGTAGGAACGGTGCATCATATTCTACACGAAGAACTGGGCATGAGAAAGCTGTCGGCGCGATGGGTGCCGCGTTTGCTCACACCGGAAAACAAGCGCAACCGTGAGACCACATCGGCGACGTGTTTGGCGCTGTTTCAGCGCAATCCATCGGAGTTCTTGCGTCGTTTCGTGACCGTTGACGAAACATGGATTCACTGGTACACACCAGAGACCAAGGAACAGTCGAAACAGTGGACTTCACCCGGCGAACGTGCTCCGAAGAAGGCGAAGACTGTTCGATCGGCCGGAAAGGTGATGGCCACCGTTTTCTGGGATTCACAAGGTGTGATCCACATCGATTACCTCGAGAAGGGTAAAACAATCACGGGGCGCTACTATGCTGACATATTGGGCCGATTTGACGTCGAATTGAAGAAAAAGCGGCCCCGCTTTGCGAAGAAAAAAGTGCTGTTCCACCACGACAACACGCCGGCTCACACCTCCGCCGTCGCCATGGCCAAATTGGTCGAATTGCTGCCTTATCCACCGTACTCTCCAGATTTGGCCCCCTGTGACTACTTTTTGTTTCCAAACCTGAAAAAATCACTCGCCGGGAATAGATTTGGGTCGAACGAGGAGGTCATCGTCGCCACGGAGGCCTATTTTGCTTCCCTCGAGAAAATGTATTTTTTGGACGGGTTAAAAAAGTTAGAGCATCGCTGGGCCAAGTGTATCGAGCTTGAAAAAGATTATGTGAAAAAATAAATTGCCACCTTTCCAAAATTTTCGTTTTTCTTTTGTAGGCTAAGTACTTGTTGAATGACCCTCGTAGTCTCATTAATTTTATACCACAGATCGCATAAGAAAAATGTTTAAATTTCAGCAAAATTTTATACAAAATAAAAATGGACAAATTAAGATAGCAGTGGTAGTGTCAAAATACCATCCATGTTTAGGCGTGTGCACAATCAACTCTTTTTCAATGTCAATTAAATAAAGTTAATTTCAAGTAATTAAATTAATATAACAATTTACTTAATAACTAGTACAATTTATTTTAAATTGATTACCGATCACGTTACAATTGCTTTTTCGGTTACTTAATACAAAAAAAAAAAGTTGATGTGAATTCCGGAGGGAATTTTAAAGTTCATGTTGCATTTTATACGTCATACTCGTAAGATGGTAATTTCGTGTAAATCGTACAATGAACCTTGATTGGTAAAGTGAAAGTTTTCAGTAAACATTTTACAACAAATCGAATTGCATCTAGAGTGCGTTATTGCTTGTTCTTTTGAAGATTATACTAAAAAATACAAATTAAACGCAGTCTAATAGTGAGCTAATCAACACGTTACTTGTATCGGAATATTTTTTTCGATGGTGTGAGGGGGGTAAGAGTTTACGTGAGAAAATTAAAATCAGTCCAATAAAACTAAATTATCGGAATTAATTTAACTTCTATTTAAAGGTGGTACAAATTTATTTCACCATGTCTGGTCATGGAATTTCTTCCAAAAAAAAAATAGAAGAAATTTCCTTTGATAAGGTTTATTATAAGCAAAATTTTCCTGAGTATTGCTAAAAATAGTTTACCCAATTTAGAGGTAATAATTCTTAAAACATATAATAGCGTTGGGAGTTTTTTTTTATATACTTTTTAGTCCAAATATATTTTTGAAGTTTGTTTTGCAAGTTCATTTAGGACAAAACTGCTGCCAATGGAAAAATTTTCAATTAAATTTGTTCTAAATAAAGAAATTAAGAATACTGTAGTGTATACACGTACATGGTATATTGAAAAATAACAATGTAAATTGTAAAAATTATTTAGCATGATAATATTTTATGTAAATTACCTACAAACAAAAAATTGTTCAATAAGTTTTCTTTACATAAGAAAAATATTTATTTTTAGTTAAAGATTTTTTTTTCGACAAGTATCCGAAATTTATGGTATACGAAATTGATATTAAAATTACTGTCATAGAAATGTCGTAAAAAAATTTACGATAATTTTTTTCGTGACCATATTAAAAATACACGAATTTATAATTAGTTTTTTGCAAATGAGACAATATCGAATATTTGATATTTTGTTATACAATAAATAAAAATTAATTTGCACTATTAAAATTTTACAATACCATATATACATTGTCAAAATATTAGAATAAGTAAATATTAATTAGCTAAGAAAATTATTCAAATTAAATGGTTTAGGAAAGAAAAATTAATATTGTATACTTTATTATTATGAATTTTTTTTTTTAATTTAAATGTTATCTAACATTAAAATTTAAAAACGTTTCAAACGTCGATGGATGTTTAATGGAAGAATGGGAGTGAACAGTTCTTTTGGTAAAGTATTAAGATGGTAGAATTGACACGAATGGAATTTTTTTTATAATGAGAGATGCATAGTTCACTAACAAATGGAATGTTTAGGTCACGATGGATAACATTGACAAGAATTCGAATGCTTAAGCTTAGATTACATCGTACGTCTAATACACAATCTAGAAGTGAATTTTGCCTTTTTTTGTACGTCTAACAGTGCAATATATGCGCGAACAAGTACGTACTGTACGCTTGAATGGGATTATGCAAGTTCGCCGCAAACAAAAATCGTTCACTCGACGATCAGTCTAATCATAGTGTAATCGCTTAAATGAACATATGCAATAGTAATTAACTGCAATGCACGCACAATTTACGTGAGCAAAAAGGAATTTCAATATGTTGAAATATATTTTTAATCGTGGAACGGTTATTGCATTTTTATTGGTGAATTCTTAAGTTGATCGCTGCGGTTCTTATAAATATTTATAAATTTATATGACTATATTAGTTTTTAATATTTTTCTCGAATTTTTATCAGCCCATCTCACTTTGCATATAGCAAAATAGTTTTATATTTTATATAATAAATATTAAAGTAATAATAAAATATATCACAAATAAAATAAATACGAATGAATGAACATGCAGGCGAACAGTTAATATGGGAACTGTCAAATGTCCAAATAAACGATGTGCAATAGAAACGATGTCATATGTAAGATATGTACGAGAAAGCACGATGTAGTCATAATTAGGTTCGCCTAAATTCCCCTTCTACATTCTTGCCACGAGGAACATTTGCACGACTGCGTGCAAAGATCGTGCAGTCACACGATCATTGTATTTTATCGATGAACGTTCGTAAAATTAAACAATTTGACAGCGAACCATTTGCAGGAGAAAATCATTTATTAAACATACGGTGTAATCCAGGCTTTAGTCGAAGAACCCTAAAGTTCGAGTTTATATGTCCCTATCGGTTTTATGAGGTTAGCTTTTCACTGTCAGTTTTCACCTATTGTCTAGCGTCGTAGTAATTAACCGTTTGTACTCTCGTTTTTTTGTGAAATATAACTGCCGTTTAGGATTACATTGTGAATCTTTTCTCGGCAGAGTTTGAAAATAACATGAGCAGATTCTTACTTATTTACCCCCACTCTCCACATTTTGAACCAGATTTCTAAGAAGTGGATGTGTTTCTGAAGAATATTGATACCTATGGAAGGATCTTAGTGATGTTTAAGAATGGCTATATTTCCAGCATATTTTCCAGTAAGGATATCACTATGATAAGGAATATTATTCGTATAAATATCGTAACAGATTGGAACTAGGATACTTCCCTGTGGGACACCGGCGGTGATAGAACAAATGTCAGAATACCAGATATTGGTCGGAGATATAGGATTTTAGGTTGTGGAAATAATTTTTATTTAATTATATTTCTTAAATTTTGCCTTTATGTATAAAATTTTATATTTTTCAATAGGTTGCTACAAGACTTTTTTCATTGCTTGATCTTTTTTAAGTAGTTTTCTGAAGACTTTTTTGCATATTACGGACTGGTATTCGACCATTACTTAAAGGATGTTGATTTTAGAAACGCTCTTAAGTTTAAAAATTCTCTTAGAAATGCTCTTAAGTTTAAACAAGTTTAGTTGCATTTGATTACACAATCTTGAAGGCTAATTGACATTAGCAAAATCTCAAAATTACACTTGCTTAGAGCTGTTCGAACAATAAAGTCAACATTTATCATGTTATATGGCTTATAATATATTTTTTTTAAATAGCATTTGGCCCGAATTTTAATCATCAAGTTCAAGTAAGAAAAATTTAATTATAATAAGGTCATAGTGCTCAGAATTGACTGCAAAATTCTATCGTTCTTTAGTTTCAAAGAAATACGGGCTAATCGTATGTTTGGACAAAAAAAAGAAGCTTTTTTGCAGTTGCTTGTGGCTTTTTAGAGCCGCATACATGGTAATTTTGCTCACTGACGTATCTACCATGTGATAAATTAACTTCAATTTGTTTGAAAAATCACCACCTAAAGACTGTTGTTCTAGCAATTTTTATACATTTTATAGTTACTTAAATGGCAATTTTTAATCTAAATAAATCTTATCTTAGATTATATACTTTTTTGACAATTGTAAGGTGACAGACATGAGGTTTCCAAAGCACGAAATGGATAACAAGGTAACAGTGTTTTTGCCAAATTAAAAATAATAAAAATGATCTAACTTTTTTTATTATTTTAAATATAGTTTTTTTTGTAAGTCGTCAAAATAAATTTGATTGATTATTAAAAAAAAAATTGCAATTTAATTCCGTTTTCTTTCTTCAAAATACTCGATATTTTCTCCAAATTAAATTTGCAACTATGCAAAAATTGTCAACGTTTCAACTAAATATCTTAATTCAATTCGATTGAATTTGAAAAATTATCAAGTTTAATATGAATTAAATAGTTTAAAATTGTCTCAGTTATTTGATTAGATAATTTCTCTGTGGGTCTTTACTCGACCAGCTAGTTAGCTTTTTGCAAATGAATAAATATTACTATTTTACTGTATATTATTTACGATATTATATTGTGTGTCTGTGTAAATGCAATAAATAGACTATATTGTATGCAGTAAATTTTAATATTATTTCCAACAGTTTTTAAATTATTTTCTCCAATTAGCGTCTTACGATAGACTAGATTTATTTGATTAGATTGTCAAATAAATCTAGTCAACTTGTATTTAGTATCTTAATAAGTATCGATTAAATATTTTTTAACGGAAATTTTTTTCAAGTTTTTAGTAATTTTTTTAAAAAAATACTGCAAAAATCATATTTTTGATGCTAATCTTTTGCATTATAGAAAATATTATACCAGTGATACTCAACTATTTTTTTAATTATGCACGCCTTTCTTTTTAATTGTAATTTTTTTTTTCCTTAAATTTAAGTACTTTTAAATAGCCATTCTTTTGTTCTTATGAGTAATATTAGAATTTTTAGAATTGAACTGCAATAAGTAGTGCAGTTCAGCACTACTTATTTTTCAAATGTATTCTTATAACTTAATATGAAAAAAATTTTTTTAAACAAAATTTCAAATAGTAAACATTTGAAAATTGGTAGAGTAATTAAAAAAAAATTTGCGTTTATCTTATATAAAAAAGCCTTGTAATATATTCATTGATAATTCCAATAATCATAATATTACTTACTTACAGGTAGAGATATGCTTAATAAGAGGTGTTATTAAGATATGCTGATTAAGAGGATAACAGCTCGATTGTAAATAGAATATTTTTTTTTAGTATTTCTAATACTCTCAGGTTTTGATTAGATTAGAAAACTAAAAAAAAAAAAACATCTGATACAAATACGATTATTTATTCAAAAATAAAAGACAGACAATAAAATATAAGAAAAATCCAATACAGTATTATGGGTAAGTATAACTAAGAAACACGAACTTTTGTGAATATCTTCTCCGAGTGCGAAATTATTATATGAAAATTTTAAGTTAAAATCTATCAATCACCTTTTGTATTTACAATTTATATTTATTTTCAATTTGTAGATCGTATGCTGTCGTTTCACTTAATTTAATTATCACAACCCAACGGCGACGATGACTCTGATTCTGACTGTTCCCAATGAATATACATATCTAAGACAATCTTCTTTCGCAGTTCTACTTGTCGCGTTGATCTGTTAAGGTAACCATCATTTGGTAGAACTGTTTATGTTAATATATTCAATATTTAGTTTTTATCACCAAAAAATAAAAATAAAATAAAAGTAGAACAAAAAATATTTTACCACTTTACCGACAAATATTTGTGAACTTAAAAAAAATTTATATAATCAAATTAAAAATTTCAATAACAAAAAATCTCTTATATTAAATATTGAACAAAATATATCTATATAAAAAAAAAAACAAATTTTAATAAGAAAAACACGCGGAAATAGTATTAATAAAAAAAATAAAAAACAGTGCAAATATTTTTATTTTTAGAGAAAATAATTAATATTATTAATAAAATTTTATAAATAATTAATAAAAATAATAAAAATAATTTGATAAAAAAAAAAAAATTCACATACAAACGATCTGAACATGGGCGCAGGTGAAGGTGATACTGAACTAGATCGGCTGCAGGCGCCAAATAAAAAGTCACCTCGTATTATAAATATTGATAAATCGCATCGAAATCGTCGTACAAAAGCGAAATCATGGATTACGAAGAAAATTTATATTTTAACTTGGCTGCCCTCGTATACAACATCTTTTGCAATATCGGACCTAATAGCAGGGATAACTTTAGGTCTGACTGTAATTCCAGAGAGTATTGCGATCGCTCTATTGGCTGGTCTTCCTACACACTATGGCCTGTACTCATCGTTCATAGGTGAATATTAATAATGGACACAAATGAACATGAGTAAATATTTCTGACATTATGTGGTCAGTCGTAACTCAATTCAACGCGAGTCCAACAACAACAAAAAAACACACACAATTGTTAGCTTATAATTTTTGTTGTTGTCATTTTACTCCCCTTTCGAAAGGTCCTCTCATCTATGTTGTATTTGGAACTATTAACAAGGTCCTAATTGGTCCAACCAGTCTATTGGCATTGGTTACACTACAGTTCACTATGGGAAAACCTCATGAATTGGTCTTCGTTTTGACCTTTTTAGCTGGTGTTGTGGAACTAAGTTTAGGTGTTTTACAATTGGGTAAGTAAATATTTGTTTTAATAATTATTTGGTTTCAAAAAAAAAAAAAAACATTAACAATATAGAAAATAACTATAAATAGATATGATTTTGATAAAAATATCTATAATTTAAATTTGCTTTGAAATTAACTTAACTGGTAAGATAAGCAAAGATTCACCTTTTGAGTGCTTGTCGTCTCTCTTTAAGTAATTATAAAAATGAAGTTAAATTTAGAAAGCATATATGTAAATTTTAGTATTTATTTATTTATTATAAATTATAATCTTAAAGTTTGCATATTCACTTGTTGAAGAATTTTTTTTGATAAGAATTTTATAAATAATAACGAGTTATCCATTTTTCAATTTGGAAAGTATAGCCTTTTTAGATTATTATTTTTATAATATATATACTATTATTAATAACATTTATTTTGCTTATTTTATGGCATTTTTAATTGTAAATAGTTCAATTACTATTAATAATTTAAAAGCTTTCTAAAAATTTGGTAATTCTTCCATAGTCACGTTTCGGGCATAATTTCCCTCCGCGATGTCGCTTATATCGCGGTTGGGGGATACGTCCATATTCAAAATTATTATATATGTGTATGAGAATCAAAAACGTATAAATAACTGTAAAAACGCTCTTGTAACCGAATAAAATTACTGTCTTATATGCATTTTGATCTGAAGACCCATATTTCTTTGTAAATGAAGAAGGAGATACAGTAATTTAGACTTTATTGTGTAAAAAGTTCCCAGCACACGAAATTTCAAGATTGGGATTGCATCAATTAACCTCAAAGATCGTGCAATTTAACACTATTGGCCAATTGTTTATAAAACAATATAAAAAAAAAAGTATTTATGTTAATAATTTTTAAAATTTAACAGCATTTAAAAGTCAATATTCATTTACAACTTAAAATATGCGAAAGAGTCCTAAAAAATCACTTCAAAAGGATCAAGTCCTGCAAGAAATTTTATATACAAAATATATAATGGCAAAATTTAAAAAATATAATTAATTAAAAATATTATTAAAACATAAATTCAAAATATATATTATTAATTTTTATTTTCCAAACCATAAACTGAATAATAAACATTTTAACTAAAATGATAAAAATAAATGAAATTTCCATTTTTTTTTCGAAATTTTTTTTTAAGGTTTCATATTTGATTTTATATCAATGCCAGTTATAAAAGCATTCACATCAGCAACAGCAGTATTAGTAGCCGAATCTCAAATAAAAAGTATCCTTGGAATAAAGTATTTAGTTCCAGGATTTATTAATTCGATTCAAACGCTTTTTCAAAAATTGGATGAAGCCAGATTAGGCGATGCTGTTGTGGGTCTATCGTCAATAGCATTTTTGGTTGTATTTTTGGTAAGTTGACGTAAATTATAGAAGAAAAAAAAAATATAATAAAATTTCCTTTTTTTTTTTATTTCAATACAGCTTATCGGTCGAATACCTTTTAAAGAAACAACTAAAATTGGGAAATTTTTCAAAGTTCTTTTTGGTTATCTTAGCATATCACGCAATGCATTAATTGTTCTGCTCACAGCGATTATCACATTTATTTGGCTGTCATTGTCAACGGAAGAAGTCCCATATCGGCTTAGTCAAAATATTATTCCTGGTCTACCAAATATGTCCTGGCCAGCATTCGAAATTCAATCCGGCAATCACACCTACACTTTTGTAGAAATATGCTCTGAATTAGGAATTGCTATTGTTGTGATACCAATCGTGTCAGTTCTTACCAATATTTCTATTGCAAAAGCATTAAGTATGTTCGAAGAGATAACTTGAAAATGTTTTGATTACAATAAAAAAAATTCTTATTTGCTAAAACAGCGCCAAAAGGACAAGTTGAAGCCGGACAAGAGCTTTTCACTCTTGGACTATGCAATATTATCGGTTCGATGGTGATGTCGATGCCAACTTGTGGTGCTTTCAGTCGAGCTGGTATTAGTGCTGCAAGTGGTATTAAAACTTCGATAGCAGGGATTTACTCTAGTAATAATTTTGATTTAATCAAATGGAATTTTTTAATAATATTATTTCTTTTTATCTTCGAAATAAGGTTGCATCGTAATTTTAGCGCTCAGCTTACTTACTCCGTATTTTCACTATATTCCTCAAGCGACATTGGCAGCCATTTTGATATGCGCCATTTTGCCATTAATCGATCTTAAATTGCCAATAAAGCTTTTCCGTGACAGTAAACGTGATTTGGTTATTTGGATAAGCTGCTTTATTGTTTGTATTGCTTTTGGCGTTGAAGTTGGTCTGCTTTTTGGAATAATGGCTAACGCAGCACATTTACTGTACTTATGGGCACGTCCAAATATAACTGTTAAAATAGAACAAGTGAGCTTTAATTATTCATGCCTATTTTTTTTTCAATTATAATTCTAATAAATTTTTTTTTAACCAATTAACAGATCGATGATATGCAATATATTAGAGTCAGTCCAGAAAATGGTCTGTTCTTTCCGGGAGTAGATTTTCTACGTCAAAAGATAATGAAAGCTTGTGTAGCTGCACAGTTTTCAGTTCCGGTTCTGATCGATTGTCGCAAGGTAATCGGTCTTGATTATACGGCTGCACAAGGTTTGACGAAACTAGCACGTGATCTGGACGATGGTGGACGACTTCAGTTATTGATTTTAGAGAAATTGGATGTTAGTCTACAGCCAATGATAGATGTTGTTATGAATATTCAATTTTGTGATACTGAAGATAGATTACGTGAACTCTTAACTCAACAATCTTTACGGAATGGCTCAATTAGTCTCAAGGATCATATTCGTGCATCCATTGATTTAGGATATAAAATTGATCCGTAAAAACAAAATAATGCGTACCTGTTTTTCTGTTTTTATTATTTTATGTTTTTCTTTTTTTAATCACAAATTTGTTTATTTGTGATTGTTGTAAAAATTCTATTTATGTGTGTGTATGTTCTAGTTTTAAAATATCCTTACTTGTATCATATACAATATATTAAAAAAATTACCAAATTTAATTTTTTTGCTACGTTTTTTTTATTCCTTTTTTTTTTTAAACGAAATCAATTTTTTGAGAGTAATGAAATCAAAGCCCCCACTTGTTGTTTTGTTTTTTAAATTTAAGTGTTAAAATACTTGATGGAGTTTTCCGCACTTTTTTTTATAGTAATAATGAATTTCTGTAATTTTTGAAAAGGGCACTCACTTACAAAATGCTGACCAAGCTCGACCTTACTCGTCTTTTAGGACCATAAATAGAGTCACTGTAGACTTTTTGAGCAAAATCTTCCTCATCTATACGAATTAAATATCCAGCCCACCGCAGCTTATTGAGCTTAGTTTTAATTTATCTTCATATAGGGGCCTAAAAATCTCTCAAAGAACTTCTTTTCGAATGCGTACTTTATTTTTGTATAGCCCAAGATTTTTTGCCGCCCAATTTTGTTGAAGGCCTCTCATACAGCTCTATCAGATCGACACATAATATCGATGTCCTCGGTGTACGAGGTCTATTCAAAAAGTATAGCGAGTTTTGTGTTTTTTCAAAAATTAATATTACCTGCAAATTATGCGCAAGTTACGCAAAGCAATCCACCAGAAACACCCGGATTTGTGGAAGAAGAAAAATTGGCTTTTGCACCATTATAACACCTTTGCTCACGCATCGTTGCTTGTGCGCGAATTTTTGGCCAAAAACAACACACTAATAATGCCGCAGCCATCGTATTCCCCAGATCTGGCCCCCTGTGACTTTTTCTTATTCCCGAAACACATTCTTTGATCCATTTTTTCGAATGGGCAAAATTCGAAGACGAGCCAAAATACGTGCAAACAAAACAGCTGTCAAAAATTAACTGAACATTCAAAATGGCCGAACTTGTCAGCATAAGTGAGAGACATGAGTACCAATATAACGCCATAAATCGGAAATCGAATATACGTAACCCGCGGAAATTCATAATTAGCGATACTTTTTGAAAAGACCTCGTACATAGTTCATATATCGCTTCAGTTTTAATTACATACATTTTTAATATTATCCTGCGCGCAGCCTATTTTCCCTTACTCTGGAAATTTTCTGCCATTAAAATAATTTTCAAACCAAATAAACCCATTAATTCTCCTTCCTCCTATCGACCTATCAGCGTCTTACCAATTCTTGGTAAGATACAATATTTGAAAAGCTCCTATTAAAACGACTCTATCCTGTCCGAGGTAATAAAAAAATTATTCCAATTTGGCTTCCGATCTGAACACTCTACTATTCAGCAATGCCATTGCATTGCTGATCATATTGCATCCTCTCTTGAAAAGAAAGAGTATTGCCCAGAAATATTTCTAGATATCTCCCAAGCTTTTGATCGTGTGTGGCATCCTGGACTCCTTTGGATACTCAAGAGCTTTCTTCCTTCAACATACTACCTTATCATAAATTCATATATCTTCCGACGACATTTCCAAGTTACAATTAACTCAGAATCTTCGTAAGTATATCCTATTCTAGTCGGAGTCTCATAAGGCAGTATCCTTTGTCCTATCTTATATAATATTTATACGCATGACATCCCAGCTGATCCTAATACTATCATTGCTATTTTTGCAGACGATACGGCCTTCTTGCTACCCATACAAATCCTGAAATAGCTTCCAATAATTTGCAATTCCATATACACAACCTTCAATCTTGGTTTAAGAGATGGAGAGTGAAGGTAAATGAACAGAAGAGTGCTCACATTACTTTCACACTTTGTCAGGGAAAACCTACCCCTTCCTTGGTCAAGGAAAACCTGTTTGGTCATAGATGGCGTAAGTGAGCATATTAAGCTACCATGGACCGCCATACTTTCTTTATGAGTTTGACATTTGTCAATATTAATTAATGCACATTGTCAGCAATTTCGTACAACACATACATTTTCCGTTTGGTAATCATGTCTAGTTTTGTGCCAGAAAAAGAGCATATGCGAAAAGTTCTGCTTTTTTGCTTCAATTTGAAGAAATCGGCTGATGAATCGCATCGAATGCTTATGGATGCCTACGGTGATAGTGCTTTATCGGAAACAACGTGCTGAGATTGGTTTCGTCGGTTCAAAGACGTCAATTGGGTATTACTCAACCAGCCATTTTTATGCGTCTGCGTGCCATGGGAGATTGAAAAGATGGGAAAATGGGTTCCGCATGAATTGAACGATCGGCAGATGGAGCGACGCCAAAACACATGTGAAGTCTTGCTCGCCAGACAAAAAAGAAAGTCGTTCCTGTATCGGATTGTAACAGGCGATGAAAAGTGAATATATTTCGAGAATCCTAAACGCAAGAAATCGGGGGTTGATCCCGGCCAACCATCAACATCTTACCCAAGACCAAATCGCTTCGGACGGAAGACGATGCTGTGCGTTTGGTGGGATCCGCAGGGTATCGTCTACTATGAAATGTTGAAACCTGGTAAAACCGTCAATATCCACCGCTTCCACCAACAACTGATCAAATTTCACCGTGCTCTGCTTGAAAAAAGGACGGATTATCAACAAAGACATGACAAGCTGATTTTCCTCCACGACAACGCACCATCGCACACGTCAAAAATAGTCCCAAACTATTTGGAGACACTCAACTGGTAGGTGCTAACCCACCCCACTTATTCACCAGACCTGGCCACTTCCGACTACTACCTGTTTTCGTCGATGGGCCACGCGCTCATCCGAAAATGGCTTAATGAGTGGTTTGCTTCGGAAAAGAAGGAATTTTTTTGGCGTGGTATCCACAAATTCCCCGAGAGATTGGAAAAATGTGTAGCTAGCGAGGGCAAGTACTTTGAATAAATTTGTTTTTGCTTTCTATGTAAAAAAACATGTGTTTTGTTAACTACAAAACAGCGGATTTAAGCTTATACACCTGGTACAATACAATTATAAAACCTATTTGGACATATGGAATTGAACTTTGGGGTTCAGGATACAAAATATTTTGTTTTATGCTTTCGTTAATTCTTACACGTTTGAAATTATATTTATGTACAATATTATTCACATATTAATTCATCACATTGATGACAAGTTAACCAACTTTTACTTCTATAGAGGGCACTGAACAAATGGTCCAAATAACTGCCGTACATCAAAATGTTCATAGATAGTGCTGAACATAGTTTTGTATAAGAGAAAATTTTTAAAGTTCTATTGTCAGATTGAATTTGTTTTAACATTTCAAGTTGAATTTCTTTTAATAATACTTGAAATTAATGGAAAATATTGTAATAATTTTCTACAATATAAAAGTTAATTTTCAAAGAAATCTACTTTATTGAAAAAATGTATTTTATATTCTCAATAAAGTAGATTTGTTACTAGACTTTTAATAAAAAAAAATTGTTTTTTTAAACCAATATGCCATTATAATTTTGTTTTTGTATACTTAGGTAGACATTAAAAATTATAAAGTACTTTTACTCAAAAAATAAATGTCAAAATTAAAGTAAGCATTGAAATATTGAGGTTAGCAATTAAATGAATGAAATAAATTTTAAACAGTTTTAAAATAAGTGTGAAGTGACATAAAAATAAATGATTTGCAAATAATGGAAGATTATTTAAAAAATATCGACGAACAAACTAATAATAATTCGCATCTTTATGATGAGGTACAAAACGACTCTACATTTTTTGAAGAAAATGAAGAATTCAATAATACTGGATACGATGAAAAAGAGGATACTAAAGCAGAAAATGAAACAACATACGAGTATATGCAAATTAATTCTAGTCAAAATTTAATGGAATTAGTTTCAAGTATGAAACTTGACATAATGAAGTCTTCGATGGGTTCGCGGGTGGCTATAAGAAGATTGAAAAAGAAAATTGATATGACAAGACGATTTATCAAAAGTCTACAGTCTAATATGGAAATTGAAAATTCTCCTATTAATAAAAATCAAAAAAACGATGATAAAAATAAATAGTAGAAATACTTTTATAAGAAAAATATCTATTATTGTAAATAGTCAATATTCAAATATATAAAATATCAAATATATTTTTATTAAATCAAATTAAATGTTTATATTATTTTAAAATGCTATATAAATTGTAAGCAATAATATTTTTATATAAATAAAAAAATATTTCAGAAATATTAACTTTGATATAATAAAAAATAAAGAATTATAATTTTTAAAAAATGTTTTTTTTTATGTTATTAAATATGTAAAAATTTTTTTTGGGACTCTAGATGAACATTTTGATTTCTACTCCATCTCAAATGCTTTTAGTATAAATAATTTT
This sequence comes from Atherix ibis, assembly GCA_958298945.1. Classification (NCBI taxonomy): domain Eukaryota; kingdom Metazoa; phylum Arthropoda; class Insecta; order Diptera; family Athericidae; genus Atherix; species Atherix ibis. Next base: position 93,531,775 of record OY282607.1, on the reverse strand, counting down.
CAGCTTAAAGAATCGGGCATTTATATTTTCAAAGTTAAAAATTATTAAGAATTAAAAATAAAAATTGTTTCTTCATAAGAATTGTATAAAAACTATTTGACTGTGAGGATAATTATGTAAATTATGTATTTTTTATAAACGAAAAAAAATCATAATTAAAATCTTAAAATTTTTTTAAATTTTCAAAAGTATTATAAATTATTAAAAAAAAAACAGTTTAATTTTGGAAATTTTACTATTGTAGTAAGTCGATAATAAATGCAAAATTGATTTGGCCAATATTTTGAACGAAATACTATTTATTTAGTAGAACTATAGACAAGAAGTAAGTAGTTGCGCTAAAAAAATTTTAACTAGAGCCAGGAAAATATTTAAGCCATTTTTAGAGATTGTGTTTGGAAATTAACTAAATTTTTATCTCGCCAACATGAACTAGTTTTAAATTGAAGGTGCAAACTGCCGAGGTAGTTTTGTTTTTAAAAAAAATACTTAACTGCTAAAGGATTTAGAAGCTTTGAAGTGACTATTTTCTAATTAGATGAGTGACCCAGTGACCGAAAAAATTCTCGCTTCGCCAGTGTGACCTACTTTCGAATATAAGGCCTATTTTATATTTAAAAAACATGTTCGTGGTCGCCTACCAAAGGCGAAGATTAAAAAAAAAAATTCTAATTGGATAAGTGCTGATCCAGTGACCGACAAATGTCATCTCACAAGAATGGCCTACTATCAAATAAAGAGTGAAGACTTATGCGGAGCCTGCTTTGTGTTCAGATAAGTGACGCAGTAACCGAAAAAAATATGTCTTGCCGGTGTGACCTAGTTTGAGAACTCATGCGGAACAAGTTTTGTGTTAATTTTTGAAGCTTTTTGCATCAAGTGCATTTGTTGATTTTTGAAGCTTTGAAGTGATTATTTTCTAATGGCATAAGTGACCCAGTGACAGAAAATTATCTCGTCTCGCCAGTGTGACCTAATTTCAAAATGAAAGGTGAAGACTCATGCGTAGCCCGTTTTATGATCAAAAAAATTTGCGTGGTGACCACGTGCGTATGTTTATTTTTTAAAAGCTTTGAAGTACCTATTTTCTAATTGGAACGGTGTCCAGTAACCGAAAAAAATCTCATTTCGCAAGTATGACCCAGTCTCAAATGCACGGTAAGGGCTCAGGCGGAGCCTGTTTTATGTTCTTGGTGGTCATCTAGTGCATTTATTTACTTTTGAAGCTTTGAAGTGACTATTTTCTTATTGCGTAAGTGACCCAGTGATCGAAAAATATCTTGTTTTACCAGCATGACTTAGTTTTAAATAAAAGGTGAAGGTGTATGCGGTACGTATTTTGTGTAGAAAAAAATTTTGGTGGTCATCAAGTGTGTATGCCAAATTTTCAAGCTTTAAAATGGTTATTTTCTAATTGTATAAGTGACTGAAAAAAATTTCGTCTCGCCATCGTGACCTAGTTTTAAATAAAAGGTAAAGATTCAGGCGGCACCTGTGTTGTGTTCAAATAAGTGACCTAATGACCGAAAATATATCTTATAGTCAGTGTGACCTAGTTTCAAATGAAAGGAAAGGGCTCAGACGGAGCCTGTTTTATGTTTAAAAAATTCTTGGTGGTCATCTAGTGCGTTTATTTACTTTTGAAGCTTCGAAGTGACTATTTGCTTATTGCATAAGTGACCCATTGACCGAAGAATATCTTGTTTCACCAGCATGACCTAGTTTTAAATAAAAGGTGAATGTGTATGCGGAACGTGTTTTGTGTAGAAAAAAATTTTGGTGGTCATCAAGTGTGTATGCCAAATTTTCAAGCTTTAAAATGGTTATTTTCTAATTGTATAAGTGACTAAAAAAAATTTCGTCTCGCCATCGTGACCTAGTTTTAAATAAAAGGTAAAGATTCAGGCGGCACCTGTGTTGTGTTCAAATAAGTGACCTAATGACCAAAAATATATCATATAGCCAGTGTGACCTAATTTCAAATGAAAGGAAAGGGCTCAGACGGAGCCTGTTTTATGTTTAAAAAATTTTTGGTAATCATCAAGTGCATTTATTTACTTTTGCAGCTTCGAATTAGTTATTTTTTTAATGCATATGTGACCCAGTGACCAAAAAATAGCTCGTCTCACCAGCGTGACCTAGTTTCATGCGGATCACTTTTTGTTATAAAGAAAATTTTGCTCAAAAAATTATATATAATAAATCTTTCTACTGAAAATCCATTTATGTGCACCTAATTGTTTATTTTAAAAAAACGTTCCTATCTTTCTAATTAAATTACTATCAACTTTCAGTAGCAGTAATAATAACATGATAAGAAACACTTTTACACACGATTAAACTTATAATTCCATTTTACCAAATTTTACATGAATAATGAAAACACATATTTTATATTACGTTATTTTTAGAAAATTTTTATTACTATAGAAATTATTATTTAGTTTCACCTAATATTTTTGTTGCATACATTCTTATGTATATTAACTTTTTAAACTATTAATTTTTCTTTTCAATACACAGCAAATAGCAAATTCAAAAATACAAAAAAAAATAAGACAATAATCGTATATTTCGTAATTTCACCTCTTTGCAAATATTCATAATTAGTTCCACTTAATCGTAGATTAAAAAAAAAAACTACTTACTTGAGGAATTTTGTACTGATGATGAAGTCATAGTCGGGATGATAGATGGTACTCACCCACACTTTTGATCTTGTTGATCAGAATAATGATCATATACACTATATGAAAAGATAATGTTGTTGATAAGAAATGATAAATTTTCCGCAGGAAAATCGTAATCAAATTGTTGATTTTTATTTCGTTTTTAATTTTCATAATCTTCTAGTTATCTTATGATGATATTATAGTGTATGCAGTGAACAATTCCAAAAGATCACACTTCCATAACAAGAATTCTAACATAGAACTAATATTGTAATCGAATAGTTTGATGGTTCCAGTTGTACGACTGCATTTCAAAGCAACAAAATTACTACTGCTACTGCTGCACAATCAATTAAAAAAGTGTGTTTCATATAAAACATTTCTCAATATTGTATAATCATATAAAAAATTAACATTTAGTATTTATTAACATTTATAAATGTGCAAGTATTTTCTAGTTAAATTATAATAAAAACTAATAATAATAATAAATAGAAAATTATGATCAAAACAAGTTCCTTTTTTATATAAAGCATTTTAGTTGAAAAAAACTTTATTCTTTCTTTAAAAAACAAAAAATGGAATTCCAAAAAGTTGAATAAAGCTACAGAGGCAATCAATTGGTGTTTTTTTTTAAATTTTTTTCTATTATATAACATTGAACTTGAATATAAGCTTTGAATTCGATAATTATTAGCATGACCATAGAATTTATTACAATACTAAACTTGGTACAGTGTAGTTATATTACTTCGTAGAATGAAAGATTTAACTAGTTTGGAACTAACAATTTCTAATCCATCGAAAGATGATCGAATTTTTTCAATCGAAACGGAATTTGCAAATAATTCAATTGTTAATAGAAGCTTTGGTATAAACTGTGTACAAATTTTACTATTTTATTTTATAATAAAATAAAATCGCATGTGTAAAAATATTCAAAATGTAAATTACATCAATAATTTTTGCTGTATAATAAAAAAATAATTTTAGTACTTGTGCACCATATTTTAAAAAAACAACAAAAAAACAAATAATTTGACGTTATTATTAAGTTTTTTATTATGGATTTTATTTTATCAAAAAATGAATTAAAAAAATTACAATAAAAAAAATTTATTTTCTTTCAATAAACAACAAGTGTTATTTTTTTAAAAATAATGAAGATCATATAAAAAATGGGTTTTACTCAAATTTTTATAAATTGTTTCTGTAAAAGTTAAATTCTTTTATTTTAAATTATTAAAAAAGAATCGAAAAAAGTTGATTTATTTAAGACAATCGAATTGTGAATTTGTGATCGTAAAATTTTTTTTTTAATAACATTTGCTTATACTAGTTCCATAAAAATAGTAACGTATTTCTGCTCAGATTTTATGGAAAATACTTTAAATTATAATAAATGTTTTTAGTAATTTTTAAATTTAAAAAACAATCTATAAAATTATAAGAAAAAGATTATGTCAAGAAATTCTGAAACTTTTCATGACTCGAGTAAGAAGTTTCCATGACGTCAGAATAGTAAAAATTTGTATTGGATTTTTAAAAGAATTCCTAAAAATCTAATTAAAAAAATTAAAATATTTTTGAATGATCAAACTACTAATAAAGTTAATATGTTTTTAAATAAAAGTGCAACAACTGGTTTATACAATAATATGTGCTTAAATATCATCGAAGTATTATTATTATCAGTAAAAATTTTATGAAAATCTAAACAAATAAGATAAAAAAAAACGTTTTGTGTTTATGATAGATAGACTTTGAACAGATTTCGAAATGTTATTTTTGTTAATTTCTTAATCATATTATGAAATAGAAAGAAAAATATGATTTTTTGTTTGTTGTTGATTTTCTAACATTTTTAATATTGTTATAATTTTATTAAATATTTTATACAAATTATTAGAAACAAATTTAAAAAATTTTGAATAAAATTAGTCTAAATTTTTTTGGAGTTAATGAATTAAAGCAAATAAAAATTAACCATAATCTTAATCATAACTAATAAAGACTTTTGAAAAGCACATTTTTTTTTTTTAAATATTTTCTTAAAAATTTAATTATGAACAGTAACACTATAAATGCTTTTTGTACGAGGGTCGTTCAATAAGTCCTTAGAAAAAGATGGAAAAAAACTGTTTTTTAAAAAAAAAATTTATTTTTCAACATAATCTCTTTCCAGCTCTATACACTTTTCCAACCGTATTTCCAAAATTTTTATCCCGTCCAAAAAATAGAATTGCGGAAGTTTTGCAAAATACTCATCCGTTTGAGCAATGACGTCCTCGTTGGAAGTGAACCGTCGTCCGCCATGCCATTTCTTCAGATAGTCACTCGGGGCCAAATCTGCTGAATAAGCGGGATGCTGCAACAATTCCATTCTCAATTCCACAATTTTGGCCATGGAAACAGCGCAGGTGTGCACACGCGCATTGTCCTGATGCAAGAGGATTTTTTTCTTCTTCAGATGGGGGCGTTTCTCTTTGATTTCCTCGCTCAACCGTTGCAATAACGACGCGTAAAATGATCCTGTTATTGTTTTTCCTTTTTCCAAGAAGTCGATAAAAATGATGCCCTGCTAATCCCAAAAGACCGTGGCCATCACCTTGCCGGCCGATGGCACAGTTTTTGCCTTCTTCGGAGCCCGTTCACCCTTGAAAATCCACTGTGATGACTGCCTCTTCGTTTCTGGAGTGCAGTAGTGTATCCAGGTTTCGTCCACAGTGACATATCGACGAAGGAATTCGGCAGGATTGCGATGAAAGAGTGCCAACATAGCCTCAGAGTCCACTGCACGATTGCGCTTATTCTCCTTTGAGAGTAAACGCGGCACCCATCTTGCCGAAATTTTTTTCACAGACAATTTTTCATGCAAAATTGAAGCGACTGTACCTTGTGATATGCCCGTGGCCTCAACTAATTCGCGCACTTTAATTCGCCGATCGTTCAAAATCAGATCGTGGATTTTGTCGATGATTTCAGGAGTAGACACCTCAACTGGGCGTCCTGAACGATGTTCATCTTTTGTAGATGAACGGCCACGTTTAAATTCATTCACCCAATTGTAAACCGTCGCAAACACAGGTGCAGATGTGCCATGAACTGCATTCAACTCGGCTTTGATTTCTTTCGGGCTTAAGCCTTTCAAATGCAGATGTTTGATGACAGCCCTAAACTCGCTTTTTTCCATTGTTATGCACAAATAAATGTCGTTAACTTTAATCGACGATAGAAATTGACCTACGCTATGGATCGAGCTGAAATTTTGACTACTTACAAAAAAAAAATCTTTAACGACACTACGAGCGTAATTTCTTCGATTTTCTAAGGACTTATTGAACGACCCTCGTATAAGCATTTATAGTGTACTGTTCATGATTAAATAAAATTTTGTTCATATTTTATAAATTATAATAAGAACATGGTCAAAAATTAAAGAAGAACGAAAAAGGACTATATAATCAATAGCTTTTAACTTTTAAAAATGTCCAAAATTATTATTTAAAAAAAAAAATATTTAAAATAATAATTTGGAATTAAAGTAACAAATAACATAATAGTTTTATTCGAATTTTTAAATAAATAATAGAAATTTTTAAAATATTATATTTTTAAAAAAGATTCCAACTGACCATTTTGGATTGTTTCCCATTTCACCGTAAATTGTTCAGAATTAAACTGAAAGAATTGCTCAAACGGTCGATTTTTAATGAAAATTATTTCCATAAAACATAAAAATTTGCCATAAAATTTTTTTATATAAATCATAAAAATTTTTATATAAAAATATTAATTAAAAAATTGGCCTTAAAATATTCTATTTTTATAAAAGATTCCAATTACCCATTTTTGGTTGTTTCTCATTCCCAGATAGAGTTGAACTGAAAGATTTGCTCAAATGGTCGATTTTTAGACGACATATGAAATTTTTTTTATATATTAAAACACTTATTAGAAGCACTTAAAAATATTTATAAATAAAATTTTAAATATAATTATTATTAACATAATTTAAAAAAATAAGAATTAATATAAAATTTTTTTGATTAATCTACTCATAATAAGCTATTTGATTATCCATTTTATAATTTGGAAAGTAGTATCTTTTTAATTTACAACTGATAAGTATAAATACTAATTAAGATAATATTTACTTAATATAAATTATGCCATTTATTTATATTAAACTAAACATAAGTTAGTTGCTGTTTACATAAATAATAGCTTCTCAATAGTCACTTTTGAGTTTTCAAACTAAATGGAGTTTTCAGAGCTCAATAAAAGAAGCTCATTTTATGCTTCTTTTTGTGGATATATCAATAAGCAAAATTTTTATATATAAGACTCTAAAAACTCAGAAATAACTGCTAAGAAGCCATTGTATCGATATCTGGTGTGCATTAGTGACTATCTGGTGTGCAGTTTGGTCTGATAGTGCCATGGACCCGTATTTCTCTTAAAATAAAGAAGGAGAAACCGTTACTGTCAATTCAAAGCATTATGGCCGTACGGAAGCCAGTTTTTTTTTTTAGTCTTAATTTAACAATTTTTATGTGAATTATGTGTACCTTTAAAAAAAAGGTGTAATAAGCTACACAACATGACAAATTTTGGCTTTATTGCGCAAACATTTTCAAGGACGCTTAATTTTGATATTTGGTTGTGTCTGTATGCCTCCAAGATCGTGCAATTTGATGCCGTTAGACTTTTTCTTTTTAAAGAAAAAGAAAAATCGTATTTATGTAGATAATCTTTAAACTTTAAGTAATTTAAAAAGTTACAGTCATTAAGTAACAACCGGGTTAAAGCCCAAAAGGTCTTTAAAAAATGCCTCAAAAAGATCGAGCCTTAGAAGAAATTTTGTGATAGCTATTTAAATTATTTTATATTTTAAACATAATGGCAAATTTTAAGCAATATACTAAAATAACAAAAATACTTACAAACTAATTTTTTAATTTATTTTTATAACTTTACCTTCCATAGCACAAATTGGATAAGTATTAAACTTTTTATAAAACAGTCATTTCTGTTTTCAAAAATACAAAAAAACAACACAAATTTTCTTTCTTATAAATTTAATGTTGATAACAAATAGTTTTAAGATAATTTTTTTGTTTAGGAATTATAAAATATATTATTTGATTTGCAGTGTCAGAGAGTGACGCCGAAATATGTTCTTTAAATAAGGAACCACCTGAAGATGGCACTCATAAAACAATAACTTTAGAGAAATCAAAAGGACAATCATGGATAAAAAGGCGAATTTATATAACAAGTTGGATACGAAAATATGATAAGAATAGTGCAATATCGGATGTGATAGCTGGTGTTACCTTAGGTCTAACGATAATACCGCAGAGTATAGCCTATGCTGCATTGGCCGATCTACCATCACAATATGGATTGTATGCGGCTTTTGTGGGTAAATTGAATTCTTCCAATGAATAATTATCGACATTTTATCGATGGCATTTTTCTCAGGTGCATTTGTTTATGTAATTTTTGGGACTATCAAGGAAGTTTCCATCGGACCAACTAGCCTTATGTCGTTGTTAACGCTCCAGTATACGTACGGCAAGCCAGTTGAATTTACAATTATTCTGGCATTTCTAGCAGGCCTTGTCGAATTAACAATGGGACTTTTGGAGTTAGGTAAGATCACCAACACTTCATTTTTTATATCAACTTCATTTTTACAACAGAGTTTCTCATGTAAGCTTACTCTGAAAACTCAAGGGGATCCTTCTTTCCACATATTGATACTTTCAATTAAACGAATCCAACGAACTGTCCAATATCACTTCGATATTGGCTGGTGTTTCGCAGGGTAGTATACTTGGACACATCCTCTACAACATTTATAAGTCCGACATTCCAATCTGTTCCAATACTTTTTTCGCTATACGAGGTCTGTTCAAAAAGTATCGCGAATATTGAATTTCCCCGAGTTACGTATATTCGATTTTCGATTTTTTGTGGCGTTATGTTGGTACTCATATCTCTCACTTATGCCGACAATTTCGGATATTTTGAATGTTCAGATAATTTTTGACAGCTGTTTTTCTTGCACGTGTTTTGGCTCGTCTTCGATTTTTGCCCATTTTCGACCAAAAACAGTATTGCATTAACATTGCTAAGGAGCTGTTGGACTCTGTCCGCGATGAACCAAATTTGCTCCAGAGGGTCATAACTGGTGACGAATTATGGGTTTATGGTTATGACGTGGAAACCAAAGCTCAATCATCCCAATGGAAGTTGCCGCACGAGCCAAGACCGAAAAAAGCGCCCGAAGTTCGGTCGAATGTGAAGGTTTTGCTTACAGTTTTCTTCGATTGGAGGGGTGTGGTGCATCATGAGTTCATGCCACAGGGTAGAACGGTCAATAAGGAATATTACCTGCAAGTTATGCGCAAGTTACGCGAAGCAATCCGCCAGAAACGCCTGGATTTGTGGAAGAAGAAAAATTGGCTTTTGCACCATGATAACGCCCCTGCTCACGCATCGTTGCTTGTGCGGAATTTTTGTCCAAAAACAACATACTAATAATGCCGCAGTCACCGTATTCCCCAGAACTGGCCCCCTGTGACTTTTTCTTGTTCCCGAAACAGATTCTTTGATCCATTTTTTGGAATGGGCAAAAATCGAAGACGAGCCAAAACACGTGCAAGCAAATCAACTGTCAAAAATTAACTGAACATTCAAAATGGCCGAACTTGTCGGCATAAGTGAGATACATAAGTACCAATATAACGCCACAAACCCACGGAAATTAAAAATTCGATATACTTTTTCAACAGACATCGTATATGCCAATGATACGATCTGCCTTGCATCTTGCGAAGATTTCCACCACGCTTCCGAAATTCTCCAAACCTCGTTTACTAGTTCTAAGATATGGAATTCACTTAAAAAACTCAAAAAACAAGAACTAAAAAGACGATATCTACAACTACTTCAACGGCTAGACAAACGTTGTAAGCTTACTATAGACAGAAAAGTTTTTTTATACAATGTCCTACTGAAACCAATATTGACTTACGGACTAGAACTCTGGAGCCCTACTAAGCCTTCCAATTCCCGTCGTATCCAGTCTCTTCAATCAAAAATACACCGTACGGATTGGAAAAGCTCCCTTTTATGTAAAAATTCATTAAAAAATATTCCAACAAAATATAAAAAAATTTTGTTATATGAACAAAATTTTTTTTTTTTTTTAGGATTTCTTGTTGATTTTATTTCGGCACCGGTGACAAGTGCATTTACATCGGCAACCGCTGTAATTATAATTGGTTCGCAATTAAAGAATTTACTTGGTATAAAAGCTCCATCGAAGGGCTTTATGGACTCAATAGTGACACTGTTTGAAAATATACGTACTACCACAAAAGGCGACTATATTTTAGGAATACTTTGCACTATATTCTTGCTGTTACTTAGGGTAAAAAAAAATATTTTAAAATTATTTATTTGAAGTAAATATATTTTTTAGCAAATCGCACGAATACCATTTAAAACGAACACAAAAAGGAGGAAGTTCTTGAAGAAGTTTCTCTGGTATGTTAGCATATCCAGAAATGCAATAACAGTGATTGTTTCGTCATTGGTCGCCTACTATTGGACAAATAATCAACAGTCGCCAGTGCCATTCGCCCTTTCAGCCGATGTTGAACCTGGAATTCCAACATTTCAGCTGCCACCATTCCAAATCACCCAAAATAACCACACTTACACTTTTACTGAGATTTGTAGTGAACTCGGAAGTGGACTTGTTCTTGTTCCGCTGGTGGCCGTATTGGCAAATGTCGCCATTGCCAAGTCTTTTTGTAAGTCGATCGCATTTGTTGTTGTTTTTTTTTTTAAATTGCAAACAGAAAATTTTATTTTAGGCACAGAAGCTAAAGTTGATGCTTCTCAAGAAATGTTGACCTTGGGTCTGTGTAATGTGCTCGGATCATTTTTCCGATCGATGCCAACTTGTGGTGCTTTCACCAGATCGGCCGTGAGTCAGGCCAGCGGTGTTAAGACGCCATTATCTGGAATTTATTCTGGTGCCATGGTTATATCAGCGCTAAGCCTATTAACACCTTATTTCCACTATATCCCGAAGGCAACTCTTGCCGCAGTCCTCATCTGTGCTGTTGCATTTATGGTGAGTAGCATGGACATGGTCAGTTGTCGATACTAATTACATTCTACGTTTCAGATTGACTTGCACATAATTGTACGTCTTTGGAAAGAGAGTCGCCGCGATCTTATCGGATGGTTTGGATGCTTTATTGCCTGTATCTCTTTGGGTGTTGAGATTGGCCTTCTCTTTGGTATTGTTTTGAATATATTTTATTTGCTGTTGAAATGGGCACGGCCAAGGGTCGAGGTCAAACTGAGTGAGGTAATCATCTTATGACAATGGAATAAGAAATAATTTTTCCTTATAATTTTACTTAACTATGCATTTTTAATACAGATTGAAAATATGCAGTATATTTATATAAAACCAAATGCTGGATTATTTTTTCCTGGTGTGGATTTTATAAAGGAGAAAATTTCTGCGGCCTGTGTATCTGCTCAGTATCAGGTTCCGGTTGTTCTCGATTGTACTAGAATATCTGGATTAGATTTCACCTCAGCCGAGGGTATACAAAATCTTGCCAAAGATTTGAATAAACATCATGTCATTCTTATACTATACAATATGGAACAGAGACTACAAAAATACATTGATATTTCGACACAAATATACTTTTGTACTAAAGAGTCAACCATAAAAGAAATCCTTCTTCAAGATAGTATAAGAAATGGAAAAGTTCCTCTAAAAGAACACATTCGAGCATCAATTGACCTAGGATATGATATCGAACCAGATGTTAATGTTAATGAAATTTCTGAAAGTAAATAAAATTATGTAAATTCTATAAAGAAAAATTTCAATATTACTTTTTTTCGTATGTTAAGTGTAGGATTATCCATTTTATAGTTTGGAAAGTATAGCTTTTTTATTTCATTGCTGTTTAAAATATATATTATTAAAAATAATATTTATTTAGTTTTAAGTTTGCCATTTTATATATTAATTAATTAGAAAACAAACGACAAATTTTGTTATTTTAATGTTTATTTTTTTCACAAACTTTTCTTCAGTTGTGAGGATTATTTCTCGCTTGGTGAATATGCCAATAAGCAGAATTACCATATATAAAAATATTTAAAGAACTGTAAAAATGCTATTGTATTTACTAAATATGATTATCTAGAGTGAATTTTAGTCTGAAGATCTTATAGGGATCGTTTTTTTTTTTGGAAAATGGAATAGGAGAGATATTTACAGCCAATTCTGGGCGCAATGGTGTTGTAGTAATCAACTTTTTTTTAACCTACACTAAAATATTTTAATCTAGACTATATTTGGTTTTTATCAAAAAACATACACAAGGTAAATTTTACCTTCATTGTGCAAGAAATTCCCATAATGCGTCATTTCGAGATTTGATGATGTCAATTAACATACAAGATCGTGCGATTTGACGACGGAATTTTTTTTCTTTAAAGTTTTACAAAATAATATATAAGTTGTAGTAAAAAGAAATCCATTATTTTTGCATTAAATTGAAGGTTTTATTTAGCATAGATAGAATGATACGATTTAGGTCAAATATGCACCGTTTTGTTCGATAACTTGTTGCCATTTTGGAGGTAATTTCATAATGCCTCCATCGTCCCTATTGGCAAAAAACTGGGACAGTCTATTTTCACAATCTTCTCTTGAGGCGAATTTTTCACCTGCAAAATCATTCGTCATAGACAGGAAGAGGTGGTAATCACTTGGTGCCAGGTCCGGACTACAAGGTGGATGCATAAGAACATCCCAACCAAGGTCCCGGAACTGCTGGCGAGTCACTTTCGATGTATACGGCCTGGCGTTGTCCTGATGGAACACAATTCCTCTCCTATTGGCCAAAGCTGGCCGCTTCTGGGCGATTGCTTCTTTCAGACGGTCCAATTGTTGACAGTATAGGTCCGAATTAAGAGTTCAGCCGTAGGGGAGCAGCTCATAGTAGATGATTCCTGCCAGTCCCACCAAACACACAGCAAAACCTTCCTGGCTGTCAATCCTGGCTTGACCACCGTTTGCGCCGGGTGACCGCGATTTGACCACGACCGTTGTCGCTTGACATTGTCGTAATTCAGCAGCGATTCGCAGATGGAAATTCGGTCCATGAGGCACCCATACATCGAGCTTCTTTTTGTATCCAGCCTTATGTAAGTGGTTCCAAATGGTTTTTTGTGCAATGTTTAGCTCCTGGGAAATCGAAACAGTGCCGTAAGTGACGGTCGGACTCGACGATTTCCATTATTTTATCGACATTTTCGACAATTGGCCTTCCAGAGCGTGGTGCATCTTTGACATCAAAATTACCGTAACGGAATCGACGAAACCAAAATTGCGCGTGATTGGCTGTTACAGTATCAGGACCATAAACACTATTCACATTTTTAGCTGCCTGGCTTGCGTTTTCGCCTTTGTCGAAGAAAAACTGTAAAATATGGCGTATTTTCTCTTTGTTGGTGTCCATCTTTGATGCGTGCTAAAAAAATACTTAGTCAACTAATCACAAAACTGTATGAAAAACTTTTTTATCTTTCTAACGCCATCTAGTGCAACCCAATCGCACTTTTAAAACGGGAGATACAGACTCCTAAAGCCATCTATTGGCAAAATAATGGATTACTTTTTACTACACATTATATTTACACATAATTAATTTCTTAAACTTTAGAGCATTAATAACTAAAATCTATCTAGTTATGGCCGAAACAGAGCCGGAAATGTTCAAAAAGCTCATCAGAAATTACCTCAAAAAGAATCGAGTCCTGTAACAAGTCTGATGGCAACCATTTGAATATTTTTATATACTTAATATAATGACAAAATATAAAAAATATAATAAATTAAAATTTTTTTTAAAAATCTAAATTTTAAATATGTTTTATGTAATTTTAATTTTTAATTTACAAATTGGATGACCGTTTATTTACCAAAATTTAATAATTTCTTCATGAAAATATTTTATTTTTTATTTTTTTATTTATTTATTGAAAATTTTATTATTTTCTTTATAAGCTAAATTCAAGCTTAGTATTAAATGTATACAAAATAAAAGCACATATATTGATGCATCTTTGCCAACAGTGAAAATGGTCAACCAACGTCAGGGATTTCAACATTCACTTTGACGTAATTTTCCCTAATATCATAAAGATTTGTAAAAAATCAACCACCTTAGGCTATAATTTTTTCCACATTTTCGTATTAATCAAGTTTTTGAAGAAAAAAAATAAACATACTTCCACAGAGCAATGCAATTTCATTTTTAGCTAAAAAAAATTACATACAATAAATGACATTTCATCGGAAATTATCCTCATTTGAGGTCAAGTTAATTCAACAAAAATTTCAACTTGTCTGAAAATTCAAGTAGAAATTCAAAGAAAATTTCTGTTACATTTTTCATTTCTACATGAAAAACCGGACATTTTTGTTATAATTTAATTGCAACATGTGAAGAAGAAAAAAACACATTAAAATTACTGCAGTGTAGCAAAAAAATAAGCTTTATTGAACTTGACATAAATCAAGGATAAATCTCTTATTACCTTTTTTAATTATTCAATTTAATATTATTACACCTGATCAATATACAAATCGTTGAAAAAGCAATTTTTTTTTTATTACAATTATGTCTGAGCAATTCATTCTTAATATTATCTAAAATAATTCAATTCACAAATAATTTTATTTAAGATGTTTTTTTTCAGAAAGTTTTCTTTCATTTAAGAAATGCTAATTTTTATCACGTGTACATATAGACAATATATGAGCAGGAATAAAAATTTAATTTAATTATTAAAACACGAAGAGATTTTTATAATTTCATTAAACTTATACTGTATATAAATACATACTAGAAGAAAATTAGTTTTTTTTTAAATATTTTTCTAAGAAATCTTCTCATAGAGTTTGATAATAATACTTATTTTTTTACACTAAAGTCAGAATAATACATTTTTACAAAATACATTTTTTAGCAATTTTGTTTCGTAATCTCTCATAATGCTAAAAAATAAAATGCTGGATATAATTGAAAAAATAAATTATCCTTAGGTCTTAACATCTTTTTAAGTATTTACGGTGGCAGTCTGATAACTCAGTGGCAAATACCAGAAACGTAACTGATATCAGCAAAATGATATTTTTTTATTATTTAACATTTATAATAAGACACCATATAAAATTTTATAAACTTTTGTGGATTTGTTTAGTTTTGTTAGCTACTGAAATAGAAAAAGTTTAGTTTTTTTATTAATATGAGACAAAATACTATTTTTTAATGAAAATAACCAATATCTAAAAAAAACCAAGCCTTTTAAATATTATGGAGACTTTCCACCATCGTTAGGAATAATTCTAAGGTGGTTTACTGAATTTCATTGTAATCGTACGAGTATAAGTAAGGCTGAGTGCCCAGGATGTCCAATTTCGGTAACCACTAAATAAATCATTAATAGAATCCATTATATTGTTTTCAAAGATCATCGAGTAAAAATACAATATAAGAGATACCTGAGATGGTCAACATCTCAAAAAAAAACTTGTAGACAGTATCTTTCATGCAATTTTGGGTTTAAGAAATCTATTGGCATGATGGCGGCCTCATGAATGTTCCATTGAAGTCGTTACATGAAAAACGTGTTCATGTAACGACTTCAATGGAACATTCAGAGTTTTAATTCGATTTGTTAAATAATGAAATCAAGAAAAAACGATTGCATTTGGCAAAGAAAAATGTTCTGTTTGATTATGACAGTACACCTGCTCATTTATTGACAATTGCGACAGCAAAATTAGTAGAGTTACGTTATGAATTACCTGCCCTCCTATCGTATTCTCTAGATTTGGCTTCCGCCAACTAGTTCCTATTTTCAAATATGTCGAAATAGCTTTGTAGAAATATATTTCCATCAAATTTTGCAGTTATAGCCGAAACTGAGGCCTATTTTGTTGAGTACACTGATGTTAAAAAAAAATTAAAATATCATTGGACGAAGTACAATATATCAAGGGTCTATAATAAATAAATTTTTTTTAGGGTAAATTAATTTTTTGTTTCATTTATCACTTACTTATCATACTGCTCTCATATTAATCAATCTTCTTTTCTTTTATTATACAAAAAAAAAAATTTTTAATTTTATTTTTAATGGCAGTTTATTTTTGAAAAATTTTTAAATCAGAAATAAAATATTAAAATTTATAAATTTTATACAAAAAAAAAATATTTCAATTCAGAATAAGTTTCATTAACTTAAATTGCTTTAGATCAATATAGATATCAATTAAGATGTAACAAAATATACACTGATAAAAGAAAAAAAATACCAATTAGCCTATATTATTCTATGAATATTTCAAGTATTTTTGTACAATTGAAAAACAAAAAAAAACAAAGAAAAAACACCACCAAGATTCATCGCAGAATCACCAAGGATTTTGTTCAAAAAGTGAATGTTCACAATATTCAACAACCAAGCGATTTCAATTTCATATTGTTTATAGGCGAAATAAATATTTCAATAAACTATAATTTTTAAATTTAATAGTATTGGTTCATTTTCTTGTACTTTTGTAATTTTTGTAATTTTTTTTTTGTAATTTCACAGATTCTTTTTTAGTGAAAGTAGAGATTTTGTCCTTAATATGAGTCCATGAAAATTTGTGTATAAAAGAAATATTATTTGCCGCAACGCGATATAGTCATAATTGTTCTCTCTGAAAATTATCTAGAGTATCTATTAATTGTCATTTAATATTAGTTAAATAAATTTATTTTGTCTTTAAAAAAAAACGCCTTATTATCGAAAAGGTTTAATTCGAAAATTTTTATAATCCAAAATTTAAGAGCGCGTTTAAAATCAAATAGAAATTTTTTCATAGTGTAAAATAGTTTAAAAAAAACTTTAAAAAATTCTGGGTTTTTTTTTTTGTTGTTTATAAAGAATAATTTGTTATTAAACATAGTTCATAACTTTTGTGATCAAAATAATAAATTTGAATAATTTGTAAGAAAATTTTCGAAATATTTAAAAAAGGATTAATATTTTTTATATAAAAAGTCAATTATAATATTTTTTTCGTAACAAAATTAATAGTGAAAAAAGGGTGAAAAAATATTTTTAAATACAATTAATCGATATGGAAAAAAGTGATATAAGTTCACTTATTAAAAATGGTGAAGTTGGAGAGTTTTTCAAAAATTCTCACATTTTTATCACAGGTTAGATTGTAGATATTATAAAAAATTGACTTAGAAATTAACAAAGAAACCCAAAAATTAGGTGCAACTGGATTTGTTGGTAAAGTTTTAGTTGAGAAATTACTAAGAAGTTGTGATGGAATTGAAAAGATTTATATACTAATTCGAGAGAAGTATGGAAATCCTAGTGAGGTTCGATTTAAGAATTTCATGAAAGATCAAATTTTTGACCGAATACGAACTGAATGTCCGGAAACACTTGAAAAACTTGAATACGTAACTGGAGATATAACAATGGATTGTCTTGGCAAGATAAAAAATTTGGTTTTTTTTGGAGGAATTTTATACATTTTATAATTACTCTCTATTATGTATTATAGGACTTACTGATTTTGATAGACAGAAATTGATTGATTCAGTAAATGTCGTATTCAATAGTGCAGCTACTGTTCGATTAAACGATCCAATTTATGATGCTGCCAATATGAACACATTCGGAACTCAACGTGTCATGGAATTGTGTACCAAAATTCTGAATTTGAAGGTATCTCTAAATTTTGATAGTCATCTAATATATAGAAAAATTCAAATTTTAATTTTTATTAGAGTGTTGTTCACGTGTCGACGGGATATTGTAATTCCAAAGTCGATACATTCGAGGAAAGTGTTTGCAAAGAACATCACATTGATAAGAATACGTTTTTGAAATTGATCAATGAACTTCCACGTAATTTCATAGATTCCATAAGTGATAAACTATTGGTAGAATTAATATTAATAAAATAATTATAAAAATATAATTTGTAATTTTTTAGGGAAATTTCGAAAATAGTTATTTACTTTCTAAGGCAATGGCTGAACAGATTGTATTGGAATATAGTAACAAGATTCCGGTTAGTATTATTAGACCAACAATAGTTACAGCTGCAAAACAGGAACCTTATCCAGGATTCGTTGATAATTACCAAGCAATCAATAGTATGATACTTTGTATTGGTCAAGGATACCAAAAGGCAATAGTCGCAGATAGTTCAGCTGTTATCGACATGATTCCAGTAGATACTGTTGTCAACACAATGATTGGGATTGCTTGGATGACAGGCATACAAATGTAAACATTTTCTATTCAACTTATAAAAAGTAAAATAAATATGCTAAAAAGCAACAACAAAAAATTATCAATTTAATAGAAATCGAAATCTGGAAGTGTATAATTGTAGTACTGGATCTATAAATCCGATTACAGTTGGAAAACTTAGTGAGAATATAAAAAGATGGTCAAAACTTTATCCATCGGAGAAGACAATCATGTATCCATTTTTATTTATAATCAAATCTTCTCTAATCTATAAGATAATCAGTTTCTTGTTAGAATATCTTCCAGCATATGCTTTAGATACGATTGTTAAGATACTTGGTTTAAATCAAAAGTATTCCTTTCTTCGAATCTGTAGTAAAGTTCGACTTTTTGCTGAATCAAGTACGTTTAAAAAATAGCATATACAAAAATAATAATAAAATTTCATAAAAGATAATTAATTTCAGTTCAGTTTGTTGTTCTGCGAAGTTGGCAAATTAGAGTATGTAATATGGGAAGACTGTCCATACAGATGAGTAAAATGCAAGATTGTGAAAAATTTCCAATTGATTTGAGAAGCCTACAATGGGACGTATATATGGAAAATTATATTCGTGGCTTTCGAAAATTCGTCCTCAAAGAAAACGATGAGACTATCCCAAAATCGAAGACAAGATTGTCAATGTAATGGTTCCCTTTAGTTTCTATAAATATATTGTATAATATTTTTTTTATTGATATTTTTAATAATTTCGTATTTTTTTTTTCTTTGCAGAATTTTATGTTTACAGATATTTTTTATATGTCTCGGATTTATTCCACTAATTATGTTTAAATTGTATTCATAAAATTATGATGTGTTAAAATTTTTATTTAGTATCTAAATTATAATTTTGTTATTAATCAATTAGGGATATTGAACATTTTTTATGGTTGATTTTTATATACTTTTTTTTTAATATAAATATATGAAAATACAAAAAAAAATATTAAAAATTGAAGTTTTATTTTTACAAAACATTTTTTGTATGAATTTTAATGGTTTGATAAAATTTTTAAATAGTTAAGAAAATATATGAAAGAAGAAATTTTTAATATTTTAATTTCTCTTATATATTTTTAAAAGAAATTATCGACAGTACCAGCAGGTTTATGTGAATTTCATAAACCTGCTGGTGCTCTCGAACATATTTTTCAGCTATAATCCCATTTATGAAAATCAATACAAATTTAACGAAAAATGCTATTAGTTTTCTTATTGGAATATTTAAATTTGTTAAGAAAATTCATATTGTGGTAGAAAATTGAAAAGACTAACATCACTGAGACCGACGATTTTGAGGTCTTTTCAAAAAGTATTGTGAAATTTTAATTTCTGCGGGTTACGTATATTCGATTTTCGATTTTTTGTGGCCTTATGTTGGTACTCATGTCTTTCACTTATGCCGATAAGTTCGGCCATTTTGAATGTTCAGTTAATTTTTGACAGTTGCTTTGCTTGCACGTGTTTTGGCTCGTCTTCGATTTTTGCCCATTTTCGACCAAAAACAACATCGCATTAACATTGTTAAGGAGCTTTTGGACTCTGTCCGCGACGACCCAAATTTACTCCAGAGGATCATAACTGGTGACTAATCATGGGTTTATGGTTATGACATGGAAACCAAAGCTCAATCATCCCAATGGAAGCTGTCGCACGAGCCAAGACCGAAAAAAGCGCGCCAAGTTCGGTCGAATGTGAAGGTTTTGCTTACAGTTTTCTTCGATTAGCAATCCGCCAGAAACGCCCGGATTTGTGGAAGAACAAAAATTGGCTTTTGCAATTTTTGACCAAACACAACACACTAATAATGCCGCAGCTACCGTATTCCCCAGATCTGGCCCCCTCTGACTTTTTCTTGTTCCCGAAACTAAAGAGCATCATGAAAGAACGACGCTACGCTACGATTGGGGAGATAAAGAAGGCATCGGAGGAGGAGCTGAACAAGATCACAAAAAATGATTTTTTGAAGTGCTTGGAGTATTGGAAAAAACGTTGGCACAAGTGTATAATATCTGGTGGGGATTACTTTAAAGGGAACCAAATACATATTCATGAATAAATAAATAATTTTTGAAAAAAACATAAAATTCCCGATGCTTTTTGAACAGACCTCGTATATCAAAAATATTACAAAAAAAAAAAACACTCCGATTACTTTTCTGCCATGCTTTGTACGTATTAGAAATTTGTATTATGTTATTTTTAAGAATATAGTCAGAAAACAGAAGATAATCCAAATAAAGTCTTACGATGGCAGTCTGATAAGTCAGTGATAAATGTAAAAAAATTTTGTTGATATCATTATGAGTATTTTTGCTAATATGGAAAAAAGGGAATTACTCGTAAAATTTTCTTCATGCCTATAATATTGATAATAGTTACAAAATCAAAACCTTAATTAGAAAACAAAAATTTTTAATTAATTGAATTTATGAAAGCTAAGTTCTCCTAGTTACAATAATTATGAATGCCAAATTATGCATCTAAAAGAAATATCCTATAATTTTTTAATGGTTAAAACTAGCCTTTCAGTCAATCCACATAATATTATTGATAGTAAATCAATATTTATAAAGGAAAGAAAATGCTTTATATTATATAATTAATTATGTATATGATATTCATTGGTCGGTATCACAAATTAAAACATAAAAATAAACACATACCCAACTGGAGACTCTATGATATATTAAGAAGTATTATTGATTAGCAATTTATTTAGTTGATATAAATTGTTTTTTTTTTAATTAAAAACTTACTTAAAAAATAAATGAAAGATTTGAATAAGGAGCTAGTCACCTTAGAGAATTATAGTGATTATTTATAGGCATAATAATAGTTTTCCCCAGTAAAATCGATTTGTGTATGTGCGTATGTGTTATTCTCCTGCAGTGCTCATATATTTTTCCAATATTCAAGTACTTTCTAACTCACACCTGGCAAGGTATATTTTTCTCTTCAAGAAACTTTTCCATCCTACCACTCTTTATGAGACCCCAACCGAAAGGGGATATGTATGGACAATTGGAAAGTAATCATTTAACGATTTTCAAATGAAAATTTCAGTAATCGCGGTCTAATCAACGGAATCGGTCATCATCGAAATAAAACTTGGAAAATTCATAGAGAAAACTTGGAAAATCTAAAAAAAATCCAATATCGATTTTTTAGGAAAATATACAGCCAGTTGGTGTGATTCAGTGAAAAAAAATACATTTATTTAATTAATTATTATATTTAAAAAAAAAAGTAGATATTTGCGACATGAAAGTAGGAAAATATTATTTCGGTATTTATGAATAGATAAACATTATTTTCGTATAAGGAAAAGTGGTTTTAAAAAAGAAATTTTTTACTCTAGTTTCGGTGAGTGATATTTATAATTTTTTTCCCCCAATAAATATTAATAAAATATAGATTTAATAAAATTACAAAGATAAAATAATATTATATATAACCAAAAATAACAACTGGAATAACTTTTGGTGAAAGAATCTATATAATTTATTATCATGCTGTGCTATCCGTCAATATTTTTGACACTTGTAAGACTTATATATTATGACAAATTTAATTGAACCTATTTCTATATATAATAAAATCTATTTATAGGGAAAAATTTAATTTGATTAGACTTTTATTACCAATTAAAAAAAACCATCGAATACTTTTTGTATCTAATAAGAAATTCACTTTGAACAATCAATTTATTTCCGAAACCATCATCAATTTTTAATGCTTTTATACATTTTCCTATATTTATTTATAATAACATATTTGAAGAACTCTTTTTATAGAATTAAAATTATTAATAAATAGCAAGGTTGTTAATTAATTAAAATGAGTTTTTTAAGAGAAATTTTAATAGAAAAATATATTTTTTTCCAAATTGTTTCTTTTTTTTATGCTCAATTTGAAGAAACCAATTAAAAACGAACTTTTTTTTTGAATTTTTAAAAAAAGCCTATAATTTTAGGCAATTTTTTATTATAATAATTAAGAAAATTTAATTATTTATGGTAATTAAAATGGAATTTTTAGAAATAAATTTATTAACTTCAATTTGGCATAGAAAAATATTCAAGACAACAACCACTTTTCTAATTTTCTATTTTAACGTTTATAATTTAAAAAAAAAAACAAATTTTATCAATTTTTTAATTTTTTTTATTTAAAGAAATTATGTATATTATATCTAATAATATATATAATTTTTATTTTATATTTAAAAAATAATAGATAAAAAGCTGAAAAATTGTTTAATAAACTTTAAACCTTACAAAGTCAATGTTTCATATTTATTAGTAAAGAATTATCCAATTTGTTGTCTTTTCAAAATTAAAGTTCGTATCAATTAATGCGATTTTTTACAGGATTCGATCCCTTTCGATATATATTCAATAATTACTAGATGGATGTCGATTTTTAAACTCTCTAACGTTAAAGGTTTATCTGCATAAACATGCTCTTTCCGTCTAGCTCTACGAGAAATGCCTAATGGTATCAAATCACACGTTTATGGGAGTCAAATATTTTCTTAAGTGGTTCGAACCACAATCTTAAGTAATAAAAGCCTATCGAAATTATTCTTTGAAAAGTAAAAGTAAATTTCTATTTTGATGACAATTTTACTTTATTATATTGCCTGAACCTTGATATTATACAATTTATAGATGAGACTTCTTGCAGAATTTGATCCTTTTTTATGTAATTTTTGGTGACTGTTTCGAACAATTCCGTCCAAAATTACTTGAATATTATTCACATTAACATCCTTTTCTCAAATAAATCTATAAGAAAAATTCCAAAGGCGTCAAATCGCACGATCATGGAAACCAATTGATATCATCAAATCACGAAATGATGTGTCCTTGGAATTTTTGCGCAATAAAACCAAAATTAGTCGTGTTGTGTGGCTTGTGGTATCGTTTTGTAAAATCACATATGGTTCAGATAAAAAAAATTGTTATTCTAGAACTTAACGAGCATATTTTTTACTAAAACATTCCATATTATAAAATGACAATTTTTGGGCATAATAAATAATATTGCAAAAAAAAATATATTTTTAATAACTTAAAAATAATAGAAGTCAATTTTCCGAATTATAAAATTGATCATTCTTTACAACTGATAGTAAGTAGCGAAGAATTCAAAAAAAAAACTTTAATGAAGTGGTAAAATTAATAAATATTTAATTTTTAATTACTTTAATATCTTTTAATATATTGAATTTATTATACACCCATAATGTTAAAATTTTGATTAAAATAACAAAAAATATATACATAATTACAAATAAAATAAAATTTTAATAAACGCTTTCTTTCAATAAAACTTTTCCAATTTTCTTTATAAAATATTTTCTAAAAAACAAATTTCGATATATTTTCGTTAATTTGCGAAATAATTTGTAATTTTTCCATCTAATTTTAATTGAATTTGGGTAAAAAAAATGTTTTTAGAAGAGCGAAACTATTTTTCTTCTATATCTTACGACTTTTGCAATAGATTTAGTAAAGTTGTTTTTAAAAAAATTATGAATGCGGAAATCATAATTTGTTGTTAGTATATATGATAAATTTTCTGTGTTAAATAATAATAAAAGAAAAATAGTCTAGCAATAGTGCGTAGAGAAAACTACTATAAACAACATCATACTTGAGAGTGCTAATACTAGTACGGTAGTATTTTAGAAGGAGGTTTGAGGTGGTGGACTCATTTTGCCAAGATGAAAACTGATGGAAAATACCTCTATAATAAACATTTCTCTTAAGACAAATCGTTTTAGGTCGCCTAGCTATAAGTGATTCCATCGTCTTATATATATTGAGCGAATCTTGGCGGCAAACTTGTTTTCATATACTGGATTCGAACATCTAAACTTATCACTACTGATCACTTTCACATACTAAAAACACCAATAATAACTCATTTAGAAAATTTCCACTTTTTCTATGTTTATCATGTAAAAACATACAAAAAAATATATATATATATTTAAATAAATTTTATTCAAATAAATATTAACGAAAAATTAAAACCAATCCAAAAATTTATAAACATGATTCGTACTCGTATTATTAATATCTAATGTGAATATCCTTTCTTGAAGCAATCAAGTATAAGCGTTTATATATTTTCTAAAGTAAAAATATTTATTCGTATTGGCAAAATTCCCGTATTAAATTTAACAAACTAACTCTTTATTATATAATAAAATCGTTATGTAATTTCTTCGCCAGATTGTAATTTGCTTTTAATTTCTTTATGCAACAGAAATAGTGTGTGTATCTTTTTATGCAGCAAAATAAATCTGCTCAACTAAAAGTTGATTAGAGAAATTGTAATAAATTTTTCGTATTTTGCATATGATTTTTCTAGTTACTAGTTGAAAGTAGATTTTTTTTATGATTAAATTTAATGTACTTTATTTAACATTAATTTCATATGGATTTATTAACCAAAAACTAACATTTCACATATTGAAAATCGGAAAATTATATGACTTTAGCATATCAGTCATAACATACCGCAATAATAAAATAAACGAGGAACTAATATGAGTCTTGCTATTAAAAGACTCTCTAAAATTACTATATTTGCTATTATGCGCCCACCTAATAAAAAATCTCCTATTTACTCCAATAACAGCTCCTATTCTGAAGCAAATTTCCAAAAATACTTTGATACTCAGAACATACATTTTCAATGGTATCCTACGCACAACCTCTTTTTATTACTCTTAAAATGTTTAGTCATAAAAATGATCCTTAGTAAGATTTTTTAAAACACTTATTAAAAGGACTCTACCTAACATAATCCTAATTATTAATTTGGGTTCCGATCTGGACACAAAAGGCGTTTTCCTTTGGACCAATTTTGGTACTAGTCGGTAGTTCTAGCTATCATCATCTACTCTACCTCGAACAAACGAGCACATTGAACTGGGAGTTACGCATACAATTTACGTTAGGTGGATTCTAGTTGCTAAAGTGAAAATAGATAGTTTTGCGGTTTCGTTGGTTATGTTGAAGAGTCATATTTTTGTCAGGATTGTTTATGTGTGAATAAACTCAGTTTTTATTGTTTATGTGTGAGTAAACTCAGTATTGTTTCTGACTGTTTTGAGGTTATGTTTCTACTAGTGTTTAGAATTTGGCTTTCCTTTGGTCATCTACTCGCAGCTACCGACTAGTAGCAAAATTGGTCCAAAGGAAAACGCCTAAAGTCAAAAACGCCATCGCGTTGCTGATTATATTACATTCTCTCTTGAGTGGGAAGAGTATTGCACAGGAGTATTTTTAGATATCTCCCATGCGTTAGGTTGCATGTGGCATCCTGAGTTCCTCTGGAAACTCAATGACGTCCTGCTTTTATAAAATCTTATTATATGTTACCTTATTATAAATTCACATCTCTTTCAACGTTATTTCCAAGTAGCACTTAACTCAGAAATGTAGGGCATTCCAAATATCACGCAAGATTTGAATTTTGCGTCATTTGTGCGATAGTGTTGCCAACGAAAAAAAAAGATAGCCTGACAGCTAAAAGTTCAAGGTTATTAAAAATAGAGTTCTACACGAAAGAACAGCAAGTTTTGATTGTTGACCAATATTTCAAAAATAATGAAGGTTTGGTAGCTACAGTTCGCAATTTTTTGTACAAATTATTGTTGGAGTAGTGATTTAACTTCATCAACTGTGAAGGAATCAAATTAAAAAAAATTATAGATACTGGATGAATTAGAAAATTATGGATACCACCAACAAGTCGTTCAATAAAAAACATCGAAGCAGTTCATGTGAGTGCTGCTGAAAGTTTAGGAACATCAATTCGACACCGTGGTCATGAATTGGACATAAGCGATGAGGCTCATTTTCATTTTGGATGGAGAAAATTATCGCATTTGGGGTTCAGAAAATCCACGAGTGATTGTTGAGAAACAAATGCATACACAATATGTTACTGCTATCGCGACATGATAATCCAGTTTTTTATACCAAAATTATAAAATATGGATGTGGACGACATGTGGTTTGAACAAGACGGTGCCACATTCCATACAGCCCGCGAAATAATTCAATTACCGCATGAGTTATTTCATGGTAGTTTACTTTTTGCGTGTATTTTGGAACATCCTTTATATCCTATTTTACCCGGAGTCCCACAAGACAGCATTTTTTTAGATCTGATTCTAAGACTATAATTGCCACTTACAATCCCAAATGAACATTCTTAAATCCTGGTTTAAGAGATGGAGAGTAAAGGTAAATAAACAGGACAGTGTACACATTACTTTCAAAAAGTGTTGAAACTATCAATAAATAGTAAACTTCTAATATACAGCGCATTCATTAAACCAATTTGGACTTATGATATTAAACTTTGAGGTTCAACAAAGCATTCCAATTCTTATCGTATCCAAACTTTACAATGCAAAATCCTCCGTAAAATTGTTGATACCCGCTTTTATGTTCGTAATTTTAATGTTTCCTTCGTTCAGGACCTGTGAATTTTCCGTTATTAAAAATGTTTGGTAGCGAAAGAAATTGAGAACGGTTGCTGGCAGCTAACAGAGTCTATTTTAGTTAGTCTAAATTATTGTATTTTGCTCGGAAATTCTGACCATATCATCAAAGGTAAGAAACTAATCTGGCCAGTCCTCATCGAAGCTATTGCGAATAAAACCTATTTAATAACGAGATCACGGAGCGTTATTACAACCGCTCTTGTACGAATAAAATTAATCTCAATAGGCTGCTGTGTGGCTGAATGAAGAAGATCCTACCAAAAAGTCTACAGTGGCTCCGTTTATGGTTCCAGAAGACAAGTAGACCCTGCATTCGGTGTAGCGACGACGATAAAAACATCCTGGGAGTATCGAACTGGGATGTCTGGAGTTTTTTGTTTCAGCAGGCCTAGACCGGACTCCTGTAAATTTCATTCTCACTCGTAAGAGGAGTTTCCTCTCTTAACCTTCCTGAAAAAGCTCATCGTAGACTAAAAAGAAAATGGCCTCGAGATTTTTTACAGTCATCTAAGTTTTGTTTGTTGTTGAAACGCCGATGGGTGTATTTACTCCCAGTTCATACTGCAAAATATTATTATTTAATTAGTGATGTATATATGCTTATTACAATAAATTTATAACAATAAAACTATTTTTTTTTATAAAGATAATATCAAATTTCTAGGAACACTCTTACACACTGAATCGATATGGTCGCTTTTAATGATATTATTTCGGAGCAATCAACGGAAGATATTCTGTCCAAAAATTGTTGTCAATCGAAATTAACATCAGAAATTATTTATGAGAAAAATAAAAAAAATTTGGCATTTGAAATAACTTACAGAATAAAAGATTTTTACAAAGATGCAGTTATTTTTATAACAGGTATACATAAATTCATAGTAAATGTGAATATATTTTTGAAATTTGTTTTATGTACAGGAGGAACAGGATTTTTAGGTAAAGCATTGATTGAGAAGTTATTGCGAAGTTGTGATGATATTAGGACGGTGTATGTTCTTGTACGTCCGAAAAAGGGACTCAGTAGTGAGCAGCGACTAAAGGAATTAATTAAACAACAAGTTTTTGATAGACTACACAAAGATAAGCCCGCTATTTTCGATAAGCTTATATATTTAGCTGGCGATGTTATTCTACCGAATTTAGGTTAATATCTTCGGTAATAAAATAATACCTAATATTTTGTCGAGACTATTTTTTTTGAAAAATAGGATTGAATGAATCTGATTTGAAACTTCTATTGGACAATGTAAATATTGTGTTTCATAGTGCAGCAACGGTTAAATTCAATGAGGGTCTTAAAAATGCTGCCGAACTCAATGCTTTAGGCACACAACGTCTATTGGATATTTGTTCCAAAATGAAAAATTTGAAGGTAATGTTGTTAAATAATTTGTATAGTTCTTATTTCATTTTCAAATTCCAAGAGTGTCGTTCACGTATCGACTGCATATTCAAATCCAAGCCGTAATTACGTTGAGGAGGCTGTATATGCTCCAACACCACCTCTCGACAAGGATTCTTTGATGAAATGTTTTCAGCTTCTTCCAGAAAAAATTCTCAATTCATTGTCGGAAGTATTGCAGGTTAACAACTCTGTTAATTTGGATTAATTTAATTATTAAACAAACATTTTTTATGCTAATTTAAGGGATCACATCCGAATACTTATACGTTAACCAAATCGATTGCTGAACAAATTGTTTCTGAATATTCCACAAAAATTCCAATATGTATTATTCGTCCTTCGATTGTGACCGCAGCTATTAAGGAGCCTTTTCCTGGTTGGGTGGATAATATTCAGGGTATTACAGGAATAATGATGGAAATTGGTCGTGGTACTATTAGCAGTATTCTGGGTGACAAAGACTACGTTTGTGACATAATCCCTGTCGATACTGTGGTTAATACAATGTTGTCTGCAGCATGGAATACTAGTTTTGCATGGTATGAGTATATAAATTAATTTAATAGAATTATTTACATATATTTGTTGAGTTCTGCTCAATTTTTTTTCTCAGGGATAAGTCCATACGTGTATTCAACTGTACTTCTGGCCAAATAAATCCAATAACATGGGAACAGCTAGGATTTTATACTCAAAAATGGGCACGTTTGTATCCATCAAAATATGTTATGCTCTATCCAAATTTCAGCTATAGACGGAGTGAAACCATTCATAAACTGTACAAATATTTTTTACATTTTCTACCAGCCTATATAATTGATATAATTATGAGAATCCAAGGATCAAAACCAATTATGGTAAAAATTGCTAAAAAGTTCGAAATCGCTGTCAAAACAGGTAAGTTATTATTGGTATTTAAAAATTCGTTTTCGAATGTATAATTTTTAGGAAAATTTTTTGCTCTACATGAATGGACATTTGAAAATAATAACCAAAAATTTCTTGTACAA
The DNA here is from genome assembly GCA_958298945.1 of Atherix ibis. Taxonomy (NCBI): domain Eukaryota; kingdom Metazoa; phylum Arthropoda; class Insecta; order Diptera; family Athericidae; genus Atherix; species Atherix ibis. The sequence goes on along the minus strand of OY282607.1, from coordinate 93,502,713 downwards.
AATGTTAAAAAGGCCGAAGATGGCAACGAATTTTCTTGTTGCATTACCGATTTAGATTATAATGACTACATACAAAATTATATGCTGGGAATCCGCAAATATGTCCTGAAGGATAATTTAACCACTCTGGCAAAGGCGAAAAGAAAATTATCCATGTAAGTGTAGTACTTGTAAAAGTTTCTCAAAAAATTCCTCAACTTATATTAAAAAGTATTTAAACAAAAATTTTTGTTTTTTTTTCAGATTATATTGGCTCAAAATATTCATGCAAACTTTTTTGGCATTTTGTGGTTGTTATTTCATTTTTAAAAAACTTATTCCATAAACTAATAAAAATTGTGTTTTCTAAAAATAAAAAATAAAAAGAACAAAAGAAATATTTTTTTGAATTTATTTTTTAAAGAATTTGAATAAAATGAAAAAAAGCAACTAAACATTTTTTATTTATTGGAAGGTTTCCCCAAATAAGACAATTCCCTATTCCAAGTCCTCTTTTTATCCTACCTAAACATTTAAATATGCTCGGTAAAATTAAACAATCTCTGACCTTACTTTTTAACTAATTATCAATCAGTTTAAAGCTAGCAATACCAACCCACATGAGACATGGAGTCGTCAAAAACCTGCATGATATTGTCTCACACAGACCTTGTTCATACAAACCAACAAATAAATACAAAATCATCATTTGCACTGGAATTTCAATGGAGGTAAAATGTATTTAATCTTGAATAAAATCTTTGCTAAAAAAAAAACCTCTAATAAAATTAGAATATTAATATTAATTTTTTTGTGAAAATATTACCAGGAAATTATCATTAACCAACCAAGTATGGCAGAAAATCATTAGCCTTTTGCGCGAAATTAGACCATAGGGATTGAGATACGCCCAATCAACGCATCGTACGAAATTAGGTTACTGCCTCTCACCGAAAATTTAGACAGTTTTAAGTACTGTTATTTTACGTGGTGGACATAATACAATGGGCCACCTACGACCATACAGATTGATTTACGAGGTCTGTTCAAAAAGAATCTCGAATTTTGAATATCCGCGAAAAGTTCGGCCATTTTGAATATTCAGTTAATTTTTGACAGCTGCTTTGCTTGCACGTGTTTTGTGCAAGCAAAGTTTCGAAGACGAGTCAAAAATCGAAGACGTTCCAAAATGGCTGACATCGGCATAAGTGAGAGACATGAGTACCAACATAACGCCACAAAAAATCGAAAATCAAATATACTTTTTGAACAGACCTCGTACGCTCACTCAACGCATCACAAAATCTGATTAGCGATTACCAGTGAGCAACCAGTTACAAGCTGATTATACCAACTGTTTGTGGCGTGGCTTATCAACGCCCGTGATAATTACCAGTATCTCCCACCAGCGGTCCGGAGACTGTAATCATAATATGGGTATTAACCATAAGCAGCCACCACGTTGCACCCTAAGGCGCCTCGCCATTATGGAGCACAATGTGTTTTAAAACCATGGAGAACCCGATTTCTGCGGTACCAATTTTTGTTTTAAGAGTTCTTTGGTTTGTCCTCCGCTCATTGAGCTAGAGTAAGGAGTCTTGTAAATTCCTATGTACCGCTAGGCCAGCTCAGGTACGCGGGTTTACCAAGACCCGAAAGTACTACCGGAATCGACCTTGGTCTTTCTTCCGGTTGTAGCCACCTTCATTGCCCATTCAATAAGCATTTCAATACTGCCATGACATACCTATTCAAACATTAACATCTCTCACGAATACTCAGTGCACCACTCAAATGCACTTTATTCTTATTTACTCTAATTCCTCATGCATCCAGATCTCTAAGGTCGTCATACCCATGATGAGGTGGCAGACCCTCTCGTGTGGTGCACCGCACAGACACTCTCCTCTTTCTCTCAATCCTCTCTCATATAGAAACCCACTCATACTTTCATGCCCGATTATCTGATAACCAAGGAACAGGCCACATTCAACCTGACACATGAGATGAACCTATAGGTCCATCTCCCATTTATACTGTCATTCCACCGCTTTTGCCAGATCTCATACATTCTTTCCAGGAATAGAGTCTACCGCTGATGGTCTCCAAGCTCCTGAATTTCCTCATTTAGAATAGAATAGCCCTCCTCTAATAGAATGTGACGCCGCATTCGTTATAAAATACTTCTACGGATCACCTCTAGAACCCTCAGGATTTCTCCCATTAAGACCTACATTGCATCGATGGAGACTGTCCTACAGACATTCAAACACGCAAACAGAACCAATCGCTGAATGCTGTTGATTCTGTCTCTAGCATATTTAAGCCGCATCACATCACCCCAAACACAAGCACCGTACGCCACTCCTACCTCAATAACCTCCTCAGACATCCAGTAGCGCTAGCTAACCTCCTCAATAATCCGAGGTGGTCCAAATAGGGTCCGAATTTCAGGAGCTTACTCACGCACACACCGAGATATTGCACCTTTGATCAATACCTCAGTGCCGTACTCCTCATTCTCACTTTCGGTCGCCTACTTGGGTCCAGTGTGCCATTCAGCAACATGCATTCTCTATTACTTTCAGAGACACCTACTCCTACATGCTCACACCATTCATATACGAGGTCTGTTCAAAAAGTATCAAGAATTTTGTGTTTTTTCAAAAATTATTTATTTATTCATGAATATCTATTTTATCCCCTTCAAAGAAATCCCCAATACTCGAAGCACTTCAAAAAATCATTTTTTGTGATCTTGTTCAGCTCCTCTTTCGATGCCTTCTTTATCTCCTCATGGGGCTCTTCAGTTTTGGGAACAAGAAAAAGTCACAGGGGGCCAGATCTGGGGAATACGGTAGCTGCGGCATTATTAGTGTGTTGTTTTTGGTCAAAAATGGCAAAAGCCAATTTTTCTTCTTCCACAAATCCGGGTGTTTCAAAACCTTCACATTCGACCGAACTTGAGCTTTGGTTTCCACGTCATAACCATAAACCCAAGATTCGTCACCAGTTATGACCCTCTGGAGCAAAGTTGGGACGTCGAGGACAGAGTCCAATAGCTTCTTAGCAATGTTAATGCGATGCTGCTTTTGTTTGAAATTGAAAAAAAATCGAAGACGAGCCAAAACACGTGCAAGCAAGGCAGCCTGTCAAAAATTAACTGAACATTCAAAATGGCCGAACTTGTCGGCATAAGTGAGAAACATGAGTACCAACATAACGCCACAAAAAAATCGAATACACGTAACCGGCGACATGTTCAAAATTCACGATACTTTTTGAGCAGACCTCGTACATGCCTCATACATTCTGACCCTCTCAACTCTAGACTCATTCTGCTATTACCCTCAATCAAGATAAGAAGGTCATCCGCATAAACAACAACCTTTGCACTCCAGTCGCTCAAACAAGCCGCACCAGCCACAGGACCCTGTAGGCAGACCCAGACCATCCGCCGCATGACTCCGACATTTTTTGCATTCACTGTACGAAATAAAGACAATAGATAAATTTGTTTGCACATAAAACATTAATAGCATCTCGCATGAAATTAGATCATTCGCCTCTCGTAAGAAATAAAGTCATTAGATAGATTTGCTTAAATATGACCGACCAGTCACGTAGCCAAGTTCGGATTTGCTCAAGTATAAGCCTGCAGCCATAAAATAAACTTTATTGTAGATTTTTTTAAACTTACTAAAAATGCAATGATTTAAAAAAAAATAATAATAATTTAAATATTAAAAATTACCCAAATGTACAAATAAAATATAATTTTAGACAACAATCATATTTTTATAGTATTTTTATTTAAATCAATTTTTAATTTCGTATTCTTAGATATTTTTTTGATTTTCTTACATCAACAATAAATAAGCGAATTTTTTTATTTAATTAAATAAATTTCAACCTTAATCATTTAAGATATGTCCAATAACATTATATTGTGAAGGAATGCTTTTAATTCAAATAAATTAATTATAGTAAATATAAAATATAATTTTTTTTAACTAAAAAAATTGTCTATAGTCATTTTTATTGATATTCTTAACTTAATTAAATATAAGCTATAAATTATTTTAATATCGAAATTTAATCTATTCGAAATTTTATAATTCAAATTATTATTTTTTTTTTTTTTGCAAACAAGTCATTTGTAATGAGAATGTTTATTAAATAATCACAGTAACATTCGAATTGAACAATAATATACGTATTAATATTAAATAAAAAAAAAAATAATTCTAAGAATAACCTTCGATAAAAATTATATTAAGAATTTTTATTCAGTTTTCCATATGAACGGTTGTAATCGATCCTCCACCTTTAGCATATTATTTAGGGATTCAATACTTTCCAAATTCTGATTCAATAAAGTATTACATCTGGTCAGTTGGTTTGAAATGGTTTTGATTTTTGAGAACTGCTCTGCATACATTGCGTACTGTTTTTGCTTTTCCACATAGTTTGCAAACAATTTGGCTATGTGCTGGTCAATCTAATGATGAGAAAAATTGCTTTTTATTTTATAAATTTGCAATTTTTTTCAAGCAAAAACAAAAGAAAAATGAAAAGTTTACCTCCTTAATTTTGCTATTAATTTGAATTTGATCTGTGGCTATTTGGGAAGCGCACATATTGTAGTGTGCCTGCATCCGTGTACAAATATTATGCAAGTGCGCTGGTTGTAATCTTTCAAGAATTTCTGGATCACGATTCGATGGCAAAGACAATGTACCACGCATCACAGGCAAGAACATCGGAATATTCTGCAAATAATAAGAGAACAATGTGGAAGCAAAAAATCATATATTAATAATCGGCCTACGCATTATTTAAAATTTAACAAAATAATATTTAAAAAAAAAAACATTTACTTGTATTTAAATATCAAATTGGCAGAATATGTTTTTTGAAAATATTTTTACCAAAATGACTGTATTTATTTGTTATTTCGTAAGATAAATCTTCGTTATCTGTAGAAGGCAGCTTCTCTAAATTTGGAGTCTTATTTCGCCAAAAAAAAAAATTATGAATGCTACACACTTGGTTGAGGTTACTTAAGTACAAAAACGGAACAGAGGAAATCTTCAATTGGACATATTCGTATTGTTTAATAAGCATTTTTATTATAAAAAAAAAATAATTGGTGCAAAAGAAAATCATAAAAATTCGGAAACATAAATTTTTTTTTTAAAAGGAATTCATAAAAATTCGGAAACGTAAACTTTTATTTTTACTCCATAGAATAAGACCTTTTCGCGATTATATTCTCTTGTTTGGCTTTATGCTTAAAAATATCCAAATACCGAATCTAATATATACGTTATCCCCTTGAAAATCGTTCCCTTAGTTAGGCAGCTTTACATCGGCGAAGGTATTGTTTTAACACTTCATAACACTGCTGGAAGGCTTCAGCCTCAAGTGATTATGAAAAAGCCACTGTATCCGCAGAAAGTGGATATTTTCGTCTGAAGATGTCATTGGGCCCGTATTTCTTTGAAAATGAAGAAGAAGAAATCGTTACTGTCAATTCTGAACGTATGATAACCAACGTTTTTTTGGCCTACACTTAAAGATATTGAACTGGATCAGGTGTCATTTTAAAAAAACGGTACCACAAGCCACACAATATGATAAATTTTGGCTTAATTGAGCGAAAAGTTCCCAGGACGCATAATTGTGAGATTTTCTGACGTCAATTGGCCACCAATATCACACCGGTTTGGCGCCATTGGACTTTTTTTTGTAAAATGTATTTATGTCAATTATCTTTAAGAATAGGCCCTGGTATTTTACACAGACGGTTCTTAAACGGATAAGGGGGTATTGAGGCGGGTGTAGTCGGAACTTATTAGCGTCTATCCAAGGCCCTTGATAAATCCGTATCCAATTTTCAGGCAGAAATACAGGCAATAGATTTATGCTTGAGAGGGTATCAGGAGGAACCTACGTAACGCAAAGATCTACATCATCTCAGACAACCGAGCTGCATTGAAACCTCTTGTCTCATCAGATGAGGTCCTAAATCAACTAACTAGATACAATAAAGTAACTTTGTTGTGAAAGCCAGGTCATGAGGGAACTAGCAGACAAGCTTGCCAAAAGGGGAGCAAATAATCCGTTCATTGGACCAGAACTCTTATGTGGCTTTCCAAAGACCCACCTGGGTTCCATTATCGGGTCCTGGGTTATAACCTCACATTGGAGTACTTCCCCGGGCATGACCCACTCTAAAAAATTCATCGCCTTTTCGAAAAAGTCCTTAAACTCAACAAGCCAGACCTAGGCTTACTCACTGGCCATTTTCTGTTAAGATATCATCTTAATAAGATGCTCAAATCTGGCACAAAAATCTGTCGTTTTTGCTCTGAAGAGAATCAAAACGTCGAGGCATCTACTCTGCGGTTGCAATGCCATTTCCCACCAGAGACTTCGACATCTTGGTTTAGGATGTCCCAGCTACCAACCATTATGATATTGAGGTTCGCTAAAAGCCTCAATATTACTTCTAGCTGAGTTAGGGTTGATCACCACAAGAAGACCTTATTGGTCAAAGTGGTGTTGAGACTATATGCCTGTTGCTACCCTCCTTTTATGATTATATTATGAAATAATCTTAAAAATTTGGAGCATTTAAAAACCAACATCCGTCAAATAACGGCCGAATTACTTTCCGTAATGTGAGAAAAATTAATTAAAAATTATCTCAAAAGGCATTTGAATATTGGCAAGGTCCAAGCAATATAGTGCAAAAAAAATTTCTTACAAATCTGAATTAAAAGTATATTTTATTAAATTTTACTTTCCGCAACACAAATTAGATATGTAGAGGAGAAGTTCGCAGTGTTGCCAGATTCCCTTATAAATATTATAATACCAAAAACTACCAAATTAACAGAGAGCTTTTGACATCGATGCGAAATTTATTTAATATATACGCTATTTTAGAAACGGTGCGATTATGAAAGGTGAACATTGCATAATACACAATAATAATCGAATTTGAGTTAATCCATATTAACGTGACTACGAAGGTGTATCGTTTTCATTGTACAAGATTTAATATCTAAACTTACAAATATGGAATATTTATTCGAATCTATACGAATGTGTATTGGAGATAAAATTACACGAGTACGATATGAAAAAGCCATCGATCACCTGGTTTCATCTGTTATTTATTAAGTCGCACCTGAATTGGTGCGTGGAAGGTGGTTAATTCACAGCAATGAAGGCGTTCAATTGGGGGCTACTAACTGCATTTGCCATTTCGGCATGAACTCGACCTTGTTTGATGAAATTTTGTTGCAATTCGTTTAGTTTAAAGTCGAACTAACCATCGTGCTGATTTAGTATATATTCTCATAAAGGTAAAAAACGGTTCAAGTATTTATGATTATTATTATTATTATTATTATTATTTTCAATTTGAGCTTTGTTGTTATTGAACTGTCATAGTGTGCCGCAAAATGACATAATTGGCACCTACAAATCAATCCAAGTTGAAAGGCATAACTTTTTTTGTGAGTGCTCTGTTCATAGAGTTCACCTGTTCTCTCATCTAAATGACATTTCGTTTCCAAGAGCTTCCATCAACATAATTTTACACAGCATAATCAATACAGTATAAATTTCTTTGGAGTATTTTTAAAGATTAATGCTATCGTCTTGAGAGCTTCTCTTCTTAACCTTTCAAAATATTTCCACTTCCTTTTATCTATGTATGAGTGAGTATCGAAATATCTTAAAACCAAACGACGTAGTGTCTCGGTTTACTAGTATAAACAAGTATGTGGGACGCGAAATCAAGGTTTTTTGTAAACATAAAAAAAGACAATTTCTCTGTCACTCTCTTCTCTTCAATTGATAGTATGGACAAAGTGCACCAAAAGTGACTAAACCGGGGAGACTATCTTTATAATGTTGGTGATCAATTAAATCATTTTACTCTATTCACAATGTACAATCTTAAAGAAAAGGCAAAAGTTCTTCCACTAATATTGTCGCTCTCAATAGCTCCCCTATGTAGGCGTAAAGGCTATCTCATTTTATTCAAATTATTGTGAATTTTCGTTAACAATTTTCTACACATTTACACTATTAAAACGTATGTGTACATGCATGATTTGTTCACGAATGTTCTCGTAGATGCTGTTGTTGTTGTTGTTATTATGATTTTATTTTACACCGCATTACCTAATTTAGCAAAGTTTATAAAAATTAATTTTTTGTTTTCTTTCATTTTTTTCCTCGTACATTTGGATTATTCATCATCAGTGGGAACATTTGAAGTTGATCAGCAGTTGTATTTTGTCTCGCAGTTTAACTGGTTTAATAGATACACTATCGTGCGTATTCGGGCTAGTGTTATAAAGATTTCTTATAATAAAATTTCTACAATTTTAAATCGTTGGTGGTGATTTGACAAAATATAAACAATAAAAATTAAGTGTATTTAGTTAATATTTTTCATGGTCTAAAAAAAATACCAATTGTATTTCTTGTTAGAAGAAGAAAAAATTACAGAAAAAACTAGAACAAAATAATCAGTCTTAAATTTTTATTCGAATAAAGAAAATTTAAGTAAAAGAAGAAAAAAAAAACAAAGAATATTTTGTGAAAAGGATGTGAATTTTGTTGTTTATTTATTGCTATAATTAGAATCAGTGCCATCCTTATCGAAGGAAAACATTTTTGTTTCTTTAATATTCAAACCATATGCATGAAATATTGTTGAAAATCATAGCATAAAAGAAGTGATTAAAAGTAAATCTATCAAAAATGAGTAATGGAAAATTTTTTTCTGGTTTACCAGAACGTATGATGGGTAGAAAATCTGGTCCTGATCGACAAAAATCGACTTTTTTCTGGCCTGATGAGAGTGATTCTTCTCCAGTTACAACACCTAATCGTCGAATAACATCGAACGGATCATTCCGGAATAATTCAGGACAATCTATAAATGTAAATCAACAAAATGGACAAGTCGATGTTGTGCCAAAGAAATTAGTTGAAAGGGAATTATCATCGAAAATTGAATTTTACGATTATGTGGATAAGAACGATAATAAGAAGAATAATAAAAATAGTTCAGTTCTAACAAATAGAAAAGTTAATAATAATGAAAAAAAAGATGTAGAATATGTACAAGATGATTATGCTAAAAATGGGAAATATTTAAATAATTCGCCAACAAAAAACTATGATAAACGAATAACATTTGCTGAAGGGAAAAATCATCAACAACCAAAGGGAATACTTAAAAATATCGAATCAGTTATAGAAACTCCAATTAATAAAAAACCACCAATGAACATAAAGAAGAATCTTAGCAAGTCGAAAAGTACTTCAGATATAATACAAAATAATATCGAATCAATCGAGAATGATGTTGAGAATATGTCTTTGATGGATAAAGGAAAACACGTCGAGAATAAAAGTCATATTGAGGAAAATATCATATACGATTCGCGAACATCCAATCAAAATATAGATTCGTCATTTAGTAAGCCATCCTCCCACGAGTTACAATTCGATTGCACTGTGGATGAATTTGCTAATAAAACTAACTACAATGAACCACATCGCATCCGCAACAAAAATGGTGCTGACTATCATTACGAAAATCGTCATCACTATTCGAATGACCAAGAACAACACTACGAGTATGAGAATAACAAACCATTTGGAATCAACGAAGCTGCAAACAGATCGAATAGATCTGTCAGATCAGGTGATTCGAGGCCACCTATACCACGCGTTGGCGTATATTTGGGCGATCGTAATATCAACATAACCGACACAACAACGAATTCCAACTTCAAAACCAGCCACATTATACCAATGGAAATAGAGCCCAGACAATCCAGTCACACTGATGACAACCACAGCAGAATGCCAGGATCTTTTTCCAATTCACATAGGAATAGTATCCGAACTTATCCCCATTTGGTAAGCAATCTTCCGTTCGGACAAAACAATAGCGATGCACCACCCTCTCAACATCGTACTGTTCGTAATTCGGCCGTATCAAGAGTGAGCGTAGGACTACCCGAACACTAAGAACAATCTTGTATAGTATATACAAAATTTATTTCATTCCGAAATATTTGCTTAATTTTAATAATTTAATTATGCTTCGCGGAAAACCAATTAAAATAAATTATATTTATTATTATTGAATCAATGAATAAAGAAGTACTAAACGAAAATTGTTTTAATTATTTAAAATTCAAATTCTATTTATCTCCTATCAAATTTTATTAACGACAAGAAAAAATTTAGTTTTTTTGTCATTGAAACTTAATAAAAAAAATGTGACATAACCTCGAAAACTAACTAATGAACAACTCTCTTAATGGAAGTACTTATTACGATGATTAGTTTAAGCGGCTGTTATTGCTTGTTTGCGCCTAAACGAATGACAATTTTATTAATTTGGACTAGAATCATAGAATATGAGATTATACAGCTGTGAAAATTTTGTCTTTTATTTATAATTGTCTTCATAAATATCAAAGAAAAAATTAAAAAATATTTTATATTAAAAGATAAAATATATTATTTTTGATCTTTCAAGGTTTTTTTTCTTCACTAATAATACACGGAAATACACGAAAAAATACTTTAGAAAATACAGAAAAAAATTCCTACAAATAAAATAATTCTAAACCTAGCATTTTTTTTATATTGTATAATATATTTTTTTATATTTATTTCAACCTATCTGATAGTGGTTTTGTATTTTTATTATTTTTATTAATACTATTAGATTTTGCTAAAAAAAACCTAAATAATTTCTTCATAAATTTAGCAAAATTAAAATAAAAAATAATTGAAATATGTTAGTTTTCGTATACATTAAATTTAATAATAATATTTTCTTAATTTTCATATTTTATAATAATTTAAATTAAGATGCCAGTTTTGAGTGAAAAATTAAATAAATAACAATAAAAAAAAAATTAGTCATGAGTTAAAAATTTCACCAATATATTACGCAATTTTCTTAGAATGTTTATCATCTATCACTATAAATTTAATTATTTTTACAATGAATTTTTAAAAATAAATAAATTCTTCCATTTTGTGTGAAATAATTACTAAAACATATAATATAATTTGCAAAATTACCATACCGATCACCGCGTACTTAGAAATGTTATCGAAATTATGTTTATAAACATTTCAAGAAAGATTTCTAGCAACATTTGTCTATTAATGCATACGAGGTCTGTTCAAAAAGTATCGGGAATTTTGAATTTCTGAGGATTACGTATATTCGATTTTCGATTTTTTGTGGCGTTATGTTGGTACTCATGTCTCACACCTATGCCGACAAGTTCGGCCATTTTGAATATTCAGTTAATTTTTGACAGCTGCTTTGCTTACACGTGTTTTAACTCGTCTTCGATTTTTGCCCAATTTCAACCAAAAACAGCATCGCATTAACATTGCTAAGAAGCTATTGGACTCTGTCCTCGACGTCGCAAATTTGCTCCAGAGGGTCATAACTGGTGACGAATCATAGGTTTATGGTTATGACATGGAAACCAAAGCTCAATCATCCCAATGGAAGCTGCCGTATGGGCCAAGACCGAAAAAAGCGGTTTTGCTTACAGTTTTCTTCGATTGCAGGGGCGTGGTGTATCATGAGTTCTTGCCACAGGGTAGAACGGTCAATAAGGAATTTTACCTGCAAGTTATGCGCAAGTTGCGCGAAGCAATCCGCCAGAAACACCCGGATTTGTGGAAGAACAAAAATTGGCTTTTGCGCCATGATAACGCCCCTGCTCACGCATCGTTGCTTGTGCACGAATTTTTGTCCAAAAACAACACACTAATAATGCCGCAGCTACCGTATTCCCCAGATCTGGCCCCCTGGGACTTTTTCTGGTTCCCGAAGTAGATTCTTTGATTAATTTTTTGGAATGAGCAAAAATCGAACACGTGTAAGCAAAGCAGCTGTGAAAAATTAACTGAATATTCAAAATGGCCGAACATAAGTGAGAGACATGAGTACCAATATAACGCCAGAAAAAAAAACTCTCTTTTCAAAAAAGTATCGCGAATTTTGAATTTTCTGCGGGTTAATATACGTAACCCGCAGAAATTCAAAATTCGCGATACTTTTTGAACAGACCTCGTATGCAAAGATAAAAAAAAACAAATAAATTTAAAAAAATATATATTTATTTAGAGAAAATATCGACAAAAAATACGTTAAAATATAAATTTAAATAATATCATATTTATTTAATGGAAAAACTAAAATTTCCAAAATAATTGATTAAAATCGCAAATTCATTATCATATAGAGTTATCCATTTTGAAGTTTGGAAAGTAAAGGTCTATCATTTGACAGCTGTCAAACGCATTTGTCGCTTAAGATAGAATTTATTTAGTTTAAAATATTGCCATTTTACTATATGGATCGTTTCATTTTTGAAAAATGCGATAAATTTAAGAGGATATTATTTGGTCAGCGATTAGGCTCATTTTTCGGTTAGTGGATACGTCAATAAGAAAAATTTTTATATATGGGCTTAGAAAACCCACAAGTGAGTAAAGAGAAGCCATTTTATGAACTTTTTATGGAAAAGTTCTCAGAAGACGTAATTTTGAGATTTGGTGATGTCAATTTTCTTCCGAGATCGTGCGATTTGACGCCGTTAGCGTTTTTCTTATAAAACGAATCCTATTTTCGTAGACAATTCTTACGCCTTCAGAGTCTTTAAAAACGGACATCCATTAGCTAATGGCCGAATTACAGGCCCAAATGTTTCGAAAAAGCCCTCAAAAATTGCCTCAAAAGGTTTAAGTCCTGCAGGAAGTCTTGTCGCTGCCATTTACTAGTATTATGTTTAATACATAATGGCAAAATTCAGGCAATATAATAAAATAAACATTAACACATAAATTTTAAGTGTATTTAATTTTACATTACTTTTCCAATCGCAAATTCGATAATTCTTTATAGACTATGTTATTATCATTAAGATTTTTATTATATAAATTCTTATAAAAAAAGATAATATTTGTAAAGCTTACCTTCAATTTCAATACGTCTGGATCTTTATCGAGTCCAGGTTCTTTGATAGCAGATCTTACAACGACAATATTGTGAGCAGTTGAAGCTGGCCGCTGTTTTGTTTTAATTATAGGCCTTCGAGATGATGACGACACAGAATTGGAACGTCCACTTCGTGATCCAATGTGACTTTTGTTACGAATTTTTGGTGAATCTAATCATGAATAAATTATAAGAAAAAACCAACATTTTTCTTATCAAATTGGCTTGTATTCAATTCACCTCCAATTGGTCGATCTGTATAGGATATATAAGGTAAATCTGAGTCTGAACAAACACTAATTGGTGGTGACACCGGACGTGAATCGGAATTTTGACTAGCATCATCATTAAGGCGTTTATGAATATCCGTAACAGCAATTGTGTTGCCTCGTTGAAGCCTCGATCCACTCGAACTCCTTGCAGTATCGTTTAGTCGTCCCGAAGAAGTGCTCGCCTGATGAGATTGCTCTGAACCCATTCTAATTTCTAAGATCAATAGAGAAAGCGATAACTAAATTCTGAGATTTATCGCAACGTTGATTATGGAAATAAAAAATGAGTGAAATTAAATTAATTTTCAGTAAACATTTGTCACCTTTGAACACACAGTTTGCACATATTAAGACTAATGCGAAACATTTGTTGACACAAATTCGTATTTGGAAGAAACCACTTATCCACGCCTCATAAGTAAAAATACTCAAGTATTAAAATCGAATCCATTTTTTAACAAATTTAAGATTAAATATGCTACAAAATGTATTTAGTTTCTTTTGGCATGGAACTTTCATAACCGCATGGGAAGGAGTAGTGTTCGAGAGTCAATAGAGTAACTATTTTCCGTGGTTTTTCTAAGCAGCATTAGAAGTAGTAGTCGCTGTGGGTATTTCGCACGAGACCGTCTTTTAAGTTAACAGAGTGGAAAATAATCACTAACAATGGCGATTAATATTGTAGGTGGAAAATTATTTGTTGTTTTTTCTTTCATTTTTGTAAAAACGTTTTTCTTCCATTTGAAAGCTTCCGACTTAGCAGATACTTTAGTAAATATGTGAGAAAATTTTAATTTCGCTTTTTCGAATTTTTTTTTTAAGTGAGAAAATTAATAATAAGAAATTGAATGAAATTTATTGAATTTTATATTTTTTGTTGTCGAGCAATTTATATTAGTAGTAGTACAAATTTTTGTATTTTTTAAAGTACTATCTATGTAAGCATAGCTAAGGATTTTATTAATTATTTTTTATATGAATATAAGGTTCTGGAATTTGTAAAATATTAGTTAAATAAACTATTAGAGTAAGAGGAATTAATAAAAAATATTCTAAAAACTTCCAAAAGAGCAAGATCATTGATCTATTGAAGAATTATCCATTTAGTGGTTTGGAAAGCATAGTCCTCTCATTTGACAGGTGTCAAACATATATGTCATTCGTTGTGAGATTTGTTTAGGTTATGTTTTTCCATTTTAAATTATAGACTGATGATCTGACTTATGAAGCGTTTAAATTGCCTAGAATATACCCTGATTGGATGCTGGAACAACAGATTTTGAATGAGGATTATTTCGCGTTTGGTGGATACGTGCAAGAAGGCTCTGGAAATCCACAAGTAATAATGGCAATCCATTGTATCCGCGAAAATTAACTGTCAGTTGTGTATTTTTGTCTAAAGGTATTATTGGCCAAAAAGAGTTTTAATGACAAAAACCTAATTTTATTTAACATGTAAAAAAAATATTGTCAAAATACAGTGGTTCCGATAACCACAGCCCTGTTATTTGACAACTGTCATGCATACACAGTGTGTCCCAAAAATAACCGGATATTATTTATATAGAATAAAATACACGGTGTGTCCCAAAAATATTTCTGGTGTAGTATCTGGAATAAAGTGTTAACCAATTTTTACTTTAAAAAATAAAAGTGGTTTTTCAACCAAAATATTGTACATTAAAAAATTTCATTTTTTATTATATTTTTTTTAATAATTACATTATTTAAAATTTAATTTTATGCAAAAAATATATGATGTTCCGAATTTCATGGTGTTCCTATTTGAATTTTGCGCCATTTTTGCGGTAAAGTGTTGCCAACAAAAAAAATGACAGTATGACAGCTGGCAGTTCAAAGTTATTAAAAATGGAGCGCTATACGATAGAACAACGTATTTTCTTTGTTAAGCAATATTTTTAAAAATAATGAAGGTTTGGCAGCTACAGTTCAGAATTTTCGTTCAAAATATGGTCAGAATAGTGATTTAACTTCATCAACTGTGAAGAGATTAATTAAAAAATTTAGGGATCCTTTTTATCGAGTCTTTGAAAAATTTATTTAAAAAAGAAGTTATTTTATTAAAGAAGTCCTGATAAGGTATTTATCATTTTTCAATGTTGAAAGCCTTCTTGCGGAAGGCTCATATTCCACTATTTCGCAATTGTCCAAAAATTCATTTTGGCACCAAAAACCTTCTTAACTTTATAATAAATGTTCTTCACATGATGGCTGCAAGTTTTCGTTACTTTAAACTCGTTTCTTTTTTAGTGCAATATCCAAAAGTAAAAAATATTATTTTTACTCTAACTAAAAACGATCCTAATTTATATATTTATTAAAGAGATATTAAATGACACAAAAATGTATTTTCCAAAATAGAACATGTACTTTCTAAAAATAATTTTTCCGGAGTCTATTAGCAATAAAATATTTTTAAAAAAAAATAATTTTATTACTAATGTCCCAAAAAAACCGAACTTTATGGTTCGGCAGACAACATGCAGCGCCATCTATTGAAAATTTGCAAAAAAAGAAAAAGTGTGCTAATGTTACAAACCAAAAATGGCTGGGATATCATCATAAAATGCTCTTTTCATCTTGGTTTTCAGTTTGGGAAATCCGTTTTTTTCATCAAAAATTCGTTCACTTTTTTTGTCTTCATTTAATTTATGTGGAACAAAACACGCACAGACCATTCTTTTACCCAAATCTTCAGTTAAAATTCTCCAAATAGTGTTTTTACTCGTATTTAATTCCTCAGCCAACATTCTCGTAGTAAAATTTGCATCAATACCAATGATTTCACGGACTTTTTCCACCAATTCAGCACGATTACTAGCTTCTGGACGACCTGGCCTTACGTCGTCCAGAAGCTAGTAATCGTGCTGAATTGGTGGAAAAAGTTTTTCGAGAAAAAAAATTTCAAAAGCTTTTGGTTGCTCCGTTTTTTAACAAAATTTTCTTCAGCGATGAGGCTCTTTTCTCACTTAGTGAATACGTCATTAAGCAAAATTGCCATAAATAGGGTTCTGAAAACCCACAATTGACTATAAAGAAGCCATTGCATCCGCAAAAAGTGCAACGTATTTGCAAAATTAAGGAGAGACTGTTACCGTTAATTCTGAGCCCCATAACCTTGTAATAACCGACTTTTTTTTACCTACACTTAGATATTGATCTGAATCACATGTGTTATAGAAAAATCGACGCCGTAAGCCACACAACATCATGACAAATTTTGACTTTATTAATCGAAAGGTTTTTGTCAATTGTTCTCCAAGATCGTGCGATTTGACACCGTTGGATTTTTTCTTGCAGGCCTATGTAAAATATCGTATTTATGCAAATAAGCCTTATAATTTAGAATTTTTAAAAACCAACACCCGAGTTACAGCTCTAAAAATGCGAAAAAGTCCTTAAAAATTACCTCAAAAGGAGTTCTTTGCAAGAAATTTCTTGTGCAAGACGGAAAATGACAGGATCAAAGCAATAAAATGAAAGTAAAAAATTTATCTAAAATTTATTTTCCGAAGCATAAATTGGATCATACTTTGTTATAGAAAAACTTAAGAAAACTGAGAATATTTAGGACAGATTGTGGTGGAAATATGAAACAACAACTAAAACAAGAGGATTTTATAAGAAAATAGGTAACAATATTTTAAAAAAAAGAAATTTTCATATGTTACGGTCAAGGTTAGTATTGAATTTTATTGCCTTTTCTATCGGCGGAAAACATAACATTTTCTTACCAACAATCTTCCGCATCACTTAACGACTTCTTCATTTTCCGTGTATTCTTAGTTCATACTTTACTTTGACATTTTTAGTAGTAGTACTTGGAAAAAAAGCTACTCTACGAGAAATACTTTCTTTTGATTTAGTTAACATTTACCATTCTTGGAAGAAAGTTGTGCTCTACTAAAACATAAGATTCACGATGGATTTTTATAAAATTTTATGGATTTCGATAATTTTGATTTTGGTCGATGCAAAATTATCGCAACAATTTCAAAAAATACCAAATTCAAAGATCACATTTAGGGATTATAGTGAATTCAATGATAATTATGAAAAATTTTCAAATACTGGTATCAATTATAAAAGTGAATATAATCTAAGATTTGATCCGAGAAATTTTAATGCTAAAGTACGTACGACCAGTCAATCGATCATCAATTCGAATAGTGTTAAACAATTAATTAGTGACTTGAACAGTACCAGTGCTAATGTTAATACATTAACTGATATTTTATTAAATGAGAATATAATTCCGGAAAATACTGAACCAAATGGTGGATCCTTGAATCAATACACGTATTCAACTAACGGATTAAAACCTCAATTGGTTGATGTTGAATTTTTACCAAATACAAGTGCGAGCACAAATATTATGCGTCCCAGCGTTGTTAAAAATCCCCAAATTCAATCAACAATTGGGAATATTTCGAATCGTTTGAAAAATTTATTTTTTGGATCTTCACAAAGTACAAATCCAGCCGTTCAGGCAACATTACCCATGGCCAAAGGATTGCTTAATTTATTCGATATTGTCAAATTCGAAAATGGACCTTGCAGTGGAGCTCCACGACCATTACGTGAACTCAACGGTACTTGCTACCATAAATTTGAATGCGATAGCCTCGGTGGAGTCGCCATTGCACCCTGTGCCGGCGGTTATGGTGTTTGTTGTATTTGTGAGTTTTCTATATAATATATTCTGTTATAGATAAATCAAAATTATTTTCTAATTGTAGTTAGGTATGGATGTGGAGCGACTACAGCTCAAAGTGTCACCTACTTCGAAAGTCCCCGATATCCCCTATCTTGGAATGATCCTTTGGCTTGTACATTTACGCTAATAATACAACCGTACGTTCGGCAAGTTCGAATTGACTTTGTACTTTTTGAGGTGAATTTACAACTTGTGCTATTCTATTTGGAACATTTTAAACTGGAATTTTTTATTTTTTTTCTCTTTCTTGTATAAATATTTTTAGTTGAAACCACCTATAAATGGTGATTGTTCTGATGATCAATTCATAGTGTCTGGTCACTCAAGGAATTTTTTCATACCAATACTGTGCGGTATTAATACGGGACAACACAGTAATTTTTTTTTTATATATATAATCTTAACAAGACTATAATAAGAAAGCTACAATACTAAAATATGAATTTTTTGATATTTTTTTTCCCTACTTTTTGTCCAAACAGTTTATATTGATGTCGAAAATTCAATCGAACGTAAATTATTTTTTTCCGTTTTTGCGAAAAGTATATCGCCGAGAGGTTTTAGTATTCGTCTAACACAGGTAAATTTTATGGCATCATAAACCAATATTATATTTATTAAATGTGGCTCTATATTTATTATTATCTATAACAATTCTTTTTATGGCTATAATAATATACTCTAGTTGAGAAATAATTTTGCGCCTCAAGGTTGTTTACAATACTATACTGAATCTTGGAATTATATTTCATCGTTCAACTATGATGATGTGGGTATATTAGTGAAAGATATACGTCCCAGTTATTTTGTAAGTAGCCATTTTTGTTATAATAAATTTTGAAAAAAAAAAAAATATCTATATCGACCACTTTAAAAGGTATTGTGAGGGATTTTTTTTTAAATAAATTTACTAATTTCTTTTTGCTAAATGAAATTTATTGTTGCGATTGTTAAATTTCCATTTTAGCAAGAATTTTATTTCAAAACTACAAAAAATACAATAATATCTGAATTGACTAATGAATTATTATTGAACAAAGTCCATCTTGTGAGATTAATAAAAATTAAATAAAATTATATATTCTGAATAATACGAGGTCTGTTCAAAAATTATCGCGAATTTTGAATTTCTGCGGGTTACGTATGTTCGATTTTAGATTTTTTGTGGCGTTATGTTGGTACTCATGTCTCTCACTTATGCGGAACAGTTCGGCCATTTTGAATGTTCAGTTAATTTTTGACAGCTGCTTTGCTTGCACGTGTTCGATTTTTGCCCATTCCAAAAAATGGATCAAAGAATCTGTTTCGGGAACAACAAAATGTCACAGGGGCCAGATCTGGGGAATACCAGGGTTGCGGCATTATTGGTGTTTTGTTTTTGGCCAAAAATTCGCGCACAAGCAATGATGTGTGAGCAGGGGTGTTATCATGGTTCAAAAGCCAATTTTTGTGCTTCCACAAATCGGAGCATTTCTGGTGGATTGCTTCGCGCAACTTGCGCATAACTTGCAGGTAATATTCCTTATTGACCATTCTACCCTCTGGCAAGAACTCATGATGCACCAAGCCCCTGCAAAAAATCTGTATCAAATTTTGTGTGAAAAACAAAATTAATTGCGCGGACGCATTCCGAATGTTGACTGTGGCATATGGTTAAGCTACCTTGGACCGAAGCAACGTTTATCGGTGGTACAAAATGTTCTCCGAGGGCCGAGAAGATGTGAACGACGAAACTGACATTCGGTCGAATGTAAGGGTTTTGCTTACAGTTTTCTTCAATTGCAGGGACGTGGTGCATCATGAGTTCTTGTCACAGGGTAGAACGGTCAATAAGGAATATTACCTGCAAGTTATTCGCAACTTGCGCGAAGCAATCCGCCAGAAACACTCGGATTTGTGGAAGAACAAAAAATAGTTTTTGCGCCATGATAACGCCCCTGCTCACGCATCGTTGCTTGTGCGCGAATTTTTGGCCAAAAACAACACACTAATAATGCCGCAGCTACCGCAATCCCCAGATGTGGCCCCCTGTGACTTTTTCTTGTTCCCGAAACTGAAGAGCCCCATGAAAGGACCTTGCTACGCTACGATTGAGGAGATAAAGACGGCATAGAAAGAGGAGCTGAACAAGATCACAAAAAATAATTTTTTGAAGTGCTTCGAGGGTTGGAAAAACGTTGGCACAAGTGTATAATATCTGGTGGGGATTACTTTGAAGGGAACAAAATAGATATTCATGAATAAATAAATAATTTTTGAAAAAACACAAAATTCGCGATACTTTTTTAACAGACCTCGTATATCGTAAAAAAATTCTTTATTTTTATACGAGAGAATAGGAAAAAACAAATTTTAAGGTCTCAATTGTCTCTGGATGGCTTGCGTAACATTTATCCTTAACGGCTCCCCACAGAAAATAATCCAACGGGCTGAAATCACAGCTCCGAGGCGGCCAATTGACAGCAGACTTTCGGCTTTTCGAAAGCAGTACCCAAAAGTTGGATTGTTACGTTGGCTGTGTGGCAAGTGGCCCCGTCCTGTTGAAACCAAATGTCGTCCATGCCATTCTCTTCAACTTTTGGAAACAAAAATTCGTTGAGCATGCCAAGATAGCGCTCACCATTGACCGTAATGGCGGCTCCTTAATCGTTTTCGAAGAAAAACGGGCCAATGATGCCTCCAGTCCAAAATCCGCACCAAACCGTGACTCGTTGTGGATGCATCGGCTTTTCCATGGTGACGTATATAATAAGAAATTTCTCACAGTTTGGGTTGAAGACTCACCACTTTGGAAGTAAGTTCTCAATATTTCCCAGTTTTCTTCAAGCGTATGGATTAACATTTCGTAAAATACAAACTTTCAACTAATAATCTATCAATTCGTGATGACATTTAACACTCAAGTACTTGAAATAAATAGTGGTTCAAAATGCAACCGCTAGGTGGACCACCCTATATCTCAAAAGTACGCGTCATGTAAATTTTTCCCGCAATAAAGTCAAAAAAATTGTATGTTGTATGAAAGATGGCGCTGTCTTGTTAAAACCATATATGGTCCAGATTAAAATCTTCAAGTTCAGGACAAAAAAAGGCTTGGTCATCATAAAATTATACCGCTTAGAATTGACGGTAATAGTCGCTCCTCGTTAATTTTCAAAAGAAATACAAGCCAATGGCATATTAAGCCTAAAATGCACACTTTTCGCGTATACAATGGCTTCTCCATATTCGCTTATGGGTTTTCAGAGCCCCATATATGGCAATTTTGCTTATAGACGTATCTACCGAGCGAACTTTATCGCTGAAGAAAATTTTGTTCGAAAAAGCATCAACCGAAGCCTCGATTTTCAGCACCGTAACAATTTACCCATTTAGGAACGATGCTTTAACAAATCATAATATAAATTTGACAAACCTTAAGCTAAACAAATGCTATTTTGGATTAAAACAACTGTCAAATGATAGAGCTGTACTTTCTGAACTACAAAACGGATAACCCTTAAGTAAAATGTTTTTAAGAGGAATGTTTTTACTATATACGAGATCTGTTCAAAAAGTATCGCGAATTTTAAATTTCCGCGGGTTAATTATATTCGATTTTTGATTTTTTTTTTGTGGCGTTATGTTGATACTTATGTCTGTCACTTAAGCCGACAAGTTCGGCCATTTTGAATGTTCAGTTAATTTTTGACAGCTGCTTTGCTTGCACGTGTTTTGGCGCGTCTTCGATTTTTGCTCAATTTCGACCAAAAACAGCATCGCATTAACATTGCGAAGAGCTGTTGAACTATGTCCGCGACGACCCAATTTTACTTCAGAGGGTCATAATTGATGACGAATCATGGGTTTATGGTTATGACGTGGAAAACAAAGGTAAATCATCCCAATGGAAGCTGACGCACGAACCAAGACCGAAAAAAGCGCGAAGCCCGTTGGAATGTGAAGGTTTTGCTTACAGTTTTCTTCGATTGCAGGGGCTTGGTGCATCATGAGTTCTTGCCAGAGGGTAGAATGGTCAATAAGGAATATTACCTGCAAGTTATGCGCAAGTTACGCGAAGCAATCCACCAGAAACGCTCCGATTTGTGGAAGAACAAAAATTGGCTTTTGAACCATGATAACACCCCTGCTCACGCATCATTGCTTTTGCGCGAATTTTTGGCCAAAAACAAAACACTAATAATGCCGCAACCACTGTATTCCCCAGATCTGGCCCCCTGTGACATTTTGTTGTTCCCGAAACAGATTCTTTAATCCATTTTTTGGAATGGGCATAAATCGAACACGTGTAAGCAAAGCAGCTGTCAAAAATTAACTGAACATTCAAAATGGCCGAACTTGTCGGCATAAGTGAGAGACATGAGTACCAACATAACGCCACAAAAAATCAAAAATCGAATATACGTAACCCACGGAAATTCAAAATTCGCGATACTTTTTGAATATACCTCGTATATGAGATCTTTTTCATTCAATGATAAATAATCAAGTTATTGAAAAAAATTTTACAATTTTTCGTTTTTTAATATTTATTTATTAACACTATAAGAAAAACTAGTTTCAACTATAAAATAAAACTATTACGGCATGATTTTTCTTTGCATAGAGAAATAAATTGCCCTCCAATATGGTAACACTTACTTATCTCCTATTGCAATTTATATAGAAAACTAATAACATTAACTGTTCTTATAAGATTAACTATAACTACATTAATGACTCGTATGACTGTAATTACTGTTCCCTTCGAGATTGGGGATTATTTTTCAGAAAATCCAAAAATTGTTAAAGATTATTAATTATGTATATGTGTGTGTATTCTCGTGAGCACATATATCGATTTGGAACTTTTTCAACTACTAGAATGTATTTTTTTGCTTATAGCACTCTTCTCTCATTATTTTATATATTTGTTATAGCAACTTTTTAATTATTATTTATAGACTATATCTAAACACTAAATTAAAATAATTATCGCACAGAAAATAAAAACAATATTTTGACAATCTCTTTATTTTTACTGTATTATGTACATTGTTTTTTTTTTTGAGAGAGATTAATCCATTTCTGTATTTATTTAACCCTCACAAATGAATATAATAATATATACTAATATATTGTTATTTTTCATATTATTATCAAAACAAAAAATCCAGCCAATATTTTTACATGCTAAAACCAATGATGATTCACAATTTAATGATACTTTGTTTAATGATTAATCAAAAATTTCACTTATATATAACTATATCATAATTGCATTGAATTGTAAAAATATTGTCAATTTAAATTAAAATTCAATAATTCATTAAATAAAAAGATAAAACTCACTTTTTTTGGGGGGTTTTATACAGAAATACGAAAAATTAACTTGAATGCGTATTTGTAAACATAAATTTGACGTTTTCACAATGTCAAAAATATGACATTTCTTATTCGATTTGTTTTGCAGAAGAGGAAAGAGAATATTTTTGTGAAAAAATCAACTAAGAGAGTAACTATATTCACCACAATGTAATCTCCTTTTATCAAATACAGCGCTATGAAGCGGTAGCAATTAGAAACTATTGAACCAATTTTTAATTTCAGACAAGATTTTGCCTTTTTTATTTTTATTAATTTTGACCAGAAAGAAAAAGTTTTGAAAATTTAAAAAATATATATATTAATGCCTGTTTGCTTTATAGAATAATTTGAACTATGCCATTTGCATTAGACGTGAGGCGAATTCATGTAATATTTCGTATTCAACCGAAACAGAGGATGAAGTTTTACCATTTCAAATTCTGAACGTGAACAATGGTTAGTTAATAATTGAAATGCTATTAAAATTAATCTTTTTTTTTTAAAAAAATCCATTTAAACAATTCCAGCTTCAACAAGTTTAATTCCAGCTGGACAAGCTGGTTTTGGAGCAATAACCTGTCCAAATGATTTTATTGTAATTAATAATATGCGATTTTGTGGTGAACGATTAAACGATGCTACAATTTTGTCATCTCTGGCCGAAAATTATCCAGTTATCGAAACTAGCCATGGACCAATAGTTTTATCATTTCGAACAAATAATATAGCAGTGGGCAGAGGTTTTCGTTTATTATACAATCAGGAAGCTTGTTATTGAAGATTTTTTATGCATTTTAAATGAAAATTGTCTATTTTAAGAAAAGAAAAACCGATTATTTAAATAAATAATTTTTCTATTAAAAAAGAACTTTAAAAAAAATACAGTTTTAGAAAATATTTTATTTTTCTTAATAAAATAGTTTTTTAAAAATTTGAATCGTTATCATTAAGAGAGTAAAAGTGAAAATGAAAATTAATCGTGTTGTGTTTATTGAGGAGTATTCACCTAAAAGCTTGTATTCTTTTCTCTTTTAAAAACAACAAATCTGATGTTCTTCACTCTTAAATTGATTAGAGAATATTCATCATTTGACAGATTGCGAATGACCCGCAGTCTCTGGTGAGAAATTCATTAATGCAATTGACAATTGTCGTCTGTTGATCGGATGGCAACACGTGCGGGATGAGAACGTTACGGAAGATCGGTCATCCCCGGTCGGAATTCCGCCACGCGTTTTGGCTATTCGTTGTCGTTAATATATGTGTTCGTGCAAGGCCGCCTCCTGGTTGCGGCCGCATCTGTTGGGCATAATCAAAAATAAAACTCTCATAAGTGAACTGCAGTGCAGTGAATAAATCGGCTTGGCTTCACTTAGCTTAGCGGCATTATTATTGAGTCGAAATAGTTTCGAATGTTAACAGTGACACAATTCTTTGTTGCACGGCTCACTAAAAATAAATTTCCGTTTAGTCGTAGGTCTAATCAAATGAGGACCAGATGACAAACAAACGGATAGTTTGCTTCGTCGGGATTCTATTGTTTTCGGTTGCGTCCGTGTTTGTTGGTAACTTTTATTTCTTGAGTCGTTTACACGATGACGAACTGATCAAAGTGAATAGCATTCGGGGTCTGGAGAATCTCATCTGGCATCAGGTGCGACATCTCAAGCCAGCCTATCTCAATCGGAATCCACGGTTTTTTATGTATCGGAATAAACTTTTGCGGAACTTCCAACCTGCAACTTACGATAATGCTTCTGTGATCTGGGATATAGTGAATTGGGTAAAACGATTAAAACAAATTCAAATTAAAAGCGACTAATCGGAATTTGTTGAATTTTACAGTGGCCACAGGATAATGATATTTATCCAATGTATGATTCGTCGATGGGTCAATTGCTGCACTCGTTACGCATAGAAAACATAACGCGAGTAATGAATTCGCCGAGAGGCACACAATTAAAATTGATTCTTAAATTGGCAAATCAACAAAAAGTTATTTTTAAACCACAATGGTATGATCGAGAGGAGATAATTGAGGGCCCCGTTTACAGCGGAAAGGATCGTCATACAGCCGAAATTTATGCATTCTATTTGGGTGCCGTTTTGGATATGCGCTGGACACCAATAGTTGTGGGTCGGAAACTAAATTTACAAGAGGCCTACCAGAAGGCCGACGCCGAACTAAAGAAAACCATGCTTGTCAACGGTAAGTAAGAATCTTTCTCCCCATTTGTTCATTTTTTCAGCAAAGCTCATTTACACATTTCTCATTATTTTCAGTGTCAGCATTTTTTTTTCCAATTAATTACCTCAGCAGAACACCTTAAATAATTTAATTTTAATTGCAACGAACCATTATTCAGAATTTTTGTTATTCTTCTCTACGGTCGCGTTTTGCATACAAAATCGCTGGTGCCCAATGAACATTAAAAAAAAAAAACAGCATAAGGGCGACCTATCATTAACATAATTTTTCGCAACAAACTGTTTTAAATTGCAATCTTTCAACCATGTGAGCTATTTTTATACAAATTTTTTGTTTTGTTATTGTTCTTCTGGTTGTAGTTTTGATGATGCTTCTAGTTTTGTATTAGGAGCTCTTAATTAAACCGAACTGTGTAATTATCACCCGAAGATTAATGACTGTGGAAGCAAATCTGACCTTTGATGTCTTTTTTTTTTAGTTGAAATTATTTTGCAATCAAATACAATAATAACAGCTGACAATTTTTCTTAAAAGAAAAATTGAATTTGATTTTTCGGAAAGCTTTGTGGTGGCAGCGGCTCACTTTGTGACATCTTTCGAAAATGTTTCATGTTGCATTGTTTATGCGATGAGCCAAAATAATCGAATGTCATTTCTAAAGGCTTTTGTTTCTAAATATGTTCACATTATTATTATTATTTTGAACTTACGCAACTATTGCTGATGATGATGTAGGCAAATTAGCTAAAAAAAAAATTATGCTTCCTATTTATTTCGATTGTAGAAAACGACAATGGTACGCAGTATTGTGTATATGGAAAATGCTATTATTGCAATGAGGATGAAGCTGTATGCGGTGATGAAAACAATATTATCGAAGGTGCGATACTGTACATAATTCCGGGAACATTGGCAAAGTATAGATCACCCTGGCAGCGGACCTATAAAGATGGTATTAAAGCAGCATGGGAAGATGATATCCACTATTGCAGGTAGGCCACTTTCATTGCGTAAACAAAAAATTGATCTATTTTTGTATTTGTTATTTACTAATTGCAGATCACTTAAAGATAAATATGATTCTACTCGCCTTCTAGACCTGATCGACGCATCAATATTTGATTTTTTGATTCAGAATGGTGATCGTCATCACTATGAGACACGTAACGGACGACTCGTTTTAGTTGATAATGGCAAAGGTTTCGGCAATCCAAAGAAAGACTTTTTAGATATACTCGCTCCACTGTATCAGTGTTGCATGTAATTAAATCCAGATTTATTAAGTGTTCATCAACTTATAAAGATTTTGTTGTTGTTTTTTTTCTTCTTCTTCAATATAATTTAGTTTAAGAAAAACAACATGGGACCGATTACTTGTATTCTCTGGAGGGACCTTAACTGATCTGTTAGATCGGTTAACAAAACACGATCTCTTATATCCATTAATTACTAAAAAACATATGAATGCCATTGAAAGACGTCTTCTAGTCGTTTATGGAGTCGTCGAATATTGCCTTGATACATACGGTGAAAAAGTTTTAAAAAATTAAGTCCAAATGTTGTGATCTAGATAAATTTATTCTAATTATCCTATGTAAAATGTGTAAATCTATTAAAACAAACAAAACAAAGAATATCTCACAAAAAAACGAACAAAACATTAATATTGTATTATTATTATTATTATTATTATTATTATTATTACGGTTATTAAATATAAATTTTAAATAAATGTGACAAAAAAATATATATTAAAATAAAAAAAACGAGATGAATCTCTTAAAAAATTCGTTTTTTCTTTTTTAAATTTTATTTAGTATTTTTTTGTGGTTGGTTAAATTAAGTTTTTCCTTTGCAGTATTTTAATGAGTAGTTTACTTTTTCAATCCTGAAAAAATAATTTGATTTGTATTTTAAAGATTAGTTCATTAAATTTTACGATTGGTTTATAAACTATTAGGTTTAAATATTTTTTTATAAAATATACCAGGTGTATAAGCTTAAATCCGCTGTTGGATTTAAGCTGGCGTGAGTGAGCGTATTAAGCTACCATGGGCGCGCCATACTTTTTTTTAATGAGTGTGACATCTGTCAACATTAACCAGTGCACATTGTCAGCAATTTCGTACAACAACATACATTTTTCCTTTGGTAATCATGTCTAGTTTTGTGCCAGAAAAAGAGCATATGCAGGAAGCTTTGCGATTCTGCTTCAATTTGAAGAAATCGGCTGCCGAATCGCATCGAATGCTTATGGAGGCCTATGTTGACAGTGCTTTATCGGAAACAACGTGCCCAGATTGGTTTCGTCGGTTCAAAGACGGCAATTTTGACTTGTGGGGCAAGAAGCGTGAAAATCGGCCTAGGAAGGTTGAGGACTAACAATTGCAGGCTCTTTTGGATGAAGACTATACCCAATTGCAAAAAATGGTCGCGGAGCAATTGGGTGTTACTCAATCAGTCATTTCCATGCGTCTGTGTGCCATGGGGAAGATTGAAAAGATCGAAAAATGGGTGCCGCATGAATTGAACGATAGGCAGATGGAGCGACGCCAAAACACATGCGAAATCTTGCTCACCAGACAAAAAAGAAACTCGTTCCTGTATCGGATTGTGACAGCGATGAAAAGTATATATATTTCGAGAATCCTAAACGCAAGAAATCGTGGGTTAATCCCGGCCAACCATCAACATCTTCCCCAAGACCAAATCGCTTCGGACGGAAGACAATGCTGTGGGTTTGGTGGGATCAGCAGGGTATCGTCTACTATGATATGTTGAAACTTGGTGAAACTGTCAATGCTCGCAGTTACCACCAACAAATGATCAAATTGCACCGTGCTCTGCGTGAAAAAAGGACGAATTATCAACAAAGACATGACAAGCTGATTTTCCTCCACGACAACGAACCATCGCACACGTCAAAAATGGTCGGAAACTACTTGGAGACACTAAACTGGGAGGTGCTGTCCTACCGTACTTATTCACCAGACCTGGCCCCTTCCGACTACCACCTGTATTCGTCGATGGGCCACGCGCTCGCTGAGCAGCACTTCGATTCTTACGAAGACATCTGAAAATGGCTTGATGAGTGGTTTGCCTCGAAAGAGAAGGAATTTTTTTTTGGCGTGGTATCCACAAATTCTCGAAAGATAGGAAAAATGTGTAGCTAGCGAGGGCAAGTACTTTCAATAAATTTGTTTTTGCTTTCTATAAAAAAAACGTTTTTTTTTGACTAAAAAACAGCGGCTTTAAGCTTATACACCTGGTAATTTACCACAAACTATTATCACTGAACTCTTTCTAAGGTGCAGATTGTCTGCAGTTGTAGCTATTTAATTATGTTACAGTAAAATTCGCTGCTTTGGCTATTCTAATGCTACACATTAATCAGTTTGCGTATCAAACGGGTAAATCTACTAAAACTGCCGCTGCAACGGACTCATCTAAAAATTAGAAAAAAAAATTCTAATTTCGTTTCTTGCAAAGGAAATAGCTTTATGCACATTCCTAGATGTAGACGGGGCATTTAATAACACCTCCTATGAGTCCATAGAGAAGAGGGCAGCTTTACGCAAGGTAGTTGAAGTCCCTACAATATCATAGCTAAACTGGGAAATGATTTAATGACTGTTAGAACCGTTAAAAATTTACAAAGAAAAACGAACAGCAAAACCACATTTCAATTGAAACTTTTTTATTTTTTATAACAATAATAATTTGTAATTATATTATATAAAGTCACTTAAATTGCTAGATATCTGTCGGAGATTATTTCCTGTATTAAATAGCCAATTCTTAATGTTTAATGTAAAAATAAATGCCAAAATTAACAACAATATAATAATGATGGCAAAGAATTGCTCACTAGCAAAATTATATTTTTGACCATAGATTAACGGATCATAAATCCAATTTATATGTGGAAAGACTTTAACGTATATACTTAAAGAGGTGATAGGGCTTGAAGGGCAATTTGGGACAAAAGTTGCAAACCCTATTAAGGTTCTATTTTTGAGTAATATAGCGCCAGTATCGTTGTTATTATCCTGAATGGATTTTGATAGTAAACAGACATAATAAGCTGTGTCTATAGTAAAATTCTGTTGAATGGAACATTTAAAAATCGTCTCTAAAACAACTTCGTGACATTGTAGAATATCTGAAATGGAATTTTTACAATTTAAACTCTTCCAAGTACAAACGGTATTCGATGTTCCTATTCTCCAGTTAATATCTCGTTGTGGTAGCTTAACTGGTTGTAAATATTTCGATAGAAATTTAACCTCAGATGCTAAGTGTACAATAGCTATATCGAAAGGACTTGGATTTTCAGTATACAAAGGATGAATATGCAGTTCCTTAATAGATCTTCGTTGATAATAACCTTCGTCTTGTTTTTTTGAAAATCTTGTTCCTAAACTTATACGAACTCTATTCAATGTGATTCTTTTCGAATCAATTACATAGCAGTGAGCTGCTGATAGCACTTTTGTTGGACTTATAATACATCCTCCACAAATATTACTAATGAAAAAACGTCCATTCACATCATTTCCTATATAAATAAGCGCCTAAAAAATCATCAATTTATTGGTTATAAAAAAATATCAAAACCCTTTTTTTTTGTTGTTGGAAAGAGTAAAACATTTACCACAAATGGAAACTGCATCGGTTTGGCGTTATTTTTATTTTCTAAACTAATTTGATTCGTTGCTCCATGACTAAACGAGAACATCAAAACTAAATAAATAGTCGCACATAAAATAAACTGAAAATTTTGCATTGAAACAAAAATAAATCGAACAAAATTTCACACAAACACTAATTAATCATATCAAAATATTTTTTATTGTCAAAATAATAAAAAATCATTTAGAAGTAATCATTTTTTTTTATATTTCTACTCAATGTTGTATAATAACAAAAAAAAAATTTTTTTATACATTATAATTTATTTTTTATTTTATTCGATAGAAAGAAATTTTGAAATAAAAAAAAACTTTAAGAAATCAACTAAAATATAATTAACGAAGTGAATTCAAGATCAATTTTTTTATAATAAGAAAAACTTAAAATCGAAATTGTCATTATTATAATAAAAATAATTATATAAAAAATAAATCCTATAAAACGGTTATAGTTAAATTTGATTGCAGATCTAGGATTATGAATCCAATTTAAGTGCGAATATACTTTAACACAGACGGTTGGTGCTTCTATAAGATCATCGCAAGATTTTCCAAATGATATGATACCCACAAGAGTGTTATTGTATAGTAAAGGACCTCCAGAATCGCCTTTTGTTGAATCAGAACTCATTGACATTGCGCAAATATAGTCCTCGGAGTTGATATCATTTCGGAAGTAGTTTGAGCAGATCGTATTTGTTACATAATTTAATTGGGTATATTGCAAGATATCGGGTGGTATTTCATTGCAACTTAGCTGACCCCAACCAGCAATTGTAAACATGTCCCCGCTATTGAATGTCATATCATCTTGTGGTAATTTGACGGGTTGAATAAACTTATTGTCGAAATTCAGACGTCCTCGTAACTGAATAATAGCAATATCATTCGGATCTGTTATACTGGAATAATCTGGATGGACGTGTATTCTCCGTACGGACTTCTCCTGATAGGAATCCGAAACATTTCTTAAATATCTTGTCCCAACCGTCACCCTTATTACACGAGGGCTTGTTATTTTACCTTCTGAATAAAAACAGTGTGCCGCTGTTATAAGTGATCTATCGTTAAAAATAACACCACCACAAATAAAATAAAAATGCTTTCGTCTATGTCTCATTTCGTAATTATGAATAATTCCTAAAAATGGAAATTGACTAATTTCAGCTTGGGTACCATTGAAAATTTTCAATTCCTTTTCACCACTTCTAGTACATTTAAACGAAATTATCCAAATGAATAGAACTGAAATTAAATTCGAAACTAGCATTTTATAAACAATCATTTCTAGTTATTTATGAAAAAAAAAAATTTAAAATATTTTAATCAAAAAAAAAAACTATATACAAATTATTAAAATTTGTCATTTTATTTTAATAAAAAGTACAGTGGATAATTTAGTATTGAAAACTTTTTACGATTTGATTAAAAATTTCAAAACTAAAATAAAAGAATTCTTCCTCAAATCAATTGGAAAATCCTTCATCGCGGGAGGAGATTATAATGCCAAACACCCTAAATGGGGTTGCCGTGTTTCGAATCCCCGAGGAAAGATTCTCCAAGAACTCCTTTCCCATACCACTCTTGAGGTCCTATCAAGCACCCTAAATGGGGTTACCGTGTTTCGAATCCCCGAGGAAAGATTCTCCAAGAACTTCTCTCCCATACCACTCTTGAGGTCCTATCTCCTCCCACGCCCACATATTGGCCGACCAGTGCCAGAAATCTTCACGATATTCTAGACTTTTTCATAACCACACCTATCCACTCCATTAATACCTCCATAGATACACTCCTTGACCTGAATTCCGACCATTCCCCGGTTCTCCTAACACTAGACACTTTTCCTTCCTTAAAATCCTATCTCCTGCCAAACTTGTAAATGGGAAAGTTGATTGGGACATTTTTAGACAGAACTTAGACCAACAAATTCATTTACAACAAGAAATAGACGATGCCGTAAACAACTTGACTGTTTGCATACAGAACTCAATCACTAACGCCCACATAACTCATAATAAACTAACCATACGAGAACATGACTATAATATTCCGCAAAAAAATCGCAGCTTGATAAGCGAGACACGTCGCAGCTTGATAAGCGAGCAACGTTCAAGAATGCCAAATGAGAAAAAAAAACTGAACCAACTACAACGAGAACTGAAACAAGAAATAATAAATTATAACAACGAACGATTTACTGTATACACAGAATCACTGACAACTAATAAGTCACTCTGGACAGCTACCAGACGAATTCTCAAATACAAAACAGCTATGTTACACACCCGCTCCGGAATACTGACGGAACCTGGGCAAAAACGGACAAACAGAAGGCCGACACCTTTGGCAAACACTTAGAAAACATCTTTAAACCGCACGAAGATGTCCAAGACATTCTGCATGACGAACAAATATTCCGACAAATATCAACTCAGTTGCCCATAAGTCCACCTCCTAAGGTTTTCACTCCTTCCGAAGTTAAATTCACAATAGAACACCTTTCCAATAAAAAAGCCCCAGGATATGACCTAATAACTTCGGAAATCCTGAAGCAAATTTCCAAAAAAAACTCTCGTCCTGATAACCTATATTTATAATAGTATCCTCCGCACATCATTTTTTCCTTCCCTGTGGAAGTTTTCCATAATTAAGATGATCCCAAAACCCAATAAGCCAAAAAACCTTCCTACCCCATATAGACCTATAAGCCTCCTTACCATGTTTTTAAAAATCCTAGAACGCCTTTCTCCCATTTTTGAAACCGAGGGTGTCATTCCTCAGCATCAGTTTGGATTTCGACTTGAGCATTCCACTATCCAGCAGTGTCATCGCGTAGTCGATTACATAGCGTGTTCGCTAGAGCGAAAGGAATACTGCCCAGGCGGGTATCTTGACATTTCGCATGCTTTCGACCGTGTATGGTACCCTGGAATGCTTTGGAAGTTGCAGCGAGTCCTACTCTAGGGTTAGTCCACATCCTTAAATCTTATCTCTCAGACCGATATTTTCAGGTAGCTGAAAATATTGAGTACTCTGACATTTATCCAATTTCCGCCGGTGTCCCTCAAGGAAGTATCCTAGATCCTATCCCTTATAACATTTATACCCATGACATTCCTTGCCACAACAACATCCTAACCGCAACTTATGCTGACAATACAGCCATCCTGATACATCACAAAGATCCTTCCACAGCCATTAGTATCCTACAGAACCATATCCACTCCTTAGAAACTTGGTTCAAAAGGTGGAGAGTGAAGGTAAATGAGCAAAAATCTGCTTATGTAACTTTCACACTCTACCGAGAACAAATTCCCGATATAACCCTAAACGGCAGTAATATTCCACAAAAAAATAGCGTACGTTACCTTGGACTTACCATATATTCGACAAACGGTTAACCTGGAACCTTCATACGAAAACTAAAAGACGTGAACTTAACGGACGATACAAACAATTATTACGTCTCCTAGACAGAAAATCAAAACTTACAACAACAAGTAAACTATTACTATACAATACGCTTCTGAAACCAATATGGACATATGGTCTAGAACTTTGGGGTTCGACTAAGCATTCCAACTCCCTTCCAATCCAATCCCTACAATCCCGAATCCTTCGTAAAATTGTCAATGCCCCCTTTTATGTGCGAAACACTGTTATCCACCGTGACCTAAATGTTCCATTTGTTCGTGAACTGTGCATCTCCCGATATAAAAAATTCCATTCGCATCTATCCTTCCACCCTAATCCTTTAGGAAGGGAACTGTTCACTCCAGTCTTATTTCTTGCTCGGTGGATATGTTACGAGTAATAGGTAAAATTGTTAATTATAGGACTCTAAAAACCTACAAGTAACTTTAAAAAACGTATTGTATCTGCAAAAAGTGACTGTCAAGTGCGAATTTGGGTCTGAAAATTTCGTTGGCCTGTATTTCTTTGAAAATGAAGGATAGAGAGTTTCCGTCAATTCGGAGCGCTATGAAAAACAACTTTTTGTACGTATATATAGGTTTTTCCAAAAAGAGTGATATGATTTCTTTCAACAAAAAAAAACACACTAATTGTTAAGGAAATTCAAATGTTTTTTATTTAATGTAAAATACAGTCGATACAATTAAGTTTTGAATAAAACGTCATTCAAATGGCTTCCACGACTTCTTTTGCAGGAACGAATTCGATGAACCCAATTTTCGAGAACTTTTTCCACTAAATCAAGTCTTACACGTATGTCATGAATAGCACGGTCAATATTGACTTCTAAAGCTTGAAGAGAGTCTGGTTTAATGCTAAAGATCAATGCTGTGTGGCATGTAGCCCCGTCTTGTTGGAACCAGATGTTGTTAAGACCTACTTCTTCTAATTTCGGCCAAGAAAAGTTGGTTATCATCGATCTATACCACTCTCCATTGACAGTAACGGTGTTACCAGCTTCATTTCGAAAGAAGTACGGACCGATGATTCCACCAGACCAAAAGCCCTTAGATTAAAGAAGTACTGGATAGGCCTCTACACAAAAATTCTGTCCAAATTTTGTTGGCAATACATTCATAGAACGCACACACATGCAATACAACAGAAACGGCGTAAATCATTGGGGGCCAATTTAAAAGTTCAGTATGCGATTGAAGCAATTTAAAAGTTCGTTTAAAACCATTTTTCATGTGTGATATCGTTTACACATACACGTATGCGTAAAGAAGCAGATTTTTTAATATTGCGGGTGTTGTTTGATGGAATTAGTTTTGTAAATATGCAATAAAACACAGTATTCTATTTTTAAATATTTATTTATTTATTATGTATTTTCATTTTATTTATTTCACTGTATATTATTTATTAAAACAGAATTTTTAAAGTGCGGAATAGTATATAAAAATATGAATTGTAAGTTATTTGATTATATGAAAACAATTATGTGTACAAATTTAAATTAATTTCAAAAATGCAAAATGAATTAAATGAGAAAATGTGATATTTTGTTTATGTTGAAATCAAACTACACCGCAACTTATTAAATATAAATTTCAATCTTAAACAAGCATAAGTACCATAGATGGAAAAACCTTAATTATAATATAAATGTGTGTTTATGAATGGAAATGGTAATTTAAATAGGCATTGTGTATTTAAATTAAATTAAAAAATAAAGAATTAATTACATAGAACATTACAATACATGAAGTTCTTGATAATATATAAGTTAATCGTATACAACATTAAAAGAAATGCTTTAAAACAAAAATAGAAAATGAAAAATTCAATGTTTTTAAAATAATTAATAACTTATATTCTAAAAAA
This sequence comes from Atherix ibis, assembly GCA_958298945.1. NCBI lineage: Eukaryota > Metazoa > Arthropoda > Insecta > Diptera > Athericidae > Atherix > Atherix ibis. The sequence continues at coordinate 93,467,096 of OY282607.1, read as the reverse complement.
AAAATGAAAACAATATTATTTAGTAAATGCATTATAATATGGTCTAATAGAGCAATCAAAACAAATTTATTTAAATAATAAGCTTACCGAAGAATAAACTTTATTTATTATAACACAATGAAAACAGCAATGGAAAATAGACAGAAAAATTCGGTCCCTTAAACTTTCTTACACACACTTTATATACACCGGCACTGTACTATTTTATGGTAAACATTGAACTGTCAAAATCGGATTCACAAATGACAAAGCTAACCCCCAAGTCTCCACTTTCCTGGAGAATTAAAGTTTTCAAACTCTCCGAAAGTCTACAAAATTGAGGCGGTTTATATTTGATTGATATTTACGAAATGTATAATAAACCTAAAATAGAATTCCATTTCGTATCAAAAGATTGTACAAAAAATAAAAATGACCTATCGTTGTAATTAAATTGCATTTTTGTTTCCAGTAAGTGAATTAAAATAAATATAAATTATGCTTTTGCAATTAAATAAATTTCCATTACGACACATAGATGGCAGTGGGTGTCATGTCTACATAAAAATTTTTTGACAGTCATATCCCCCTAGTAAATATTTGTACACAAAATTGCGTATACATATACGGTAGGGGCCTATCCAGTACTTCTTTAATCTAAGTTACAAATGGCCGAAACGTCACTAAGAAATCATATCACTCTTATTGGAGAACCCTATATATGTGTAAAATAGATAATCCTCAAACTTTATAACAATTAATAGTCAACAATAATAGCCGAATTACAGCCGGTAATGTGCGTAAAATTCAACAAAAATTACCTCAAAAGCGTCGAGTCCTGGAAAGAGGTCTCGTGGCAGCCATTTAAACAATATTATAATCTTATAAGATTTAATCAATATAATAAAATCCCAATTTAAAATATATTTGATTTAACTTTACTTTCCGAAAACACAAAGTAAATTTCTCCAATTCCTTAACAGCAATACGAGTAGTAGAAATTTAGTGTTTCCTAATTTTAAAAAAGAAAATTCAAATAAGAAATTAATTATTTTAAGTTTTAAGAATTTATTATACATAAACTTGAACAAATTAGAATGTTATTAAAGGAGAAAATTTATAAACATTTAAATAAATATTACAAGATTCCATGATGACATATTTAATTACAAAAATTTTCAGCCAAATTATTAACAAAATAAGAAAAAATACAAAAATCCTTTGAAAATTGAAATTATTTTTTGCTTTTGGATTTTGTATCCAATTTTTGTGTGCAAAGACGTTAATATAAACAATTGGCGGATAACTGGATACGGTACAGTTTGGTCCAAACGAAGTGATTCCCACAAGTGTGTTATTGTAAATTAATGGACCTCCAGAATCTCCTTTGGAACTTTTTGGCAAATCCATGCCAGCACAAATATAGAACTTTTGACTGAGTGGATATCTATAAAATTTACTACAATCTAAATTCATCACGAAGGTAACATTTGCGAATTGAAGAATATCTGGCGTTCGGCCATTGCACATTATTTTGCCCCATCCGCAAATTGTAAATGTACTCGCGCTATCGAATTGTATATATTTTTCAGGTAGCGCTATAGGCTTTAAGAAACTTGTTGAAAAATTGAATTTTCCACGTATTTCTAACACTGCTATATCATAGGGATCAGGAACTCTATTATATAATGGATGTACGTACAATCGTCGTATCGATTTCTCTTGGAAAAATTCAGCTATCTTTTTAAGGAATATTGTCCCCACAACTAATGATATTTGTCGTGGGCTAACCACTATTTTTCCATTTACAACACAATGTGCTGCAGATAATGCAAACTTTTCATTAATTACAGATGCTCCGCAAATTTGAAAAAATGACATTTTTCTATGCAAGGTACCATGATTTCGGATCATCGCCTGAAATGGAAACTGACCCGATTTGGCATTTTCACCTTGTAATACAAACTCTTTAATTCCCGCAACGTAATATTGTACAGAAAAATATAAATTTAATATAAACCAAAATAAATATTTTTCATTATTCATTTTTAAATTCCAAACGCTAACGAAACACCAAAAATAAAGGAATTAAAGAAAAACCAAAAGAACTTTTTTAACATTGATTTTTAATAAACTTTGATTTTGACTTTTTCCAAAATTATTTAATTTTATCAAAAACAAAAAAAGAAAAAAAAATTGATTCGATTATGTAAAAATGTCAGGCAGGGGAAGCTATCGAAAATGTTTTTTTTAAATGTCATTTTTATAAATTACAGCTCGTCGTTGCTCGCTAGATTGAACTGAAATTGATTGAGCGAGTCGTAAGCGTTTTATTTCTTGTTGCTCGTTTGTTTTATTCGAACGGGATTGAGCTGTTCGTACACGACTTGGTTGGGTATATGGGAGAATATGGTTCATGACAGAGAGTAAAAGTTACGTGGGCAGATTTACGTTTATTAATTGTTTATTCTCTACCTAGTAAACCAATTCTGTAGAGTTTTGATTTGGGTTTGGAGAATTTCGGAAGCAAGTTGGGTGTTTTCGCTAGATACAAGGCAGGGGGTTTTCGCTATTATCTATTATCAGTGTATTTAGCAAAGAAGGTTTTGGGACAGATTGGAATGTCGGATGTGTAAATGCTGTATAGGATGAGTCGAAGTATCTGCCCTGTGGAAAAACAGCCAATATCGGAGAGATATTGGAGAGTTCGTTGGATATGTGAGAGTTCGTTTACTTGGAAGTATCGGTTAGAAAGGAATGATTTTAGGATTAGGAAATATTTGGAAGGAAGGATCATCTTGAGTTTTCTGAGTAAGCCCGGGTGCCAAAAGTTTATCAAAAGCTTGACTTATATCAAGAAACACAGCGGGGCAGTTCTTATTTCTTTCTAAAGAGGATGAAATGAAATAGAATACTCGATTATACTGCTCTGGGTGGTGGAATGTACAGATCGGCAAACGTATTGATGACTGGGAATCATTTTTATAATGGCAAATTTGCATTAAAGGATTCAATTTTAATTTGGGTTTAGGAATCATTTTCATAATGGCAAATTTCCAGAGGATTGGGAAATATGTTATTCGAAGGATGGAGTTATATAGTGTAACAAGGAAGACTATTGCTCTTTTAGGGAGTTGTTGGAGTATATTGGAGGTAATAATATTATAGCCAAGAGCTTTATTTTTGGGAATTAATTTGATTGAATTGGTAACTTCGCAAGGAGTGATTGATTGCCTTTGGGGGAAGACTCATGGGTAAGGGAATGGATAGGTCTGTCTCGATTTTAATATAATTTCCTGTCTATTGTGTCCTTATGTGAAGTAAATGTTTGTGCAAGGTCTTAAGCAAAGGCTTGATGGTTGTCCGTTTTGTCCCAGGTTCCGTCAGTTTTTTGTCAAGTGTACGTTTTTTTTTTTATGAGGTAATATTTGTCTTGTAGCAGTCCGTACAGTGTTCTATTTTTCGTGTGTGATGAAGTGCGGTTTCTAAAGCGTTATGTATTTTATTTTGTCATTTCGTCATGTAGTTATTTACTGCGGTTTGTTTAGTTTGGTTTTGTCGCGGTGAATTTTTGGCTCTTGCTTTGCGTTTTTCTATAATTAGTCGCCTAATTGTTAGTGATAGATTTGTCTGGTTTCGTGGAGGCTTCGTGTTTTTACTTTTATGTGGAGAGGTGGTTTTACTTTTATGTGCAGGTGTTTTTCCTTTTATGTGGAGAGGTGCTTTTATTTTTATGTGGAGAGGTGTTTTCACTTTTGTGTGGAGATGTGTTTTTACTTTTATGTGGAGATGTGCTTTTACTTTTATGTGGAGACGTGTTTTTACTTTTATGTGGAGAGATGTTTTTACTTTTATGTGGAGAGGTGTTTTTTCTTTTATGTGGAGTGGTGTTTTTACTTTTATGCGGAGATGTGTTAATACTTTTATGTGGAGAGATGTTTTTACTTTTATATGGAGAGGTGTTTTTACTTTTATGTGGAGAGGTGTTTTTACTTTTATATGGAGAGGTGTTTTTACTTTTGTGTGGAGATGTGTTTTTACTTTTATGTGGAGACGTGTTAATACTTTTATGTGGAGAGATGTTTTTACTTTTATATGGAGAGGTGTTTTTACTTTTATGTGGAGAGGAGTTTTTATTTTTATGTGGAGAGGTGTTTTTACTTTTAAGTGGAGAGGTGTTTTTACTTTTATGTGGAGAGTTTTTATTTTTATGGCTTGAGGTGTTTTTCCTTTTATGTGAAGACGTGTTTTTACTTTTATGTGGAGAGGTATTTTTATTTTTATGTGGAGATGTGTTTATACTTTTAAGTGGAGAGGTGTTTTTACTTTTATGTGGAGATGTGTTTTTACTTTTAAGTGGAGAGGTATTTTTACTTTTATTAGATAGTTCTTGTTGTTTTTAAGCTTTGTCGTAAGTCTGTCAATATATTATTTGAACAATTCCTTGTCGATTAATTAGTCTCGGAGCGTTGCCTTTAGGAGTTGGATGGGAATCGAGGACTAGTGGAATAAGGCTATGATCGGAGTTAATTTCATAGAGAAACAAATTTGAATTATTTTGTCCTTAAATTTGTTTATACTTTTCGGCTGCGTAAGACTCATGTTTAGCAACATTTGTTGATCAACTGACTGAGCTGAACTTCTTCAACGTGGTTATGAGAGTAATATTTTGAATGATCAAAATTTATTTTTGAAAAATAATGGAATAATTTTAGTGAAAAATTCTGGTAATTAGTGAAAAGTGCATTTATCACTTGAGACAATTTTCTGCGGAAACACATATTTCAAGAAAAATATATCAAAAGATATTGAAAAAATAACCGATAGTAAGCAGATTGTTTATTTTATTGCTTTATAAAGAAAAACAATTACAAAAACATTCTTTATTGTTATTTATGTTAATTTAATTTTATTTGAAATTGTTACAATTGTAAGTCCTACAAGGATTTGGAATAGCATGAAAATTATTAATTTAATAAGATTAGTAAACATTTTCGGACATATCATTAATAGGTTCTCTCATATCAACGTCTTCTGTATATCCATTGCTTTGTGGTATATCATTACTGTCGGAATCATCATTTTCTAGTTGTGGACCATTTTCTTTGATTGTTTCCACTTCGACTGCACGTTGTGTTAGTTCCTCTAATTCCTGTTTCAAGCTGCCGTATTTTACTTGTAATTCTTTCTCACGATCGATTTGTCGTTTAACGTCATCAGTTAATGACTGAAAATAATAGAAAATGTAAATATTTGCATTCAAATGGAAGTTTTTTTTCATGATATTCGTACTTCTAGTCGTTTAGGAATTGCAATGCTCTCTTGCTCAGCAAGGAATTTGAATGTGGATAAAGCCAAATAATTCTGTTCAATCTGTTCGTATGTGTCTTGCAATTGTTTCATTAGTGCTTGTGCTCTGGCCTGGTAGCCGCCCGTTAAAATTTTCAGCTTTTTCTCAATTTTTCCACATTTTTTAGCCTCCTTAGCCATATGCTTACGATTCAGTTCGAGACGCTTTTCGGCTGATTCGAGTCGATCTTTTTTACTAGCGAGATTTGCTCGCGTATATCGATTCTGACTGGGTAAGTAAAGTACTTGACTGAGACATTCTTGCCAAACCTGCGAGTAACTTTCCAGTGATAAGTCACCATGGCCCATACCTTGCTTGACAATTTGCATTTCCTCGTTAAGCATTTGTTTTGCTAGTGTTATGTTATCATCACCGAATTCTTCGTAAGGATTAGATTTGAAAAAGCTCTGCAATTGTTCTGTTTTACTAAGCGGCTGACCTTGAATTGGATTTTTAACTGAATCGTATAAAAGCATGGTGACCATTTCGTGTTTTATCTGCTCTTCTGCTTTTTGTAGTTCAGTCAATCCTTGTTTCTCAGACGGTGGCCGTAGAATTTTCGTATTTACTTCGACAGGACGTGGTAAACTTCTCTGAATAACTTGAGATCGCTTTGCTAATTCCCGTTCACCTTTTAAATAATTAATATAGAAAAATATATTTTTTTTTTACGTTGATATCGATATACTACTTACGTTTGGCTTGTCGTTCTGCCAAAGCTCTGGCATCAACATCAGCTTGATCTTCTAAAATGTTTTCGTTTGTGGTTTTATCGTCGGTTTGATCTTCTTGTTCTGGAACGACAATTTCATAGTCGTTTCGCGGCACTGGCAAGCCTGCTAATCCGTCTTTTAGTGACTGTTTTACTTGCTTTTGGTAGTTTTTATATGCAGCCGGTGTTTCGGTAACGGCAAGACTTTCTTCTGGATTAATGTTCAGTTTGTCGCGGACTAACACCGGTGTATTTGTGGCCGCTGGTCCTGGAGTTTTGCCATGTGGAAGAAGAGCTGTGGTAGGCGTTACAAATCCACCAGGAGTATTTGCATTGTCACCTCCAGCAGTTCTATTCAACAATCAATCAACTAATCGAAATTCACAAAACATTTATGATTGAATTTTTACCTAAATGGAGTAGCCAATACTGTATTAGGGGTTGTAATTACAGCAGTTTTTGGAAGTGCTCCTGAAAAATCTGATTCGTGCAATGGAGTATTAACGCCACCTTTAAGTGGGGTATCCACATGTGTGAGAGCCATCATATTTTGAGCTTCTTGCATAATCCTGTAGATAAATTTATATTTATACATAAAATGGAGAAGTTCGTTCACATTTATTTTTACCTATCAGTGAATTGTGCTGGTGTCCTAGGTGTAGCCGCTGCTTGTGGAGTGATACTGTAGTCGGCTAATAATTCATCTGTCGTCTCAATTCCACTCTCAGCAGCGACTTCTTTTGCTATATCACTAGCCCTACCCAGTTTCACAACGAGTTGTAATTCCTAAAACGGAGATTTTAATAAAAAGTTCCTATATTAATATATATCAACTAGGAATAATTATGAACCTGATCTGAAATTTGGGGATCTGGAAGTACTAGTTTTGATCTCTTTCTTGCTGGTTCTTGGTTCTGTAGCATAGCCAAGGGCATATCGTTTTCTTTATGTTTTTTTAATTTTTGTTTATCTTTTTTACGTTCGCGTTCTTCTTTTTCAAATCGAAGTTCACCATCTAAATCTTGCTGTCTCAATTTATTGAAGTCGTGTTCGACTTTATCAATTATTTCTTCGGACGTATCATAAAAACCTGGTGCCGGTTTTTTTTCAAATGGAACCTCAGAATTGTAATCGATGCCTTTCAATCGCTTTCGATTACCACAACCAATACCAGCTGCACGCAATTCTCTACGTTTTTGTAAAGCTGCTAATCGTCTCGCCTCTTCTAATTGTTTTTCACGAGCCTTACGTTTGGCCTTCTTTCCTTGCGTATTGGCAAGACGGGCACGTGCCTCAGACAACATTTCAAGTTCTGTCGAGTGCAAATATTTTACCGTGATGATGGGAAGAAAACTTTAACGCCGATTGATACTTACCATCTTCGTCCATGTCTTTAGGATCTGGTCTTGCCGGTTTTGTTTCCGGATTTGGATCAATTTCACCAGGTTTAAGTTTACGTGGATCGTCAACAGCATCGTCACCATCTTCTTTGCGTTGTGCCTGATCACTGTAGAACGATAACACATCAAATAATATATTCAAGATTCTTAGTAAGATAATCGGTCTCTATTTACAGTATGTATTCATATCTTTCCAAGCACTGTGCGGCTGTTCTACCGATAATCGGTGCAATTGTCCGCCACTGTGTTGGCATTAATTTTGCTAAATGCAGTAGCTTCTCGTCTTCCTCTCGGGACCATTCTGTCTTTTTGATACTTGGATCTAACCACTCATACCAGCGGGCTTTGCATTGTTTTGCTGATTTTCGATGTAGCAATGATGCAATGCGGGACCATTGGTTTTTTCCATATTTCATTACGGCCGCTTTGAGAATTTCATCCTTTTTGGGAAAATCAAAATGTCAGTCTTTACCGATCATTACATTAAATATAATTTTACCTCTGTGTTACGCCACACACCACCTTTTATCATAATCCGCGGCATTTTGTCACTTTTTGTATTATTTCACTAATAATAAAAATATACCCGCATTGGTAATAAAATGTCTTATTATAAAGACGCTGCACGATTTGACAGCTGACAGTTTGAAGTTTCTTCAGTGTGGTTAGATTTTTTTTTCTGCAAAGAAAAAATCTTTATATCTATTGTGCGCCACCTGGGAGGGAGTAGACAAAATAATTTACGCGGTTTTGCAAAAATATTGGAATTTTTTGAATTGCAATCAGTGAAATTTTGTGAACTTCTCCTATTTGGCAATATATTTACAAAACTCGACTTTTATGTATATGTTAAATGAATGAATTTTTTATAAATTGAAAGTTGAAAAAATATGGCGATTTTTACTAAAAAAAATATATTATAATCTTATATAATAATTATTTTATTTAATCACATTAAAAAAATTTTAACAAGTCATCTCATATAAATAAATTCTTAAATTTATGTTAATCGAAAATTTTTTTATCGAAACCTTTGCATTATACTAATTAAATTTCGATAAACTAATTTTGGTGCATCGGTTCCCCATAAAAAGTCAACATGATTGAAACTCTCATAAGGAACTTTGAACATACCAATCGATGTTCGTTGTAATTGTTTGAAGATTGTTTCAACATCCTTAAAATTTAGAAATTAAAAAAAATTATTTTCGTATTGAAAGTGATTTTTCTCATGTAAAATTAAAATAAATAAATACTCACACTTGGCCCAGCTAACCAGTCGTTTTGTGCATAGAAAAGTGCAAAAGGAGTTTGAATATTTGTTACATTATAGGCTGGTGGTGATTCTTGTCCATATCGTTTAATATTTTCAGCTTGCCCATAATCGAATCGTTGAAATCTGCCACCTGAAAATAGAAGAGGATCATCATATTAAAATAGAAAAAAAAATTAATAAATCTAAATTCGAAAAATTTACGTTCGTGTATTTCCTGTGCATAATGGACAACAGTTTTTGTCGAAGTTCCTGCTGGTGTATGTGCAAAAATCACAGGCATTAGTGTCTATGGGAAATAAATTTGTTTAGTTTTTTCGTTAAAAAACATTAATATCTCTTTTGCATTTATTTAAAAAAATAATGGTAAAAAGAACAACTTACAGAATTAAATTGTGACTTATCAAAACCACATAATACATAGACTGTATTTTCACAAATATACTTTTCGACTTGTGTTAGCTCACAACCAAATTTCGCCAAGAATTTTATAATTTTATTTTGTGGCAAAAATTCATTTCCACCAAGATATTTAATTATCATCTATTTTAAAATAAAAAAAATATTGTTAATATTTTTATGAAAAACGCTTAATAAGTAATATTCAACTTTGTGGACTAAAATATTTTTGATTCATTATTTTATGTACACAATTAAAAATATTAATAAAGTCTTAAAAATAATTAAGAACACAATAATTTTATATAAATAAAAAGTATTTACAAAGTTTTTTCTGTTTTTTTTTTGTAGATATTTGTATCGAAAAAGAAAAAGGCTGAGTTTAAAAATGAAAGCAAAAAAACCCTTTTTTTAAATGTTGGTTAAAATTTTTGTGTATGTTAAGTAGATTTTAAAATTTAGTATAATTCAAAAATTTTTCTTTAATTAAAAAAGGGTTTTCGAATAAGAGTGATATAATTTCTTTTAAAAAAAAACACACTAATTGTTAAGAAAATTCTAATGTTTTTTATTTAATGTGAAGTACAATCGATACAATTAAGTTCTGAAAAAAACGTCATTCAAATGGCTTCCACGACTTCTTTTGCAGGAATGAATTCGATGAACTCGAGCACTTTTTCCACTAAATCATGTCATATGTCATGAATAGCACGTTCAATATTGACTTCTAAAGCTTGAAGAGAGTCTGGTTTATTGCTAAAGACTAATGACTTCAAATAACCCCACAAGAAATAGTCTAATGGTGTTAAATCACAACTTCTTGGAGGTCATTCAATGTCACAATTTCTTGAAATAATCGAATCTCCAAACTTTTCTCGTAATAATTCGGTTGTTGCACGTGCTGTGTGGCACATAGCCCCGTCTTGTCAAGATCAACTTCTTCCAATTTCGGCCATAAAAAGTTGGTTATCATCGATCTATACTGCTCTCCTATACTTATTGACAGTAACGGTTTTACCAGCTTCATTTCGAAAGAAGTACGGACCGATGATTCCACCAGACCAAACACCACACCAAACTGTCAATTTAGGTAAATGTAATGGGTGTTCATGAATAATTTGTGGATTTTCTTCGTACCAGAATCGACAGTTTTGTTTATTTACCGCACCACTCATATGAAAGTGAGCCTCATCGGAGAAGATGATTTTCTTAAAAAAAATCGTTATCGTTTTCAAGTTGTCTTGATAATAAAATTGATTTTCTTTGTACGTTATTCTGCGTATATCTCTCTATGATGAAATTGTAAGCATTACTAAATACAATGAAAATAAAATGACAGATCATGCCATATTACAAATGGCCGAAACGTCACTTAGAAATCACATCACTCTTATTGGAAAACCCTATATGTAATAATATTTAAATATATATTTTTTGAAAAGAATTAATAAGTAATGTTGCGAATCAATCTTTCAGTTTTACTTATGGTATCTTAAAGATAAATGTTTATGAATTTTTTTTTTACAAAATTTTCAGTGCTGATTGTTGAAATAAATAATTTCTTACTTGATATAAATTTTTTTTAATATTCCAATACCACAATTGAAATATGTACAAAAAAAAATTTGTACAGTCAAATATATATTTTTTTAGTTAAATTTAATTTATATACAAAAATATTATTTATTTAACCACCCATAATACCGATAAGGAATGTCATAATAAAACTGGCTTAACTCACCAGTATTCGTAAGGACATATGATTTAAAATTCGATTAGCTATTATATCAATCCAAGTAGGAACACGAATACTATTTAAATATTTAAGTGGAATTTCAACTTTATAGTCTAGATTATGCGATTGCTAAATTCAAATTGGATTCACTCTATCAAGACAAAAAAATGAAATTATTTTTATATAGAATAAACAATTTACCTCAAAATCTTTTGAAAATGGTGCCAAAAGACGAATGGGACTTTTTACATGTGACATATAGGCAACTGGTGCCAATGCGAATGCTGCCAATATCTTCTCATTATATTCAGGCTTGGATGAGAGTAATGCAAATGCCATTGTCGTTCCCATTGAATGTCCAATATAAAGAAGATTATTTGGTGTCAACGAATTATCCAAAAAGTTCATATAACTTTCTTCATCTAAAATTTATAATAATAATTTAAAAAAAAATTATAATTAAATAGTCAACTTTGAATGTGGTCTCAAAAATTAGTTGAATTTAAGAAAATGTTACTTTTGATTTCGTAAATGTAGTCAATTTCAGCGGGAATATCGTACATTGCCATTTCATGCCAACTAAAAATAACGTAAAAAATAGGTTAAAAAAAAAAATCTTGTTTTTTTTTCAAATTATTTCCTATTACCTAAAATCCCAAAATTTTGAATTCTCATTACTCAATGATATATGGCGACGAGAGTAGGTATTTCCACGTGCATTACCTAACCAGACATCATATCCAGCATCAGCTAGAATATAGGCTAAAAAAAACCACAAATTCCGACTTGAAATAAAGTGCTTATACGAGGTCTGTTCAAAAAGTATCACGAATTTTGTGTTTTTTTCAAAAATTATTTATTTATTCATGAATATCTATTTTTTCCCCTTCAAAGTAATCCCCACCAGATATTATACACTTGTGCCAATGTTTTTTCCAATCCTCGAAGCACTTAAAAAAATCCCCCTTTATCTCCTCAATCGTAGCGTAGCGTCATCCTTTCATGGTGCTCTTTAGTTTCGGGAACAAGAAAGAGTAACAGGGCGCCAGATCTGGGGAATACGGTGGCTGCGGCATTATTAGTGTCTTGTTTTTGAGCAAAAATTCGCGAATAAGCAGCGATGTGTGAGCAGGGGCGTTATCATGGTGAAAACGCCAATTTTTGTTCTTCAACAAATCTGGGCGTTTCTGGCGGATTGTTTCACGCAACTTGCGCATAACTTGCAGGTTATATTCTGTATTGCCCGTTCTACCCTGTGGCAAGAACTCATGATGCACCACGCACCTGTAATCGAAGAAAACTGTAAGCAAAACCTTTACATTCGATCGAACTTGGGGCGCTTTTTTCGGTCTTGGCTCGGGCGGCAGCTTCCATTGGGATGATTGAGCTTTGGTTTCCATGTCATAACCATAACCAGTTATGACCCTCTGGATCAAATTTGGGTCGTCGCGGACAATGTTAATGCGATGGTGTTTTTGGTTGAAATTGAGCAAAAATCGAAGACGAGCCAAAACATGTGCAAGTAAAGCAGCTGTCAAAAATTAACTGAACATTTAAAATGGCCGAACTTGTCGGCATAAGTGAAAGACATGAGTACTAACATAACGCCACAAAAAAATTCAAAATTCGCGATACTTTTTGAACAGACCTCGTATTTAGGTGGTTTGATAAAATTTAATAACTAACCCAGAGCCTTTCCTGGTCCGCTTATTACCCAGTCGGCAGAACTTGAGAGAAGTCCATGTTGAAGAAAAACTGGTTGACCTCTTCCGCGTCCTCCTTTCTGTTGGCAGCCAAGACGGCCACAAGGTATCCTGTGCATAGTCAATAAGTATCCATCAGCGGTTTTCACCGTATGAGCTTCTGAAGGATAACCATGGCGTATGGCAATTTCTGGCTGTAATTTAAGATTACACGTTTGAAAATTAGTAAAGTGATTTTACCAACAAAAAAAAAATATTATCATGATAATTCTGAATACCGTTGTCAAATCCATATCAGGATCATATGGAGCACCAAATAATTTCGTCTGTAGCCAAAATAGAGGATTCCATTCGGTATTCATTGGCATGGTTGGCATTTCATTTGTTTTAGTTAGGATTTGTGTCAAAACACTATCAATAACATTATCACAGTAAACTGGTGATGTCAGAGTAAATAAAATACATCCCAAAGTGAAGAATTTTATCATTTTGACAGGAATTAGTTCTGTAATATAAATAAATGTGCTGCAAATTAATTTATATTAGTCATAAAAAAATAGTCTTTTTTCTTAAATAATGCAAATGAATCATAAATGTTCTTTTAAAAAATTTTATTATATATAAACTTTGTACTTTGATCTTTTCTGATAAAAAATTAAAAAATAAATAGAACGATTGATTAAAAATAAATTCATTATCAAATTATTAAATTGTTGTTTACAAGAAACAAAGCTCGATAAATATTTTTGTATGATAAATAAAATAGTCTAAAATTGAATACTTTTTTTTAACAAACATGAAAAAAGTAGTACTTTTTCTTAAGAACATAAAAATTGTAAGAATAAATATTATTTTAGATAAACATTACGCTAAAAAAAAATTGAATAATTTATGTAAATAAAAATAAATATTGATAAACCATATTTTTTAAAGATTACCGACTTTATCAACAGGACTTTTATTATTAAAAGCTTATCAATATGGTTTATATATGTTTACAATGATAAATAAAAAATAAAATTGCGTTCATTTAACAAAAAGTAATTCCATTTGTAAATAAGTAAATTTTGTTGATTTACTTATTTACAAATGGAATAATTTATAAAATATGTAAAACTTTTATATTCTTGTACTATTAGGAATTTTTCTATTCAAAAAATGAAAAGTAGATTCATGTATAAAAATGTATAAAAAATTCTAAATATTTATAAATAAGAATTTATTAAATTTATTATTTAAATCTTTGTACAATTTGGAATATTAATGAAAATTGAGGATAATTCATTTTATAGTTTAGAAAGAATATCTCTATTATTTGACGATTATTAAATAATAATATTATTTAAGAGAAAATTTGTTTAGCCATCTTTTTTAACTAGTAAACTAAAAATAGTAAAAACTTTTTAGAAAAGTTGTAATTCTGCCGTAGTCAAGTTGTGCGTTTTGAGAGAAGCTTTTGGTTGTCATTATGAGGTTCATTTCTCGCTCGATGAATATGTTAATGCACAAAATTATCAGATATGGGGCTATGAAAACCCACAAGTGACTGTGCAGTAGCCATCGTATCCGTGACAAATGACTGTCTGTCTTGAAAAATGAAAAAGAAGAGACAATTACAGTCAATTTTGAGCACTACGGCTTTGTTTTTGCCTGAATCTACAGATTTGAATCTAAACTTTATATGGTCTAGATTTCATAACAAATTTTTGGCTTTATTACGTGAAAAGTTTTCCAGATTTTATATAAAAAAAATTCCATATGCGTAATTTCCAGATTTGCTTATGTCAATTTGCTCCCAAAATTTTTAAGATTTGCCACCATTTAACTTTTTCATATAAAACTCTGTAAAAAATTATATTTTTTTAGATAAACTTCAGTGCATTTAAAAACCAACAACCTTATTACAGCTTATTATGTATAAAGGAGTTATCCGAAATTACCTCAAAAGGTCCTTCAAGAATTCATTTTGATAATTATTTGAATAATATTATATTTTTGATTAAAATGACATAATTAAAGAAATATAATTCATATTAAAAATTATTAAAACCTAAATTTTTAGTATATTTTATTTAATTTTAGTTTCGAAAGTATAAATTGGAAAAATTTTAATATTTTAAATAAAGAAATTTGTTTTTGTCTGAATCTACAGATTTAATAATGAATCTACAGATTTCTAATATAGTTTAGATTTTATAACAATGTTTTGGCTTAATTATGCAAAAAGTTTTGCAGATTTTATACAAAAAAAGTCTTCCTAATGCGTTATTTCCAGATTTGCTGATTTCAATTTGCCTCCATTATCATCAAGTTTTGGCACCATTTAAATTTTTCATATAAAACTATGTAAAAAATCATATCTCTTTAGATAATTCTCAAACCTCAGAGCATTTAAAAACCAACAACCTAATTACAGCCTAAAATGTACGAAGAAGTTATCCGAAATTACCTCAAAAGGATTGAGTCTTTCAAGAATTCATTTTGATAACTATTTGGATAATATTATATTTTTGTTTAAAATGGCATAATTAAAAAAATGTAATAAAATCTAAAAATTATTAAAAACTAAATTTTTAATTTATTTTATTTAATTTTACTTTCCAAACTGTAAATTGGATAATTGTGAGGAAAAACCGGAAAAAGTAAAATTTTTTTTATACTTAAAAAAAAACAACTTTAAGTAAAATAATTCTTAAAAAACAGTTAATTTTTTTCATATTATTATTATTTTTAAAAAAAATACTAAATTAATTAATACATTTTATGGCTTTTAATTTGAAGGAATATTTTAAATTCAATGTAACTTTTAGTAACTACTGAAAAACGTTCTGATACAATAAAAACAACAACACAAAAACACTATTATACACTTTAAAAAAAAAACTAATAATTTATGGAATAAAAAAAAAAACAAAATAATAAATTAGCAAAATTTATTATAAAAATTATTCCGTTACATTAAAGCTCGAAAAAAATATCGTTTATTTATGGCAGAGTATGATTTTATGGGTTTTTTTTTGCATAAAACATTTTAAATTACTAAATTTAATAGAATCGTAAAAATTTACAAAAAAAACTATAAGTTCTATTTATGGAGGGAAGACCTTCGATAGAAAGCGTTTAATTAACAAACCGTATAATCTCAACTTATGTGTAATTATGAGTATGTATCTCGTAGATGATAAAAACACTTACTACTCGTAATTTGTCACTAGCTTCTCCAATCAAACCAAATTACTAATAAAACTGACTTAAATACACTCTACTAGTTTATCTCAGTTTTCTTTCTCACCTTCACCTTGAACTAAACCTCGCAAAAATTTTTTTATCGTAATCCTAACCGAAAATGAAGAAAATTATACAAACTTTGGCTCAGTTAAGTAATAAAAAGTTGCCGAAACGCACTGTACCGAAATATGACCTAAAAATGCGATACTTTCATTAAATAACAAATAACAAAACACGAATTAAACGAGCCAACGAACCGGACAAGCATGTAAAAAGTTCGCTTATTAAGCTGATAATGAACAGAAGAGGTCTTGTGGACTTCGTTATACTCACGTCGAAGTGTCTAAGATTGACTGGGCTTCACAGAGAAGCCAACAAGAATACTTATAGTTGCCACTTACAAATTAGAGAAATTGTGCAGCTCAGAATAAAAGTGTTCCCCTCATAAATAAACGCACACTTGTAAACCCGTTTAAATCCCAAGAAAATTGCGTTCAAATTTAAGTGGCTGACCCCTGGCTTCAAACGTACAATTTTTGTCGTTTGTTTATTATATTGTGTAAGAGTGTCATACAAAACCAGATAGTAGATTATTCAACAATTTCTATTTAATTAAAACAATTTTAAATATCATATTTTAAGTTTTAATTGGTAATATTTATAAAATTATAAAAGACAAAATATAATGGTTTTTTTTCTAACAATTTTTTGTTCTATTCGATTTTTTTTTGTATGAAGGCGAATTATATAAGGTTAAGGGTCATACGACCAACTGGTAATAAAAGTCTTCAAACAAAATTGTTTGTATGAGTTCGTTTTATGTTTTTTTTTTTTTTTTTTTTTTTTTTTTTTTTGTAGAATTATGTTTTGTATAATTCTTACAGGGTAGAAGAGTAGAGTTGATGAAAGTTATTCTCCGTATTGGACAAAGAAAACTAGTTATCACCATACGTGCTTTCATGGATGTATGTAAACTGGAAAAATTGTTCCCCTTTTTGGAAATAAGAATGAAGAAAGTTCTCCCGTTCATTGCGGCTTTAAAGTTCATCAAGTTCAGATATTGATCAGACTTTAGTAATTGAGTCACTATTGAATATTGCAAAAAATTAATAAAATAAGACGATACATAGTGTGTCATTGTCGGAAGTGTTTGATGAATAATGAATTCATTAAAAAGTATTCTGATTTAAGCATAAAAAAATATTGTAATACTGTTTTAAGAATGTACTCGTAGATCTTCATATAATTTTTAATTTAAGCACATATAAAAAATTATCCATTTTGTTGTTTGGAAACTATAGGATCGTCATTTGACAGTTGTTAAAAATATTTATAAAAAAAAATTTTTAGATTTAACATTGCCATTTGATATTATAATTTTTTACATTCCCAAATAATTACTAAAATTTTCATAATTTACAATAAGACTGTAAATGTTTCATCCACCCGGTACGCGTAATTTCGAGATTTAGTGATGAGAATTTGCCTCCAAGATCTTACGCCACTGGACTTCTTATTTCACTAAAAATTGTAATTTTTTCTATAATGACGAAATTTAACTAATATTATAAAATCAAAGTTTCATTTTCAAAATATTTTTTATTAGGTCTTTGTTTTAAAAGCTCAAAATGGATAGTTATTTAGTGGTGCAATTTTATTAAAGTTAAATAAATTTAAACAAAAAAAAAATTAAATTTATAGATACATAATTATCTGAATAGTCTATTTTTTTTTTTAGAAAAATGGATTATTCAGAAAATTTGCTGGAAGCCTTCAACTTTGGATGTTATCGACAGTATTATGTAAGATGACGTTTTTTCAAGTGTTTTTTGATCATGGCAAACAAAGCCAAATCAGGCAAAGGAAGAGTTGAGAAACAACAGAACTTTTTAATGAATACGCACCTGTTGTCATAGTCTTGAAGAATTGCACTAATTACTCTTTACATGGTCGTATAGTACCGCACAAGGTTAAAACTACTACGTACAATTTTGTGACGGAGAAGTCCCACAGTACTAAAAGATCGCACTCATTAATGCCAGTCTTTACTTTTCTGCAATTTCCTTAAAAATTCACTTTCTATTTTTTAATGAATTCTTTAAAAAAAATACCATTTTTTTAAAAGAATTCATTAAAAAATAGAAAATGAATAATTGCTATTAAATCTGGTATTCGTCAAGGTAGTATTCTTGGTCCTATACTCGGTAATATTTATGCCTCCAATATGGCCACATAGTTAAATAAGAGGATTTTTAATATAGATGCTTTATCTTTGATAGCCTATTACTTAAATATTTTAAATGACAGCACTTTTATTTTTATATGTTCATTTTCTACTATGGCCACCATATAAAAATAAAGAACTATAAGATTTAATAATGCGTAGAGATAGTGAAAATTTATTATATTCTAAATTTGATGAAAAAATCGTCGTGGATAAAAAGTAATCACAACAGTTCGAGAAGCTTTGTTTGCGTCTAGAAAATAAGGTTTGGCGACATCACTACTTTCGAACTAGAGCTGGCGCGACGGTAATTTTCGATGATGAGAAGTATCGAGGGATGATAATAATTTTTTTTTGGCCTAAACTGGACAATATGGACTTAGACGACAAAATTTTTTAACGATATAATTGTATCTCTAATGTCATAAATTCTTTGTAAAATTGTTAAGGCCTTTTTTTCCATAAAGCGTTCGTGGAACGTTACAAAATATTTCATGTCCGTTTTTATTTAATTTAGAATACTTTTGGTAATCATAACATTTAGTAACCCTTTCTAGGTATTGATGGTAGATTAAACTCAGTAATTCTTTAAGCTTAGATTACACCATGCGTCTAATACATAATCTAAAGGTGAAATGTTCCCTTTTTTGCGTGTCTAATATTGTAATATATACGCGAATAAATATAATACTAATTTTTCACGTGGATGGGATTGTGCAGGTTCGCCGCAAATAAAAATCGGGCACTCGACGATCAGTCTAATTATAGTGTACTCGGTTGAATGAACATCTGTAATAATAATTAATTGCGATGCACGAGCAATTTAGGGGAGCAAAAAGGAATTTTATTGGTGAATTCTCCAGTTGGTCGCATATGTTCTTATAAAAATTTGTAAATTTATACGCGAAAGTTTTTTCACTATAAACTAAACTACACTAGTTTTTGGTACTTTTTTGGATTTTCATCACGTAATCTCACTTTACATATGCTATATCAAAATAGCTTTATATTTTATATAATAAATATTAAAGTAATAAATTAAATAAAATTTATCACAAATAAAATAAATACGAATGAATGAACATGCAGGCGAACAGTAAAAATGGGAACTGTCAAATGTCAAAATAAACGACGCGCAAATAATGAGTTCGCAACGAGTAATAGGAACGATGTCATATGTAAGATATGTACGAGGAAGCAAAAAGAAATCATGTATAGGCTCTAAGTTCCCCTTCTACTTTTTTGCCACGCACAAAAATCGCACATCAACGCGCAAATATCGTGCAGTCACACGATCATTGCATTTTATCGATGAACGTTCATAGAATTAAACGATTTGACAGCGAACAATTTGCAGGAAAAAATCTTGTATTAGATGTTTAACGTTGGCTGTATCACCAGCATATATTGCATTGAGGATATTACTATGAAAAGGAATATTATTTGTGTAAATATTATAAAGTATTGTATCTACGATACTTCCATGTGGGACACCGACGGCGATAGGATAAATAAAAGAATACCAGATATTGGTCAGAGATATAGGATTTTAGGTTGTGGAAATAATTTTTATTTAAATATATTTCTTAAATTTTGCCTTTATGTATACAATTTTATATTTTTCAATAGGTTGCTACAAGACTTTTCTCATTGCTTGATCTTTTTTAAGTAGTTTTCTGAAGACTTTTTTGCATATTATATGCTGAAATTTGACCATTACTTAAAGGATGTTGGTTTTAAAAATGCTCTTAAGTTTAAAAATTCTCTTTACGTAACTTTAGAAAAATAAAAAGTTTGATGGCATTTGATTACACAATCTTGAAGGTTAATTGACATCACCAAATTTCAGTCATCATTTAAATGGCTGCCACGGCTGGCCTTACATAATCCAACGTGCTCAAATCACAGCTCCGAGGCGGCCAATTGACATTAGAATTTCGGCTGATTATTCGGTTTTCGAAAGTTCTCAATATCTCCCAGTTTTCTGGGAATACTATTGTATTTCATTCTTAAATTTCAAGGTTCAATCTTTCTAATAAAATCGGGTATTTGAAAAAATATACACTAGTTTTTTTTATTTACTTTTTAAAATGCAACTTTTAAATGGTCATATTTTATTTAATAAATATTAAAGTCACAAATTAATTAAAACTTATCACAAATAAAATAAACACGAATAAATGAATGTGCAGACACACAGTATAAATGGAAACTGTCAAATATCCAAATAAACGATGCGCAAATAATGAGTTCGACACGAGCAATATAAACAACGCCATATGTAATATATGCACGAGCAAGTACGATAAAATTATCTACAGGTACGCCGAATTTCCTCTTCTACATTCTTGCCATGCTCGAAAATAGCGCGTCAACGTGCAAAAATCGTGCACTCACACGATCAGTATAATATACTGACGACTTGTTCTTAGAATTAAACGATTTGACAACAAACCGTTGCCAGGAGAAAGTCGTGTATTAGGCGCATGGTGTAATCTAAGTTTTAGTATTTTTGGTGGAAGATTACCATCAACTACCAAACTATACTATTTATTTATAACATAGGTTTTAAACCTGTCTGGACTTATAAACTTGAACTATGGGCTTCAATCAAGTCTTTTCAACTGTCATTAAATCCAGTCCCAACAACGAACAATCCTTCGTGAAATTATTAATACTCCAGTTTTTATATTCATAATAATATTATCCATGACAACTTAAATGTTCCTTTTTTTCCATAAAATCTTAGTTTAGTAACAATTAAAATAAAACACCAAAAAAATTCGACTTTAGTAAATATTAATATAATTATTTTTATTTTAAATCACAAAATATTTTCTTTTCATTTTATTTAATATATTTTTAAAAAAAATTTCATTATTTTCTTATGCATAATTTAAAAAAAAAGGATGTATTTATTTTTTGTGTATTTTTGTTTTTGTAATTAAATATAAATAATTATGAAAATGATGAGAAAATAAATATTTTGATATGTTTTAATATAGCGCGTGATTTAATCTCGTGTAATAAGGGACAATTTAAAAATCTCATAGGCTGACTTATTCGATTCTAATCTGAAAAAGAAAATAAATAATAGGTAAGTTTTTTAATACAAAACCATGGAAAAAAAATCAAATATACCTTAGAGCTAATAATGGCCTCAGGGCATTTTTAATATTTTCATAGACAGTTGGATTTATAACCTCTTGAACTCTTAATATACTATTGGATGCATCTAGTGCCTTAGTGAGTATCGATGACGGACGTGTAGGAAGATCTTTTTGCACAGCAAAATCTTCTATCGAACGTTCCCGAACATATACAAAAGGACGAATTATTCGTAGATCTCCTTGCCTACAACAAAAATTTAATTTTCCATGTTTTGTTTTTGTAATTCTAAATTTAAGATTATTAATTAAAAAAGCCTATACTCATTTGTGCAGTGTGCTTGCGGTGTTTGTAATTTGCCCTTTTGTAACATCGATTGTAGAAAATCATCAGCTAATTTGTCCAGTGTATTTCCCATTGCTAAAACATTATAATTTCTCATTCTGGCAATGGAACAAACTTTAGTTCTGAAACTTTCATTTGTATCTGGAATAGAAATAAAATCAAAAAATGTTTTAAAGAAATTAGTTTTTTTTTTGGTGCAATCACTTACGTAATGGTTCCAAATAGAATTTTGTCCTTATATCCCTCATGTAAAGCATTAATGCTCTTGGATCTACACCACAAGCTCCTAAAGTAATAACTCCTAATTCAATATGCATCCCTCGTGCTCTTGAAAATTGTCTTAGTGCGTGTAATACACAAAGGGATGCACTACTTCCCGATAGACAGACAAGGATCCTGTCACCATCCCTGATCATGTCAAATTCATCGATGGCCTAAATTAAAAATTCGATTAGTTAATAAGTAAAATTTTAATATCTTATTTAGCTAAAATAATATTTAAAAAAAGAAAAACAAAAACTCAAATTAAAATAATAAAAAAATTAATGAATTGAAAAAATTAAAAAATTAAAAAATTAAAAAATTAATAAATTGAAAAAATGAAAAAATTGAAAAATTGAAAAAATTATAAAATATTGAAAGTGTAAATTTCACAGTGGATCATATTGTTTGTAAGTGTTTGTCCTCTTTTTATACATTTATTTAGTAACCATACCAAATTTTTATATATTTAATTAGTAAATTTAATTTGAATATAGCCAATTATTTGCCAATTATTTTAAATATTAAAGTTTGTTAATATTATCTGTTATAAGAGAATTTTTTTATAGCATGCATTTTAATATCAATCATTTTAATTTAATAAATTAAAGTTTGTATATGCGTGTTTTCGTGTGTTAATTTTTCGTTTAATGAAAAGAATTGCTTAATCAAAAAAAAAGTTTTTATGGGAAATGAATTTTTAAAAAGTTTTGTAATTTATAAAAATTTTTTAAAAGAAAAATATTACAATCTATTCATTTTTTAAAATGAAAATGTTATCAGAAATAATAAATATAAAATATGCCAATCATCGATGTTTTAAAAATTAATTAACCTAATTTAAAAAAAAAATAATAAACTATAAAAAAATTATACTTAAATATAGTAATTATTAAAAAAATTTTTAATAATTACTATATATTTTACTATTTTTACTTAAGAAATGATGTATAAAAATTTGATGTCCTGTTCTCCATTTATTTGATATAAATATTATGTTTATAAAACTCAAAATAATAATAAGAAAAATACAATTTTAATAAGAATTCTTATTTTTATAAATGAATTAAATAAAAATATAATTGAAAAATTCTTTTAAAAGAATTAAAAATAAAAAAATAAAACAAAAATTATAAATTATAAAAACAAAAATATTTAAGTGCATTTTCAAATGTAAAAGAGGAAACAAGAATACATTTAATAAAAAAATATAAACAATAAAATATTTGAAAAAAACCAACATATTTCTAAATAAAAAAATTAAATTAATAAAGAAGAATTAACATTAAATAATTAATTAATAAAAACAAATTTTTAAAAAAATTATAATGTACTTATAAAGTTGTTAGCAACATACATAAAGCTATCATGTTGCTAGCAACATACAAAAAATGTATGAGTAATGATCTATTTTGTTTAAAACAAACACAATATTTTTTTCTAGACACAAAAATATTTTTATTTTTAAAAATTCTCAACAATTATTATATATTATTTTCTTTTGCTATAGTTTTTAATGTTAAATTTTCTTAAATATGAAACTTTATATTGATTGTATATATTTACGATAATATCCAATTTTTAATTATACAATATATTTAATATTTAAACTTCTTTGTTATCAACAATTTTTAATAAAAAATATCCTTTTTAAAATTGTCATTTTTATTTATGTATTTTTATTCTATTTGATTTTATTTATTTCATTTTATTTCAATATAGAATATATATTATTAGATATAATTAATATTCTATCAAATATGTTTTATTTTATTTATATTTTTATATTTTATAATTTTCATTGGATTTTTTTTACTTGTAAATTTTTATAAATATAAATAATATTTAAATGAATTATACTTTTTTGAATTGGTTCAAGTTAAATAAATTGACTAATCACTCAATTAGTTTACCGGAAATTGATTAAAATCATAAGTTGGTATTTAAAGCATTTTAAATTTGTTGTAAAATAGATAAAAAAGATATATTTTCACTATTTTCTTTATTTCTTGTAAATATTTTGTAATATTTTTTTCATGAGGTTATTGTATAGATAAAAAAAATTTTCGAAAGGACATACAAATTTTTTCATCTCAATATTTATTTTTACATTTTATTATACTTGGGATAAAAACTGCTAATAAAGTTCACATATATTATTGTGGATAATTTGTTATCATTATAATATAATTTCAAAATTTGAAAAGGTGGTAAAGTTTCTTTTGGATATTTTTGTTTTAAGGTTTATTTATATTTGTAACTGCAGCGTTATCCATTTTGGGCTTTGGAAAGACTATTTCTATAATTTAAGCGATTTTAAACATATTTATTATTTCAGTAGTATTTGTTTAGCTTAAATTTTTTTATTTCATATTATGGATTAAATAATAACTAACCATAAAATTTTCAAATTTTTAAAAATCATCATCGGAAAAGTTATGCCTTGAAATGTGAAAAAAAATCATCGAAAATTATCTCAAAAGGATCGAGTCCTACAAAAAGTCTACTGGAAGTTATTTAAAGCAAAGTTTATTTAATTATAAAAAATAAAAGTTTTATCAAATAATAATTTAAAAATGTTATCTATATAATTATATTTTCCAAAGCACGAATTGGATAGTCGAAAAAATTTTGCGGTATATTTTTATTGTTTATAAAAAATGTTTATAATTTTTAAAAAAATGTTTTTTTTTAAATAATTTTTATCCTAGATATTTTAATATATTTTTATATAAAAATGTCTGTATATAAATAGCAAATTAATTATTTTTTTTTTTTAAGAATTTTTCTTTCGAATCACATAACAATCAGTAAGAAAATAAAACTACCATTTAAACATACACACAGAATTTTATAAATTCCTTAACACATAATACTATAATATTAATGATAATTATCGAAATCTATGTATGTTTATTTATCGTAGTAAATATAAT
This sequence comes from Atherix ibis, assembly GCA_958298945.1. Lineage (NCBI taxonomy): Eukaryota > Metazoa > Arthropoda > Insecta > Diptera > Athericidae > Atherix > Atherix ibis. Next base: position 93,442,443 of record OY282607.1, on the reverse strand, counting down.
ATTATTTATTATTTTTTCATCTGTAATATTATTGATTATTTTATACTAGTTTATGCTATGCATTAAACACAGAAAAGTGGAAACTTTTTATTTATAAAAATACTCTTATATCATTTCCATCACTTATGTTGTATACATAAATATATATATATATGATTATATTATGTAAGAAAACTATAATTTTTATATAATATAAAGCTAAAAAATTATGCTTTTACTCATTTTTATAACCATCAACCCAAAAAATATAAAATATTCTTTTAATTGATATTGACATGCTGTTAATGAAAACCAAAACGACATTTTGAAAAGAATTCAAACATTCGAATATAATTAATAGAGTTTTTTTTGTTAAGAAAATTAAATTTGAAAAAAAAAATTGTTTATTAAAAATAAATTTAATTTTTAATTCAAACAAAAATTAATGTTTATTTGCTGCGTACAAAACGAGTTCAAAGTCTATTTTTAAGAAATTTTAAACAATAAAAAAAATGTGATTTAATTAATTATATTTAATTTTTATATTATAAAAAAAGGAATTTTTTAATATTTTCAATTTACTTTATAATAAAACGCTCAAAAATTAATCGAAAATCAGTTAATCTGCTTAGTAGATATACAAATAAGTAGTTAATTTTTTTTCGAAATTTTTAAACTTTTTTTTATCGTTAAAAACAAAATTGATAAATATTTTTATTACATATGAATTTAATTGTGATATTTTTAATTATTTTAAATATAGTTCATACTATAAATAAAAATTAAAAATATTTTTTTTTTTATTAGTTTACATCTTATATGAAATATTAGAGAAAATTGCATTCAAATCATTAAATAAAAAATTCGACTGAGGTCGTAATGAATTTATTCCAAAAAAAAACAACAAGAATAATTTAAATATTTTAAGAAATTACAAATATTACACAAAAAAAGGCATGTGTCTAAATACATATAACATTGATAATTTTTTTTTTTGTTAAATATTTTTACTTTACAAACAAAACTTACAGGACTGTCCATTTTAAAAAGAAAAAAAAACCTTTTCTGCAAGATTAGCTTAAGCTCAAATTTAAAAACATGAAAAATTTAGTTAAAATTAATTTGAAAAAAAAAAATGGTTAATATTACATTTGTTTAGAAGTTGTACTCGTACTCATCAAATATTGTTTTTTTTTTTTTTTTTTTAAAATAAAAATATTGTCTGATTTGTTAGAATTTTTTTGATGAGATGCTTTTGTCATAAAAACTTCAAACTGATTGATTATCAAATTTGCAGTTTAAAAAATAAAGCACTTTTTTGTTAATAGTTGTCAAATAAATATATCATTTAAGATAAAAGTTATTTAGATAAAAATTTACCATTTAAGATTAAAAATTAATTAGTTAAATATAAAATTAAAAGAAGATTCGGTGCTGGAACATTAGACTTTAGATGCTGATTCTTCGAACAAGTTTTGTTCAGAAATGAGGCTTATTACTCACTCGGTGTATAGGTCAATAAGCAAAACTACCATATATGAGGCTGTAAAAATCTACAAGTGACTATAAAGAAGTTATTGTATCTTCAAAAACTAACTTTATGGTGTTTATTTTGTTCTGAAGTTATCATTGGCACATATTTCATTAAAATTAAGAAGGACAGACCGTTTCTGTATATTCTGACTGCTATTGCCATATTACTAACAGAATTTTTTTTAGTCCGAACTTAAAGTTTTTGATCTAAACTATAAGCAATTTTAACAAGATAGAACAATAGAAGCTGCAAAAACAATAAATTTTAGCTTTTTTTTATTGCACAAAAAGTTTCTAGGCTGCATAATTTCGAAATTTGGTGATGTCACTTGATCTCCAAGATCGTGCAATTTGACGCCGTTGGAATTTTTTTTGTAGAACTATATTAAAAATCAAATTTATATAGGCAATTCTCAATTTTGAGAGTATTTTAAAGGTACCTATTATTATCCGTTAAATAATGGCTAAATTACAGATCGAAATATGTAAAAAAATCATAAGAAATTAATTTAAAAGGATCGAGTCCTACAAGGAATATAAAGGCAACTACTACAATAGTTAAAAAATATTTTACTTTATCTAATAATGGCATAGTTTGTGCAAAATATCTTATTAAATATTTAATCAAAATATGAATTTTAAGTATTTCTTATGAAATTTTACTTTACAAAACAGAAATTGGATAACCTTTTAATTAATCGATTCAACAAAAAAAAAAAACAACAACACTAAACTTCAATCAAATCAATACTAATTAATTGATTATTCAATTAATTTATAATCACTTCTAAGCATAATCTTTAATGAGTTCAGCTACATGTGTTTATTTTTAATTTTCTTGTATTTATTGTGAATATTTAAAGCGAAAAGTCAGTTCTTAGTTTGGGAAACCCTTGGCGAGGACGTTAAATCTAAGCTTTGCTTAGAAGAAATTCGCTGTGCTCTGTTTTTTTCAGTTTAAATTTTTCGTTTGTTTGTATTAGTTTGTTTGAGAAATATTTTTTTTTTTTGTATATTCTATAATTTATGTTTTTGTTTCTTCATATATGATTATTATTATAAATATTATTATTATGGTTTTTGGGAAGGGGGAACGTTTCTCAAGCAATATTTTGTGTTATGATTAGTTGTCATTGTTAACCACCTCAGCTGTTTGTTTCCACACATCCTTGGGTAGATGCTGCCATTTGTTGAAATCCTTGTCCGAATCAGATTCAGACGGTTGACGTTTTGTTAGAAAAGGTGTTGATGCTACCATTACCGATGACACCACAGTTGGTGTCCCTGTTCCTGTTGTTGGTGATCTTAAATTGTCCTCTAATAATGGACTCGACTGTCGGTGATGTGTCTTTTCTGTTTTACAGTCACAATTTTTATGGCTTAATACTGATTCTTCATGGTGTGATAATGTACGACCATTTTGACTAATACTAATGCTTCGACTATCTTGTGCGCTATCACTTTGTGAACGTTTCGAATTTAAACGTACTCTGCTTTATTATATTACATAAAAGAAAATGCAAATAAAATAAATTTTTTTTTAATATATTATAGGTTATTTCTTAAAAAAAATTTTCGTTAGTATAAAATTAGATATATTTGATTAGTAAAATAGTGCAATAGAAAGGAGAACTCACTTTTCGGTGATTCCCTCTGATACAGTACGTGAACGAGACTCATCCTGTTCATGGAAGCACATATTAATTCCGGAATCCTGAGAGGCTGTACTGATTGGATCAATTAGCTTTGATATTGCTCCTGTGTATGGGCAGCTTGGAGTTGAACTTTCGGGGCTAGGCGCTGTAGTATGATGCCAACCTGGTGTTGAATTGGGCCTTGGAAATGAGTCCGATCTTAGTTTGGTTGAATCTTCGATAATGTCAGTTTTTTCTAATTTTCCGGTATCACTGAAACGATGATGTGCCAATCTGAATGAATATTTTTTTTTTGGTTTTTTTTTTGTTGCATTATAATGAAATGAATTAGAAAAAGTTACAAAATTAGTAATAGAATTTTGTTAACATACATTGTTAAGTTTGGTTATCCATGTTCTATGATAGCTAAATCATAAATAAAAAAATATGGGTTTTTTTTTTTTGGTTTTCTGAACTTACCTGCGTAATTGGGTTTTATCGTAATCGTTCTTTTCTGTAACAATTTCTGGAGTTGAAGTTATTTTTGTACTATTCGAATTATCGGATGGCATAATATCTGTCATCGAGTTTACAGCTTCTCTGATTTCCGATTTCACTTCACTTGCCATTTCTTTTGAAAAACCTTTTAAATATTCGGCCACATCAGAGGCTGATACTGAATCGGATCTAGAGTCATCGGCACTATATAATTGATAATTTTTTAGTTAATAACTTGATTATTATAAATCGTTCAGTAAATAATTTACGTGCAAATATTTGTTATTGATGACATATTTATTGAGCTCATATCCATAGTATCTGTATTCTCTAAAACATCTTTAACTTTTGATATTACTTCTCTGATTTCCGACTTGATTTCAGTTGCTAACTCTTTTGTAACTTCCGTAACATAAGCTTGAATCTCTTCAGTACAATCGCTATATATGGTTTTTTTTTTAAAAATAAATAATAATTTTTTTAAATACAAATACTAAATTTTTAATTTAAATAAGAAATTTTTTTTTTAAATTTAGCATAAAGAAAACTCGTAAGAACAGAACATTAACAAAGACAATAAAATACATTAATTAAAAATTAAATTTAAACAAAAAAATATTAGAAGAAAAAAAAATATCGTATAAATATTAAAATCGAATTAAAATGATGAATTTTATGTTGCTTTATGTAGGAAAAATATGTTCCATTTTATAAAATTTTGATAGAAAATTTATGCGTAATATAAATATTTGTAAAGATGTACATAAATACAAATACAAATACAAGATGATAATGTATCTTAAATAATAAAAAGTTGATATTTTTTAAAATTATGCAAAATGAATATTTTCTAAATTGTTTTTTTTTTTTTTAAATTTATAATTAAATCTTAAAGCTTTTCTTTGATTTTGATGCAAAAGAAATTTCCTCCAAAACCTTAAGTTATTGATTTATCAAAGTTTAATGATAATTGTTAAAATTACCAACACCTTTTTTTGCAGGTTTTTCGTACACATACAAATTATTACAAAATATGTCATGCTTATTTTTATTATTTGCTGTATTATTAATAATAAAAAATAAATTTTGTTTCATAGTAAAAACTTGTCAGAAAAATACATAATTTTTTTTCACAATTATTTGATTTAGAGAAATGAAAATAAAATAGAAAACATAAAATAATAGAGGTTTTTGAAAAGTTTGAATTTAATAAAATTTTTGAAAAATCACATAAAAATAATTGCAAACATTTGATTGAATATTTATATATCATATATCCACCCCCATCAAGGATTGAATTTTACTGATAAAGGGTAATAGCGAAAATGCTCCTTGTGAGAATAGTTTCCTGTTCACCTTCAGTTGTCCATAGAAGTAAATAAACTTTGAAAGATTGATTTCTGTGCTTTTTTTCACAATTTTTTTGTTTTAAAATTTTTATGTATTTATTTATATAAAAACCAATATTTTCTGATAATTGGCAAATATTTTGAGTGAGTATGAAGAATATAATTTATGGATTATTTTAACTTATTTAAATAATTGTAATGAAAAATAGTATTTTAATAAAAGAATTTAATTTTTAGAAGACATAATTAACTGATAAAGATTGTAGAAATTTTTGTAAAAAGATTGTAGAAGATCAGGAACGAAATTTTTTATTAGAGTAAAAAATATTTATTTTACTCGTAATTTATAGTAATATTTATTTAGATTAAAAAATTCCGTTTTATATTAGGAATTGTTTAACTTATAGCGTGAAATATGCAAGATAATCATTAAAATTATCTTAAAAGAATCGAGCCCAGAAAAATATATCTTTCGGCTTTTATTTAAATAATTTTATATTTTTTATATAATGGCAAAATTATTGCAAGATAATCATATAATTTATTTATTAAAATCAAAATAAAAAATTAATTTCATTTAATTATACTTTACAAAGCCCAAATTGGATAATCCTTTATTAAGAGAAGTGACATTTTCGCTCTGTTAAAATTACCTGTTATATTTTTTCTAAAGTTAAAAGAATTTTTAGAAATGGTATAAATTAATAAAATAAAAGCATCACATAAACCATTAAACTTAAATATAAGCATTAGGAATTTTTTATTTAAAAAAAATCCATCACAAAATTATTATTAAGAAAGCAGAAAAAAATTTCAAAGAAAATTCTTAGAAAATATGTACTCAATGAAGACAGTTGGCAGTTGATAAAATACGTTTTTAAGCCAATAAGTTTTTCTTTCGAATATAAATAAAAAAAAAACGTAAATAAAAATTTTATTTTTAACAACTACAACTAAAAGTAGAATAGACTTAAAAGAATTTTTTAAGTAAATAGAAGAAAAATTAGCAAAATAAACTATAATAATTATAGTAATAAAAAGAGTTATAGTCTCACCTCCCAGCCTGTATAGAATTTTGTAGGCTAGGAGTTGGCGATGAATTCTCAACAAAATCAGGACTAAATAGTTCAGTTTGGCTACTACATGAGCACAATCTTTGTTTGCTTCTAGTTGTGTGCAGGATTTGTGGAGTTTGCTGAGGCTGTGGTTGATGCGTGGCTAATCCTAAATTAATGCGTGTTTGTGGATTTATTGATTTAGCGCCAACAGCCGATGACCAACTATGGCATCTACATTAATGTAACATGATGAATTTTGTTTGTTGTTTTTTTTTTTAAATTTTATATTATTAAAATTTTGCCTAATTATATTCAGTTCATCTAAAATTGATGGACTGACAAATGCGAAATATGAATTATCACCAGAAGAAAACATTTTTTTTTATGTTCATAGAATATTTTAGCAATAAAATAGTCGGTGGCGGATGCATTACCAGAGTTTTTTTATAGATATTAATCGTACAAAAAGTACCCAAAAATAGGTTGCCTTCTTCTGCCACCGATTATAATTATTGTTAATTACGAGTATTAGTAAATAGCGCTATATTACAGAAAAAAATGTTATTATTTACTTTTTAATGTTAAAATTATTATACATAAAAACATTCAGAAAATATATTTCGGATTGTGTGAATAGTTTCAATAATACGAGGGCAGTATGATAAGTCAATGATAAATGAAATAAAATTTTTATTTATTTAACAAAAATTGATTTATTTTTGAAAATAGTTTTCTTTTAGTTTGAAATAATTTATAAAAAAATATTTCAAATTCTTTATACCATTCGTGTAGTACGATTTGTAAAATTCTGCAAAATAGATCTCAGTTTCAGTTATAACTTCAGAATTGGACGCAAATTACATTCCACCAAGCTATTTATTTATGTTTAGAAACTAGAAAAATTTGTAGAAAGCCAAATCTGGATAAAATAGTGGGAATATGTTTAAATATGTACAAACAGTTGTTAGCAAACGCGGCTTTCTTATACTTAAAATTTCCTGTAAGCTGTTGCTTATACATTCTTTTGAGATGTTTATCATATCAGTTATCTCATAAACTTTCACTCGATGGTATTTCAGAACAATATCACAGATTTTATTAATTATTTCTTCGGTGATGACCTAATTTGAATGTCTTAGGCGCTCAGCGTCATTTGTGTGCGACCACAACGAAACCACTTTTAAATCATTCCATACGATAGTTAGGAGTCTCCATAATAATTTTCAAAAATTCCAACCTTGTCTACTTTCAATGGCTGTCAAAACTATACTAATAAATCGATATTTATAAAATGTTTTGTATAAAGTCTTTGTAAGAATGCCAAATAATAAACAGGATATCGGTTTGCTGATATCAGCTACAACCTTTATATTTATCACTAACATATCAAACTGCCCTTGTAAAAGCATTCAGAAAATATATTTCGGATTTAGTGAATAGTTACAATAATAATAGAGGGAAATTATGAGATCTGATTGAACACATTTGTGGTGATAAGTCATGTTATGCTGATGTTATTTAGTGTTTGAAAATACCTGTTCCGGCTAGAAATGGTTTCTTCACTGTTTGCTAGATAACTGATTCGAGGTGAACTATAGGCAGCCATGGAGGTAACTTCACCGCCCAGCGAGAAACGAACAACGGGTGGAGAGACGCACTCAGATTGGCTTAGTGTCTTTAAACTTTCCGATGGTGTGGGTGATGAACTTTGGCGTTTGACGGGAATCTGTACGGGTGAAGTTGGAAGGCTACGACTCTTAAAACGTTTTATATCTAGAGCGGAGAGACTGTTGTGACGGAACATATTCAAAAACGATGGTGGTTCTGTAAATGAAATATTCTCGAATATATTTATTTTCGATATTTTGGAGATTTTATTGTACTCACCTCGACTTTTACTTGGATCGAAGGGTGCTATATTTTTAACATTTTGCGAATGCCCAAGAAGCAGTTCGTGGGCTTCTCCAGGCAACATGTACCATCGCAAGCGCTCTGCTTGTGCGTTTCGGAGCTTAAACTCAAGATAGGGTGTTATGGATTTTTGAGCCATTTTCCGGGAACGATTGAACAAATTTCTTGCCGTTTGTAAACAGTCTGCATAGTTTTGTGGAAATAAACCCGGACCTGATATTCGTCTATCTGTGAAGAGCATTCTTCCGTCTGTATAACGGATTGTTCCCAGCCATTTCCGCTCCTTCACTAACGAATTAGAATGATGTCTCCACTCGCCTGTCCTTTCATCAATTTCATATTGTGGCAACAATTTCCATGCTTCTGTCGCGACCATTTTCAAACCCTCCAATATAAATGCTATTTCCGCATCAGGCATAAAAAATGGAATTGTGATTCTTGTGTAACCTGGTCGCAAATATTCATAGTTCTGTGATTCATCGTTGAGCAATTGATCATAGTCAGTGGATAGTTTTCTCATTATCCCAAGGGATTCATTTATTTGACTGCCTGCAGTCGCTTGTATACCAAAAACATCATTTAAAACTGCCACTACAAACCTAAGAAAAAATCAGGACTTAAAGTGGAAGACTTTAGAGAATAGACTTTGTTCATTTTTTTACCTATTATGAAGGAATGATCCTCGCGGATGTTTAACCAGAAAACAAATAGTCGGAATACGTTTTGCGGTTCTTTGCATTGGACCCAAAAGAACTATTTCCGGTATTGTTCGTACGTGTGATAAAAGTTGTCTACATGATTGACACACAGAAAAAATAATAATGATATAATTTTTACGATAATTATCTAAAAATATAAAAACAAATATCTAACTTACTTGCATAGCTTCTCTTGTCTAGACATAATATTCTGTACTCCTATTGATTCTTTTAATTGGAGAACTAATCCTGCACGTACAGCACTAATTGCACCGGCGGTGTCGTGAATTTCTGAATTTAAACCGTGTAACCTTAGCATAGACTTTTTCACTACAAGAATTCCTAAAATTTATTTAAAGAAAAATACCTTTTATTAAGTTAACTTAATATTTACAATAATGAAGATTTTTTTTTATTATTTAAGTTGAACAATTAAAGAGCTTTTTGTAAAAACTATTACCTAATAAGCAGGATCAAAATAATTTATTTTTAGACAAAAATACAATGACATGAACACCCATCGATGTCTCCCCAAAAACGGAATGATTTATTTAATGTTGCAAATGTTGATGGATGTATAATAGAAGGATGGGAGTGAACAGTTCTTTTGCTAAAGGATTAGGATTTATTGATGAGCTATGCACCTCCCTTTACAGATTTTTTTATAAAGGAAGATGCAAAGTTCACGAAAAAAGAAACGTTTAGATCACGATGAATAATAGTTTTTCCTACATAAAAGGGAGCATTGCCAATTTTGCGGAGGATTCGGGATTGTAGGGTTTAGAATGGAAGGAAATTGAAAGGCTTAATCTTAAAATACATCGTGCTTCGAGCAAACGATCTAAAAGTGAAATTTCCCCATTTTTGTACGCCTGACAGTAATATGCGCGAGCACATACTTACTGTGCGCGCAAATGGATTTGTGCAGGTTCGCTGTGAACAAAAATCGAGTACTCGAATATCAGTCTAATCATATTATAATTGCTTAAATGAACGACTGCAAGAATAATGACGATGCATGCGCAATTTCCGGGAGCAAAAAGGAATTTCAATAGATTGAAATATATTTTTCATCGTGGAACGGCTAATTCATTGGTGAATTCTCTAGTTGGTCGCTGCTGTTATTCTAAATATTTATAAATTTATACGCGGACAAGTTTTCACTATATACTACACTACACTAGATTTTGTAACGTTTTTCAAAGTAATCTCACTTTACATATAACAAAATAGCTTCATATTTTTTTATAGAATAAATATTAAAGTAATATTATTTTAAATAAAATAAATACGAATGAATGAATGTGCAGGTGCATAGTAAATATGGGAATTGTAAAATGTGAAAATAAATGACGCGCAAATGATGAGCTTACAACGAGCAACATGAACAACGCTATACTATATGTCATATATCTACATGCAAAAACGATGAAATCATGTATAGGTTTGCCGAATTTCCTCTTCTTAATTTTTGCCACGCACAAAAATAGCGCGTCAACGTGCAAAAATCGTGTAGTCATACGATCAGTGTAAATTACTGGCGAACTGTTCATAGAATTAAACGATTTGACAGCGAACCATTTGCAGAGAAAAATTGTGTATTAGACACACTCTTTAAGCATATTTTTGCTCACTTACTCTTACTCTCAGCCTTTTGAATCAGGCTTCTAAGGAGTGGTTGTGGTTTTGAAGAATAGTGGTGGCTATGGAAACATCTTTATGAAGTGTAAGGATGACTGTGTATAGTCAACATATATTGTGGTAGAGATATCACTGCAACAAGGAATATCATTGGTGTATATTTTGTAAAGGATTGGATCTAGCAGACTTCCCTGAGGGGCACTGGCGGAGATAAGATAAATGTTAGAATACTCAATATTTTCAGCTACGTGAAAATATTTATCTGAGAGATAGAATTTTTGGATATGGAGGGTAGAACTCGCTGCAACTTCCAAAGCAACCCAGCATGCCATATACGGTCAAAATCTGGGCAGTATTTCTATATAAAGAAATACCCCTGGGCAGTATCCGTTTCACTCTAGCGAGCACGCTTATAATTGGCAACACTGCTGGATAGTAAAATGCTCAGCTCTAAATCGAAACTGATGCTGAGGAATTACACCTTCCGTTTCGAAAATGGATAAAGACATTTTAGGATTAATTCTTTTCATTAAAATGGGAAGAAGGATTTTTGATAAAATGGGAAGGCTTATGGGTCTTTTTGAGGTAGGAAGGTTTTTGGGTTTGTTGAGTTTTGAGATCATTTTAATGATGAAAAACTTCCAAAAGAAAGGAAAAAATGATGTGCGAAGGATACTAGTATTTTTTTTTTGATATTTGCTTAAAAGTATTTCCGAAGCTATCAGGATATATCATGGGGATTTTTTGTTGCATATGAAATTGACTTCGGAAGGAGTGAAGAACTTAGAAGATGGCCTTATGCGCAACAGTGTCAATATTTTTCTGTATATTTTTTCATTATGTTGAATGACTTAAAATCAAAATGATTAATTTTATATTCTCTCATCATACCTGGACCCTGAACACCACCTATAAATTTTTTCGAACTAAAAAATATTGCATCTTTGGCAGCCCCCGGAAGTGTTGGATTCATATCTGTTAGCCCATATGGTGCTGATGCACTGTAATCCCAGATTGATAGAGCGCCATACTGAAAGAAACCGAAATTTTTTTTTTATATAAAAAATTATAATATTTAAAAAAAAAAATTTTTTAGTTGCATTGATTTTTTAAAGAACGATTTTTTTGGACGTTATTTAGAAAAATTATGCTAACTACCCTACCTGATGTAATAAAATCGTTGTTGCTACATCATCAGAAAATATCCCAGTAAGACGAGATGATCCCGAAAATAGTCCTATTAGTAATCTTTTCGATTCAACGTATGAGGAAAGTTTCTTTTCCAAATCTACTAAATCAAGAAATCCTTCACGATTTTTGGATATTTTTACAATCTAAAAATTTGCAAAAACAAATATTTTTATTTTTTACTTATATACGTATAATAAAATTAAATAAAATATTTTTTCTTAAATACATAACTAAAAGGTAAAATTAAAAATAAACTAAAATAAATGTGCGCGCACACTATACCAAAAAAAAAAAAGGACAATAAAAAAAATACAATTTCTATACCTGAGTACCAGCATTCTGCCAAGGAAGTAAATTTTTGCTTGGCTCATTTGTACTTACGAACAGTACAGGACCCTGTTCTGTTCTTATATCTTCATTATCCTTTATTTTGCTTAAATTATTATCTATTTGACCGTAGCTGTTGCCATTTTCAATATTATTTAGCTGGTGTTCATTTGTAGTCGCAGAAGTATCATTTCCATTTATATAATTCTCCTTGTTACTGTGACATAATATATAGCATAAACGTTCTGTAGGACTAATATTTGATTCTTCACAGAAAAATATCTCATCTTCATCAGATGCATTTATTGATGATCGTACCAAATCTCTAGCTTCTTTGCTAAAAAATTCAAATAAAAAAAAATTTCGCTTTAAATAAAAATCAAAGCTTTTTTTTTGAATTTCGCTTTAAATTATTATCAATAAAAATAAAAAGTTCATTTATTAAAACTAAGAATATGTGTTTACTTGTATAAATTTGATTGTAATCCTGTAACAGCTGATGTACAATTTACATCACCGTATGCTGGTAAAACTTCCTTGTTGATATAGTCCTCGAGAAATTGTAGAGAACGCCCAGATGATGTGTAATCAGCATAAACAACTGAAAATTAATTTAATATAATAAAAAATTATTATTTATATCAAAGATTAAATAAAACAATTTTTGTTTAATTCATAATTATAATTTTTTACATTTATGGCATTGAGAAATTATTTTTGTACCATAATAGATTAATTTTATTAATTCGAAAATAAAATTCTAGTTATATGCTAATTTAAGAAAATTGTTTATTTAATCAAAAAATATTAAACAAAGTATTTGGAGTCAATTCAATTAAAGTTAAAGGTAACATTTTGTTCAAAAAACTCTTGATGTCAATTTTAGTCAAATAAGGGATTATTCATTTTATGGTTTGAAAAATTAAGCCCTATTATTTGATAATTTAAAAATACACATATTATTTAAAGTAAAATTTATTTATTGTTATATTTGCCATTTTACAGAATTAATTTTTTTAAATATAAAAATAACATATTAAAATTGTACTTTTTTTAAAAAAATTGTGATAATTCTGCCATAGACACCAGAGGCTCCTTTCTTGGAAAGTGGATATATGAGAAAGCAAAAATTTTATATATAAGGCTCTAAAAACCCAAAAATAATAGCCAAAAGTCATTAATAAAAAAGATTTTAATCTGTTTTATATCTGATTTTAATAAAAAAGTACCACAAGTCATACAAGACAATAAAATTTTGACTTTATTAAGCGACAAGTTCCCAGCACACCGTTGGGAGAAATTTTGAGATTTGGTGATGTTGATTATTTACCAAGATTGTTCGATTTGACACCGTTAAAATTTTTGTTGTTGTAAATATTCATAATATATTATATTTTTGCAGGCTATCTTGATGCTTTAGAGCAGAGGTTCCCAAACTTTTTTGTGTCGTAGACCCCTTGCCATGTTTTTCGGCTTTTGGTAGACCCACTACTTATCTGATATTGATTTTTTGTAAATTTCTAACTGTAGTGAAGTTTAGTGTTAAAAACTTAAAGTAAAAACACATGTTAAGTTTTATACATTTATTAATTGAATTTAAATTAAAACTACTCAAAATAAAATTTTGTATCTGTTATATAAAATAAACGTAACATAAAATAAACATAATAAGTAAATTTTTTTAGTGGGAAGGATGAACCTGATGCTTTGATAATAAATTACGAGTATCAACATTTGGTGTCAATTTTGTAAGGTTTAATCTTAAATCTCCTCGGCTAATGATGTCCAGTCTGTTTCTTTTTTTCGTTAGGAGATTGGTAACAGCGCTGAACCCCCTTTCCACTAGGTATGACGATGGAAAGGAAATTAAAAATTTCCTCGCTATATTCCATAATACGGGATAAGTAACGGGTATGTTTTTTTGCAGCCAGAAATGCTGATATCCGTGCTTAAACTTAACCTTAAGTTCTTCGTTTGTACTTAACATATTTCAGTCAGTTCCTCTTGTATTATGACATTCGTTTCTTCTATGCCACCATATGGGTTAATTATCCACGGTGGTATTACCATAGTCAAAACATCCTCAAACCTAGTTTCAAAATCTGAATAGAGGGCATTTAAATGTTGAACGTAGGTTGAAACGTCGTCTTTCTGGCAGTTTGTCTGTGACAAATTGCGGAACTGGGAAACGCTAATAAGATTGACTTAGTTTTAATCAAATTTAGACTGTCGCCTTGTAACTACAAATTAACCATATTTAATTTTGTAAACAAATCTGTTAAATAGGCGATGTCTGTTTTCCACTTCATTTAATTGTCTTTTAAAATTTTATCTTTAGTATCCAGAAATTCTAAAATAGTCTCAAAAAGTGTAAAAAATCTTGTCAAATATAAGCGTACGAGGGTCATTCAACATGTACTTAGCCTACAAAAGAAAAACGAAAATTTTGGAACGGTGGCAATTTATTTTTCCATATAACATAATCTCTTTCAAGCTCGATACACTTGGCCCAGCGATGCTCTAACTTTTTTAACTCGTCCAAAAAATAAATTTTCTCGAGGGAAGCAAAATAGGTCTCCGTGGCGACGATGACCTCCTCATTCGACCCAAATCTATTCCCGGCGAGTGATTTTTTCAGGTTTGGAAACAAAAAGTCGTCACAGGGGGCCAAATCTGGAGAGTACGGTGGATGGGGCAGCAATTCGTAGCGCAATTCGACCAATTTGGCCATGGCGACGGCGGAGGTGTGAGCCGGCGCGTTGTCGTGGTGAAACAGCACTTTTTTCTTCGCAAAGCGGGGCCGCTTTTTCTTCAATTCGACGTCAAATCTTGTGAATCCCAGAAAACGGTGGCCATCACCTTTCCGGCCGATCGAACAGTCTTCGCCTTCTTCGGAGCACGTCCGCCGGGTGAAGTCCACTGTTTCGACTGTTCCTTGGTCTCTGGTGTGTACCAGTGAATCCATGTTTCGTCGACGGTCACGAAACGACGCAAGAACTCCGCTGGATTGCGCTGAAACAGCGCCAAACACGTCGCCGATGTGGTCTCACGGTCGTGCTTGTTTTCCGGCCCAGTTGAGAGCTTTCTCATGCCCAGTTCTTCGTGCCCACAGTCTCAGCTATCTCGTGAACCTTCAATCGACGGTCTGCCAACACGAGATCGTGGACTTTTTTAACGTTTTCCTCCGTAGCAGCTGTTTTCGGGGCACCTGGGCGTGGCTCATCAAAAACCGACGTGCGGCCACGAACAAACTCGTTGAACCAATTCTTGACGGTCGCCATCGAAGGAGAAGAGTCACCATACACAGCATCCAAGTGATCTTTGATTTCGCTGCGCGTTTTCCCTTCCAAAAACAAGAATCTAATCACCGAACGATGTTGTTCTTTTTCCATTTTTGTGCAACCGACCGACACGCTCGCTTTCAAAGGCTCTAAAAACAAAACTAATAAAGGGAATCGACTGAAACTCGAAGTTGACAGTAGGCTACTAAAAGAATGTACTGCACGATGGTAAATTTCTTTTGTGACAGCAGTTCCATCGGGCGGTGAGGCTAAGTACTTGTTAAATAACCCTCGTACTTCAGTGTGAAGGAGTAATTGATGAAAGTATTCGTCATTTTCTTCACACAGCTGTGCAAATAACCACGTATTTAACGCGTTGCTTCGGATTCGGTTTATTGCATTAATGACTAATTAAAGAGATTCATGCAATCTAACATTCAAATTTTTAGCAACTAAATGTTGTCGATGGATGACGCATTTTGTTTTAAATAGCTTATAAATCCACGATAACGTCCAACCATGGAAGGTGCTCCATCTGTAGCTACTGATATTATATTTGATAAAGGGATTGCTTTTTCAATGAAGTAATCCTTCAAAACATGAAATATTGATTCACATTTAGTGTCGGTTGTGAAAGTTCTTGCGAAGAACAGTTGTTAATCCCTTAAAAAGTTATCCCAAAAGAGTCAAGTCCTACAGAAAGTCTTATAGCAATTATTTGAAAGACATTATATTTAATCTTTAATGTCAAACTAAAACCAATATAATAAAATAAATACTATAAACTGTATATTTTAAATACATTTAATTGCACTTTATTTGCCAAAGCACAAATTGGATAATCCTTAATTTGAAAATCAACATGTAACAATCAGCAGAATATAAGTAAATAATCCAACTTTTTTTAAATAAATTCTTAAATATTTTATTAAAATTCCTAAAATTAAATAAATTTGTCGTATTTTTTTTATGAACTTGAAAAAATATGATAATAAACAGAAGGCACTTAATTTTTTTAAAAAAAGCTTTTGCCAAATTGCACGTCAGTTTTGACTAAAAAATTGACATTGACAATTTTTGTAAATTTCAAGATTAGACAAATATTTTCTTAAAAATATAAAAAAAAAACAAAAAAAACATTTTAAATTAGGAATTTTAAAAATTAATTTATTTTTCTTTCCGTATTCTTTTTTTATAATAAAAGAAGTCAGTCGAAAAATTGTATGAATAAACAATTTTTTTAATTTTGTTTTCATAACACAAAACCAATTATTATTTTTAATTACAATATTCGCAAAAAAATATGCTAATTTTAGTTTAATGAATATTTTAAATATTTTATCTTCTATTTACTTCGGAATTTTTATTATTCTTATTACACATTATACTGCCAAAAAGAACCCTTTTCATATTTGCCCAATGAAATAAGAGTAATTCATAATAATCCCAAAAATTTGTGTAGGCCGATAATAAATACGAGAAATTAATATTTAAAAAGTGATTTATATGCATTACTAAAGTAGTTATTAGCAAGAAAAATATTCTCTAAAATCTTATAATACCTAAGATCATAGTACATAAATATTATGTTACAGTATTAATCGTCCTTTCTTTTTGCTATTGCTTCGGAACTTTTACTCTTAAGACCTTGACTTAAAATTAGGAAAATTCTTAAAGTATTAATAGAAGAAAAAATAAAAACTATTTGAACATGTAATTAAATAGCATTGATTCAATAAAATAAGCAAGATTTTAATTAAAATTTTCTTTTTTATTAATAGTAGTACATTTTTTTTAATAAAAATAATTTTTTTCAATTTACTAGTACTTAATTCTTTGCGTAAGTATAACGATTTAATAAGTTCAGATACGACTAGAGACTCAAAACAAAACGATTTTAATTAAATGAATATTAAAATCATCTTAAGATACTAACAAAACAATTAGTTCCAATTGGAATGAGTTTTTCATGTTTGATCGAATTGAACTAATTCAAATTGACTAAATAGTAAACGCACAAATATGCGTATTCAACATGATTTCAACGGAAATTTGTCTATTAATTTACGTTAATTTTTTTCTCTAAGTCCTACGCTGACTTGTGATTAGTTAAAATCTAAAAAAAAATTAATTCAAATAAAATTGCTTAATTTTTCTATCATAATTCTAATTCAAATATGTTAAATGAACAGTCAATATTTATTATTAGAATATTTGACTCTGTAGCAAAAAGTATAGACCGTATTAAAAAGAAAATATTAAAAAAAATATTTCACTAATTGTAGAGTAGATTTTTGATTCATAAAATTGCGTTTTTTAAGTTTTATTAATTACGTTCATTTAAACTAAAGTCATTGGTCTCTTATAACTCGGAATTATTTACAGAAATATAAAATAATTAATTTTGCCATTTGGAATTTATATCTTTGTTATTAGATCTTTTTCAAATAAATCAATTATTAAAGATCAAAATTATTTAGCTTAAAATTTACCATTTAACATAATATTATGGTTATTAATAGCTACTAAACATATACCAATTGAGTGCTAAAAGAAGAATGTTTGGATGGTGATTTTTCGCTGGCTTCTTAATAATTACTTGTGGGTTTTCAGAGCCCCATAAATAGAAATTTTCCTTATTGGATGGATTTGCCAATAAGGAAAATTTCCATTTATGGGGCTTTGAAAAACCACAAGTAATTATAATAATTACTTGTGGGTTTTCAGAGCCCCATAAAAGCCATTATATACACAAAAAAGTGACTGTTTTATGTGGATTTTGGTCTGAAATTATTTCTTTCAAAACAAACTGTAACAGATCGTTACCGTTAATTCTGAACCTAATTTATTAGGTAATAGAGACTATCAATAAACGACTTTTATTGACCTGAGCTTGAAAATTTTTATTTTTTAAATGACTCCAAATATATGTTAGTTGGCCTTTAAGATCGTGCCCTATAATGCCTTGGACTTTTTATTGTAAAGTTATTTAAAAAAAATGGTTTGCGTTTCAAACTTTAGATTATTTAAAATAAACGTCTGTTGATAAATGACCGAATTATAGCCTGAAATATGTCAAAAATGCATCAGAAATTCTTAAAAAAGGATCGAGTCCTGAAAGATGTTTTGTATTAAAAGCTTATAATTTTATAATTTGCATATTAATGACAAGGTTAATAAAAAAATATATAAAAAATATTTTATTAAAATCGGAATTTTTATTTATACTATTTAATTTTACTTTCCCAACTGCAAATTGGATAGGTCTATATACTTCTATTTTTCTATTGATAATAAAATAATGAAAAAATCTCACTATTGATACTGTAAATTTCTCACATAACTAACCTCTTGAAGATATCATAAAACAATCTTTTAACTTGTAGCACTCATAAATTAGAAGTGTAAACTGAGTACTTAAAAACAATTGATTTTTAATTGAGAATTGATCAGTTATGAGTGCTTTTGCCAATTTAACATGGACTCTTATTTTCTATAAATCTAAGGTGTGTCGTGTACAAGGAATATGTTAACTCTTAATAGACGATAGTAAAATTATATTAAGCCTTTAGTGTACGGATGTAGATTCACTTGACTTGAATATCTACTGAATTATCTTTATCGATGGCACTATAACAATCGATTGCCTTATTGATTTGTACGATCTGATAGGATAATAATTACCAAGAATATGCATGCACTGTTTAGATGTATTTTGATTTTGAGAAAATATCTATTGCATCATCTACCCTTATAAATACAAACGATTAGAATAATTTTAGTATTGTTAGTTCTTATCATAATTAAAGGGGAGAAATTTAGATTTGCGCAATAATTATTTAATGATCTACTATTAAAAATAATTGCATAAATAGTAATCCTTATTCAATTATTCTGCAATTATTTTAATTATATAAAATAAAATGTTATAGCAATAATGTAAATTCTTTCGTGTAAGGCCAAAAGGAGCCAAATATCAGGCCATGTCGCCCAAGTTGCATTGAAAACTGAATATTTTGTAATATAATATAACTTGCTCATATTACAGCTGATGTATCGCAAGGCATTATCGTTGGGCCACTCGTGTATAATATTTTTACCTTTCACAAGGCAGAATCGTTGGACCACTTGTGTATGTTAAAGGATATTATTCGGATATATCCAAAATATTTCTTGGGTGTAGGACTCAGGCAGAAAAATTTGTAATCAATTAATAAAGGTTTGGTAACACGGCGAATATCTGATGGCAAAAGTTGGCAATATATTGTTCTAACACTCACATAATAAATAAAAAACCTTCCAGTAGAACAAAACTTACACTAACGGATAATAGGCATTCCAATTTTTCTTAAATCCAATCCCTTCAATTTGAAATCCTTCCAAAAATCGTTGAGGCCATATCCCATATTCCTAACAAAGTTATTCACCATAACTTAAATGTTTTCATAGTTCATAATTTATACGTTTCTCGTAATAAAAAGTTTATTATCGTGCGTTGTTCGTTATAATAAGTTCATGATTTGCTTGTTATGAATTCATAATTTACGCATATCCTGTTAAAAAATTCATGATTTGTGCGTTTCTCGTTATATAAAGTTTATGAATTGTGTATTTTCTGTTATAAAAAGTTCATGATTTGCGCGTTTCTCGTTATATAAAGTTTATGAATTGTGTATTTTCTGTTATAAAAAGTTCATGATTTGCGCGTTTCTCGTTATAAATTTTTTAGATTTATGCATTTCTCGTTATAAAAAGTTTATGATTTGCTTATTATAAGGTCATACTTTGCGCGTTTCCCGTTAAAAATATTCATCATTTGTGCGTTTCTCGTTATAAAATATTTATGATTTATATACCATATTTCACGTTATAAAAAATTCATAGTTTTCACGTTTCTCGTTAAAAAAATTAGGAGTTGTGCGTTGTTCGTTATAAAAAGCTTACGATTTGTGTATTTCCCGTTATAAAAAGTGAGTTTCTAGTAATAAAAAGTTCATGATTTGCTTGTTATAAATTCATAATTTACGCATATCCTGTTAAAAAATTCATGATTTATACGTTTCTCCTTATGAAATTTTATGAATTGTGTATTTCCTGTTATAAAAAGTTCATGAATTCTCGTTATAAAAATTTCTTGATTTGTGCATTTCTCGTTATAAAAAGTTAGTAATTCGCGCGCTTCTCGTTATAATCAATTCTAAAATTGTGCGTTTCTTGTTTTAAAAAGTTCATAATTTGTGCAATTGTCATTATAAAAAGTCAGTGATTTTTACGTTTTTTGTTATAGTAAGTTCATGATTTGTGCATTTTCCGTTATAAAAAGTTTATAATTTGTGCGTTTTTCATTAAAAAATTTATGATTTGTACGTTTTTCGTTATAAAAAGCTTACGATTTATGCATTTTCGGTTATAAAAAGTGCATAATTTGCACGTTTCTCGTTATAAAAAATTATAGATTCATGCGTTTCTCATTATAAAACGTTCATAATTTGTGGGTTTCTCGTTATAAAAAGTTCATGATTTATGTGTTTCTCATTATGAAAAGGTCATAAGTTCTGCATTTCTCATTATAAAAAGATAGTGATTTTTACCTTTCTTGCTATTGTAAGTGCATGATTTACGCATTTCTCGTTATAAAAACTTCATATTTTTTGTGGCTTTCTCGTTATAAAAAGTTCATGATTTATGCGTTTCTCGTTATAAAAAGTGTAAATATAAAAACAAAACTTTTCTCTAATATTTTCCCTATAAAAACTAGTTAACATTAGAAAGAAAAATTGGCGATGAATCTCTCATTAGATTGAGAACCACGGATGTGTGGTAACTCTAACTTATTCCTCTCACGTTATGGTAGTATCTTTATTATAAAATCTACTTGTTAGAGTATTTATTTATTTTTAAATATTAATTAAAATTAAAATTGTTTTTATCAACTACATACATAATTTACAAAAAAAAAAATATTTACTTCCATCTTTGGTATTTGCTGATAGCTTCATTGAAAGGAATTCGCATTTATAATTATTACCAATAATTATATATGAGTGTGAACTAAAAATAAATTGATTACTGTGGCATTATCTACTTTATATTTCCGAATACAAATTATTTAAAATAAATTCCACAATATTCGATAGCCGGAAGAGTTTTGCACGCGCAGAAAAATGCACAAATTGCTGAAACGTTTCTGATCACAACGAACAAACCTTTGACATTCAATAATTTTTGTATTACTTACAAACGTAATAATAATTAACATTTTGCTGGAATGTTAATATTTGCGAAGTCAATAGCATTAAACAATTGTATTACCTTAAGTGAGGGATAAGGCTTACAACGTTTAAATGACATTTCCCACCTAGACTATAGCCGCTTGTAATGTTTGCTTTTATCGATACTCGTAACATTACTGAGCACACTCGCAACGAATAATGCCTTCCTCATAATAAATAGGTATCATAATACCCCCTTAGATTTTATTATAATATATTTAGCATATTTATTTTACTACATTAGAATTCTTAAAATAGACTAGTTAAAAAACAAAAGGAAAAAAATGCAGAATTGTACGCGTTGATAAAATTTTACGTATTTTTTCATAAAGTATGATCGTAAATTTACGATACGTGTATCATGATTGCTAAATGTTATTTATGAGAGTAGAGCTGTACGGACATGCAATAAAATAAGCAAAAAATATAAAAAAATTTATAGTTTCTTTGTTCTGAAAATTTCAACGCGAATTGAACGTTTTCTTATATTGATACTATAGCAGAATGGATAAAGGAGAAGAAGGACTTTAACTTTTCGCAGTTTTCATTTGATGTTCTCATATTTTTACTTTCGGAACAAAGAAAATTTTCTTCAAGTAAATTCACCCTTGAGGTGAGGTTGAACAACCAATTTTCCTCAAATACTTGCATATATTTTATTTTTATTGTCTTTTTTTCTCTATAAATTAATTAACTCATTTCAACTTGTGCAGCGTCATAGTTGGAAATTTTTTTGAATCAAACAATGATGCCATAAAATTGGTGATTTATGAATATTACAAAAATTTTATTGTAAGAAAAAATTAATATTCTCAAGGGATGGTTAGTAAAAAGTTATTGTTTGATTGAAATTTTCTTGAAACGAAATTTTTTTTACAGAAAAATTATGAATAAAATTCTGAAAGTATTTGCGAGAAAATCTGAATTGTTCAAAATTTTTTTTCTGAATAATTTTATCTTTCGTTACTTTTGAATTAAATAGAAAATTATTTTTTTTTTATATAAAAATTCTATTTTATCTTTAAATATAAGGAAAATAAAAAGTTAGACAAAATAAATCGTTAAAACTGAGGTTAAATGAAAAATAAAATTTTAGGAAAAAAGTTCATAACAGGCTGGCAGCACTATGGACTTTTTCTTTGTAATAGATAAGAAATAACTAGATCTGGCTGCTAGAACAAAATAGTGACACCAAAAATTTTGAACGAGAACCAGGACGAGAGCCAGGTAATATGTATATGCCAGATTTTAAGATTGTATGTGTATATTAGCTAAAATTACATTCTGTAAAATTATATAGCTTGTATGTTGGTTCTTCCTAGACCTCACTCATCAAAAACTGATAAATATGACGGAAAAATGAGAGCTTTTGTCATCGATTAACAAGTTTTTCATAAAGAAGGCGTAAAAAAGAGTTAATTGCGTCAAATGGGATATTGAAGATAATTGATGCTCTACCATGACAACGTTCACTTTGACACTATTAAGGAATTTTTGTCTGAAAAAGCGATTCATGTAGTTTTCACTTGATCGAAATCTATGTGACTTTTTTCATTCCCGAAGACAAAAAAGGTCATCATATTAGTACTGCTGATAACATCTAAAATAGTGAAATCGAGGAGCTGAAGGAAATTGTAGTTGAAGCCTTCCAGTACTGCAATGAAGTAATGTTTGTATACCTGCCCAAGGGAACAGATAATATTGATATACAATATAAAAATAAAAGAAAATTGTTCCAAAAAAAGTGTGAGTAGCATTTTTTTCTACCACACCTCGTAGTTTGGAAATTATTTAATAAAAACTTTTGTTATTTTCAATCAATTTAAAATATTATCATATGCTCTTATGCACATAGATTAAGATATAAGAATGAAAAATAAACTGGCGACAATAGATTATAGTTGTATGTACACATCATTATAGTGGTTGCCAATTTACCGAATATCTTTAAATCGTATTTTGGCTCTAGTTTTCCGCATGATTACACTATATGAGTGTAAGTAAATAGAAATTTAAACTAGAATAGTTTAAGATGTAAACTATGTATCTAAAAAGAAGATTCTCATCTAAACTTTTATAAAAATACGTAGTTGCTTGTTGGAGTGCATCCAAATCGAAATCGTTGATACAAAAGTTCAGAAGGCGATTGGCTACTTCTCAGATTGCTATCGGAAAAATATTGGAAATTTCCGATTTTTTCTTATTAAGTTGCTTATAGTACAAGTTTGCAATAAACAAATCACAATCTAAGTTGTTGCAATTTATATTTAATTAAAATTTAACAATTGTCAACAATTTAATGTATTCACAATACATGAATAATATTACAAAAATATCAGAAAGAATAACAATAATTTCATTAGAATGTATTAAAAGAACTCTTCTTAATGGTAACTTATACATTATTGGACTTTATTTGATCATTTCATAAGGATTATTACCAAAAAAACAAAAAAAAACAGAAAAAATTAAATAAAAGCACAAACGGAAATTTAATGGCTTCGAGAGTATAATAAACTCTATTTTAGTAAATGCATTTTTAGATGTACGTATAGGAGAATAACCAAATAGTTGTTAATATAAAAGTAAATAAACAAAATACGAGCCAAGATAATCTGTTGAAAAAGAAAACGATTTTAATAGAAAATGACATCCCAACCGAAAGTTGTTGAGTTACCTTTGTTTAAATTTCGTACGCGTGAATGTTCATATAATGATATTCAAATATTGTTCAAGTGTCTACTTACATCAATTTGTTATTTTCAAGTAGGCTTCCGTATTTTGCAAATAGTTATTTTTCCCTATAATCCCATTATGTCATTTTATCTAGGCGCCAATAAGTTATTTTCGATATTACAATATGTCAGTACAATTTTTTTTAAATAATTTTTTTAGATATTGACAATTATAGCTAGTAGCAAGTAGATTTAGATAATAACTATTAATTAATGTGAAGGGTTATGGGCCATAGGGATCTATCGAAGTTTCTTTTTTAAATGCGTAAATATAAGAATATAATGTAGAAGTTAGTATTTTAATAAAATTATTAGTGACACTTAAGTCGTTGATAGGTGTTTTTAAGGAAGGAAGCGGTGAATAGCATAGGAACAAGGGGAGATGATGATGAATAACACTAAATCGATTATTAAAGAGAGCATCAAACAATTTTCGAAGTATTTTTGACTGAATGGATTGGACTTGACTGGAATTGAAAGGTTTAATAGAGCCGTAGAAATCTAGTCTGTAAGTCCATATTGATTTTAGTATGTAGTTCTCAATATCGTCTGTTTAGTTTTAGTCTTTATAGTCCTAGATATCAAACTTCAGTGTCTATTTTGAAGTATATGATTTACGATAGAGAGTAAAAGTTACGTGGACACTTTAACGTTCACTCACTTTAATCGCTGCTTGCTAAACCAATTGTAGAGGATTTGGATTTGAATTTGGAGACTTTTGGAAATGTGGGAATTTTTGCTAGATCCAAGGTAGATTGTATCATTTGTAGATCTAGCAAAAACGATGGTATGACAATTAAAATATTGTAAAGAATGGGGCCAACTATACTACCCTGAGGAATACCAGCGAATGTCAAAAAGATATTCGATAATTCATTAGATACATTTACTGTAATTGGATTGGATTCAACTGGTATTGAAAGGTTTAATAGAGCCGTAGAAATCTAGTCTGTAAGTCCATATTGGTTTTAGTATGTAGTTCTCAATATCGTCTGTTTAGTTTTAGTCTTGATAGTCCTAGATATCAAACTTCAGTGTCTATTTTGAAGTATATGATTTACGATAGAGAGTAAAAGTTACATGGACACTTTTACGTTCACTCACTTTAATCGCTGCTTGCTAAACCAATTGTAGAGGATTTGGATTTGAATTTGAAGACTTTTGGAAATGTTGGAATTTTTGCTAGATCCAAGGCAGATTGTATGATTTCTAGATGTAGCAAAAACGATGGTATAACAATTGAAATATTGTAAAGAATGGGGCCAACTATACTACCCTGAGGAATACCAGCGAATGTCAAAAAGATATTCGATAATTCGTTAGATACATTAACTGGCAAGTAGTGGTTTGAACAAATGATTTAAGAAATATTAAGTAAGTGGTTAAAGGGATGCTTTAGAATTTCTAGTTCTAAAGCATCCCTTTAACCTTTTGATCGATAGCTTCTCGGGTAACATTATCGATCAAAAGCTTGACTATCCAATACCAATTCGAATTTCTACAAATATTTATTCATTTACGCAATTAACTATTAATTATGGATATAAATAAATAACAAAAACAAGCTTTAGCATATTTAAAAATGTTTTTATTTAAGTTCACTTTATGAATAATATAATATACTTTTCTTCACATATACACGAATATGTACACATTATTCTATAGGCTATTAATTATTCGATAAGATAAATTTAATAATAAATAACTTTGTTTGAAGCTTTCTTATCTCTAACAACTCTTGAAGAACTTAATGGAAGATTAGATTTCCGTTATTTTTTCATTTTACTCGTAGGAAAAGTATCTTTATCGGTAAATTTTTGTTTTTATTTCTATTTTTAGACTATTATTTAATTACCATATTGTCTAAAAAATATAATTAAAATAATGTCATCAAAAAGTTTTATATCATCTTTTTCTATAAAATTTTTTTTTTTCTTCAAGTGCTCCAATTTAGTTTGGTAATATTTTATTGGAAATTAATTAGAAATAGAACATTTTATAAATAATAAAAAGTCGTAATATTGTAGCACTGTAGAACGAAATGAAATGGAAAAGCTTCCAGTTCCAGAATGCCAGGCAGGTGGAAGCAGTGGTTAGCAAACTCGAAGCAACAGACTTCCCTGGTGAACCTTAATTTTTATTAGCCTTAGCTTTCCATATTAGACTCTGCATAATTTTTTAGAACTTATAACTTCCACCGACTACTGAAAAAAAAATTCAACCTCCATTTTTCTAATAACGTCTGAGCTTGACTTTCAAACCGCCGTTCCACATATGGAATGGCAAACGTGGTTAGGAGCGGACTTGTGACTGTCTATATCAATTAGCGAGCACTGAAAGTGTCTCTATTCCAGAACTGTTTGATGGACTCGAAAGTTCGGTTCTAATGTTCTGATGTTGTCAATATAGTGGAATTTTCCCATCTAAAAGCTCCGATTTCTTTGGTGAGCTGAGGGTAATTACGGCGGCAATTATTCTTTTTCAAAACTCATATTTTAACCATATAAACATTTTAATATACTCCACATAATTTAACTACTCTGACTTTTAAGAATTGGTTTGTTGAGTTTAAGGACTTCTGTAGCCCTTTTTTTTTTTTAGAAAAGGTCATATGTGACCAGGGAATTATTCAAGCGTGAGCAGGACTCTATAATAGGATCCCAGATGGTCCTTTGGATAGCCATAAAAGGGTGCTGGTCCTATGACCGGAGTATTTGTTCGCTTTGTGGCTAGTTTGTTAGAACCGTCTGTATAAAAACCGAGGGCTTCTTTGAGTAAGGTCGCCCTCTTTCCACGTTAAGCGCTCCTTAAGAACCACTTTCAAGGACTGGTTTAAGTTAAGTTTCCCCAGCATTGCGTCCGAGAGATAGCTGAGTTCCTGGAATTTTTTTAGGTCTAGCACAAACTTAATATGTCCAAAAAGGTCGCCTAGTTTAAAGAAGCCCTTTTTCAATGCTGTAACCTGAGAGCCCCTACAGCCGACTCCATTTTAATATGCAAACGTAAAAGTAGCAGGTCTAAAAGAACTTCGAGAGCTCTCAAGCATACGAGTCTTTCAACTTCTTTCCAACTAACTATCAACCTTTGTTTCTTTAAGGAAGCTAGCAACCCATCCCACATGAGATATGGAGTCGCCAAATTGCCTCATGCTTATGGAACTAAAAAATGGCGGCGACTGGTTCTCGTCTCACACAACAAACAAAGAAGAAAAACCTAACAACAGCAAATCGTATCAGGAATATTTTGACAATATCATCGCTAGTTTTTTCAAGTTGTTGTTTTTTAATTAATTATAAAAAAATTCGAAACATTATTGGCAGTACAAATGGAATACTGGCATTTTCCAAAAGATGGCGCCAGCAGTAAATGCTGGTTCAAAATATCGGTTCAGAAATGTCAAATCTGAAGCTTAAGCATCGGTCAATAACTCCTCATCATAACATTTGTGACTTTTTGTTTGAAATTTAAGCCAAATATGCGGTATTTGCGGTAAGAATTTGCTTTTTGTCTTTAATTCGAAAAAATCTGAAGCTGAGGCACATTGAATGATTACAGAACGTGTCGGAAAACGCTACAAAAACGATAATTTAGTTATTTTTCTTGAGGATTTATATGAATAAATTCTAATTTCATATTTAATTAAGTACCCAACAAGTCAGACAATAAAAATCTGATTATTTCCATTAATTTACATTTTGATAGTAAAAGTTTAAGTACTTATCTAATTTCTATATCTAACATAATAGTAGCTAGGAAAATTTGAACATTTCCTTTGCTGACACATAAGCATAGTGTGCTAAGCAACGATAATGCTGCCAGCGTTGTCTGAAAGCCGTAAAGTCAATGTTCTGTAACAGATGAAATTGAGTGGAAAAAATATTCAAAAATTGACCGTGTTTGTTTCGACATTTTCGAAGAAACTTCGAGATTTTTGGCATCTTAGAAGTGTTTATTACATCCGTCAAAAAACGATTTGACATTATTTTCATCGAAGGAAGAGTACTACCACCTTCCTGGATATTTCCGTTTCGCAATAGTGCAATATTAAAATTAATTGGATTTTATGACAGCTTTCGCTAAAGTTGTAATTTTATTCAAAAGACATTCTGATGAGCATGTCGGAAACCGTACTTTTTTTTTTTTACATCCACACTAACGTTATGCACTCGGGGGAGCTTTGTGAAAATTCTTACAAAAGACTATGTAATCATAATCACATTACGGAATATCTTTAATCTAAACGTATGGAAATTATTTGTACATGCTTGCTTGTAATTTTATTTGAAATGGAATTGATGTCATCGTTTTGATGGTAGATTTTGTTAATGTTCCATAATTTCAAAGCAGTAATCGGGATGAATATAAATCATAAATTTTTATTCATTTTTTTTGTTGTTGAAAATAAGAAGAATAAGTAAACTTTTCGAGTCCATTTACAAATGATATCGTTTTGAAAAAATTTTCACGAACAATCAACGATGCTCCACTATGAAGGTGAAATAAACTTTTTGGCAAATTGACAATTTTCTATTGAAAACCAACTTGGCTACTTATTTCAAGTATCACCCAATAGTGGCTGGGACTAATCAAAACAATCAACAAAAATACGAGTACACCTTAATTCTTCTTTATCTAAAAATAACATTGATTATAATTATTATTTGCAAGCAAAATTGTTTATTCAAATAAATTTGAGGTGGTATGTATGTATGTGTATGCACATAAAATTGAATAAAATAAATTTCAATTATTTTATATTGGTTTTGTGCAAAACTTCTACGTAAATCTCTGCTTTATTTATTAAAGAGATTGTTCTTATTTAATATTATTATGATTCACAGGTGTGACTTTTTTTTACAGTCACATTTTTAAATTAATTTATTTATTATATTATAATAAAAATTTTCAATATAATATTTTAGTTATTTTTGTAGTACTCAATTTGGATTTAATAACAAGTCATTGCCAAGTATAGGCACATCTCCTTAAATTTTCTTCCAATTTTTGCATAAATTTTGAAATATTCTCAGTTTTTTTTCGAGTATTCCTAAAATCTGTTTTAAAATAGTAAAAAAAAAATAATGTATTTTAGATAAAATAAAAACAAAAGTTCTTTTTTTTTTGTTTTCTTTTCCTATTCCAATAGTTAACTTGTATCTAATAGTCATATTTAACTGGCTCGTGGCAGAAATTTGATGCTTTAATTTAAACGTAAATTTGTATACTAAAATAATATGTTATTGTTTACTTAAAATTCAAAACGAAAATATTGTAAAAATAAATATTTTTTTAATATCTAATTGTTTTTGGTTAATTTAAAAAAAAAATAAAAATATTTTTTTCTATTATATGAGGGTCGTTCAATAAGTCCTTAGAAAATCCAAGAAATTGCGCTCGTAGTGTCGGTAAAGATTTTTTTGTAAGTAGCATTATCAACAGGAAAGCTGTCAAAATTTCAGCTCGATCCATAGCGTAGGTCAATTTCTATCGTCGATTAAAGTTAACGACATTTATTTGTGCATAACAATTGAAAAAAGCGAGTTTAGGGCTGTCATCAAATATCTCCATTTGAAAGGCTTAAGCCCGAAAGAAATCAAAGCCGAGCTGGATGCAGTTCATCTGTGTTTGCGACGGTTTACAATTGGGTGAATGAATTTAAACGTGGCCGTTCATACACAAAAGATGAACATCGTTCAGGACGCCCAGTTGAGGTGTCTACTCCTGAAATCATCGACAAAATCCACGATCTGATTTTGAACGATCGGCGAATTAAAGTGCGCGAATTAGTTGAGGCCACGGGCATATCACAAGGTACAGTCGCTTCAATTTTGCATAAAAAATTGTCTGTGAAAAAATTTCGGCAAGATGGGTGCCGCGTTTGCTCTCAGAGGAGAATAAGCGCAATCGTGTAGTGGACTCTGAGCCTATGTTGGCACACTTTCATCGCAATTCTGCAGGAATTCCTTCATCGATATGTCACTGTGGACGAAACCTGGATACACTAATACACTCCAGAAACGAAAAGACAGTCATCACAGTGGATTTTCAAGGATG
Source organism: Atherix ibis (assembly GCA_958298945.1). Lineage (NCBI taxonomy): Eukaryota > Metazoa > Arthropoda > Insecta > Diptera > Athericidae > Atherix > Atherix ibis. Next base: position 93,412,282 of record OY282607.1, on the reverse strand, counting down.
AACGGGCTCCGAAGAAGGCAAAAACTGTGCCATCGGCCGGCAAGGTGATGGCCACGGTCTTTTGGGATTCGCAGGGCATCATTTTTATCGACTACTTGGAAAAAGGAAAAACAATAACAGGTGCGTATTACGCGTCGTTATTGCAACGGTTGAGCGAGGAAATGAAAGAGAAACGCCCCCATCTGAAGAAGAAGAAAATCCTCTTGCATCAGGACAATGCCCGTGTGCACACCTGCGCTGTTTCCATGGCCAAAATTGTGGAATTGAGAATGGAATTGTTGCAGCATCCCGCTTATTCACCAGATTTGGCCCCAAGTGACTATTTTCTTTTCCCCAATCTGAAGAAATGGCTTGGCGGATGACGGTTCACTTCCAACGAGGACGTCATTGCTTAAACGGATGAGTATTTTGCAGAACTTCCGAAATCCTATTTTTTGGACCGGATAAAAATTTTGGAAAAACGGTTGGAAAAGCGTATAGAGTTTAAAGGAGATTAAATTTTTTTTTTTTAAAAACAGTATTTTTACATATTTTTCTAAGGACTTATTGAACGACTCTCGTATTTTCTATAAAATTAATTTTCTATTATGTTTAGGTGCATGCGACAGTGTGTCTACGATTTGCAGATAAATACTAGGTGAGGTAATAAAAGTATGCTCCTTGAATGCATGTAAAATGTGCAAATAAATGTGCATATTCATATTATTTTACGTAACTTTTGATGGCAAAAAGATTTCAGTAGAAATATATCAAAAACTTTTGATTGAAGCGAGTAGAATAATAAATAACAGATTATCCAATTTGCATTTTCAAAAGTAAAGTTAAATAAAATACATTTATTATTCTAACTTTGATTAGATTTTTTCACAATTACAATTAATGACTTTTACCATTATCCATTATATTTAATATTATTTAAATAACTACCATATGACTTATTGCAGGATTCAATCCTTTTGAGGAAAAAGTTTTCACACCTTTAAAGCTGTAATTCGGTCATTATTTGAGCAATGGATTTTTTCTTAAATACTTTAAAATTTTAAAATGTTCTATATAAACAAATTTTTTTAATATATAGTTTCATAAGAAAATGTCCAATAGCGTCAAATTGCAAGATCTTGTAGGTCAATTGAAATCATCAAATTTCAAAATTATGCGTTATGGGAATTTTTCGCACAATAAAACCAAAACTTATTATGCTTTTTTGATCTATGGTGCCATCTTATTGATATTATATATAATTTAAATTAAAAATGGTAAGGTAAGACCAAAATATTTCGGTTGTCATGCGGGCAAGGGTCTCTTCATTTTCAAAGAAAATATCTTGAGACTAAAATGCACCCAGACAGTCAGTTTTCGAAGATACAATAGCTTTTTTATAATCATTTATGGCTTTTTAAAATTTTTTTTTATGACAATTTTACTTATTACCGTATCAACTAAACGAAAAGTGAGCCTTGTCGCTGATGAAATTTCTATTTCTTAAAGGGCAAAACGCGACTTAGTCAGAATAAGAAACTTTATTAAAAAGAAAAATTACTATATAATTAGAATATTTAGTTTTTAAAATGGCAAACTATTATTTAAATAAATAAAATATCATTATAAATTATTTATTTAAATTTTATGAAAAACCAGGGCTAAATTTTTAAGACTATAAAATGGATAAGTTGTTAATATTTTTAGAAAAAATAAATAAATTTTTTTTGTCATTTATTTATAAGAACTACCAACTAAAATTTTTTTTTTATTTAAATTATTTATTATAATCATAATTTTTATATCATTTTCAAAAAAAAAAAATCCCCATGAATTTAATTTACTTTTGTTTATAAAAACAAATTATTCTTAATTTCTTCACTTTCAGTTCCACCAAATATAATTAAAATAAAAATTACTGTATTTCAGTTGTAAAAATAACTATTAATTATCTTAATAAATAATCTCCAGGGATATATATTCGTAATTGAAAGAGAAAAAAAAACATTCCGCAATTCAGTTTCATTAAATTTCTAAAATACACGTGCACATTTCACGTTAATTCAGGTAAGAGAGTAAATAGAATTTAAGCTAATTCGTTATTCAAACATTTTCACCTCATTTTTGTTCTGTTTATCTATTAATTAGAAGAAACAAATTGAATTTTTATATGAACAAGATCTTTTCTATTTAAATTAAAAAATAAACTAACATCATTAATTAAAATTGTTTTAATCAAAGATGAACAGAAAAATTCTACGAGTAGCTATTCTTGAAGAGAATTTAAACTATTAAAAAATAAGGTTTTTGTTTTTAAGATCTTATTTGAGAGAAAAATATTTAAGTAATTTGTTAATCTATTTAATATTTTCTACTCATATATGCCTTGGAAATGGAGAATTTAAATATATTCAATTAAAATAAATTCAGAAGTGCGTAAAGTAACTACAACCACACTTAACATAATTCTTTAGGGGATGAATTATGAATTTATGGCATTTGATCCGTTAATGTTCATATTTCTAGACTATTCATTTTCGTAGAATGGTTTATATTTTGTACTAAGAGTCACTTGGCATTATAATTTTGTTGTTTTTATTCACATTACATGATTTTATATTTATTTATAGTCAGTCATATTGCGATTTATGTATGTACTCAGAAAAGGTGACTATTTGACTAGTGAAAATGTTGATTTCTTACCGACAACTGAGGTGCACACAAGTCCAGACGAATTTAGTGAATATTTATGAGAATGAAGAAAATAGAAATAATATTTTTGTAGTGTTGCTGGTGATTATTTTCAAGTTTCAAGTGAAATGGATAGGAGAGGATTTTATGAGATGTCTTTGCTTTCGAAATGCTGATTGAAATACTGACTTCATAAGTTCCGCATTAGTAAATCTGATCTTTTATTCTGAAAGATTTACGACAGTTTTTTCTTATTATTATTTTTTTGAAAAGATGCTTTTTTAGATGACTTCTATATGTAAACAAGTATAAATTTAAAATACTTCTTTTCTATGATTTCTTTACCATAATTTATGTACAAAATTTTGGTAACAATAATTAAAAATATTTTTGTAAAATATTCCAGCTATGATTTAATAATAATAATAATACTTATTTATAAGCTAGAGTTTATTAAGAAATGATGGAAAAATATTATTGAAATTTTTTATTGAGGTCAAAATAAATTTCTATCTAAACTCTTTAAGTATTTTTTTGTTTAACATAATTCTTAGATAGATTTTATAAATTTTTATAAAAAGAGCCACGAAAATTTTTTTAACATTATTTTATCTATGATAATAATTATCCTTAAAGCGCGCGTAAAATATATGATAAAATTGTTTTGGTATTAAGTTGGTATTAATGCTTCTAATCTGTCACGATGAGTTTAGGTGCGAACTGTCAAATAGTCTGAGAACAGCTGTTTTTGTTAGTTGATGTTAAGTGTGCTATGCGATTTTTGTTTTGAAAAAAATATCGAACAAAGACTTTGTCTGAAATTTCTTATGTTTAATAGTTGCTTATGTGAAAAAAGGATAAGAGTTGGTCAGTTATATTGAAAACACAAGACTATGAGTAGTAAAAGGCATTGAAAAATGGCGTAGAGAAAAAGCTTCAACTGAAACTTCCACAATGAATCGAATGCAAAAAAAAACACTTTAAATTCACTAAAAAATTAAAATGATGTTGACTGTTTTTTTTTCTTGAATATCGTGGACAAAACGTTAACAAACAATATTATCTTAGCATTACGGGGTATTTAAGATTGAGTGCTTATAAAAAAATATCGGATTTGTGGAATTGTTCTGTTACATAATATAAGAGGTTATTAGCTTTGGATAGTTCGGAAAAATAGAGGCCTATCATTTGAAAATTGTTTAATTTATATTTGATCAAAGCTAGTATTTGTTTAGCATAAGGCTTGTCATTTTGAATTATACAAGAACAATCACCTCAAATTTAAAGAACTTTCAATGGGTTTAATTTGTAAAATTTGGGGTGCAGATGTCACCCTAACCTTATTTTTAAAATGAGGCTCTTCTATTAATGGGATAAATTGTATTATATAAGGCCCTAAAAATTTACAAAAAAATTGATCTGCAATGATTTTACAGACCAAAATGCAGAGTCACTGTTTGTAGATACAATGGCTTTTTCAACATTTTTACTCGTAAAAAAGCCATTGTATCTATAAACAGTGACTATGTCACTGGCTCTTATATCTTTGAAATACTGTTAACGTCCATAGTGAGCATTCTGGCCGTATGATATCCACATTTTTTTTTATAAAGCTACGGAAAATATTGTATTAATCGAAATAATTCTTAAATTTAAGATAATTACAACTTCTTAAAGGCAATTGTACGTCTCCATTTCTTGAAATCATCGACTCGCTGAACTTTTCTCGCAATTAAACGGTTATGGCATAGGCTGTGTGGCACATTATACCTTTCTGTTTAAACCACATATTCTTCTAATTCAGGATACAGAAAGTTTGTTATTATCGCTTTTCATCGCTCACCATTGACAGTAACGGCTTCGTAATTTTGAAAAAAATACAGACCGATGCCATACCAAACGGGCAATTTTTCGGAATAAACCACAAAATAATTCCTTGTGAACAATTTGTGGATTTTCCTTAGTCCAGTAATGATAATTTTGTTTATTCAGATAGACGAAAATCCATCTCATCTGAGAAGAAGATTTCCTTGATAAAAAAAAGTTGGATAATTTTCAAGCGTTGTTGCAGCGTGTATTTTTGCATGAATAAATTACAAAGCTTACTGAATACAATTGGCAGTGACAAAAGATTTTGATATTTCAAATATTTCCACATAGTTCATTTAATAACATATCAACCCTATTAAAAGACCCTTTATTCGAAAATCAATATTTTTCAGGTAATAGCAGAATTACAGCCCAAAATGTGAAAAATTCATTAAAAATTACGTCAAAAGAATTGACTCTGGCTACAAGTCTTGTTACAATAATTTAAATTTTTTTTTTATTTTGCGTAAAATGGCAAAATATACATATTTAAATACAATAAAAATAAATTAAAATTTAGAAACAAAATTTTATTTAATAAATTTTACTTTCCAAAGCGCAAATTGGATAAACCTTAATTAATGAAAATATTTCTAATCAAAATGGAATTGTTGTAAAATATATTTTATTATCTAAAATTTTACTATTTTCTTTATAGAATTATAAATTTTCTTTAATTTTTTAAAAGACAGTTAAGTTAGATAAACACTATTATAACATTTCTACTCAATAAAAGTGGTACGATTAGCAGTATTCGTAAAAGTATTGAGTTTAGAAAAATTATAAATTCACATTAAACTAAGTTTAAAAAAAATTATAAATTCACATTTATTAATTTAAAATAAGATTATATCATTTAAAGATGTAGTTCTAGACAAAAATTTAGATTTTATTAAAGCAAATATTTATTCACAAAATATCTCATTAAGATCTCAAAATTTTTTTTTACAAATGAAACTAATGTCATTATACTTAAGAATATTTAATGAAAAAAGTATGTAAATTTATCTGAAATTGCGGCTGTCAATATATATTTTTGAAGAGGGAAGGGAAGGGAAAGGGGGGGCAAGATTGGTAAGAGTGGGAGTAGTTATTTACGAAATAGATTTAAGTGACATTCTAACAGCGTGTTTATTGAAAATTAATTCATAAAATGTCAATCAATTTGTGTGGTTTTTACGCCTGCTCACATTTCGCCCCAAAACTGGTATTGGGGGATGAAACAATAAATAATGACTGTGAATGCAGGCTATTTGGATATTTTTATATGTGTATATATCTACAGAAAAATGTAATTATGAAAATTTCCTCTAATAAGGTTTATTTGCCATTTAAATTGTATACAGTTGAGAATTTTTTCTAAGCAGAAACTGTGCAGAAACTCATTTACACTGAATAATGATAATTATCATAAAGACTCCATAATTATAACTAAAAACTACCTCCAAAAATACAATATATACTAAAAGTGCCGATTATTATATAAAATTGAAAATTATTATACATAAAAAAAAAATGTTTACGTAAAAAATTGTTCGACCGTGTTTGGGGAACTCCTTGAGTTCACCTTGATTAAGAAAACAAATTAAAAATTTCCTATTTAAAAACTATTAAAGCATTAAATTATTTAACAGATTTTTTTTTCTATGTTACTACTTGAGCTTTAAATATTTTTAATTTGTACAGAAAAAACTTGAAGACACGGAAATGAATCTATTTTAGCTACTGTAGCTGAAAAGCAGATACTTTTTTTGTAGGCATTCGGTTTTTTTGTTTGTTTGTAGAATTTACAAATTTTATTTTTATTATAATAGCTTATTTTTGTTATGTCTATTTCAATTAATTTCTTATGGAAAATATTATAATATAATCTTCTTCGTATTGTATTCTTGGACAAAAAAAAATACCCTACGTAAATGAAAAGGAAAAACATGCTTAATAGACGCTGTAGAACTAATTAGCTAGTTCGTTCGATTAACAAACACCATCAATCATTTATGTTAATCCATAAAAGTAAAAGCTGCCCACCTATCCGTATTATCTAAACTTCTGTTGGTTCAAAAGGATTGAGAGGCTTTGATGGCTTCTTAACATTTCTGATGAATTGAAATGAAAACTTTTACCATCCTTGGTGGCTTCACCAATTCTCAAAAGGTACTCTCGCCAGTTAATTTTTTTTTCGATTGTCGATTAGATTATGAATTTTCAATTAATTCCAAGAATTTAAACTCGTAAATTTATGTTCATAAAAATCTGTCTACAAAGAGTTGAGCTGTTGAACATATACACGTGCAAAAGCAGAACATCATTCAAAGAGGATTTATTTTTGGTTTGATTTTTTTTTGTGTCGGCCCTCATATGGTAGCCACATCTACAAATTTCTTTACAATTTTTTTTTAGACTTGAATCGCATGAAATCGTGCCTTAGCCCAAAACATTTCCAAACTTGATTTAAGACTAAGAATAAAGTATGAAAAAATTGCAAACTCAGCCTAAGGGACGTACGCGTATTTACGTCGTTATATGGATTTCACGAATAACCGAGCCTCCATCACGAAAGAACCCAATGGAAAAAATTGCGAATTGTCTTGAATCTTGAATGCTGCCCGTTCTTGGTATTCGATTTATTACGTCGCAAATATTTATTTCAGCAAAGTCAAAGACCGGACATGACATTCAAAAATCCTTTAAAAAAAATTTGTTCTTCGCCAACTCTGACACTTTTGGATATGCTTAAATTTTCAGTATACTTAATCCCACGTTTATACTCTATACAGAGTATCTTTTTACAATAGATTAAAACTTTGTACATCTGGACTTTTCTATTAACATTCAATGGATAAATTTTATAGTGTAAAAAAAAATTGAAAAATAGATTATTTGAAAGTTTGTTTTTTGATCTAACATTAATTTTGTCATATTTTGGTATTAAATTCCGAAATTTGCAAGAAAAAACTAATCATCGAATAATTATAAATTAAAAATAAATAAGTTAAAAATTCATTAAATTGCATAATCATATAAAATTAATTGGAAGAGAACTTTCACACAGCAAACTAAATCTTGTTAATCTTTCCATCAATTGGAAAGATTAACAAGATTTAGTTCCCTCAATAGCATTTCAATTAACTAAATACGAGTAATAAAAAAATCAGCTTTAAAATTATGTATGGCAATATTTTTTATGGTCAATTTGAGAGGTCAATTTGGCTTAAAAAATGCTGAGAAAAAGAAAGAATTATTAACTTTCAGGGTTTTATTATTTTGTTTTTAACTCTAAAGAAACTTATAATTTTTAATCATACCAGAAAAAATATTTTATAATTATTATAGAACAATATATTTTATGGGAAATTTTAAAATTGAATTTAAAAAAACAGTATTTTATAGCTTAATTATGGTTTTTGTCTAGTATTCAGTATGCGCCTTATTATATATAAATGTTGACGATTATGCATGAATTTTACTATTCCTACACATACTCTTGAAATATATTCAAAATTTTAAAATTGAATATAAAAAACAGTATTTTATAGCTTAATTATGGTTCCCGAAATCATCCAAGATTTGAATTTTGCGCCATTTGTGGGGTTAAATGTTACCAATAAAAATAAAAGACAATGTGACAGCTGACAGTTCAAAGATTTTAAAAAATGGAGTCTGAAATTAAACTATTAATTTATTTTTAAAAAATGAAGTTTTAAATTTGAATTTGCAAAAATTAAAAATTGTCTGCGTTATTAGTATTTTTTTTACAAAATTTTAGAAAAGAAAAACGTGAATTGACATTTTTGCGATTGTGAAGAAAGAAAAACGTGAATTGACATCACAAGATTTCGAATTGAATTTTCGCGCCATTTGTGTGGTAAAGTGTTGCAAACGACAAAAAAGACAACGTGACAGTTGACAGTTCTTAAAGACTGTTGCCATCCTTTAACAAGTCGTTCGTGAGAGTGTTGGTGAGAGTCTAGAAACATAAATTCGGCACCGTGGTCATGAATTGGATATTTTGAGAAGCCCTTTACAACGTATTCTGGCAAAACAGTTGCATCTTCTTGCTCACAAAGTTCAATTGACTCAAGAACTAGAGCCTACTAACCACGCACAACAAATGCAGTTCGTTGAATGGATTATGGAACAACAATAAGTGGGTGCTGATTTTTTGAAGAAAAAAGTCTTCAGTGATGAGGCTCATTTTCATATTGATGGCTTGTTTAATCGACAAATTTGTCGCATTTGGGCGACATGATAATTCAGTTTTTTGTGCCTAAATTTTACAAGATATGGATGTGGACGATATGTGGTTTTAACAAGACGATACCTAATACCACACAGCCCGAGAAATAATTCAATTACTACATGTCAAAATTACCGTTTAAATGATGTTTGGCACACTCTATATTATTTAACAAGACCAGGTAGCTCGGCCTCGTCATTATTGACTCTTTTGTAGAGCCCAATTTAAAAGCTTAGTGTTGCTTAAGTCCAGTGGCGCTCAAGTTTTCGATGGATATTATCAGAAAATGAAGTGGAGGATAGGTCTTGAACGAGGGAATTGGTATGATTGGAGACGCGGGAATGGAACTTTTTATAACGAGACACAATAACATCATGAAAAAAGGGACTTTGAGATCATGGTGAAGAACAGTATTGCGAACATAAAAGGACGTGTCGACAGTTGTGCGGAGGATTTTTGATTGAAGGTATTGGATTCGATGGGAATTGGAAGGCTTTGTAGGACTCAACAGTTCTAGTCCGTAAGTTTATATTGGTTTCAGTACAGCATTGGAAAAAAGTACTTTTCTGTCTATAGTAAATCTAGGAGTCAAAGTAGATATCGTCTTTTTAGTTCTTGTCTCTTAAGTTTTGTATGTGGAATCCATCGCAAGCGTTTGTCTATATTTAGTCCTAGCTACTGAACATCGGTGTATTGTGGTATGGCACTACCATAAATGTATACGAGGTCTATTTAAAAAGTATCGCGAATTTTGAATTTCCGCGGGTTACGTGTATTCCATTTTGGATTTTTTGTGATGTTATATTGGTACGCATATATCTCACTTATGTCAACAAGTTCGGCCATTTTGAATGTTCAGTTAATTTTTGACAGCTGCTTTGTTTGCACGTGTTTTGGCTCGTCTTCGATTTTTGCCCATTTTCGACAAACAACAGCATCGCATTAATATTGCTAAGGAGCTGTTGGACTGTGTCAGCGATGACTCAAATTTGCTCCAGAGGGTCATAACTGGTGACGAATCATGGGTTTATGGTCAAAGCTCAATCATCCAAATGGAAGCTGCTGCACAAGCCAAGACCGAAAAAAACGCCAAGTTCGGTTGAATGCAAAGGTTTTGCTTACAGTTTTCTTCGATTGTAGGGGCGTGGCGTATTATGAGTTCTTGCCACAGGGTAGAACAATCAATAAGGAATATGACCTAGTTATGCGCAAGTTGCGCGAAGTAATCCACAAGAAACGCCCGGATTTGTGGAAGAACAAAAATTGGCTTTTGCCATTTTTGCCCAAAAACAATACACTAATCATACCGCAGCCACCGTATTCCCCAGATCTGGCCCCCTGTGACTTTTTCTTCTTCCCGAAATTGAAGAGCCCCATTAAAGGACGATGCTACGCTATGATTGAGGAGATCACAAAAAATGATTTTTTGAAGTGCTTCGAGGATTGGAAAAAACGTTGGCATAAGTGTATAATATCTGGTGGGGATTACTTTGAAGGGGCCAAAATAGATATCCATGAATAAATAAATAATTTTGGGTTTAGAGAATTTTGAAAGCATGTTGGGGATTTTCGCTAGTTGCATAGCAGGCCGTATGGGGTGCTAGAACAGATTAGGATGTTGGGGATTTTCGCTAGATGCATAGCAGACCAATGAAGGTGCTGGAACAGATTAGGATGTCGGATATGTAAATGTTGTAGAGGATGAGTGTAAGTATACTACCCTGTGGAACACCAGCCAATATCGAAGAGATATTGGATAGTTCGTCGGATTCGTTTACTTGGTATCGTACGTTGGAAAGGAATAAGAAAAAAAACATGTTCCAAAAAAAACGTATTATTTTCGAAAAGTGCATGAGCTAGACCTACTGGAGGATTTTTGCAATATTTGAGCTGTTTTTTGTTTGTTGAAATTCACATTTTAGTGGTTCTATGAAATGGATGTGGTAGCTTTAAAATAAAAGGAGGCATGAGAATTCTCATTTCAATACGAATAATACTTGAAATAATGGTAAAAAATCTAAATATTTTCTTTTTTACATTTCAATTATTTTCGAAATAAAAGAATTTAAGTGACAGTTATTTAACTGAAATAGTTCCGATTAGTATCAATACATTAGTATCTTCAAATTTGAAATGAAAAAACTACTATTTAAAAGATAAAATAACATAGTTATTTAATATTAGCTAATAGAGGCAATTATTTCAAGGGAAATTTTACAAAAAAAAGCCCGACAATTTCCGTATTCTAATGAGTTTCAAATGAGTTCAAAGCACTATGCGGTCATTGTGGTTATTTTAAATTTACTTACACCCATTTGCTCATTATAGAGTAAAATAATTTTTGTTAAATATTGTAAATGAAATATATTATTTTATTCTAAATTGAAATGAAAAATGTTATTTATAAAATTTAGAATTTTCTGGTTCATGTTCATTGGAAAATTAGCTAAATTAATCGAATTCAAGATCGAAATTCTATTTATTTTAATTTTTGTTAGAGAAACATTTCAAAATTAGATTGTTTTTAGTATTTTGGTTATTGAAAAATTATGTTTGATTTTAATTAAACAAGAATATATCTTTTGTTCCATTAGTTTTCTCTCTGTCGGTATCTTTAAGAATGCATGTAAGATAAATCTTTGAATTTACACAAATGTTTAATTTTTGATTCGTTTCTGTTCATGTTCTCTATGAAAACAGAAAATAAAACGAATAATTTTAAGTTCAAAGAAAAACTCATTTCAATGTCATGTACGAATTCAAAATGATATTTACTGATGTCATATCTTAAATAATTTTTCAATATGACGAGGATCAATAGGCGAACATTCTGTGATGCTTCTTTAGAGCACGTGTAGATCTTTAGCCATTTAAGCCAGAAAAGATTCAGATCTACAAAAAATCTCAATTTGATTACGCATCGTCCATCCATATTGTCTATATTATTATTTGCCATTTTGTTTAATTAATGATTGTTATAAATTTAACAATTGCTTATCCAGTTATAATTGGTTATAATTTATTAGTTTTGTTTTGTCAATAAGAAAATAAATTTAGTTTTTACTGTATCTTTTGGTATAATTACAACTAATATTGTTTCTTTCAAAAAGTGGAGAAGAACCAAGTTTAGACAGTGCCCCCGAATTTGTCATCGATTTTTGCACAATTCACAAAAAATTAATGATTTTTTGCGAATGGTTTATTTTGAAAATATTGAAAATATTTCCTGATTACGACAGTTGTTGGCTTATACGAAATGTGTCAGAATTTTTTGTTTCTCAATCAACATCAAAGTCAAGTTTAAAGTGAGTATGAATCTGTTCAAGAGTTTTTCATTTTCAACCATAAAGCTTTACACCAATCAATTGCTGACATTGAATTCTGTTAAGTTATTGCTAAATTGACCATAACATTGAATAGATTTTTATTCAAAAGTTTTATCTTTATTTATTTTAACCAACAAAAATGAATATAAAAGAAAATTGAAAGTAACATTTTTCAATCGCGTGCAAATTACCAAGAATATTGCCTGTATTTTTTCAATTAACCTTTTCACGTTCAATGCCTTATAATTGTAAACGAACCCCCCCCCCCCCCCCCCTTTATTTTTTTCTCCAAATCAAATCATTTTGAATATTTATTTTTTTATAGTTATATTTGTTGGTCAAGTTATTCAATCTATATTATGCGATTATGTCAGCAAATTTCTCAATTAAAGGAATAAATTTGTTGACAGAAAAATATGCAAGATTTTAATTTTAATAAAGATTTTTTTTTTGCATAAAAAATAATAATTATAAATATACAAAAATTTGATATAATTTAATTATTTTACAAACAAATGCAGTTACTGAGTACGAATCTAACTAGCCTTTTGATTATCAATAAAGTACTTGAGTTTATATATTTAAGTACAAATGTTATCAGAAATAAATTTAGAAAAAAATAAAATTAAATTTTTAAAGTTTATATTTTTTTTTATTTTAAAAAATATTTAATTGAAAATTTTTAATAAAAAGTAATTCTTTGTAATTTTTTTTCCCTTATTTTTATGATAATAAAAGTTTTTTTTTATAAAACTTGTTAAAATCGCAAAAAATATAAAAATTCTTTAGAAAAATTGTATAACCAATTTGCGCTATGGAAAATAACGTAAAACAACATATACTTATTATTCAAATATTTACAAAACTTTTATTTAATTATATTTCTTAAACTTTGTCATAATTTATAAAATATTTTATTACTTAAATAGTTGCCATAAGATTTCTTACAGGAATCAATCCTTTCGAGGTAACTTTTTATGAATTTTTCGCATATTTCGATCTGTAATTCGGTTATTACTTGAGTGATGTTAGTTTTTAAAATTAAAATTTATCTTTTATATAATTTAAAAAAAAATTAAGGCGGTCAACTGACATTACCAAATCTTAAAATAAGGCGTTCTAACAAGTACACACGGCATAAAGACTAAATTTGTCATGTTGTGTAGATTGTGGCGCAGTTTTGTTAAAATTGCTAGGAGTTTAAATAAAAATCCTTAAATTTAGGTCAAAAGACAGTTTCTCTTCAGTATTATCGTTCAGAATTAACAGTAACGGTTTTTCCTTTTTTATTTTCAGAGAAACGTGGGTCAATTTTTCAAGAATACAAGGACTTTCTCGTAGTTATTTGTAGGTTTTCAGAGCTCTATGTAAGGTAATTTTGCTTATTGGCATTTTGACGTATTGTCATGTCGCTTATAACTTAATAATATAAAATGGCAAATTATATTCTAAATATAATTAATTTTTTCATAAATACTTTTTAAACTGCAAATTGGATAAATTGTTATAAAAAATCTTTCGTGAAAACCAATAGACTTTTCAGTTTTTTAAAAAACTGCTTATAAAAAATATTAATTAGGGGAGAATTATGTTGAAATTTATTAAAAAATTTGCCATATTTACGTCGTTTTATTAACGGAGTTAATTACCAAAATATATAAAAAAAAATTAAAATAACAAAATTTTCAAATCAAAATTTTAATTGAAAAATTCAATATACTCGTACATTTTTGTGGTTTGTAAATTTTTTTTAAATTACCTCATTGATATTAATTACTCCATATAATGTCAATTGTAAGCTTTGAAAAAAATTATTACAAATCAAATTAAAATTAACCACCAACTAAGTATTTAGAGATAAATTCTGTTCAGATTAAAAGTACATACAAAAAATTGATTATTATCATAAAATTAATGATCTTGTTAGTAATATTCATATTATAAGTGCTTGAAATATTTTTGGAATGCGTCCAAATTATGATTTTTTGTTTTCGAATAAATTTTTCATTTTTTTAAAAAAATGTTATAACATTTTTTTTTTGCCTAGTATACGTTTTTACTAAATGATTCATTCTTAGTTGCAAACAATTTCTATAAACAAGGCATAAAAGTATTTGTAGTAAGATAATGTTAAAAAATTTCCATGTTTTGTTATTTAGAAGGGAAAAAAACAGATTACAGTATTTTGTAAACAAATCCAAAATTATGAGTATTATGATAAATATCCCATTTTAGTTAGAATAAAGTTCATTTAAAAAAAATTTTCAGAACATTATTAGCAAAATTATTGAAAATATTTTCACGGTCAATAACTGAAGACAATTTTACTTTTAAATTGAAAAAAAAACCTATTAAATATTATTCAGAATATCAATTAAATTTTTCTGAATTAATTTTACCACAAATGGCATCATAATATCTCATCAGTGCAAAATATCAAAATTTATTTCCATACTCTAAAAAAAAGTGTATAAACATTTACCATACTATAAAATGTTTATAAACATTTTTGTCATTGACGATCGGAACAGATTACTTGATTTCTTTCATATTATTTCTAAATATCCTCAGTTTTATTTTGGTTTTTATCATATTTTTTTTTTTATAAATATGTTACAAATTAAAATTTTACACATTGTGATATATTTTAAAGTTTTGATTTTATATTGTAAATATTTATATTTATGTTGGAATATCAAATCTGTCGAAATCTGTCCAAAATTCAATAGTGTAAATTATTGCAATATATTAAAACCTTCTTTTTATTGATTTAATATATGTTATTTTTAAATAATCAACTATTTTCTATCTAGTAAACTGTAATCGCTTTAATTTATCTTGTAATTCTTCATTTTAAAATCCTTTTTATATATTGTATAACGAATTATTCATTTTGCAATTTGGAAAGTATAGATCAATATTTTAACAAATCTTTACTGCAAATGAGATATAAAATTCAAATTTATTTTAAATAGAAAATTGCTATTTTAAATTATTGAAAATTTCAACAAAAAAAATGAATGCGTTGAAATGGTACAAATTTTCTAGTTAAATAGTGATACTCTCGTAGCCATCTTTAGCGTTTTAGGAGGCGAATTTTTTTTTCAGCGATCAGAGTCTTTGCTTGCTAGGTGGATATATAAATAATAAATAATTGTATATATACCAGGTGTATTAGATTAAATCCGGTGTTTGGTCATAGATGGCGTGAGTGAGCATATGGCGTGGCCATGACCATGGCCACGCCATACTTTTTTTTATGAGTTTGACATCTGTCAACATTAATCAGTGCACATTGTCAGCAATTTCATGCAACAACATACATTTTTCCTTTGGAAATCATTTTAGTTTTGTGTCAGAAGAAGACCATATATGGGGAAGCTCTGCTTTTCTGCTTCAGTTTGAAGAAATCGGCTGCCAAATCGCATCGAATGCTTATGCAGGGCCTATGGTGACAGTGCTTTATCGCAAACAACGTGCCGAGATTGGTTTCGTCGGTTCAAAGACGGCAATTTTGAATTGTGGGACAAGAAGCGTGAAAATCCGCCTAGGAAGGTTGAGGAGTATCAATTGCAGGCTCTTTTGGACGAAGACGATAACCAATTGCAAAAAATGCTCACGAAGCAATTGGGTGTTACTCAACCAGCCATTTCCATGCATCTGCGTGCCATGGAGAAGATTGAAAAGATCGGAAAATGGATGCCGCATGAATTGAACGATAGGCAGATGGAGCGACGCCAAAATAACAAAAAAAAAAAAAAGAAAGTCATGCTAGCCACAAAAAAAAAATATTTCGAGAATCCTAAACGAAAGAAATCGTGGATTGATCCCGGCCAACCATCAACATCTTCCCCAAGACCATATCGATTCGGACGGAAGATGATGCTGTGCGTTTGGTTGGATCAGAAGGATATCGTCTACTATGAGAAGTTGAAAGCTGGTAAAACTATCAATGCCCACCGCTACCACCAACAACTGATCAAATTGCACCGTGCTCTGCGTGAAAAAAGGTTGGATTATCAACAAAAACATGACAAGCTGATTTTACTCCATGACAAGCACCATCGCATACGTCAAAAATGGTCCAAAACTACTTGGAGACACTCAACTGGTAGGTGCTACCCCACCTTGCTTATTCATCAGACCTGACCCCTTCCGACTATCACCTGTTTTCGTCGATGGGCCACGCGCTCGCTGAGCAGCACTTCGATTCTTACGAAGACGTCCGAAAATGGCTTGATGAGTGATTTGCCTCAAAAGAGAAGGAATTTTTTGGCGTGGTATCTACAAATTGTCCGAAAGATGGGAAAAATGTGTAGCTAGCGAGAGCAAGTACTGTGAATAAATTTGTTTTTGCTTTCTATAAAAAAAAACATGTGTTTTTTTTTGACTAAAAAACAGCGGATTTAAGCTTATACACGTGGTAAAAAATTTAAAATTTTTTCAAAATGGTAAAATTCATATAAAATATTAAAACTAAAAAAAATATCAATATTTGAATAAAAAGTATATTTAAGTAAACATTCTCTTTCATCTTATCAATTGGATAATCTTTTATTTAGTAGATAGTAAAATTACTGATAATATGAAAAGATGACTTTTAAAGTTCAAAATTAATTTCTAGCTGTATCAATATTGAAGGCAACATATGAGAAGATTGCAAAAGTGCACTTGTTTAGTACAATACGAGTAAACTGTTTGTGGCCTTGACGTTCTTCACATTTAACCATTATCTACTCGGAAATGACTCAATAAGACCGACTTTGCATAAACATTATATAAACTCTGGAACAACTGATATCCCTGACTGACTTATTGGAATATATTTTCAATATGGGAAAAAATAAAATTTCATCTACAAATTCATGTGTACATCCCCTTTCTGTGTTGATACATGAAAAATTGAATTTCTGAAAAATTACTCATTGTTAACAATGATTGAATGGATTTTCCTTCCATTTTAATACTTTCCATTCAATAGTGATTTTTCTTTTAAATAATAATGCACTCAAGAGAATGTGTATTTATTTCCATAAAAGTCTTGGAAAATATGTAAAAGTATTTATTGTTAATGGAAAACATGAAATGTCATTTTATTCTAGAATTCAACCAACATAAAACTACTCGTACTTGAAAATATTCTAAAGGTTTTTTTTTCTCATGGGCATTTGGTTGAACACGTATTTTTAATTAAAATATTTTTAAAAAGAAAAACAAAGGAAATTTATTATGCGGTAGCTACGAGTAACATATTCCCAGCGACAACGAAAACCGTAGAGCAAAGTCCGAAGATAACAGTCCCATTGGGACCACTGGGGGCGTACAATCTCGATGCTCTATTTATGTGCCATTTCTTGTGGTGATATTTTTTTCTGAATGCACTTCAATTAAATTTGGGTCAATGCTGTTTGTTTGGCGCATTGGCATATCCCCCGCGACAAATTGGCTCAGTTGATATTTTCCCGTTCCTCTTCTATTTCGAAGACGTTGAGGACATTACACTGAGGATTTACCAAAGAAAATTTTCTTTCAAATCCCATTGTACGTACACCTACAACTATTAGGTTGAATTTTTTTTTTACTTTTTGTTGTAAAAGTGCGGACAGTGTTTCACTGAATGAGTGATAGTGAATTATGGTTCCTACACGATTGCAGTAGAAAAGTGCACTTTGAAATCTCAGAGCATCGCTTGTACGAGTAGCAGAAATTCTTATTTCTTACAATTCTCTATTCTTATTACAAACGAGTCCTATTTTCCTACTAGACAGATGATGTGCTGGCAAATTAGCATTCCGGCATTTTTGAGGTCACTGAGTTGTCCCCAATTACTCAAAATAGAAAACTTTCCGAATTATGTGACATTTGGTGCAGTGCTTTTAGAATAGAAATCTAGCCTGACACTTGGTCGAATACTTCCGTATTAATTTTTTATGCTTAGCCTAATTTCGATTATACGTAAAAGGATATGTAATATATTTAATCTTATGGATAGTACTTAGTTAATGAACATCATACGTCTCCTTGCACAATAAGAAAGTTAATTATACGAAATAAATTTAGTATTCTGGGTAATCGACCAAAAAACTCGAATACGAAATAGAAAGATTTCTGAACAATTTTGCGGCATATCTAAGGACAAACAGCTCAGATTACTTGCGTCAACTGCTTGTCTGTCACTCTTGACTAAATCAATCATCAATTAAATTTTAATTAAAATAGATACAAGGCTGTGTCAGATGAAAATTAATGCCAAACAGAATAATCTACTACACACCATCGTATAGTGGTACAATAGCCTAACAGAATATCAATGGGTATAATTATTCTCATATCTATTAGTATTAATATAATTTTTTTTATTAACTCGTACACGTATGAACACATGTAGCAAATTTTAATTAAAATATCATTTCATAAAAATCAACGATGACGAGTTAAACTATGCAGAAAAGTTAAATTGCACAATTCAACTGTGTGCAATGGTAGACAGTATGGCATTTTCTTATGGTTATTATCCATTAAAGATAAATTTTCAATTTTCTTAGAAAATGAGGGAAAAAATTATGCAATAGAAATTTTTTCAAGAAATCTATTATAATTTATAGCTTGCACAGTTATCTATATTGTGAAACCATTGAAATTACCGTGTTGAATTTTAATGCTTTTCTATTTACCCAATCGGATTATAAATGCATTGAAAATTTAATCATATTTCCAATCTCTATTTACGAGGTGTGGCATAAAAGTAATACGATAAAAATTTTATTTTGTTTTTTAATATTAATATTATCCCATTCAAACAAGTTTTCTTGGTTGGGCAAGTTTAGAGTGGCATAGGTATTGTTTCCACTCTTCATAGTAGTGCTAAAAGGCTTAAATTGGAGTTCTTCGGTTACGCACCCTAAACCTCGTGCACACTTAGTGTCATAACGCAGATCTCAATAGAAACCCTCAGGAGACCTTCAGGTCGATGATGAGCGGATCATCAGCGCTCCGGACAACAACAGCCGAGGGCATCACAGAAGAGGTAGCAGCGACCTTGGTGGCAGCCAGCGCTGCGTCGATGCCAAGAAGTCGCCCAAACAACGGCCGAGCATCAGTCGACTGGTGGAACCCGGCCATCGCCCTACACCGGCGAGCATGCCTTCAGGCAAGAAGGCAACACCAACGGGCTCGTAAACGAGACAGGGCATCGACAGAGGAACTCAGACGGACCTACGAAGAGAAAAGGCGTGTTCTCAGAAACTCTACGCGGAAGTGGACCGGGACCCGTGGGGCAGACCATATAAGACGGTCATGCATAGGATTAAAAGCCTACCCGCAATAAAAATAATCTGTCCCGACATGCTGCACAGAATAGTAGAACATCTGTTCCCGGAGAAACCAGAACTCCCCGACTACCACCCGGAGGAGGAAGAAGTGGAAATTCCCGGAGTGACCATGGAATAACTCACAAGGGCCTGCACTAGATTGCAGAATGGCAAGGTACCAGGACCAAGCGGCATACCCAACATAGCACTGAAGAGTGCAATTGCTGCCAGGCCAGACATGTTCATAAGCATGTACGAAGCCTGCCTGCGGCAAGGCGTATTTCCGACTCGAAGGAAGCAATAAAGATTGGTTCTTATACCAAAAGGGAAGAAACCACCGGACGAACCAGCATCCTATCACCCACTCTGCTTGCTGGATTCGGACGGGAAGAACTTGGAGTGGATAGTGGCCGACAAATTGGAGCATTACATCGATCCTCAACTTTCCGAATTCCGATTCGGATTCAGGAAGAGGAGATTGACCATCAACGCGCTGGAACTCGTCACGAACTTCGCAAAGGAAGCCATCTCAGGAAACAGATGGAAAGGCGGTTCCAAAAAGTATTGCCTCATTGTCACCCTGGACAAGAATGCGTTTAACTCGGCCCGCTGCGACTTGAGAACATGGGGGTGCCCTACTACCTACGGAGGATGGTCAGATCATATTTCAGTGACCGACTACTACACTACGAGACGGAGGATGGACCAGCGGAGTATGGGGTCACAAGAGGGGTACCTCAGGGTTCTACATCACCCAACTCTTGACTGGGCATTGTTGCTTTCGGGCATACTTGCACAGATTCAAGAGAACTGACTCCCCAAACTGTCATCACTGCCGCGATGTGATCGAAGGTGCAGAACACGTATTCTTCCAATGCCCCTTCTACGAGGGGACACGGGCAGATCTGGACAAAAATTTGGACCGTTCCATTAGTCCAGAAAACATAGTGGAATGCATGCTGAAGAGCCAATCGGCTTGGAACAGAGCTGCAGAGTACGCGGAATCTTTAATCAAGGATCTTCGGACCACGTACGAAGAATAGGCCGCGAGGCGTCATAATATCGGGACAGTAGTAATATCAAATAAAAACGCCCCGGCGAAGTAGTATTTACAAAGAGTGCCGCCGGGGAACCATCGTTCCGGGAGCAAGAGTAGAGGTACAGGTAAGCGAGGTAAAAATCCCGGATAACTCGCCTGGCAGGTGGAAGGTCTTCCAGGCGAGTACCTTTTGAAGGTTTCCCCCTGTACCTCATTAGTCTAAACTTAAAATCCCGGATAACTCGCCTGGCAGGTGGAAGGTCTTCCAGGCGAGTACCTTTTGAAGGTTTCCCCCTGTACCTCATTAGTCATTCTAGATAAAAAATTGACCTCGAACTCATACCTTACCAGTGTAACTGATAGAGCAGCTAGATCCATTTGGGCTTGTCATAGGATTTTCCGTATAACCTGCGTCTGCAATCAAAAATGATCCAGTGGTCATATCTGGCAATAGTTAGATACCCATCATCACCTACGCAGCTTTTATTTGGTGACCTAAGGCTGCCCAAGCAACCCTTCGTAAAGTTCAAAAACTTGCTTGAGTATTACAAGTGCCCTAAGAGCATGTGCCATGACAGCTCTTGAAGGTGTTTTCGACCTGCTACTTTGGGATTGGCGTGTTAAAAAAGGAAAAGGCTAAAAGAGGTCTCGGGTGAGGATAATCCAAGGCGACCCGTTTGGACTACTTAAGGTTGTATTGAACCTAAACGAATTCCAGAAAGCTAACTATCTCTCGAACTAATCCTTTGCCAAGGAAACCTAACTTAAACAGTCCTTCAAAGTGGTTCTTACGGAGGGCTTAACTTAAAAGGAGGGAGGACCATCATTCGAAGAAGGGGTTCTTGTTTTTACACAGACGGTTTTAAAATGGATATGGGTATTAGGGCGGGTGTAGTCGGACTTTATTACCGTCTATCTGAGGCCCTTGGCAAATCCCCATCTATTTTTCAGGTAGAATTACAGATCTACATCACCTCAGATAGCCAAGATACATTGAAAGTTCTGATCTCATCTGATGCCCAATCTAAGCTAGTTTGGGATATCCTCATGGTCCTAAATCAACTGGTTAGATACAACAAACCAACTATGTACCAGGCCATAAGGGTATTGAGGTAATCAACTAGCAGACAAACTTGCAAAAACGAGAGCAAAGCCTTCATTCATTAGACCAGAACCCTTGGGTCCATTATAGAGTCCTGGGAACTCGGGGTTAAAAGCTCATACTGAGGTAATTCTCCGGACATGAACCACTCTAAAAAATTTATCGCCATTCCTAAAAAAAGGGTGGAAGAGGTCCTTAAGCTCAACAAACCAGACGTAAGGTTACTTACTGGCCTACTCACTGGCTACTGTCTCTTAAGATATCATCTTAATAAAATGGGCAAATCTGACACAAAATCTGTCGTTTTGCTCCGAAGATTATTATGCTCCCTCGGATATTATGAACAGTACCAAGATGACATCCTTACAAATGTTTTTTAATCTTGAATAACAAAAAAAAATAAGGAATCATTATAGATGGAGATGGTATGCGTTACAGAAAGCTTTGTTATAGTGGAGCTTTTAAGGGTCCGCAATGTCAGAAAAAATTCTTCTTTTGAGCCCCATTTGATAGATTTTTTATTTAAAGATACACTTTTTATTAAAAAGAAGTCCTTTCTCTCGAAAAAATATTTTTCCATCGAAAAGGATGGTCCGCAAGAGCTCGTTGCAGCTTTTCGTGAGTGAAACCAACAATAAACAATGGGGGGAAAGTTCGCAGTATAGCCAAATTGCTGTCAACTGCCTTCCAAACAGTCTTCGAGTCCAACATGACTGCCACGATGTTCTCTGGGGTTAGAGGCTTACTAACACACTTCCGTTTCTTCTTATGTTACTATCTGGTTAGAATTGAGTGCAGTAAATTAACACATGTTCCGCACTCTCCACCACCCCGTCACGCCAGTAACACATTGGGTTATAGTCAAATCTGAAGCCCAAAAATATGCATACTCCGTCAACAATTGGGATAGGTAGTAGTCATCCTCACCATGTCGTCAGGCAAGCCATGGATCCAGCATCAGGCACCTACAGTCTTCTCCGGCAGTACGTCAGCCCGGATTACAACCGATCCATGCATCATGTAACACGGGGCATCGTATGACACCACGCATCATGTATCGGCTACCGCTCCCAAGGTTAACTGATACAACCGCACGTATTTAGGCTGCTCAACTCAGCGCATCTGTCCAAATAGGTGCAGCATAGAGTAGGATCGCCCTGGTCACTATCGCCACAAGAGACCTCCTACTCTACTTGGCTCAATAGTGTCCTCGTACTCTGCTTGGGTTTCCTAAAATTCTCATGAGGCATGCCAGAAATGGTCCTAAGATCAGCCCTCCCGCACTTTGTGACCCTCATGAGCACTGCTACAGTCTTATGGTCGCCGATCACAATTACGGCTTTAATTAAAATAAACTAAAATTTATCTTAATTAAGCTCATAAAGTATTTATTGCTAAAATTCAATTTCTCTAAAAAGAAATTTTCTACAAAATATGACTTTGGGAGCATTTTAGGTGCATTAAAGAAAATTGGTCTAAAAAATATTAGGAAATTAAAAAGTTTTAATATTTTTTTGAGCAGTTTTTCTACGTATTTTGGAGAGTATAGCTTTTATATAAATAATTTGATAGGAAACATACAAAATTATTAAAAAATTATATTTTCTTTAAAAATGCAGATTGTGAATATTGTGTTTTGGACGTTGTTGTACAATATGTATATATTGTGCACATTTACTTCTTGAATTTTCTTAAAGATTTTCCGTGACAAACTCTTCTAAGAATAACAAAAATACGAACGCTTGAGCAAGAATTTCTGAGTAAAATTTATTTTCGCAAGAAAATTTCACATCATATACACGATGAAGACATATTTGGTGATTTGTAGAAAAGTATCTCCATTCATATTAGATTGTGGATACTCACTCTTACTTGGTAAAAATAACAAAATTTCTTGTATCCTTTTATATCGTACGTGGCTGAGTTCTCCTTGAGACAGTGCCTTTGATACTACATTGTCTTTATTTCTTGAAAATTGTGACAAACAATGGCTTTCTCAACAAAAATACAAATGCTCACTAAAATTACTTGGCTCATCCTATTTTGTATAAAATTTTGTACGAATGTTCAGTAAATCACATGAAATTTTATGTCAACGAAAGTTTTCTGTAATTAAGAGTTATGAGAATTTCCACCTAAAAAATGTTGTTGTAAAATTTGTCTTTATATAATTACCTAAAAAATGCAAAAAGTATTTTCTTGCCAAAAAAAAAATGTTTACTTTATATTTTGTTTTGAAATGTTTTGTAATAATAATTTTTGTTGTAGAAAAAAATAAAAACGTTTTTAACTAAAAGAAAAGTCACCACCGGAAATAAAATTTTTTGATATAAAACATGTTGTGGAAGTGCAACATGTCTCTAGAGTTACGTTTATAAATTAATTTTTCTAAAAATATTTATCAAAAATTTTTTACTAATTTGATTTTATATAATATAATTTTTTGATATTTGGCACTGTTCATTTGGTAAAAACTGAATCATTCATCAGAATACCGGGTTATCCATTTTGAATGTTAAAAAAGTACAGCCTTTATGTAATATATAAATCTTATTAAAAGTAATATTTATATAAATTAATGATTGCCATTTTTATTTTAAACTAGCTTGCTCGGCCTTATTCAATTAAAATTAAAACATGTTTTTTTTGGTTTATGCCATTAGTAGATATAAAATAATTGAACAATTTTATATCTCTTGAGTTTTTTTGCTAACCGATTGCCGTTCTTGAAATGATAACTAACCTCAAAATTACTTTGTTGTTCCTAAACAGTGTGCACTAAAAATCGAAATGCAAAATATGATGCATTATTGTTGAAAAATTGGAATACAAACAGTTCTACTAATACTTACAATTCTGTTTTTAGCTGTATTCAATTGGACCAATTTTGCTACTGTGCAGTAGTTCGCATTAGATTCTCAATAAAATGGACAATTTACTGACAGCAGTAAAATATAACCTCAAAATAGTCAACAACAATACTGAGTTTATTCACTCATAAACAATAAAAACTGATTTTACGCAAACATAAACAATAAAAACAAAAATTTTACGCTTCAACATAACCAACGAACCCGCTAAGCCATCTATTTCCAGTTCGGGAACTAAAATTTCCCCACCCTAAATAATATGCGCAACTACTGCGACAATCTACTCGTTTGTTCGAGGTACAGTAGATGATGACAGCTACAACTACTGCACAGTAGGAAACTTTCCCCTATCGAATACAGCTAATGTGTTTGAAAATTGGCATATACAGCTACCACCACCTACCGGAGGGGTGTCGGAACTATATAGAAACCATTCTCAAGACTCAATGAACAAATTGGTATAATGGTTCAGTATGATTTTATGCATAGTTTTCGAGTCTATAAGCCTCACCCAAAAACGGACATTCATTTTTATATATTTTAAATTGAATAATTTTGAAAAAAAAAAATTGAAAAAAACTGTTACAGCGTTTAAACTTAAAGCGTTAAATTTTCTGAAATTATCTTCAGAAATTAGGCTTATTTATTGCTTCGTGGGCGTAACAATAAACCTAATTACTATATGCAAAGCTCTAAAATCCTTAAATAAATATTGTATTCTCAAAACCTGACTGGCTGGTGTGAATTTTGGTGTGAAAGCGTATTTCTTTTGAGCGATTTTTTTTTGGCCTAAACTTAAAAATTTCAATCTTAAATAGTTGTGGTTTTTATTAAAATAAAAAGTTTTTCATTTTTTACATAATATAACAATAGAAAGTCGAATGGCATCAAATTGCACGATCTTGCTGGTCGTTGGCATGATCAAATGTCGAAGTTACGCAAAACGTTACCGACGCCTAATTTAGAATTTTGCTCATGGCAGTGACCAGTAAGATCGTCCAATTTGATGCCGTTGAACTTTCTATTATAAGATTATATTAAAAAAATTAAAATTTGGAGTTTTAAAAACTTACACATTCTTTAAGTGATGGCAGAATTACACCCCAAAATGTGAAAAAAAATATCTTAAAAGTTTTCCAACCTAATAAAAAGTCAAAAATGTATAACGGCAAAATTTGTTTAATATAATATTGTAAATTTTTTATCAAAATCTTAATTTTTAATGCAGTTTTTATAATTTAACTTTTCAAAGCACAAATTGGATAATACTTAAATTCTCTTTTACTGATAAGATTTCAAAAGGAAAAATATAAAATAACATATGAAAAAAGAAAAACTAATCTCATAAGTAGCTTTTTTTTAATAGAAATATAAAAGAATATGCCTTATACAGAAGTTAAAACATGAATAAAATATATTTTTTACATAAAGTTTACTCACAAAACCTGCATGTTATCTTATTCTATCAATCCAAATCCAATAAAATTATAAAATACCTGAAAATAGATTAAAAATATGTTAAAAATTTGTTAGTAAAAATAAAATGTTGATTTATTAGGAAAAATTTTTTTATTCATGTTACAATAAAAAAAAATCATTTAAATACGATTGAATAAAAATAAAAATTAAATCATTTTTTATTGTAGGCTTATAAATATTTAATTCGATTTTATGTGTGACTTTTTTAAAAGGTGCTAATTTATAGTCTATTAAAAATTATAATACCAAAATGTTCAATTTAATTTCTATAAATAATAAAAGTAATGTAATAAAATTCAATCAATTAAAATTACTATTAACATTTAAGAGAATTGCTCAGCTTGTGCACTTGTAATGGAAATTTTCAGCAAGTACATTTTACAATTAATTAAATACCAAATAGAATGCTGGATTGATAATGATTTATTTAACTGGTCGTCTAACAGGCTAAAGACTATAATATTGTCAGCAGAGGCTTTAGTCTCTATCAAAAACACCTCCTCTTTAGTCTCCATCCAGACGCCTTTTCTTAAAATCAACTCTTCCAATAATTTAATAAAAACAATTTTTTTTTATGAGAATATATTTCACTTTTATATAATCCATTATAAAAAGAATAATATTTTATTTTGATTTAATTCCGTGTGCACTTTATTTATGAACATTTTTTTTTTTTTCACAAATAATAAATACAAAAATCGTAATAGCATTTGTAGGAGTGAAAAGTACTTAAAATCTATTTTCTTTTAGAAATTTTACTATAATTTCAAAATATTATAATGAGTGAATATTTATTTCTTAATAGTGATATGAATTTCTAACTAAGAAAAAATGACATAGTGAAAAATATAATTTCTCTTTTAATCTTAATAAATACTATGCACAATAATTATAATAATTATAATTTTTGCTTCTCCACATCAACTAAACTGGATAATATCTGCATTTTCATAATTACTATTAAATGCACATATATTAATAGAACAGTTTTAAGGATTTATTAATTGCATTTTACTTTTAATCTTAATATAATAATCTTTAAATGTTATGTCCTTGAAGTTTTAATGGAATATTGTAATTAAAAAAAACTATTGTTATAATTTAAAAAAAAAAAGAAAATTTTGTTGATAAATTTTATTAAAATAATTAAGATTTTTTTAGGAAAAATTCAAATTACTCAAATTTGGAAGCCTGTCCAGAGCACGTAACTTCATTATAATTAAACCTGTCAAATGTATTGTAGTCAATTTCAGTTAATTATAACTCAAAAAAATTATTTTTCTAGACGAATTTCACTATTGCTATTAAGATAGAAATTAATACAGATTTTTTCTTTGTTAGTTATCTTGATTATTAATAATATAAAATAGTTTGTAATTTTCTCTAATAAACTGGAGTGATCGATCCATTTTGCAGTTTAGGAAGAAAAATCCTGTCAGTTGGTGGATTTTAATTAAAATATTTTTTTAAAGCCTACTATGTTATTTATTTAGGTAAAATTATGCCATTTTATATTATTGATTATGAAAATACTAAACAATGCAATAATTTTGCTGTAGACACATTTCGATCAAAATTTTCTTAAGAGAAGAGAAATAATTTTTCGGGGTCTGTTGAAAAAGTATCGCGAATTTTGAACTTTCGCGGGTTATGTATATTCGATTTTTGATTTTTTTGTGGCGTTATGTTGGTACTTATTTCGTGTTTTGGCTCGTTTTCGATTTGCTTGCACGTGTTTTGGCTCGTCTTCGATTTTTTGCCTATTCGGGAACAAGAAAAAGTCACAGGGGGCCAGATCTGGGGAATACGGTGGCTGCGGCATTATTAGTGTATTGTTTTTGGCCAAAAATTCGTGCACAAGCAACGATGCGTGAGCAGGGGCTTTATCTTGGTGCAAAAGCCAATTTTTGTTCTTCCACAAATCCGGGCGTTTCTGACGGAAGACGAGCCAAAAAACGTGCAAGCAAAGCAGCTGTTAAAAATTAACTGAACATTCAAAATGTCCGAACTTGTCGGCTTAAGTGACAGACATAAGTACCAACATAACGCCACAATAAATCAAAAATCGAATGTACGTAACCCGCGGAAATTCAAAATTCGCGATACTTTTTGAACAGACCTCGTATGTTAATAAGCAAAATTGCCCTTTATAGAGCTTTGAAAACACACTAGTAACTATGAAAAAGCCATTGTATACGCCAACGGTGATTTTATGGTGTGAATTTTAGTCTGAATATGACAATAGCTAGTGTTTCTTTGAAAATGAATAATGATATACCATTACCATGAAGACGGAGTTAATTCTGACCACTTTGGTCCTATAACAAAATATTTTATATTTTTTAAATAATAGAAAAATTTTCCTCTTATATAATTGAGTAAAAATTTTATTTTAAAGGTAACTAAAAGGCCAAGCTTTATAGGTAATATCGAGAAAAAAAATCTTTGTGCTAAAGAAGTTTATATAAATTAAAAAAAATATTAAATTAATTTACACTAGAAAATTGAGTTTTTTTTCATAAAGTATCTATTTTAGTATTGACACGTGACCTAATGGTCATGTCGTAAAATTAAGAAATTCTATTAGCTGAAAATAAAAATTTTCTAACCAAAACAAAGGAATTAAAAGGCGAAGTTCTAGAACTAAAGTTATTATGTTGGCAAATACGTGCCGATTGCTGATTTTGCATCAATATTTCATGATTGTAAATTCTAATAACAATAATATTTGTGCTTAGACAAAAGTTTTAGTGATTTATTTTCTTCGAAAATTGTGCATATTTCTAAATCAATAAAATAATTTCTTTACCTTAAATTTACTAGACCTAAAATGACTTAACTACTAGGTGTATAAGCTTACATCCGCTGTTTTTTAGTCAAAAACAAATTTATTCAAAGTACTTGCCCTCGCTAGCTTCCCATTTTTCCCATCTCTCGGGCAATTTGCGGATACCACGCCAAAAAAAATTCCTTCTCTTTCGAGGCAAACCACTCATCAAGCCATTTTCGGACGTCTTCGTTAGAATCGAAGTGCTGCTCAGCGAGCGCGTGGCCCATCGACGAATCATTCAAATATAAAGCACCTCAGTATTATAGACTTGCGGAAAGTTTGAAAACTTTAATTCTCCATGAAAGGGGAGACTTAAGGGATAGCTTTGTCATTTGTGAAGTTGTTATTGTGTGAGAAAGGAAAGTGAAGTTTAAAGTGTAATTTTAATATATTTTGAAGTATTTACGAAAAAGTAATTATTTTTATAAATAGTTATATTATTAATATAACTTAATATGAATTTTTTATTCCAAAAAATGAAGTGTTTCGTTAATAAATGCTTCTTATAAGAAGAAATGAGGAAACCGGGAATTTCTGTCTTTCGGTAAGTTGACATCTTTATTTTTGCTAAATAAAATAAGAAATACTTTATTTGTGATGTGCTTAAATGCCTTTTAGTGATTTATTTTATTGAAAAAGTAGTAAAAAAGTGAAAAGTTCGGCATTAAATAAATGTAAGCAAATCCGATGTTGACAGTTCAATGTTTACCATAAAATAGTACAGTGCCGGTGTATATAAAGTGTGTGTAAGAAAGTTTAACGTACCGAATTTTTTTAATAGTGCAAAAAATACGTGAATTTCTATTAATTCTTAATTGTAAAAGTAAATGTTACGATCGTATATTTATATGTTAACTTTACAGGTTCCCACAAAATAAATGGTTGTGGGAAAAGTGGATTGTGGTTGCAGCATCCGGTATTCCCAAGAATAAATAATATACAGTGAAATAAATAAAATGAAAATACATAATAAATAAATCAATATTTAAAAAAAAAATACTGTGTTTTATTGCATATTTACAAAACTAATTCCATCAAACAACAAGACCCGCAATATTAAAAAATCTGCTTCTTTACGAATAAATGATATCACATATGAAAAATGGTTTTAAACGAACCGCTTCAATCGCATACTGAACTTTTAATTTGGCCCCCAATGATTTACGCCATTTCTGTTGTATTGCATGTGTGTGCGTTCTACGAATGTATTGCAACAATAATCGCACAGAATTTTTGTGTAGAGACCTATCCAGTTCTTCTTTAATCTAAGGGCGTGCCCATGGTAGCTTAATACGCTCACTCACACCATCTATGACAAAACACCGGATTTAAGCTTATACCCCTGGTATATCTACCATAAAAGAAATATTGTGTAAAACAAAAGCAGTTTCTTTTTGTCAAAGTCATTAATATAATTATGGATAATTAATATATTAAAGATTATAGTGCTATTTTTATTTTTATTATCAGTGGTCTTTTTTAACGGGTATTTTTAAAGGGAAAAAACCGATCAATTGAAAAAAAAGAAGAAAAAGTCGTTACAAAACATAATAAACACGCGCAGTTACGTCTTTAGCTGTAATGATATGTATTCTTACCAAGTTTTACTCGTATGTGGATCGTGTTAATAGTAATAATAGTCACTGTACAGCTATTCAGCATAATAAAAATAGTATTAATTATTTAATAGTATTCAATATTTTTCCTTGTTGGCATTATAAAATATTGCATTTACACAACAATTTATAGATGATCGTAAAAAATTTGCATTTGCCGCTAATTAATTCGAATTTTATTGATTTTCACTTTCAATTTGTGGAGTTGCACTTAAAATAAATTGATTTTATCGCGTCAGAAATTCCAAATCAAATTACATATTATAAAATTATTAAGAAATATGTGTGTGGATCGAACTAAACAAAGATTGGAATGAAAATTTATTAAAAAAAAAAGATTATTTTGTTATTTACAATTGAGAAAGATATAAAATTAATTATTTACAATTAAGAAATATGCAAAGATATGAGAATGGCATCGTTAAGAGTGCTCTGGCAACACTGTAGACTTCCTCTCCACATATTTCGTACGTTATGGAGACCATAAGATAGAATTAATTCGAGGCTGTGGGATCAGGACCACCTAACGCAAACGAGAATACCTCAGGACAAGCGCGAGGCTGCAGTTTCAGGGCGACCACCTTTTGTACGTAAAAGAAGAGGCAGCGAGCATAATGAAGGCACTGTTGTATGTTATGTATAACCTTGCATGACCCAGGTAGGATAGGAGGGCTCTTGTGGTAACAGTTACCACCAATTTTGACAGATGGGCTGAGTCGAGCAACCTATATACGTAAAGTATCTTACGAGGCTTAGTATGTTGTAGCCAGAACGACATCAATCTTGGCGAACGAGCGATAGAGACTTTACCACCGGAGAAGTCGGAGAGACGCGTTGGTACAATGCAATATTTAAACTGCGGACTTTCCATAGCACATATGGCCATCAAAAATTTTGTATCAAGCTTTGTGAATCTTTATCAAAAACATAAATTTTTTTATGGTTTAATGCATATTATGAGGTCAGAGAAGTAACGACTGTCGAACTTCACTCAAGGAGGCATTGAACATCAAAAACTGACGAAAATGTGGAACCTTTCAGGAGCATCCTTATAAAAAGTCCTTCAAAGTCTTATAAAATTTTATTCAGTAGCGTGAAGACTTTGCTTCAGGAGACATTCAATATCGACAAGAAGAAAAATTTGGAACGAGTAAGGGTAAGGACTCTTGTTAGGATTTGTGCCCCCACAAAGAAACGGTCAACTAAGTTTATTATAGAATAAAATGTCCTTGAAAGTATCAGAAAAAGGGTTGAATGCGTTAGGTCGAACGTTCCAGACACCTGAATCTGTGATCCTGTCACATGACACTTTTCGTCAACGGGTTTTTCTTAAAAAATGGATTCCTATGGTCCCAAAACCAAATATTCCCCTACCCTCTCTAACGTATGACATTTTCTACCCAAGATAAAAAAACAATTGAACGAAAATATTCTTTTTTTTTAAATTATGCGCAAGAAAATTAATCAAAAAATATTATTATGGATTCTAAATAAGCTAAAAATTATTTAACTTTTATTAAAACAACAAGAATCAATACAAAAATTTAAAAAAAAATACTTTAAGAGTGTTAAAATATTTCAGATATTTTAGATTGAAAATATACAATAATTCCAAAGAATCTTAACTAAGATTAATGGAATCTCTTTAAAGAGCTTAAAAAACTAAAGTTTATTGGATGAAAGAAAAATATTTCCTTTGACTAATATTTGTATTTATGGAAGAGCCTAAATTTATGAATAAAAGTTTATCAACAAAGGAAAAACTATTTAAAAAAAAAAATGTTACAAGACTTTTCATGTTTGCATAGCTTTTATGTATTTGTTTTTATTGTAAGCTTTTTGTTTTGTAAATAAACCTTCTAAAGATCGGATAGGGCACTTACACGTATTTGATTTTCCAACATTTTTTGCAAGTTATTTATTATTTAATCCATTTTACTGATAAAATAAACAGGAGTTATATAGATGGGAAAGATGACAGATAATTTTCATGTGGTGAACTAATAGGACTTCCTTTTATGTAGAAATAATAAAATAACAATTTTAAGATTTAAGAGTCATCGTCAGCAATGTTTGGTTACTCAGGCGACTATGATTAGTATGTGAACAGATGGAAAAGCCCTTCAAGATTTCATTTTCAGTCTTTTCTGAGATTCCATTACACTTGAGTAGCCAGAATACACATTTACTACAATAGTAAATGTGTACTCTCGTCCAGTGATGCTCTGGTCAGTTAATGGTTGCCTTCTATAAGTCTGTTGATTCTTGGACAAATTCACATTCTAGTCATTTGATACTTTATTGAAAAAATAAAAAAAAACTAATCTTACTAAAAGATGCTATTGTTGTTTATTTGAAAATAACTAGAAGAAAGTGAGAAGATTGAAAGAATTGCGAGATTCAAATAAAAATGACCTCAACAGTGCCCGTCATGCCCTTATGAGATCTGTAAGCTCACGTGATTGACCAACAACAGTTTAACGTAATATCCGGTCATTTGAAACCAACCATATAATATGTTTGTGTGTACCTATAATTTTATTTAATAGAAACTATTTTATTTCCCACAATAATATTATGAAGAGAATAATGAATAAGAAAATCGATAATGCAGTGTTGAGATTTCTAAACGTGTTGTGGGTGTTCTGTTTATTATCTTCGCAATAGAACAATATATAAATTTAAAGTTGACATTTGAGAGTTTATTTTTTAACTATTACCGATTTTTTTTTAATTTTTAATATTAATAAAATTTTGGATAAATAATAAAACTTAACAGGAGAAAATTAAAAGATTTTTAGTCAAATTTGAACATTCCTTTGGCATCATAGTTGTTTAGAGTAGCTTTGTTAAGAAAATCACAAGTTTCTTAAGCTGGAATAGATGACACTTAATACATTTTACGTTTTGAAAAGTATAAATCTGCTATTTGATACCTATTAAAAGTATATATTACAAAGTATTAAGCTTGGATAGAGTTTTAAGTTTGCCATTTTATACTTTGCATTAGGAAAATTATTTACTAATGTGGTCATGCTGTCGATTCGTGCAACATTTTCTCCGGCGATGAGGGTCATTGCTCACTCCGTGGACACTTTGCTAAGCAAAATTGCCATATATGGGGCTTTAAAAATCCACAAATAATTATTTAAAAACTATTGTGTCTATAAAAAATATCAATTTTGGCCGAAAGATATCATTGGCCTCCGTGTTTATTTGAAAATGTAGAAGCATATACCGTTGCAGTTAATTCTGAGCGCTATGACCCTATGAAAATCCACTCTTTTTTTTTACCTCAATTTATACATTTAATTCTAAATTATATTTAATTTCAACAAAATAATAGTACAAATCACGTATCATGTAAAAATTTAGCTCTCCCAAGACGAGTAATTTCTAGATTTGATGGTGTCAAAAATTTGCCGATTTGACGCAGTTGTATGAAAATGTAAAAAATCGTGTTCGTGCAGATAATCCATAAATTTTAAATGATTTAAAAATCAACATTTATTAATTAAAATCTTTAAAAATTACCTCAAAAGGATCGAGTTTTGCAAAAAAAATCTTAACAGTAGCAAAATAAATTTTTTTAAAATTTTTTAAATAATGGCAAAATATTTTTTTAATATAATTTTAGTGGCAGTTATTTAATAAATTTAATATTTAATATAAAATGGCAAGATATTTTTAATAGAATAAAAGAAAAGTTTTATTAAAATCTAAATTTTATATATTTAAAAAAAAAATATTTTCCAAAGCATAAATTGAATAACCCTTTTTTTTTCTTATCTATTTAAACAGTTTAAAAGTTTTTATTTATAATTAAATAAAATTTGGAATGTACAAAAATCAAATAAAATTTCCAATTGAATAAATATTTATACCATAGTCATATACGTTTAATCCTTTAAATACGAAAATATTTTGAAAAGGAAAGCTTCTTTCGTTGAAGAATATTGTAGAAAAACTCTTTTGGTATTATGATTTTTTCATATTGTATTAAATAATTTTTTTAGCATTTATTGAATTGTTTTCCTTTTCTTTTCTATACATTTATAAAGAGGCAAGCCTCTTTTTTTTTTTGTTTATTTGATATATTCTATATTTTTTATGAATATTATTATTTTACGAGCCATACCCTTTGGCAATGAAACAACCAAAAATAGGATAAAACCAATAATGTGTTCGTGTAAAATATCCTTTCGTAACTAGAAGCCTTATGGGAATTTTTTCAATTACCATATGCGCTAGTCTTGGGAATAGGATTGACCTTTTTAATATGAATTTTATTCTCTTAGACAGGATCAAATCGTGTGGTTAGATATGAAAATGAATTCTTGAATAATAAGGCGAAACCGTTTTTTCCCCCTCCTTAATATTTAAGCAGAATAGTTTTTTACGATCATTTCCGCGCAAATTTTTACAAAAAATATTTGCTTCTAACATTAATATTTGTAATTTGTTGGGCATATTTCGATATTTTGCTAGAAGTAGTTCACACCCACCCACAAGAAAATTTATAAAATTTATATTGCATGACGGCGGCACATTTATGCAACCTCAAAGCTTGATAAGCTAATAATGACTACTAAAATGGAATGCGGAGACGTCAGAAAGATACTAACTTTTTATTTTTACTTCAGTTTTTTTTTTAGATTTTTACTTTATAATCATGAGTTGCTTCTAAATCAGATAAATTGTACGTGAAAATATTTTTAGCTTTCACAATAGGAAAATTTTATAGAAAATTCATTTGAAACTTCTTCAAATGCAAACGATTTGCTAAAAGCTAATTGACTTTTTTTTAAAAATAAAGAAAAATTTAAATTGACTACAAACAATTTTTATGTAAAATTTATTTTATTTGAAAAAATAAAACTTTTCTAGAAAATAATCCTTTTTAAAGAATTGAAGGGAATTGTTCTGAAACTATATTTTGTTAAGGAAACTAAAAGGACTTTCTTTTACTTGTATTGTTAAAGTATCAACAGTAAAATCTCTGCAAAAATTGGAACTTCAATCGATATTTGAACTCGATTGATTAACTACTAAAAATTGATTGTTAAATTCTTTATTTAATGACCTAGTTTCCCTGCTCTTAGTTGCAGTTTTATACAAAATCGAACACTATTGCAAATTGAATTTTCCAGATAAAAATATATAGTGTTTTTGGCAGATACTTTTATAAATGGGAAAAGTTTGAATTTATACATTAGAAAAAAAGACTCTTAGAATATGAAGTTTGCCATCTATCCACTTAAACGAAATAGATTATTCCCTAAACAGTGTATAAAATTATATTTTTAAATTAATTATTTAAAAAAATTATTAAAGTTATTTAGAAAGAAAAAGTCTTCGAAAAATATTTGCGCAAATATTCTCAGTATTTTTCCAATGAAAAATTTAGGTCATCCAAGACAACACAGATCCACTTTGTAAGTTGAATGCCTCACGGAATAAGGAATTGAAAATTTTCCTACTTTGTATTTATGCATACAACGCATAAATTTTTCTGTCAAAAACATTTTAATTCAAAGGAAAATTTCCAACAATATAAATTTCATAGTGAATGTTTTTAGTTGAATCTCTGACAATTTTGGTTGTTGAAATATTTGTTATTCGTTTCGGGTCAGTTCACGATTATCAAGTTAAAAATATAACAACGAATCTTGGTACTGACCTATTCCTCCTGTAAGATTTTGGCTATCATAGCTGCTGTCAATTTTTCAACAAAAAAAAACAAATTGTAAATATTTATAAAGTATTTGTTTTTGTTACATATTCGATAACAAATGTGATTTATAAGCTTTTTCGGAGAATTTTTGAGATCTACCATTTACAGGAAGAATGCAAGGCAATTAATATGGTAAATTTTTTAGAGAAACATTTTGAGTCAAGATTGGTAGTAAATTTTGTTTTATTAAAAAAAATTACTTGTAAATAATGGAAATTCTTTTAAAGAAAGACTATCAATTCAGAATGGTGGTTGTTGCTTTCAATGGAAATTCACCACTAAAGTACGGTTGTGCTCACTAAAATCCGGGCAAGCAAATAAAAACCTCCTTTTGTGTATTTTGCTCTACGAATAAGGAGATAATTGAAATAGAGTCTTTTCATTCCTAGAACAGTCTACTGCGCCTATGCTTCATAACTTTTAAAATGCAATCATCGGCAACAATTTAAACTCATCTAAGAAGATATTTCCAGTCTATGATAGTTCAATTTTCATGATCTTTGGGTACCTAAAATCGTTTTAAACGAAGTTTTTCACCAATTAGGTATAGTACTATGGGCCGCCTTCGCCCCAATCAACGCGTAAAACGCACTGGCCAAGTAATGGGTTTTTCAGCTCAGCTGACTAGATCCAGGTAGTTGCACCAATCTCAACTACTCAAAAACATTCTTCTTTGATTTTTGATTTGGGCCACTTCAGATATGGAACATTCTACCAGGTTCCCTCTTTTTTTGCAACTTCATGTTCTTCTTCTTCTTTATTGCCTCCATCTTCTTCTTCTTCTTCATTATTTACATCTTCTTCGTGTTCTCCATCTTCTTTATCTTCTTTATTTCATCTTCCTTATGTTCTTCGTCTTTTTCAGCTCCTTTATCTTCCTTATCTTCTTTACCCTTCTTCATATTCTTGATCTTCTCCAGCTTCTTCATCTTCTTCATCTTCTTCATCTTCTTCTTCTTCTTCATCGTCCTCATCTTCTTTGTCTTCTTCTTCTTCTTCATTATTTTCACATTCATCTTCTTCAGATTATTCATCTTATTTATATTCTTCATCCTTCTTCATGTTCTTGATCTTCTTCAGTTTCATCTTGTTCTTCCCCTTCTTCTTTATCTTCTTAATTCTCTTCACCATCTTCTTCTTCATCATTGTCTTCCTCTTCTTCTTCTTCTTCATCTTCTTCTTTATCTTCTTCATTTCCTTCATCTTCTTTACCTTCTTTATTTTTTTCATCTTTCTCTTTTTCTTCATAGTCTTCATCTTCTTCTTCTTCTTTATTATTTTCATTTTATTTATCTTCTTCTACTTCGTTACTTTCATCTCTTCATCTTCTTTATCTTCTTTATCTTCTTCATGTTTTTGATCTTCTTTTTCTTCTTAATCTTCTTTAGCATCTTCATCTTCTTCATATTCTTCTTCTTCTTCATATTTGTCTTCTTATTCTTCTTTTTCATTATTTTTACATTTATCTTCTTCTTCTTCTTTATTTTCTTCATCTTTCTCTTCTTCTTCATTATTTTTATTTTATTTATCTTCTTCAGCTGCTTCATTATTTTCATCTTATACATCTTTTCAGCTTCTTCATCTTCTTCATCTATGTTTTTATTTTTCTTCAGCTTCTTCTTCTTCTTCTTCTTCTTTTAGCTCCGTACATGAAGCAGGCAAACAATAAATATTCCGCCAATTCCAAAGGTGAGCGGTCTTAATCACAAGACTGCTCTCCCGCTAATCACGCTAATTTATGCAACTATCTGGTCGTGCCTCTAACCAGCTGCATTAATCACAGGTAGGTCCATTTGCTAACAATCAATAACTAGCCACAAGCTAATTACCCTAATTGTTGGTAGCAAGGACTAACTAAACCTCTAGTATCATCTGCAGTGATAGCGCACGCGATCCTGCCATTCCTCAGCTCCAGTCCTAAGACTGTACCTGCAATTTAGGTGACAACCACAGCAATCTGGTGAGTACTCTTCACTCACAGAGCTGCAATAAGGAAACTTGTGGTTTCTATCCCCATAAGTTGCGGGAAGAGGTTGCTACAATCAGGACCTCTTATTTTTAAATTAAACAATTTTTAAATGTAAAAAAAATTCTAAAAAAATAGTTTTCGAATAGCCGAGTTATTATTTTTATTTTTCTTGTTTCTATTTATTTATTTAAATGACATTAATTTTAAGCAACACAATACTGAAGACTATTTGGGCGACAGGACATCCCAAGTCAATGTCCCATTCTCAGAACTAGGCGAATTAATTAATTTTTGATTAATTCTTCATAAAAAAAGATCTTTTCCTTACTTTTAGATATTATATTTCTTTATATTTATCTTAGAACATTTAAATAGAAAAAAAATTAGAATAAAACGTTTTGGTACTTATTTTAATCGAAACTGTTTAACTTGAAATCAATTTTTCATTGAAATTCTACCATTAAATGTCAATAAGCAAACTTAATTTAATTAATTTCTACGGTTTTAATCTTTTCAGCTAGAAATACGAACCTTTACATAGTCAATAGTAAAATATTCCTTCCGGCACTTGTACGATTGGATGGATTATCAAGTTAAGCTAATTCAGATAGATTTACGAAAACAAAATCGTGCCTGTAAAACTAATTAACTTTTGTAATTCTCTAGAGCTTCTCAAATATAGCCTTGATAAATTCTGATAAATTTATATATATGTAGAATTAAAAAAAAAGTTACTATGGCAGAAGTTTATAAAAAAATATGCTGCTAAAGAAGAATTTATTTTGCGGTTGTTTAAAAGTATTTGAGCGTTACATTAAATAACAGATTATCCATTGCGTGGTTTGGAAAGTACATATTCTTTTTATTTAATAGTATTTTAATATTTATATCATGTTATATAATATTAAATTACCATTAAATTTGCCATTTTATATTTTATATAACACAAACTAATAATAAAAATATCTAAAAACTTTCTTAAAGGATTGTGATTTTACCGCGGCTATGTTTAACGTAACATTTCCTTAGGCATTAAGGTTCATTTCTCGCTCGGTGGATAGGTCAATAATCAAAATTGTCATATATTAATTTATGAAAATCTACAAATAATCTTCATCTTGGTCTAAACGTGTCATTCCTTTGAATGTATTTCCTTGAAAATGATGAAGGAGATATCGTTACCATCAATTCTGAGTACTATGACCATGTGATAGCGAATTTTTTTTAATCTTAACTTAAAAATTTTAATTTGTATTAATTGTAGTTTTAACAAAATGGCACCACAAGACACAAAACATGATAACTTTCATCTTTCTTATATGAAAAGTTCTCAGTATGTGCAATATTGAGATTGGTAAAGTCAATTGGCTTCCATGGTCAAGTAATGACCGAATTATATCCTAAAATTTGCAGAAAACTTTTCGAAAAAGAATACCTCAAAAAGATCAAGAATTTGCGAAAAAGAATACCTCAAAAGGATCAAATCTTGCAAGAAATATGGTAGTAGTACTTTGATTTTATTTATACTTCATAAAAAATGACCAACTTTACGTAATATAATTAAAGAAAAATTTTAGATTTCATATATTTTTTATGAAACTTTATTTTCCAAAGCATAAATTGAATAACCATGCTATTTTTAAGACTACCAAAGTGTCATATATCACTGACTTATCAGACCACCCTCGCGTATAGCAGACATATTATTATTTACATAAAATAAAATAATAATTAAACAAATTTATTAAAATTTTAGATTTCATGTATTTTTTCTGAAACTTTATTTTCTAAACCATAAATTGGATAACCCTGCTATTTTTAAGACCACCAAAGTTTTAGAATATTCTACATTTAAAACCATATGGCTTATAACTATGCCAAAATTTATTGCAAAGAAGTACACAATTCGTTAATCGGACATTTTTTTGTCTAGTGACACATGTACTGAAAATTAAATAAATACTATATGTAAAAGTCTCAAAGGTTACTAAGCCAGGACACAACCTATATTTTTTGCTATTAATTTTGAGTGGAAACAGTTTTAAAACTAATTTAACTCATACTGATTACCATAAAATTTTTACCACCAACATGATTATATCGAAAGAATTTAAAAAGAATATATTA
Organism: Atherix ibis; assembly: GCA_958298945.1. NCBI lineage: Eukaryota > Metazoa > Arthropoda > Insecta > Diptera > Athericidae > Atherix > Atherix ibis. Next base: position 93,372,104 of record OY282607.1, on the reverse strand, counting down.
ATAATTATTTAATTTCATTTAAAAAAAATGTATTAAATTACTCCATAATTTTATTGACACAATAATACACTTTTCCTTTTTTTGGTAAATATGAACACATTCCGTTGTTGATAAAAATTAAATAAATTACTTCCATTCACTCTGTTAAAGTATGTTCAATACACTTTTTATTTTTTTTTGTACACGTGTGCATACAAACTTTGTGATAATATTACTTATATTAACTTTGAACACTACGTAATCAACTGAACAAATAAATCATCTGTTCTTGAATAAATAATAATAAAGTGCACTTTCAAAGTCTGATATGTGCAATTAACGATTATTCAGCAACCCTTATCAGTAATGATTGGTATTTGCAATGAAAACTCTTTCAACCAGCAATGATCTTATATCAACAAGTTATGAATACGTTATGTAAAATCAAATAAAAATAAGAATAAAAACTTATATATTAATTAATAATATAATTTATTGATTATTTTTTTGTAAAATTGTGTAACAATAAATCTTCTGTGCTGAGATTTTCAATAGTAATTCGTCTGAATTGTATTTTCACACATATTTCACCTCAAACGTAGAAACACTTTTACTAAAGTAAAAAATACAACAAAAATTACTCCATTTTAAAATAATTACAGTTTAATATTTGTATCTTTTCACATTTCTAAGTATTATTAATAAAATTTTATTTTGTACCTTGACAAAATTTATTCATTTTTACCTCAGTTAACATAAAAAGGTATTAAAAATAGTTTTTTTTTTTTGTAGAACTTTCACTTTTCAAAGAATTGTTTGTGCTTTTTTATAAGCCGCACATACATACACGTAGATACTTAAAAAGACAATTTTTTGAGACATTTGTGTAAATATGTTTGGAAGACAACAAACAAAATTATGACTTGTTCGAGTACAAATAACAAAATATTCGCCAAAGTAATTTTGTGAGTGTTTTCGATATTTTTTTTTGCCTGAAAAAATACCTGAAATATTTTAATTGTAAATATTTTCAATTTTCTCTACTTATTTGGATAATAATCAGCCAAATATGTATTATTTATTTATTTTTAGATCTACATTAGTGGAAATAATTTGATGATATTTTAAACTATTGACGTTTTTTTTATTAGGTTAAAGAACGAACGAAAAGTGACCTTCTCTTTCTTGTACCAAAGCAGTTTTAGGTAGAGTTTTTTTACATCATTTTATTTAATTTTAATATTTTTCTATTTAAAATATATTTTAAGGGTCTCTAAGATTCCATAAGAGATGATTTATAGTCCTCTTCTATCTATTGAAAAGAAAAGAGGATCTTATGAGTCGTTTATTTTGGAAGTGCTCTAAGCCAATTTGTCAGTTGTTTGTTGTTAACCACTTGAAGTTAGCTACCATAAAATATGTTTTGGAGATAAGTATATTCAGAGTATTTGATTATGGACATATCAATTTTGCCTCTTATTTTGATATTTGATAATGTCATTACAATTATTTAAAAATCTGTATAAAAAGTATCGCGAATTTTGAATTTCCGCGGGTTACGTATATTCGATTTTCGATTTTTTGTGGCGTTATGTTGGTATTTATGTCTCTTACTTATGCCGAAAAGTACGGCCATTTTAAATGTTCAGTTAATTTTTGCACGTGTTTTGGCTCTTTTGCTTGCAAGCTGCTTTGCTTGCACATGTTTTGGCTTGTCTTCGATTTTTGACCATTCCAAAAAATTGATCAAAGAATCTTTATCAAATTTTGTGTGAAAAACAAAATTAATTGCGCGGACGCATTTTAAATATTAACTGTGGCATATGATGAAGTTACCTTAGACCGAAGCAACGTTTATCGGTGGTACAAAATCTTCTCAGAGGGCCGAGAAGATTTGAACGACGAAAAGCGTGCCGGACGGTCGAATGTGAAGGTTTCACAGGGTAGAACGGTTAATAAGATATATTACCTGCAAGTTATGTGCAAGTTACGTGAAGCAATCCATCAGAAACGCCAGGATTTGTGAAAGAACAAAAATTGGCTTTTGTACCATGATAACGCCCCTGCTTACGCATCGTTGCTTGTGCGCCAATTTTTGGCCAAAAACAACACACTAATAAAGCCGCAGCCACCGTATTCCCCAGATTTGTCCCACTGTGACTTTTTCTTGTTCCCGAAACTAAAGAGCTCCATGAAAGGACGACGCTATGCTACGATTGAGGAGATAAAGACGGCATCGAAGGAGGAGCTGAACAAAATCACAAAAAATGATTCTTTAAAGTGCTTCGAGGATTGGAAAAATATTGGCACAAGTGTGTAGTATCTGGTGGGGATTACTTTGAAGGGGACAAAATAGATATTTATGAATAAATAAATAATTTTTGAAAACCTTACTTTTTGGATAGTTGCTTTATTTCAGTGAAATTAAAATAGAATTATAGAATAACATTCGTCATCAGAGGAAGCAGATATAGTTGATAATAGAGAAGAGAATCGTAAACAAGAAGTAATTGTTTCTTGGGCTGTATGGCATGTGGTACCGTCTTGTTGAAACCACATGTCATCCACATCCATTAGATTAAAAAACTGGATTATTAAGACGTTTTAGCGAGCAACATTAACTGTTATTGTCTTACCGTCTGCATTTTCAAAGAAGCATGGTCCGATGATGACTCCAGATAAACAGGAACACGTTGTGGATGCATTTGTTTTTTCACAATCACTTGTGGATTTTCTGAACCCCAAATGCGATAATTTTATTGATTAACCAAGCCATCAAGATGAAAATGAGCCTCATCGTTGATGATAATTTTGTTCGAAAAATTAACATCCACTTGTGGTTTTTCCTTCAACGAACTCCATTTGCTGAGCATCGTTCAGTTTTTGAGTCAATTGAACTTTTGTGGAAATATGCTGTAGAGAGCTTTTCAATTCATAACCACAATGTCGAATTGTTATTCCTGGACTCTCAGTAACAAGACTCTCAGAACTGCTTCGATGTTTGATATTGAACGACTTTTTGAACGACTGCCAGAATGATCAAGATCACTAATTGATTCAGTCTCCGTAAATTTTTTAATTAATCACTTTACAACAGATGAAGTTAAATAACTATTTGATCATATTTTGTACGAAAATTGCGAACTGTAACAATTTTTATATATTTATATAAACAATATATTTTTAAAAAAAATGAAGGCTGCCAAACCTTCATTTTTTTTAAAAATATTGCTTATATATTATTGACGAGATGGCTGCCGCGTGTGCTAATACCTGACCAAAAACAAGTTTGTGCAACAATTTCAAAGTATGGTTTAGAATATTATCAGATCCATTAAATACTGATATTAAGACAAAACAACAGCATTTGGCAAAGAAAATGAATTAATAACAATGCACCTGCATATTCATGGGCAATTGCATCATCAACATTGTTGGAATTATATTATGACTTGCCTCTCCACCCACCATATTTACCAAATATGGCTCCCTGCGACTTTTTACCTTTTAAAAAATGTGTGTTTAATTGTAAAGTTGTAGCCGAAACCGCGGCCTATTTTGCAGAGTTTGGGAAATTATACAATACAGATGGTATAAATATATTGAAATATCTTTACAGGAAGTATATTAATCTAAAATGAGTTTATGAATAAATCAATTTTTGTTAAATAAATAAGGTCTTTATTTAATTTATCACTGACTTATCATACCGCTCTCGTATAGAGAATATATTATTATTTACATAAGATAAAAAAAATAATTAATCAAATTCACAGTGGAAAAGGATTTGTTAATTATTGAAAATTATAATAGTTACGGTGAATTTTTAATTCGATAAACTATTCTACAACTTTCAATGTGATTACGTATGCATAAACTGTTAATAAAAATTTTCGAAAAAAAATACCAATTCCAGAATCCATTATTAAACAAGATATTCTATCTAAAAAATTCATCACAATTGCTAGACATCATGTCCAAGGTGTGTAAGAGCTTGTCTGACTAGATCACCTTGTGCCCAACAGAATGACATGTAATTTTATTTTTGAGACAAATTGACGAAGGTGTGGGAATATAACTGGCTAAATACCATCTCCCACCAAAAGGCGGCTAGCCTTTAGAGTATAAATTGATTTTAATCGTAATTATAAGTATGCACATATTTTTTTAAATAAAAATAATTGAAAACGTGTCTTTTATTGTAAAAAAAGAATTTTTTTTTTTTGCTCAGTAAAATATACAAATTTTGAGTTGATTTATGAAAGTAAACTAGTATTTGAGGTGGTATTTTTGATTTTAATTGAATTGAATTATTTTTGTTGTTGTTGATAGATTTATAAAAAATATAATTTAAAAAAATTATATTTTAAATGTTATCAGATTTTTTTTGTTTTAATTTTTTTGTTGTTGTAAACGTTTAATCAATTTTTTTTAAAAATTCTTAATATATCAATTTTTTTAATTTTTCGATTTACTTTAATCATTTGATTAAACAACGATTTTTTAATAATATTTATTTTTATACAATATTTAAATCTTATTCTAATTATATATAGAAAAATATTTTAAAAAAAAAATGTGTAAGCAAATAGTGGAAATAGTTGTGTTACAGGGAGCATTATCATGACCTCACAACAGCTCTTACTGGTTCCCCATTTCCATCAGTATTTGCTGTTAAAAAACTTACAAAATAAATTAAAACCTCCAAAATATATCATTTTGAATAAAACCAAATCATTTATTATTATTTTGTAAATGTTTCAATGACAAGATATGTTTTCTTGTGGTGTCAAAAAAAATATTTACAGATATTTGCACCGATTTTCAATTACTAATAAAAAATAAATTTTCGATTCTGCACAGCTAATAAATTTTTTCTGTAAAGTTACATAAATTGTTAAAATATTTTATTGAATATTAACTATAAGTTGCATATTGAAATTTATTTTATTAAAAAAAATACCTTTTAATCGAATTGATTTTTTTGTAATTTTTTTTTCAATAAACAATTTTAAGATATCATTTCCCGAAAAAGATGTTAATTTGACATAAGTAAGTCAAAATATTCAACTTGGAAAAAAGTTAAATTTTTTTTTTTGGTCAGATAATTTTTTTCTCCTCTAATATAAAATTAATTTGATGTATTTTATGTATGTTTTTGAAAGGTGACTGTTTATAAACAAAAATTCAAGCATTTTTGTTTATAAACATTCACATTTAAGAGAGGCTCCTCTTCACGCACTACAAAAATAATATTTTATGGTAATTTTTTTTTTATATTTTCATAATAAAAATTATGTGGGAAAGCAGAATATCCTATAAGAATTGTGAGCAGTTTCAATGCTCAAAAAAAAGAATGTCGTGTAGGCTGGGGTTGGCTGTCGCTACTACCAATGGTGTTATTTATTATTTGGTAGTTAGCAGGTTGTCCAAAAGCCCCACATAAACTGGAATCGATCTTGTACATTAAGAAGCTTATATTGAGATAGGATCACTCAATGAACCTATTGAGACAGTATTTAAATAATTTTTTCTTGTTATATTTTGGAAATATTTTTTTAAACTGAATATTGCCAATTTTTTTCGATTATATTTTTCCATTTTTCGAGTAGCTAAAAAAAAATTACGTGTTTTTACAATTTTTGTCACTTTTGGACATTTCTTAATATTCCACTATAACTTTAATATAATTTCTAATGATAATAATTTTAAAAAAAACTCTAAGATTTGAATTTCGCGCCATTTGTGCGGTAACGTATTGCCGACGAAAAAAAATACAGCGTGGTAACTGATCGTTCAGGGTTATAAAAATGGCGTGGTACATGAAAAAACAACTCGTTTTTATTGTTAAACAATATTTTTTGTTTTAATTTCATTATTTAACTGATCTGATTTAACCCTCTTTTAAAATCTTTACACAAACATGTTTTTGGTCAGGTGTTGGCACACGCGACAGCAATCACGCTAATCCCTTTCTTATACTCGAAATTTTATATAAAATGCTGCCTACGTATTTCGTTAAGATCTTTACTAAATCAACTATTTTATATACTTTCACTCGACGATCTTTTAAAATAATAGAATGGATTTTATTAATCATTTTTTAGCGCTTGCTTGCCATAATGAAATTCAGTAAAGCACTTCTGAATCATTCCATACGATGGTAACGGGTGTCCATTATACTTTTCAAACATGGCTTGAAGTTCATATAATATGTTTTTATTAAAAAATAGTATTTTATTAATATATATGAATTTCTCTTCTTTCCAATAGTAATAATTTCCCGAAAAACATGTTAATTTGAAAATATATGAATTTCTCTTCTTTTCATAGTAATAAAAAAAACATGAAGCTTATCTAATTTCAATGGCTATCAAAACTAAACTAAACAACAAATATTTTTAAAATTTTATATAACCTCTTTTTATAAATGTATATTTGATAAAAATAATATATTCTGGCTAATATTAGATAAATTTCTTGAATTTATCATTGATTTATCATATTTACTTTGAATGTAGGTTGTTTGATATATTGCCGCTAGAAGTAAATGTGGTAAAATAAAATTATCCAGGTATATGGAGAAATAATACTTAAACGCCTATTCAGGAGTTTTTTAATATAAGGGTTGCTTTACTACTCATAAACTAATAAATTTTTGAATAAGCTTGTGCAGCCCTTTTACATTTTTCGTAATAAAGTTGTTTGAAGTTTTTGAAAAAAAAATCGCTATATTAAGAAATTTTTTCTCCAGAAATTACACATCCTTTCAAAATACTACAACTTTTCAAATAAATTTTAAAAAAGTCTATCAATAATATTTCTGAATAACATGCTAACATATTCAAGTAATTTAATGCCAAAAAGCTGAATTTCCAAAAATATTTGCAATCTAATTGAGAAATATTTTCTTTAATGAGTAAAATAACAAAAATTCCAAAACAATTGCACAAAATTCGAATAGAATCAAATCAAATCGAATCGAATCGTTTGTTTTATATAAAATCAATAAATAATCAAACAAAAATATTTCCAATTATTATTGCTTCGAAACGATTCAATTTTTATTATCCTATACACGTACAGTTGTGATTTGATCGCATATCATAAAATTTGTGAATAATATAAAGTAAATGGCGAAAGATATGAACTTTAAAATAAGCAAGAAAGAGTACACGTGTCAGTATAATAAAAATATAAATAATAATAAAAATTTATATATTGTATAATTAAATTTAATTCAAACACTCATGGTGATTGGGTAGGAAATTTCTAATACTAATATCTCCTGGTATAAAATAATTCATTAAATGCCAGTACGTCTATGAAATTCCATATCAACCACCATACAGTCTGACTGTTTCTTTTAATCACAGCTTCATTATCATGCTCGTTATATAAACCATTCGCGTGTAAATAAAAATAAAAATGTGTGCAATAAAATAAGTGTTAATACGAATAATATTAAAATATAAAACTGCGCAATTAAATTGAATAAATATTCTTGAAAGGGAGAAAAAAATAATTTCCATTCAAAATAAAAGCATCAGCAACAAGGACATGTGTGCTCTATGACATCTGGTCATACGAGAATATTGTGATCGTTTATTAATTAGTATTTGTCGGTGTCGCACTGTCATTGGAATGTCACCCGTTCTATTCGACGAAATAACAAGTCAACTTGACTCTGATCACTATTATTATTATTTGTATTATTATTATTATTTGTATTATGACTAGAAGGTGGTAGACAAAAATTAATCAAATTTATTTATTCTAATCAGGCGCGATCGCCTACACATTGTTGTTAGTTCACACCTTATTCTTTCTTATGCAATTAAGAATTAGTTGCTTTAAAACAATGTGGCCATATTATTTGTGAATAATTTTTTTTTCTAGATGCTTATTATTATTACCATTATTACCTACACCAATTGTATCTCTTTCTCATTAACTATAATTGTTAATAAAAGCAATCCGATAAAAAATTTATAGAATAGATTTAAGAGTTCAATTTGAGCAAAATTTTTAGTTAATTGTAATTTTAAGAAAATTATACCAGGTATATAAGCATTAATCCGCTGTTTTTCAGCCAAAAAAACACATGTTTTTTTTTATAGAAAGCAAAAACAAATTTATTCAAAGTACTTTCCCTCGCTAGCTACACATTTTTCCCATCTCTCGGGCCAAAAAAAACTCCTTCTCTTTCGAGGCAAACCACTCATCAAGCCATTTGCGGACATCTTCGTAAGAATCAAAGTGCTGCTCAGCGAACGCGTGACCCATCGACGAAAACAGGTGATAGTCGAAAGGGGCCAGGTCTGGTGAATAAGCGGGGTGGGGTATACTGGGAGTATCTCCCAGTTGAGTATCTCTAAGTAGTTTCGGACCATTTTTGGTTCGTTGTCGTGGAGAAAAATCAGCTTGTCATGTTTTGTTGATAATTCGTCCTTTTTTCACGCAGGGCACGGTGCAATTTGATCAGTTGTTGGTGGCAGCGGTGGGCATTGACAGTTTCACCAGGTTTCAACATCTCATAATAGACGATACCCTGCTGATCCCATCAAACGCAGAGCATCGTCTTGCGTCCGAAGCGATATGGTCTTGGAGAAGGTGTTGATGATTGGCCCGGGTCAACCAACAATTTCTTGCGTTTAGGATTCTCGATATATATCCATTTTTCATCGCCTGTCACAATGCGATGCAGGAACGACTTTCTTTTTGGTCTGGCGAGCAAGATTTCGCATGTGTTTTGGAGTCGCTCCATCTGCCTATCGTTCAATTCATGCGGCACCTATTTTCCGATCTTTTCAATCTTCCTCATGGCACGCAGACGCATGAAAATGGCTGGTGAAGTAACACCCAATTGCTCGGCAAGCATTTTTGGCGATTGGGTATCGTCTTCGTCCAAAAGAGCCTGCAATTGATGGTCCTCAACCTTCCTAGGCCGATTTTCACGCTTCTTCTCCCACAAGTCAAAATTACCGTCTTTGAAGCGACGAAACCAGGCTCAGCAAGTTGTTTCCTATAAAGCACTGCCACCATTGGCCTCCATAAGCATTCGATGCGATTCGGCAGCCGATTTCTTCAAATTAAAAAAGAAAAGCAGAGCTTTCCGCATATGCTCTTTTTTTGGCACAAAACTAGACATGATTACCAAATGAAAAATGTATGTTGTTGTACGAAATTGCTGACAATGTGCACTGATTAATGTTGACAGATGTCAAACTCACAACAAAAAAAGTATGGCGGGTCCATGGTAGCTTAATACGCTCGCTCACGCCTACTATGACCAAATAACAGATTTAAGCTTATACACCTGGTACTATTTTGTAAAAAATAATTAATATGGCAGAGGAAAATACTAAAAATTATAAGACCATGTTTTTGACAATTAGATTTATCTGAAAGTTATCAGTTCTGTTATTTGCTGATGTTGCTAATTGTCACATTGACTTTTGGCATGATCTGTCAACTAGTCTGAGAACAGCTGTTGGTTTTGTTAGTCGATGTCAAATGGGCTCTGCGATTTTTAATATTGACAAAAATATCGAATGAAGAATTTGACTCAAATTTTATGTGTTCAACGAAATTTCTCATAGTTAGTTATTGATAATTTGATAAAGGCTTATAATAAGTCAGTTATATTGAGTGGTACAAAGCATTAAAAGATGGCGGAGAATTGGTTGAGAACTTATATATCTTTTTTGCACCATTTTAGTTAATTTTTTATGCATGGAACTGAATTTTCTTCAGAAAGAACATTGTAAAAATGTTGCTGAAAACACACTAATTTGGACTTTACTTTCATGAAACAAAAAGCTTCGGAATGAGCAAAAAAAGGCAAAACGCACGTGAAATTCGCTCGAAAATCCAAGAAATATTGCCAGTTTTCTATGATTATAGTAGTGTTGATCGGTCGGACATTTTTTTTCTGTTGCTCAGTGAACAAACAATATTATCTGATTATTTGGAGGCCTTTTTCTAAAGGAAAAGAGTATATTTATGGCATTGAAAATCTTGTATTTCTTACACCAAGCAAATGAACCGTATTTGACAGCAACCAACGAACAAACATTTTCGAAAAGTCCATGTTACTTTTTTTTATGCTCCCAAAGATAAAATTTGTACCTCGTGAAGTTGGTTTGAGTCTCTTGAAGCCATAAAGGAGAATTTGGCATTAGCAGCTAAAGGCAATAGCAACAAGTGCTTACAAAAAAGGTTTCGAAGAGTTAATCGTATTTAATGGAACAGTTGTACTTACGTTTTGGGGGTGTATGTATAAGCTTTCAATATGAAGGGGCAGCAAAAAATTCGAAAACGCAGATCTGCTAGAATTTTTTGAGGAAGGTCCAACTCAAACGCACGAGGATTGAATGTTACCATGCGCTACTGTTAATAAGCATTTGAATGCACTAGAAATGGTCCAAAAAGCAGGATAACCGGTGTCATTATATGAAGGAGAGAGACATTGAGAAAGAAAGTATGTTAGCTGATGGAAAGAAAGTTTTTTTTGCATTGCATTTTCAAAAGCGATGCAAAACGGATTTATCGCAACAACCTCTTATGACCTACATCATGGACAAAACCAGGAGAACTAGGTCTCTCAACGTCAAAACGTACTATCTAAGGTATGAAAATCATGCTGGGTATCTAGCTTGGGACCAAAGAGGTTTTATTTATTACGAATTTCTAAGACCATCAGAAGTTATTACTGGTGATCGGTATCAACTCCATCTAGTAAGATTGAATTCAACTTTAAAAGAAAAATGGCCGCAATAAGTTAAGCTGATTCTGCTACGTTGCAAAATTGGTCCACAAATACTTGAAAGGAGAAAAATGGTTAATCTTACCCTATCGACCATATTTAAAAGATATTCCTCCTTCAGAAATTCATTTTCTTCAATCCTTTTTCCAAAGAGCGGTACACTTTTTATGGGAGTATCCATGAACGAATAAAGTCAAAGGAATCAGAATTTTCTCCCTCGCGGTATCCTCTTATTATCAGAAAGATGGGAGCAAATTATCACTTCCGATTGGGAATAATTTGAATAAAATCACCCTCTATATTTTTATATTATTTAATCGACAAAAAAAGGGGCAAGAACTTCGTCTCATATTTTTAATTTATTTTAATAATTTCCTATACTTATTAGGCAAAATATAAAAAAAAATTTGATTAGAAAATTTATGAAAATTGTCAAATAGTCAGAAAATTTTCAAAGTAAATAAAATTGAACAAAAACAAAAAAATTACTAGAAAAAATAAAATTTATTCAAAATTTTCTTTTTAAATTATAATAAATTTAAAATTCATTTACATGAGAAAGAAAAAATTTATCAAAGTACCACCCTTATTTGTTAAATGAATTTATTATAAAAGATGAACAACGCGAAGCATCGGAAAATTATATCTTTCTTGTTGTGCACGTAGATGTTAAGATGAAGATTTTAGGATAGTAAAATTTGTGATAAATTTGATACAAAATTAAAAAATACACAACAAGATATAAAAAATAAAATTTGAATAAATTCTTGTCTGTCTAAATTTGGAACTTTTGTGCACATCTGGAGTCCATCTGTGCCCATTTGACTGAATTTTTGTAAGTGTTGGAACTTGTTGGTACGTCGCCTTTAAAGATTTCTGTTTAAGAAGTTCAGTTCTCACTTTAGATAATTTAAATTTATTTGAAAAATTGCCAATAAAATTATGAAACAATTTTTTTAATGAAAAATTGGTAATAAAACAATATTATCGTATAGAAAATTTGTGAAATAAAATATTTGCAATTGGTTTCAAAAGTTATTTAAATTAAAATATTAACGATGATTAAGGCAGAAAAAAGTTTTATGGAAACAATATCAGATGTTTACTTATAATCAAGGTTATTCATTTGTATTATTGATAAATGAGAGATTATAAAGGGCAAACGTCTTATATTAATTAATAATTTCTATAAAATAAAATTTTATATAATTTCTATCCAAACAAATTATTGGTTTTTTTTTGTGATTTATTAAAAAATGTATTAAATGAAAAGTTTCATATTTTTCGCCAGACAATTAATTATTACCAAACTATCAATTTTTGTTTAATAATATTTTGTACGCTGATTAATCAACTGGCTTATCATGTATTTACAAAAGCCGACAACTTTCGAATTAATCGAAGAAAGAAAATTAAAGTCTAGAGCATTTTTCATAATAACTATTGAACTAAAATTCCAATTTTATTTTTGTTTTCCCAGACTATAATTCTAACAAACAGTCTGGTATAAAATATTTATTATTATTTATTTTTGATAATAATATCACTTCTGAAATATTACTTTAATATCAGCTAATAAAATTGTTATCATTTAACTGACTTTTCTCTTGTTTTTATTTTTTTTTTCAATTGAAATTAAAAGAAAGAAACAATATTTTTATTAGGTTTAATAAACAAAATTTAATTTAATTTTTATTTTTGTTTTTTTTTTTATAATAATTAAAAAGCTTTATAATAATAATAATATTGATAAGAATAATTAAATTTCGATTAGAATACTTTAAAGAAAATGTGAAAAAACTTTCAAAAAAATAATATAATTTATTTTTACTGTGTACTTATTTGATTGGCTTGAAATATTTACAATCAAAAATATTTTAAATAATTTATTGACATTGTTGTAATGTTTTTTTCCCCCAGTATATTGGAAGTTGTAGACTTATTTTTTTTATACTCTCTCTGAAGCTTAGAATACACCGTGCATCTAATAAACGATCGAAATATAATATTTTCCATCTTTAACGCGTCTGACAGGAAAATATTTGTGCGAGCACTTACACACTATGCGCGTGAATGGAATTGTGCAGGTTCGCCGCGAACAAAGTTTGTGCATTTCACGATCAATCTAATCACAGTGTAATCATTTGAATAAACGTCTGAAAGAATAATTAATAGCGATGCACGCACAATTTAGGCGAGCAAAAAGGAATTTCAACATGATGCAATATATTTTTGATCGTGCAAAGGGTTTATGCATTTTTTATCGGTAATTTCTATAGTTCGTCGCTGTTGTTCCTATTTTATTGACTATTATGAATGACGTTTTCATATTAATTTATTTATTTTTATTATTTCAATTCGTTAATTTATTTTAGTAAACATTTCATATTTTATTTTAACATTTCAATTTTATTTCCAAAAATTAATTTATTAAGTTTCATTATATTTCTCATTTTATTAAACTTATTAAAAAATTTATGCATAATCGATTTTCCTCTATACACTACAATATACTTGTTTTTGCTTCTTTTTTTAAAAATTTTAATCAAGTAAAATTTATTACAAATAAAATTAATATAAATAAATGAACATGCGGGCGCACAGTAAATATGGGAATTGTCAAATGTCAAAATAAACGATGCGCAAATTTTGAATTCGCAACGAACAACATGAACGACATCAAATGTAATATACAATATATATGAGCAAGCACGATGAAATCATGCATAGGTTCGCCTAAGGTCCCCATTCTACATTCTTCCAACGAGGAAAATTTGCGCGTCAACGCGCAAACATCGTGCTTACACACGATCAATAAAACAGTAAATCATTGGCAGGAGAAAATCGTGTATTAGACGCACGGTATAATCTAAGCTTAACTCTTAATAGTAATTATTTTAAAAAAAATTGTATATTACCTGTCACTTTATTACCTTATATAGTTAGAATTCTCCTGAAAGCCTTCAGTATTTTTAAATGAGCTACATTGAGTTCATGACATATTCTAGAATACTTTTGCAGGGACTGGTACGGTCCCTACAAAAATGTACAAATAACTGTAGAGAAGCTATTGTATCTGCAAAAAATAACTTCCTGGCCATCATTAGGATCTAAAGGTGTTATTAGCCATATTTCTAAATTAGTTTTAATCTTAACTATATTTGCTTTTAACAAGAAGATACCATGAGCCATACAACATGAAAAATTTAAGCTTTATTGCGCGAAAAGCTCTTAGAGCGTGTAATTTTGAGATATTGTGATGCCGATTGGCATCCAAGATCATGCGATTTGATGCCGTTGAAATTTTTCGAGTAAAGCTGAGCAATATATTAGATTTATGCGAACTATCATTAAATTTAAGAGCATTTAAAAATCAATAGCCGCCAAGTAATGACCGAATTAAAGTATAAAATGTACCAACAAGTTATTAACAACGATCTCAGAAGGATTGAGTAACCTGTTTAATATATCCTTATTGGAAAGACGATATTAGGTTGTTAATACAAAATTTCGTCTGTGAGGTCCTTGCAAATAGAGTAATTTTTAGTCGCAGTCTAAGAAAAATATTATAACACGAATAAATCCATTAACCACATGAGTAAGGTTGTAAATAATTTTATAAATTGGATCTTACTTTAACGAAGGACATAATGAAAAGGTTTTTCTATTCTTTTTTTTTTGTGTCTGCCTGATTATTAAATTTTTTCGAATGCTAAATCGTTGCCCAATGAGATACCAATGAATAGCACTATAACGAACATAAAAGGGTGCATCGCAAATTTTACGATGCACCCTTTTATGTTGAAAGGTTTTGTAGAGGCCTACAGTGGTAGTACGTAAGTCCATATTAGTTTCATCAGAAAATTTTATATAAGTACTTTTCTGTCTATTGTGAATTTATAACATTTCTCCAGAAGATTAAGTAGCTGTCAATATTATCCGTTTAGCTCTTATTTCTAAATTTTGGTTTGTAGATTTTTTTTATGGCAGAGAGTAAAAGTTACATGGACACATTTGGGTTCACCTAGTTTTGTTCTCCATGTTGGTAAACCAGTTCTGAAAATAGATAGATATGTTGTAGTGGTTAGGATCAAATAAACTACCCTGTGGAATACCAGCTAATATCAGAGAAATATTCGAGAGTTCATTAGCTTTCTTTATTTGGAAATAACGATTTAAAAAAAGGCAATTAGTTAAAAAAAAATAAAAAAATTTCAACATTTTAAATTAAAATTTTAAAATCATCAAAAATTTATAAAACTTGAAAACGATCGAGTAATTTTCAATGTACAAATAATCGAAACTCCCCACATGAATGTAATAAAATTAAATTGCTGCTAAATATAATCATAGATAACTATTTTAAGTATATTAAGGAATTTAATCTATATGCTTATTTTTAATATTAACCAGAAATTTTCAATATTCTAAATATAATTCAAATCAATCACTTCCCGTTTATCTGATCAAATAAATTTCGAAGTCTATCCAAACACATTCCTACATTTTCTAATTGGAATTTTTTGCAAAATAGCAAAAATAATATTTTTCTAAGTGAATTTATAGAAGCTTTGAAAAACCACTAAATAATCATCGTAATAAATATTAATTGTAATAAAAAATCTCATTATCGACTATTTACCTATTTAAACTAATTATTTAGTGTTAATTATTATTATTTTTTCTTTTCGTTGAACATGAACATCTCAATTCCAACATGGTTTCTATTTGATTTAATGAACAATTTTACTTGATATTTTTATACGCTTTATAGCGTGTGAAATAATATCGATAACGTAATGAAGAATTAATATATATTTTTCTTCTATATTATGTGTTATTATTGGACACATATCTGAATAGCTACCATACACGTAAGTAAGAAAGATGATAAAGACGGAAACTTTCAAAGAATTAATTCCGATGTCAATAAATTATTATCTAAATTAGGAGATATTTTGCAATAAACTTCGTAGTCCATTCGGTAATACAATATTATGTAATATTTACTAAAGTGTACTAGTTTTTTATGATTATTACTGTTTTTAATATTATTACTTGTACAAATGTCCCTTATAGTTAAGTTCAAAGTTTAGGCTTATCAACAAGTCGGAGTAATTGTCGTTTAGTTGTGGTTTCTTATATTTTCGACAAGGAATTCGAAGGAACATTCGAATCTTTTGTTCATCAAACAAACTACAATATATAAGTTAAAGTTATCACTAAATAAAAGAGCCTTGAGCAATTTTTCACACATTTTTATATTCTCAACTAAATAAACCTGACAAAAGTTTATCTAAAAACTTTTTGAGTAACAAGAAATTAACTTTAGGAAACATTTCCATTTCTTTTTTCTTTCTTTTTTGCAAATTAACTTGAACAAATCCACTATAACTTATGTATCTGTTTTTTTTTGAAAAGTTTTTTACACAAACAAATATCATATAATGAATATATTTATAAGCTTTTAATATTTATGATAGTTGCATGGTAGGTTTGTACATAAATTTACACCTTTTACAATTGTTTTTTTTAATAATAATTTGCAAATTAAATAAATTGAATTATAAAATATAAAAATGTTAATTAGTTTGACTTTTTAAAACTTTCAGTTTATTTATTTTTTTACATACTGGAAAATAGGAGGATTTTCTTCTAATACTAAGTAGTTATCCATTTTATAGTTTGCAAAATGAAATCCTGTTTTTTTAATAAATATTATTCAAAGCTAATAAAATAATGACATGATTGTTTAACTAAAAATTTGCCATTTTAAATTATTTATTAAATATTTATTAGACAGTAATCTAAATAATTATAAATTTTTCTATAAAAGTGGTATATATGAGTCTCTAAAAATCTATTGAAAAAGCAAGCGCAACTATGTGTAACAAATGTAGTGAATCTATGCCTTCAGTGTGTACTGGAGTTAGTATACGAGGTCTGTTCAAGAAGTATCGCGAATTTTGTATTTTCTCAGAAATTATTTATGTTTTCATGAATATTTATTTCGTTCCCTTCAAAGTAAGCCCCACCAGATATTATACTCTTATGCGAACGTTTAAGATCCTCGAAGCACTTCTTCTTCTTCAGCTCCTCCTTCGATACCGTCTTTATCTCCTCAATCGTAGCGTAGCGTCGTCCTTTCAGTGGGGTTCTTCAGTTTCGGGAACAGGAGAAAGTCACAGGGGGCCAGATCTGAGGAATACGGTAGCTGCGGCTTTGTTTGTGTGTTGTTTTTGGCCAAAAATTCGTGCACAAGCAACAATGCGTGACCAGGGGCGTTATCATGGTGCAAAAGCCAATTTTTGTTCTTCCACAAATCCGAGCGTTTCTCGCGGATTGCTTCGCGAGACTTGCGCATAACTTGTAGGTAATATTCCTTATTGACCGTTCTACTCTGTGGCAAGAACTCATGATGCACCATGCCCCTGTAATTGAAGAACCCTTCACATTCGACCGTCGTTCACATCTTCTCGGCCCTCGGAGAACATTTTGTACCACCGATAAACGTTGCTTCGGTCCAAGGTAGCTTCACCATTAGCCACAGTCAACATTCGGAATGCGTCCGCGCAATTAATTTAATTTTTCACACAAAATCTGATACAGATTCTTTGATCCATTTTTTGGAATGGGCAAAAATCAAAGACTGCTCAGGCCGTAAGAATCGAAGTGCTGCTCACTGGTGAATAAGCGAGTGGGGTAGCACTTCCCAGCTGAGTGTCTTGAAGTAGTTTCGGACCATTTTTGACATGTGCGATAGTGCATTGTCGTGGAGGAAAGTCAGGTTGTCATGTCTTTGTTGATAATCTGTCCTTTTTTCACGCAGAGCACGGTGCTATTTGATCAGTTGTTGGTGGTAGCGATGGGCATTGACAGTTTCACCAGGTTCCAACATCTCATAGTAGACGATACCCTGCTGATCCCACCAAACGCACAGCATCGTATTCCGTCTGAAGCGATTTGGTCTTGGGGAAGATGCTGATGGTTGGCCGAGATTAACCCACGATTTCTTGCGGTAAGGATTCTCGAAATATATCCACTTTTCATCGCTTGTCACAATCCGATACAGGAACGACTTTCTTTTTTGTCTGGAGAGCAAGATTTCGCATGTGTTTTGGCGTCGCTCCATCTGCCTATCATTCAAATCATGCGGCACCCATTTTCCGATCTTTTCAAACTTCCCCATGACACGCAGACGCATGGAAATGGCTGGTTGAGTAACACCCAATTGATCTGCGAGTATTTTTTGCGATTGGGTATCGTCTTCCTCCAAAAAAGCCTGCAATTGATGGTCCTCAATCTTCCTAGGCCGATTTTCACGCTTTTTGTCCCACAAGTCAAAATTGCCGTCTTTGAACCGACGAAACCAATCTCGGCACGTTGTTTCCGATATAGCACTGTCACCATAGATCTCCATAAGCATTCGATGCGATTCGGCAGCCGATTTCTTCAAATTGAAGCAGAAAAGCATGATTACCAAAGGGAAAATGTATGTTGTTGCATGAAATTGCTGACAATGTGCACTGATCAATGTTGACAGATGTCAAACTCATAAAAAAAAGTATGGCGTGCCCATAATAGCTTAATACGCTCACTCACGCCATCTATGACCAAACAGCGGATTTAAGCTTATAAACCTGGTATAATTCGTTTCAATTTTTTTCAATCTTGGTTGGTATCTCGATAATAACACATGTAACGTTATCTTCCCAAGTTGCAAGTAACGCTGGTTTAGTGGCATAGACGAGTGACTTCACATAAAAAATTGTCTAGAGGCGTCAAATCGCACGATCTAGGCGGCCAACTCACTGGTCCGTTACGTGAGATAAGTTGCTCACCGAACTCATTAGAAATTTTCTACAATTGTGATTTGTTAAGAATTGGATGCAATATTTTTTACTTATTATTTTTACGAAATCGTTTTTACCATTAGATGCATTTTTACCACACTTAAAAAAAAACAAATTCAAAATAGTTTTTTTTAATAAATCAAAAAAGAAAATTTTAAATATAATTGAGCGAATTTGCCTTATAAAAAGTCATTTCCAATAAAGTATTTTACCTTTTAAAACAAAAACACGTAATAAAAATTAGAAAAATTTTATTTATTTTAAAACAAATATAAAAAAATAATCAGAATATTTGTTGTTTATAACTGAAAAACACCCACATTCAATTAAAATTTATATTTATAGATATTTTGTATAGTTTCAGTGTTAAGAAAATCTGAAGAAAATTAAAAAACACGTTTTAAAAGAAAGTAAAAAAGAAAATAATAAAAATATGTTGAATTTTAGTATATAACAGAAAACTTGTTCTCTTATTTGGTTGAGATGTGAGATGTTTACAATTTTCGAGTATTTTGACTCTTTTTTGGCCAAACAAAACATAGTGTATATGCACACTGACCTCAATAACAATAAGAACCAACCTAAGATACAGGAAAAAATTTAAAAAGTATCGATTACGGTAGGTGTTAAATTTCCATTATTTTTATAGTATTTTCTTCTGAGTTATTTTCGCCACAAAATAAAAGAATGGTGATTATTGCAGTTTTCGACTTTCAATTATTTTGTATTTTAACATTAAATAATTTATTTATAAAAATGTATTTTTTTTTATTAAAATGTATTAAATTTTCTTCGATTTAATTAAATGATTTTTTTAAATATATATAAAGTTTTGGAAAGTATTTTGAATCAATTTTACTGTTAATATTTAAGTAAAAACTGTTGTCAACAGTGGTGGTAGCACAAGGAAATGTCTCCGCAAAAATATCAACAATAATTTATCTTCAGTATTATTTTATGAAAGTTTAGCTCTCAGTAATAAGTTACTGGGAGAAAAAAAGGACGCAGCAGGGGAAGACAGATATAGTCTCAGAGAGTCCTTGTGGCCACAATTGAAAATAATTGAAAGGACATCATCTTGGTTCTGTCAATAACATAGAAAGAAATGAAACCGAGAAGGTGAAGGCGATTTCAAATGAAGAAAAGTGGAAAGAACACCTCCACCAATAGACAGCTGCCAAAGGGAATTACTCTAAAAGAGATAACTTGTAAAAATTGTAAGTCCTCTAGAATTAAATCTGTTATACTTTGGCTTTTCGATCAAAAAAGCTTCTTACTATGACCTAATAATACGCAGCTCTTATCCTGAAGATAATTTCCAAATTTTTACTCCTGAAGATAATTTTCAAATTTTTTGATTACATAAGAAACCAAATAATCCAAAAAATTTTCCATTTCCCTATAATTCTTTTAATCTTCTAACAATCGTTGGTAAAATTTTGGAAGAACTTCTATTACAACGAGTCTATCCACTCTTAGATTATGGAAAAATTATTCTAGAAAGATTATTCTTAGAAATATCTCATGCTTTTGATTGGATACGACATCCTAGACTCCTCTCGGAACTCAACAGTATATTTACTTGAATATCTTATATTAAATTTATATCGTAGTAAACTCTTCATATACAACGTCATCTAAAAACCTATTTGGACTTATGAAATTTAACTTTGAGGTCCAAGGAAGCGTTCAAATTCCAATTGCACCTACACCTTACAGTCCGAGATCCTCCGTGAAATTGTTAATGCCCCCTTTTATGTTCGCAATAATGTTATACTTTGTTCAGGACCTTTGCATTTCCCAGCTCCTGAAAAAAAACGTTTACATTATTACAACCATAATTTTACTCCTGTTCATCGTATCATCATAATCCACTTGCAAGAGAACTTTCCTCTATTACTCTCTGCGGAGATAATTTTCTCGAAATTTTTATGCGTCCTCTAATAATTAAGAGATTTTTATAATTTCTTAAATAATTATTTAATATTTTTGAAAAAAAAATAAAATTTTTTAAATTATAGAAAATCATTTTTACACAATAATTTTTCTTCTCAAAAAAAAAAAACAAACAAATTTTAAAAATTAGAGTTTTATGGAAAATCATCTTTTTCAAAAGAATTTTTATTTTTAAATAATAATAATTATTACTATTATTATTAATTGGTACTACAACCCCTTATGGGGTTTTTTTTTCCTGCAAATTTCAGACAACGCATGTATTCAGGTCTTGCTTGGTACAGAGCAAACGTTCCATGCAAGTTTACGAATTGGGTTTGCGCTAAAATTTCTGTTTTAAGATTAGCGTCGCTATTCGTTCACATGAAGTTTTTGTAATCTAATAATTTTTATTTATATGATAACATCAGCTTCCCGATAGAGATTAGTACAGACATGGCCAAAAGTCTTATTTCTTAAGCTAAACAAGTCCCTATGAGCAAGCATAATCATTTCTTTTCTTTTTTCACTAATTTTATTATGGGAGTCTATTTAAGAGCTTAAATAAATGAGCCCAAAGTTATATATCACCATCAAATTATCGCGATAGCTAGGAGTCCGGTCTAGGCCTGCTTTGCGTCACGGTGTTCTAGTTCGATACTCACACATATATCAACTTGGGATTCTCTGACATAGCTTCTTATAATTTACAATCCCATTAATACAATATTTAATAATGCTTTATAAGATGGAGATTGAAAGTAAATGAACGAAAAAGTGTTGACATTAATTTTACTCTTTGCTAAAAGCCCTTTTAACCCCTTTCTGACTAAAAAATTCCAAATTGTACTGTACTAGAAGGACTTAAAACGAACAAATATTATCGAGAACTACTTATAGTATTGAATGCACTTATAAAACCATTTTGGACTTACAGAATTGAAGTTTGGGTTTCAGCGAAATATTAGACTTCCTATCACCTTTGATACTTGTAATTTTAATATTTCTTTCCTTCAGGACCTGTAAATTTCATATTACCAAAAAATTCCAGTTCATAATTGATTTGTCGAATAGAACTTTGCTCTATTATCCTCTTAAAAAACACTCATCGGATACTAATGAGAAAGGGCCATCGAGAATATTAAAATAAGAATTATAAAAAAAGTAACTTAATTATAAATGACTATGAATTACGTCAATATGATTTTACTACCCCCTAAAGGTATGAAATTGGTTCATTCTTTAGGGGGTATTAATATTTGTTAAAAGAATTATTAGTCATACAATAGTAAAAAGTTATTTTTATGACACATCGAATATGTTTTCGCACAAAGTTAATGTAAACAACTTAATTGAAGGGTTAATTAAATTTCTGTTGATTAATTAGGAAAATATCTAAAAACCATAGGGAGTAAATAGTTCAATTCAATTATGATATGAACAATTTGGCACAACATGATGGTGTAATAATAGAACTAAATAATTGTTTTCCAAATTGGCTGAATTAGTGCTCAAAAGCCTAATATAAAAACGAACATCCTTTCGAAAGTAAAATAAAGTCGATTTTATTATAAAAAAATATATTTTTTTAGATATATTTTTTGTGTATTTCTTTTTGAACTACGAACTTAGCCGTTGATATTTTCTTGGAATGTACTATCGCTGCAATTAAATTCATATTTATTTACGGCTCCATTTGCAGATTTTTTTTTTTATTTTTTTTTTAAATAGGAGTCCATATTTGTAAATGGGAAAAGTGTCAGTTGATCATCCGTTTGTAAGGTAGCAGGTGTCAAGTGGTATTGTCATGTAGTGTAATCTAATATCATTTCAGAGTATCTTTTGCGAGTATATCTTAGAAAGTAAATGAGTTGAGAAATATTCTCCAATGGATATCTACGAGTATTACAGTGCAATATAATTAATCTTATATGGGAAAAGAATGTGATCGGAATTTTAGTAACTTCTCAATGCCAATAAATTACGTGCTCAGTTTTATTGTTTGCGATGCACGCATTTTATTTCCGTTTAGAACAAAGTTCTTTATTGCTTGTACATTAAACTGACCTTGTAAGAGTCCTAAAGAAAAGCTTAATCCTACAAAAATTATGTTCATATAAGTAAATAAAAATAGAAAATTGTATGTAGTCATTTAACAGTACATACTCTACTACCAATTGTGTTAACTTTTATCTCTTTAAAGGTGATTAAACATATAATAAATATGCTTCACAAATATAAGCTTACAAATAATTTAGAAGGTTCTAAAAATTTATCTGTTTTTTTAAGATTGTAAGTTATCTAAATTTTAATTTTTTAAATTATACTATGAATCAAAGATGCAAATATTAAAAAATCATTTTCGAATATAAAAAATTATCCAATTTATTCTTTAAAAAATAATATTTAATAAAAAAAATATTTTAATAAAAATTTTAATAAAACTTTTTTATTTATTATATTGTTTATTAAGTACCATTTAGTATTAAATAAATATTATTTTAAAAACTTTCAAAAAAGTCCTTACAAAACTCGATCCTGTTGAGGTAAATTTTGATGACTTTTTTAAATACTTCGAGCTATAATGTGGACATTATTTGAAAGATTTTAATTTTTTAATGGTCGAAAATTTAAGGATTATCTTAATAAAAACTGTTTTTAACATAACTTTATGAGAAAATTTCAAACAGCGTCAAATCGCATGATTTTCGATGCCAATAGATATCACCAAATCTCTAAATTATACAATCTGGCAACTTTTTACGCAATAAAACCAAAATTTTTCATCTTGCATTATTTTTGACAGCATCTTGTAAGAAAAAAACATGTTTTTAATTAATATTTTCTATTTTAGAGCAGAAAAAGTCAAGGTTTTTGTCAGTAAGGGTCTCTTCTTCTTTATGTTCAGATATAATGCATACCAGATCGTCACTTTTTGCGAATACAATGGCTTCTCTACAGTCATTTAAGGGTTTTTAGATTCCCATAGTTTTAGATTCCCATAGATTCCCATTTCGATCATAAAAGTGAGAATCGTTGTTGAAAAAAATTGTGCGCAATACGTGGCTGTGATAGAATTCGGAACCCCATTAAAATGAGCCCTATCATGGCAGAATTTAAGGTCACATTAAAATTAATTTCACCGTTGAAGATAATTTTTCGAAAAACGTGGCAATGGCCGAACTTAGAGCCCCATTGACATGAACCTCATTATTGAAGACAATTTTGAGTAAAACGCGGCTGCTGTAGAGTTAAGAGCCCCATTAAAATGAGCCTTGGTATTGACGAAAATTTTGCGTAAAATATCACAATGGCAGATTTTGAGCTTCATTAAAATGAACATCATCGTTGAAGAAAATTTTGAGTAAAATGTACCTGCGGTAGAGTTAAGAACCCCATTAAATTGAAGCTCATAGGTCTCATCGTTGGCGAACATTTTGCGTAAAACGTGACTAATACAGAATTTAGATCCCCATTAAAATTAACCTCACCATTGAAGAAATTTTTTCGAAAAACGTGGTTACGGCAGAATTTAGAGCCCCATTAAATTGAACCCCATCGTTGAAGGACATCTCGCGTAAAACGTGACTATAGTATAATTTAAAACTTCATTAAAGTGAGCATCATCTTTTGAGAACTTTTTTCGTGGAATATTGCTATGGGCGACATTAGAGCCTCATTGAAATGAACCTCATCGTTGAAAAAATCTTGCGTAAAACGGGACTATAGTACAATTTAAAACCTCATTAAAGTGAACCTCATCGTTGAAGAAAATCTTGCGTGAAATGTTGCTGTGCCAGAAATTAGAGCCCCATTAAAATAAGCCTCATTGTTGAGTGGCTATGGCACAATTACTACGCTTATAGAAAAATTTTAAAATTTTATCGTTTTGTTGGCAAATAAATGATCAAAATTATAAAATAGCAATTTTTAAACTTAGCGCAATATTTTTCAATTAATTGAAATACATTTAATCCAATTTATTCAACTTTTACTTTGGTAAAGTTCTTCTTACCAAACTTTTACTTGCGCACATATTAAAAAAAGGGGAACTAATTTTCCTTAAATAATTTCTGATGTGTTTTCTATGCTCAAGTTAAGAATATGTATTTGATAAAAGTACCAAATTATAAATGCTGTTCTAAAAACTTTTAAAATAAATACAAAATTAAGATCACTTGTCTGAAGATAACATTTTCTATTTTTTTTATTTTTATATCTTATTTGTATGTGCTTAAACTTATAAATTGCATGACAATAGAAATGATAAAGCGGTAAACATTTTAGTTTTAAATGAAGTCTTTTACGTTTATGCTGAGATCAAATAAAATTTGTTGACTTTGCGTTAAGATGCAATCGAATACAACTGCCTATCGTTAAAAAACAGTAGCTGAAAATGATAACAAAAAGAAAGTTTACTTAAAATTGTTGAGGGTAAACAGACGCAGAAGTGTATCATGAGAACAAATTTGGTATTGTTTTTGTTTATGTGGGAAACCCTTTCGTATGGCATTAAGAAAATGTCCTATTACGTAAACTGAAAAGGAAATTTATCTCTTGAGAATATTAGATATCACACGTTCCATTAGATTTGCGTGCTTTCTAAAACTTGTTATAATAAAAACGGTTGATTAAACAAAACGGAGTAGCTGTGTGTATGCACTTAAGATTAAAAGTTAACTTGAAACATAAAAATATTATTAATTATATATTTATAAATAGTATATATATATTTTATGAATTTTCTTTTTCTGTTTTTTAATTATTAAAATATGTACTAAACACTTAAGTTTTCAACTTTAAATTAAGGACGTTTACATTTGTGTTTAAATTCTAACAAACTTTATTAAATAACTCATAAATTTTCCTTTTTTTTTTATTATAGGAAAGTAATTTTATTATTAAAAAGAAATAAATTAGAATCTCGGAAATTTTCTTTTTCGATTTCAGTGAAAAACCGACTGCTGTGTTCGTGCATGAACTGAAGTGTCTTCGCTACTAGATATTTTCTAATATTGATTTTCCATTTTTTTTTCTATTTTTTATATTATATCTAACACTGTAAAATAAAAATACATTATAAATTTAAAATTTACATGATAAATTATTCATTTTATATAAAAAATTTTAATTCACTAAAAATATAATTTTTGCGATAGCGAAAGGATAATACATTAATTTAAAATTTTTAGCAGATAACATTTTACGATTATCGTGAAAATTTTTTATCCGATTAAAATAAAATTGAATTATTTATCAAGTCATGAAAAAACAGCATGTTTTCTTTAAACGAAGGGCAATTGTACAAGTCTTATTAGTGCTGATATGGCTTCTGTTTATGTAAAACAAATATTTCTACTTACTCAATTTAGAATATTTTTGCACAATGAAAATAAATTCATATAAAAAATGTGGAAAAAATAGAAATTGTTTTTATGTATCAAATATCAGATATTTTGCTTGCTTTTTATCTCTTCAAGAAATTCCGAAATAATAAATAATGTCAGCAAAAATAAATGACATCATAAACTTTGCAAAGTATTGTGGTAGAATCGAAAATTTTCTTTAGAAAAGTTAATGAAAATTAGGTTAGCTAAAGAGTAAATTTAATTTATTTTGAAACACTTTCTAATAAAAACTTTTTCTAGAAGATAATAAACATACAATTGTGATAAATATTTACTTTTTATCAATGTTTATATTTGCATAAAGTTGAGATAATATGTGTTTCTATTCCGTAAATAAAAATATTTTTCACTATCGGTAAATACGCTTTTCTTGTCAGGTGTAAAAGCACAGAATTTGAATGGTCACAAATAATTCATATAAAAATTTTACGAGCACATTGTTTTTGAGTCAGAATTTTATTTTGTCTGTGCGTAAATTTTTAACAAATAAATTTTACAACAAAATTATGTGGGAAATATATTCAGTAAAAATCTGTTCTGTAAAATTTTTTTAGTAAAAGTTGGTCTATGAAAACTTGCACATCAAAAAATATTTTCAGTAAAAATTTGTTCAATAAAATTTTTCAGTAAAAATTTGTAGTGAAATTTTTTTTATTATAATCAGTAAAAATGTTCAGTTAAAATGTTTTCAGTATAAATTTTTAGTTGAAATATTTTCAGTAAAAATTTGCTCTCTAAAAATTTTTTCATTCAAAATTTGTACAGTAAAATTTTGTTCAGTAAAAATTTGTACAGTCAATATTTTTTTAGTAAACATTTGTTCAGTAAAAATATTTTTAGTAAAAATTTGATCAGTAAGAACCTTTTCAGTAAAACTATTTTCAATAAAAATTTTGGTAACAATCAAAATTTGTTCTGTAAAAATATTTTCAATAAAAATTTTGCTCAATAAAAATTTGTTCTGTAAAAATATTTTAAGTAAAAATTTCATCAGTACAAACATTTTCTGTAAAAAGTTTTCAGTAAAAATTTGTTCGGTAAAAATTTGTTCTACAAAAATTTGATCAGTAAAAATATTTTCAATAAAATTTTGTTCAGTAAAAATTTGTTCAGTAAACATTTGATCAGTAAACATTCGATCAGTAAAAATTTGTTCTGCAAAAACATTTTCAGTAAAACTATTTTCAGTAAAAATATTCTCAATAAAAATTTTGCTCAATAAAAATTTGTTGTAAAAATATTTTAAGTAAAAATTTGATCAGTAAAAAAATTTTTAGTAAAAGTTTTCCAGTAAAAGTTTGTTCGGTAAAAATTTCTTCTATAAAAATTTGTTCAGTAAAAATATTTTGAGTATAAATTTTTCTGTAAAAATGTCTTCTGTTAAAAAAATTTTCAGTAAAATTTTTTAGTTAAAATGTTCTCAGTAAAAATTTGATCAGTAAACATATTTTCTATAAAAATTTGTTCAATAAAAATTTGTTCTGTAAAAATATTTTAAGTAAAAATTTGTTCAGTAAAAATATTTTAAGTATAAATTTTTCCGTAAAAATGTCTTCAGTAAACATTTTTAGTTAAAATGTTCTCAGTAAAAATTTGATCGGTAAATATTTGATCAATAAACATATTTTCTATAAAAATTTGTTCAGTAAAACTTTGTTCAGTAAAAATTTGTTCAGTAAACATTTGATCAGTAAACATTCCATCAGTAAAAATTTGTTCAGTAAAAACATTTTCAGTAAAATTATTTTTAGTAAATATATTTTCAATAAAAATTTGGTCTGTAAAAATATTTTAATAAAAATTTGTTCAGTAAAAATATTTTTAGTATAAATTTTTCCGTAAAAATGTCTTCTGTTAAAAAAATGATCAGTAAAAATTTTTAGTTAAAATTTTCTCAGTAAAAATTTGATCAGTAAATATTTGATCAGTTAACATATTTTCGATAAAAATTTGTTCAATAAAAATGTTTTCAGTAAAATTTTGTTCAGTAAAAGTATTTTCAATAAAAAATTTTTCAGAAAAAAATTTTAATGTTTAAAATTTAATTTTTAATTTTTAAGACCAAAAATATTTTATTGTGCTTTTTTCGCATTAAAAAGAGTAATTAATTAACGGTTGCGCCCACATAACTCGATTATTCTTAAATGGAGCGAACGCTTTTATGCATATTTATTTGTATTCTTAGCCTAGATATGCAATTTAATAACGTTTAATTGTTTGTATATTTCCGTAATCTAATGAGGAAAAGATTTACAATGGAAATGACTCCTCACAAAGGCTTGAATAATAAAGCAACAATTGTGAATAGTCTCGTGTGTAAAGTTTATGCTCCCCAATTAGTATTCACTTGGCAACTTCAGCGGATACTCGTTGTTTTTCTTAGAATATTATTTATGAATAAATTGTGGCGATACATTCAAGGGCAATATTACTCATACTTTTATTCCCCCCGTAGTGTTCTGTTTTGTTCTATTCTCTCGATTATAGTTCACTGCCGCCTCCAAACCTAAAAAATACTAATTCTGTTCTGTTCTGTAAGCTCAGTCGACTGGAAAATAATCAAAAAGCAAATTATGCCATGGTATCCAAAGTAAATATTTTGGAGGTGGAAGTTTTGTATTTTTCTGATGCAAAATAATCAAGCGGCCCTTTACGATTTTTCTGTTTTGATATTCTGGCCGTAAGCTCCCCAGTACATTCGCCTCGAGGAATGTGTGATTCAAATACCAGACATCCAACCGAATGGAATTTTCCGCTGTTAACAATTTCCATGGATGAATTTGTGTGAGTACGTAACTTTTATATATCAAAGCCTATAAATTAACACATATAGCCATGCGTAAAAGCTTTTTGTAAACAGTTTGTTGTTGATCGTAAAGAGTTCAACGATAGCCGATAACGTCGAAAGAATAAGCGGCCGGTTGCCCACCCATCGCTACATTCTTCTTCAAGTTCAATGTAAACTTTCAAATTCCCAACTGTGCCCTTATTGAAATTAATATTTTTTTTTCTATTTTATTTATGACATAGTAAAAAAAACCATTTGTTTATTTTTAAAGAAAAGTTTCTTTCATTTGAAGTATTTGTAAAAAAGTTTTTTTAAAAGTGCTGAATGTACTTAAGGGAATTTTTTAGAAGAACTAATTTTTGAAGGGAAAATTTTTAATATACATTTTTCAAAAAACACTTCTATTAGAAAAACTTTAATGTATTATATTTAACTTTTAGTTATTCAACTAGCAATTAAAATTAATTAATATATTTGCTAATTTTTATATAGAAATTCACTATCGAAAATAATGGATTATTCAATTTGTATTTTGGAAATTGTAGGTTTGTTATTTAATAGAAGTTGAGAATATTAATATGGTTTAGGTTAAAATTTTTCGATTCAGACTAAAAACAACTCGTTTTAGTCTAAATAGAAAGATTTTTATCTAAACTATATGTGGTTTTAATAAGCCATAGCCAAAATCTGCTCAATAAGCTAAATTTTAGCATTATTGCGCAAAAAATTTCCCAGAACGAGTAATTTCGTATTTTGGTGATGTCAATTTGCCTCTTGTATTTTTTTCATAAACTTATATAAAATATTGTATTAACACAGATAATTTTAAATCTTTAAAGTATTTTTCAATTAACATCCATCAAGAAACGATCAAATTACAGTCCGAAATATAAGAAAACGTCATTAAAAATTACCTCAAAAAGATCGAGTCCTGCAAGAATACTTTTAGTATTTATTTTAATTATTTAATTTTTTTTTACAAAATGGCAAAACATATATAATATAATTGAATAAAATAAATAGATAAGTTAAAATTTAAAGTATATTTTACTTAATTTTACTTTCCAAAGTGCAAATTGAATAATCGTTTATAAAGCATCCAATAATTTCTGTTACGAAATTGTGTACGATTATTTTAATTTTATATTATTATAAAATGGCAAAGTAGAATTAATATGATTAAATATAATTATAATTTTATTTTAAATTAAAATATTATTACAATAAGCTTTACTTTCCAAAACATATATTGGATATCCCATTATCTAATATGAAAAAGTGTATAAAAAATTTCAACTTTTAATTTTTACTCTTAAACCACAATCACGAACTTATAGCTGCTATATACATTGTCAATTTTTCTACCAAAATAAGAATATAAAATTTAGTGAAAATTTGCATAGTCACTATTTAAGTAAATAGTAGAAAATATTAACAAAGCCAATTTATAGTGTAAATGGACTAAACTTCCTATTATGACTAATACATTAATTTAGTAGTTTGAAATTTTCTGTGTTAACCCCCCCTCTCCAACATTTTAAAGTATGTATAATTTTCCTCCTCTTTTTCTAATGACATAAATTATTAATCTCATTAAAAATACAAAGGCTACTTGCTAATATTCAACGACTAACCAGTACTTATGCTAAGCCGAAAAGTTTTAAAATAAATTTCCAAGTTTTATTTGTACGAACAGTGTTTATAAGTCAATCAGAAATTATTCATTTAATTCGAAATTATTCAAATAAACAGAAAAAAAAGTTTATTTAATCGTATTAACAAATTGTAGGTAGAATCGAAATCTGTATAATTATCAGATGTTGAGTACACTCCTCTTTATGCAAAGTTGAATTATTCGATTTGCATTTTTAATTTTCTGATTTGTATTGGAAAAAAAACAAAATCAGCGATTTGCATATTAATTGCTTGTTTTTTTTATATATAAATACAAATTAATATTAAATGAATTTATTAGTTATACTAATATTATTGGCATGTGAAGCTATTTTTTTTCAAGTGCAATAGGGAAAAGTGCACCTTCGCCAATACCACAGATAAATCGTGTGGAAAATTTATTAAAATTGATTATTAGTTAACAAAAAAACTACCACTATTTATAAAAATCATTATTTATAATTTAGCTAATACTTGAATAGTAGTCCATTCTGAAAAATCTTAAAAAGTTTATAAAAAACTGTTTATGTTTTTTGAAAGTTTTAACAACAGAGACTAAGTGGGATAAGTTTTCAGCTACGTCAGAAGGTAAAGCCATATTTTTTTACCTGTCACTTTGCGAATTTTGTTGTTGTTTATATTGATCGATCTACTACTTAAAATAAATCTTACACAGAATAAAAACAATTTTTCTTTCGTTCAAATTTCTATTCAACAAAAAAAGTGTGTCTAAGCCAAACTTGTAATCCGAAATAATTTTGTTGTCTTAAATTACGTCTAAGACAAGTCCGATGGCTTCCTTTCTGTTCGTATTTCATGTTCAACTCTTCTTATTGTTTTACGTAAAGCCTAAATATTTTGAAAAGTCCCAAAAATGTGCTTAGAATTCATAATTAGTTATTAAAACATATACTAGAGTACGAAACCTGTTGACCTTCAACAACTGGAAAGGCAATAGTGGAATATGTTTTGGTCAACTTTTTGTTCTTTGATGCTTTGTAGTCTATCAATTTTTGTTATGCTTAAACTTTTTATGGCTACCTTTATTCAAAATCAAATTGCTAAATTGATTTTTAGCAAATTGCCTTCATATATTATTATGTGTTTGAATTTATTATTTTAAATTGATTTATTTAAGTTGTAAAGATAAGTTTTTTTTCATACCTGTTTTATAGATACCAATATTTTTTTATGGCAAAATTTCGTAATGATCAACAGAAATTTTTTTAATAATAGTTGGTTTTTTTAACGGATAGATTTATAAAAATTAGTTTTTTAATTTTGTTTAATTTATTTATCTATAACTTAAAAAAATTAACAATATTTTACGCAAAAAAATTGTAGTTTTCTGGAAAGCTTATTTCTACAGAATTCGTGGTAGATTCTTTTTATCAACAATTTGTTGAATGAAAACTTGTTGAACTATAAACTTATTTTAAAGAATTTTTTTTATTTATAATAATACCTTATATTCAAACTATAATATATATTTTCAGTTGAAATATTTAGTAAAAATACTGTATTCAGTTCAGGAAAATATATTTTTTGGAAAAATTTGTTCAGCTGAAATTTGTTCTTTAAAAATTTTCAGTTAAATTTTTTTCAAAAAACCATTCTTCAGTTAAAATTATTTTGAATAAAAATTTTTCAGTAAAATTGTTTTCAGTAAAAATCTTATCAGTTAAAATTTGTTCAGTAAAAATTTGTTTAGTAAAAAACTGTTGAGTACAATTTTATCCAATATGATTTTGTTCAGTAAAAATTTGCTCTGTAAAAATCTGATCAGTAAAAATTTTTGAGTAAAAATTGGTTCAGTGAAAGTTTGATAAGTTAAAATCTGATCAGTAAAAATATGTTCGGTAAAAATTTGCTCATTAAAAATTTACTCAGTAAAAATCTGATCAGTAAAAATTTTTTCAGTTAAAATTTTTTCAGTAAAAATTTGTTTAGTAAAAAACTGTTCAGTACAATTTCGTTCAGTAAAAATTTGTTATGTAAAAATCTGGTCAGTAAAAATTTGTCCAATAAAAATTTGTTTAGTAAAAAACTGTTCTGTACAATTTTGGTCAGTAAAAATTTGTTCAGTAAAAATTTGTTCAGTAAAAAACTGTTCAGTACAGTTTTGTTCAGTAAAAATTTGTTCAGTAAAAAACTGTTGAGTAAAAACATGTTCAGTAAAAAATTGTTCAATAAAAATTTGTTCAGTGAAAATTTAATAAATAAAAATCTGATCAGTAAAAATTTATTCTGTAAAAATTTGCTCATTAAAAAACTGTTTAGTACAATTTTGTTCAATACGATTTTGTTCAGTAAAAATTTGCTCTGTAAAAATCTGATCAGTAAAAATTTGTTCGGTAAATATTTGCTCATTAAAAATTTACTCAGTATAAATCTGATCAGTAAAAATTTTTTCAGTTAAAATTTTTTCAGTAAAAATTTGTTCAGTAAAAAAATGTTCAGTACAATTTCGTTCAGTAAAAATTTACTATGTAAAAATCTGATCAGTAAAAAGTTTTGAGTAAAAATTGGTTCAGTGAAAATTGGATAAGTTCACATCTGATCAGTAAAAATTTGTTCGGTAAAAATTTGCTCATTAAAAATTTACTCAGTAAAAATCTGATCAGTAAAAAATTTTTCAGTTCAAATATTTTCAGTAAATTTTTTCAGTTACAATCTGTTCAGTAAAATCTTTCAGTAAATATTTGTTCAGTAAAAATTTGCTCTGTAAACATCTGATCAGTAAAAATTTGTTCAGTAAAATACTGTTGAGTAAAAACATGTTCAGTAAAAAATTGTTCAATAAAAATTTGTTCAGTGAAAATTTAATAAATAAAAATCTGATCAGTAAAAATTTATTCAGTTAAAATTTGCTCAGTAAAAATTTACTCAGTAATAATCTTATCAGTAAAATTTTTGAGTAAAAATTTGTTCAGTAAAAGTCTGATCAGTAAAAATCTGTTTAGTAAAAAATTGTTCAATAAAAATTTGGTCAGTGAAAATTTGATAATTAAAAATCTGATCAGTTAAAATTTGTTCATTGAAAAACTGTTGAGTTAAAACCTGTTCAGTAAAAAATTGTTCAGTAAAAATTTGTTGAGTAAAAATTTGCTCTGTAAAAATCTGATCAGTAAAAATTAGTTCAGTGAAAATTTGCTCAGTAAAAATTTACTCAGTAAAAATTGGTTCAGTAAAAATTTGCTCAGTAAAAATTTACTCAGTAAAAATCTGATCAGTTAAAACTTTTTTCAGCAAAAAATTGTTCAATAAAAATACTTTCAGTAGGCATTTTTTCTACTGAACATTTTTTAATGGAATTTAATAAACAATTTTTAAATTGTTTTCAATAAACAATTTTTAAATAAGAATTTGTTCAGAAAAAAATTATATCAGTAAAAATTTATTCAGTAAACATTTTTTCCACTGAATATTTTTGCGGTTAAAACTTTTTCAGTAAAAAATTTTTCATTAAAAATCTGTAAAAATGTCATCGGCAGGATATATTTACATGCTTAACAAGGATAGAAAAAGTCCTTAGAAAAGGAGAGGCAGCTTTATCATTTAATTGAAAGGATTAAATGGCATTTTTTATTCATTTAATTGATGGATTAAATGGCATTTAATTAAAATATTTGAAATGGTGAGTTGAACGCCACAGGATTGGTATAAAGGATACGGTTGGTTACAGAAAAGGAAATTATGGGTATGTGCTGTATAATAAGTTCAGATTCTGAAAAGTTTCCTTGCTCAGAATTCGGCAATGGTTGTTGAACAGAAAATATAAATTATGTTTCTGACTTTTAACGAAATATTTGTAATAACTTAATTCAATCAATTTCAATATTTACTAATTTGCGTACTTCCGAAAAAAAGAGTTTAAATAAAAATAATCAACACTAAATTTGATCTATAAATAAAAATGCAAGTTTTCGAACTTTTGGCATAATCTCGATAGTTTTTGTTAGTAATTTTCGGTTTACCATAACTTATGAAAGTACGGTGGAAGGAGAATGCGACGAGGAAAAATATTCACATTGAATTAAATCGATTATTTGCATTTACAAATGAGTATAAAAATGGTTGTTGTATTAGAGATTTTTAATTGTTAATTGTTGGCAATCGAGGAACTGATTTGCAGTGTTGCGAGTAAGACTTTGACAGTAACTTCTGACTGACAGTGAACAGGAAAATTCCGATATCAAATCTCAAGTATGTTCACGAAGTAGAAGTGGGGCAGAGGGGAATTTGTAAATACTTATAGTTCATTTGGCGGTTTATAGTAGAATAGTATATTAAGACATGATAGTTTGTCCAACCGGCTGAAATCACCTCGAATCAAATCAATACAAAAATAGAACCAAAATCATATGCCGTTCGAATGCAATATTTCTGTTCGATTTCAAGGGTATGATCAATTATGGCTTGTCAAACTGGCGTTATTGTTAAGAAATTACTCAATCATGGTCTATGTCTAGTTCAACTTGAACAATTTATCAAATCGTCAACAGGAGTACTATGCACTATTCATTTAAGACCACCAATACTGTATGCATTTAAGATTTTCTATTACGGAAACGTTCTTTTTACAGTGACACATCATTTATGCTCGAAGAAGATTTAATTTTCATTTAATTACCACTGATATTGATCTATCATATAATCATAATAAGTTTTGATGAAGTAATTCTCAATAATTTTATAGCAATTATTACTACCAGGAGTAATTGACTTTTATATAGTAGAAATGTTATCATTATTCAGTTGAGTTTGTTGTAATAATTTTATAATTATTTATAAGGAAATAATATTGATTTATGAACTTTTCATTTTTAAATTATAATAATTACAGATTGGCAATTAAAAAATTTTTTCTATGCAATCATGTGAGAAAATGTTTTATTAACTAAATACGACTACATAAATATTTACGAAGTTATGCATTTTGTAATTATGAAAAATACATCCAATAAATATATTTTTGAAGGTAATATTTTTTTTAGAATAATGTTTGCCATTCGATATTATGAATAATTTTTACTATCAAACAAACTGCTGTAATTTTTGAATTTTTTGAAAAAAAAATGGGATTGTTTTGACCTAATCAATAATATCCATTAAGTAATTACCAAATTACAGGCCTAAATATGCGAAGAAGTCAATAAATAATTAACTCAAAAGGATTCAGGCTTGGAAAAAGTCTTATGGCTGTTTTTTTAACAATTTTTATATTTTATGTAAAACGGCAAAACTTTGTAAATTAAATTCATAAAATTTTTTATTAATGTTTAAATTTTTTTTAAAGCACAAAGTATATAACCATATATATGGGAAAATATTACTTTGATGGCAGTTTTTGCTTTATAAAAAAATTTCACAAAATAATATAAGCTATAAAAACAATATTTTTGTAAGCTATAAACTGCCAAAGGTTATTTAAAAAAAAAATAGCTATGACACGAACTAAGATATATTTGATAACGCATTTGCATATTTGCTATTAATTGGAAAATTTTTAAATTTATTTTCCTTAAAAATAAAAATATTAACTTGAATAAAAAAATTCATCAAAATATTTTATTAAATATTATCATAAACCAGATGTAGGCTTTCCCAACATAAATCAATTCTATCATTATACATCTGTTTTTAATGATATTTTATATTAATACCATTCACATAGAGCAGACAAAAAAGCCAAAAGATTAAATTTTTATCTTATCAACACTTGAAAGACTAAAGTGTAAAAAATAAAAATTAGAATTTCTTTATTAAAGTTTGCTTTATTAAAAACTATTTGTTTTAATTTTCTTTAAAATCATTGCTTTATGTCTGATGAGATAGTAAAATTTTGTTGTCAACATTTAAATGTTTCTAAACATTTTTGGCATGAGAAAAAAATGTTTCTATCAACATAAGCTTGCATTGAAACATAAAAAAACATGTTTTTTTTTCAAATATTAAAGTATGAAAAATTTAGAAAAAAATTCTATTAATTTAAATAGTTTTATAACCCATTAAAATTTATATTATTTTGTAGATTTTAAAAGAAAATTTGCAGCTTTTAAAGTACTTAAAAATTTGATTGTGAGAGTTTAAAAAAAAACTGGAAAATGCACAGACTTTTGATAATTTTCTTTGATGAAAAAAACTTTGTATATTTTTAGAAAGTTAAAGTAGTAAAATTATTTATAAAAAAATTAATATTTTATTAAGGTCAGTAGTAATAGATTTAATGGGAATAATCGTTTTGATAGGAAATGGAAAAATTATCTAATCATCCACATTGAAGGTTTCGTTACTCTAAATAGAATTTTAAAAAAAAATTGCAATACCATATTCGTGTGAATAAAAATGGAAATCGTTTATTTTATATTGGTTTTGGTCAAGACAATGACTAGTAGTTTTATAGGTGAGCTAATAATAAATGTCGACTAAAGATACAACAGGTTTCCTAGTAAGTTGAATTTCTTTCTAAAGTGACTTTTCCGTATCTATGCCGTCGATCTAAGTTGTAATGTTCTACTTTTTTTCTAATGGGAATTTTATTGCAAACTTTACATTACAAACGTTATCTATAAAAATTAATAGAGCTGATATATAAAATCGATTTGTTTTATAGTAACTCCCAGCTATAAATTGGATCTAATATAGAAGACATAAGTAAGAAGAAGTTCTTTCAAACTTTGCTAAAACATTTATAATTTATTTAATTTATATATTTTAATATATCCATTTTTATATAATATTTATAATATGGTATATATTAATTTAATTATCCTTTATTACTATTGTAAACTACAAAATGATCTATAATTGAATGTAATAAATCTTTTAAATTGTCAATATTTTTTTTCTAAGAAAATTTGTTAGCTCATCTAATTTTAAATCCATAAAAATTTAATTGACCAAAACCTCAATGAAACAATCATATTTCCAAAATAATTACTTAAAGATTAAAATAATTTCAAGATAGAAAATAAACGAACCATTAAAGAAATACCGCTTTAATATGTCCTCAGGCAAATTTAACAAATTTAGTCTTAAAGTGGGTAATTTTTCATAGGAAGGTTCATTAAACAAATTGGAAAATATTAGTACGAGTTTATTAATGAAAATAATATTGCCGAAATTGCGTTTTTTCTTATTATAAAATAGCTTATGTAGAAATAATTTTTTTTATTAACATTTATTATTATAAGTTATTTCTTTGATCGAGGAATTAGTTCTTATTTTTTCAAGTATTTTAAGAGTATTTTTTTTTTGCATTTTATTATATCATAAATAGATTTCAGAATAGTTTTTTATATAAAAAAAAAACCAAAATATATAATATCTTTTTTAATAATTGATAACAGATATAAAAATATTTTAAGCAAAATAAACTGAATAGCGAAATTTCTTTTACTACTTTACTTTTCAGAATAAAAAAATCTATTTTCTATCGAAACAAAATACAAATCGCACGTGTTAAAGATATATGTAGAAAAAATCTTAAAAACAATTTAATAAATAAATGAATAAAAGAATATAGAACAAACACAATCCTAATCCCAAATTCCATAAACATTTTAAGTAAGTATACATTGAAGAAAAAAAAATTCGCTTCATTTTATTTGCACAAATATTCTCATGCAAGTTAAATAAATATTTACATCAGAAATAAAGACTCTTTTCTTTAAGATATCATACAATAAAAATTTATCTCAAAATATAATTGAAGAAAAATATATACAATTTTTTTTGCAGTATAAAATTAAATAGAGAAAAAGAACTTCATTTTTAAGTGAATTATATCTGTCATAAAAAAATTACCACATTTATCTGTTAAATTTGTTTATATTTATAAAAGTATTATATTGTATAATAAAATATTTAATTATTCATAATAAAATCAGTTAAATAAACAGTTTGATAGGGTATATTTTCAAATAATCGCTAAAATAAAAACAACGTTGACGAAATATGCGCAGTTTGCATATTTTTTTGTTAAGCCGGTGAATATATAATATGTACTTACCGGTTTAACCTGTAACTTTTCTATTACAAAATATGAAACAATTAGATAATCTATCTATGATATAAGATAAGTTATTTTTAAGAGAAATTTCATTATTTTACGAACGAAAACTTACCGAATTTCGATGAATACTTTTTTTTCCCAAACACTCATATTTTATGAAAAGTAAAAGTGTAAATTTAAATAAATACGAATATTAAAAAAATAGCATTTTTTTATCCTTGAAAATTAGTATAAAAATTTATACACATGAATAACAGAAAATAAAAAAAAGTTTTTTGAATAAGACCGTCTATTTGTGTAAACTGTTATACTGCCGTGAACTTTGAAGATTCACACACAATCAATCAGCTGTGCGCTACTGCCCTCGTACTTCGGCTACTGAAACAGCGTCGAGTTGATGCACATCACTTTGCTGTTATAAGGTTTAATCAGACAATTTCTTTTAAGAGCGAATAAAAAGTTTTCATCCCATTAAACGGTTACTGCCATAACTTGAACTTGTTTAACTCTTTTTATTGTTACAAAATCAGATTTTTTAATATCATAGGATTATATTACATAAGATATATTTACATAAATTTCGATATTTGGGAAAAAAATGTTATCAGAAAAATTCGATATCTGAAAAATAAAAATCGCATAATATGTGACTAATAATTTAGTATTTTTTTCTTGTAAGAAATTCGAACTTGTTTGTAGCTAAACACCTGCTGTTTGGCCTTGCTTTTATAAACATTTTTTTATACGTATATTTAAGGCCTACAAGAGATCTAATGACCTATAAAGAAGTTTTTTTTTTTAAATTTTATGGTATAAAATTTTGATAATGATTAAGTTAAACAAAAATTAAAAAAACTGATAATGGTTATTTTATAATTAAATGTTAAATTAACATTTAATTATATAAATCTTTTTTAATGAAAAATATATAAGAAAATGATATGAATTCTCATAATCTTAATACTACTCAAAAATTGATAATAAATAATTTAACCAATTTCAGGTTGGGTAAATAAAAGTCAAATTAAATATACTAATAATTAAAATTTCATAGTTTGGCCATTATAAATAAAGATAAAATTTTCTTAAACATACGATAAATTAACAATGACCCTCATAGGACTTCTATTTTAAAAAAATGTTCTAAGACTTTTTTACTCAATAAATTCGTATTGAAAAAATTTTTAATGAAAAAAATTTTAAATGAAAAAATGTTTACTGAGCAAATTTGTACTGAATTAAATTTTTACTGAACAAATTTTTACTGAAGAAATTTTTAATGAACACATTATCACTGAAAAAATATTTACTGAAAAAATGTTTGCTGAAAAAAATTGCCATTGCAAAAATTATTACTAAAAGGATTTTTACTGAAAAAGTTCATACTAAAAAATGTGTGAAGCAAAAATCTTTAGAAGATTCTTACTAAAAAAATTGTCACTGAAAAAATATTTACTACAAAAATTTATACAAAAAAATGTTTACTGTAAAAAGTTTTAATGAAAAATTTATATTGAAAAAATTTTTACTGTAAAAATTTTTAATGAACAAATTTATAGTGAAAATAGTTTTACTGAAAAAATGCTTACTAAACAATTTTTTTCTGAACAAATTTTTACTGAAAAAATTGTTGTACATGAAAAAATCCTCAAAAGATTATTTTAAAATAAAATATCTTTTACGTAGGCCTAGAAAAAAATTCCACCGGCGTCAAATTCCACGATCTTGGCGACCAACAATACAATATCTGAAAATAATGCGTTCTGGAAACTGTTTGCACAATAAAGCTAACATTTTTCGTAGTCTGTGGCTTGTGACGTAGTTTTATTGGAACCATATATAGTTTAAATTAAAATCTTTATGTTCAGGTCAAAAAAATGTCGATTACTATACCGTCATATGGCTCAGAATTAACGACAACGGTCTCTTCATTATCAAGCAATTACTTATCGAAACATTTTTTTTTTAAAAAATCAACTTATTTAAAACCATATTGTTCAGCATTCAATTAGTTTATTCTTTTTTGTAAAATGGCACATTATTTTATTAAACAAATAATATTTGCAAATATATATAATTAAAATATATCTAATTACATATTTGTACTTTCAAAATCACAAAATGGATAATCAAGTACTTTTAAGGATAATGTTTAGGAAATTTTTTGTTTTTACTGTTTATACACAAAATTTATATAATTATTTTAATATTGTTTATTATTTACATAAAATTATCAAAAATAATAAAAGAACTCTTCTATTTAGCAGTTAAAAACATTTTCAGAACTCTTTGGGTAAATGCAAATAAAACTTTTATCCATCGTATTTAATTCTGATTCATTCAGTGAGTAAATACAAATGTTACCAAAGGTATTATTTGGAAACTTTTTATATCAACATGTCTTAATATAGCTGACTTAATATCCTTTTTAGTATTTTTTTTCCTCGTAATTATAATATCAAAATGTGAGAGAAAAAATTCCCTGCTATGGCGACTTAATGTCGCCATTTTTTGATATGATTTTATTCGTGTCTACAAGGATGTGAGTATGCCCTTATGAAGATTAAGAACAGTAGATTTTTGATGCAATATTATGTAGAAAATGATATCAATTTTTTTTTTAAACAAATAAAAATTAGAAAGCATCATTTTTTTTTAAAGATTTTATATTTTAAATTTTTGCCAAAAATACAAAAAGCTGCAAAATGAAGAATTATTTAAAAATACATAAAATTTTATAATTATTTTGTATAAAATATTGTTTTTCTTTTATAAGTTTATTTTTTTAAGAAAGAAAAACATGAAATAAATATAAGAGAAATCCTTCATTGAATAAAAATCAACAAAACTGGAAAAATATCAACAAATATTAGCTACTACAATATTTTTTTTTTAAATTTTTATAGCTTGTTGCTAAAATGATAAATAAAATTTTTTTTCGAACCAAATTTCATAATATCCTAAGTAAGCTTTATGGAGAAATACTGCCGCACGAGTCTTCTTTGAACGTTGTTTATTTATATTCTATAAGGAAAAAAAACTACTCCTTGTATCTTTTTCATAGACTCGACTTGTCTTTTAGATTCTTTTATCCAAACATGAATATTTATTAAAATACACATTATATAAAATGTAAATAAAAATGATGATGGTTTGATATTATTTAATATTGCCAAGAATAGCAATTTTAATAATATTTATTGATATAGTTCATTTTTCAATTATTTCTAATTTTAATAATAAAAAATATAGAAAAAATCAAATGAGCTCTTTACAATTTTTTTTCCTGCTTGATATAGAAATTTTCTTAAACTCTCATAAAAATCAATAGAAAATTCTGAAATTTAATTAATTTACAATTGAATTAAAATTCATATTTAACATTAAATATTTTTTTAAATAATTATAAAGATTATTGATAAACTCAGCAAATTTTATAACAATTTAATATTTTAAAAAACGTTCCTATAAGAATATGGTAGAAAAAAACACAAAAAAACATATAATATAAACTTTTGTTTTGGCAAAACCCCTTCTTCCATAATGTTCCACAAATGTTTACACATTTTTGTGCATAGGCCAACATTCTTTATTAGAAAGTACATTGGCCGATGTTAAATGGATTTTTTACCCTTGAAAAAAAGAAAATAACACAGACAATCTTTTTTTGTAGATTTTCAATACAAATAAGGGCTACAATTGTGCGCTGGTAAATATGAGGAGTGAGGGAGGATGGGGGATGTCTGGGCAGGTGGAACTAGTAGTGTGTAAAAATTGCGCATGATTGACACAACCACCAGAGCAGTATTTGTAAATACATTTAACTGCAACCACTAAGCATGCATATGCTTTGTCCTAGTTCATTAAAGAATGTATATTCTACAAGGGGTTGGGGTAAATTTGTTCTATGATTCGTGGTTCCATGCTCAGGAATTTCTGATTCACATTACAGCTGTTCATGAGCAAAAACTACGCGCAAATATTACTTTATGTGCAAAAACAAAGGGACTATTGCGCCCTTAGGGCTGATGACGACGTATATTATCCAAACAAAACAACAAAAAAAACTCTCAAAAGGTTGCCTTCTATTTAGACATGATCGTATTTATATGCATTTTGAATAGAAATGATAATGTTGAAAGCATAAACGGGAATATTCATGTGCACAACCCAGAATTAATCCAGAATTCAATTGGGATTCATAAAAATTATTTTTATTTCCAGTGCAAAACATACACATTCACGAGTACAGAATTACTACCCTATTTATACTCGAGGGTAAAAGCATAAAAGAACAAAGAACCAATTGGCGACTGTTAGTCGCGATCCTTGTCTATGACGCAATCCCCTAAGACATTAAACTTTGAAAATACAATCACAATAATTCTCTTTTTACCTTTTCTACGTCCAAACGGTCCAAGGAAAGCAACTCCTTTTCCTATTATATTATCATCGATATATTTAAGAAATTTTCCAGTATCTTCAGCACGTCTTGATGGAATTGCAACATTTCCGACCGTGGTCAATATACTTTTTGGTTTATTTGGACGACCTAGAAAATCCTCACTCAACGATAACGATTTTGTGCGACTTGCTTTTTTCAAGCTCATGATTTTAACGATTTTTGTTTCTAAAATTTTTTTTTTTCAGATTTAAATCAAAATTTTTCACAATAAGTATTAGGTAATTAGTAGATAAAAAAAAATATTTTTTTTTCTTATGGCTCAATTTTTAGGAGAAAACTTTTCCGTTTAAATCATAAAAAGTTCATCGAACAAAAATTTTTTTCAAACTTGATATTTTCACATTTATAATAGATACTTAACTTTTCAAGTATCTCTTTATTCACTATTATTGTAAAATTGTTTAAATAAAAAAATCTTACTTTAGATAAAAATAATTTTTCGATGTTTTTTCTTTTTATTTTGATAAAATTACGCGCGCAAATAAATTTTTTTTATTGTTACTTTTTTTTAATTTTTAACCACTACGAATATAATAATTTTGTTCTTAAAATAACTTTGTTTTTAACAATAATTATTTTATAATAAATATTGTAGTTTGTTTTTTATAATCGGTTTGAATGGATTTTATTGCACAATTTTTGAGTGTGGAAAATTGTTATTTTTAAAATTCACTCGTTCGCGCTCACGAGCGCTTGATAACAGCAATTTCTCCTCAATGGTTCCACCCGATTGTAAAACCGTTTTAATTATGATTTTTTTTAAATTTTAATTTTTCAAACAAAGCAAAACACAAAAAAATGGCAGCAAAAAATTTTAATTAACATTAAATCACAATCAACATTGGAATTACTTATTTGCAAAAATTCAATGATTTCTTATGAGTTTCAAATTAAAAACCATTTTTTATTTATACGGAAAATAACTACAATAATTTATTTACTTTCTTTCATTTTTGTTCAATTATTTGGCCAATAAAAATATTTTGAAACTTTTTTTTCTTTGCAAATATTTTCCCGTTTATTTTTGCAAAATTTATTTATAAAAGGAACTTTTTTTTTTTTGTTGATATTTCTAATTTTTTTTTGTTGGTTTTAATGAAAAACTGATTAAAAATTAAAACAATTTAAATTAAGTGAAAAGGAAAGAAAAAACTTCACAAAACATTTGAATAACAAAATCCCGCGTAATATTCACAATAACAAAAAGATACGAAAACTTTTCTCGCAAAACAAACGAACAAATTTCTTGTATCGGCCTCACTTCTTCGAATTCTTCAATTTTTCCTGCACGAGCCTCCAATCCCGTAGAGGTACGACACTCAAATAATGCTGCAGTCACTGATACATTCCAATTAGAATTGTAAGAGATCATGAACGGGTTCTCTCTCGCTCTCCCCTTTATGTGTGATTCGAATTAGACTCAGACTTTTGTCTGCCGGACGCCAGACGTTGCTAATACGAGTCAAGGAAATGAACAAGTGCACCAAGAAATTAACTTGCAGAGAGCATGCCAAAGGGAGAGAGAGCCATGTCGACAGTTCATTTTCCGTATTTGGTTCATCCGAATCAAGTGTTGCCAGTTGAAAATTTTTACATTCTTGTACT
The DNA here is from genome assembly GCA_958298945.1 of Atherix ibis. Classification (NCBI taxonomy): domain Eukaryota; kingdom Metazoa; phylum Arthropoda; class Insecta; order Diptera; family Athericidae; genus Atherix; species Atherix ibis. Next base: position 93,327,612 of record OY282607.1, on the reverse strand, counting down.
TTTTGATATTTACGTTAAAGCTCACTACAAAATAGGTCCTAAATCTGTGGAAAAAATTAATATTTATGTTAACAACAAAAGCAACAAACAAAAATTTAAAAATATTCTATTTACATTTTATATGCCATAAAAAGTTACCTATAAAAATATATAATATTTTCGAAATATTTTCCTTGCACTTTTCATCAAGAAAAATTATTTTTTACAACAATTTTAATAAAACGATAACTTTTAAATAATACTCATAAAATTTAAATTAAAATTATAAATAATTTTTTAAGGTTTATAATAATTTCCAAAAATAATCACTGGTTTTAATGAAACAAAGCAAGTTTCGGAAAGTTTAAAGCTCTTTTATAAGAAAGCTTTCATTTTGAATTATACAGGGTATCCCAAAAACATGCAAAAACTGAATTTTGACTAAATTTTTGCTCGGGCTGTATGGCATGTAGCACCATTTTTTTTGAAACCACATGTCGTCCACATTCGTATCTTGCAATTTAGGCATAAAAAACTGTTATTGCTTGACCTTCAACCCAAAATCCGCACCAAACAGTAACACGTTGTGAATGTAGTTGTTTGTCAACAATGACACGTGGATTTTCTGAACCCCAAATGCGACAATTTTGTCGATTAACCAAGCCATCAAGATGAAAATGAGCCTCATCGATCAAGATCCACTTATTGTTGTTCCACATAATCCATTCAACGAACTCCATTTCGCTGTGCTTCAATTCTTAATTTAATTAAACTTTCTTGGCATAAATATACAAGCGATATTTTGTGTTGAACGACCTGTTGAATGACTAACTGATCCAGTCTCCCTACACTTTTTAATTAATCTCTTCACAATTGATTATTTTGAAAATATTGCTCAACAATGAAAACGCGTTACTCTTTCGTGTGGTGCTCTGTTTCTAATTACCCTGAACTGTCAGTGGTCACACTATCTTTTTTTTTCGTAGGCAACACTTTACCGCACAAATGGCGCAAAATTCAAATATTGCGCACATTTGAGAGACCCTATAGTTTTTTATTGTTGTTTTTTTTAGTATATTTTGATAAAATTAATATTTTTGGATAATTTCTCAGAAATTATAAATATAACGAGAAGAAAAAACACTTCCTTTTATATATATAGTAGACCAGGCGAATAGATGATGTGTCATAATAATGCCCTTTTTTTATAATTAAAGTAGGTGTGATACCAACTTTAATTGCTACAACCCCACAATAATATGGCTGAGCCACTGTAACCGGAACTTTTAATATAGAAAAAAACTGATGAGAGACAGCAAAGATCCCCCTCAGTAGTCTTGTGTGTACATATTTTTTTAAAAGTGATTTTTTACATGAATAAAACGCATTATGATTTTCGGAGGTATTTCAGCATCTAGTGGCGTCTAGTCATTTTACAGGCACACTGTTACACATATTCGAATTTTCAGTGAGTAAATTGAGAAAAAAATCTGAACTTATAGACGATTTATATTTTTTTTTTTTTCTGTCTAATATTGTAAACGACTGATAATCAAAAATCCCTGACCAACAAGCTGTTACTGCGACTGTACCTTTGTGCTTGATTTGGTAGCTTTATCGCAGTGTGTGTAAAGTTGACTTCAATAATATTGATAGCTTTTGACTTTTCCAGTCCTTATACAATTAAGTGCACTCACTACAAGTGCCATCTTTTGGGGATTATGTGCACACCAAAATTTATTTTATTACATAATAAAGAAAAATTATTTTAAATTAATTATTACCAAATATAACATTTCAAAATAATAATTATAAGTTATTTTCTATCCGCCGCATTTCGATTTATATTATAAAAAAATATTTTTAGTAGAATTGATTTTTAAAAAAAATACCTAATCTTTATTCAAATTTCTTCGCGCTAAAAATGCTTTTTAATTTTTTACAGCAGGTTAATCTGCTTTCTACATACCAAAAATTAAAGTGCCTTTATTTATTGTAATTTAATTAGATTAAGTATAATCTAAGGTAATTGAAAGTGTAATTTTTCTTGTCTCAATTTTATGATATATTTTACTTTCGTTAAGTTAAAATTTCGTTAGACCAATCTTCAGTTGGTATAAAAGAATCACATTAAAAGCTCCTAAATAAATAAAGCCCCGAAAAAAATGAGCAAAAGCTTAAAAACCATAAGCACGACATTATTAAAAGTTTTCCGAGCTTTTTTTCAACTTTTTGTTACATACAATGAAAGCTTTCTAAAAGATGTCTCTCTTAGCAGATATTCGTTAAGCAATTAATTAGTATTTTTATAAAAATTTTCGTTCTGTTTATACAAGTTAAATAATTTATAAAAATAAACTAACTATCAAGAAATGTATAATTTTGTATTGTTATTGCTATGAATTAAGAAAATGCAAAAATTATTAGTAAAATATTTAAATATACGTGTACGAGGTCTGTTCAAAAACTAGAGCGAATTTTGAATTTCCTCGGGCTATGTATATTCGTTTTTCGATTTTTTGTTGCGTTTTGTTGGTATTCATGTCTCTCACTTATGCCGACAAGTTCAACCATTTTGAATTTTCAGTTAATTTTTAACAGCTGCTTTGCTTGCACGTGTTTTGGCTCGTCTTCGACCAAAAACAGTATCGCATTAACATTGCTAAGGAGCTGTTGGACTCTGTCCGCGATGACCCAAATTTGCTTCAGAGGGTCAAACTGGGAACAAATCATGGTTTATGGTTATGACGTGGAAACCAAAGCTCGATCATCCCAATGGAAGCTGCTGCACGAGCCAAGACCGAAAAAAGTGCGCCAAGTTCGGTCAAATGTGAAGGTTTTGCTGACAGTTTTCTTCGATTATAGGGGCGTGGTGCATCATAAGTTCTTGCCACAGGGTAGAACGGTCAATAAGGAACATTACCTGCAATTAATGAGCAATATTCGCGAAGCAATCCGCCATAAACGGCCGGATTTGTGGAAGAAGAAAAATTGGATTTTGCCATTTTTGCCCAAAAACACACTAATAATGCCGCAGCCACCGTATTCCTCAGATCTGGCCTCCTGTGACTTTTTCTTGTTCCTGAAACTGAAGAGCCCCAGGAAAGGACGACGCTACGCTACGATTGAGGAGATAATGAATAAATAAATAATTTTTGAAAAAACAAAAAATAAATGGTAATACAATGACACCTATTTTTTGCCAGATACAATGGCTTTTGTATAACCACTTGTAGGTTTTTAAAGCCCCGAGCGAAAAATGAGTCTCATATCTGAAGAAAACTTTATCCAAAATATCAGCATCCAAAGGTTAAAATTGGCAATATCACCACTCTGATAATTAAATATCCCAAATATAATATCGCAAACTTTAAGCTAAATAATCATTATTTGGGATGATGCATTTTTTTGACAGCTGTCAAAAAATAGAGCTATATTTTTAAAGTATAAAATTGATAATTTTTTTATATGCGAATAAATTTTATATCCAATTGCTTTCGGAATATACATTCTTTAATTACATTTTTATATTCAAAATAGAATTAAAAAGAATACGGAATATAAATTTAATAATTTTATAAATGTTACCAAGTGTATAAGCTTAAATCCGCTGTTTTTTAATCAAAAACAAAAAATATATTCGAAGTACTTGCCCTCGCTAGCTACATATTTTTCCCATCTCTTGGGCAATTTGTGGATACCACGCCAAAAAAATTCTTTCTCTTTCGTAAGAATCGAAGTGCTGCTCAGCGAGCGCGTGACCCATCGACGAAAACAGGTGGTAGTCGGAAGTGGCCAGGTCTGATGAATAAGCGGGGTCAGGTAGCACCTACCAGTTGAGTGTCTTCAAGTAGTTTCGGACCATTTTTGACGTGTGCGATGGTGCGTTGTCGTCGAGGAAAATAAGCTTGTCATGGCTTTGTTGATAATCCGTCCTTTTCTCACGCAGAGCAGGGTGCAATTTGATCAGTTGCTGGTAGTAACGGTGGGCATTGACAGTTTCACCAGATTTCAATATCTCATAGTAGACGACACCCTGCTGATCCCACCAAAAAAAAAGCAGAGCTTCCCGCATATGTTTTTTTTCTGGCACAAAACTAGACATGATTACCAAAAGGGAAAATGTATGTTATTGTACGAAATTCCTGACAATGTACACTGATTAATGCTGACAAATGTCAAACTCATAAAAGAAAAGTATGGCGTGCCCATGGTAGCTTAATACGCTCATTCACGCCATCTATGACCAAACAGCGGATTTAAGCGTATAGCCCTGGTAAATGTAATGATCGGGTAGGTATACAAAATCGATTGATATTCATAAACTAGTAAATAATCCTCTGCACATTAATAAAATATTTATTATCTAACTTGAATATTAATATTTACAATATTATTCAGGACATCACACGAAATAAAAAACTCTATCTGTGCAAAAATAGATAAACATTGTTCAGCAAGTTTTACCGGTTCTTTAATTGAAACATTTTCAATAATTAATAATTCCATACACCACAACAAAAAAGGATATTTCAGTTAATCTTTTTTTTAAATATAAATATTAATAAATAAAACAATACCATTTAATAGTAAATGGTAAATGAAATAATTAAACGTTTAAAATGGTTATCATGTGCATTCAAAATCGACAATAAAATACGGAATATTCAGTTTGCACAATATTACGTTGGTGAATTTTTTATTTCTGTAAGGGATTTGCTTATAGAAATTCACATCAGATACATGTATGTTAAATAAAGCAAAATAGATGGGGTAAAATGGATAAAAAAATTTACCAAATACTCAATCGCTACTATTGACATTTTCGATGAATGCAAATATGACCCACGCTCGATATACTCGAATAAGTAATAAAAACCCATTCTAATATTTCGAATACACAATAAATGTTATATTCGTGATTTTCATATAATTTTAGTGGCATTAAGCAGTTTTTATTATTTTCAATTAAAACAAAATCGAAACAGCTGTTCGTACGTGGGGTAGTAGTTGGTTTTGTATGTTTGCAATTTTAACGAAAGATTTCAGCGGTTGAGGACTTTTCAAAATTTACATAAATTCCCATTCAGTATGTTGACCATAGAGAATGTTCTGCTATATGAGAACTATTGGACAACGCTAGTTAGCATTCATGTACAGGAATTCTTCCGCATTGGGTATGCAATTATTATTCAGGATGAACGTATGCTGAGCATTTATTGTAAGTCCAACTCTGAATCTGAATATCAACGTAATATTCACGTATTTATGGTGAGTTGAGTAAATGTATTTATGGTGAGTTGAGGATTATGAAGAGTCGGATAAGATCAATTGCATATTGTAGGCGATTTTTGTAGTTATTCATTCACCCACATACTCTTATTAGCAGCACTAGTACTAGTTATAGTTATGTGGTCGTAGCTGCAAGCGAAGGAATTTTTATTCGATGCGCTCCTTCATCCAATGATGTATCGTCCAGTCAACCAATATGAGTATGAGTTCTCATGAAGTCAACAATAAACATTTCGCAATTGTCGTATAATACTAAACTAATTAATTTGAACTGGTATTGCGATTAATTTTAGTAGTCGAGGACCATTATTACGGTTTGCGAATAATTAAATTTTGAGAACGTAAATAAGCGGAAACGGAAATAAGGACGTGAGCCAGTTGTTAAATTAGTTTAGCTGGTATTTACATATACACATAAATATACTGGGTATAGTCCGCTCTAATCCTGTAAATAAATAAATATGCTGATACACCATAAAACATAACATCCTCGACAGTATGTGGGGTCATAAATACAGTCTCCTTTTCACATCATTCAATTATGTCTGATTATTAGTTATGGCTGCCAATTATTAGTGCCAATGATATGTCTGCCCAGAAATTTATATTCGATTACAGGTTTGGTATAGTCTTCTGTATGTGTTTATGTAAATTCCTAAATACACTTCCACCATCAATAGTAGATAATCCTTCGTGTTGGTGTATTTTTGATCTTATTTTCAATATCAATCTGGTAGAATAATTAAAGACATTCATTAACAATCAAATAAATATCAATATGGGATTTGAATTTTCTGTTGCCATAGTAATAAAATGGTCAGGAATTAATTAAGAGAATTAGTCAAGACTATAAGGGAAGATTCAAAAAAGGACGAGATGGATAATAATAACTATTAAAACAGTGACCATATTATTTTTCGCTTACACAAGCGAATACCGACAATACATATAAGCCACCACCGATCTTTGTTACAAAGGTTACGAATTTTGTTGACTTAAGTCGTGCCATTGCGAAACGTATTGGTAATGAGCAATTTGTTTGCAAGTCAAATGCGAAAGGACTTGCAATACAAGCCAAGTCTGGTGATGCTTATAGAAGTATTGTGCAATTGCTCGAGGAAACAAAGCAAACGTTTCATGCCTATCAACCAAAGGAAGAAAAGGCGTACAAGGTGGTGATTCGTCACCTTCATCACACCACATGCGCCGAGGAAATAAAATCCGAGTTAGAAATACTAGGAGATAACGTCACTAGTATTTCAAGTATTAAGAAAGATACTCCTCTGCCACTATTTTTCGTATCATTGAAACCGGCACCCAACAACAAGGTCATCCATTGTGTCAGTTTTATCGTCCGTCGTTCAGAAATAAATGTCTTCCTGTACTGCAAATTCCCTTACAATCCTTCTTTGGAATGCTAATGGACTGAGTACCAATCGACCAGAACTTGACTTATTACTACATGACAAACGAATTGACGTAGTACTTATTACAGAAACACACTTTACGTCCAGGTCCAACTTCTACATACGCGACTACACAACGTTCAGAACTGACCATCCTGACAATACTGCCCACGGTGGCACTGCTATACTCATTAGAAATTCCTTATCCTTTTCTTTTCATTCCTATATTGCAGAAGATTTGCTTCAATCCAGCGCAGTATCAATTGACTGCTCCCTTATCCCTTTAACTATTACCGCAACCTATTGCCCTCCTAATAAACCTATAAACTCCCTTGAATTTAGGTCATTTTTCCAAGCTCTTGAGAATTCTTTCATTGCTGGTGGTGACTTTAACGCCAAGCACCCACAATAGGGCTGTCGAGTCTCCATTCCCCGTGGGATTATTCTTAATCAAGTGCTTTCATCCTCTTCCTACCAAGTCATCTTTCCTCCGACTCCCACATACTGGCCAACTTCCCGATCTAAGCTTCCTGACATTCTAGATTACTTTATAACTAGTCCCATGAATTCCTCCAAGTGAATTAATGTTGATTCACTTCTAGATCTTAATTCCGATCATAGCCCTGTTCTACTAGTTCTCGATTCCCAATCCACTCCAAAAGTCAATGCGCCGAGACTTATTAATGGACCAATTGACTGGAAATTATTCAAACAACATATTGACAAGCATTTAGACTTACGACAAAGCTTAAAAACAGTACAAGAACTAGATGACACGGTACACAAGTTTACATGTTTACTACAAAACGCTACAGACTTTTCGAAAAAAAGTAAAAACTCGAAACCTATACAAAACCTGACAATTCAACCATTAACAATTAGGCGTCTTATTACAGAAAAACGAAAAGCAAGATCTCATTGGCAACACACAAGAATGCCCAGCGACAAAACCAAACTAAACAAACTGCAAAAAGAACTACATGACGAAATCACTTAATACAATACAGAACGTTTTAGAAACTATACTTCAACCCTAACGAAAAACAGAACTTTGTGGACTGCTACAAGACAAATACTATCTTATAGAAAAATAAAGCACCCTTAACGAAAAAATGATGGAACCTGGGCCAAAACGGACAAACATAAAGCAGACGCTTTTGCTGAACACCTTGCACAAACATTTACTCCACATGAGGACATATTAGACAGGACTCATTGCACTACAATCGAGACGGAACTATTCATTTCTTTACCCATGAGTCTTCCCCCTAAGGCAATCACTCCTTCCGAAGTTGCCAATATAATCAAGCTTCTTCCCAAAAATAAAGCTCCTGGCTATGATCTGATTACCTCCAATATACTCTAACAACTCCCTAAAAGAGCAATAGTTTTCCTTGCCACAATATATAACTCCATCCTTAGAACAACACATTTCCCAATCCTATGGAAATTTGCAATCATTAAAATGATCCCTAAGCCCAATAAACCAATAAACCGGCCCACTTCCTACATGTCAATAAGTCTCCTTCCACTACTCTCAAAAATCTTTGAAAAAATCCTCCTTCGCCGCTTATATCCTCTACTCGAATCTTCAAATTTAATTCCTAATCACCAATTTGGTTTCCGCGCCGAACACTCCACTACCCAGCAGTGTCATCGTGTTGTCGATTTCATTGCATCCTCTTTAGAAAGAAAAGAGTACTGTCCCGGTGTGTTTCTTGATATAAGTCAAGCTTTTGATAGAGTTTGGCACCCGGGTCTACTCTGGAAACTCAAGAGGTTCCTTCCTTCCACATATTTCCTAATCCTAAGATCATTCCTTTCCAATCGACACTTCCAAGTAAATGAATCCAACGAACTGTCCAATATCTCTCCGATATTGGCTGGGGTTCCTCAGGGAACCCATCCTCTACAACATTTACACATCCGATATCCCAACCTGCCCTAATACCTTCTTTGCTACATACGCCGATGATACGGCCTGCCTTGCATCTAGCGAAAATCCCCAACATACTTCCGAAACTCTCCAAATCCAAATCCAAACCCTCCACAACTGGTTTACTAAGTGGAGAATAAAAGTCAATGAACGTAAATCTATCCAGGTAACTTTCACTCTCCATCGTGAGTCATGCCCTCCCATATACCTTAATGGCAGTGCCATACCTCAACACAGCGAAGCTCGGTATCTAGGACTGTACTTAGACAAACGCTTGACATGGAACCCACATACAAGACTTAAAAGACAAGAACTTAAAAGACGATACCTAAAACTACTTCGACTTTTAGACAAACGTTCCAAACTTACTATAGACAGCAAAGTTCTGTTATACAATACCTCTGGGGATTCTAGAGGACTAGAACTCTGGGGATCTACTAAGCCTTCTAATTCCCGTCGAATCCAATCCCTTCAATCAAAAATACTCCGTACAATTGTTGATGCCCCCTTTTATGTTCGCAATACTGTTATTAATCGTGATCTTAAAGTCCCATTTGTTTTTGATGTGGCTGTATCTCGTTATAAAAAGTTCCGTTTCCGTGTCCTCAATCATAATAATCCTCTTGTTCAAGAACTATCCTCCATTTCCTTCCCTAGAAATACTCATCGAAGACTTAAGCGTCACTGGTCGCATGATTTACTTAAATACTGAGGCCTAACAGAAACACACGCTAGCAGGAGAAACTTCATTGGATGTTTACTCCCCACAACCTATCAAGTTAATTAATACTATTGCAAAAATTTGCTTATTACTATGTTGTAGTTGTAAATATCTAAATAAATAAAAAATAATTAAATATATTCTTATAGTTAATATATTATATTTGATTGACTTGGCAAATACCTCTGGTTTTGCTGTATATCATGATATACATTTCTGTATATTTTAATAGCAAACTTAATCTCTCATATAATAAAGTACTCTACTTGGAACTATACCTAGATAAACTAACTATATGGAAGTCTCACATGAGACTAAGATCACTAGAACTTACCAAATATTATCGACGACTACTTAGACTACTGAGCAATCGGTCCAAATTTACACTATTGAATAAACTTGAAATTTACAAATACAATTTGAAAACCGATTTGGACTTACAGTTTTAAAATTTGAGATTCAACTATGCGTTCTAATTCCAGTTAAATTTAATGCTTTCAATACAAAATTATTCAAAAAATCATTGATGCCTCGTTCCGTTTCTTAAAAATGTTGTTCAGTATGACTTAAATGTTTTCCTGTTATTGATTTACGTGTATGTGTTGCTCGTTATAAAAAGTTTCATTTACATTTTATCCTTCCACTATAATTTTCTAATTAAAAAACTTTCCTCAATTACATTTCCGAAAACACGCTTTCGATTCGCGTAATAAATTTATTTGTCATGATTTAATTACTCCATCTTAGTCGTGATTTATGTGTTGCTCGTTATAAAAAGTTTTATTGTTGATTATCCTTCATCTATAATACTCTCGTTAAAAAATATTCTTATACTATTTTCCCAATAAGCACGTCTTCTTCAAAGTGTACATAGCCAAGTTTATAATTGTGAATTTTATATTTTCATTGTTCATAATTTCTCAGTACCTCGTTATAAAAAGTTTCACACTCTATTATCCTTTCACCATAATCTTCTTATGAAAAAAGTTACCGCGGTCATATTTCCGATAAATACGCTCTCTATGTGCGTAATAAAATATTTCATTGTGACTTAAAGTTTCCTTTATTATTGATTTATGTGTTGCTCGTTATAAAAAGTTTTATTTACGATTGAACTCTAATTAAAAAAATTTTTCAAAAACATTTTCGAAAAACACGCTTTCTATATATCCATACAAATTTATTTATCGTGATTTAAATATTCCCTTTCAATCGTGATTTATGTGTTGCTCGTTATAAAAAGTTTTATTCTCGATTATCCTTCACCAACAATATTCTCGTTAAAAAATATTCCTCTGCTATTTTTCCTATAAACACGTCTTCTCCAATATGTTCATAACAAAGTTAATAATTATAATTTTAATATTTTCATTGTTCATGATTTGTCAATATCTCGTAATAAAAAATTTTATGCCCTATTACTCTTTCAACATAATCTTCTTATGAAGAAAGTTTCCGCAATTATATTTACAATAAATACACTCTCTATGTGCGTAATAAAATAATTCATTGTGACTTAAAGTTTCTTTTGTTATTAAAGTTGTCTATCGCAACTTAAATGATTAAAATGTTCATGATAAATTTGTTGCTCGCTATAAAAAATTTTGTCTCTGATTATCCTATAGTCGTTATTTATTGGTTGCTTGCTATAAAAAGTTTCATATTCGATTATCCTTCCAATATAATCTTCTAGTTAAAAAATTCTATGCAATCAATTTTCGATAAATATGCTCGTTATAAAAAACTTCATTGCCGATTATTATTTCACTATAATCCTATCGTTTTAAAAAAATCCCCTGCTATCCTCTCCGTTAACATGTTTTCTTTATTCATAACAAAGTTAAAAGTAGTAACTTTAATATTCCTTTGGTTCGTGCTTTCTGAGTTTGTCGTTATAAAAAATTTCAGATTCAATTATCCTTTCACTATAATTTTCTAGTTAAAAGAATTTTTACAAATAGATTTCTGATAACTATGCCATTTATGTACGCAACAAAATGATTTATTATGACTTTAATCTTATCTTTGATCGTGATTTATCTGTTGCTCGCTATAAAAAGTTTCGCCCCTGATTATCTTTAGGCTCTAATAGTTTTATTAAAAAACTAGTATCTGTTATGTTTCTCATAAGGACTTACCCCATAAATAGCAGTTTGAAGAGAAATTAGCCAAGAAATCAATGGAAACTTTAAAATATCCTGTTTGGTAGAGAAGACCCAATGGTTATTTACTCCCATTTCTTTGTTTTTTTTCCTGTTATTATAGTTGGTGTCTTTGTCATAGTATTTGCTTATTAAAATAATTCTATTTTTACAAATAACTTATAAAAGTAAAGAAAATTTTAGAAATAGTATCAATAGTTACGTGTACGAGGTCTGTTCAAAAAGTATCACGAATTTTGAATTTCCGTGGGATATACGAATTTAGATCTTTTTGTGACGTTATGTTATAACCTCGTTTACTATTAAAAAAATACCGATATACCAGGGGTATAAGCTTAAATCCGTTGTTTGGTCATAGATGGCGTGAGTGAGAGAAATCTTACTCGTCAGACAAAAAAGAAAGTCGTTCCTGTATCGGATTGTGACAGGCGATGAAAAGTGGATATATTTCGAGAATCCTAATCGCAAGAAATCATGAGTTGATTCCGGCCAACTATCAACATCTTCCCCAAGACCACATCGCTTCGGACGGAAGACGATGCTGTGCGTTTGATGGGATCAGCAGGGTATCGTCTACTATGAGATGTTAAAAACTGGTAAAACTGTCAATGCCCATCGCTACCACCAACAACTGAAAAAAAAGGACGGATTTTCGTGCTCTGCATGAAAAAAAGGACGGATTATCAACAAAGATATGACAAGCTGATTTTCCTCAACGACAACGCACCATCGCACACGTCAAAAATGATCCGAAACTACTTGGAGACACTCAACTGGGAGGTGCTACTCCACCCCGCTTTTTCACTAGACCTGGCCCCTTTCGACTACCACTTGTTTTCGTCAATGGGTCACGCGCTCGCTGAGCAGCACTTCTATTCTTACGAAAACGTCCGAAAATGGCTTGATGAGTGGTTTGCCTCGAAAGAGAAGAAATTTTTTTGGCGTGGTATCCACAAATTGCCCGAGAGATGGGAAACATGTATAGCTAGCGAGAGCAAGAATAAATTTGTTTTTGCTTTCTATGAAAAAAAAAACATGTGTTTTTTTGACTAAAAAACAGCGGATTTAACCTTATACACCTGGTAAACTAAAAATATACTTACAATATACACCTCTTAAATTTTATAAAATATACTTAAAAAAAAACAGAATAAAAATAAAACTACCAAACTACTCTAATAGAAGTATATAATATGGAAAATATTGTTCAGATAATAAATTTTATCAACTTATAAACGTGTATAGACACTCTTATACTAGTAAATATAAAATTTAAAGTAGCACATTATCGCATAGAATTATAAAATAAAGAAAAAGCATAACATAAATCTTATTAACAGCTTTTAAATCTTCCATTAAATACTATCATATTTATTATTTATGAAACTAAATAATTATTTAATATAAACTACTAATGTACGTTAGCTGCATGTTATTTTAATAATTTATAACTTGGATGAAACTTTTTAGATGATTGTTAAAACTTTGGCGACACAAAGTGAAACTTTCCAACTAGAATTTTATGTCATTTATAGAAAATCATGATAAAATAATTAATATTGCATAGTGTTTATAATAGAGTTTCTTTCTTATTTTTGATATTCAATATGAAAACGGTAGATGGCGTTAGTTTAAAACAATAATTATTCGTGTGTATTTGTATTGTTGGTTATATTCTTAAGTGAGTTTTATGAATACACACAGTTCGGTGTCACTTTTACTTAAATTATTGTGCAAATTCTATTGAAATTGGTAAAATGTCAAAATTGTTCGCTTTTCTTTTTAAGGAAATTTATTTCTATCATGAATTAATAGAAAAGTATTATGAAAATAATTTATTTAAGTGAATAAATCTCGATTTCTATTCAAATATTCAAATTATTGGAATGGGAAATACTCTCCGTTGTCGTATTATTAGACGGTTCGAAATTACCTTAACAAGTCAAACGTTTTAAGATAAATTGCGTAAAGTATCAGATATATTTTCCTCTATATATATATATTCGTAGTAGAATCGTTATTCAGCTATCAGATTTAATTGCCAAACATTCCGAATACCTAATAAATTATCCAACATAACGATGGATATACATTAAATTGTATACTATTCAATCGTAAATTTTGAAATTTTAACAAGAAATCAATTTTTATAAATTTATTCAAAGTGTCCGGTCCTCTTCATTTCCGTATTATGCTTGTAAATTTAAGAAAATTTTTTTTTTTTTATATAAAACAATAATAGAGAGAGAATATAGAAAAATTAAAAAATATAATAAAAACAAATTTTCTCACTAAAAATATTGCAAAAAATTGATTTAAAAAAAAAAACAGGATCGTATAATATATTGGTAGAATGGTTGGTAGTATCTAACAGAAAAGTAGAAAATACAATTTTTGACTATCTAGTATTCGTTGCCAAAAAATGGAAAATTTATGAGCTAATATTATCTCAGTATATATGTTTATATGTGTTGTTATTTTTACATGCATTCAATGTAAGTATTTGTAAATATGTAGATTTTTGGTGATGTGTTGACAGCAAAGGCTATTGAAAATAGAAAATCAGGAACAGGACGAGTATTGATAACGAATGGGTGGGTATACGGATAGTAATACGAGATGCTAAAAGGATGTTAGAGGATGCAACAAAAAATGATATTGTTCGTTACTATTGCATATGCCAATCGCCGATGCAACATTGAAAAATCCCATTTTTCTTCGACCGATAATAAACTCAGTAAATTTTTCCCATTTTCCAATGCTACCCTTTGGCATACAAATACTATATTCTGACTGTATACGACGATCGAAAATAAGTTAAAAGGTTCAACCGTACTCTATAAAAATATTTGCAAATTCTCTAGCGTACAGGACATTATCAGAGGTTAGTATTTGTTTATGTTACTGTTTGGTTCTATAGTCCCTGACGTGGCTGTTGTTTCTGTTTGCAAATCGATACAACCACGATTAGTAATATCACCAGATGCTACTGTATAACTGATACGATTGTGTAAAAAAAACAATTTTCAGATTATTACCATTTTCCTTCTGTTTTTTCTTTGGTAAAATTTTTACAGACTCTTACAAAAATCAATAAATTTGATATCAACAATAACAAAAGAAAATATATTCAACTTATATAAATAATAGGAAAATTTAACAACAAAACATTTTTCAAAACTCGACTATGATGGCATAAATATGCACAATGCTAGAAGTATCCTTAGACAGCAAAATGGAAAAGGTAGTGGAAAAAGGATGTCTGAATATGACCCATATTTTTTTTTATAGACCATTCTTGTTGATAGTGTACATAGTGTCTGCTGACCTAAATTATGACTTTTTGAACAATCGTAAATATTAAATAATCGATTTATGTGAAGAAATAAAATTGGTTTTTTCCTAGTCATTTTTTTTTTTAAATGATTTTTTTCTTCTACAATTTTTTATGTTAAACAATTAGTTTTAGTATGAAGCTTATAATAAATAAAAATATTGTGTTGATAAGTTTTTAATATGATTTTATTTTCTTTTATTGAGATTATGGTAATATTTTTGAATCTTTCGAAGAACTCCTTTCCTCAAATATCTCTTGAAAATGATATAAGAAATTTACTCAAATATTCGAGTGATTTTTCAACTGTTTTACAATAATAAAGAGATTTTTTTAAATTTAAGAACAGTTCTCTAAAATTGTGAGATATACTCTAGGTTTAATTTAATCAATTTAGGAGATTTCGTCACCATTACCTTTTCAAGCCGGTATGTATGATTTCGGGCACGGAAGTGAGGACACATCTCTTACAAGAGGATTATTATATAATGACAGTCGACTATAAAATTTTTCGTAACGACTAACGGACAATTTACGAAAGTAACCATCGACAATGGTTGAGAAAATTTTTGATTGAAAGGATTGGATTCGAATGAAATTGGAATGTTTGACTAACGCCAAAAGTTCTATTCCGTAAGTCCATATGGGTCTGATTACTGTATTGTATAGAAGTACTTTTTTGTTTCATGTCGGTTTGTCAAAAAAGTTTTTGTAGTTGTCTATAGCGTTTGTTCGTTTTAGTTCTATTCAGTTTGTGCTTTCCAATATCGCTGTTTTTTTTCCGGAATAATATTGCCATTAATAAATATGGAAAGTGATGGTTCTTGGCAAATAGTAAAAGTTACATGAACACTATTTTTTTTCGTTTACTCTTACTCTCCATTTTCTGAACTAGTTTTGAAGGGAATCATAACAGGATGGCCGTACCATAATTATAAATTATTATTAATTAATAACAATTAAAGTGTTGTTATTGGAAGGAATATCGTCGGTATTAATATTGTACAGGAGAGGATCTAGAATGCTACCCTGAGGGACATCGGTAAAAATAGAGAATTTTACGGGAAAATATTTTCGCAGTGAATTTAACTGGAAAATATTTTCGGAGTGTTCAGAATTGATGATGGGATTCAATAATTTAACTTTCATTTAAACATTTTGTTTTAATGGGAAAAAAATTAAAAAAAAAATTATGATTTTTCGTATGTTTTTTCTTAACAAAAACAATGGTGAATCGAAAAATTTTGACCAATGATATACCATAAAATTAGGTGTTAATGTTGTTAAAGTCACATGTTTGACTTATGAAAAGTTGTTACGATACTACGGAGAAAAGCACATTTTTTTGCTGGCATAAAGAATTTTTAAGGAGCAGAGAAATAGTAAAAAAGACGCCTTCAATATTGAAAACAATTTTTTTATAAAGTAGTCTTCGTTAGACTCAAAATAAAGTTTTTATCTTTAGATGAGATATTGCCAACCACTTGGAGGCTCCACCCGGACATCTTCCGCAAAAAAATGTTGTCCAACAAAATGTTTCGTGTGGTTTTCTAGGCCCTCCTATTCAACTGATTTAAGTCCTTGTGATCTAAGGTTCTCTATTCACTTAACCTAAGTCCAAAATATACTTGAAAAGATATCATCTTGATCGAAAAGCATTGGAAAAAGAACCTCGTACAAGGAGGCCTTCAACATCTAAAATCAATAAAAATGTGAACCAAATGGGGACCTCTTGTGAGGTCGGATCATCGATTTAGCTTCAGGACAAACAACCAACCAAGTTTTGATAAAAAAGTCCTTATAAGGCTTATGGAAAAAAATTATTCGTGGACGATGGGACATTGCAGAAACTTGGATGCTTCATCATGAGAACGCGCCCGTTCAAATGGACATCTCCATTAACGAGTTTTTGTCGAAAAAAGGATTTTCTGTGACTCCCCAGCCTACCTTTTCACCTGATATTAGTCCTTGTGAGGCTACGATGGCAAAAAATATTTTTAATTGGGGGAGGAGCAGTTAAAGAATTTTTAGTCTTAAGAATAAACTGTCAATCAAGTTTTTATAAAGAAGTTCTTGGCTCCACCATGACAATGTGCCCTGTGACATGGCCATCTCCATCAACGAGTTTTTATCAGAAAAACGTACAGCCTCTACCTCTTCTATTTGCCTATACATGGTCCGCATGCCGAACAGTGTCATACGACGCCATTTGTGTTATGGCCGGAATGATATCGATCGAAATTCCGACAGATGAGCGGTAGAGGCTGTACCGCTGGAGAGGTCTGTGTGACGCGGTGGCGTGACCCCTGCCACTAGCGGTCCCCTGACAAGTAAAGTGGTTTTAGTGGGTTAAAGTCCCACACTTTCTCTTTCAATGATTTAACCTTACTATGACGTGAAATTTTTTCCTGTTCTCCAATATAAAAAAAAACTTTTTGAAAAGGAGTGTTACCGGGGAGTTAGAGGCTCTTTAAGTTGATGCCTTGTAATACTCCTATATAAAGGGTTTTCGAATAAGAGTGATATGATTTCTTTAAAAAAAAAACACACACTAATTGTTAAGGAAATTCAAATGTTTTTATTTAGTGTGAAGTAAAATCGATACAATTAAGTTCTGAATAAAACGTCATTCAAATGGCCTCCACGACTTCTTTTGCAGGAACGAATTCGATGAACCCAATTTTCGAGCACTTTTTCCACTAAATCAAGTCGTATGTCATGAATAGCACGTTCAATATTGACTTCTAAAGTTTGACGTAGGTCTGGTTTATTGCTTAAGACCAATGACTTCAAATAACCCCACAAGAAATAGTCTAATGGTTTTAAATCACAACTTCTTGGAGGCCATTCAATGTCACAATTTCTTGAAATAATCGAATCTCCAAACTTTTCTCGCAATAATTGGGTTGTTGCACGTGTTGTGTGGCACGTAGCCCCGTCTTGTTGGAACCAGATGTTGTCAAGATCAACTTCTTCCAATTTCGGCCATAAAAAGTTGGTTATCATTAGCTATACAGTAACGGTGTTACCAGCTTCATTTCGAAAGAAGTACGGACCGATGATTCCACCACACCAAAAACCACACGAAACTGTCAGTTTAGGTGAATTTAATAGGTGTTCATGAATAATTTGTGGATTTTCTTCGCACCAGAATCGACAGTTTGGTTTATTTACCGCACCACTCAGACGAAAGTGAGCCTCTTCGGCGAAAATGATTTTCTTAAAAAAATCGTTATCGTTTTCAAATTATTCCAATACAAAATCAGCAAATTCACGACGTTTTCGGTGGTCTAATGGCTTCAGTTGTTGAGTGATAATAATTTTATACGGATGCAAGCCCAAATCCTTTCTCAAAATCCGCCAGGTTGTGGTTTGAGACAGTCCCAATTTTTGAGAACGTCTTGGAATCGCCAAATTGCAGTCTTCAGTAACACTTGCCTGAACGGCAGCAATATTTTCATTACTTCGAGCGGTTTTTTATCTTATTGGCACTTGAACATTATATAAAAAAAATGTACGCACGAAATTTTTAACAATTCGATGAATAGCGAGCACAGTTGGACGATTATTACGACCATAAAATGGCAAAAGCGCACGAAAAGTTGCAATTGGAGAACGATTATTTTGATAATAAAATTAAATAATTTTTAAACGTTGTTCTTGCGTATATCTCTCCATAATAAAATTGTAAACATTACTAAATACAATGAAAAAAAAATGACAGATCATGACATATTACAAATGGCCGAAACGTCACTTAGAAATCATATCACTCTTATTGGAAAACCCTATAGATAATTGTCTAAGCGAACTTCACTTTTCTACCACACCTCGCATTAAATAAAATAAAGATGATAAAAAGATGTAATTTTGCTAAAGAAAACACAGATTTTCTTTAGCAAAATTACATCTTTTTTCATCTTTTTTAATTTATTTTTATCAAACTTAATAAAAAATATTTCATAAAATAGATTTAAATAGAAAATATATAAATACTAAATCAAAATGTATTAAAAAAATCGTTGAAAAATAATGCTTTCAATAAAAAGTGCTCTATAACTTTAAAACTTTAACTTTATAATGCTTTAAATTAATATAAAAACTTTATCTATTTATATACTTTTTAAATTACTAAATATGCAATAAAGAAGAATTTTCACTTAAATTCTATCTTATCGTATAGTCGTATTTGGTAAAAATCTAAGATTAAAAATTTTTCCAAATTGCATGCAATTTATTTCATTTTGGCATTTATGGGAAAATTTTATAGCTTTTCCTTATTGCTTTCCGTATAATACGAGTGTACATGAGTAAAAGCAGAATTTTTTTTACAATATATTTTTTTTTTTAATTTAGTTTTATTGAAATTGAAAATGAGTTGAGAATTAAATCTGAAAAATTGCAACATGGAAAAATCCTAAATTAAATAGTATTTTTTTTTCGGTTATAGTTTTCGAATAAATCTAAATTGAAAATAAATGAGCAGAATTTTAAACAAAAATGAGAAAATATATAAAAATCTTTCCCTTTCTGGTAGCTTTGTTAGAGGGAATGTCCTCTATTAATTACAAACTTTTAACTTTAATATCCGTATAGGATTATATCAAAACGATTGTGGATTTGTTAGATGTTTGTATTGTATTAAAAATAAAATGTCATATTGTAAAGTCATTGGTAGTAACGCAATTTAATTGGAAACAATTTTTCCAGATTTTATTCCGAAATGTGTACATACACAACAGAACTGCCATATTCTATTTAGTTTTCAAGCACGTAAATAATATTTATTATAGTAAATGGCGATGATTAGAAAGAAAAATGTTTTAACGTATCCTCAGCATTTTGGTGTATGGAAATGGTAAAAAGCAGTTGGAGAAATTGTCCCAACAATCACTGAAAAACTGTAGCGGAATCAATGCGATAACTGAACTCCGGTTTAGCTTCGTTAAGAAAAGATTCGGTATTTACAAAAACCGATTTGTTTCCGTTGTAGATGGAAATGCAATACTAGTACTTGAGTATAAATGAAATTCTGGGTTAATAGGTTTACAAGAAAATATGTTGTTTCTGAACGGTGGCAGATTTAGGGGTGCAATAATCTAACCGAAAACAGCAACCCTCGTATTATTTGTTAGTGCCATGGCAAAACTCTAGCCAGTAGTAGAATTACCACGAACAGAACTGTAGTCCGTCCGCCAAAATGGATTCTGAAACTGGTCAGTACAAGTGGTAGTGGGAGTTGGAGCTGGAGCAGGACCAGTCGTAATAGTAGCATCTACTACAGGACCAGCAGACTGGTTGCTTGTTTATTCGCCATTTCAATAGGTAATTTATCATTGTTGCCGTTGGCTTTGGCCAATTCATGTTGCATCCAGAGTAGAATTTATTTCGATTAAAAGAGTAGCCGTTTTGCAAGAACCAAAAACCAAAACCGATTCACCAGCATCCCACACACATTGAATAGCTACTACCTCGTTACGGCGGAAGATCCTTCGCTTATGAATGGATCGGCTTTAGTACAAATAGTCCCCATTCACTGAGTTCGATAAAAAGTAACGAAAAATATTCACACCAGAACAAACTGTTTTATATATTTTTTAAGAAGTTCCCATTCACTATCGATCCGCAAAGTACAAGCACACTTAAAGATGCATACTTCTTCGTATGAAGAAAAGAAATTCGAATGCAATGGCAATTTTCGATCAAATAAAATTTGAATCGAACAAAACTGATATGAATTTGAAGCTTTTTAGTCAATCATTACTTTGCTTTTGATAATAATCATACAAAAAGAAATGTTAAAAGTTTGACTGTTTTTATTACAATACATGGAAAGCTATATACTCGTAATATAAAGTTATGCCCCAAACCAAGTTAATGGCATGAACGCATTTATATATGATTTTATGATATCTTTCAAGTTTCGTTCTGCTCTTTAGATTTAGGTCAG
Organism: Atherix ibis; assembly: GCA_958298945.1. Taxonomy (NCBI): domain Eukaryota; kingdom Metazoa; phylum Arthropoda; class Insecta; order Diptera; family Athericidae; genus Atherix; species Atherix ibis. Next base: position 93,306,832 of record OY282607.1, on the reverse strand, counting down.
TCTTTTTTGGGAAGGAAGACTTACCCTTGCATATGCACATACTCGAATATAGGGAATATATTCCCTTTTTCCATAAACAGGAATTATTATTGCATTTTATTGATTATTGCATTTTTATTTGAAAAAAGAAGAAAAATATTTGTTGCATCAAATATTCGGGAATAAAGTTTTTAGTTCTAAGATCCTGGATTTTAGTAGCTCTAATCTTCGAAATATCTTTTAGGAAATTTTTATGAATGAATCGTTTTAGCTTCGAATTGTGGAGAATACCTTTTATTACAGAATCATTTTATACCGTTTTGTTAGGCTTTGGTTTATTATGGTAAAAAAATCACAGGATTAGATGCTATTTAACCTATATGGGGCAGCTCTTCAATCCATTTAGATTCTGCAAATATATACCATATATATATAAATTCGATACAATTTGTTTCGATACAAAATCTACAGAGCATAGGATTCAGTTCAAGTTTGAGGATAAAACTCATCAATTGGTGAACGGAATCGTATTTGTATTAAGGTTAAATTGATGTGATCTGGAATGATAGAAAGTGAGAGTATGATTGTCTTATTATTCGAAAGTGTTCACAACTCAAGTTGAATTAAAAATTTCACCAAAACGTAGCATATGTTATATAATCAATATTTGTTCACGTTCCCAAGATGAATGGCGAACGTGATAAGATTGAAAAGATCACAATCGAATGGAAGATATTCCAATGATTACGTGTCATTTTATTGATGGTCACTCTAAGGATAGGCTTTTTATTCATCGTTCACTATCTACTTTTAATACTATAAGAATAGATATTGGTATTTTGTGATTTATCTAAAATTATTTTCTAGATTTATAAGTGTTTATATGCGATTTCATTCATTTGATAGGTTACTATACAAAATAAAAAATTCTAATTCCAATTGGTCGTAAAAATATAAAAGAAAGGACGAAAAAATTCAGATTAGAATTGTGTACGATTGTTGTTAAATTACAATTGTCTTTTTTCCAATTAAAATTTTTGCAACTATTGTGAATGAGAATTAAGCTTGGAAAATATAAAACAAATTTTAATTGTGTTGGGAATTCGAGGACAATTCGTTTTCCATATTTTTTTTTTCTATTTACTTTTATCGGAATTGAAATGTTATTTTTTTTAATTTTTTTTTTATTATAATTTAAAGCTTTTTTATATTATACAGAATTTATCTTATAAAAATATTCATCTTATATTTCTATATTTTCTTAGAAGTAACTATAAGTAAAACATTATTCATTTTGTAGTTTGGAAAGTATAACTTCTTTAATAAATAATTTATTTCAATAGTATATTATTTAAGAATAAATTAATTTAGAATCCTATTTGCCATTTTATTATTAAAATTATTAAAAATATTAGAACAAGTGGCGATTCTGTCATAGTTAGATTTCACGCTTTTTCGGACTAAATATTTTTCGGCGATGAGTGCCATTTCACCTTCGCTGAATATGTCAATAAGCAGACTTATCATAAATAAAGTCTTAACAATCTATAAATAACTGAAAAAGATTTATCGTATCCATGAAATATGACTGTCTGAGTACATATTTTTATCTGAATATATCATTGGTCCATATTTCTTTGAAAATGAAGAAAATTGAGAGACTTACCGCCTATAGTATTCAGGACCAAACTTTTTGGCTCAAAACTTAAAGATTTTTATGTAAATTATATGTTATTTAGTAAACAATTAGAAAAATAAAAATCCATCTAAATAATGGTCCAATAACAGAACGAAAAGTGTAAAAACGTCATCCAAAATTACCGCAAAAGAATCGAGTCCTGCAAGAATTCTTGTGATAGTTTTTTGAATAATATTTTATTTATTTTATAATGGAAAAATTTTGAAAATATAATTTTAAAAATATGTTAGCAAAATTGGATAAAAAATTTGAAAGTTTGATTGCATTCCTAAGTCATGGGGGGAAGTTGAACTGGTTTTTATACACAAGGCCGGAAGATGCTCCAGGTCCATGCCAAAGTCCTTCAGATCTTTCAGCCTTATATCGTTTCTACTTAAAGCTATGGAAAAAGTTCTAGACCTTCATATTAGATGTGACATTCTGAGAAAGGAGCCTTTACACATCAATCAGTTTCAGTATCAAACGGACGAGTCTACTGAAACTGCCCTACACGGACGCGTCTACAAATTATAAAAAATGTTTTCTGCTAAGAAAATAGCTTAATGCACATTCCTAGAAGTAGATGGGACATTTGATAACACTTCCTATAAGTCCATAGAAGGGAGGGGGCGGCTTTACTCAAGGAAGTTGAATTCCGCATTATTAGCTGGATTAGGGCCATGATTTTTAGCAGCAATATCTCAGCTAAACTGGAAAATATTGTAATTCAGTGACTGTTCGAGCCGTTAAGGGTTATCCACAAGAAGGGGTTCTATCACCACTGCTTTGGTTATTTATGATTGATGACATTCTCATCAAATTATCTGCAGCTGGCTTTGAAGTTCAAGGTTATGCTGATAACCTGCTTATGATGAGCAGGGGAAAATGTGAAAAATGAATTTTGGGCTCTTGTACACACATGATGCCAAGAGGAAGATCTCAAAATAAACACTCATAAAACTTTCTTCGTTCTATTCACTAAGAAGCATAAGTTGAATCTCACCAAGGTCAAGATAACTGGAACTGAATTTGACTTTTATACTGCGGTCAAATATCTAGGCGTCATTCTGGACCAAAAATTGACCTCTAACTCACATCTTAGCAGTGTTACTGACAGAGCTATTCGGGCTTATCATAGGCTCTTCGGTAATAGCTGGGGTCTACAAAAATGAAACAGTGGTCATATCTGAACCCATCATTACCAACGCGGCTCTCGTTTGGTAGCCTTGGGCTGAACAACGTAGTGCCCAAGCACCCCTTCATAAAGGTCAAAGGCTGCCATGCTTGAGTATTACAGGTACTCTGAGCGCATACTTCACGATTGCGTTTAAGGCTCTTTTAGACCTGTTACCTTTATATTTGCATATTAAAAAGGAAGCGGCTAAAGGGGCTCTCAAATTAAGACATTCGAAAACATTTAAACTAGGCGATCTGTTTGGAAATCTTAAGGTTGTATCAGACCTAAAATAGTTCCAGGAAGCCAACCATCTCTTGGCTGCACAATCGAGGAAACCTAACTGAAACAAATCCTTCAAAGTAGTTCTTATTGGAGCGCTTTAATTGGAAGATTAAGAAGTGGTCAGGTCTTTTGTACAGACAGTTTTAAAATGGATGTGGGTATTGGGTGGGGGTATAGTCAGACCTTAATACGGTATATCTAAGGCCCTCGAAAAAAATTATATGCCATACTAAGAGAGGGTATCAGAAGCAACCTACATAACGCAAAGATCTACAACATCTCAGACAATTAAGCTGCATTAAAATCTCTGATCTCATCTGATGTCCATTCCAAGCTAGTTTGAGATATCCTCACAGTTCTATATCAACTGGTTAGATGCAATAAAGCAACTTTGTTATGGGTGCCATGTAATGAGGGTATTAATTATAAGGAACCAGCAAATAAAGTGGCCAAAAGTGGAGAAAATATTGGGTGAATGCAAAAGTTATGACCGTTTTTTACATACACAATTAAACATTTTTTTTTTAGATTTGTATTATTTATTTAATCAATTATATTATATAATTTCCATCCGTTCTTATAACCTTCTCCTATCTTTCTATCAACTTATTAATACCATTAGTGCAAAATTCCGTGGATTTTGATGCGAAAAATGTAGTAAGGGATGTTTTTACCTGCTCTATTGTATAAAATTTTTTATCATTTAAAAAATTTTGCAGTGATCGGATTAAATGAAAATCGGAAGGAGCAAGATCTGGAGAATACGGTGGATGCTTGATAACATTCCAATTCAACTCATTTAGCTTGTGTTGGGTCATCATAGCCACATGTGGTCGCGCGTTGTCGTGATGAAACACTACCCATTTTATGTTTACCAATTCTGGTCTATCCCTTTGAAAGGCGATGTTCAATTTGGATAATTGCTGACAATATTGTTCTGCTGTAATTGTCTGATTGCGTTCCAAGAGTTCAAAATACACAGTACCCTTACAATCCCACCGAACACAAAGCATAACTTTTTTTGATGGATTTCGGCTTTCGAAGTTGTTAATGGGGCTTGTCCAGGTATAGCCCAATTTCTTTTTCTTATCACGTTGTTGTACACGATCCATTTCTCATCTTCCGTTACCAAACGATGCAGAAAAGGTTCATGTTTTTGTCTCGCACTCAAAGGAACGCCCGTTGAAACACGATTTAATAAATTGGCAGCCCAAACGTCGTACCGCGAAACCATCCCCATACGCTTCAAATGTCTAATATGGTTGTTTGGTTGACTCCCATCATCGACGCGATCTCCCTGGTGGTTAGACGTGGATTGGTGCCAATTATGACTTTTAACTTGTCCTCATCAGACTTCAATGGCCGCCCGGTACGTGGTTTGTCAATTAGTGAAAAATCCCCAGATCGGAATTTTGTAAACCATCTTCGTACCTGTCGAACTTTGATGACATCTGCTCCATACACTTCGCAAATGTTTTTGGTTGCCACACTCGCGGTATTGTCTTTACGGAATTCATAAAGTAAACAATGATGTAAATGCACTTTATCAACCGACATTTTGAAAAAAATACAAGGGCTCTTCACTGTACTCTAGCCAGGCCAAAACTGAATAGAAAGTAGATGGAAAGCATCTTTTATACAATGGAATGATTCAAAAGAAGATACTATTCATCATTTCTGAAGAAATTTTTTTTTAAAACTAGGATCATAAAAAACGGTCATACCTTTTGCATAGTCCGTTCATTAAATTAGAACCCTTCTGTGGCCATCCAAAGAGCCACCTGGGATTGATTAAAGAGTCTTGCTACTAAAAAAATTACTGAAGTAATTTCCCGGCCATGAATTATTTTAAATCTAAAAAAAAGGCGGCCGAGGTCCTTAAACTCAACAAACCACATTTAAGGCTACTTATTGGCCATTGTCTGTTAAGATATCATCTTAATAAAATGGTCAAATCTGACACAAAATTCTGTTGTTTTTGCTCCGAAGAGGATGAGGCATCTACTCTGCGATAGCAATGCCATTGCTCGCCAGAGACTTTGGCGTTTTGGTTTGTAATTCCCTGATGCCTGCAAGATTTTACGGCTACCAACCAATATGATATTATGTTAAGGTTCGTTAAAAGCCTCAATATTACTATTATCTGAGTTAGGGTTATTTACCACCAAAGATCTATTTTGGTCGAAGTGGTTTTGTGACTATGTGCCTCTTGCTACCCTCCTAATATTATTATTATTTTATTTTGTAAAAGAGTGCCTTCCAAAGTACAAATCGGACAATCCTTTACTTGTCGTTTAGTAACTTTCTTACAATAAAAGACACTTGTTAAAAGAAGTAATCATATATGTGTAGGCATAGAATATGTTTGTTATTCATGTATGCATAAATGTATAATAAAAATAATAATAATAATAAAGAGAAGAAAAAGCAAAAGTTAGAATGTATATTACGATTCAATTGGTGCGCGTATGTTTGGAAACGCAGGAATTTAGCAACAATACTTACAGGAAATTACAACCAAAAATACTGAATGCATTCGAAACGTGTGTGTGTGTGTGTGTGTGTACCTTTTATTATTGGTAGTAAAATTCGAAATAAAATGCGAACATATTCGATGGAAATTCATGCTCTCTTAAAGTGAATTGGAATAAATAAAGCTACCGGAATTATGGAGTATAGCAATCTTTACTCGTTGTACAGATTCTAAATACAAGCTGAATAGAGCCTTTCAATTTGAGATCGCATTAATGATGATTGGGTATACTTATCCTTTTATGTACGAGTACAGCCGACTGTTATTCTATGGAGCCTATTTTAATTTGATTCCCCAGAGAAGAGAATAAATTCGTAAGTGGTAATACCAAATGCAGTGTGCAATACTTTAAGCTTTAGGATTACATTTCTGACCTTATAGCTTGTATATAAATCATATTAGTAAGTGAAAAGGGTTGTTGAAGCTTTCGTATAAGAAACGGGTGATGTTCGTATTTATTAAAGTTGACTTGTTCTTATGCAGAGTGACATTGTATTAAGTTTGTCCACAATTCTCCTTATCAACGGAATACAAGTAGAACAGTATACGTCGCAACCAATTTTGTAGGTCTGTGCGCCTATTCCTATTATTTTTTCAACCAAAATGCCTTCCAGTCCTTCAAATAAACTCCGGTGTGAATAAGCAGCTATTTGTCGTAATAGTCGTTTATAGTTAATGGCTTGTTTCTTAGACTTAATCACCAAGCTCATGGGCTCATAGGCTGATGATACCTAATGGGCTAATGGGCTCCGGTGCACACACAAATTCTCATCTACTTGATACGTGTGTGCTTTGGACTTTATTGATTTTTCGAGGAGGCCACTTTCGAATATGATCTACCATCCTCAAGTTTGTACAATAATGCTTCGCTATCTAGACGAGAGCATAATCGTCGACACAACATAATTTTAAGACCAACTAATAACATTCTATTGGATTGAAGAGGTGGATTTTCGTTTCACTTATTGTACCAAACAAAAGAAAAATGCTAAAATAAATATGGAGTAAAATGTACACCTCCACTCGACCTTCTATACATTCATAAATACATACGATACCAAAAAAGAAGGACAGTAAGTACATAAGAAAATCTTTATTGCCTTCAGATGGCAACTTCAGGTGCTGCCTCACTTAACGTTATATTGCTTGGTTCGCTATCCTGTTTCGGGTTGATTTTTTTTGGTACGAGTATATTGTCAACAGTTTCGAATACAATCTGCGTCAATATTATAGTAGGACACATCATAAAAATGTGATTTGGACATAAAAATATCTCGATTTTGTAAAAATGTTTTCTATAATTTTCTTTATGTGTGATTTCAACCAATATTTCCTCTTCCATTTTTGCTTTTTACTGTAAATGTATTTGGATGGATTTTTATTTATATTATTTTACTTTTACATATCGAACACTTTTCTTTTCAGGGAGGATTTTTTTGTTGTTGATCCGAATCATTCAATTTTAATGGTAATGTTTCCATTTTTATATTTTATTTTTATTAGATTTCCTTTATAATAATGTAAAAGGAGGATTTTTAGTAAAATTAAAGAGGAAATACATTTAAAATTAACTTAACAAAAAGGAAATTATTTTTAAAAAAAATTGGCTTCCATTTACAGGAAATTTTTAATGTGTGCATTTTTATATAAAAATAAAAAAAATTGGATTTTTTACAGTAGAATTAAAGGGAAATAAATTTAAATACTATTTAACAAAACGGAAACTCGTGAAAAAAAATTGATTTTCACTTACAGAAAATTTTTGCTGTGTTCAACTTTATATAAAAACCAAAAAAATAGAATTTTTTTTATAGTAAAATTATAGGAAAAATTAATTGTAAAATTATTTATAAAAATGAAAATTCATGAAAAACAAATTGGTTTTCATTTACAGAAAAATTTTAATTTGTAAAATTTTATATAAAATCCAAAAAAATATAATTTTTTTATAGTAAAATTATAGGAAAAATTAATTATAAAAAAGAAAATTCATGAAAAAAAATTGGTTTTCACTTACAGAAAATTATTGCTGTGTTCAATTTTATATAAAAACCAAAAAATAGAATATTTTTATAGTAAAATTATAGGAAAAATTAATTGTAAAATTATTTATAAAAAAGAAAATTCATGAAAAAAAAATTGGTTTTCATTTACACAAAATTTTTGATGTGTGCAATTTTATATAAAATCTAAAAAAATATAATTTTTTTATGGTAAAATTATAGGAAAAATTAATTATAAAAAAGAAAATTCATGAAAAAAAATTGGTTTCACTTACAGAAAATTCTTGCTTTGTTCAATTTTATATAAAAACCAAAAAAATAGAATTTTTTATAGTAAAATTATTTATAAAAAAGAAAATTCATGAAAAAAAATTAATTTTCACTTACAGAAAATTTTTAATGTGCACAATTTTATATAAAATACAAAAAAAAATTGTTATAGTGAAATTAAATGGAAAATAAATTAAAAAACTATTTAACAAAAGGGAAATTAATAAAAAAAATTAATTTTCGTTTACAGAAAATTTTTGATGTGTACAATTTTCTATAAAAACTAAAAAAATATATTTTTCTATAGTAAAATTAAAGGGAAAATAAATATTATAAAAAAGGAAAATTATTGAAAAAATAATTGGTTTTCGTTTACACAAAATTTTTGATGAGTGAAATTTTATATAAAAACGAAAAAAATAGAAATTTTTTATAGTAAAATTAAAGGAATAATAAATTTAAAAATTATTCATAAAAATGTTAATTAATGAGAAAAAAAATTGGTTTTCGCTTACAGAAAATTTTTCCTGTGTGCAATTTTATATAAAATACAAAAAAAAAATGGATTTTTTATAGTAAAATTAAATGGGAAATAAATTTACAAATTATTTATAAAAATGTAAATTATTAAAAATAAATTAGTTTTTACTTACAGAAAATTTTCAATGTGTGTAATTTTAAAAAAATCCAAAAAAAATGGATTTTTTATAGTAAAAATTATAGGAAAAATATATTTAAAAATTATTTATAAAAATGTAAATTATTGAAAAAAAATTGGTTTTCACTTACAGAAAATTTTCACTGTGTGCAATTTTATATAAAATCCAAAAAAAAAATGGATTTTTTATAGTAAAATTATAGGAAAAATATATTTAAAAATTATTTATAAAAATGTAAATTATTGAAAAAAAATTGGTTTTCACTTACAGAAAATTTTCACTGTGTGCAATTTTATATAAAATACAAAAAAAAAAATGGATTTTTTATAGTAAAAATTATAGGAAAAATAAATTTAAAAATTATTTATAAAAATGTAAATTATTGAAAAAGAAATTGGTTTGCACATACAGAAAATTTTTACTGTGTGCAATTTTATATAAAATCCAAAAAAAATGAATTTTTTATAGTAAAAATTATAGGAAAAATAAATTTAAAAATTATTTATAAAAATGTAAATTATTGAAAAAAAATTGGTTTTCACTTACAGAAAATTTTTACTGTGTGCAATTTTATATAAAAATAAAAAAAAACAGGATTTTTTGCTGTTTTTGTAATTAAAGACAATATTCAATTTTTTATTATTTTATAAAATTGAATTAATCAAGGAAAGTCGTAACAGACTAATTTTTATTTATAGATTTTATAGTTAATATTTATATTGAATTTATTACGACATTATCCATTTTATAGTTTGGAAAATATAGTTTAATTATTTTATAATTAGTTAATATTTTAATTATTTATTATTAAAAATTTATTAAATCAAAATATGCAACCAAAAGTAGTGATTTTGCTGTAGTTAAATTTGACGCTTTTCCGTCACATAGTTGACTTTATTACATCGTCTTAAGAGAATCCTTTCTACTTTATACTTTCTTATAATCAAATCCTACTTCTCGTAGCAATATTTTTAGATTATTGAGAATACCGAATATTTTGAGATATCACCTATCCGAGCAGGTGTACCACAAGATAATATCCGTACTCAAGGTATTCTAACTAGGATTAAAAACATAATAACAACATATGCTTATGACACCGCCATTCTAGCTCCTGCAAACCTATATTTACTCCCTTTCAAAATGGTTAAAAAAATGGAAAGTGGAAGGAACGATCAAAAATGCGTTCATATTACTTTCATAAACGGCAACATTATTCCATCAAAAGACGAAGTACGTTGTGTAGGACTCATGTTTGACAAACGATTAACATGGAACGCACATACAAAACTGAAATGAACCGAATTTAACGGATGATACAAGCACCTGCTGCGATTCTAAGACGTTAGATCAAATCTAACAATCGACAGTAATTTGCTACTTTACACTGTATTACTGAAACCAATCTGGACGTACGGACTTGAACATTAGGGTTCGACGAAGCTTTCCAACTCCCGTTGAATCCAATCACTTAAATCTAGAATCCTACGTAAAATTGTCAATGACTTCCCCCCATATTATGTGCATAATATTTTTAACTATAATCCTTAAAAAACCATTTCATTCCCATCTAATTAACCATAGTAATCCTCTTGTTAAAAAGTTATTCTCAACTACCCTCGCAAATAACACACAACGACGTCTGAAAAGGCGATCGAGGCCAAACCATTTTAATCGCTTAAAACATCGATGGGTGGTTACTCCTTCAAAATACTTTCCTCTTTAATGTGTCTTTTGTAAGACATCTGCTTGCTACAAAAATGTGTAGTTGTATATAAGAAAAGCTGAAAAGAAAGTTTTATGTCAATAAAAAACTTAAAATATTGATGAGGAATGTTCCCCGTAGACTCGTTGGAACTTTTAATAATTCGAACTCACTGCTTGGCACAAAATTGCGCGGTTTCATTTTTCGTAACACACTACAAAAGCACAACTTCACTTATAACGCTCCGCAGAATTGTGTTGTGCGGTTTAAACTTAAAAAGCCCGTCTTAAAGCTATATGGACCTAAAGTCCGCAGTGTTGCCAAATCACTCTAAATAAAGCAATCGCTCATTACTTTTCTGCCGAGTTGTCAATTATGAGTAATTATTATGAATTTTACATGCCAACAGACCATTATTTTTATTAATTTGTATTTACTTCCAGTTAGGGTCTTATTTAAATAAACCTACCTGAATTATTAGTGTAATTATTTTATTTTTAGTAATAGAAAGGATACTTTCTACCTTGCGGGCAAATATCATTTTGAGGAAAAATAGTAATTGCCAATCCCTAATTTATCTTGTTTAACTGGACAATGAGCAATATAGAACTGGACAATGAGCAATATTTTTTTTTGTCAACTCATTGGTCTACTTACTGAAATTTTGGGCACGTACACTAAAGCTGCTCAGAACTCGGATTGGGTATTCTGCTCTCACCCATAATTTTCTATTTGAAAACCACCCCCGTCTAATCTGCCAATCCTATGGCGTTCATAATACAATCGCTCATATACTAAGCGAATGCCACCTAACCCAGAATATCTTTATGAATAAGATTTCTTCTATTGTAAAGCTCCTTGATCCAAAAATTCAATTTCCAGGTCCTCTATTTAATTTTCTCAAAAACAACTAATCTACTACACAAAGTTTAACAAAATGTCGAATCTCCTAATTAAACTTTTTTTCCAGTTTTCCGTAGAAATATAGCCCACACGTAACATGCAGTCACCAAAAGGCCTCGTGGCCTTCATGGCCCCTGGCACATGTCCTAGGGACCTTACAAACAAGCAGCAATTACCAATTTACCATCAGTCATCCCATTCTAATGTGCAGAATTAGATAAATAAATTTGACAAGCCAGCAACCTCAAAATAATTTTATAAATTTAAATATATTAATGTAGTAAAAAGTAATTCATTATTTTGCCAATAGATGGCTTTAGCAGTTTGTATCTCCCGTTTTAAAAGTCCGATCGGGTTGCACTAGATGGCGTTAGAAAGATTAGAAAGATTTTTTACTAAAAAAGCTGATCATACAGTTTTGTGATTACTTGACTCAGTATTTTTTTTAGCACGCGTTAAAAATGGACACCAACAAAGAGAAAATACGCCATATTTTACAGTTTTTCTTCGATAAAGGCGAAAACGCAAGCCAGGCAGCTGAAAATGTGAATAGTGTTTATGGTCCTGATACTGTTACAGTCAATCATGCGCAATTTTGGTTTCGTCGATTTCGTTCCGGTAATTTTGATGTCAAAGATGCACCACGCTCTGGAAGGCCAATTGTCGAAAATGTCGATAAAATAATGGAAATCGTCGAGTCCGACCGTCACGTAAGCACTGTTTCGATTGCCCAGGAGCTAAACATTGCATAAAAAACCGTTTGGAACCACTTAAATAAGGCTGGATACAAAAAGAAGCTCGATGGATGGGTGCCACACGAGTTATCGCAAAAAAACCTCATGGACCGAATTTCCATGTGCGAATCGCTGCTGAATCGTAACAATATCGATCCATTTCTGAAGCGGATGGTTACTGGTGATGAAAAGTGGGTCACTTACGACAACGTCAAGCGACAACGCTCGTGGTCAATTCGCGGTCACCCGGCACAAACGGTGGTCAAGCCAGGATTGACAGTCAGGAAGGTTTTGCTGTGTGTTTGGTGGGACTGGCAGAGAATCATCTACTATGAGCTGCTCCCCTACGGCCGAACTCTTAATTCGGACCTAGACTGTCAACAATTGGACCGTCTGAAAGAAGCAAACGCCCAGAAGCGGCCAGCTTTGGCCAATAGCAGAGGAATTATGTTCCATCAGGACAACGCCAGGCCGCATACATCGATAGGGACTCGCCAGAAGTTCCGGGACCTTGGTTGCAATATTCTTATGCATCCACCTTATAGTCCGGACCTTGCACCAAGTGATTACCCCTCTTCCTGTCTATGACGAATGATTTTGCATGTGAAAAATTCGCCTTAAGAGAAGATTGTGAAAATCGACTGTCCCAGTTTTTTGCCAATAGGGACGAGGGTTTCTATGAGAGAGGCATTATGAAATTACCTCCAAAATGGCAACAAGTTATCGAACAAAACGGTGCATATTTGACCTAAATCGTATCATTCTATTTATGCTAAATAAAACCTTCAATTTATTGCAAAAATAATGGATTTCTTTTTACTACACCTTATAAAATTCCATTTCACCCTTAAAAGGAATTTTTCCCAATATTTGTACGAATTGCTATAATTTCAGTGTTCTTATTAGAACATTTTTCTTTATAGCCCGTAAACCAAAGGTTGTCTATGCCTGAAATTAAGAATTTTAAATGCTGTCATTTCATATCAGCCATAAATAAGCACTTTGCATATGCGTGCATTTCCGTTGCTGAAACGACAAACGAGCTCGTCGTTTTTGTGTAGTCGCGTCTCGACTGAATTCCGAACGAGGATCAACTTTTAATTTATTCGGCACGTGGAATACTATCAAAACGATCGTTAAGGGTATTAAAACATAATATATATTTTAGGTATCATCCGTTCTGTATACGGGGTATAGTCGGTTGCATCACGAGAGTGTACTTGCATTTGATATGTTGTCTTATCACATTCATTGTTCTATGCTAGCCCGAACAAATCCCACACGTTGTTCGACCCACTGACCGACCAGATGTGCTAGTATTTGTTTACTGATTACTTAGTAAATGAGTCATTTTTAGTAATGGTCTTTTTTTCTTGCTCCCAGTAGATACAATATTATGCTTGTTAAATATTCAAATACATACTTTCGTTGTCTTCTATAAGTGGCTTCAACAATATTGCCAACAGTTTGTCTGCTTTCCGTATTATTTTGAGTTATTTTATGTTGATCATGCATATACAAAGAAATACAATTTAAATCTGTATGCATTTTAGTATGTATGTGTAGGGGTGATTTAATTTAGTATTTCAGACGCTTCAGACTTTAGTTGCAAATCGAACGTCTTTCATATCGGCAACGCTTCTACAATAGAATCTTAGCTCCTCAGCTGATGATCGGTTCCGATCTGTTTATTCAAAAACGATTTTCTTAAACTATTTTATAATTTTTCTTAGTCACAAGTTTATTTAGATTACAATTCATTTCGATCGTCTTCGATTTATCTTGTTTTGCTTAGTTTATGTGATTTTACTATATATAATTGATTTCAATAGAATAAATATTCTTGAATAAGTTTAAATCTGAAATTTGTGATATTTTTTCTTATCAAATTAAAAAAAAAAATTTGAATTATAAAAAAAAAAAATTCTTTTTAATAAAATGAATAATTCATTGCGTAGTGAGGTGAGTTAAATGAAGGTTTTTTTTTTTAAATTTATTTTCATTTTTAATTATAATTTATTATCAACATTTTTTATATATAATAATATTGTAAAAAAATCGAAATAATTTGGAAAATATTTTTAAACATTTTTCATTTACACATTTTCTATGAAGCTTATCGGAATTTTTATTAAAAACCATTTTCTTTAACTGGTTTCGAAAAAAAATATATTTTTTATTATAAATTTAATGTTATTATTTTCGATTAATAATTTCAAGTGAATTTATAGTTAAAAAATATTATTAAATATATTTTACAATATAAGATTTTGTTTCTCTTTTTCGAAAATTATTAAAAATTTATCAGAAAAATACGAATGGACTTTATTTATTGTAGTTTTTTTTTTTTACATCAGAAATTTATTGCAGAAATTTACTATCAGCCCCTTTTTCCACATACAAAATATATTATTCAGTATCATAGAAATACGGGGGGGGAGGTGTATAAACATTTAAATTATCGAATTTCATTTAAATTTTTAACTGAAAATTATCTATTTGCATGTGCTTATAAATAACATATGAGAGAGAACGTCTTGTTTCTTAAAATAAAACTTGTAATGACGACAGGTGCGCTATACGTAAACGAATAATAATAATTTTATGGTATTTTCTTTTTTATAAATATTATTGCAAAATTATAATTTGTTTGTTTTTTTATGTATTAAATTTATATGCTTCTTTTATGATAAAAAGATAATTTATAATTTGATATTGAAAAGTTATTAGAACAACTATTGCATATTAAACTTGAAAATACTTGATTTATTATGAATAAATCGATGAAAATATTTATTTATATTATATATTAATATGCAATAGAATAAAGATTAAAAATATTAAAATTTGTTGAATAGATTCTTTTCATTGAATTGAATTATTAGTGAAAAAAATAATAATGTCTATTTCCAATACGTTATTCCAATTTTGTTCAGTGGATTGGAGAGAAAAATCAATTTTATCAAAACCTTACAAATGTTTGGAAAAATTGAAAGCCGGCATACGTGTTCGCTCTTATAAATATCATATCTGTTTTTATAAATAACGTAAAAAATATTTACGTATGGAATTTTAATAAAAAAAAATATTCTTTATGCTTTTTATGAGTCCATCTTAAAGCTTACTTTTTTTTATGTTTTTTTTTTTCTTACAGAAATAATACAAAAATACTATTTTCAGAGGTGAACTCAAGCTAAAATGGCCTTTTTATATTTTTTTCTTATATACAATATTTTATTATGGCAAATAATTAATATGGAAAATAATTTTTCATAAAATTTTTCCGCCTTCTGATAGTGACAGAAGCATACAAAGCATATCTGATAATTATTGAAATTATTCTCGTGACACACCAAAAAAAAAAAAATTGTGACTTTGATAATCGTACATTTTTTACTAAATTGTTATAAAATTTTTATATTACTTTTAATTTATGACTTTTCAAAACAAAATTCAAAAAGAAGAAAAAATCACAAGTATTTAGACTTTATGAACAGTACTTGAACAGAAAAAAAAAATTTTTTTTACATAATTTCTTATCAACAAAATAACTTGCTCTTGACCTCTAGATATCAGTTGAATGATTACTTTAATCAATTTCTGACCATTTTAGGCAATTGAATCAATTGTTGACCGTTTTTTTTATTACAAATTAATTTTTTTGTATAATTTTTTTATTAAGAATTAAAAATTATGTTTTTTTAGGCAGTTAAATAAATTTTTATATCAATTAAATTTAAAATATTAATGGTTTCTAAAAAAAAAAAAAACTTATAAAAATACAAATAAAATAATATGCAATGTGTTAATTAACAAGGCATGTACGTTAGTCTCTTTAAGACCTCGTTCGATAACTAAGTAACCCTAAAGAGCATAATTAGTGTAATAGTGTTTTTTTTTAAAAGAAAAATACAACAGCGAAAGTTGAAGCAATGATAAAACTTTGTATTGAATTTGGTGAGCCCACAAGTTTCTTAGGCATAAAGAATTTTTGCAGGACTACTAAGCACTGGAAGACAAACTTGGCTCAGGAAGACCTTAAATATTAAAACTGTGAAATGCGTGAGAGATCTTCATTTTTAGAGAAAGCGCTCATCGACTTAGACCGGTCAATGTACACATCCGAAAACATAACCACACCCCTATCCTCATCAACGTGTTTTTATAGGAAAAAAGGTGATTCCAGTGACCTCCTCTTCACATAATATCTGGCCGCCCAATAAAAATATACTAGAACAAACTTCATCTTGATACTGTCAATAACATTCAAAGGTTCAGTTAAAGCCTTCCAGTACTTCTACGAAGAGTGCTAAACAACGCCTCCTGTAATTTTCAATCTTCGAAGCCGTACTTTCATGGAAAAAAATATAATAAAATTGGTTAAACAAAAACAAATTTGACTCGTTAAAAAATATTTTATCGAATTTTACGAGGTCTCAGTACACCGTGCAATATTTTTAAAAAAAATTCTTTAGCGTGTCAATTTTGTACTAAAAAACGGAGTACAAAGCAATATTTTTTTGACATATTAAAAAATAAAAAAAATCACTAATTGGTCCAGCACTTTTGAGCTTGAAAATATCAGCATTTTTATTATATCAAAATTAATTATGTATACGACAAAATAAATGTAATAAATTTTCATGAATGAAGACCAAACCGAACAGATGATAACTTTGGCTTTGACTCAGAAAAATATCTGATTGATGAGTTATGTGTGACGTCAAACTAAATTTAGATGTTCAAGTATCTTAAAGTAGATTTGAGTCAAACGGGCACCAAACCAAACCCCAAATCACACAAACTCACACCAAACCATACAACAACATTCCAACTACGCAACACTCAATGTAACGTAATGGCGACTATTAACAATCTCATCAACAAGAAACACTTTTTTTTTTTTTAATAGAAAGCCCCCAAATATTTTCTAGTAAATACTTCGATTGAAGTAATTAAATTTTGTTTTGTTTTTGATCGAGAATTCCATATTTTGATTGAATCAATTTGCTTAAAAAGCAATGTGACGAATGCAATCATCTTTCAAAAATCTGAAATACGAATTATGTATACTAGTTAGTAGCAAAAGATACTCAATCTATTTTCAGCCATATGATTTATAAAAACTTTCACATTTTTCTTCTCCTCTCCCCTTATTTATTTTTAGTTATTTAATATATATGTATATGTATTAGAATAGTGTGCGTGGCATTGCATTTGGTGCAAAATGCACCTGAGAATGGGTGGATCTTTTGAAGCCAAAATTTATTTTTAAATCTTTTCGAATTTTTTTTATAAGAAAAACAAATTTGAGTATCTTTATTTTTAGTTTTATTTATTTATTTAATGTTTTTTTTTCTCATTGCTTAGTAATTTTCTTTGTGGGGGAGGAAAAATTCAATTTTCTCTGTGTTCGTCTTTTGAATTTTTTATTTTATTGTTTTTTGTTAGTATTCAGAAATTTGACAAATTTGGTCTCGAAGCATCTTTCGGGTGCAGTTCATTTATTGTTATTTTTAAATTAATACATCAATAATTCAATTATCTTCTGGATATTAAAAATTAATATATAAAAACTAGAATATAAAATAAATAAAAAAAAACTGTTAGAAGTTGTTTGAAGTATTAAAAGTTATTTACCAGATAGCATTTTTAATAGTTATATAAAAATTTTTTTTAAAAATACACTTTTTGCTATTACTTTATTAAAAATTATTATTTTTAGAAACTTTAATATATCTATAAGATACATAAACTATTTTTCTGGATAAGTAAGCGAAAGCAGAGTATTTTATTTTACGTAGTTTATTACTCCAAATATCCATTTTGCAGCTTAGAAAATAAAGCTCTGTCATTTTACAATAATTACCTATATATTTATATTAGAATTAAAAATTTTATAGAAAAAAAACTGCCATTTTATAATTTATATAAAATAATTAGAGAATAAATTGGAAAAATTGTTAAAAATCCCAAAAAGTTTCGAATTTTACTGTAATCACTTATCGCGCTCCTTAGAACAAAATTCAGCAATTAGGCTTAATTTATATTATTATATAAAAATTCTATGCATGAGGCTATAAAAATCTTTCAGTTACTATTATATCTACAAAAAGTATTTACGCAATATGCATTTTGGTCGAAAGGCTTTATTGGTCCTTATTTCTTTGAAAAAGACCATTCTAAGCACTATGACTATAAAATAACGAAAATATTTTTTCACCTACGTGTAAACTTGAAGATTTTTTATGGTTTTCACAATACGAGCGTTATAAGTTATACAAAAAACGCCAAACTTTGACTTTATTGCCCGAAAATTCACAGGACGCTTCATTTCTAGATTTGATGATGCCACTTAACCTCCAAGATCGTACGATTTGACGCTGTTGGTCTCTTTCTTATAAGGTTATATAAAAGATCTTACTAACGCAGATAATTTTTAAATCTTAGAGAATTAGGAAACCAACATCCGTCAAGAAATGGCCGAATTATAAAAAGAAATATCATAAAAAAATTACCTCAAAGTGATCGTGTCATGAAAAATGTCTTATGGCAGCCATTTAAATAATATTATATTTTTTTCCATAAAAAACAAAGCTTAGAAAATATAATTAAATAAATAATTTTTCCTTATAAAAATAAGGACGTCCTTGAAAAACTCACAAAAGGATTTTTAACCTAGATCAGATTTTACAGACACATGACTCATCCACCGATCTCTGTCACGTGGCCTTCGCCGTTCTTGACGCCCCTTTTTATAAAATCTAAGCACGCCTACTAATTTTTTTTTTTTTTTAATACTTCAAAATCAAAAACCACATTAAAGGATATCGTATTTTTACAGTCGATAAAATCCAAAAGAGTGTAATCGGGGATCTTGAGGCAATTCTAGTTGAATCCTCCGAGCACTATTTTAACGAATGGCAACAACACATCTGTCGATGTACGAGGTCTGTTCAAAAAGTATCGCGCATTTTGTGTTTTTTCAAAAATTATTTATTTATTCATGAATATATATTTTGTCCCCTTCAAAGTAATCCCCACCATTATTAGTGTGTTTTTGGGCAAAAATGGCAAAATCCAATTTTTGTTCATCCACAAATCCGGCCGTTTATGGCGGATTGCTTCTCGCAACTTGCGCATAACTTGCAGGTAATATTCCTTATTGACCGTTCTACCCTGTGGTAAGAACTCATGATGCAGCACGCCCCTACAATCGAAGAAAACTGTAGCCTTCACATTCGACCGAAATTGGCGTGCTTTTTTCGGTCTTGGTTCGTGCGGCAGCCTCCATTGGGATGATTTAGCTTTGGTTTCCACGTCATAACCATAAACCCATGATTCATCGCGGACAGAGTCCAACAGCTCCTTAGCAATGTTAATGTGATGCTGTTTTTGGTCGAAATTGAGCAAAAACCGAAAACGAGTCAAAGCACATGCAAGCAAAGCAGCTGTCAAAAATTAACTGAATATTCAAAATGGCCGAACTTGTCCGCACAAGTGAGAAGTCGTATAGCTGATCAAGAGGACTACTTTAAAAGGAATAACATTAATGTATAAAAATTTTAAAAAAGTATTAGTGTCATTACATATTCTTGTTTCTTATAAAAATCCCATAAATTCATATCGAACTCTTTAGAACCATATCCTTATCATCGAAAATTTGTTTACCAAGCGGATGGTGAAAGTAAATGAACATAAAAGTGTCCATGTTACATTCACTTTCCGCTGTAAAAAAATCCCCCACTAAAAATTTCAATAGCAGGCTCTATTCAAAAAGCTATAAAAATTGGAATGCCCATTTGGACTTATAGAATTGAAATATTAAAGGTATAAGTAAAATTATAAATATTAAAGGAATTCCACCATCTCTTTAACCCAAAATTCTTTAAATACAAAAAAAAATACTACACAATAAGTAAAACTATTTCCTTTAATTTTTATTATTTTACTTATACACAATAGTTCCCAGTTGATCTATAAACAGAGATTTTGTAATAAATTCATCACTACTATTCCATAATAGATTATTTAATTATAATAAATTTATTATATAATATTTTCAACAAAATCCTACTCAATTGATAATGAAACAATCCATTTTCATGCTCTAAATAATTCTGTAATTGGTAATTGAAATACTTATATTCTCATGACGAGAGCATAGATATCAGAACATAAAATATATTTTCACATAAATCAGTTTATTGAAAATTATTACTTTTAGATGAATTCCGATTAATTTGAACTGCAATTGATAATATAAATATTTATTTATATCATCAATTTACTATGTACGATATTTTATTTAAATGATAGTACGTAATTTGTGAAATATTTTGTTGACACAAAATATCCAATTTAATAGACCGGAAATTCAATAATTTCGTAAAATTAATTCAATTTTATATGAACAATTTTCAAAATTTATTATTTAGTATTGAATAAAATATTATAAATACGAGTATTAGAGATCTGGAAATTATCGATAAAATTGTTAATGATATATTCTTTGTAAAAATCATGGATAATTTTTTTTCCATAATAAGGTTAATTATAATTTGGAAAAATAAAATAAGAAAAAAAAACCTCTTTTCATGATAAAAACTATTCAAATTTTATTCAAATTTTATGAAGTTTCCTGATCATCAGATCTAAAATTTGTTTTTTTAAATATTAAAAAAAAAAAACTTTAGTCCTTTTGTTTTACGAATCAGTTAATATTTTCTTTTGATTTGTTATTTATTAATTTTCAGTTAGAGGAGAATGGTTATGCTGTCATTGAGGATTTCCTGACTGCCGAAGAAGTCACCGAACTACGTGCTGCGGGTGAATCGCTTTGCCATGAGGCTCCCGAAGAAAGTCGGGTGGTCTTTTCAACCACGAAATCGGATCGGGCTCAGAGTAGGGAGAAGTATTTCGTTGAGTCCGGTGACAAAGTTCGGTACTTTTTCGAAGAGGGTGCACTAAATGAGAAGGGTGAACTTGTGGTGGATGTTTCGTGTGCACTTAACAAGGTAATGTACTGAAGCAGACCAGTTCTGCTTCGAAAACTTGCATTGCATACCATCGTCCTATGCAATATTGATTTTGAACTAAATTCAATCAAGAAAATAAATTGCCATAGTACGAGATGATCCAAACCGAATAGCAATTTTCTACTCTCTTTTCACCGACAGGTTGGCCATGCATTGCATACTGAAAATCCAACTTTCCAAAAAATAACATTCAGCGATCGAATAAAAGAAATATGCTGGACGCTCGGCTTCAGTCGACCAACTATTCCACAAAGTATGTACATCTTTAAGAATCCAGGAATTGGCGGAGAAGGTAACGTTCATGTTCTTATTCCGACAAATATATTTATGTAAACGATTTCGATTTTATAGTAATACCGTGTATGTCACATAATTTGTAACTATTTGATTACAAAGAATGATTACGATAAGAGAGCTTACATCTATTTTGCTTTTGTATTGGTTGTATTCGGTTGTTAAAATTTGATAAAATATTCAAAAATTACGTACGAGATCTGTTCAAAAAGTATCACGAATTTTGTGTTTTTTTCAAAAATTATTTATTTATTCATGAATATCTATTTTGTGTCCCCTTCAAAGTAATCCCCACCAGATATTATTCACTTGTGCCAACGTTTTTTCCAATACTTGAAGCACTTCAAAAAATCATTTTTTGTGATCTTGTTCAGCTCTTCTTTCGTTGTCGTCTTTATCTACTCAATCATAGCGTTGGGTCGTCCTTTGATGGGGCTCTTCAGTTTTGGGAACAAAAAAGTCACAGGGGGCAAGATCTGGGGAATGCGGTGGCTGTGGCAAAAGCCAATTTTTATTCTTCCACAAATCCGGGCTTTTCTGTCGGATTGCTTTGCGCAACATGCGCATAACTTGCAGGTAATATTCCTTATTGACCGTTCTACCCTGTGGCAAGAACTCATGATGCATCACGCCCCTACAATTGAAGAAAACTGTAAGCAAAACCTTCACATCCAACCGGACTTGACGCTTTTTTCGATCTTGGCTCATGCGGGAGCTTCCATTGGGATGATTGAGCTTTGGTTTCTACGTCATAACCATCAGCTCATGATTCGTCACCAGTTATGACCCTCTGGAGCAAATTTGGGTAGTCGCGGACAGAGTCCAACAGCTCCTTAGGAATGAAATGAACATTCAAAATGTCCGAACTTGTCGGCATAAGTGAGAGACATGAGTACCAACATAACGCCACAAAAAATTGAAAACCGAATATACATAATCCGCGAAAATTCAAAATTCGCGATACTTTTTGAACAGATCTCGTATAGTTACTTTTTTTCTTTAAATATTTATTTTAATCTTAGTTAAATAAGTTATTTCCTTGAAGAAATTCGTAAGTTTTTTTTCGATATTTGAAGGTACAAGCAAATTCTTAGCGATATCGGCGCAATTAACATTTTCAATATTTGCCATATAAATTAGGTAAAAATTTCTAAATAAAACTTCTCATATTATTATGACTATTGCATATAATAATAGCAAAATTACTTAATAAAAGATCAATTTATTTATAGATATTCATATTCACTAAAATATCTTGTGTGTAGGTTTTAATTTTTTACCAAAAAAAAAAGGAAATTATTTGAAAAAAATATTCTTAATGAGGTAAATGAATTTATTTATAGCAAACCAAATTTCTCCCATAGCAAATATGCAATATTTATTTAAATATAATTAACTTTAGAAATGAAAATAAATTAAAAATATGAAAAGAGAATGAATTTATGCTCACTGTTAGGACTTAACATATGCTAAAGTTAATCAACAGTGGTGGATGTCTTTGCTTGCCTTAAACTGTTATACTGTTATACGATAATTTGTACGCTTTTTCTTATTAGTCAAATAATTTTGATTTTTTTTTTCGTTATTTCTATTTATCTTCAGTTAAATAAATTAAAATTTTTTTTTATCCGAGTATCCTTTATCTGTAAACTTTTTAAAACTTCATTTTTTTTTAAATTTAAAGTTACTCCTCATCAAGATGCATGGTATTTGCATACAGAACCATGTACGCTAATTGGTGTTTGGATTGCACTAGACGATGCAGAAGCACAAAATGGTTGTCTTCAGTTTATTAAAGGATCACATAAAAATGGTTGCCACAGAAGGTATACATCTACAATTCCTTAATCAGTTATATTTAATTTAATTTCAAATTACATTTTGCAGATATAAAAGAAATCCAGACAAAACATCAACGGAATTTTTAATTTATGACAAACCAGCACCAATATACCCTCAGTCGAGTTTTAGTCGCGAACCTGTCAGTAAAGGTATTTTTTTACCGACTATTAAAAAAGAATTCATCAATATTTTCTATTATTAATAAAATTAACTTTTGTTGTAGGAACTTGTGTTTTAATCCATGGACAAGTTGTTCATAAAAGTGATCCAAACAGATCACCGAAAAGTCGTCATGCTTACACGTTCCATATTGTAGATACGCACCTATCTAAATATTCGGAAGATAATTGGCTACAGGCACCTGCTGATAAACCATTTCCAATTTTGTATGAGAAAAAATTAGATGCAAATTCAAATTCGTTTTAATATAGAAAATATGTAAAAATTTTATAGAATTTTTTTTATAACAAACCAAAAAAAATAAAAATAAAAAAAAACTATTTAAAAAAAAAACGAAGCTATATAAATAAAATATTAGTAAATAAATTTGGAAAGTTTACTAAAAGCTCAATTACTTTATTATTTATATTGGAAAATTATTTAACTCTATTTTTTTTTAAATAAAAATTTTATTTCTCAATTAAATTACCATCAGAGTAAAGTGAATATGTGCGGCTAAAAGGGCACAGGCCGATCAGATAGGCTGGAAATGGCATGTACATTTATCGATTATTGCTGGTTCACCTATAACTGTTGAGGATATCAAAAGGATGTCAATTGCATCGGGTCAGATTGGTTTTTTCACTCAATGCCTGCATTATATAAAGTTGAATGGGTCGGTGGCCTTCATAGTCTCACGCATTAAACTAATCTGTGGAAGGCCAGAATCCACACAATTATGGCATATGCATTCAACAGGATATGAAACTATATTTATTTGTATGAATGTATGATAAAAAAAAAACTTTTCAAAATGATATAATGATTGTATTGATTATTGTTTTTTTTCTCTTTATGGTTTTTATATTAAAAATCGAATTTAATGACCAATTATAAGTTAACAATTTTAACATTGTATTTACAAATAAATTCAAGTTGATATGACTAAACTTATAACTAATCCATAATCCTAGTGATATTTTGGTTAACCTTCGTCGATCCACCAGCATCGCGTTTTTGTTTTCTTTTTGTCTCTTGTCGATATTTCTGTGTTATATTGTAGAGTATTTATGTTTCTGCTGTTTGCAATATTCCTTGGAATTTTTTTGTCTGATGCTCTGCATTTGGTGTGGAATAAAATTGGGATCTTATTTGCGTCTTGGATATATGCGTGTTTATCCAAAAAGATGAAAGCTTCGGGGGGTATGAAACCTGTGTCCATGCTATATTGAATGTACTGATCATCTGGATATATTGCATGTCCTATTAAGCTATTGTTTTCAGCAAGTTGCGCTCTGTTAAAATGTTTCCTGCAAAGAGAGATTATATGGTTATCTATCCTAATTATGTTTGCCCAGTTATAAATCGTTTTATTAGAGATATAGTGTTTGTAGTTTGTGTTTGGCTTTCGGTATTTTCCCAGGCATGCTCGAAGACATTTCCTTTCGTAAAATTCTAAATTTCTCCATTAGTGACGCGCTTACGTTGTACCAAATTTGGCTACCGTAACATAGTATTGGTCTGATTATAACCTGATAAGCGATAATTTTGACTCTGGAAGAAATGAGTCTTGAATAAAACAGTTTGTTAGCGATCCTAAACGCTTTATTTGCTTTTTCAAGAGCTTTTTTAATGTGGTCGGTAAAGTTTAAGTTGTTTTTGAACCATATGCCTAAGTAACGAACACAGGACTTGTTATTGCAAGTTTCGCCATTATCTGCTCTAATGCAAAATTCCTTCCAATTTTGCCGAATCGAGGTATGACACGACTCAATTTTATTTCGAAATAATATCGACTCACACTTATGTTACTATAGTTAATTCTTAAGCGCCAAGAGTTAACGAAGTCCTGTGTGATTTTGAACATTTTTTGCAGATTAGCTTGTATATTAGTTAGTTTGCGGTCAGCAGTGTACAATGTTATATCGTCTGCAAAAGCTAATGTAAATGTTTTACCTGGCAGGTTGTTCAGTTTCTTTAATAAGTCGTTTATGTAGATAATGAATAGCGTTGGTGATGTTACAGTTCCTTGTTGTAAACCATTGTTAATGCTGTATTTTTTGCTTTGTCCAGCTCCATTTATTTCAACTGTGAATGTTTTGTTGGAAATCATATTAGAAACTGTTTTTATTACGCACAGTTGGAAGTTATTTTTTATCAGTTTAAAGATTAAAGCTTCAGTCCATACTGAGGTAAAAGCATCGGATAAATCGACTAATAGCGCCCCGACACATTCTTTATTATTTATGTACCAGCATATATCCGACATGAGTTTGTTAGCTGAATGAATTGTAGAGTGGCCCATTCTGAATCCAAATTGATTTTCTACTAAAATATTGTTATTGTTTACTGAGTGTAAAATAGAGTCCTGTATGATTTTCTCGAAAATTTTACTGATGCTAGGCGTAAGACTGATGGGTCTGAAGTTGTTCGGGTCAGATGAATCTTTCCCCGGCTTTTTGATAGCTATTACTTTCGCTTCTTTCCAGCACGATGGAAAGTAATAATTGTTGAGAGCGTTGTTAAATATTGTGACGTAATCGAGGATAACTATATCAGTCAAATGCTTGAGGATGATATTTGGGATGTTGTCAGGACCTGAAGATGTTTTGCTCTTAAGATTTCCAAAACAATATATTGCTTTGTCGGAGGTGGTGAAGTAATTATCTGTTTGGTGTTCTTCAATATTATTCGCAATTAATTTATTTGAAAAATTTCTCACATTAAGAGAAATATGTTGTTGTTCAAACTGCCTCACTGTTTCTCGTATTTCGGTGTTGAGTAATTCGTTTGCACTAGCATGTAATGTGTGTTTAGTTTGGAACGTGAGACCCAAAATATTGCCCATATGGTTATAATTGTCGATGATAAAGTTATTTTCTTCGTCTTTTTGTAGTTCATCAGTGTTGATTCCTGCATCGGTCAATAGGTTTATTTGGTTTATGTTAATTTTTAGTGGCTTGTTTATGGTGGTGTCTTTTTTTCTAAATATTTTGTTTAGTGTAGGAAACATATCCGTGTTGGAAGGTGAAATGTTTTTTAATTTATTTTCCCAGTGTTTGCTCGCTATTAATCTATAGTTTTGCTTAATTAATGAATCTAAGTTTGATATAAAAGCCTTAGTCCTTAGGAGGTTGGGGTCGTCATTTCTGCAGTTGGTCCTATACATTTTATACATTTTGTGAAGGTCGCGAATCAAAGCTTTTTTTGTTTTTTGCAGTTTTAAAATTAGGGTCGTATTCAACTTATCTAGATGATTGTAGATTTTGAGTTTAGGTACCGTTTTCCAAAAATAAACCTCCTGGCTATGATATGATGACTTACAATAAACTAGAACAACTTTCTAAAAGAGCAATAGTTTTCCTTACTACACTATATAACTCCATCCTCCGAAATACTCTAGAAATTTTCCATTATAAAAATGATCCCTAAACCAAATAAACCTATTTTCTAGTCATAAGATCATTTCTTTCTAACCGAAACTTCCAATTATACGAATCCAACGTACTCTGCAATATCTCTCCGATATTGGCTGGGATTCCACTGGGAACCATACTTGGACCGTTCCTTTTTGGAAATTCGCTGGACCGTTCCAGAATTCTCCGAACCCAATTTCAAACCCTCTAGAAGTGATTTATGAGGTGGGGAATAAAAATGAATGAACGTAAATCTTTTACTCTCTGCTATATAGTACCATACTAGAACACACCGAAGTCTGGTACCTAAGACTGAACTTAGAAAAACGCTTGATATAGAGCCTACATATAAGACTTAAAAGGTAAGAACTAAAAAGACGTTACCTACAACTATTTCGATTTTTAGACAACCGTTCTGAACTTACTATAAACAGAAAAGTATATTTATATAATGTCCTACTGAAACCAATATGGACTTACGGACTAGAACTCTGGGGTCCTACTAAGTCTTCCAATTCCCATCGGATCCAATCACTTCAATAGAAAATACTCCGCACAACTATCGAAAGTCCCTTTTATGTAAACAATACTTTTATCCAAAATTATCTCAAAGTTTCTGTTGTTCATTATCACTCGTTCAAGGACAATCCTCCACTTCCATTCCTAAAAATATTTATCGGAGACTTAAACGTCATTGGTTGTGTAATTTACTAAAATGCTAAGGCTTAACATAAGCACATGCTAGTAGGACAACTTTGATATTCCTTATTTCATATCATATTTATATCGTACCACGTGGCATCGAGTTAGGGCGTGGTGTTTTTGAAAAATGGCGCTATTATCAATATTGACAGAGCGCCATGTCTATATATTTATTGTAGAAAACACTGTGATACCACTTGCGTAAAACTTTGTGAGAACAAACACCTTCCCTTGGTGAATTTCTTAAATATTATGAGTGTCACGATCAACCGCGGGCGCGAGAATGTCATAAGGGAAAGTGTCAACAAAATTGAGGTAGTGGTCAGGCGATGCATTACGCTGGCTAGTACAGCTGTTCGTAATGTACTGGTAGTTTTCCTATAGGATTAACTATTTAATATCTTTTGTTGTTATTTGCCTATTAAAATTGTTACTTTTCATTAACTCTGTAAAACTATGAGCAGTACGATCAGCAGTCGACGACGCTGCAAGTAATACGTGTATAGCGAAAAATAAATTAAAGAAAGTTATTTTCAGATATAGTGTTGTCATTTTAGTTCAATTCGTGGCTCCAGCAGAGATCCTGTATTATTCAATTGCAGTGGATACGGGCCCACGTAGGCATTGCTAGTAACAAATATATTGACCGACTTGCAAAAGACGCCTTACTACCCAGACAGTTCCCAAAGTATTCACAACAATCCTTAATGCAGTCACCTCATAGCAAGTAACAGTATCGACATCTATCAGACTATACCACACATGTGTCTGACTATACCACACATGCTGGCGGACTGTCACACTACATGCAGTTCTTTTTTTGAGCAGAGTTGATCCTGTAAGAGTACTGATGGATCCAACTTCACCATTCCTTAGTCCTCTATTCAAACTCGCGGTCTTTCTGCTTTGTTATGGACCCTGGCATATGTCTTTGGGATCATTAACACAAATTAATGTTATCCTTTTCAAAACAATAACCTTGGGTGGAGGCGTTGTTTCCATTCCTTGTAGCTTCAACTTGAATCGCCATCGGCGCCACGGCTACAAGACTTTGTATGTGATCGACACTCTTGGGACTGTGATTAAGAAAAAAAGGCACAAGGATTACACAGGAGTACCACAGGAATCTCTTTTTTCGTTGAAAACTTATTAGCAGAGATGGCCATGCTGACAGGGTACGTTCTGTTGGTGGAGCAATCAAGTGTCTGCAATGTTCCGATCTGATGCGAAGAACACGTTTTCTGAGCATTTCAAGGACTTGTTTATAAAAAACGGTCTGACCTCACAAGAGGTCTCGCTGGTCCTCAATTTTCATAAGTTTTCAATTTTAAAAGCGTCCCTGAGAGATGTTTATCTTTAACTACTTCTGAGCCCTTCCAAAATGCTTTATAACACCAATAATATAATTAAAGAATATACCAGGTATAAAAGCTTAAATCCGTTATTTTTTAGTCAAAAAAACACATGTTTTTTTTCATAGAAAGCAATAACAAATTTGTTCAAAGTACTTGCCCTCGCTAGCTACACATTTTTTCCCTCTCTCGGGCAATTTGTGGATACCATGCCAAAAAAATTCCTTCTCTTTCGAGGCAAACCACTCATCAAGCCATTTTCGGGCGTCTTCGTAAGAATCGAAGCGCTGCTCAGCGAGCGCATGACCCAACGACAAAAACAGGTGGTAGTCGGAAGGGACCAGGTCTGGTGAATAAGCGAGATGTCTCCAAATAATTTCGGACAATTTCGGACCATTTTGAAAATCAGCTTGTCATGTCTTTGTTGATAATCGGTCCTTTTTTCACGCAGAGCACGATGCAATTTAATCAGTTGTTGGTGGTAGCGGTAGGCATTGACAGTTTCACCAGGTTTCGACATCTCATAGTAGACGATACCCTACTGATCCCACCAAACGCACAGCATCGTCTTCCGTCCGAAGCGATTTGGTCTTGGGGAAGATGTTGATGGTTGTCCGGGATCAACCCACGATTTCTCGCATTTAGGATTCTCGAAATATATCCACTTTTCATCGCCTGTCACAATCCGATGCAGGAACGACTTTCTTTTTGTCTGGCGAGCAAGATTTCGCATGTGTTTTGGCATTGCTCCATCTGCATATCGTTCAATTCATGCGGCACCCATTTTCCGATCTTTTCAATCTTCCCCTTGGCATGCAGGCGCATGGACATGGCTGGTTGAGTAACACCCAATTGTTCCGCGAGCATTTTTGGTATTGGGTATCGTCTTCGTCCCAAAGAGCCTGCAATTGATGGTCCTCAATCTTCCTAGGCCGATTTTCACGCTTTTTGTCCCACAAGTCAAAAATACCAATCTCGGCACGTTGTTTCCGATAAAACACTGCCACCATAGGCCTCCGCAAGCATTCGATGTGATTCGGCAGCCGATTTCTTCAAATTGAAACAGAAAAGCAGCGCTTCCCGCATATGCTCTTTTTCTGGCACAAAACTAGACATGATTACCAAAGGAAAAATGTATGTTGTTGTACGAAATTCCTAACAATGTGCACTGATTAATGTTGACATATGTCAAACTCATAAAAAAAAAGTATGGTGTGCCCATGGTAGCTTAATACGCTCACTCACGTCATCTATGACCAAACAGCGGATTTAAGCTTATATACCTGGTTTGTGATCTCAAAAAGTAATGTTCCCCATAGACTCGTTACATCTATTGTATTTGTAAGTCAAACTCGTAAATTAACCAAGCTTAATAGAAAATTCGGTGGCATATTGTTGCTAAAATTTTTGATGCTCTATTATTCGTAATGTACTACAAGAATACAACCTCACTAATCACACTCTTTAGTATCACTTAGCTACCGGAAGAGGTTTTAACTTGTGTTGTACATCAAGGTGACACTAAGGTAAAATTTAGGTTGAAGAAAAATCTGGAGGGCTCCTAGTATCATTAATTTTCCGCTATACCTCATTCGTTATGATTTGATGTTCTTGTCAAAAAATTTCATAACAAATTTATTCAAATCTTTTTTTTGTGTGAATCGAAAAAGGGCACCTTAACATTTTCTATAAAGAGCGTGAAAACAGATCGCACGTATAGTTTACTCTTCAAATTTACTCATAAACAGTTCCAACTTTCACCCAATAACAGTTTCAATCAATTTTACGATACGTACTAAAATAGAAAATTCAAGAGGAAAATCAATAGAAAAATATAAAACAAATCTTACAAGGAGTGCGATACGCATAATAAAATCAATCATGCATAATTTTATATAGAATTTTTTTTTCCTCTCACTTTACAGAACTTTATTCATATTTTCACAAATAAACAAAAAAAATAAAAAGTTGGCATTATTAAAATTTGAAACGGAACGAAAAGTGAAATTGGAATATTTTTGCGTTCAGTTTATATATTATTTACAATCACTCGCATTGCTTTTTATATATTCACTTCCATCTTGGCGAAGACATCAGGTGTACTTGACAGCAAACACTTTAGAATTGAAGTCTTATCGCACCCTTTTATTTTGGATCGTATCCTGGGCTATAACCGAATCCTGAAAGTTTTCTATCAAATCCCCGGATATGAGTATGCTAAAAAAAAAGTCAGTCCGTCAAATTTCTTAGAAAAGGGTACGAATAGCATTTCAAATTTGTTAATTGCCATGAATTTTGAATTGAATTGGTAGTGTTTAGTAACGTTTCATCAGTTTTTTCTTCTTCTACGGCTCTGAAAATGTTCATAAAAATTAAAAGTAAATTAGAAAGTGGGAGAAAATTTTATTGTCAAAATAAAAGGAAAAAATTGTTGAACGCTCGACAGAGAGAATGTTCTGAAATCAACTTTTTTAATTAAAACTTATGCTTGCAAGAAAAACGGAGAAAAAAATGTGCACTTTTAAATTTACCTGTTTTGAATATAAAATAAGTACATCACAATGAGCAGAAAAAAAGGTGAAAATAACTCGGACAGGATACAGAAAATATTTAAAAATTCCATCATAGCATTTTACATTATTTAATTTGTTAGATAATTTAAGAAAAACAAATTCTATTTCAAGGTACAGTTTTGCTTTTTTTTTATAGCCCTAATATGATAAGTTAATGATAATTATAAGAAATGTAGCTGATATCAGCTAAACAATAATTTTTTTTTTTATAAAACATACTTTAAAAATTCTGATACAAATTTTCATAGACATATGTTCAATAGTTTTCTTTTCAATTATATTTATTTATAGCTTTTATAATATAAACTTAAAAATGCGGGATTGACAATAGATGGCATAACTTTTACACATGGTTTGTGTTAATAATAACTCATATGGCATTTTGGAGGTTAAACATCTGTCATTCATTCTCGATTAGTCATTGAACGAAATAGTGTAAACAACAAAGTTTTTTTTTTGCTTCAAAAATGTCGAATTTCGTACCAAAAAAGTTCCATTTGCGGGAAGTGTTGATTTACTTCTTCAATTTGAAAAAAAGTGCAGCTGAAGCACATCGATTACTCACCGAAGCTTATCCTGAATATGTTCCATCGATTTCAATGTGCGAGAGATGGTTTGTGCGGTTCAGAAGTGGTGATTTTGACACGGAAGACAAAAAACGACCAGGTCAGCCAAAAAAGTTTGAAGATGAAGATTTGGAGGCATTACTCGACGAAGACTGTTGTCAAACTCAAGAAGAAATTGCAAAATCATTGGGAGTCACTCAAGCAGCCATTTCAAAACGTTTGAAAGCAGCAGGATTCATCCAAAAGCAAGGAAATTGGGTCCCATATAATTTGAAGCCGAGAGACGTTTAAAGGCGATTTTGCATGTCCGAAATGCTGCTTGAACAGCAGAAAAAGAAGTCGTTTTTGAATCGAATCATTACTGGCGATGAAAAATGGATTCATTACGACAACCCAAAGCGCATAAAATCGTATGTGAAGCCCGGCCAACCAGCCAAATCAACGCCCATGCCAAATATCCATGGCGCCAAGGTAATGCTCTGTATTTGGTGGGATCAGAAGGGTGTGATCTATTATGAGCTATTGAAATCGGGCCAGACGATCACAGGCGACCTCTACCGAACACAATTAATCCGTTTGAAGCGAGCATTTAAAAACTGAAATAAATAATTTCTTTAGTCTTTAATAAAAAACTAAAGAAATTATTTATTTTAGTTTTTTTTATAAATAGAAAAAAAAATTGGACAAATATTTGTATTTCTCAAAAAAGTGCTAATAAGCTTTGACGAGGTGGTATGATTAGTCAGTGATAAATGCAAGGAGTGTAGCTGATATCATATTATTACCTAGGAATTTTTAAAGAGGATGATATGTAAAAATTTATAACCCTCAAATTATTCGGTTACTTTTGTCAGCTATTGATAAAGGAGATAAGGTTTGTGTTTTTTTTAATTAATATGGAAAAATTGAATTTGGTCTGTTAATAAAAGACTTTTTTTATTAAGGAAAAAAACTACATCTAAAACTGAACGTAAACCTAAAAAGTATTATGAAAATTCTTCACCATCTAAGTATGAAATAATTCAATAGTGGTTTACTTAATTTCGTTATCATTGTACGAGCACAAGTGACGCTGAGCGCACGGGGACGTCTAATTTAGGTCACCACCGAAGAAATAATTAATAAAATCGATAATATCGTTTAAAAAGACTCTCGAATGAAAGTGTATAAAATAGATGATATGATAAATATCTCAAAAACGGTATTTGTGGAATATTACCAAAAAACCTATTCGTGGATAGATGTCAATAGATTGCTTGGGCATTTTTAGGCATAATCCAAATAAATTTTTTATCGATTCAAACTGTTTATAATGGATGAATTCACTATAGTACACAAGAAACCAAGGTTCAATCAAAACTAGCAAAGGTGCACTAACCAAAATGGTTTGATTAGCTGTAAATGCGATTGTAAATTGGGATGAACATGGTGTAATCTTCATTGGCTATCTCGAAATCGGAAAAAGCATACTATAACAGTATTATACAGTATTATTAGACTAATTGAATAATTAAATGAAGACAAAACGACCGCATTTAGCAGAAGAATAAGTTCCGTTTCATAATGAAAATGCGCACCTGCAGATTCATTGGCAATTGCAATAGCAGAATTATGATTGCTTCCCACCCCAACGTATTCTCCAGATTTGACTACCTGTGACTTTTATGTATTTCTAAACATAAATAAATAGCTTGGTGAAACGAATTTTGCGTCCAATACTGAAGTTATAGTCACAAACTGAGTGCTGGCTATTTTGCAGAGTTTGATAAATTTGCAGAGTTTGATAAATTGTATAAAAAAAATTGTAATAATATTGGACAAAGTATATCAAGCTTTAAAAAAAAATTTATTATAAAATAAATAATTTTTTAATAAAAAAAAAAATTCTTTATTTTATTTATCACTGACTTATCATACTGAACTAATGATTTTTTTTTAAATTTAAGTTTTATGCGAACAGTCCACAAAAATTACATATATGAGTTGATTTGATTAGATAAATTGTAGTGCAAAAATTTTCCATATATGAGTATATCGTCAAGGGAATCTATTAAATCCCCATGCATGGGAGGGATACAAATATGCGTGTAGGATGATGTGCATTATTGTCGTCATTCGGTGACTAAACAAAATTTGCGGGATGTATAACACGTACAGACAATAGTTTCATGCACATTTCCAGTAATTCAATCCACACTCTCTGACTGGTATGGCTGACATGATTGCGATAAGGGCAACTAATGTATAAGATTGTTGTGCAGAATCGACGATTTGGACACCCTTATTGGTTGCACCCCCGCCAGCAGTAATGCTTCTGGCGGCGCCGCCATAAACTGTTCCGAACAGAAGCATCCCCATTTGCAATATTCTTTACGTTACACCAGCGACATATGTCGTCGCATCAAAGTTGTGTCTTACTGAACGAAAAGAACTATTGGGAGATGGACAGACAATTTTTGTGATGATGGCTTGTCTGTTTCGGTTTGGTGAACGTCGTCGGGAATAGGGGTAATCTCCTCAAACTGTCAATCATCAACGCCATTGACGAAAACGTCTGGATGCATGTCTGCATTTCGAATACAGAAGACGACATCAACTCATCCTCCATTAGTGCATTGAACTAGAATTTCCATCATTACTTTTCAGCTTATTATAGCATCTTTACGTGGGAAAATTGAGTGGAAAATTGCTTGACAGGATTACATTGGTTATATTGTCTCCCCCTTATTTGAACGGTAATAAAATGTCTCAAACAGTCGACAAATGTAGAACATGCACATACTTTTTTGTATATAATCATACTCTAAGTGACTCCAAATAATGGCTCCACCATTCACCATTCTATGGAAGTACATTCATTCTCAATAATATTGAAGGGGTTAAAGCAAACTATTACCACCGCATGGAAAGGGGTGACACTGACATCGAATTCTGGGCCATGTTCTTACTGGTTGGGCTGACAGACTCAATGAATGATTCTGATGCACGCTTGTCATATTGCCGTCGACACTTCAAATTGTTATGTTCAACACCATTTTGCCGACTACTATTGGCTTGCTCGGAATTTTCGCAGACAATACTCTCTTTCAATGCTAGAAAGTTTTGTTGTTAAAGTAAAAGTTTTTCCAATTCATTTTACGACAAAAAATACAGCGGACTAAGGACTTACGCCAGCACTGTTAGTGGTAGGAGGATTGTTGGCAGCTGGTAGTGTTTATAGTTTCTGAGATTGTTGTAATTGTCATACTGCAATAACGGCGGCATTGAATGGTATAGCACAATACAAAGGATAATAATTGGCTACTGCTTTTCAAAATATTGCCACGGACCACAATCATGACCTTACAACAAGGACGCAGACAAGCTGGTCCTTGTTTACAAGTTTCAGATTGCCGCATTTCAGAATAACAATATGACAATTTCTGTAATTTCAATAATCCTGATTGTGTAATTATGCAAAGCGAATGGGGTTTTCTACAGTCCACAGAATTTTTCTCATCCCTTTTAGTATTTATACAAGCAAGGAAAAATGGAACGGACGTCTTTCCCCATACTTACACTTTGGATATCAGCTTACACTCAATGGTCCATTGCACAGCGAAATCACATTGGCATCTGGCCACACAGCTAAATGAACAAATAAAATAAAAAATCAAATCAAAAACTACTAAAATTCCTTACATTAGAACGTGAACAGGTGCACATAAGTGTTGGAATTTCCTAATCTAAAATTACAGTTTCGGAGCAAAATAGAAATTTAACTGAATATATGCTCAACATTCAACAGAATGGATTATATTCCAATTATACTATTGCACTCATTTTTGAATATTATTATCTGGTAAATAAGTAAATATGACTTTAAAAAAAAAGGTTGCTCAATTATTTTGTCAAAAATTTATCTTCCAAAAAGTTAAGTAAAAAATCTGACGATAAAATTCTAATGAAAAAGCAAAGTGCCCTTTTGACGAAAGTAAACAAAAATTTATTGCTAAAAATAATAATAAATGTTTGAAGAAGATTTTATAAGAAAATTGAAACTTTTTGATGGAAAAGTTTCAGAGGCAAATATGTATTATTTCAGAAGAAAGTTTAAAGCTTAATTTGTACACAGAAAATTTATAGCAGAATCAAAAAAATAGTTTTTAGTCAAAAATAGTTTTAAGTAATTATTTTGAAGTAATTAGTTTGAATAGAGCACATTTGGTGCCAAGAGGCAGATCTTAATGTATTTTTCCATTCACGAAGAAGCATCAGTTGAACCTCCTCACCAAGATAACGGTAGAAGGAACTAAACTTGAGTTATCTACTGAGATAAAATATTTAGGGGCAACTAGAGCCATTTGGGCTTGTAAGAGGCTCTTCGGTAAAACTTGGGGTCTGCAACCAAAAATGATACAGCGATCATATCGGGCAATAGTTAACCCCATCATCACCTGCGCGGCTCTCGTTTGGTGCTCCTCAGTGCTTTGACCCTTCGTAAAGTTCAAAGACTGACATGCTTGAGTATTACAGATGCTCTAACAACACGCCCCATGACAGCTCCAACAAAACGGCCATTACTATACGACATATTTTGGCTCTATTACTCGAAAATTATCTAGGGCACCATTTTGGTTTTCGAGATCAAAAATTTCCTTACTGAGTGAAGAGTATTCACCAGGTACTCTTGAAAGCAGAACTTATTGGTACCACGAGGGTCTGGAGCCCAACGATGGTTCGTCCACCGTTCCCGGCCAAGGGGTGTAGCCTTTGGCTGAAACGTGGATGGCTATGGTTGTCATTTACATTGTAGGTACGATCTCAGGACTGGAGCTGCGGACTGGAGCTGCGAAATGGCCTTGCTACCAACAGTTAGGGTAACTAGTTTGCGACTGGTTACTGAATGTTAGTAAATGGATCTACCTGTGATGGACGTTAGTGACGAGCGAACAGTTAGCTGGTTGAGACTGCTCAACCATAGAATTGACGAAAGATTGACTGTTTGCCTGGTTCATACATTAGGCACGAAATATGGTTAAGGAAAAGAAGAGGAAGAAGAAGATGAAAAAGAAGGAAAAAAAGAAGAAGAAGAAGATGAGGAAGATGAAGAAGGTGAAGAAGTTGAAGAAGATGCAGAAGATGAAGAAGTTGAAGAAGATGAAGGAGATGGAGAAGATGGAGAAAATTAAGAATATTAGGAAGATGAAGAAGATAAAGATTACGAGGAAGATGAAGAAGATGAAGAAGATGAAGAAAATTAATAGGATGAAAAAGAAAAGAAGAAGATGAAGACGATGAAGAAGGTGAAGGAGATGAAGAAGTTGAAGAGGATGAAAAAGATGGAAAAGATGCAGAAGTTGAATAAAATGAAGAAGATGAAAAAGATGAAGAAGATGAAGAAGATGAAGAAGATGAAGAAGATGAAGAAGATGGAGAAGATGAAGAATATGAAGAAGATGAAAAAGATGAAGAAGATGAAGAAAATGAAGAGGATGAAAAAAAGAAGAAGAACATAAAGAAGATGAAGAATATGAAGATGATGAAGAAGATAAAGAACATGAAGAAGAAGATGAAGAAAATGAAGAAGAATATGATGAAAAAGTGGCCCCAGCAGAAAATTAAAGAAAAATACGCTGTATTAGTTCCAGCTGGGGGGTGTTATTAAGTATTTGAGTTGCGTGCAACCACCTAGATCTAGTCAGCCGAGTTGGCGGAATCCATTACTGCTTTTCGCTTTTATTGGGCGTATCCCAATCGATATGGTCGAATGAAGCCTGTGGCATAATATCTAAAAAGTTATTACCTAGTATGCCTAGACATTATTCTGAACTATTTATGATTTTAATAAAACGGCACCACATGATAAATTTCGCCTCTATTACGCCAAATGGTCCTTGAACTCCTCAAGTAAAGACCGAATTACAATCCAAAATGTTTTGCAAGAATAAATTCTGCAAAATCTCTGAAAAACTATTTGATTTATAAATGGCAATATTAAAACTATATAAATAAATAAAAATTTAATCAAAATCTTACTTTTAAAATTATTTGATAAAACTTTACTTTCCGACGCCTAAACTGAAGAATCCTATACATTTATCATTCAAATATTTTTGTTAATAGATTTTTTTTTTTTAGAGCAAATTAATTTGAATAGAATTTTTTCTAATTATTTAAAAAATCTTTAACACAAATAATGAAATAATTTTTTTTTTAATTTTTTCATTTTAATTAAGAAAGAAAAAATTATTGATCATCTTGAAAAATAAGAAAGTAACTTATATAAGTACTCAGAATAAATTTTCACTTCATTTATAGATACTTGTATAATATTTTTTAATATTGTACAAATAGATACTTTGTACCATGTTCTAAATGTAATACTCAATAATTTACAGCTACTAATGGCAGAATAAACGCATATGATAAGATTTATTAAGTAGTGACTGCAAGAGAAGATAAATCCTAGAATGTTCATTTTATTTTCTGTTTTTCTATGAGCAAATTCCCATGAAATAAGAGGATCGCGGTAATTGACATTTTATCAAAACTATAAAAACAAACTATTAAAAAAGAGCTCCATTAGATAATCTCCTTGATGGATGGAAATTAGAATTTAACACAAAATTTCCTTCAGTGATTTAGGTAGAAATGAATCATTACCTTTCGTCGTAAGTGGCAGTAAAAAAAGGATCAAATTAATTCGCTTTTTATTATTATCGTCGACAATAATACACGATATCGTATTACCTAAGAATGAAATTTTCAATGTTACGATTGTGGTGTGATTTTCTTGGAAAACATGGATTTAAAATTTTTGTACATTTTTGAAATGACTGGCAACATTTATCTGCCGACAAGCTCAAAAACTTGTAAAGGTGTTTGGTGTAACATAAAATAAAAAGAAAAAGTGTCGATATTGAAAAATAGAAGCTAACAAATCTTCTTATTTGGACAAGAAGAGAAGTGCAAATATCAAAGTTGAATATTCCTCAAAAGACACTAGTGTGGATGGATACTCTTCTTGATTCTGTGATCTGACCTTGTATCCGCCCCCACTGATAGTACCCAAACATTCTGACTTGGATTTCAGCTTCTCATGTCGAATGAGGTATTTTCGTTCACTGCCAACCAACCATGTATGGTCTAAGTAGCTTAAGAACATTATCCTGTATGTGTATATATTTTTGAATGGTTTTCTTATCCATCATAGTCGTCCTTATAATTGATGCTTGTATTGTATTGTGTAATTTTCATTTTGTCTCCTTTTCCTTTCTATTTGTACATCTACGTGTACCTATCCACGTTAACTTGTTAATATTTTAGAAAAATTTTAATTTGAATTAATTTTTGTGAGAAGCTTTTTAAAGTGGCTAATCTTCTTTTAATTTTAATTCATAATTAATGACATATAATGAACATAACATAATCTTGTTTAACACTTGCTGAACATACTTGCATATCTACTAACTAACTATTTATATATAAGATATTTTCAGATTTGTGTGTTCATTTGAAAATTTCCAAATACCATCTAGAAAAGAAAGGCGTTGGAAATAAAGTCGTTTTTAAGGAATAATGCGAAATGAGACTGGATAAAAAGAATAAACTATAAAATAGCTATGAAATGTGAAGATGTATAGAAATGGTATGTAAAAGATAAGAATGCAAAAACAAAAGGATAAGAACACAAACAGGATGAAAGACTTGTAATTTCCAGAGGAAGGCGTAGAGAAATTTCAACATTTTCCAAATCCTCCATTAGTTGTTCAGTTTGTAAAGTCCGTAAGTAAGTAGTTCGACTTAACTGTAGATAGGTAGGTAGACCGTTAGGTATGAAGGTGTAGATTGCAATACTGCCAACGCTTGCTTCGATGGAAAAGAAAATCCTTTTTGGTTGGCATATATCGATCGCATTTATTTTGGCATGATACCAAAAGATTTTTCAGCGATGCTATTTTTCACTTCCGTGTTGGCTAAAGTGTGTTGTAGCACATAAATTCCTTGGGGAATGTTATTTGCCGCTGTGCAAATAGGAACATAATTTTACTCTTAATATTTGTGGCGAAATATTGAATTGTGCAAAAAGTCGGTACCGCATACACAATTTCAATGGATACCTACGAATACCAATGCTATCAGCAGTAGTTTTTTTTGCTTCCATTAGTGAAAAATATTTTCCCATTTTCCAACATCGACGATAGTAATTTTTGTTCTGATTTCAATCGATTTGTAATAAGAAACTGAATCTTATATTACAACTGATACTACTACTACTGCCACTACTATTTACTGACTCCTTTTCTTTTCACAAAAAACCTCTCCTCACAGCACACTTCATATTTTCTATTTTTCCATGGCAATTTTCTTCAAAGTATTTAGAACAAAATCACCGTACAATATAATGCAAGATTTGTTTGATTTTTAAAAAATTCCTAATTGAAAACTGATAATGATTATTTATGATTTTTTTTTTTGTAGATATAAATATGAGAACAAAATTATACGTTTATTTATTGTGTATTTAAAATTGTATTTTTTATAATAATTTTATGACTGTTTCGAGTAGCTACGAGGGTCGTTCAATAAATCCTTAGAAAAAGATGGAAAAAAACTGTTTTTTTTTAAAAAAAAATTTTTATTTTTCAACATAATCTCCTCTTAGATCCTTTAGAGGATTTCGGAAGTTCTGCAAAATACTCATCCGTTTGAGCAATGACGTCCTCATTGGAAGTGAACCGTCGTCCGCCAAGCCATTTCGTGAGATTGGGGAAAAGAAAATAGTCACTCGGGGCCAAATCTGGTGAATAAGCGGGATGCTACAACAATTCCATTCTCAATTCCACAATTTTGGCCATGGAAACAGCGCAGGTGTGCACACGCGCATTGTCCTGATGCAAGAGGATTTTTTTCTTCTTCAGATGGGGGCGTTTCTCTTTGATTTCCTCGCTCAACCGTTGCAATAACGATGCGTAATACGCTCCTGTTATTGTTTTTCCTTTTTCCAAGTAGTCGATAAAAATGATGCCCTGCGAATCCCAAAAGACCCTGGCCATCACCTTGCCGGCCGATGGCACAGTTTTTTGGCCGATGGCACAGTTTTTGCCTTGAAAATCCACTGTGATGACTGTCTCTTCGTTTCTGGAGTGTAGTAGTGTATCCAGGTTTCGTCCACAGTGACATATCGACGAAGGAATTTGGCAGGATTGCGATGAAAGAGTGCCAACATAGCCTCAGAGTCCACTACACGATTGCGCTTATTCTCCTCTGAGAGCAAACGCGGCACCCATCTTGCCGAAATTTTTTTCACAGACAATTTTTCATGCAAAATTGAAGCGACTGTACCTTGTGATATGCCCGTGGCCTCAACTAATTCGCGCACTTTAATTCGCCGATCGTTCAAAATCAGATCGTGGATTTTGTCGATGATTTCAGGAGTAGACACCTCAACTGGGCGTCCTGAACGATGTTCATCTTTTGTGGATGAACGGCCACGTTTAAATTCATTCACCCAATTGTAAACCATCGCAAACACAGGTGCAGATGTGCCATGAACTGCATCCAACTCGGCTTTGATTTCTTTCGGGCTTAAGCCTTTCAAATGGAGATGTTTGATGACAGCCCTAAACTCGCTTTTTTCCATTGTTATGCACAAATAAATGTCGTTAACTTTAATCGACGATAGAAATTGACCTACGCTATGGATTTTGACAGCTTTCCTGTCAATAATGCTACTTACAAAAAAAAATCTTTATAGACACTACGAGCGCAATTTTTGGATTTTCTAAGGACTTATTGAACGACTCTCGTATCTAGGCAAGCTAACAATAATTTTTAATACAATTACTTTTTCATATATACGTTGTCTGTTCAAAAAGTATTTTTTGTGTCGTTATATTGGTATTCATGTCTCTCACTTATGCTGACAAGTTTGGCTATTTTGAATGTTTAGTTAATTTTGACAACTGTTTTGCTTGCACGTGTGTTGGTTCGTCTTCGATTTTTGCTCATTCCAAAAAATGGATCAAAGAATTTGTATCAAATTTTGTGTGAAAAACAAAATTAATTGAGGGGACGTATTCCGAATGTTGATTGTGGCATATGGTGAAGCTACGTTGGACCGAAGCAACGTTTTTCGGTGGTACAAAATGTTCTCCGAGGGCCGAGAAGATGTGAACGACAAAAGCGTGCCTGTATAGTTTTGCTTACAGTTTTCTTTGATTGCAGGGGCGTGGTGCATCATGAGTTCTTGCCACAGGGTAGAACGGTCAATAAGAAATATTACCTGCAAGTTGCGAGAAGCAATCCGCCAGAAACGCTGGGATTTATGGAAGAACAAAAATTGGCATTTGCACCATAATAACGCCCCTGCTCACGCATCGTTGCTTGTGCGCAAATTTTTGGCCAAAAACAACACACTAATATTGCCGCAGCCACCGTATTCCCCAGATCTGGCCCCCTGTGACTTTTTCTTGTTTCCGAAACTGAAGTGTCCCATGAAAGGACGACACTACGCTACGATTGAGGAGATAAAGACGACATCGAAGGAGGAACTGAACAAGATCCTCAAAAATAATTTTTTGAAGTGCTTCGAGGATCGGAAAAACGTTGGCATATTTGGTGGGGATTACTTTGAAGGGAACAAAATAGATATTTATGAATAAATAAATAATTTTTGAGAAAACACAAAAGTATTCGCGATACTTTTTGAACAGACCTCGTACACTTTTTTTTTGTTATTGAGAGATTAAATAACTTACTTTATATTGAAAGATACAAACTGTCTCCAAAAGAATAAAAAAAGTTACTTTCACCACCAATTTTCATATATTTTCTTTTAACTACAACTTAGTAGTGGCACATGAAAATTTCATAGTTTTCATAATCAAAACATTTTTGGATAAAACTACGCAACAAAACTTTATAAAAAATATTTATAAAAACTAAAAAAAAAATTATGTACTTTTTATTATTTCAAAAAAACTAGTCTAAAAATTACATTCTTCTTTAGGGGAAAAAAAACGAAAGTTTTCATCTTCTACTTATAAAAGAAGGCAAAACTATTTCTCATTCACAATATCCTGTGAATATTTTACTATTATTTGACGAAAATATTTTCCATCATAGAATAATGAACAATATTTTTTAAATGGAAAAATTTTTCAATCTTCATAAAGTAAAATTAGTAAAAATGAAAAAAAAAAATTAGAACAACAAAATATATAATAAAAAATGCAAGAAAAATTTTCGTTTAACCTATCAAGTATTTTTAAGGATGAAATTTATGAAAAATCTCTTTCATTCTGAACTAAGCAGATTGATCAATAGGTAAGGTTTTATGAGAATATAGATTTTATAGATGAAATACCACCGTTCAAACTTAATATTCTTATACTGGCATTCAAAATAAACTAGTGGATCTATCGCTCTACTTTATAGTAAAGAATTTTTGATATGTAAGTACTTGAGTATAGGCGAAACTCCGCAGATGACTAGATTTAATGGTAAAATCCGAATTGGTGCTCTTACTTGAATGCATCAGCTGGCGATTATGGTATATAATCCTTGGATTGTTTATTTCTGTGGCTTGACCTTCTTCGAAAATTCATACTGGCATTCCTACACATATTTGAAAAAGGATAATTCTCTTCAAATATGACTACATATTTTCAATGTAGAACAGGACCATTTTCAATCCTCTTCCTTTCGGCCAATAGAATTTATGTAAACAAAATAATTCTGAAATTAATCATGTCAGATTCGAATGGTAGAATAACTGAAGGTGCAAAATATCGAAAAAGGGTAGCAAGTACTTCCTATAGTAAAGATAGAAAATAAAGAAGGGAATGAAAAAATGTCCAAATTGGCTGCTTCGTTATCTGTATGCAAGTATTCCATAGGGATGATTTTATCAAATGTCGATTTCTATTACGATGAATATTTTTCAGAGGCGTTTCTAGACATTTTCAATATAAACTTTGACCCAGTTTTGAAGAGTCCTCCGGCAAGCAACCGAAATGATTAATTTAACAATGTGACACGAACATATTTCTGGCACTCAACGGTGCTGGTGGTCAGAAAATCCCCCGAAAACATTTTGTTACATTGCCATAACATATGAATTATGGTTGCTTTATCAAAATAATCATGTGTATAGAGGAGAAAGTATCTGATACTGGCCCAATTGGGTAAAATTAATTTACGACTAGTTCGGCCATTCTATGAGTCTGCACACCATTGTGAATATGTTATTGGCAACTCTGAGACTGGAGACATTCCGATAATTGTACCCTTGCAAATAGCTAAAGATTTTGGAATGAGCTTGATGGTTTTTAATTCGAAGCGTTGGATAAGTAGACCAGAAGATCTTCGGTTTCCAATAGAATAGCCGATTCTCTTCTACTCTGTTGAACTGTACCTCAGCGTCGGTGAGTGATTAATGATGGTCAATGTTAGTAAATGGAAGTGATGACTCCAAAGTTAAACTAATGTGCTGACATATTCTACAAACCTAAATACATAAACGTACATACCATATTTACAAATAGACTTTTACATCCATCACATGCTTTGTTGATAAGTAATACTGAAAAGGAAACTAACGAAACAACGATGCTCTGCTATTGTGTATTCCTTAAAGTTTACTTCTTAGCTTATAAGGACTGGTCATGGTCATGATTATTGTAACCTTCAAGTGAGTGCATTTACCATTAAATTGCAGATATTATTAAAGTTCTTTAGAAACTGCAGATATTATTATATATTATATTATTAAACTAATATTCATGCAGCTTTAAATTATTTAATTTTTATTCGTT
Source organism: Atherix ibis (assembly GCA_958298945.1). Classification (NCBI taxonomy): domain Eukaryota; kingdom Metazoa; phylum Arthropoda; class Insecta; order Diptera; family Athericidae; genus Atherix; species Atherix ibis. Next base: position 93,262,167 of record OY282607.1, on the reverse strand, counting down.
TCTTTGTTGTTTTTTTCACCTTTTCTAATAAATTTTTTTAAATTCACAGAAAAAAAAGTAATTTCAGCTCATTTGACAAAAAATGAGAGTATAAAATGTGATTGCATATATTTAGGCTAAAGTTAATTAATACTTCTTTATGTATAGTTCGATCTATTAAACCAGATAAATGTCGATTACAAGTTTTTGATTATTTAAATTAAAGTATGAGTGTAATTTATTAATTTACTAAATATTATAATATATTAAAACTATAAGCTTGATAATGTCATATTTCAACATTAATATTAGCATTAATTATAGAATTTACGTATGGGAATTTATTAGTAGAATTATATAAACCCTATAAATGTTTGCATAAGAGCAGTATTGAGAATAAATTGTTTGTTTGTTTATGAGCAAGGTTCCAAAGTCATGTGCCAGGGGTCTAATCAAAGCACCACGACCGTAGGTCCATTCCTCTAACTTCCCCTCAATTTGTCTGTTATAAAACATTTAGGGGATGTTTTTTGTTTTCCCCTTTAAATTTGGATAGAGGGAAAGTAATAATTATATTTTATGGAGTAGATTAGATTGTGTAATAAGGTTTGATGAGAGGACTAGGTAAGGGTGTAGCGGGATCTAATAGTTAGGTTATTGAGGGAATCCTACTCGAGAAGAAGCTCCTTATTGTGTGGCAAACCGCCAGTATTTGTGTTATGGTCAGATGAACGCCAAGGATTGGCAGATAAGATGTGAACGATTGCCGAAAAGGAAGTCGTGGGTTATGGCGGTATGACTAATTCGATTTCTAAGCAATTTTCTTGCCGAGAATTTTGGAGTGATTGTCGAGTAGATCGGTTTCGCGATGGTCTGACAGTGTGTAGCGAGGAAAGTCTTACTATTTTCCAATTCTGTGCATCTGGTAGACGTTAATGCTGTTGGTCGTTTCTTTGTTTTGATGAGTAGATTAACACTAGATTGCCGGACCGAGTCAATTTGACTCATTCACAATTTGGTTGCTTCATATAAAGAAAAATTTAAAAAAAAAATTTTAAAAACATATATTGGTTTTTAATAGATTTATAAAATGTATGCAAATATTAATTCCTTCCCCTCTACACTCCTTAGTTCCAAAAATTCATAGATGGCGCTGGATGTTGTATGATTTAAATATAAAGTTCGGTTATTTTTGGAACACACTCTGTGTGTTTGGGCATCAAATTCTGGTTAGCTGCGGCATCAAATTCTGGTTAGCTGCGGATGTTAGAAGCAAGTATCTTCTATATAAATGGTTTTCTTTATTTGGGCAAGAATAAAGCCCGCGGATCAAATATTTCCTTGAGCGATGTTGTTGTATATAAAATCACTGAGCCATATTTAGGTTGTGAAAAAAATATTACCACAGACAATTTTTTTACAAGTCTATCTTTTGCAAAACGGTTACGCGTGAAAAACACTTCATTGGTTGGGACAATACAAGCAAATAGAAAAGAATTGCCTAAAATTGCAAAAGCCAAAAAGGACAAAATAACATGGGTTTCCACACAACCTAATAAAACGAAGAACTGTACTATTAAAATATCGTTTTTCATTTTTATAAAAAAAAACGAAATTACTTTCCAAACAACCCAATACGAGGTCTGTTCAAAAAGTATCACGAATTTTGTGTTTTTTCAAAAATTATTTATTTATTAATGAATATCTATTTTGTCCCCTTCAAAATAATCCCCACCAGATATTATACACTTATGCCAACGTTTTTTCCAATCCTCGAAGCACTTCAAAAAATTATTTTTTGTGACCTTCTTCAGCTCCTCCTTCGTTGCCGTCTTTATCTCCTTAATCGTAGCGTACCCAGATCTGGGGAATATGGTGGCTGCGGTATTATTAGTGTGTTGTTTTTGGCCAAAAATTCGCTCAGAAGCAACGATGCGTGAGCAGGGGCATTATCATGGTGCAAAAGCCAATTTTTGTTCTTCCACAAATCCGGGCGTTTCTGGTGGATTGCTTTGCGCAACTTGCAGGTAATATTCCTTATTGACCGTTCTACCCTGTGGCAAGAACTCATGATGCACCACGCCCCTGCAATCGAAGAAAACTGTAAGCAAAACCTTCACATTCGACCGAACTTGGCGCGCTTTTGTCGGTCTTGGCCCGTGCGGCAAACCCATGATTCGTCACCAGTTATGACCCTCTGGAGCAAATTTGGGTTGTCGAGAACAGAGTCCAACAGCTCCTTAGCAATGTTAATGCGATACAGTTTTCAGTCGAAAATGGGCAAAAATCGAAGACGAGCCAAAATACGTGCAAGCAAAGCAGCTGTCAAAAATTAACTGAACATTCAAAATGGCCGAACTTGACGGCATAAGTGAGAGGTATGAGTACCAACATAACCCCACAAAAAAATCGAAAATAACCCGCGGAAATTCAAAATTCGTGATACTTTTTGAACAGACCTCGTATATACCCAACATCCGGCAATGTAGCGTTAATAAATGCCATGAATACTGTGGGAACTAGGCGTAGCAGTCCATATTCGTTATCAGGAATACCTAAACGGTCCGGTACCCACCGCAACTGAGTAAAGCGATTGCTTATTAGGCTGTGTTTTATATCATTTAGTACCGGGTCCGTTCTGGACCCACGAATAGCATTTAAATCAGCGAGGCTAACGCTAAAAATAACCGCATCATGGTCGCTTTTTAATTTTACTGCCTACAGCATGTTCTGTACTGCTCAGAATTCAGCAAAGTAAGCTTCTACCGAGTATGAATAAATACCAAAGCAACTTCCGGTTGTTGAATAACCTTAAAAGAAGTTAGATGTTAATTAGTTACCGCATCAGTATAATAAATTGCGGCATTATCTAATCCACTCAGTTCGTGCTTAAGCAATGTTGAGTTGGTTACCTTATTTTTCAGTGTGGTTATGTTAACCGAAATTATCAAGCAAGGCGTCCATGCCGGATCTGGATGGGTATTTGGGATGCTGTGAAGTGGGATGTTGAGATTCTTTTCCATTTCGTTCAGGATTAGTGAGAGGGAGCAGGAGCCTATTCTTCGAGTTGAGGTTTTCAATATGTTTTTAATCAAGAAATGCAATGGATATTCAGAGAAGCAGAGATTTTTATAGATAAATTGGTACCCCTGACTTTAAGCAGAAGGTGTAATAAACGGTTTGGCCCAGTTTCAATTTGTAGAGAAGGTGAAGTGCGCTGAGCCCACTTGAGAATAAATATTTAACAATAATTTTTTTGTGTATTTGTATTTACAGTTTTTATAATATCGGAGGACTTTTTTGTTTTTAAGAAAAAAGATGATATTTAGAATGTATTTAGAAGACAAAGTTTTGTTTCCAATTCATTTCTTATTTACTTCTTTATTAAAACTATTACATTTTCAGTATTTATTAAAAGATATTTTGAAAAGATTTCACATTTTCAGATATAACAAAAAAACTTAGTAAAATTTTCACAAAACTACATTTTTATATAAAATTCGATTTAATAGAAAAAAACCGTATGTGCATAAAAATGCCTCAACTGAAGTGAAAAAAAAATCTTTAAAGAAAATAAATAATTTATGTTAAGTCATACTTTTAATTAGTGCTAATATTTTTCGAGTAAAAGTTATATAAGCACGTACTATATGGAAAAATATCAATTCATTTTGGGTTGCATACATTGTTCATGTTTAAAGAATGCAGAATCTGTAAGAATGTTATGGAATGCATTTCTATTTTTCGTATACTTTCCAAAAACCTTAACACAACAATGACTTGTTCTATTGAAAAATTTTGTTCAAGTTTGTCTGTCGTACTTTTGAATTTATAGTTTTACTTTCAAAATGCACTCTGTATTTTATGAGTTTTCATTAACTTGGTATATTCGAATTGTCAGAGGATTTCAGTCTGAGGAGCGTTCACGTTTTGGTTCTAAATAACTTTGCATGCACAAGCATTTACATGCCTTGCACCTTTAGTATTCCTACATTACTATTCCTTACAGGATTTCAAGTTTTACAAGTTTTCTGCATTAAAATACTTCCATAATTTGCCTCTTTAAAATAATTAAAAATTCGAAATCACAAAAATACGAATAAATGGTTACGTTGGCTGTGCATTAAGTGTATCAGATTTTTGGAAACTGAAGAATGTTTATGCATTTCTATTGCATATTTATAAACTTTTAAACATAATAAAATACGAGTATGTTCAGATTCACATAATTTTATTAAGAATAAAAAACATTTTTTATTTAATAAACTTTGAAAAAATTGTAAAAATATTTTCATATTTCGTTCGATTTGTAAATTTTCAACCATGTACCGGGCTATTCATTTAATAGTTTTTAAAGTAAATTCTAGTCATTTAACAATAGTTAATAATAGTGTATACTAATTGAAATAATTTTTGGTTAAATTAAATTTGCCATTTTATATAAAAAAATTGATTATTTACTTGAAATTCTTTAAAACTATAAAAACTGTGATTCTGTCGTAGCCACATTTTAAACCTTAATAGAAGAATGAGGTTTATTTCTTCTAGATAAAAATATATCTAGAGACGAAATTGCCGAAATTTACAAGTGATTATGAAAAAGCCATTGTATGCACTTTGGTCTGAAGGTATTATACTCCTACGAGGTCTGTTCAATAAGTATCACGAATTTTGAATTTGCGCGGGTTACGTATATTCGATTTTCGATTTTTTAGTGGCGTTATATTGGTACTCATACCTCTCACTTATGCCTTAAAGTTCGGCCATTTTGAATGTTCAGTTAATTTTTGACAGCTGCTTTGCTTGCACGTGTTTTGGCTCGTCTTCGATTTTTGCCTATTTTCGAGCAAAAACAGCATCGCACTAAGGAGCTGTTGGAATCTGTCCAAATTTGCTCCAGAAGGTCATAACTGGTAACGAATCATGGGTTTATGGTTATGATATGGCAACCAAAGCTCAATCATCCCAATGGAAGCTGCCGCACGAGTCAAGACCGTTGAAGGTTTTGCAGCCACAGTTTTCTTCGATTACACGAGCGTGTTGCATCATAAATCCTTGCCACAAGGCAGAACGGTTAATAAGAAATATTACCTGCAAGGTAATGCGCAAGTTGCGTGAAGCAATCCGCTAGAAACTCCCGGATTTGTAGAAGAACAAAAATTGGCTTTTGCACCATAATAACGCCCCTGCTCACGCATAGTTGCTTGTGCGCGAATTTTTGGCTAAAAACAATACACTAATAATGCCGCAGCTACCGTATTCCCTACATTTGGCCCTCTGTGACTTTTTCTTGTTCCCGAAAAAGATTCTTTGATCCATTTTTTCGATCGAAGACGAGCCAAAACACCTGCAAGCAATCGAAGATGAGCCAAAACACGTGCAAGTAACGCACCTGTCAAAAATTAACTGAACATTCAAAATGGCCGAATTAGTCAGCATAAGTGACGTAACCAGCGGAAATTCAAAATTCGCGATACTTTTCAATTTTTTCGTATTTATGCGAAAAATGTGCAACCGTATGATAACCATCTTTTTGGACCTCAAATTTTAAATTAGATCATAGGTGGTTTTAACTAAACCCTACCACAAGCAAGATAATATGACAATTTTGGCTTTATTTCACAAACATTTTCCAGAATGCGTAATTTTGAGATTTTACAAGGGTCGTTCAATAAGTCCTTAGAAAAAGATGGAAAAAAACTATTTTTTAAAAAAAAAATTTTTCTTTTTCAACAAAATCTCCTTTTAGCTCTATACACTTTTTCAACCGTTTTTCCAAAATTTTTGTCCCGTCCAAAAAATAGGATTTCGGAAGTTCTGCAAAATACTCATTTGTTTGAGCAATGACGTCCTCGTTGGAAGTGAACCGTCGTCCGCCAAGCCATTTCTTGAGATTGGGGGGAAAAAAATAGTCACTCGGGGCCAAATCTGGTGAATAAGCGGGATGCTGCAACAATTTCATTCTCAATTCCACAATTTTGGCCATGGAAACAGCGCAGTTGTGCACACGCGCATTGTCCTGATGCAAGAGGATTTTTTTCTTCTTCAGATGGGGGCGTTTCTCTTTGATTTCCTCGCTCAACCGTTGCAATAAGGACGCGTAATACGCTCCTGTTATTGTTTTTCCTTTTTCCAAGTAGTCGATAAAAATGATGCCCTGCAAATCCCAGAAGACCGTGGCCATCACCTTGCCGGCCGATGGCACAGTTTTTGCCTTCTTCGGAGCCCGTTCACCCTTGAAAATCCACTGTGATGACTGTCTCTTCGTTTCTGGAGTGTAGTAGTGTATCCAGGTTTCGTCCACAGTGACATATCGACGAAGGAATTCTGCAGGATTGCGATGAAAGAGTGCCAACATAACCTCAGAGTCCACTACACGATTGCGCTTATTCTCCTCTGAGAGCAAACGCGGCACCTACGCTATGGATCGACAGCTTTCCTGTCGATACTGCTACTTAGAAAAAAAAACTGCTACTTTACCGACACTACGAGCGCAATTTCTCGGATTTTCTAAGGACTTATTGAACGAGCCTCGTTTTATATAAATTATCCTTTAAAATCATACCAATTTTAAGCCGTTGGACTTTTAAGAGCATTTAAAAATTTAACATCCGTTAAGTAATGGACAAATCAGAGCACAGAATTTGCCAAAACAACATACAAAATTATCTTAAAAAATCGAGTTCTGTAAGAAGTTTTGTGGCATTTATAACTATAGTTTTTTATTTATTATAAAATAATATTTCAAAATCTAAATTTTAAAAATACTTTTTTAAGTATTAGTTTCCATAGTGCAAATTGGATAACTCTTTATATGGTTGTGAATTATTTAATTCTATTGTATTGTAGTAAAGAGAATATCGAAAAAGCTTCTCAAAGGAAATATTTTCTAAATGTAGGACACTATTGCAATTTTAAAGAAAAAAAAATAGAAACAAAACTAAAAATGATTCAGAATAAAATCTACAAAAGCATAAATTTATCAAATAATTTATACAAAATACATTGAAAATTGAGATTATAACGTTGAACGTCAGATTGCAGATTTCAATTTATCTATTCAAGGAGAAGAAACGTCAGATTCAAGGTGACAAGAAAATTGTCCGGTTTTTTTTCCATATACATACACATCTATACAAACATACACATATATATATATATTCATTTAATTTTTTAAGTCTACCATTTCTTCCTTCTCATACTATACTTGCCCAATTCCATCTTTAATATTTTCTATCTTAATAGAGTAAAATGAACTGTTGTCTTTCATCCCTATAGGAATATGTATCGTTGAATATTTTGTTTTTTTTAGGTTTCATTTTCAAATTTTCCTTAATCCTGATGAAATGATTATTCCAAAGCTTTTCTTTCAATTTTTTTTTCAACTATATACGGAGTAGATAGCTTCAAAATTGAACAGGCCCAGTCTTCTCTGCTTTAAGATTTTAGATTATTTACAGTTTTTTTATTTTTTTATTTCGAAGGAGTAATACTCAAGAAAAATATAACATTTGCATCTCTTTTCATTGTATAGTGACTAATGAAGTAGAAAAATGGAATAATAATCAATTCTTTCGGTTGTTTTGACTATTTTGCTGGCGTCAATTGTATAAAGAATGATTTTCTAGTTTTTCCATTTGCATGACGCAAAAAAACCCGGAAGGCAAAACTCTACTGGAAATCCAGAATTTATATAGTTCACAATGTATTTATTTTTTGCATCATTAAAACAATAGTTATATTGATTTTTTTTTATGATCAAATACAAAAAAACAATATTTTACTTTATTTGTCAGCAGTTTGTTGAGCATATTTGGATATAACTCTTATAAAAATAAAATCAGAAATACTATAAAAATTTATTTATATTTAAAAGACTTTTAGCACTGGCAAAATTTAGAAAATAATCTTTAAAACTGAATTATTTGACTTTTATTTAAGAATAGCATTTACTGATAAAATACCGTGTGTATAAGCTTAAATCCGTTTGGTTATAGATGACGTGAGTGAGCGTATTAAGCTACCATGAACACGCTATAATTTTTTTAATTATGTATTTGACATTTGTCAACATTAATCAGTGCATATTGTCAGCAATTTCGTACAACAACATACATTTTTGCTTTGGTAATCATGTCTAGTTTTGTGCCAGAAAAAGAGCATATGCGGGAGGCTTTGCGATTCTGCTTCAATTTGAAGAAATTGGCTGCCGAATCATATCGAATGCTTATGGAGGCCTATGGTGACATTGCTTTATCGGAAATAACGTGCCGAGATTGGTTTCGTCTGTTCAAAGACGACAATTTTGAATGGTGGGACAAGAAGCATGAAAATCGGCCTAGGAAGGTTGAGGACCATCAATTGCAGGCTCTTTTGGACGAAGACGATACCCAATCGTAAAAAATGCTCGCAGAGCAATTGGGTGTTACTCAACCAGCCATGTCCATGCGTCTGCGTGCTATGGGGAAGATTGAAAAGATCGTAAATGGGTGCCGCATGAATTGATCGATAGGCAGATGGTGCGACCCCGAAACAAAAAAGAAATTCGTTCCTGCATCGGATTATGACAGGCAATGAAAAGTGGATATATTTCGAAAATCCTAAACGCAAGAAATCGTAGGTTGATCCCGGCCAACCATCAACATCTTCCCCAAGACCAAATCGCTTCGGACGGAAGACGATGCTGTGCGTTAGGTGGAATCAGTAGGGTATCGTCTACTATGAGATGTTGAAATCTTGTGAAACTGTTAATGCCCACCGCTACCACCAACAACTGATCAAATTGCACCGTGCTCTGCGTGAAAAAAGGACGGATTATGAACAAGGACATGACAAGCTGATTTTCCTCCACGACGACGCACCTTCGTACACGTCCAAAATGATCCGAATCTACTTGGAGACACAAAACTGGGAGGTGCTACCCCACCCCGCTTATTCATCAGACCTGGCCCCTTCCGACTACCATCTGTTTTTGTCCGATGGGCCACGCGCTCGCTGAGCAGTACTTCGATTCTTACGAAGACACCCGAAAATGTCTTTGGCGTGGTATCCACAAATTACCCGAGAGGTGGGAAAAATGTGTAGCTAGCGAGGGCAAGTACTTTGAATAAATTGGTTTTTGCTTTCTATGAAAAAAAAACAAGTGTATTTTTGACTAAAAAACAGCAGATTTAAGCTTATACACCTGGTAGAATTAAGTACAGACATACTTTTGTCAAAATAGAAAAGAAATTTAAAATAGGGAGCTAATTTTTGTAAAATTACATGGATTGACCAATTTTTTTAGTTTCATTCCCTCCTCCAATTCTTAGCAAATAGTGTTCACCATTATTATTAGGAGTGGATTATTTGCGATAAATTCGATCACTATTAAGTCGCCGTCCTAAGCATTAAAGGGGCACTTCTAACAACAGATAGCCCAACGAAGTGCCACGTTTGGTTTTGGGGATGGTCAGGAGGGAACCAGTTAACATCGAAACTTCTTCCGAGAAAGCTCTCTCTCCTTACTTCCTATTTAAAGGAATAACAATTAACTAATATTTAAATTATTTTACTTCTAATAATTCGTTATTATTTTAAATTGACCTTATATGTTTTTTTGACGTTTCTATTCCGTAGCCTACGTTTTCTTCCCCTAGGCGTAGAGGTGTAAACAGGCGGGAAGATTGTATCAACGTTCAAGGGGCATGCCTCAATACATTTCGCTATATCAGCAGCATCGGACAGCAAAAAGACAGTTGAGACGCATCATCAAGGAGAGCAAACACCAATGCTAGAGGGAACTATGCGCCGAAGTTGACAACAACCCATGGCGTAGGCCGTAAAAGATAGTTACTGCTAAGTAGGAGACTTAGACCTACCCTAAGCTGCTGGACAGAATTGTCGCTGGCACATTCCCTTGCAACCAGTGACTTCATGGAAGGGTAGCTCGAGCCGTGGTAACGATTCGGCACCACGAATTACCCACAACGAACTCCTTTGGGCATATAGAAAAATTTGTATAAAGAGACATCTGGGCCCGACTTTTCTCGATGCAGCCACATTTATTTTTGGAAGTGTTTAATATCTGTCTAAGTGAGGAATTTTTTCCGCTACTTTGGAAGAGGCCTTGTGCTACTACCAAAGGGAAGGGGGCCACTTGGAGACTCTTCATCATACTGCTCATTTTATATTTTGGACACGGCAGGTAAAATCCTCAAACGCATTATATGTAATCGATTGTAGAAATTGACCGATAGGCCAATTTGGTTTCAGAAGGGCACACTTCACCTTGGATGCTATTGATTTGGGTGTTGGCACAGTGCGCAAAACTATCGAAGGCAAAAGGTGGAGAAGAGGATCCATAAAGTACTGTGTTATCATAACCCTTGATGTGAAGACTTCCTTCAACTTGGCGAGATGGGATTGTATCTTGACGCCCTGGGATCAATGGGTATTCTGGGGTACATTAACAGGATAATAGAAGACTATCCGAGTAGTATAATTCTTTTCTACAGGACAAGGAGCAGAGATAGCTCATACAAGATTACAAAGGGATTACAATAGAGGGCTCGGGTCTGGGCCCCCTGTTGTAAAATGTGATGTATGATGATATTTTCTGGGTCCATAGCCTAGAGGAGGCAAGAATCATCGCATTCGCTGATGGTGTTGCTGTGGTCGTTGTGGCAAAATGTGTGGAAGAGCTACCTACGTACTTGGAGTTATGTCAGTCTATCGTAGGAGTGCATTGAGGGTGGCCTGTATATTACTAACAGTTTGTATTATGACCGGAATGATACCCATCGAAATAGTGGCAGATTAGCAGATCGGTGTTAGCGCCGGAGAGATCGGTGTGATGCTGTTGCGCGATCCAAGGCTCGTATGGAGGTATCTAATAAGTCAACGAGGAGGTGTCGATATCAGTTGGACCCACTATTTAATCTCGGCGGTGGATCCGTGGATAGATCGACGATATAGTGCTTTTGGCCTATTCCACTTTTCGACGGAACCCGGATGATTATGGGCTTATGAATAATGCTTATCATGATGGGATGGTGGAGAGCAGGGAACACGTGTTTTTTTACTGCACCCGATTCGGAAAGAGAAGAGGTACAGAAGTTCGTTGGCAAGCGCTTGACTTTGGAGAATATCGTGACCCTGATATAGGACTAAAAGATAGCTTGGGAGGCTGTCTAAATCCTTGCAACAATAATCCTACCACGTTTGGATGAGCGTGAAGAAAAACTGTAGAAATAATTCACCAGACTAATGATTCCGACCAATCTCTGCCCCACGAATTAATGCCTGATGGCGGTTCCATGGGGACATATTGAAATGTAGCCGAGTAAGGTGATTTTTTGGAGAAAAAAATTATTAAAAAATAAATGCTTATTAAATAAAACTTTAAAAGTTTTCATTAATTCACTATTTACTTTATCCTTTGTAATTAGCTATAATCTAGTATCTATGGGGTTAAGGATGATAGTCAGTAATTTACACTTCATTTCTGATTTAAATGGCCACTCATAATTTGACTGAAATTTCCAACATTTGAAAAGATTAAAAATGAGCCTGTCATCAGCATTTATTCAATTGTTATTGTTCACACTCTTAGACTACTCGTAACTTTTCTTTCTGGTCAGATTGAAAATTGTAGGAAAAAAGTGCTAGACTTAATTTATTGTTGTTGTTTTTTTGCCTTTCTTTCTACTTAAAACGCGGATGACAGAAGCAAACAATTTTGAATAATGCCTCTTACCAGTTACCAGTGAGTAAAAAAATTATTCTTTTTTGTAAATTGTGAACAATCACAGATAAGCTCTGATATTGTACATATTCCAGTCATAGTCCTAAATAATACAGTGAGTCTTAATATACATTTGCCAGATTGAAAACGCTATGAGATACCATCCAAAATCACTTCTAAGCAACACTTACAAATGTTATCCTACAACTCCTATACGGAAGCTTTTCTATTTGTACATGAATATTCTCTATGTTCAAAATGAGGGTAGCTTTTTATATTTTATCAATTGGAATAGAATATTTATTATTTTTGAAAAGAAATCTCTTGAAATATGAATGGTTTGCTGTTTTTACATAAATATTACATCGTCTTTAAAACAGAATTTTTTTTCTTCTATATTATTCGTGAAAAGATTTGGAGTACGAAATTGTCCTATTGTAAAAATTTAGCATATAAGCACTCTGATGACGATTACTTTTTAAAAAAAAAATATATATGTATATAGTTTCAAAGGGTTTCCGTTAAAGAAATATAAATTAAAAGTGGAATATTAACAAAAATTTTCAGTTTATACTCTTAGGAGCCCATTTATTTTGTAATATCTAATAAATAAAACCGTATGAGGCGAATATTTTTTTACTACCATACTTTACTGTGACTGTTATCCTGTTTTTTTATCATTATCAATGGCGAGTCAAGGCCTGGTGAATCAAAGAACTCTCGATCTTTTAGTTCGACACGCGCAGAATATTTTTAGCGTCCTGGCTAACACCGTTGCTCCATCGAAGGCATAACCTACCTCGGCTCCTGGTATCATAAGTGAAGACACTGTAGTCATTCTGATCAGAATCATTCCGATGTTATGATCAGAATTTTCGTGCGAAATAATTAAATCTAACTGGAAGAGACTCCATTTGCTGCCAGCAGCTGTGACGCGAATTTTCTCCTCCATGTTGTTATCGGCTGCGTCTCTTGATCCCAAATATAAAAATTATTTAATCATTTTAAAGCTATAATTTTTTATCTGAATGGGACTAGTCCTAATTGATATTGACTTTGATACCGATGTTGCCAATATATACTTTCTTTAACTTTAATTAAGATGGAGACCTCTCGTACAGCTCTTTCTGATCGACACATAATGTTGATGACGTCGGAAAATGAGCTGGATAGACTTAATGAGGGTGGTACCCCTAAGAGTAACGAATCACATTTTCCAGAGTCTGCTCCTGTTGCCGAAGACAATGACTGCCGCAGAAAAAAGATCGCTTTTTAATGCTTTTGCAAAAATAATGCCGATAACGCTGTTATCGTGAATGATGAACATTATCGTAACATAATAACAAACTTTTTATGTACCCCAATTGGATGACCAATATGTGGTTTCAATAGGACGTATTATCTCATGAAGTAACAAGGTTAAATAGCCACCGAGATCTTACAATTCTCTGAAGATACATGAAAAGTATGAGCTATGCTAATGAGTCCGAGATAATTCCAGAGCTCAAAAATTAAATTATAACCATTAAAAGTGAGATACAGCCTAAATTATGGAATTGATGGAAGATTGAATGGTTGCTTGCCTCATGCATTGGTCACGAAAGATGTTTAAGAAGATGAAGAAGATGAAAAAGATGCAAAAGATGAAGAAGTTGAAGAAGATGAAGAAGATGGAGAAGATGAAGAAGAAGAAGACGAGAAAAAAGATGATGAAGAAGAAGAAGATGGAGAAGATGAAGGGAATAAAGAAGATGAAGAAGAGGAAGAAGATGATGAAGAAGAAGAAGTTGAAAAAGATGAAGAAGATGGAGAAGATGAAGAAGAAGAGGAAGAGAAAAAAGATGGAGAAGAAGAAGAAGATGAAGAAAATGAAGGAAATAAAAAAGATGAAGAAGAGGAAGAAGATGATAAAGAAAAAGAAGATGAAGAAGATGAAGGGAATAAAGTAGATGAAGAACAGGAAGAAGATGATGAAGAGGAAGAAGTTGAGAAAGATGAAGAAGATGGAGAAGATGAAGAAGAAGAAGAAGAGGAGAAAAAAGATGATGAAGAAGAAGAAGATGAAGAAAATGAAGGATATAAAGAAGATGAGGAAGAGGAAGAAGATAAAGAAGATGAATAAGAGGAAGAAGATGATGAAGAAGAGGAAGTTGAAAATGATGAAGAAGATGGAGAAGATGAAAAAGAAGAAGAAGAGAAAAAAGATGAAAAAAAGAAGAAGATGAAGAAGATGAAGAAGAAGAAGAAGAGGAAGAAGATGATGAAGAAGAAGAAGAAGAGGAAGAATATTATGAAGAAGAATAAAATGAAGAAAATAAAGAAGATGACGATCAAGAAAAATAAGACAAAAAGAAAGAGAGAGAACATAAGAGAATGTTCCATACATGAAGTCGTCCAAACAGTAGATCAAAGAAAAATGCGTTGGATTGAAGCGAGCTGGGTCGATAAAGCGTTAGCTTGTAGCGATTTAGGGTATCGATTGAAATGCGTGCAGGTACCTGGATCTAGTATGCATTCTGGCAAACTCCATTACTTGACAGGTCTGTTTTGTGCGTTGATTGCGCGTATCTCAATCCTAATGGTCGTAGGCATCCCATGGTATTATGTCTAACGATAGGTATGCCACATTAAATAATATTATACTAAGTACCAAGAAAACATCTCTCATCAAGTTTTTTTTAACCTTAACGAACAAAAAAAGTTACATGGACTTAGATCAGGTTAAAAGAAGAGCTGCAGAACAACAGATGGCGGTGTGACAAGAGTCATTGCCATGATAGAAGAATCTGATGCAAAGAACCCTTTTTCTGAGCCTTTCAAAGAGCTTCAATGTTAATCGACAGTCTGACTTTACAAAAGCCCTCATTGCTGAGTGAAGCTGTTACACCTCGTATTTATTCAAAAAAAATTTTGGAATTCACTTTTTTAATATTTCAATAAATTATTATTTTCTTATATTAAATCCTTTTTATTTTGTATTTTTAAAGGCAATTTTATATCGTTCCTATCTTAAAGGATTTTATTGCAACAAATCTTTTAAAGTGAGTATGCTTAAAACTGAAATTTTTATATCATTTATGAAATTTGAAAACTTATTGTCTGTTGAGTTTCTAAGAATCTTTTGTTATTTTAGAGGAACTTCTTTGATTTTTCATAGAATTTTGATTTACATGATAATTGAGCAAATAAAAAAAAATGGAAAATTTCGAATCTATGAGACCACAGATGCAATTTATTTCAACGAGATAAATTTCTTAAAAACCATTTCATATCAACGAATGCAACCACAAATCGTCCAACAATTCTTCGTCGACCATATTTTATGTTTTAGTCAAAAGTTTTCCATCTTTTTATTATACCAACATACAAGCGGTTTCTCCTTCAGTGGAAAACTTTTTTATAGCACAATAATATTTCCGTTTGTTTAATATGAATGATGGCCAAACAAAATACGATAGTACCAGTGTACAAGTACGAAAGTTGATGATAAAATTCATTGTGCGAAATCTTGCACGAATTGGTTTTGTTTTCAAAAAGTTCCACGTCGTTTCATCTTTCCAATATTTCTACACGGTTTTTACGCTTTAAGTTTTCTATTTAAATTCAGATAAAGATGTATAATATTTTTTTCGTTTTAAGATAATTTTTAAGAAACTGTTGAGTTTCTATTTTTTTTATTTTTTTTTTTTGGTATGATTTTCATATTGAAAGACGCATCTGGGCTATCCGATTCGATTTGGAAAATTTCATTGTTGCACTGAGCGTATCACATTTTAAACACTTTTTCATTTGATTCACTTTAAAATTAGAAACATCAGATTTTCTTCTACGTGTAATTTGAGCATCCAAAGAAGTATTTTACAAAAAAAACATTTGATTTTCTTATTTTCTGCCATCGTCTTTTTATGCTACTGCAAATTCATGTGAGACTCTTTTTTTTATTTTCGTATTTGTTTTTATACAAAACTCATTTTTATTTTTAATAAAACCAACTCTATAGTCCACCCTGTGTACGTGTAAGCATGATGTGCATTCTGTACAGAAACATTGAATGTGAATTCATGATTTTACGAATATTGAACTGAAAATGATTATTTCGTGTAAGTGTAAATAAAAAACTGTTCTATTCGTCGTATTTAAACTTTTCTCTAAGTTAAGGGATGATAATTGGATAATATAAAATGCTGTATGAGCATTTTCTTGTACAAATGAAGTTATCTTATTTTTGAAAATCTTCTCTCAATTCTTTATGACTAACAACCCTTAACATTATTCCATTTTCAACATTGCTTTCATTCATCGACACATTGTCTTCTAACTACAACTTGATCATTCGGAAAGTTTTGTTAACCTTTAAACTTTACTAAATGAAATTTTCCACTCGTATAAGTCTTACTTATGAGCACTTACATAGTTTACAACCTAATAGAATGCTCAATTTTTTTTTGCTATAAACAAAATTTAGCTTCTTTAAAATTAATATAATTTTTTAGATTTGCTTGTATGTACAAAAGAAAATACATCAAAAATATGTTTTCTTATTAAGAGTATTATTTTTGTAGAGTCATTTTTAGTATAATAGTTTAGTTTATGGTTTTGGAATGATTTCATAAAACGATTGGAGAGTGTGGGAGAAAAGTATTGCGCGCAAACTCCCCCTCTACATAGCTTATACGTTATTCGTTCTTAGAAAAGCATTACAAGTTTCAACTTCGTTCGGAAGTTTGACTTACGAAAAATTTCAACGAGATTATGGAAAATATACCTGGTGTATAAGCTTAAATCCGCTGTTTTTTAGTCAAAAAAAACACATTTTTTTTTCATAGAAAGTAAAAACAAATTTATTCAAAGTACTTGCTCTCGCTAGCTACACATTTTTCCCATCTCTCGGGTAATTTGTGCATACCATGCCAAAAAAATTCCTTCTCTTTCGAGGCAAACCACTTATCAAGCCATTTTCGGGCGTCTTCGTAAGAATCGAAGTACTGCTCAGCGAGCGCGTGGCCCATCGATGAAAACAGGTGGTAGCCGGAAAGGACCAGGTCTGATGAATAAGCGGGGTGGGGTAGCACCTCCCAGTTGAGTGTCTCCAAGAAGTTTCGGACCATTTTTAACGTGTGCGATGGTGCGTTGTCGTGGAGGAAAATCAGCTTGTCATGTTTTTGTTGATAATCCGTCCTTTTTTCACGTAGAGCACGATGCAATTTAATCAGTTGTTGGTGGTAGCAGGTGCGCATTGACAGTTTCACCAGATTTCAACATCTCATAGTAGAAGATACCCTGCTGATCCCACCAAACACACAGCATCGTCTTCCGTCCGAAGCGATTTGGAAGATGTTGATGGTTGGCCGTGATCAACCCACGATTTCTTGAGTTTAGGATTATCGAAATATATTCACTTTTCATCGCCTGTGACAATCCGACTTTCTTTTTAGTCTGGTGAGCAAAATTTCGCATGTGTTTCGGCGTCGCTCCATCTGCCTATCGTTCAATTCATGCGGCATCCATTTTCCGATCTTTTCAATCTTCCCCATGGCAGACGCATGGAAATGGCTGGTTGAGTAACACCCAATTATTCCGCGAGTATTTTTTGCGATTGGGTATCGTCTTCAACTTTCCTAGGCCGATTTTCACGTTTCTTGTCCCACAAGTCAAAATTGCCATCTTTGAACCGACGAAACCAATCTCGGCACGTTGTTTCCGATAAAGCACTGTCACCATAGGCCTCCATAAGCACTTGATGTGATTCGGCGGCCAATTTCTTCGAAGTGAAGCAGAAAAGCAGAGCTTCCCGCATATGCTCTTTTTCTGGCACAAAACTAGACATGATTAGCAAAGGAAAAATGTATGTTGTTGTATGAAATTGCTAACAACGTGCACTGATTAATGTTGACAGATGTCAAACTCATAAAAAAAACTATGGTGTGCCCATGGTAGCTTAACGCGCTCACTCACACCATCTATGACCAAACAGCGGATGTAAGCGTATACCCCTGGTATCTTACCAAGAGCATATATGTTTTGGTAGCAAAAATCATTTTTGGAGGTTATAGAAGAAGTGGTGTATGAATCTCACTCAGGGAAGCCTTTAAAATTGAAAACTGGAGCTTGGGAGGTCACAAAAAAATGCTCAAAAAGCTTATAAATAAGGTGTTTTGCGTTATATTGGATATTGCATATGCTCTTAATGCAGCGCTTCCGTTTTACGCTTATCTATATAAAAAAGTTTTTATCCAAAAAAAAAGGATTTTTATAGTTCCCTAGCCACTCTATACACGTAATTCCAGGCTATGCCATTTTTTGTTTGTTTTCCATGGTAAAACAACACTTGAGAGGACATGATCATGTTATTATCGATAACACCTAAAGAAATTTAAGTCTTCCAGCATTGTTAGAAGAGTGCCTACGCCGATTTATAGCTGTCCAAGGGACGTACTTTGAGGAGAATAATATTTATATATAAAAATACAATAAAAAATCAGTTTTGTTTGAAAATAAAGATAAAGGACTTCGATCGGTTCCAGTTCATGTGAGTATTTTAGGAAATAAGTGGTTACTCCAACGACTATTCCTGGCATGCCTCAGCTACTCACCAAGTGGTAAACTCAGAAGTGGATTTTGAGGAAGAAAACTTCTTAATATTATATTAATGCCCTTCTATCCCCCATCTGTGTCCTCGAGTACTTTAATTTCTTCCTCTGGCAGAATTACTTCTACGTCAGAAATCCTAAGGCATTAAGATCTTATTAATAAAATATAAGCTTTTCTTGACTGTATTACAGATATCTACAACTACATATCTGCTAGCGTATCTAGGAGTGGTCTTGGATGCCAGACCCAACTACAAGGAGCACATCTCCAGCGTCAGCAGGAGGGCATCAGCAGTACAGGGCGCACTTTCGCGGATAATGCCCAATATCAGAGGCCCCAGGCAAATCCGAAGACGACTACTGGCAACTGTGGTTACCTCCGTCCTGCTATACGGAGCACCAGTGTGGGCGAAATCGCTAGAGCTAACAACTTACCGCAAGACAATGACATCAGTCCAGCGGCTCTCAGCGATCAGAGTGGCGTCAGCATACCGAACGGTATCACACGATGCGGTCAACATCGTGGCATCATACCCACCCATCGACATCCTGGCAGAAGAGCGAGAACGCCAATATCGTAGGAAGAAGGAAGAGCGGCGAAAGGTCCTCTGTGAAGAGGAGAGACCCGAGAGTCTTTGCCTCTGGCAAGAGAGATGGGACAACTCGACGAAGGGTCGGTGGACTCTTCGGCTGATCCCACATGTTACCAAATGGGTCACTCGCCTACACGGGAAGTCGGGTATAACATCACCCAACTCTTGACTGGGCATGGATGCTTTCGGGCATACTTGCACAGATTCAAGAGAACTGACTTCCCAAACTGTCATCATTGCCGCGATGTGATCGAAAACGCAGAACACGTATTCTTCCAGTGCCCCCTCTACGAGGAGACGCGGGTGGAGCTGGAGAGAAATCTGGACCGTTCCATCAGTCCAGAAAATATAGTGGAGTGCATGCTGAAGAACCAATCGGCTTGGAACAGAATTACAGAAGAGCCAATCGGCTTGGAACGTACGAAGAATATGCCGCGAGGCGTCATAACATCGGGACAGCAGTAGCATCAAACAAGAACGCCCCGGCGAAGTAGTATTTATAAAGAGTGCCGCCGGGGAACCATCGTTCCGGGAGCAAGATCGGAGGTGCAGGTTAGGTTTTAGCGAGGTAAAAATCCCGCATAACTCGCCTGGCAGGAAAAACTTCCAGGCGAGTACCTTTTGAAGGTTTCCCCCTGTACCTCATTAATCTAAACAGAAAAAAAAACATATCTGCTAGCGTGTCCTTAAGTTAAGCCTTACTATTTTAATAAATCACGCGACCTATGACAGTTAAGTCTTTGATGGGTGTTTTTAGGGTAGGAAGTGGAAGATATTTCGTGAACAAGAGGATTAGTATGATTGGAGACACGGGAATGGAACTTTTTATAACGAGACACAGCAACATCATAAAAAAAAGAGACTTTGAGATCATGGTGGTCTCATAAAAGAGAGCATCGACAGTTGTGTAGAGTATTTTTCATTGAAGGGATGGGATTCGATGGGGGGTTGGAAAGCTTGAAAGCACCACAGAGTTCTAGTCCGTAAGTCCATATTGGTTTCAGTAAGGCATTGTATAAAAGTACTTTGCTGTCTATCGTAGTTTAGAACGTTTGTCTAAAAGTCGAAGTACAATAGTTAAGTTCTTGTCTTTTAAGTCTTGTATGTGGGTTCCATATCAAACATTTGTCTAAGTTCAGTTCTAGGTACCAAACTTCGGTGTGTTGTTGTTTGGTAATGCGATTAAGGTCAATGGAAGGACATGGTTCTTGGCAGAGAGTAAAAGTTACTCTGTGTCAAAAAAAAAATACTTTTATTTTCCTCTTGGTAAGCCCGTTCTGGAGGGTCTTATAAAAAAGACTTTCATTTTCCACCTGGTTTGGAATTGGGTTTGGAAAATTTTGGAAGCATGTTAAGGATTTTCGTTAGATCAGCGTATGTAGCAAAGAAAGAATTGGGACAATTGGGATGTCGAATGTGTAAACGTTGTAGTAGATAGGTATTTATGTAAATGTATTTACATTATGTAAATGTATTTACACGAATGTGTAAAATGTATTTTTAAAATTAAACTGTTTAAAGTTTGAAAAACTTTAAACAGTTTAATTTTAAAAATACATTTTACAACAAAAAAAAGACCTTAAATAAAATAAAGAAATTCTAAGAAAAAAAAATATAAATATTTTGAGAAACAAATTATTTAAAAAAGGACTTTCTTGAAATTATAAATTTGAAGCTGAATAAGCGCATAGTGCTGCTTGGTCTTAAATAAGTCCATTTTAAGCCTTTACAATCTAATTTAAAGCCGTCATTATATAATTGAAGTGTAAAAAAATTCTTTTAAAAATTTATTTAAATAAAAAAATATTTATGAAAAAAAAAGTAGAAAAACAGGACTCTTCGAGCCGACGCGGTAGCAGAGTCGTTAGGATGCTGGACTACCATCTAAGGGGGCCGTGGGTTAGAATAATACTGAGGCATGGTCCTACGCTTATTTCCGAAAATCACTTTTTCTCCTCATGTCTACTTTAATATCCTTATCCCCGATATCCATTGTCACCAAATGGCCTGTAGTGTCGTGGTGTTTAGAATATCCGTTTCAGTACCAATATTACTTGAGGTACTTTTCTGCCACATCTCGTACGTTTTTCTGTGAATAAAATATTTGAACAAAATTGCAATTTACATTACAGTTCTCAATAGATTTATTATTACTTTCAAACTTTAATCAAAATTATATTAAATAAATAATATTGAAATAAAACGGAAATGTAACTTTTGATAGAATATAGAATTCAAATTCAAATACCAAAGTTTCATAAAAATAAACGAAAATAACTTTGATCCACTTTCATTTAATATAAAATATTTGAATGAATAGAAGCAAAAAAAAAAAAATTGTTATTTTGCATATGAAAGATTGTTGAGAGGAGAGGAAATATTAAAAATTCGTTTCGTATAATTCGGAAACAGAAGAAGAAAGTCAACATCCTGCTGTCGGAAATAACTTGCATTTACCGGAGAAATGCAATAAATTTTTACCATATCCACCCACTTTAGAGTTGGTAGTAGATTCTTTTATTCATTATTTATGGAAAAAAATATTCTTTTCCTCTTTCTATTATTATTAGTTTGAATAGTTCAGTTCAAAAAATAATTTCCAGTTAGTAGTTGCTTAGTATCTCATACAAGCACACTATCAACCAGGATAACATATCTCAAAAGGTGTTTATTCATTTCCAGCTCTACTATGATATTATACCATGAAGTGGCATTCATACAAAAGCAGAAGCAATTCCCATGCAGGCCATTCCTCTTTATGATTTATTATTATTCTAGATTCTGGATTGGACACAAAGCATTTCAATCGAATTCCTGCATATCCTGGAATTTAATTCTATCAATTCGAATATGAATAAATGTTAGAGAATTCACAATGCCAACCGAGTTATTACCGAATAACTTACATTTAATAATATTCTATTCTTTTTTTTTTCTTTTATCTATATTTAAATATATTAAGCTCTTATATTTATTTTGAAAATACAATAGTTATTTTTTTTTAGAGTATATTTTTATCATATTTGGTAAATTAAAGAAAAAAATTTTACTAAAGATTTATCCATTTTTGAGGTTGAAAAATATTTGTTTGTAATTTGACAACTATTTAATGACTGTATTATTTAAATTAAAAATTATTTAGACCAAAATTTACTAATTATTTAATTATTAAAAAATGCCCGAAAATTAACCGGTCTATTTCTTGCTCGGTGAATAGGTATTATTAGGGTTCTAAAAATCTACCAATAATTACAAATAAGCCATTATATCCTCAAAAAATCTGAAGATTTTATTTGCCCGCATTTCCTTAAAAATAAAGAAAGAGAGATCGTTGTGGACAATTCTGAGCACTGTGGCTGAATGATAATCATAAAAAGATTTTATTTTACCAGCTGTATAAGCTTAAATCCGCTGTTTTTTAGTCAAAAAAAAACACATGTTTTTTTCATAGAAACCAAAAACAAATTTATTCAAAGTACTTGCTCTCGCTAGCTACCTACACATTTTTCCCATCTCTCGGGCAATTTTTGGATACCACGCCAAAAAAATTCCTTCTCTTTCGAGGCAAACCACTCATCAAGCCATTTTAGGACGTCTTCGTAAGAATAGAAGTGCTGCTCAGCGAGCGCGTGACCCATTGACGAAAACAAGGGGTAGTCGAAAGGGGCCAGGTCTAGTGAAAAAGCGGGGTGGAGTAGCACCTCCCAGTTGAGTGTCTCCAAGTAGTTTCGGATAATTTTTGACGTGTGCGATGATGCGTTGTCGTTGAGGAAAATCAGCTTGTCATGTCTTTGTTGATAATCCGTCCTTTTTTCACGCAGACCATAGTGCAATTTAATAAGTTGTTGGTGGTAGCGGTATGCATTGACAGTTTAACCAAGTTTTAACATCTCATAGTAGATCCCACCAAACACACAGCATCGTCTTCCGTCTGAAGCGATTTGGTTTTGGGGAAGATGTTGGTGGTTGGCCGGGATAAACCCACGATTTCTTGCATTTAGGATTCTCGAAATATATCCACTTTTCATCGCCTGTCACAATCCGATGTAGGAACGACTTTCTTTTTTGTCTGGCGAGCAAGATTTCGCATGTGTTATGACGTCGCTCCATCTGCCTATCGTTCAATTCATGCGGCACCCATTTTCCGATTTTTTCAATCTTCCCCATAGCACACAGACTCATGGAAATGGCTGGGTGAGTAACAACCAATTGCTCCGCGGGGATTTTTTGCGATAGGGTATCGTCCTCGTCCAAAAGAAACTTCAATTGATGGTCCTCAACCTTTCTAGGCCGATTTTCACGCTTTTTGTCCCACAAGTCAAAATTGGCATCTTTGAACCGACGAAACCAATCTCGGCACGTTGTTTCCGATAAAGCTCAGTCACCATAGGCCTCCATTAGCATTAGATGCGATTCGGCGGCCAATTTATTCAAATTGTAGCAGAATCGCAAAGCTTCCCGCATATGCTCTTTTTCTGGCACAAAACTAGACATGATTACCAAAGGAAAAATGTATGTTGTTGTATGAAATTGCTGACAACGTGCACTGATTAATGTTGACAAATGTCAAACACATAATAAAAAAAAGTATGGCGCGCTCATGGTAGCTTAATACGCTCACTCACGCCATCTATGACCAAACAGCGGATTTAAGCTTATACATGTGGTAAACTATATTTCCAAGCCCCAAAACACAAAAAAAAATTTTTATCATGCAAAAAGTTCCCAGAACTCATAATTACCAGATTTGATGATGTCAATAGGCCTTCTCAATTCATTCAAAAAGACAAGGTTAGACTTTTTTTTATAAAAACTTATATTTTTACAAACAATCATCAAACATTTAAATTATTTAAAAACCAACATCCGTCAAACAATTAACAAATTAGAGCACGAAAAAGTTATCAGAAATTACCTCAAAAGGATCAAGTCCTGCAAAAAATCTTATGGTAATTATTTGAATAATATTTAAATTTTTTAAATAATGACAAGCTTTAGGCATTATAATAAATTGAAATTTAAAATGTATTTTATGAAACTGAATAATCCTTTACGTCACGAAATTATTAAAAGATTTTTCATTTTCTTTAAGAGGTATGGATAAATATTCCCATAATTAAATTCTATTTTTATTATAAAGTTTTTCTTTACTAGTTTTTAAGTATGCAATAAGATCACTTTTATGCAGTTTCATATTTTGTATAATAATTTTAAATTTCAAACAATTCACAGAATATTTTTTATACAAATCGATAGTATGGAACCATAAATAAAAGCACATTTGCATATGGGAAATTTTATTGTTCGATGCTTTATAAGTACGAATATGTGATGATAGTTGAATCCAGCCGGAAATGTTTAATTAATAGAATTGTTGGAAGAACGCAAATTTGTGTATTCCATTTCCTACACACTAAAAACCTTTTCACTTACATGTAGAATCCTCGGCAAAAGAACAGGCAATCATCTCTGTCTATATATTAAATGCATACTGTTGATACTTTACCAAATCGAATGCATGAAGCACAATTAAATGCAAATTTAACGAGAGTTGCAAATGTGTTATGGCAATTCCCGAGGCCAGTAAGTTTCGGACACATAGTCAGGACACTGTCTGCTTTACAATGCGTTTTCTTCCAACTGAATGCAACACTTTGCCATTCGTTAAAGCGTTTTTTTTTTGCATTTTGCACACGGAGTTAACCCAATAACACACTGTCGAATAGAAAGGACACTAACGCCTGTTGGTGATAAAATGGTAGACCTTGACAGTGGATATTTTATGAGAATGTGACTAATGCTATCCGCTCCAACAATGTGCATTCCAACAGAATTTTATTCCATAAAGAACAGTGCATATACACTACGTTAGCCTAAAGTTTACAAAAAAAAAAACGGAATTTAGAAAGAAAAAAAAACATTTTTTCTTGTCCATCTGTAATCCTTTACTTCTTCCATTAAGTCTTTACTTTCCAACTGGTTATTCGTATTTGTATGCAGATTTTTTATCACACGAGGATTTTTTAAAATCGGCTTTCGGTAGCATCCTGGCATGGTATGGTGGACTACCGCACTGATTTAATTCCAATGAATGAAATTTAATTGAGTAAAAATAATGGCAAAAGGTTATTAAGAGATTGGATTCCCCACACAGATGGAAAAATTTGTTCATTTCTATTTAATTTTGGTATATTTTTTTATTGTTGTTATTTTTAATCAACCATTCTTTAGAAATTAAGCATGAGAGAAATTCGCAAATTTATATAAAATGTAGGAAGTAATTTTTATCGTATTAAATTGTCATCACTTTTTACGGAGTGCGTATTTTGTCATTCCGTTCTACAGTTTTTGTGTAGGTCTTTCTGAGTTAGGATATATATTTTTAAAATATTATTTAGTCATCTATAAATTGAAATGGATACACAGATACACCCAACATAAAGGTTCGATTGTCTTTTTTGCTAAATTCAGAAGAATTATTTTTAAATTTTGATTCTTGCAAATAGATATTATTGATTTCGACAGAAAATCGAATTTATCCTTGATTAAATTTAGATATTTCCATAAAATTAAAAATAACTTATAATTGGTAGAAATTTTTATTAAAAATATATTATTTGAGTTAATTTTACGTATTCAAGATTATTTTAATAATGTTATAAGAGAAGGTTTGGCAATAAGGAAGTAATATCAAAGTAATGGTATTCGATTTAGATTGGAATTACAATATTCTAGATATGTTAGAGCACTCTAAAATGATTTTTTTTTAATTGAGTTTTCGAAAATTTACATTTCATACGTGTTAAAGCTTTAAGTGAGAAATTTTTTGCATTTATTTTTAGTAAGGATATAAAGGAGAAATGGCAAATTTCTTCTACCAAAATCGGTATTCATACTTAAAAGAAAATTGAAATTTCCTTAGTAGGATTTCCTTTTTAGGAGCGAATATTTATCGATGATAGATTTTTTGCAGATCACCTTTGCAAAATCTTGAAAAAGAAATTTTATTCATTCTGTTCTGGTTTGCATACGAAAATGATGCTGGCAACGAAAATGTTGTCAGCACGCTGCTTAATGTTGACAGCCATCGTATATTTTCTTGTGTGAAAGGTCTATAAGGCCATTTAGGAACCTCATTTTTTGTGTAAATTACGAGGGTCGTTCAATAAGTCCTTAGAAAAAAAAGGAAAAAAACTGTTTTTAAAAAAAAAAAAAAATTTATGTTTTAACATAATCTCGTTTTAGCTCTATACACTTTTCCAACCGTTTTTCCAAAATTTTTATTCCGTCCAAAAAATAGGATTTCGGAAGTTCTGCAAAATACTCATCCGTTTGAGCAATGACGTCCTCGTTGGAAGTGAACCGTCGTCCGCCAAGCCATTTCTTCAGATTGGGGAAAAGAAAATAGTCACTCGGGGCCAAATCTGGTGAATAAGCGGGATGCTGCAACAATTCCATTCTCAATTCCACAATTTTGGCCATGGAAACAGCGCAGGTGTGCACACGCGCATTGTCCTGATGCAAGAGGATTTTTTTCTTCTTCAGATGGGGGCGTTTCTCCTTGATTTCCTCGCTCAACCGTTGCAATAACGACGCGTAATAGGCTCCTGTTATTGTTTTTCCTTTTTCCAAATAGTCGATAAGGCCTATAACATGTTGGAGGGAATAGTCAGACATTTTTCATTATTTTTTTCTTTTATAATGTGGCGATATGGTAACTTCATGTTACGTGTATGTTAACATTGTCAGCTTCCCTAATGAAACTGGTCGAACATTAGGTGGAGGGAGTTATTAGAAGTGGTTAAATTTCATGGAGCATATTAGTTTAATTTGGAAAATTAAAGAGAGGACTTGGGAGTGAAGTTGTAGGATTTAGGAGTTACATAATAGAAGGAGTCGTAATCAAACAGATATTCTGAATTAAGAGACAATCGTTTCAAATATGCGGAACGGTGAGTTGAAGGCCACAGAAATGGCATAAAGGTCGAAGGTCGAGGTTGGTTACCGAAGAGGAAATCATGGGTAAATCGGAATTCTGAGAAATTTACTTGCCCAGAATTTTATAATTGTCGTTGAGTAGACTGTTTTTGTGATGTTAAGCCAATGTGTGGAAAGAAATCTTTCACTTCCCGACCAGTCTATTTGTCTTAGTAGTTACGGCAATTTTTGAATTACAGCAGGAACAGGACGGTGGAGCGACTACCCCACCATCTGATCCGTCCACTAATTACCAAGGATACCAAAGTAACCGGAAATCCAAGGCAATTCGATGCTTCTATTGTTTTTTAGATTACGACTAACCGAATCATTTGAGAAATGGCTTCCAAGGCTGCGAAAACAGCGGCGTCTGTGAACAGAAGTGCGGAATCACCTACTCCTTTTAACAATTTAATGAAAAGTTTTCTATATGTGGATGGATTGGTGTCTGCCTCTTTGTTACTACTTAATATCGTAGACATCCTTAACTCCGCTTCCAAACACGGTTTCCAATGTGGGTATCAAAGGGAGACTTATAGACTAAGAGAAAGAGTGGATGGATCTCTTTCTAACTCATATATTAGTGTTAATCGGGGTTTATAAAGAAAGATGTAAATAGATTCTCGACTAGTTTCAATAAGAATAGAGTCCACCGGTGAGGTCCGGTGTGCTCCACTAGCTGGTCGAACACAACAATTGACTCCTGCTTCAACTTACCTTTGGCCTGTTACTGGCATTCTAACGTATAAAGTGAGGCAGGAAGATGGAATATGCATGATTGCATATTCCATCTTCCTCCTTGAGTAATGGTTATACCCAGAATTTTCATGAAACTTGTAAGATGAAGGTGACTAGGCTTAGAAGCGTATCTTTTTGGATAGTAGTTTGACTTCCTACAGACATTATGTCTCAGCACGGATTCATTGTTTCTATTATGGCTCCATTTTTGATGCCACAGGCATTGATCGCGGTAAGATCTTCAACGTATATTTTTATATTGCGCCACGAATAAACAGAATCGCTGTAGATTTATTCATTTCGATACATTCTAAAAAATGGGTCGAAATGAATAAAAGGTTGGAGGGCTCTGTTCCAAAGTGAACGCTAGTCTATAATTTCACTGCTGATCTTTCGACAAATAGAACTTATTGGAAAAAATATAATTTTTATATTGGCAGTAACACCTACCACATTTATCATTGACTTTTCAATCCAGACATCCTATTGAAAAAAATTCTAGTATTTTATTAAAACGTTTGTCAAGATGTGCTCTTTTAAAAATAAATTTTATAATAGTCGATAAAGAAAAAATATAGTAGATAATCTTGAAAAAAAAAATAAAATTAATATATAAAATTAAATAAAAATATATAACATTCAAGATTATTTGAAAAATTTTCTTTACTTAAATATTTTTTTATTCGTTTAAAAAAATTGGAAAAGTTTTTTTTTAAAAAAAAAAATTAGTGGTTACACTGTATTTTAAAGAAATTGAAAAAGTTTTTATTGCTTATAGTAAAAATATCAATATTGGCTTTATTAAATATTTAAATACAAAGTCTGCACACAAAAAAAAGAAGCAAATTGTGAATAATCTCAGTTACACTTAAGAGATTTTCAAGCTTAAACTGAATAGAAGTTTTTTACGATGTGTTTAAGTACACATCAAATGCTATTGAATAAAAAATAAAACAAAAATCCGCTGATTGCATACCAAAGATGGTATAATAAGTGCAACATCGAATGTTGCTAGCAACATTATGACCGGCAGCGGCCAATAGCATCATTTGCCTTTCATTCTGAAGTTTTATCGAAAGTTTTGTCATAAAATTAACGATTTAAGAAAATAAACTAGAATCATAAAATTTTTATTACATTCACTGAAATTGACGCTTGTTTCAGAATTAGGGGATTTTAAAAAAAATTTGCAAAAACGTAAGAAAGGTAAGCATACATCTTTTTATTAGGGCATTTTTTTTTTATTTTTGCTTTTTTTCTTCTCAGCATATTAAAAGTTTCTTATATAGAAATTATTATATTTTCCTAAGGTTTTATTTTATTTTTTGTGGGCAAAAGAAAGTTATCTAGTCTGAGAACGATTTAAACTAACACCAAAGTTCAGTTGCTGTCATATCAAAACGAGCACTTATATACTCTTACACGGATTAATATTAAGTTCAAATAAAGATGATTGATTCTATATTTTGTCTAAGAAGGATTACAGGTGCATTTGATCTTATTCAGTTCATGTCTGCATTATCATTGTTAGTACGTCGTCGTCGTCTTCATCGTCGTATATTAAAAACATATAAATCCGATGTGTGTCTGTTCATAGATAAGCATTCCAATGGGAAAATACTATTTTCAATTGATCTTCTTCTTCAAAAATCTCACAGCTTAAATGTACATAGTTGACAATAGTTTCTTTTTTTTCTTCTTATTAAGCACAAAAAAATATATACAGGGAATAATAATAAAACCCAATGACGAAAAGAAAAAGATCACAAAGTATTTTTTTTATAGTTTTAACTTTAAAAAGTTCTTAAACTTGTAAAAGTTTCTTCTTAAAAAACCTATATATAAAAATAGGTGAAATTGGAATCAAAGGATATGGATAAACTATAAATGACGAAAAAATTCGAACATTCAAATACAGGAATAAGTTTTTAATCCAATCGAAATAGAGCTGCTCAATGAGAGTAAATCGATATTTTTTTCTCCATATAAAACTTGCCAGTTGCGTTTTACCTTTCATAAAACTAAATTAAACTTTTTGAATTTTGTATCTTGAATTTTTGTCATCATCTCTAGAAACTGATCAAAAATTTGTATAAAAAAAAAATGGGATAAATTTTCTTGTATTATTCGATTTTTTTTTTTTCGTAGAAATAAAAGTGCTGATAGCATGATACGAATTTGTGATTTTGCATAAAATTTCAATATAAATTTAGTTTTCTGCATCAGCAAATACTGATTTCGAAAAGGATTAACAATATTTAAGAGACGAACAATTTAACTGTAGGCTTGCTTGGTTAACATTTTTTTTCCTTTCAATAATCTCATTAACATAATATTATACTATTGTATGAATAGAAGGATGAATTTTTTGGTTTTTAATGTAATAAAAAATTTTATTTGAATATCGGCTTTTTAAAGTTAATAGCTGCAATGATAGTGTGAATTTTTATCAATTTAATATTTATAAAATTTGATTTCCGCATAATTTGTTGCTTCATCTTCTTGAGTAAATAAAAATTGATATAAAAATTTAAAAAAAAATAAAAACTTAATTGGACTTTACCATAAATTGAGTATTTTAAACAAAGTATGATGCGGAAGGATTAAAACAGTCTCCGAAATTAAGAGATTGCGGTTAGGAATTTCTTCTTAGTAAAAAAAAAATTACTATCTAAAATAGAAAAATAAAATTTATCATATACATACACTAAAGAAAATAAAAAAAATTGCATATTTTTTAGAACTGCAGAAGGGTATAAAAGGGGATACCTGCAGAAAGGGATAATTTATATTCTACATGGCAAAACAGCGAGAGTGGACGCTGGAATTTTCAAAGCTTCAAGAAATAATCTAAACCGAAAAAACTCGACCAGTTTTTTAATCTGTAAACTAAAAAAAGCAAAATTTTAAACTTTAATTTTATGAAATTAATTATTCAAACTCCACAAAGAAGTAACACCTCCAAAAGGAAAAAACCATCGTTAAAATTTATCCATTTTATATTATGGAAAGTACAGCATTGTCTAACAATAGTTTTTTTTTAAATACAACTTAAGAATTTAAATATATTTAGTTTAAAAATATTAAAAAGAATAAAGAATATATAAGAAAATATTTCTTTTAATTTATTAAAAGGAAATTAAAAATTTAAAAAACGTTCTACAAATGTAGTGATTTTGCGGTCGCCAGGTTTCGCGCTAGAAGGCGAGAATATTTTATTTTTTGATGGGGTTTATTTCTCACTCAAGGGGTATATCAATAAGAAAAAATACGAATTTTGGGAAGCTATTGTATCGGCGAAAAGTGACTGTCTCGTGTGAATTTTGGTCTAAAAATGTTATTGGCCTATAGTTTCTTGGAAATGAAGAAGGAGAGACCGTTATCGTAAATTCTAAGTGCTATGGACCATTTATGGTTTAAAAAAGATGACACCATAAACTTTTGGAAAAATTGGTTCAATAAAATGAGTTAAAATCTTTTCAGTAAAATGTATTTTAGTAAACATTTCTTCATTAAAATGTTCACAATAAATGTATTTTATTGTTTACTAAAATACATTTTCAGTAAAATGTATTTTAGTAAACATTTCTTCATTAAAATTTGGAAATTTTTTAGTAAACATTTTTTTGAAAACAGGATTGAGGACAGTGTCCGAAAGTAAGGAAGGTTCGTAGTTTATTGCTGTATGGAATTTTTTGTCAAATTACTAAATTTAAGATACATGAAAAAAATTAAAGTAAAAATGTTTTCAGTAAGAATTGATTCAGTTAACATTTTTTCAGTAGACAATTTTTCATTAAACATCTTTTCAGTAAATATTTTTTCAGTAAAAATTTTTTCAGTAAAAATTAATTCAGTTAACATTTTTTCAGTAGACATTTTTTCAGTAAACATTTTTTAGTATAAACTTTTTAGTAAACATTTTTTCAATAAACATTTTTCAGTAAAAATTTTGTCAGTAAAAATTTTTTCCGTAAAATATTTTTTAGTGAAAATTATTTCAGGAAAAATTGATTCCGTTAACATTTTATCAGTAAAAATTTGTTCCGTAAAACTTTTTTCAGTCAAATATTTTTCAGTAAACATTTTTTTAATTAAAAATTTGTTCAGTAAACATATTTTCTGTAAACATTTTTTTAATTAAAAATTTTTTCAGTAAAAATTGACTCAGTTAACATTTTTTCAGTACACATTTTTTCAGTAAACATTTTTTCAGTAAATATTTTTACAGCTAACATTTTTTCAGCAAATAATTTTTTAGTAGAAATTTATCAGTAAAAATGAATTTTACCAGTAAAATTTTTCTTACCAGTAAAATTTTTTTTGCTAGTTAAAATTTTTTCAGTAAAAATTGATTCAGTTAACAATTTTTCAGTAGACAATTTTTCATTAAACATCTTTGCAGTAAATATTTTTTCAGTTAAAATTTTATAAGTAAAAATTGATTCAGTTAACATTTTTTCAATAGACATTTTTTTAGTAAACATTTTTTCAGTAAACATTTTCCAGTAAACATTTTACAGTAAACATTTTTTCAGTAAAAATTTTTTGAGTAAAAAATAGTTCAGTTAACATTTTTTCAGTAGACATTTTTTCAGTAAACATTTTTTTAGTAAAAACTTTTTAGTAAACATTTTTTCAATAAACATTTTTCAGTAAAAATTTTTTCATTAAAAATTTTGTAAGTAAAAATTTTTGCCGTAAAATATTTTTCAGTAAAAATTATTTCAGGAAAAATTTTATCAGTACACATTTTTTCAGTACAAATTTGTTCAGTAAAACTTTTTTCAGTCAAATATTTTTCGGTAAATATATTTTTAATAAAAATTATTTCAGTAAACATATTTTCGGTAAACATTTTTTCAGTAAAAATTTTTCAATAAAAATTGATTTAGTTAACATTTTTTGTAGACATTATTTCATTAAATATTTTTACAGTAGACATTATTTCATTAAATATTTTTTCATTAAACATTTTTTTCAGTAAACATTTTTTCAGTAAAAATTTAGTCAGTTAACATTTTTTCAGTAAAAATTGATTCAGTAAATGTTAACTTTTGATTTAGACATTTTTCAGTAAAATTTTTTTCAATAATATTTTTTTCATCGCTGTATATGTTATAGTTGAGGGACTTTTTTTAAATGAAGCAATTTTTGTAAGTAAAATTTTTAATAAATTTTTAAAAAAACACTGTAACTAGATAAAATTTAATGTACAATATTTTAATTTTAGTCATTTAAAAAGCAATAAAAAATAATTAACATATTTTCAAAATTTTAGACAGTAATTCACTGTCCAATATGATGAATTATTCAATTTGTATTATGGAAATTATAGGTCTATCATTTGATAGAAGATGAAAACATATGCTTTTTTATAATAAATTAATTTAGTTTAAAACTTGCTATTTTATAATATATTTTTTATAATTTGTGTTGTTACTTTTTGGGCATTAAAAGGTGATTATTAATATGTGACAATATATATATTGTCACATATTGAAAATCGTTTAAAATTCCCAAATAACTATAGATACACTATTGTATTAAATTACATTAGAGTATTTACAAACCAACATGACCGAATTACAGCCCCAAATGTGCGCAAAACGCATTCAAAACTACCTCAAAAGATGGAATGTTGCCAAAATTACAAAAATCGTTTTTAAATAATTTTATTATTAATATATAATGGCAAAATTTAATTAATATAATAAATTAAAAATTTAATTAAAGTCTTAATTTAAAATATGCTTTATTTAACTTTACTTTCCAAAGTACAATTTGGATTATATATTTGTAAGTATGTTATTACGTGGAAGTTCAAATTTACTTTTAGGAAAACCATTTCTTGTAAGTTAATAAAATAGAAAAAAAATAATATAATAATAGAAAATCTCTTATAAGTTAATAAAATAGAAGATAAAAATTATTGAATTAAATTGTGAAAATTGTTCGTTTATTGAAAATTTATTTAAACATACTTTTTAGCTGAGAAGAACGTCTCAGACATTTTTAATTCAGTGTGGAATAATCAGAAAGTTGTTGCGGTTGGGCTTGGACTCACGTCTTACATTCTGTACTCGTGCTTGTTCTTGTGCAGTAAGTAAATCTTTAAATAGTTTCGGTATGATGCATTGCATACATAGACATGAAATAATAGTGAATAGAAGGGAAATCGATAAAGAATAAGAACTGCATTAAATACCCTTAATTTCCGTTTGGGGCAAGTTTAACTTGAATTATTCATGAACTCGTTACGAACAGAATAGCAACAATGTAGCTAACCCTTTCCACAGGCACTCCTTCTCAGTGGGGCTAGAGAAGTTCTACGGTTCGATTTTGGATTCTTCCATTCATTCCATGATAGAAAATTCTACTTTCTTCGTGTGCCTGGTACGAGTGCATTTTGTATCTCGTAAACTATGTAAACTGATTTTGTATGCATAAGATTTTGTCTCGAAATACTGCAATCCCGTTTCTACCTTTGCGAAGATACCTTACACCTTCATTATTCACTTCATCTGTTCGAATATATCTTATTTTCTTAATAACCTCATTCACCTATTTACAATTGTTGATATACGTATATAAACACTCATTCGGAGATTACTCTTCATAATGCCAAGAGTGTATTAAAACGTGTTGTTGGCAATAAATGAGGTTGAAACACGATCGATCATAGGTAGGATGGGAGCAGTCTGTAAAGGACGAATTATGTACACGAAGGTATTTGCTATAGGATTTGTGAGATTTTACCTTCTTCCATGAAAATCTCTAACGGATTTTAGTTATCAAAGGTATTTTGCCGGTATTTAAATTTAATTACTATCGTTTCGTTACCATTGAAAAATGTCTATTGTGATAGTGTTTAGTTCAACAGTTGCTCTAAAATAATAAATAATTATTTTCAAGTTCATTGGCATTTATAAGTACTAGGAAAACATTTATAAGCACATTTTCTAATTGGCAACAAATGAAAATCTTTTTTTTTCAATTTTATGATTTTTAACAATTTTTTTATTACAATGAAAAATTAAATAAATTTATTTTTTAAACAATTCTCATTAAAAATCTTCTTTTTTTTTCCTTCCAAAAAAAAAGAACATGAAAAAAGCATAAAAGATTTGAATTTATACCTAATCAAAATTCAGGGGATACAAAAAAATCCTTCTTAAAGACCGAGTGCACCCCCGGCACCAACCAGAGTCTTGTTTTTGGAGCTCTTAAAGAGAACATTTTTTTAAAATTCCATAGACAAGAACCTGATTTTTAAAGAAAATTGATAATAAGTCGGTTCTGTGCATGTAAAAATTTCATGGGCCGGACTGTCAATTTTTTTAAGGACTCTGCTGACAATGCTGTAACGATGGCTGCTGAGCATAGAGAGACTGTACAGACATTTTTGATCTGTGCTTTGTCCCAATTTGGGCTGACAACATGTGGTTCTGAAAGGACAGGACCACGTCACATACTGAAATTGATGTTGTCTGAGCAAATTTTATTGAAAAAGTTGTGATGTCAACTGGACTCTTAACTCTGCAGACGTAATCACTCCCTATTTCTTCCTGTAGCAATACTCAAAATAAAAGGAGAACTGAACAATTTAAAGAAAATTAAAATTTTAACCGAACAGAGCCAATTGAAAAAATTCAAAGAAAATACATGCAACAAAATCAAAGAAAATTATAAGGAAATGTTTGAGAGCGTGTTGAAAAAAGCCCTGAATTTAATTTATTGGGTTGTCCGGGAAGTAATTTCGTTTTTTTTTTTATAAATATGAAAGACGATTTTCTTATAGTGAATTAATATTTTATTCAATGAAATATTGTCCAGTTTGATCCAATACCTTTTGCCATATTTCTGGAAGTAACATGATTTTTACGATCATAAAATTTTTGTTCTTTGCTGACAAAAAACTAATCTAAATGATTTTTGACCTCATCATTTAGGGTGTGGCAGTATATCCCATATAAGCTCTAAAAGCTTTTGCCGAGTGGTCAAACTTGTATGTGATTTCGCATTATCCTGTTGGAACACTATACGAGGGTCGTTCAATAAGTCCTTAGAAAAAGATACACTTTTCCAACCGTGTTTCCAAAATTTTTATCCCGTCCAAAAAATATGATTTCGGAAGTTCTGCAAAATACTCATCCGTTTGAGCAATGACGTCCTCGTTGGAAGTGAACCGTCGTCCGCCAAGCCATTTCTTCAGATTGGGGAAAAGAAAATAGTCACTCGGGGCCAAATCTGGTGAATAAGCGGGATGCTGCAACAATTCCATTCTTAATTCCACAATTTTGGCCATGGAAACAGCGCAGGTGTGCACACGCGCATTGTCCTGATGCAAGAGGATTTTTTTCTTCTTCAGATGGGGGCGTTTCTCTTTGATTTCCTCGATCAACCATTGCAATAACGACGCGTAATACGCTCCTGTTATTGTTTTTCCTTTTTCCAAGTAGTCGATAAAAATGATGCCCTGCGAATCCCAAAAGACCGTGGCCATCACCTTGCCGGCCGATGGCACAGTTTTTGCCTTCGTCGGAGCCCGTTCACCCTTGAAAATCCACTGTGATGACTGTCTCTTCGTTTCTGGAGTGAAGTAGTGTATTCAGGTTTCGTCCACAGTGACATATCGACGAAGGAATTCGGCAGGATTGCGATGAAAGAGTGCCAACATAGCCTCAGAGTCCACTGCACGATTGCGCTTATTCTCCTCTGAGAGCAAACGCGGCACCCATCTTGCCGAAATTTTTTTCACGGACAATTTTTCATGCAAAATTGAAGCGACTGTACCTTGTGATATGCCCGTGGCCTCAACTAATTCGCGCACTTTAATTCGCCGATCGTTCAAAATCAGATCGTGGATTTTGTCGATGATTTCAGGAGTAGACACCTCAACTGGGCGTCCTGAACGATGTTCATCTTTTGTGGATGAACGGCCACGTTTAAATTCATTCACCCAATTGTAAACCGTCGCAAACACAGGTGCAGATGTGCCATGAACTGCATCCAACTCGGCTTTGATTTCTTTCGGGCTTAAGCCTTTCAAATGGAGATGTTTGATGACAGCCCTAAAATCGCTTTTTTCCATTGTTATGCACAAATAAATGTCGTTAACTTTAATCGACGATAGAAATTGACCTACGCTATGGATCGAGCTGAAATTTTGGGAGCTTTCCTGTCAATAATGTTTCTTACAAAAACAAATCTTTATCGACACTACGAGCGCAATTTCTTGGATTTTATAAGGACTTATTGAACGACCCTTGTACCTTTCCTATTGATTAATTCTGCCCTTTTTTCTTTAAGTGAATCATTCAATTTATCCAACTGATGATAGTACACTTCAGAATTGATCGTTGTGTTACTCGGTAGATTCTCAAAATAAACGATTTCTGTAAAATCCGACCAAACAGATAGCATAACCTTTTTTTGATGAATATTGGCTTACGAAGTGCTTTGAGCCCGTTCATCTTTTCTACTCCAGGATCTTTTACGCTTAACATTGTTGTAGACAACTCATTTCTCGTCTCCAGTGATGGTACGCTTAAAAATGCTGTCAAAATGCTTAAGTATGAAGTTTCATTTATGAAAAAATATAATTAAATCCTTTGTTGGGAAAAAAACGAAATTACTTTCCGGACAACCCAATATATTCTAAAATAATTTATCTTTCAAAAGAATTACGTTTTTGAGATATTTCTCTATTAAATTTATTAATATAAAAAAGATTTCTAGAAGAAACTTCTACTAAACAATAAAACATAAAAACCATTTTGGACTTACGCACTTAATTTTTAGAGTTTTTTGAAATTTTGAAATTTTTTAGAGCATATTCAATCACAAAAAAAAAATAGTACGTAAAATTTAAAAATTTCCATAATATTATTGACATTTTATTTTTAAATAAATTCTATGGCAGAATAATTTTAAAAGAATAAATTTTCAACAGACAAAAACTATCCTTGCAAATTCCTAATCAACAAGTACTTGTGTTTGCAGCTTTGAGCAAAAATCCTTTCGCATTAAATAATTACCAACTATTTACATTGAAAAGTTGAAGATTTATTATCTAAAGAATAATGCTTTAAATTCTAATGTTTTCTTCTAGTATACTATGATGTCAGGAATTTTCACATTAGATAAGGAACATTAATCAAGAGTAACACATAAATCACTGCATCCAAATGCATAAGAAACGATCATCAAAACTATAGCCGAAGGACGTATTGAATAAGAAATGGCTGCTTTAAAAGAGTCACAAAAAAAAAGGGGGAAAATTACATTATCCCTAGAAGTTAATATTAAAACATCCTTCAGTCAACAACAACAAAAAAAAAATAAAAAAAATCCTATTTAAATTACGATAGAAAAACTTTACATTTCAGTTTTTCAGATCAAAATCTGATAGCCAAAATAAAAGTGAATATTTTAAATAAACTGAACGACAAAAAATAGGAAATGGAGTTTCTCCCTTGAAATATTTTTATTCAAGGATTATACAATTTGCTGAGTTTTGAGCAAAAAAGATCTCAGTTCTTGGAAAGCTACACTGAACACATCTTATTGGATAAAATGTTATAATATTGTAAAAGGATAATAGTTTATGGTTTTTTGAAATTATCAAATTGAATGGTTCTTAAATATATACCTCGTCATCATATAGACATTAAAAATCTTGCAAAAAGGATTGTCTATGAAATTTTTATTTTTCATTTTAAACACTTATATATGTTTACTCGTAAAAAAAATGAAACATATAAAATCGCTTTAGAAAAATAGATATAGGATGACAAAAAAAAATTCAAATAAAATAGACTTCAGTAGCAAAACGTAGCTTAGGTGTATTTTAATAGACGTGAGTATGGTGGAAAATGTTGAGAAGGCAATAATGATAAATTTCCTGTTGACATAAATGAAGACATAAATAATACAAGGTAGGCATACTGAGAGCTTACCATTAAATGGATCAATAAATACCCCATAAATTTAAAAGGCAGTCAAGACTCGGCATGTCTCCGTGTTCACCAATATCCTTACCAGTAAATGCGTGTATAATAGAATATATAAGCGTGTTTATGTTTTTCATAATATCTTATGCTATAGGTGAAATAGTAAGGATATTGTATTTGGATGTGCAAATTCAAAAGGACACAACAAGGCCATGCCGGATACAAGAATTACTTGTAAGGTATTGCCATTGTTAATCTGTGGAGAATTTGACCGATTTCCTTGGATCATCGTATTGTATTGTCCCTTACGAAAGGACAAATCGGACAAACTTCTTCAACCATCTAAGAGTACAAGTATTTATTTAATCTATAATAAATAGAAATTCATGAATATTTGTTAGGGGTTAGCTCAAAACTAACAACTGAAGCGGATACTGTAGATATTAGGTTTAGTTATTTCTAAGTGGATTTAGATAAATATTTAGACTCTTAGTTAGTTCAGACTCCGTCAGTTGTGATGAATGGTGTAATGTGAATTTGTCTTTGATACCAAAGAAGCTTGAAAACTATACAGACTTAGTTGAATAGTTCATTCAAACTGCAGCATATTCCCTACAGGATAATCAACATAGGATTTTGTAACAATTTTAATTGATAATTTAGAATAAAACAGAATTATAATGATTTTTATAAGAGATTTAAAAGGTGTATAAGCTTAAATCCGCTGTTTTTATTTAAAAAAGCACATGTTTTTTCATAGAAAGCAAAAAGAAATTTATTCAAAGTACTTGCCTTCGCTAGCTACACATTTTTTCCAATTCTCGGACAATTTGTGGATACCAAGTGAAAAAAATTACTTCTCTTTCGAGGCAAACCACTCATCAAGCCATATTCGGACGTCTTCGTAATAATTGAAATACTGCTCAGCGAGCGCGTGGCCCATCGATGAAAACAGGTGGTAGTCGGAAGAGGCCAGGTCTGGTGAATAAGCGAGGTAGGGTAGCACCTCCCAGTTGAGTGTCTCCAAGTAGTTTCGGACCATTTTGGACGTGTGCGATGGTGCGTTGTCGTGGAGGAAAATCAGCTTGTCATGTCTTTGTTGATAATTCGTACTTTTTTCACGCAGTGCAACGTGCAATTTGATCAGCTGTTGGTGGAAGCGGTGGGCATTGACAGTTTCACTAAGTTTCAACATTGCATACCAGACGATACCCTGCTGATCCCACCAGACGCACAGCATCGTCTTTCGTCCGAAGCGATTTGGTCTTGGGGAATATGTCGATGGTTGGCCGGGATCAACCCACGATTTTTGCCGTTTAGGATTCTTAAAATATATTCACTTTTCATAGGCTGTCACAATCCGATACAGGAACGCATTTCTTTTTTATCTGGCGAGCAAGATTTCGCATGTGTTTTGGCATCGCTCCATCTGTCTATCGTTCAATTCATGCGGCACCCATTTTCCGATCTTTTCAATCGTCCCCATGGCACGCATATGCATGGAAATAGCTGGTTAAGTAACACCCAATTGCTCCGCGAGCATTTTTTGCGATGGGGTATCGTCCTCGTCCAAAAGAAACTTCAATTGATGGTCCTCAACCTTCCTAGGCCGATTTTCACGCTTCTTATCCCACTAGTCAAAATTGTCGTCTTTGAACCGACGAATCCAATCTCGGCATGTTGTTTCCGATAAAACACTGCCACCATAGGCCTCCATAAGCATTCAATGCGATTCGGCAACCGATTTCTTCAAATTGAAGCAGAAAAGCAGAGGTTCTCGCATATGCTCTTTTTCTGGCACAAAACTAGACATGATTACCAAAGGGAAAATGTATGTTGTTGTTCGAAATTCCTGACAATGTACACTGATTAATGAAGACAGATATCAAACTCATAAAAAAAAGTATGGCGTGTCCATGGTAGCTTAATACGCTTACTCACGCCATCTATGACCAAACAGCGGATTTTAGCTTATACCCCTGGTACAATTTATTTAT
Source organism: Atherix ibis (assembly GCA_958298945.1). NCBI lineage: Eukaryota > Metazoa > Arthropoda > Insecta > Diptera > Athericidae > Atherix > Atherix ibis. The sequence continues at coordinate 93,221,613 of OY282607.1, read as the reverse complement.
AATAGAGTAAGCAGCAACTTTAACCATTTTCATATACTCATTTTTTCTGATATTTTTTTATTAATAGGGAATTCAAAATTAACTATGCAAGCAGATCAGTAGGCTAAGTACTTGTTGAATGACCCTCGTAGTTCTGAAGAGGTGTTCTTTTACATTGGCAAAACCACTGCGTACGCTTTTTCTTTTCTTCTGGAATTTGTCCGAATAGATGGAAAACAGCATTCGTTCAACCTCTAATTACCGACCCATTGCACTAGCATCTCTTCTTTCTAAGGTTATGAAAACACTGTTGCGTCTAATTGCCCACAGTTCTAATTGTATGTAGTTAGTGTCGTAGATACCCTCAACTTCACTCCTAACTACAGTTTCCACTCCGGGTAGCACGATATGTTTTCAAAATTGGGAAAAAAATTTACTTGGACCGAAGTTTTATAAATGTGCTGTATGACAGCTGTCAGATAAAACCTATCATAATTATGATATAGTCTGATGGGTTCATCTAATATGGCTTAGGTGATTACCGCGGTACCTTAATTGTTAAAAGACCTCGGAAAGATTATTTATAGACAAAAAATTTAACAAAAAATGTACGCAAATGTTATTTGACAATAATTGAATATAAAAAAATTATATTGTATAAGTGCCAAAAGATCCACAACATAAAAAATATTGGCTTTATTTTGTGAAATGTTCCCGTGACGAGTAATTGAATGTCAAATAGTTTACAAGATCGCACGATTGGACGCCGTTTGATTGAGTCTTGCAAGACTTTTGATGATATTCATAAATAATTTTATTATTTTGTGTATTATGGCAAAATTGAAGCAAAATAATCAATATATTTTAATTTAACCTTACTTTCCTAATTATAAATTGGATATTCTTTTAAATTCAATGCAAATGGCAATTATAGATATTTGAGTACATTTGAAAATAAAATTTCTAATATCTTCGAATGAACTTTTTATTTAAAAAAGAACTTTTTAGCATAGTAAATATATTGGATCTTGAAATGGAAATAGGTAACGTAACGAAAACATTCTTTGCTGTTCATTTTTTAATCAAGTTCACCATCTTACTAGGATTGCGCTGATATTCATATGATTGAATTTTTTTTAGCTATATTGAAGACAATTTCTATAGTATATACAACAGAATGTATCCTTAATACTGTTGATAGTGTGAACAAAATAAACTAAGAATACAATTCTATTGACACCGACACTGTCAATAGAAGCTACCAAGAAGCTGACAGCATGAAAAGCTCACAAATTGGATAGTGTTCAGTTTGTAGACAAATTTATGGTACAGTAGAATCATCGACAATCGATAATCCTTTAAAGGAAATTTCTAATAACTCTAGTGAACTCTACTGAGAAGATTGAATACCTTATGTAAATTTTAACAAAGTACAAACTGAATCATCTAAGAGTTAGAATTATTCTTGATGCAATTTATATCTCGTCGACCAGAAGTGTTTATATTCATTTTTCTTCTAGGATTTTTCTTTTCATTTTTACAGTAACATTGATGAAATTGAAAGAAGCTACGAGTACATATTTACCATATTTTCTGAATAAAATTTATAAAGTAAAATATTATAAACCTATCCATTTACCTTCCTTTTAAGAACACATTATCTTACTTCCAATATTGATAAAAAAAAGTCGATAAACTACGCTTCAAAAGAGACTATTCCATTCTTGAATCCACCAATATTATTTCTCCTCATCAGTTTGATTTCAGATCTCATCATTCCGCCATCCAGTAATGTCATCGAGTTGTCAATGTCATTACACCTATTTGTTAATCGAAATTTTTTTTGCAAAATACTCACTAAAAAATAATGTGAAAATTTTTACTGTGAAAATTTTTACTGGGTACATTTTTACTGTGAACATTTTTACTGTGCACATTTTTACTGTGAATATTTTTCCTGTGAATATTTTTACTGTGAACATTTTTACGGTGAATATTTTTACTGTGAACATTTTTACTGTGAATATTTTTACTGTGAACATTTTTGCTGTGAACATTTTTATTGTGAACATTTTTACTGTAAAAATTTTACTGTGAACATTTTTAATGTGAACATTTTTACTGTGAACATTTTTACTGTGCACATTTTTACTGTGAATATTTTTACTGTGAACATTTTTACTGTGAACATTTTTACTGTGAACATTTTTACTGTGAACATTTTTATTGTGAACATTTTTACTGTGAACATTTTTACTGTGAACATTTTTACTGTGAACATTTTTGCTGTGAACATTTTTACTGTGAACATTTTTACTGTGAATATTTTTACTGTGAACATTTTTACTGTGAACATTTTTACTGCGAACATTTTTATTGTGAATATTTTTACTGCGAACATTTTTACTGTAAACATTTTTACTGTAAAAATTTTTACTGTGAAAAATTTTACTGCAAAAATTTTTACTGTAAAAATTTTACTGTGAACATTTTTACTGCAAACTTTTTTACTGTAAAAATTTTACTGTGAACATTTTTACTGTGAAAATTTTTGCTGTAAAAATATTTACTGTAAAATTTTTTACTGTGAACGTTTTTCTTGTTATTACTGCAAACAAATTTTTTTTTACTGTGTACGGGCTCTTGTATGGTCAGACTATTGATTAACAATAAACCTCCTTTATAGGGTCAGCAAAATGGATCTTCGAAGACACTCGGATGATACACCATGAATATACCAGCTGCCACGATTTCAACTCCATCAAAAAAATTTTGTCAGAAAAAAAAAATTCCTGTGTCTTGCTAGACCCCTATTCACCTGATATTAGTCCCTGTCATTTTGTTTTTGTTCCTGTGGATCATCTTCTTATGCCTCTTCATTTTTCTCATCTTCTTCATCTTCTTCATCTCTTCATCTTCTTCATCTTCTTGAACTTCTTCAAGTTCATTATCTTCTTCATCTTCTACATCTTCTGCATCTTCTTCATCTTCTTCATCTTCTTTATCTTCTTCATCTTGTTCATCTTCTTCATCTTTTCATCATCTTCATCTTCTTCATCTTTTTCATCTTCTTTACCTTCTTTATTTTCTTCATCTTGTTCAGCTTCTTCATCTTTTAATCTTCTTCATCTTCTTCATCTTCTTCATCTTGTTCATCTTCTTCATCTTGTTCATCTGTTCATCTTCTTCATTTGCTTCATCTTCTTCATCTTTTCATCATCTTCATCTTCTTCATCTTTTTCATCTTCTTTACCTTCTTTATTTTATTCATCTTGTTCAGCTTCTTCATCTTTTAATCTTCTTCATCTTCTTCATCTTCTTCATCTTGTTCATCTGTTCATCTTCTTCATTTGCTTCATCTTCTTTATATTTTTCATCTTTTTTATCTTCTTCATCTTTTTCATCAAGACGGGTCGATGTAGATGGCTCCTTAAAGACACTATGTCGTAAGCTTTCACCGCTGTGTCAGTACGCACAATGCTCTTAGGACCTCTTCGCGAAGATCGCCAACTAATCCAGTTCTTTCAACCCGGGCGATAAGTTTTCGAATCACATAATTGCTAGAAAATATAGTATGACAGTATTTTCTCTGGCATTGAATAATTAATCTTTCACTGAAATAGAAAAGCTGATTGGGTTTTACTTGTTGCTGGACAGCAAAACCTACAAAAAAAAAAAACTCTTAAGTTTTTCAGTAGCCACCCTGCAGTTTCAAGTGTTAATATAATGGAAAAAATTAATTTATATTATTATTAAATACGTGGGTAATACGAAATTACTATAAAACCAACATAATTAGTAGAGTTTTATTCAAATGCTATTCCAAAAGATGCTCGTACGTGCATGCACTAGCAAAATCTAGCTATAAATTTTAAATGAAAACTTACTTTAAGTACTCCTGCTTTAGTATCAATTTTATTTAATTTTGGTATAATATATTTCGGAAATATGAATGAATATAAAATTTCATTTCAATAATGCAATATTTCAATAGTTCACAAATGCTTTTATGTCGATTTCGAATGACTTAATATCGTCGTTTTCATTGCTGTTCCATACAAAGGAACTTCGCATCCAAAAATCGACATCATTATTCAATGAATATTTTTCCATCAAATAATAGTTACAATTGAATAGTGTAATATATGTTGGGATGTGTGTGTATGTGTGTACAAGAATGTGCATTTTTGGAAATAAATAAAATAAAATCGAGTTAATCGGGGGTGTTTTTCAAATTCCTTTCAATCGTACGCAGTTAGTCGTACATACACGTACGAGTACGTACGAGTATGTCTACATACGTGCATGATGGTCTTATTTGCACTTTTCCAATTTGTTCTTGTACATTTTCGTAAATCGTTTCGATTCTACAGAGCATTTTAACATTCTACACCTTTTATATGGGATTTATATATTCAGAATTTTAGATTGTCAAAAAAGAACTTTCAGAATCGCATATAAAGCAGGTGGAAGAGGAAACAAGGACTAAAGTTGATGGTAGAAGTCTCTGAATTAATAGAAATAAAAGATATAATTTTGTTGGTAAGGAACTTCTTCTCTTTGATGAGAGTGCAAGTCTTGATTTACCGATGTGAATAATCGCTACCAACACCGACCATTGCAGTTTCCATGGTTATATGACAATACCATCAATACATCCCCTTTTCTGTTTGGATGAATACTTCTGCTTTTCTGGGCTTTTCTCATCGATACTATTCATAACATCTTGGTTGCCTTCGGTATGAATAAATGCAACCTTCATCATTTTTCCAATTGCCTTCATTTTCGCCTCTAGACTTTTCATCTTAAGCCAAATCGTTTTCTTTTTCATCGTTCAATCTTTTTTTATGTCCATCCAATAGCCTAAGCCATACAAATTCCGATTTGCTTGTATTCGATTTCAGAAAAAGTCCACAGACTGTGTACACGAGTATAGCAGTAAATGAGTTTATATGCTCACTTAAAGACAAATTTTTGTTGGCTGTCTTTGGTGTATCTGCAATCCAGACTATGCCACAGAATTGTTTCGTTTTATTGTTATTATCGAAGGTCCGCATTGAGAACAAGTAGAGTGAAAGGACCATCAGGAGCTATAAAGGGCGAATCATAATGTTGCAAGTATTGATTTATGGTCTGAGACATAGTGCCCTACTATAGCACTTCGGCTTATCTTCTCATCGTCAGAGCCATCATTGCCATCTTATAGTCTTCGTGATAGTACTTCTCGCTGCGGTTTGCCGTAGATTAATCTTTTTGATATCGGCAACTATGGAAATATAGAAATTGGTTCACTGAATTTTTGTAAGGGTTACAAAGTATGCGCTCACATTTGCTCCACTTTTGGTAGATTCCCTTGGGAAATATATCCAAAATCACATTTATAAATATTTCTAATTCTCAATTCGAAGAAATATTGTATTTACCGTGCTTCCAAAAAAACTTTTTAATATTAAGTGTAATTTTCCTCTCGCTTGCAAATACTTTTAAAAAAATATTAGCGACATGCTTAAATACTCACTCAATAAATTTTTACTCAAAATTAGTTCCCAAAAATTTTTGGAAAATACTCACTAAAAAATAATGTGAACAATTTTACTGTAAACTTTTTTACTGTGAACATTTTTACCGTGAACATTTTCACTGTGAACATTTTTACTGTGAACATTTTTACTGTGAACATTTTTACTGTGAACATTTTTACTGTGAACATTTTTACTGTGAACATTTTTACTGTGAACATTTTTACTGTGAACATTTTTACTGTGAATAATTTTTATTGTGAACATTTTTACTGAGAACATTTTTACTGTGGACATTTTTACTGTAAACATTTTTACTGTGAACAATTTTACTGTGAAAATTTTTACTGTAAACATTTTTTCTGTAAACATTTTTAATGTGAACATTTTTACTGTGAATATTTTTTACTGTGAACATTTTTACTGTGAACATTTTTACTGTGAATATATTTTACTGTGAACATTTTTACTGTGAATATTTTTTACTGTGAACATTTTTACTGAGAACATTTTTACTGTGGACATTTTTACTGTAAACATTTTTACTGTGAACAATTTTACTTTGAACATTTTTACTGTAAACATTTTTACTGTAAACATTTTTAATGTGAACATTTTTACTGTGAATATTTTTTACTGTGAACATTTTTACTGTGAACATTTTTACTGTGAATATATTTTACTGTGAACATTTTTACTGAGAACATTTTTACTGTGGACATTTTTACTGTAAACATTTTTACTGTGAACAATTTTACTTTGAACATTTTTACTGTAAACATTTTTACTGTAAACATTTTTAATGTGAACATTTTTACTGTGAATATTTTTTACTGTGAACATTTTTACTGTGAACATTTTTACTGTGAATATATTTTACTGTGAACATTTTTACTGTGAATATTTTTTACTGTGAACATTTTTACTGTAAACATTTTTACTGTGAATATTTTTACTGTGAACATTTTTACCGTGAATAATTTTTATTGTGAACATTTTTACTGAGAACATTTTTACTGTGGACATTTTTACTGTAAACATTTTTACTGTGAACAATTTTATTGTGAAAATTTTTACTGTAAACATTTTTTCTGTAAACATTTTTAATGTGAACATTTTTACTGTGAATATTTTTTACTGTGAACATTTTTACTGTGAACATTTTTACTGTGAATATATTTTACTGTGAACATTTTTACTGTGAATATTTTTTACTGTGAACATTTTTACTGAGAACATTTTTACTGTGGACATTTTTACTGTAAACATTTTTACTGTGAACAATTTTACTTTGAACATTTTTACTGTAAACATTTTTACTGAAACATTTTTATTGTGAACATTTTTACTGTGAATATTTTTTACTGTGAACATTTTTACTGTGAACATTTTTACTGTGAATATATTTTACTGTGAACATTTTTACTGTGAATATTTTTTACTGTGAACATTTTTACTGTAAACATTTTTACTGTGAATATTTTTACTGTGAACATTTTTGTTGTAAACAATTTTATTGTGAATTTTTTTACTGTAAGCATTTTTACTGTGAAAACTTTAACTGCGAAAATATTTATTGAGAATTTTTTTACTGTGAAAATTTTTACTGTAAACATTTTTATTATGGAACTTTTTACTGAATTTTTTTTCTTTTTTGATTTTTTTTACTCCGAAAACATTTATTTAATTAAAACTTTTATTAATGGTTTTTTATGAACATTTGAAAATTTTTTTTGATGTTTTGACTACAAATATTTACGAAATTTTTTTAAACATTCTATACGAAACATATTTACTGAAATTATGCTGATAGTAACTATTTAAATTTTTATCTTAAAATTTTCTTTAAATTTTTTGAAAACTCATATTCAACTTACATCATCAAGTACAACGCAATCATGTAAAAATATCCTTTATTCAATTATTCTCTGCAAAATATAAATATTTTATCTTGATTCTCTATAAATTTTTTGTAATAGTTTTTTTGTGAGTTTGTTTGAAATAATTTAATTGAATGAAAATACTTATTGTTTAGTCCTGTTTTATTATTATTTTTCGTTAATAATTATTTTCTTTAAAAGTTTCGTTTTTATAGCATCAACTTTAATAGTACAAAAAATATTCCAAATTCGCATATCGAAAGTGAAAACAGTAAGAATATTAAACAAGAATTGTGCCAAAATAGAAACTTTTCTAATAATAAAAATGTTCATTTCCGAATTTCAATGAATTCAGAGAAAGCCATGACAAAATACAAGATTGAGGGTGAACAATTTTGAAATAGACACTGAAATATACAATAACAATAGAATTTGAAAATTTTCTTAATTAAGGGACCATCTGATATAATTTTCTGAAAAATAAAATGGAAAACAAACAATTTCAACAACTTATCTTGAAACGGAATTTTGAACTTTCCACTTTTACTGGTGTAAATTTTATTTTCCCTTCACCATTTTGATAGGTTACTGTTTCCGTAAAGGAATAAGTATTACTGCGTGCCTTTATTTTTATTCCAAAAATTCCAAAATAACAAAAATGGTTTGTACAAGCTGTCTACACTATGATGATCATAAGCTATTTTTACGATGACCTATAAAATCCAATGTACACAAGCTCAAGGATCAATTTGTGATGAAGCGATTGCGTCGTAATTGTTTCAATATTGGCAGGATATTAGTTGTAAAAGTTTCCTGTTCTCAGTGTTGATTAAAAAAAAAAATTCATCCCTTTTCATAATTCATATATGGAAAGGTCCTGTTTCCGAAAATTTACGAGTATGTATGTTCATATATTTACGAGCACTACAGATCTCTAACTTAATGCAATACATTTAAAGTAGTAAAATAATAAATAAACTCATACTCGTATAGTAGAACAGCCCAGAGTGTTTTCATATTATAATAAAAAATTTCATAAATGCTTTATTAATCATATTTTTTGAAAGAAAATATTAAAAACTATCTCATCGAATTTTTATAATTTTTTAAAGGAAAATCTGGTCAAAAGTATTAAATTCATGACTTTATTAAAGTCTTTTTTAACAATTCTAATACTATGTGGAGACAGTAAACATTTTTTGCTTGAAAATTGAATTATGTTTCATTAAAATTATGTTAATTTGTACTTTAATTAACTTGACTAAAATATTGTAGCATATTTTCTCTACTAAAACTTTCAAACTACGTGTATAAAAACGAAAAGTTTTTAATTTAATAAAAAAAAACATATTTAAAAAATTTAATATTTTTTTAAAGTACAACATTAACCAAATATTCTTTAAGTTTTTTAACAAATTAAAAAAGATGTTTAATATGATGCAAAGAAATTAATATGCGTTCATATATCAAACGTTTCCCAAAACTCTTCCTATATCAGCAAACCTACTAATAATGGTTGAGCTTAAATTGCACATAGAATAATTTATGGTAAATTTAATATCTTCGGTAAACGTAGTACTGGCACATGGCATATGACCATAAGAACGTCATATCAATATTAAATCCTAAAATTGTGCATTGTTGTTGTAAGGATTTACACAGCATAGAGTGCATATTTGCCATCGTGAGGCCCTTGGAATATAACTAACATTACTCGTTGTTAGGTCAGCGGATTCACATTTCATCTGCCTTAACTGGGACATTTGAAGTGAAAATCTCTACTAGCATGACAAATACGAGGACATACCAGTTCCTTAATTCACTATATCCGAATTCGTCTAAACCATACTCCATTTAGTTACATTCATCCTCATCCTTCCGAGCATATTTCTAAAACTATTAAAAGTCAGATAAAAGGAGATGAATTCAACTTCATAAAAGAGCATTAAGTCAACCCGCACAGTGGTGGTAATCAAGTTCTAGTTATCCTTTTAATCGATTCCGCCCTCTCAATTTAAGTTATTTGCAATTAAAACGGCTGATCGCAGCAGTGTTGCGTTTTTGAGACAAAGTCACGAACGCCCTTCCGGTTAGAATTGATGGCAACAAATTTCTCGTACGTAGCATTTTAATTATATTTAAAGAAGTGCAAATATTTGAAGAAAATTCATATTAAAAGTAGATTTTTACTACATTTTTTTTTCTTTCGGAAAATCTTTCTTTTTGTTGGCTTTGGTTGATAGAAGAAAAATTTTTACTGAACATTTTTACTGACATTTTTAGTAAAAATTAAACAAAAACTGTTTACCAAAAAAAAATTACAGAACTTTTTTATCAAATATATTTACCGAAAAGAAAGAGTTCTTACTGCAAATTTTTACTCAACAAATTTTTACCAAATAAATTTTTTCTGAACAAATTTTTACTGAATAAATTTTTACTGTGAGTTTTTCTCGAAAAAGTTTTACCAAAAATTTTTCGAGAAAAACTCACAGCAAAAATTTATTCAGTAAAAATTTGTTCAGAAAAAATTTATTCAGTAAAAATTTGTTCAGTAAAAATTTGCAGTAAGAACTCTTTCGGAAAATTTTTCTTTTTGTTGGCTTTGGTTCATAAAAGAAAAATTTTTACTGAACATTTTTATTGAAAAATTAAACAAAAACTGTTTACCAAAAAAAAATTACAGAACTTTTTTATCAAATATATTTACCGAAAATATTTACCGAAAATGTTTACCGAAAGAGTTCTTACTGTAAATTTTTACCGAACAAATTTTTACTGCATAAAATTTTTCTGAACAAATTTTTACTGAAAAAATTTTTACTGTGAGTTTTTCTCGAAAAATGTTTACCGAAAATTTTTACCGAAAATTTTTACCGAAATAGTTTTTATTGCAAATTTTTACTGAAACAATTTTTACTGAACAAATTTTTACTCCAAATTTTTACCGAAAATTTTTAACAAAAATTCTTAACGAAAATTTTTAACAAAAAATTTTACCGAAAATTTTTACCAAAAGAGTTTTTACTGCAAATTTTTACTGAACAAATTTTTATTGAGCAAATTTTTACTGAACAAATTTTTCCTGTAAATTTTTACCGAAAATCTTTAACAAAAAAAACGAACATTTTTAGTGAAAATTTTTACCGAAAATTTTTAAACGAAAATTTTTACCAAAAATTTTTACCAAAAATTTTTGCTGAAAATGCTTACTGAGGGCTTTTACCGAAAATTTGTACTGAGATTTTTTCCGAAAATTTCTACTATTCACTAAACATATTCTTACTAAACAAATTTCTACTTAACAAATTTTTACTGAACAAATTTTTACTGAATAAATTTTTACTGAGTTTTTATCGAACATTTTTAACAAACATTTTTTACCGAAAATTTTTAATGATAAAAAGTAGAGTTTTTACTGCAAATTTTTACTGATCAAATTTTTACTGAACAAATTTTTACTGAACAAATTTTTACTGCAAATTGTTTCTGAATAGTTTTACTGCAATCGTTTACTAAAAATGTTTACCGAAAATCTTCAACAAAAATTTTTAACGAAATCTTTAACGAAACTTTTTAACAAAAAATTTAAACGAAAATTTTTACTGAGAGTTTTTTAGAAAATTTCTACTGAACAAATATTTACTAAACATATTCTTACTGATCAAATTTGTACTAAAAATAAATTTTTACTGAGTAAATTTTTACTGTAAGTTTTTACTGAAAATTTTTTCTGAAAATGTTTACTGAAATTCACTATCAAAAATGGTTACTCCAAAAATTGCTGTCATATATTTATAATTTTTATTGCCAAAAAACAATTTAATTAATATTATTTAAATATGAAGGGAATACATTCTTCATTGCAAATATTTATTGTACACTTAATGAAATACGCGTTAAATTTTATTTTCCATTGGGTTTATACCCGTTCTTTTAACAGAATTTTGTATATAACTTTTTGATATTATTAACTGACTAAAAGAAAGACATAATAACTTAACCGTCACTGTAATAAACTAAACGAATTATGGTCCGTTAATTAACTCACATTCATAATTAAACTTATTTTTAATAACATTTTAATACTAATCAAATCATGTTGTCAACGTATCTGTTCAGTTTAAAATTTCTGAAATTTGCTCATTTTTGTTCGTTTTAAAACTTACAATATCAAATGAATTTTACATAAACTCGTTACAAAATTAACCCAAAAGAGTTAATTATGTTATTCATGAGCAATTAAAGTGCTTGCATTTTAAACGAACTTCCATATCGGCGAAGAAGAAAATACCGACAAACCTAACGCGTACAATGTACATTAAACAGTTAACATCGCTAGAAGCTAAATTTCAATTTTAAAGATTATGTTCAGCGTAATTGTTTAAGCAAATTTCTTAAAATTTTTTGTCCAACTTATTTTTTTTACACTCTACCGTCTTCATATAATCGTTCTGTAAAGGATACCATGAACATTGCGAAGATAAAAGCGAATTTCACGCATAAGAATATTAAAGTATCTTTAGTTAAATAGAATATCTTCGAAATCAGAAGCATTTGCGGAACTTTTCTTTCTTACAAAACTACAATGATATGTTAATTTAATGCAAACAAATTGTTTCGTGAGTCCAATAAAAACTATATTTAATAATAATTACTATTTTTAAATTAAAGTAATTTTTCTTTTATTTAAAAAATTTTAACCAAGAACACTTGTTCATTTTAGTTTCTATTAGGAAAAATTTCATGTTAAGCTTTCCATTCCGTAAGTAAATAGATCTCTTTTTTGCTTTTAGTAATAATAATTTATCAAATTAAAAATTTTTTTTTACAGAAAATACGATATACTCGTATGTGGATAAATACACGAAGTCCTTTTTCAACTTCAACTTTTCTTTAAGTTATTATTTTATAAATTTTAACGTAAACATTTCAAAATGACTTAGTACGTTCACCTTTTTAAAAAATATCTTTATACGAGGTCTGTTCAAAAAGTATCGCAAATTTTGAATTTCCGCGGGTTACGTATATTCGATTTTCGATTTTTTGTGGCGTTATGTTGGTATTCATGTCTCTCACTTATGCCGATAAGTTCGGCCATTTTGAATGTTCAGTTAATTTTTGACAGCTGCTTTGCTTGCACGTGTTTTGGCTCGTCTTCGATTTTTGCCCATTCCAAAAAATGGATCAAAGAATCTGTATCAAATTTTGTGTGAAAAACAAAATTAATTGCGCGGACGCATTCCGAATGTTGACTGTGGAGCTATCTTGGACCGAAGCAACGTTTATCGGTGGTACAAAATATTTTTTTAGAGAGCCCAGAAGATGGGAACGAAAAAAGCGCGCCAAGTTTGGTCAAATGTAAAGGTTTCGCTTAAAGTTTTCTTCGACTGCAGGGGCGTGGTGCATCATGAGTTCTTGCCACAGGGTAGAACGGTCAATAAGGAATATTACCTGCAAGTTGCGCGAAGCAATCCGCCAGAAACGCCCGGATTTGTGGAAGAACTAAAATTGGCTTTTGCACCATGATAACGCCCCTGCTCAGGCATTGTTGCTTGTGCACAAATTGGTGGCCAAAAACAACACACTAATAATGCCGCAGCCACCGTATTCCCCAGATCTGCCCCCCTGTGACTTTTTGTTGTTCCCGAAACAGATTCTTCGATCCATTTTTTGGAATGGGCAAAAATCAAAGACGTGCAAGCAATGCAGCTGTCAAAAATTAACTGAACTATCAAAATGGCCGAACTTCTCGACATAAGTGAGAGACATGAGTACCAACATAACCCCACAAAAAAATCGGCCCCCCTGTGACTTTTTCTTGTTCCTAAAACTGAAGAGCCCCATGAAAGAACGACGCTACGCTATGATTGAGGAGATAAAGACGGCATAGAAGGAGGACCTGAACAAGATCACAAAAAATTATTTTTTGAAGTACTTCGAGGATTGGAAAAAAACGTTGGCACACGTTTATAATATCTGGTCAGGATTACTTTGAAGGGGGACAAAATAGACATTCATGAATAAATAAATAATTTTGGAAAAAACACATAATTCGCGATACTTTTTGAACAGACCTTGTATACTTAATATTTATTAAAGTTTGAATGATTTTAAATCTGATTTGAATTTGTTTATTCTTTTATTAAAATAATTTTGAAAATTTAATTTTAAAGCTCATTTTAATGTTTCACTAAACTAACTTTTGGAAATTGTATGAAAAATGATAGTTTTTACCGTTTTTTATGTAGAATAGATTTTGCATTATTTAATCAAAATAAATAATTCTAAATTTATCTTATTTTATATGGGTCATATGGGTCTTGGTATATATTTTAGGAACCTAACTACATGCTCTAGGTAAGGAGCTGCTTAAATAACAAAACAATAGAACAATTACTTTTATATCTACCAAATATTACTGCAATTTAACTTGAGATTTTTTATTAAAATTATATAGTTTTTGTTCATGTTCTCACAAATGATCTAATAATTTTAGTATTTTAAATTTTTGCAGTCACATTTGGGAGTAAAACGAAAGAAAAATATCATATTTACAGTAAAATTACATGAATTAAAGGAATATATTTTCCACAACAATATGCGCATGTTCAAATATAAATAAAAGTAAATGGAGATTTAATTAAAAATGTAATATTTTATAGATTAAAATCAATCTAAAATTAATCGAATTTAATAATTTGAATTGTAAAATAAAGAAATTAATTCACATATCAAATTTACCGCCAAGAGCAATTGGTGCTGAAAGTGCGCGAAAATATTTCGTGCTAGACTATGTTGTATTCATGACGTGTACAGCGCCACTAGTGAGAATTGGTCGCGTTCAGTTGGACATTTGTAATGGCCGTCGCTGGTCATCGCAATTATAAGTTGTTCTGTGATATTTTTATTTTCGTACGTATAACAGCGGTGTGTTTGTGTATTTTCATTTGAAATATAATTAATAATTATAATATCAATTGGATATATGTGCTATTCACATGAATAGACGTGAGATTTCACCATTAATCGTATATTAGTATATTGTCAATATTCGTTCGAATTCCGTAATCTGTTCTAAATCCGTGTGTGTACAAAATTAACTGCAGCCAGCATACCTCGGTTTTATATCATAATCGGGATTGCAGCGTAATATGTCTAGATGGAAATACGCTACGTTTTAGCTTCGAAAGTCTATCAAACATAGTGAAAATTGCCTACCGCGTATACTTATTATACAAGTCCCGAATATTATGAAACAAGCAACCGCAAATAAAGTGAATCCAATCAGTGAGAAAATTTTGTACGATTTAAAATGCCATGCTGGTGCTTTCTCACATATAAAATCGCTTGCACAGCCGATGGATGAAGTAGTCTCAGCAGCAACAGTAACTGGCAGACGAAGTCGCAATCCCAATCGACAAATAATTTTTCTGCCTTTTAAATCAATATTAATGAAATGTGAATTGTGTGCTCGCTGTTTGTTTTGTACAAAAGTGTGGAAGCGGAGTACAAAATTACCATTTTTAACGAATCATAGTTTCATAGATGTTTGGAATTTTTAATTTTGTTTTCATTTGACATCCTCGAGAACCTGATCCCCCCCATATAACATGACAGTCCAAATACATTATTTTCCGGGCTGTCTGCAAATCGGATAAATCGATCTTTGCCATAGGCAATGTGTTGTGTGAGCACTTACACGTACGGACATAGATGAGAGCATATAAACAAAATAATGCCGCAAGCTCATTAATGTTTTTTTTTATTTTTATATTTCGTACCTGCCTTTTGATATCAACTATGGTTTCTGCTGCAATATTCGCGGAAAATTCTAGCTCGTGCACGATAAAAATGACCGGGACAATAATTCCAAAAATAGTACTTTGACAGCGAACGCGTCTGTTCCGTTTTTATTTGGTCTGCTCTTTTTTGTTGTTAACGAAAGAAAAGTCAAATCCTCTCAGTGTTACGTGAACGTATATTTTTTTTTGCAAGTGCTTTAATTGGCTGGACTACCTGTGCTGGTTTGTTTTGCAGCAAGGGACCTGATTGATGAGGTCATTCGGGGCGCCTTGATTCGAGAATATGACAGGAGAACGTTCTAGGAAAAACAATCCAGCTCCAGGAAACGCTAAAATTATTAGGTTGTCAATGGAAGTGTTATAAATTTCAATCCGTTTAGTAATTTGTGGAGGGGTGGGAGGATTTGAGAGGCGGATGGTCAAGATCCAGAGATCAATGACAGACGCAGAAGTGAAAACTGTGCAAAAGTCGCCACGCAACAACACGGACGCTCTTTTCCGCTTTTGTATATAAAAACTCGCTTGCTATCAGTTGTTTTCGCCGCCGCCGCCGTGCCATTTGACAGTTCGCTCATATTCTTGTTCTCATCAATAAATTGATTTCTCTTCGTTGCTCTTCGGCGTTATGATGTGTTGTTATTTACCCAATTAGAAAGGCAACCGCATGTATGGGAATGTGTCAAATTGAATTAAAAAAATGAAACTCTTCTTATCACTGGAAATTAGTGTGGACGATTTTTGTGGGGCTGTTTTTTTTTTTTTCATTATTAAATAATAATTATTATTATTTTTTATGTAATAATTTTTAGTTGTAGTTCAAAGAAAAAAAAAACTTTAAAAAACTAAATTGCTTTTTATTTAGATATAAGTTTAATTTAATTATAAAAAATTACCTGACAAAATCAATTGTTAACGGATAATGCCGATTAAAAACAATTAATTTTAGTTACAAAAAAATTCAAATTAAAGAATATTTTTAGTATTTTCCGAGCATATCAAATATTTTACATTAATTATTTGGTTTCTAAAAAAAATTGCAGGTGTCCTGATTTTTTTGAAATGACCAAAAATCTGATTAATTATATAGGGTTTTCCAAAACGAGTGTTATGATTTCTTTTTTTTTTAAAAAAAACACTAATTGTTAAGGAAATTCAAATGTTTTTTATTTAATGTGAAGTACAATCGATATAATTAAGTTCTGAATAAAACGTCATTCAAATGGCATCCGCGACTTCTTTTGCAGTTTCGAGCACTTTTTCCACTAAATCAAGTCATATGTCATGAATAGCACCTTCAATATTGACTTCTAAAGCTTGAAGAGAGTCTTATTTATAGCTAAAGACCAATGACTTCAAATAACCCAACAAGAAATAGTCTAATGGTGTTAAATCACAACTTCTTGGAGGCCATTCAATGTCACAATTTCTTGAAATAATCGAATCTCCAAACTTTTCTCTCAATAATTCGGTTGTTGCACGTGCTGTGTGACACGTAGTCCCGTCTTGTTGGAACCAGATGTTGTCAAGATCAACTTCTTCCAATTTCGGTCATAAAAAGTTGGTTATCATCGATCTATACCGCTTTCGATTGACAGTAACGGTGTTACCAGCTTCACTTCGGAAGAAGTACGAACCGACGATTCCACCAGACCAAAAACCACATCAAACTGTCAATTTAGGTGAATTTAATGGGTGTTCACGAATAATTTGTGGATTTTCTTCGCACCAGAATCGACAGATGAAAGTGAGCGCACGAAAAGTTGCAATTGGAGAACGATTATTTTAATAATAAAATTGAATAATTTGTAAATGTTGTTCTTGCGTATATCTCTCCATGAGGAAATTGTAAACATTACTGAATACAATGGAAAAAAAAGACAGATCATGACATATTACAAATGGCCGAAACGTCACTTAGAAATCATATCACTTTTATTGGAAAAATATTCACGAAAGGGAAAATTTTAAATGCCTTTTTTTCCATTAATTCTTTTAGAAAAAAATTTAAATTAGTTAAAAAAACAGATTGAAATGATAGTTTTTAATTTTTCCACAAAAAAGCTCTTTTTTATAGAATTTTTTTTAGGAAAATATTCTAAAAAATAACATAAAATTTGAAATATTGCTTAAAAAATAAAGTACATCCTTTAAATATATTATGAAAACTTGAAAAAGTATTTTAAATCATTTTGACTATAATCGTAATAATAATCGTTTATTTGAAAAGTTTCTTAAAAATAGACAAGTCGTCTGGCATTTGTTAAATACGATCATATCAACAAAATGGGCCCATATAAGACAGTTTACTGAATTATATCATTCGTCGTAGTAGTCAAAGATAAGTTTCGATTTTAGTTTTATTTGTGCACTTCCTTTTTGTACTTGTGCCCATAATCAATCTGAGATGGAAAATGAATTGTTTAAATTTGGCAACATATTCAGTGTGCATTGCAGTTGGATGTCTATCAGTTTAGATACTTTTGGCATTTTTCATTGGCCCCTTCTTGTTGTGTTCATGCTCATTTTAGCTATTAAGAAATATTTTTGATTTTATATATTTTTTTTTTTTTATTAAAACATTGAAGACATTTTTTTCTTTAACCAGTTTAATGTTCAGAAAATATTCTCGTCGTAATAATTGTTCATATTTTGTATTGATTTGAAGGAAGAAGAAAAAATCAAAACTTGGTCGATGATATTATTCGGTCAAAAGTTATTTAATATCCACGCTAGCGAAACCCTCTCGTCCTCTTTCGACCTTTCAAATATGGCAAAAGAGTGCAAAATGTTGGGGTTTTTTTTTGTTTTGAAAATTACATGAATTGTAACACTTTCCGAAGAATACGCAGAAGATGTCTACAAGCAGGAAAAGTTGAGTAGTTTCCGAATTCAAATTCGTACGCAAAGCAAACATTCCGTGACATTTGAAAATACCAGCACAGCAGAGTAGGCCAGACAATCCTGTCGCATTCGCTTTCGAAGTTTCGGATATAAACACCCCATCATATGTTCGCCTATGTGTTTGTGTACATGTCTCGACATCAGACCATTTATTTACAAGCACAACGAATCACAGTAGCCGCCTTGGCTGCTACTATTGCCATTTTAATGATCTGCTGCACGAAGGGCTAATTTTGCTCCTGCTTCTCTTTCGTGCCATTCTAAAAGCAAAAAGCAGCCCTAGTCGCAGCTGACGCCTTCCTATTTCGTACGATTCTCCAATTTCGAAAAGATTGGGGCGGTTATATACGAGTACATTTCGAATAATCTGCTTTAGTTTGGTGTATGCGCAATATGGGCTGCCATTGATGGTAGGCCAGAGTCAGTGCCAGTACCAGTGACAGTGGCACAAAAACTGTTGGAAGAGCTCCACCGCTACTAGATTCGGTTTCGGTTTACCGCATACAGTATTTGTTATGAGCAAAAACGTTCATTAAATACGGTTCCGTGTTGACTATTCCCATTCGAGGCGAATCGTGCTAAGTTGAAATTGAGTCTTGAGCTTCACATGCCATCGTCATAATAATAGTGGGCAGACGTTTTCGTATGTCGGAACCAGCTTGTCAATGCCATCGAGGGGAGGCAAATTCCAACACATTCTGAGCTAGACGAATCTTCCAATTTCTACCCCTGAAATTGCGTTGGCGCTTCATAACAGTGGCATAGACTCAATCTTTATTCGGTTAGCAGGCAGTTGCCGTCCGTACGGTGTTCTTGTTTTCAGATCGCGAGCAAAAATAGTTACGACGACACGGTTGGTTACTAAACGAGTGTCGTCATATATTTAATGCTATTTTGGCTGTCCGTACGATTGTCCGTTCATTATAAACGAATATCGAGCGCGATTTAATAATATGAAAATCAAAATAAATTTCACAAAAAAAGCAATTTATCGCAATACAACAACGATGCTGAATTAGAAGCCAGCCCCACATTGTTGTAATTGTGTGTTGTCGCATTATCAAAATCGGAATCGAAAATCTTCCAATCTTGAAATTTTTCCCGATTTTTATCTAAAAGATTATAATTACGAAATAAATACGGAATTAGTATTAAATAATAATATTAGTTAAAAAATAATAATCGGAAGAGAGCTATCGGAAATTAATAAAAACATAAAATAAGGAAGAAACTAATACATTGTA
This sequence comes from Atherix ibis, assembly GCA_958298945.1. Lineage (NCBI taxonomy): Eukaryota > Metazoa > Arthropoda > Insecta > Diptera > Athericidae > Atherix > Atherix ibis. Next base: position 93,202,285 of record OY282607.1, on the reverse strand, counting down.
AAAAAAATATTTATTTTGGCAGAGTTTATGAAAAATTTAAAACTTACCCAAAACACGATTATTTTGCGAAGTAGGAAAAAATTGGACAATTTTATTTTCCCTATAATTCCTGTTGAATTATTATTTGTTATATTAAATTTATTGTGTATAATTTAATTTCCTTACATCATCAAAATCATTATTACATTAAGTTTTATTTAGAACAAAAAAAAAACTAAAAAATATCAGAAAATTAACAATTTAAATAGGAATCGAATTTGTTTTTTGGGAATTTATAAGATTTTAAAAATAATAATAAAAGTCCTTTTTTTCTTGTGAATTGTTATCAAAGTTAAAGAGTATTCCATTATTGGCGGATTCATCTCATTTTATGTTTTTATTTAAATTAAAAAAAAAAAATTTATATGAATAAATTTGGTTAAAGGAATTTTTTTTTTGCTCTACAATTTCACATTGAATAAGAAAGTTGATTTAATACGGGAAAAATTTTCACATGTTTAAAAATAATTATGATTAAATATACAGAATATTAAAAGAAAATATTCCAAAAATGCAATCCGAAGTTAGTTGTTAGTGCATGTTTTGTGCTTTTCCTTCAAGTTGCAAATAATTTCTAATTTCAGTGATTTGAATCGTCGTGCTGATCAAATGAAAATTCACTGTGAGGAATTATTATAAAGAGAAAAGTTTGTCGAAATTGTATTTATTTGAAGAAAGTCGAAAAGAAATAAAAATTTTTAATGAATTTACCATTAACATCAGTGTGTATGAGTGATTTTCCATTGATAATAAATTATATTAATTATAAAAATAAAAGTAATAATAATATAAGTAATTGTAATTATATAAATAATAATAATAATAATAATAATAATAGTAAAAATATAAATTCGGTGAAGATAAATAATCTAAATAGTCTAGATACCGATACATACAGTGCTGATAGATTAATATCAGAAATCGAAGAAAATCACCACCACCAGCAGCAGCCATCGACGATCCGACCGCGTAAAATGCCAACATCGACCACTGCGACTGCAATTTCGGCGCCAATACAATCGACGAATTTGAACATGTTGCAAACAGCAGCGGCAGCGGCAGCGGTTGCGGTATCAACAGCATCGTCGTCTACGGTTGTTACCGTTGACGATGCTGTATTAAATAACAACATACCGTCGAGTACGTCTTCTTCAAATGCGGTGGTCTGCTCACAACAGCAAACGTCTTCGAGTTTACCATCAGGAGTTGTGGCTGCAGCTGCAGTGGCATCGGTGCCCTCAGTCGCGACTACAATATCGACAACTTCATCATCGATAATGATCGACACTATCGATGCAAATCAGTGCAATAATATCGCAACGACACAGGCCATGTGTGTCGGAGGTGTCGGAATAGGGATCGGTACTGGCGTCAATGTCAGTGGTGCGGTTACGCCAACGGTGGCTGGTTGCCCTCCCTCACAGACTGTCGCTAGCGATAATATAATAACATCAATGGCAGCCACGACTATTCTGAATGGTGGCGGTTCTTCGATTTCAAATCACGGCAATGTCAGCGGTATGACTGGAACCGCTAATCTGATTGACAGCAACGATTTGAAACAGCATCATCAGCAGCAGCAACAACAACAACAACAGCATCAACATCAACAGCAACAGGCGCAACAGCAACAGCAACAACAACAACAACAGCAACACCAACAACAACAACAGAAATCACAGCAGCAGCAGCAGCAGCAGCAGCAGCAACAATTGGAACATACTAAAGTGAACGAATTGAATCTATCGGCAGTCTCTTCAAACGGATCGCTTGGAAATATTTTAATCTCACCATCGGGTTCTGGTGGTGGCGGCGGCGGATACATACAGTCGCATCCTGATCATGGCAGCGCTGTTGCTGGAAACGGAAATGGCTCTAGTGCAGCCGGAACTGCTCTTTGGTCAACAGCCGATGATGGTAATCACATGTCGATCAATGGTTATGGAAATTTTCAGAACTTTTCGACGCCACCATTATTCAATGGGGCCGCAGCTGTAGCTGCCTCGTTGGCACACCAACAACGACGTGCCATAACTGCTGCTTCGCAATCGAATTTTCCGCACGGCCTCTCTCCGAATCGGTCGAATCAGATGATGCAACAGCAGAACCAGCATAATAGCCAGCAGCAACAGCAACAGCAACAACAACAACAGCCGCCGCCAAACCAACAGCATCAGAATATGTTCAAGAATCCGTATCAGGCTTGGTCAAATCCGGCAGCCGCCGCTGCTGCAGCAGCTGCTGCACAGTCTGTTGCCTGGCCGCCACCACCGCAACAGCAACAACAACAACAACAACAGCAGCAGCAGCAGCAGCAACAGCCGCCACCGAATCAGACACAAAATAATTTAGCGCAATGGAATCGCGGTCGTTCGGTGCCAAATCTAAATCCGTTGAGTGCCGGTGCTGGCAGCGGTAGTGGCGGCATGTCTCAGCGCAAGCCAACTTCCCCAAATCCTCCAGGCCCATCACAACAAGCGCCATATGGAGTTTCACAGTCAGGTGGCGTTACCGGTATATCGCCACTAAAATATCGCAGGAGTACTTCTTTTCCGGGCAAAGGTGCATCGCCCGGCGGATATTCGCTTGACGTACCAACCATTGAGGATGGACGAGATCCGTTCATGTCCTACCAGGTAATTTTACCATTCATTATGCACTCGTACAAAAGAAAATTGAAATTGAAAATACATTTTAATTTTGATTTTAAATTGAGTTTTTTTTCTTCTTTTCTACTTCATTAAAAGTTTATTAACAAAAATTTTGAAGATTTCCATTTTTGTTATCACATAAAAAACGAAACACAAGAAAATACGAACTCTAACAAAAATTCAAACAAAAATCAAGCGTTTCGAGGGGTGTTAGTGTAGATTGACGTAGGCACTAGCAGCTACTAGAGTCATTGTTCAGAGAGAAACAGAGAATATGGGAAATTGGCAGTTCTAATTATTTATCGAAGAACATTTGTACAAGGACATATGGTTGGAGGCATTATCCCGATATATGCCATTTTGAGTCCAGTAATCGTATCGTTAATCAACCTCCGATTAGGTTAAGTTCAGCCGCCACAACAGCCACTATCACCGCACTGGCTGTCAATCAGTTTTCAAGTTTCTCACCCCCATTAAGAACTGGCAAACTGACTATTATTGCAGTTGATCCCTTATCGTGTGTCTGATACTGCCGTCATCGTCATACTCATCGCCATCGCCATCGTTATCATCAGCGCCATCGTCATCGTCATCGTCCGGACACTAATGTTGCCTTAATACGCACTATTTCCGTTCAAATATCCTCCTTCAAGGCACTCACTGAACATCATCTCATCTACCTACACCCACCCAACATTCGCATAAAAAAAAACACATACAAACGCACTCATAATTATTTATTTATTTATAGATTCCTGACCGCTTCTGCTATACGTGTATGTAAACACATCCATACTTACATATTACAATACATATTCACACACCTGTGCGCTTTTGATTTTGTTGTTAATTTTTTTCTTTTCGTTTTTGTACTGTGATTAAAATAAAAGTTTATTTTGTGTTAAGGAATTTGTGTTTTATTTTTAATAATTTAATTTGTTTTTTTTTTTGTTTTTTTTGTTGTTGATTTTTTTATATATATTTTTAATATTTAATATATTAATAAAAATAAATGCATTTATTTAAATAAGCAAAATGATTTTTTATTTATTTTTTTATGATTATTTTATAAAATATTTTTACACTGAATTTTTTTTTTTTTTTGGTTTTGATTTTTAATAAAGTTTTATTTACAAATAAACTATTGTTGTTGTTTTTCTTTTCCTCGTATTTATTTGTTCCTCTTTTTTGTTCCACAATATTTATCCTTTATAATATTTATTATATAATTTATTTTAATATAATAATTTTAGAAATTTCAATTCTATTGCTAAGAAAAGTGTTTTTATATTTTTAAATCAGTAAATTATTGGTATTATTAAAAGTTTTAGAAAAAAGAAAATAATTAAAATTAAAATATCCTATTTTTTTTGTTGTATTCTGTTAGTTTTATATTAATTACTATAAATATATTTAAAAAATATTTTATTTATTTATAAATATTTTTTTTTGTTAATGTAAAAACAAAAAACATTTATTTGTAAAATAGTTTTTTTTTTTTTTCAATAAATAAAAGTTTATAATTTTTTTATGTCTAATGCTTTTTGTGTGTTTGTTTTTTTTTTTTAATTTATATTTATAAATATTTTTTTTTTATTTAATACAGTTTATGTTATACAATCCTCCCTTCATTTGTGTTAATTTATTTTTGATCCTTCACAATGATGTGTCCTCATTATACAATACATAATACTTCCATAATATTGTTTGTGTCTATCGCAATTCGATTATACGTGAACGAGTCGAGTACCTGTGCATACAATCAAAATCACAATTTAATAAATTTTAAACTATATTTTCATTGGATAAATATTTCAGGTGTTTTGTTGTTTTTTTTTTTGCTGTTGTATTTTTTGTTTTGTGTTTTTTTTTCCTTTAGTTTTGTTAATTTCTATGCAAACAAATGACATTGGCAGGTTTTCTTTATGAATCAAAATAATTGTGAACTTATTTGAAAATCTACAAACAAATAGAGTAGTGGCATTATACAATAGCTTTGCTCATCATATCCCTACTACCTAATTATCCAATTAGTAAATTAGATTAAACCACTAATTAATATTTTACCTTATTTTCTGTGTGAAACTATTTTCGGTTGTTTTGAAATGAATTTCCATTAAATTATGCATAAAATTTGAAAGAAACAAAAAAAATAATATGAAATATTTTCGAAATGTGCTTGATTTTTTTGTTTAAGAAATTTTTTTTTAAATATTAAAAATTAAATATTTAAAAAAATAATTAGCTTATTTTCTAAATTCTCATGAAAATCAGGAATTCTTTTAAAACACTTTGATATTATTGTATGTTAAATTATTACATTTTTTTTTAAACGGTCGCAAATATTAAAATAATTTTTTTCAAGGTCTATAATAAACTTGGATCAAATGGGGGGTATTTAAATATAATTTTATAACAATTATCTATAATGGTATAGTTCATGTTTTACAATAAATTGGAAATAAAGGATATTTCTATCATTACCGGTAAAATCTGTTAAATGGAGAAAAAAATAATTAATTTTTCTTAATGCAATATAATATGAAGATAAGTATTTCTGAGTTTATATAAATTTGAAACTAATTTTAATATATCTTTAGGTCTTTTCCGTATAGAAATTAAATCAAAATCATGTATTTGTGTAAGAAGAATACTAGAAAATTATTATACGAGGGTCGTTCAATAAGTCCATAGAAAAAGATGGAAAAAAACTGTTTTTTTAAAAAAAAAAATTTTTTATTTTTCAACAGAAAATTTTTTTTTATATTTTAGCTCTATACACTTTTCCAACCGTTTTTCCAAAATTTTTATCCCGTCCAAAAAATAGGATTTCGGAAGTTCTGCAAAATACTCATCTGTTTGAGCAATGACGTCCTCGTTGGAAGTGAACCGTCGTCCGCCAAGCCATTTCTTGAGATTGGGGAACCGAAAATAGTCACTCGGGGCCAAATCTGGTGAATAAGCGGGATGCTGCAACAATTCCATTCTCAATTCCACAATTTTGGCCATGGAAACAGCGCAGGTGTGCACACGCGCATTGTCCTGATGCAAGAGGATTTTTTTCTTCTTCAGATGGGGGCGTTTCTCCTTGATTTCCTCGCTCAACCGTTGCAATAACGACGCGTAATACGCTCCTGTTATTGTTTTTCCTTTTTCCAAGTAGTCGATAAAAATGATGCCCTGCGAATCCCAAAAGACCGTGGCCATCACCTTGCCGGCCGATGGCACAGTTTTTGCCTTCTTCGGAGCCCGTTCACCATTGAAAATCCACTGTGATGACTGTCTCTTCGTTTCTGGAGTGTAGTAGTGTATCCAGGTTTTGTCCACAGTGACATATAGACGAAGGAATTTGGCAGGATTGCGATGAAAGAGTGCCAACATAGTCTCAGAGTCCACTGCACGATTGCGCTTATTCTCCTCTGAGATCAAACGCGGGACCCATCTTGCCGAAATTTTTTTCACAGACAATTTTTCATGCAAAATTGAAGCGACTGTACCTTGTGATATGCCCGTGGCCACAACTAATTCGCGCACTTTAATTCGCCGATCGTTCAAAATCAGATCGTGGATTTTGTCGATGATTTCAGGAGTAGACACCTCAACTGGGCGTCCTGAACGATGTTCATCTTTTGTGGATGAACGGCCACATTTAATTTCATTCACCCAATTGTAAACCGTCGCAAACACAGGTGCAGATGTGCCATGAACTGCAGATGTAAGCCTTTCAAATGGAGATGTTTGATGACAGCCCTAAACTCGCTTTTTTCCATTCTTTTGCACAAATAAATGTCGTTAACTTTAATCGACGATAGAAATTGACCTACGCTATGGATCAAGCTGAAATTTTGACAGCTTTCCTGTCGATAATGCTACTTAAAAAAAAATCTTTACCGACACTACGAGCGCAATTTCTCGGATTTTCTAAAGACTTATTGAACGACCCTCGTAATTAAAAATTCGCATTTAAACAGATTTTTTTGCTCCAAAATATGATGTATTAAGCTTTTACCAGTTAATAATGTGTTAAAATTAAACACATTTTTCTAATACGTACAGAAAAACCAAATATATATTTTTTTTAAATTTTTATAAAGGAGAATTTTATTTCCCAAACGTGGAAAAAAAAAAAAATGAACTAAAACCAAGAAAAAAAAAAAAAAAATATTCTAGTAGAATTTAAAAAGTTAAAAGTTTACCTTTAAAAACCTAACAAAGTTTATCTGGCTCAGCATTGTATTTTTAAAATATCAAAAACAAAATTAAAAAACAATATTTTTAAAATGATAAAAATTTCTATATTTATTAAAAATATTTTGATCATGTTTTGCGAAAAGCTAACTTAATAAATAATTGGTAAATGTTGTCAAGATTGAAATTTCACCTAAATTTATTATATTTAAATGCAAGTTGTAGTAGGGGTAAGTGCATATTAAATTTTCAATTTAACTTTTCATTATGACTAACATTTAGTAGGTTTAAAATACTCACCAGTTTTTATATTAGATCTTGAATATTAGATCTTGTAGGACTCGATCCTTTTGAAGTAATTTTGTTTCACTAATTTCGGGTTGCTGGTTTTTAAATACTCTTTAGTTTGGGGGATTGTCTGCGTTAACAAGATTTTACGCGTAGCTCCACACTTACGTGTAGGTTAACCGACATCACCAAATCTCGAAACTACGACATTTGAGAACTTTTCGAGCAACAAGGTTAAAATTTGTCGTGTTGTGATGCTTGTGGCGCTGTTTTGTTGAAACCACATATCGTCGGTGCTCGAGAATAGTGACACAAGTCAAAAAAGTGAACTTTTCAGGGTAACTGTTTAAAAATTTCTTGTTTGGTGCGTGGTTTTTTTATAGTTTTAAATTTTAAGACTATTTTAAACAATTTGGTTTGTAGTAGTCCAATGTTTGGTGTATTATTTGAACATATGTCTTTGTTCTACACAAAAGCGATACTTTCTCGTTGGAAGTCGGATCACAACTAAAATTATGTCGATCTTCGTGATCGGCAGATTCGCGACTTTGTCCTGGAGGAAAAAGGACACAAGCGCTTTCTAGCGTCTAATTTTGGGTATAAAAATCGTGTCGTTTTTCCACCTTAAAATATAGACATTTTGTTGACTATTTTTACAATAAAATCGAAAATGACTTGTGTCACTATTCTCGAGCACCGACGATATGGTCATTTAAAATTTTCATAGCTCTCATAAATGCCAGTAACTGTCTCTCCCTCATTTTAACATAAATACAGACCAATGAAACCTTAAGACCAAAATGCATATCAGAAAGTCACTTTTCGCGGATACAATGGCTTCTCCACAGTATCTAGTGGGTTTTCGGGGCTCTATATATGTCAATTGTCCTTTTTGACGTATTCTTCGATCAAGCAATGAGCCCAACACTGCAAACGATAAACTCCTTATAAAGCGTAAAATGTGACTACTAGCGACATGCCACATATATAGACAGTTTTTTGTTTACAGTTTTAACACGTTGTTTGGTGATTAATCTATTTATAATGATTAATGGCAAACGTCAAACTAAACAAATTATATCTTGATTGACATATATATTTGACAGCTGTCAAATGAGAGAACTGTATTTTCCAAATCGCGAAATGGATAATCTTTTATGCTACCAATGCACGTACACATTTAGTAAGAAAAATGTTGAATGCCATTTATGGCAACTATAATTTTACTCTACTTCGTAAATCATATTTCTATTATGCATACTTTTTTTTTCCTAATCATTCCTATTGAAGGAAAATTATTATACCTTCAATTTATAGAAAACTATTTTTAATATGGCTTTAGCATGTACATAAGCATATACCAATGTCTCTAATATAATAATAATAATGAATAATAAATGTATTTCAAATAATATTATTGTATTTATTGAGAAATATTCGATTCGATAAGTTCACGTACACATATATACGTAAATTTTATTAGGTTACGAAAAAAATCCCTCAATCAAAAAGGTTTCTTTTCTACAATACAATATTATACAATATACTTACTTTATTGTATCTTATAAAGAGCATCCATATACAATATTATTACAATATCATCTTTATAGTATAAAAATAATTTTTATAAGAGTTTAGGTACATCTGTGTAGATATATATGCACGCACACTTTTACAATAAATATTTAATCTAATTATTAATTGAATGATTTGTATTTGCACGCGTGTATGTATAAATTATATTTAATTCAAATACATTATTATGATGGCGATTAACATTCATTTATAAATACAAAAATACAAATACAGAAAATAGGGTTGGTAGTTTATGGTGGATGGACAAAAAGGGTAGTTTATGGTGATTGAATTAGCGCGCACTTTTGTGTATTCGAAAAGTTTTCATTTTGTTCATAATGTTTTTTTTTTTGTGATATTAATATCAGATAGTATTATTAACAATACTACACAAGGACTATATGCTTATGATTTATGGATATTCCATTAATATTTCAATTATATTTGTTACTGCACGATTTCATGAACATACATTCAATCCTCATTATTCTAATATTTTTTGTAAATAAGAAATATTAATTATCTTTGGTTTTAGTAAATCTGAGCTATAATCAAAAAAAATTTATTAGAATTATTTACTACAGAAGGAATATAGCCTTTACTTAAAGATTATCTAATAATGTAAATAGAAATTAAATCAAAACCAAACTTGATAGAGAATCTAATATCAACAAATATTGAGCTTATATTATTTTCCAAAATTAATAATTTCTTCTTAAACTAGAAAAAGCAATAATCATCATGATTTGTGGGCACGTTCATGATGTATTGGATACATTGGGGTATCTAAATTTATTTCGCATACGGTCTCACTGGTGTGAAATTATTTTTTGTTTTTTTTTTGTATATAAGGTCTCTGCGACATGAGCCCAGGGTTCATGATACAGCATCACGACCATGAGGCCATTTGGCGTTCTGTATAAGATTTAAACATCAACTCGAATCACACACTCCCACAACAAACGTTGGAAATTATGCGCCCATCAATAAGATGCGGCTCAAATAAAAGAAGGGATATAACTATAAAAAATATTCTAGAAATCAACAAAAATTATAAGTGTTTTCTTGTTAATGAAAAATAATAAGTCTGCGGTCACACGGTCTGTGTCATAGTCGTGCAATAGGCCTAAAAATCTGCATAAATCTTTTTTTTTTGTACGAACCTAGGAAAACTGTTGGTTCGCACATTTTTGCACGAATCATAATTCGTGCATTGTGCTGGTCTTGTGCTATGATGTATTTGATATTACACGAATTGTACTGTTCGCCACTACAGAATTATGAGGCCATTTGGCGATCTGTATAAGATTTAAACATCAACTCGAATCACACACTCCCACAACAAACGTTGGAAATTATGCGCCCATCAATAAGATTCGGCTCAAATAAAAGAAGGGATAAAACTATTAAAAATATCCTACAAATCAAAACAAAATATAAGTCTTTTCTTATTAATGAAAAATTATAAGTCTGAGGTCACGCGGTCCGTGCCATAGTTGTCCAAATGCTTAAAAATATGCACAAATCTTTTTTTTTTTTGTACGAACCTAGAAAAACTGTTGGTTCGCACATTTTTGCACGAACCATAATTCGTGCATTGTGCGGGTCTTGTGCTATGATGTATTTGACATTACACGAATCGCGAGAGCAGGTTTGCACGAATCATACCGTCCGGCATTACAGAACGAACCAAAATCGCGGATATTTTTAATTCGTGCAACTATTTGACATATCCCAACTGTTTTTTTTTTGGCACGGATGCCACTTGTTTTAAAGTAATTTTTCAAAAATTATTTTATATATCAAAATATTCTTTTACCATCTTTCGGTAAGCACAATCCGTTGGTCGATTTTAAAGCCATGAACGCATCCATGAAATGCGTTGGAGGATGCTGTTCCTCTTATAAATAAATTTTAACATCTACCTAACCTGGATAATAAAATAATAAAAAATAATTTACAGAAAAATTCACAGCGTTGAAAATTTAATAACAAGCGACCAAAATTGACATTTGTCAATGTTGCGCGATCGCCGCACGAACTTTTTGGTTCGTGCGGATGCATAGAAACGACAAGCTATGTGATATATATACGAGTGCGCTCGTACACTGGATCGTGAAATTCCCTCTGTCCTCAGGTTTGTGCATACCGAAAATTCGTAAAATACGCATACGGTTGATTGGTTCGTGCAATCCATAACAGGTAACCTGCACTGTTTGCAAAAGCTTGACAGTCAATCTGTCGGTGAATAAAAACCAAATCAACAACTTTGAGTATTTTATGTATTGTAGTATAGGTATTTTAAGCAAATTAACCCGATCTGAATACGGTGGAGGTCTTAGGCTATTCAGCCTCAATGCTAACTTAACAAAGGATCGATATAAACGTACCGAGGTATTTATACGTGACAGTTCTCCTGGCCAGAGAAACCTCACTTTGCAATACTTTAGTTACAATAATGTAGTTTACATCCAGAGTAAATTCAGGTATCTTTTCTAGTTTGATTCTCAAGTCGATAATAGATTGTATACGTTTAATATAACTTCAAAGGTTTTATTACCATTCGAAACACACCAATTATAAAAGATGTTCAAATTCAATTAGTGGCAAGAATAAAAAGTTAGTGATCAAGAAATAAAAATCAATTAGTGGTAAGAATGAAAAGTAAGGGACCAAGATGGTTACCCTGAGGAACACCAGATTAATGCCTCAATATAGACTTCCCAAATCATATGTGGTAAGTCCTATCAGTTCAATAGGATCTAAAACAATCAAAAAGTATTGGATGGAAAAAACCCAATTTTTTAAAGTCTAATAAAATAATAAATGTCATTTGTTTGTTAAATGGACCAGTTAGAGGTGATAAAATTCTTTATAGCATATTGATTTGGTTAAAAATATTAGAAAAAGGACTTTGAAAAGGTATTAAGAGATCTTAAGGCTATACGAAATTTAGGTTAAGGTGACATTCCGTAAGAAGATGAGTGATAGTGTGTTTAATGTCACAGGATTGGCAGTTGTTTAGAGAAAGCATATCCGAGTTGTGAGCATATTTCGTGCCCAAAATTTTAGTAAGTAGACTGATTGGGTAATGGTTGGCCAATGTTTCGAAAAAAAAATACGAAAATCGTTTTGTGAACACATGATAATTAAATTTAAAAATACCAAATTATGCCTGATAATAAATGTTATTTATTAATTTTTATTTTTTCTTATATATTGCGGTATTTTCAAAAAAATCCACATTTTATCGGCATATGGAAATTTATCGATATAGTTTCGTTTTAGCAGAAAATATATTAACTAGAGTAAAAATGTAAAATTATTTAGAGGTCTCAAAAATTATAAATTATTTTATTTAAATATAGAAAAAAATCAGCATAGAAATTTATGTACGCTAAAATATTTTTGAATATGTAAATTGATTGTAATGACTCAAGTTCAGCAAGAAGTCGAAATAATTTTATCAAAACTAATGGCAGTAATAACCTAAATTGACAAATATTAGTGATTATGGTCCGTTTTAAGAGATATTTTCAGAATTTCGTATGTTATAGAAAGCTTTATAACATTATGCAATAATACAATTTTTTTTTAAGCCACTGTACTTGAGGCAGTATTCTTTAACAAAATTTACCATTCTCTATTATTGTATATCGGTGGTATATACGTACACTGTTATAAAATTCATGGATAAATGTACTTCCCTTTTTTCGTACCCCTTCGCAACAAATAATATGCAAATGGGGCCACGTAACTATGCACGCACCGAACATTCACTGTCTATTCTAGTAAAAGGAGAGAAATCGTTGTAGAAAGGTAGCAGATGATGATGAGGCTAAATTATATGCAAAAATATGGCTTCTTTAAGCTCCCACGAGATACGCAATCATGAATTTATTATAATCAACTTACTGGCTCTAAGTGCGTTTTTAGGGCGTACCGTGAGAATTTCAATAAAATTTTATAAACTGAATTTAATGTTGGCAAACGTTCAAAACTTCTTCATACAATAAGCAAATAAACGATACACGAAATAGTCCATACATGTACGAAATCTTATACATGCATTTATAAGCCTGTATGGTATATAATTTTAATTAAGGTCCTTAAAATTTAATGAGTAAAATAATATCATATGAAAAAAAAATTTATTCTTAAGTACTCTTCTTGATTTTATGTTAGTTGTAAATTTTTCTAAAATTAGAAAAAAATAAACAAAATTAATTGAAAATATTATTTCTTTGTGATATAATAACAGAAATGGAACTTCATAAAATTTAATTTCAATTAATTAAAAAAAAAAGGATAATATCAACTTTTCGAAAGCTTACAAAAGAAAAAGATCAATACAGTTTGTTTCCTCTTAGAAAGGCTTTTAGTTTGAGATTAAATTAGAAAAAGTATACCTTCTTTTTAGTGATAGGCAATTTTTAAGGGTTGAAAAAACGTAGTAAAGAATTTTTTTTCCGAAAGTCTCGAATTTTTTTTTCCGATTTGGAAAGTTCAATTATTTAAATAATAATTTTTACAATCTTTTTTTGAATTTATCTTTTAATTGAAATTAATTTGATGGAAAAATTTTGTGAATTCAGGCATTTTTTTTGTTTTATCAAGAAAAGGAAATATGAACTTTCTTTTAATCATCATATAATAATAACGTGTTTATATGAAATGGCAAGTTGTGCCCAACCCTGACAATTGCAGTGTAAAAATAAGTTTTGTGAAATTCGTTGTCCATTAAAAATGATATGGAATTATTGTAATTCTTTCTGAGTTTAATAAAATTATATCATCCAATTTAAGCTTCAGAAAGTATAGTTTAATAAAATAGTTTTAAAATTCAGATTTTGTTGATTATATTAATTGAACTGTGCCATTATGCATGATTTTTTTTAATTTAAATAGCTACCACAGAACTTTTTGCCATATTATTTAAATGGTCACCACGAGACTTTTTACAGGACTCGATACTTTTGAGGTTATTTTTGATGACTTTTACACACATTTCGACCTGTAATTTGGCTATGACTTTACGTACGACGGTTTTTGAATGAGGATTGCGTGCATAAATAAATCCAATTTACAACCCTGAGCATTATCGTGTTGTATGGCTTTTTGAAACCAAATACGGTCCAGATAAGAATTTTCAAGTGCCGGGCCACAAAAAAAGTGGGTTTTCATACGGCCAACTACCATGGGTATAGCGCTCAGAATTGGCGGTAACGGTCTCTACTTCTTTATTTTAGAGAAATACAGGCTAATGATACTGTCAAACCAAAACGTACGCCAGAGATTCACTCTTCGCGAATAGAATGGCTTCTTTACAGTTACTTGTGGGTTTTTAGCGCCCCAAGCCCCATTTTAACGTATTCACCAAGTCAGAAATAAGCCTCATCCCTCAATAACTTTTTTTTCCAAAAATCAGTATACAAAGACAGCAACCAATCGATGTAGCTTCTGCGTTCCATATTCAAAGAGGGTAAACTTTAAACGTCCTTTCATATGGCTCTTCAGTTTCGGGAACAAGAAAAATTTACAGAAGGGCAGATCTGGGGAATACGGTCGCTGCGGCATTATTAGTGTGTTGTTTTTGGCCAAAAATGGCAAAAGCCGATTTTTGTTCTTCCACAAATCTGGGCGTTTCTGGCGGATTGCTTCGCGGAACTTGTGCATAACTTGCAGGTAATATTCCTTATTGACCGTTTTACCTTGTGACAAGGTAAACCACGTCCCATCAATCAAAGAAAACTGTAAGCAAAACCTTCACATTCGACCGAAAAATCGAAGACGAGCCAAAACACGTGCACGCCAAGCAGCTGTCAAAAATTAACTGAACATTCAAAATGGCCGAACTTGTTGGCATAAGTGAGAGACATGAGTACCAACATAACGCCACAAAAAATCGGAAATCCAATGTACATAACCCGCGATATACGTATTTTTTTAACAGACCTCGTATACGAATATGTTTGAGAACTGTCAAAAGACAACTTTCGCAAGGCGGTTTCTTCTGGGAGACCGATCAAACAATGGTAAATACCAGAGGTGCCTACGGGTCTTGGCGAACCGGCGGTCCTGAGTCGGCTTGAAAGTGCTTGGAATTTATAAGGTTCCTTACTGTAGCTCCCTGAGTGGCAGTACCCACCACGTACTCGTAAGACAAAAAGTGGCACCATGATTAGGTGCCTTTGGCTGAAATGTGGTGGCTGCGTTTAATGCCTAAATTGCAGTAACAGTCTTAGGACTAGAGCTGACGGATACTAGATATCCTTGGTACCATTACTGCAGATGATCATTGGTAGACATTGCTACCAACAGTAAGGTTAACTAGCTTTACTGACTATTATCTTTGTTGAAATAGGAGATGATACGGTTGTGAAGTTGCGCCACTTGTCATAAGAAAAATACAGAACGAAGGAGTGGAGATGTAAAAGTGAATAGAAAGGCAGGTTTTCTGAAGGCTGAGAATGATAGAGTTGGTTGCTAGGGCCACTTGCCATTGGAAGAAAACGGAAGGGGTTCAGGAGATAACAGAATAATTTTATTAAAAGGCAGGGCTGTACTTCCCGAATGGATTTTGATGAATTTTTTTAAATGTTACAAAAATTATGTTTTTGTCCAAAAGATTTTTTTTGTACATACAATTATTATCTAGATATATTAATTTTTTTAGAATTAGAATAAAATAATTTCTTCAGGTACAGGCAAAATACTGCCGTTATTGATTCCATAAACTGTAAGATAATTTCTTCTGTTTAATTTCGAAACTTTAAGATACACACTGTTCCTTAGTACAATTTATCTTTTACAAATACACGTAATATAACTTAATCTTGCTACAATTTAATATGTACTCGTATTTTTGGAAAATAAATAAATATAATTATATCATCATCTGTAATGATTTATTTAGAAGCTATCTGCTCTTATTAGAATTAATTATTAGAATTTTTTAAGGATGTTACTAAGAGCACATTATTTGATAATACAATATGTGTGTATGCCTATGTATTGTATATTATAAATTTAATAAAGAAAAAAGGTAATATATGAGCAGGTCTACATATCGTATTTATTAGATCATAAATTTTCATAGCAATTTATCTTAAGTGTTATACTAAAAACGTTGTTATCAAATAATTAATTGACAAATAAAACTACTTTTATGGAAGATTAATATCCCAAATGAGAGAATTTGAAAAATTTTATTTATCAAAAAGTCATATTTCTATATATTTGGTAATATATAAATAAAATTGTATAAACAAAATATAGTTGATTCTGATAATTTACAAAAGAAAATTAATACTGTCAATGTTTAGTATTTACGAGCATTTCCGGTTTTGAAATGGTTTGCTGAAAAAAAAATGGCAAAAAGTTTTACGTATGTAGTGTAGCCACAAACGAGTATGTATGAATATAAAGGACTTATATTTATATATGGTATAAAAATATCTTATTATTATTACTTGGAGAAATTCCGATATAGTAAAAATTATATTGTAAGAAAATTTTCTTTCGATACAGAATGCGGTAAGATTTATGGGTAACAACCTACATGTGTCACAGTACCGAAATAACGTTTATTGAATACCGAACACCCCCTAAGAAACCACGTCATTAGATTTTATTGATATTCCTTGTTAGTTTATTTTGTAACATATCGAATGCCCCCGTATTTGATTTATGAATATAACGTTATTCCAATGTAGTTCAGAATAATAATATTTAACACAAACTAATTTCTACCACTTTTCATTATTAATATTTCAAGTTTTTTTTATTTTAATTTTTCTTTTTGTTGACTTTGTTTATGCGTTCTTTTTATAAGAGTTTCTTAGAAAATTTCTACAATATATTATAAAAAAAAAAATATATATCAAATTGTAACGGAAAAATCACATAAAATGGTATAAATGGCATCAAAGAAATGTCCTCTAAATTTGGCCATAAAAAATTGCGAAAATAGTTATATGAGTATAAATACATTAAAATTTTGTTCATATTTGAAAATTAATTAAAACTAAAGTAGTTCGTATATCGCGTTTTAGAAAGTTATCGTGAAAAAAAAAGTTATCAATTTTCAGTAAGTAATTGGAACGTCAAGTCGATAATGCAGTTCATTATTATTATGCGAATGTGTGTACGTATGCGAGGGGAGGGGTGGGGGCGGTATGCAGTCGATAAAGCAATTCACAAATAAAGGGTTTGGTATAATATAACTGCGAACGAAAATATGATATTTAGAAAGGGATATAATGTCGATAAAGCAGTTCACCAATATGAGTTTAAGCCTAAAGAATATAACATTCAAAAAATACCAAAACAAATTATGTATATATGGTTATTATTTTTAATTAGCTAAACACGGTTTTTTTAAATCTTTAACAATATATATTAGTCGATAATGCAGTTCGCGGCCAGACGCAATCATCGATTGAAGTCGGTGATGCAGTTTCAAAACAATATTTCAGCCGGAGCGAAAATTATTAATACAATTTACTGTTAGCACGTCCGAATTGGCTGAAGTCAATAATGCAGTTTAGTAAAAGAGGCTTAACCAAACATAAATACAGTAACGAGCAGTGAAAAAGCCACACTTAAAAAAGACTAGTTTTTCGTAAATTATTTCGTACAGACTTAACAGATACACAAAAGTTGCTCTACAATTTCTTACGGGGAATATTTCTTATCGGTAAAACCGCTGTGATAGTTTTTTTTTAGATTAATATCAACACAGATCAGGGGACAGGTAAAATCAGATAAAAAGTCAAAAATTTGTTATTTTGCAAAAAAATAATTTTATTTGATTACCTGAACGAAATTAAAAAAAAAAAAAGCAGTCTTAATTCTAACAGTCTTAAGTCTAGGATTAAAAATATTTTAATATTTGGTGGGCCCTCCTCTATTCTTAATCACCTCGGCAATCCTGTTGGGCATTGAATTCACAAGAGACTGCAGGTGTTCGATGGAAATCTCTTCGTGCCAAACTTTTTCCAAAAGATCCTTAAGTTGTTGAGATGAGGAAGGCTTGTTGTTGTTAATTTTGACCGCCATTATATGCCACAGATTCTCAATAGGGTTTAAATCTGGGGAGTTCCCTGGCCAGTCCAATGTCGAAATGCCGTTCTCGCTCATAAATTGTTTGATCTGAAGAGGAAAAAAAAATATTATTAATAGCTTTGTGATAAACTTATTCGCATTATGTGGGGTTACAATAAAAAAAAAATGCTTACCATTTTTGATCTGTGGCATGGAGCGCTGTCGTCCTGAAAAATCACTTCACCTGCCACAGATAAATGTTTTTCAAGTGATGGTGTTAAGTGATTGATGAGGAGGGTTTTGTAGACTTCCGAATTAACCATTCCTTTTACAAAAGCCAACTCTCCCAATCCATGGTATGAGAAGCACCCCCAAATCATCAGACCTGCAGGGTGCTTCTCAAGAGGCAGTTTTCCTTCATGCGCTCTCCAGATCGGCGCCTCACATACTGGATCCCATCCGATCCGAACAAATTAAACTTGCTCTCATCAGAGAAAATGACTCTCTGCCAATCATTTAGAGACCAAACTTCATGTTTTTTTGCCCAATTTAGTCGTGCTTGTCGCATTTTCACTGTCAAAAAGGGTTTTTTGGCGGGTCGGCGGGCCACTAATCCTGCATCGCGAAGCCTCCTGCGGACTGTATGCACCCCAATTGGGTTTCCGCCACCTTCTATGAACTGCTTTCGGATATCCACCGCTGTCAAAAACCGATTTTGTAATGACATTCGCTTCATTAAGCGGTCATCTGCTGCCGTTGTCTTTCTCTCTGAACCTGATCCTGTCTTGCGAGCCAGATCTCCCGTAGCCTTGAATTTTTTCAAAAATCTCCTCACCGACGAATTACTGCATCCAATTTCTTTCCCAATTTCTCTTGCTGACATTCCCGATGTTTCTGACAATGCCAAAATCCTGCTTTTCTGGTCATTCGTCAATTTGTTGAAATTTGCCATTTTTTATTGATTTAACTTTTTTTACACTGCACTTGCCGAGTCACTTGCACTTTTTGACTTAAATACTCCGAAACATATATATATATAAAAAAAAAAAACACTCCCCTCCTAAATCCACACTGTCTTGCAAAATCACCATTTTATCTGAAAATTTTAAGTGTGGCCTTTTCACTGCTCGTTACTGTAGTACTACCCATAAAGCCGATAATGCAGCTCAGAGTTGGCTAAAGTCAGTAATGCAGTTTAGTAATAGAGGCTTATCCAAACATAAA
This sequence comes from Atherix ibis, assembly GCA_958298945.1. Lineage (NCBI taxonomy): Eukaryota > Metazoa > Arthropoda > Insecta > Diptera > Athericidae > Atherix > Atherix ibis. The sequence goes on along the minus strand of OY282607.1, from coordinate 93,183,275 downwards.
GAGTACTACCCATAAAGCCGATAATGCAGTTCCAAATTGAATGCAGTTTATTAATAGAGGCTTATCTAAACATGAAGAGTACTACCCAAAATAAGGATATGGTTAATTTGTTAATTATCCCAAAAACAAAATAATATGGTTAATTATATTTTATTACATTAAAAACCGATTAATAATCATAGTAATATATTGTATATAGAAGAAAATTTCAAATAGCAATAATTAAACACAAACATAAAAGCAGATTTAGCACAATTTTTTTTTAAAATTATTTATCCTTGATAAGATGAATAGATAATATATAATTTGTATATATTCACCACCACCCTCTCTTCAAAAAGCAATTTAATTGAACATTTATAAATAAAGATAATTATCAACTATTTCCATTGACTATGAAATTACCTCAAGTCAATTGTAAAGTATTCCTTTAACTAATTAGTTCCAACGAAATATATCTTAAATGAAGCAATTAAATGAAAATTCAAAAGTTTTACTACTAAAACTAAGTAGAGTACTCATAGGGTACATAGATTGTTTGTTTATTATTAATATTATCGAAAGTAAAAGAAAAGCTAAACCAACCCCTCCCCCCCCCCTCCTTCACAAATTTATTGTATTTGAAAAAAACTTTCTTCCAATTAATATTATATAATGAATATTAAAGAAATTTCAAAGAAAACATAATTATTGTTTGAAAACTTAATTAAAAATATTTAAGAAGCTTTCAAGTTTAATAAAGTTGAAAATTTATATATTTCTTATACCTTATAAGTCCTATTTATATTGAATATTTGTTAAATTTGTAGTTGATAAAAAATATGTTTTTTTTTGTACAATATTTATATAAAAATATTAAGAATTTGAGCTTTATTGTGCTTGAATTGCTTCAAAATATTATTAAAAATAAAATCTTTTTTTTTTTTTTTAAATAGGAAATGAATTTTCCTGCAATATAATTTGGTTTTTATAAATAATTTCCTTTTACCATTAAAGAGATATTACATCTTAAAAGAATAACGCAAATAAAACGAAATTTTTTTATCATTATTTACATCATATGGTTTTGGTAATTATTTAAAATGTTTTAGTAGCAAAAATGACGAAAATATTATAAGACCAGATAAGAATTGAATGAAATTTTCTCGGATACACTATAGAATTTAAGATCATTTCATAATGAATGGAAAACCTTAACAAAATATATATTTTGATTCATATCCTAACATTTCCAACCAATACCATAAAAGAGTATAAGGATATAACGTGAATTTTGAAAAGCAAGCACATAAAATAAAAAAGAAAGAGAAACTTTTAATTTATTACCATTTTTGAGAAAGTAATTCTATGCCACGTCCATGAAATAAAATACAAATAATTTGCAATATTTACAACCATTCAAGGTGATCACGTTTTCAGTTGGACTTGTATCATTACTGAACATACACGTATACATACATATTGTTAATGATCATATATTTTCCAATTTCATATGCAATTGGTATAATATTATATCGGAAAAAGTTTCACTAACTTTTAATTACACATGTGTCCGATATATTTTGGGATAATATAATAAACCAAATTTTTAATCAGATCGAAAAACATATCCTTAATACAATTATATACATTTGTATGTACGTATATAAGGACATGTTTGTATGTATTTAATAATTATGAAATTTAAAAATTTTTTTTAAACCCGATAAATAATTTGTTGACTACTTAAATAAATTTTTCCATTTTTGTTAATTACCATTACTCTCCTACCTTTTTATACATAAATTATATTACTTCCATTTCATTATTGGTTTGAAAAAAAAAACAGTATTTTCTTTTTCCATCGAATCACATTAATAAAGTGCCTGAACATTTTTATTCAAATATTCTGTACTTGATAGAAAATAAAATAATTTGACTGTTTTAAAAATTATTGTCAAAACGAGTAAAAGGATATTTATTATTAAATTTCATTTATTTATGGTTAACTTTTAATAAAATAGAATATTATAAAATTAATAACAAAATGTTTAATAAATAATAAATTGGTATTGATAATGAACAAAATAATTGCCATTGAAAATTGTAAAATCCATTCTGAACATGGAAAATGAGTTTCTACATGCAACAATGTTGCTGGAACATTTACCATTATTTAGCAATGTTGCTACAAAAAAATTGAATTTATTTTTGATTTTCGATTTGATTGCATACATTTTTTTTTGATGTTGTGAGATCTGTGAGAGAAGAACTAGATGTCATTATATAGCGCCATGAGTATGAGGTCATTTGGAGACTTTCTGTTACGTATGGGCTGGTATTGCCAGCTTACCTAATAAAGCTGGTCCATAGTTAGTTGGACGATTGCTAGTAAGCTTATGGAGCATATTAATTACTTTTAGTAAATTAAAGAGTGGACTTGGGAAAAGAGTTGTTCGCTTTAAAAACTCAACAATAAAAGGGGTCCTGTAAAAAAAAGTGGCATAATTTAAAAAATATGAATTTTTAGTTGAACGCCACAGCAATGACATGTGGGACGAGATTGGTTACCGAAAAAGAAATCATGGCTGAGCGCGGTATGCCCAATCCAAATTTTGAGAAGTTTGCTTGCCTAGAACTTCGAAATGGTTGTTGAGGTGATGCCAATGTATAGACGAATGGATTGATATTTGCCTCTTTGTTTCGATAAATTGTCGCAGACCCTCTTAGCTCCGCAGCCAATAACGGCTTCCAGTTTGGGTGTGGCAGGAAAGTTATGAAAATATCCAAAATGATGAATAGAACTCTTTCCAATTCAAAGATAATTAACGACAAGAAATGGTGAATTTCCTCTGAAAATTTTAATAGTTTCTGAAGAGGATAGTTTGCGAATCAAAGGTTAGAACTAAGCAGGATTTATAAAGAGAGTGGAATATAAATTTTCGACCAGTTTCAATAAGGATAGAATCAATTCGGCACAGTCCTGTATGATTCAGTGACCACGCTGATTTTTCATTTGATTGCATAAATTTTCAATAGTAAAACTCCAATTTTTTTCTATTTATAATAAAAATAATTTGCAAATGAATTACTAAAACATTTAGAATTTTAAGAGTATTTAACACATATTGTTAGAGTTTTATAAATATTTAAAGTGGTTTTATGAGCCAGCATGAAAACATATTATTTATTGTATATAAACAATTTGCATATTTCATTATAAAATAGTCTAAAATAATTATTATTGCTATAAAAATTTTATTCAAAAAAGGAAATTTGTTGAAATAATAAATGAGTATCGTGAGAAATAACAATTTCGGTCTATTTTGGATTTATAAAAATTATTTGTAATAGAGAGAAAAAAAAACCAAATCTGAATAAATAAATATATTAAAGTTAAACTTAATGTCTACAATCTCGATAATAATAAGTTGGGGATAAGATGGAGGGGGAAGAAATGAAAATATTCTCAGAATTATCGGGGGTAAAATTAAAGTCGAGAAGAATTCATTGCGGGCAAATGAATTAAACATTTGAAACATTTAGAAATAAACTTTATGTGTACTAAAGCTAACATACATACATGCATAAAAGTTTTAGAAATATATACAATCGTAACAATTGGAATTATGTTATAGTCATTTTTTTCACATTTATAATATAATAAAAATTTACAGGGTATGACGCAAACTATAATAGAATCTAATACAAGTGAAAAGTAATAAGAAAATGAACTTTTAAGGTTGTGGTGGGATATACTTTGCTCGTTTCTGTCGTTTTTAAAAGAAAATCGACTTTTAAAAGCGGAAATAGAGGAAAATGCACAAGCCCAAAAACAAAAACAATGGGGCGAAAAAAGTGAAAATAATAATAACATAAAATGATACTTCCTCAAAATGAATTAAAAATTCCCAATGGGGTGTTTCTAGATTTCAAAAATGATTTCATCCATCCGTACATAATGCTGGTAAATATTTATCCCCATTATGGGATTTATTCCACATTTCACGTAATTCTTATATTAATTTTGGTCCATTTTTGCTAAAGATTCGAAGACCAAAAAAAAACTTTGTATCCAAATTTATTTTTTCCCCATATTTAATATAGTTTTTTTTTGTTGCTTTTTTTATATTTTTTTTTTAAATTATAATATTTTTTAAATATGTGGAATGTTAAAGTTTTCAATAAATTTCACAATATAATCTCTTCTTTGGTGGATTCAGAACTCACCGATTTCAGCTTTAAGGGACTAACTTAAATAGTATTTTTTTTTTAAATTTCTTTGAAGTATAAATTTAATAATTTTTAATATTTAATTAAGTATTTATTTATAGAATTTTAATTATATATAAAAATTGTGAATATTTTCAAAATTTTTATTGGGAAAGTTTAAAAGAATCAAATTATTGCTTTGGAAAGTAAAGTTTAATGCCTATTTCGAGAATTTAGATTTTTATTAAATCTTTATTTTTCTATATAGAATAAGTATTGCCATTTTATATTAAATTTAACATTATTTAAATAGCTGTCACGATATCTCTTACAAAATTCGATTATTTAAGGACTTTCATACATTTCGGAATGTAATTCGACAATTAGTTTCTTAAAAAAATAATTTTATATTATCAAATTGCACTATTTGGGGACATTTGATATTTCCAAATCAAAAATTTAGCTTGTGACTCCATTTAGTTGAAGGTCAGACTAAAAAATTTCGCTTATCATAACAAATTCTACTCAATGACACTTTCAGACTACAATTCATTCTAGATAGGTACTTTTTTTTCGGATACAATGGCTTTTCAGCAATCACCTATGGGTTTTTAAAACTTTCTATATGGAACGCAGGAACTGAAAAATTAGCCTGTCATTAAAAATAAATAATTGTTACTTTAAAACGCGAAATGTTGCTGCGACAGAAGCACAGCTTTTTATAGGGTTGTTCGGAAAGCAATTTTGTTGTTTCCCAACAGAGGACTTAATTGTATTTTTTCACAAACAACTTCATACTTAAGCTGCATAATCATATGTAGGAGGGTCGTTCAATAAGTCCTTAGAAAAAGATGAAAAAAAAATGTTTTTTAAAAAAAAAAATTTATATTTTTCAACATAACCTCCTTTTAGCTTTCCGTTTTTCCAAAATTTTTATTCCGTCCAAAAAATAGGATTTCGGAAGTTCTGCAAAATACTCATCCGTTTGAGCAATGACGTCCTCGTTGGAAGTGAACCGTCGTCCGCCAAGCCATTTCTTCAGATTGGGGAAAAGAAAATAGCCACTCGGGGCCAAATCTGGTGAATAAGCGGGATGCTGCAACAATTCCATTCTCAATTCCACAATTTTGGCCATGGAAACAGCGCAGGTGTGCACACGCGCATTGTCCTGATGCAAGAGGATTTTTTTCTTCTTCAGATGGGGGCGTTTCTCTTTGATTTCCTCGCTCAACCGTTGCAATAACGACGCGTAATATGCTCCTGTTATTGTTTTTCCTTTTTCCAATTAGTCGATAAAAATGATGCCCTGCGACTCCCAAAAGACAGTGGCCATCACCTTGCCGGCCGATGGCACAGTTTTTGCCTTCTTCGGAGCCGGTTCACCCTTGAAAATCTACTGTGATGACTGTCTCTTCGTTTCTGGAGTGTAGTAGTGGAGTGTAGTCCACATTGACATATCGACGAAGGAATTCGGCAGGATTGCGATGAAAGAGTGCCAACATTGCCTCAGAGTCCACTACACGATTGCGCTTATTCTCCTCTGAGACCCATCTTGCCGAAATTTTTTTCACAGACAATTTTTCATGCAAAATTGAAGCGACTGTACCTTGTGATATGCCCGTGGCCACAACTAATTCGCGCACTTTAATTCGCCGATCGTTCAAAATCAGATCGTGGATTTTGTCGATGATTTCAGGAGTAGACACCTCAACTGGGCGTCCTGAACGATGTTCATCTTTTGTGGATGAACGGCCACATTTAATTTCATTCACCCAATTGTAAACCGTCGCAAACACAGGTGCAGATGTGCCATGAACTGCATTCAACTCGGCTTTGATTTCTTTCGGGCTTAAGCCTTTCAAATGGAGATGTTTGATGAAAGCCCTAAACTCGCTTTTTTCCATTGTTATGCACAAATAAATGTCGTTAACTTTAATCGACGATAGAAATTGACCTACGCTTTCCTGTCGATAATGCTACTTACAAGAAAAAAATCTTTACCAACACTACGAGCGCAATTTCTCGGATTTTCTAAGGACTTATTGAACGACCCTTGTATTTTAACAGCTGACATAGCAAGGGTTGCTTGTGAATAAAGTCTATTGATTTTGCACTGTAGTTTTTGGTTGGTACGCTTTTAAATATGGATAGTGAAAAACTGCATTTTCGGCATATTTTACGTTTTTACTATAGAAAAGATAAAAATACTGTTCAAGCAAGAAAACAATTATCCGATCTGTATGGAGATACTGGTTTGCAATATTTCGATCCGGCAATTTTGATCTCGAAGATGCACCACGTTCTGGAAGGTCAGTTGTAGCTGATGAAGACACAATCAAGGCATTAATTGATGAAAACCGGCGAATAACAACTCGTGAGATCGCTGAGAGATTAAATTTATCGAATTCGACCGTTCATGATTATTTCAAACGATCATTTTCAACATATGGGTTCCTCATCTTCTTACAAAAAAAAAGTGTGTGCCGTCGTATTGACGTTTGTGATTTGCTTCTCAAACGCCAAGAAAATTATCCATTTTTGAAGCGTATCATATCTGGGGACGAGAAATGAGTTGTATACAACAATGTTAAGCGCAAAAGATCCTGGAGTAGAAAAGATGAACGGGCTCAAAGCCCTTCGAAAGCTAATATTCATCAAAAAAATATTGATGTTATCCATCAAATGTTTGGTGCGGTTTCAAAGGAATCATTTATTTTGAGATTCTACCGAGCAAAACAAAGATCAATTTTGAAGTATACATTAAATAATACACTTAAAGAAAAAAGGCCAATAAATGAAGTAATTTCGTAATGAAACAAAAAGAAAGTTTTACAATTTTAACAAATTATTTGATTCAAATGGCAAATCTCTATTTAAATAAGTATTTATGTTTAATATCTGTTAAATAACAGTGCTGTTCTTTTCAAACCATAAAATGGCTAATCCGCAATTATTTAATTTTATAATAAATTGTATTATAAGAAAATAATCTTACAAATATAAAATATTTCGAAAAACAAGAAAAAAAAACTAAAATGTAAAGAAAATTTCAATTTTACAGATTGTCCGATATCTCTGGTTAGTATTTTTTCATTTTGTAGAAGGAAAAAACAAAACGCCAAAAATTCATTTATTAATTAAAAATTCTATTCTTTTACAGTTGTTCAAAATTTCATCTCTTCTTCGGATTATAATACCTTCAATTAGAAAATTATGGCAGAGAATATTTTCATAGTAAACAAAACTCTGCGAAAGCACAATGCCCTAATTAAGTCGATATAATATATATAAATATAAAAATATAACGTACATTAGGATTCATTAAATATTCTGAAAGAATTTCTTGTATCGAAAATTATATCAATTATAAATACAAAAACAAAAGATAAATAATTTCTCTACTAAATACTAAAAAAGATGTTTTAGTTTCATAAAATTTCCATATTTCTTGGAAAAGTATCAATGGAAATGGGAGTCTTGTGCATTGGGGGTAAAGTCGAAATTGCGAAACCGCTTAGAAAATTTCCCAGGACGATTATTGATTAATTGCAAAACATCAGTCTCTGTACTAGACTATATATGTACGTCGTTTATACCCGCACCTTATCCTTTACGTCCTTATGTTCTATCAGTCTATGGTGACGTTGGTTGGTTGATAATTTATAAAACGACTACCACCTGCGATGGAAATAATTTGAAATCGTTGCGTAGAGAATGTAAGCCAATCGAAAGTTTTCCACGCGGAACACAAACTTTTCAAATGTGTCTTAATATCTACTTTTATAAGTAATAAAATTTGATAACCCACTAAGTCTCATACACGTACGCATATAGTACAGCCTTGTACCATGGGAGGCCTAAAATTTCAGTATACCATTACGTTAGCGAATCATTAAGACTAGAAGTTACATATTATCTGCATTTGCAATTAAATACACAATAAAAATAAATAGCTTGTCACAGCCATACCATATGACGAACTACTGAAGAAATATTTAATTGTAAAAGATTCATTCCATAATTTACTATATTTATATTTAACAAAAAAAAAATTTCTATTTATCAAAATTATTTTTGTGAAAATTTTAATTTCGTTAAAATGAACAATTTCGAAATTATACATAGAATATGTACAGTACATAATACGAAAAAGACATGACATATAATTATTTCCAAAGGAAGTAGGACAAAACTTTGAATAAATTGAAAAGAGAACGTCGTGCAAAGAGAAATTCAATTTAATTCAAGGACCTATATTCTGTTTACAGAAAAATATAATCATGATAATACTAGAACGAAAAAGCACAAATCGAACCACGATAAGAACAGCGTGTTCTTTAAGGATTTTTTTTCCTTCTCAAAGCACTTATTGTCATCGTATTAATGAAATTTTTCGTCCTTTTTTTTAACAAATGAATGTTTTTTTTTTTAAATAAAGATTTGTATTTCTGCGCATTTGAGTGTTGTCTGATATCCGGTTTGGTATCAGACAACACCAAAAAAAAAAAATTCACCAAAAAAAAAAAAAATTACAATTTATATTTTTTCCTATAATTTATTTTGAATAAATTCAGGACAATACAACACCATCTACAAAATCGGTAGCTATGATTTTCGTTCTATTTAAAAAAAATATTCACAATATTATAAATACCGCCCCCCCCCCCCCACAGCTTCCTTTATAAAAATTATCAATTATATGGAAATATGCCCCTCAAAATTGAAGAATAAGAAAGGAAAAAGTAATTGAATGAATGATGGAATTGTATATTAAATACCTTTTGAGGTAAGAGACGAAAAGGATGATGATTGAAAGGGAAATGTGTAACGCATTTGTCATTCGTAGTGTCATCTTTGTTTTTGGGTAATATACAAATTCAAATCTCGCGGCAAGAATAGCTCCAACCCGCAGCAGATGTGTAATTTTGTGGAATCGAATGGAAAAATTGCTAAAATATTCCCACCGACTCTTCTATTAGTTTGGCTATATTTTTGCTTTGTAACATTCCCCAAGGACAAAATATTCATCTCATTTTAGTTGGTTACGTACCACCCGGGGTGGTTGCAATAAAACACAAATAAAAGGACATTATTCAGGATTTCTTGGTTCTTGGTGGTACGCAACTGGCCAACTGGGCAATAATAGCCAATAAAGTGAACCTCAATCGGCGTTGGTAGAAATTCAAGGTATCAAAATGGTGAGCTGTTACTAAGTAGTGGAAGGCATTTCCATAGATTTGAGATGAGATGAAGGTTCGGAAGGACATAAGCAATGATCCTTCCAGTTGGCGGAAACTACTATTTGTACAAATCGTAGTGGTTAAGTAGTTTCCATGTTCGACTGTGAACCACAATCCCAAACGTAGTAGCACGGTTGGGATTTGTTATTTTCGATAAATTTGTATATCATTTGTAATCGTGTGTTTTTTTTTGTTTTGGTTTTTTTTTCTTTTTCAATTATATTCTTACCTTTAAATAGAATTCTCATTTCGTTTATGTAAAATTCTTGCATAATAAATTTTTCACACAGAATAGAAACATTGTGTTTTTATAATTAAAAAGTGACAAATTTGTAGATTGAAATTAATTTTTTCTAGAAAAATGTAACATTTTTAATAAGGAAAATTGAAGGAATTTCCCTACTGATCGGTGCTCATTTTGATGGGCTATACTGGCTATTAATAAGGATGGAATCAATATTGCAACAACAAAAAAATTTGATTTATTAAAAAATTATGGAAAATTTTGGGGAAAAAATAATTATTAAAATAATAAGAAATAACGTAAAAATTAATTTCAAATACTTTAATATATTTTTAAATATGTATATTTTTATGAAAAAATAGAAGATAAACGATTATCCAATTTATGGTACAGAGTTTAAAGTTCAATAAACACACTTTCTGTTCATATTTTTAAAAAATGTTTTAGTCTATTTAATTGACTATTTTTTGCCAAAATTTAACATTAGTCAAAAGATCACCTTGTATTTTCCTACAGGTTTCGATCCTTTTGAGGTAGTTTTTGATGAGTCTTTCGAACATTTTGGGTTGTAATTCATTAATTTCTTGATGGATATAGGTTTTTCAATGCTCTAAAAACGATCTGATTTTTATGTAAAATTTTCTTAGAAAATTTGCAACAGCATCAAATTTAACAGTCTTCGAGAATAATTGACACCACCTAATCTCGAAATAACGCGTTCTGGGAACTTGTCGCGAAATAAAGTAAAAATCTGTCATTTTGTTTGGCTTATAACATATAAAGTTCTTGTTAAAATCAGATATGTTCGAGATTAAAATCTTAACGTATAGATTAAAAAACATAGAAAAAATATAGGAAATGGTCTATCCTTATTCACTTTTAAAGAAATACAGGCCAATGAGACCTTCAGACCAAAATCCATACTAGACAGACACTTTTTGCGAATACAATGAGTTCCTTACATTTAATTGTGGGTTCTGAGAGCCTCATTTATAAAAAAAATTTGCTTTTTGATGTACCAACCAAATTTTTAGTTTGAAAAATCAGCATCCAAAGCCAGCCGAGTCAGAATATAATCAGAGTATCTTCAGCATAGTTTTACAGAATTATTTAGTAGTTAAATAATCCATAATATATTATTGCATATTCTTACCTAAGCAATTGTTATATTAGATTATAATTCTTTTTTAAGGGCTGTTAAATAACGCAGCTGTACTTTCCGAAAAATACAAAATTAATAATTTTTTATTATTCGAAATAAATAGTGTAAAAAAAGAATTTAGCATAGAATTCTATTCTTAAATTTTTCTACTTTCATAAATATTTTTAAATATGAAAAAATAAAAATTTTATTTGGAAAATAAAAAAAAAGGATATATAAAATTCCGTTTATTTAAGTATACCATAAACTTTCCAAACTATTCAATTGTATATTGAAAATTATTTCACAACAATCTACTATAAAATTGATTGATAAATTGAAAAATTGATTCACTTCATATTACCCAATAAGACTTCATTAACTAACTTCTCACTTTATTGGAAGCTCATAATATCTGTCATTATTTGATAAATATTGTATAAAAGTACTTTGGGTATTTGATTTATTAGTAAAAACTAAATCAAGTTTATGAAAACTATACTAAGATAGAGTTAAACAAACAAAACAAAATATCAATAAAATAGCTTTTTAACATAAACGAACTAAGAATAAGAAAATCAAAAGATGTGAAAATAAAAATGAAAATAACATAAAGTAAATCATGAAACGTGCTAAAATAGTTATAAGACTGGTAGTATCTGCATAACAAGATTGGTAGATTACTTTGAGAATCACGTTTTATGTTGCTATAGGGAATTGAATTTCAATTGAATACCATTGTTATAGAGATGTTCCTCTATAAAATCGTTAAAGTACGTGAACTTCCAACTTGATCAATTTACTATAGGACAAACAAGATCCATATTGAAACTTTAAACTACTTTTCAAAAATACCAAATACAAACTCAAGTTGGAAATTATCACTCAACCTATTTCATGAAATATTTACGTATTCACTCAAAGTTTATAAAATTATCTTAGCCCGATATAAATTTTTTTCCTTTTGGCTTTGCATATTGCAAAAAAGGATACTATTACGCCATGCATACATACATACGAGCAGTCACTAAAGCGAGAAATCAGTTTGAAAAATGAGCATGAATAAAAGTATAATCAAAAGGAGAGAAAAAAACGAATACCACCCTTTTAATGTGAAATAAAAATAGTACTAAAAAAAAAAAAAACAAGAAAAGAACGTTGCAAATACTGAATAAGGGTTTGAAAAGAAAAACTGTTATACAAAATCAATACGAAATGAAAATAACAGAACAAGGAACAGAAAAAAAAGATTAATGCAAAAGCTTCACCCAGAATCTCCAACAATCCCTTTGAGAGGAATGATAAAAAGGATTCCCAAAAGAGTATCAACTTTATAAATTTCATATGCGCCGTTAAAATGAGAATTATAGAAGTATCCTTAAACTAGAATGAAAAATATCCTATAATATTTATTGTGTTTTTTTTTTTTACCTCCACTGTTGTGTGTGAATATTTTCAGTTTTTATTAATATTATTAATATTTTCGTTGTTGTTGCTATTATTATTATTATTATTATTATCGTTTGCATCCTTAAAGTTTTTATTCTTTCATCCAAGTTTATTTTTTTGTGAGTTATTATAACTTCGATGTTATAATAACTCACAAAAAAATATTTGTTGATCGAAGGGGTACTATAGATAATGGTAAGGGTGCTATTGCTATTCAAAAATGTTTTCTAGCTAATCGAAGAGGTTTTATTGTTAATATGAATGGTTCTGAGATTAATCGAAAAAGTATTATAGTTAATCGGAAGGGTTATGTAGGTTAACGAAAGGGTTCTGCAGCTTATCTGAAGGGTTCTGGAGCTAACCGAAAGGGTTCTATAGCTAAGCGAAAGGGTCCATAAGTAATCAAAAAGATTCTATTTAAAATCGAAAGGTTCTATAGATATCTAGAATTTCTCAATAGTTATACGGAGGGGACTATAACCAATCAAAAGGGCTCTCTACCTAACCGAAAGGATTCTACTACTAACCGTAAGGGTTCTGTAGCTAAACGGAAAGGTTCTATTACTAATAGAAAAGGTCAGTTATAGAGAAAGGGCTCTCATTTTTTGGACTGGGCGAAAATCGAAGACGAGCCTAAATACGTACAAACAAAGCAGCTGTCAAAAATTAACAGAACATTGAAAATGGCAGAACTTATCGGCATAAGTGAGAGACATGAGTACCAATATAACGCTACAAAAAATCGAAAATCGAATATACGTAGCCAGCGGAAATTTTGAACAGACCTCATATCTAATCAGAGAGGCTCTATAACTAATCAAAAGGGTTTCTATTGCTAATAGGAAGGGTTTTGTAATTAAAATAAGAAAGGGTTCTATAGCTAACAAAAAGTTTTGCATCTAATAAAAAGGTTCTGCATCTAATCGATAGGCTTTTATAGCTAATTGGAAGGTTCTGAATCTAATAGAAAGGTTTTTTTTAGTAGCATCTGACTTATAACTACAGTAACTTGAAAAATAATTTTTAATTATTGCAAATAATTAATATTTTTTATTGTATAATTTTCTATTTTAATTCGGCAAATAATATTTCTAATAGAAAGTCATTTTTATCTTTTCCAATGAGTCTTCTTTATAATTTTTCAAATCCAACTAGCACGATATACAAATACTTATCAACTCTAATTCGTTTATTCAATAAGAAAATAATGATTTTAGATTTCCAAATGGGTTCATGTGTTTTTTTTTTTGCAGAATAAACCCCCCAAAACTGACATTAAGCAAGCAAACGTACATATGCATGTGTTATTTACTCATGGAGATCAAGTGAGAAGATAATGTTTTGCCATTGGTTCTCGTTAAAACCAGCAGCAAAACTAGAACGAAAAATAGAACCACTTCTATTTCTAATATGAAGCTTCAAAACAAGCAGCAGAGTAAACAGTCCCCCGTTCACACGACATTTTTTTCCACGCTTGTTTTCTTGCTTGCTACAGTGCTGACTGTGGTGCTGGCTGCGGTGCTAGAAATAACATCACTGCTTACTCTGCTGCTTGTTTTGAAGCTTCATATTAGAAATAGAAGTGGTTCTATTTTTCGTTCTAGTTTTGCTGCTGGTTTTAACGAGAACCAATGGCAAAACATTATCTTCTCACTTGATCTCCATGAGTAAATAACACATGCATATGTACGTTTATTTACATTCAAACTGACATTAAGCAAGCATCAAAACCAGCTAGAAATTTAGTTTTAAAATAAGCATCGTGTGAAGGCAATACGGAGAAAACAATCATAAAATCAAGCGAATCTATCAGGCAAACACAAGCATGAAAACTATGGTCTTAAATCATTTCATGGTTTGTAAAATAATACTTTAGATTTTTATTTGAACGACAATATAAGATTTTAATAAGAAGCACCAAAAATGCATAATTTCATGATTTAGTTTTATAAATTGGCCAATAGGATCGTGCGATTTGATGCCATTAAACCTGTTAGTTTAGGGTTTTTTATAAGATCATGATTACAAAGGCAATTTTCAAACTTTAGAGCATTTAAAAAAACCATGATTAGCAAGTAATGCCCGAATTATAGCCTTAAATTTGTGAGGAAAAAAAAACTTCAAATATTACCTCAAAAGAATCGAGTCCAGCAAGCAATTTTTTTGCACATATTTAATAAATTTTTAGTTTACTTATAATGGCAAAGTAAAATTAATATAATGAAAGTAATATTTTATCAAAATCTAATTTATAAGCTCATTTTTTATAACTGTATTTCTCAAAGTGCAAATTGGATAACCCTTTACCCTCGTCTACCTGATCAGTGTTCTGTTGTTGGATTATTGATAATTTTACCATTAAAAAAATTTAAAATAATATATTTTCAGAGTTAATTACAATATATTATTACAAAAAAAATTATAGTCCTTAATCGACTTTGTTTCAATAAACCTTTAAATACTATCAAGACTATTATTTACGTAAGAAAATAGCCCTAATCGTAAAGTTGTATATAATCATATGACAGGCAGGAAGGAAATAATCCTAATCCATGTATTAATAATACGTTTGTAATAAACACGGAAAACCTCTTAACATAGTAACTTTATTTTGTACTAAAATAAATAGAAACAACCCCTTTTGTATTGAAAACTTACAATTGAATTGGACTCTTTTGAATAGTCGTATTTTGAAGAGAATACGATCAATTGAAATTTTATAGGGTATTTTGAGTGCTTTCGTATGTTCAACTATATTTAAATAGAAATTGAATTAAATAACATCTTGTTATGACTGAACCTAACCGGACTGATTTTTATTATATAAAATAAAAAACAGGATCAGCCTACCAAATTAATGTGAAATCTTTTTCGCTCCCAGTTTATATTTTCATAGAAAAATCCTTCTAGATCGGTTGTTAATATAAACAGTCTTTCAGTAGATTTAATAAGTTAGGATATTTGATTTAAATACGACTGACTGTACTATATTATTTTTCTACTGTCAATCAACAATGATGCCATCAGAGTTATTTGATATTCTCAAGAGTATATGAGACACTGCGTATATCATTGCATGAGGTGGCTGCGTACAACGTTTTCAATTTCAAGGAGGAATTTCCTATTAATATTGTGTCAAAGCTTTTTCAAAGATAGTAAATTGTATGATAAATACATATTTTCTTTACTTTATATTCTCTTTTGTCCTTTTTCTCATATTATGGCGAAAGTAGCAAAATCATTGCGGTATGAATAGAAATCTTCATCAAATTCTTAATGTCCACAAAAAAAAATATGAAAAAATCTTATTTTATGTATATTGAAAGAGAAAATAAACAAAAATTCCTGATATTGAAAAGTTATCACTAACAAAGATTGATTGGTCAAGAAAACTATTCATCATGAATAAGAGAATTCAGTCCTTTGAATATAGGGATTCATTTTGAAAAGGTTTTTTTTCCCTTCAATTTTTTATCTGGTAATTTATATCCGTTGTATTTTTATTCTTTATGAAAAATTTATTATAAAAAATTATTATTGACATAAAAAAAATATTGTATAGAAAAATATTAAAAAAAAATTTTTTAAGCGTTCCCTTAAAAAAATTCATAATTTTTATATTCTTCACATTTTTGCTACCATGAAATACAAGAAGATTACAGAAGGACTATCCTGTTTTAAGACAAAAATTTACCGATTTTTTATTTTAGATTTTCTTTGGACTTTTATTATTTTTGCTTTGTCGTATATTTTGAGCTGTAATTTGGACATTAATTGACGGATATTGATTTTTAAATAATCCAAAGTTTGATGATTGCCTTGCGTAAACTTTATCTATTTTGAAGCTTTATAAAAATAAAATCTAGGGCATTATATCGTACAATTTTTAAGGCTAATTTACATCAGCAAATCTCTAAATAACGCATCATGGTAACTTTTGGCGCCATAAATTCAAAATTTGTTGCGTTGCGTGGCTTGTGGCATTTTTTTCAAAAGATTACGATCTTTAAATTAAAGATAAAAAAATCGGTTCTTATATGGTTAAAGTGGTTACAATTATCAGAAACGGTCTTTCTTTGTTCATTTTTTAAGAAATACAAGCCAATGACAACTTTAGAACAAAATTCACAATATACCATCACTTTTTACGAATGCAATGAGTTTTTTACCATCAACTTGTGAGTTTTTAGAGCCCTATATACGAGGTCTGTTCTAAAAATATCACGAATTTCGAATTTCTGCGGGTTACGTATATTCGATTTTCGATTTTTTTGTGGTGTTATGTTGGTACTCATGTCTTTCACTTATGCCGACAAGTTCGGCCATTTTGATTGTTCAGTTAATTTTTGACAGCTGTTTTGCTTGCACGTGTTTTGGCTTGTCTTCGATTTTTGCCCATTTTTGACCAAAAACAGCATCGCATTAACATTGCTAAGGAGCTGTTGGACTCTGTCCGCGACGACCCAAATTTGCTCCAGAGGGTCATAACTGGTGACGAATCATGGGTTTATGGTTATGACGTTGAAACCGAAGCTCAATCATCCCAATGGAAACTGCCGCACGAGCCAAGACCGAAAAAAACGCACTAAAGTCGAATGTGAAGGTTTTGCTGACAGTTTTCTTCGATTGAAGGGGCGTGGTGCATCATGAGTTCTTGCCACAGGGTAGAACGGTCAATAAGGAATATTACCTGCAATTTATGCGCAAGTTGCGCGAAGCAACCCGCAGAAACGCCCAGATTTGTGGAAGAACAAAAATTGGCTTTTGCACCATGATAACGCCCCTGCTCACGCATCGTTGCTTGTGCGCTAATTTTCGGCCAAAAACAACATACTAATAATGCCGCAGCCACCGTATTCCCCAGATCTTGCCCCCTGTAACTTTTTCTTGTTCCCGAAATAGATTCTTTGATCCATTTTTTGGAATGGACAAAAATCGAAGACGAGCCAAAACACGTGTAAGCAAAGCAGCTGTCAAAAATTAACTGAACAATTAAAATGGCCGAACCTGTCGCCATAAGTCGAATGTACATAACCTGCGGAAATTCCAAATTCGCGATATTTTTTGAACAGACCTCGTATGTTAATTATGCGTATTGGCATATCCATCAATTTAGAAATGAGCCTAATTGCTGAAAAAAATTTTTTTTTTTTTCGACTCGTTGCTACGATAAAATTGTAAAAAGTCGAACAAAATTTTTTTCCGTAAATTTTTTACATATATTCCTAAATAGCAAACTTGATTCTAAACAAATATTATTTAAAAAAATATATTTATTTGACAGCTGTCAAATGACAGAGCTCTACTATCCAAATGACAAAATGAATAAAACTGTTAATTTTAATTAAATTGAATTATTTTTCTATAAAAATTATTATTTCATTGATTTATAAAAAATGGTAAAAGTTTAAATTTTCTCATACTCATACATAACAGATTCAAATTAATCTTTTTCATAAAAATGCAATTTATTTAATAAATCAACTGGGAATAAAAATTTGGGTTTTTATCAACCAAAAAAAAAAAAAAAACCGCTTCTATTAATCGAAATAAAATGAACCACTTCCCAACATTTCAAATGATAAATTATTTTTTGTTTGAGTTTTGCATAAATATTATTTATAGTCAATCAATTTGAATATTTTTCTCTCATATTTGGTATTTTTAATTTATTATCCTCATTTTATTTTAAATAAATGATTCTAGGACTAACAGCTGAAATTTTCGGATTGTAATAGCTTTCTTTCAATTACCTAATATCTACAAGTATGGTGGTGGTTGGTTAGAAATTTCGCAAGCAATTGACATTTTTAGCCATCAATTATAAAAGCCATAAATGTGCCCATTTCAGAATTATAATAGAGGAGAAAAAAATGGTTATCAAATGAAAATGTCAACATGAAAAAAAAAAACCAGTTCAAGACTTAAGGGATGAGAAAATAAATAGTGGATAGAGTTGATCAATAATTATGATTATATACACGTAGTCACATTTAATAGGTACGCGCCTCCTATTAAAATGTGGCTATACTCGTATATATATAAATAAGGAAGAAGAAGAAGAAAAATATAAATATAGAAAAAAGAAAATCTCACTTTGGTCATAAATAATAAAATTTTCTAATAAATCACCGAATAATAAATTCAAAGAGTCCAGAATTCATTTGTCGAGTCGACCTCGTGCAATTGACATGGCATGGTGGCGTCTGTTTCTGTTGGTCTGCAATTATTCTTTCCTATTCTGAATATCCTTGACATTTTCTTTCTGATATTCAATCATTCATACTAGCTATATTGCCGTGGTAACCTAGCCAATTATACGAGTACTACACTTCTTAATGTACTTTCTATCTGCTTGCAAAATAGCTAAATGACAGTGTAAACCAACCAACCACAAGTATTTGGAAGTGAAGATATGAGCACAAGTGCAATAATATCAATTGAAGGGTTGATATGGTTATGTGTAGTTGATCAGCAATCACCATCAATCGAAGAACATGATGAGGACAAGTGGGTGATAAGAAAATCCTTTTCATTGACTCGTATTTCGTCAATAAATTGAAATCCAGATCCCGAAATCGAATGAACCGTGATGAAATTGAATCGCATTCTGTCCCACATCGAATCGAATCGATGAATTTAAGCCAATGGACATTGGTATTTGGGAATACGAATCCCAATATCTCAATTGGGTTAATATGCCTTCGTTTCCAATACGAATAACCATATATCCTCATTTCAATACGATTTTTTGCTGTGATTTATTTTCTCCGATTCGCGTTTTCTACGTTGGCCCCTGGTATGGAGTCTTAGCTTTTAAAAGAAATTCCCCATCGCCCCCATGGTCCCTGAACTATCCACCATCCACCATGTTACAATCGAGTTTCATGTTCAGCGAATTTAATAGCAATTTCAACGTTTTCTTTTTTAATGGTAAAAGTTTATCATGTTTTCTCCATTTGGTGAAAGAAAATAAGAAAATAGAAACAAATTCATCGTCCTTACAACATTCCATATTTGATCATTAATTCTTCCTTATTGCCACCGTTATTGCAAGCAGTGGAACAAAATTTCCTCACTTTTTTAGATTTTCAATAACATTTTTCAACTTATTTCAATTTTTACAGATACCAAAAACTATATATTATCGGGATTAGTTAATTCAAATCGAAATAATACAACTGGTGCGGAATCGGTTTTCTTCTTCTTCAGTAATGTTTGAAATAAGTACTTGTACTCTCGTCACATCTCTGCGCGCAATTGAAGAAATAATTTTTTTCCCATTTCAACTTTTGTTTTATATTTTTTTCTCCATCTACGGTTTATTGATTTTTCATGTATTTCATGACTGAAAATCTGCAATCAACAGATAAAATTTTACTCAATCTACATTGTCCGATCAATTAGCGATTGCTATGAGGTAACAATTACAGTTTAATGCTAATAAAAACGTAGTGAAAAAAATATTTAGTTTTTCTACTTTAATTTTTCAGTTAAATTTTTTTAATAAGATTTGTAAATACAATTATTTTAAATCATAATTTTTTTTGTTTATTTTTCTTTTCTAATAAAAATCATTAATTTTTGTAAATTTTTACATGAACATTTATTATTTGAAGAATTGTTCTTCTTCTTCTTCTTCTTTCTATGGCACTAGAGCCTGGCTCTGGACCTTTGCCTCCTCAATTTTCATTTTCGAGCCTGGCCGATCTTCTGCCGCTGACTTCTGGTTTTGTTTTTGGAGGAGTACGAAAGCGTCTTTTCGGGTTGCATCACATTAATGGTTTGTTGGTTTCACTGGTGGTCTCTTCCTATCGGGCCGACTATTGATTTTCCGTTGTTTGCTGAAAAAAGTTCTAATTTTCTTTCTCTGCGTACCTGCTTCGATTTCATTATCTTGGACAATGCAAAGTAAGTGCTGTTGGCTTTACTAATCCTCCGTGTCACTTCAGTTGTTTCTGTCTTTGTACTGGTCATAGTTGATCCTAGATAAACAAAGCTTTCCACTATTTCTATGTTATCCTTCCCAATTGTTAGGTTTTGTCCTCCTCTTCGCCGATTTCTGAATTAGACCAAGACATTGGTCTTCGCCAATTTCTGGTTGATAATAATTTCTGGTTGATAAGCATATGTGTACGCTGCTAGCGATGGCTTACACATATACAGCAAAGCACCGTTCAGATCTGCCGTGATTCTCCTGATCACATACTCTAAGGCGAGGTTAAAAAGTATTGGCGCAAATCCATCACCTCGTTTGAGATCCTTTTTGTGAGGATGTTTTTAATTCTCACCTGTGCACGTGTGCTCGTCGACTGGTGAGGTTTTCTGGTAAGCCTAACTGTTTCAGTACGGCGTACAGCTTTAATAATTACACAATTAATAATAATCACCTAATAAGTTGGAATGATTTTTTTCTTCTATTAACCAATAATTGTTTCTAGTTTTTTTCGATATTAAATCTGATATTAAGTTATTAACCCGTTCAACTTTTTGTTTGCTGTTGATTCGATGAAGCGTCATCGAATCATCGAATCTTCTGGTTATAGTGTTACCAGGCGTAACAAAATTGAACGAAAACTCCATTTATAGTCTTGCTGATATGTGCGCCATCTCTTGAAATTTTGGTTAACGTATAAATCATCAATACTATCGCCTAGGATACAATAACACATGAAGTGTAAGTAATTCTGTAAATAATACAAAATTACTTTTTAGGTAAATAAAAGATAGAATTAAATTTTCATTTTCAGGTAATTAAAAAAAAACAACAAAAGCCACATAGAAAGAGCACGAACATAATTTTATGATAATAAAAATATATAATTGGCTGGGTGGTGAAAAATGTAACTAAGTATATGATACTATGACAATAATATGCCTTATATTTCAGGGATATTATAGTATCTACGAAATTCTATGTGTGGTAAAAATAATTTTACACTAGAGCTAAAAACATTAGAAAATCGTATTGGTTGTGCCAAATTTCACGCGAGATTTGAATTTTGCGCCATTTGTGCGGTAAAGTGTTGCCAATGAAAAAAAAGACTGCATGGCAGCTGACAGTTCAGGGTTATTAAAAATGGAGTGCTACACGAAAGGACAACGCGTTTTAATTGTTGAGCAATATTTTAAAAATACTGAAGGTTTGACAGTTACAGTTCGCAATTTTCGTACGTAAATATGGTTGGACTTATTATTTAACTTCATCAACTGTGAAGAGATTAATTAAAAAAAACTTTATTAAATAATAATATTTTTACACATTTTCGTCTGATGGGAATTAAAAATGAATTCTCTAATGGCCCAAAGTTTGACATAATAGGACGCTATCCTGAGAGGAAAAATACTGTATGCCACCATGCAGGAACGGTCGCCCACGTGCTGGATTACAGCAAAGGCCGCTCTATCACTGATTGTAGCCACAGTTTCCAATTGTAATATGGAGTGTTTGTGGAAAACTTGGTGTTTATGATGAAAGGATCGTTCATAAGTTGGTATACATTATAGGAAAGGATGGAGGATATTTTTTCCCGATAGGGAGGTGTCCTTACGATTGATTTGATGGTGAAAAAAGAGGAGAATTTGGGTATTTTTGATATAATCAAGTCTGAAAGTACGTTCTGTCTCAATTAACACAGCTCTTACTGGTGAGGTCCGGTAGCGCCACCGGATGTAATGGTTTACCGCCACCTCCAGCAACCTAACCTACTCCAAAGTGCTGTTCCCATAATTCTGCTTGAGGCAAACATGCAGACAAGGTGCCTTTTTTAATTTGATTATGGCTCTATTTTTGTTGCTCTGTAAAAAGTGGTTTAATTTTGGCTCCATTGCTACATGTCCTCATATCATTATATTTTCCATTAAAAAATCTGCTTGTTACAAATTATATGCAGATGACATTTAATAAAAAATAAAAAAAAAATTGATGAAGTGGGAGTATTTTTGAAAGAAGAGGAACAACAGGAGTTAATGTATATGTTAAAAAAACATGTAGAAAGATGAGATCCCTGCGGAATACCATTGTCTATTATACGCTGCCTAGAGACGTGGCCATTAAATTTTACAGGTAAAGGTCCTACCGGTTAAGTATGATCTAAGAAGGTATAAAATGGAGTGTTTAGATGGAAAGCTGAATTTGTAATCAGGAATAATTTTTCCATTATCCAGGAATAGATAGCTTCGTTTTAATGGAGGTTTTTAAAAAAAAATTATCAAGGATTATTAAAAAATGGGGAATTTACCTGTTTATTTGTTTTAATAGTAATTAATTTCAAGAGTGAAGGAAAATTTTTGAAAATGTATTTAATGACAGCTGAAGATTTTTGTTCGTAACCAAGTGATTTTTTTATTGGAAAGGCGAAGGATAAAAGTTTTAAATTTTTGAGTTAATTCACTTATTTTTACAAATACTTTTTTTTATAATAGATATAATTTTTTTATTTTACAAAAAGAAAAGGAAATACATTTTCTAACAAGAACAAATTTAAATTCCTTTCTTTTGATTTTTCTCGAAATTCCAAATTGATGTTAGACAATATTCGATAGCAAACAGAATGCAAAAAGTCCTTTTTCGTCAATAATCTATAAAAAAACGTTTATCGTTTCGGTTTTGACAATAATGCTACATGACCCCCCTATCCCCCCCCCCACTACTCAAACCGAGCATTTCGGTAGGGTCTTTTTGTAAAAAAAAAAATAGATAAAAAAATTTCCATCATTTAATGTGATATTGTTCAATTGTCACTTATTGAAAGAAAAATTCAAACTTGTTGCCCAATATTTGGTGTCAATGGAATTTAATATCACATTGAGAGAGGGTAGAAAAAAAAACCCCTAAAAATTTCAACAATTCCAGGAAATGTGTACGTATAGAATTGGAATCCATCATAAGGTAATTTGATCGTTGTTCTTTATACAAAACTTGATAATGTTTGTCTACATTTTTCATTTATACTTCATTGGTGACAATTTCGAAAATTTTATTTCATTTTTATTTCATCAGTCAACGGAAGAATGATGTATATACCATCCTAAAAATATTGTTGCTATAAATGTAAAAGCTTTGAGAATTTTTTATGGATGGGAACCGGGTTGAAATATCTAAAATTGGGTGATTTTTCTCTTATATTCTCAACCTAAGATATTTAATTTAGACTCATATATAAACGCACATGTATGGCGAATGTACCGAGAAAAGGAAGTTCGTCATTTTGAATATTTGCTGACAGTAAGTCTCCATAGACATTTGTCAACTTTCAATTTGTTTCAGAGTTTCTTTTTTTCTATATTATTAATGCTGCCATTGTCAGTTAAAAATAAACATTTATACAAAATATCGATCGAGTAATAATGAAAAATCAAAAATATTTATTCTTATTACCAAAACAATCGATTTTTATTAAAATTCATCTAAAATTTTTGACAATTTACCCAAAAAGAAAAAATATTCTAATATTATCAAGATTATATTTATTTTATTAATAAACTGTACTTGATCTCAACCAGAAAATCTGAAATCAATTTTTATTAGATTGCTTGACTTCATAAATCCTTATGAGTGTTATTGGTCGAGAGTATCGTAAAAATGAACATTATTGAAGTCATGCGTAAATTAGGTGAAAATTACTTTAAAAATTGCTATAAAAATATTGAAAAATATAATATGAGAACTTCTGTGAGCTCTGCTGTATGGGTATATATCGATTTTAGCATCCTTACATATTATCCTTAACGTAAAGCTATTGGGATGGTTTCGTTCGTTTTCAATATTCATTGATGAATAGAATCAGTCGAACTTCTTCTAGGAAACTTTTCTATGGGCAATACTTGCAAAACTTGAATAGATCAGCTTATCATCATCCCTCTGCCAACGTCATATATAAATATCGAAATATATTTATTGAATGGGTACTCCTTCATATTAAATATACCATTTAACCATCCGAATACATTGCCAAATACATGACCAGAAATATCTACCATAATTGGTAGAAGCTATTCTCGTAAATGCTTAGCTTTTAGTCCATTTACTTCCGGTCCAATGTCCTTGCTTAGTTGTTTCTCATCGATCGGAAAACAATATTTTCAGTTTAAATTTGATTTTTTTTTCTTTATTATTTTTCTATAAATTTTCTATAAATGTTAAATAAGAAAATATTGAAAAGGAAACATTTTCGATTGCATAAAAGTGGAATTCTTATATGGTATACTCTCGTAATAAGAACTGTTTGAAAACATGGACAACAATTCATATTTTAAGTGTTTATAGATGGGAAAATTCATGTTAAAAAGGATCTGTTTTTACAAAAAAAAAAAAAAAACTGTCGGTTTACGTACGATGTTTATATGAAGGATATTTTTATGAGTAACATTTGCTAAATTTTCTACATCATCTTTTGTTTTGTAGTTATGGGACAACATACTCATAATATTACCATCAATAAAAAAATTTATTATTGTACATGTCCTTATTTGCTACTATCTATCCTAGTGGATTTTCCATATGAACACATTTAACGTTGATGGTATACATTCTCAATCCATGATATTAATTCTACAAGAGCTCATCCCTTAATATGTATCTACTTTTTCAGAACAATGTAACCAAAATGTAATTTTTATGTACGAGTAACATACACATTATCTCAAAAATATTTTATTAATGATAAATAGTAAAAAATATTTTTAGTCACTTACAACTACTAATCGGTTACGATAAAATCACTAATGTTCAATTATGAAAGATAGTTTAAAATGGGTTTTTTTTTTTTTACTGACTATGGAAAAAATTTGTTAATTCAAATAAAAATAGTTGCATTTTAGTTTTTTTTATTAATATACAAATTTCAGGATTTACTATAAATCTAACTGATTATGTAGTATACTTTATTTAAATTATAAAAAAAGGATAATTAAGCACAAATACGAGGTTCAATAGAAAAGTAATGAGAGCAACATTACTGCTTATATCTTCACAATTCCGCAATATCAAGGATTAAAGTCGGTGTAACTCAAGATAATTTACAATATCTTTAATTCAGACATTCCCACAGTCATTAATATCCTTACATTGATGAAATCTGAATTACTAAGTATTATCTGGCAGCAGTTAATCTCTGCCATATACAAAAAATATTTAGATTTCGCCGCTAGAACAAAATCGTTACGCCAAAAATTTTCAACGAGAGCCAGGTCGAGAGCCAGGTAATAAAGATTATAGACGTTTTTAAGATTTAAGGTGTTGATTTAGTAAAATCAAGATTTTAGAATGTGTCTTCACATAACTTGTATGTTAGTTCCCTCTAAACATCCCGTACAAGTGTCAAGCTCGTTTGGTAACTACGAGACCCTATAAACCGTGCTAGGGATGTGGTTGCGCTTTTATAGTCACTGATGAAAAATGAAACACCGGAATTTCGAGCTATGATGAGCAGACGAAAATTTTGTTTTCCACAAATTAGACTCACAAAAAATTTTCACATGCCTACGGTGAACAATTTTGATCAAGAATGCAAGTTTTTCGATAGCAGAATGCTTATTTGAAGGTCCGCGAAGCAACCTCGCTAAGAGAGATATTCAACCAAAAAAATTCATGAAAATCTGGAATCTTTCAAGAACTTATTTATAAAAAAGACTTGCTCTTATAAAAATAACTTTTTCATAAATCTTTCAAGATCTTTTTTTATAGAAAGGACTTGATTTTTTTATAAAAAAGGTCCTTATAAGGCTCAGAACAAAGCCTTTTAAGCTACTATGATAATAGCTAGTGTAACAAGTTTTCTTCGTAAACGCGATTCCTCTACTTTTGCAAAACACCAATCCCCCCCCCCCCCAATCTTAGTCAATGGATCAAAGTCCAATGTGCATTTTTTTTTGCCTTGAGATCAAAATTCACTTGAAAGGACATCATTTTGGTCATTTTTTATTATTAAATTAAAATGAATAACAATGAAATTAATAATTTGAATTTAATTATTTCGATTTCTTCATAATAAAATTAACAAAATTAATAGTCAAACAGCTTTGATAAAATACTATTTAGTTGGAAAGTTTTTTTTTTTTTTTTTAAATATTTTTGTATTTAAGGAGAAAGTTTTATGCCAATAGCGATATTACCCTCGTAGAGTAACTGGTAACGATGTTCAGTACAAGTTTTATAAAGTTTTTCATATTTCTCTGAATTGATTTTTCAACTTGACAAAAGATTTCGCAAATACCTCAAGATTTGATCCAAACCACATTTCGGATATGTTTTGAATAACATGTATATGCTATGTACCGTCTGTCTTGTGGTGTGGTGGTAAGGCTGCAGCTAAACTTCTTAATGAAATCTATAAGTTTCGGTTTAATTAATTTTATCTAATCGCAAAGTTTTATTCGATTGCGGTACGTTGGCACGACAACGATCCAACATCTCAAACTATTAACAAACTGTTATTTTCCTCATAAATCTAATAAGAAAGTTTTTCCTATTTTAATACCCGGACCACCGGATTGCCTTTTTTTTGGAATTTCACTGAAATTTACTATTAACCATTTTGGATAGGGGTCAAATTATTGATTAGTTTCTTTCAATGGAATTTTTTTTTGAATTGTTTTTTTTTGTGAATATTATTTTCTATATTTTTTTGCTAATATTATCTCAAGGACCTTGATATGCAAACGTGGCGCAATTTTAAACTTGTTTCAACATCTGGTGCGGAATCAATCGAATCCTTTGCAGTTATGTGATTATGCTATCTATTTTGAATATAATTGCAGTCAATTTTCGCATTTCGTTGGTTGTGCGAAATGGTTTTTATGAAGAAAACTCTACAAAATTAGCTTTTCTGTGATTTCGAAAATCGAATTTTCCAAAGTGACCTACTTTTGTTGATGTGATTTCAAAGAAAGCTGAAGACTACTTATCTCAAAAGCGTTTACGTATGTATCCTTTTCTTTTGAAAGACGCTGGAAAGGATTATTTTATCCTTTTTGTCTTTTGTCGGAAAATTTCTGCTGCGTAAAAACTGATTATAAGGATTTTTCACATACCAATAAGTGGTACGAGTAGAAGAAGGTTATCGTCATGGAAAACAATTTCCAAAGAAATTGCGCAAAACCATTGAGAATTCTAAATATACAGACAGGCAATGATTATTATTTTCTTCTTTTTTTTGAATTTTAATTATATTAAATATATTATAAAAAAAGACGATTCGATTTTTTTTTGCAAATATTTTTCGTAAGGATTTTGATGTGTATTTCTTTTTTTTTTTTTTTTTAAACCAAAAACTTTAGTACTAGGCATTTTTGTCGTATTTTATAATAAGCTTCAATATTTACATATTTTGATAAATGATTCTTGACTTTAAGACAACGTAATACGACTTATGACTAAGTCAAGTTGACTAGGAATTGTAGCGGGAATTGGGGATGTTGGCGGTAAGTCATCGCAGAATTAAATTGTCCATTTAACGTTCAGGCATACTCGTATTAATAGACGACATCGTTCCGTAAAGTCGATGGTGTGCGTCGTTTATTTAGTACGAAACTTTTTAAGATGATCACGTATCTGCCAAAACGCATAAATACACTTGGTTAGTAAGCATTAAATTGTGAATTTAAATTGTCCGAAGTAGAATTAAGTTTTGTATTTAGGAATTTATTGTCTTTGAAATTTTTTCCAACCGTAAATTGAATGAGTAAACATTTTCAAAATAATCAAATTTTCCGAATGATATTCTTCGATGGTAGGCCAAATTAATTCTCTCTAAAAAAGTGAACACACGCTCAAAGTTTTTTTTGACAATTTTTCAAATTAATTTTTTTTTTATCTAATATTCAAACATTGTCGTTTGGTATTATTTACAATAAAATTGGAAATTATATTTGACTAACAGCTGACATAGTTTAATATCAATTCTGTATCCTAAGCAAATAATCCTAAGGATATCTCTACGTACCTATATATATTAAGGAGTATGCATGAACTCATTTTCGTACACTTTCATACCATTTACAGATACGTGCAAGGTAGATAAAAGTTGAAAGCTTTGCAATATAAGACCTTTCCTGTAGGTAAATTATGCTTGTAGATTAACTGTTTGTACATTGAACAGAAACTGAGGTTATTTATTTGGGTGCTGATTCGATCTGTCTGCCATAAAAGTTATTAAATTCTTGATTTACTGCCAGAAGATCCTATTCTAATTATGGTAGTTATCAGAGACAGATTTATGATTCTTTTTACCATATGGATGAGTTGTCTTCGTATAAAATTAGAACGAAGATACTAATAGTTTGAATGAATTATTTTCTTAGGTATTTAAATTATGAAAGTTACGTAAAAATATTAAACGGTCATTAAATTTGGTCTCGTAATAATAGATTATATTTGTGTATGTAAATCCAACAATTTTCAAGATAAACGATTCCAAAAAGAGTTTTTATCGAAGTCAAAAAGTATTTTTAGTAAAAATTATCACAGTAAAAATTATCACAGTAAAAATTATCGTAGTAAAAATTATCACAGTAACATTATCACAGTAAAATTTAACACAATAAAATTTATCACAGTAAAAAATATCACAGTAAAAATTATCACAGTGAAAATTATCACAGTAAAAATTATCGCAGTAAAAGTTGTCATAATAAAAATTATCACAGTAAAAATTATCACAGTAAAAATTATCATAGGAAAAATTATCACAGTAAAAGTTATCATAGTAAAAATTGTTATAATAAAAATTAACACAGAAAAAATTCTCACAGTAAAAATTTTCACAATAAAAATTATCACAGGAAAAATTATCACAGTAAAAATTATCACAGAAAAAATTATCACAGTAAAATTTATCACAGTAAAAATTATCACAGTAAACATTCTTACGGTACACATGATCACAGTAAAATTTATCACAGTAAAAATTATCACAGTAAAAATTATCTCAGTAAAAATTATCACAGTAAAATTTATCACAGTAAAAGTTATCACAGTAAAAGTTATCACAGTAAAAATTGTCATAATAAAAATTAACACAATAAAAATTCTCACAGTAGAAATTATCACAGTAAAAATTTTCACAATAAAAATTATCACAGTAAAAATTATCACAATAAAAATTATCACAATAAAATTATCACAGTAAATATTCTCACAGTAAAAATTATCACAGTTAAAATTATCAGTAAAAATTTTCATTAAAAATAATTTTCAGTAAAATTTTTTCCAGTAAACTCTTTTTCAGTAAAAATCTGATCAGTTAAAATTTTTTTAAGTAAACATTTGTTCAGTAAAAATTTGTTCAGTAAAAAGCTGTTCAATAAAAATCTGCTCAGTGAAAAATCGCTAAGCAAAAATCTGATCAATAAAAATTTTTTCAGTAAAAATTCGATAAGTAAAAATTTTTAAGTAAAAATTTGTTCAGTAAAAAATTGTTCAGTAAAAAACTGCTCAATATATTTGTTCAGTAAAAACTGTTCAGTAAAAAACTGATGAATAAACATTTTTTCAGTATAAATTTACTTTGTAAAAATTTGATCAGTAAAAATTTTTCCGTAAATTTTTGTTCAGTATAAACTCGATAAGTAAAAATTATTGAGTAAAAATTTTTTCAGTAAAAAGCTGTTCAGTAAAAATTTGATCAGTGAAAAATCGCTAAGTAAAAATCTGAACAATAAAAATTTTTTCAGTATAAATTTACTCTGTAAAAATTTGATCAGTAAACATTTTTGCGTAAAAATTTGTTCAGTATAAATTCGATAAGTAAAAATTTTTGAGTAAAAAATTGTTCAGTAAAAAACTTTTAAGTAAAAATTTGTTCAGTGAAAATTTGATAAGTAAAAATTTTTGAGTAAGAATTTGCTCAGTAAAATACTGTTCAGTAAAAACTGTTCAGTAAAAAACTGTTCAGTAAAAAACTGTTTAGTAAATATTTGTTAAGTAAAAATCTGATCATAAAAATTCTTTTCAGTAAATATTTTCAGTAAACATTTTTATTATTATTTTATAATAATTGGGTACTATTTGATACAAAATTGACTTCGTTTAAGAATGACATTTATTGAACCATATGAAAATTGAAAGAAGGATTCTCTGGTAAGTTTTAAAGCTATTGTAAATCGAATGGCAAAATACCACAAATTGTCAATGTAAAACGAAACTATTTAGCCAATGGCCCAGTATTTCATCCTTGATTTTGGTGTGGTGTGCTTAGAGCAAATTTTCTGAATTGCAAATCTAAATTAAAATCAACTCGGGAAATATAACTCTGGAGCCCACTACTGAATTACATGCCATGAATATTCATTAGATCTTTATGTAGCAAACTATGTAGTATGAACATAGAATAATAGGCTACCACATGCAAAGCGACTCTCACCCAGTCCCGATTAGCTGAGTTTCCTTCTACCAAACCCATTGGCATGTTTTCCTTTCCTTTATGGAAACTTTTCGACTTTTTCAAACATTGAAGAGATTTTCCAGCCAGACTTTCGTCTACTCCATAAGTTTGTGGGATTTTTGATTTGTTTTCCCGCCCTTAGTAACTTAAGTAACTTCGTAACTGTGGCAGAGCGGAGCGAATTTTATTTCAGTAAGCAGCTAAATTCCAATTACTATTTAAACCTCATTAATTCAGCTATGCGTAAACGATATCGTATTTGGTATTCCTGACCTAAACTATTAGTTTTCATTTGCAAAAATATCAACCAACTAATCTCATGTTTATTTCAATAAACACTGATTATTTTAAATAAAATATTTCCTATTTTAGAATACATTCAAGCGCTCTCAAAGAAAATATTAAACTTTTAAGGATAAGCGACAACTGAAAAATTTAAAATTCTATTTTCTATTTCTTAAAAAAAAATTGGATTATTTTTTCACTTAAAATAAATTGACAGGATTATTTTTAAATGAAAATTTTATAATTTGTACAAATTTTATTATAGTTTTTCTCGAATATTTTGTTGAATTTTTTATTTAGATTTTTGGAGTAGAAAAATTCCATAAAGCTCTTCAATAGATATTTAACTCTTAAAAATTACTAAAATAAATATTCATAAATTAAGTATGTATGATAATTTTTACTCTATATGCGTATTAGTTTATTAAAGAAAATATTTTATAAAAATTCCGTGCTGAACAGTTTCAATCGGCTTTTTATTCATATTTACAATTGTAGACGACAGTTGGCGACTTTCTTTATATTATTAATATGAAAAATATTCTATTTATTTCTTCGTCTATTTGAAATTCATTTCACAAAACATAAGAAACTTTATACTGATTTATTTAATTTCAATGTAGAATATTCTAAAAAAATTTGTTTTGTTCTTAAAAGCTTAATTTTATCTTCAATAATATTAGAAAAATAAATAGAAAAAATACCGAGATCAGAATAAGTTAAGCCGCTTCAACAGTAAAATTCTATTATAATAAATAGAACGAATTTATGTTTGTCGCTATTTTTTTTGTTTTTTGTTGGACGTTCTGTTCTTATGCAGAATATAAGATGAACAATTTATTAAATATTCTAAACGAAAATCTCCGAATATTCAAGTATTCTATCTTATATGACGATTTTCTAATTTATTGAATCTTTTATGAGTAAAATTGGAAATATTTCAATTGATTAGTCATATTTCTAGTATTGAATTAAAGAGTAGATATTTTAGTTGCTTAACGATTAAATTTCAAATAATCATACTCCGAAATATTTTCTAAATTAATAATAATTATAATTTATCTATGAGTGAGCTAAAAATATTTACAATAAATAGCCGTGCTTAAAAATATTATCTTTTAAAGACTTTAAATGCAGGCAATCTTTAGTTTTAGTGTCTGTAATACTTTTACTAATTTGCCAATAGAATCACATACATTTCTTAGGGGTTTGCATTGATAAGAGTTTAACATAAAATCTACGCAGAATACAGAAAAGTACTGAGGTAGACATACGCTATAGACAGCTATGAAAACATTTAGATAAACGATCAAAATTACATCAACAAGACCTGAACATACGGAATAGAACTCCAGGTGTGAACCAGATATTCCAATTCGCTTTAATTGAAAATCCTCCCAACAGCAGTCGATTCCCCTTTAAAATGTGAAAAAAAGTATAACCGTTCGCGATCAAAATGTACCTTTTGTTCGTAATTTGCCACTTACTCGTTATAAAAAACTTTTGGCAAGAAAATTATCCTCACTTTCATACTCCAAAACCATGCACACCCAATTTTGTATATTTATTTATTTATACATTTCTAAGCTCCCTAGGCTATGCGACAAGGTCTATGATACAGCGACACGACCTTAAGGCTATTTAGTGATCGGATGTGTGGGTAAGATTTTTTTTTTTTTTTTTTTTAGATTTTTGAGTTACAGGGGGAAACCTTTAAAAGGTACTCGACTGGGAGGCCTTCTACCTGTCAGACGAGTTATGCGGGATTTTTACCTCGCTAAAAAATAACCTGTACCTCTACCCTTGCTCCCGGACCGATGGTGCCCCGGCGACACTCTTTGTTAATACTACTTCGCCGGGGCGTTCTTATAATATTTTACTATTTATTATATTTTACTGCTGTCCCGATGTTATAACGCCTCATTCTTCGTACGTGGTGTGAAGATCCTTGATGATAGATTCCGCGTACTCTGCAACTTTGTTCCAAGCCGATTGGTTTTCAGCATGCACTCCACTATGTTTTCTGGACTGATGGAACGGTCCACATTTTTCTCCAGTTCTGCCCGTGTCCCCTCGTAAAAGGGGGATGGGAAGAACACGTGTTCTGCATCTTCGAGCACATCGTAGCAACGATGACAGTTTGTGGAGTCTGTTCTCTTGAATCTGTGCAAGTATGCCCGAAAGCATCCATGTCCAGTCAAGAGTTTGGTAATGTAATACCCGACTTCCCCGTGCAGGCGAGTGACCCATTTGGTGACATCTGGGATCAGTCGATGGATCCACCGACCCTTCGCCGAGCTGTCCCATCTTTCTTGCCAGAGGCGAAGACTCTCGGGTCTCTCCTCTTCACAGAGGACCTTTCGCCGCTCTTCCTTCTTCCTACGATGTTGGCGTTCTCGCTCTCCTGCCAGGATGTCGATGGGTGGGCATGATGCCACCCATCGACATCCTGGCAGGAGAGCGAGAACGTCAACTGATGCCACTCTGATCGTTGAGAGCCGCTGGACTGATAACATTGTCTTGCGGTATGTTGTTAGCTCTAGCGATTTCGCCCACACTGGTGCTCCGTATAGCAGTATGGAGGTAACTACAGTTGCCAGTAGTCGTCTTCGAATTTGCCTGGGGCCTCCGATATTGGGTATTATCCGCGAAAGCGCGCCCTGTACTACTGATGCCTTCTTGCTGGCGCTGGAGATGTGCTACTTGTAGTTGAGTCAGGCATCCAAAACCACTCCTAGATACCTTATGTAGGGTAGCGACTGGATGTCGTGGTCGCCCACTCTTATGGTAATGGTCTTCATTTTCTTCCGGCTACTCACAAGGAGTGCTTCGGTCTTATGTTCCGCCAATGACAGATCTGCCGATGTCATCCACTGTCTTATCCTCCGGATGGTGGTGGAGAATGCGGCTTCCAGATCCTCCAGGTGTTTGGCTACAAGGACCACCGCTACGTCGTCCGCGAAGGCCACGAGCATTGTGTTCGTCGGTAATTCCAGATGGAGTAGGCCGTCGTATATGACATTCCACAAGAGTGGCGCCAGGACAGAGCCCTGAGGTACCCCACCCGTGACCCCATACTCCGCTGGTCCATCCTCCGTTTCGTAGTGTAGTAGTCGATCACTGAAGTATGATCTGACCATCCTCCGTAGGTAGTAGGGCACCGCCATGTTCTTAAGAGCTTCCAAGACTCGATCCCAGCGGGCCGAGTTAAAAGTATTTTTGATGTCCAGGGTGACAATGAGGCAATCCTTTTTGGAACCGCCTTTCCATCTCTTTCCTGAGATGGCTTCCTTTGCGATGTTCGTGACGAGTTCAGCGAGTCGATGGTCGATCTCCCCTTCCTGAATCCGAATTGGAATTCGGAAAGTTGAGAATCGATGTATTGCTCCAATCTGTCAGCCACTATCCGCTCCAAGTTCGTCCCGTCCGAATCTTGCATGCAAAGTGGACGATAGGATGCTGGCTCGTCCGGTGGTTTCTTCCCGTTTGGGATAAGAACCAATCTTGGTTGCTTCTATCGAGTCGAGATGAAATCGGTTATTTGTCAGTTGGATAAACCAGTTAAAGGTGATAAGATTTTCTAGAGTATGTTAGTTAGTTTTAGAAAATTAAAAATACGATTTTAAAAGGGTATTTAAGAACTATAAAAGCTTCTAAATGAAAGGATTCTAATTGAAACAGAAATTTTGGTCAAAGTGGTATTTAGTTAAAAAATGAGCGTTTGTAAATCGAATGTCAAAAAATGAGCAGATGGGAAGAACTAGTTTTCAGGTACCTGGCCAGCCCATATGTCGACGAACGGCTAAAGGTGTTGCTTAGTGCAAAAATCGAGGTGACTTAGAGTTTCCCCTACCAGTTGATGTATAACATTTTTGCATTGGGTTCCAGATCAAATATCCAGATGATCTAGAACCCAACGCAAAAAGGTTATACATGTACGCTTGAAATTAAATAAGCATGGATGAAGTGTTACTCCTTTTTTATGAGTCATGTTGCTGTTTCTCCTGCTAAAAAAATTCGCTTTTTATTATGGAATAGTTTTAAATTACAAGAAAAAATATATCATTATGACAACAGCTCAAAATACCGCCGAGCTAAAGCTCTTGTATCACCTCAGCTTTGTATGGATATATATAAAAAATCTTGTTAAATATTAAAATGTTTTATTATATTATAAATTTCCAGCATCTATTCTCTATAAACTGGTATCAAATTAACATTGTTAATTTACCTTTAAAACATAAATACAAGTGATCGGATTTTGATTGAAATTGTATCCGAAATATAAATTATTGTGTTCAAAGGAAAATCTTTTTTTTTTTTTACTGTGGATCAAAAATCACCCCATTTTTATAGCGGAATAAATGAAGAGATAGAATTGGAAACCATCGAAACGAAATGCCAGTTTATCATATTGAGGATTACTTAAGTGTGAAATTTCAATCAGGATAGTTGTTACTAGGAAACATTTGATTTTTAGAAAACTGATAGCAAAGTAAATAGGATGTAATTAGCAGAAATAAAAGCAAATATTTTATTACGATTTAATTTCGCCTTTTTGTAGATGCTTTTAGAATTTTCTCTAGTTATTTGTTTACTAATTATGTATATGTTTAATGACATCTATAATTGCTTACAGATTAGCTCAAATTTCCGGAAATTTTACAAAATATTCCTTATAGATGGAGGTACTCTCCCTTCTTCTAAGAGCAATTTTCTTAGATTTAACTTAAACTAAGAAGATACCAAAAATATTCTACATGTTATAAGTCAGAAAATTTATCAACATTATTATTATTAGTTTAAATTTTCAATCAAAAAGGAAAATGTATCATATATAATATTGTTGATGGAAAAAGAAAGGATTGTGGCAAAAGTTTTATCTACTGTTGGGATTAAATATGATTTACCGTTCAGGGACCAATATCTTGGAAAAAAATTACTTAGAAGAAAACGGGTAATATTGTACATATATGGTATACAAAGCCTATACAGAATATATAAAAAAATTTCAATATATACTTTTCAAATTGAGGGTCTGACGCAGTGCAAAAAGAAAAGACTCCTCTGGCCAGTTCGACCAAGTATGAAATTATTGTATAAATAAAGCACATTTTGTGTTGAAAAAAATCTTTATGGTCACCAAGTTGGGTTTTTTTTATTTTTAAAGTTTGGATTTGATAATTTTCTAATTGAAAGTCTGTCCCAGTGCCCAAATAACAGTGTCTTCCCAGTGCGCCCTAGTCCGTGCCTAGTCCACTTTCCGTTTAAAAAAATGTCCACAATCACCAGGTGGGTTTTCTTACTTTTGGAATTCGGATTGACAATTGAAATTCCAAAAGTAAAAATTGACTAGACCAGTGCCAAAAAAAACCTGTCTTGCCATTGCGACCTAGTTTCAAATTGAAGGTGAAGGTCCGTGCCTAGCCCACATTTCGTTATAAAAAATGTCTACAATCACCAAGTGGGTTTTCTTACTTTTGGAATTCGGATTGACAATTGAAATTCCAAATGTAAAAATTGACTAGACCATTGCCCAAAAAAAACGTGCCTTGCCAGTGCGACCTAGTTTCAAATTGAAGGTGAAGGTCCGTGCCTAGCCCACATTTCGTTAAAAAAATGTCCACAATCACCAGGTGGGTTTTCTTACTTTTGGAATTCGGATTGACAATTGAAATTTCAAATGTAAAAATTGACTAGACCAGTGCCCAAAAAAAACGTGCCTTGCCAGTGCGACCTAGTTTCAAATTCCAGGTAAAGGTCCGTGCCTAGTCCACTGTTCGTTTAAAAAAATGTCCACAAACACCAGGTGGGTTTTCTTACTTTTGGAATTCGGGTTGACAATTGAAATTCCAAAAGTAAAAATTTACTAGACCAGTGCCAAAAAAAACCTGTCTTGCCATTGCGACCTATTTTCAAATTGAAGGTGAATTTCTGTGCCTAGTCCACTTTGCGTTTAAAAAATGTCAACAATCCCCAGGTGGGTTTTCGGAATTTTGTATTGACAATCAAAATTGCAAATGTAAAAATTAACTAGACCAGTGCCCAAAAAAAAAATGTAAAAATTGACTAGAGCAGTGCACAAAAAAAATCGTGTCCCTCCAGTTCGACATAGTTTCAAATTGAAGGTAAAGGTCCGCGCCGATCCCATTTTTTGTTAGAAAATTTTTTCACGGTCACCAAGTGGGTTTTCTTTTTTTCGAGTTTGAATTTAATAATTTTCTTATTGGACGTCTGACCCAGTGCACAAAAAAAATCGTGTCCCTCCAGTTCGACATAGTTTCAAATTGAAGGTAAAGGTCCGCGCCGATCCAATTTTTTGTTAGAACATTTTTTCACGGTCACCAAGTGGGTTTTCTTATTTTTCGAGTTTGGATTTAATAATTTTCTAATTGGACGTCTGACCCAGTGCACACAAAAAAGTCGTGTCCCTCCAGTTCGACATAGTTTCAAATTGAAGGTAAAGGTCCGCGCCGATCCCATTTTTTGTTAGAAAATTTTTCCACGGTCACCAAGTGGGTTTTCTTATTTTTTGAGTTTGGATATAATAATTTTCGAATTGGACGTCTGACCCAGTGCACAAAAAAAATCGTGTCCCTCCAGTTCGACATAGTTTCAAATTGAAGGTAAAGGTCCGCGCCGATCCAATTTTTTGTTAGAACATTTTTTCACGGTCACCAAGTGGGTTTTCTTATTTTTCGAGTTTGGATTTAATAATTTTCTAATTGGACGTCTGACCCAGTGCACACAAAAAAGTCGTGTCCCTCCAGTTCGACATAGTTTCAAATTGAAGGTAAAGGTCCGCGCCGATCCCATTTTTTGTTAGAAAATTTTTTCACGGTCACCAAGTGGGTTTTCTAATTGAACGTCTAACGCATTGTGCAAAAAAAGTCGCCCCGCCCCAGTTTTACCTAACCCTAAATTGAAGATGAAGACACGTGTCGAGCCCATTTTTTGTTGTGTAAAATGTTCGCAGTCACCAAATGGGTTCGTTTATTTTTGGAGTTTCGAATGGACAATATTCTAATTGGACATCTACACATAGACCAGTGCCCCCCAAAAAAACTTGTCTTACTAGTGCGACCTAGTTTTAAGTTGAAGGTAAAGATCCGTGCCTAGCCCACTTTTTCTTGAAAATATTTTTTATTATCGCCAAGTGGGTTCGTTTACTTTTAGAGTTTCATTTTGATAATTTTCTAATTGGAGGTCTGACGCATTGTGCAAAAAAAGTCGCGCCGCCCCAGTTTTACCTAACCCTAAATTGAAGATGAAGACACGTGGCGAGCCCATTTTGTATTGAGAAAAATGTTCGCAGTCACCAAATGGGTTCGTTTATTTTTGGAGTTTCGAATGCACAATTTTCTTATTGGCCTAATGACTCAGTGTAAGGACTTTGTACTGTTTCCATTTTTTTCGCATTTTGTTCATCTAAATTTGATTTTGAATTTTTTAGCATTTGTTTCACTTTGTGTTTATCTAATTCTAATATGTCATATTTAATTCTAAATAACTTCAGTTTGAACAAAGAAATTTCAACTAAATTCAAATTCATTTAATCTTTAGTTCGAAAGCTACGTACGCATTTTAGCTGTACTATAACGGATATCAAAAGATATCAACTTAAATAGCTAAAAAGAAAGCATCTTATGGTTTGACTAGTTCATAAAATATAAATAAATTGGAAGGGGATGACATATCTAAAAATATGGCAACACCAGTTATGAAAGTAAGCACAGAAGAAGTGCTAACAACAAAGTATTTTTCGCGTATTATTATTCATAGTAGAATTCAGGTAGTCAGACTAGGCAATGACAGAATAGGATTTCGAGAGCTTTAAGCGGCTTAATGTTTTCAGAAACAAGAACATACTTTCACAATACTTTTCTTGCCAGCTAGTCTCTATGTAATCCTATTCAGTTTTTTTTTTATATTATCGTGTATAGTTGAACTTATACCAAAAACTTTACCACAAACGTGTGGATTGTTATCAGAAACAACAAAAAAAACAACGAAAAACAAATTGAATCGGATCCACATATATATCGATTGTCAACTTCTAAAGCAGTATTTAGATACACATAGAGCCTAGTATCGTTATTTCATATATTTCAAAAAGGAATTTCACCGTTTTAACTATTCTCCATTGCTCCATATTTCGTTATCAAACGTTCAGGTATACTATTGGGGCTAAGTAATCATACATTCACATAATGCTTACGTTGGCGCAAATAGAAAATAACACGACTCGATTTTTTTGTTGAAACAATCATTAAGGGGTGATTTGATGAAAGTCTCTTTTACCGACATACATATGTATGTGTTTAGATAAGTATAGATAGCTAACTGTAAGTGTAGGACTGTTCATATTATTTTGAAATTCCAGAAGGATGAAACCATGGAAACTTTTCATCCTGACATCCTTACACTTGTGTAACTCGGTGGTGAAAAAACCACTTTAGATGACATTTTATACTTTCATAATCTGCAAAAGTAATTCAGAAATGGAGGACGTGATTTTTCTTCAATTTCCTGATCCACTCAATTTGAAGTGCTTAAGAAGAGAATGTTAGAAAATACCTTTTACTTACCTTGTGAATCACAGACAATTTCTCACTTTCCCAGTTTTGTTCATAGTGAAAAATTTTTCATTCAATTAAATATTTAGAATTTTTTTAAGGCCAATTTCATGTCATTATCTAAAAGTACAAATAATATGCTGTAGGAAAATTATCCTTACCAATATTGATATGTCATAAAAAAAAAACAAGAAAAAAAAAGGAAAAAAAAATAGTCCACCGTAATCCGTAAACCCTTGAACTTTCAATAAAATTACGAGTATTAGTGTTGAAAAATTGACATTTCCTATAATATTTTCTGGAAGCTTTTTTTTTGTTTTTTTTTTTTTGCAATAGCATTTTATTGATGTAATATATTTTTAGAATAAATGGCTATGAAAAACGGTTCATACTGAATAAGTAAATAGGTCTAATAATTTGCTTTTCATTAAGTAAATAAATAAAAAATAAAAATAAATAAATTTCGAATAAGATAGAATAGCTTTGAGTATACCATAAATCTCATAGCAATCGTTTTTCTATTTATATCTCTAATAAATGAAAATATCCGGAAAATGAGAATGTCTTTTCATATTTGAAGTTTTTTTTGTTTTTTTTTGTTAAAGAAAATGATATCCTTTTTTTATATATGTGAGTATCAAAAAATATTCTGAACTCTAACTGGTAAATACGTAGAATAGCACAAAATTACAATATAATAGATTGACAAGTCATATGGGATAGCATATTCTATTGAATAGTATATCCTTAAGAAGGATTCAGAAAATATATTATATATCGTATTTATTGAATAAATCGTAAAAAGGGGTTTTCTGCTTTTTCAACCTAACAAAACGATAATCTAAGTTTTATCGGTATTCGATACTCAAATTTAAATGGAAAATAATCTAATCGCTCTTGTGTTTACGTGTATACTCGTAGGAAAAGATTGATCTATTCACATGAAAATAATATTCATAATTTAATATCAGCTCATTTAATACTGAACTAAGAAGAATAGTTAAATCTGCTTATTTTGTGAATTAATATAAAATTCACATGAATAGAAAATAAGTGTTAAATGGTAATTTTTTGTATAATCATCCTTGAATCAAATTATTCCCATGTGTTACGTTCACATTTAACTAGAATTTCTACTATCTGGTAAAAGGAAATTGGAAAGCTATTTTGTAGAATGAAATAAATTAACTTTAAGAAATATTAATTATAAAATATTTCGTTTTTCATTTTATAAAACAATTTCATTTGAATTTAAATCTTTAATCTTTAAGATAAGAAATCAAAGAAATTGTATTCATATATTTATGAATAAAATTCTATAACAAAAATATTCTACAACAAAAATATTTTATCAAAAGTGATTACCAAATTAGTTTATAAATATACTTATTTTTATAAATTATAAAAGAATAATATTATAAATATTTGTAATTAATTACATTTTTTTATTGAAAAGAGAAAATCTTCTTTAAGTTTAAATTTAATTAGTTTTCTTTTAATTAATTAATTTCTTACAAAATATTCTTGAGATTTTATTTAATTTAATTTTCTTATATCATCTTAAGATTAGAAAATTAAATCAAAAAAAAAAAAACTTGTGTATAATGAAGGTTTATTTATTTTTATAAAAAAATTTATCAATATTTAGAATTATTCTTGATAAGCGAGACGGTGAATCGTTGCTCAATATTTAATATCACACGAAATACTGCATTAGCCATTTTTCGGTTTGCAAAGTAGAGCCCCGCTATTTTATAATTGTTACATCTATAAATTATAAAAAATAATATTTGTTTAGAAAAAGTACTGCCATTTTGAATTATTAATAGTTTTTAATTATAAACACTAAAAAAATACCGCAGAAAACACGCTGACTGTATGATACGAGGTCTGTTAAAAAAGTACGTATATTCGATTTTCGATTTTTTTGTGGCGTTATGTTGGTACTCATGTCTCTTACTTATGCCTATAAGTTCGGCCATTTTGAATTTTCAGGTAATTTTTGACAGCTGCTTTAATTGCACGTGTTTCGGCTCGTCTTCGATTTTTGCCCATTCCAAAAAATGGATCAAAGAATCTGTTTCGGGAACAAGAAAAAGTCACAGGGGCCTAGATCTGGGGAATGCGGTAGCTGCGGCATTAGTAGTGTATTGTTTTCGGCC
Source organism: Atherix ibis (assembly GCA_958298945.1). NCBI lineage: Eukaryota > Metazoa > Arthropoda > Insecta > Diptera > Athericidae > Atherix > Atherix ibis. The sequence goes on along the minus strand of OY282607.1, from coordinate 93,141,604 downwards.
AAAAATTAGCGCACAATCAACGGTACGTGAGCAGGGGCGTTATCATAGTGCAAAAGCCAATTTTTGTTCTTCCACAACTCCGGGCGTTTCTGGCGGATGGCCTCGCGGAACTTGCGCATAACTTGCAGGTAATATTCCTTATTGACCGTTCTACCCTGTGACAGCACCACGCCCCTTGGTATACCCCCTGCAATCGAAGAAAACTGTAAGCAAAACCTTCACATTCGACCCAACTTGGCGGGCTTTTTTCAGTCTTGGCTCGTGCGGCAGCTTCGATTGGGATGATTGAGCTTTGATACGTCATAACCATAAACCCATTATTCGTCACCAGTTATGACCCTCTGGAGCAAATTTGGGTTGTCGCGAACAGAGTCCAACAGCTCCTTGGCAATATTAATGCGATACTGTTTTTGGTCGAAAATGGGCAAAAATCGAAGACGAGCGAAAATACGTGCAAGCAAAGCAGCTGTCAAAAATTAACTGAACATTCAAAATGGCCGAACTTGTCGGCATAAGTGAGAGACTTGAGTACCAACATAACCCCACAAAAAAATCTGCGGAAATTCGAAATTCGCGATACTTTTTGAACAGACCTCGTATATCAAAACACTTACGTGATGGAGCTCATTTTTTTTATATATTGTATATGGATCCCAAAAATCCGCACGTGACTGTAGAAAAGCCATTTTATTTACGAAAAATTATTGCATGGGGTGCATTTTGGTATAAAGATGTCATTGATCGGTATTTTTTGGAAATAGCATAAGGTGAGACCGGTACCTTCAACTCTGAGCGCTATTACCCTTTTGGTAACAGATTCTTTTGAGACTGAACTTAGAGATTTTATTTTGGACCACATGTGATTTTAAAAATATACTATCGCAGACCACACAACACGGCAAATATTAGTGTTATTACGCAAGATGTTCCCAGCACTTGAAATTTCGAGATTTGTTTTTTGTCAATGGGCCTTTAAGATCATGAAATTTGACAGCATTAAATTTTTTTTTTATCAAACTACATAAAAAATTATATTTTAGCAGACAATTTTTAAACTTAAGAGCATTTCAAAATTAACATCCGTCAAGCAATGGCCGAATTATAACCTAAAACGTGCGAAAAACTCATTAAAAAATTACCTCAAAATTATGGAGTTCTTAAAAAATTTTCTATTTTTTATTTTGAATAATTTTATATTTTATTAAAAATGGCATTATAAAATAAATATAAATAAATAAAATTTTTTTTTAAATCTTAGTCCAAAGTATAGTAAATTAAACTTTATTTTCCAAACCCTAATTGGATAACATTTTTAATTTGGCCAAAAGTCAAATATATCTAAAGTCAAAAGTTAAATTAGATACTATACCAAGCATTTTCTAAATGCCACTCGATAAATCATAAATTTATTGATTTCTATTTTAAATTCCTATAAAAATGTCTGGTATTTTAAAAAAAAAATGTATTCAAATGATTTGCTAATTAATTTTCGCGTTTTCTTAAACAACTATAAGAAAATATTATGAAAATAAAAAAAACAAAACATTTACAAAAAGAACTATAAAAGAAAAATGTCCTCAACAAAAAAAAAGGCAAGGTAATATTAACTTGCATTAATACGAATCTAATCTTATAGGAGAATTTCGTGCTTTCATAGCCTAATTCTCATTTGCATTAAAATTCATGACATTCTATTTGCTGTTATTACTATAATAGTTGACGAAAAATATGCTGTAGAATTATGCAAATGTGAACAGTAATTAATTCACCAATAATTGAACACGCGAAACATATAATAGTTACCGTATACACGAGTACTATAGACGATAATGAAAATGAGAAATTATTAAGGGATGAATTTTTGGCAGGGTGTAATTCGTAATTGTGAAAACTATATTATTAATACTGAAACACCTTTAATAATTTTTCCAAATGAATAGAACTCTGTATAAAATATACGTAATAGACCATAGGTAAAAATAAAGGACGAAAACTTTCACCAAATATACTATAATATGTACTCATAATAGAGATATAATAGTTTCATGTAATTATGTTCATAAATTTTGTACGCGGTTGTTATATGAAAAAAAAAAGTGAAAAAATTAAAACGGAACCAGAAAAAAAAATAATCATAATGCAAATTTAATAAATTAAAATGACATCATATTAAAAAAAACAAAAATTATTTACGTCGAAATGAATAAAAATCGAAGAGTAAAATTTATGAGAGAAGACACCGCAAATTTTCTGTAAATATTTACAAAAAAAAAAAAAAAAAATACAAATTTTATTTACCAAGCAAATCAATAGGTAAACATTTGTCGTTTTCTTTTTCAATTTGAAAAACATTTTCTAGTACCCTTAGAAGATGATAATCATCTGCCTTAGTGGTGGTGGTGGGTGACAAGTCGAAAGGCAACTGTACGAAACACGCTGTAAAAGCTAAAAGAAATGTAAACACCTGCTAAAAAATGGACCATGAATATATAAATCGACCAAGAGTTGCTTAGATTACTTGAAATTTTTAGAAGAAAACTTAATTAAATGAAGAAAATTCAAAGGAAAATGGGTACCTAAGGAATATTGTTTAATGGAATAAAGGGAAGGATCTACTTAAAAACAATCCCCTTAAGAATACCGTGTACTGAACATTCAACATGGAATTTATGGAAATGGAAATGTACTCCAACTCGTACCTTCATTAACGGTGGTGACCAATGGCTTTATGGTGTTATCTGATAGAGAAAAATTTTCATAGAACTTTCTGCTGTTCGCATAGCAATGGAATATAATAAATTTCATTTATTATATTTTTATAGGCAACGAACAGAATGTGGCACATTTATTCACTTCAATCGGATATATGTCGTATCTGTTGTTTGGTCCTTAAAGTTTACGTGGTAAATATATTTTCTCGGTTTGTTTTTATAAGTTCCTGTTATTAATTCAGTTCATTCTGTATACAATTTCCAGAACGAAGACAATTTCATATTATTTAATGATACCAGGAATAGAGAAGCAAAAGTTCTAATGCTCTGACAAAACATGACACCCCATTACCTATTAAGAAAAAGTTCGAATCCGGAAAGCTTACTTAATCTTCTTAATAGGGGAATCATCTTTTTACGCGATTTCCGTTATGTCGCAACATGTTGTTCAAATTAGGAAAATGGCCAAGGATTTGGAATCGACTCGAAACTAACCAAACTATGGTGTTGGGTGGCATTACTCTCTGGCTCGAATATCCAGATTAATATGACAATATTCTGCCATAGTTCTAAAAGATATTGTGCAATACTGAACTGTTTAAAATGGCAGAACTTTCTGTTAGTTGATAGTGTCCAGATCATTATTACCTAAGACGAAACGATTCATCATAGTGATTGATTGTACAATCAGCATGACGGGTTAAGCTTCTCGAAGTTCTCTAGTTCTTCAAGTAACGCAGACCACCCACTACCAGTTATTTAGTTGAGAAGCTGTGCATTTTGCTTCAACAAATTCCTGCGCTCATACACACATGGCATGATGTCTAACCCATATGACCGATCATAGCAGAATATTTTCATATCAACTTAATTACATTTGTACATATTTTCTTAAGTGAAATTTGAAATGATTCCATATAAAAAAATCTTCAGTCAACTTTTGACTCCTTTAGTGAAAGAAAATCTTTACTTTTTAATTTATTTTTTAACTTTTAAATTTTTCTTAAAAATTAGTTATAAAAATTCTGAAAATTAATTTTATGTCATTTTTGTTTTTATCTAAATTATTGTACATCAATAGTAAAATATTTCTCCTTTCTTATTTTTTAAATAGAAAAAAAATAATAAATATAGTAAAAAAATATATAAAAGAATGTATTAAAAGTTCTACGATTAACTTGAAACTTTAACATGCAATCAAAAGTACAAAAAAAAACAACAACAACTTTAAGGCCATAACTATTTAAAAGAAATTATAAGGCAACATATAACTTTATTTTTATTAACAATATAACTTATATTGTACTATAAGAAAAAAACAACAACAAACAACAGAAAATAAAATGATCATAAAAGTAATTATTGTTGAGAAACTTTCATAATTTCACTTATAATTTTCTTAATTTTACAAAGGAAATAAGGAAATAATTTTTGTTTCTACAAAACATGATATCAAAATAGTTTGTTGTTTTTTATTATTATTAATTTTATAAGAAAAATAAAAAAAAGATCTACCTATTAAAGTATGAAATATTTTTATGCTAACAAATATTTGGATTTTCTTCACTTTAATAAACTAAAATATATTGTATGCCTTCAATTATATTGTATTATTGTAGAAATATAATAATTCTCTTCCAATAGAAAATCATTAATATTTTCATCATTTATTTTAGTAATTTTCTGTACGTTTCGAAATTCCTTTAATCATAGATGATGAATTTTTATTGAATTTTCTGAAGAGAGAACATAAATCAAGCAACCAAAAACCGTATATATTATTAGGAAATCTTTGGAAAATTCAATATTTTCCTCAAAGTAAGAATATTTGTGGTAAATATTTTTCTCTTTGCAAAAAACAAATACTATTAAATAATCGAATATCTACTATAAAATATTCAGATAGTCGTATTCAACGTAAAAACACATACCAAAATTTTCGCTAACCCTCAGTATTAAGGACTTTGGATAGCATTAAATGAAGAGGAAAATTATTCGATTTGACACTCGTTTCGGTTACTTACTGTATCGAATAACATTTTGATTAATTACATTTACCAAATTGATTATTAATGTCCTTTTATATCCATTCTATTGTATTTCTAATACGCTGTTCAAAAGTCTCTCTCCATCTCTCATTACCTGTATTACTACTCGTATATAAATGCTCGCATAGACGATGATTATATTTAGCTTGACGTAAATTATGCTTTAAATTCTTAGAATAAATACATCGACTTATATTCAGAAATGGCTTCTTCATCATCCTTATTACTTATTCCTTATTCTTTAGTCCTTAGTCCTTAGTCCTTATCAGTATATATGCACGTTAAATAATGTTGGTGTTTTGTATCGTTGCCGATTTCGTTGTTGCAGAAAGAAATATTTCGAAAATCTAATAAATTATCTAAATTTAAAATTTATATTGTAGCATTCGAGTTCCAATTTCAATTTACTTCAACACCGATTATTGTATTTATAAATATCCGATATTTATTTTTTGTTGGTTTATTTGTTGTTATTTTTTGGAAAAACCAAATAATTATGAATTTTTATGCTTTGAAATATTTATATTTATATATATACACATCCTTTAAATATACAAGTGCATAAATACATCTTATTGTTTAAGAATATACCGGTTAGATTCGATAAATTATTCAGTTCGTTATAATCTAAGATAGAAAAAAAAAATAATGCACAAAATAACAAGTACATCCTCTTCGAAATGTGAATTAATTATTGACAATAGACATTTTACAAGGACGAACCGAACCTGCAATGGATTTATTGTACATTCTATTCTTGTCTAAACATAAATCATGAATAAATTTTGAATTCTTATAACGAGAAAATTCACTTTCATAAACATATGCGTACATAAGGAAATTTATTATGTAGAAGTGAAAATGTTTGTATTTTATTTTCCATAAATCGAATTTTATTTTGTATTTTTAATTTTTTTTTTTCGTTGGTTTTAGGCAAAAATTTAGGAAGAATCCAATTTGTGTAGTTGTATTTGATTAAATTGATTATATTTTTAGAAATAATATATTCCTTTTCTTATGTTTGTATTTCATATATTCAAATATGGAAAATTATTTAGATAATTTTTTCCAAAACTAGTACAAATTTGAATACAAACTCCAATTCATATACTATGTATAAAAATTAATGTAACCAATATTTTTTGTAATATAAAAGTTTGTGGCTACTAGTAAATGCTATTCAAAAGGTAATTAATTTTTTTTAAATAATGTCTATAGTCTAATTCAAATTCTTTTCGTTATGAAGAAGTCCAACTAAACTATATAAAAGCTCGGAGTTACTAAAAACAATTTAATAAATCAAAATTACCAAAACAATATTAGAAAAATTGCTTCTGGATTTTCAGCATGTGATTCACAGTCTTCCAAGATTTGACTTGGAAAAGCCCTACGAACGTAATTGTTTGCACAGCAGACTACTTTAACGGGCTGAGTTGGGGAGTTAACAGTTTCATTTAGCAAAAATGCATGATGTAAAGTAGCATTCCTTAAGGTTCCCCAATACCTGCCACTTTATTTAACACTTGCATCAATTCCCTATTTACATCAGGCTCATCGAAAATACACTTTCTATACGCCGAAAACCTTTTCGATCCAAGAAGATACGTATCTGGACACAGCCACCTTGGTCCGATAGATTCCAGTATAAAATTCTGGTTAGTAGTAAATGTAAGATTAGTCAAAGTGAGGCAATCAGATCCTCCATTCTGTCACCTTATGTTCTTCTGAATATTTCCTTCACAATCATTTGAAATAAATTATTTCCACCTCCTACTTAAAAGGATTGCCGAGTTGAAAAGAGATCCATCCACCGTTTGTCTTAAGACCCAAACCTCCATGCCACACCTGGACGGCTGTTGTTTTTTTTTTATAGTAAGGTAGAAATTATCGTAAGGCAGAGTTTGGGACTAAAACCACCTTTCTTGGTCACATTTCTAAATATTTTTACAAACCGCCGTTAGGCATACTTAGTGGACCAGGCATGGATCACTTTCCACCATCCCGTCACAAAAGGGCATATTGGGCTGGAATCTAATTTAAAGCATTATTGGTAAACCTGAAAACATCACCACGTTGTCGATCTATCCTTCTCTTGGACTTATTTCTTTCCAATTTCGACTGGTACCATTCCGGCCACAACACAAATGGCCTCGTATTACACTGTGCCCAGGCTACCCTCAATGCGCTCCTACGGTAGACTGAGATAAGTCCACGTATGTACATTACCCCAAATAAGTGTAGCATACAACAGGATTGACTCGACAATAGTCGCCAACAGGGTCTTCCTACTCTGCCTGAGTACCCCAATGTTCAGTATTAAGCGTACCAGTACAATCTTTCTTTCCGATGCCTTCCCACCAACGTTTAATAGGTGTTCCTAAAACTGCAGCCTCACGCCAATCATCACTTAGATGCTTTAGAGATGGTTCAGAGATTATCTCATGTCCGCCAATCCTAATAGTGATAGAATTATCTTCCACACCTTGCGATGATTCTCGCCTCTTCTGTAGTACGGCATTTAGGAGCATCCCCAATGCTCGTCCTGTACAAAAAAAAACACTATTCAGGTAGTCTTCTATTATCCAAGTAATGTACTCCTGAACACCCATTGAAACCAGGGCATCAAGGATATCGCCAAATTGAAGGCGTTTTTCACATCAAGGGTTATGATAGCGCAGTTCTTTATGGAACTTCTTCTCTACTATGGTTGGGCGCCTTTCGGTGCAATCTATTAAATAATGAAAGAGTCCAGTTGAATTGGGCTCCCGGTCTTGGTGCTAAAATGAGCAATAAGCTAGCGGGCAGGCTAGATCTTCACTATCATTTTCTCATTCAAATACCAAATTTGCCGCATCTATTAACCAAAAGGCATGTAATATCTTTGGCCATTTGTAGACAAAAAAAATGGACGGAAGGTTGAAGATTTCTTTCTCCAAGAAAAAAAACCCTCAGAAAACCAGTCTTAAAAATCGGATTGGGCATGGTTTCCTCTCCACTAACCAATATCCTCCTTTATTCGACTCCTCACCATCCCATCCATATTTTAAATAAATGCCCTTAATCTGGAATTTCTCCGTCCATTGTGGAGCTCCGAGTCCCAAAACTTTTTCCCCAAGTCTGCTCTTTAATTTGCTAAAAGTAATAAATATGCTCCATAAAACTGTCGACCAATTTTATTAAATAAGCTGGCAATGCCACCCCACATGTAACATGAAGTTGCTAAACGGACTCATGGTCCTGGCGCTACATAATGCACTCTGGCTCTTCTCCCAAAAGACCATATAAAAATAACAACAACAAAAAATTAAAAAAAATATTTACAAACACTTAACTTAGTGCACCAAAATGTTTATAATCATTCCAAATGTTTATAAACATTTTTATTTTGTTTATGCAATTGGGGGAACTTGTTTTTTGCTCTGTTTTCAAACTAAAAACACTTTTTTAACAATAAAAAAAAATACTCACATATATTTGGATATATTTTAGACAAAAAACAAATAAAACAACTTTAATTTAATCATATTACAAATTGCTAGTTGATGAGAATTAATGTCATTACAAAGAATATACAATCTTTTTAGAAGTGTAGCATTCTTCAAGCGCAAAGCTGAAGATTTAAAAAGATTTGTTTAAGGCATAAATAATTGTATATTTTCTGTTTCATCAAGTGAACATAATAAAATAGATTTTCTTAAATATTTAAGAAATCTATTATAATACATCTAACAAAATCCATAGCAATAGTGGGAAAATATTTACCAATAAAAAATTTCGGTGCAAGCAGTTTAGTATTTTCTACAAGAATTCCGCCTACTAATTTGTTCCCCTCTTTTTGATATATTGTATTATTCCTAAACGTTTTCCTATATTACTTTTGTTATGTAAATGTCAGATGGTGGACTAGTAATTCAATCTATTGGCTTATAATAAAAATATAGAGAGTATTTTTAAAATCACAAGAATAAAATTTCAATAAAACTTAAAAATAAAATTCGACATTAATTATTAAATGAACCGAAACATTTTCTCATAGTATATTATTTTATACTTCAATACTCTTCCTTTTATTAAGAACGTATATTCGGAGAAAACCATAAAATGCTAGCCATAGTTTTTTCATACCGTTCAATAATCAATATAAGAAGATTTAATGAAGTCATGAAAATTTCAACAAGTGATGAATATTTTCACATAATAAAAATCTTAAGAGCAAAGAAAGACTCCAATTTATTTTCTTTCTTATATTATACATATTTTTTTGCCATCAATATCATTATATGATATTATAATAATAGACGCTATCGATTCGATAAATAAATATCATATATTTTTCCCTATACAAAAAATTCATTCATTAAATATTTTCTTGATAAATTAGAAAAGTTCCTCTTTTTATATTATTCATTATTTGATTTTAATCAGAGTAATAGGGAAGATTTTTTCAAAATTGAATCATGAATAAAATAATGTTTTTATATTGAATTTTTGTTTTTTAACACTCAACATCCTCTTTTGGCATATACTTTCGCAGAGGTTACCATTTCAACTGGGGAAAATGAAATTTACTGAATTGGAAATTTAATTTGCATGAAAGATAAGAGATCAATTTTTTCTTCTTAAATGTATCCAAAAATAATATATAACAAAAAACTGGCAAAAGTATTACTTAAAGATTTTGGTTGGTCATTAAAGTTGAATTATTTAATTTATCTGATAAGTAGTACAGAAATTGGTTTGTGTATTCGCTATACGCAACCTTGGGTTTGAGGTGTAAAATTATTCTAAGTTTACCCAATAATGCAATTTATTTTGATCGTGGATATGCGAATTGTTCGGTTTTTGAAAAAAAGTTGATTATCTTGAATGAGATTTCGACATTTTACACAAAATATATTGCAAAAAATTATTCAAATGGCTGCCACTAAAATTCTTGGGCAACTAGATCCTTTTGAGATAACTTTTGATAGATTTTCTGTTACATGGCTTTTCTGTACATATTGAGCTGTAATTCGACCATGACTTGACGGAATACGCACGTGATAGCTTAAAGATTGTCTATGTAAATACGACTTTTTGCATAGGTCGAGAAGAAAAATCCAGCAGCGTCAAATCGCATGATCTTGGTGGGCAGTTGATCAGTACAATTTGAAATTATGCGTTCTATGAGCTGTTCACATCAATAAAGCCAAAAGTTGTTATTTTTTGTTTGTTAAAAGTTTAAATTAAAAGTTCAAATTAAAATCTTCAAGTTATGGCCATAGCGCTCAAAATTAACCTTAACTGTCTCTCCTTTATTTTCAAAGAAGAATGAACCAATGACAGGTTAATCCCAAAATACATACCAGAGATTTCTGTTTTACAAATACAAAGGCTTCTCCAGAAACAGTTGTAGGTTTTCAGAGCGCCATATAAGATAATTTTGCTAATTAAAGTATTCACTAAAGAAAAAAAAATGTCATAATTGAAAAAAGTTGTTTTAAAAATTAACATCTAAACGATATTATACCCAATTGGCAAAAATGGCAAGTTGATAAGTTAGTGACAAATTAAAAATATATAGCCAATATTAGCAAAACGATATTATTTTTATTATTAAGCATAATTAAAAAGCTGGCATTCAAACTTTTGTTAACATCTTTTTATTAGTTTACGTTTCAGGGACATTGAAATCGAACAAGATTAAAGTTTTTTATTAATATGAAAAAAAAAAATAATTCCGTGCTGTAAAAAAATACTATTTTTTAAAAGGAAAAATAGTATCTGATGAAGTGATTAAAAATTGGTTTACGAAAATGTATATGTTAAGTAAGAAACTTCATGAAATTTTGGGTATGAGAAAACTATCAGTTGGATGTGTTCTGCAGTTACTAAAATCTGACCAATACCATTTACTTGAATTAATGTTTATGGCAGTATTTGAAATTTTTGATAAAATAAATCTAACTAAATAATGTATAAGCTTTATACTGATTTCAGTCAAAAAACTGAAATATTATCTTTAATTTTAACTAAATTTTTAAAAGATTTCTTATTTAATAATTTATTTAGAAAAAAAAAACCTGAAAAAATTGATAAAGTTATCTTCTTCCAATTAGATTAATGAAAAAATTAACTAATTACTAGAAATAGAGAAACTTTTAATACATTCTCGAATCGAAAACCAAATAGAGTAATTTGTTGTTTTCATTCTAATTCGAATAAATATAAAGCCCAGTTTGAATGAATAAAAAGAATTAATTATTCTAAGGAATAATATAACGAAAATCCAAAGGACGCAAAATGGCAAAGGTTGATATAATATAGATAAGTGGCATTTAATAATTTCACTTGAATGCCTACTTACGATGAAAATGGTAATATAATAAAAGGAATCCTTAAAGGTTTTGATATACTTAAGAATACCAAAATCAACACTTGTTCTGAACATCCAATGTCCTTTTAACCGAAACTGTTATATGTGACCATAATGGCTATTACCTTCCCATATGTATGCATGAACATAAATGGAACAACTAGACTAGTGAAAACCATTAGTCCCGAAATAGACTAAATATTTGAAGACTAATTAATAGGATCCGTTTTTGTCCTGAAAAGTGAGCCTTATAAAAAAAAGGGAGTATTTATTTATTATTAATGTATAAGTGCATGGACAAAACTAAGAAATTAAGCCTCGTATAAGAATTGATGTTGTGGTTTGAAAAATTAAATTAGTATAACAGATTCGAGTAAAGAAGGATTTCCGCCCAACTGAAAACTATACTTGATATTTTTTGTTTTTGTGTGTGGAGATTTAAGGATATTTTTTTTTTTGAAAACTCCTTGAAATTGAATTAATTAGCTTTTGCAATTACTTGTAATTGAATGTTAGTAATTAATTTATAGAAAATAAACAGAATGTAATATCATTACCGGTACAAGTATTTGTGGTTCTAATCATGAACAGTAATTAAAAGGTACTTAAGAGTACATAAAACTTATTTGGTAGCTCTTACTATTATTAGATTGCATAGAAAAAATATACTCTTATTTGTACATTGAAAAAAAAAGGTATATTGAAAAAAAAAAAAGGAAATTCGATCGATTTTTTAGTAGTTAACTTTCATGAAATTATAGTTCTTTGCATTATTCGTTAAGAATCGATTAAATAAATACCTTCCATATTGATAGTATGAATATAAACCAGAAATTATGAAGTGGCCTCATTTATACTACAAATACCAGTTTATAATTAAAAAAAAATAAAAAAAATACTGAGTTAGTAAAAGTAAAAACTTGTATAAAATTGTTAGTTTTTATAGAAAATTTTTGTAGGCTTCGAGTTTAGTGAAATTGTTGTTAATGATTTTTTTTTTGTTGAACAGTAATCAATATCGAAATTACGGAAAACATTTTTTTATTCCATCCTTGAGTAATGAAATGTTCCGCTTTTTTTTTCAAATCTGCATACCTAAATAAATTGCTTTTTAATGTCATTTTAATTATTAAAAAGAAATAAAAATATACAACCTGAATTATATTGAAATTTTTCGATAGGCAATAAAAACTTTTAATTATTATTGAAGTGCTAATATATTTATCCATTTTGGTTTTTTTTACTAAAAGCATACATAGGAGAAAAGTTGGTGAATTTTTTAATATTATAAATTATACCATTAAAATTTACAATAATAAATAAAAGTATACCTCAAAGTGACATCTTGTATCCTACACTATACACAATTTGTGGTTTTTTTAATCTTTTATCATAGAGTATTCATATCAAACGTTTATGCATTTTATGGTTTTGAAAATAAAGCTCTGTCATTTAACAGTATTCTAATATACGAGTATATATGATTCAAGAAATTATGTGTTTAGCACAAGACATGCCATTTTATTTTATGTATAGTTCAGTAATAAACCAGTGCTTCAAAAGTGTAAGAAACTTTCTAAAATTTTAGTGATTTTGGCGTAGCCACGTTTCACGATTTCTTTCTTCAGCCATTTTTTTTGTTGCCCTGAGCTTTAAGATTTTAATTAAGAGCATATATAGTTTTAACTAAATGATACTACAACCTATAAAACACAATAAATTTTTCATTACACAAAAAGTTTCCGTGATGTGTAGTTTTGAAATTTGATGATGTAACTGGGATTCCCAAATAATGCGAGTTGATGTCGTTGGACTTTTTTTTCATAGGATTATATAAATAATTGTATTTACATATATAACCTTTAAACTCGAGGGTATTTATATGCTAAAATCCTTGAAGTCATGGCCAAATTACAATTGGAAATGTGAAAAAAATAGTCGACAGTTTCGTCAAAAGGATCGAGTTCCTGCTAAAAGGTTTTTTTTTTGCTACTATAATAAATAATGTTATCTATCATGCATAATGGCATAGTCTAGGCAATATAATTAAATAAACCTTTTACTAGGTGTATAAGTTTAAATCCGCTGTTTTTTAGTCAAAAAAACACATGTTTTTTCATAGAAAGCAAAAACAAATTTACTCAAAGTACTTGCCCTTGCTAGCTACACATTTTTCCCATCTCCCACGCCAAAAAAATTCATTCTCTTTCGAGGCAAACCACTCATGAAGCCATTTCCGGAAGTCTTCGTAAGAATCGAAGTACTGCTCAGCGAGCGCGTGTCCCATCGACGAAAACAGGCGGTAGTCGGAAGGGGCCAGGTCTGGTGAATAAGCGGGTTGGGTTAGCACCTCCCAGTTGAGTATATCCAAGTAGTTTCGGACCATTTTTGTCTGGCGAGCAAGATTTCGCATGTGTTTTGGCGTCGCTCCATCTGCCCATCGTTCAATTCATGCGGCACCCATTTTCCGATCTTTTCAACCTTCCTAGGCCGATTTTCACGCTTCTTGTCCCACAAGTCAAAATTGCCGTCTTTGAACCGACGAAACTAATCTCGGCACATTATTTCCGATAAAGCACTGTCACCATAGGCCTCCATAACCATTCGATGCGATTCGGCAGCCGATTTCTTCAAATTGAAGCAGAAAAGCAGAGCTTCCCGCATATTCTCTTTTTCTGGCAGAAAACTAGACATGATTAACAAAGGAAAAATGTATGTTTTTGTACGAAATTGCTGACAATGTGCACTGATTAATGTTGACAGATGTCAAACTCATAAAGAAAAAGTATGGCGTGCCCATGGTAGCTTAATACGCTCACTCACGCCATCTAGACCAAACAGCGGATTTAAGCTTATACCACTGGTGTAAAATTGAAATTTTATTGAATGTTACTTTCCGCAATAGAAATTAGATAATCCTTATTGATATCGCTAATCCAAAAAAGGATACAATTTTTATTATGAGAACTCCTTTTAATTTCGTTAAATAATCTTCACTGCCCAAGTAAACCTATGGTCTCAAATATCATATCTCAACGATGAATTTAGGTATTCAAAAATATTCTCTATTAATAAATCTGATACCAATTAGTTATAGTAACTATTTTATACTGTATCAAAATACTCATTCGTTTTTACAATAAAATATTCAAAAATAATCAGATAAATTTCTACATGATATTCAATTATTTTTAATTAAAATTTCCCCTTTCAATTTTATATCAATTCAATTATCAAAATTCCATCTTAATCTACCAACTCTGACAGTATCTTTACAATGATTAGATTAATTTTTGCCTAATTGAAATATTTTGCATAATTCTTCAATTGATATTTTCAACTTATTGAGATTAAAATACGATATTTGAACAATTCAGTTCAATCATGAAACCAAATATTTGCATATTTTGGTGAATTTTCAATTTTCTTCGAATGTAATTTTTTTTTTTTTTTTGATAAGACTACTTAGATATAGATACTTATTTGGTATGGTCTTTTTTTTTGAAAATCTAAACATTGATTTTATTTTATATCAACACATTAAATGGGAAGGTTGATGGTGTAAATGATTTCTATCCTTTACCCGAACAAGTATCAATAAGGACGTTGCCATTCTTAAAGATAGTTTTTACGAGTTTCTTTAATCGATTCGGCAACATTGATTATTTAAGTATTCATTAAGCGTACACGAGTATCTGACATCGTAAACTATGAAATACTCTGCCTATATTTACTTTTTCTTTATTCAAGAGATTATCTCGGTGTCTGTCTTGTTTTTAGCTCTGATCTGATTATATGCTTTTGTTCACTTAGTCTGGTTAAGATTTTATATTTTATTCTATCAATTCAGTTCGTATTTACTCATGAAATGGAGACTGGAAAAACAAACGCAAAAGAAATCATCCCCTATCAAAGGGACGAATATAATTGTGAATGTATTGCATCCATTTTATTCTCATCTCCTGCAATTCAGTGAATATACATTCTCTTCAAAGGATCTTAAATCTTTAAGAATCTATCTTTAAATCTTAGCTTTTAGATGTCGACATATCGATAACTATCAACCGATAACTAGTCTATCTGCGCTAGCTTCTAAATGCTAAGATAATGACTCGTATTTTCCATAGACTGACAAATATCCATCTGGTGTTGAAAGCCATCTCTTTTCTATAGAATGGCCTGTTTACTCAAAGAGGCCGTTAAGCTCCCTTTTTTTCGATACTTTTAAAGGATTTACTCCTTAGATCAGGTAAAATGCCGTCTGCTATTTTCCGTATATCCAATTCAAGTGGAAAAATTATTCTTGAACGTAATTGAATTAGAATTTCTTATATATTCTTCGCATTAACTACGTTCATATTCCCCTAGTCTATTTTTATAAATAAAATTGATATTTCAGAATGTACACACTTCATTTAAGCTGAGACAAAACTTTCAATTCCAAACAATATTATCTTATTTTCTTTTTACGGCAAAACGATTTACTATGTTTTACGTAGTAGAAAGAATTTCTATTTTTTTCATCATTTGAATTTATTTTTACGAGTATTTATATGATGATTTTAATGTAGTTTATATTTATTTTTATTTAGAAAAATAGAGAATATCCAAAACCAATTAATTTGCAATAAATTCAATTGAGAAAAAAAAATTAATCAAAGTTTATTTTATGTTTATTCAATTTTAAAATGAAATTTGAATTTTAATTTTTATTGTAATATCAAGTTTTTTTAGACAACTTACAGAGCTATTGGGATATAAAATCTATAAGTGCTAAGAAAATTATAGTAAACCTGTAAGAATCAGATTCGCAGTGCAGCGAGAAATTTTTCTCAAAAAAAAGTGTCAATGTTACATTTACAAAACTGAGTGGATTTTAACCAAATTCAGGCATTTTTTATTAAATTAGATTTTTTTATTAGCCGTTTTCTTTATCTTTATGTTAAAATTATTAAAATCTTTGAATCTAAATCATAGGTAAAGGCGATTTACAGAATATTTTTTTCAAGAGGAACCAACATGGACTAGCGAAAATTTTTTTTTATAGACCAAGTATTAAAGCCAATATTCTATGTTTGAATTTTAAAGTGTACAAAACATCAGATTTTTTATTATTTTTTAGGCAACTCAACTAACATTACTACTAAAATATTATACCTAAGCCTCAGAATTCTGAGATCCTAATTACCAAAGCTTCGGTTGTTTTTATTATTAAATATTGTTTTTTTTATTTTCTTGGCAATTTTACTAGTTTTATCAAAATTTCTTTAAGAAAGTAAAAAAAAAGTGCTTCCTTTAATTGTTAATTTCAATTTGACGCAAGAAGCCACATCTGATAAAAAAGTCGCAAGAAGCAGCATCTGATGAATATATTGGCATTTTTTAATCTGTCCGCTAAAGAATCGTGTATAATAGTTGCTGAGTCATGGAGAAAAATCGCTCTCCAAAATTTCATAATTGTCAGATAATATTATTTGTTAACGGATTAACATCACCAACTCCCGTTTTCCGGAAACAAATTCCACGATAACTACAAAAAATTGTCCATACCGACTTTGATATTGATAACTGCAAAAAATATGTTTCATGAAAATAGATTCCAAATTGACTCCTGTTTTTTATGCTTTTTTTTGAAAAAATTAAGATTTTTCGGTACAAGTTGTGTTGCATGTGGTTTAAAGTCAACTAAAACATTACGAATGGATCCGTGAGACAAGTACAGATCCTGGGCCATATTTTTGAAGCTTGAATAACCATTTTCAGTCAGCATTGCATTCACTTTGTCGAAGTTGAAGATTTACCGAATCGAGACAAGTTTTTACTCACTTCTCGACCATCTGGAAATGCTAAGTACCAGTTTTATTTAAAATTAATAAGAATTATTTACAAGAATTAGTGTAATTAGCAACACAATAATTCAGGCAAATACTTTCTTCAATATTTTTTTCCATATTAAAAATCACAGAGCATATTTGACATCGACTAACAAAGCCAACAGCTGTTCACAAACTAGTCGACAGATCGCACCATAACTTTAGGTGACAATTATTCACATTAGTACCAACTTAATAGCAAAACAAATTTTTGTCATGTCTTTTTAGCGGGATTTTTTAAGTTTTGACAGAATGCAAACTGGAAATAATTAATATTATAACTCTAAAAAAGTATGCAATAATTTTGAGAGTTGCAAAAATTTACAATATTTTATTTTTTTTGAAAATATTTTTGATAAGTTTTAATGTGTTTTATCAACAATGGTTTACTCATTTAGATTCAAGTCTGGATATCTATTATACTCGTAACCCAACTACTTTTTCGTCTAGAATAATGGCAATAAAAATATATGAAAATTCCCTAAATCGAATGGGAATAAATTCGGTTTCTGTGGTTTGCTATAACATTGTACCAAATTTACCCTAAATTCGATTAGGATTTTGGGTGAATCGAATCCTAACTTGTTCTGGTCGATCATCCCCCTATTGTGTGATATTTTTACTCACCATCGTTCTCCTATTACGTCTGTCTTGGTTGGCGGGTTCGTTATCGATGGATCTATTGCACACGATGATTAGCACCAGAGAGAGGGGGGGGGGGGTGGTTGTAGCATGGCGTATACAATATCAGGTACCCTTGCAATCTCGATGAAAGGATAAATTTTCACAGTTCACATTTTATGGGTATTCTCATACTATCTGCTACTGGTGCTTGATTGCTCGTATTTCTATATTGTACTTTCACTTTGCTATTATTAGTGAAACTAAAATCGCTCTGCATGTGTTTGCGTACACATATTTGAAATTCAAAACTTTCTCAAACCTAGCAATTCCATTTACAGGATTTTATGGTGCCTGGTTGGTAGGATGTTGCTACTCGATTTGACTGCGACTAACATAATCCACTTGAACCGCTAATGCAGTTATGCAGAATTTGTGGATTGCACAATTGCTTTTTTTTATGTAACAATAATGTTTTTCAAGTTCATCGGAAAAGTGTTTATTGGTATTCTTTTAACTGGTAAAAATTATATTGTATTACGGAGGCAGTCTGATAAGTTAGTGATAAGATGATTTATTTTTAAATATATTCTTCTTTTGGAGAGATATACTTTATCTAAAGATATTATAATTTTAAAATAGGTTTTAATTTCGCCTGTAATATCAGAATTTAATGGAAATTTCTTCATATTTTGGAAATAGGAAAAAGTCGCAGAGAGGAGAATCTGGAGAATACAATGGTTGGTGAAGCTATTCATAACCTAATTCTACCTATTTTACTATTGCAATTTGCTGACAAATATGCAGGTGTATTTTTATGATGAAAAACAGTATTTTTCTTTATCAAATGCGCGTGTTTTTTCTTAATTTCATTATTCAACTGTTCAAACAATATTGTCATGTTATAACATTTTCTGCTGATGGATCAATCTTTGGCTTTTTTGGTGGACGTTTGATAATTAGAGTGCATTGTTGTTGGCTTCTCCATTAAAGTTAATACACGATCACGTTTTTGATCAGATATATTAAAAACACGGCATCTCATATACAAAATTTCATATTTACTGTATCAGCTGTCTTGGTGGTGACCTAAGTTAGTCGTCCTGGGCGTTCAGTGTCACTTTTTCTCGTATGACAATGATGAAATATAGAAGAACTACTTCTGAATCAATCCAAATGTTGGTGAGGCATCTCCATAATACTTTTCGAGCTTGTTTTTGGTTTCAGATATAGTTTTATTCTCTAAAAAAAAAAATATTTTATTAACACAATAAATGCCAGATAATAAAAAAATATCATTTTATTGATATCAGCTACATTTCTTGTATCTATCACTGACTAATCAGACTGCCTTTGTACTACACATCAATGTAAATTTTTTATAAAAAAAAAAAATCAAAAATATTTGAAGCGATTTTTTAATACTCGTAATTTTTATCATGAAAAAAGTTCATAAAAATTTTGATTTCCTACAATTTTTCTTAATTAAATATTCTTAATATTAAAAGATACCTTATTGATTTATTTCTATGTAAACATATAAAAGACCTTTTCCCATTTTCGATATTAATTTATTCTTTAATTAAAATTGGAAACTTTTCTGAATAATATTTATGCAAACTTTTTAAATACCGAAGAAGAAAAACAATATACAATATTTATAAATTTCCGCAAAAATGTTTATAAAATACTTTATTTATAATAGAATAAGTTAACTATTATACTTTTCGTCATATTTTCAATGTAAATATTTACGAACATTTCAAAAAAGAAAATTTACTTTTTGCTAATGAAATTATTTGGGGTTTTGTCAACTTATTAATATTTTAATCTTATTTGGCAATAATTTTTCGACATAAATATCCCTAGAGCAATAAAAGGGAAATTGCTAATTTTTTCTAATATTCCAAGCGAAAATTAACTCAAAATTTGTATTCGCTGAGAATTGAGGTAATTTATGCTTGAATAAACTGTAGTGAAAAATGTGCAAAATTTTTTGATTATCTTATTAATTAATTATATATGGTATTTTAGGTATAAATTGAAAATTCATATAATAATAGTAAGCATATTATTCATTATTCTATTAAAATCGAAATTCTCCTTCTTGAAGCTAATAAAAGTAAAACTCACACTTTTACTATCGTATAAACGAAAAAAAAATCAATCATTTAATTTGAAATAAAATAAAAGCTTCATTTAAAAATTTGATGAATTGTTTAAACCCTTTTTAGTTTGAATTTAATATTGTGAATATATTTGAACCCTATCAAAAACATCTGTGCCTTCATATTTTCTTAGCTAAATATAAATTTGAACATTTTCATTTTGCAATTCCCAATATTTTCCTTATATTTTGCCCAATTTTCATATATTTTCCTATATCAGTGTACACATTCGAGAAGTTATTATTATAATACTGACTAGACAAGGCAAGTTATTAGTTTACTGAAAATGGTTTCATTAAATTCCTTAATTGATTGATAGGATCCATCACATAGCAATCCCTTGTCATTTTCCTTTCCTGGTAACTAAATTAATAAAAATAAAAATGATTTTTTTTCTAATGTAAATTTTTACAACAAATAATTGCCACTGTAATTTTTAATAAAAACACAACTATTTAGTAGTAGTTATAAATTTTTTGGAATTTATTTTTTATTACAAACAATTACGTTGTACTTGATGTGTTAATTTTCAAGGATTAATTGTTAATAGTAAAGAATTATCCAATTTGTGGTTTAGAAAGTGACGTTGAATAAATTTGTATAAAATTTTTCAAATTAAGAAAATATTTTTAATAAATTATATTGAAAAAAATTTGCCATTTATAATTGCAAAATATAATGTAAAATTTCTTGCATCACTCGATCATTTTAAGGTAATTTTTAATGACTTTTTCGTATACTTTGGATTGTAATTCCGGCCATTACTTGAGGTATATTTGCTTATAAATGTTCTAGCGTTTGTGGATTATCTGCATAAAAATAATATTTATTAAGGTTTTATGAAAAAATAATCGACCGGCAATAAATCTTGCAGATCAATTGACATCACCCAAAATCTCGAAATTCTGCGTCCTGATAAATTTCGTCCTGCAGCTTGTGGTGCCATTTTATTGCAATATTCAAATTTTTTTTTTTGAAAAAAACATCATATCAAAGAAATCCGTGTAAATCTGATTTACTTATATTAAAAGTTTTATCCGATTTACATATCGGAAAGTAAAATTATATAAAATACACTTTATAGTATAATTTTTAAAAACGTTTTATTTTATTATATTAAATAAACTTTGCCATTTTTGTATAAAATATAATATTTTTAAAAGACTTTATTTGTTTTAAGGTAATTTTTAAAGATTTAGAGGTGAAATGAACATTACGAAATCTTGAAATTAGCTGGGAACTTTACGCCTAATAAAGCAAAAATTTAGAATTTTATAATATATATTATCTTGTTTAGTAAAACTAATGGGCACTATCTTATTTAGTAAAAATAAGTATAATAAAGAATAACATTTTCTAGTTTGGCATTTTTTCATAATATAACATTTTAAGCTACATACTTATTTTCTATAATTAAATATATACAATATTTAAATGACAGAAGTGTGCTTTTCAAATCATAAAATAGAGATACACCTTTTTTCTGGATAGTTTTTAGATTATATACGAGAGTGTTAAAAAATGCAGATACTATAAACAAAGGTGAGGCAAAAAAAAACCCACTAAGAAAAATTCATTGAAAAGATTTCATTCATATTGTTGAACCTTAATCCTAGATATCTACAGTATATGTTTTGTAATTGTTCACTGATGATTTATATTGGACGTGAGCAAAAAGGAATTTGAGAAATATTTTTTTTTCCCTAAGCACCTCTTTTAGTAAAACTCACGAAAGTAGAGTCCTTAACTTAGAGATATTCTCCCCCATTTTTTTAACCTTTCTAGTATTAATAATATTATACCTTTGCAGGATTACACAGTCATTGCAGTGACATTTTATAAGCTAGAGACTTTTTCACAAGTTAGTCTCGAAGTGCATCGTTATTATTCTTTAATATTACTGGTTGTAAGCACGTAAGCATTAACTGCACTCTTTACTGCAATACTTTCGAATGTACATAAATATGCATGTATATATTTGACCTAAACCTTTAGTAACT
Source organism: Atherix ibis (assembly GCA_958298945.1). Taxonomy (NCBI): domain Eukaryota; kingdom Metazoa; phylum Arthropoda; class Insecta; order Diptera; family Athericidae; genus Atherix; species Atherix ibis. The sequence continues at coordinate 93,119,828 of OY282607.1, read as the reverse complement.
ATCTATTTTCCAGTCAGTAATGATAATCCCTTCCAACCCATCTTCGAGCTCTTCTCACCTTTCAAGGGAAGTACTTCGTAACTCTGTGAAGGACACCTTCCATGTCTATCAACTCTATTCTAAGCACCAGCAACATCCACAAATGCTACAAATTAATCGCTGTAGTGTTATGCATTTGAATAGATTAATGCCTACGCCGAGGAGCATCACCACACACCAATTATTCAGCTTATAATTATGCAACATGCTCTTCAGTATCTTCTATTCTAATTTATTTTTTTGCATAATGAGATAGTATTTATGAACGAGTGTACAAAGAACTCTGAATGTTACATAAAACTAAGTAAAAGTCAGCAATGCAAGTAATAATAGTAATGACTGACGGATAGCTAAGAGTAAAATTTTGTACGAAAAATATTTATTTTATTGAAAACATGAAAACAAACTATTCTTAATAGAATATTAACAAAGCAAACTTCACAAAGTCACATTCGCTCGATGCATTAAGTTTTCCAGACTCGAATTAATGCACGCACATGAACTTGATGCTCAGACAACCGTAAACGTAAATGTTTATTTTCCATATTCATAGATGCATATGCATGCAATATACTCTCGAATATCCTTGCACGTGAATCCACCACAAAGTCAACTAACCCTTTTATACCATCTAATCTTCAAACTAGTACAAGTATGCATGTCAGTAACAAAAAAATTTCTTATTATATTTTCATATTTATCCAAAGCAAAAAATTACATTTTAAACTGAATTTTTAAAAACGAAAATGTGCAACAGAAAATTATGCAAAAAAAAAAATAAAGATAAATTTAAATAAATATAAAAATAAAAATAATTATTTACAAAAGTTACTAGACATTGCTTTGGTATGAAAAGAAAAAAATTTAATTAAAATCTCCAACGTACTTTGAATCTCTTTTGAAACCAATTTGGCGAGATTCTACCATAGAAAGAGCAGTGATCTTAAAAAAAAGTGAAAAAAGGACATAACCAAAAAAAAAAGGCATAAGCAGCTGAAGGTGGGCTTAATACTTAGGAGTAGGAGGTGATTGTGTAAAAACTTAACGAAACCAATAATATAATAGATAATGATGGCCACTATACACTTTAACTGGAATTGCGTCGGTGCCGCATCCGGATAGGATAATGTCGGATGTATGGTGGGGCGGGTGGTACTTTCCAATTAACCTTTACTAGCTTAGGCAAAAACCCACTTATTCTATAAAGAAGCGTTGGCCGTTATACCCACCTAGGCACTCAAAACTGATAAGTTGTAAAAAATTTACTCCCAAGTTACCAAGCTAATACCTCTTCGGTTACGTACTAATTAACAATTGTCTGGTAGAATTTGATATTTTTCCTCTGCTTAGTTCACCCCCATCGTCCTAGAGCTAAAATGATAAGTGGTTGGAAAGGGAATGATCCCAAAAATTAAACTGCTCGAATCTTGTGTGAATATATAAAAGTTTTCAGACGAGTTGAGATTTTGCAACACCGTCTGTGACCTAAATTCTCAATTCATCCACTTTTGCTTCTACTCCAGAAATTTGTTCTCAGTTCACTTCCATATTCATAATAATTTAATTCAATAATAAATATTTTATAAATTTTATATTAAACAGCTTATTTTCAATTTTAAATTAGTAACTGTGAAAATTTGCTTTACCAAAAAAAAAAAGGAAAAACTTAAAATGATCACTTAATGAAATTAAGAAAAATTTTACTACAAATTTCGCTATGATATTATAAAAAAAAAAAAAAATTCGTCTCCTGCGTCGTAAAGGGTGTGCCAAACGTTAGGCAAGATTTGAATTTTGCGGCATTTGTACGGTAAAGTGTTGCCAACAAAAAAAAAAAGATAACGTGACAGCTGACAGTTCAGGGTAATTCAAAATGGAGTGCTACACGATAGAACAACGCGTTTTCATTGTTGAGCAAAAATGAAGGTTTGGAAGAAAGTGATTTAACTTCATACACTGTGAAGAGATTAATTAAAAAATTTAAGGATACTTTCAACAAGTCGTTCAACACAAAATATTGCAGCGTTTCGTGAGAGTATTCCTGAGGGTCTTTTTTTTTAGGTTTAGGTTAATGAGGTACAGGGGGAAACCTTCAAAAGGTACTCGCCTGAAAAGCCTTCTACCTGCCAGACGAGTTATGCGGGATTTTTACCTCGCTAAAACTTAACCTGTACCTCTAACTTTACTCTCGGAACGATGGTTCCCCGGCGGCACTCTTTGTAAATACTACTTCGCCGGGGCGTTCTTATTTGATATTACTGCTGTCCCGATGTTATGACGCCTCGCGGCCTATTCTTCGTACGTAGTGCGAAGATCCTTGATGATAGATTCCGCGTACTCTGCAACTCTGTTCCAAGCCGATTGGCTCTTCAGCATGCACTCCACTATGTTTTCTGGACTAATGGAATGGTCCAAATTTCTCTCCAGTTCTGCCCGTGTCCCCTCGTAGAAGGGGTATTGCACGAACACGTGCTCTGCATCTCCGATTACATCGCGGCAATGATGACAGTTTGGGAAGTCAGTTCTCTTGAATCTGTGCAAGTATGCCCGAAAGCATCCATGCCCAGTCAAGAATTGGGTGATGTAATACCCGACTTCCCCGTGCAGGCGAGTGACCCATTTGGTGACATCTGGGATCAGCCGATGAGTCCACCAACCCTTCGCCGAGCTGTCCCATCTCTCTTGCCAGAGGCGAAGACTCTCGGGTCTCTCCTCTTCACAAAGGACCATTCGCCGCTCTTCCTTCTTCCTACGATGTTGGCGTTCCCGCTCTCCTGCCAGGGTGTCGATGGGTGGGCATGATGCCACGACGTTGACTGCATCGTGTGATACCGTTCGGTATGCTGATGCCACTCTGATCGCTGAGAGCCGCTGGACTGATGACATTGTCTTGCGGTATGTTGTTAGCTCTAGCGATTTCGCCCACACTGGTGCTCCGTATAGCAGGACGGAGGTAACTACAGTTGCCAGTAGTCGCCTTCGGATTTGCCTGGGGCCTCCGATATTGGGCATTATCCGCGAAAGCGCACCCTGTTTTGCTGATGCCTTCCTGCTGACGCTGAAGATGTGCTCCTAGTAGTTGAGTCTGGCATCCAAGACCACTCCTAGATACCGGATGTAGGGTAACGACTGGATGTCGTGGTCGCCTACTCTTATGGTGATGATCTCCATTTTCTTCCGGCTACTCACAAAGAGATGCCGATGTCATCCACTGTCTTATCCTCCGGATGGTGGTGGAGAATGCGGCTTCCAGTTCCTCCAGGTGTTTGGCTACAAGGACAACCGCTACGTCGTCCGCGAAAGCTACGAGTATTGTGTTTGTCGGTAGTTCCAGATGGAGTAGGTCGTCGTACATGACGTTCCACAAGAGCGGCCCCAGGACAGAGACCTGAGGTACCACTCCCGTGACCCCATACTCCGCTGGTTCATCCTCCGTCTCGTAGTGCAGTAGTCGATCACTGAAGTATGATCTGACCATCTTGCGTAGGTAGTAGGGCATCCCCATGTTCTCAAAGGCCTCCAAGACTCGTTCCACGCGGGCCGAGTTAAACGCATATATTTCTGAGAGTCTAGGAACATTAATTCGGCACCATGGTCTGAAATTGGACATTTCGAGAAGGTCTCTACAGTGTATTCTCACGAAAGATTTAATCTTCATGCTTATAGAAATCAATTGACTCAAGAGCTGAAGCCTACTAACCACGCGCAGCAAATGGAGTTCATTGAATCTTCAGCGATGAGGCTTATTTTCATCTTGATAGCTTGGTTAATCGACAAAATTGTCAAATTTGGGGTTCAGAAAAGCTACGAATAATTGTTGAAAAACAAATTCGTGTTACATGTTGGTGAGGACCGATCATTTTTCAAAAATGCAGCTGGTCAGGCAATAACAATTACTGGTACTCGCTATTGCGTCATGATATTCCAGTTTTTATGCTTAAATTGCAACATATCGATGGCGATGATGTGTGGTTTTAGCAAAACGGTGCCACATGCCATACAGCCCGAGAAACAAATACTTCTTCCATGAAGCTTGGGACAGCCTATGAAAGGTGACCTAATGTAAAAATAGAACCATTAGTGCCACTTGAGTGAATAGATGCATTTGGGGTCGACAATGAAAAATAAAATAAGAATTGGGAGCATTGGGACATCTGCGGCCAATACGCAGCAGCCTTGAGCTAGTTATATTGCCAGGGTGTCCTTTAGTTAACGCTAAATTTATTGTGGAGCTTAAAATTAACATTTTAGTAAAAATATTATTTAAAAAAATAAACAATCCAAATTTTCCATCAATTCTCAAATGTTTTCTTTTGCAAATGGTTGATTAAGGATGCGCTATTGTCACAAAGATAATTATTTAAAAAGGCACACATACTAAATGTTTCTCGGTTTTTTTTTGAAAATCAGAGACTGTTATCCCTTTTAAAGTACATTTCTTCAGCAGCTTTGTCTATTTAGAGGCGTTATTAAAATCTTTTTTTAAACTAATCAATTAAAATTCTTTTTCAAAGAATGTTATAAAAAGTATCGAAATAAGGTCCTGTCAAGTGTTTTTCGATGTTGGGAAATATTAAAAAATCACACAGACTTAAATCAGATGAATTGTGAAAAAAGTGTGAAGTAATCGGTACTGGGGAACCGCCGAAATCTATTTTTCAATCAAAACTTGGTGATGGCCATATAACAAGATGTGTTATTATGGTGGGGGAATAAGAGTGAAGAGTTTCAATATTGATCGACGGTCTGACCTTACAAGAGATCTCACTCCAATATTACGTCCGCTTCCTTCAAGCCATATTTCCAATATTACGTCCGCTTCCCTCAAGCCATATTTCTAGGATATTGCTTATGAAAGGAGTTGTGTGGTGCTTGCTAAAAATCTACAGGAATCCCCTATACCGATAAAAAGTCATTCATAGAGATGTCCGTATTACAGGGGGTGTTATCATAGTGGAACATCCTTTTATTAAGACTTTGAAGCTTCAATATTGATTGACGGTCTGACATCACTCGTTGCATATTTTCAACAGATTTGGATGTTGAAGTTTTCCCTGAACAAGGGTCATTTTCCACTAGTTCTTGGTCCTCCACCGAAAAGCGGTGCTAGAAGGCTTTAACTGAAATCGCTTTCATCTCTTCGGTTGTGCTCTGACAGTACCAAGATATTGTTCTTGCAAGCGGTTTTTTTATTTTGACTCACACAGACTTAAATCAGGTGAATCCTCTTTATTGGTCGGTGGTGAAGAACCACAAGAATCCCTTGTTTAGAAAAAAAAGTTGTTGATAAAGATGATAGAGCTTTCAAAGCCAGGGTTATCTTTCACTGCGTCTCTAAATTTCGGTTTTCGTTTGTAACACACTACAACGACACATTTACACTTATCACGTGCTATAGTATCGCGTAGTTACCGTACGAGATTGAGACTTGTTCTGCACGTCTAAGAAAGATTAGTGTACAAGTAACAGTAGTGCAGGATTGTTTATGGTCAGAAAGTCTGCAGTGTTCTCAGATCCCTCTCAGTGATGCCACACCTCTTCTAAAATTAGGCAAAATTGAAAATTTTATATAAATAATATTACTTAATTTACTATCCTTTAACAGCTTTTGTCAATTTTTGTTACACTGTTTTTGTTCAATAACTAAACGAATGTGCAAGAGATAAATTTGTAGATGCATTTAATGATTAGTGTTCGATTAAATATTACAAAATAAATAGTATCTTTTGAATTAGGACGATAAAATAATGGATGTACTGTTTTTTGTTATTGTTGGAAATCTGTACTCTAACAATAGTGAAATAGATTAGCAAATTTATGTACACATGCACGTTTATGCGAGAATTTTCAAATGAAATTAAAATTAGTACAAACAAATTATTGACAAACTAAACTATTCAGGAATGGTATTCAAAACATTAGATGGAATAACTACACAAATCTCATGTATCATCAGGATCTAAACTGGGAAAGCATACCAGAAAGTGTTGAAATGTTTGGACAATTTATCTGACTACATTTTTCGAGCATAATACGAGTAATTCCCAAAATTTGATAAATTGCTACTCGTACTCATAAGTACATGTATTTTCTATTTGATGTAATTAATTTTGTTAAATATTCAATCAAAAGTACATTTTCACTTATAGTAAAATGTAGAAAAAAAACTTTTAATTTTCCCTAATTCAAAAGTAGCAAATTCTAAATTATCTTTTGAAAAAGAAAATGTACAATCTCATTTAGCGTAAACAGTATAAATAATTTAGAAAAAAAATTTCATATTGAAAAATTAGAGAACCTTTCCAAATTCACATTTAAGCATAATTTTTATTTTCTCATAGTTAAATATTGTAATTAAATTAATTATTAATAAAATAAATAAAAGATAAATAAAAACAAACTAGTGTATTTTGAAACATCTGCTAAAAAAAAGTCTATTTAAAAAGCACCTATTTTCATGGGAAGACTAAAAATTTCGTATCATCGAAAATAGGTTTTCCATTCCTTCTATTTTAAAATTAGTTTTATTTTTGTAATTTTTTTCTATTGCCATTCCTTCTATTTTAAAATTAATTTTAAAAACCAAACCCCCCCCCCCCACCTCTCTATAATACTAAATAATAATTTTTTCTAATAACACCTGCCATATTTTTGTAAGTTTTTTATCCACAAAAAATTCATTAACTTTTATTGAAAAATCTACAATTTTCCTTATTTTTGTAAATTTTTTAATAATTTTTTTTTGTTTTTAAAATTTGTAAGTTTTTTTTTAAATTTAAAATTGGAAAAAACTTATAAAAATGCAAAGAGCATTCATTTTATTTTTAGGAAAAAATTTTAAAAATTTATTTGTTTTTATATACGTATAAGGTTTTGTGAAACATGTTCTCGGACCATTTTATTGCTCTCTGAGACCTGGGATAGGGGTTACTCAAGATTATGAGGCCATTTGGCGATGGTCTGAAAATTTCCTATTAACAAGAATATTTGTTTGTTTTTAAGGTCCTTAAGATATCAGGCAGGGGACATTATTATAATACCAGGACAATGAGGCCATTTATAAACTTCAAGTTTCGTGTGGGTAGGCGTTACGTTACCAGGTTCCTAGAGGACGCTGTATAGAATAGTTAGAGTTAGTTAAATTTTGTTGAGCGGGTAAGTATGTCGGTATCCAACGAAACTGGACACTGCTATTGCTAGATAGGCACGTTGAGTTCAGGATCATTCAATAGGACACTCATAGCGTTAAGGGCAGCTTAGTTATCCGTTCAGATGATAACATTTCCACAGCCGCATTTATTGCTGAAAACTCCCCATAGTACAGAGCCGCCTTGTACGTGAAGACCTCATAGGATTTTCGATATCTGCAAAAGCCTTTTTAAACCTATTTATAAACTTAGATATTCTAAACACTGCTATCAACCACGGCTTCTAAGCTGAATGTGCAAGAGAAGTTTGCAAGTGGAGAAAGAAAGTGAAAGGATCTGTCTCTTATAAAGCAAAGATTATTATGAATAATTCTGATTTGGGATTTATGTAGGTGCAGATAGAGGGGTTTTCGAGCAGTTTTGATAACGATTGAGTCTACCGGCGAAGTCCGAGATGCACTAAATCTGCTATTGGCATTTTCACACATAAAGTGAGGGAATAGAGCAATGTCCCGACTAGGAGGGTATTAGTTATTAGTACCCTTACTACTGTGGATAGCATTAAATTTTATTAATATTGTTATTGATATGTTAATTCCGTCTTCCTCCACGGGCAATGGAAATACCCAGGATAACTATAGAATCTACGGGGTGAAGGGAGGTGAAATTTTTAGGAAATCTTCATAATAATGCCACCGTCATTTTCCTCAGACTCAGTCTTAACTTTGGCAATAGCGTCACCGATCTGGATTAGAGTTTCTTGGATGTTTGTTCAAGCTACCAGCACAAAAATATTATCTGCATATTAAATAGTTAGGATAAGTTAGTTAGGAATTTTCTTTTCCTACATTTAAATTTGATGTATAAAATAAAAAAACTTTTTAATATTTTATAAAAGTAAAAATTTAAAAATTTTTTAATAGGAATTTTCAACCAAATATTTCTAATATGCACAAAATCTTCACCAAATTAATTAGTAATATTTTAATTAGATTTAATTTAATGAATTCTCTATGAAAACTATAAGGCATATCATAGTTCATCTTATACATAAATAATATTAATTAAAATATTATATTGTATATATCGTCGTCTTTATCATATTTTCATGTAATAAATCATATTTAAAATTAAATGCAAAAAATCAACGTTAACTATTTTGCCATCACATATCTAAGCTATGTTATGCTGTGTATAGGATACGAAACATGAGTGGAAAATGATTGTAAAAATGAATTATTTAACATTTCAGTATATTCGATTCGATACCGAAACAAATATATACTAAAAACATTAATAATTTATCGTATTCGAATTTTATGAATTATTTAAATAAATACAAACACATTAGAATTCGTATATTGGTCAGATTTCACATTTGGATAATTTAGCAAAATAATATTTCGATTATGCATACAGAATTTGTATGGTTAAAAGTTTAATATATTATATCCTTGTTGATGAAACCAGTTCATTAATTTAGGATACATAAATAAATTTTCTATCGAAATGTACATTTCGCTCCTCATCTCTTGTTCACAGTTGATGTGCTGTATGATAAATAGTTGCCAAAACAAATTATATTGTGGTAAGAAACGATCGCAATGTTGGAATAGTTTTATTACAGAATTTGGCTGAATCATCCGAAACGATTTATTTATAAACGGAGACAAGATTACTCGGCCAACGAAAATGATCCCCTTCTCATCATTTTATTCTTACTTTTATTTCTGTCAGTGCACTATCACTTCTTAATCGTCTACTAGTGGTTAATATATAAATTGATAGTCTATGAAATTTATTTGATAAATTAAGTTGCAAATAATAGTAGTAGTGGTAGTAGTAGTTGGAGTACGTGTTAAGGAGGAGTTATTTTTAAAATTTCCTTTGAACCAGTTTTGTTTTTAGCACTGATTTTTTGAATCAACATTTAGTTTAATACTTCTTCGAAAATTTTCAATTGATAGAAAATTATTGGTTATCTTAAAAGAAGTATAATTAATTGTAAATAAAGATTCTTTGAATTCGAAACGATGTAGGTTTTCGTAAAGTTTTCAAACTGTTCCCAAGACATTCCCAGCCACGAAAATCTGCTGCTCTTTTCTTGTCAACAATTTTCAATGAAATTTTCTATTTTCTATTTTTCGATTATTCAGAAAAATCTATTATTAGATCTGTTGTTTTTGCATTGTACATATTTATTTCTAACATTCATCGGAGAGCTTTTATTTTTAGTCATGGTAAATGTCACTTGTCTATGATATAATTGTGTTCGGTCATTTTGTTAGAAAATCTATGATAGCCTTTTGGCTGGCATTTGTTTAGTCATCGAAATTTATCTATAGTTTTGACTGAATTTTATGATTTTTTGGATAAATACAATACAATACAAAATTTATCTTATTTTTAAAATGACCTCAAAGAAAAATCCTTTTCATAAAAGGTGAAAAACTATAAACAAAAAATCATCTGCTATAATTAAATCGAAACCAAATACTCTCAATTTTATTTTTATTTTGTATTTTTTGTATTCACAAATTTTTTTCAATTCAAAAAAATAAAATCAAGAAAAGTTATTCAATTTTTTTGAAGAAAGCTCGCATTTCTAACTCGGTACAAAACTAATTAGCTTAAAATCTTAACCTCATTTATTATCGTATTTTTGTGGGGTTTATTTTTTCTATTGGAAAAGTAAACATGGTCAGAAGTGCGGAGGAAAAGGGGTAGTGAGAGAGGGGGATTTGTGAGAATTTACAAATATTTTTACGAAGAAAACTACATAAAATTAGAAATGCAGAAATTACTCGTAAATGACGTCTTAATGACGGAATATCTAAAAATAATTTATCCAAAATTCATTCTTTTATCCAGAAAAATACGTATACTCGTATACATGGATAAAAATCTAATTAAATAAATTAATTTTAAAAATGATAAGAAATAAATTTTTGTAAATATTTTTTTAAAAACATATTTTTTTTAACCACAAAAAATTTTGGTAATTTCCCCGAGAGTATTTTTTTTCTTCTATTCATGCATTTATTTATATCAAACTTTGTTTTTGGAAAATTTTCGAAGTTTATATAACATATGTACACATAGATAAAATTTGTTATCTTTTTATATATTGTATATTTCTTAAACAGATCACTAATAATAACATTAACGAAATTTTGTCTTTAAAAAGTTTTTTTTTTAAATACTAGGGGGTTCCGCTAGTATTTAAAAAAAAAACTTTTTAAAGACTAGTATTTAATGTAACCGTTAAATAATAAATTCTTATTTAACGGTTACATTATTTGAAATATTTCAAAGCAAATCAAAAGATAAAGGTTTATCCATTTTATGATTCTGAAAATATAGCTCTGTCATTTGAGATGCGTTATAGAAATGTTTACATTAAAGTAATTTTAATGTTAAATGGTACTTGCCATTTGAGAATAAGTGTAGAAAAAAATTCTAAAAACTTTCTACAAAAAGTTGTGATTTTTTCATAACCACATTTCGCACAAAATTTTTCAGGCTAATTTCTTGTTTGCTGGATACGTCGATAAGCAAAAAATATTTACAAAGCCATCTTATCTGCAAAAAGTGATTATCTGACGTGTATTTTGGTATAAAATAGATTTTTTTTTAAAAATGAAAACGAAAAAACCGTTGGTGTCAATTCTAAGAACTATAACCGTATGATAATTGATTTTTTTTGGACCTCAACTGATTTTAGTCTAAACTACGAGGGTCATGCAACAAGTACTTAGCCTACAAAAGAAAAACGAAAATTTTGGAAAGGTGGCAATTTATTTTTCTACATAATATCCTTCAAGCTCGATACACTTGGCCCAGCGATGCTCTAACTTTTTTAACCCGTTCAAAAAATACATTTTCTCGAGGGAAGCAAAATAGGCCTCTGTGGCGACGATGACCGCCTCATTCGACCCAAATCTATTCCCGGCCAGTGATTTTTTCAGGTTTGGAAACAAAAAGTAGTCACAGGGGGGCCAAATCTGGAGAGTACGGTGGATGGGGCAGCAATTCGTAGCGCAATTCGATGAATTTTGCCATGGCGACGGCGGAGGTGTGAGCCGGCGCGTTGTCGTGGTGGAACAGCACTTTTTGTTTCGCAAAGCGGGGCCGCTTTTTCTTCAATTCGACGTCAAATCGGCCCAATAAGTCAGTATAGTAGCGCCCCGTGATTGTTTTACCCTTCTCGATGTTATCGATGTGGATCACACCTTGTGAATCCCAGAAAACGGTGGCCATCACCTTTCCGGCCGATCAAACAGTCTTCGCCTTCTTCGGAGCACGTTCGCCGGGTGAAGTCCACTGTTTCGACTGTTCCTTGGTCTCTGGTGTGTACCAGTGAATCCATGTTTCGTCGACGGTCACGAAACGACGCAAGAACTCCGCTGGATTGCGCTGAAACAGCGCCAAACACGTTGCCGATGTGGTCTCACGGTTACGCTTGTTTTCCGGTGTGAGCAAACGCGGCACCCATCGCACCGACAGCTTTCTCATGCCCAGTTCTTCGTGTAGAATATGATGCACCGTTCCTACTGCGATGCCCACAGTCTCAGCTATCTCGTGAACCTTCAATCGACGGTCTGCCAACACGAGATCGTGGACTTTTTTAACGTTTTCCTCCGTAGCAGCCGTTTTCGGGGCACCTGGGCGTGGTTCTTCAAAAACCGACGTGCGGCCACGAACAAACTCGTTGAACCAATTCTTGACGGTCGCCATCGAAGGAGAAGAGTCACCATTCACAGCATCCAAGCGATCTTTGATTTCGCTGCGCGTTTTCCCTTCAAAAAACAAGAATCTAATCACCGAACGATATTGTTCTTTTTCCATTTTTGTGCAACCGACCGACACGCTCGCTTTCAAAGGCTCTCAAAACAAAACTAATAAAGGGAATCGACTGAAACTTTGTCAGTAGGCTACTAAAAGAATGTACTGCACGACGGTAAATTTCTTTTGTGACAGCAGTTCCATTGGGCGGTGAGGCTAAGTACTTGTTGAATAACCCTCATATAAGTAATTTTAATAAAACAATTTTATAAACTACAAAAAATCGGAAATTTTTGTTTTTTTTTTTGTGGGAAAAGTTACCAGAACGTGTGATTTGAAGATTTTGTGATGTGAATTTGTCTCCAAAATCGTGTGATTTGGCGTTGGTAAATTTTTTTTTTATTAAACTATATAAAAAATTGCAATAATGCAGATAGTTTTTAAGTTTTGAAGCAGTAAAAAATCCAATATCCGTCAAGTACGTATAATAATCGAATCACATCCGGAAAAAGTCATAAAAATTTACAGCAGAAGAATCGACACCTGAAAGAATTTTGTTTGAATAATGTTATTTATTTTTTATAATGCCAAAGTATTTTTTTATTTTTTTTTATTTTAAATGTTATCTTCAACTACTTATGCTAGTAACAAGCAGATTTTTTACGGGAATATACATGGACATGAGGACATGTGGAGAAAAACACCCATCGATGTTAGCTCTAGAACAGGGTAATTTTATTTTACAATTTTAGAGAATCTGCCGTTTTAAACGTCGATGGGTGTATACTGGAAGGGTGGGAGTGAAAAGTTCCCTTCCTAAAGGTTTAGGGTGGAAGGATAGATGCGAATGGAATTTTTTATATCGGGAGATGCACAGTTCACGAACAAATGGAACATTTAGGTCACGGTGGATAACGGTGTTTCGCACATAAAAGGGGGCATTGACAATTTTACGAAGGATTCGGGATTGTAGGGATTGGATTGGAAGGGAGTTGGAATGCTTAGTCGAACCCCAAAGTTCTAGGCCATATGTCCATATTGGTTTCAGAACCGTATTGTTTAGTAATTGTTTACTTGTTGTTGTAAGTTTTGATTTACTGTCTAGGAGACGTAATAATTGTTTGTATCGTCCGTTAAGTTCATGTCTTTTAGTTTTCGTATGAAGGTTCCAGGTTAACCGTTTGTCGAATATATGGTAAGTCCAAGGTAACGTACGCTATTTTTTTGTGGAATATTACTGCCGTTTAGGGTTATGTCGGGAATTTGTTCTTGGCAGAGTATGAAAGTTACATAATCAGATTTTTGCTCATTTACCTTCACTCTCCACCTTTTGAACCAAGTTTCTAAGGAGTGGATATAGTTCTGTAGGATACTAATGGCTGTGGAAGGATCTTTGTGATGTATTAGGATGACTGTATTGTCAGCATAAGTTGCGGTTAGTATGTTGTTGTGGCAAGGAATGTCATAGGTATAAATGTTATAAAGGATAGGACCTAGGATACTTCCTTGCGGGAAACCGGCGGAAATTGGATAAATGTCAGAGTACTCAATATTTTCAGCTACCTGAAAATATCGGTCTGAGAGATAAGATTTAAGGATGTGGAAATAACCCGAGGGTAGGACTCGCTGCAACTTCCAAAGCATTCCAGGGTACCATACACGGCCGAAAGCATGCGAAATGTTAAGAAACACGCCTGGGCAGTATTCCTTTCACTCTAGAGAACACGCTATGTAATCGACTACGCGATGACACTGCTGGATAGGGGAATGCTCAGATCGAAATCCAAACTGATGCTTGGGAATGGCACCCTCGGTTTAAAAAATGGGAGAAAGGCGTTTTAGGATTAATTTTTCTAGGATTTTTGATAACATGGGAAGGAGGCTTATAGGTCTATATGGGGTAGGAAGGTTTTTGGGCTTATTGGGTTTTGGGATCATCTTAATTATAGAAAACTTCCACAGGTTATCAGGACGAGGGTTTTTTTTGGAAATTTGCTTCTGGATTTCCGAAGTTATTAGGCCATATCCTGGGGCTTTTTTATTGGAAAGATGTTCTATTGTGAATTTAACTTTGGAAGAAGTGAAAAACTTAGGAGGTGGACTTATGGGCAACTGAGTTGATATTTGTCGGAATATTTGTTCGTCATGCAGAATGTCTTGGACATCTTCGTGCGGTTTAAAGATGTTTTCTAAGTGTTTGCCAAAGGTGTCGGCTTTCTGTTTGTCCGTTTTTGCCCAGGTTCCGTCGGTATTCCGGAGCGGGTGTGTAGCTGTTTTGTATTTGAGAATTCGTCTGGTAGCTGTCCAGAGTGACTTATTAGTTGTCAGTGATTCTGTGTATTCAGTAAATCGTTCGTTGTTATAATTAATTATTTCTTGTTTAAGTTCTCGTTGTAGTTGGTTCAGTTTTTTCTTCTCATTTGGCATTCTTGAACGTTGCCACTGGGCCCTGGCTCGACGTTTCTCGCCTATCAAGCTGCGAATTTTTTGCGGAAGATTATAGTTATGTTCTCGTATGGTTGGTTTATTATGAGTTATGTTGGCGTTAGTGATTGAGGTCTGTATGCAAACAGTCAAGTCGTTTACGGCATCGTCTATTTCTTGTACGTTCTGAAGGCTTTGTTGTAAATGAATCTGTTGGTCTAAGTTCTGTCTAAAAATGTCCCAATCAACTTTCCCATTTACAAGTTTGGCCAAAGTATAAGCTATAGTTTTCATTAAAATTTTTAGCAGAATCGAAATTTTTATTCCAGTTGTTTGAATTTTACTTTCCAAAGTGCAAATTGGATAAGCCTTTTATTATCCAAAGAATATCATGTGATAAATGTATTATTTTTCTAAGGTATACAATGAGGGTACACTATTCTTAAATATAATTTACATAAAAATAATTTCTGCAAATATGTATAGTAAAGTGAGTGCCATGAACTCAAATAGACGAAGAGAAGGGGAAGAAAAATAAAATAAAACTAAAAAAAATTCCTCGGTAAGCACATCGGCTTAGTTAGAGTAATTTACTATTAAAAATTCTTAAATGAATCTAATTAAAACCGCACGATATGCTTAAAATTGCTTATGCACTACTCTGAACTTATTACTTTTCTATCTTTCGCCTATGGCAACTACCTATTTACCACGTAAGGAGTATCTTCATATTTAACAAACTTCCTTAATTGGGAGAGCTTTTTTCACTTATTTAGCAGTTTCTATCTTCGTCGGATAACTTTACTGTATATGAAACTACCACAACTATGTCCACCACTTTTATTGAAACTAATATTATAGAGAAGATATTATAGTGCTCTGCTTATTTTGTAATTAATTATGCTGGCCTGTCACTTGGAATTTTATATTTCACCTTAGCGTGCTCTCGTTCGGTTATTGCATATCTTTTAAAAAGGTGTCAAGAATAAGTCTTAGTTTGGCTGGGTTTAGTGTCTGGTTGGAAGTTTCATGCAAATTTAATTACTTACATGCAAATACCTGGTGTACACTTGCAATGAGCCCGGTGAGAATATTCCTGATCCCAAAGTGCATATTTCTTGAACGTTCGAGTATCTGTACTCAACTTTCCTTCAATTATTCAGTCGTAATATGCACATTTACCCCGTTCAAGGAAATCGTATATAATAAGACAATTAACTTAAGCCCTTAAGGTGATGATGAATCCATATACCGTATGACATTCAAAACGTTGCAAACGAAATCAACCAAAATCAATACGTATATAAGAAAAACTTGAAATATCAATTAACATTTCGAAAGTATTTGTAATATTTTTAAATTGTGCAAACTTTGGCAGCTGAAAAATATTTGAAACAAGTTTCTTTTTTCTTATTCGATTATCAAATATTAGAAAAAAGTTCAATACGAGTAAATAAATAAGCAGTCGTAATTTTTTTTTTTTTATGTTTCCATTAGAATATAAATAATAATAAGAGTAAACAGTAAAAGTTTTTTTTTTAAAGAAAAATAAAGTAAAATAAAAACCAACTACCTTAAAATTTTTTGGAGTATGGACTTTGTGGTGTATCAATAATAATACACAACCATTCGGAAATAACTTACAACCGTAAAAAAGGGAATACTTACAACTTTGTTTTTATTATAGGATTTATTGTTTTCGATGGAAGAAATTTTCTGTAAATGTAAACTTTAGAAAGTTGATGGTATATATTTTAAGTGGAAACAAAGCATAAAGCATTCGTACTCTTACTGCTGGTACAATAGACTAAAAGAACAATAATAATCAAAAATATCTTGGAAGAGTGTTTTAAGTTTGTTGTAAAATGAGTGAAATGCGTACGAATGGCTGGGCATGGCTGTTGTGGAAAGATCCTTGAAATTGACTTGAAAAACTTTTGAGCACAAAATGGAATGTGAAATGTCCTGATAACGATAGCGAAAATGAATGAATTGAATTTCTTACCAAATTACGTATTCAGTAGATGGAAAATAAGTTTTCGCGAATATAACAAAATTTTATTATGCATTGTTGGTGAGTTGTGCACTTGGCAAAACATTGACTAAAGACGATTGCCTAGCAGCTGAGAATAAACTGATTATATGTGCGAGGATGATTAGTGCTAGATGGTAGTATATTCGTTGGTTCTACCCGCTCCTTTCGATGGTAATAGAACTAAATAACTGAATAGAATAAGTGTAAACTATGTTTGTAAATCATACAAAGTGAAATTAATGGTATAAACTGCAATACATTCGGGATAATTTAGATTCAGTAAGTAAGGAACTATTTGCATTTTGTATAACAACGCGGTTTCAACTAAGGAAGAATTATTACGAAAGTCTTTTGCCTTGCTCGAAATGCAATTACAACGCTATTTTCCTCATCCTTTTATTTATAGTATCCCGAATTTCATGATTCCCATTACTTTTGGATGAATTTCAAGCCCTTACAAAATGCATTCATTCATCGGTAAACAGATTGCATCACGTTCAGGATTGTTTCTCTAAAGATCAGCAAATATTTGCATTTGTATTTAACCACAGGCCTCATTCCCCTCCTCTCCACAAAGCTTCTATTCAAAATATTAAAGGAAATTATATCTTATATTCCTTCAGGCATACACCAATTTGCTTCTAAGTAATTCATAATTTTACACTATAATTTATTTTAAGAAATGCATTATTATCAGTAATTTTACTGAAAAGGATCTAATAAATTATGAATATCCATTTCATATGCAATTATTATGTGACTACTTTTTTGTGAATCAATTAAATTTTATATATTAGAAATATGTTTGAATATTTTTTTTCTAAACTGACTTCTTATATATTGTTTTATTTGTAGGCAAAATAACCTCTTTTCTAAAACGATATTTTTAAAAAACTGAAAATAAATAATTAATGACGGTGTTCCTCAGGGTAGTATTTTAGATCCAAAAAATATTTTAACAGTCACCACTTTTTTACAAAACCACATCAAATTTTTATGGACCTAGTTCAAAAGGTGAATAGTTAACACAACAACCTCCCCCCCAACCCCTCTCCCCTCACGAAAAAAAAATACACGTACCATAATTTTATTAGTTTTTGATAATAAAGGTGTCCCTGAGCAACGTTTGTTTTTCAGTGCTTCCTGGCTGCTTTCCCGTAAGAGGGACTCTTTTGGTTGTAGATCCGTACCATATCAAAAATTAATAAAAAGATCTGTGCCCGACCAAATTGAGACGCCTTTAGCTAAAACTTGGAAGGCTGTGGTTGTCACCTACGAGGGTCATTCAACAAGTACTTAGCCTACAAAATAAAAACGAAAATTTTGGAAAGGTGGCAATTTATATTTTTCCACATAATCTCCTTCAAGCTCAATACACTTGGCCCAGCGATGCTTTAACTTTTTTAACCCGTCCAAAAAATACATTTTCTCGAGGGAAGCAAAATAGGCCTCCGTGGCGACGATGACCTCCTCATTCGACCCAAAAACTATTCCCGGCGAGTGATTTTTTCAGGTTTGGAAACAAAAAGTAGTCACAGGGGGTCAAATCTGGAGAGTACCGTGGATGGGGCAGCAATTCGTAGCGAAATTCGACCAATTTGGCCATGGCGACGGCAGAGGTGTGAGCCGGCGCGTTGTCGTGATGAAACAGCACTTTTTTCTTCGCAAAGCGGGGCCGCTTTTTCTTCAATTCGACGTCAAATCGGCCCAATAAGTCAGCATAGTAGCGCCCCGTGCTTGTTTTACCCTTCTCGAGGTAATCGATGTGGATCACACCTTTTGAGTCCCAGAAAACGGTGGCCATCACCTTTCCGGCCGATCGAACAGTCTTCGCCTTCTTCGGAGCACGTTCGCCGGGTGAAGTCCACTGTTTCGACTGATCCTTGGTCTCTGGTGTGTACCAGTGAATCCATGTTTCGTCGACGGTCACGAAACGACGCAAGAACTCCGCTGGATTGCGCTAAAACAGCGCCAAACAAGTCGCCGATGTGGTCTCACGGTTGCGCTTGTTTTCCGGTGTGAGCAAACGCGGCACCCATCGCTCCGACAGCTTTCTCATGCCCAGTTCTTCGTGTAGAATATGATGCACCGTTCCTACTGCAATGCCCACAGTCTCAGCTATCTCGTGAACCTTCAATCGACGGTCTGCCAACACGAGATCGTGGACTTTTTTAACGTTTTCCTCCGTAGCAGCCGTTTTCGGGGCACCTGGGCGTGGCTCATCAAAAACCGACGTGCGGCCACGAACAAACTCGTTGAACCAATTCTTGACGGTCGCCATCGAAGGAGAAGAGTCACCATTCACAGCATCCAAGCGATCTTTGATTTCGCTGCGCGTTTTCCCTTCCAAAAACAAGAATCTAATCACCGAACGATATTGTTCTTTTTCCATTTTTGTGCAACCGACCGACACGCTCGCTTTCAAAGGCTCTCAAAACAAAACTAATAAAGGGAATCGACTGAAACTTTGACAGTAGGCTAATAAAAGAATTTACGACACGATGGTAAATTTCTTTTGTGACAGCAGTTCCATCGGGCGGTGAGGCTAAGCACTTGTTGAACGATCCTCGTATATGGCAAATACAGTCTACCAACAGTTAGGATAACTAGCTTGTAACTTGTTACAGACTTTTGGCAAATGGACCCTACTTATAATGGATGGAGATGGTCAGAGACCCGACCAGATAGTTGCACAAATGTGTGTGGAGAGATGAGGGAGCGGTCTGCTGGTTGATATAAGATGTTTGCCTGCTTCATGCATAGGACACGAAAGATGGTTAAGAAGAATATTTAAATAAAGAAGATGAATAATAATAAGAAAAAGAAAGAAAAGAAGAAGAAAAAGAGGAAAACGTCTATTCATTAAGTGGCCTAAAAAAACGAAAGAAGAATTCGTTCGATAAAAATGTTCATATCCCAATGACTACGGTCGTAGGCGACCCGTGATATTAATAGTCTTACGATATATTTTCCTTTCTGCCGCCGAAAAACTTATGCTCTTGATTAGGAATGTTTCCATAGGTTTGCTGCATTTTGTCATAATCTTAACACAAAATTTGATGGCACATCATTTCTGCAAATTTCACTGCTCCATTTTTCGCAGGGCACTACAAAAATACAGCTTCACATATTCAAAAATTGTGTTGATATGTAAAATCACAGCGAAATATAGTAATTTCAGCTAACATACACGTACAATCTCAAAAACAGGCATATAGGTCTTACCTGGCTTTCGTCCTGGCTCTCGTTTTAAATTTTCGGCGTCATAACATTAATTGAAAAGGAAAATTTAGTTCTCAGATTAAGTCAACTTTGATCTTTCCATAAAATGCAACTCAAATTATCATAAACAATCATATTCAAGTAGAATGGATTATTAATATCATTTCTTTTTGTTTTTGGTTTTATAACATTTTAAAAATCCGAATCGTATACAAGTTGTCCCATCATTCTAAAAACTTCTCTTATTAATTCATATATTATGTAGTTTGAGTGAAAAATTTTATAAATTGAAAGCTATTCTGTTACCATAAAGAGATCAGCAGACCACACCACATATTTATCGTTGAATTATGAAAATCATGGCGGCGCACGTACCCACAAAAACAAATCCATATTTGGGGATTGGATGATACTTTTTCCAATAAAACTTTCGACAATATTCTTAAAATTTTTTGTAAAAGATTTCATGTTCGTATTTATTTTTTTTTTCTTCACAAAACTGTCCTTTTACAGTCCAATGTATTTGCGATTTTTTTTCTTCTACAAAAGTTTCGTATTCAAATTCATATTCAATCGATAATCTCTGAAAGCGAATAGCTTTTAATTTATTTTCGCAATCGTCACTCTTAGCCAGTTTGTTCATATTCTATTTATATATTGTATATACGAGCAATATGAATAAAGGAATAAAGCTGATTAATAAATGGAAAAATTTCGATTTCTTAACAAAAATGAGGTTTGGGAATTTTCTTGAAATCTGCACAGATTATTAGACGCACTTGAAGGAAATTTCGTTCTAAATATTTGTTTTTTTTTTTTTTTTGGCACTCACACTGAGATTATTTCCCAACGGGTGGGCCTGACATATTAATAACCGAATAAGTAGTAGGACTAGAAATATCGCAATGACAACCAAGTCTGTAATAAGCTTGGCGTCTGACAGTCTGTCTAGAAATTTGAAAATCTTAAGAGCCCAGAAGAGTCCAACTAAGGCAATTCCCTATGAATTTTTGGTATGAGATTTGACCGAAGTCTATGACAAGGACTTAATAATATATTCATGAGCTTTATTTCTTCTTTCGTTATAATGCCAACTAAAATGGATTCGTCACAATATCCTATCCCAAGTACTATTTACAAGAACATCAGAACTATTTAATCGTGTGTTTGGTAACGTTTTTCTTTTTTTTCATTCTATTAAATAAAACTAAAAGTTTTTGTAAAGAGAATTTTGACATTATTGAAAATGTATTTTATGACAATTTTGATGATAATTTTTTAAGGAAAAATTATCTAACAAAAAGTCAAACATTCGAATGAATGTAAAAACATTCATTTTGATTTTTGGGTATTCCTTCCTTAATAAGTTCTAATCGGAGCGATATATGATGATGGAAATTTTTAACACATCCTCCAACACCACATACGATAAAGCTTTTCTTTTTTTGATTACATTTGAAAAATAAGATAAACTTTAGAAGAAATTTTCCTCTTTACTCGTAAATTTATTTCGGTTCATTTTCTTTCCACCGCAACAACACCGACAAGGTCATTGGAGGGATACGTGTATGGTATGTGGAGTAACTGTCACAACAGCAATTTTTATTTTAACAATTTTCTGTTGTACTTTAGTTACAGATCTTGGGTTGGTTACGGCTGTAAAATCTTGTGGAAAATATCGAAAAACATATAAAATGCGGTAACCAGAGGTATAGTAAGAATGATAAAATATTGTGTATTTTAAGAATGTCGTCTAACATACGATATGTGCTTACTTACGCCTTTGGTTATTTATCGTATAACACTTTTCATCACCTGAATCTGCCAAAAGAATGAAACTTTCCCTTATTCCGGGGTACTTTCTTTTATTGTCGTACTGGGTTTTTTTTGTTGTCTCTTTTAAAATTCCTTTTTCTTAACTTACTTATTAAGAAGTATACTTTCTTTAACATTTGCTTGTTTTTCTTTTTCAAATTTTATTGTTGGACATTTTTTTTTTCGTCAGGTTGAAAAAGTTTGTCTTTGATAACAATGATAATCGTATAAGCGTATTTTCAAAAACAAAAAAAAAAAACCACAAAAAAAAATATTGTACTTTTGAAAAGTACAGAGTAAAATGTTTATAAGCTGTTGAAACTTTTTTCAAATGTTGCTGCTAAATAAGAAATAAAAGAGACCCAAGATATGTATATAAATAAATAAATAATAATACGAGATGATGAAATGATGTAGAAATGGGCACGTTAGAAACAGAAGAAATATTGGAATGGGTTTTCTTTTGCTAAGTCATTCTGCCTTTTTATTATTGAATTTTTTATGAATTTTGAAATTGTATTTATTATTTTCAAAGAAAGTTGCAGTTTTCTTTTTTCGAAATAATTTTTTTTTTTACACATTTAAATGTAATATTTTATGTGCTATTGTATATTTTTGGAGCTATCGTTTCTGTAGGGGTTTGAGTCTATGCTAAGAGTTTTCGTTCAACCGAGTACGTTCACCTGAATTGGCGTCTTTTTAATATTTGAGAGTAAATTTACTGGAAAATATTCTATTAGAATCAATTTGCATTTTTTTATTTTAGGTTAAATATTTTCTCTCTGCTTGATAAGAACAGTTGGTTATTATTATATTGAAATTTTCTATTTTGAATAAGCAATATTATCGTTAATGTGGCAGTAATCCGATATATTTGTCAGATTTCTTCTGTACATTTTTATGTAGGTCTACAATCTCGGGTGGTACGTTGGATATATATTATGGCGATAGTAAAGCTAATTCTAACATATGGTGCTTTGGACTGGTAAACGGCACTGAATAAAATCACCTACCCAAACCTTATGAATAAAGTCCAGAGTTTAGCGTGCACATGCACTTCGGGTGCGCTTAGAACGTAACCTAGAGAGGCTTTTTAGACACTACTGCATTTTCTACCCTTAAACATCTATATTAAAGAACTGGCCACTTCGTCAGTACAGGGTCTGAGAGAATAAAGGCAGCTATCAAGAACATAGCTTCGAGCACGCAAAAATCCTTAAGGACCTCAAATACATTTCTACAATAACGGATTTTGAGACATAATAGTTGCTGGAATCGCCTATTATAAAATCGAGGGCTGTGAACACTGTCAAAGATCTCTCAATGAGATCGCCAGCAAGTGCAATATTTTTCTATGCTGGCTTCCCGGACATAGTGACATTTCAGGGAACTGTAAAGTAGATGAGTTAGCCAGAAATGGTGTCAGGCTAGAATCCTCACTATTACAGAGGAGGCATACATAGATGCCTATAAAGACGGTTCCACACCTCATATAAAGACGGTTTCACACCTCATTTGTAAACAAACAAAATCCAACAGTGTCTGACCCATAGTGGGTGGTTATTTAGTGGGCACCTGGCGGTAGGTATAAAAAGTAATTGTTTCAAATCCAAATGAACGTCGTTACAAAAAATAACCTTACTGTATAGAAGGTAGGATTCGCAGTACCGGCGGCCTTAGAGAGTAAACAAGCTGGCTTCCAGTCGTCGATATCCGGTGACCGCAATATTGCATTAGCGAAATACTTGGCCAAACCAACAGACAATTCGACAAGTGCTCCTGCTATGGAGCAAAATAGAGGAGCTAACCTTATTTATTAAAGGCAGATATACCGTCCACATTGGAAAGGAGAAAAATGGTGATTAAATTCAAAAAGCATCATGTTTCAATGCAAACCTTTAGACTTCAATAAGAAACCGGCTGAAGCAGTCCCTGCAATCACGAAAACTACGCAGACTTTACGCAGCGTGAAAATATGAATGGTGAAAATAAATAAAATAAATTTTTCATGATGTCTTGCTAAGAATATTATATAATACAAATAATATTATTGTTTTCCTAAAATCAGCTATATTTTTTTAATTTATCATTGACTTATCATATTGCTTTCGTACAGTCCAGATATTTTTAAGAAGGAAAATCTAGAAATTATAAAAAAAAGGTGCATAGGAAGGTATTTTATAAAAATAGACGGATTTTCCCAATTATCGCAAATATCCACTTTTTGGTTGAACATCAAAAATGTTTGTTATATCCTTTCATTGATCAATTTAAGTTAGGACTCGTTTGATAAAATTTTAACACTAAATAGAAATAAGACAATAAATTAAAAGTATTTTTTTAACGTCAGCATCAGTGTACAATTTTCTTGTTTAAGGATTTAAATGAAATTAGACTGGTATCACTGAGAGTGATTTCTCTTCCAAATGGCTTGCCTAGACGTGCAAGAGCAACTAACTATCACTCTTCGCAGTGCATTACGCAAAATGGAACAGTCAAATTTATAGTAATGCTGTACCATCAAATTTTGTGTGAAGCTTGGTTAGCTGATGGGCTACACTTCTTATCAAAAACTGACGAAAATGTGAAACGAATGATGGCTTTTGAAAGGTCACATCGAACGAGTAACATGCAAGCTGAAAAAAAATCATAGAAAGGCTTAGAAAAAGGGGTCAGATCTGATATAACATATTTTGCCCAACTCAATCAGTGAGTTTTTTTGGGAAAAGAGATTTTAATAGTTTCCTAGCCCACCTATTCACCTGATCAAAATCCGCATAAATTTTGTTTGATAACCTATAATAAAAAAAAATACTCTTAACCAAGGAGCTGGATGTAACCAAGGAGCTGAAGGCGATGCCACTTCATGTTAAGCTACTCAAAGGAACTATTTCAAAAGATTAATGTATAAAAATAAAATAAAATTATTGCAATAAAAAAATCAGTATATGCAATCGAGAACTAAAGCAAAAAACTACTTTTCTTTAGACCAAAGTTTATAGAAAATTTTAATGAAAGTTTATTTTTTTGAACAAGCAAAAATATTTACAATCTTCAGAAAACAACAGAATGGGCAGAAATAGTCCTGCTACTGAAATAACTAAGAAAAAAAATGCAAAAAAGGAGTGCTCTTGAGTTATTGCCAAATGGCCAGAGTTGTCGTGGCGTCAAGAATTTTTATTTCATTACAAAAATTATTGGAAAAAATTTACAAAAAATTTTATAATTGAAATTTTTTATCAGATTTTCATAAAATATTTCACAAAAATTAAAAATCTATTACCGCCCGCAAAGAAACATTTCTTTTAATTAACTAATTACATTAACTTAAATAAAATATAACAAAAACAAAAAACTCGAAAATAAATTAAAAGTACTAAAAACCAAAAAAAAAAAAAAAATATTTGATAGAAAAAGATAAATAATAACATTTATAATAAACAAAATGGAATCTATTTAAAATCCCTTTAAGGATAAAAGGAAAATATGCCCTTAATTGGAAAATTTTCTAAAGAAAACACAAGACGCTTATTGCCCCTTCCTCTTGTAATCTGACTAAAATCAAGGCAATGTCATTTGCAAATTTTCTTTTTAGTTGATTTTTTTTCCTTTATGGTGGGTGAAGTTTTCCTTTTATTTTCTGTTCTTATTTAAGTTCGTGTCCTATCTGGGGAATGAATCAGTCTATATAAGCTAGGAAAATAATTTCTTTGGCATTTCGAGAAGACATGGTTTGGTATGATTTTCCAGTTCAGTTCATAGTGTCGACTAGTATATATGTAAGGGATATATTTATGGGTATATTGGGGATGCAGAGGAGAAATTATTTGTGCCAATATCCTTATAGATTTGTATAGAGGTCGGCTTTGTATCTTATCATTGTTTAGCTGTCTGCTCAACGCAACAATCTACCAATCTCCGAAGGATATTTATTCTATTCTGAACGCAATTATGTTGTATTTGTTATTGCAAAATCGATGCGAATGACATTTATCTTGATGCAATTTTCTCGTATCTTCTTGTGCAATCGAAACCTATTCCTATCCCTTAAGATTGCCTATCTATAATAGGCGTAAGCGATTAACTTTATTTAACAATTTCGCTAAATCAAATTGAATCGAAAAGAGATTCTTTAATTGATTCAATTGAATTTAACTATTTTACAGGATCGAAACAGCTTGGGAAATGGATTGGATATGCGATCGTTGGAGCATTGTCTGAGTGACATAATGCGTAATGTTGGCGATACAACGCAACAGGATCATTTAAAGGGTAAGTCTTATTTGGAGATTCAAGAAAAAAATTAATTTCATTTTTCCATCTATAAATTATAAAGGAAATTTTCAAACTATATTTTTTAATTATCAAAAAATTAAAACTACAATTTAATATTATCTAATTTAAGATGAGTATGGTCCGTTAAGTGGTATAATTAATGAAGAAATGATTTTTTATACCATCACAAAAATTTTAATATTTTACTTTTATCTTTGTTTAGGATAAATAAAGTATTTATTTTGATGTAAGAATTTTTTTTTCTTCAGAAAATTAAATTATACATAAATTATTATAGGATTTTTATTTTACTAGACTTTGTAAGGTTTTATGTAATTTTATTTATAATTATACTTTTATGTATTGGGTGTAAGGGAAAGTTCTGTCGTTTTTTTTTCTAAAGAAAAAACTAAATTTTTTTTTACTTTTTTTTTTCAAAAATTAATCCAAAATATAATTTCCTTTATTAGTTACAACTGTCTGCCAGCGTTCTGGCAGCTTATTTAAACCCCTGGAAGAGAAGTCCTTTGGACGGAAAGTATTCTTCGACTGCCATTTGGATACCCTCATAATTTATATATTCATTTCCATTAAGAAAGTTTTGCAGCGACCTGAACAGATGATAGTCAGATGGTTCAAAATCTGGATAATACACATATGCTACCTGAGGTAGAGTTTCCCAACAAAACTCTGCAATTTTTTGTACGGATTTTTCTGCCACGAGCGGTATAGCGTTGTCATGGTGAAGAATTACACCCTTTCTGGTGGCCAAATATGGACATTTACGTAGAATTTTTTTATTCAAAACATCAAGTTGCGAACAGTAACGATCAGCATCGACCGTATAATTTTCTTTCAGCAACTCATAGTGGACAATACCCCTCCGAACCCACCAACAACACAACATAACTTTCTTTTGATGCACGCCAGCTCTGAATGTGGTCGGTGGTGTCTCTCCTTTGTAAACATATGCCCTTTTTCTTACCATAGATAGTTTATAAACTATCCACTTTTCATGACCAATCACCAAGCGGTCCAAAAACGATTTCCTTTTGTGACGAGCAAGATTTGAAGAACATATTGAAATTCGATCCATTAAATTTTTTTCGCTTAATTCGTGTGGCACCTAAATAGAGAGTTTGGACACAAAATCAAGCTTTTCAATATGCTCTAAAGCAGTATTCTGTTAAATTCAAAGCTTAAAGGATACTCTTGTGGAAATTAACATGGGATTTGTCCCAAATCCCATGTTAATTTCCACAGGAGTATCCTTTAAGCTTGGAATTTATCAAAATATCATACTGCATAGCACTTCGTCATTGACATTTAATGGCCTTCCTGATCTGGGTTCATCTTTCAAAGAAAATTCACCCGAACGAAATTTCACAAACCATATCTGCCATATTTGAGCTTTTACTGCGTCTTCTCCAAATACGCTACACAGGTTTTTTTTGCCTCAATCGCCTTGTACCCTTTTTGGAACTTGTACAACATACAATGTCTTAAGTGTACTTTTTCTTCACACATGTGGACTCTCTTACAAGTTTTAAAAAAACTGACAAAAATAAATATGAAAAAATGTATGTAAGCCATAAATCATATAGTAATCTAACGATTTAAATCGATTTCAGTCGAATCAGAATTACCACTAAGAATCGACAACGCATACAAATGCAAGTATTCAAAAATGGGAACATACAATTTTTTTATTTAAAATCCTTTGGTATATTTTATAAATTGTCTACAAAAAGAAAAAAGGATAAAAAAAAATTATAGAGAAGAACACCCATCATCAAGTAAAGATTACCTAGTCCATAAAAATATTATTCCAACAGAAACAAATACGAATTCTTCAGTTAAGTTTATATTAAAAATTTTGACTGTTTATCCATTCCAATGCTATTTTATAACAAAACGTTAGTTAGGTCACTTTGCAGAATCTTACACTCTTCCAGATCGAGCCTTACCTCTGCCTGTATTGGAGCGCACTCACACTGTTGGAAAAGTCCTTAGAAATGTTGACATATGGTACATAAATCCGCTGTTTTAGATGGTATATTCCCCATAGTACTAAAGAGGTGTACTTCTAACATACATTGGCAAAACCACTGCGTATGCTTTTCCATCTATTTTTTTCTTCTGGAATTTGTCCGCATAGATGGAAATAAGCATTCGTTCAACCAATTTCCAAAAAAGGTGAGTTCTGTTTCCGCTACAAATTATCCACCCATTGCACTAATATCTCCTTCTTTCTAAGATCATGGAAACACTGCTAATAAAATATGTTGAATAAAAAATTAATTCTCAATCACCGTCAATATGGTTTCCGTAGCAATAGAGCCACTGGTGATTGGATGGTATATCTAGCCGAAAAGTGGAACTACTATATCCATTTCTCTGGATCTGATAATTTTTGCTCAGAGAAAAAGCTTTTTTCTTATATTATTTATTCACTTACCATCAATGGCAACAATTATAGCTAAAATGACCACTAATACAAAATATATTCGCATTATGGAATTAGTTGTTGAATAGAGAATCTAATCTCTATTTGGGTATATTTGTTATATTATGTAGTTTTTAAGAACTTATTCTCAATATTTGTAAATTAACGCAGCAAATTTTGAGATGCGAATGCTGTTTGAAAAAGATTTTTTTATCATTTTTATACGTTAATTGCAAATATATAAAGATTCTATGTATCAAATGATGTTTACATTTTTGGCCCACCTTCGCTAGTTGATGTTAATTGTTTTGACTAAACTTTGTTTTCTGGTATATAATAGTGAATCCATGTTTCATCAACAGTTTTGAATCATTTGGATTACGCTTAAAAATATTCAAAACCTCCATTGGAGTCATTATATGAGCACGTTTTTGGCCAAATGCTACCAAACGCGCCACCGATTTCGCCGATAGATTTCTCATATCCATAAATATCATGTAATACGAAGTATATTGCTTACGTATTCTTTTAAGAGATATAACATATACCGCATCAGCTATTTAATACGATTTTATTCGAGGGCTTTTTTAAACGGTAGCATGGATTTTATTAATGATTTCTTCGGAGATGATTTAAGTTGAACATTCTGGGCGCTCAGCATCACTTGCGCTCGTACGACCATAATGAAATCCAGTAAAAGACTTCTCAATTATTCCATACGGTGGTGAGTTGGCTCCATAATACTTTTTTAACATGGTTTTCGTTTCATATATTGAATTTTTTCTCAAAAAATGGATGTCAAACTAAATTAATAAATAGATGTTTATACAATTTTTGAATTGCATCTTTTTAAGAATGTACGATATTTTTTGCATTCATCACAGATTAATCAGATTGCCCTTCTATGGTCTGGCTTAAAATCTTCAAGATTATAGTGGTGATAGTGCTCAGAATGAACGTTAATGATCGATTAATGATAATTGCATTTGATAGAGTTTGGATCTATCGAAGCTACCTTTTCAACTGTTTAGTACAAGTTGTTTTCGATAGTTTCAAGTCTGCCGTTCACCTTGAAATATGATAGTTTCAAGCTGGTGTTCCCCAGGGTTCGGTTCTGTCTCCGATCCTTTGTCTAATTTTCATAAATAATCTCTTCTTTGTTACTTCTAAACGATTGCTTCTTCAACGTCTTTGCACTTACTAGCTGGGACACAAAATCAAGCGATGAAATTAATAGGAGATAAAAATATTACAGAGTCTTTCCTTATTTTATCATATTTTCTATAAACTGTATTCCACTGAATTGACTAGTTGCATTTTGCCCCTACAATTATTTCACTGTAATATCCGGTTTGCAAGAAATACGCTGAATCATCTTTCCGGACGTACTGTAAGATAAAGAGATTCTTTTCTTAAAATGCTCTGCCATATTCGGTTTTCTCAAATCACTACAGTCAATAGATATTTAAGAGCAAAAAAAAAACATTCTAAGGACATTGCTAATATCTTTAGCACAAAAGGATATGTAAAAAAATTAATAATATTCGTGTTATGATTTGGAAAGTACAATCTTGACATATGAAAGCTGTCACACATTTATATCATTAAGAAACATCTTTTTTGACAATATAAAATCTGCCATTATATATTTTATTTCTTACCAACTATTGTCATTACCTAATACGATAAAATTATATAAACTTTCTACAAATTTAATGGTTCTGCCGTAGCAACGTTTCGCTGATTATTCGAACAAAATTTTCTGCAGCGATTATGCTTATTACGTGGGCTACTATATATATTTCTGGCCTAATAATGAAAATGCGAATATTTATCAACGAAAAAGGTTTTATTGTTTTTCAAAATATTCTCCATCAAGATTTATACACTTTTGCATGCGCTCAAACCAATTTTCGAAGCACTTTTTCCACTCCGATTGAGACACCTCCAAAACATGGTTTTTGAATGCTTCAACAGCATCTTCTGGCGACGAAAATCAAAAAGAAGTCATTGGGTGCCAAGTCAGGGCTGTACGGAGGATGACCCATCAATTTGACGTTTTGTCCGGTCAAAAAGGCGCTGGTTTGAGCCGATGTGTGAGAGCTCGCATTGTCATGGTGCACAATGATTCGACTTCTCTTGTTCGTTTTTCGAATTTCTCCGAAGACTTCAGGCAAACAAATGGTGGTGTACCACTCAGAATTGACCGTCCTACGTTGCACAAGCGGAACAGTCGCCACATGACCAGTTTTGCCAAAGAAACAAGCGACCATTTGCTTCGAAGTGCTTCTTCCACGAACAACTTTCGTTGGATTTGACTCGTCTTGGAAGACCCACACGGTCGATTGCTGTTTTGTTTCGGGCTCATACGCATAGATCCATGATTCGTCACCTGTGACGATCTTATAAACGTCTTTTGAAGCACCGCGATCGTATTTTTTCAGCATTTCTTTACACCAATCCACACGAGCCTTTTTTTGAGCGATTGTCAAATTGTGCGGGATCCAACGAGAACAAACCTTTTTTACGGCCAGGTGTTCATGCAATATCGAATGTATGCTGGTGGGAGAAATGCCTAGGCATGCCTCTATCTCACGGTATGTCACATGACGGTCTTGCATTATCAGTTCACGTACGGCATCGATGTTTTCTGGAACAACGGCTGTTTTTGGACGACCTTCACGGAATTCGTCTTTGAGCGAGCGTCGGCCACGATTGAATTCGTTGTACCAGTTTTTCACAGTGCTATAGGATGGTGCTTCATAGCCATACAAAGATTTAAGTTCATCGATGCACTCTTGTCGTGATAATCCACGTCGAAAGTTGTGAAAAATGATCGCACGAAAATGTTCACGAGTTAATTCCATTTTTTTGCCAAATTGATTTTTTCAAGTCACTGTAAACAACACAAATGATAGTCGTACGTCAAAACGTTCTGAGTACGTTTATGCTAAAAAATGTCAAACTTTCCAATGGAAATGTCAGATCGCACCTGGCAACACTTAGTGTTGCCTAGGCCAGAAATATATATAGTAGCCTACGTACTCACTCGGTGCATACGTCAGTTAATACACTTGCCATTAAGAGCGTTCTGAAAATGTACAAAAAACGATGGGGTGACTCTCTGGTGCGTACCAGTTTATACTAAAATTATTAATTGAAAAGTCAGAATGTAAGGCTTTTATGATTACCGATCATTTTTTGAACTTGAAAATAAATCTGAACGACATGTGATTTTAACAAAATGACACCAAAAGCTACAGAACATCGAAGACTTTGGATATACGAGGTCTGTTCAAAAAGTATCGCGAACTTTGTGTTTTTTCAAAAATTATTTATTTATTCATGAATATCTATTTTGTCCCCTTCAAAGTAATCCCCACCAGATACTATACACTTGTGCGAACATTTTTTCCAATCCTCGAGGCACTTCAAAAAATCATTTTTTGTGATCTTGTTCAGCTCCTCCTTCGATGCCATCTTTATCTCCTCAATCGTAACGTCGCGTCGTCCTTTCATGGGGCTCTTCAGTTTCGGGAACAAGAAAAAGTCACAGGGGGCCAGATCTTAGGAATACGGTGGCTGCGGTATTATTAGTATGTTGTTTTTGGCCAAAAATTCACGCACAAGCAACGATGCGTGAGCAGGGACGTTATCATTGTGCAAAAGCCAATTTTTGTACTTCCACAAATCCGGGCGTTTCTGGCGGAGTGCTTCGCGCAACTTGCGCATTACTTGCAGGTAATATTTCTTGTTATCCGTTCTACCCTGTGGCAGGAACTCATGATGTACCACGCCTCTGCAATCGAAGAAAACTGTAAGCAAAACCTTCATATTCGACCGAACATGGCGCGCTTTTTTCGGTCTTGCCTCGTTTGGTTTCCACGTGTCAACCATAAACCCATGATTCGTCACCAATTATGACCCTCTGGAGCAAATTTGGATCGTTGCGGACAGAGTCCAACAGCTCCTTAGCAATGTTAATGCGATGCTGTTTTTGGTCAAAATTGAGCAAAAATCGAAGACGAGCCAAAACACGTGCACGCAAAGCAGCTGTCAAATATTAACTGAAAATTCAAAATGGCCGAACTTGTCGGTATAAGTGACAGATATGAGTACCAACATAACGCCACAAAAATCGAAAATCGAATATACGTAATCCGCGGAATTCAAAATTCGTGATTCCTACATTGGACCAGAACCCTTCTCTGGCTATCCATACGGCCACCTGGTATGGATTATGTGGTCCTGGAAACGAGGGGTTAAAAGCTTTACCAGCGGAAATTCAAAATTCGCGATACTTTTTGAACAGACCTCGTATTGTGCGAAAATTTTTTAGCGCGTGTAATTTCTAGACTTGTTGGACGTTCTATTATATGACTTTGCAAAAAATTGTATTAACGCCGAATTTTAGAGTATTTAAATCCAATATCAATTAAGTACTGCTCGAATTACAGTAAAAAATATACAAAAAAGTCATCAAAAATTACCACAAAAGGAGCAAGTCCTGGAAAAAATCTCTGAACAATCATTTAAATAATTGGTAAAATCCGAGCAATATAAAAAAATTGAAAATTTTATCAAAATCCAAATTTTATTAAACTTTATTTTTCAAAACAATATAAAAGTTCAGTTGAGAATAATTTAATGAACAACTAAAACCTTAACAGGATTTACGTTGACATCTTAAAAAGCAAATCGAAAAATTACAAAAATCTTTACTCTTTCGAAAAGATAAATGAATAAAATCAACAATGGAACATTTTGTATTGTCTTGTAGTTGTCCATTTTTTTTTAAAGAAGTAAAAAAAATATAATCAAATAAACTAACTTTTGTACTTTTAAATGTTCATTTGAAATACTCTTTTGAGCAAATCGTACTGTAGTTCGATAGTGGGTGGTAGAAATAGTTTCGAATTGTTCAAAAACTCTTGTAGTGCTCAAAACTTTTTAAATGCAATTCGTTTAAGTCGATTATTTTCTTACTTTGACGGTTTTCAGTTAAAACAAATTCTTGCTAGATCTTAGTTTTAAGGATAATGTCCATTGGTTCATTGATTAATTTTCTTTTCCACAAATCCCACTATTGATTTACCAAATATATAATAGTTTTGTGATACTCGTACGTTAACTGAAAGGCGAAAAAAAACCAACCAAAATCCTCTTCTTTTCTGAAATAGTTTCAATTTAATGTTAACCATTTTTCTATACTTATCTCGTAATCAATTGCATTCGATCGATTTGAAAATTTAAACTTTTATCTTGGGATTAATTAGACGCAAAGAATAGTAAATGTTATAGAAAATAAATAACTAATTGCGGAAAATTCTATAGAATACCACAATCTTGCATAAAGATTATTTGATTGTTTTTGATAAAACTTTTTATTGATTTATTTGTTTATTCCTTGGTATTTAATAAGAAATCCTTTTTAAATATTTATAAAAAAAAAATATAGTGCAATATTAATAAAATACCAACTCTCTCCAATGCCATCGGTCCTGCGCATACGCCCCTCCATTTAAAGTCCTTGTAGATGCACCTCATGCAGGTCAAGCGCCTTGCAAACTTCACTCGAACGCCATTTTGCCTACCTCATTGTTAGGCTTCCTAAATTATGTGCCCGACCCACTGCCATTTTCTCCGTCAAATTTTAAGCTTAACAGGTTTGCTGCATGCTCACAACAGTCAGTCTCTCTACCGAGATCGAATTTGCAGAGATGTAATAATAATATTTATATTAATAGAGGGTAGCAAAAGGTACATAGTATCAAACTACTATGCCAGGTAACCGAAAAATTCCGTAGGGATTACTTAATCCTAAGCCAAAATCATGAAGTCTCTAGCGGGTAATACCCAGTGAGTAGACCGTTGAGTAGCCTTAGGTCTGGCTTATTGAGTTTTAGAACCTCCGCTGCCCCTTTTTTAAAAAAGGTGATAGATTTCTTTGAGGGATTCATGCCCGGCAGATATCCTAGTTTGATCTTTTAAATGGACCCTAGGTGGCTCTTTGGATTTTGAAACTAATATTGTCAATATTGTCATGGAGTGTTTGATCCCCTTTTGGTAAGTTTGTTTGCTAGTTCGTTACCCAGAATACTCCCATCAAAGTTACAATATTGTGTCTAGCCAGCTGACTAAGGACAATGAGAATATTTCAAACTAGCTTGGATTGAACATCAGACGAGACAAGCGCTTCCAATGCAGCTTGGCTGTCTGAGATGATGTAGATCTTTGCGATTCGTAGGTTCCTTCTGATACCATCTCTAGCAACAAAATTCGATGGCATGTACTTCTGCCTGAAAAATGAATGGAAATTTTTCAAGTGTCTTAGAAAACTCCCTCTCCAATAACCTGACCCGTTTTAGATCCGTTTGTTTAAAAAATGAAGGCTCATTTCTCGAGTGATGGCTCCCCTCTCATTCCAAGCTAGATCCGATACAACCTTACGATGTCCAAACAGGTCGCGTGGCCTAAATGATTTGGAATATCCTAACCTAAGAGCAGATCTACCCGCTTCCTTTTTAATGTGCAAATGTAACGGTATCAGGTCTAAATGAGCCTCAACGTGAAGCGTGTTCTCAGGACACCTGTAATACCCAAGCACGCCAGTCTTTGAACCTTAAGAAGGGTTGTTTGAGTAGTGCGTGGTTCAGCCTAAGGCCACGCGGGAAGATGTAGCAGAATTTGTAAAGGCATTTGTTGATGAAGACTTAGAGCCTTCTGGTTGAGGTGTTCGTGATCCACAACGTCTCAAATCCATAGAGTAATACTGATTTCACGTTCGCAATAACAATATGCATGTGGGGCATCGGTATTGGTGTGTTTCATCACACTATCCTGGATAGTCAAAAAGAGTGTAGATAAGTGGACGCAATCTTGGTGTACTTCCTTGGTAGTAGGAGTAAAGCTCACGACTGACTGTAATCATGGTTTCTTGTATACGGAAATCTTGTATTCCGTTCTACAAAGCAGGTTTATTGAAATTATCAAAATCACGTTGAAAATAGCAAAAGTGCAAGAAAAGAAGGAACCACCAGTCAACAGACTCCTCAATAATGATCCTTAGCGTATTGATGTGGTCGATAACTGGAATTTTTCGATTGTTTTTTTTTTTTTTTTTGAACAGAAAAAATCTTAATAAAAAATGTTGTAAATATGAATTGATAATATTTTCATTAAAAATAGTTTGAAATCGAATAAAGTAAATTTTCAAGAAACATTTTTGAATTGTTTTCAAGTACAAAAATTTATTTTTAATATAAAAAAAAACTCAATAATTTATATGGGAAATTTTTTTAAAGAAAATCATTTTGAAGTTAAATGGAAAAGATAGAAATAATTAATTTTTTTAAATACAATAGTTCTGATAGAAGTTGTTTGTATTTTTTTCTCAAATTTTAAGATGAATAAATTTTCCTAAAATTCTAAAAACTTAAGAAAATGCTACTAAACATTTTTCAAAAGTAAAATTCGACTATTTATTAAATGAAATTCCATATTTTAGGTGGAAAAAATTTGTTAAATTTTGAAATTCAATAAACAAAAAAATTACATAACAAAAATATTCAAATTTCGAAGAAATAATAACAATTAAGAAATAGTCAAAATTAATAAAAAAAATATTATTTGATGCGAATAATAACAGATAATAAAAAAGAAAATATACACTAAGCTGTATGTTATTTATGATATGTTCTTAAAAATATTTTCCAAAAATATTCATTTATAAATAGAACCTGCTTAAAGTTTAACCAAAGAAAATACATTTTTTTAAATTTGTGTGTGAAAAATTCCACAAAAATATATTTTTCTATGTGAAAAATGAAGTTTAGGTAACAGAAGAAAAAAAAATATAAGACAAATAAGTTGAATGGTAAAAATCTTGAAAATATAGTCATTCTCGTATGATATAAAAGGATTCGTTATAAGGAAACGCCAGGAAATTTTGCCTATTTTTAGAAGGAAATAAAATACATTCAGTGTAATATTTATAGAATATAACATATCCTTAACTATATTGAAGTACATATTCTCCTATTTCTATATGCGCTTAAATTCCAACAACGAAAAGGCTACACCACGATTTGCATAGTTTAGTGAACTATATTGCTCCTCTGGGATTCACATATTCTTAAATCGAATAGATTTTCCATGATACTTCTCTGGTTCAACGAAAACAATATAGGAAATTGAATTGGAAATGTTTCTCCAATAAAATCATTCACAATAATCGAAATAACTCCCATTTGCCCCCAAAAGGAAAATATGCTCGTACACTTAAACTTTAAATAATTTTCAAATTTTCCAAATCGAATTAAAAAACAAAATTTTTCAATATTATTTATTCTATATTAAAATCAAATTAATTTTATATTGTATAGAAAAAAATTAAATCAAAATTTAAAAATAACATGAAATTGTGTAAAAAAAAAAAAATTTAATGGAGATATCATCATCAATCAAATGTTAGCGTGGTGGTAGAGAAATTTTTGCGAGGAAAAATATAATAATGACTGCATTATGATGACGACAGCCTGACTTTCACTCTAATTAAAGACTTTCACTTTGGAGGGTAATTATGGGGGAGAATTTTATTTTGACTGTGGTTTCTGTTCGTCAATTTCATTCCATTCGGAAAATGAAAGTTTGAAAGGCACACACACATGGTACGCACAGGAATTTGATTTTTCTTAATATACACTTTCGTAACCGTAGAAAAGGACATAAATCTGTGTCGATTATAGAACGTTGACATTTACCATATGGGGTAGATTAGTGGAACAGAAACAAAAAAAAACAAAAAAAAACTGAAGAATCTCTTCCCCCCTCTTAGGCTAACGTGGAATAAATTGGTTAATTTTGTTCAAGCAAATATAGGGCAACTCCAGGATCTAATATCTTAAGGCATACTAAAACGATTTATAATGTACTAGACCATAAAATAAACTGTGCGTGATTGCATGATTGATGATAAGAAATTTTACCGACACTTTATTTTATAAGTTTGAGCAGAAAATATTGCTCCGAAATTTTATATTTTACTCATATTTCGAAATTTTACAAAATAATAATTTTTTAAATATTTATCGTATTATGGGTTATTTACAAAATTGACTTAAATGTTTGGGGTCGAAATACTAAAGTTGTCCATTTTGTAGTTTTGAAATTAAAATTCTCTATTTTGCCATTTGTTCAATAATTTTGCAAAACTAGGTAAACTTAATTAAGAATAAAGTTTGCCATTTTTTATAATAGATTGATTATTTCTCAAACAGTACATTATAATTGCACTTTTTTTGAAAATATAGTAGCATTTTCCTGTCTTTAAAAGGAGAATATTCTTTAGCGATGTGGCTTATTTCTCACGCAGAGGATATTGATACGGCTACATTTTGAAAATAAAAAAAAAGGAGCAATCTATTTGAAGCGCTATGACCAGACTTTTTTTAAAAATTAAACTTAAAAATTATAATTAGGACTATAAGTTATTTAAACAAAAAGATGCCATAAAATTGCTGACACATGACAAATTTTTGCGTTTTTCTGCGAAAAGTTTCGAGAGCGCGTAATTTTGAGTGTTAGTAATGCAAATTAATCTCGAAAATTATGCGTTTTGATGGTGTTGGTTTTTTTTGTTGATAAAGTTGCTTT
This sequence comes from Atherix ibis, assembly GCA_958298945.1. Lineage (NCBI taxonomy): Eukaryota > Metazoa > Arthropoda > Insecta > Diptera > Athericidae > Atherix > Atherix ibis. The sequence goes on along the minus strand of OY282607.1, from coordinate 93,081,985 downwards.
TATTTAAATATAAATTAGGTGTATAAGCTTAAATCCGCTGTTTTTTAGTCAAAAAAAATACATGTTTTTATAATAGATAGCAAAAACAAATTTATTTAAAGTACTTGCCCCCTCTAGCTACACATTTTTCCCATCTCTCGGGTAATTTATGAATATCACACCAAAAAAATTCCTTCTCTTTCGAGTCATTTTCGGACGTCTTCGTAAGAATCGAAGTGCTGCTTAGCGAGCGCGTGGCCCATCGACGAAAAGAGGTAGTAGTCGGAAGGGGCCAGGTCTGATGAATAAGCGGGGTGGAGTAGCACTTTCCAGTTGAGTGTCTCCAAGTTGTTTCAGACCATTTTTGACGTCTGCGATGGTGCCTGTCGTGGAGGAAAATCAGCTTATCATGTCTTTGTTGATAATCCGTCCTTTTTTCACGCACATCACGGTGCAATTTGGTCAGTTGTTGGTGGTAGCGGTGGGCATTGACAGTTTCACCGGGTTTCAACATCTCATAGTAGACGATACTCTGCTGATCCCACCAAACGCATAGCATCGTCTTCCATCCGAAGCGATTTGGTCTTGGGGAAGATGTTGATGGTTGGCCGTGATCAACCCACGATTTCTTGCATTTAGGATTCTCGAAATGTATTCACTTTTCATCGCCTGTCACAACCCAATGCAGGTACGACTTTCTTTTTTGTCTGGCGAGCAAGATTTCGCATGTGTTTTGACGTCGCTCCATCTGCCTATCGTTCTATTCATGCGGTACCCATTTTCCGATCTTTTCAATCTTCCCAATGGCACGCAGACGCATGGAAACGGCTGTTTGAGTAACGTGGCGAGCATTTTTTGCGATTGGGTATCGTCTTCGTCCAAAAGAGCCTGCAATTAATATTCATCAACCTTCCTAGGCCAATTTTCACGCTTCTTATCCCACAAGTCAAAATTGCCATCTTTGAACCGACGAAACCAATCTCAGCACTTTGTTTCCGATAAAGCACTATCACCATAGGCCTCCATAAGCATTCGATCCGATTCGGCAGCCGATTTCTTCAAATTGAAGCAGAAAACCAGAGCTTCCCACATATGCCCTTTTTATGGCAGAAAGCTAGACATGATTGCAAAAGAAAAAATGTATGGTGTTGTACGAAATTGCTGACAATGTGCACTGATTAATATTGACAGATGTCAAACTCATAAAAAAAAGTATGGCGTACCCATGGTAGCTTAATACGCCCATTCACACCATCTATGACCAAACAGCGAATTTTAGCGTATACACTTGGTAATTTTTAAACATTAGAGCAGTTTAAAGTCAACATTTGTCAGTTAATAGTCGAATCACAGTCGATTTTAAAAGAATTTATGTAATTTACATTTTTTAAACCACAAAATGGATAACCACTTATTATACATATCCATTAGTCTGATATTATTATCATTTTTTTTTTTTTTAGAAATATATCATGAATAATGAACATTTCAAAACTCATATCAAAAAGGCTACTCAAATCGGTAGAATCAAAATTATTTCACTATACACATTCTGCATTTTAAGTGAATGCTTATTGTTGATCTTGGAAAATTTTAACTGCATATAAAAGCGTTAGTGTAAATGTAGCCGTATCAATATACATAAAACGGCTATGCTGATTAACTTTGATATAAACTCGAGCCTATGCATTCCCATATAGACAGGATCATTGAGCACATCCCTAAATTGTTAGCTTCGTTGCACCAGACTGCAGCAGTCTGTTTCTATTAAATTAGTACCCGTTTGGTTGACCATAAACAAAATCAATAATTTTTGGTTTCACTTCCAAATCAACCGAGGATTGGTGGGTAATCAAAATACGTAAAACGTAAAATTCAAAATTGTATAAAAACCAGTGCTGTTCGTTTCCGAAATCGATTGTTGGTAACTAAAGTTGAATAAGATTGTGTACAGTGATTTTCAGGATTTGAATTACAATGAAAGTGGTCAGTGTTGGTAATGTTGCCAAAGAATACACGATTTAAACTTAATTAGAGAATTGCATCTGGTCACATGATATTGTTACAGAGCTAAGTATTTCAATCCTGTTCGATTGGTGTCAATATGCAGATGATTATATCACACACAGGTTGGGCTACACTTGTATAATATGTATAAATAAATGCACATTCGAATATTGTGGACGCAGTGCATCAAAATCAATATCAATTTCCAATAACCGCAATGTACAATTTTGCATTTAATTAATAATTTTCAGATTGGTTGGCATACGACAAATGATGATTTTATTAAATACTCCAAATATTTTGTTCCGTATTTATCTGAAATAAATTTCAGATTTTTATTGTATAATTATTTCCATAAATTTTGTGAATTCGTGCATAGAGAATATTTTATAAATTTATCATATTTTTAGAAAATAATTTCTATTATATATCTTATTAATATAATATTCGAAATAATATCATATATTGCACGAAGGTACGAGGTCTGTTCAAAGACGAGCCAAAACACGTGCAAGGAAAGCAGCTGTCAAAAATTAACTGAACATTCAAAATGGCTGAACTTGTCGGTATAAGTGAGAGACATGAGTACCAACATAACGTCACAAAAAATCGAAAATCGAATATACATAACCGACGGAAATTCAAAATTCGCGATACTTTTTGAACAGACCGCGTATATTGTATTCTTTGGTATACAAAATATTAACTTAGTTCCATGATAAATTTGAAATAACGAATAGTGACTGACCTTTCTGGCAACATTTAAATTTTACTTTTATACGCTCTTGGGCAGCTGTACATCATCGGCAGCGTTCGTAACAGTGCTAGAAGGTGTCAACTTGAATCGCCTTCATATTATTGGTTAGACTCCTTTCGATGTTGTCGACAGTACCAAAAGGACATCCTTTCAAGTGTGTTTTGGTTGTGCGGAACCAAAAAAAAAGGATACATGGACTTAGAACAGCAAAATAGTAGGGCTTGGAAAACACAGAAATTCGTTTTTTCCGACAAAAAATCGTTAGTAGAGATTGTCGTGTGCAGGAGGTATTAACGAATTTGAAGCAAAGAATCCTTTTTCTGCGTCTTTTGAAGACTTCGTTATAAGAAAGTTGATTGAGAGTTTGTCTTGACCTGACAAGAATCCTTATTTGTTCCACGGTTTCATCACATTTCAATGTTAAGACCTCCCTGAGCGAGGTTTGTCAAGCCCCAAATTTTGCTGTTCCAATATTCATTGATCACGTGGTTACCGAACAAGGTCCCTTTTTCTACTGCACGTCTATAAGAAACTTATATATAATTCAAGGTGTATAGAATAACATGGTAAGATATTCCGCGTTCAAATTTTGAAATCTACTGCGCAGCTACGTCACTCAGGAAGTAGAATATGTTGTGTGTACGAGCGAGCGTATTTGAAATAAGTGTGTTCGCTACTATCTTTTAAAAAAAAATTAAACGAAATATATTGTAAAATGATTAAATAAAAATAAATTATGTAAGCATGTGCATATTAAATCATTTATTTTATAGTTTTATTAATTTTTCTTTTTTTTGCATTAGCATTTTCAACCATCTCCGCATTTAATATTCTGATTTTAAAAAACATCTTACATCTAAAAAATAATTTTTTTATTTCTGTTTCTAGCTCTATATTTTCAGCAAGTTGCAATAAATTTTTAATATAATCACGGCCAGTTTTTAATGTATTCATGTTGTAGTTTTTAAATATCGTTTCAAGATTGATTAAATTTTCCATAAAATGCAATTTGGGTTTGCCTAGCCTGCCTTCCGTTACTGTATCCATCCATGTCAAGCTTATTGTTGGGTCAATTTCACAATATGTCTCAAGCATGTTTGGAATTTTAAATCTTAATCTGTAAATAATGTAGCCAGCGGGATGCTCCAAACCATCGTATTCTAGGTAATCTAAATCATACATTCCTGCACTTACATTCAAATCTGTTTCTGCGGCATTAATGGTGGTCTCTTTGGTAAGATATTTTAGAAGATTTGAAGTCAGGCACACGTAACCTGAAGACAACTCTTCTGAAGCATCTTCATTTAAATCATCGAATCCAACATCGAACATTTCATCTACCAAATCGTCGTCTTTATCGAATTCACTGCCGTCGAACATTCCTGAATCCACACACTCCTCTATAAATTCGGGTGAACTAAATTCGAAATTATTGATTTTAATTAAAATTTTTAGGTCTGATGTGTTTGTAATGGATTCCGTTAAACTATCCGTACTAGTGATTTTGTCGACACACGTTCTGATGATGGTTTCTGTATTTTCTTCATTCTCTACAACTTCAATAGGATCAGCCTGAACCAGATTTTCAGAGGCTGATTTTCTAAATAAAAATATTATTTATTTCAGAAATATGCGTATAGATGACTAAAGGTGTACACCGCTTTATTTCAAGCAAAATACTTACAGCATATTATTCACAATCTGAGTGTTTTTTTTCTATCCTGTCTTTTCTGACGAACAGTCTCCTTCACTTCATACTTTACACTTCCAATTGGCAGATTTTCGGTTGGAATTGCATCTAATTTTAATTTGCTACAGCTTCTAGGTGAGTAATTTAATAATTCGTGCTGCAGGTTTCGCAAATAGTGTTCAGGTTTGAAATGTTTTGAACAAACGTAAGCATTATTGATATTCACTTTATCACTTCTCTTGCACTTGTCTTGCATACAATTTGTCTTTAGGAAATTTAAAAATTTTTACAATGGTCCTAACACATTCGTCTTGATTTCTTTTCAACCGTTTGTCGTTGCTGCTGTTGCATTGAAGCATTGCACAGATTGCCATCTTAACTTTATAATAAACCACTTGCTTTTTGCTTTATTTAATATATAAACGAAATGTTAACACAATCAACTTTAAATAAATACGCTACTTCAGTTAATAAGTTTATTTTGTTTATACCCGGTTAAAGAATTGTACTTCCTGAACTACGTCATTTGACAGAAAAAACATGCGCAATATCTTACCATATTAATTTATATACCTAGTATATAATCTATACGGTAGAAGATTATAGTTTAATATGTAGATTTATATCACAAATTTTTTATCAATACCGTGAAGCCATGAAGTGGGAATAAACACCCATGGGTGTTTTTCCAACTAATGATAGTTAGAAGATTCTAGTAAATCTTTAGTTTTAGAGAGGGTAATAGTAATTGTCCCTACTCCTATGAGTGGACTACTATGATCTGATAAAAGTGAATGAAATTTAAAAAAATTGTCACCGTGTAGGTCGTAAATAAATAGTACAAACTACTAAAAATAAATAAAATGGTTCTAATTTTCAGTGCAATTTTGAAAAACCAATTTGGACTTATGAAAATTTATCATCGAAAAATGCAAATTTCAATCAATAAATTATCTCTTTTTAATAACTATGAACTGATAGCTATCACGCTGTCTTTATTTTTCGTTGGCAATATTTTATTGGTAAAAATGGCGCAAAACTCAAATTTTGCAAGATTTTTGGAATACCCTTTATGAACTTAACTAATACAATACTTAATATTAAAATAATTCCTATTAGTAATGGCATTAAAGCAAAACTATCACACCACAAATAGAAATAAAAAATTTCTATTCTGTTTTATTTATTCAATTGCAGATAACATAAAAATATATATTGGGTTGTCCGGAAAGTAATTTCGTTTTTTTACTTTTCGTTTGTCAACTTTCTGGCAGTGGCATGATTCTACGCTCATAAAATTTTTGTTCTTTGCTGGCAAAAAACTGATCCAAGTGATTTTTGACCTCCTCATTTGAATTAAACGTTTTACCATCTAAAAAATTTTCTAGACACCGGAACAAATGATAATCGGAAGGTGCTAGGTCTGGAGAGTATGGTTGATGTGGTAGTATAACCCATTTAAGCACTAAGAGCTTCTGCCGAGTAGTGAAAGTTGTATGTGGTTTCGCATTACCCTGTTTAAACACTATACCTTTCCTATTAACCAATTTTGGCCTGTTTTCTTTAAGTGAATCATTCAATTTGTCCAACTGATGACAGTACACTTCAGAATTGATCGTTGTATTGCTCGATAGAAGCTCAAAATAAACAATTCCTTTGAAATCCCACCAAACACATAGCATAACCTTTTTTTTTGATGAATATTGGCTTTCGAAGTGCTTTGAGCCGGTTCATATTTTCTAGGCCAGGATCTTTTGCGCTTAACATTGTTGTAGACAACCCATTTCTCGTCCCCAGTGATGATACGCTTCAAAAATAGATCATTTTCTTGGCGTTTGAGAAGCAAACCATTTTTGGCACTAGCGCTATCTTAACACATCTTCTCCATCCACATCCGATATTTTTTTTCTTATTTGAACAGCATTTTTATATTTTCTATAGTAAAAAATAAAATATGCCGAAAATGCTGTTTTTCACTTTCCATATTTAAAAGGGTATCAACCAGAAACTACTATGCACAATCAATCGAATTTTTTCACAAGCAAGCCTTGCTATGTCAGCTGTCAAAATACATATGATTATGCGGCGGCTTAAGTATGAAGTTGGTTGTGAAAAAGTACAATTAAGTCCTCTGTTGGGAAATACCGAAATTATTTTCCGGACAACCCAATATATGAAATAATTTCAATTAAAATGAAAAAAAACTACAAATTCCAATAATTTTTGGCGAGTGACTAAAGATGTGTGCGGTTTTGCATTGTCATGCTGGAACGCAACACTCTTACGATTTGCCAATTCTGGCCGCTTTTCTTGAACTGCATTGCTAAGTTTGACGAGTTGTTAATTAATCGTTTGGTTTCTTGGTAAAAGTTCAAAGTGCAGAATTTCTTTATAATCCCACCAAACTGACAGCATAAGGTAATCTTCTTTTGGAGCATCTCAGCGATCGTTTCCGTATAACGTCGTTGTAAGCTATCCACTTTTCGTTGCCGTTTCAGAAATGACTCCGTTTCGTTGCGTTTCAAAATCGAATCGCAAGATGCTAATGCGTTGCGTCAAATGAATTTCCTTAAGCTGCTGAGGAATTCATAAATCGAGTTTCTTAACATAGCCAAGCGATACATTGAGCTTCTCTGCAATCTCACGTGTTGTGCTATGACGATCTGAATCGGTCGTTGCGCATGTTTTAGTGAAAAATCACCAGAACGAAATTTAGCAAACCAATTTTGACACTGCCTTTCTTTCAAGGCTTAATTCCCATATACGCCACATAACTTCTTGTGTACCTGCGATTCGTTTTTACCTTTTCGGAAATAATACAATAAAATATGTCAAAAAGCACGTCTTGTCCTTCCATTTTTAAATTTGGATGAAAACAAAACTAAATAGTTAAACAATACAATATTTTACTAAATTAAAGGCGGAAGTCCAAACAACAAGAAAACAATATAGGTTAGGTGCTTTGAACACGTTGACATAACAAAAGAATGTACTAATACCATCTATTGACAAAATCTGCAATCACTTAGTTGCCAACCCAATATATTAGGTGTAGTAAAAAGAAATCCATTATTTTTGCATTAAATTGAAGGTTTTATTTAGCATAGATAGAATGATACGATTTAGGTCAAATAAGCACCGTTTTGTTCGATAACTTGTTGCCATTTTGGAGGTAATTTCATAATGCCTCTCTCATAGAAACTCTCGTCCCTATTGGCAAAAAACTGGGACAGTCGATTTTCACAATCTTTTCTTGAGGCGAATTTTTCACCTGCAAAATCATTCGTCATAGACAGGAAGAGGTGGTAATCACTTAGTGCCAGGTCCGGACTATAAGGTGGATGCATAAGAACATCCCAACCAAGGTCCCGGAACTTCTGGTGAGTCACTATCGATGTATGCAGCCTGGCGTTGTCCTGATGGAACACAATTCCTCTCCTATTGGCCAAAGCTGGCCGCTTCTGGGCGATTGCTTCTTTCAGACGGTCCAATTGTTGACAGTATAGGTCCGAATTAAGAGTTCGGCTGTAGGGGAGCAGCTCATAGTAGATGATTCCCTGCCAGTCCCACCAAACACACAGCAAAACCTTCCCGGCTGTCAATCCTGGCTTGAGCACCATTTACGCCGGGTGACCGTGATTTGACCACGACCGTTGTCGCTTGACGTTGTCGTAAGTGACCCACTTTTCACCATTAGTAACCATCCGCTTCAGAAATGGATCGATATTGTTGCGATTCAGCAACGATTCGCAGATGGAAATTCGGTCCATAAGGTTTTTTGGCGATAAATCGTGTGGCACCCTACATCGAGCTTCTTTTTGTATACAGCCTTATTTAAGTGGTTCCAAACGGTTTTTTGTGCAATGTTTAGCTCCTGGGCAATCGAAACAGTGCCTATGTGACAGTCGGACTCGACGATTTCCATTATTTTATCGACATTTTCGACAATTGGCTTTCCAGAGCTTGGTGCATCTTTCCAGAGCGTGGTGCAGTCAAAACTGTAAAATATGGCGTATTTTCTTTATGTTGGTGTCCATCTTTGACGCGTGCTAAAAAAAATACTGAGTCAAGTAATCACAAAACTGTATCAGAAGCTTTTTTAGTACGAAATCTTATCTTTCTAACGCCATCTAGTGCAATCCGATCGCACTTTTAAAACGGGAGATACAGACTCCTAAAGCCATCTATTGGTAAAATAATGGATCGGTATATATCGATGTTAACCAACTTTTTATGGCCGAAATTGAAAGAAGTTGGTCTCGACAACATCTGGTTCCAACAAGACGGGGCTACGTGCCACACAGCACGTGCAACAACCGAATTATTGCGAGAAAAGTTTGGAGATTCGATTATTTCAAGAAATTGTGACATTGAATGGCCTCCAAGAAGTTGGGATTTAACACCATTAGACTATTTCTTGTGAGGTTATTTGAAGTCATTGGTCTTAAGCAATAAACAAGACTCTCTTCAAGCTTTAGAAGTCAATATTGAACGTGCTATTCATGACATCCGACTTGATTTAGTGGAAAAAGTGCTCGAAAATTGGGTTCATCGAATTCGTTCCTGCAAAAGAGGTCGTAGAAGCCATTTGAATGACGTTTTATTCAGAACTTAATTGTATCGATGGCACTTTACATTAAATAAAAATAATTTAAATTTCCTTAACAATTAGTGTGTGTTTTTTTTTTTTTAAAAGAAATCATATCACTCTATGATATGATTTCTTTTTAAAAAATAATAAAATTGTAACACAATTTTACCTTAATAAATTGTTTTAATAAATTTTCTCATCATAAAAAAACTCCTCTAATTGTCCTTTTTTATCAAAACAATAAAAATAAGTTATAACATTTGATTAATCATATTTCATATTTAATAAAACGATTTCAATTTAATTTGATTAAAATTGCTTCTTTAACGAATTACCTGCCTAACTGTAAATAACATTTTCTATTACTATATTAATTTGAATATGTATGTGTATATCCGAAATAAATACCATTAAAATTAAATGTTTTTCGATTTTATTAGTTTATCCACGTTATAGCTAAAATTTATTGTTATTTAATAGTTTAAAATACTCTTAAAGTAATTTGTTCAGCTATAAGATTGTAATTAAAATTATATTATTTGCAGATCATTTATTTGGATAATTAAATGTGTGTGTTTAGTAGCATATTTTAGTTAATATTCATTATTTGGCAAATATGAAAATATTTCCTGTATACACTTTTTTGGTGGAATATGTTTTTGAATGTGTCACTGAAAGAAGATAAATTTTCTCATGCAAAGTTTTTGTAATATATTGGGTTGAGCAAAAGCTATGACCGTTTTTTACATATACAATAAAAAATTTTTTTTAGATTTGTATTATTTACGTGCATTTAATCAATTATATAATTTCCATCCGTTCTTATAACCTTCTCCTATCTTTCTATCAACTTATTAATACCATTAGTGTAAAATTCCATGGATTTTGATGCGAAAAATGTAGTAAGGGATATTTTTACCTGCTCCATTGTATCAAATTTTTTGTCATTTAAAAAATTTTGCAGTGATCGTAATAACTGAAAATCGGAAGGAGCAAGATCTGGAAAATACGGTGGATGCTTGATAACATCCCAATTCAGCTTGTGTTGGGTCATCATAGCCACATGTGGTTGCGCGTTGGCGTGATGACAAACTACCCCTTTTCTGTTTACCAATTCTGGTCTATCCTTTTGAAGGGCGATGTTCAATTTGGATAATTGCTGACAATATCGTTCTGCTGTAATTTTCTGATTACGTTCCAAGAGTTCAAAATACATAAAATCCTTACAATTCCAACAAACACAAATCATAACTTTTTTTTGATGGATTTCGGCCCAATGCCTTTTTCTTGTCACGTTGTTGTACACGACCCATTTCTCATCTCCCGTTACCAAACGATCCAAAAAATGTTCATGTTTTTGTCTCGCACTCAAAGCAACGCACGTTGAAACACGATCCAATAAATTGGCCGCCGCCAATTGATGAGGTATCCAAACGTCGTACCGCGAAACCATCCCCATACGCTTCAAATGTCTTAATACGGTTGTTTGGTTGACTCCCATCATCGACGTGATCTCCCTGGTTATTAGACGTGGATTGGTGTCAATTATGACTTTTAACTTGTCGTCATCAGACTTCAATGGCCGTCCGGTACGTGGTTTATCAATGAGTGAAAACGCCAGATAAGAATTTTATAAACCACCTTCGTACCTGTCGAACTTTTATGACATCTGCTCCATACACTTCGCAAATGTTTTTCGTTGCCACACTCGCGGTATTGTTTTTACGGAATTCATAAAGTAAACAATGACGTAAATGCACTTTATCGACCGACATTTTGAAAAAATACAAGGGCTCTTCACTGTACTCTAGCCAGGCCAAAACTGAATAGAAAGTTGAGGGAAAGCATCCTGTATACAATGGAATCATTAAAAAGAAGATACTATTCATCATTTCTTAAGAAAAAAATTTTTTACCTAGGATCATAAAAAATGGTCATAACTTTTGCATCAACCCAATATATATTTGAATTTGTGTTATTAGCAAATTAGAATTACTATTATTAAATTTTTGGATTACTCAATTTGTGCTTTTGAAAATAAAGTAAAATGAAGCACATCTTAAAGCAGATTTTTGATATAATTTTTAATTTTATTCTATTTTTTATAACTTGCTATTATGCTTGAAATGTAATATTATTTTACATATGGGCTAAAATAAAATCTTTAAGAACAGGAAAAAATTTTATTTTCAAAGAAATAATACCTTCAGATTAAAATGCATACCAGACCAATCTGTTTTTGTGAGTATAATTGATTCTGCGGTGTATTAATTTGTGTTATATTTTGAGACACATTTTGAAATAAAAAACTCAATTTTTTTTACCAGATTGACAATAACATGTATTTTTATATGAAATAAAATTTTAATAGAAAATTTTTGATTAGTAATATTAATAATATCTAAATACAAAAGTAATTTTTTCATATTTCTTTGTTTGTATTAATTTTTATCTACTTGAAATACTCCTCGTCAAAGTATACATCTGTAAATTATGTTCAGTTAAAATTGTTTTCCTAAAAAGGGTTGTTAGGTTTGAACCAATGCACATAAGTACTATAATTTAGTTCAAATATGCTTGTTGTATTCAGCCAGCGAAGGTGATGTTTGTAAACGTAACAAAATTGTTCATTTCATAAAATATTTGGAAAACGTGTTTCGAAAGTCAGATACTCTGTTTACTGTAAAGTTCGTGTGACATACATTTCGCTGAAATAAATGACAAATATTGAACAGTATCAACCTAATTTTTTTTTGTTTAACTTTAACTGAGCTATAACATCCAACCCTTCTCCAATTACCCAAAATACAAAAACAAATTCTTTCTGTTTGTTGGAAAAAAAATATAAATTATATTATTTTAAATATTAAAAGTTTTTTTTTATTACAAAAAATGGACAGTATAATAATTTTTTCCGTAATATAAAGCGATATTTATTTTTATAAAGAAAATCATCTCATGTGATAGCTCTTGTCCTTTGAGTGACTATATAAATACGATTATGTAAACGAAGCATTTTGATAAATCAGTGATAAATGAAATAAAGAATTAATTTTTTTCAACAAAAATTGATTTATACTTTAACATAGTGTCTTCTAAGCTCGATTCACTTCGTCCAATGATATTCCAACTAATTTATACCATCCGTCTAGTATGATTTATAAAACTTTGCAAAATATGTCTCAGTTTTGGCTATAACTTCCGAAGTGAATGACAATTTTTTTTTATTAAGTCATTTCCTTATTCTTGAAAACAGAAGAAAGTTGCAAGGAGCCAAATGTGGACAACACGGTGTTTTGGAAAATAATTTATGTTTGGTTGGTTATTTCACGACCTCTTTTTTGGTCAGATATTAGCACACATGCCACCCATCTCGTCAATAGCTTCCTTATACACAAAATTTCATGTAAAATGTTTGCGTACAAGTTCTTTTGATATTTCTATCATATCAGCTGTTTTGGTGGTTTTCTACATTGGATGTTTTAAGCACCCAGCGTTATTTGTGCTTATACTATACACTTTTGGTCAGTAAACTACTTTTGAACCAGTTCATACAATGGTCAGGAATCTCTACAATATTGTTTTCTCCCAAAAAATTCATGTTTTTCTATATTAATAAATAAAAAAATCTTGTCTGTTTCAATAGCCGTTAAAAGTGACCTAATGAAACCATTTTTATAATATGTTGCATGGCATTCTTTTAAGAATACCAAATATAAAAAAAGATTATTGTTTCAATACAATTTTCTACTTTTCTATTATTTATCACTGATTTATCAGAGTACCTCAAATTCATGAATTCAAGATTAAAATTTCTGTAAAGATTTTCTACTTTTCTCAATATTATAAAAACTTGGAATCTTATATATTCACAATTAAAAGCTTTTTATATTAAAAGAAAAATATTTTTTCTTAATTAGAGATATACTATTTATTAAAATTTTTAGAAAAATAATTATGGTGGTTTTCTACATTGGATGTTTTAAGCACCCAGCGTTATTTGTGCTCATACTATATACTTTTGGTCAGTAAACTACTTTTGAACCAGTTCATACAATGGTCAGGAATCTCTACAATATTGTTTTCTCCCAAAAAATTCATGTTTTTCTATATTAATAAATAAAAATATCTTGTCTGTTGCAATAGCCGTTAAAAGTGAACTAATGAAATCATTTTTATAATATGTTGCATAGCATTCTTTTAAGAATACCAAATATAAAGAAATATTATTGTTTCAATAGAATTTTCTACTTTTCTAGTATTTATCACTGATTTATCAGAGTACCTCAAATTAATAAATTCAAGATTAAAATTTCTGTAAAGATTTTCTACTTTTCTCAATATTATAAAAAACTTGGAATCTTATATTTTCAAAATTAAAAACTTTCTATATTAAAAGAAAAGTATTTTTCTTAATTAGAGATATACTATTTATTAAAATTTTTAGAAAAATAATTATGGTGGTTTTCTACATTGGATGTTTTAAGCACCCAGCGTTATTTGTGCTTATACTATACACTTTTGGTCAGTAAACTACTTTTGAACCAGTTCATACAATAGTCAGGAATCTCTACAATATTGTTTTCTCCCAAAAAAATTCATGTTTTTCTATATTAATAAATAAAAAAATCTTGTCTGTTTCAATAGCCGTTAAAAGTGAAATAATGAAACCATTTTTATAATATGTTGCATGGCATTCTTTTAAGAATACCAAATAATAAAAAGATTATTGTTTCAATAGAATTTTCTACTTTTCTATTATTTATCACTGATTTATCAGAGTACCTCAAATTCATGAATTCAAGATTAAAGTTTCAGTAAAGATTTTCTACTTTTCTCAATATTATAAAAACTTGGAATCTTATATTTTCACAATTTAAAGCTTTTTGTATTAAAAGAAAAATATTTTTCCTAATTAGAGAGAGATATACTATTTATTAAAATTTTTACAAAAATAATTATGGTGGTTTTCTACATTGGATGTTTTAAGCACCCAGCGTTATTTGTGCTCATACAATATACTTTTGGTCAGTAAACAACTTTTGAACCAGTTTATACAATGGTCGGGAATCTCTACAATATTTTTTTCTCCCAAAAAAATCATGTTTTTCTATATTAATAAATAAAAAAATCTTGTCTGTTGCAATAGCCGTTAAAAGTGAACTAATGAAATCATTTTTATAATATGTTGCATAGCATTCTTTTAAGAATACCAAATATAAAAAAATATTATTGTTTCAATAGAATTTTCTACTTTTCTAGTATTTATCACTGATTTATCAGAGTACCTCAAATTAATAAATTCAAGATTAAAATTTCTGTAAAGATTTTCTACTTTTCTCAATATTATAAAAACTTGGAATCTTATATTTTCACAATTAAAAGCTTTCTATATTAAAAGAAAAATATTTTTCCTAATTAGAGATATACTATTTATTAAAATTTTTACAAAAATAATTATCCACCTTTAAAATATTCAGTGGGGAGCCTACCCAATTTTTTTAAGCCTGATTTTTATTGTATGAATTATTTTTTCCTCAAAAAATAGTATTTTATTAACACACGACATTCACTTTTTCTATTTAAAAAAAATAAAAAAAATACCAACCCTGTCTGCTTTCAATGGCTATTAAAACCAAACCAATCTACAATAAAGTATCTTATTAATTATAGTAAATAATAAATATTATTATTTTTTCTAATATTAAATATATTTATTGCATTTATCATTGACTTTTCATACAGCACTCATATATCAGTTAATTTTTCTTAGATTACGCTCTAAATAATACGCTTAAAAATACTTTAATAGTAAATTTTAAATGTTATTCTCAATGATTTTACTACAAAAAAAAAACTGAATGAAAATCAAATAAAAGAAACAAAACCGAACTCAGAAATTATTTTTAAATTTGTGTAATTTGGTACGCAAACAAATTAACTATTGCTTGCGTAAATAATTTATGAACGAGTATTTATTTGATTTTTTTTCCGTGTTCGGTATGGTATCAAATTGTATATTGCTTTGGTAATATGCTCATTACTGCCCCCCTGGGGATATATGTGTGTATATACATACAAGGAGGTCACCCTTAAGAGGTTACTTAGTTTGGTTTACAATTTTTTTCTCTCCATCTCCACCTCATGTTTACCATTAAAATAAATTGCTATGTAATAAAATGAAAATTAATTGTTCAAACAAAATGAAAAAGTACTAAAAATATTCTTAAAATTTCGTATTTGTGAATTGTGCGAATGATTTTGATAAGCGTCTGTATCCAAATTTGACATCGTTTCGTAACAACATTAATTTAAATGTTTCCATTGCTTCATCAGAAAATCTGAATCAACATATCTCAGATATATTTAATACAAAATTTTATTCGTATGAGTGTATTTACGTTTTTGCTATTGTTTTAATATTTGTATATTCGTGCGTGAACAAATAATTTAATTTTGTTAACACTTATTTATTAGGCTTATTTCGAAACAATACATGACAAACAAGAATATAAATGGTTTTTACAAAGTTTCATAACCAAACAAGTATAAATATTCTGATAAATGCAGAAGAAAAAATATTAAAAAAACAGAAAACAATCAAATTAAATGAACAATATTTATAGGAATACACACATGATTAGAGATAAAATATTTTAAATGTTTGGAGTTAGTATGTTATATAGTATGTATTTTTTTTGTTGTTGAAAAAATAGTCCTGGAAAAATTGAGAAAATTCTTTGCTTGTTTGTATGTAAGGTCTCAAGGTTATGATCCAGGCGCCATTATGCAGCGTCACCACAATGAGGCTATTTGGCGATCTAATAGACCAGTAAGAAATGATTCAATTATGGTGGTTTTCTACATTGGATGTTTTAAGCACCCAGCGTTATTTGTGCTCATACAATATACTTTTGGTCAGTAAACAACTTTTGAACCAGTTTATACAATGGTCGGGAATCTCTACAATATTTTTTTCTCCCAAAAAAATCATGTTTTTCTATATTAATAAATAAAAAAATCTTGTCTGTTGCAATAGCCGTTAAAAGTGAACTAATGAAATCATTTTTATAATATGTTGCATAGCATTCTTTTAAGAATACCAAATATAAAAAAATATTATTGTTTCAATAGAATTTTCTACTTTTCTAGTATTTATCACTGATTTATCAGAGTACCTCAAATTAATAAATTCAAGATTAAAATTTCTGTAAAGATTTTCTACTTTTCTCAATATTATAAAAACTTGGAATCTTATATTTTCACAATTAAAAGCTTTCTATATTAAAAGAAAAATATTTTTCCTAATTAGAGATATACTATTTATTAAAATTTTTACAAAAATAATTATCCACCTTTAAAATATTCAGTGGGGAGCCTACCCAATTTTTTTAAGCCTGATTTTTATTGTATGAATTATTTTTTCCTCAAAAAATAGTATTTTATTAACACACGACATTCACTTTTTCTATTTAAAAAAAATAAAAAAAATACCAACCCTGTCTGCTTTCAATGGCTATTAAAACCAAACCAATCTACAATAAAGTATCTTATTAATTATAGTAAATAATAAATATTATTATTTTTTCTAATATTAAATATATTTATTGCATTTATCATTGACTTTTCATACAGCACTCATATATCAGTTAATTTTTCTTAGATTACGCTCTAAATAATACGCTTAAAAATACTTTAATAGTAAATTTTAAATGTTATTCTCAATGATTTTACTACAAAAAAAAAACTGAATGAAAATCAAATAAAAGAAACAAAACCGAACTCAGAAATTATTTTTAAATTTGTGTAATTTGGTACGCAAACAAATTAACTATTGCTTGCGTAAATAATTTATGAACGAGTATTTATTTGATTTTTTTTCCGTGTTCGGTATGGTATCAAATTGTATATTGCTTTGGTAATATGCTCATTACTGCCCCCCTGGGGATATATGTGTGTATATACATACAAGGAGGTCACCCTTAAGAGGTTACTTAGTTTGGTTTACAATTTTTTTCTCTCCATCTCCACCTCATGTTTACCATTAAAATAAATTGCTATGTAATAAAATGAAAATTAATTGTTCAAACAAAATGAAAAAGTACTAAAAATATTCTTAAAATTTCGTATTTGTGAATTGTGCGAATGATTTTGATAAGCGTCTGTATCCAAATTTGACATCGTTTCGTAACAACATTAATTTAAATGTTTCCATTGCTTCATCAGAAAATCTGAATCAACATATCTCAGATATATTTAATACAAAATTTTATTCGTATGAGTGTATTTACGTTTTTGCTATTGTTTTAATATTTGTATATTCGTGCGTGAACAAATAATTTAATTTTGTTAACACTTATTTATTAGGCTTATTTCGAAACAATACATGACAAACAAGAATATAAATGGTTTTTACAAAGTTTCATAACCAAACAAGTATAAATATTCTGATAAATGCAGAAGAAAAAATATTAAAAAAACAGAAAACAATCAAATTAAATGAACAATATTTATAGGAATACACACATGATTAGAGATAAAATATTTTAAATGTTTGGAGTTAGTATGTTATATAGTATGTATTTTTTTTGTTGTTGAAAAAATAGTCCTGGAAAAATTGAGAAAATTCTTTGCTTGTTTGTATGTAAGGTCTCAAGGTTATGATCCAGGCGCCATTATGCAGCGTCACCACAATGAGGCTATTTGGCGATCTAATAGACCAGTAAGAAATGATTCAATTTCTTAGAGCATATTACGATAAATTGTGTCAATGCATTTTAATTGGGATTCAGGAAAGGTATTGAAGGATCTAGACAAATTTTGATCAATGCGACATCCAGTTAGAAGATGCGTGATAGCGAGTTCAACGTCACTGGATGAGTACAAAAGGTGGGGCTGGTTTCAAAAGTGGGAGATCAGAATGTCCCTTTAGAATTGTGAGCAATTTTTGTACTCAGAATATTGTTAGGGCTTCTTCTCTAGATAACTTTTAGCTTCTTCTCTAGTACGTTTGTCTGACTATAGTTAGCATGTGCAGCAAATAAAGAACTGCCGTCAACACCGGGCAATTGGGGCTGTATTCGATAATTGATCTACCCACTTCTTACCTAAAAAGCGGACTCAGTGCCTACAATTCCATTACCTGGAAACCAACGCAATTCGACAAGATTCTTCAATGGATCACGAATAGATTTTAGAGCTGATGTTACTGAATACAATGATGATTCTAGCCAACAACTCACTATAAAAAGAAAAGATTCTTTAATAGACTCATGAAAGTAAGTGCCATTGACATCAGCAACTGCAAAGGAAGTAGGATTGCCATATTAGCGGTGGATATTATATTTTTTAGGACCATTTTAAGAAGATACTCAGAACAACAAATATTTTTATATAATATATTCGCACAGGCTTTGATAGATGCACTTGCGACCAGATTCGATAAGAAATAAGCTTTTCAGTGAAGTTCGATGTACTCCACTAGCTAGTCTAATACAAAGATTAGGCACTACCATGTGTATAAGCTTAAATCCGCTGTTTTTTAGTTAAAAAAAGTACATGTTTTTTTTTATAGAAAGTAAAAGCATATTTATTCAAAGTACTTGCCATCGCTAGCTATGCATTTTTTCCATCTCTCGGGCAATTTGTGGATACCACGCCAAAAAAATTGCTTCTCTTTCGAGGCAAATCACTCATCAAGCCATTTTCGGACGTGTTCGTAGGAATCGAAGTGTTGCTCAGCGAGCGCGTGGCCCATCGACGAAAACAGATTGTAGTCGGAAGGGGCCAGGTCTGGTGAATAAGCGAGGTAGCACCTCCCAGTTGAGTGTCTCCAGGTAGTTTCGGACCATTTCTGACGTGTGCGATAATGCGTTGTCGTGGAGGAAAATCAGCTTTTCATGTCTTTGTTGATAATTCGTCCTTTTTTCACGCAGAGCACGGTGCAATTTGATCATTTGTTGGTCTTTTTTGTCTGGCGAGCAAGATTTCGCATGTGTTTTGGTGTCGCTCCATCTGGCTATCGTTCAATTCATGCGGCACCCATTTTCCGATCTTTTCAATCTTCCCCGTGACACGCAGACAAATAGAAATAGCTGGTTGAGTATTGTCTTCGTCCAAAAGAGCCTGCAATTGATGGTCCTCAACCTTCCTAGGCCGATTTGCTTGCTTCTTATCCTACAAGTCAAAACTGCCGTGTTTGAACAGACGAAACCAATCTCAGCACGTTGTTTCCGATAAAGCACTATAACCATAGGCCTCCATAAGCATTTGATGCGATTCGGCAGCCGATTTCTTCAAATTGAAGCAGAAAAGCAGAGCTTCCCGCATATGCTCTTTTTCTGGCACAAAACTAGAAATGATTACCAAAGAAAAAATGTATGTTGTTGTACGAAATTGCTGACAATGTGCACTGTTTAATATTGACAGATGTCATACTCATAAAAAAAAAGTATGGCGTACGCATGGTAGCTTAATATGCTCACTCACGCCATCTATGACCAAACAGCGAGTTTAAGCTTATACCTTTGGTAATTTAACCAGCTTACGCACTCCTGCTGGTATCCTTGACATATAGAGTGAAGTTGTATACCATCCAACAACGCAAAGCATTGATAATTGGATCTTACATTTACTGCCAACTAGAATCTTTACCATATTTAAATTATCATTGTTTCGGTTAACTGTATTTATGGTGTGCAGATTCCATCTATCTCCTCGGACAATGGTAATACCTAGAATTTGCATGAATTCTGGGAGGTGTGTATGATATCCTAGCTAATCCTGCCGCTTCCTCGTTTTCTAGAATCATAAATAGAGCCACTGTAGGATCTTCCTCATTCATACAAATTAAATCCCAAGCGTACCGCAGCCTATTGAGCTTAATTTTTGTCTGAGCATTGTCAAAGAAATAAAACTTATTCAGTTGGCAATAAAAAAAACTTTTTGTATTTTCCTTTAATTAATTATTATTCCGAAATATGCATAATTTTGGGCAATATTTATTTAAAAGTTTATTTTGAAAATGCTTAACTCCTTCGAACTATAAATTATATATTGTATTAGGAATTATTTTATTTTAGATATTTTTTATAAGAAAACTTAAAAGGCTTTTATAAGTAATAGTTTAATAAATGTTTTTTTTTCATAATATTATTAATTTAAAATTCACTAAATATTCAGTATAAAATACAACTAATACAGACTATTAAATCGTGTACTTAACATAGTAAGCTAAGTTAAAAATTTTTATCTGATAGGTCCGAAATTAAATATAATTTTTTCACTTTTGATGATAATCTAATAAGTTTGCTATAATATATTCCATCAAAGTTTTCGTTTTAATAACTTATTTCAGCTTACATTTTATTACTTGAACATAGAATAATTATCAAATAATATTAAATTAAAGTAATAATAAAAAAAACCTCACTTTCCAAACTATAAATCAAAAACGAACTCATACTAAACATATCCAAATTATGTTCTAATGGCTTTTTTCTATAATTTATATTATTTCCATTACAATATCAAAAATTATAAAAATATAATTAATTTATTTTCTCTCTCAATAAATAGATTAATGTTTTGTTAAATGAAATTTCGTAATAAAATAAAAGCCTTAATAAAAAAATAAATAGAATTGAACTAAAAATAATGTTTCTACTTGAAATAATAATTTACTGATAAAACAAACTATTCCAAACGATCGAATTTTTATAGTCATTCACTATATAGTCTAATAATGATAAAAATATTAAAATTAAATATGGATCTGATTGTGAATTTCATGGCAATTGCTAATATTTCATAAAATAACCATAAATCCATTAATTCATAAATATCATTAATGAAATCTTTTACAAAATATACGAAAATAATCGAAACGAGAAGGAAATAATCTTGAATAATTTTTATGTACAACAATATACTTTTCATGTAGAGAACAGGAAATACTTTGAAGTGAGGTGAAAAGTGTAATAAAAATTGAGAGGTAAATTGACCATATAGCAAATAGGTAAATAAATGTAATCTGCATTATAGAACATAATAATTATGGACAACTATAAATAACAATGGGTTGTACACCCCCTATTTTTAGTTGGTTAGGCTAACTCTGAATTTCAGCCTGGTCGAAGTTTACCCCAAGCAGCTTATGGAGACTATTAAGTTAGCTGAAAGTACACACTAACCATTCTTGTACTTGTTTTACGTATTGTACAACCGTCATAATATTCCTAATATCGATGTTTTACGGTTTCCAAGGCGACAAAATTTACCAAAATTCTCCATGCTATTTCACAGTGAAAATTTATTGAATGCAGTAAACATTATTTAAGGTCTATTCTGACATAAACACTGCTTAGTTCTAAAAGGTTTATATACCATACGCCTATATATTTGATATAATAATTCCCTTTAACCGAAAAGCCCTACAAAACGATAACAAAAACGAACAGACGAAAAGAGTTAGAATAGCTAAAAGGACTAGAAGTGGTAAAAGGGGCATAAAATAATAATAAGAAAAAGAAAACTTTCTATTACCACCTCCTTTACTTGGAGAATTTGACTAAAATGCAGACATTATTGAAATTACTCGTATTTGTATCCCCAATTGTATATCGTATAAGGATCCAGTTTGGTTAGAAGTTTCTCCTTAAGACTGGATACGAATTTTAAGTGCAGTTTCATGTGTAAAGTTCATTAAAACGAAAACAAGCTTTAAATATTTTGATTAAAATTATTTATGAATGGGAATATTTTTTTTTTTTTTACTCTAACTAGTAAAACATTACCGCATACAATTATATTGGGAATAAAATTTCTATGTATTGTCCTGTTTTTATTTATCAAATTCTGGTTATAGAAGAAAACTTTATACTAAAAATATATGTGGTGGGAATAATAGGATCTTTTAAGGGTTATATTTAGAGTTTTATCGATGCATTTTGAAGATATTACAAAATTTATTGTGAAGGCGGATATATTTTGCTATAAACAATAAAAAAAAATAATACATATTACAGACTTAGTATCTAAAAATAGATTTCTTTATATCAGAAGATTAGGTTTGTAGAGTTTTATATTAGAGACGATAGGAAATTGTTTACTATCATAAAAGCAATAAAAGGACATGTGGAATATCATCTGGGAAAGAGAAAAAATATTTTTTCTATTGTAGTTTTATAATTCAAACAAGTCAAAGTCTCTACAGATGGTTTACTACTATTAAATAGGTACTTTTTTTGTTGTTGTAAAAACACTATAAATTTTCTCTATTAAATAAACTTTCAAAATATTCGACATTTTATTGTACAATATAAATGGTTATCCATTTGAATACAAGAAAAGTACGAGCCTTTTATTTAACTGTTTACAAAAATAAATCAACTTTAATAAAATTTTCGTTCATACCGAGATCTGTTCAAAAAGTATCACGAATTTTGAATTTTCGCGGGTCACATACTCGCATTTTCGATTTTCGATTTTTTTGTGGCGTTATGTTGGTACTCATATATTTTACTTATGCCGAGAAGTTCGGCCATTTTGAATGTTCAGTTAATTTTTGACAGCTGCCTTGCTTGCACGTGTTTTGGCTCGCGATGACAGAAATTTGCTCTAGAGGGTCATAATTGGTAACGAATCATGGGTTTATGGTTATGACGAGGAAACCAAAGCTGAATCATCCCAATGGAAGCTGACGCATGATCCAAGGCCAAAAAAGCGCGCCAAGTTCGGTCAATTGTGAAGGTTTCAATTACAGTTTTTTTTCGATTGCAGGAGCGCGGTGCATCATAAGTTCTTGCCACAGGGTAGAACGGTCAATAAGGAATATTACCTGCAATTTATGCGTAAGTTGCGTGAAGCAATGCGTCAGAAACACCCGGATTTGTGGAAGAACAAAAATTGGCTTTTACACCATGATAACGTCCCTGCCCACGCATCGTTGCTTGTGCACGAATTTTTGACCAAAAACAACATAATAATAATGCCACAGCCACCGTTTTTCCCAGGTCTGGCCCCCTGTAACTTTTTCTTGTTTCCGAAACTGAAGAGCCCCATGAAAGGATGACGCTACCCTACGATTGAGGAGATAAAGACGGCATCGAAGGAGGAGCTGAACAAGATTACAAAAAATGATTTTTTGAAGTGCTTCGAGGTTTGGAAAAAACGTTGGCATAAATATATAATATCTGGTGGGGATTATTTTGAAGGGGATTACTTAAAATTAATACGCACAATTTTAAAAACTGAACGCCAGTTAGGCTTTGTATGCTGATTTTTCGAACATCATTATTTCTGTAATGAGGCTAATTTTTACCTTAGCGGATGAGTCATGAATCAAAATAACTTTTTATAGGACTATAAATATTGAGCAGTATAATTTTGAAGATTGCATCAACCAAAAGGACTGCGTGCTATGCTTTTAGGCCTGAATTGGCCCTTTTTCTGGTGATGACGAAAAGCAGAGCCCGTTACCGTTAACTCTGAGCGCTATGAACTTATAAAAACCAACTCTTTTAAGCCTGAACTAAAGGATTTTATTTTTGGATTTTATATGATTTTAAAAAGAAGATACCATAAATCTCACAACACAACAAATGCTCCATGGATGTTCCATGGATGCGTATTTTCGAAATTTTGTAATGTCTGGTGACTTACTTTATTTTTGGTAGGGATATAGAAAAAATTGTGCTTTTGCGAATAATTTTTAAACTTAAGAGCATTTAAATACTCGTACCCGTCAAGAAATATCAGATTTATAGCTCAAAATATGCGAAAAAATTACAAAAAATTACTCCAAAAGATTCTAGTCATTCAGGAAGTCTCATGATGGCCATTAACAAATATATATATTTAATACGTAATGGCAAAGTCTTTCTAATGGAAAAAAATTAAATATTAATAAAAATTTAAGTTTCAAGTATATTTTTTGAATTTTCCCTTCAAAAACCGCAAATTGGATTACTTTTTGGCTATTGTCTTGTAGCGAGACATACGAGCAAAGAGGAAAAAACCTTACAACAGCAAACTTGAGCGTTGCCATAATATTCCGATGAAGAGTCAACGCCATCTTGTCCATGTTAATAGCAAGTGCTAATTTGATGAATTCTCGTCTCCTCGGCAATAGTTTGTCAGTTTTAGGAATTTCATCAATCGCCAAATTATTTAAACTAATTAAATGGCAAAGTTTAAGCAATATCAGAAAAAATAAAAATTTTATCAAAAGCTCAATTTTAAATGTTTTCATCATATAACTTTGTTTTCCAAAGCGCCTATATTTTTATACTCAATTTTTATTTTGAAAAAATCTAATTTTCTATTTTTAAAAAAAAAAAAAACCTTCAACATAATATATTTAAATAAACTTTAAATAGAATATAAAATATTGATCAATTTAATGTAGAAAAAAAGTAAATTTTCGAAAAAGAATAAAATATCTTTAAGAGATTTAAATTATTTCCATTTTATCATCTCTAAGGAGGCATTTGTAATTAAAATTATTTTTAATTGGGAAAATTATCTCCACTTTATTAGAGATAATTTTCCCAATTATATTATAGAATTTTGTAATAAGAACGAGATAAAAATTATGGTATTTGTTATACTTTTCTTCTTTTATGAGAAATCCTTTCATATTTGAGTAGTTCTCTCATGGAAGATTGGCATTAATTATAAAAAAGTAATTTCTGAGCTTTAATTAAAATCAATGCGTTATTAAACCTACTTAATTATAATGAAAACACATTTAAATATAGTTCTAATCCTCATGAGTATATATCCACTATTGATTTTTATACAATATATCCAATAGATCTTAACTATCTATAATAAACTTACTATTTATATATAAAAAAGTATCAAATTGAATTAGTTTGCGATAAATAATTAACATTTTTTTTCATAATTCTACAATAGATATTTAACAGGATACTTTTAAAGAAATATACTAAAATTAATATGAAATTACTATCCTAAAAAAGAATACACAAATATGTAGTCAAATGACCTCAAAATCGTGGCGTTACAGATCGATATCTGGCTGTTGTCTCAGAGATCTTATAGAAATAATAATAAATAAAAAATCCGATAAATAATAACTGTCAGCATCTAAAATTCAATTGAGTTAGTTTGTTTATATATAAGGTTCCTGGGAGAAGAGCTAGGAAGTATGATGCAGCGCCACAAGCATGATGCCATTTGGTGAATTTTCAGTATGTGGGTTAGATTAAATCCGTACTTGATTATTTAAATAGACTACAAAGATGTAATTAGATTTTTTATAACATGTTAGTTAATTTAAATAAATTTTAAAATCTTTTGATTTTTTTCTTAAAAGCTCCACAATAGTCAAAAAGCTCATTAGAAAATAATTTTTGGCAAAAGGTAAATATTCTGAACCAAAATTTAAATATTTAAAAACTAATCTTTTACGATAAAAAATTCTTTCTATTTTATAAGGAGTCGTTTGTCATTTTGGCAAATTTCGCAAACGATTTTTTTGATAGCATCTCAAACTATTTGCTAAAAAAGTGTGTATAAATAAGTATTTTATATAAAATATTATTTTTCCCAGAAAATTATTTATTAAAATGTAAATTTTGCTGGATTTAAAACTTAGCCTTTTATTTGTGGTTAATTTTTAGTATCAGAATATATTTTCTTAATTTAAAAAAAAACTAGCTTTAAACTATTAAATTTTTCCTTTTATTATATAATTTTTCTGTAATTTTTTGGATTCATTAAAAATTTTTAATTTGATAAGGAAACTATTTGTGTTGCTCAAAATTTTATTTTCAAGTACTACCAACAAAACTCCTTTTTCAAGTACTATCAACAAAATTCTTATTAAAATTAATATATTTTTTTCTTATTCAAGTAGATAAAAGGGATATATTTGTCCTTTTTAAATAAGAAAACTTTCATAGAATTTTTCAAAACATTTCACTTGAAAATAATGGAATCTTATTATTAAAAACTCTTGTTATTATTGAAATGCACATCAAAGCATGCATTAAAATGTAAAAATCATTTCGAAATTTTTTAATATATATTTTTTTTTCTTAATAAATTTAAATACTTAATAGGGTATATAAATTATGCCTAAGGATATAAACCCTTTCAATGATACTTTGAATTCTTTTTTAATAAGGGTGACTTTTTTACTTTTTTAAGTCTTCCAACCATAATACGATTATGCTTTTGAAATCCTTTTATTTTCACTTTTTAAGTTTTTTTTTGTTGAAAGGAAATAAATCATGTCGGGTCTAAATTAATAAAATTTTTTATTTTTAAGTATTATTTAATTATATTATATTGGCAAAGGAAATATTGGATTTATTTAGAATTTTTTGTTAAATCCGTTTTTGTTAAATTACATAGTAGAAAATATTTGGTATTTTAAGGAAATCCTATTAAATTTTTTTGTTAACAATAGACTTAAAATAATCTTTTAATAATTACAGTAAAGCCTTAAGAGTCTAAAATCTTTTACAACACTTACCAGGTATATAAGCTTAAATCCGCTGTTTTTTAGTCAAAAAAAAACGTTTTTTTTCTTAGAACGCAAAAGAAAATTTATTCAAAGTACTTGCTCTCGCTAGCTATATATTTTTCCCATCTCTTGGGCTATTTGTGGATACCACGCCAAAAATATTCCTTCTCTTTCGAGGCAAACCCCCCATCAAGCCATTTTCGGTCGTCTTCGTAAGAATCGAAGTGATGCTCAGCGAGCGATAATCCGTCCTTTGAAGTGATTCTCATTGTTGATAATTCGTCCTTTTTTCATGCAGAGCACGGTGCAATTTGATCAGTTATTGGTGGTAGCGGTGGGCATTGACAGTTTCACCAGGTTTCAACATCTTATAGTAGACGATACCCTGCTGATCCCACTAAACGCACAGCATCGTTTTCCGTCCAAAGCGATTTGGTCTTGGTGAAGATGTTGATGGTTGGCCGTGATCAACCGACGATTTCTTGCGTTTAGGATTCTCGAAATATATCCGCTTTTCATCGCCTGTCACAATCCGATGCAGAAACGACTTTCTTTTTTGTCTTGCGAGCAAGATTTCGCATGTGTTTTGGCGTCGCTCCATCTGCGTATGGTTCAATTCATGCGGCACCCATTCTCCGATCTTTTCAATATTCCTCCTGGTACGCAGACGCATGAAAAGGGCTCCTCGAGCATTTTTTGCGATTGGGTATCGTTTTCGTCCAAAAGAGCCTGCAATTGATACTCCTCAACCTTCCTAGGCCGATTTGTACGCTTCTTATCCCACAAGTCAAAATTTCCATCTTTGAACCGACGAAACCAATCTCAGCACGTTGTTTCCGATAAAGCACTGTCACCATAGGCCTCTATAAGCATTCGGTGCGATTCGGCAGCCGATTTCTTTAAATTGAAACAGAAAAGCAGAGCTTCCCGCATATGCTCTTTTTCTGCTACAAAACTAGACATGATTACCAAATGAAAAATATATGTTTTTGTATGAAATTGCTGACAATGTGCACTAATTAATGTTGACAGATGTCAAACTCATTAAAAAAAGTATATACGCTCACTCACGCCATCTATGATTTAATCTTATACACCTGGTATTGTGAATGATTAAAAAATTCCAAAAACTTGTAATTAATTACAAACAATTTTTTTTTATCAAACAGTTTTTTATCTCTTCTTAAAGTTATTTATAAATCTATTTTTATATTCAAACAAACATTTTATATCTCTTTCATAAAAATATGAAAATTCAAATATTTCCCAAAAAATTAAATAGACAAAAATCTTTTTCTCTTGTATGAATAGAAAGTTTTTTAAAGACAAAAATAAGAAACTGCGAATAAAAATATTTATATACTTTCTCAACATTCATTTTCTAATATCTTCTTATTGTAAGATGATGTGTACAGAATCTGTGGAGCCAGAAATGGTCATTACTTAAATTTCGTAGTACAGATATTTGTCCTTTAGTGGTTGGAGTAAAATGTAACCGACACCAAAAATCCTCTAGTCAAGTAAAATATTAAACTTCGTAGTTGTCCGAACGACGATGAAAAGACATATTCTATTATGTAATATTAGTCAGAAAAATTAAATTCATATGTGTAAGTTAGCGTAAGGACAATAAAAAAAAAATAGACGAAAACATTCTGAATTAATTTTCTATGGAAAAGTTCAAATCTGAAATATCATCTTTGCTGCTGGCACATGTTCTCATCTACATTATTTCATATCCTCGATATTTTCCTATATTGATTTTGTACTCCTACCGATATAAATATCCTTACTTGTATGTATAGTAATAGTTGTGCTTAAATTTATAATACCATCGATTATCGAAAAATTTACTATAAAATTATGGGGGGCAGAAGAGATTAGGCATGACTGTGACAGCATATTTTGTAGAAAGTAAATATATTTGTTAGCTAGTAAAAATTTTAACCATTAAAAATATCAAAATGCATTGAAAAAATTCAATATGAATTTTTATATTTCAGATCGATTGTATCGTATTACATCGATCGGCACTATATACATTCTATTGGGAAATATTCAGTTTTTGTTATATAAAAATCGATTCATTTTGTTACAAAATGACACATGCTGAGACGAAAATCAATAATCATTTCATCTTATGAGATTTTCTTTCACAGTTTTCCTATTTTCCTATTAGTTATTTCCGTATCTAGCTATTACATTTATAGAAAATATCTTCAATTCATCGTCATGCTATGTAGGAAAATATTTGAAAAGAAAATTACAAAAGCGTTTTTATTTATACTTTTCGGAATTACTTTAAGAAAACTTGATAATATTTGATACGTTTAACACAGGCATGCTAAATTTATCTGAACAGGATTTATTTTATTCAATTTACTGAATAACTAAAAAAAAAAAAACTCTCTTTTATCATTCAACCGAAAATATTTGTTTATTTCCTAAAGTTAAAAGTAGATTAAAAACAATATATTACTAAATAAAAAATTTGGTAGGTTTTTTTTGCCAAAAAAAAACAGGCTACGACGCAATATTTCGTAATGAATCTAGTTTTGGTTGGTTTCTTCAATTTCTTTAAAATGCTAAATTTTATAAAAAATTAGTTGTAAATTACAATAAAAAAAAATTGTAAAAAAAAACAAAATCCGAATTGAGCAAATTTAATTATTTGCAAAGAACATGCTTAATGTAAAAAAGCTTATCCGATTGGAACTTCAGAAAGTAAAATTTTATAAAATACACTTAAATGATAGATTTTGACAGAAAGTTTATTTAATTTAATTTAAAAAAATTTACCATTAAATATAAAAAATAATATAATTCAAATGGTTTTCAAAAAAAAAAAATACATCCTTTTTAGGTTATTTTTAATGATTTGAAGGCAAATCGAAATGACCAACTGTGTCCTGGCAGATTTACGCGTAGTAAAGCCAATATTTATCATGTCGTATAGCTAGTGGCATCACCTTATTGAAAGCATACATGATTCAGATAAATATCATTAAGGTCAGGTTAAAATGGTCGCTTATCTTGAGGCTAGAAAAATGGCCCCATAACAAATTCAGACAAGAAAAACGGCCCCATAACAAATTCAGACAAAGATGCACACCGGAAAGTCACTTTTCGTAAATAAAGGGTTTTCGAATAAGAGTGATATGATTTCTTTTTTTTCAAAGAAACACACTAATTGTTAAGAAAATTCAAATGTTTTTTATTTAATGTGAAGTGCAATTGATACAATTAAGTTCTGAATAAAACGTCATTCAAATGGCCTCCACGACTTCTTTTGCAGGAACGAATTCGATGAACCCAATTTTCGAGCATTTTTTCTACTAAATCAAGTCGTATGTCATGAATAGCACGTTCAACATTGACTTCTAAAGCTTGAAGAGAGTCTGGTTTATTTGTAAAGCCCAATGACTTCAAATAACCCTACAAGAAATAGTTTAATCACAACTCCTTGGAGGCAATTCAATGTCACAATTTCTTGAAATAATCGAATCTCCAAACTTTTCTCGCAATAATTCGGTTGTTGCACGTGCTGTGTGGCACGTAGCCCCGTCTTGTTGGAACCAGATGTTGTTAAGATCAATTTCTTCCAATTCCGGCCATAAAAAGTTTGTTATCATCGATCTATACCGCTCTCCATTGACAGTAACGGTGTTACGAGCTTCATTTCGAAAGAAGTACGGACCGATGATTCCACCAGACCAAAAACCAAACCAAACTGTCAATTTAGGTGAATGTAATGGGTGTTCATGAAGAATTTGTGGATTTTCTTCGCACCAGAATCGACAGTTTGGTTTATTTACCGCACCACTCAGATGAAAGTGAGCCTCATCGGAGAAGATAATTTTCTTAAAAAAAATCGTTATCGTTTTCAAGTTGTTCGAAGATAAAATTCACGACATTTACGGTGGTCCAATGGCTTCAGTTTTTGAGTGATAGTCCCAATTTTTGAGAACGTCTTGGAATCGACAAATTGCGGTCTTCAGCAATACTTGCCTGAACGCCAGCAATATTTTCATTACTTCGAGCGGCTCTTTGTCTTATTGGCACTTGAACATTATGTAAAGAAAATGTACGCTCGAAATGTTTAACAATTCGACGAATAGCGAGCACAGTTGGACGATTATTTGCTTATAAACAATTGTTTATAAACATTTTTGTGTGTTTATAAACATTTATATATTTTTATATATAAATGTTTATAAACACACAGTGAAATTGTTTATAAACATTTTTTTGTGTGTTTATAAACATTTATATATTTTTGCTTATAAACATTTATATTTTTAATGATAATTTTCCCATTCAAAATATTATGAAATAAATTATGTTACTTAATAAAATTTCGAAATTATTTCTATATACAATAATTTATAAACGATTTTAACCCAACCACCACACAAAATTTTTATAGAAACCAATATATTTATGATCAAAAATATTATCACAGTAGGTTTTTATCAAATTACATACATATGTATATTGAAAATAATACCATTTATATGATTGCATTAATATTGTATGCTTTCGTTTAGATGGATTTTTATTGAAAAGTATTTTTGCTATTTTTTTTCTCGTAAACTAACATTAAAATATAATTTTATATTTTGTTCATATGATGTGATGTTCATCTTAATATTAATGTCAATTCTATCTATACAAATGTATGCAAATGTATTTGGGAAAAGAAAATTTAAAAATAATAGAATACGGAAACATATGCTTTTCCATGATGAAAAAGAATATCAAATAAAATTTATGAATATTTACTTCTTTGAAAAGGAAATTTTATTATAAGAGCTATGAACGAGTGCCTAGATCATATTTGTGTAATTGAATTTTCTTTCAACTGTTCAAAATATCTTATCATGAAATCCATTTAAAAACAAAAAACAATTTATTTTCCTTTTGTAATATTAAATATTTATTTCCGATTATATAATATATTTATTATTTAATTTTGTTTAAATAAATATATAGTAAAGAAAACATTTTCTGTACTAATAATATTGATAATAAGCTTTAAACTTTTTTAAGATATTATCTATTTCTATTTGAGCAGTTATTCAGTTACAATTAATTATAATGTCTATTAAATATTTGAGTTAATATAGTAAAAAGAAGAGACTTTGCGTAATTTCTTTTAGCCTAATACTTCTATAATATGAAGACAGAAAGTATTTTTTTTCTTAATGCATAAACACCCTAATTTATTCACTTAATAATTCCCTAATACTTAATTGTTAATTTACTATCTTAATATAGAATAATACTTCCTTAATTGATTGTACTATCTTATTTTATGTTTGAAGTATGTATAAGGGGAGCGAACGTCTTTCATAATATTCTGATATATGTTAATAAAAACAAAAACGAACTCTACATGAAATAGATTTAAGGAAATAACGATGATACTCCCACATACAATATATTATATATGTGCACATATATGTACAAAAAAGAAAAGAAAAAACATTTTTATTATAAGTTATTTTCATATGGGGTTAAGGTCATCAAGTGATAAATTAACAACCTAACTACCG
This sequence comes from Atherix ibis, assembly GCA_958298945.1. Taxonomy (NCBI): domain Eukaryota; kingdom Metazoa; phylum Arthropoda; class Insecta; order Diptera; family Athericidae; genus Atherix; species Atherix ibis. Next base: position 93,049,912 of record OY282607.1, on the reverse strand, counting down.
TATTTATGTATTTACTTCCATAAATATTAGGACCCTTTTCACTATAGAACACTTATAACCATATTCATACAAAGAATGGAATTCTTTCCTTAAAGAATGTTATAGAATCTTATACAATAATTATTGAAACAATTCTCCATAGAGAAAATCTTTTTGAACTAGAAGTGATTCTTCGTATTAATAAATTAATCAAAATATGTCATCTTTTTCGGAATTCTTTGATAATACCAAAGTTAACATTGACTTTAAGAATAATTAATAACTTTTAATATTAATATATCACCAAACTTTCAAATGGACAATCTTATAGAGAAATTGTCCTTTTTTTTCTATTAAGTAAAATTATTCAAATTCCATAAGATTTGCTAGAAAATTTCAAACAAAACATTTAATATGAAATTTTTGAAATTTTTATATAAAAATTTGATAAGGCAAATTAATATTTCAAAAAAAATTCTAGAAATTTTCCAAATTCTCAAAAATATATGATATTTTATTAGAAAAGTTATTAAACAAAATGATAAGATTAGAAAAGGATTTTTGCCTTTTTTTCTAAAACAAAATAATTTTATAAAAATTATTAAAAAATAAAACAACAAATTTCATATGTAAACGAATATATTTATATCTATCCACAATAGTCATGCATAGAATAAATATTATAGAAAATACATTATCGTAATTTATTTCAATGATCTTATCGAAATCGTTAAGATATTAGATGGTCAAAATACGAAAATACGGACAATAAATTACTATTAATACTATGATAAAGTTTTGTTTGTTTTTTTTTTTTTTTGTATTTCTTTTGGATACAAATCGGAAAAGTTGAAATTGTATAAATAATGAAAATTCAATGATAAAATGAATGGAGAAAATGTCCTTTTTTTCACAAAAAAAAAAAAAATGAAAAGGAAAAGAAGGAAATTGTCAATAAGCCCAGACTGGAATAAACTTTTTTCCAATATGTAAATGTGATTTCCTATCTACTAATCTTAATAAAAGAGAAAAGAGTAAAAATGGAAATAAATATATATAAGAGTTTTCTTCAATTTCAATTTGTCACACACTTCATGGAACATTTTCGTCCTGTTAGCAAAGTTAAACAATACAAAAGCCATATTCGATCATATCAATAACAGAATACTACCGTAAAAATCTATGTTGTTAATAGTAAAAACTTACCAACAATAATATCGTCCAACAACTGGAAAAATATTAACCCCATCGATAAGGCTACCCACCTCCAAAATTAACACACCAGTACAAATATATAAGCATACGTTGACCTGAATTTAACATATTCGTTTACTGCCGCCTCAAGGTATCAATTTATAGTGTCAAATATTGGTCACAATTTTGTTAAACCGTAAATTAATGAGTGTCATTTGTTATTTGCGTGCCGACCATATCCAAATTGTAAATACTTTTGGCTATATTTTTTGAATTTTTTATTTTCAACAAATTTGTTTTAATCTTTGAATTTTGGAACAATATTTTTAAATCTTTTTCATTCTACTATGAGTGAAAATAATTTATTGTCGATTATAATCGCTATAGACTTTTTTTTTCTTTAAATCTTTTACAAATGAAATGCTATTAATTTAGATACTAAAATTAGAGTAAGCAACAAAAAAAATAACAGAACGAAAAAAAAAACGAAATTATAAATTATGCAATTGAATATTTTATAGAGTCAAGGTTATCTTTTTTTTTTTTATTTCCGTCGGTCATTAGGAGTAAAAAATTTACTTCGACGTGTTCAATTTTTATATAAAAACGGAGATTTACCTATTCGAATAGTCCAAAAAGAATATTTAATATAATTAAAATTGACAATATTTCTTTCTTATTTTAATAAATATGAAAATCTTAACTAAATAAATACACGAAAAATTAATTTTAGAAATATTTAAAATCCCCTAACTTCTACGGTGCGTTCGTTTATTCAATTAAGAAATTTTACCTTCGTATCGCGCCGTGCGTTTCGCGCTTTCGATATAGTGCATTTGCTCTGCGGTGCGTTCGAAAAATGGTTTAAGAAATAAAATCTCCAAAAATACAATTTTAGTTTTTTATTTGCACTGTTTTTTTTCTAAAAGTACCAAATTAATATTTCCATATATTATTAATAATAATAAAAAATAATATCGAAATTTATATTAATTTAATGACAAAAATAAAGATTGAATCAAAAAAAATAAAAATACCGCACTTTCCCATTCAAGAAATCTTCACTTGACGTCAGATCGTACGTTGTTGCTTCTGCCTTTATCGTGGACTGCGTTTGCTATGCGATGTGTTTGCTATGGCGTGCGCTTCATTTGTCGTGCAGTGCGTTTGCTGTTGTGATTTTAATGCCGCGAGATTTGTCGGGGCTTGCGGTTTATTTCTGTTTTCAGTTATATTTGTTAACTAAACGTAAAATATATAAATTTTTTATTCAATATTTCATTTTCAAATAAATATGTATAGAAATTAATAATACATTTTAAAAACGATGCACAAATTTACTTAACATTTGGAGCTTTCGGTAACAGTGTAAATATGCCTTAAACGTTTTACTTAACATATTTTGGGACTTAAAATTGAAAAGCAAATAATTGCTTAAAATTTTTGCTCAAAACTCAAAAATTATTTGTTCATTAATTATTATTCAAATTTTTTATTAAAAACTTCTATTAAAAATTTTTCCTGGAAAGTTTTACCAAAAATTTATACTAAACATTTTAACTCAAAAAGTATTTGCTGATAAATTTTTATTGACAAATTTTTAATAGACAAATTTTCGTTAAGAAATTTTTACTGACACATTTTTGCTGACAAACTTTAACTAACAGATTTTTATTTACAAATTTTTATTGACAATAGTTTTTCACTAAAAAATGTTGACTCATAAATTTTAACGTTCAAATTTTTAGCTGACAAAATGTTTACTGATAAAATTTGACTAAACAATTTTTACGTACAAATTTTTAGCTGACAAAATTTTTATTGATAAAATTTGACTGAACAATTTTTACTAATAAATTTTTACGTACAAATTTTTAGCTGACAAAATTTTTACTGATGAAAGTTCACTAAACAATTTTTACTAATATATTTTTACTAATAAATTTCTACTGGAAAATTTTTACTAGACAAATTTTCGTTAACAAATTTTTACTGACAAATTTTTGCTGATAAACTTTTACTAACAAATTTTTACTTACAAATTTTTATTGACAAATTTGAACTGAAAAATTTTTACTGAAAAATACTGACTCATAAATTTTAACGTACAAATTTTTAGCTGACAAAATTTTTACAGATAAAATTTTTCTACACAATTTTTTCTTACAATTTTTTACTGACAAACTTTAACTAAAAATATTTACTTACAAATTTTTACTGATAAATTTTATCTGACAAATATTTATTGACAAATTGTTACTGAAAAATGTTTACTGGATAAATTTTTGCAAACAAATTTCTACTGACAAATATAAATTGAAAAACTTTAACTGAAAAATGTTTACTTATAAATTTTTGCCGACAAATTTTATCTGATCGATTTTTGCTGAACAATTTTTACTGCCAAATTTTTGCTAACAAATTTTTACTGACAAATTTTTACTGACAAATATTTATTGACAAATTGTTATTTAAAAATGTTTACTGGACGAATTTTTGCATACAAATTTCTACTGACAAATATTAATTGAAAAACATAAACTGAAAAATTTTTACTAGACAATATTTACTGGCAAATTTTTGGCAACAAATTTTTATTGACAAATACGAGTATTTATTTACAAATTTTAATAGACATATTTTTTACTGACAAACTTTAACTCAAAAATGGTTACTTTCAAATTTTTGCTGACAAATTTTATCTAATCGATTTTTGCTAAACAATTTTTACTGACAAATTTCTACTAAAAAAATTTTAACTAAACAAATTTTTTTTAACAAACTTTAACTACCAAATTTTTATTTCTAATGCCAAATTTTTACTTAAAAAATTTTATTGACAAATTTTCACTGATAAATTTTTACTGAACAAATTTTTGCTAAAAAATTCTTACTAGACAATTTTTACTAACAAACTTTAACTAACAAATTTCTACTGAAAAATTTTTCTACACAATTTTTATCTTACAAATTTTTACTGACAACTTTTAATTAACCAATTTTTTACTGACAAACTTTAACTAAAAATATTTACTTACAAATTTTTACTGACAAATTTTATCTGATCGAATTTTGCCGAACAATTTTTACTGACAAATTTTTTCTAACAAAATTTACTGACAAATTTTTACTGAGAAATATTTATTGACAAATTGTTACTGAAAAATGTTTACTGGACAAATTTTTGCATACAAATGTTTACTGACAAATATTAATTAAAAAACTTTAACTGAAAAATTTTTACTGGACAATATTTACTGGCAAATTTTTGGCAACAAATTTTTATTGACAAATACGAGTATTTATTTACAAATTTTAATAGACATATTTTTTACTACAAACTTTAATTAAAAAATGGTTACTTTCAAATTTTTGCTGACAAATTTTATCTGATCGATTTTTGCTGAACAATTTTGACCGACAAATTTCTACTGAAAAATTTTAACTAAACAAATTTTTTTTAACAAACTTTAACTACCAAATTTTTATTTCTATTGCCAAATTTTTACTTAAAAAATTTTATTGACAAATTTTCACTGACAAATTTTTACTGACCAAATTTTTCGTAACAAATTTTTACTGGACAATTTTTACTGACAAACTTTAACTAACAAATTTTTTCTTACAAATTTTTACTGACAACCTTTAACTGAAAAATGTTTACTTATAATTTTTACTGATAAATTTTATCTGACCTTTGCTATGCGGTGCGTTTTAAGTACCGTGCCGTTTGTGCAGAGCATGTAAAATATATTAATTTATAAAATTCCTAATATACCATTTAAAATTTATTTCACACATTTGATTATGTTATCAAAATTTTATTTACGCAAATTAATAATAATTGAAAATAAAATAAAAATTCAATAAAAATTTAATGATAAATTTGAAAATTAAATAAAAAAAAATATTAATTATGAATCAAGAAACGATTTTCAATATTAAATAATATTTTTTGTTATTAACATGATTTACTACTTAACTTCCACATGATCTAAAATCTTATTTTTATTTTTAGAGAAATAATTTGTTTAAAGAAATAATTTATAAATTTTGACAAAAAAAAACTAATGCTTTTTGTCCGAGGAATTAATTTTTTTAAATTTTAAACCAAAAGCTTAACTATTTTTTTTTATTTTTAATAATTATAAAATTTCTAACCAAATAAGTACACAAAAATTTCATTTACTAAATTCATAAAAACCATAAATGCCAACATCTTAAAACAAGAGAAAATACTACCGTGCGTTAGAAATAGCAATTTTCCATTCAACATCGGACGTTGGTGCTCATATCGTGCAGTGCGGTTCGTCGTGCGATGCGCTTTATCATGTCTTGCGGTTTGTCATACTATGCGGTTCTGTTGCCGTACGGTGTGTGTAAAATGGTTTGAATTGTAAATTTTCTAATCATTTTAATATGATACAAAAATTTTGTTACCATTAAATAATAATAATTAAAAAGAAAATATAACTTTTTATTAATTTAACGGCAAATTTGAAAATTTTTTTCAATTAATAGTATTTATTTCCAGAATATCTTATTTTAGAAAATTTGTGACGGAGTTTTTTTTAGAAAAAGAATTTTTTAATTAACAAAAAAAAACAACGAATTTCTAAAAGGAAATAGTTCGAGGCTAATTGCAGGTTACAAAACAACTTTAATTTTATATCAGGAAAATAGTTTAATTTAAATCGATATGTAGAAAATTTTCTATAACTAATTTAATAATGATTTAGAGAAGCTTTTCAACAAACAATTTTTTTTTCAAAGCAAAACAGAAGTAAAAAAAACACTTCCAATGCCAATAAAAATATATTCTATAAATTTACCTATTTACTACTATAATTTTACTACAATTTTTATTAACATCATCAAAATTAAGTATACACCATCTATCATGTAATTTGTAAAATATGAATTTGATTTTTTTTAAAAAAATCTTCGTTTTTCTTATATGACATCCACCGAATTGGCATTTAGCCATCCATACTGAACTGATCACATTAAATTCAATAATATTATTAAATTAAAGTAATAAGTTTCAATAAAGCCAATATCATCTGACAACTATGATCATTATACTGTCAATTGAAAAATAATTGCACTTTTCAACTCAAAAAAAAAAAACTTAAAATTATTGATTTATCATAAAATTACTGTGCTATGGAAACTTATTAGAAAAGTTATCCTTCTTACAGTAATAATCAAATAGAAGAAAACTTTTCAAATTTATTACATTCAATTTAATATTTTTCAGATAATTTTGAGTGTAGAGTTGTGAGCAAAATGGGTTAAGAAGTGTTTGGTTTTTGTAAATTTTTTTTGGCAATAAATTTTTTGAAATTTATTTACTAGTTTATTTAAAAAAAATTTTGAAATTATTGACTTAATAATATCAGCTAACGAATAGACGTTATTTAAAATAGACTATATTCAAAGACAAATAGAAATTTATCCAATTTGCATTATACAAAGTAAAATTAAATAAAATATACTTTAAATTTATATTAGAATAAAATTTTTTTTTTTTATATTTCCATAATTTTGCCATTTTATATATTATATAAAATACTATGAGACTTTTTACAAAATTTGATCCTTTTAAGGTAATTTTTGATTACAGTTTAGTACATTTTGCGCTCTCATTACTTATAGTTTTAAATACTATAAAGTTTTAGGACTATCTGAAAATATATAATCTCTAGTGTTATTTAGTAAAAAAAAAAGTTCAACAGCATCGAAACTCAAGATTTTAAAGGTCGATTGATACAAAATCGTGGGTTGGACCATTTGAAAAGTTTCATTTTAAAAAGTAAATAAAAAAAAAACGAGTGTATATTTTTTTAAATTTCCGATTTTATTAGAAAGATTGAACTTTGAAATTTAAGAAAGAAACACAAAATCATTTTCCACGGCTAGCCTTACAGTACCCCATTCGCTCGACCCAATCTTTTAGTACATTTTCGATGGTCTGGGCCTGTATCTCTTCAATGGCACCTTTGATTTCGTGTTTCAAGGCCTCAATTATCTCTGCATGGCTTGCCAGTAAATAATAATCCAACGTCTTCAAATCACAGCTCCGAGGCAGCCAATTAACATCAGAATTTCGGAAAGCAGTTCCCAAAAGTTGGATTGTTACATTGGCTGTGTGGTAAATGGCGCCATCCTGTTGAAACCAAATGTCGTCCATGCCATTCTCTTCAACTTTTGGAAACAAAAATTCGATTGAGCATGCCACGATTAACCGTAACGGCGGCTCCTTCATCGTTTTCGAAGAAAAACGGGCCAATGATGCCTCCAGTCCAAAATCCGCACCAAACCGTGACTCCACATTGTTGAAGAACATTTTTTTTTCCACATTGACAAATCAGTTTCCAAAGCGGTTTGTTCAAAATTTTTTTCGACAAATCAATATCCAAAGCGTATTATTCAAATTTTTTTCGATAAATCAGTATCCAAAGCGTATTGTTCAAAATTTTTTTCGATAAGTCAAAATCCAAAGTGTATTGTTCATAATTTTTTTCGATAAATCAGTATCCAAAGCGTGTTGTTCAAAATTTTTTCGATAAATCAGTATCCAAAGCGTGTTGTTCAAAATTTTTTTCGATAAATCGGTCTCCAAAGCGTGTTGTTCAAAATTTTTTTCGATAAATCAGTACCCAAAGCGTGTTGTTCAAAATTTTTTTCGATAAATCAGTATCCAAAGCGTATTGTTCAAAATTTTTTTCGATAAGTCAAAATCCAAAGCGTATTGTTATTAATTTTTTTCGATAAATCAGTATCCAAAGCGTGTTGTTCAAAATTTTTTTCGACAAATCAGTATCCAAAGCGTGTTGATCGAAATTTTTTTCGACAAATCAGTATCCAAAGCGTGTTGTTCAAAATTTTTTTTGACAAATCAGTATCCAAAGCGTGTTGTTCAAATTTTTTTTCGACAAATCAGTATCCAAAGCGTATTATTCAAAATTTTTTTCGACAAATCAGTATCCAAAGCGTGTTGATCGAAATTTTTTTCAACAAATCAGTATTCAAAGCGTGTTGTTCAAAATTTTTTTTTGATAAATCAGTATCCAAAGCGTATTGTTCAAAATTTTTTTGCAACAAATCAATATCCAAAGTGTGTTGTTCAAAATTTGTTTCGATAAATCAGGACCCAAAGCGTACTGTTCAAAATTTTTTTCCATAAATCAGTATCCAAAGCGTGTTGTTCAAAATTTTTTTCGACAATTAAGTTTCCAAAGCGTGTTGTTCAAAATTTTTTTTGACAAATCAGTGTCCAAAGCGTGTTAATGAAATTTTTTTTCGACAAATCAGTATCCAAAGCGTGTTGTTCAAAAATTTTTTTGTCAAATCAATCTCCAAAGCCTGTATCCAAAGCCTGTTGTTGAAGAAATCAACAAGAGGCTTTGGGTAAATCAGTATCCAAACACAATCGGTGTATCTTCTGCACCTATTTGAGGAATATTTTAACTAAAAAATTTTTATTTTAAAATGCCAAATTTTATTCTAAATAAATAATATCTTTATTGATATATAGGTTGAAAATTTATTAAATGACGGGGGTGTTTCTTTCAAACTATATAATGGATAATCCTTTTCGAATATTCATTTGCCTTTTAAGATATTTTAATAAGAAAAAAAATTTTAAATAATTAAAAAGAATATTTTTTATAGTAATACCTCCGAAAATTCATTCAATCAATTTATCTTTAAAACATAGAAATTCTTCTATTCTTTTATATTATTATTATCCTTTTGTTTTATTTAGTTTCTTTCCTTTTTTTCTCTTCTAACAAATGATTGAAATTTTCTTGATAGAACTGTTTTCATTTCACACCTAAACTAATTTATTTAAACGATACAATAACAAATGATAACAGATTAAAACAACAGAACCAAAAATATTCACTGAATACATTATAAAAGTGATCATTGATCATTTGTGAAGAAAGTGCTAATTGCGAATGAACCTGTCTGTCAGGTAAAAATTTTCAGTCTTTTTGTTAATTCATTGTTGAAAATTATCAAGCAGAGATGGAAATGAAACGTTTTTCCATTCATTGCGTGTATTATATCCATTAACACGATTACTATTTTAGGCATTTGGAGTCCTTGAACAAAAAAAATAAACGACTAACCTTAACATTAATGCTCTATGCACAATGTTGAGCATCGTTGACAGAAATAAGCAATTAATTCCGGTTCTTCTTTTCGTCTGTTTCTTCTTCTAAACCAAAAAAAAATAAATCATCTTTTTTTGCTTTATCACAAAAGGATACAATTAAAAATGACATATATTCAACACACAAAAAATATGTGTAGTGTATAATTAAGATAAACATTTACTATAGTACATTTTGTATAGAAACAATTTTGGTTGGTGTAAAATGCTCGTAATTTTATACTTTGAAGCAAATTTAAGGACTCTTGAAAAATTTCTTCTGTGAAAATATGTGAAAAGTTAATCCAGAAATATTTATTTCTCTGCACAGTGATTCATGCTGCAACAAACTATTACATTTACATTTAATAATTAATTAGTAACACCATAGAATATATAAGGTTTCAGTGAATTCACAAAAGTTGCAATATTTCACTTTGTGAAAAGTTTTCATGTAAATTTCTTCCCTGTTCATTGTAGGATAAATTTTATGCTTCTGAGTGCGTTCGTTGATGTGTATGTGTTGTATGTATGTAAAGTAGAGTTTGCATTATAGCACGTTTATTATCGCAAAGCCTTTAAATTTAACCTAAATTATAATCAAAAGATAAATGCCTAAAGTTGATGTAAGCCCTAAGACATTAACACAATTCAAAGATTCACTGTATAAATTCTCTCGAAATAGATTTGGAACTTAAAAATAATGAATTCAAAACTATTATTTGCATAACAAGATAATGTCAAATTTGTCTATGCTCTTTAGTTAAACTGAACTATTTATAAAATAGATTTTCCAATATTGTTGAGATCATCTTCTTATGAAAGCTCAAATTAGCATAAAGTTTTCGAATTAATGTCTTAAGATCAGATGCTGTAGTGATGAATATTTACTATTAAAAAAAGGTTTTCCAGTTTATACAAAGAAAATTTATATTAAAAAGTTATCAGCTATGCAACTTTTACTACAATTTTCCAGAAGAATTTATTTTAAAAAAAATCATCATTCTAAGAATTATAATTTCATACAACTAGGGCAGTCTGATAAATCAATGATAAATGAAACAGCAAATTTATTTGTTCAACAAAATATAATATAATCTTTTTTTAGCTGGATATACTTTGTCCAACGATACTCAAACTTCTTTATAATATCGATGCAGTACGATTTATCAAACTCTGCTAAATACGCCTTAATTTTGGGTATAACATCAGAATTGAATAAAAATATCCTTCCACTAAGTCATTTCGTTATCTTTCTAAGCAGGAAAAATTCACAGAAATCCCAATCTTGAAAAACAATTTTGTTATTGCAATTCACTAATTTTTCTGTTGCAATTACCGATGCATGTGCTAGTAGAGGTCAATTGTTTCGACTGAAATTTGGTTTCTGCTGTATAAAAGTTTCACCAACAGTTATGAATTGATGCAAAAATTTATTTAGATAACGCTTGAAAATGAGCAAATAATCCACTAAAACCATTACAAAAACACGTCCATGGTCAGGTATTAGCAAACGCAGCACTCATCTCACCAATAGCTTTCTCGTATCAAAAATTTCAAGTAAATTGGTCCTTACGCATTTTTTTTTAAGATGTTTACCATGTCATCTATCTTATAAAATTTTACTTGACGGTTTTTGAAATCATGAACTTCATTAATCAATTATTTGATGGTGACCTAAATTAAACACTCTGAGCGCTCTTGTCCATTTATGCTCGTATGACCACAATGAAATTCAGTTAACCATTTCTAAACTATTCCATATGAATACGGGGTGTCTCCATAATAATTTTTAGGCTTAGTTTTTCTAAAATTGTCAAATGCTAAAAAGATAATTTTTTTACTAATATCAGCTATATTTCTTGCATCTATTACTGACTTATCAGACTGCCGCGTATTAATAAATTCGAGATTTATTTTTATGTAAAGATTCTGTACTTTTCCCAAGGTAATAAAAATTTAGAATTTTATATTTACTGTATTCAACATTTTTTACAGAAAACTAATTAATATAACTTTTATAATAATTATCGAAAATGCACTGGCGATAAACAGAATAAAACTCCCAAAAAAAAATATCAATTAAAAATATCGCATCCAATTGAATACGCCTTAAAAATATTCAACAAAAATAATTTTCTTCATTAATATTTTTTCGGTAAAAAAAAAACTGCAGATATAAAAAAGGATATAGATTTTATGATAACTCTCTTGCAAAAATAGAAATAATAATTAAGTTCAAAATTCTATAATATCATTTCAGGCAAAATTGTATAATAAATTATATTAAAAGTTTCAGATTAGAGTTTATGTACAAAAATTTAATAATAATAAAAGAAAAAACCCCGAAATTTATTAGGACATTAATCACATAATCTAAAAATATTATTTCGATTAGTAATTTTTAAAAAATAATTTTTTTTAATACATAAACCCTCAGAAAGTAGCAGATTTTTTCAAATTTTTTGCCGAAAAAGCATTATTTATGTTTCTTCCTTAATGCGATGTCCTTTATGGTTATTTGTCAGTTTTTTCTTCATTTTTTTTTTTAAATTCGGTTTATGGTATTTCTGTATCATATCCTTTTTATTTTATAATCTCTCACAATAATACGTAGCAAAATTTAATAATAAATAAATATGAAAATAAACGATGAATATCCTGTTAAGGATGTAGGGGAACAGATGCATGAACAAACACAGCTTAAATTAAATTCTTAATAAAATTATACGAATAGAACAATTGCTGCCAATATGAATAAATGTCTATGGGGGGGGGGGGGAGGGGGATGAGGAAACCAATGGGGATGATAATGGAATATATGGACAAGGATGAGTGTTGGAAGAGTGTACATTAAACGTAATTGGGTAAAACTGCATTGCGGACAATAATATTTTCTCTTGTATTTCGCTTTTTTTTTACTTTTCTTCGATTGTAGGATTATGTCAATTGTCCTGAGTACAAGCGTATACGAACTATGAACGTATTCTCTGCTATGAAAATGCATCCTTTTCATGGTAAATTTTATAGAAATGCAAACTGTTTATTTTCATATGCAGTTCTATGCATTCTAAAGATGCGTTTTTTTTTAAATATATCTCTTAGTGCGCCACATTTTCAATTCGAAAAAGGAATAAATAATCATATTTCTAAACTTATAATAGTAAATATGTGTACTAAATAAAGCATATACTCATTTATCCTTTAGGTAAGCATTTAAGATAATAAATCTAAGTTATTGTCATACATTTATGAGAACTTATTCAATAATTTAATTATGCTTTTATCGGTGATAGAAATCATTTTTCCTTTTATTTACATTCAGTAATTTATCCTGAAATGCTAAAAATTTTTTAATGGGACTTGAAATTATTAAATCACACCAGTCTGCTCAACTACCATTCCTTTCTTCTAGGTAAGAAAATTGCTATAAATTAGAATTAGGCATACTACTTTCACCCACAAATTCACATCGCATTTCCCAATCGTATGGACTACATTTTACCATCATATACATTCGAAAAAAGTAATGAGACTTTTATCAATGTGATGAACTTAAAAGCAGTTTCCTTGAGTAGGTATGCATCGGCGGAGGCGTTGTCTCCATACTTCATATCCTTTGAGCGCTTGGGTTACAATTCTTTACATGTGGTCGAAAGTACCAAGATGGCATCCTTTCAAGTGTTTTTCGATCTTTGGGAACAAAAAACCGTCTCATGGATTGTGATTTTGTTGAAGGGAGAGGGGAAAAGCTTAGGAGGAAGAGGAAAAAAGTTTGTTGGAGGGAGAGGGGAAACTTCGTTAAGGGGAGAGGGGAAAACTTCGACAAAAGGTTGTTGATCGATATGATCTTGTGGCAGGAAGTATTGTAATAGACGAAGAACCCCTTTTCTAAGCCTTTCGAGGAGCTGCAATGAAAACCTTTCGAGGAGCTTCAATGAAAAACCCTTTTCTGAGCCTTCAATGTTGATCGAAAGTCTGACCTCACTAAGATTACAACCTTTCAAGTGTTTTTCAGAGCACTAAGATTACAACCTTTCAAATGTTTCTTGATCTTGGAAAATCAAAATCAGACTCGGAGTTACTGTAGGGGAGGGGAGTTGTGAGAACTGGATTGTAACAGAAATCCCAGTCTGACAAAAAATCATTCATGAAGATGACCTTTTGACCCGAAGTATTGTCATGCTGTAGCATCCAAGTCTATGTAATGTCCGATCAGACGAAATAAAGCTGATGAGTGAGTCTTTCAAAAGTGCTTTTACTTAGCCTTTGAAGGATCAGTTTCAATTTTAATCGACCGTCTGACCTCACAAAAGCCCACAGTCATTCTAGATTACCATCAGTTTTTAATATACCGAAGTAAAAATCATCTTCCACTGCTTCTCTTAATAAGAAATAATCCCCATAGACTCGGTAAAAATTTTTAGTGGGTCAAACTCATGGATTTACCAAGCTTAACATTAAATTTTTTATTTTCTATTCCATTTTTCATAACCCACTAAAAAAGCACAACTTCACTTAAGGTCCCCTAGTAGCTGAACGAGTTATGAACTTGTAGTGTACGTCTAGGAGGAATGAACGCACTAGATATTTAGAAGATAACTCCACATTGTTGCCAAATTACTCATTGTAGTGCCAGTCATAACTTTTCTACCTGTTTTCATATTACAGGACTGCTAAACCGTTTCTTTTCTTAACGGATTCCACCTCTTGCAGAGATCTCTTTTTTAGGTAAATTATTTTTTTACACTGCGAATATTCTCAAATAAGAATATGGCTAATTCCATATACTTTTCGTCATCAAATTTTTTCAATTAATATATGATATAATGTCTCAAACTTTTTTAACAACACAATAAAAAATTAAGCTCAAAAATTCTATTGTAATAAAAACAGGTAATTTCTCACACTATAAATAAAGCCTTTTGGCGATAAATTAGCCATAACACTAGCTAGAGTCGAATTTTATATCATTGAATACTGGACGCAGATCTCCCAATGTCGTTAATCAAATCGTCCAAGTATTTGATTAACGACATTGGGAGGTCTGTACCTAATTTTATTGCATAATATTTGATTTTGTCGTATTATTATTTGATTCAAATTCCAACAAACGTTGTTTTATGACAATAATATAGGGTGTCCCAACTATTATATAAGATTTGAATTTCGCGCCATTCATTGCGGCAAAATATTGCCAATGAAAAAATAAGACAGCTTGACAGTTGACAGTTCGTATAGCGCACCATTTTTAAACACCCTAACCGTCGTTTAACAAGTCGTTTAACACAAAACATCCAAGCCCTTCGTGAGAGCTTCAGTGATGAGGTTCATTTTGACATATTTATGGCTTAGTTAATCAACAACATTTTCTTCTTCGAAAATGCAGCTGGTCAGGCAATAATGGTTAATGATAATCTAGTTTTTTGCGTCTAAATTACAGCATAAGAATGTGGACGACATGTGGTTTCAACAAGACGGTGCCACATGCCCTACAGCCCGCGAAACAATTACTTTTTGCGTAACATTTCAGTCATCCTATAGTATTGTAAAAAAAAAATGCGAGTATCTGGTTTAGATTGAATTAATAAAATTTTGTTAGAAAGCAAAATTATTGAGAAATTTACTAAATAAAAGAACAAAGAATTTTCTGAAAATATTTTACTCTTTTCAAATAGGAAAAAAAAACTGCGTACAACTTTTAATAAATTCTTTAAAAAACCCTAAAACCAATTTTCCATATTATTGGTAATTTTCTAATATTTTTCATCTTTATCCTCTACATGTCATATAAATATTATATGTTCAATAAAACATACTACATTTTATGCTGCAATTTATAATATAATATTTAGACTGGAAAGGAAAAGAAAAAAAAAACTATATATGAACTACTATAAGTAATTCGATAATCTCAATATTTCTCGATTTGCGGTTAACTCAATAAAAACCTAAGTGAACATATTTATTTGGAGAAATTGTTATTGGCAACAAAGTTTAGTAATTCATAAGAGGATGTATTCGTCGTGCAGTTCAGAGATCGCCTCTAGCGATGAATATTATTGAATAATCGAACTGAAGTTTATCATCCCGAAATGATGGTATAATTTTTTATGAAGTTCATGTTATCAAAATGGTAACAATATTGTTGCCATTAATTTATGTTATCTATAATCTTGGCTGTGATAACATTTCATCGGTTCATTTCTGTGGTGTCATTCCATTCCACAAAAATGTTTGCACATAAACAGTGAACATCCACAAAATCTAATCATATTTGCCTAACAACGAAAGTGTCCCGCACAATTCACAAATCAACAAAGATATAAAAAAAACGACTGATACTGCAGATCTGGTCCTGTCGGCAACGGTATAAGCAGACTATTGAGATCTGCCCAAACTCTTCAAAATTACTACCGAACATTTTTAAGACTTTCGCCTCCAGTAATAAAATCTCGAACACACTTCTATTGAGTGAATCGGGGCAAAGGGGCCAATACCAAAAAAAAAAATCGTAAAGGACCGTCGGAATAAGTAAATGTACAACTGCCAGATTACTCGTATATTCTTCACCGTCAAAATATTTTCTATAAATTTCGTTAATGATCGTAAAGCATTCGGCTATGATTTTCAAGGGATCCGCAAAACATAAAAATTCCCCTGACTTTATGACGTATGAAGAACAAAATATAGTAAGTACATTTTGCTATTGTTTCAATTCTAATAATTTTTGTTTATTACCCATAGCCCACAGCCCACAAAAAAATAAAGTACCACCAAAAAAAAAATATATCTTTTCCCTTCATTAATTTACTTTTACAATTTAACTCATGATATTTCCTAAGTAATTACCCAATTATCCTTTAGTTGAGAAAAATATTGTAATTATTGTCCAAATTTTCATGATTAAATTTTATCAAAAAAAAAAAAACCATTTCAAATGAACAATAAAGAAACTTTTATTTACCACAATTAACTTTAATTGCATAGAAGTTTTGTTACATAAAATTTAGTAAGCTCATTTGAAATAATGATTAATAATAATTTTTATATTTTTTTATAATATTAAAGTTTAAGATTTTATAAATAAAAATGATATCATACAGAATAGATATTTATGCATTCAAAAGTAATAGCCGTGAAATTATCATAAGAGTAAAATGCGAATATGTTTTTATTAAAAAGGTTCTTAAAATTATCATGGTGGTAAAAAGAGAATATTTTCTTAAATAAACTTTAAAAAGGTTGTGCACAGAAATGTGGTTAAATTCCTAAAAATTCAATTTGAAACTCTCACCCAGCGTTTTTTTTTTTTTGGGTAATCGCAACGGTTCCCTATGTCATTTTTGTGGTACTCCACTTTGTATTTTTCACAAAACCGATTATCCTTTTTATGATGTAAAGTACAGCGCTGTTATTTGATAGTTGTTAAAAATACATGTCATTTAAGATAACATATACGTAGTCAAAAATTTTATAATTAAACTCATTTTTCTACAAATTTTAAAGGTATTTTCACCTTTAAATTTTATAATTAAACTCATTTTTCTACAAATTTTAAAGGTATTTTAGAACAGATTTGTAGAAAAATGAGTTTAATTTATAATTAAACTCATTTTTCTACAAATCTGTTCTAAAATTAGCAAAGACTTGTACCTTAAGATCAAGTGGTGAATTTTGAAATGACATTCGTTTCTCTACAAATTATAGAAAATAACGCAATTTAATTATATTATTTTGAAAATTCGTTTTTTTAATTACCAATTTGTCTTTATTTATTTTAATATTTTCTTTTTCTATATTCTGTATAATCAAATAACTCACTTAACTAATATTTCACCACAGTACCATGTTGAATTTGTTATTTAGTAAATTCTCAAACTGGTTTCCGTACACAAAATAGATGATAAAATACTCAAGCATCATTAAAATTATGAAAAGTAACAACAACTTTGTTAACAAAAAGATTTTTTAAGGGAATATAAAAGGACATGAAGACATGTAGGGGAGAACATCCATTGATGTTTTCTCGAAAACGAAATAATTTATTTTATAAGTTAAAAAAATCGTGAGGCTATTGCCGTTTCAAACGTTGATGAGTGTTTAATGGAAGTGATCAGTTCCTTTTCTAAAGGATTAGAATGGTAGGATAGACGGGAATAAAATTTTTTATATCGGGAGATGCACAGTTTACGAACAAATATAACATTTATGTCATGATGGATAACAGTTTTTGTTCATAAAAGGGAACATTGACAATTTTTCGAAGAATTCGAGATTGTAGGGTTTGAATTGGAATGGAATTGAAATTCTTAAGTTTTGATTACATCGTGAATCTAATACACAATATAAAGGTGAAATTCCCTCTTTTTTGCGCGTCTAACAGTGTAATATATACACAAGCAAGTACTAAAATTGCGCGTGCATGGGATTGTGCAAGTTCGTTGCAAACAAAAATCGAGCACTCGATGATCAGTCTAATCATAGCCCATGCTGCAAACGGGCAATTTACTTGAGCAAAATGGAATTTTAATATGTTGAAATTTATGTTTCATCGTGGAACGGTTCATGAATTTTTTATTGGTAAATTCTCTAGTTGGTCGCTCTCATAAATAATTTATAAATTTATACACCAACGATTTTTTGCTACACTAGTTTTCGCAATTTTATCGAATTTCTTGCCACCTCTAAAAACTGCGCGTGAACGAACAAATATCGTGCACTCACACGATCGATGTATAATACCGGCGAACTGTTTGTAGAACTAAACGATTTGACAGCGAACTATTTGCGGATGAAAATCGTGTATTAGACGCACTCTGTAATCGAAACTTTAGTCGAACCCCAAAGTTCCAGTCCGTATGTCCATATCGGTTTTAGTACCGCGAAACTATAGTTATAGTTGGCTTTTTGTTGTCAGTTTTGACATACTGTCTAGGAGTCATAGTAATTGTTTGTATTGTTCGTTAAGTTTACTTCTTTGGTGATTGTTAGTCCTGCCATTTAGCAAATTGCGGTAAAGATATCACTGTGACAAGAAAAATCATGGGTATATATATTATTATGGATTGGAACTAGGATACTTCCCTGAGGGATACCGGCGGAGATAGCATAAATGTCAGAAAACGTTCGAAATGTTAAGAAATATGCCTCGGCAGTATTCTTTTCGTTCGACTTAGCACGCTATGTAGTCGACTACTCGATAATACTGCTGGATAGTGGAATGCTCAGCTCCAAATCCAAACTGATGCTGGGGAATCAAACCTTCAATTTTCAAAGATGGGATAAAGGCGTTTTAGGATTATTTTTTTTTATAAAAATGGGAAGGAGGATTTTTAATACAATGGAAAGGAGGCTTATGGGTCTATATGAGGTTGGAAGGCTTTCTGCGTTTCTTGGGTTTAGAGATTATTGTGATGATGGAAAACTTCCAAAAGAAAGGAAAAAATTATGTGCTAAGGATACTAGTATAAATATAGGTTATTAGGACGAATTTTTTTTGTTGATATTTGCTTAAAAGTATTTCCGAAATTATCAGGACATATCCTGGGGCTTTTTTGTTGGATAGGTGGTCTATTATCTTCGGAAGGAGTGAAAAACTTAGAAGCCAGTCTTATGGGCAACTGAGTTGATTTAGTATATTATTCGTTATTGTAGTTAATTATTTCTGGTTTTATTTCTCGTTTTCTTCTTAGTTGGCTTCCTTGAATGTTACCACTGGGCCCTGGTCTCGAAGTTTCTCATTTATCGAGCTATTTTGGTTTTAATATCCCATTTTTCTTTTATAATCTATTCCTATTAATTTTTAGGGAGAAAATCAATTTTTTAGTCAATTCGTACACCTTTATAATCGTCCTTTTGACCTTATTAATGAGAAATTCGCAAACAAACTATTACGATATAAATAAACATGGATGAAAATTATTTAAATTTAAAAGATAAAATATTCAATAAAATGTAACAAAAAAAAACGTCAAATCTAATTTTAAATAAGGTCAATATTTACAATGTTATCGTATCTATAATAAAAATCATTATGTTAACAAACATTTTGTAAATATATCATAGCTAATCTATCAAAATTACTCTGAATAAATTTGAATAAATCGTCCAAAAAGCCAAAGAATCGCGCTATCCTAAGCGTTGTTTTTATTTAAAAATAGAAAAAAAAGGAACAGGACAATATAATGAAACTTTACGAGTATTTATATTTATAATAATTCATATTTTTACTATTACAAAAAAAAAAAAAAAAAAATAAAGAAGAAAAAGGAAATGCTTAGTAACCATTTTATGATTTCGTTAAACTGCTTCTTTTTTTCTTCATTAATTTATATACGATATTTTTGATTAAGATTAATGTGATTATAATATTTTCTTGAAATTTTCTTATATAAAATTTTACCAAAAATTCTAATGCATTCAACGATTATAGCTTAGCAAAAATATAAATTAATACCTATTGTATGGTGGAATAATAGCGGTTCGAATATGAAAATGGATAATATATAGTCAACCAAAAATTTCGAAGATTTATTGGAAAATCTTTTCAAAAATGATCTCATAAACCATCAAGCATAATTTTAAACATGAATCAAATAGATTTAATGGCTAATATAAATGCTATAAAATAAAATTGAATGAACAGAAATTATAAAATTACTAATAGATACGATCGCTTAGATTGATTTTGAGTTTTGGCATGATTTAAATGAAATATTCCAGTTGTAATTTGCATAAGATTTTCTCTAGTTTCTTTTACATTTTATTTTATTTATTTTTACATTGAAATTGTTTTAGTCTATAAAAAAAGATAAGATATTTTATTGTAATCCAAAAGAAATAATTTCCCCTATTTTATAAAAATTATTTCATCATAGTTAATATTTATGTACAAAACTTTGTTATGGTATGAAAAAAAATATATTTTTGGTGTTTGTTGGATATAAAAAAAAAATATTGTCATGATCGTTAAGTTCTGCAGGAGTATGGCCAATGAGGACCATTATCCTGATAGGCATGCTTGTTGCTAGCTTTATGCGTTCGAAGCTTTTTATGCTCCCACACCTACCATAACCAGAAAAAATCATATCAAAAATATATAGGGAATAATAAAGACATCGAGAAAAAGAAATTTACCAAAAAAAAAAATATTGAAACTATCCAGGCAAAAGGGAGGGAACAGGAATTGGGAAGGAAGGTATAAAAGTTGGTAAGATTAAAATTATATCGAAAATATATGAAGAAAAAAAATTGGAAAATATTTTAAAATAATCTTAAAGTAACAGAAAAAAAATTAAATTGCCCAAGAAAACCAATTAAACGAAAAGGTGGTAAAGCCGACCGCTGGCCTATATGATTGGGTAGGCAATGGGCTAATATCTCGTGTGGTCCTCCTCCGGTTCTGGTAGCCATTTTGATAGACTTCTCGCTGTTTTTTTTTTTTCTTCCAAATTTGGTTTTATGAATGCAAGTTTATTGATTAAATTATTTTCAAAAGTGCTCAGTTAGCAATTCCATTTCATAGTGAAAACATTTACACTTCAAAAACGGTTCTAAATTATTAAATTTTAATATCAAAATTTGTGCTCTGTGAAAAATGTGCTCCCTAATCTTTTCCCAAATCCACCCTTTGACAGTCCTCGGCCAAATAATACAGGAGTGACCCCATTTTATATTTGACGATGATCTCTCTTCTAAAACTGCTGACTCAAGGAATTAGAGTTCCCTGACGGAGAACTATAAAAGGAGGGCTCAAGAACCCATTTTTTTTATTGTTTGGTTTTTCACGTTTTTATTTTTGACAAATTACGCATGACCATAGACGCATGACACTGGACGCATGTCAAAGTCAAAAATGATCACTTAGTTTTTTGAATTTTGAATTTTCCGTGAGTTACGTATGTTCGATTTTCGATTATTTTTGTGGCGTTATGTTGGTACTCGTGTCTCTCACCTATGCCGATAAGTTCGGCCATTTTGAATGTTCAGTTAATTTTTGACAGCTGCTTTGCTTGCACGTGTTTTGTCTTGTCTTCGATTTTTGCCCATTCCCCAGATCTGGCCCCCTGTGACTTTTTCTTGTTCCCGAAACTGAAGAGCCCCATGAAAGGACGACATTACGCTACGGTTGAGGAGATAAAGACGGCATCGAAGGAGGAGCTGAACAAGATCACAAAAAAACGTTGGCAAAAGTGTATAATATCTGGTGGGGATTACTTTGAAGGGTACAAAATAGATATTCATTATTTATTTATAATTTTTGAAAAAACACAAAATTCGCGATACTTTTTGAACAGACCTCGTATATCTGAACAACGGTTTCAAATTCTTGATTAATATTATCAAAATTCGTGGTCTGTGAAAAATTTGCTTCCCGCACTTAGAACATTTTATGCTAGTCTTAATTGACCTTCTGAGCATGCAGTTGAAGCCTAAGTGGCAAAATTTTGCAGGAATTTGATGCTATTTGACATCAAACCACCAACCCGCGTGCGTAGGATGCATACAGAAGAAAATATTGCTGCCGTAGCGTCCAGTGTTGGTGAAGACCGTCTAGCACATGCAAAACAAGAACTGCCATTGCACCCAGAAAAATACACTGTTTGATGCGGTTTACCGGTCCGTTAGGTATTCTTTTCAAAATGAGGCTGGCTGCAACGTAACCGTTAATGGCGCCTGCTATACATCGATGATTTCGAACTTTTTTTTATCAAATATACAAGAACTGCATCGGGTCGATATGTGGTTTCAACAAGAAGGAGT
This sequence comes from Atherix ibis, assembly GCA_958298945.1. Taxonomy (NCBI): domain Eukaryota; kingdom Metazoa; phylum Arthropoda; class Insecta; order Diptera; family Athericidae; genus Atherix; species Atherix ibis. Next base: position 93,027,810 of record OY282607.1, on the reverse strand, counting down.
TGCATGCCACACAGTACGTGAAATAATGGACATATTGAGAGATGAGTTCGGTGACCAATTTATCTCACGTGTCGGACTGGTGAGTTGGCCGCCTAGATCGTGCGATTTGACACCTCTAGAATATTTTTTATGGGGCTATGTGAAGTCACTCGTCCATCACTTGCAGACAGATAGCAAGATACCAGCCGTGAGAAAGTTGGACCTCTCGCATGGATCATTTAAAACGTAGTCGTGACCAACATTTACATAGAATAATCTCTAAAAAATAAATGACAAGTATTGATTTATTGATTAAAATAAAATTTTTATACAGTTTTACAATTTTTCTGTTTTTTTTTTTGGAAATTTCAAAACCAAACACTTAAAAACTCACCCTTTATAATGTCAGCTAAATTTTCCTTTGACCGCACGATCGGTTTTGCCGTTGATTTGACGAAGCTTCATCGAATCGTGGAAGCTTCTAACAATAACATGACTATTACTGTTATGACCAGAGCCAACAAAATTGAACGAAGATTTCATGTATAGTTTTGCCGATTTGTGCGCCACCTCTTTAAATTTAAGATAACGAACAAATCATCAATACCTATTGACAAGACTACCACAACCGCTTTGGGAAAAATTTAGCGAAAATGATAAATTAATAATAATAAATTTTTATCCTCTTCTTATCGGCCATTATTCGTTAAGTTTTTTTTTTCCTCCCAATAAATAAGTATGAAAATAATTTGTAATGAAACTTTTCCAATAAATTCATATAAATACACATGCACTAACAATTATATAAAGTTGAAAATGTATTTTAAGTTAACTAATAATACTAAAATCTACCAGCAATCCAGTATATTAAAAGTACTTCAATTCATAGCTAATAAAATATTTTTCATAACTAAACTAACTATAGAAAATATATATGAAGAAGTTTGGAAGAGAAACTGCCATTTATATTCTTGTATAAATCATTATTATTACTTACGATAAAAATATATGAAAAGTTCTCGCAATAATAACGTTTACACAATATATTCAATAAATCTTCAGTTTACTAACTCGTTCTTATATCATAAAGCAAATCAACATTTATGTCTGTACGAGTACTTAGAGTTATGCAAGTAAAAATACATTTTCATTTTTATCCGGTTTTTTTTTCCTCTATGTTTTTGCATTCGATTTTCATTTAAGCCCTTAGTTTCGTCGACGAATTGTTGGAAGAGATTTTACACAAATCCTTTTCGTTTAGTTGTTGTTTTTTCCTCAATTTTTCATAATATTTCCCTTCGAGCAACTATAAATATAAGGAAATGTGAAAAGGAAAAAAATTATATGCGGTTGAAAAGCTATAAATCGATATCCTTTTATTGCGATCAATTTAAGGAAAATGAGAAGGTATGCATGCTATCGAAAAACACCGATAAGAACTTATTTAATTTTTCCAGGATTAAGACCATAAAAGGATGAAAGTATATCGTTCAGTTTAGAGATAGTTTGCCATCCAGTGAATATTATATAACTTTGCATTATAGCATCAAAAAAAAAAACACAATAACCCAAATTAATTGTTGGCATGTTGTCCTAAAGCTTTCGTAGATCTTCCTTGTCGACAGGATTTGCAAAAAAAAAGTAAACTGTTCCCATCAGATTTGGAATATTTTTATTTAAAAGATATTTTTTTCTTAAATTGTATTGTATATTATTTACTACAATATTTTGAAGCTATTTATTTTCAATTATATTAATGAGCGGGAAATGCAAAGTTATCCAAAAAAAAAAAAAATAATCCATTAAAGGAAATAAAAAATCTTAGTTCCAAATATCAAATTTGCACTTCGGAAAGTACAATTTTTTAGGCATATTTTTAAAATTTAATTATAACAAAATTATTATTGAACTATACTACATAAACATTGGCATTATTAAAAAAAGTAGAATTTTGTTTAAATTATTGCCAAACTCGATCCTTTTGATATCGAAATTATATATTTTCCAAAAATATCGAAATTATATATTTTCCAAAAATGCACCTCAGACAGACCAAAATGCACCTCAGACAGTCACTTTTCGAGATAACAATAGCTTTTCCCTAGTCACCTGTGGTTTTCAGAGCCACATATATGGCAACTATTCTTATTGAACCTCAAAAAAAAATGTCCTTCGAAGAAAATTATGTTCAAAAAATCACCATCAAATGCATATTGTTTTAGCATCCAATCGGCGTACTTTTTGTCAATTTCATGGTCGATTAAATGATCGATAGTGTCTAGTATACAATTTACGAAAAGATTAAGATTCCTGACAAAAACAAGATTAAATAAAAATTAAAAATTAAAATATTTAAAAACTTTTACCTTAACATAATTGCACATTTATGTTGTTTAGTAAATAAATTGAAATTTTTACATTCAATTTTAAGTTTTTTTGCTATGTTCCATGTTTAAATTGAAGAGTTTGGAAGAAAGGAGTGATAACCTTTCTTCCTTACCTGTGCGGGCGGAAAATTTGATTTTGTACGTGAAGTCCTAGAGGAGTAGATTTATATTATGGTTATGGGCTTTTTATTTTATTTGGAAAACCACCGAAGAGTAAATATTTCCCCCACAAGGGAAGAGGGTGAAGAAAAACATAAGAGGAAGAAGAAGAGGAGAAAAAAAATTTGCTAAGTTAATAAAGTTAAAAGAAACAACAAAAATCAGTCGCAGTTGACCTGGGAAATAAGGTGGGGAAAAATAAGCCTGGGACAAGAAAAAAAATCTCATACGATATTTTTTTAAAAAAACCGTGGAACCAGCAAAGACGGAAGACGCCGTGTGAAGAGAGGAAGCAATTGCCAGCCATGCAGGTGATGAGGTGGTGTTAATTATCAATAGCCATTTCCGTTTCTATCCTTACCAATTCTGGCTAGATGTGGAAAGTACTTCTTTTTGGGATGACGACTTACCTAAATGTCAGTGAACCGTGATGGTGAGATAGTGGAAGGTGAACAGAGGGTTTATAAAAGCAATGGTTCCTATTGGCAAAAAACTCGACTAAGCGATTTAGACGCAATAATAAGAAAAGATGGAAATGGCTTGGTCCCATATCCGGACTATAAGGTGGGTGCAACAAAACTTCCCAACCAAGCGCTATGAGTTTTTGGACAGTCACTATAGTCGTATGTGACCTGGCGTTATCCTGAAACAACACTACACCTCTCCTGTTGGCCAATTTTGACCACTTCTCGTCAATCGCTACCGTACTTAGTGTTTGGCTATATTGCATAACCTCATAATAAATAATTCCTTCCTAATCTCACTAAAGGCACAGCAAAACCTTCGTGGCCGTTAGTCTAGGTTTGGCCACCCCATTTGAGTCGCTTCACCGCGCTTCAACGACAATCGTTTTCCCACAATATTGTCGTAAGTGACCCATTTTTTCGATCCATCAAGCTTTTTTACGTCAATCAATATTGTGCCCCAAACATCGATCTCCTTTTTGAATCCAACTTAATAAAGATGGTTTAAAACTGTTTTGCGGTCGATCTTTAGCTCCTAAGCGACGCTACGCCTGCTAACATGCCGATCTACTTCGATCGCTTGCATAATTTTATCGACATTTTTGACGATGGGCTGACCTTTGCGATGTGTATCTTTAAAACGTCACTTTTTCAACGAGCCACAAGTCTGAACTTAGTTGATCTATATACGAGGTCTGCTCAAAAAGTATCGCGAATTTTGAATTTCCGCGGGTTACGTATATTCGATTATGATTTTTTATGGCGTTATATTGGTACACATGTCTCCCACTTATGCCGACAAGTTCGGCCATTTTGAATGTTCAGTGAATTTTTGACAGGTCCTTTATTTGCACGTGTTTTAGCTCGTCTTCGATTTTTGCCCAACACAAAATTAATTGCGCGGACGCATTCCGAATATTGACTGTGGCATATGGTGAAGCTACCTTCGACCAAAGCAACGTTTATCGGTGGTACAAAATGTTCTCAGAGGGCCGAGAAGATGTGAATGACGAAAAGCGAGCCGGACGCCCGAGCACGTCAACAACGGACGAAAACATTGATGAAGTGAAGAAAATAGTATTGGTCAATCGTCGAATCACCGTTAGAAAAGTTGCTGAGGACTTAAATATATCGATTGGCTCGTGCCATTCGATTTTTACTAATGATTTGGGCATAAGACCGCGAAATTCGTACCAAAATTGCTCAAATTCGACCAAAAACGCCATCGCATTACCATTGCTAAGGATCTGTTTGAGTCTGTCCACGACGACCCAAATTTGCTCCAGAGGGTCATAACTGGTGACGAAGCATGTGTTTATGGTTATGACGTAGAAACCAAAGCTCAATCATCCCAATGGAAAGTGCCGCACGAGCCAAGACCGAAAAAGCGCGCCAAGTTCGGTCGAATGTGAAGGTTTTGCTTACACAGGGTAGAACGGTCAATAAGGAATATTACCTGCAAGTTATGCGCAAGTTAGGCGCAGCAATCCTCCAGAAACGCCCGGCTTTTGCACCATGATAACGCCCCTGCTCACTCATCGTTGCTTGTACGTGAAATTTTGGCCAAAAGCAACACACTTATAATGCCGCAGCCACCGTATTCCCCAGATCTGCCCCCCTGTGACTTTTTCTTATTCCCAAAACTGAGAGCCCCATGAAAGGACGACGCTACGCTAAGATTGAGGAGATAAAGACGGCATCGAAAGAGGAGCTTAACAAGATCACAAAAAATGATTTTTTGAAGTGCTTCGAGGATTGGAAAAAACGTTGGCACAAGTGTATAATATCTGGTGGGGATTACTTTGAAGGGGACAAAATAGATATTCCTGAATAAATAAATAATTTTTGAAAAAAAACACAAAATTTGCGATACTTTATGAACAGATCTCGTATCACTACAGCCATCTAGCAAAAAAATAATGGATTTATTTTTCCCCAAACTTATATAGAAGAAAAAAATCCTTTTAAAATTATATAATTTTTTGTTTTTTACCTAAAAAGTTTCATTTTGATCAGTAGTATTAACTACACTTTTTTTAATAGTATGACTGCTCTATTATTTTATTTAGTTCTTCCCCCTATAATTTAATACTACTTTTTAAAAAAATGTTTTTTTAATTATTTTCATCTATTATTCAATTCTTCGTTACAGATAATTTAATTCTTTTCCAACATAAATTAATTACCCTCTAAACATTTCATCTTAATTTTTTTTTCATTTTTAAACATTAATTATATTGAGTATAACAAATCATATCACTTACATTTTAATAGACGTTCAATCGATTGTATGATGTTTAAGATCAGCAACCATTCAACGTTTTCAGAAAAAAAAACTACTTTTATATACAACATGTTACAGTTGTTACTCTTCTTTTATTTACCTATTATAGTTTTCATAATTATAAATAATTAAAAGACAAAAAAAAACGTAAAATAAGAGTGCCGTTTTTCTCTTTAACCAATTAGGTTTTACTACTAGACACTAGATGGTGTTTACGTCTCTGGTCATCTGATCGAGCAGTACGCTCGTTCGAGTAGAAATTGAACTATTCGAACGCCTGACCAGGGCTGCCATAATATTTTCTATTTAAATAAATATTTTATCAGCAATATTAGTGCACAGGATCCATACACACATGGATGTGAATATATCGTCATAAATAAAATTAATTTTAAACAAAAGTCAATACGAATAGAATATAAAAATATGTAAAGATTTCACTTTAAACTTAATGTATTGTATAAGATTCTTACTTTTACTAAATTGAATAAACTTCTATAAGAAAATTTTATAGTAATTTGCTTTTCCTGTTACTGACATCAATGAATAAAAACTACCACAAAAGCATATTGTATAAACTTTCATAGAAAATGAATTTTACTTGTATTAAAGGATGATGCATGTTAAATATATTTTATACTTGAAACTTAAACAAAATATAGCAAGGAAAGATAATAAGTTATGTTTTTGTTATGTTTTTGCATAGCATACAAGTAGTACTTCATATATTTCATATTAAAATTTTACAAAAAATTGATATCATATTGAAAGACAATATTTTGGTTTCGCAAAAATATTTATTAAATAATATTCACTAAAAAATTTTCTTATTTTTATTATTTTGCAAATAATTAAATCTGTTATTTTCATATTATTGTAATATCTTTAATTGAAATTTTTTAAGTACTCCATACTAATACGGTATGACAATATAAGTTATCCTTTTCAGCATGAATTTATATGAAAATTGCTACTATAAAAATTTTTATTTTAAGAAAATATGTTCTTCCCTTAATGTATTTTCATTTTCATTTATGTAAATCTATACACAAAAAAAAAAAACTCCAACTTAGAGTATTAAATTTTACTAATCATGAACTTAACAAAAACTAAAGCTTTACGACTTTATGTCCAGTTATTTGCATATCATTTCAAATAGTATTTGTAGTGGTAGTAAGAATATACGATAAACCACCCCAAAAAAATATACCCTAGTGACCATTTCGTTTTAATTGAAATCCATGTTAGCATAGTTAGTGGTAAAAGCATTAAAAAATTTGATGGTTCTTTTATGTTTTCATGTTGTTGTTTTTCTCACTTCTGATATGCTCCTCAATTTTCCACAAAATATTGTGAAATTAGTCGAGCATAAATGGAACAAACGATTGCATTTCAACACGGAACGGAAAACTAAAAAGCACCAAAAAACAAATTTTGAATGTCTGATCCTTTTTTGTATGCCACTGCACAAAAGAAGCTCTATATTTATCCGTTTATAAATATTGTTTTTTTTTTAAATTTTATTTTAGAATAAAATTAAAATGTAATATTTGAAAAAATCAAGAATAGTGCAATTATTTATATTTTTTAAATTGGTTTTGAATATTTTTCGAATAAATATTTTGGTTTTTTTTTTGATAATATTTTAAAAGAGTTCTTATAAAATAATATTTAAAAGGTCTTTTCTTAATTTTTCTGTAGAATTTGTAATATTTTATTGGATGTCAAAAAAAAAATTATAAAAATTAAAATAAAGGGTTTTCGAATAAGAGTGATATGATTTCTTTTTAAAAAAAACACACACTTATTGTTAAGGAAATTTAATTGTTTTTTCTTTAATGTGAAGTACAATCGATGCAATTAAGTTCTGAATAAAACGTCATTCAAATGACCTCCACGACTTCTTTTGCAGGAACGAATTCGATGAACCCAATTTTCGAGCACTTTTTCCACTAAATCAAGTCGTATGTCATGAATAGCACGTTCAATATTGACTTCTAAAGCTTGAAGAGAGTCTGGTTTATTGCTAAAGACCAATGACTTCAAATTACCCCACAACAAACAGTCGAATGGTGTTTAATCACAACTTCTTGGAGGCCATTCAATGTCACAATTTCTTGAAATAATCGAATCTCTAAACTTTTCTCGCAATAATTCGGTTGTTGCACGTGCTGTGTGGTACTTAGCCCCGTCTAGTTGGAACCAGATGTTGTCAAGATCAACTTCTTCCAATTTCGGCCATAAAAAGTTGGTGATCATCGATCCATTGACAGTAACGGTTCTACCAGCTTCATTTCGAAAGAAGTACGGACCGATGATTCCACCACACCAAAAACCACACCAAACTGTCAATTTAGGTAAATGTCCATAAAATGGCAAAAGCCCACGAAAAGTTGCAATTGGAGAGCGATTATTTTAATAATAAAATTGAATAATTTGAAAATGTTGTTCTTGCGTATATCTCTCCATGATGAAATTGTAAACATTACTGAATACAATGAAAAAAAAATAACAGGTCATGATATATAAAAAATGGCCAAAATGTCACTTAGAAATCATATTACTCTTATAAGAAAACCCTATATATCCAATATTCAGTTTGGAAAGTATAGAAAAAATTATTTAATATCTTTACAAAATATTTATAATTTAGGATAAGATATATTTATAATATGGTATGCCAATTTATTATATTGATTAAATAACTACTAATCTTTTCGGTAAACTACGCAGCAAAATTACAAATCCACAAATAAATATGGTGTCTGGTGTGCTTTTGGTCTAAAGTTGTCATTGGCCAGCAATTTTTCGAAAATAAAAGACGGGATACCATTACCGTTACTTCTAAGTGCTATTTCAGTATAAAAGCAAACTTTTTTTTCCGAAACTTGAAGATTTTAATCTTGAAAATATATGGTTTCAATAAAACGTTGCCACAAACCTCACAATGTGATAAATTTTTGACCCCAGAACGTGTATTTTCGATATTTCGTAATATCTTTTTCTTATAATCATATTGATGCTAGCAATTCTTAAAGTTTACAACTAATAAAAACAACATCCGTCAATTTGTGGTCATTACACAGCCCCGAAATATGCGAAAAAATAACAAAAATTACCTCAAAAGAATCGAATTCCGTATAAAAGTCTCATGCCAACCATTTATATTATTTTATTATTAATTAATAATGGCAAGATTTATTTAATATAATATTTTAAAAAAAATATTTAATATAATTTAGTTTCAAGTTTATTTTATTACATTTTTCTTTCCAAAACGGAAATTTGATAAATTTTTACCAATTTTTCTGAAGCATGACTACGAGTAGAGAAGAAAAAAACCTCACAACAGCAAACTTAAGTGGCACCATTATTTTCCAATGAAAAGGCAACGCCATCTTTTTCATGTTGATAATGAGTGCTGATCGATGTATTTGTTCAATTCTTGTCTTCTCACTGTTTTTTTTTTTAAATCGAAACCCAAGATTATAGTTTGTCAGTTAAAAAACTGCAATGAACATTTATTATATAGTAAATAACTTTTACCAAAAGTAAAAAAAAAATAAAAGTTTATCAAAATAGAGGGGCTTGACTAATAAATTAAAAATGCAAATAAAAACTTTCAAACAGTTTTTACTGACGATTTAAATTTAAAAAAAAAAAATGGGACACTAAAAATCCTAAACTTTATCCTTGAAACAAATGAATTAATAATATCAATTTGAAAGAATTACAATTAATAATATGAAAAAAATAGTAGAGAAAATTTAATTTCCATACAAAATATGAAAAGTTAATAATTAAAGATAGTATCTTTCATCTCTTTTAATGAAGTTTCTAAACATAAAATCTATTTTAGATAAAATTTGTAAAAAGTCAGTTACCATAGTGTTCTAAATATATTTTTAAAAACAAATTTATCTACTAATAGAAAACAATTTTCAAACTCATATTTTTAAATTTATTTTCTTCGAATTTATTACATTTTATGTTTTATGTATTTTTGTCATGAGTAGGCATTAAGTTCATAATCGTCTTTCCACGACAAATAAACGTTAAATATTATTTTTTAACGTTTTATTTGTTGTGGAAAGACGATTCTTTAATCATTCTTTTATAATTTTATTTTATACATTTTAATATTACTATTTTATAATCATGAATATTTATATCCTTTTGGAAATCAAAAAAAAAAAAAAGAAATGCAAATTGTAAAACTAGAATTGCAACTAAAAATTAAACAAAAAAATACTATATTCATAAATGTGCGAATATTTAGGTCATCAGAAGTTAAATTTATACAAAAGAACTATACCATAGAGGTGTATTTAATGTTAACTACTCTCATATACGCTTATGGTATAAAATCCTAACCGTATAGTTTCCATTGAAGTTAATTCACTATTATAACTTTCTATACAGACTCCGTTCAGTAGGAAGGATCCTTTGTCCTTGTTCACCGACCCAATACTTTATATTCATAAAATTTTTCAGAGAAGTTACATAATCCAAAACGACTATATTACTGTGCAAAAACAAAAAAAATAATGGAAAAGAAAACTGATGAGTATAGCAAAAAATTGAGTTTTTACCTTAATTTTTTATCATTGAAATATCAAGTCCATCTCCTTGTGTTTTTTTTTAATATATACACTCATAAGTAGATGGTTTCCTTTTCTTTTATCATTTTTACATTTATTAAACATTGAAAAATAAGTTGTATTTTAAGTTGCTGCTTCTATAATAAGTAAACATTATCTTATGGAGTTTGCACAGTAAATATCTGTTATTGTCTGTAGCTTGTGAACTATTAAAATAAAAAAATGCATAAAATAGTAGTCGTTTATGACTCTTTGGTTTTGAAAGGATACACTCTAGCCGCACTATTATCAGTAATAACGAAGATAGTGAGTTCTTTCAATTTTTTTACCGTCAGTTTTTGATAGTAGATAGTATCCTTTATCGTTTTATAAGCATAGGAATTTTATTTGCCAATTTATACGTTACAAATTAGCTATATTTTGTTCAGTTGGAAAAGTCTTGGGCGTTTTTTGAGTACAGTAGAGGTCATTAAAAATGTGTGTAGTGCAGCGTTATCGTGATGAAAAACCACATCCTTTCTATTAATCAACTCTGGCCATTTTCATCAATTTGAATGTTAGCGGTTCATTATTATTTGCCATCAATCCTGCCTTTAAAATTGTTTATGATAATTAATCTCTCATTTTCCATGATCTCATAGAACGATATTATCATATTTTACCCATTTTTTTATTACCGGACATAATTTGTTTCAAAAAAAAGCTCGATTTTATTGAGCTTTATCGCAAATGTTGTTTTTATGGTATTGTAAAATATAGCAATTTTTTTTTCTTGAATCTAGTCTATGTTTTAACTTGAATAAGTTTTGATATACTGCACCGATTTTAATAAAATTTTGCACAAAATAAAACTTTAAGTTTCACCTTTTAAACGCGATTCTAGTGTTATTCTAATGCGACTAGTGGTTAGTGAGTTATTTGCTTTTAACTTCATCTATCGGAAAATGCCACGAATATTTTTAACTAACAGATATTTAAAAAAATTAATATTGTAATTATTTGGAAGTGATTTTTATAACTAAAAGCAATTCATATAAAAATATTTAGTTACTTATATTCTTGAGGTGGGAATTTTGTGTTTGTTTTTATACAATTTTGAGCTATTTTCACTAATGTGTTATCCATTTAAAAATACTATTATTTGACATCTAACAATAACACATGCCATTTTAGATAATAATAGCTTAGCTTATAGTATGCCATTTTTTACAATGTATCGTGTAACTACCAAACAATGCGAGAAGATTGTAAAAACTTTCTACAAAGTCAGTATTTCGTAACCACGTTTCGGACAAAATTATTTTCAGCGATGAGGCTCATTTTTCGCTCGTTGAATACTTCAATAATCAAAATTTTCATAATTGGGGCTCGAAAAACCCACATAAATGGGGCTATTTTCATAAGCCATTATAACCACAAAATTTGAGTGTCCCGTTTGTATTTTTATGCGAGAGACCTCAATTGACTGTATAGAAGCTCTTACAACCACGAAATGTGAGTGTCCCATTTGTATTTTGGTCTGAGAGACCCCTACCGTCAATTCTGAGCACAATGGGCATATGTTAATCGATTTTTTGTTGGCATGAGCTTAAACATTATGATCTGAAGCATATGTGGTTTTAAAAAAAATACTGCCAAAAAGCCACAAAATATGACAAATTTTTGGATACTTCAGTAAGCAAAATTTCCGTATATGAGGCTCCAAAAACCCACAATTGATAGTATAGAAGCTCTTATAACCACGAAATGTGAGTGTTCCGTAATTATTTTGGTCTGAGAGAGACCCTACCGTCCATTCTCAGCACTATGGGCATATGTTAATCGACTTTTTATTGGCATGAGCTTAAAAATTATAATCTGAACCATATATGGTTTCAAAAAAAATGCTGCCAAAAGCCACAAAACATGATACATTTTTGGATTGTTGTATATGGGGCTCCAAAAACCCACAATTGACTTTATAGAAGCTCACGAAGTTTGAGTTTTGCGTAAGTATTTTGGTCTGACAGAGACCCTACCATCAATTCCGAGCATAATGGGCGTATGATAAATTACTTGTGAGCTTAAAAATTATGATCTGAACCATATGTGGTTTTTAAAAAACGGTGCCAAAAGCCACAAAAAGAACTAGGGCATGTAATTTCTCTAGTGATGTCATTTGACTTTTTCTTGTAAATATTATATTTACGCAAATAATTCTCAAATTTTAGAGCATTTGGAAAGCAAAATCTATCAAATAATTGCTAACAGATAACTTTTGATATACTACACCTCTGAAAAGGATCGAATCCTCCAAGGGTCTCGTGGCAATAACTTTATCATTGTTTTATTTTATACATAATAGCAAGATGCAATTAATATAATAAATTTAAACTTTTATGAAAGTCTGAATTATGATTGATATTTTACTAAACTCTACTTTCCGAACGGTAAATTAGATAATCCTTCACTCCAAAGATGTTAACAAGTAGATTTTTTACAGTCTGCTCCATTTTAAGATCCACAGATATTATTTTGATGAACAATTCTTATTTCCATACATCTTTATAAAATGAAATTGAAACAATTTTTATTATGTAGCAAAAGAAAAAAACGAACAACAAAAAAAGCTAAAGTTTTTATACAATTATTTTGGAATGTGCTTGAAATTTCATTTCATATTTTTCCTTATAATTGAAATACTAGCCAAATTTATGAAGTTGAACAACATTTTCTTTCGTTTGTTTTTTTTTCTAGAAAAATCTACAAAGTTAACTTTAAATCCCTATTTTCTTTTATATATCTTTTATGACAATACCTTTATTCAATTTCAAAAATAAAGTGTGCTGATATTCTATTAGCCTTCGACATCAGCAACAGAAGATACCCACCCATCCGCTCGTGCAAACATATTTTGTATACTATGCCTGGAAGGAGCTGTTGCCTTAAAGGTACTGATCCTGATCCTTTGAAGCTGACTTTCTTAACTTTCTCTTGATTTTCTTTTCTATTTTTTTGCCTAAATCGATTTCTATCCGCGAAATATATTTTCAAATGTTTTTTTTTTCCAACTCTCGATTTATTTTGTTTACTGTGTTTTTCATTTCGTTGGAAAACGCCATCGGGCAAAATATTGCGCACCTTTTCGCTATACGCAAAAAGAAAAAAAAATGATTATACTTCAGTAAATATTTTTTACCAAGTGGAATATCTTTTACAGTCAACAAACAGTAACAGAGAATTGGCCCCAATTTATATATTAAATTATAAGTGAATATACGTAAATATCTGCTTTCATTTCGTTTAGGTTCTTTGATAAAATTTACATAAAATATCGATTATATTCGAATGTGGGTATGCCATTTATGGATATTTTTTGTATCTTTCTTTTTAAATATTATTTTATTTATTTTTTAACATATTCACTTAAATATACTTTTATTCAATGCAAGTTTATGGACTGCCAATTTTGTACAAAAAAATTCTTTTAACTATTTATTTAAAATAAATTTATACAATAAAAGTTGAATATTAAATTGCATTTATAAACAGGGTGCTCCTCACAAATTCTGGCTTTTAATTAATGAAACTCTTTTAATTTGATAAAAATATATTTTTTTTTTTTGCGGTAGAGATAATATAATAAAACAATTTTGGCCATAGGTACTCTTATAATTCATCAAAAGTTTTTTAATGTTTCTAAAACCAAATTATTTCCAATATAAGTCCGTACAAAAAATTATTCAATTTTTGCTACAGAAAGTAAAGCTAAATAAAGACCTTTTCAAAGTCAATTTATACTTAAACTTCGATGTAATTATAACATATATTTTAGACCTTGCCATTTTATATAAAATATGATATTATTCAAACAATTTTCAAAAATAATACTTGCCGGCCTCGCTCCTTTTCAGTTAATTTTTAATGATTTTTTTTTTCGTGCTGTAATTCGACTATTAATTAATTTTTAAATACTCTTAAATATAAGGATTTTTTGCATAGCTGTATTAGTAAATGTTTAACTATGTCAAATTGCACGATCTTAGAGTCCAAATGATATTACAAAATCTTGAAATTACGTATCCTGGATGCTTTTAACACAATAAAGCAAAAAATTGTCATGTTGTGTAGCTTTTCAACGTAATTTTTTTAAAACCACATACAGTTCAGATTAAAAACTTACAATTTATGCCAAAAAGGTTTTCCACGTCTTCAATACTTTCAAAATAAAAACTTCACGTCACTTTTAATGAATACAATATTTTCTCGTATACAAAGTATACGAGGTCTATTCAAAAAGGATCGCAAATTTTGAATTTTCGCGGGTTTCGTATATTCGATTTTCGATTTTTTGTGGCGTTATGTTGTTACTTATGTCTCTCACTTATGCCGACAAGTTCGGCCATTGTGAATGTTTAGTTAATTTTTGACAGCTGCTTTGCTTGCACGTGTTTTTGACCGTCTTCGATTTTTGCTCAATTTCGATCAAAAACAGCATTGCATTAACATTCTCTGTCCGCGACGACCCAAATTTGTTCCAGAGGGTCATAACTGGTGACGCTTCATTGGTTTATAGTTATGACGTGGAAAACAAAGCTCAATCATCCCAATGGAAGCTGCCGCATGAGCCAAGACCGAAAAAAACGCGCCAAGGTCGGTCGAATGTAAAAGTTTTGCTTAAAGTTTTCTTAGATTGCAGGGGCGTGGTGCATTATGAGTTTTTGCCACAGGGTATAACGGTCAATAAGGAATATTACCTGCAAGTTATGCGCGAAGCAATCCGCCAGAAACGCCCAGTTTAGTGGAAGAACAAAAATTGGCTTTTGCTATTTTTGGCCAAAAACAACACACTAAAAATGCCTCAGACACCGTTTTCCCCAGATCTGCCCCCCTGTGACTTTTTCTCGTTCCCGAAACTGAAGAGCACCATGAAAAGATGATGCTACGCTACGATTGAGGAGATAAAGACGGCATCGAAGGAGGAGCTGAACAAGATCACAAAAAATGATTTTTTTAAGTGCTTCGGGGATTGGAAAAAATATTGGCACAAGTGTATAATATCTGGTGGGGATTACTTTGAAGGGGACAAAATAGATATTCATGAAAAAATAATTAATTTTTGAAAAAACACAAAACTAGCGATACTTTTTGAACAGACCTCGTAAATTCATTTTTTGCAGAAAATTTTGTCATTTTAAAGCGCGAAAAATGGTTTTTTTATTTTGTAGAAATTATAAATTTTTATATTTTTATTATTACGTTTTTTCAAATTTCTAATTTTATTATTAAATGCCGAATATTATTTTAATTAAATATTATTTGCACTATTACATATATAGGATATTTATTAACTGAGAGTATTGTATTTTCGGAACTAAAAAATGGGTAATACGGTGAAATTTTATTCAACAATATTCTTTATCATAAATCTAATTTAAATGGTATGATAATAGATAAAAAAATAGTTCAAAATAATGTGGACTACTTTTTTTGCTATTATTTTAAGTAATACTATTGGGTGTATAACTTAAAAATGCGAGTTTATTTTGAAAAATTGTTACAATATATTTTATTCAAAGTATTGTCCATCGGAAGCCACTACTTTTTCCCATCTTTCTGGCAACATATGGATTCCGCGCCAAAAAAACTGCTCCGGTTTTGAGGCCAAGAATGAATCGAGCCAATTTTTGATGCCCTGTTCTGAAGTGAAGCGTATTCCGGTGAGGGCGTTTTGCATGGATCTAAACAAATGGTAGTCGGACGGGGCAAGGTTTGTGCTAAAAGGCGGGTGAGGCAAAACTTCCCAGCCAATGTTTTATAAATAATTTTTAACCGGTCTTGCAACATGAGGCCGAGCGTTGTCATGATGGAAAATTATGGCTTCGTGTCTGGTCGCATATTCCGGGCGTTTTTCGGCCAATGCTCGCTTCAAACGGATTAATTGTGTTCGGTAGAGGTCGCCTGTGATCGTCAATAGCTCATAATAGATCACACCCTTCTGATCCCACCAAATACAGACCATTACCTTGGCGCCATGGATATTTGGCTTTGGCGTTGATTTGGCTGGTTGGCCGGGCTTTACATACGATTTTTTGCGCTTTGGGTTGTCGTAATGAATTCATTTTTCGTCGCCAGTAAGGAATTCATTTGGCTTTCATCGTACTCAGGGCAAAAACCGTACCTCTGGCAAAAAAAAAACCCAAGACCGTACCTCAGGCAAAAACCCAAGGCAGAAGCAGATGGAAGAGAGTTACCGGAGTCTTCTAGTGCCGCTATGTGCTCCATAGGAGCGACTGTGTTCTCATGACTATGTGTGTATAAAAAAAAATGCATATATGTGTTAAAAAAAATTGTACAATGTGTAGAAAATGAAAAAAAAAATAACCTGTCAAATAAATAATAAAAATCGCCTTTCAACGTCTCTCGGCTTCAATTCATATTGAATTGAAGTAGGATTTGATGAATCCTGCTGCTTTCAAACGTTTTGAAATGGCTGCTTGAGTGACTCCCAATGATTTTGCAATTTCTTCTTGAGTTCGACCACAGTCTTCGTCGAGTAATGCCTCCAAATCCTCATCTTCAAACTTTTTTGGCTGACCTGGTCGTTCTTTGTCTTCCGTGTCAAAATCACCACTTCTGAACCGCACAAACCATCTCTCGCACGTTGAAATCGATGGAACATATTCAGGATAAGCTTCGGTGAGCAATCGATGTGCCGCAGCTGCACTTTTTTTCAAATTGAAGAAGTAAATCAACACTTCCCGCAAATGGGACTTTTTTGGTACGAAATTCGACATTTTTGAAGCAAAAAAAAAACTTTGTTGTTTACTAATCGAGAATTAATGACAGATGTTTAACCTCCAAAATACCATATGAGTTATTAGCTGTATTCCATTGGGAAAATTTTGCTACTCACAATTACGTCTAGCCACTCGCAGCTACTCTTGCTCATACAGATAAGTATTTCGCGCGAGTAGTTGCACTTCTCCCCTTAGGGTAAGGGGATTGTAGTTTTCTACCTGGCAATAGATGGCTTAGCGGGTTCATTGGTTATGTTGAAGTATCATATTTTTGTTATATTTACTTATTTGACTTTATAGACTCTACATCATCATCAGATTCTGATGAAGATGTGCCTCCATGTATCAAGAAAAGTAAAGTTGAAAATTATGTGCATATAATTGCAAATTACATAGATTTGTACGCAAAATTATGCGTTCCATTGGACATCTAGTAGCGAAATTGGCCCAATGGAATACAGCTATTATTAACCATGTGTAAAAATTATGCCATCTGTTGTCAATTCCGCGTTTTTAAGTTATACACCCAATAGTACTGAAATATAAATTTTAACCGTAATTAATTTTCTTAATGCCATGTTACTAAACGGGATACGGGATATTCGGCTCGCCAGTCGCAGATTTGAAGTTCCCGATTCGATAAACTTTTTGGTTTATTTATTTTGAATATTAACATATTCCTTTCGTTTTATTTTTTTAATGTCTCCTCTTTCCTAGTCTACCACCTGGAAATATCTTTGCTTCTAAGTTTTCACATCCAATTTAATATATAACAATTACGCTAAACCAGAAAACTAGGGACTGAGATAGCTACTAACCTTTTATTAATAAGTTCATTTAGAGATTCCAAAACTTGAATGTCAAAATTTTCTACTTTTTTAAATATTTTCATTTTTTTTTAAAAATATTATCATTTTTTCTATAGATTGAATTTTTTTCCCATACGTAACATAAATAGGATTACCTTTAAAAAATTGTATATAATTTTTCTAGCAATTTTTCCAACGTCAAAATAATTTGTTTTTTTTTTAAATGTCTAATGCAGTAGAAAATAGCACAGCAGAAAAAAGTTTTAACTGCAAAAGTGCAATTTTTCACTGTGAATTTTTCCACGCAATCTAAACCATAAATTTTTCTATTTCAAATCTGCCTTTCAGCAATATAAAAATTTCGATCAGTAAAATGTGTAAAATGGATAGCATCGAATATTCGTGGTTAAACACTGTAAATCTAGATTTGGTGATTTGATTTACGATTTTCCAATATTTGATTTTTGATATTTTTGCACGACTAGCTTCTCTGGATTTGCCATACTCAGCTTGCTCAGTATCTGTACAATTTACACGCTCTTCAAATATTTTTGAATCTATTCGCTTGTTATGATTTTTATATTACTCAACATCGAACATAATATGATATAGTCGGAAAAAATTATTCAAGTTTCCTCTATTTATTTCTTATTTTTTCTATTTTTTCCTATCATATATAATTGTAGTTTACGGAAAAGTTTTTCTTGCAGGAGAGAATATCGTAATTTTTCGTGTCACCACCACATTGTCAAATTTGGAAAATTTCAAATTTCTAAAATTCCTTAAAACCATTCTCGTTACCATATAGCTTAATAAAATAGCAAAACACCAAAAGGATAAGCAAATTTTCTTTACTAAAAAAAGGATAACATGTTGAAATTATTTTTAGCTATTCAAGATTATTTCAAAGCCATTTTCATATCCTTAATTTGAACAAATTCAAAACATAGTGTCGACAAGAATTTCAAAGTTTTCCTTAAATAGAACTTTAACAAGAAATCGACACACGTACACAGTCCCATTCATATGCTCGTACACAAATAGAAGTAAGAATATATCAAATTATGTTATAAGAAATTATTTTGCTAAAGTCCTATGTCAAGGATAAAGAAAATTTCTTGTCTCTTTACACAAAACATTTTCATTCTCTTGGGAATATTTCCTGTATCCTGTATGCTTTTTTGCTACCATAAACATAGTCAAAATCAGATCTTTTTAAATTTGAATGTGCTCAGAGAGGAGAGAAAAAAAAACAAATATTTTCAGTTAGCTTATTCTTTTTCTAATAAGCTTATCTTAAGGACGATAAATTTTTAAATTCATATCTATTCTACTCGTATGTTGTGTAAAAAATATTTTTTGCAGTTGACAAAAAAAATTTTCTATTCTTTCACAGAAATCGGAATAAGAGAATTATACGGAGTAGGGTATATGGCGCCATCTATCGTATTTCTAGGCATGTAGTAGCATCCTCATTTCAATTGCAATAATCTCTCTATCATATAAATTTAAATAATCCTTGTACCATCTTAAAATATTGATTAGCTTCTATTTTGTCACCATGAAATTTTTTTATCCTTCTTTTTTCGAAATTTAGATTTGTTCATCCTCAAAAAAACTCACACATAAATGCATGTGTGTATTTTTGCTTATTTTCAATGTTTTAGAGCAGACACATTTTTTTAATGAAAAGTAAAAGAAAAAAAATATTATTGTTCACCGTTGAATGGTGTGTATCCTTAATTAAAGAAATAGCTTTGTGCATATAATACAGAAGAAACTCTTAAAAAAGATAAAAGCTTATTAGATGGAAGATGGTTTTTTTTCTTCTCTTCTTCAAAGCTGATTCTGACGCAACTAAAAGGCAAAATATAGAATGGGATTCCCGTTATTAAGTATAGTTTGTTCAGCTTCTTTTCTTTAATAAAATTTTTTGCTCTATGCATTTTTAAAAAGGTTTTATTCTTCTCTAGACGAACAATGATGATTAGGATGATAATAGAAAATACTGATAGTGATAATGATGACAATTCTAATAGCTGTAATGTACATCACTAGAAGTTTTTAATTCTTTTTTCAAAATGTCCCTATTTTTATACCTAAAAAGATGACTTAATAAGGCCACACATTTTATATAGAACAAATTGGTTTTAATTTTTTTTTTAAACTGGCTGTAAAACTGAAAGAAAATTTTTAGGTTATGAACATTTATAAAGTATTATTCATTTAGTAGGTTGGAAAGTCCAATCCTTTTTGTTGAATAATTTTACAAAAACTTTACATTAAAAAATTAAATTTGCTTAGATTGTAGTTTGCCATTTAATATTTTAAATTAAATGACGAGGTCTGTTCAAAAAATATTTGGATGGACACCAAAGCTCAATCATCCCAATGGAAGCTGCCGCACAAGCCAAGACCGAAAAAAGCGCGCCAAGTTCGGTCGAATGTGAAGGTTTTGCTTACAGTTTTCTTCGATTGCAGAGGCGTGGTGCATCATGAGTTCCTGCCACAGGGTAGAACGGTCAAAAAGGAATATTACCTGCAAGTTATGCGCAAGTTGCGCGAAGCAATCCGCCACAAACGCCCGGATTTGTGGAAGAACAAAAATTGGCTTTTGAACCATGATAATGCCGACGCTCGCGCATCGTTGCTTGTGCACGAATTTTTGGCCAAAAACAACACACT
The DNA here is from genome assembly GCA_958298945.1 of Atherix ibis. NCBI lineage: Eukaryota > Metazoa > Arthropoda > Insecta > Diptera > Athericidae > Atherix > Atherix ibis. The sequence continues at coordinate 93,007,663 of OY282607.1, read as the reverse complement.
AATAATGTCACAGCCACCGTATTCCCCAGATCTGGGAGAGCCTCATGAAAGGACGACGGTACGCTACGATTGAGGAGATAAAGAGGGCAGCGAAGGAGGAGCTGAACAAGATCAAAAAAATTATTTTTTGAAGAGCTTCGACGATTTGAAAAAACGTTGGCACAAGTGTATAATATCTGGTGGGGATTACTTTAAAGGGGACAAAATAGATATTCATGAATAAATAAATAATTTTTGAAAAAACACAAAACTCGCGATAGTTTTTGAACAGACCTCGTACTACTAAAAAATGTCAAGAAATATTATTAAATACGCTCATTGCGTGCTGGAATAATAAACTTTGATGATGTTTTTTTAAACAACATTTTCTTCAGAGATAAATCAAATGTTTCGCAGGGTGTACATGTCAATAAGTGAGATTTTTCTATATGGGACTCAGATAACTCACAAGGTTACTGGTCTCAATTAAAAAGACCAGACCATTAACGTCCATTCTGAGCGCTATTTTTAGTTTAAAATTTTTTATCTGGACCATATGTGTTCTTAATGAAAGGATGCTAAAAGCCATATTATAGACAAATTTTGGCTTTATTGTGCGCAAATTTGCCAGGATGCATAATTTCGAGAATTGGTAATGTCAATTGGCCTCCCCAAGATCCAGTTATTTGACGCCTTTCGACTTTTTCTTATAAAGCTATATAAAAAATTGTATTTGCGAGGACAAACCTTAAATTTTAATATCAATCAAATAATAAGTAAATTACAACTCAAAATTTGCAAAAATAATTACATCAAAATAATCAAAAATTATCTTTAAAACACCAGTGTTCTAAAAGTTATTGTATATAAATAATTTTATATTATTTCTATAATGGCAAAATTTGAGCAAATCATAACATTTAAAATTTAATTCAAACCTATAATTGAAATATATTTTATATAATTTTACTTTCCGACGCGAAAAGTGAACAAAACTTTCAGTTTTGAATGTTTATAAAAAAAAAACACCTCAATTGTTTTTTGAATCTAAAGTTTGAATTTTTCTACTATTTTCCTAGTAAACTTCTATTTTGATTAGTCATACATTTATTCTTTTATTGATATAAAATATAAATTCTAATCTAAAACAATTCTAAAGCTATGAAAATTGAGTTATTAGATAATTTTAAGAATTTCTTGTCCTGTGTTTTTTTCGCTATAATTTATCTAGATGGCGTTGTCATATATACAATATTTTTCTTGACAGGCCTTCTGTGTTGCTATTGTAGAATTTTATTTTTAGCCATCCAAAAAAAATTGTATTTTTACAAATTAATGAGAAAGGGTTTTTTCGGTAATTTATTAAAATTGTTCATCTATTATCACACCTCTTTTTGTTGATAGATACTTTATAGCTGTTGTAAGGTTTTATTGATTAATTTTCCAACAATTTCAAAAACAAACTTGTTCTTTTCCAAATTAATGAAAAATATATTTTTTAAGTAATATATAAAATTATTTTTTTCAATAATTTGTTAAAATGATTCATTTATCAATAAATTGTCTCATCACAATTGCTTTTTAATGATAGATTCTCAGCTGCTGTTGTAAGGTCTTATAACCTGTTATTTCGAAAGAGACTAGAAAATTTTTGCTATTATCAACATTTTTAGTAATATATTATCTTGCAGAGCTACACCAAAGATCCTTTTTTTCGTAGATACTCCTGATTTTCTAAAAAGCATTAAAAAATTAACCTTCTTTAAATAGTAGCCGATTTACAGGCAGAAATATAAGGAAAAATGATCAAAATTACCCCAAATGAATCGAGTCCTGCAAGAGATTTTTTGGCACCCATATGAAAAATAATAAACTTAGTGTATGGTATAATATTCAGCAATATTAGAAAATTAAAAATAATTGTGTATTTTTGAACAATACTCTGCAGATTTTTAAAAAAATAGTTTTAAATAAACACCTTTGCCAGTTGGTATATTTGGTATTTTATCAAGTATTTCTGAACTAAACGGAATTTCTACTTTCTGTTAAACAAAAAAAATAGGCAAAAAACATTCACGCCATTATAATATATTCATAGAAAAGGATAATAAAAAAACCAACTACCACATGTATATATTTTCAAGTATCAGCAAAAATACAACTGGTGTATCCTTTTTGTTTACGTCAGAAATTCATATTACACTTGCCTATCTAAACAGAATAGAAACTCATATTTACGAGTTGGAAGGAAGCTTCTTCATTAAATTTCTTGGCATTTTTCAAAACGAACGTGACTCAAAAGTCTAGTGTCAGCGGAAATGTACAAATTTAATTAAAATAAAATGAGAATAAGTGTTTACAATAAGAATAAAATAATGTTTCCTTATTTACAATAGTTTTATAATAATAGATTATGTTCAAGTTTATTTTGTAAAAATTTATAAACAAGAAAATGGAAATATGTACTTTAGAAGAAGATACTATCTAAATGGTGTGACATTTGTTTGAGGGAAAATATTTTAAACTATTTGGAATATAATTAGTTTGTTCTGTAATAAAAAATTGTACAATTGTGTTTTTTGCGTTACCATTTGGAATGCAGAAAAGTAATTTTATCAATCGTAAAAATATTTTTTTTAAATAATAAAAGCTTATTTATGTAAAGGACTATTAGTTAAAAATCATATTTTTATACAATACTAAGAAATTAAAGCAATAATCAAATATAGTTTAAATTTAATTAATAAAAACCACATCAACTTTTAAATACGATGGCAACTCAGTAACACGTGATTTTAACCGCACGTGCAACAACGTGCGTTCGCCAAAATACGTACGGCAGCAGATTGTTGTGTGTGCGTTGTCAATTCTTAGTGACTCTTTTTGGCTTATTTTCTTGATATGAAAATTCCCCAAAAAAATATAAATCAGTATTTTAACTGATTATAAATAATGTACTTAATAATTCACACATACTAATCAGATTATTGAGAATTTAATCTAATCGAATTATTTAGCCACTTAATAAATCAGGAAATGGATGGTATTAAACTATTCGGTATGATTAAGTTCGTGTTTAAAAATTTAATTATAATCAGTGTTTTGTTAGCATTAAAATTCTAGACAAAAATGTTAATAGCAATAATAGTAATGTACATTTATTGATAGAAACATTGAATCAGGATCTTTATATATCGTCTATTCAATAAAGTCGGAATCAATTCGTTATCTAAGCTATGAACCACGTATATAATCGTTACAAAAAATCCTGAAAACTTCAAAGTTACTCCGAATTGTTTTTTTTAAATATTAAACTTGATTTTATTTTTGCAACAATTCAATTTTTTTTTTTTACATTAATCTTATCCTCATAAAAGTGGTTACCTTGAGTAGCTATACGAGGTCTGTTCAAAAAATATCGCTAATTTTGTGTTTTTCCAAAAATTATTTATTTATTCATGAATATCTATTTTGTTCCCATCAAAGTAATCCCCACCAGATATTATACACTAATGCCAACGTTTTCTGCAATCTTCCTTATTCACCGTTCTATCCTGTGGCAAGAACTCATGATGCACCACGCCCCTGCAATCGAAGAAAACTGTAAGCAAAACCTTCACATTCGACCTTGGTGCGCTTTTTTCGGTCTTGGCTCATGCGGCTGCGTACATTGCGATGATAGAGCTTTGGTTTCCACGTCATAACCAAAACCCCATGATTTGTCACCAGTTATGACCCTCTGGGGCACATTTGGGTCGTCGCGAACAAAGTCCAATAACTTCTTAGCAATGTTAATTCGATGCTGTTTTTGTTCAAAATTGTGCAAAAATCGAAGACGACCCAAAACACGTGCAAGCAAAGCAGCTGTCAAAAATTAACTTAACATTCAAAATGGGCGAACTTGTCGGCATAAGTGAGAGACATCAGTACCAACATAACGCCACAAAAAATCGAAAATCAAATATACGTAACCCGCCGAAATTCAAAATTCGCGATAATTTTGAACAGACTTCGTAAATTGGCGGAGCCAGTTTTTTTACTTTTTGTAACCGTGCTGATAGGCTTTAATTCATGTGTTTTTTAATATGTGGGGAAAAATAACATGTAGACTTACACGGCATAAATAATAAGAAGAGGGGAGGTCTGCAAAATCACAAGAATCCCTTTTTTCGAAAAAAAAGGAATTGACTTGGGGAATTATCCAAGAATCTGCAAATATGACCCGAGGAGCATTTTTCGGAACCTTTTAATGACTCACTCATCAGCTTCAATATTAATCAACAGTCTGATCGCCCCAAGCTCCACGGTTACACTCCTTTGGAATCTATCGACAGTACTAAGATCACGTCCTTTTAAATATTTTTTTATCTTGAGAAACAAGAAAAAGTCCCACAAACTCAGATCAAGTGAATAGGTTGCTGAGAGGCCACAGGAATATCATTTTCGACAAAACGTTCCACATTTTTGTGAGTTTTTGATGTTATGTCACCAAAAAAAAAACTTATGCGTTCTATAAAAACTGTCCCACATAATACACAAAATTAAGTGGTAACAAATTGGCAATACTGCATCAGTTCCTCATAGATTTAGGTAACCTTTATTCTGAGCCTTTTAAGAACTCACTTATCAGCTTTATGTTAATTGATGATGTGATCTTACAAGAACCCCACTGGTTCCACATATTTATCAGTTTTTGACTTTCAGATCCTATTTCAGTAAGATTCATTTTCTACTGCTTCGGAGCCACCTCTTCATAAGGAATGCTCCCGTTGGGCTCGTTCCAACTTTTCGAAATTCAAACTCGTGGATTCACCAAGCTTAACTCCAAATAAACAACTTTACATATCACCTTCTATAGGGTCGTATGAGTTTTGTGAAGAAAAAGTTCACAGTGCTGCCTCATCGCTCCCAGTAATGCCATTCTCCTTACTGTTCCGACACACCTTATACATTTTAAACCAATTAACACTATTTTTTTTTACATAAAAAGAATTCCCTTCTGCTAGATAATTATTTATGATATTTCAAGTTTCTTTTTTTTTTGAAAATAATACATTTTTCTATAATAATTAAAAAAAAAATTTCAATAAAGAAATGATTTCAAAAGTTTTCACACAATATGGAAAATTTTCACCATTTGGTAGAGCCATTGAAAATTGTTGTGAGAGGGTAAATTGGCAGACTAGACATTTGTAGATATGCTCGTATTTCAAGGATATTTCTCATAATTCCATTTTTGAAAAATTCTCTGAATGAAATCACATTCCTCTACAAAATATCTGAAGGATCTGATTGCATGTCCTACATTCATCATGACAGGTATGAGTTTTTAAGTTCGTTGATGGTAGATTCGCGAGAAAATAAATTTTTGTCATTTATGACACTAAGTGAGGAAGGATATGATTGATGATTTCTATTGAAATTGTATTCTCGTCACAGTACCACATACAGTCAATAGGATTTCATTTTCCTCACAAATTCATCTATGACATATTTCAGAAATGTTGTCTTATTTTTTATAAAATATAAACACATTGTCTGGATAAAAAAAAACTCTTCAACGCATAGTGAAAATACGTTATTTTTCTGCTCTATTATTGCAAATACTTTAGATTTTTCTTTTCACCTATTAAAATATTTTCAATTGTTGTATTCATAAAATTCACTTATATTTTTAAATCAGAGATTTTATTTGTAAAATATCATATATCTTATTTGTAAAAAAAAAAAATTTCCTTAATATTTATCGTAAAGAAATTTTTATCATATGTCTTTTTTGTATAAAATATTCTTTACAAAATTTTATAGAAATATTTGTTATTTTATTCTTTTTCAATATAATTTTCTGTTTAATCTAACAAGAAAAAGGTTCTTCTATGCCTTTTTTTATTAATAACAATTAATTATTCTATATAAAAAAATATATTTTTTAATATTTTGGTTTTATATAATTTTTTTTCCTTAAAAAAAAGGATCTGTTTTTGCCGGAATTTGTCTATATTTTCATATAAAAGTAAAATATTTTTATAAAACCCATAAAGTATTGGGTTTAATATTTCTAATACTATACGAGGACAGTCTGATAAGTCAGTGATAAATGATATAAGGAATTTATTTATTCAACAAAAATTCATTTGTTTTTCAACATGGTCTCCTTTTAACGTAATATACTTTGTTCAACGTAAATGACAAATTTTTTATATAATCCACGTAGTGCGATTAGTCAAACTCTGCAAAATAAGCACCAGTTTCGGCTATAATTTCAGATTTGGACGCAAATTTCTTTTTACTAAACCATTTCTTTATTGTAGTTGATGAAGATTATACCATGTGTATTCCAAAAATCCTTTCCTGCCTATGGAACCGTTCTGCCTTTTGTTGGTGCCCGTTCCTTAGTAGAAGTCCATTAATTTGAATGAAATTTGCTTTATTATATGGAATAGTGAATTTTCGTTTCATCAACAATTATGATTCGATTCAAACATTTATTAAGATAACACTTGAAAATATCTAAACACTCCACGAACACGTTAGTAATCAGGTGCTCACACAAATGCCACCTATCCCGCCAATAGCTTCCTCATACCCAAAATTTCATGTAAGATGTTCCTTACATATTTTTGTTGTTGATATATTTACCATGTTAACTATCTAATACACTTTCAGTCGATAGTTTTTTTAAAACGATATCATTGAATTGTTTGATCATATTTTAGAGGGTAACGTCTATATTGGACATCTTTCAAGACTGCAACCAAATTCAGTCAACCACTTCTCAATCATTCCATACTATTGCAAAAAGCCCCTCAACTATTTTTTAAGCTTAGTTTTGGTATCAAATATGGATTATTTCCTCAAAATTCACATTTATCTACATTATTTAAAAAAATAAAAAAAATTTTACTGCTCAAAATGCCTGCCGAATTTAAATTTATCAATAGATGCTTAAAAAATTTTATAAGTCGTCTTTTTTTAATTATCATTGAATTATTAGACTGCCTTAATACGAGGCAGTCTAATAATTCAATGATAATTACAAGAAATATAACTGATATTAGCAAAATGATTATCTAAGAAAGATAATCATTTTGCTAATATCAGTTATATTTCTTGTAATTATCATTGAATTATTAGACTGCCTCGTATTAAAAAAATCGAGATTCAATTTTGTGACAAAAATTCCATAATTTTCTCATGATTATTAAAATTTGGAATATTCTATTTTTACAATTAAAATCACTTTATAAAACTAGTGATCTACTATTAAATATTACTTCTAATACAATTATAGAAGTTGCATTAGGAGTAAACAGAGTAACAGGCCGAAAAATATATCAATTCAAAAAAAACAGATATATTTAATTACCTTAAGTTAATTTTGGTTTTTAGTGTCTCCTTATGAAATGTAAATATTAATAAATAAATATTCTTACTGGTATCAACTATATATCTAACATGTATCACTGACTTATCAAAGTGCCATCGCAATTTTCTAATAAAATTGTTCAATTTTACTCAATTATGTTACCTTTAAAAATTTTTTAAATTTAATATTATTATGACATTTCCATAATATATTTTATGCCCTTTAACAAATATTCCATTTGACTAGAATCTGCAAAAAAAAAAAAAAACATCGAATAAACGGAAATTTGTTTGCCAATTTATTTTGTAATTAATTTTTTTCTATCCATTCTCTTCTAATTTCCATAAATTAGACGTGACCCAAAAATGACTTTCTATTCATCATTCGGAATTAAATTGGTATATTTTAAGTTGTAAATTTTATAGAAATACGACAAGCAACCCCGAATTGGATAAATAAATTTTGCAATAAGATCGATATAAAAAAAAATGAAAATGGTTGGAAAAAAAGACCCATTTTAAATGAAATTAGTTATTTTTGGCGAAGCATTTAAAAATAAGTTTAATTTACTCGTATAGCAGTTAACATATTTGGAGACCATTGGAAAATGTTAGTGGAAAAAAAACTGATGAAAAAAAACCTTGTGATTAGCTTTTACGAGTTGCAGTAAATCCTGAACTGAGGGCATTTATCGTGTGCAATTTCACATTTGAATAGGAAATGCTGAAATGTTCTACAGAATAGGCCAGGTGTATATCGTAAATTAGTTCTAAAATAACATTGAAAAGAAAAATTCAACAAAATACTAAAAACCAAAACAGAACTGTTGAAGGTAAAAACATCCCGTTCAGGACTAGGCGCTTGCAGTTTTCTACGTTCGACTACATGTTTTCAGTATTACCCAAATAAACTCTTTATTCTTCCAAAAAGTTTTTCTCTTTTTATCTTTAACAATATCCTGTTCTATGCTTGAACTTTCGTATATCAACAAATGTTTACAGTTTTACAAACAAATAACGATAGATGAGAGAGAAGCTAAACTAGTTGAAAAGTTGAATTAAACCAGCAAACTTGCATGCATCAACATAAGAGAATTTTCTACATTAAACATTTTGTATTATTACAATGGTATTGATGTAATATTTGCTCATTTTGTAAACTATTATATCGAAAAAAAGGAAACTCAGTTTTCCATAAAATATCGATCAAGGAAAATAGCAGGAAATTTTCCATTAATATTAACGTCTATTAATTTCACTGTCAGCAAAAACGGTTTTTTATAAGTTTCGCTGCATAGTTAAGTATATTAAATACAATTATTTCGTGAAATAATAAATAACCAAAAAAAAACCCTTAATTTTAGTCAATTGACTGGAAACTATGGCTGAGAACGATAATAATCCTTAGAAGTCGGCATTAAAAATTCTAAAATATTACAAAAAAATCCAAAATATCACTGAAATGAATTTTACGTTTTATTTATTTTTTATTTGACAGGTTTTCATTTCTATGTTACCCATAGACATGAGAACACAGTCGCTCCTATGGAGAATATAGCGGCACTAGAGACTCTGTGAATTCTTTCCATCTGCTTCTGTCTTAAGCTAGCCTTTTTATTTCCGACCATGATTTGCCAGTTTGTTGGTGTTCGCGCCCGACTGATCTTCTCCAAGTGGTCCTTGGACGTCCTCTGCTGCGATTGCCCTGTGGGTTCCAATCTAGTGCCATCCTAGCTATGTCCGTAGGTGGTTTCCGCAAGGTGTGGCCAATCCAACTCCATTTCCTGCGTTTGATGTTATCTAGCAGGGGTATTTGTTTCGTGAGAGGTGAGATTGGAACGCCACACGTTCCCAAGTGAGGTGTGCACTTGTCGAGCCTTGTTAATGCGCGTTTGGATGTCTATTTCAGTTCCACCATCCTTGCTGAGCATGCTGCCAAGGTAACAGAACTTTTCGACATCTTCAACTTGGGTACCGTGTAGCATCAAGAGTCTCCCGCAGGTGGCGCTCATACGCATCAATTTGATCTTCTTGATGTTGATTCTCATCCCAACTTCTTCGGCGTTGGAGGCCAGAGCATTCAGTTTCTCCTGAATGCCGTTTAAGGTGTGGGACATGAGGCATATGTCGTCGGCGTAATCCAGGTCGTGGAGCTTCTCACGCAGTGTCCAATGTATACCGTTGCTGGCTGTGCTGTTAGTGCGTTGAAGAACTAGGTCTAGGGCGATTATGAAAAGGATAGGCGAGATTATGCAACCCTGCCTGACTCCTCTCGAGATGTTGAATGTATCGCTGTTTCGTCCTTTGAGACGCACTCTACACGGGGCCTCGCGGTATAGTTCTCGGATTAGATCGATTATGGCCTGCGGGATGCCTAGTTCAGCCAGAGCACTCCAGATGGCGTCGCGAGAAAGCATATCGAAGGCTCTTTCGAAGTCAACGAAGAGAAGATAGAGTGGGCTGTTCCATTCGTTCGACTGTTCAATGATCATTCTTAGGCTGTTGATGTGATCAATACAGGAGCGGTTTGGTCTAAAGCCAGACTGCTCGTTGCGGAGGGCACTTTCCACTGTTGGAGTGATGCGATTCAGGATGATTGATGCGATTAGTTTCTGGATGGTGTTCAGCAGAGTGATTCCCCTCCAGTTTTTGCAATCGCCAAGGTCAGCTTTCTTCGGGATGGTGATAATTACTCCTTCTTTCCAGCTGTCCGGGAAGTGGCATTGTGTCCAGGCTTTTGCGATTATAGGATGCAACAGCGAGGCCAGAAGTGGCGGGTCAAACTTCAGAACCCCTGGGGCCAGGTTGTCAGGTCCGGGTGCTTTGCTGTACTTAAGCTTGTTAATTGCTGTTGTGATCTCCGTAATCGTGGGCGGTGTTGTTGGGATGGATCTTCGTGGGTTTCTGCGCATCACTGCAGGAGGAGGATGGAATTGTGGAGCTATTGGAAGGGATTCTGAGAAGAATTCCTTCAACGGTCGTGTTGTTCTTCATCCGTGGAGAGAGTTTGACCGTCTTTGTCCTTAAGTGGTGGCAGTGGGGGTGTTCTTTTTCCGGATAGTTTGCGAATTGATGCATAGACACTGCGGATATCGCTCCGGTATGCAGCGGCTTCTGCTTCGCTCGCTATTTCGTTAAAGTAGTTCCTCTTGTCATCCCTTGCCATGCGTTTGACCATCTTTTGAGCAAGGTTGTACCTCGTCTGTAGATGGTGCCTTTCCTCGCGAGTTTGAGCAGTTTGGAGTAGACCTTTCAGCTTTCTTCGTTTTCCTATTTGAGTCCAGGTTGACTCGCGGATCCACTCTTTCCTCTTGTAGTTCCGGAAGCCCGTTGCTTCCTCATGTCAGCGTTTCGGCATTGTGGCTAACTTCTTCCAGCTTGTTCGCAAATATCTCGGCTGTCTCTGGATTCTGCAGGCGTTGGATGTCGTGCCTGCATTCTGCGCGACCTTGTTGTTTTTTAGTTGCCGCAGGCCTTAGTCTGACCACCCCAAGTAACAGCTGATGGTCGCTGTATATGTCAGCTCCTCGGATTGTCTTGACGTCCAGGAGCGATCCGAGGAATTTTTTTGCTTATCAGGATGTGGTCTATCTGGTTGCGGGTCACACGATCCGGAGACTGCCAGGTGTATTTGTGGATGTTCTTGTCAGGAAACTTGGTGCCACCGATTAAGAGTTGATGAGTAGAGCAGAGGTCAGTGAGACGGTTCCCGTTGTCATTTCCTCTGCATGAAGGCTGTGTGTTCCAATGATCGAGCGAAGATCAGTGTTGTCCTGGCCTATTTTAGCGTTAAAGTCGCCCATTACAACTTTGATGTCGCTCTTCGGGGCAGATTGAATGCACGTCTCTAATCGGTGGTAGAAGGCTTCTTTATTGGCGTTATTATCTACTTCAGTTGGGGCATAGCACTGCACGATGGTGATGTTTCGGAACTTCCAGTGGAACCTGGCTGTCAGAAGGCGGTCGGAGACCGATTTGTACCCCATAATTTTACGTTTAGACTTTTTAATTACTTAAACAAAAATGCATTTTTTAAAATTTCTAAAATATTTTTACATTTAATAAAGGACATCAACATTTTCTAAATTATTTCCTCAATAAAAAAGGATTCTTAATAAAGATTTTATTATTTTCAACTATTTTAATTAAGTAGAAAAAAGAAGATCCTTTAATAGATTGTATTATTAAATAGACCTAATAATTTTGCTAAGAATTTTTTTGATAATAATTGAAAAAAGGATAAAAAATAAAAAAAATTAATTTTCCTTTAAAAATTGAAAACTTTCAATATAGTCAAGAGAGAAAAGTAGGGGACTTTTTTATGAACAATTTTTTTACGAACAATTTTTCTATATAATTATAATAATTTCAAATCATTCAAAAAAATATTTTCTGGTACGAAAAATAAACCGCAAATTAACTGGCTGAGTTTTAAATATTTTAATTAATCTTTTTTAGAAGAAAAAAACCTATTAGATATTATCAAAAAAGCGTTTCTTATATATATAAGAAAAATGTCTACACCCATGATGGGGAAGTGTCAAAAATTACAATTGGTTTTTGTTTCTGAGATCTTATATAAAAGTAAGCAATTTTATTTAGCAACGGAATAATTAAATTTTCTTAGAAAAATTGTAATTTTATGAAAAAAAATTTTTCTTTTGGATGGGAAGATATGTGATCAAAATCTATAAAAACTTAGCAATTTATTTTTTGTATCGAATTCATGTCTTATTACCTTCTCAAAACTTACCTTTGCTGATGTGACTATTCTGTGCATAACGATTAAAAAAAAATATCCACTCCTCTTTATAAACAAAATTCATTCTTTTTTAATTAACAATCCCTCATCTTAGAAGAGATTCATTCCTGCATATCTGAGCCTTCGTCCTTTAATGATCCGTCTTTCTGCAGGAAACTTTTTTTACTGCAGTTTGCACTTGCAAAGATCTCATCATCATAATCTTCAGTAACAGCCATGCAGTCCTGAGAGTTATTGACAGCCCATCAAATTGTTATGGTAGCCTCAGAAATAGTATTGATAATTTATTCGTTGCATAAAATTCAAATAGATGGCGTACAAATCAGCAAGAGTATATATGGAATTTTCGGTCAGTTTTGAAAGTATTGTTTTGGTGTGCAACGCCATTTTTTTTTTCCTTAAATTAATTTTGGCATTTAAATGCAATTTTTTTCTTTCTTAAATTAAATAAGCCGATTAACAAAAAACCCTTTTTTTAATGTGAATATTCAAAATTAAGTTGAATAAAAATAAAAATATTTTTTTTATAATTCAATTTTCGATTTCTTACAGTACGTGAATGGTTCATTTTTTTAAGACAAATTACCTATAAGAAATAAAGGAAGTGGGGTTTTTTTTATGTTTATTTTCTTTTTGTTTTTAAACAATTTTTTAAGAACTTTTGTATTAAAAGAAAAAGTTGTTTTTGTTAATCTTAGTTGAATTTTGTTAGGACGAACTATTTGTTTATGTCATTATTTGTTGAAAAGAAAATAACTTAATCAATAAGCTGGCATTCATGAAACTATATATGAGGAGGGAGAAAAAACAGCGACAACTGGATGAAGATGCTTACTAGCGCCGATATAAAATTAAATATGAAATTAATTAAAAAAAAATTAATTTACTTACTAAATTAATTTTTTTTTAATTATTTTAATATTTTCTAAAAAATAAAAATTTTTAACCTTCCCGCTTTAATTTTTATTTCTTCTGGATGGTTATTTTTCTCGTATTTTTTTTGTTGTTCTTTGTTCTTTCTCTTTTTTTTCCTCCCATAGAGAAATTAACACCTTAGTGTGTCTCCATTACATTCCTCTTCCTATTTTATTCTCAATAATATTCAATATAACTTGCCTACAAATAAGGATATTAAATATATTTGGGTTTCAGGTCATCTTGGAATTTTAGGCAACTAGCAGGGGAAACTCTTTATCACCAGATGTTCACGCAATCTCCTTACTTGTCACACCTTCTAACCCAATGGCAAATAACACCTTTAGCTATTCGTAGACCACTGTCGAATCAGTCTACACGATAACAGTACTAAATATCTTGGTACGAAAAATGCTGAACATTTAGAAAGGACCCTCGCTCCATCTTAACATAGTGTAAAATTCAACTCATTACCGCTCATCATCTAACAGAATTACACTTTACCCAAAATTTATTTTCTTTTTGATCCTTCAATACCCTTACCCAAGTCCTCAAATTTACGTAATCTATAAAATCTTACCATTTCTAACAAGTCCTTTCATTAAACAAATGACTGATTTAAGCTAACCTACACACTAACAGACTGCCAAATGACACTTATGATCGTAGCGCTGTATCATGACCCCCCCTCCCCCCCTGACTCATATCCTAGTGATTTTACAAATAAATAAAAAAAAACAAGCAAACAATTTTATTTAAGTAAAAATAAATATAAATTGTGAACATTAAACCATGCTTCCTCATCAACTTTAAGTAATGAGACGAGAAAATATTTACACAGTGTAGATTTTTAGCTATAAAGTTTCCTCTAAAAAGTTTTTAAATTGTTAAAACTTTTACTTGGAATTTCCCCAAAGATTTTTTAAACTAAAAAAGATTGCCAACTTTAAAAGTGGTAAATCTTTGTTTCTCACACACGAGATATTGTCCAATGTTGCACAAGCTAATGTCCTTCTAGATAAGTGCAAGTGTTCAAGTGTTACTCTTTAAGCTACGAGTATTACAGAAAGCTAACAAGAAATTATTACTTACAAAGTTAAGTAAAAAAGATTTGTGTATAAGGAAGTACCTCAACGACTGTCAGTTTGGAGTTACAACACTTAAACTTGCACTAATATTGGAGCAAATTCAACTATTTCAATTTCGAAACTAGGATACTTATTGAAGTCAAAGTGACAAAGTTGAATAACAATTGCACCATCTCAACTAGGAACCGTAATAAGAAAATCTCTTTTGTCCAAAAGTTAGATAATCAGTTACAAATACGAGTATTGCAGAACTACTGATCTACTTTTGCAATATAAGTTATTGTAACTAATTTAATCAAGATTTGACTTTATTCCGTGTAAGAGGGATAAAAAGTTAAATTTAATTTTGTCACATAATATGACAGATTTTGATTTATTAAAAGATAGTTTAACAGAAATTTTTCTATTGCGAAAATTTTCAATTTTTATTTTTAAATTTTAAAGAAACTTTCATCAAACTTTTGGTTATACAATATATTTTTTGTTATACTTTCGAATGTAAAAATTAAAACTTTTCTATTCTATATATAAGTTTCAATAAAATTATTTTCGACTCGTTCATAAAATTTTAACTATTTTAAAAGTTTGTGATTAGAAAAAAGAACGGTTCAGGATAATTTTGACATATTTTATCTGAAAGCGTAGAAGAATCTTTCTCTTTGCCTATTTTTCAATTATTAAACCTTACCTTTCGGGACGATGTTTCAAAGTAACTGAAAATATAGAAAATTTCCAAAATATGTCATATTTGTGTTGGTATTCTATAAGGTAGTGTTCTACATCCTATATTATATAAAAAAGGGTGGACCATATATGGGCTGCAAATTTAAAAGTTGCATTTTAAAAAGTAAATAAACAAAAACTGGTGTATATTTTTATAAATTTGTGGTTTTATTAGAAAGATTGAACCTTGAAACTTAAGAATGAAACACAAAATCATTTAAATGACTGCCACGGCTGCCCTTACAGTACCCCATTCGCTCGACCCAATTGTTCAGTACATTTTTGATTGCCCGGGCCTGTATCTCTTCAATGGCAACTTTAATTTCTTGTTTTAAGACCTCAATTATTTCTGGATGTCTTATGTAATATTTATCCTTAACGGCCACTTAGAGCAAATAATCCAACGGGCTCAAATCATAGCTTCGAGGCGGCCAATTGACATCAGAATTTCGAGTGACCCCGTCCTGTTGAAACCAAATGTCGTCCATGCCATGTGGATGTGACTCTATGTGGATGCATCGGCTTTTCCATGGTGACGTATGGATTTTCTGAGCCCCAGATGCGACAATTTTGCTTTTTGACATACCCACCGAAGTGGAAATGGGCCTCATCCGAAAAGATGATTTTTCGGCAAAAATGCTCATCTTCGGCCAATTGATCTTGAGCCCATTGGGTAAACCGAAAACACATCGGATGGTCATGTGGCTTTAGTTGTAGGACTAATTGAACTTTGTAAACTTTCATACCGAGGTCTTTGTGCAAAATTATCAAAAGAGAAGTGCGAGAAATGTTCAATTCCTGAGTTGGCCAACTCGCTTCACGAATTTATCTAGAAGTTGACGTAATGGCATTCGATCTTTACTCATTTTTTTTTTAAATTTCTCACAGTTTGGGTTGAAGACTCACCACTTTGGAAGTAAGTTCTCAATTTTTCCCATTTTTCTTCAAGCGTATGGATTACCATTTCATAAAATTCAGCTAACAATCTGTCAATTCATGTTGACATTTAACACTCTAGTACTTCAAATAAATAGTAGTTCAAAATGGAACCACTAGATGGACCACCCTGTATTTGTGTTAGAATACTATAAGGTAGTGTTCTACATCCTATATTATATAATATTTAAAGAGTAAAATTAAAATGAAAGAGTAAAAATATATTCATATCGAATACTGGAATTATTCACGAAATATTAAAACAATCTGAACCAAATCAGTGGTAAAAAAATAACTACAAAACCTTATAGATAAACTATTAAAACCATTGACAATCAACAATTAATATGATATTAAAGCCAATATGGACGTACGGGCTAGAACTTTGAAATTCAAAATACTTTGTAAAATTGTCAATGCTCATTTTTATTACTTATGTCGGTCTTTTTATCATTACAAAAACTGTAAAGGACCTCTCCACTGTAATACTCTCTCTATAAAGTAGTTTTCCCCTTCCCGTCCTTGCCGAGTTAATTTTATGTACCTCGTGATAATTATATAGAATCCACCAATTAAAACTTCTTTTTTAATGTGTTAAAAATTGGTTTTGTCATTCAGTTTTTGAATTTGTTCTCAGTAGAAGATTTACCATTTGTTATAATTTTTTCAATTTTGTTCAAAAATTATATTAAAATAATTGAAATCTATTATGAATATTGTCGATCTGTGAAAGTCACATTTCGTAAAATTCGTGATATTTTTGGTCTTAATCAAGTTTTTAGAGTATAAATTTGAATCAACTGGTTTAGTGAAAAGGATGCCAAAACAACACGTGCTTGTTCAGTTCAAAATATTGCTTTGATATACTTTTGAGTAAAAGTGTTGCAAAGGATCCACGACGTTTTTAGCAATTGGGCTTATCGGCAATGTTCATATGGCAAATTTTGCGCAAGGATTTGGCTCTTAACCCTTATAAGGTCTAATTACTGTAAGAAATATAGCCACCAGAGCATTTTCACAACAAAAAAAACCTTTTCTCGAACGAAGCTCATTTTTGCTTAGACGGCTGTGTTAACAGGCAACATTGTCACATTTGGGTAGCTGGAAATCTTACAGGAGTTATTAAAAACGAGGCTGGTCCTATAGTTACCGTCAATGGAGTACGCTTTTTTATGGCATATTTTTCCTGACGTGGATATCGACGACTTTTGGTTTCAACAGGACACTGCTACCTACTACACTACACAAGAAACAATCGATTTATTGAAAACCAAACTAAATGGACGTCTAATTTTGTGAAGAAGTGATGTTAAATGGCCACCAAGATTATGTAATTTCAAACCGTTGGTCTTCTTCTTCTCATGGGGATATATGAAAAATAAGGCTTACAAGAATATTCCAAACACAATTAAAGATCTCAAAACCAATATATATGATCGAAAAGATCATTTTTTGTAAAAGTAGTGGTGGTAGATATTTGCCTGATATTATTTTTATTCATAAATGGTAAAGTTTATAAAACAAATTTCAATAAAAAATGAAGGAATTTCCATACAAAATGGGTATTTTCAGTCATCAATTGATAGAATTTATACATAGTTGTCAATTTAAAAAAAAAGTTATGGTAATTTTGTTTGTAGATTTGTAAAACCTAAAAATTGTTAAATAAAATAGAATACTGCCAAAGAGGATTCATTTTTAATTTTTTAATTCAAAAATTTATAATGCAATAAAAACTAAATTCGAAATTAATATGAAAATTTACATAATACTCCTTTTTGATATAATAAACCTTTTAGTGTCATAATTTTATTGAAATTAAGAAATTTTTATATATAAAAAATTATTGATATATAAAAAAAGAATTCTCAGATAAAAAATTTTATATCATAAAGTTACGACTATATCATCTGAGAAATGCTCAAAACTTCCATTTTGTCGGCCCGAACCGTGTAATTTATCATCGAACATATTGGACGAACGCCGTCGTTCCGATCGAGCATGGTCGAGACGAACAAAATATGGAAATTTGCTCAAAAGGTGTAATCACCTCACAACGGGCTCGAATATGAAATTTTTCCATTCGAGCTGCGTGTTCGAGCGCCAACATTATTGTAATTTTGACATTTCGCAGTGTGATTTGTATGAACATTTGCATATTAAAAAATTGTTTGTTTTGTGTACTGATTTGCCAGTTGTTTGTATATTCCTCAAAAAATATCGAATGACATTGAATTGCCCATTTTCGGCAATGGTGTACATTGTTTGGCGATTAACGGCGAGATCAGCTCTGATGACTACACAATTTCTGCTCAAAATGCTCACCGCAGCAAAGCTCCAACAATACTGTCCGTATGCATGCAATTTTCAATTTTTCATATTTTTTTCGTTTTCCTGGATCGCCATATTTATTGTACTGAAACACTTAAAAAACACAATTGAAAATCATCCATGAAAACGAAATAAATATCAAATGTCAAATAGATGAAAAAATATTATAGCTCGAACAAAATCTGATTGCGCGAACTTTGATCGAGCTAACTTGTAATCACTACCTGGTAAATTGTTCGAGGGTTCGAGCCCGAAATTGAGACATTGTAATATTTTCTCCAAAACTCGAACCAAAATTTTCCAGCTGAGGTATTAATTCGCCCCAATAAAGTTCGTCCAACTGAATCAATCTGAGACGAACATTTGGCTCGAATAATTCGAGCATATTTTGGATGTTTTTATCGTAGCATAAAGCTACAAAATATTAACATAATAATTACATAAATATATTTTTTAATTTCAATTTCTATATTAAATTAATAAATAAACTTTTTCTTCTTTTTTAGGTAAGTCCTTGTGCATTTATCTTTTGGAAATATGATTAAGTTTTGCATTGGTAAGTAATAAGATTAAATATAAATATATCAAAAATAAAATTCCCGCAAGAAATTCAAAAAATTAAAACATTCTCTTAAAAAATTTTAAAAAATTAATAAATGTATTTTTTTTTTATAACAAAGTGTCTTTTTTTAAGAAAACATTTACTGCATCCGATCAGTAAATAAAATTAATTATTTTTCTTTAATAAAGTAATAACTTAGCAAATCCTAGGCATTTTTTCCAACAATTTTTTATGGAGTGATTTTATTCAAGTCTTAATGAAGGTTTGCCCGAAATGCCTTAAATGGACTTTAGCTAATCTAGTTATTCTAATAAGGTCTCCTTTTCTAAAGCATCTAAAAGCTATAAAATTCACTCCATCATGTCTTTAAGTACCAATCGCAGAGCTCTCAAAGACCATCTTCACTAAGTTACCGAAGCACAAACCGAAATATTTTTAGGTGAAGATTTATTTTCCTTAACCGCTATTTCATGGTATTTTCGTTTACTAGATTTGATTGCGTTCTATTTTTGGAAACTTTGCCTTCCTACTCAGAAGAGCAATAAAGACATATTTCACTTAACAGAATTTCTTATCCATCTTAATAATTTTTAATTTATAAAATAATCTATAGCATTTTGGATTCCCTTTTTAATTCCAATTCGATGAGCTATTAAACCTTTACAATATCCTTTAACTTCTAGGGTAATATTTTCTAGATCATCATTAGCTGTGCTTTCTATTTTGAAATTAAAAATTAGATTGATTTATTGAAAAATAACTTTTCAATTTTATAGAACAATTACAAAAATACAGCTTATAAAGGTGTCCCAATAGAAGTGCAAAAAGTAATTTTGATAGTATTGAAACCACTACCTTGTGATAACCACATATCATCCATATTTATAACTTGAAATTTAGGCACAAAAATTCGATTATCATATCACGATTGCGAGGACCATTAACTGCTATTACGTGAGCAGCTGCACCAAACAGTAACACGCGTGGATTTTCTGAACCCCAAATCCGACAACGTGCTCAGCTAACCAAACCATTAAGATAAAAATGAGCCTCATCGCTGAAGATAATTTTGTTCAAAAAATCAGCATCCATTGTTGTTGTTCCATAATCCATTGAACGAACTTTATTCGCTTTATGTGTCAGTAGGCTTCAGTTCTTGTGTCAATTGAACTTTGTAAGCATTATGATGGAAATCTTTCATAAGAATACACTATAGAGAACTTCTCGAAATGTCCAATACATGACGACGATGCCTAATTGATGTTGCTGGACTCTCAGCAACACTGTCACGAACTGCTTCGATATTTTATGTTGAACGACTTATTGAGGAACGTTCACAGTGTTTAAGATCACTAATTCTTAAACTCCCTAAATTTTTTAATTAATGTCTTCATAGTTGATGAATTTAAATCATCATTATTCCGACCATATTTTGAATGAAAATTGCGAAATGTTGCTGCCAAACCATCATTATTTTTAAAATATTGCTCAACAATAAAAACGCGCTGTTATATCGTATAGCACATCATTTTTAATAACCCTGAACTGTCAGCTGTCACGCTGTCTTTGTTTTCATTGGTAACACTTTACCGCTCAACTGGCGCAAAATTTAAATCTTGCGTGGTATTTGGGACATCCTAAATAATCAAATTACAAAAAGCATACAATCGAGCGGACAAGCAAGCTTGTAAACCGAATTAGAAGTATTATCCTGTAAATTAAGGATTAATGGCAAAAAGACCCTTTTAATTGCAAAAGAAAATTAAACATTCATAAAACTATGTGCATCTATAAGTAATCATAAAAAAATCTCTCCAAAAAAATTCTATATCGTTCACACAATTATGATCTGTAATGTATATTAAAATAAAATGTTAAAAATCGTTCTCAGATAATTTAATTAAGAAAACTTTAATTTATTTTACGTATAAATAGACCTTAACTACAAATTTAATTCAATCAATAATTTACTGAAATAAGAGTGCATGAAATGCAATTAAAAGTCGGTTACTTTTCAAAGAAACTCCATATGAAGAAAAAGATATTTTATCAAACTTTTAGAAGCAAATTTTTTTAAATTTTCTTTTTTGTTTTTTGATTTTAATTAATTCCAATTCACTTACATATAAATAATTAAATATTCTCTATACATATGCAATATATGAAAATGTTAGAAGAATCTAAAACCTCAAGTGTTTTATAATTAAACTTCAAGATTCGTAAACTATTTTGTTTTTGACTTTTCGTGTAAATATGTTATCCTTGCAAATATAATATTTTCCTACAGAAATACACAGTTATATTAGAGTAAACTGCATTACAACGAATAGCTGGAGCAGAAACTTAAGCTTTGGTGGATTCATGGAAAATCCCAGCCACTCGTCGTATTCAAAATAACTTATCTGATCGAAAATTTAATTAAAATAATCTTACTGCATTACCACAAATTACTATTTCAGTGAATTCAAAATTAATTTCACATTTTCAAAGTAAAACATATTCAATTTTATTATAAAAATGAACAAAAAACAATTCCAATTAAAAGAAAATAAAAAAATATTCTACTCTGAAAATATTTCAAATAAAATTCAAGATCTTCGAAGAAAAATCATTCAAAAAGTTTTTTTTTTTAAGAATAAATTAAAATATATTATTGGTTTTAAAAGAAGGGAAATAATACGGTCGTTCAATAAGTCCTTAGAAAATCCAAGAAATTGCGCTCGTAGTGTCGGTAAGGATTTTTTTTTATAAGTAGCAGTATCAACAGGAAAGCTGTCAATTTTAGCTCGATCCATAGCGTAGGTCAATTTCTATCGTCGATTAAAGTTAACGACATTTATTTGTGCATAACAATGGAAAAAAGCGAGTTTAGGGCTGTCATCAAACATCTCCATTTGAAAGGCTGAAGCCCGAAAGAAATCGAAGCCGAGTTGGATGCAGTTCATGGCACATCTGCACCTGTGTTTGCGACGGTTTACAATTGGGTGAATGAATGTAAACGTGGCCGCTCATCTACAAAAGGTGAACATCGTTCAGGACGCCCAGTTGAGGTGTCTACTCCTGAAATCATCGACAAAATTCACGATCTGATTTTGAACGATCGGCGAATTAAAGTGCGCAAATTAGTTGAGGCCACGGGCATATCACAAGGTACAGTCGCTTCAATTTTGCATGAAAAATTGGCTCTGAAAAAAATTTCGGCAAGATGGGTGCCGCGTTTGCTCTCAGAGGAGAATAAGCGCAATCGTGTAGTGGACTCTGAGGCTATGTTGGCACTCTTTCATCGCAATCCTGCCGAATTCCTTCGTCGATATGTCACTGTGGACGAAACCTGGATACACTACTACACTCCAGAAACGAAGAGACAGTCATCACAGTGCATTTTCAAGGGTGAACGGGCTCCGAAGAAGGCAAAAACTGTGCCATCGGCCGGCAAGCTGATGGCCACAGTCTTTTGGGATCCGCAGGGCATCATTTTTATCGACTACTTGGAAAAAGGAAAAACAATAACAGGAGCGTATTACGCGTCGTTATTGCAACGGTTGAGCGAGGAAATCGAAGAGAAACGCCCCCATCTGAAGAAGAAAAAAATCCTCTTGCATCAGGACAATGCGCGTGTGCACACCTGCGCTGTTTCCATGGCCAAAATTGTGAAATTGAGAATGGAATTGTTGCAGCATCCCGCTTATTCACCAGATTTGGCCCCGAGTGACTATTTTCTTTTCCCCAATCTGAAGAAATGGCTTGGCGGACGACGGTTCACTTCCAACGAGGACGTCATTGCTCAAACGGATGAGTAAAATCCTATTTTTTGGACGGGATAAAAATTTTGGAAAAACTTTTTTGGACGGTAAATTTTTTGGACGGTATAAAAATTTTGGTATAGATCTAAAAGGACATTGTGTTGAAAAATAAAATTTTTTTTATTTTAAAAACAGTTTTTTTTCCATCTTTTTCTAAGCACTTATTGAACGACCCTCGTAGATTGGATCGCCAATCCGATTTACTCGATAACTTATCCGAAATTCTGGGCAAGAAAACTGCTCAGAATCTGAATTGGTCCTAGTCCGCCATCTTGAACATCCTAGCTGCCAATACTGTGGCGTTCGTCTGATCATACTGCACATACAGCAGATGGGCACACAATAAGGAACTTCTTTTCGAGTAAGATTCTCTCAATAACTGAGCTATTAGATCCAGCTCCACCCTTCTAAACTACTACATAATATAAAATGATTACTTTTTCTCTATTCAAATTAAATAGAAACTTTTTTTAAAAAGTTAAGTTTCCCTAATTTTTTATATTTGAACATTTAAACCGTCATACTTTAGACGCCAAGTAGCCCTACGGCCCGTGGTATTTAGATGTGGCCTCTGGCACATGTCCAATAAACAAACAAAATTTGACAATTGTAAGGCTTTTCTAACAAGATCACGTCGACAGTAAAAAATAACAGTTGTTAGGTTTAAGTTGATATTTCGCATAGCATTTATTTTAATGCTTTTAAAAATAATAATTTTCTGAATGATCATTTATAATGCGTCCTAAACTATTAAAATCTATTTTTTATTATCTGATGTTAAAAACTTCTTAATTGTTCTATTTTCTTATGGCAAATAAAATATTTTAATTAGTTTACATTTGTAAAGATTTGTCATAACTTTTTATATTTTTTTTATAATATTTTTCTTGAACATCTGAAACAATCGTTGATAAGAACCGAGTTCAAAATGGCCGCACGTCAAAGAAAACTCTCGAATTGCTGTTGTAAGGTTTTGTGGTGTTAATTTTCTATCGAGAAATTATCATAAATCCTAACAAAAATTAATTATTTATATTTGAAATAATGGTATTAAAGGAATTAAATTATTATTATTCGAATAAAAATTTTAATTACTTAAAATGGAAAACCTTTTTTTTGTACAATAGTTAAAAAAATATTCGAATTTCATACAATTTTAAACTGATTGAATGATTATTATTGAGTAAACTTTAATTAAAAATATGGAAAGAAAAAAAAATAGAATTCATTACCCAATATCCTTTGAAAGGAAAAAACCCTCCTAGTTTAATAAATTAAAATGTCTCCTTCTTTGAAGTAAAAAAAAATAATCCCTTTAATATTCAATAGGGAAACATTCTCAAAAGCACAAAAA
The DNA here is from genome assembly GCA_958298945.1 of Atherix ibis. Taxonomy (NCBI): domain Eukaryota; kingdom Metazoa; phylum Arthropoda; class Insecta; order Diptera; family Athericidae; genus Atherix; species Atherix ibis. The sequence goes on along the minus strand of OY282607.1, from coordinate 92,983,845 downwards.
AAAAGGAGTCCCTCTTTTAATCAATATAAATGGTAAGAAGATTATTAAAATATTACATGTCAATATTAATGAATAAAAGCTTTTCTTTGTAGAAAAAAAATTGAGCTTTTATAATTTTCAAACGATTTTTTTTTTTGTAATAAAATTTATGAACTTTTATGTGCAAACTAAGTTTTTTTTAATCATTCTTTTTTTTTACTAATGAAAAAATATTTTTATAGTTTTTTTTTAAATATAAAAAAAATGGTATATAGTGAGAGAAAATATAATTCATTATCGTAAAAAGCTTCAGTTTTATCCTTTGACATAATTTTGGTTTTTCCTTATGAATTTACTTGATCGGAATAGGAATTGAAAAAAGTCTATAGTAGAGATACTATAGAAACTAATTGAAAATAACCAAGAATATGAAATTGAATATTATTAAATTGAAACTTTTTTAAGTATTAAAACGTTGACTAACTTAACCAGAAAAGTTTTTTCATCAAACTTTGCACAAATATAAAAATGACTACTCTTAAAAGAAGCCTTTGACTAAAATGATAAGGATATATGGTAACCGCAATATTATGAAATGGAAAATTTGATTTGCCATTCTGATAAGTTTACAACAAATTCCGAACCAGTTAAATCAGATATTGACATGTGCTTAAGGGTATGGAAAGGAGGAGAAGGGGGGTTGTAAGGGGAATAAATTGACTGGATTGTGAATCGAACAGAATCGAACTTGCAAGTAACGAACAAGGAAGAAATCAAGTTTTATTTGGGTGCATTGATGGCTGTCAGCTGTCGTCTTCTGTAAATAATATAACACACTTATTGCTCTACCCCAGTCGTTAGATTCTTTCAGCTCATTTGTCAGCTTAAATAGGAGGAGTAATATTTGTACCTAAAATGACATGACTTGGTCATGGTAAATGGGTGGGTTTAAGAGATTTTTATCCGAACAACACGTGCTATTCTCAAAACCCATCACAATAAGTATTTTTGGTTTTGGTTCGTTCACATACTCTTTGCACGATTAAATTTGTATGTTATTTTCTTCAGAACTTTCGATAAGAAAATAAAATAAAAGACTAAAAAAAAAAAAAAAAATAAGATGAGAGAATGAAAAAATGATGCATGAAAATGCCGCAAAAGAAAGCAATAGAACAACAACAATGGATATCAAGGATTTATTTGTGACAGGAATAAATACGTCAAGACTGTACAAATGACACATAAGACATACACATGTAGGACGTAAATTCCGTATTATTATTATTTTTACTTTCAGTTTTGTCATCTTTTTTATTTATATTTATTTAGCTTTTTTATTTAGCTCTATTTCTCTCTCTCTCTCTCTCTCTCTCTCTTCACTCCAAATAGCCTATAACAAAAGACTTATGGATGTCCTCGACATTTTACATCACCACCACATGTGATAGAATGGATTGTTTTTTGTGCAAGGACATTTTTTTCCTTAAAGCAAAAAAAGGTATTGAAAGAAGAAAACAAAATGACAACAGAACCAAATTCAAAAACTTTTTTTCTTTTACTTTTAGATTTCATCATATCCCTTCCACCCATCCGTCAACCCTAAATTACTTTTGTAAAAAAGCTACCATTTTTTTATTCACAAATACATACATCAAAGTATGGCCATTCGACTTTTCGAATTGTTCCTTTTTTTTATTTAAAGAAAAAATCTATGATTTTACTAGTCAAAGAAGTGGTTGGACTTGACTATATAGTAACAGAGTATCACTTGCCTTTTCAACATTAGTGCTAGATTTAGATTGTGTTATTTCTTTTTCTTTTTTTTACATCCCCACTCGGTCTAAAAATAAGCATAAGTATAGGGAAAAAACATGTTAAAAAAACTTCATTAAATTGGGACATAGAAAAACTTCTATCTGATAACAAAAAAATTTATATATATTCTATAAAAAAAAATAGATTTTATGGAAAACGAGTAGTGTATTGAATCAAAAGAATGACATTTATAGTATAAAATAAGAGCTTTTTCATCTCGAACGGATCAATATCGACTTCCTCTGCTCGTATTTATTTATTATAGTTATTAGGATGTTTTTTTTTTTGCTGAAGTTTTAAAAACTGATCATATTGAGAAAAAAATTTCTATTAACATTATTGATATATTCATATCTATAAGTAAATAATTCTGAGATGGGAGATTGGTGATTTTGTATTTTATAAAAGATTTTGTCTTTAGTTTTGTCAATTATTTGCAATATTTTCTTGAAAATACAAAAGGCAGTCAAAATATTTTCTTGAAAATAAAAAAGGAAAATCTACTAGTTTTTATCTATTTTGCTTACAAGGTGTGACAGAAAAGTAATGAGCAATCTGGAGTGTACAGTACAAGTCTTAATCTCATCCTATAATCATATAAACCTACAGAGTATCCTAAGTGAAGTTGCATTTTTGTAGAGCCTTCTAACCAATGAAACAGTGAAATTTTCAGTAAGGACGTTCCATTTAATTTTTGGTTTAGCACTTATTTTTTGATGGTATAAACCGATTTTTTATCACTGAAAGACGATTTTTATTCAAAGTGGCCTTAAAAATAAAAAAACTGGTGAAAATGTAGAACGTGTAAGGCCTCTCATGAGGTCAAACCGTTCGTTTACATTATTTTTTAATAAAAAAAGTCCTTCAAAGAGTCAGAAAAGATAAACTGTCGTTAATACATTGTTTTTTATAAAAAAAAGTCCTTAAAAGAGTCAAAAAAAGGATTATTTGCGTCAGATCAGAAAATTCAGTGGATACTGAACCTGTCACATGGCCATCTCCTTCAACAAGTTTTTATCACTGAAAGACGAGTCTTATTCAAAGTGGCCTTAAACATAAAAAACTACGAGTAGTAAAAATGTAGAACGTGTATGGGCGCTCATGAGGTGAAACCGTTAATTTACAATTTTTTTTTATAAAAAAAAGTCCTTGAAATAATCATAAAAGGGGACCATTGATTTACATTATTTTTTTTTAAAAAAAAGTCCTTAAAAGAGTCAAAAAAAGTATTATTTGCGTCAGATCAGAAATTGCAGACACGTGGATGCTGCACCTGTCACATGGCCATCTCCTTCAACAAGTTTTTCTCGGAAACAGCCATTACTATGGCTCTCCAGATCACCTTCCGCCATTTTCCCAAAATTACAGTCCACGATAAAAAAAAATACTTGAAAGGACTTAATTTGAGTACTAAAACAGGAGACGCCTTTTATTAGGTCAGACCATGGATCAACATTGAAACTCCTTAAAAAGGGATTGTTCGCGTTAGATTGAAAATTGCAGACACGTGGATGCTGCATCATGACAACGCGCTCTGTGTCACATGACCATCTCCTTCATGTCGGAAAAAGGGATTACTGTGACTCGTATGACTATAAAAAAACACTTAGGAGCTTGAGAGGTTAAGTCGCCAACAACCATTGAAGCTTTTTGAAATGCTCAGAATGAGGCTTTTGTGTCATCAGATCGAACATTGAACACACTTCAATGTTCTTATAAATAAAATACAATATATTCCTGTGGTACCTCAGATTACCCCTCCCAACCCTTCCGCATCCCAACTAATCTAAGTCCGTTTTAAATTTTTCGTAGTCCTGACGATCAAAAACCAATTAAAAGGATATTATTTTGGTAGTATCGATAACATCCAAAAGAGTACAAGCGAGTAGCTAATGGCAATTCCAATTGAAGCCTCCTAGAACTGCTACGAACTGTTACGAAGAGGTAAACCCTCTGCCGATGAAAAGCCGCCCAAAGGAACTATTTTGAAAGAGGAAATATTAATGTATAAAAATAAAATAAAATTGTGGCAAAAAAAACCTTTTCCGTGGCACCCTGTATTCGTTTCAAAACTTTTTTTAACAGCTACCTTTAAGAGATACTTTTTTTTATAAAATAAACTCAATTCTTATTATTAAGCACGTGTGTTTTTTAAATAAATGTTCCGCATTTGACCACTAAGATTTTACTTTTGATATTAAGTATTTTCTTCAATTTCTTATAACATTTCTTTAAATTAAGAACTAAATTCCAAAGTATCCAAAGTATACAAATATAAATTGCTTTGAACTTTTAGGAACAGTTATCGTAACATTTGGTTTTACTATTTTACGCCCAACCCTCATTTTGACAAAGCAAAATTTATTTCCTTATAAAAATAACTATACTCGTAAGATTTACCTAGGAAAAATGGCTCTTAAATAACTTTCGCTTAGAAAAGTTAAAAAAAAAAAATACAGAAAATCTTCTTTAATAATTTTTTAGGTTAAAAAAAAACCCAAAATACGCGTAAATCATAACACAAATTCCGATTCTGTCCATTTTTGTAACTTTCCAAATAATGCTTGCATGGAAAAAACTGTCAAACGAAAAATTAATGGTTGAACTTTTCGCAACTTCACATGCCTTGCAAAAAGGATTCAACTACGTGAAAATATCCTTCTGCCACCATTAACTGTTCCCATGAATTCTAGCAAAAGCAAATCAAAATCGACCTCAAACAATTTTTTTTTAGTCAAATAAAAACAACTCCAAAAAAGAAAACTAATAGAAAAATTTCATTGCTGGTTTTTTTATTTTATAAAAATAAATTATTATCTATATTCCCTGAAACCCTTAAAACATGTGCCGAATTAGTAAAGTCAACTTGTATGATTTATCAAATGTGAACAAAATAAACTTTTGATATTATTAATTTAATTTTGTCTTAAACTGAAAAAAAATAATTAAAGTTTGTATGTTTCTAGAAATACCATACAAAGGGTACATTTATTTATTTCTAATGAATTCAAAATTATAGAAGAATGCCGTCTTATTAAAATAAAAATGTTGCCAGAATTTTATTATGAAAATTTGCTCAAGTTTCTTTTAGAGTAAATCGTAATATTTTCAAGAATAAATTCTTGAATCCTTATTTTTTCATAATTCGTAGAATTTTTAAAATAATACACGTATTTTTATTAGCAGATATTTTAATTTTTTTGGAATAGCATAATTTTTTATCTGGTCATATTTATAGTATAATTAATTCATATTTATATATGAAATTTCCAGTAATACTTACTAAAACGTAAATTCTATGCGCCATGACAATTCAGACCATTTGCATTTGAAGTCGGAACCACAGCGACTGTCGACGCAGATCGTAACAAGTATCGCTACATTAGAGTCCATTGTTATTAAAATTTCAATTAAATAATTTAGATGAGAAAATTGTTTTTAAATTAAAAAATTTGGGTATCCCAAAAAATACCAATTGCCAAATCATAGAACAAAAACGATTAGCATTTTTATATTTAAAAATTGGGCAAAAATTAAATTACTTTTGTTAAAAAGCTACCATTTTTTTATTCACAAATACATACATCAAAGTATGGCCATTCGACTTTTCGAATTGTTCCTTTTTTTTATTTAAAGAAAAAATCTATGATTTTACTAGTCAAAGAAGTGGTTGGACTTGACTATATAGTAACAGAGTATCACTTGCCTTTTCAACATTAGTGCTAGATTTAGATTGTGTTATTTCTTCTTCTTTTTTTTTACATCCCCACTCGGTCTAAAAATAAGCATAAGTATAGGAAAAAAACATGTTAAAAAAAAACTTCATTAAATTGGGACATAGAAAAACTTCTATCTGATAACAAAAAAAAATATATATTCTATAAAAAAAATATATTTTATAGAAAAGGAGTAGTGTATTGAATCAAAAGAATGACATTTACAGTATAAAATAAGAGCTTTTCATCTCGAACGGATCAATATCGACTTCCTCTGCTCGTATTTATTTATTATAGTTATTGGGATGTTTTTTTTTTTTTGCTGAAGTTTTAAAAACTGATCATATTGAGAAAAAAATTTCTATTAACCTTATTGATATATTCATATCTATAAGTAAATAATTCTGAGATGGGAGATTGGTGATTTTATATTTTAAAAAAGATTTTGTCTTTATTTTTGTCAATTATTTGCAATATTTTCTTGAAAATACAAAAGGCACTCAAAATATTTTCTTGAAAATAAAAAAGGAAAATCTACTAGTTTTTATCTATTTTGCTTACAAGATGTGACAGAAAAGTAATGAGCAATCTGGAGTGTACAGTACAAGTCTTAATCTCATCCTATAATCATATTAACCTACAGAGTTTCCTAAGTGAAGTTGCATTTTTATAGAGCCTTCTAACCAATGAAACAGTGAAATTTGCAGTAAGGACGTTCCATTTAATTTTTTTATTCAAAGTGGCCTTAAAAATAAAAAAAACTGGTGAAAATGTAGAACGTGTAAGGCCTCTCATGAGGTCAAACCGTTCATTTACATTATTTTTTAATAAAAAAAAGTCCTTGAAAGAGTCAGAAAAGAGAAACTGTCGTTAATACATTGTTTTTTATAAAAAAAAGTCCTTAAAAGAGTCAAAAAAAGGATTATTTGCGTCAGATCAGAAAATTCAGTGGATACTGAACCTGTCACATGGCCATCTCCTTCAACAAGTTTTTATCACTGAAAGACGAGTCTTATTCAAAGTGGCCTTAAACATAAAAAACTACGAGTAGTAAAAATGTAGAACGTGTATGGGCGCTCATGAGGTGAAACCGTTAATTTACAATTTTTTTTTATAAAAAAAAGTCCTTGAAATAATCATAAAAGGGGACCATTGATTTACATTATTTTTTTTTAAAAAAAAGTCCTTAAAAGAGTCAAAAAAAGTATTATTTGCGTCAGATCAGAAATTGCAGACACGTGGATGCTGCACCTGTCACATGGCCATCTCCTTCAACAAGTTTTTCTCGGAAACAGCCATTACTATGGCTCTCCAGATCACCTTCCGCCATTTTCCCAAAATTACAGTCCACGATAAAAAAAAATACTTGAAAGGACTTAATTTGAGTACTAAAACAGGAGACGCCTTTTATTAGGTCAGACCATGGATCAACATTGAAACTCCTTAAAAAGGGATTGTTCGCGTTAGATTGAAAATTGCAGACACGTGGATGCTGCATCATGACAACGCGCTCTGTGTCACATGACCATCTCCTTCATGTCGGAAAAAGGGATTACTGTGACTCGTATGACTATAAAAAAACACTTAGGAGCTTGAGAGGTTAAGTCGCCAACAACCATTGAAGCTTTTTGAAATGCTCAGAATGAGGCTTTTGTGTCATCAGATCGAACATTGAACACACTTCAATGTTCTTATAAATAAAATACAATATATTCCTGTGGTACCTCAGATTACCCCTCCCAACCCTTCCGCATCCCAACTAATCTAAGTCCGTTTTAAATTTTTCGTAGTCCTGACGATCAAAAACCAATTAAAAGGATATTATTTTGGTAGTATCGATAACATCCAAAAGAGTACAAGCGAGTAGCTAATGGCAATTCCAATTGAAGCCTCCTAGAACTGCTACGAACTGTTACGAAGAGGTAAACCCTCTGCCGATGAAAAGCCGCCCAAAGGAACTATTTTGAAAGAGGAAATATTAATGTATAAAAATAAAATAAAATTGTGGCAAAAAAAACCTTTTCCGTGGCACCCTGTATTCGTTTCAAAACTTTTTTTAACAGCTACCTTTAAGAGATACTTTTTTTTATAAAATAAACTCAATTCTTATTATTAAGCACGTGTGTTTTTTAAATAAATGTTCCGCATTTGACCACTAAGATTTTACTTTTGATATTAAGTATTTTCTTCAATTTCTTATAACATTTCTTTAAATTAAGAACTAAATTCCAAAGTATCCAAAGTATACAAATATAAATTGCTTTGAACTTTTAGGAACAGTTATCGTAACATTTGGTTTTACTATTTTACGCCCAACCCTCATTTTGACAAAGCAAAATTTATTTCCTTATAAAAATAACTATACTCGTAAGATTTACCTAGGAAAAATGGCTCTTAAATAACTTTCGCTTAGAAAAGTTAAAAAAAAAAAATACAGAAAATCTTCTTTAATAATTTTTTAGGTTAAAAAAAAACCCAAAATACGCGTAAATCATAACACAAATTCCGATTCTGTCCATTTTTGTAACTTTCCAAATAATGCTTGCATGGAAAAAACTGTCAAACGAAAAATTAATGGTTGAACTTTTCGCAACTTCACATGCCTTGCAAAAAGGATTCAACTACGTGAAAATATCCTTCTGCCACCATTAACTGTTCCCATGAATTCTAGCAAAAGCAAATCAAAATCGACCTCAAACAATTTTTTTTTAGTCAAATAAAAACAACTCCAAAAAAGAAAACTAATAGAAAAATTTCATTGCTGGTTTTTTTATTTTATAAAAATAAATTATTATCTATATTCCCTGAAACCCTTAAAACATGTGCCGAATTAGTAAAGTCAACTTGTATGATTTATCAAATGTGAACAAAATAAACTTTTGATATTATTAATTTAATTTTGTCTTAAACTGAAAAAAAATAATTAAAGTTTGTATGTTTCTAGAAATACCATACAAAGGGTACATTTATTTATTTCTAATGAATTCAAAATTATAGAAGAATGCCGTCTTATTAAAATAAAAATGTTGCCAGAATTTTATTATGAAAATTTGCTCAAGTTTCTTTTAGAGTAAATCGTAATATTTTCAAGAATAAATTCTTGAATCCTTATTTTTTCATAATTCGTAGAATTTTTAAAATAATACACGTATTTTTATTAGCAGATATTTTAATTTTTTTGGAATAGCATAATTTTTTATCTGGTCATATTTATAGTATAATTAATTCATATTTATATATGAAATTTCCAGTAATACTTACTAAAACGTAAATTCTATGCGCCATGACAATTCAGACCATTTGCATTTGAAGTCGGAACCACAGCGACTGTCGACGCAGATCGTAACAAGTATCGCTACATTAGAGTCCATTGTTATTAAAATTTCAATTAAATAATTTAGATGAGAAAATTGTTTTTAAATTAAAAAATTTGGGTATCCCAAAAAATACCAATTGCCAAATCATAGAACAAAAACGATTAGCATTTTTATATTTAAAAATTGGGCGACTATCCATTTTGAAGTTTTTAAAGTGTAATATTTTCGTTTGACAAATATTGGAAATAATTTATTATTAAAGATAAAATTAATTTAGAACAAATTAATTTGCCATTTAATATTATGTATTGACTAAAAAACAAACAATGCGTTATAATAGAAAAAACTTTTAAAAAAGAAGTGATAATTCTTCCCTGACCACAATTGGCTCTTTTTTTGAAACTATTTTTTTTTTAAGAAATGAGGTAGATTTTTTTGTTGAGAAATTTCTTGCTCGGTTAAAATGTGAAACTTTTAAATGTAAGCTCCGAATAACTCATAAGTGACTATGAAGAAGTAAATGTATTCGTAAAAGGTGTGCACTTTAATCTGAACATAATTAAGGCGGCCCGTGGTATTACATACATTATACCATGGGCCGCCTACGACCATAGGAATTGAGATCAACATGCAAACAAATCTGTTTGTAATAGATTTCGCCAGCTAATAAAACTAGATCTAGCTAGTGGTACAGATCTCAATTAACAACTCAGCTTGCTCAAATCTAAGACATTTTGCTTTGATTTCCTGCTTGAGCCACTTCATGCATTGAACATTCTCTCAGGCTCCCTCTTTTCTTCTTTTTTCACTTCTTCTTCATCTTCTTCATCTTCTTCATCTTCTTCATCTTCTTAATCTTCCTCATCTTCTTAGCTATGACTCCACTTATATGAGCATACGCTATATAAAGCTTCAGATAAAGAAGAGTAAAAAGGAGAAGAAGATCTTCTTCTTCTCCTTTTTACTCTTCTTTATCTTTTCTTCATATTCTTCATCTTTTTCATCTTCTTCACCTTCTTCATCTTCTTCATCTTCTTCATCTATTTTATTTTCTTTCTCTTCTTATCTTCTTCTTCTTCTACTTCTTCACCTTCTTCATCTTCATTATCTACGTTATCTTCTTCAGCTTCTTCATCTTTTTAATCTTCTTCATCTCTTTCAACTTTTTTATCTTCTTATCTTCTACTGCTCCTTCAACTTCTTCTTCATCTTCTTCTACATCCTAATTCCCTTCTCTTGTACGATTCCTGCAACTTCTTCTTCAGTTTCTTCACTCTCTTCATCTTATTCATCTTCTAATTTTTCATATTCTTCTCTTCTACTACTCCTTCAACTTCTTTTTCATCTTCTTCATGTTCTTTATCTTCTTCATCTTCTTCACCTTCTTTATCTTCTTGTTCTTCTCCTTCTTTTACTCATTCTGCTCCTTCTTTGTCTTCCTTATATTCTTCATGTTCTTCATCCTCTAAACCATCTATTGTACCCTATGCATAAAGCAGGCAAACATTCAATCTTTGCATCCTTACAATTTCTGGAGTGAGCAGTCTCAACCATCAGATCACTCCCTGATCTCTCTACACATATTCATACAACTACCTGGTCCTGCCTCTAACCAGCTCCATCTATCATAGGTTGGGTCCATTTGCTCACAGTCAGGAACCAATTATAAGCTAGTTACCCTAACTGTTTGTAGCAAGTCCTACCTAAATCTCTACTATCATCTGCAGTGGTATAGTCCTAGGACGCTTTCGGTGGGTACACTCCCTCTTTAGGAGCTTCAGTTAAGGAAACTTGTAATTTCCTGACACTGCAAGGCCGGCTGAGGACAGCGGGTTTGCCAAGACCCTTAAGGCACTTCTGGTATAGATCTTATAGATGGATTATTCACCAAAATGTGATTCACTTGCGAGAAGAAAAAAACTATATAACAGGATAAACATAGGCTCTATTGCGCGAAAAGCTTCCGAGACGCGTAATTTTCAAGATTTGGTCAAAAACCAGAATCTGTCAATTATTTGTCGAATTACATCCCAAAAATGTGCGCAAAACTCATCAAAATTTAGCTCAAAAGGATTGATCGAGTCCCGAGTCCTGCAAAAGTTTAGTGAATTTTATTTTATTAAAATTATTTTATAAAATGGCAATGTTTATACAATAAAGTAAAAGAAACTTTTTATCAAAACCTAAATTTTATATATGATTTGTACTTTCTAAAGTCTTGATTTAATATTTCTTTATTATAGAAAATAATTGACCTTATTTTATATTCTAAATGAGAAATTAAGTTAAATAATTATTCATCTAAATAAAACTTTCGATGAATAATTAGTTTACTTAATTTTTGATTAAAAATAATTTTACAAGATTACGAATTAAATGCGATATAAAACCCCAGCTCAATATTTCGTATATTTTTTATTTCGATCAATTGATTGGGCTATTAAAAATCAACCAAAATATTTTTACAGCCAACAGTATCGAAGGACAATGTAAAACTAATACTTTTGGTCTAATAAAAAAAAATTCTAAACTTTCTTTAAAATTGAATTGAAAATAAATTGCTACAAATATCCTTAAAGTCTTACGTTTACATTAACACAATTTTAACCGCTCATTATGAAATAAATCAATCTTAATTTTAACTGACTTTGTGGACGTTGCTGATGGTAAATGGACTTTTTCAATTTCCTCAAAAATAAATTTTGATTAGAAAATATTTTTCAAATTATTTTCAAACAGTTTCTAATTTTTGTTTTTGAAAAGTTTATCTTTTACAAATTGATTTGGTTAATTATTTGGGAAATTTTCGTTGTTTATTTTATAATCCATAAAATTCATAAATAAAAGTTTATCCGTTAAAATAATTATTGCAGTATTTTGTATGTGCCATTTAAATTTTCGATTGCGATTAATTTTAAAAATATTTTCTGATTTTTTTAAAGATTTTTTTCTCGACCTAAATATTTTATTTAGCTTATAAATCTTTGATACTTTTAGTGATAATAAATTATTTTCGATTTCTGCTTACAAAATAAGGAACTATATTCTAAATGGCGATTTAATTACATACAAAACAAATTATTTAATTACGGAAAATACCATTTTTATATGAAGAGTTCAAACGTAATATAATTCCGATAACTAATAAGCTTTTAAGGAATTGATACTGCTTATAAAATGACAATAGAAATATTTGCAAATTTTTATAATTCTATTTTGAGACAGGGTATCTCCTTAAAAGCACAGGGTATCTCCTAAAAACTAAAATTTTATACAAGCGCAAAAAAACTTTAAAAATCCGGAAATTAAAAATTTACTTTCATAATTTGACATAATTTTTATTATTTTTATTTTAAAATAATTTTGCCAATTATAAAAAATATGAAAATTTGAAAAACTATTGCCATTTGATATCTTGCAGGACTCGATTCTTTTAAGGTAATTTTTGATGACTTTTTCACACATTTTAGGTGTGTAATTTAAACATGCATTGACTGATATTTAAATGATGTAATGTTAAAGATATTTTCTAAAAATGCTTTAAGATGAAAAATTGCATTCCTAAATTTTTTTAATTAACCAAATCCAATTAATTAATACTTTAAATAAGGCATCCTGGTAACTTATCATACAATAGAGCAAAAATTAGTAGTGTTCTGTTGAAATGAAATTCTAGCGCTCAGAATTCTTCATTTTCAAAGAACTAGGATCCAATAACACCTTCAAAATTTCTGATAATACCTTTAAGATACCTTTTCTATAGAAATTTTTCCTATTAACGTATCCACCAAAGGAGAAATAATTTTCGTATTTTTGTTCGAAATCAAAAATTGTAACAAATGTTGATTTATTATTTTTGTTGAAAAAAAAATCCATTAAATTTATATAAAAAATTTTTTACTACTAACATAAATGGCAAATCTTAAGCAAATTATATTTTATAAGAAATCAAATATTTAGTAAATATTTCTTAAATAACTGGATTTTTCTTTTAAAAACCTTAAAATGGATAATTCTTTATGCACGCACTCTTTTTACAATAAAACCTTACAACAGCAGTTTATGATTAAACCACAAATTTCGTCTGAAAATCAAGAAAAAATATTTAAATTTTAAATAGTAAACATAATTTAACTTTTTGTTTATTTAATTTAAGCTTTATTTAACACCAGAAGTTAGTTAATAAAAAATATTTATTTTAGTGTAAAAATATAAAATACTCGAAGTGATTAATTAATAAAAGGAAAATTTATAACATAAATACCAGGTGTATAAGCTTAAAACCGCTGTTCTTTAGTCAAAAAAACACTTTTTTTTTCATAGACACCAAAAACAAATTTATTCAAAGTACTTGTCCTCGGTAGCTACATATTTTGTCCATCTTTCGGGCAATTTGTGGACACCACAATAAAAAATTTTCTTCTCCTTCGAGGCAAAGCTCTTACAAGCCATTTTCGGACGTCTTCGTAAGAATCGAAGTGCTGCTCAGCGAGCGCGTGGCCCTTCGACGAAAACTGGTGGTAGTCAGAAGAGGTTATGTGTGGTGAATAAGCGGGGTGGGTTAGCATCTCCCAGTTGAGTGTCTCAAAGTAGTTTCGGAGCATTTTTGACGTGTGCGATGGTGCGTTGTCGTGGAGGAAAATCAGCTTGTCATGTCTTTGTTGATAATCTGTCCTTTTTTCACGCAAAACATGATGCAATTTGATCAGTTGTTGGTGGTAGCGGTGGGCATTGACAGTTTCACCAAGTTTCAACATCTCATAGTAGACGATACCCTGCTGATCCCACCAAACGCACAGCATCGTTTTCCGTCCAAAGCGATTTGGTCTTGGTGAAGATGTTGATGGTTGGCCGGGATCAACCCACGATTTCTTGCATTTAGGATTCTCGAAATATATTCGCTTTTCATCGCCTGTCACAATCCGATGCAGGAACGACTTACATTTTTATATGGCGAGCAAGATTTCGCATGTGTTTTGGCGTCGCTCCATCTGCCTATTGTTCAATTCATTCGGGACCCATTTTCCGATCTTCCACATGGCATGTAGACGCATGGAAATGGCTGGTTGAGTAACACCCAATTGCACCGCGAGCATTTTTTGTGATTGGGTATCGTCTTCGTCCAAAAGAGCCTGCAATTGATGGTCCTCAACCTTCCCAGGCGGATTTTCACGCGTCTTATCCCACAACTCAAAATTGCTGTCTTTGAACTGAAGAAACCAATCTCAGCACTTTGTTTCCGATAAAGCACTGTCACCATAGGCCTCCATAAGCATTTGATGCAATTCGACAGCCGATTTCTTCAAATTGAAGCAGAAAAGCAGAGGTTCTCGCATATGCTCTTTTTCTGGCACAAAACTAGACATGATTACCAAAGGAAAAATGTTTGTTGTTGTACGAAATTGCTGACAATGTGTACTAACTAATATTGACAGATGTCAAACTCTTAAAAAAAAGTATGGCGTGCCCATGATAGTTTAATACGCTCACTCACGCTATCTATGACCCAACAGCGGATTTAAGCGTATACGTCTGGTACGCCTCTGGAAAATTGAAAAGTTTAAATCAAGCGAAAAAAAAATCAAAAATAAAATGACAAACTTTTCGGTTTATTTAGATTAAGTTCAGATCACCAAATGTGACTCAGAAAATTTGATTTGACAAAAATTTATTCAAAAGTTTTATACAAAAATTTAGGTTTTTTTTTGGAAAATAATTTTGGTTTTTTTTTGTGTAGAAGAATTTACCTGAAAAATTTGCCAAAAGACTATTGATATGAATGGAGTGGACATTTTTTTTTAAAATCGAAATAAATAGTTTTCAATTTCATTTAAAATAAACCAAAATTTTGAAATGAAAATATTGGTTCAGTTCTTTTTTTACTCTTTTAATTTTGATCTATTTTTATTATTTATCATTTTGTGAATTACCCAATTCAATCTTCGTTAAATCCCTTAAATCGTCTGATGTAAAGATTTATAAATTTCAAATTTTCTTCCCTGATCAATTTGCTGTCCACCCAAATAATAGATAAAACCCCAGAGAACATCTGCAAAATTACAAATGAATTTTGTTAGCATATTGTTGTTTTTAACATTTCATCAAAACTAAATTTTTTTCAAAGTCTATTATTTTGTTGGATGAATGAAAATCTTTAGACAAGATTGAATAATACCATAAGAAAAATCGAAAGTTATAAAATGAAAATAAACGAAATAAAATAATTTTAATAATAAGAAAACCTTAAAAAATGAAAGATGTTATTAAAAATTTTGCAAACCAGCAATTTTAAATCATTAAGCAAAGAACACTTGTAAGGTACTCGTAATTTACTATAGCAGCTTCGTTGAATCCACTCTTAACTTTTCATCTTTTCTCATCGTCCTATAGGATAAGCAACCGTTATACATACATCCATAGTCCTTTTCTAGAAGTAGTGACTTTCACAAAAATCAATCCATTCTACCACCCCCTAACATCAGAAATGGCAAATCTCCAAAAGACCAAAGTTACCTACCTCATAACACAATATGTCCACAAAGGGTATACATCCTCGCATAAGGATTCACATTTGACTATGTACAAAATTCATATACAAACAGATTGCAAAAGTATCCCTCTACTAGTGGGTATAAGGATGCATGCAGTCAAATAACAAAGAAAAAAGAGAGAATATTCACAGTAAATATAAATAAAATGGGGTGAACTTGCAACCAAACTGAATCATGCCCTTCTTTTCTGCTTATATCAGAGCTTTTAAAGACTCCTCTATCGTCCTTTAAGGATTCCCTTACTGGGTCATTATGTTGTTGACGTCTGTGCAGTTTATAAACGTAATTTACAATTTACGACTTTGCATTTAATGCACGGCTATATGTTCCCATTACCATTTGCTCCTTACTCCCTTACCCCATCTGCCTTGCTCCTTATTTCTAATATAGTATAAGTGATTTCTTACTCTGATATCAAAATAAATGTATACACGTACATGTACAGTATGGAAAAATGTAAATTTCAACAGCATGTTTATTACTTTTGCCCCCGAAATCCAATAAACCAAAATCGACCATGCTTCAAATTAAACTTAAAAATAAAATTGTTTATTTAATTTTCAATTTTACTATTATGAAAAATGTGTCAGTTGAATATATAAACTTTTATATATTTTTTTAATTATGTTTTATTTTTATGTGCACAAAAAAAAACTTTAATTAAAAATAATTCAATTTTAGAAATGTTATTTTTTTATGTGATTACACGTACTCTTGAAGATATTTTTATTATTTTTATATTCTAATAATTGTTGTAGAAAAACTGATAGATTTAAAATATATTTAAATTCATAAAAATACATAATAAACTGGAATTATTCCTTAAAAATCGGGGCAGAACTGACTGTTTACTTAGCTACGAGTTTTCCACCAAAATGTAATCACTTTCATCAAACTCTTTCCCAAAAACAAAGCGCCTATACATCATCCGATCACGTCCAAACTACTTAAACAACTCCCCCCCAAAAGAGCAATAGTCTTCCTTGCTGCATTATATGACTCGGTCCCTGGAACAACACATTTCCAATCTTCTAAAATTAGTAATAATTTATATAATCCTTAAGCCCAAAAAACCAATAAAGTGTCCTCCTTTTTTACAGAATTAAAAGGGGACTTTCTTCTAATCCTGTCAAAAATATTTAAAAAAAAAATTTCGACCGCTGCTTAAATCTCCTGCTTGACTCCTCAAATATCATTACCTAACTATTAATATAATTTTTGCTCCAACTACTCCCCTACCCAACAGTATCATCGAGTCGTCGATTCTATTGCATAGTGATTAGGGAAGAAAATTCTAATGACCCAGTATATTTTTTGATTTTAGTCAAGCCTTTTATTGATTCTGGGTAGTCGGTCTTACTCTAGAAACCTCAAGAAGATACTTCTTTCTACATATTTCCTAAAATTTAAATTATTTCCTAAATCAATATAAACGTATGAACCTAACGAACTACGGAATATCTCTCGGATATTCACTGGTGTTCCGCAAGGCAGTATACTTGTCTCCATACTCTACAATATTTATACATGCGATATCACCATATATTCTAACACATTCTTGACTACATATGCAGATAATAGGACCTGACTTACATCTAGGAAAAATCTCCAATATGCTTCAAAAATTTTCTAAACCCAAATGCAAATCCTCCAGAAGTAATTTACCAGGGGAAGAATAAAAGTGAACGAACGCAAATGTGACCAAGTAACTTTTACTCTCCCTCGTAGACCATATCGTCCCATTTATATTAATGGTAGTAAAATACTACGATACACTAAATGTTGGTACCTAGGACTGAAGTTAGATAAACCCTTAACTTGGAATCTACACACCCCAGACTTAAAATATTTCAACTTCTAAACAAACCTTCTGATACCAATATGGACTTACAGACAAGAACTCTGGAACGTTACTTATCATTCTGCTGCTCTCTTTTATGTTCGAGAAATTGTCAATATTCTCTTTTATGTTCGTAATAGTATCACCTTAAAGTCCCATTTATTCGTGATGGGACTATGTCTGGTTATGAAAATTTTCATCTCACCTTTCCAATCACACTCATACTCTTGTTCAAGATCTATCCTCCACTTTCTACTTAATCACTAATTGACTAAAGATACATCACTAATTGACTTAAAGCTCAGTTCAATCTCTTTGAAGACCCCCATTCATTTTTTCAAATTTGTCAACATGAAAATGTCGATTCATAAGTACCCATCTACAATGTGATATGTCAGTTCTTTCAGCAATAACCCAAATGCTACAATAAATCTGACTTTTTCGCCTGATATTCTGAGATATATTTTCCTCAGCAAAAATTGCTGAACTAAAATTAGACTTCTCTTCTGCTCTAGATAGCGTTGCTCCTATTTGAGTTAAATCCTGCTCTGAAGCATTTCTTACCCCTTTTCGAAATAATATTCAATAAGTCCATTTGAACAGGTAAATTCCGCTAATGTTAGTTGATTGGTTTAAGTAGCTATCATACCGGAACTCGCTCTGTAGAGATACTATGGCAACATCTGGTCTACCACAAGGTAGTCATCTCGGCCCTCTATTGTTTATTTTTGCCAATTAATGACATTTCAACATCAATTAAACGCTGTAACGTCCTAATCTATACTGAAGGTATGAAAATGTTTTTCTGTTTTGGAAATAGGATGGATTAACCCCACATTCAGGAGGACTTGAATAAATTTATACACTTACTTTTGATTATAAGTTTGCTGGTGTTGAGTTAGTTACGGATTTGGGATATTCATGAATATCTATTTCGTCTCTTTCAAAGTAATCCTCACCAAATATTATAGACTTATGGCAACTTTTTTTCCAATCCTCGAAGCACTTTAAAAAAATCATTTTTTGTGATTTTGTTCAACTCTTCCTTCGATGCCGTTTTTATTTCCTCAATCGTAGCGTAGTGTCGTACTTTCATAGGGCTCTTTAGTTTCTGGAACAAGAAAAAGTCACAGGGGGCCAGGTCTGGGGAATACGATGGCTGCCGCATTATTAGTGTGTTGTTTTTGGCCAAAAATGGGCGTTTCTGGCGGATTGCCTTGTGCAACTTGCGCATAACTTGCAGGTAATATTCCTTATATTTTGAAGATAAAATAAGTAAGAGACACCAAGAACCAAATGGTTGGATAGCCATTTAAGTCGTAATTTAATCGTTTGGAGATTATTTTCTGAAATCAAATACAAGCCATTTAAATCCAACTGACTAGGAAATAAATTAGATGCAATAAAAATAGTCAAAATAAGACCAAATACCAAAAGAATCTATATATAAGATAACCGATGAATAAGTTCAAGTCCTTTGAAATCAGAAATCACTTCCACGAATTATCTATGATGCCTTTGAAAATGAAAATTCTCTACATAATTGCACGCACACCCAAATACATACACTTTATAGACTAGTAATAGATACTAATTAAAGCAGACATTAGGGAAAATTAATGATCATGTTTGAATGACCACTAAAATAATATAAAGGCTTCCTCCAACTATTGCGCCGCATAATAAATTTCGCTTCCCATTTTCAGCGCTATAACAATATTTCTATCCTCCCAATTAATTTTTTTTTCTTTTTGGTTTTGCTTTTTTTCTGCTGATTAAGCACTTTCAACATTTATTTTTCTCTGCTCAAATTAATAAAATTCAATATGATTTCTTAATTAATTAATTTATTTTTTATGCAAATAATTATATACAACCTCATTAAAATTTTACTGTGCTCATCTTTAGTCGAAAATTATTTCTATCCTTTTTGAAATGGCTCCCCAATACCCAAAATTAAGGAGAAAAAAAAACCCCTATTAAATTGAACCATTTCAATTTACAAATAAGGCTAAAGTTCATTTGGCTTTAATTTTTCGACTTGAAAAAAGGAAATTTTCTCATAAATGGGAGATAATTTCAAAAGGATGAATCCATTTATTTTGGTAATTAAAATGAATGTCATGTATTTAATAATCATTAAGAAATTTCTACACATTCCTGTGAACTTTTTCGTTTTTGTTTTTTTTCTCTATTTATTTTTTTTCCTATTCTGTTAAATATTTTGGTTTTTTTTTTTTGACAAATAAAAAGAAATTAGTCTTGTTATAATAAGGGTTTGTTTTTTTGGAAAAAAATATTTTTCTTTTTAATTTTTAATAAATTTTTTCTCTTCCGCCAAAAACGGAATATAATAAGGACTTTCTTTCTTAATTTTTCAGTAATACAATAAAATTTAAGTTATATTGATGAGTGCTTTTTACTCACTCTACTTAAAAGGAACATCCTTTTTAAGATAATTTTAGTGATCTTCTTTTAAGTTTAACCTCTGTCCGAGAAAAGTAATAACTGAATTTCGCTGGTAGGAGAAAATAGTGACGACGTAATTTTCAACGAGAGCCAGGACGAGAACCAGGTAATATGTATATGACAGTTTTTGAGATTTTGTATGTTTACATTAGCTGAAATTACAATTAAAGCTTGCACTTTAATGCACATTAGACGTGCACACAGGTTTGAACCTTATCCGGTTCCTGTGCGATCCTATAAAACGTGATAAGTGAGGTTGTGTTTTTGTAGTTGCCTTAGGAAAAATGGAACAGTGAGATTTAAAACAAGCATGTGCTGTCAAATTTTATTTATTATAAGAAGTATTTCTTATCAAAAGCACAAATATTCGGTTGCATGCGGTATTTTCGCAAGACCGAGAATCAGTGGTACACAAGCCACTGTAAAGGACACTTCTAACGTCGAAAACTACGAGTAATAAAAATTTTGTAAAGAGTGAGAACCCTGCGAGGTTAGACTGTCAATTAATATGAAAAAAATGAGTGATTCCTTAAAAGGCTTAGATTAATGGTTCTCTATATCTAGGAGGTGCTTACACAATATTGCCTGCAAGTTGCTTGGATACACCTTTCCAAAAACATAAGTTTTGCGGTGGTATGAGGTAGAAAAGCTTCTATCAGGGAGACCTGATAGATGCAATGGTAGAAAAGCTTCTATCAGGGAGACCTCTTATATCAAAAATTAATTAAAATTTTATAGCGAGTAAACGCTCTTGTGAGGTCAGACTCTCAATTAGCAAGAAGCTGATGAGTGAGTCCTTGGTCGGCTCCGAATAATGGATCTTTAAATCTAGGAGGTGCTAACACAATATTGCCAACAACTTGCCATCAAATATGGTATGCTATGGAGAATATTCCTTAGCAAAAGCACAAATTTTTCAGTGCCATAAGGTATTTTCGGAAAGCCAAGAATCGGTGGTATACAAGCCTCTGCCAGTGAGACCTGTGACATCGAAAACTAATTAAAATTTTGTAACGAGTAAGGGCCACTTGGGGAGTTAGACCATCAATCAATATGTAGCTGATAAGTGAGCTCTTAAAAGGCCAAAATAATGGTTTGTGACGTCTAGGAGGTACTTACACAATATGGACTGTACCTTGTACATCAAATTTAGTATGTCATGGGGGATACTCCTTACCAAAAGCACAAGTTTTTAGGTGGCATGAGATATTTTCGAAAGGGCCGAGAATCAATGGTAGACAAGCCTTTATCAGAGAGACCTCTAATATCGAAACTAATTAAAATTTTGAAACGAGTAAAACTTGGGGGGGGGTGGGGGCGGGTTAAACCATCAATCCATATATAGGTAATGAGTGATCCCTTAAAAAGCTCAGAATAAACGTTCTTTACGTCTAGGAGGTACTAAAAGAATATTATCAGCAACTTACCATAAAATTATGTGTATTATCGAGTACACTTTTTATCTAAGGCACAAGTTTTTTGTTGCGCTCAGAAGCAGTGGAAGATAAATATTGCTCTGGGAGACCTTCAAAATCAAAACCTGATAAAACTATAGAATATAACGAGTGACGACCGTGGTGAGATCAGACTATCAATAATATGAAGGCCTGCTTTCGTCAGATCTCATATTACAGACTTTTGGATGATTTTTGACACGTCGAAGAAAGAGGTCCCAGCCCCTCCTGCATCTGATTTCTTAGCACCCCTATTCACCTGATCTAATTCATTTGAATTTCTCTTAGTACTGTCAATAGTATTCAAAAGAGTATAACGCGGTTGCTGGGGGCGATTCCAGTTAAAGCCTTTCAGCACTACCCAAAGTAAACTACCATATTTTGAAGGAAATAACATAATTTTAATTATTTCAATTTATAGAAAAGTTTTTATCTTAAAAAATTAATAGAAATTAAAAAAAAGTAAAATTTAATTGTGAAAAAAAAATTGTTTTGTTTGCAGAAAACTTTCATCATTTTAACTAAAACTTCTTAACTAGGAAAATAATTGCTATCCAAAACAGAATTCACTATCTTGTTGAACATAAATAATTTACCGCTTGAAAAATAAATTTGATATCTTAATGGATAATCGAAAACTGAAGAGATAACTACTTTAAGTACCTGCAATCGGTAAAATAATATCTGAAAAGCTTATATATTATATCGCCTTAGAGATTTCATTTTAATTGTTTTCCTGTTTCGTGAAATTTAAGAAGGAGTGAAGTTACTATTAAGACTTTTATAAATATTTTTAGTACCTAAGTTTTAGGTTTTTTTATCAAATTTTTTTTTTGTAAAATTATCACATTTTGTTTGTTTAATACAGTCTTTATAAATAAAGTTTGCTTTTAAAGAGTATCATCCCAAACAAAAGGAATTTATTATTAGTAAAATCTAAAAATTATTTTTATTTTTGTAGCTATTTTAAATAAATAATAAAATAATGATTATTTGATAAAAACTAATTTGCTTTTAGAATAAAAGATAATCAATCTTGATCAGGAAGCTGAAAAAAATTAATGTTTGTTTTTAAATTCCATACAAAAGAAAAAAAATTCCATTTCACCTTGTAAATAAAAAAAAAATTAATTCTCAGCAAAGTAAAAATATCCTTTTAGGGATTAAAAATATTTCCATTTCCAAAAAGATAATAGTAACTACCCGGTTTCGGTTTTGGTGTTCATTCTTTGCACGTAAACCGATTTCTTTAGTTATGAATTATTCGTAAGCCGATAGAATTTTCTTCACGAACTTTCTTTGATTTATTAAGAATTCATTCTATGAATGTTAATTATTAACTAAATCTCTTCTTTTTCGTATAATGAAAATCGAAAAACTCATATAACACGTGGCAAAATGATTCATTTTTCATCTTCTAATCAAATAAATTGCCATAAAAATGATAAATTTAAATAAAAATAATACAACGATAAGTCTAGCAAAAAAAAAAAATATCAACAAAAGCTTAAGCTGAAATTTATTTTCAGTCATTTTTATTTCCCTGAAAATATTAAAGCTAATAATGGTGATAATAATAATAATAATATAGATTGATTGGAATTGAAATTTTTCCCATTTAATAGTGTTCTGTGATTTTCTTCTAAATAGTAAAAATTTTAAATAATGACTATAAATTTATTATAGATTGATATGAAATTTTTTATGGATATATTAATGCCTTAATCAGCGTATCTATTATTTTTAAATGAAAATAATATAAATTACCAAAATTGTCTACTATAATTTTGTCTTATTTCATTAATTGGAGAAACTGTTTTCCGATAAATACAGAGTTATTCACTTTATAGTTCGAAAAGTATAGACTTGTCATTTGATAGCTGTTGAACATATATATTATTAAATATAGATATTATTTATAATAAAGATTGCCATTTATAATGAAAAATATATACTAAAATTAAAACAAATTTCTACAAACATGGGGATTCTGCCGTAACCATGTTTCGCGCTTGAAGGAAAATAATTTCTTCAGCGATGAAGCTCATTTCTCGCTCGGTTGATATTATGTCATTTTTTTTCGCATGATTTTTTTGCAGTTACTTGTGAGTTTTTAAAGTCTTATATATGATATTTGGTCTAAAGATATGGTTGGATTATATTTTTTTTGAAAATGACGTAGGAAATGCATCTAAAGTAAGTTCTCAGCACTATGGCCATATAATAACCGATTTTTTTATGGCTGAACCTTGTAGATTTTTAGTCTGAATTTCAATAAATTTTACATTAAAAATCTTTCATACCTGATTTCATGATATTTTGATGATATTAATTAGCTTCCATGAGTCTTTTTTATAAAACTCTATAAAAAATTCTATTCAAGAAGATAATTTTAAAAATGTTACAACATTTAAAAACCAACTTGCGTTAAATAATAGCAGAATTATTAGAACATTCCGAAAGGAAGTTTTGTGATGATTATCTTGAAAAAAATTATATATAATATATAATAATTAAATTTAAAAGTATGACTAGAGTCTAAATTTTAAATATATTTTGGTTAATGCTACTTTCCAAAGCGTAAACTGGATACTCTCAATATTTTGCAAGAAAATTTCCCGATAATTTTATATTAAAATCTATATTATTTTTTCTCTTAAATTTACTATTAAAAAAATAATAGTTTTAGTCATGGAAAAATTAATAATTATTTTTTTTGGGGAAGTAAAAAGTTTTAAGAAATTAAAATGCGGAAATTTTGAACTATGGAAATTGTAGAAATAATAGGAAAAGTGTCCAGACTCTTCGGTGTTTCTTCTTTTGAGATACAGAATCATTTTTCAATTTAACATGATACATGACGGGTTTCGTACGACTGCAGGGATTAAGATACGCCCAATCTACGTGCCAACAAACCTGTCTGTAATGGATTTCATCATCTATGCTGGCTAGATCCACGTAGTTGCACGCATCGCAATCGACAACTCAGCTCGATCAAATCTAATCCATTTTTCTTTGATTTCTTGCTTGGGCTACTTCGTGCATGGCACATTCTCACAGATTCCCTCTTTTCTTCTTTCCTTCACTTTTTCTTCATCGTCTTCATCTTCTAAGCTATGACTCCATTCACATGAGCATAAGCTATGCTGAGGTTCAACTCCGTAATTTTTTCTTCTTCTACTTTTGCTCTTCTTCATCTTCTTCTCATTTTTCATCTTCCTCATCTTCTTTTACTTTTTCATCTTCTTTTACTTTTTCATCTTCTTTTACTTTTTCATCTTCTTTTACCTTTTCATCTTCCTCATCTTTGTCATATTTCTTCATCTTCTTCATCTTCTTCTACTTTTTCATCTTCTTCATTTTCTTCTATTTTTTCATCTTCTTCATCTTTGGCATTTTCTTCATCTTCCTCATCTTTTGCATCATCTGCATCTTCTGCATCTTCTTCATGTAATTTTTACTCTAACCCATCTATCGTGCCCCATGTTTGAAGCAGGCAAACATTACATCTTCATTCAGTTTCTGCAGTACGCGGTCTAAAGCAGCAGACCGCTTCCTTATCTCTGCACACACATTTGTGCACTTATTATAGGTAGGCCCACCTATCTTAGGTATGTCCATTTGCTCAAGGTAGGGTGGAGCTCGACCCATCATAGGTAAGTTCATTTGCTGTTCTTCCCTTCTTCTTCATCTTCCTAATTTCCTTCAACTTCTTCATCTTCTTAAGGTACGATTCCACTTACAATAGCATAAGCCATCCAAAGTTTTAACGCCATAATTTTCTCTTCTTCTTCTTCTTGCTCTTCTTTCTCTTAACCATCTTTCGTACTCCATGTATGCAGCAGGCAAACATTCAATCATTGCATCCGATGAGGGAGCGGCAGCAGACCTCTCCTTCATCTCTCTAGACACTTTTGTGCAACTACCTGAACCTGCCTCTAAACAGATCTTTTCATCATAGGTAGGCTCCATTTGCTCACAGTCAGGAAAAAATTACAAGGTAGTTATCCTAATTTTTGGTAGCAAGGCCTACCTAAACCGCTTCTACCATCTGAGGGGATAGCACTCAGGATTCTGCATCGCACAGCTCCTGTCCTAAGAGTATACCTGCAATGTAGGTAACGACCACAGCCATCCACGTTTCAGCCAAAGCATCCCTACCTTGGCCGAGCACGGCGGACGAACCACCATCCGATTCCCGACCCTAATGGTACCAGTTTTTACTTCTAGAGCGCATCTAGTGGGTCTTCTTTAAGAGCTCAAGTTAGGCTCAGGACCGCGTGTTCGCCAAGACCCCTTAGGCACATCTGGTATTGATCATAGTTTGATTGTTCCATCAAAAGGGAACCCCCTGTACGGGATTTTCTAAGAAACAGAAAATTTTTTTCTTACGAATTCCCTTGTAAACATTCCAAATGTTCCTACAATCTGGCTTTCACTAACGGCAAGAGTTCGATATTTCCTGTAAAATGACATACCCTCTTCTCTTCCCTTTTTTGACTGTTTTTACTATTTCCATTTTTTGTATGCTATAATTTTATGGATCTCTCAAAAAACTACACACCACCTTATGGCTTCTGCCTACTTTTGGGAATGAAATTTTCCTAATGAAAAGGACTTGATTTTTAAACTATTTTGATATGTCCAATTTTTTTTCACTTTTCTTTCTTAAATTTTTTCTTACAACTTTTAATCCAAATAACTTTAGATGAATAATAAACAGACCCAAATCGTAGTGACACTGTCAGCAGATATTTTTTAACAAATAAATATGGAGGGAAAAAAAACAAAAGAATATTCCTTAATTTCTCTAAGACCAGGCGTGACCCTTTACCTGATCTCAAAAATAAAATAAAAAACATTGTAAAAATACCGATGTTTCCCAATAGTTGTCGGCCAGTGTATCTATGCATATAATAAAAAAACGGAAATTTTTTTTAAATGCTTCCAATTCTATTTTTCGTCCTTAAAAAAAATAATATTTAAAATTTTCTATTTCGTAAAAGAGTCTTTAATATTCTCAGTAAACCAAAACTTAATGAAGAATTTCCATCATTAATCCTGTGAATTCAATAAACCATAAACAATGTAGTAGTAGCTCACTTTTTTTTTGCAGATAATATAATTAATAACAAAATAAATTTTGCAACTATTCAAGGATGAATACAGGATGAATATCTCTAATGAGCAAAAAATATAACGACAGTTGTGATTATGAATGATGTCCTCCTCCAGTAATGATATTCTTGCAATTTCAGTAAAATTTTTCAAATATTTCTATAGATACCATTATCCTTTTTTTCATATTCAGTTTTGAAATTGATCATTCACTATATTTGTCTACGACCTATAAAGGTTTAATATTTAAATAAATAAGAAGGTGTATTCTCGTTACAAAATACTCTTAATTATTCAGTGGTGAAAATACATTGCCAAGAAGTATATTCATCCGTTAAGTATCTTAGTCCAATTAAGATAAAAGACGCAGACACTTTTCTAATAATAAAGTCCAAAGAGCTATAGAAATTGAAGTCGGCTATATTTTTGTACTTTTCTATAGTGTTGAAAATTTTATTTTTAGTATTTAAAATGTTCATAATAAAAGCACTAAAAAGTATATTTCAAAACCGTATCTAATTAGAAATAAGATGCCTGGCAGCAAAATATCTTCAAGGTGGGACTTAACCTCATAAGTCAAACGAGTAACCCAGACTTTAGATGATCTGTCAAAAATTCTTTTAAGGGAAGAAGAAATTATTATCAATAATTTATCTAAGACTATATTTAAGATAAATACTAACTAGTAAAAGAAATAATCATTTTCGATTGTTTATTTTAAATGTTATTCAAACAACTTCCATTCTTAATCATTATAAAGATAAAATTTCTAATATTCTTTCAGATCATTTCATATAAATACAAAATTTCACAGATGAGTTTTCTTCAAGTAATTTTTCTAATCTAAAACTTTCCATTTCTTTAACATATTTTTTTAATAAGCTTTAATATTTCAATTTTTCCATTTCAATCAGTGTTAAGTTACTAATCTATCAGTCTTATGTGTACGTACAAAAACGTTTTTATATTTTTTTAAAATCTTCATAACAATTTGGAGAAAAAAAATTAAAAATTAATTACAGGCGGTTTTTTTTTTTATAAATAAGAGGGGAAAAAAATCTCTTCTTAATCGAAAATGAGTTGAAATTTCTTTTCGAATTCTGTTCGTAAGGCAAGATTGTATGAGTTGTGTTTTAATATTGTTGAAAACACCTTTGGGCTATTTTGTAAGGCGAACTAGAATGAAATGAAATTTTCAAAATTAACCAAAACCATGTCCTTACAATTCGCTTTATAATACTTATGTATATAAGCAAATAACTATATATGTGTATGGGTGTAAGCATATATATATAAACATTTAAGAAGACTGTTTAATCTGCAATGTATCTTATTTTTGCCCGTTTAAGATAAGGAAGTGAATTTGAAACTGTAGGAAATTCTATCCATCCTCTTTCCGTTTTATTGCTGACAGTGGAAGAACTTTTAACGTTTTATTTATTATACACGCATAATCATAAATATTAAGAGGATAAAAGCAGAACGTATTTGGTGAGAGTGAAAAAGAAATGTATCCTTAATTTTTTTTCAAATTTTGTTTGTTGTTGTTGCTATTTTGTCTGGTTTTTTTTGGTTGTTGTTGTTTTTGGAGGGTAAATAAAAATTAAAACCGAAATAAAGTTCTGAATATTCGTTCACACACACATGCGCACACACACACATATATATATATATATATATAAGCATCCCATTAAGTTTAGTCGCATTTTTCTTTGAATGAACGAATATTCAGGACATTTGGAGACTCTTTAAATTAAAATAGGGATGAGATTAAAGTGTGAAAATTACAAATATCCAACACCATATTACCTTCTGGCATATTTTAAACGAAGAAAAACCAACCGAAAACTGAGCATCCTTATTGTAGATTTGTGTGTGGAAGAATTTCTATTTTTTTTTTTTTTGATGAGCTATTGTATAAAAAAAAAAATAATAATAAAAGAAATACTCACATTGACATAAATAATGTAAACTGTACGAAGAGAAGCATATCGACCACGTATAAGGAAGATTGAAATAATTTCAGTTATGCCAGTACTCCTGATTGTGTTCTACTTCTTTATTCTTCGTTCATATATTTTTGATTGCACAGACAAGTTCATGTGTTTTTTTTTGTTTTTTTTTAATGAAAAATATCTTTTCATAGATCTAAGGATTCCTATATGTTGGAGATATAAAAATGTCCTGCTACACGAAAAACTAGGCCAAATATTTGAAGGCGGAATATGCGCACCATATTCTAGTAATTAAAACTTAATTAAAACTTTTAGTTACAATTCGTTCGTATATTTTATGGCTCTTGATCAACAACAACAACAACAAACAACACACAAAAAAATGAACGCAAAAAAAAAAACACAAACTTTTATAAAAGGAAAAATATGAGAAGAAAGGAAAAAATCACACACACACACACAAATTAAAATCAGAAAAACTTACAATCAACTTTTTAGCCAGACGATAATGGTTGTGAAAAAGGATTTTTATCAGTTCGACGCTCTTTCTAAAGTCGGCCATTTCAAGATGAATGCGATAAAATTAATTTAGGATAACGAAAAAGAAAATCACTTGTTAAAAATTTCTTTGTTCTTTTTTCTGTTTTAATTTAATTTTAACCATTTTCTTTTAAAAGGAGATTTTTCATATCAAGTTAATACAATCATTTGAAAATATTTTTAAATTCGTTTATAGCTTTTCTCATTTTTAAATAGAATTATGAAAAATTGGTGTTAAAAAATCAAATAAATTTTTTTCTAGCTCAAAAACTATTAGTTTCATGAAAATTTCATCGTGGAATATAATTTTTTTGATTTTAAATTACAAACTGACATATTTAAATAAAAGAAAAGTAATAGACAAATTTTACTAAAAAAAATTCACAATATCAAAATGTTGCTATAAATATGTAAAAAAAAAATGTTTTGGCCTGTTGGAAAAAATTCAATAAAACCTTACAACAGCTACAATGTGTTTGTCAATAGAAAAATATATAACGACGCCATTTTTTAATAAGTGAACAATTTTAATAAATTATTAGAAAATTCTGCTTATTCGTTTCTGGTAAATTTGAAAAAAACAGGCTTTTTGGGCTTGTCGGAAAAAAAGGCACTAAAACCTTTTAACAAATTTAAAGTTGCTATCAACAAAAAAAGGGTGTAAGGACGCCATTTTTTTTAATAAATAAATAAATGTGATTAAATTTTTAAACATTCTGCAAATTTGTTTTTGGTAAATTTTAAAAAAAAACGAGTTTTTTTGGCTTGTTGGAAAAAAAGACAATAAACCCTTTTAACAAACTTAAAGTTTCTATCAACAAAAAAAGGCTGTGACAATGCAATTTTTTTATAATTGAATAAACTTAATAAATTATTTAAAATTCTGCTCATTTTTTTCTGGTACATTTGCAAAAAAAAACAGGTTTTTTTGTGCATTTTGGAAAAAAAACGAAATACAACCTTATAACAGTCTTAAAGAGTCTATCAATAAGAAAAGGGTGTGACGACAATATTTTTTTATAATTGAATAAATTTAATAAATTGTTAAAGAATTGTGCTCATTCGTTTCTAGTAAATTTGGAAAAAAACCGGTTTTTTTTTGTACCTGTTGGAAAAAAAGACAATAAAACCTTACAACAGTTTTAAAGTGTCTATCATCCAAAAGAGATGTGATAATGCTATTTTTAATAATAGAATAATTCTAATAAATAATTTATAAATTCTGCTAATTCGTTTCTTGAAAATTTCTATAAAAAAGCAAGTTTTTTTTGTATTGTTCGAAAAAAGGCAATAAAACCTTATAACAGTATTAAATTGTCTGTGATCCAAAAGGCATGTGATGATGCCATTTTTAATGATTGAACCATTTTAATAAATTATTTAAAAATTCTGGTGATTCTTTTCTCGTAAATTTAGAAAATATAGTTTTTGGGCCTGTTGAAAAAAAAGCAATAAAACCTTATAACAGCTTTAAATTGTATATCAATAAAAAAAAGGTTGTGACAACGCTATTTTAAGTAAATTATTATGAATAAGCTGGCAAAATAATCTCAAAGAATTTTAGCACAATTCCTTAACAATTTTTAAATTTAAATAAATTTAATAAATTGCTTAAGAATTATGCTAAAAATAAAAATCATTAAAATATTACAACAACAACAGAACGTCTGCGAAAAAAAACATATATGACAATGTTATCTAGATGAATTATAGCAAATAGGCTGGAAAAATATTCTTAAAATTATCTAATTACGCAATTTTAAATATTTTGGAATTTTTTGAGATTATAAAATTTTTATCATAAAAATGAGTTTACAAATAAAATAGTAGAAAAACTCAAAATTTACAAGCGTAAACAATTGAGATGTTTATTTATAAATATTCAAAATCAAAAGTTGTATCCAATTCTTGCGTCGGAAAGTAAACTTATATTAAATGTATTGCAAATTTAGAATTTAATTAAATTTTTAATTTTTCTTTATTGCATAAATATTGCCATTATTGAAATATAATAAATATTATTATTATTATAATCACGACACTTTTTCAAAAACATGATATTTTTAAGTTAATTTTCGATCGTTTTCAGATAATTTTTTTGAAAGGTTTTGCATATTTTGGTCAGTAATTTGATTACTACTTGATGGATATTAATAAATGATTTTTTTTATAGTTTACACAATTTTTGTATAGCTTTACAACAATGTCAAATTGCACAATTCTTGAGGGTAATTTACATTAAAATTAGGGTAATTTACAGAAAATTAGGTGTCCGAGGAACATTTTACGTAATTAAGCCAAAAAATTTTATGTTGTATACCTTGTGGCTTGGTCTTATTAAAACGCCAAACGGTGCATATGAAAATCTTCATGTTAAGAACAAAAAATCGGTAATAGCGTTCCAAATCGATGGTAACGGTCTCTCCTTCATGATTGTCAAAGAAATAAGGACCAAAATACAAATCAGATAGTTAATTTTTTTTTAGATCTTCTACATAATTTTTTTGTAAATTTTTAGAACCTCATTTATGGAAATTCTGTTGATTAACCGCCATCGAGCAAAAAATGAGCCTCATCTGTGAACAAAATATAGTTTAAATTCTGCATCTCCGAACCCAATGATCAAATTTTTGTTCATAAAAAATCCTTCGAAAATATAAAATGGCAGACAATAGTCTAGACAAATATTATCCCAAAAGATATATTTAATTAGCAATTGTTACATTTTGCTCAACTATAAAACGAATAATCCTGTACTATCGGGTAAAAATTTTTTTACTATCTTTGTGAAATTATTTAATTATTATTTTTTAACTGCTTTTAAATTTCAAATTTATTATATATGAATTATTAAAAAATTCAAAATTTTCAAAAATTCCAAACTAAATATTCTGTTTTTCTAAATTAAATTTTTCTATAAAAACAGGGCAGGAGTGGAGGGTTGGTATATTTCTGTTTTTTTTTTTAACTATTATTGATACTAAAATATTTATTAATAGCAAAATATTTCTAATTTACTCTTAATGTTTATGTGTGTATTTACAAAAAAAATTTGTTATAAGCGAAAATTCCTTACATTGTTAAATTTCAAGACAACAACTTTAACAAATTCCATAAAATACTTTGTTTATAGAAGTTAAACTTTATTATAGTCGTCAGTTAGTTTATCTGTCTGTCTGTCTATGTTGATTTGGCTTAATGGCTAGTAAATTAATAGCAAATTTAATGAAATGGTTTCTCATTCTATATAACATGTGTACGACTTAGTAATGACCCCTGAGTCTTGCTATAAAGTAAAGAAATCATTGAACAATTGTATAGTAGACATGATGTCCATAGCCAACAAATTAAATTGGGGCACACTCTGGCTAAGGGGAGCTGAAAATATCCTTACTTCAATATTGGGTATCGAAACTATTTTGTTTGGCGAACAAGATTGGCTAACCAACTTTCGAACGTCATCTACTACTTACTGCAATCGAACAGCACGCTCGAAGGGATTAAAACTTTTCGACGTTCTTTATTGATTTTCATTATTTTCATTTGTTATTAAATAAATAATTAAAATTATTCCTTAGATTTTATGAAGTTTCATTTAATTTTGCCAACTCCTTCTTGGACTTATCATTTAATTCTGATTGTGTCAGTTCTCCTCTAAAGCAGCAACCAAACCCTCAACTGGAGAAGAATTGGTTTTTGGGTATATTTATAGATCTAAATGCATACATAAATATGTAGAGAAGCTTTTCTCATTGAATTATAATATCACAGAAAGTTTTACGTGCGCTTTGCTACATTTACAAATTTCATGCTTACATGGTCAGATCCTTAGATGTATAAGCAAACATGCATATTTCTTTACACATACACGTATACTTTACTATACTTACCTTAAAATACTCTCCAGGAAAGATTTCCGTGATGGCATAAAAGCTTCATGGTTCGATGCTTAGCACCGGCAGTTTTGGTCATTTCAGCATCTTACCTGTAACTTTAAGACACGTACATGCTACTACTACTTCTCTGAAATACTTATAAATAAATATTCTAAGGTGAAATTTTCGAAATTGCGTGCAAAGAATTAAGTAGACAGGTAGATCGGTTACAAGCTGAGAATAAGTACACCAAGTTCATATGTTAACGATTTATGGGATTTGTCGGTGCAAAATATTATGACGTATTTTAATATATAATTCGTATGAAAACGAAATGCTTGTTTATCTAAATAGCAGCTAAATTGAAAATTGAAATTCG
The DNA here is from genome assembly GCA_958298945.1 of Atherix ibis. Classification (NCBI taxonomy): domain Eukaryota; kingdom Metazoa; phylum Arthropoda; class Insecta; order Diptera; family Athericidae; genus Atherix; species Atherix ibis. Next base: position 92,950,837 of record OY282607.1, on the reverse strand, counting down.
TAATTGTAATTGCTAGCAATTACTCAATCATGTGATAAAATCATATATAAACCAGACACTATGCGTGCCTGATATTTATATCGTTGATGATCGTACATAAACGCATTGGTCTTAGGGGAGTAAATATGTTGCAGATGTTAACGGCTGCTCTTTGCTTTTCGCAATCAATCAAGACTGCTCCATTTTCGAGTGTACACTGAATTTCAGATATAATAATATTATACCATTGAGCATAATATCTTACTAATTTTTCTCTACTTCATTCAATAGAATACACATAAATAGACAAATGGAAATGGGGGAGGGGGGGGGGGGGTGGTGCTTATTTTCGTGCATTTGTGGAAAATTGGATTTGGATTAGGAGATGATGGGGAGGCATATGATTTCGTTACGGTTACAAATGGTGTATTAAATAGTAATAATACTAATACTTTTTCTACATTAACGAGTAAACGATTTTACTAAATTAATGGTAATTACGAATATGTATCCGCTGTTGTATTAGAATGAATCTTATACTATCTGACTTTTACGAGCTTCCTTAAATTACTCACAGGACTAACCATGTACTTATCTGAGACGCAAAGGATTGCAAAGTGAAAGTGTGCAAAAACATCTTGAAAAATAATCACAGCTAATGGCAAAATACTGTTTATGACTAACAATTAATCAACGAATTAGATGTGAAACTTAAATGACTACGAACACATTTTGTCCTATAGTTTGATTATTTTTTTTTTTTTACAAATTCACTTATTCTTTTGAATATTTACATTTAAAAACCATTAAAATTAAGTGTAAATTCAAAAGTGGAAAACTTCTTGGAAAAATTTTAACAAGTCATTTTAAATAGGAATATTTTTTTTCTTTTTGACTCTTTTAAAAAAAAATATTTGGTTTCTTCTATTTTAACATTTATTTAAACTTTAACATTTATTCAATATTTTGTTAAAGAAGATTTCTAGATAAAATTCAATTGGAATATAATTATTTGCAAAAGAGATGTGGTTTTTTGCAGAGAGTAAATATGGTAAAATTACAACTTTTTGTCATTCAAAAAATTGGAATTTTTATAAAAATATTTTATGAAAATAATTCTTCAAATAATGTGAGGCTCAGATTAAATGGCGTCAGAATAATGTATCCTGAAATTGAATAATTTTAAAGGATATGGTATAGTGTTCGATACTCGGAAGCTTGGCGGCCATCCAAAATATTGTTGCCCTTTATGAATGTATAGCTAAAAGTCCGAAAACCACCATTAAGGCTCGTAAAAATTTTGTATTTTTAAAAAAATTATTTATTTATTCATGAATATCTATTTTGTCCCCTTCAAAGTAATCCCCACCAGATATTATACACTTTTTCCAACGTTTTTTCCGATCCTCGAAGCACTTCAAAAAATCATTCTTTGTAATCTTGTTCAGCTCCTCCTTCGATGCCGTCCTTATCTCCTCAATCGTAGCGTAGCGTCGTCCTTTCATGGGGCACTTTAGTTTGGGGAATAAGAAAAAGCCAAAGTGGGCCAGATCTGGGGAATACGATGGCTGCGGCATTATTAGTGTGTTATTTATGGCCAAAAATTCGCATACAAGCAAAGATGCGTGAGCAGGGGCGTTGTCATGGTGCAAAAGCCAATTTTTGTTCTTCCACAAATCCGGGCGTTTCTGCAGGATTGTTTCGCGCAACTAGAAGATAATATTCCTTATCAACCGTTCTACCCTGTGGCAAGAACTCATGATGCACCACGCCCCTGCAATCGAAGAAAACTGTAAGCAAAACCTTCGCTTTCGACCGAACTTGGCGCGTTTTTTTTCGGTGTTGGCTCGTGCGGCAGCTTTCATTGGAATGATTGAGCTTTGTTTTTCACGACATAAACATAAACCCATGATTCGTAACCAGTTATGACCTTCTGGAGCAAATTTGGGTCAATTAACAATAAACATTTGACCGAACTTGGCGCTTTTTTCGGTCTTGGCGCGTGCGGCGGCTTCCTTTGGGATGATTGAGCTTTAGTTTTCACGCCATAAACATAAACCCATGATTCGTAACCAGTTATGACCTTTTAGAGCAAATTTAAGTCGTTGCGGATAGAGTCCAATAGCTCCTAAGCAATGTTAAGGCGATGCTGTTTTTTTGTCAAAAATGGGCAAAAACCGAAGACAAGCCAAAACACGTGCAAGCAAAGCGGCTGTCAAAAATTAACTGAACATTCAAAATGGCCGCACTTATCGACATAAGTGAGAGACATGTATACCAACATAACGCCACAAAAAAAATCGAAAATCGAATATACGTAACCCGCGGAGCTTTCAAAATTCGTGATTCTTTTTGAACAGACCTCGTACATCCGTAAAAAATTCAGGTAATAAAGTAACTTCAGTCCTGAGATCAGATAGGCTGGCGTCAATCGGGGGTTTTATCTATGGGGCTCTAAAGGCGAACACGTTTGGTAGATTCTGATTTTTACAGAAAATTATTAAGAAGAGACGAAGTTTTGACTTAAACGGTTTCTTTAATAAACAAAATAGCCATTTTTTGATACCTCAAAATTCAGAGGCGATTCACGAACGACCTTTACACCCTCGCAAAAAGACTGCGTGGTAAAGGGTTTTGGTCGAAGGTGTCACTGGTCCGTATTTTTTTTAGGGATACTTATGGCAATTCTTTTATAGTAACTAATGAGTGATAAACAGAGATAATAATGAACTTTTGGAGCCGCAACATGGAATAATTTGTGCCGGATAACACGTGGTTCCAATAGGTCAGTGCCACGTCACACACTACACACGCTGCAATGGAAATTCTATAACAAATATTTATGGACTTAATCCCCCTAGTTTCTCTGAGGATACTAAAAAATTGAGGTCTCCGCCAACTAACTGGTTAAATTCCTCGCTAACTGATTGGCTAACCCCAGATCTGACACCATCCGTTTTTTTTCTGCCGTGAATCTTGACGGGGATAATCGACGCTATCTGAAACGAAAAGGGCGATGCTATCTAAAATGGAAAGGGGTGATAAGGTACTTACATATATTATTTTCAGTGAAAAAATATCTTAAGAACGTGGAAAAACATTTTAACCATGTGGATAAAATATTTTAAGAACTCTTTGTCAGTTTTAAAGCCTTTCAATAATATCAAAGGCTGCCCCCCCCCCCCCCCCGACTATTGTTTTGATCAAAATATTGTTAAAAATAATTTTAAAAAAATATAATTTTACTAAAAACACAATTTTTATGAGAATATAAAATTTCAAAATTTTTTAAAAATAAAATAATAAAAAAATCTCCTGAATTTCCGAATATAAAAAAATTCTAAATTTTTATTGCTTAAGTCGATGATTAATAGGAAAAATTACTTTCTAATGACATCAGCGGGAATGTCCTTATTCTTCTAGACGTTCATTATGACGAGCGGCTTTTTTCCGGGTATTTTAGTGACTTTCCTATTTACCTTGAAAAAAAATGGATCCAATTTGTAGTACCTTAAAAAATAAGTAATAAAAAAAATTAATTGTTAAAATGGAAAAATCCCTAATATTAAAAATTGTATTTCTTTAAAAGGATAGAATATTAAATCAATTAAAACAATCGTTTTATAAGTAGTACGATTTTGTGCTTAGTCACCATAATCCACCACCTGTACTGGCTCATATCACTATCTAAACTGTTCGGAATTTAACTAAACTCACATAAAATCACATTAAATATTTAAATTTTTGTACAAATATTTATCCAAACTCTATTTAGTATATTTACTTGTAAAATGATCCTTTTTACTTATTGTGTACACATTGTGCATATATAGAAAATTCGCCCTTAAGATGTACTTAAAAAACTTGCGAAAATCGTACCTCAACACACATTAACAGAACACCCTCGAACTGCTATTAACATAAAAGTAATTACCCTGTTCGACTGGCTTTTCTGATATGTAATTTTAGTACATTTCGTTTAGAATAGATGCAAATTAAATGTCTATAAAATAGTAATTATTTAGTTAATTCTATTCTTAAGATACTCAAATAAAGGTAAATGAGATATACTATTTTATACTATTGTAAAATAAAACAATAATTCTAATAATTTATTTCAATGCAAAGGACAATTATTATAATGAGCAAAGCTATTTGTTATTAAATGTTTAGGAAAAGGTATTTTTACTATTATTATTTTCTTTGAAATTCATCCTGACATTTGACTCGTGATGTGATAATAATGACGACAAATAGAATAGCAAAAACTCAAGAAATTCTCTGAAAGCAGGACGACGACACTCTTTAACGAAGGATAAAGGAAATTGTAATATTGGAAATGACAACAGGGAAGGTATTTTTAGTTAGGCAAATGCCACTTTTCAACGTAACAAGATAGATAAGATGATTTCTTGAGTGGAAGATGATTTTTTTTTTTTTTTTTTTCCTGTGTTCTTGGGTTCTACGGGTATATGAGAGAAGACAGGAAAATGGTAAATATCATTCATTTTAGGATTTTTGATTGATGTTTCCAATTAATATGAACAATATTTCTAAAATTTTTATAGCATTTATTATTCTTTTATCATTGCCTGACTACTTAAATATGACAACACAAATAACATAAACCAGATAGATGTGAGGATGGAGAAAAATTTGAATTCTATTAGGGTAATATTTTAGGATATTTAGACACCTAAGACATTTTATTACCACTTTAAACGAAGATATATCATATTTAGAGTAATTTAAATAATTGCGAAAATGTTTAGTAAAAAAAAAATATTATGAAATAATATTTTTATTAAAGTAAACACCAACAAGATATTTTTTGGTAAAGGTAGGCTTGTCAATTGTATTGATGATTTGCTCATTACCTAAAATTTAAAGAGGTGGCGCACAAATCAACAAGACTATATATGGTATCTTCGTTCAGTTTTATTGCATCTGGTAACACGACTGTCAGAAGATTCCATGATTCGATGACGCTTCGTCGAATTAACGGCGAAAGCGATCATACGGTCAAAGAAAACAATAGCTGCAATTATAAGGGATGATTTTTTAAGTGTTTCGTTTTCAAATTTTCAACACAAAAAAAAAACACAGAAAAATTCCAGAAGTGTATGCAATTTTTATTTGAATCGATAAAATAATGCTTGTCATTTACTTTTTAGAGATTATTTTGTATAAACTTTTGCCACGACTACGTTTTAAGTGATCGATGTGATAGGTCCCATTTTGAACTTCTTTTTCGAACAGCACATTTAGCCCCATAAAAACAATTCTGTAGGCGTCAAATTGCACGATCGAGGCGGCCGAAACGTGAGATAAATTCCTCACCGAACTCATCTCTCAATATGTACATTATTTCACATGCTGTGTGGCAAGCAGTGCCTTCTTTTTGTAAGCACATTTCGACCAGATGCAGTTCTTTCATTTGTAGCAAAAAGAAGTTCGAAATCATCGAAAGATAGCGGGTGCTATTGACGGTAACGTTGCGTCTACCGTCATCTTTAAATAAATACAAACTGATGATTCCACCAGCCCATAAACCGCACCAAACAGTGAATTTTTCTGGGCGCAGTGGCATTTCTTGTTTTGCCTGTGCATTGTTCATCAGACCAAATGCGACAATTTTGCTTCAGTTCTTGTACGAGCTGTATTTTATATGCCTTCTTATCAAGATCCTTACCTAAAATCTTCGATATAGTCGAGTAACACAATCCCAATTGCTGTGAACGGCGACGGATAGACAAATCACGGTCTTCACCAACACTAAACACTACGGTAGCAATAATTTCCTCTTTATGCACTCTACGTAAACGGGTTAATGGTTTGATGTCAAATAGCATCAAATTGCTGCAAAATTTTAACACTATGGTTCTAATTGCTTGCTCAGAAGGTTGATTAAGACTAGCATAAAATGTTCGAAGTACGTGAAGCACATTTTTCACAGAGCACGAATTTTGATAATAAAATTTAACAATTTGAAATTGTTGTTCGAGTATAAATATTTCTACTATTAAATGTCAATTCTAACTGAATATTTTTGGCTTTGACACATATCCAGTGTCATGCGTAACTTATCAAAAATAAAAATATGAAAAACCAAATAGCTAAAAAAATACTTCAACACTTATGGATAAGTCTAGACGGGATAGACTTGGCTTTCGACGATGGGTTGTTGAGCCCTCCTTTTATAGTTCTCCGTTAGGAAACTCTAAATCCTTGAGTTTTTTAGAAGAGGGATCATCAACGAATATAAAAAGGGCCACTCCTGAAGACTGCCAAAGAGTGGATTCGAAAAAAGGTCAGGTAGAGAACTCTCTCCCATCAATGTCGACAATCGGCTTCACCCCATTTTTTCTTAATTGGTTTCCTTTGGCTATTTAATTTTTTTTGCTTTTCATTTATTTTCAAATATTTTCTAATTTCTTGTATATTGGTTTGGGAACAAGAGCCCCATTATTTTTACGTTTATGTTCAAAAGTTGACAGCATTAAGATTAATATCTTTCCATAGAAGCCCTGGTCCCTATTGACGAAAAACTCGACTAAGAAATTTTCACAATTGTTTCTTGATGCCAAATTCTTATTACTTAGAAACTTTTTCAATAATAAGAGAAGAAAGTAATCTTTCGGAGTTTCTGGTGAGTTACTATTCACGTCTGTGGCCTGGCGTTGTCCTGATCGATCGCTAGCTTCAAACAGTCCAAGTGATGACAGTAGAGGTCCGTTAGAACCACTTTAACCAGAATCGTTGATTTCCTGGTTAAAGTGTTGATTGAATACCGTTAGAACAGTCCAAGTGTTGATTTGAATACCGTTAGATTGTTTTCGCACAATATTGTCTCCAGTCACCATCCGTCTAATAAATGGCTCGATTTCGTTCCATTTGGTCAAGGCTTCGCAGTTGAAAATTCGATCCATCGAATGTTTTTCTGCCTTTTTTTGCATCAATTCTGCTTTTTTGCATCAAGACACCCAAACATCAAGCTTGTTTTTGACTCCAACATTATGCAAATGGTTTGAAACTATTTTGTGGTCGATCTTTAGCTCCTGAGCGATGCTACGACTGCTAACACGCCGGTAGCATCGCTCCATAATAGCGATTATTTCCATGATTTTATCGACATTTTCGACGACTGGCCTACGTTTGCGAATTGTATCTTTAACATCGAAAATACCGTAACAGAATCGACGAACCTTAAATTGCACATAATTAGCTATGACAGTATCGGGACCATAAACAGCATACCTGCCTTGCATTTTTACGTTTATGAAAGCAAAATTCTAAAATACGAGGTCTGTTCAAAAAGTATTGCGAATTTTGAATTTCCGCGGGTTACGTATATTCGATTTTCGTTATATTGATACTCATGTCTCTCACTTACGCCGATAAGTTCGGCCATTTTGAATATTCAGTTAATTTTTGACAGTTGCTTTGCTTGCACGTGTTTTGGCTCGTCTTCGATTTTTGCTCAATTTCGACCAAAAACAGCATCGCAATAACATTGCTAAGGAGCTGTTGGACTCTGTCCGCGATGACCCAAATTGCTCCAGAAGGTCATAACTGGTGACGAATCATGGGTTTATGTTTATGACGTGAAAAACAAAGCCTAATCATTCCAATAGAAGCTGCCGCACGAGCCAAGACCGAAAAAAGCGCCAAGTTTGGTCGAAAGTGAAGGTTTTGCTTACAGTTTTCTTCGATTGTAGGGGCATGGTGCATCATGAGTTCCTGCCACAGGGTAGAACGGTCAATAAGGAATATTACCTGCAAGTTATTCGCAAGTTGCGTGAAGCAATCCGCTAAAAACAACCGGATTTGTGAAAGAACAAAAATAGGCTTTTGCCATTTTTGGCCAAAAACAACATATTAATAATGCCGCAGCTACCGTATTCCCCAGATCTGGCCCTCTGTGACTTTTTCTTGTTCCCGAAACTGAAGAGCCTCATGAAAGGACGACGCTATGCTGTGATTGAGGCGATAAAGACGGCATCGAAGGAGGAGCTGAACAAGATCACAAAAAAATGATTTTTTGAAAAGGTTCGAGAATTGGAAAAAACGTTGGCACAAGTGTATAATATCTGGTGGGGATTACTTTGAAGGGGACAAAATAGATATTCATGTATGAAGAAATAATTTTTGAAAAAAAACACAAAATTCGTGATACTTTTTGAACAGACCTCGTACATCAAATTTCCTCTTTGTTAACTTTTATCTTTTGCACCCCATAACTCACAATTAAATCGACAATCAAAAAACTATAAAGGATTTAACCTTCTTAATTTGTATACTTTCGTCCTCGATTTCTATACCGTCCCTTTAACCTTGGTGGCTTTTTAGTTTTTTTTTTAATTTTTTTTGGTTCTATTATTTTTTACCGCTTTTTATTATTTCACCTTCTTACCCTCCCATGGAGAAATTAACAGCTTTGGGTATCTCTGTTATCCCCTATAAGTACTGACATGATATTTTGTGGTTATGATGGATATGGGAGCACCACTCTGTAAAGAAAATTCGAACTCCCCTGCAGTCTACGCATAAAGCTACTGACAATCACGCCTTGCAGGATATTGTGCTCTCCGAGTATGGTCCTACTCCTGCAGAACTTAACGTTCATGAAATTAAATTTTTATTCTCTATCTTAATTTTAATACCTTTTCTCATCCCTTCCAACACCCAAAATATAGTACGGATTTTTTTTTCAACCTTCTCCTTGCTATTTATATTTAATTAAATTTACTATATAAAAAGCAATAATTTTCAAAAAGGGGTTTATCCACTAATAATTTCTTTATTTTTATATACAGTCGAATAAATTGCAGATACTTTTAAAAAAGTTTGTACAAGTAACTATTATTTAATGCAAAGAAGAATTTGTTTTTTTCCCAGTTTAAATGTCCTTAAAAAAAAGCTATGAATAATTTACTATAATAATAATAATAAACAAAAAAATATATATAATTTCAACATGAAATAGTCCAGGAATAAATACTTTTAAAATGTTCTTACAGTAAAATTGTCTCATTAAGGAATGGAATTTACGATAACATTTATACAAGAGCTGATTATCATAATTTTTCTACTTTACTAGATATTTTATTAAATAACTCAAATAAATTTGCATTATCCCTAAATAATTACAAGGACATGAGAGAATTATTTATAATCTTACTGTTTATACTCGTTTTGAAAATAATTAATAAATTTTCAACAAAACCAAAAAATTTGTGACTGCAGACCATTTGCAGTAATATTTTGTATATTATTATTATGAAAATTGAAACTTTCTCTTTATTTTTGTTTATAATAAAAACCAACCATATTATTTACTCTAATATAAAGTACAATTTAATAGAAAAGTTTACCTTTTATAATAAATATTCATGTTATTAATGCAATTATTTTACATATATTTTCAAAATTATTCGAGATTTAAACGTAATTTATAAAAAGTATACATTTTTGGTATATAAAAAAAACTATACAATATAATTATCTTTATAGTAAATAGTTTTTTTTTTATTTTTAAGAATTACAAGACGAAATTTTACAGGCTTTACTTCAAGAATCATAAATGCTTTAAATTTAAAGGGTTATCCAATTTGAGCTTAGAAAAGTAAAGTATAGTTTATAATCTTACTTAGAAAAGTAAAGTATGGTGCATAATCTTAGCCATTATATAAAAATTATAATATAATTACGACGGTGGCCACGCAGCATCTTGCAGGACTACATCTATTTACGGTAGTTATTAAAGATTCTTTTGCACATTTCCGGCTGTAATTTGACAATATTTTTGACGGATGTTGATTTTTAAATGCTCTAAAATTTAAAAGTTATCAATGTTTACTCAATTTTTTATATAGTACTAAAAGAAAAGGTCTAACAACCTCAAATTGCACGATCTTTGAGATCAGTTCACATCAACAAATTTCAAAATTACACATTATGGGAACTGTTCGGACAATAAAGGCAAAATTACTCACATTGTGTGGCTTGTGTTACCATTTTCTTTAAACCATATACAGTTTAAAAAAAAAATTTTAAGTAAGGCCAAAAAAATTTGGTCATCATACGGTCGTAGCGCTCAGATTTATCTCCACTGATTCATTTCAAAAGAAATACGGCTCAATAACATCTTCAGATAAAAATTCACATCACAGTATCACTCTTCTCAGATACAATGGATTTCCTACAGTCAATTATGGATTTCTAAAGCCCCATATATGGTACATTTACTTATTCACGTATCCTAATCAAGCTTAAACTGGGATCTATCGCTAAAAAAAAATTGTTGTTCGAAATCGAAAAGAAATGTAGCTAATGACAAAATCATAATTTTTGTAAAAAAAAAATTTATTATTTTCATAAATTATTAATTATTTTTAAATGGCAAACTATAATTAAAATAAATGTTATATTTAAAGATATATTTATACGATAACTGTTAAATAAAAAAAACTTTTATTTTTAAAACCTTAAAATGGATATGCACACACTCTTTTTACAATAAAACCTTACAACAGCATTTTCTGATTTAACCACAAAATTATAATTATATTTTTTGTGGTTAAATCAGAAAATGCTGTTGTAAATTCAAACAAAAATCATATACGAGGGTCATTCAACAAGTACTTAGCCTACAAAAGAAAAACGAAAATTTTGGAAAGGTGGCAATTTATTTTTCCACATAATCTCCTTCAAGCTCAATACACTTGGCCCAGCGATGCTCTAACTTTTTTAACCCGTCCAAAAAATACATTTTCTCGAGGGTAGCAAAATAGGCCTCCGTAGGGACGATGGCCTCCTCATTCTACCCAAATCTATTCCCGGCGAGTGATTTTTTCAGGTTTGGAAACAAAAAGTGATTTTTCAGGTCACAGGGGGCCAAATCTGGAGAGAACGGTAGATGGGGCAGCAATTCGTAGCGCAATTCGACCAATTTGGCCATGGCGACGGCGGAAGTGTGAGCCGACGCGTTGTCGTGGTGGAACAGCACTTTTTTCTTCGCAAAGCGGGGCCGCTTTTTCTTCAATTCGACGTCAAATCGGCCCAATAAGTCAGCATAGTAGCGCCCCGTGATTGTTTTACCCTTCTCGAGGTAATCGATGTGGATCACACCTTGTGAATACCAGAAAACGGTGGCCATCACCTTTCCGGCCGATCGAACAGTCTTCGCCTTCTTCGGAGCACGTTCACCGGGTGAAATCCACTATTTCGACTGTTCCTTGGTCTCTGGTGTATACCAGTGAATCCATGTTTCGTCGCCGATGTGGTCTCACGGTTGCGCTTGTTTTCCGGTGTGAGCAAACGCGGCACCCATCGCGCCGACAGCTTTCTCATGCCCAGTTCTTCGTATAGAATATGATGCACCGTTCCTACTGCGATGCCCACAGTCTCAGCTATCTCGTGAACCTTCAATCGACGGTCTGCCAACACGTGAACATGGACTTTTTTAACGTTTTCCTCCGTAGCAGCCGTTTTCGGGGCATCTGGGCGTGGCTCATCAAAAACCGACGTGCGGCCACGAACAAACTCGTTGAACCAATTCTTGACGGTCGCCATCTAAGGAGAAGAGTCACCATACACAGCATCCAAGCGATCTTTGATTTCGCTGCGCGTTTTCCCTTCCAAAAACAAGAATCTAATCACCGAACGATATTGTTCTTTTTCCATTTTTGTGCAACCGACCGACACGCTCGCTTTCAAAGGCTCTCAAAACCAAAACGATCAGGGAATCGACTGAAACTTTGACAGTAGGCTACTAAAAGAATGTACTGCACGATGGTAAATTTCTTTTGTGACAACAGTTCCATCGGGCGGTGAGGCTAAGTACTTGTTGAATGACCCTCGTAACTTATGATTAGAAAAAAATTAAATTTATTTTACCTTTTGTAAATTGTTAAGGATTTACCATAGAAAAATAATTTCTAAATTTAAAATTTCACACCTGTATCCATAATCTATTATTCTAGCACCCAGTCAATGAAGAGTTTTTTATAAATTTAATATATTCTATTATATTTTAACTGTTTATTTATTTGTAAATGGCATAATAAATTCTAATGAATTTTAATTTTAAATTTGAAATATGTTTTCATAATATTATATGTGCTAAATTATACTTTCCGTATTATAAAATGAATATTTCTTTAATTTTATTCCTTCAAGGTGATTTAAGTCCGTGCTGTATAAAAAAAACTATGATAAATATAATTGCTTTTGTACAAAGCCTCTTTAATCTTATTAATATAATTAAATAATATAATTATTGTTATTTTTCTTTTTAATTAAAAAAGGAATCTGTAGTTAATTTTATAATTTGAAATACTTACAAAATCAAGAAAAATCCAAACTTTCTCTAATAAATATTTATTTACATATATTCTTTATGGGATTTAATTTAAAATGATTAAAATGAAACTTTTTACTTACGCCTTACCAGTATGTAATTAAAATGGGGAGAAAACTTTGTTAAAGCAAAATATTTACCATACCACAAACAATCAATGCAGAATTTCATCCCCAATTTCAACAATTATTTGGTAAAAAGAAATTAAATCCAATTCTATATCATTCATTTAGGAAAATAATATAATTGTGAAAGTGACTTTTCTAACTGATATTCAATCAGAACCGTCCAACTTTGTAAAGAAAAACTCTAACAAAGTTTAGAACATTATATGGGTTGGTAATGAATGATTTTTCTTCTATTCAATAGAAGAATTTTATTATCTTACGGACTAAATTAGTAAAATAACAAAACAGCAACAAAGTGTAATATTTCTTCTTTTCTAAAAAAAAAAAAAAAAATTACTAATGAAAACTTATCCATAAAACCACGAAAATCAGCTTTATTGGAAAAAACACTTTCTTTGCTAACAAAATTATTCTTTTCGATTGAAAGGAAAAAACAAGGTACGACTGCCTTTCAAAGTTACAATTTTTGTTAGAATTCTATGAAAATTATTCCAAATACTCTGGCAACCAAAATTCCCGCTAACTAAAAACACAAAATGGACTTGAATAAGTGCTTGAGAGGTTTAATGCAAAATACGTGTTAATTCATTAGAAATCATCATTTAAACTCAACTTCCATTGACTTACGACTTTTGCTGTCATTGCTGCCGTTTGTGCCATTTCTGCCACTTTGAATTATTGGCATTTGTATAATGGCAGTCGTATTTAAATCGGTTGTGTCTACGCATATATTTACTGAATACAGAGAAGACCCTTAAATTTCAACCAAAACTTTGTCAATATAAAATTTAATAAACAAATTGTATTGTATCTACTCATAATCAAATACATACACAAAAAATGAGTAAAGTTTTAACTAAAGAAATACGATTTATAGATTTGGGGTAGGATTGTCGGAAATCCTGTATGTATAAAGAGAAGAATTGAAATAAAAAAAATATAGTAAAATAAGAACATTAAATGAACACATTAAATAATATTCAAATTTTGTTTTTATAATTAAATTTAAATTTTTCTTTCAACGTTGATAATGTAAACCGGAATTCGAGAAAAAAAATTTGGACACAATTTTAACAATTCTGAATGGGAATCAATATTATATGAATTTTTAAAATACTTTTCATTAATCATCATTATCAACAGAGTCGGGTCTAGATCTGCTGAATCCAAGAATCGTGTCTTGCGATCTTCCATTTCAACACTCCCAGCATCTTTTTGGCGTCCTATCGAATGCCGTCGATTCACCAAAGGCAACGTCTACCGCGTGTTTTAGGACCATAAATTAAGCCATTGTAGACTTTCTGAGCAGGAGCTTCCTCATTCATTAAATAGGCTCAATAAACATCCATCCTTATGTAGGAGTCCAAAAATTCTTCGAAGGATCCTACGTGAGTTCGCAATGATTTTTGCTTAGAACCTACATTTACGAAGAATACATAAAGACCGGTGAGACTATAGTTCTGGTCAGAATTTTCTTGTTAAATAGTTTAGATTGTCTGATATTTCTGCCTCCATATTGTTATAGGCTGCAACTCCTGATCGCAAATAGCAAAATTATTTAACTCCTTGAAAGTTTTTTTTTCTTATTATAGTAAGCTGGAAATCATCGAAAGACAAAGTATGGGACTTTAACCCACTAAAACCAACTTACCGTTAGGCATTACTTCGAGGGGCAGTGATGGATCGAAATCACTACTGTGGTGAGTTATTTCTACCGTTTTCTTTCACGCTCATTTAGACAATAGTCTTTTTAGGACTATTGTCACAAGGACTTTGACAGCCTCCCAAGGTGTCCTCGAGTCCAAAATCAGGACCACTACATTTGCGGTGTCAGGGGTCCGCCATCGCATTTCTGAGCCTCTTCTCGGGCGCAGTAAAATAACAAGCCCTTTACGGTCTTCACCAATTTAAAGCGGTATTGGTAAACCCAAAAATATCCGTGTCTCTTCAAAAATTGGGATAGGTAATAGCCAACATCATCATGTCGCCGATCTATCCACGGATCCCCCACTGAGATTATCCTAACGATTTTCTCATCTACTCTGGAACTCATTTCTTTGCTCCATATGAGCCTCGGATCGCGCCACAGCATCACATCGATCTCTGAGGTGGTACAGCCGCGGCCGCTTATCTATCAATATTTCGATTGGTATCAATCCGGCCAAAACACAAATGTCTTTGTATGGCACTATTTAGAATGTGCACGCTACTGTACTCTTCCTCCTAGCCTGTCTAATTAATTTTTCTGAAATGCCAACCTCTCTGGTATGGATCAATATTTTTTTTAATGATAGCAGAGCTATCCTGCCTAGTTAGATAACAGGTAATATCTTATAGATTTTGAGCATAAAATATATAATGCCAACGTACCAGTTGTCAGGCATTGATTCGCTGCCTCATACTTGGACGTTAAATTAATTTAGCGTTTGATGCAGTTTGTAGGCGATCCCGTCAATACCAGGCGACTTGTGGTTCTTCAGTCAACAAATTGCTTTTATCGTTTCCTCGATTCTCGATGGCGGCTGCATGTATTCTTCAGCCGGTGTGACC
Organism: Atherix ibis; assembly: GCA_958298945.1. Taxonomy (NCBI): domain Eukaryota; kingdom Metazoa; phylum Arthropoda; class Insecta; order Diptera; family Athericidae; genus Atherix; species Atherix ibis. The sequence continues at coordinate 92,935,819 of OY282607.1, read as the reverse complement.
TCCAACACGTGTTCTGACTGGTTAGTGTTGAGGAGTTCATCCCGTCGATACCAGGCGACTTGTGGTTCTTCAGTCAACAAATTGCTTTTATCGTTTCCTCGATTCTCGTTGGCGGCTGCATGTATTCTTCAGCCGGTGTGACCTCCAACACGTGTTCTGACTGGTTAGTGTTGAGGAGTTCATCAAAATACTCCACTTATAAGAGGTCTGTATAAGTGGAACATTTTGATGAACTCCAAAATTTTGAATTTCCGCGGGTTACGTTTATTCGATTTTCGATTTTTTTTTGTGGCATTATATTGGTACTCATGTCTCTCACTTATGTCGATAAATTCGGCCATTTTGAATATTCAGTTAATTTTTGACAGCTGATTTGCTTGCACGTGTTATGGCTCGTCCTCGATTTTTGCCCTTTCCAAAAAATGGATCAAAGAATCTTTAACAAATTTTGTGTGAAAAATAAAATTAATTGCGCGGACGCATTCTGGATGTTGACTGTGGCATATGGTAAAGCTACTTTTGACCGAAGCAACGTTTATCGGTGGTACAAAATGTTCTCAGAGTGCCGAGAAGATGTGAAGGTCGAATGTGAACGTTTTGCTTACAGTTTTCTTCGATTGCAGGGGCGTGGTGCATCATGAGTTCTTGCCACAGGGTAGAACGGTCAATAAGGAATATTACCTGAAAGTAATGCGCGAGTTGAGCGAAGTAATCTGCCAGAAACGCCCGGATTTGTGGAAGAACAAAAATTAGCTTTTGCAACATAATAACACCCCTGCTCACGCATCGTTGCTTGTGCGCAAGTTTTTAGAGAAAAATAATACACGAATAATGCAGCAGCCATCGTATTACCCTGATCTAGCACCCTGTGACTTTTTCTTGTTCCCGAAACTGAAGAGCACCATGAAATTACGATGATAAAGACAGCATCGAAGGAGGGGCTGAACAACATCATAAAAAATGATTTTTGGATTGGTAAAAACTTTGGCACAAGTGTACAATATCTAGTGGGGATTACTTTGAAGGGGACCAAATAGATATTCATGAATAAATAAATAATTTTTGGAAAAACACAAAATTCGCGATACTTTTTGACAGACCCCAATCAGATCACCCTCTTTGTTGCTGCATTATGAGCATCGTGGTGTAAATGGTATCATTCTGCTCACAGTTAAGTAAAACTTGCAAGCGTAGTGCGGTAACTCCCTATATTTTCCGATTTCACTGACCTGTTAATTCTTCCAGTCTTTGTACGTTTAGTTGGTGAATACTCTTCTACGCTTTGCACAATTAATGAAAATTCTCTACGCAAACCCGCGTTCACTAAGAACGTAGCATGGCTCGGTAGCCAGCATCATTTTATTCTATTGTTCGCTCTTTGGAGCTGGGGTCAAATACGTTTTCGGATGTACCAATAATAGTATCCTTTAGATCCTTTTAGGTCATTTCCCGAATGATAGTACCTTCAAGCTTTACCTAAATATTAATTAAAAAAATGTGGTACAACTAACAGTTCGGCTGAAAAGTTTATAAGATAACACAGCAAAAATATTTTTTTTGCAAAATTCATTTTAATTATTCAACATAGTTGCCTTCGAGGGCGATACAGCGATTATAGCGATCTTCCAACTTTTCGATACCATTTTTATAGTACTCTTTCGGTTTTGCCTCAAAATAGGCCTCAGTTTCGGCAATCGGTCTTAAATTTCTTGCCAGCGAGCATTCTCTTGAGGTCTTCAAACAGGAAAAAGTCGCTGGGGGCCAGATCTGGAGAATACGGTGGATGGGGCAGCAATTCGTAGCCCAATTCATTGAGTTTGACCATCGTTTTCATCGACTTGTGACACGGTGCATTGTCTTGGTGAAACAACACTTTTTTCTTCTTCAAATGTGGCCGTTTCCTTAGCGATTTCTTTCTTCAAACGATCCAATAACGCTATATAATAGTCGCTGTTGATCGTCTGTCCCTTCTGGAGATACTCAATGAATATTATACCATGCGCATCCCAAAATACAGACGCCATCACCTTGCCAGCCGACTGTTGCGTCTTTCCACGCTTTGGATTCGGTTCGTCGCTCGCTCTCCACTCTGCCGATTGGACTCTGGAGTGTAGTGACGGAGCCATGTTTCATCCATTGTCACATATCGACGCAAAAATTCGGGTTTATTGCGCTTGAACAGCTCCAAACACTGCTCAGAATCATCAACACGTTGTTGTTTTTGGTCCACAGTGAGCTCACGCGGCACCCACTTTGCACACAGCTTTCGCATGCCCAAATATTCATGCACGATATGTCCAACACGCTCTTTCGATAACTTCAGAGTCTCAGCTATCTCGCTCAACTTCACTTTACGGTCATTTAAAATTATTTTGTGGATTTTTTTGATGTTTTCTGCCGTAACCACCTCTTTTGGGCGTCCACTGCGTTCTGCATCAACTGTGCTCGTACGACCAGTTCGAAATTGACGAAACCAATATTCCACAGTTGAAATAGCTGGAGCAGAGTCCAGGTAACGTTTGTCAAACCATGCTTTGGTTTCCACTGTATTTTTTTTCATCAAAAAGCAATGCTTTATCAATACACGAAATTCGTCTTTATCCATTTTTTTTCAATAACAAAAGTTGCTCCACTTAAAATGCTATATCTCACGAACCAATCGACCGATTGCTGTCAAATTTTGACAGGAATCATTTGAATCATGGTGCTTTGTGCAAGAGGCGCCATCTAGACGTCAACGTTATAAACTTTTCAGCCGAACTGTTATCTGATCACAAGAAATTTGATTTCGAAACCGGATACAGTGTCAAAATTCTATGGAGGGAAGAAAACTAGGATAGCCAACGATTTGCAGACTGATATAATTAGTTCCTTTAATCAAACTTGATAATTGGGCCACCAATATCTATTAAATTTATATTGATCTTTTCCTTTATTAATTTATAAACATTTTCTATACCAACTCTTTTGACTCTTCCGAAATTTGCATCAAATAAATTAAAATTAACTAAAGTTTCAATTAATAATGAACATATATGTATGGTTTACGCATAGCCTTCATTTTAAAGTGAATAGTCTCATTTTAAAGAGGATATACTCAAAAAGAGGATAAAGGTGAATTTTTCCAACAAAAAAAAAGAAGGAACGAACAACGATTAGAATAAAATAAGAGAATCCTAGTTCGGGGAAAGTCCCTTCAATTCGTCTATAGTTCAAGCAAATTTAAAATCTATTCTTTACTTTTTTTTTATTTTTGCTAATAAATTATTTTCTTTACAATAGTTATTTATTTCTTTTTAGCCATTTAATTTGCATATATACAATATATTTAAAATAAAATTACTATTCATTTCGTGTTTTGTTTTAAAAATCGATAAGCAATTTACCCTGCGTAGTCTTTTTTTCGCAAAACTTTTTAACTTTCTTCAATACAAATTATTTATATTCAGATGGTAGATATTCGTTCGTAGCTTATAGCTAAAAAGGATAAGAGAACAACAAGCTTTAAAAAAATTTCAATAAAACCAAAATAGTATTAGAATAGTTGAAAATTGTTTAAGAGTAAAAATAATAAGTTAAAAATAATAAATTATAAGAAAAATTCAGCTTAAACTTAAATTAAAGGTTACTGAAACGAAGAAATAAGCTAAGAAAATTTACTCGAATCACGCAACAATATAAATTGCCAAAGTCGCACGAAATCATTCACTTAATGCTTAATCGAATTGAATTGATTAAATGTGAATTTTTTTTATTCCCTACTCCTTAACCTTCCCATTCCAGATTTGAGGTATTTTTTTCTTTATCTGTAATCAAATCTATATAACTTCGGGGTCTATACTATTAATTTGGACTAGGATTTTTTCTTATCTTACACTAGAAGTTTATTATATGATATTTCGATATAAGAAAGTACATTTATACAGGTAGCCATAAGGTTCTAAAATATAAGGAAAAATAAAATAAAATTAATAATAAGTCGTACTCGGCTGGCATCTATAAATATTAATATTATAATTATGAGTATATGATAAAATTATTCTAAAGGTTCATTTTGGTATATAATATATATTATTTCCGGCAATATAAATTAAAATATATTTATACTCTAGAATTTGCCACAAAAAGTATATATGTAAATGGAAAAAAAAAATTCGTAATTATAGTAATTATGGTAATAAAAATAAATGTTTTACTTATTATTAACAATAATAAAATTCTATATAATTAACACCAAGTATACTCAAAAAAACACCAAGTAAATTATAACTTAAAAATGCGGGATTGACAACAGATGGCATAACTCTTACACATGGTTTGTGTTAATAATAACTCATATGGCATTTTGGAGGTTAAACATCTGTCATTCATTCTCGATTTGTCATTGAACGAAATAGTGTAAACAACAAAGTTTTTTTTGCTTCAAAAATGTCGAATTTCGTACCAAAAAAGTCCCATTTCGGGAAGTGTTGATTTACTTCTTCAATTTGAAAAAAAGTGCAGCTGAAGCACATCGATTGCTCACCGAAGCTTATCCTGAATATGTTTCATCGATTTCAACGTGCGAGAGATGGTTTATGCGGTTCAGAAGTGGTGATTTTGACACGGAAGACAAAGAACGACCAGGTCAGCCAAAAAAGTTTGAAGATGAATATTTGGAGGCATTACTCGACAAAGACTGTTGTCGAACTCAAGAAGAAATTGCAAAATCATTGGAAGTCACTCAAGCAGCCATTTCAAAACGTTTGAAAGCAGCAGGATTCATCCAAAAGCAAGGAAATTGTGTCCCATATGAATTGAAGCCGAGAGACGTTGAAAAGCGATTTTGCATGTCCGAAATGCTGCTTGAACGGCAGAAAAAGAAGTTGTTTTTGAATCGAATCATTACTGGCGACGAAAAATGGATTCATTACGACAACCCAAAGCGCAAAAAATCGAATGTGAAGCCCGGCCAACCAGCCAAATCAACGCCAAAGCCAAATATCCATGGCGCCAAGGTAATGCTCTGTATTTGGTGGGATCAGAAGGGTGTGATCTATTATGAGCTATTGAAATCGGGCCAGACGATCACAGGCGACCACTACCGAACACAATTAATCCGTTTGAAGCGAACATTGGCCGAAAAACACCCGACCAGACACGAAGCCATAATTTTCCATCATGACAACGCTCGGCCTCATGTTGCAAGACCGGTTAAAAATTATTTAGAAAACAGTGGCTGGGAAGTTTTGCCTCACCCGCCTTATAGCCCAGACCATGCCCCGTCCGACTACCATTTGTTTAGATCCATGCAAAACGCCCTCACCGGAATACGCTTCACTTCAGAACAGGGCATCAAAAATTGCCTCGTTTCATTCTTGGCCTCAAAACCGGAGCAGTTTTTTTGGCTCGGAATCCATATGTTGCCAGAAAGATGAGAAAAAGTAGTGGTTTCCGATGGACAATACATTGAATAAAATATATTGTAACAATTTTTCAAAATAAACACTCAAATTTTGCCAAAAATCCCGCATTTTTAAGTTATACACTACAATAATTTTTTTAATATAATCTTAATCGTTTATTCCCATTTTAATAAAGTTATTTTTATAATATTTATTATAAACTATTACAATTTACTATGTAAATTTAAAATAATATTTATTTATTCGAGGAAATTTAAATATCCCAAAGACTGAAAAAAGATAAATTCGCAGATAAATTCATAATGATCGTTTTTATAGGGTGTGCCAACTTTTATGCAAGAGTTAAATTTTTCGCCATTTTTGTGGTAAAGTGTTGCCAACAGAAAAAAATGACAGAGTGACAGCTGACAGTTGACGGTTATTAAAAATGGAGCGCTACACGAAAGCATAATGCGTTTTCATTATTAAGCAATATTTTAAGAATAATGAAGGTTTCCCAGGTACAGCTTGCAATTTATCAGAATATAATCCAAATTTTTGTGCCTAAATGTAGTTTAAACAAGATGTGAATGACGTGTGGTTTCAACAAGTTGGTGCTATATGCCATACAGCCTGAAAAACGATTAATTCTGGTGTGTAATTTGGGACAACCTTTATAAAGTAGATTAACATATTGTAGATGATTTATAGAAATTTTTTTCTAATATTAGTCAGTTTCCTTAAACTTTTAAAACCATTAATAAAAAAAGTGAAGAAAAAGTCCACTTAAGATATTGTATACTCTTTAAAGTTTCAAAAATGAAATAACGCAGGGCAGGCAGCAAAACAATTTGTATGAACTATTTGGAGATGCCACAGTAATGAATTTCATTCGTGTGACTTTTCTTTGAAAGATGACTCCAGATGAGGATGTTAATCAGATGTCAATGATGAAGTGCTCCAGCATAAATCCCGCATTAACTTCCGTCGATATAGCCTTCAAGCTTGGAATTTATCAGACAACTGCTTAGGATTTCATTAAAAGGCTTGAAAACGGAGCCGTTTTTACACCGCCTTGTGACTGGACAAGAAAATTGGTTAGTTCATAAAAACTTTGGAAGAAAAAGATCCTATAAAAAAAGCAGGTGTGGCAAGAAGGCTATGCTGTGTTGTTCATGGGACCGCAAGGGTATAAAACACTATGAATTGCAGGAAGAAAATTAAACTGTTATTGATAATCGTTATTGGATGGAACTTGTCCCGCAAGGAGCCTACGGTTATTAACAAACCAAGTAGACTTTATCTGCTCACTGTAAGGGGGGCTCTTCTGGGAAACAGTTTAACAATGAGGGTGTAATACCAGAAGAGGCATACGGGTATTGGTAAAATACATGGTTTTAAAACACTGTGCCTGATGAGAGAGATGGGGTACTATTGGCAGAAATGTGGTGGCTGTAACCTACATCGCGGGTACAGTTGCTGGGATCCCACAAACATCTATTTTCCTACCAAACTTGATAGAGATTGCCGTGTTGTCATGGTGGAACATTCGAGTTTCTGCAAAGTCCGATCTGACGCGAAGCAATTCCCTTTCTGGGCTTTTCGAGGAGCTTCCAAATCTTCTAATTACGATCTTCCCTCACAAGATCCCTTTCTTATTATATCAATATTATATCCTTTCAAATATTTTTTTATCGCGGGAAACAATAAACAGTCATATGGACTGTTATTACATAAAGTGAGGGGAAAGAGGGGAACCGTAATATTTTATGTCATCAGAAAACTTGTGCCATTTTCAATATCTCCAAAAAAGTTATGATAAATTGCTAGCAAAATTGTGTTAGTACCTCCTAGACGTAAAGAACCCTTATTCGGAGCCTACCAAGGACTTACTCATCATGTTAATTAACGGTTTGACCTCACCAGGACCTTACTCGCTACAAGTCTCCCAGAGCAATATTTATATTCCACTGCTTCGGAGCGCACCAAAATTATGCATACAAACAGCAACAAGAACCCAGCGCCCCACCAAAAAACTTGTGCCTAAGATAAAAAGTTTACTCGATAATATTGTGTTAGTACCTCCTAGACGTAAGGAGCTGATGATCACTCCCAGGGTTCTTTCTCATTAAAAATTTAAATTAGTTTTCGATGTCAGAGGTCTCTCTTTCATAGGTTTGTCTACCACTGATTCTTGGCCCTTAAAAAATACCTCATGACACCGAAAAACTTATGCTTTTGCAAAGGAGTATTCCCCATAACACACCAAATTTCATAACAACGTACAGTTAATATTGTGTTAGTACCTCCTAGACGTAAAGAACACTTATTCGGACCGTCAATTAAGTCACGCATCAGCTTCTTGCTAATTAACGGTCTGACCTCACAAGAGCCCCTACACGTCTACAGTTTTATGAGTTTCTAATATTAGAGGTCTCCCTGACAGAATTATGTCTTTTTTTTTTTTTTTAGATTATTGAGGAAGGGGAAAACCTTCAAAAGGTACTCAACTGGGACGCCTTCTACCTGTCAGACGAGTTATGTGGGATTTTTACCTCGCTAAAACCTAACCTGTACCTCTACCCTTGCTCCCGGAACGATGGTTCCCCGGCGGCACTCTTTGTAAATACTACTTCGCCGGGGCGTTCTTATAATATTTTACTATTTATTATATTTTACTGCTGTCCCGATGTTATGACGCCTCGCGGCTTATTCTTCGTACGTGGTGTGAAGATCCTTGATAATAGATTCCGCGTACTCTGCAACTTTGTTCCAAGCCGATTGGTTCTTCAGCATGCACTCCACTATGTTTTCTGGACTGATGGAACGGTCCACATTTTTCTCGTAAAAGGGGCATTGGAAGAACACGTGTTCTGCATCTTCCAGCACATCGTAGCAACGACGACAGTTTGGGGAGTCTGTTCTCTTGAATCTGTGCAAGTATGCCCGAAAGCATCTATGTCCAGTCAAGAGTTGGGTGATGTAATACCCGACTTCCCCGTGCAGATGAGTGACCCATTTTGTAACATCTGGGATCAGTCTATGGGTCTACCGACCCTTCGTCGAGCTGTCCCATCTTTCTTGCCAGATGCGAAGACTCTCGGGTCTCTCCTCTTCACAGAGGACCTTTCGCCGCTCTTCCTTCTTCCTACGATATTGGTTTTCTCGCTCTCCCGCCAGGGTGTCGATGGGTGGGCATGATGCCACAACGTTGCTGGCGCTGGAGATGTGCTTCTTGTAGTTGAGTCTGGCATCCAAAACCACTCCTAGATACCTTATGGAGGGTAGCGACTGGATGTCGTGGTCGCCTTCTCTTATGGTTATGATCTCCAATTTCTTCCGGCTACTCACAAGGAGTGCTTCGATCTTATGTTCCGTCAATGACAGGTCTGCCGATGTCATTCACTGTCTTATCCTCCGGATGGTGGTGGAGAATGCGGTTTCCAGATCCTCCAAGTGTTTGGCTACAAAGACAACCGCTACGTCGTCCGCGAAGGCCACGAGCGTTGTGTTCGTCGGTAATTCCAGATGGAGTAGGCCGTCGTACATGACGTTCCACAAGAGTGGCGTCAGGACAGAGCCCTGAGATACCCCACCCGTGACCCCATACTCCGCTGGTCCATCCTCCGTTTCGTAGTGTAGTAGTCGATCACTGAAGTATGATCTGACCATCCTCCGTAGGTAGTAGGGCACCCATATATTCTTAAGAGCCTCCAGGACTCGATCCCAGCGGGCCGAGTTAAAAGCATTTTTGATGTCCAGGGTGACAATGAGACAATACTTTTTGGAACCGCCTTTCCATCTCTTTCCTGAGATGGCTTTCTTTGCGATGTTCGTGACGAGTTCAAACGCATCGATGGTCGATCTCCCCTTCCTAAATCCGAATTGGAATTCGGAAAGTTGAGAATCGATTTATTGCTCCAATCTGTCGGCCACTATCCGCTCCAAGTTCTTCCCATCCGAATCTAGCATGCAAAGTGGACGATAGGATGGTGGTTTGTCCGGTGGTTTCTTCCCTTTTGGGATAAGAACCAATCTTTGTTGCTTCCATCGAGTCGGAAATACACCTTGCCGCAGGCAGGCGTCATACATGCTTATAAACATGTCTGGTCTGGCAGCAATTGCACTCTTCAGTGCAATGTTTGATATGCCGCTTGGTCCTGGTACCTTGCCATTCTGCAGTCTACTGCAGGCCCTCATGAGCTATTCCATGGTCACTCCAGTAATTTCCACTTTTTCATGCTCCGTGTGGTAGTCGGGGAGTTCTGGTTTCTCCGGGAACAGATGTACTACTATTCGGTGCAGCATTTCAGGACAGGTTGGTATTGTTGCGGATAGGCTTTTAATCCTATGCATGACCGTCTTATACGGTCTGCCCCACAGGTCCCGGTCCACTTCCGCACAGAGTTCCTTCCAGCATTCTCGTTTACTCGAGTTGATGGCGTTTCTGAGAAGGCGCCTTTTCTCTTCGTAGGTCCGTCTGAGTTCCTCTGCCGAGGCCTTGTCTCGCTTACGAGCACGTTGGTGTTGCCTTCTTGCCTTTAGGCATGCTCGCCGATGTAGGGCGATGGTCTGGTTCCACCAGTAGACTGCTGCTCGACCGTTGATCGGGCGACTCCTTGGCATCGACGCATCGCTGGCTGCCACCAGGGTCGCTGCTACCTCTTCTGTGATGCCCTCGGCAGTTGTTGACCGGGGCGCTAGTGATCCGCTCATCATCAACCTGAAGGTCTCCTCATCAAATCATTTGCTGTTCCAGCCCACTGGCGCCACCCGCTTCTGGGACTGTTGTTGATTTCCCAGATTATAGCTTGATGGTCGGTATTTGTGAACTCTTCATCGACCTTCCATTCGTAGCCCCCTTTTGACAGAGGCATGTCTGCCACTGGTTTTCGGCTCTCCGAAAATACCTCATGCCATAAGGGATGTTCCTAATAGCATCGTTGCAACTTCATATAACAATTTCACTTATCATGGTGTATAGGCACACGAAACTTTCACTGCCAATCTAAGCGGAACTAACGTACTATCTTTGAGGAGGGAAAAATCTGCAGTGTCACTAATTTTCTATCACACCCGTATAGTATTTTTCTAAAACGTAAGTGCTCACTTTAAATTGCACACTATCTAATTGGTCGATTGAGACTTAAAAGTCTTTTTCGAAAAATATCGCTTTCAATAATATCCAACTTGTTTTTGTTGGTATTTCCACCCCTCTTAATTCAAATCTGTGAAAGATTTTTCTTTTTTTAAAATAAATTTCAAATTTATTCTATAAAACTTTACAGCCCCTTGGAAATCAATTTTAAGTGCTATAACTTGAAAAGCAATTCCTGAAAACTTTTAGTTACTTTATAGAAAGAAAACTTTTTAATTTCAATATATCTGCATGTATTCGTATACATGCAATATTCGTAGATTAATCCAATTGTCAAACAATGCCTCATCCAAATTTTTGTTTTGTTTTCTGTATTAGTATCTGTAAGTATAGAGAGAATGCTTTTAGAACTTTAGAATTTTACAATTTGTCAAAGATTAAAAATTACATTTCATTGCTCTTGTACTACTTACATTTCTAATCAAACACTTAAAGTTAGCGAAAAAAATAAATTAAAATTTGTCAGTCTTATTTTCTAAACACCAAAGAAATATGTATGTATGAGTTTATATAGAAATCTATTATTTGGATATTTACTGAAACCTATAATTTATCTTAGGAACATGTTTAAGTTTGTAAATATTCTGAATTTCTCTGTTAAAGTATACCCTCTTATGTGCAGTATTACTAATTAAATTAAAATGCTTAGAAAATTTCGATTTCTTTTGAAAGCAATTTAATTAATTTTATTTGGTTAAAAAAAAACAAAAATAAACAAATAAAATATCAAAAAACAATTACATCAATTTACAATTAAATGAATGACTCTCTTTTTAATCCTCTTATGTTAGAAGCTTTTTAGCTTACCTTTCAGAATATAGTAGATGAATTTCAACATAAGAAATAAACATGAAATAAAAGAATTGTATTTGTTGAAAATTTCGTAATTCTTTTAATTTTACTTATTAATTTTTTTATAATAGAAAAGAATACAATATTATTAATTATTAAAAATAAATAAAATTTTTACTTAAAACATGTTTTATAGAAAATGTCATCCATAATATGAGGGTGTGGGTGTCCAAAACATTCGAACGTTAATTGTACAAAATTTATATTTTTCAAATAAATATTTTATGTTCTTGTAAATGTCATAGAAAATTAAAAAAAAAATCAACAACAAAAAAAAATAGAAATTGTAGAAGAAAACCCAGAGGAAAACCAGAGAGAATTTTATTAAAAATATATTTTAGATTTAGATTTTGTTAAATATTTTATTTTAATACAAGCTAATACCTTGCATGCGTTGCAATTTTTCTTTTAATTTTTTTTTAATAATTTATTTGTAGTTGGTACACATATACAAAAGAATTAATTTCTCGGGTGTACCACTCATGAGCATGCAACATATAATTGACTATGTGAAAAGTATCAATTTTCTAGATTTAATTCACATAACAGTTCGGCAGAAAAGTTTAGAACGAAACAGTAGAAATATTTTTTTTTGCAAAATTCATTTTTATTATTCAACATAGTTGCCTTCGAGGGCGATACAGCGATTATACCGATCTTCCAACTTTTCGATACCATTTTTATAGTACTCTTTCGGTTTTGCCTCAAAATAGGCCTCAGTTTCGGCAATCGGTCTTAAATTTCTTGCCAGCGAGCATTCTCTTGAGGTCTGCAAACAGGAAAAAGTCGCTGGGGGCCAGATCTGGAGAATACGGTGGATGGGGAAGCAATTCGTAGCCCAATTCATTGAGTTTGACCATCGTTTTCATCGTCTTGTGACACGGTGCAATGTCTTGGTGAAATAACACTTTTTTCTTCTTCAAATGAGGTCGTTTCTTAGCGATTTCTTTCTTCAAACGATCCAATAACGCTATATAATAGTCGCTGTTCATCGTCTGTCCTTCTGGAGATAGTCAATGAATATTATACCATGCGCATCCCAAAATACAGACGCCATCACCTTGCCAGCCGACTGTTGCGTCTTTCCACAACAGTCTTTCCACAACAGGATCGAAACTCTACAAACTAGTTTTGACACTAGCGCTCACTTAACACATCTTCTCCATACACACCGGATAATTTTTTTCTTACTTGAACAGCATTTTTATCTTTTCTATAGTAAAAAAAGTAAAATATACCGAAAATGCTGTTTTTTACTTTCCATATTTAAAAGGGTATCAACCAAAAACTATTTTGCAGAATCAATCGAAATTGTTTAACAAGTAAGCCTTTCTGTCAGCTGTCAAAAAACGAAATTACTTTCCGAGCAACCCAATATAAAAGAATAAATTTGTCGGTTGTACCACTCATGAGCATGCAACATATAATTGACTATGTGAAAAGCATCAATTTTCTAGATTTAATTCACATACTTGAAGCGATTATTAACCTTGTACGTTGTTGACGGTTATTGAGAATGCCAGGCGAACGGGAAACTGCAGGCATTTGAAATCAAATGGCATGTCGGTGGGAATGATGGGAATACTTGAAATCAGCACGTCGTCTCCTTTTGACTTGCCAATCAGAATTGTCGCTTCGATGACGTTTGGTAATCGAGGTGGATAAATGTTGATGGTTCGAAGTATTGCTGGGAGGCTTCACCTGAAATCGTCTTCAGCTCCTCGGTATTATCGACAGTACCAGGATGATCTTGGGAAACTAAAAAAGTCATACGGACTTAGATCTGGTGAATGGGCAGAGGGGAAACTGCAAAACTACAGGAATGGCTCTGTCCAACAAAAACTCGCTGATGCAGTTATACGCAATTGATATGGTCTGGGACTTCCAGGTGGCAAAGCCGAGTTAAACATATTCTTGACATCAAGTGTAACAATGGCGCAGTATTGCTTAGTACCTCGTTTTCCTTCAACTACGTTACGGACGCCTTCAACAACCATGTAGATGACATGTAGCCGTTTAGAATTTAAATTTGTATCTTAAAAGACCTTTTAAAAGACAAATATAAATTCCGAATAGAGTTATTGGGTGATTTCTTAGCTTTTGTTAGAAGAAGAAGCAGCAGCATCCTAGAGTTGCAAAGAGTAACATTGTTCTGAGCCTTCCAAGGACTCACTAATTAGCTCTATGTTAATCGATGATCTAACCTCACTAGATCAGCTCACTGGTTCTGCAATTTTATTACTTTTCGATGTTAAGGTCTCACTGAACGAAGTCATCGCATGGCGTTAAAAGTTGTACTGAACTTTTAGGAGGTACTATCGTATAAGCTGTGTGAATAGGGGATGTCCGTAGTGCTGCCAGATTGCTCACATGAAAACCTTTTTTATTCCCAGTATATTTCAAGTTGAATTCGAACTCAAGATCGCTCTTTTCTATAATAGAATTAGACGTTTCATTGTTGAGTCTAAGTTACCAATTGATGTTTTGAACAATTTCAGGAGGTCGTTATGTTGGTGGAAAAAAGTTTACAATGTTTATATAATATGACGTTTGGTCCCTGGAATTGCATCGTATCACCGATCAACTTACACATCATCGTCGCTAATGAAGTAGATTTGTAAGAAAAAAAACGGTTTCTTCTGTATTTGTATCACTAACAATATGATTGCATAGTTTCAACTCAATTGGATGAACAATGCGCGAACGATTTCGATCGACGAGCATGGCTACTTCTTCAGCGTAAAATTTTTTTCCCCTCCAAAACCATTCCCGACGTTCGCACAATAACTCACCAAAGTTTCATCACAATCGGATGATCGGTGCGCGAACGCATAAAAGACGAGCATACAAATATTAATTTTTATATATTACATATTAAATAAAAAGTTATAAAAATGGTTGCCACAAAAATTCTTGCAAGTCTCGATCCTCTTGAGGTGAATTTAGATGACATTTTCGAAAATTTTGGAATGTAATTTATTCAAACAAAATTTTCCCTTGTTTTCTTCAAAAAATAGTGTTTTATTAATACACACGAAATTAAATTTGTTCCATATTATTGTAATGAAAAAAACATTAACCTTTATCACCTTTCAATAACGTTCAAAACTACATTAATGAACCGATGTTTAGGGTCTTTTTAAAAATTCAGAATAATGAAAATAATATCAGTTTACTAATATCAGCTATATTTATTTCAATTATCACTGACTTATCAGACTGCTCTTATATTAGACTCTTTGTAGCAGTGCTGAAAGGGCTTTAACTGAAGAGTTTTAATCTAACTTAAACAAGTTCTTCAAAATAGTTTTCATCGAGCGCTTAACTTTGAAGCAGAGTGGATGGGGGGGGTAGGGGGGGGGGGGTCCGTCACTTAGAGAAGGGATCCTTATCTTTTACATAGATGGTTATAAAATGGATGCGGATATTGGAGCGGGTTTATTCAGACCTTGATGCCGCCTATCTAAGGCCACTGGTAAATTCCTTTCTATCTAAAGTCACTAGATGAATCCATTTTTCAGGTAGAAATACATGCCATAGAGCTTTGTGCTGGAGAGGGACCTACGTAACGCAATGGTCTGTATTATCTCAAACAACCAAACTGCAGTGAAAGTTCTTGTCTCATCTGATGTCTAATCCAAGCTAGTTTGGGATATTATCACGATCTTGAATCAACTGGTTAGAGCCAGGTCATGAGGGTATTAAGGTTGATGAACTAGCAGACAAACTTGCCAAAAGGTGAGGGGAGCAAATACTCCATTCATTTGACCAGAACCCTTCTGTGGCTATCCAAAGGGGCACCTGGGGTTCATTATAGAGTCCTAGGAAGCTCGGCGTTAAAAGCTCATGCTAGAGTAATTTCCAAGGCATGAATCACTCTAAAAATTTCATCGCCTTTTCTCCAAAAAAGGCGGCAGAGGCCCGTAAGCGTAACAAACCAGACCTAAGGCTACCCACTGGCCCAGTGTTTGTTGAAATATCATCTTAATAAGCTGTGCAAATTAGACATAACAATCTGTAGCTTTTGACCCGAAGAGCATGAAGCATTGGAGCACTTACTCTGTAATTGAAATGCAATTACCCTCCAGAGACTTCGATATATTGATTTGAGATTCCCCGATCCCTATGAGATCTCCCGGCTACCAACCACTATGATTTTGACTTTATTTACCACAAAAGACATTATTTATCAAAATGGTTTGGAGACCATGTGACTCTTTTTGCTAGTCAATTATGGTTTTTAGCTTATTTTAAGGGGAAAATAGTTTTTCCCCTTAAAACGCGAAACATAGCAACGGTAGAATAACTACATTTATAGAATATTTTTACTATCAAAATATATTTTTTAATCTTTATTAAAAAATGGCAATTATTAATCTAAAACAGGTTTTTTTTAACAGTATATTTTTTTAAAAATGGTTTTTTTAACAGAGTCCTCCATTTTCTATACTATAAATTGGATAATCCGATATTCTTGTTCAAGTTGCACAACAACAACAAAAATAAACAAAAATTATAGAAGAAAAAAAACAAGGGAAAAATTCAACAAAAAAATCTTCTGTATAATAGTACTCAATCTTATGGCATTCAGTATTGCTGGTAATTTGCATAATTTAGCATAAAATCGACGAATGACTAACAGTTGCCATGGCCGCAAATAGTTATAATCAATACTGATAATATCTGTAAACAACCGTGGAGTAACTTGATTCAATTACGAAAGTATACATTTTGCTTCGATGGATTTATGTTATATATTTTATAAAACTTTTTATTAATTTACTAATTTGACCCTTTGCTTTTTAAAGAAAAAATCCATTTCCGCACTTCAGTTTGACAACGTATACACACACACACACACACTATAAGTAATTAAAATCGAATTTACAAAAAGTCAAACCATAAAAACGGAAGCTAGAAAATTGATAGGAGCTTTCTAGAATAGTTATTAACTATACAAGTACACGGTTCTGGTCTATTATTAAATCATCACGATTTTCCAATTAGATATAATTACAAGAAGTTCTATGTTCTACGATGTAAGAACTTCTTTACCTAAGACTATGCTATCCAATATAGTTTCAAAGCGTCTTCATGATTGTACGCACACTTGTACACGTTTAAAAAAAAATTAAAGAAAAATCTTTGTTCAGATGAAGTTTATAGTTTTGCATGACCGTCGTCGAGATTCAGATATTGCCGAAACAAAACCCGGATTTTGTAAAAAGTTCTTTTTAATTAAGTTCGTATGCATGCCACTATGACTTACGCTCTATAAACACATTTCTTTATAGTACATGCCACACATTGTACAGAGGAAAGTGTACGAGAACCTGCAAAGAGATTGTAAATGCAGAGTTGCACTTGCATGTTGGTCATGTAAGGTGTAAAGCATAAAGTAAATTGCATAAAGTGTATTTTGCCAAAGAAGAAGCCGGATATACTTGGTCAAAGAAAAATCCAAGAACTTCAACAGAACTTATTTCACAACTTACCGAAAGAGTTCCTTTATTTTCCTCTAAAGCCTTACAACCTTCTTCAATAAACACAGAGTCATTCTATTATTTTTCACCTGTTATTCATTATGATTTTTTTTGCTATTTTCTTTTGCATACACT
The DNA here is from genome assembly GCA_958298945.1 of Atherix ibis. Taxonomy (NCBI): domain Eukaryota; kingdom Metazoa; phylum Arthropoda; class Insecta; order Diptera; family Athericidae; genus Atherix; species Atherix ibis. Next base: position 92,918,807 of record OY282607.1, on the reverse strand, counting down.
TCTGTATTTGTGTTTAAAACTATTCTATTATTTTCTATTTATGACTATACAAAGAGCTGTGGTTGTAATTAGGAAGCATAAAAGGTTATATAAAAACCCTTCATCCAAGGACTCGAAAATCTTTTATAAAATATCTACTCGTAGTTTAACCTAAAAATTGAAAAACTACAACAACAAAAATAAGGTGCAAAATAGTTGACATAAAAGAATGTCATGCCATGACACCGCAACACAAGTGCTAGTATGCATATTTGTGGAGATCATTTTAGCAATTTCTCATCATCTTAACACTATCTAAAAAACCAAGTAAAAAAAAATACCTAAAACAAAAATTGTTTTGTTTATTTTTTATCATAGAATATTTTTTTTTTAATATTTTATATTTGAGGAAAAACTGACATTTAGTTTTAAAGTACATTAGAAATATTTAAGAATTAATTTAGTGATTTTTTAAATTTTAATATATCATAGAAATAAATTCCAAATAATGAAAAGTCCTTTTTGAAAAACTAAAAATAATTATTTTATCTTTTAGATTATTTGGTTTTTTTTTTTTTTTAATAAAATTACGGAAATATTATCTAAATTTTATCCTTTTAATGGTAGATTTTTTTGAGAATTTATATCGGTCCTTACCTACATACATGAGGTCTGGTAGACAAGTGCCGGGGATTTTTTTTGTAACAATTTTGGTTCGATGTATTGCTGGGGGGAGGCTTCACCTGGAATCGTCTTCAGCTCCTCGGTAACATTGATTTTAGTATTTTCGACAGGACCAGGATGATCTTCGAGATTCAACAAAAGTCATACGGACTTAGATCAGGTAAATAGAGGAGAGGGGGGGGGGCTGGAATACTACAGGACTTCCTTTGTTCAACAAAAAGTAAATGATGTAGATGTATCTACTCTTGACCAGGGGGGGGGGGGGTAAGATTGTTGACATGAAACCACCGTCAGTTATTATTTCTTGGATAGTAGACAGGCATTATTCCTTTTATCCTACTAAGGCTGGAGGTCGCACCTTTCACATTTTTTCTTCATGACATAGCATTTTTATTATTTGAGATGCACCTAAGCATTTCACGTGATGTTATTTTTTACACTATGATACCATTTTGGGACAGACGTTCGGCGATTATTTGCTACATTTTTTCTCTCTATGGTCAAGCGTAGACGCTGAAAGAAAACATATTTCGCATCCTCGAGTGTGGGCTATGAGGTATACGAGATCTATTCAAAAAGTGTCGCGAATTTTGTGATTTTTCAAAAATTATTTATTTATTCATGAATATCTATTTTGTCCCCTATAAAGTAATCCCCGTCAGATATTATACACTTGTGCCAACGTTTTTTCCAATCCTCGAAGTACTTCAAAAAATCATTTTTTGTGATTTTGTTCAGCTACTCCTTCGATGCCGTCTTTATCTCCTCAATCACAGCGTAGCGTCGTCCTTTCATGGGGCTCTTCAGTTTCGGAAATAAGAAAAAGCCACAGGGAGCCAGATCTGAGGAATACGATAGCTGCGGCATTATTAGTGTGTTGTTTTTGGCCAAAAATGGCAAAAGCCAATTTTTGTTCTTCCACAAATCCGGTTGTTTTTGGCGGATTGCTTCTCGCAACTTGCGAATAACTTGCATGTAATATTCCTTATTAACCGTTCTACCCTGTGGTAAGAACTCATGATGCACCATGCCCCTGCAATCGAAGAAAACTGTAAGCAAAACCTTCACATTCAACCGAACTTGGCGCGCTCTTTTCGGTCTTGACTCGTGCGGCAGCTTTCATTGGGATGATTGAGCATTGGTTTCCACGTCATAACCATAAACCTATGATTCGTTACCAGTTATGAGAAAATTTAGCTCTGGAGCAAATTTGGGTCATCGCGGACAGAGTCAATCAGCTCCTTAGCAATGTTAATGCGATGCTGCTTTTGGTCAAAATTGAGCAAAAATCGAAGACGAATCAAAACACGTGCAAGCAAAGCAGCTGTCAAAAATTAACTGAATATTCAAAATGGCCGAACTTGTTGGCATAAGTGAGAGACATGAGTATCAATATAACAAAAATCGAATATACGTTACCCGCGGAAATACAAAATTCGCGATACTTTTTGAACAGACCTCGTATATTAGAATTTTGCTTTGATAAACGTAAAAATGCAAGCCAGGCGGCAAACAACGTTGCGTGAGCAGGGGCGTTATCATCGTGCAAAAACCAATTTTTGTTCTTCCACAAATCCGGGCGTTTCTGGCGGATTGCATCGCGCAACTTGTGTATAACTTGCATGTAATATTCCTTATTGACCGTTCTACCCCGTGGTAAGAACTCATGTTGCACCACGCCCCTGAAATCTAAGAAAACTGTAAGCAAAACCTTCACATTCGACCAAATATCGTTCACATCTCCTCGGCCCTCTGAGAACATTTTGTACCACCGATAAACGTTGCTTCGGTCTAAGGTAGCTTCACCATATGCCACAGTCAACATTCGGACAATGCGTCCACGCAATTAATTCTGTTTATCGTAAGTAAGAGACATAAATACCAACATAACGCCACAAAAAATCGAAAATCAAATATACGTAACCCTCGGAAATTCAAAATTCGCGATACTTTTTGAACAGACCTCGTATATATCCCATGAACATCCAGCTTAACGCCTATCAGAAACTGTGCCATATAGTGGTCCATTTCTCCATGGCTTCTTCCGTTCCATCTTCTTTTAATTAGTAAAGCTCAGCCCCTACAGTCTCATTTCCCTCTCGTCGTCGATGATATATTATGGCTCTATCATTTGCCAGAGGCTCGATTGGTGGTATAATAGAGATAGCTCAGACAGAGTATGGAATACTCCGGAGACTTGAAGTATGCTCCGACGATATCCCGCTACCACCTGAAGCTTGTATGTTTCACAACCCAACTTGCTTTTTTCAGTAGTGATTTTCAGATATTCGCCAAAGCTCAACCTGGCGTCTATCTGAACTCTCAAGTATCCTAGCGATGGCTCCAAAATAATATCACAGTCACCGATGGTGGGAGTTATAGACTCCTCTACTTTCCTGCTTGTCACTTGTATTGGCTCTATTTTTTTTGGTCAGCATGATCCAAGCCCACTAATAATAGCAAGTGTCGGGTAATATGAACTGCATCTAATGCGGTTTGCGTTATCGCATTTATAAATTTACAAGCCCTGACGAACTCTTCCACTGATTTTATATGCTTTCATCCCGACTTATGAATCATATAGGAACGTTCTATCGATAAGATCCTTTAGATATACTCTGGGACTTTCATGCGGCAAAGCGCGTCTAGAATACTGCCAAATCTTGCCGAGTTAAAAGCATTCTTGATGACATGCAATCGTTCAGAATTCATATTTGCATCTTAAAACACCTTTGGGCCATACCTGGTAATTAGCTCCAGGGGATTGTAAATTACAGGCTCTATTCAACAACCGAATCGAGTGATAGGGGGATAGGGTATTGGGTGGTTTCTTAGCTTTTGTTAGAAGAAGAAGCAGCTGCATCCTAGAGTTGCAAAGAGTACCATTTTTCTGAGCCTTCCAAGGACTCACTAATTAGTTTCCATATTAATCGATGATCTAACCTCACTAAATCATTTCACTGGTTCCACAATTTTATCACTTTTTGATGTTAAAGCTCTCACTGAACGAAGATATCGCTTGGGGTTAAAAGTTGTACTGAACTTTTCTAGGAGGTACTATCGTACAAGCTGTCGGTAGTGCTGCCAGATCGCTCTTAGTAAGACCTTTTCTGCTCCCAGTACCTATACAGTTCAAGTAGGATTCGAACTCAAGGTTATTCTTTTCTACAATAGAATCAGAAATTTCATTATTGGATCTTAATTTTTCAAACAACTAAATTATAGAAAGGAGCATTTTAGAATATTATTTTTTTTTAAATAGGAGAAAAAATCCCATCGATTTTATCCAAAAAATTCATCTTAAATTCAATAATTTTATTTAATATCTTCTTCGGTAAATAAAAACAAATTTTTCTAAATATCACATAAAATAATCCAACTTTGATAATCAATAAATTTAATTCTAATTATTTCAATATTTTTTTGCTTATTGGAAAATTCAATTTTCAAGTCACATGGAGTGCTTTTACAATTATTTTGGTGACATAGGCCTGTAGACATACCGACAAGTGTTTAAATATTTCGAAAGTATGAATATTGGTTGGATAGTCTAGACAGTCGAGTCGACCTTTTAGCTGAACAAAAAAAAAACCCCATTCGCAAATAGAAGATTTTTCTCTTTCTACTCGAACATTTTATTTTCCCTAATCATATCATATCGAAATGACTAGAGTACGTTTGAAAGAAAAAATGAAAAAAAATTATAGCCATTTTGATAGTAATCTATGGTAAATTTCAGGACTATTAAAGACTTTAAATATTATTCAAGAGAATAAATGTGTACGTGCAAATCGTTATATGCCTTTCGGAGGTATTTGCAATTGAGTTAAAATTGACCAAAGTGTTGTTTTTTCTTTTGCTATTTAAAATCAATGTTAAAGATTAGCTTTTTATTTATTTTATTTAATTTTTTTTTATTTTTCGTTATTTTGTAAGATAATATAATTTTTTTTTTGGTTAATAATTGAATATTTAGAATTTTTGTGCTTCAATCTAATGCATCGGATAAATTCTTAATGCTTGTCTATTTGCAGATATTTTAAAATTAATATGAATTGAAGAATAAAAAAATTTCTGTTCTAAGAATTATCTGAAAAATTATGTCCTCAAGAAATTGTGCGACTTTTTTCCGATTAAGTACACATGAGATTTGGACAAATCCTCGAAGAAAATTTGTAAATTTTTTTTTTTTTGATTCTATAAGCCTTAAAAATTTTATCTAAAAGACTTTAAATAAAAGATTAATTCTTAGAGAGTATTTGCTTACATATTAAATAAAAATGTCTTTTAATAATCAATTTGGGCTAAAAGATTTCTGAAGAAAAATATTGTCGGACAAAAGAAAATGTATTGTAAGAAAAAACAAAATCAAATACAAAATAATTGCTTCTAATTAAAATGATCTAAAAGAATTTGTTATTTTTGAAAAAGAAATAAAATTTAATTATTGTATAAAAATATTAGACGTAATTAAAAGGAAGGGATTTTTAATAAGTTAAGTGCAGAAAGATACTTACTTACTTAAGTGTATAAAGGATAATAGTATTGCGAACATAAAAGGGAGTGTCGACAATTGTATGGAGTATTTTTCATTGAAGGAATTGCGTTCGACGGGAATTGGACGATTTGGTAGGATCCTAGAATTCTAGTTCGTAAGTCCATATTGGTTTCAATAGGACATTCTATAAAAGTACTTTGCTGTCTATAGTAAATCGTCTTTTTAGTTTTTACCTTTTAAGTCTTGTATGTGGGTTCCATGTCAAACATTTGTCTAAGTTCAGTCCCATTAAGGTATATGGGAGAACATGATGCACGCCAGAAAATAAAAGTTACGTGGGTAGATTTACATTTATTGCCTTTTATCCTCCACCTCGTAAACTAGTTCTGGAGATTTTGGATTTGAGTTTGGAGTATGTAAGGTCGGCCATAGAAATGGAGATATTGGATCAGATTAGGACGTCGTATCTATAAATATAAGTTGTAGTAAAAAGTAATCCATTATTTTGCCAATAGATAGCTTTAGGAGTCTGTATCTTCCATTTTAAAAGTGCGATACAGACTCCTTAAGACATCTATTGGCACTAGATGGCGTTAGAAAGATAACGTAGAAGTGGTTATTAGCTATTTTTCTTTGAAAAATAAATTATTTCCAATATATAAGCATCTTTGGAGGAACAATCGATTTCGTATCCTTGTACTCTGAATTATAGAGTTTTAATACAAAAAAAAAACAACGATAAATAGTAAAAACTAATCCATTATTTTGCCAATAGATGGCTTTAGGAGTCTGTATCTCTCGTTTTAAAAGTGCACTAGATGGCGTTAGAATTAAGGAGTCTGTATCTCCGGGTTGCACTAGATGGCGTTAGAAAGATAAGATTTCGTACTAAAAAAGCTTCTCATACAGTTTTGTGATTACTTGACTCAGTATTTTTTTAGTACGCGTCAAAGATGGACACCAACAATGAGAAAATACGCCATATTTTACAGTCTTTCTTCGATAAAGGCAAAAACGCAAGCCACGCAGCTGAAAACTTGAATAGCGTTCCGGTAATTTTGATGTCAAAGATGCACCACGCTCTGGAAGGCCAATTGTCGAAAATGTCGATAAAATAATGGAAATCGTCCAGTCCAACCGTCACGTAAGCACTGTTTCGATTGCCCAGGAGCTAAATATTGCACAAAAAACCGTTTGGAACCACTTAAATAAGGCTGAATACAAAAAGAAGCTCGATGTATGGGTGCCACACGAGTTATCGCAAAAAAACCTCATGGACCGAATTTCCATCTGCGAATCGCTGCTGAATCGTAACAATATCGATCCATTTCTGAAGCGGATGGTTACTGGTGATGAAAAGCGGGTCACTTACGATCGTGGTCAAATCGCGGTCACCCGGCGCAAACGGTGGTCAAGCCAGGATTGACAGCCAGGAAGGTTTTGCTGTGCGTTTGGTGGGACTAGCAGGGAATCATCTACTATGAGCTGCTTCCCAACGGTCGAACTCCTAATTCGGACCTATACTGTCAACAATTGGACCGCCTGAAAGAAGCAATCGTCCAGAAGCGGCCAGCTTTGGCCAATAGGAGAGGAATTGTGTTTCATCAGGACAACGCCAGGCCGCATAGTGACTCGCCAGAAGTTCCGGGACCTTGTCTATGACGAATGATTTTGCAGAAGTTCCGGGACCTTGGCACCAAGTGATTACCACCTCTTCCTGTCTATGACGAATGATTTTGCAAGTGAAAAATTCGCCTCAAGAGAAGATTGTGAAAATCGACTTTCCCAGTTCTTTGCCAATAGGGACGAGAGTTTCTATGAGAGAGGCATTATGAAATTACCTCCAAAATGGCAACAAGTTATTGAACAAAACGGTGCTTATTTGACCTAAATCGTATCATTCTGAAACTAAAACCTTCAATTTAATGCAAAAATAATGGATTTCTTTTTACTACAACTTATATTTTAGACGGTGGGTTCAAATATACTTCACTGTGGAACACCAGGCAATATCGGAGAGATATTGGAGAGTTCATTGGATTCGTTTACTTGGAAGTATCAGATGATCTTACAAATAAGAAAAAGATAGAAGGAAAAATCAAGCTTGACTTATATCAGAAAACATATTAGTGCATAACTTTTTTCTTTCTAGTGTAAATTTATGTTTTTTTTTATTCTGACATAAAACATTTTACATAAAATAAAGTTTACCCGTTAATTTATCCTATTAACTTGGAATACCATTTTTAGCTTTCGAATAGTCACTGTGAATTGTAAAAAGTATTTTTTTTTTTACTTATTAATATCTGGAATTTTAGTTAATCTATTTCGTGTTGGATGGAAACTTTGGATAAACTCCCCCATACAATCAACTAATTCTTAAGACCCTTTACTAATACATATATACTTTTACCTTATACTCGTACATTACGTGAAGAAAATCTGTAACTCTAAAATGAATAGTTTTGGTCAATTCAAATCCTTTCAATTTTCTTTCAAATCAATTTTGTTTGTATAAATTTATAGGAGAACAATTTCAGTTTAATATTTTGTGAAAATACTTTTTCATTTTTAGCTGAAGTGGAATAGTTTCTTGACAAAATATTAAAGTAATATTTTTATTTAAATTATGATGATTTGTTATTTGAGAATTATTAAAGGATGTGCTTCGAAAAGTTTTGTAATATTTTTTTTTAAATATTTGTCACCTTGAAAGAATTATAAAAAATTATACAAAATTTCTTTCACTATTGCAAAATAACAAGTACTATTCAAAAAGTAGTTAATAATAGTTAACAACTAATAATAATAACAGAACTTTTCCTTTTAATCAAAATTTGTTGGCAAATAAGAGTCTTTTGATAGATGTCTACTCATTAAGTTTTTATAATGTATTTTAGTTTCAGAATTTTCATCAATAATATAGAAGTTGAGAAAATTTTATTTCATTATTTTTTATAAGCTTTATCCCATTATACAATATAAAAAATACTATTCTTTTTTCATAAAACTTATCACAGAACTTGATTGTTTTGAGGTAATTTTTAATAACTTTTTCACATATTTTGGGCTGTTTTATGACCATTACTTTAAAATGTTCTAAACTTTGAGGAATATCTGCGTTAGTATAGTTTTTTATTTTTATATAATTTTTTTTTAAGTTCTCTATCCTATAGAGTACAACTGAAATTTGTGATATTCTTGCAAAATATTTTATACGAATTAAAAAAAATTAGTTATCAAATAGCTGTAGCGGCCAGAATTGACAGTAACATTATCTCCTTCTTTATTTTCAAAGAAATACTGCCAATTAATTACCTTCAGACCAAAATGCACTTTTCGGAAATGCAATTTTTTTTTGTAATTTATATATGGATTTTCAGAGCCCCATAAATTATGAATTTAGCTTGTTGAGAAATGAGCCTCATCGCTGAAGAAAATCATTTTATTCGAAAAATCACCAACCAAAGCCAGTTATCTTTATACCCAATTAACGAAAAAAATTTCTAATTTAAACGAATTATTTTAGTATATTAAAATCAAAAATAAAAAATGGCAAAGTTAACGTTAAATAATGTTTATTTTTTGTTGTTATATTTTTTTTACTATTATGAAATTATATAACTATACTTTCCATGCTATAAAATGGATAATTCTTTCAATATCATTCTTGTGAAGTGGTTTGAGTCCGTGCTGCTACTTGCTTATGGTTAGTATAACAGTTTAATTTCAAAGGTAATTGCTGTGTATAGATATCAAAATATGATTACATCTGAAATCACCACATTTGTGGAAAGTTTTTACAATTTTTTCGCATTGGGCGATAATTATACAAATCTTATTATAAAATGGCAAATTTTATTTTTAGCAAATTATTATAAAATTTGTATATAATATTGCTCTATTTTCCGAACCACAAAATGGTTAAACCTCAGTACAAGTTTACTTTATTATCTAATATTATGACCAGCACTTGACTGCAATTGTGGTCAATAATCGAAGGATATTTTTTCATTTAATTATTTTGAAAAGAATAATTTGTCTATGAAAAAAAATATTTAAATCTATTGTAATTGCATATATTTTTCTCCTATTTCCATCGACTTGGCTAATTTTTTGTTCACAATATGTTTAGTGTCAAAATTATTTTACATTTAAGAAATAAGTTCCTTTTAAAAGTATATTCCTCCCATAGAGACTACGTTTCATTTATTTCCAATTCAAATTAAAAATCAGTACTCAATGAATCGGTCAATATAACAACGCTCCAGAAAAGATTATTCTAGGAAATTATATGAAAATTGATATAATTATAATAATATTAAGCATCAGAATTACCATAAATAAATTCAAAATACCCATAAAAAGCCTCTTTTAATGTGCATTTACCGATATGAATGTAAGAGCATCAGGATTATAATATTCAGAGTATTTAATGATAACTATGGTGCACGTTAGTAATTTATTTAAAGTAAATCATAAAACCGGAAGTGTGAAAATTTATTTTATTCAATTTCTAATATTATATAACATATTTTATCTCGAAAACAATTTTTATATTTGAAAAGTAATCACATTTTCTCATTCATAATTTAACAGGAAAAAGAATTTTCCACTAAAAATTTTTCTCTCAATGAAAAGCTTTGTATTATTCTGATTCATTTGTTTTCTTTTAAAATATATCAAATGGAAAAATTATTATATGAACATATAATTTGCATTTGATTTCCAGATATTGCCTTAGAATAATGCTTATTTAAAAAGAAATAAGCCTGTGAACTGTGAAAAATCTACATTTAAATGAATACCTTACGACGGTCATTCAACAAGTACTTAGCCTACAAAAGAAAAACGAAAATTTTGGAAAGGTGGCAATTCCTTCGCTGGGCCAAGTGTATCGAGCTTGAAGGAGATTATTTTATCCACATAATCTCCTTCAAGCTCGATACACTTGACACAGCGATGCTCTAACTTTTTTAAACCGTCCAAAAAATACATTTTCTCGAGGGAAGCAAAATAGGCCTCCGTGGCGACGATGACCTCCTCATTCGACCCAAATCTATTCCCGGCGAGTGATTTTTTCAGGTTTGGAAACAAAAAGTAGTCACAGGGGGCCAAATCTGGAGAGTACGGTTGATGGGGTAGCAATTCGTAGCGCAATTCGACCAATTTGGCCATGGCGACGGCGGAGGTGTGAGCCGGCGCGTTGTCGTGGTGGAACATCACTTTTTTCTTCGCAAAGCGGGGCCGCTTTTTCTTCAATTCGAGCGCCCCGTGATTGTTTTACCCTTCTCGAGGTAATCGATGTGGATCACACCTTGTGAATCCCAGAAAACGGTGGCTATCACCTTTCCGCCCGATCGAACGGTCTTCGCCTTCTTCGGAGCACGTTCGCCGGGGAAAGTCCACTGTTTCGACTGTTCCTTGGTCTCTGGTGTGTACCAGTGAATCTATGTTTCGTCGACGGTCACGAAACGACGCAAGAACTACGCTGGATTGCGCTGAAACAGCGCCAAACACGTCGCCGATGTAGTCTCACAGTTGCGCTTGTTTTCCGGTGTGAGCAAACGCGGCACCCATCGCGCCGACAGCTTTCTCATGCCCTGTTCTTCGTGTAGAATATGATGCACCGTTCCTACTACGATGCCCACAGTCTCAGCTATCTCGTGAACCTTCAATCGACGGTCTGCCAACACGAGATCGTGGACTTTTTTAACGTTTTCCTCCGTAGCAGCCGTTTTCGGGGCACCTGGGCGTGGCTCATCAAAAACCGACGTGCGGCCACGAACAAACTCGTTGAACCAATTCTTGACAGTCGCCATCGAAGGAGAAGAGTCACCACACACAGCATCCAAGCGATCTTTGATTTCGCTGCGCGTTTTCCCTTCCAAAAACAAGAATCTAATCACCAAACGATATTATTCTTTTTCCATTTTTGTGCAACCGACCGACGCGCTCGCTTTCAAAGGCTCTCAAAACAAAACTAATAAAGGGAATCGACTGACAGTAGGCTACTAAAAGAATGTACTGCACGATGGTAGATTTCTTCTGTGACAGCAGTTCCATCGGGCGGTGAGGCTAAGTACTTGTTGAATGACCCTCGTAAGATTGACAATAGAATGAAGGTTATTTGTTCATTTATTAATTATAATTATATCATTAACATATGAACAAATCTGAGGTTTTATCATTTTTAATATTTATTTCTCTAAATAAAATAACATACGGAAAAAGGATTTATATACGAGTGAATGCATGAGGCTGAGGCGTTGTTGCCACTTTTCATTGCAGTCCTAGAAGGTTTCAATTCGAATCGCCGGCAGCTCTTCAGATTTTATCGACAGTGCTAAAATTGCGTATTTTTAAATGGTTTTTCATTTTTGATATTATAAAAAGTCACACGGACTGGATTTAGATGAATATAGTTGTTTGGGACTCACAGGCAAACCTATTTTAGGTAAAACCTCATCGATAAAGATGGCGTCCTGCCATGTGAAAGGTGGAATTATCATATTGGAGTATACACGTGTCTGAAATATCTGATCTGATGTAAAGAAGCCTTTTCCGGAGCTTTTTTTCAAGACTTCCTTATAAAAATAAGTCCTTTCTATATGATTTAAACTTATACCCCTGGTATATCTCTAAATAAAATAACATACAGAAAGATCCTTTCTTCAATTTATATACGAGTGTATGCATGAGGCTGAGGCGTTGTTGCCACTTTTCATTGCAGTCTTAGAAGGCTACAATTCGAATCGCCGGCAGGTCTGCAGATTTTATCGACAGTGCTAAAATTGCGTCTTTTTAAATGGTTTTTCATTTTTGATATTAAAAAAAGTTACACGGACTGGATTTAGGTGAATATAGTTGTTTAGGACCCACAGGTAACCCTATTTTAGATAAAAACTCATCGATAAAGATGGCGTCCTGCCATGTGAAAGGTGGAATTATCATATTGGAGTATACACGTGTCTGAAATATCTGATCTGATGTAAAGAAGCCTTTTTCAGTGCTTTTTTAAAGACTTCCTTACAAAAACAACTCCTTTTTATAAAATAAAACCCTCGAAACATACCATATTTGCATCATATTTTTATGTTAAAGGCTCTCCTGAGCAAGTTTCCGTCTTCCACTATTTCCGGACTCCCCAGAAGTGATTTATGTGACTTAAAAAAAATGTGCTATTGTTTAAAAGTGTTTCCAAAAAATTCTCGGATTTATCAAGCCTAACAAAAAATTTAATTGTACATTATGCCTTGTAGCGAAGCATTAAAAAGTTCCCTTATGTGCGAGCAAGGCTCGTATCCAATCGTAATATGGACGAAGAACACCGCTGATAGCCAACAGAACCTCTCTCAGACCATAACATCGAAGCTTCTACAGTACAGGATACTAGCCAGATGTATTCTTTGGAAATGAATACATGCGGCTAGTGTCCTTCAGTCTTAAAAACCATTGTAAACTCTTGTTCGCATTCCAAAAGATGATACTAAGGATTTTTGGACTCCATACATGAGAACGGACCATCCCAGAGCCTATTTAACGACGAGATTCTGGGGCCCTGTTGTGGATAAAATTAAACATAAAATTAAAGCTGCAGTTGGCTGTACATTTAATCCGTATGGATGAGGAAGATCCTTCCCAGAAAGCTTACAATGGCTCCTTATATGGTCCTATAACACGCGGTAGACGCTTTCTTCGGTGTGGCGAATGCGTTATATTGGGACTAGTAGATCACGTCAAGAAGCCGGTATGCCCAGCGTTCTTTCATTCAGCAAACCTTGGCCGGACTCTCGAATGTCCGCCGTTTGACAGTTTTTATACAAAATCCTCATAAATTAACAATAGAAAAAATTTAAAAAGTCACTTTTGTCTAGTACAAGTACAGAAATTCTATCGCAAATAACACATCTCATTTTTGACTAACATTTATTATGCTTCATAATTGCAGAAAAACTCATTTTATTTTCAATAGGAATACTTAATTTTGTTATATGAAAATTATAATAAATGCATTCTTACATAAGTGGTAATTTTAAAAAATACTAAAAACTAAAAATAGCTTTAAAAAAAGCTTACATTGATTAATTTCTCTCTTTTCAAACTGTATTAACGTAATTTTTGCAAATATTTAAAAAAAAAAAATTTCAAAAGCCACTTTACTGATTTGCCAAAAAAAAAAAAAAGAATATTATAAAAAAAATACTACAGAATTAAATATTAATTTGTTACGTGTCAGTGAATTTAAGAATTTTCATCTTTAATAGTAATTGCACTCCAGATGCCAACTGTTTTTGGCAGAATATATATTCTTTCTTATCTTTTCTGCCTATGGATTCAAGATATAATCTGAAAATGGGATTCTAGCCAGATAGGAGTTTTGTTGAATGCAATTTGAGAGAACAACGATTTCTTATGCCTTTGGTGCAGTTCACTGCATTTGTTTTCTTAGCATACGAATTCGTTTTCTGTTCAGATATGAATCTTGAAATAATGGATATTCTGGATTAAAAAAAATTCCCTAATACTGAATACAATGAATAGGAAATAGGAATTGTTCTAATTTTCACTGTAACCATTTACAATTAAGTAATTAAAATTAGTTTTTTTTTTTTGGTACAGAATATATAAAACCGACGATGATGACCCAATTTGATTTTTAATTATTTCCAATCGAATTTCGAAATGCTCATCGACTAATTTTAATTATGAAAATTTTCTTTGCCAAAAAGAATACTTCTTCTTTCTGAATAAATGATTATTCACAATTTAAAATAAATCCTTAACTAGATTGAAATATATTAAACTAGATTTTTCTCTATTTTCTGTTCTTATTTAAATAAAATTATGGACACTTTTCCTGTTTATTTTTTTCTTATTAATATTTTTCACTATAAAATTTATTAATTTATAAAAATCTTTAATCTATAAAACAATTTGTTTAAAGCAAAAACTTGTTAATATTTAATTTTTTTTTTTTGAAATATTTGCACATTGAGAAATTATAAACTGATAACACTTTAGAGTATCTAAATAAAATTACGAAAATATCTGAGTATCTTTGGTTTGACTAAAGATCAATAAAATAAACACTTAAATATGCTATCAAAAGTTTCACTCAATAAAAACAGAAAAAAATCTCATTTCAAGGTGCGCACACTTTAAATGCATTAAAATAAACATTTTAGTCTGCTAAAGATTGTATTGTAGAATCAATGCATACACCATCACATGAAAATCCATTTAATTACGCTATAAAAGATGGTTGCGACTACTTCGTTTGCATATGAAAAATGTAGGATACCTTCACCATTATTTCTACGAAATGCTTAATGGATTAACCTCAAAGGAACGAAAGCTGATTTTCCATATACCTGATAGTGTTGACGATAATGAATTCTTCGTGTTTTCAAATAAAACAAAACTTAATAGGTAAAAAGTGAGCAACAAAATTTTTCTTATTCCACCATATACGCATTAGAATATGAATGCATTTTTTGTTTACTCTTTCTTTCAGTTGAAATATTGCTTTGAGGATTACTGATTTTCTATATCGAATTTTCCAAAAACAGATAGAGTATTATACATTTTGTATGTAGTTTGGAGATTAAACTTTAAATAAACACATTTTTAAATTCAGAATTTAAGAAAAGTTTTATTATACAATATTAAAATTTATTATTCTATTGAGATAATTTTTGACAACTTTTTCACATATTTCGGGATGTAATTTAGCCGATACTTAACGGGTTTTGATTTTTAAAACTTAATAGTTCACTTTCAAAATAAATGAATTTATTGAAAAAGCAAATAAAAAGTCCGAATGCGTCAATTTCGTACGATTTTGGGGGCCAGTTAACCTCATAAAATTTTAAAATGATGCATCCTGAAAACTAAGCAATTATGGCAGAAAATTTGGTTATATACGGTCATAGCGCTCAGAATTAATGTTAACGGTCTCTCTTCCTTCATTTTCTATTAAATAAGGACCAATAACATCTTCAGCCAAGCGAGAAACGAGTCTCACACTTAAAAAAAAATGTCTCCTCGTAAAGCGTAAAAGGTGGCAATGACACAATTACAACTATTATAGAAAGTTTTTATAATATTAAAAGGCTATTTAAATAAACTATCAATTGTATAATATAAAATGGCAAATTTCAATCTAAATAAATATTACTTTAAATAAAATATATTTTCAAAAACAAATTTTTAAACCTTATTATATTTTGCAAACTATAGAATGGATAATCTTTTATTTGAGAATTTAATTATTAAACCACAAATATTTAATTGATATGCTATTACGGATCAATTTCTAATACTTTCTAAATTATCTGTGCTTTTTTTAATAAATCTTCTGATAAAAATAATTGTTTTTAAATCAAAAATGATAGAAATAATTTTTTTTACTTATATATTTTTTATTATTTATTAAATTATTACTTATAAAAAGTTAGGTATTTTCCAAAGTTAGGTTTATTTACATTTCTGTATACAATAATTTTTAGTTTTTTTTTCTTTGGTTTTCAAAAGCTCTTTAAATTACATATATTTTTTTTTATGAAACAATAAAATATTTTATATGTAAAATGTACTTTTATCTTAAATATGCTTGATAAAAATGTACAATAAATAATTCCTCAATGTGAATTATCACGTTCAATTCTGACGCATATTTAAGGGATCTTACATACGAGTATGTAATATTAATAGGGGAATAACCGTTTACTGTAGATAGAAAAAATCCCAACGCAACTATTTAAATTGTCTGATTATCATATCAACTTTTTGTATGAAATTATTTTTAGTACCATACTAGGCCACCCCCCCGTCTCCCCAACCACACACATGTTCATATAAAAGTTTCTATACCACTTCACATATTGCCACTGTCACTCATAATCAACGAAATGCAGTTGCTATCGAAGCCCCACAATACTAAAATGGGTTAACTTTACATTTAAATGGTTTTTTTTTGTTGTGCCAAAAGCTTTTGTCGCGATAACATTTGTCGCTGTAATTATTTATTATCAGAAGAACATTTGTCGCGGTATTTTGACGATGCAGCGTAATTATTTTTATATTCGCTCTTTATGGTGGTTGTATTTTTATTACGGTATATATTGTGGCTATCACTATTTCAGCAATTCTTTTGAGAGTAATTACTTTGTTCACAATTAATGACATTTGTTCTTTGTAAAAAAAATAAAAAAATATTTATGTCTAGCAAGCTTCATGCATTATCATATAAAATGTTCTATGCCAGGTTATGTTGCGATAGTACGTAAATATTAGGTGTAAAGTCGCAGCCAACGCTTGCGTTAACGTTGGCGTCAGAGTCGTCAAAGTCAACCCTATAGCTTTGCCGTTTCCGTCACGTATAGTTAAGATCACAATTCTGGACTACAACGACAAACGACAAGTAATTGTAACTGTTAATATTTTAAAAACTTCACAATTTTAAGGGAATGGACAAAATTCCGACAACGACAAATGATTTTATCGTCGAATTAGACCAAAAAATTTCAATTTTGCCGTATTGCCATTGTAGTACTGCCACATATTTCAGTGTTTTGTAATCATTTCTGAGGTTGGGTGAACAAAATAAAAATTTTATTAGACGCCAAATTTAAATAAATTAAATTTGACGTCTAATTAAATTTTTATTATGTTCACTAAATAAGTTTTGCTGCCATCGAACTTTGTGTGCTTATCTAGAAAGAATCATCAAATTTTACGCTTCGGAAAGTAAAGAGTTAAACAGATAATCATTTAAATAACCGCCACAAAAAACATTTGCAGGGTTCTGATCTCTTTGAGGTTATTTTTAACGAATTTTTTGCACATGTCGGACTGTAATTTGTCTATTACATAATGGAAGATTTATTTTAAAAAATGCATGGTAGGTCAACTTGTACTCACTGATTTAAAATGCACATAACTTTTGTATTTTTAAATGTTTAAATTTGTTTTTTTTTTTTAATTTATTAATTTTTTTTCTAATCGAAGCGTGAAAATAATATCCCTTAAATAACTTCTAAGGTATTTTGAATTTGTTTCTGGCTCCAAAGTTGTAATTTCTGCTCGAATATTTTACTTAAGTTGCCGAATATTTTGTGCTTTATTCACGCAAACCCGTTTCTTCAAGAAATCCCACACAAAAAAATCAGGCGTGACATACATTCCCGGCCACCTTAGGAGAACCGACTGCCATCTTTAGGTAACATACACTGCGACATTCTCAATAACAACATATTTTTAGTAATATTTTGTAAAAATCTTAATAAATCGAAAACCTATAGTATTTCTGTCGATGTATTATCATCGAATGGGGCATGGCATTGTAGTGGCGAAGGGCTGTTCTGTTCTAAATAAGAAAATTGAGGATCTTGGAGAGATCTGGCAACAGCGGTGGGATGACCTGCAGGTTCATCTCATGTGTCAGGTTTGCTTCGACAAATTAAGTTAGAATGTGACCTGTTACTTGGTTATCTGATAACCGGGCACCGTGGTATAAATGAATTTTTGTATAAAAAAGGTATGCTACGGCAATGTTTGGGATAAGAAGACTATTGGGGGATGAATGGTGAATGTGTGTGTGAGTGACACGCAAAATGGCTACAACCAAAAGAAAAACCAAGGTCGCTTCCGATAGTACTTTCAGGTCTTGGTAAACCCGCATACCTAAGCTAGCCTAGCGATGCCTAGGTATTTTCAAGGTCCCTTACCGTAACTCAATGAGCACAGTACAAACCAAAGTACAAAAATTGATACCACAGGAATCAGGTGCTCCATGGTGTTAAAACACACTGTACCCTACAATAGTGAGTCGCCTTAGGCTACAACGTGGTGGTTGGTGATAATACCCACATTGCAGCTGTCACTCCTTTCTTCGTTTAGATAGACCTTACCATAGACAGTTGTTCCTTAAGGTTTGGTGGTTCGTTAAATGAGCGTATATCAATCCCTACGGTCGTAAGCGACCCGTACTATTATATCTAACAATAGGTATATTACGTAAAAATATTACCAGATTCCGCACTGCAGTTCTTAAAGCGAAGAGTGCCTTCTACATACTCTTGAAGCATGTGATGAGCCTTTGGGTGAAATGTGGTGGCTGTAGTTGACACCGACATCGCGGGTACGGTCTTAGGACTAGAGTTCAGAAATTGCAGGATCCCGGCTGCTATCACTGCAGATGATAGTAGAGGTTTAGGTAGGCCTTGCCACCAATAGTTAGGATAACTAACTTGTAACTGGTTACGAACTGTTAGCACCGATTCTACCTATTATGGATGTAGCTGACTTAGGAGCGGGAGACAATTCTGAGGAGAGCGCTCTACAGGTTAAGACCGCTCACTATTAGGATTGACTGCTGCATGCATGGCGAGTCGATTAAGAAATCCAGATGTGCAATGACCTCCAAGAAATTGTGATTAAACACCTTTGGACAACTTCTTGTGGGGTAATTTAAAGTCATTCATCTATGTCTATAAACTAGGAATAATTTATTAACTAAAATTATATATTAAACGCCAAATACGTTGAAATAAGGCAGGATTTATTGCACAAGATTGTCAAAAATTTGAACCATCGTATTTGGTTCGATAAACGGAGCGGAAGCGACTCCATTTGAATGATGTTATTTTCAGAACATAATTGCATCGGTTAGATTTCAAAATAAAGTAATAAATTTTAATCTACCACATTTCTTTTTTTGTATTATTTTGAAAGTAAAAACCAGTCACTCTTATTGAAAAAATCAAAAAGTATCGCGAATTTTCAATTT
Organism: Atherix ibis; assembly: GCA_958298945.1. NCBI lineage: Eukaryota > Metazoa > Arthropoda > Insecta > Diptera > Athericidae > Atherix > Atherix ibis. The sequence goes on along the minus strand of OY282607.1, from coordinate 92,899,854 downwards.
CCGAGGGTTACGTATTCGATTTTCGAGTTTTTATGGCGTTATGTTGGTACTCATGTCTCTCACCTATACCGAAAAGTTCGGCCATTTTGAATGTTCAGTTAACTTTTGACAGCTGCTTTGCTTTCACGTGTTTTGCAAGGAGCTGTTGGACTCTGTCCCCGACAACCAAAATTTGCTCCAGATGGTCATAACTGGTGACGAATCATGGGTTTATGATTATGACGTGGAAACCAAAGCTCAATCATCCTCAAGGAAGCTGCCGCACGAGCTAAGACCGAAAAAGCGCGCCAAGTTCGGTCGAATGTGAAGGTTTTGCTTGCAGTTTTCTTCGATTGCAGAGGCGTGGTGCATCATGAGTTCTTGCCACAGGGTAGAACGATCAATAAGGAATATTACCTGCAAGTTATGCGCGAAGCAATCATCCAGAAACGCCCGGATTTATGGAAGAACAAAAATTAGCTTTTGCCATTTTCGGCCAAAAACCATACACTAATAATACTGCAGCCACCGTATACCCGAGATCTGGCCTCCTATGACTTTTTCTTGTTCCCGAAACTGAAGAGCCCCATGAAAGGACGACGCCACGCTACGATTGAGGACATAAAGACAGCATCGAAGGAGGGGCTGAACAAGATCACAAAAAATGATTTTTTGAAATGCTTTGAAGATTGGAAAAAACGTTGGCACAAGTGTATAATATCTGGTGGGGATTACTTTTAAGGGGACAAAATAGATTTTCATGAATATATAAATTATTTTTGAAAAAAAACACAAAATCCGCGATACTTTTTGAACAGACCTCGAATTATATTATTACCGGGATCACATGACTGTCACCGTCACCGTCACCGTCACCGTCACCAGCACCGTTAGCGTCAACGTTAACCATTTATCATCATCTCAGCCACCAAACAATTCACCAACTTCATCGCATTGAATAAATCGCTTACGTTTTATCGTTTTTTAAAAGCTGTCGAGCCAATTTTCCCCATTCTCCTCATTGTGTACTTTTCGAAAGCTTTTCGTAACCACCTCCCCCACCGCAAGTTGGAGAAAATTTTTATTTTTTTTTTTTTGTAAAATCAAACTGCGACAAATTTTTTAAAGAAATTCAAAATGAATACAAAAATATGCGACAAGTTAATGTATTCGAACAACGTGATGCATGTTCAACAAATAAATAAGTAGAAAGAGGTAAATTGACATAAAAAAAAATGCTTGTACTTTTCGAAAATAATGTAGTAGTGTTAATTTGTGTATAGCCGTAGTAGTAATACTAGAAGAAGAAAAATCTTGCTAATTATAATAAAAAGAAGAAGAGGAAGTACTACTCTACTACTTGTAGCAGTAGTAGTAGTAATAGTAGTGGTAGTAGTCTAAAGTAGAAGAGACTACGACCACAAAAGTTAATATATTTTTTGTTGTAATATTTTTGTTGATTTCGATTTTGCTGTCGGCAACTTGACGGTGTCGTGTTCCGTGAACTAGCATTGGAATAATAGTGAGTCGATCACGCTGTGCACGGGGCTTTTCGTATTTGGCATTTTTTGTGTCATTATCGAAGCAATTAGCGGCGCGCGATAAACGCACATTCAATTCGAATTATTGTAGCAGCCCCTTTGATTATATACTCTTTCTTTATATATTTCTATCCTGTTCCATATTCTAACATCCTCATTAATAAGCGTCTAAATTAAAATTATCAATACTCATAAGTTAACAAGAGGATTAAAAGCAAGTTTTATAGGTAAAAACCCTTAGTATATTTACAATATATCAAATTAAAAATATTCTTTTTAATCTTCAATTAAGATAATTTTTAATTGTGTTTTCATATTTAAAAAAAATGTGTGAATTTCAAAAATTTTGTGCTGACCTATAAGTGAGTTTTTAAATTGACTAATAACAAAAAAGTTATTACCTGTTAATGAATGTTCACATTTATTAGATGTAAACAACTGCAATACTAATTGTATAGTATTTAAATAAAATTCATAGTACAATTAAATTAAAAGTGTGCCAAATAGATAAGTTCATGAGACCTCATGCTGATATTTCTTCTTGTTTGAAGTGCAAGTGTTTTCGTTTTCGATTATAGGAAAAAGTTTTCCTCGTTTTTTATAAAATTATGTCATACAATTCGAATAGAATTCAATTAGGTTTTTTCTTCTATTGGTATTATGTAAAAAAAAATTATAAAAAATAAAACCAATTAATATTTATCTTAAGTATTTATTTACATATCTAGAAATCTATTTCGAAAGAATATAGTACAAAGAAATTTTTGATAGTATTATGGTATTAGCAATTCTAATAGTGTTGGGGCAATTGAAATTCGAATTATTTGTTACTTTCCGGTGAATATTTTGGAATTAGTGCATAAAATTTGATACGAAAATAATATATTGTGAATTATTTCATGAAGAAAAGAAAGATACGAAAATTTAATGGTTTTTTTTTAAGTGAAATTTGATAATTTAGAAAGAAACATAATTTTTTTTTTCTTTTCAATATAAAAAAAAATTACAATAAATTTTATTGATTGAAAATCGATTTGTATGAAATTTTTTTCTGATTTTCCAATCGAACGATTACAAAACTTATACCATCTTGACACAGATATTCCGATTTTGGATGATTTAGATTCATTTTGTTTCGTCTATTTTTCTATTGTGACTTTTCTTATATTTTGCCATATAATATAACTTTTATTTTTTTCATATTTTATTTAAAATGTTCATCTTGCGTAATCGATTTGTAGTGTGTCACCTCAAATAAAAGTGATGTAAACATATTATTTACCTGCTATTTTAATAATGTGATTGTGCTCTTTCTCTATAATTTTCTGTTGAAGATTTTTGCAAATTATCTTCGTGTTTTTTTTTTGCATCTTCATTTGGTAATAAAAAATATTTTTCCTAATAAATATTATACGAGAAAGTTGAGTATATATTGTAAATTATCAAATGTGAAATAAATTTTTCGGTTAAGAAATGAAAATATCTTCTTTTTTTTTATTAATAGTGAATAGTCAATTTTAAAATAATTAAAATAAAAAACTAATATAACTCTATAGTGTAAAAGGGATTTTAATAAAAGAATAGTATTCAATAAATATTAAATTATTAGTTTTTATTAGTTAAATGTGCGCGGCTTCAAAGTGTATTTTCTTCATATTATTGACATACTCGTACGTAAATATGATACTTGCTTTGATAATTTTTTAACACTTTTTTTTAAAAGTAATCAAAAGCAAGTTTTATTGAAGGAAAAAACCCAACAATCATCATCGTTCCAATAAAATGTATAAAAATAAAAATAATATTTTCACATTAAAGATATTCTGTAATCGACTGGGTTCGAGAATGGGTTACTTATAAGATTTTTTTTAAACGTATATCATTTATGCTAATATTATATTATGGTGATTTTTTTTAATATCATTATTTTTTATATATGTTTTTAAAATATTTTCCTTAAATCAAAAATTTTGGCAGAAAATAAAAAATTCAACTAATAATTTTGCAAACAAATAAATACCAAATGATGCCTCCAAACAAAAAAGAAAGTAAATTTTTATATTCGAATTTGTATCTTTTTTTGCAATTTCAAATATTTTTTTGTCATTATTTAATTAATGCTAAATGTGCTGGATAATTTTTTGTGAAAGTAAATCTTGTGTTTTTTTTTTATTATTATTTATTTATCTTTTGTTTTAATACTATTCATTTACAATTATAATATTAGTAAGATATATTTTTTCTTCTTAAGAGTATTTAAAAAAAAAAAAAATATCAATTGTATTCAATGCGAATAATAGAGTTTATAATTTAAGAAGAAAAAAAGTTTACCCCAAAACTTTAACAATAGCAAATTATTGGAAAACTTTTAAAAAGTTTATAATTATTTAAGCAAATAATTTAGTAAAGTTTTCTTTCCACAAGAAATTACATAATTTTCAATCGAAACATTGTCATTTTTACACAATCGAAATGGAAAAATAAAATATTGCAACAAGATAAACAAGATAAAACTTTAAAAAAAAAAATTAAAATAAAACTAAAACAAAGATAAAATGCAAAATTAGTTTTTATTCAAAACTTATATGCATTTAAAAAAAAAAAACGTTTGTTTTTTTTTGTACTGGAAAGCTTTAACCCACCTTCCGAAAAAAAGCTTTCATTTTTTGTTCATTATTCTTATTGCATTTATTATTTAGTTTTTTTTTTTTTTGGTTGCTTTTTGGATATTGCTATTATGTAGCTATTTGGATAAAATTAAATTCGAACAGTTCATAAAGAAAAACTTCAATTCGAACAGTTTAACTAATTACATAATTGCATATATTTTCCTGTTGTTATTATAATTTTGTTTGTTTGTTATTATTATGGTTATCTGTTAGCATACACGTATAATCAAATTCCTCTTGAATTGACAATTATTTTAATTTCTTTTGTTGGAAAAATATACCAAAAAAAAAAAATATCAAAATAAATAAACAACAACGAAAATTGCATTATAATTTTATGCAAAAAAAATATACTATCACGTAACGGCTATGGCTTAATATAAGCATTTTTATGTTAATCAATTTCTTTTCTTGATTTTCTTTGCTATGTAATTATGATGAATTTTCTTGAGTTTTTGTAATTTTTAGGCAAATATAATATTTTTTTTTTTTGGTATTTCTGAATTTTTTTATTTTTGACTTTTCATTTTTTTTTTCATTTTCAATTTAGTAATTTAGGGAAGTGAATAAATTATTGTAAATTAGAATTACGACAAAATGATGAATATTTTTGCATATATGTTGAGAAAACAAACATACAAATTTTTAATTTTTGTCTCGAATTTTAGTATTTGTTGAAAATTTTCGAATTTATATTATTATAATTAATAAAAAAACTATTTGTTATTTTCATTTTATATAACTTTTTTGATTTCTTGTATAAATAAGTATTATTAGATAAAATGTTCTGTTGTAATAATAATATTATAAAAGGGCTTTTAAAACTATTCTTCTACAATTTCTTTTGATAATTTTATATACACATTATGTATTATTCAGGTATATTAGAAAAATCTGGATATTAAGATTGAAAAGATATTTATTGGATAGGAAACAGAGGTAATTATCGACTGTATAGGATTATCTAGTCTGAAATTAGGAAAGTAACGTTTAAAAAATGTAATTTCAAAATTATTACCAGGTATAGGAATTAATTCGTAGCGTTTTACCACAAGACTCCTCGATCATTTTTATATAAGTTCTTAGGAGCTTTTCGCATATTTCGGGCTGTAATTGGGCCATTATTTTACGGACTGTTGGTTTTTATATACTCTAAAAGATTAAAAATTATTATTTGCATAAATAAGATTTTTTGCATAATTTTATAAAAAATAATCAAATGGCGTCAAATCACACGATCTTGGCCGACAATTGACATAACCAAAACTCGAAATTACGCGTTATGGTAACTTTTCGCGCAATAAAAAATCAAAAATTTACCATATTGTATGGCTTCTGGTAATATATTTTTAAAACCACATTTAATTTAGATTAAACTCTTTAAGTTTAGGGTAAAAAAAAAATTGGTTATTATGCGGCCAAAACACATAGAATAGAGATGATAACGGTCTGTATTTCTTTATTTTCAAAAAAAATATAGACGAACCACATATTCAGATAAAAGTTCATATAAGATAGTAACTTTTTACAGATACAATGGTATCACCATAGTCATTTATTGAGCGAGAAATTAGTCTCAACACTGAAGAGAATTTTTAGTAAAATCACGTTACTACGGCAGATACCAGGTGTTGGAATTAATTCGTAGCGGTTTACAAAAGATGGCGTTAGCCAACTATCCATAGCCACACATACAAAAGTAAATATTCTCCCAGAAGCTACTGACGTAACGCAACTTTTCCACTATATGACATTTTGCTATAGTGTCAGTAACATTTGTTGCGCAGTGTCAAACATGTCGAAGTTCGTTCCTGAAAAATCGTTTTTGCGGGGAGTGTTACTCCATTACTTCAACATGAAGAAAAGTGCCGCGGAAAGTCATCGTATTTTAGTGGATGTCTACGGCGAACATGCTCTTGCTAAGCAAACTTGCAGAAAGTGGTTTGCGCGGTTTAAAAATGGAAATTTTGATTTGGAAGAAATGAAACGTCCCGGACAGCCCGAAAAAGTTCGAAGATGAAGACCCGTGCCAACATCGCTTGGAGTCGACTTTTCAAAGGTTGGAAAACGCCTGAACGCCATAGGAATGGTACAAAAACAGAGAACGTGGGTTCGACATGAGTTGAAGCGAAGAGACGTCGAACGGCGTTTAGTCACCTGTGAGATTCTTCTCCAACGGCAGGCAAGGAAGGGATTTCTGCATCAAATCGTCACTGGTGACGAGAAGTGGGTACTCTACGACAATCCCAAACGCAGAAAATCGTGGGGCTTGCCCGGTCATGAATCGACATCGTCCCCCAGGTCGAATATTCATGGAAAGAAGATCTTACTGTGTATTTGGTTGAATCAGCTGGGTGTTATTTATTATGGAACCCAATTCACATTACGAAATATCAAAATTATGAGTTCTGGGTACCAAAATTGGTCTTGTTGTGTTGCTTGTAATTTCATTTTATTAAAATAGATTAAATTATTCAAGATTTAGTTAAAAAATATCCAAATTCAAATATTCAAGTTTGGTTATCATACATTAAAAATGGACTGTAACGCAGAAAGATCTCTACTTCTTTAAGGGGGCCAATGACAACTTCAGATCAAAATGCACATCAGACAGTCACTTTTCGCGGATATAAAGAGCTTCTTCACTGTATCTTATGATGAGGCTATATATGGCCATTTTGTTTATTGGTATACTCACCAAATGAGAAATTAGCCTCATCGCTGAGGAAATAACGTCCTCTTAAATCGCGAAACTTTACTACAGCAGTTTTATTAATTTTATAAAAAGTTTTTTTATAATTTCAACATAGTATGGATATTATTAGACTTAATATTAGAAATGGCAAATATGATGATAAATAATTTTTATAATAAAAAATATAAATTATTAACAACTATTAAATTACAGAGCCGTGTACTTCCCAAACCACAAAATGGATAATTGAGTATTTAAAAGATTAAATACTCTTTGAAAATTATTATCCATGCAAGTGATTGCGAATAATAATTCTTCATAATAAAATTTTAATATTTTCTAATAAATTTAAATACTTTACAACTAGTATTTATACTATTTATAAATCGCTTAATATTCTATAAAATAAAAAAAAAGTCTATTGAGAGAGCATAAAATATTTTCAGAAACACTTAACTTCGATTAAATACGACTCTGACTATTCAAGTGATTTTTATTATTAATTAATTATAAAATTATGCAATATTTTCTACAGTAACTATAAATAAATATTACCAACAAAAAAAAAAAGAAATTAAATAAGAACTGTTGAGAATCTACTGTATTAACGATAATAAAGTATAAAAATATTTCATGATCATTACTGAAACCAAAAAAAAAAAAAAAACAAACGTAATTAATTTTTATTTTGTATTACATGCTCTTTACTAAATAATAGTAAATTTTTATTAATTTTATTGCGAAGCGAAAAGGTTAAAATAATATTTTTAAGAGTTTTTTTTTTACTGATTTTTGCTTACGTTAAATGTCTCAAGTTATGTTAAGTTAATAGTTTTCAGTACAACAGAAATTATGAAAACATTTGTTCACGTGATTTGTAAACATTATGTCAGAATACTGATTACAAATTGCAATATTATTTTTTTTTCTTTTTTTCTTTAGTTTTCTATTTAAAGAAATTACAAATTGTAGGAATATTTTTTTCTGTTTTTTCTGCTTCCATGTTTAGAAGAATTTTAGTCTCACGACTAAAATATGGTTATTGTGCGTATCTTAAAGTCTATACTTCTTATGGGTTTGTTTAAAAAAAATGATTATCTTAAAATCTTATCTACACTACATAAATTAAATAGTTTTTATTTATCTGTACAAAAAAAAAACCGAATATTTTCTGAAATTTATTTTTTAACCTACTTTATCTACTAACATATCTAATCCTGTAACCTATCCAATTTGTGTTTTTAGAAATTAAACTTAAAAAATAAATAATTTTTATATTGATTTAAACAAAATTTTAATAAAATTATATTGTATAAACTTTGCCATTATGATTAAAATAAAATATTATTTAAATTAATGTCATAAAAATTTTTTTGAGAGACTTAACCCTTTGGAAGATAATTTTTGATGAATTTTTTGCATATGTTTCGGGCTATAATTCTGGGGCAAATTTTTGGGGCAATAAAGCTGAAATTTATGATATCATATATCTGTTAGTATTTTTTTTTTAAACTACATATGAACCAGATTGATATTTAGCCCAAAAAAAACTTGGCCGTAGATCCCACAATTGAAGATCTCTTCTTCATCTTCAAGTGTTCTAAATAATAATGCTAAATATTATTTGTATTTATTTTTCGAAATAAAAATTTACCATATTTAAAGAGTTATATTATAATTAATAAATATATCTAATCTTTTAACAAATATTCGTGCATAGATCATATTTAGTACGATAGTACTAATAATTTATCTAAAAATATTCTATACAAAATTGTAATAATTCACCTAAAAATATTCTATAAAATTGCCTCAAAATAAAATCAATTAGTAGAACCTAAAGAAAAATCGTCTTTTATTAAATATACCCAATATTTTTTTTTTTATAAATTCATATTAATTATATAAAAACCATTCAACAAAGTTACAACTATCATTATTTCGAACTCAATTAAAAGTGATATGGTGCAGTGATTTCTGCCAATTTGCGATTTATAAATGGAAATTTCCTAAAATATAAATAAATTTCTGGTCAACCAAAATCCTTCTCATCTTTATTCTAAACTTTCTATTCGATTTTATAAAATTGAATTATCTTTAAGTTAAAATAGTTTAGCAAATATTCCAAAAGCTTTTACTCCAATTCAACAATTCATTTGACCTAATTTTAACTAAGAATCTTTGTAAGAGTAGATATTAAAGTGGCCAACATTATTATCAACTACAAATACATTCAAAGTGGAAAAACCCCAACAAATACAAGCATGTATGGCTGCTCACATATCACATAATAAATAATAGATTTTTGGCATAAAACATTGGTTAGCATCCCTTTTCGTTATTAAGTTCGAGTACGAATACGAGTATTTTGCCAATTAATCGACATAATTTGTCTTTTATATAGCCAATTATTTTCTAGGATAGAAGTTATATCAAAGGAGACAAATGCTTTGCAACCATAGCTGGTGGTCAGATACTTTTGGACTACCAATATAAAGTCGTTTAGTAATAATTTGCCAAATATTATTATTTAATTAGTAAAATCAGCTTATATATATTGAATGCAATAACTTTCGTATTTATAAAATTGTTATTTTTAGTCTGAAATATTTTTTTTTTAAAAAAGTCTACCTACTTTTAAAATAAATATCCTGATTAATCTACGAAATTAGGATAACATTTTACGCATTTATGCTGTAAAGTGTTGTCAATGAAAAAAAAAGACAACAGGACAGCTGACAGTTCAGGGTTATTAAAAGTTTAGTGCTACACGACAGAAGAATCAACTGTCAAGAGATTAATTAAAAAATTTAGGAAGACTGGATCAATTAGTGATCTTAAATACTGCGGCCGTCCTTCAACAAGTCGTTCAACACAAAAATCGAAGCAAAACTTATAAAGATCAACTGACTCAAAAACTAAAGCCTACTGACCACGCACAGCAAATGGAGCTTATTGAATGGATTATGGAACAACAACAATGGATGTTGATTTTTTCGAACAAAATTATCTGCAGCGATGAGGCTCATTTTCATCTTGATGGGTTGGTTAAGGGCGTAATTTGGGGTTCAGAAAAGCCACGACCGATTGTGCAGAAACAAATTCGTCCTAGTGTTAGTTGCGAATTTTGGACTGAAGAATGTATCATCCACATCCATATTTGCAAGATATAGATATGGATGACATGTGTTTTCAACAATACGGTACCACATGCCATACAGCCCGAATAATAAATCTGTGTTTTCTATAAAAAATTACTTCTTGCGTTCTATTTGGACCACCTTTTATTTTGTAAAAAAAATATGCTGAATTCAAAACGTTATCCTAGACTGTTTAATTACTTTAAAAACGTTATCTTAACCTATTTAGTAATACAGAAAAAAATTGTTTGTAAGTAAAATTAATTATTTTGCTTTGAAATAAAAAAAAAAATCGTGATGTTTTTCCTTAATTAACAATATTTTTACCCATCCAATCTATTAAAAGACTTTCCCAAATTATCGTACATTTTTCACTACAAAATAAAAAATAATTATATCTAAAAGAGAGAGAAAAGAGAAATTAATAAAAAAAAAACATAACCAGAAACAGAAACCTAAAACACCAACACCAATTATAAGCTTTAATTATCAACAAAAAAAAAATGAAAATTCATTCATTTATTCCTTCGGAAAAATATAATTTTCACTATACGACCAACCCCAGCACTAATAATATCAAAAAACCAAATCTACATTGAAGTTTGCCTTCTGACTTTTTTTTTCTCTACAATAATTTCTTATAAAAAATTCGATATAATAATATGAAAAGAAAAAAAAATAATACCCAAAATAGGGAAAAAAACAATAACCACATAATGCGATTTATAGAGGAAGGTAAGTTTATTCCATAGACTCACTTTATAGCATCAGCATAGTTACACCCCCTAAACGAAATCAGATACGAATAAAACCCTGATTAGTATAACCAAAATATCGAAAAGAGTAAAGGCAACAACAAAAAAAATAGGATTTATATTTGAGCTGCGTAACCCTACGCTGTTAAGTTGCAATCGTGAATGGTATTGTTTTCCACAAACACTTTCACTTCTAACCCTCGACTGTTATAAGGGATTTGCCTGAAATATGGAAATGATCCGAAGTCGAATGAAAATAGGGTGCAATTTATATTTTAATAAAAGAAGAAATAGAGTACTAAAAAATAAAAGCTTAAAGGCAAACGTCAACGCATCCAAATAAAAAATAGGGCAGTACGTGTATACTCGGTTGGTTAATGGATAGCAAACGTATTCGAATTTAATAATAAAACTGGGGCAAATTAAAGTTAAAGAGGATATTGTGTTGATTTCTCTACTCTAATATTAGGCTAGAGGCGATTTTAAAGTCAAAATATTTATTAAACAATACAGATTTTAGCATTAATGGCTTTTTTTTTATTTAATTCTAGACTAATTAGTCTAATACCTTTAGGGTTAGAAGAAAACTATTTCGACACTAATAGTTGAATTACTTTCATTGCTTTAAAAAATGTTTACTTCTAGGTATATAAATTTGAAACTGATATGATAAGACATTTTTGATAGAAGCAAGTACGACTAGACAATTTTGGTAGTTTTAAAGGACTCAATATTCTTTGTATGATTTTTCAGATTCTTATGAATCCTGATTTTCTTATAACATTTTTAAATATTATAAGAATATGCTGTGCATATAGAAATTTGTATGTAAAATATATCTGGGCATTGGGAACGTCGAACCGAAAGGATGAATATGGATTCGAGGATGAAAAATTTACTATTTTGCGGCTACAATGATAGTTGGCAATGGGATGAGGTTCAAAATTTATAGTGAGAATACCCTAATACATATACGAGGTCTGTTCGAAAAGTATCGTGAATTTTATGGCATTATGTTGGTACTGATGTTTCTCACTTATGCCGACAATTTCGGCCATTTTGAATGTTTGCTTGCACGTATTTTGGCTCGTCTTAGATTTTTTTTATCCATTTTGAAGCATTAACATTGCTAAGGAGATGTTGGACTTTGTCTGCGACGACCAATATTTGCTCCAGAGGGTCATAACTGGTATGACGTGGAAACCAAAGTTCAATAATCCCAATGAAAGCTGCGGCACGAGCCAAGACCGAAAAAAGCGCCAAGTTCGGTCGAATGTGAAAGTTTTGCTTACAGTTTTCTTCGATTGTAGGGGCGCGGTGCATCATAAGTTCTTGGCACAGGGTAGAACGGTCAATAAGGAATATTACCTGCATGTTATGCGCAAGTTGCGCAACGCAATCCGCCAGAAACGCCCGGATTTGTGGAAGAACAAAAATTGGCTTTTGCCATTTTTGGCAAAAAACAACACACTAAAAATGCCGAAGCCACCGTATTCTCCAGATCTGGCCCCCTGTGACTTTTTCTTATTCTCGAAACTGCAGAGCCCCATAAAAGGACGACACAACGCTACAATTGAGGAGATAAAGACGGCATCGAAGGAGAAGCTGAACCAGAACACAAAAAATGATTTTTTGAAGTGATTCGAGGATTGGATAAAACGTTGGCACACGTGTATAATATCTGGTGGGGATTACTTTAAAGGGGACAAAATAGATATTCATAAAAAAAAAAATAATTTTTGAAAAAAAAACACAAAATTCGCGATACTTTTTGAACAGACCTCGTATGAACTTAACATTAAGTTTTACTTCAACATACCTTAAAGTGTCAATTTCTTTAAAGAAAAAGGATAATACACAAAAAAAATTAAGTAAAAACTTAAAATTTGACGCAGGATGGATTAAAAAAATAAGGAATGGCTTCGGACCGTATAAAAATAAAATGTATTAAAAAATGTGTAGACAAACAAAGGAAAACAATTTTTGAATATAAATATAAAAAAAGGCCTAAAACCCAAAAGAAGAAGATGAACAAAATTGGTGACTGTTATTTCTCTCCCTCTCAGACCATTTATGTTATAATAGTCTTAGAAATAAGTTACCTAAAATTCAAATAGATGGTGCACAAATCACCAAGACTATACATGAAATTTTTGGTTTGTTTTGTTGCCTCTGGTAGCACTACTGCTAGAAAATTGCAAGGTTCGACACTGCGTCATCGATTCAACAGCGAAACAGAATTTTTTTGACACACTTTTTAAAACTTACCAATTTTTATACCTTCCTTCTTATTTCGTATTCCCTATCTTTTGCCTGAATAGTATTTCTTTTAGTTTAAGGTTTTAGTAAACTTTGTTGCCATCTCCTAACTTTTAACTGCCATTTCTTCTTTTTCCTTCTTCCCCTTCTATAGAGAAATTAACACCTTTGGGTTTCTCTGTTATCCCCTATATGTTCTGGCATGATTTATTCCGGTTATGATGGGTGTGAAAGCAAAACTCAGCAAACAATATCCCCCCGGAATATATGCATAAAGCTAGCGACAATCATGCTTAGCAGGGTAATATGCTCTCTGAGTATGGTCGACACTGGCCATACTCCTACAGAACTTACCATTAAAAAAATTGTTTTTTTTATAATCCTCTTTCCTATCGGTGTCCAAAAATTTGCAAAATTTTATTTATGCCATAACAATTTCCTTTCAAACTTCTATAACATCTCTAGACCAATAACAGCTAACAGCAGATGAACCTCTGCTAATTATCAATTCTAGCTACCGATAAGCAAGTTCAAATCCTTATTTCTCCATTCCTTTCTAAATACTGACTACCAGCACACTGATCGCCAATCTCATCACATCAACCGCTACGCGATTAGTTTTACCGTTCGCCCAATGAAACGTCGATCGAATTCTGAAATTTTCCACTTGCGTTGTTGCCAAATGCTGCAAAACTCTGGAGGAGAAAATCCAGATGAAGATTCGTTAACTTGTGCGTTTCCAAATTAACTTCAGACAACTATACAAATAAATCTATTATATTTTTTTTTAAAGTAACTGTTAAAAATTTGTAAGTGCACAAAATATTATTATATTTAAATTTAACGTTTATAAAAAAAAAGAAAACAAAAAATAAAAAAAACTATTTTGTATATAAGAAAAAAATATTTTGTTTATTAAAATAATTTCATTTTAAATTTTAGCTTCTCACAACAGTATTTTCATGTCCTTGTGAACCTTGAGTACTTTTAAATATCCTGTTTAGTCGATGGTGTTTGTTAGGATAGTATTTTTGATCCTATCTTATATATTAATTTCAACAGTTTTGATATCCCTACATAAATCTCTTTGGAGCTATAAACTGGAAAAATCTCTTTAGACTTATAAACTGGAACTTTGGAAGCCTTCCAACTGCAGTCTGAAATCTTAAATCTCTTTTGGACCTATAAACTGGATCTCTGGAAGCCTTCCAACTGCAGTCCTATTAAATTTACTTAGTCTAAAATCATTCGTAACATTTTAAATTCTCCTGATTATTATATCTTAATAGTGTCATAAATCAAAGTACCTTTCTCGTTATAAAAAGTTGCATGTTCATTCACCATATCGTCCCAATTCTCTTGTAAGAAAATTATCTTCAGTGATTTTTTCCAGTTATAGCCCATATCAGGGCTCCCCTGTCCCCTATGGTTGGAATTCTAGCACTTTTTAAAAAAAAAAAAAAAATCAGCTCGTTACTTATAGTAATTGTAGATATCTAATACGAAAATATCTATAAGAAAAAAATTATATAACTTATACGGAAATGTTACGTACAGAAATTATTTGAAGTTAATTAAAAATTACTCGAAATCGTTTTGAATGTTTTTAGAATAACCAAACTACTATGAAATTTTTACATAAGCATTTCGAAATTATGACAAATTAAAAAAGCCAAAAAAAAAAAAAAAAAAATACAAAACTTTTAAACATAAGAAGTAATTTTTTGTTGTTGTATTTCCTTCAATGGACGTTTCATGTTGAAATTATTTAACATAGAAACTCTAATTGACAAAGTTGTTCACAATAATTAACACCAGATTCATTTGGAAATTTTATTTATTCTATTACATGTAAAAAATAACAAAAATTCGTAAATTTTTCTTGAACAAAATTGAGTAAAGCCGAAAAATTTAATTCAGTCTTTTTTTTATTGTTAATATATTTCACAATCGAATTAAACATATCTTAACTAATTTCAAAGATTTAATTGCCAATTTAAAAAAATATTTGGTTTTACTTTGTTTTTTTTTTTTTATTTATAAAAAGCATATTAAATTCACTTGACAAAAAAAAAATCGAGCTAAGAAAATCATAACAAAATACTTAAAAAATAAAATGTATACTTCAAATCTAGAAGAGGACATATATGAAATATTTCGAAATGTACTTAAAGTAACTTTTTTCCAACCATACATAATCTGATAACAAATTCAAGCAACAAATATTAACTGATAAGGCAATTCTCAGCAGAGTTCATTGGTGATATGGAATATTTCTCTATGGAAAAGATGATAAAATTTTATTCAAACCCATTTTGGATATAATGTGAAAACTTTTCTAAAAAGATTTTTCCTTTTTCTAAATTGTAAAAATTATTTTTTAAATTGCAATTTATTTTTTTTTTAAATTTTCTAAAAGGAATTTTTAATAAATTTTCTATCGTTTTACAATTATATGATTTTTTTTAAGCAAACTTTGTAAGGTAAATTGCTCAAATATTGTATAGAAATGAATTTATATATGATCATCAAATTTGCTTTATGGAAAGTAAACTAAATTCAAATATATTTAAAATTCAAATTTTAATATAATATTTATTTAATTAAATTGCATGTAATTTGCCATTATGCACAAAATATAATATTGCTACTACGAAATTTAATACAGGACTAGACCCTTATAAGGTAATTTTTTATGGTTTTTTTGCACATTTGAAGCAAGTGCTCTTCGGTTTTCAAATGCTCTTAAATTTAAAAATTATCTATAAAAATAAGATTTTCTACCGTTTTAAAAAAAATAAAAATAAGGGTTCAACGACGTCAATTTGCATGATATTTGAGGCCAATTGGCATTACCAAATATCAAGTTCAAATTAGAATTCAAAATGGTTGCCCACTTTTTAGAGAAAATTCAAAATGCATTTCCACTATTTTAGGTGAAAAATTCAAAATGGTTTCGCATTTTTTTCAACGGCGTCAAATTGCATCAAATTTGAGGGCAATTGACATTACCAAAACCTGAAGTTCAAATTAAAATTCAAAATGATTGCCCACTTTTAAGAGAAAATTTAAAATGGATTTCCACTATTTTGAGTGAAAAATTCAAAATGGTTTCGCATTTTTTTCAACGGCGTCAAATTGCATCAAATTTGAGGGCAATTGACATTACCAAATATCAACTTCAAATTAGAATTCAAAATGGTTGCCCACTTTTTAGATAAAATTCAAAATGCATTCCCACTATTTGGGGTGAAAAAGTCAAAATGGTTTCGTATTTTTTTCAACGGCGTCAAATTACATCAAATTTGAGGGCAATTGACATTAACAAATCTGAAGTTCAAATTAGAATTCAAAATGGTTACCCACTTTTTAGAGTAAATTCAAAATGCATTCCCACTATTTTGGGTGAAAAAGCCAAATGGTTTCGCATTTTTTTCAACGGCGTCAAATTGCATCAAATTTGAGGGCAATTGACATTACCAAATATCAACTTCAAATTAGAATTCAAAATGGTTGCCCACTTTTTAGAGAAAATTCAAAATGCATTCCCACTATTCAATTTACGAAAAATTCAAAATGGTTCCGCATTTTTTCCAACGGCGTCAAATTGCATCAAATTTGAGGGCAATTGACATTACCAAATCTGAAGTTCAAATTAGAATTCAAAATGGTTGCCCACTTTATAGAGAAAATTCAAAATGCATTCCCACTATTTTGGGTGAAAAATTCAAAATGGTTTCGCATTTTTTTCAACGGCGTCAAATTGCATCAAATTTGAGGGCAATTGACATTACCAAATATCAACTTCAAATTAGAATTCAAAATGGTTGCCCACTTTTTAGATAAAATTCAAAATGCATTCCCACTATTTGGGGTGAAAAAGTCAAAATGGTTTCGTATTTTTTTCAACGGCGTCAAATTACATCAAATTTGAGGGCAATTGACATTAACAAATCTGAAGTTCAAATTAGAATTCAAAATGGTTACCCACTTTTTAGAGTAAATTCAAAATGCATTCCCACTATTTTGGGTGAAAAAGCCAAATGGTTTCGCATTTTTTTCAACGGCGTCAAATTGCATCAAATTTGAGGGCAATTGACATTACCAAATATCAACTTCAAATTAGAATTCAAAATGGTTGCCCACTTTTTAGAGAAAATTCAAAATGCATTCCCACTATTCAATTTACGAAAAATTCAAAATGGTTCCGCATTTTTTCCAACGGCGTCAAATTGCATCAAATTTGAGGGCAATTGACATTACCAAATCTGAAGTTCAAATTAGAATTCAAAATGGTTGCCCACTTTATAGAGAAAATTCAAAATGCATTCCCACTATTTTGGGTGAAAAATTCAAAATGGTTTCGCATTTTTTTCAACGGCGTCAAATTGCATCAAATTTGAGGGCAATTGACATTACCAAATATCAACTTCAAATTAGAATTCAAAATGGTTGCCCACTTTTTAGAGAAAATTCAAAATGCATTCCCACTATTCAATTTACGAAAAATTCAAAATGGTTCCGCATTTTTTCCAACGGCGTCAAATTGCATCAAATTTGAGGGCAATTGACATTACCAAATCTGAAGTTCAAATTAGAATTCAAAATGGTTGCCCACTTTATAGAGAAAATTCAAAATGCATTCCCACTATTTTGGGTGAAAAATTCAAAATGGTTTCGCATTTTTTTCAACGGCGTCAAATTGCATCAAATTTGAGGGCAATTGACATTACCAAATCTGAAGTTCAAATTAGAAATCAAAATGGTTGCCCGCTTTTTAGAAAAAAATTCAAAATAGACTCCCACTATTTTGAGTGAAAAATTCAAAATGGTTTCGCATTTTTTTCAACGGCGTCAAATTGCATGATATTTGAAGCCAATTGACATTATCAAATCTCAACTTCAAATTAGAAATCAAAATGGTTGCCCACCTTTTAGAGAAAATTCAAAATGGATTCCCACTATTTTGGGTGAAAAATTCAAAATGGTTTCGCATTTTTTTCAACGGCGTCAAATTGCATCAAATTTGAGGGCAATTGACATTACCAAATCTCAAAATTACCCATTCTGTAAAATTTTCCCGCAATAAAGCCAGAATTTGACGGGTCATTAGAGGCTCATAAAGCCAGAATTTGACGGGTCATTACCAAATCTCAAAATTTCCCATCCTGTAAAATTTTCCCGCAATAAAGCCAGAATTTGACGGGTTATTAGAGCCTCATGAAGCCAGAATTTGACGGGTCATTACCAAATCTCAAAATTACCCATCCTGTAAAATTTTCCCGCAATAAAGCGAGAATTTGACGGGTCATATAATCACATATATTTAAGATACAAATCTTGGAATTAAGACCAGAAAATTTCATAATCATTCGGTTATAAAGCTCAGAATTAACAACAACAGACTATGCTTCTTCATTTTCAAAGAAATACCGTCCAATAACACATTTCAATCAAAATGCACACCAGATAGTCAATATTTGCAGATACAATAGCTTCCTCCCAGTTAATTGCGGATTTTTAAGGCCGCATTTATAGTAATTTACTTATTGGCATATCTTATTTATAGATCTCTTACTTTAATAGAAAGTTTTTAAAATTCTATCGTTTTGTTTAAATATTAAACGACTTGCGATATAAAATGGCAAATTTTTTTCTAAATAAATTTTATTTTAAAAATGGAAACTTTTTGACACCATTTAAAAAACTGTACTTTTTCAAAACTTTCAAATGGACTTCCCCCTTTAGTACAAATATCTAATAAATGGTAATAGAATAAATGCATAATTAGCTTATTTTTAACATAAGTCGTATTTTTGTAAACGTACAATTTTTTTGGTTTAGAATAATTATTTCAAAAATGACATATGAATTTGTATGTAAAAAATAAAAAACCAATAAACCATAGTAATTTTTTTGACTTGCTCAGAAAAAAATTACAAGCATTAAAATACAATCAACATTATTATCATTATCTAACAATTTTGGGGTTTTGGGGTTTTTTCTCTGTTACAACAAAAAAAAAAACGAACAAAATAAATAAATAAAAAAAATTGGAATTAAAACAAAACTTTTTCATGGTTGACAAAACTAGATAATTTTTGAATGTCATTTTACTAGTTCATTTTTGAGTTATTGATGGCCAGCCATCAAATGGACAATTATCCAACACGTCTACCACAATCATAGCAAGTACATATACCACCCCCCCCCCCCCCCCCCGCCCCAAAATCAGATGTGGCTATTTTCATATTATCTGACGTATCTTTTTTTTTGTATGAAATCATATCGGTTAACAGCAGTTCTATTTTGAGGTTGGTATGTAACTAAATTGACCATATCCGCATAAAAGCTAAAAGTTTTCTTGATATTCAACCTCTCCGTTTACACATAATAAATATGATTACTCGTAGCCACATCATGGAATCGTATGCCTTATGATTTAGTGTACGTAATTCATACTTGTGTTTATGGTGACTGAAATGAATGAAAATATGCTCAATAATTTATTAATTGTTTTTGTATTTATATTTGACGTCCACCCCCACACACCAGTCCATTGATTATGTTGCAAGTCATTTATTTATCATATTTTTAAATTGCTGCTTAATACACCGTGATTGTTCGAAGAGCTTTCGGTAGTATAATATTTAATTTACATTTATTTTTATTTTTTTCCCCTTCTTATCGATTAAATATAAAAAGAACTTACTTGAAAAGTTTATTAAATCATAAAATTTATATTGACACATTTCAATAATTATTTTTATATTAACCTAAATGACATTTTGTAGCTGTTCTAATTGACGAATTCTTCATAAAAAATTTTTTTGTCTGCAATTTAGTACTTGAAAATGTTTATTTGATGTTCATAATCAAAACATGACATGACAAATCAATTAATAAAAAGCTAATTCTTGAATTTTTTATATATCATAATATAAAAAAGTACATTTCGTATTGCAAAATTAAAAAAAAATTGCGTTGTTCAAAATTATTTTAGCAACTTCAAATTAGAATTCAAAATGGTTGCTAATTTTTTAGAGAAAATTCACTATTTTGGGTGAAAAATTCAAAATGGTTCCGCATTTTTTTTTAGAAAAAAATTCAAAATAGTTTCCGTTTGCTTTTAGAGAAAATTCAAAATTACTAACCATTCGTTTCAGACAAAATGCAAAATGGCTACGCATTCTTTCTAGTTAAAAATATAAAATGGCCTCCTAACTCTTTTAGTCTAAATTTGAAATGACTTTTCACGCCTGTTACATAAAATGTAAAATAACTACGCATTCTTTCTAGTTAAAAATGCAAAATGGCTTCCTAATTTTTTTTTCAGCCGTTGGTGGGTTCTAATACCACTGAGGCATGATCCTACGCTAAGAACCTTTTTACCAATTCCATTTCATTTTATGTCGTTTCTTTTTCATTTCTTTATCCCTTATCTAAGTGTGACCGACTGAAACAGTAGACAGCCATCTAACCTAATCCGACATTCACTATTCTTGGCTACAAATTCAAAACGGATTACCATTCGTCTTAGGCAAAATTCAAAATGGCTACCAACTTATTTTGTGCAAAATTCAAATTGGCTTCTCTTTTTTTAAAAAAAATCCAAAATGGTTTTTTAATCATTTAAAATGGTTTCCCATTTCCTAATAATTTAAAATAATTTTTTAGATAAAATTAAAAATGGTTACTCAATATTTCTGGTTAACAATTTAAAATGGCTACTCACTTTTTCTGATTAAAAATTCAAAATGGTTTTCAATGATTTTAAACAATAATTTAAAATGGCTACCTACTTTTTTCGTTCTAAAATTGAAAATGGCTGCCCACACATTTTTATTAACGAAATTCCAAATGGTTACACTCTTATTTTGGTTGCAAAAAAATTGCTTTCCATATCTTCTGAGCAAAATTCAAAATGGCTTCTTACTCTTTTTTGATAAAATTCAAAATGGTTTCCTGATTATTTTAAAGAATAATTAAAAATGGTTTCTCTTTTTTTTTTAATATAAAATTTGAAATGGTTACCCAATATTTTGGATTAAAAATTAAAAATGTCTTCCTAATCCTTTTAAACAATAATTGAAAATGATATCCTACTTCTTTAAGACCAAATTCAAAATGGCTACTCACGCTTTTCGTTTCAAAATTGAAAATGCCTACCCACCCTTGTTTGACAAAATTCCAAATGTTTTCTTACTTTTTTTTTGATACAATTCAAAATGGTTCCCCACTTCTTTTTGTTAAAATAAAAAATGGCTACTCACTTATTTTGGTTACAAAAATAATGGCTTCCCATTGCTTTAGTGCAAAATTCAAAATGGCTTCTTACTCCCACTTTTTTTTGTATAAAATTCAAAACGGCTACCCACTCTTCCTGGTTTAAAATTCCAAATGCCTTCGCACTTCTTAACAAAATTACCAATAGTTAATTTTTCTTTTCGATTGTAAAATCCAAAATTGGGTATTCTCTCGTTTTGCTATCAACAATTTAAATTTTCAGAGGTTCTTTATATTTAGTATCTTTTTAATGAAACTTATTTCGATTAATTAAAACTATAAATAATTTAATATGCAACATTTTCTTAAACTAATTACAATTAAAAACTATTAAATAATTTGTTAAGATCTTTGCGTTTTTCATTGTGGTAGAAATCTTGTGACAAGAAGCGAATTATTTTATCAATTCTAATTATGCCTTACAAATTATTTATAAAATGCTATTTTCTTTAAGTAAAAAGGACAAAATATTTTAATCTTACTATATACAAAAAATGTACCTCCTTGTAAAATTGTATTATTCTTTTTTTTTTAGTTTCTGCCTAAAAATTATTACATAGAATAATTTTCTTTTAATTCAAATTTCGAAAATTATAGTTTTATGACTTGGAAACTAAAGTCTTTACAATAATTCTTATATTATGATATTCTTAATGCTTTTTGAAATCATAAAAATGTAGAAAAAAATCCATATTTAGTACTTGCATTTGCACAAAATTTACATCTAATATTTTAAGTATACTTAAATCTTATTTAATAATTTTTTTTACCCAAGATTGTATGCATTCATTATGAAGATTTGTAGGCAGCAATGATATTTCTCCACCGAACTGCAATCCATTTACAAATGTTGATGACAAAAGCTTTTGCAAATTATTGAGGAAAAAAATAAAAGCAAACTTATGTATGTTTTCTTCGTATAGAAATGTACCATAAATTACTAAAATATCCTTTTTCTAATGACTCCTAGCTACAGGTGCATACATACGATGAAAATAATAGCGATGATGATGATAATGATGATGATAATGTTGATGATTACGATGATGATGCATGGAAATATCATTTTATCCTGCACATTTAAACGAGTCAATGAATAGGCGTCGTCCTACTTTTAGAAATACAGAAAAGAACATTTTCTCAGGAAACAATTAATACAGTATGTCCTTTAAAAATTCTAAATGTAGTAATAGAAAATTTCTGAAAAAAAATAAACAATAAAAGTGCTCTTGTAAATTATCTTTTTGGGTTATAATTTTTCAGTAAAAAATCTTTTTGGGTTATTATTCTCAGGAAAAATTTTTTTTTTTTTTTATTTACATAATTTTTCTTAATTCTGTAGATATAATTATTAAAATAGAACAATAAAACTTAAAGCCGAAACAGAAATATTTTCATGGTTGTCCTTATTATCAAAATAGAACCAAGTCAAGTTTTATAAAGAATTATCCAATTTGCAATTTGGAAAGTAAAGTTTAAAAACATAAATTTTAAATTCATACATTAGTCACAACTAAATTTTATTACTTTTGTTTTAATTTTACCATTATTTACAAAATACAGCAATTTGTAAATTATTTTGCATAACTTGTCCTTTTCAGGTAATTTTTGATGACTATTTTGCAGATTTTGGAATTTGGACATTATTTGACGCATGTTGATTTTAAAAATTCTCTAAAGTTTAAAAACTATCTGTATAAACAAATTAATTTTTGTAAAATTTTACAAAAAAAAATTCCAACGGCGTCAGATCTTGTAAACGAATTAACTTTCGGAATTACGCGTCCAAGGAACTGTTCACGGTGCCGTTTTGTTATTGTAAAACCACATATGGTCTAAATTAAAATCGTTAAGATTAGCCCAAAAAGATTGATTTTCATTAAGCCATAGCGCTCAGAATAACTTCTCTACAGTACTTGTGGTTTTTTCAGAGCCTCATATATGATTTTTTTTATATATTGACATAACCACCGAGAGAGAAATGATTGCTGAAAAATGTTTGTTTAAAAAAACCGCAACCAAAACCTGATGTTCCAGCTCACAGTGCTCGTATCTTCTGTGTATTGAATGATTGGTAACCTTCAATTCTTGAATGAAAATGCGCCATAATACGCCACAAGATAACCCCAAATTATAATCGGCCGTAAAAGAAATCCAAAATATAAAAAAAGGTATCTTGGGCTATATTTTCCACTGTTCAATGATCAAAAAATCTATAATATAATATGGTAAATTTTAGGCTGAACCAATTTTATCTTGGATGATATAGACGTTTGACAGCTGTCAAATTACAGGGCTATACTTTCCAAATTACGAATTAGTTAAGTCGTTATTCCAACGGAATTGGAATTTTTAAAATGATTACCATATTTATAGTAGATAGAATACAGTGCTCAGAATTGACGGTAATAGTTTCGTCATCTTTATTTTCAAAGAAAAAATGGGTAACATCTAATTCTTGAATGAAAATGCGGCATAATACGCCACAAGAAAACCACTAATTCTAATCGGCCGTAAAAGAAGTACAAAATAAAAAAATTGAATCTTTAGCTTCATTTTGCCTTGTTCAGCGATCAAAAAATCTTTAATATAATATGCCAAATTTGAAGATGAACAAATTTTATCTTGGATGATATTGACGTTTGACAGCTGTCAAATTACAGGGCTATACTGTCAAAATTATTAATTTGAGAAGCCGTTATTGCAACGTGCACGAATTCAGTTCATTCGTCGAAAATATGTACATTTTTGAAAAAATCTAAATTACCAAGAAAAAAAACCGTTCGAAACATTTTAATTTTTCGAGGAAGCTTTCTAAGAAATTCACGTTGTTTACTAAGTAGTTTTTTATATTCAAATTCGTGGAAATATTTTTTTCCATACAGGGAATTGGCATTTTTAAAACGTTACTATTTTTTATAGTGGATAGAATACAGTGCTCAGAATTGATGGTAATAGTTTCGCCATCTTTATTTTTAAAGAGGGATATTAATAACATCTAATTCTTGAATGAAAATGCGCTATAATACGCCACAAGATAACTTCTAATTCTAATCGGCCGTAAAAGAAGTACAAAATCAAAAAATTGAATCTTAAGCTTCATTTTGCCTTGTTCAGCGATCAAAAAATCTTTAATATAATATGGCAAATTTGATGATGAACAAATTTTATTTTGGATGATATTGACGTTTGACAGCTGTCAAATTACGGGGCTATACTGTCAAAATTATTAATTTGAGAAGCCGTTATTCCAACGTGCACGAATTCAGTTCATTCGTCGAAAAATTTCAGTTATATTATGTTATTTTCTGAAAAATATGTACATTTTTGAAAAAATCTCAATTACCAAGAAAAAAAAACCGTTCGAAACATTTTAATTTTTCAAGGAAGCTTTCTAAGAAATTCACGTTGTTTACTAAGTAGTTTTTTATATTCAAATTCGTGGAAATATTTTTTCCCATAAAGGGAATTGGCATTTTTAAAATGATTACCATATTTATAGTAGATAGAATATGAATAAGGAAAACTAAAGGAGTATAGAATAAGTTGAGGGGAATTTTCACAAAAAGTTCCTTTAATCTGCAATTGAATGGGTGATTCGTATTCATAAGAGACGCTTTCACCATCAAACTTTTAGGTTTTAGCTTGTTATTTTTTTTCTGTCCTTTTTTATGTGTATATAGATAACCTACGAATACACTATAGTCATAAATCCATAAAGTGTAAAAATCAGATGAATGTTTTGATTCAATTGAAACATGTTTATGGAAGCTTAAATAAGCTATAAAAGCTTCATATTGATTCAAAATTGAAGTGACAATTCGGGGTTGTTTCTATTTTTTTTGTATCCTTTTATATGAATGTATAGATCCAAACAAAGGTGAATATATATATATATGTATGTAAATATATAAATTCATTTTGCTACGTGCAAATATCAATCGATCTTTTTATGAATAACGAAAAGGACCTGCTCCTCTCAAAGAAGGCATTCTAAAAGTGAGTTTCTTTTGAAAAAAAAAACACTTCGATTGATATGCATCTTAGACTTTAGAATTTATAGGGTAAAAGAAAAATGTTAAAGGGTAAAATGAATCTCGTTTCTTTGATAAGAATTTTAGCACTTCTCAATAATAAATTTTTTTTTTTTTAATATACGCACAAATACCCACCATAATAATATAGTCTAATGCTTGGAAAATCTTCAATGGAATGAATACTCATTTAAGCCTTATATCTGAGTCGTCATTTAAGCTCCCAAGGGCCAATCTGGCTATTTACTTGAATGCCCATGATTGGATTAAGGAGCACATTAAACCAAGCAAATTACCACTAAAAATAGTTCTCGTTTGTCGAAAATCGACTTGTTACTCTTAAATCCTTATTATGTGCATGTAACGTTCGAATATAAGTGGAGAAAATTAAATGGGCCTTAAATTTATGTTATAGCACACATACTATAAAATTAATTGGAGTTTTTTTTATTTTTTATTCATTTTTACCTAACCTTAACAAAATATCATGGATGTTATTAAATATTTAAAAAAAAAAAAAATGATAAGAAAATTATTTTGCGGCTAAAAGTAAAGTATTTTCATTTTGATATAATTTTCTGTATTTAATTTATTATAATTTCTGTTAAAAACTTAAATGGTACTCTATTAATGTATAGTAAATTTTATTAATGATAGTATTATTTTTTAACATATTTAAAATAAATAAAATTTGTGCAATTTCAAAGTAGATAGAAATAATTTATTTAACTATCTGGGAAGGGAATAATATACTGTTAAGTATACAGTATAAACTTAAGAATGGAATAGCATATCGGGTAAATGGACTCCACGGTTTTGCTGGCAAATGCGCACTTTTTGGTTGAAATTTTCCATAATCGTTTTGCATAAATGTGAATGAATTTATTTCCTCCTTCAAGGAGTGAGTAATCGTGGTCTTATTTGCATAAACCTTAGACTTTATGGTTGAACTCCAAAGAAAAAAGCCCAACGGCGTTAAATCGCATAATCTAGGGGTCCAATTCTGATCACCAAAACGAGAAATTACACGATCATAAAATGGCTAATGCAGTAATTTAATTGTTTCTCAGACTGTCTTGCTGAAACCATGTGTCAATCGCATTCATATCTTCAAATCTAGATACAAAAAATAAACTGTTATTGCCTGACCCAGGTTCATTTTCCAAGAAAAATGATTCGATGATGCCTTCAGCCCAAAATCCGTACCAAACAGTAACACGTTGTGGATGTATTTGATTCTCAACAATCACTTGTGGATTTTCGGAACCCCAAATGCGGTAATTATGTCGAAATAACGAAGCCACCAAAATGAAAATGAACTTCAACGCTCCATTTTTAATTGCCGTGAACTGTCAGCTGTCACATTGTCTTTTTCTTCTGTTGGCAACACTTTACCATACAAATGGCGCAAAATTGAAAATGTTTTCTGAATTTTGGTACACACTCTATATATATATTAAGAGGAGTAATTTGATAGATAATCAAATAAATTTGATAGGAATTAAATTGCTACAGCAGTTAAGTTTAAGTTAAAATAATATTTACTGAACTTTAAATTTAATTTCTTATAGCTGCAGAGTAATTCAATAAGACCGGAAGTTCTCTCTTTTAAATAAAAAGCACAACAACAAAATTTGATAATTATATTTTTTTAAGATTCATAAATATTTTCTAAATGCCTACCGCAACTTCTCTGTCAACACGAAATGTGCGTGTCGAAATTGTTCATGCCTTTTTTTACAATAGTTCAGGTTCTATCTCATTTATAACGCATATGAGTTTGTTGTTTAACTCTAAAAACATATCGTGCTTATTTGCATAAACATAACTTTTTCTGTAGGCCCAGAACAGAGAGTCCTTTAGTGTCAAATTGCAATATTTGTGCTGTCTTGTGACCGGAATTTTGTTCAGAACAGGACTACTGTTTCATACGTTGTATGTCATATGGCATCGTCCTGTTTAAAACCATACATAGTCCACATTTATGTTATTCAAATCAGAATTAAAAAACAATAATAAATCTAAAAAAATAATAATTAATTCAATGAATTATTGCTGATAAATATTAGCAATTCCATTAAATCAAGTCTAATAAAAAAAAAATACATCCAATCTCATTAAATCAGATTTTAATAAAAAAAAAATATTTTTAATAAAAAATTTATTAACAAAAAGCCATCTACAAAATAAAAGTATTTTTTGCCAAAAAGATATTTGCAAAAAAAATAGATAAAATCAAGTTAAAGCGTTATCCAATTTAAGAAATTTTGCCATTAGGTATAAAGTATAATATCAATTAAATGCTGTTTTTCGCACATTTCGGGATGTAATTCTTAGAACGTTTTTTAAATGCCCTAAGATTTTAGTATTATATTCCAAAATTTTATTAAAAGAAATTTTGAAGACGTCTGATTTGACGATCTAACAAGCCAATTGACATAACCAAAACTAAAAATTACGTGTCCCGGGAGTTTTTTTTGCAAAATAATACCAAAAAAAAATATTGACAACTCAGATACGCTTTATGATAGTTAAAAGTATATATTATAAAATGGCATATTTTAAAATAACTCAATTATTACTTTAAAAGATATATACCAGGTGTATAAGCTTAAATCCGCTGTTTTTAGTCAAAAAATACATGTTTTTTTTTCAAAGAAAGCAAAAATAAATTCATTCAAAGTACTTGCCCTCGCTAGCTACACATTTTTCTTATCTCTCGGGCAATTTGTTGATACCATGCCAAAAAAATTCTTTCTCTTTCGAGTCAAACCACTCATCAAGCCATTTTCGGACGTCTTCGTAAGAATCGAAGTGCTGCTCAGCGTGCGCGTGGCCCATCGACGAAAACCGTTGGTAGTAGGAAGGGGCCAGGTCTGGTAAATAAGCGGAGTAGGGTAGCACCTCCCAGTTGAGTGTCCCCAAGTAGTTTCGGACCATTTTTGACGTGTGCTATGCTGCGCTGTCGTGGAGGAAAATCAGCTTGTCATGCACGCAGAGCACAGTGTAATTTGATCAGCTGTTGGTGGTAGCCGTGGGCATTGACAGTTTTACCAGGTTCCAACATCTCATAGTAGACGATACCCTGCCGATCCCACCAAACGCACAGCATCATCTTCCGTCCGAAGCGATTTGGTCTTGGGGAAAATGTTGATGGTTGGCCGGGACCAACCCACGATTTCTTGCGTTTAGGATTCTCGAAATATATCCCACGATTTCTTGCGTTTAGGATTCACAAAAAAAGTGGAACGACTTACATTTTTGTATGGCGAGCAAGATTTCGCATGTGTTTTGGCGTCGCTCCATCTGCCTATTGTTCAATTCATTCGGAACCCATTTTCCGATCTTCCACATGGCATGTAGACGCATGGAAATGGCTGGTTAAGTAACACCCAATTGCACCGCGAGCATATTTTGCGATTGGGTATCGTCTTCGTCCAAAAGAGCCTGCAATTGATGGTCCGCAACCTTCCTAGGCGGATTTTCACTCATCTTGTCGTACAAGTCAAAATTGCCGTCTTTAAACCGACGAAACCAATCTCGGCACGTTGTTTCCGATAAAGCAATGTCAACATAGGCCTCCACAACCATTAGATGCGATTCGGCAGCCGATTTCTTCAAATTGAAGCAGAAAAGCAGAGCTTCCCGCATATGCTCTTTTTCTGGCACAAAACTAGACACGATTACCAAAGGAAAAATGTATATTGTTATACGAAATTGCTGACAATGTGCACTGATTAATGTTGACATATGTCAAACCCATAAAAAAAAATATGGCGTGCACATGGTAGCTTAATACGCTCACTCACGCCATCTATAACCAAACAGCGGATTTAAGCTTATACACCTGGTATTTTTAATAACTATTCAATGACAGTACCATAATTTTCTAAACTATAAAATGGATAACTCGTTATTATTTACAATTTATTCAAAATAAATTTTTGTAATTGTTTTTTTTTTGTTGATGTATCTTAATTTTTCCCACCTACATTTTCGATTGAACATTTCAAAATAAATCAACTAAATTTACAAAAATTTATTACAAAATAATGAAAAATCCAATTTCAATGTAAATTTTTTATTATTATTATTTAAGTTTGTTTTTTTTTTCGAAACATCATATTATGATCATTGAATAATAATAATAATTTACTGATTACATAGATAATAATAGTATTTTGCTATAAAATAGAAAATTGGGTCATTTTGAAGGGGACAAAAAATTACAAATATCAAATTTATGCAATACTTAAGGTCATTGAAATAGAATAAAGACAACAACAACAAAAATATAAAAAGTATTATTAATAAAATTGTAGTTGCTTATAAGCAGTAAAATTGCATAATAACAATTTATATCATAATATTGAATAAAACAAGTAAAAAAAATCGGTAGGAAAAAAAATTAAAATAAGGTAAAAGAAAAGAGTACAAAAAAAAATATAAAAAATTCAATTCACGTCTTAACATATACCGTGAAATTATAGAAAAGTCAGCATAAAAATGGTCACATTGACATCACATGCCTTATGAAAAACCAATTGTTTATTGTATTCTATCCATTACTACACCTGAAATTATGAATATTTCTTTTCTTTTTTTTTTAAAAAAAGAAAATTTATTTTTTATTTAAAATTAAACCATTTGGAATTAATTTCTTTTCATTTGCATATTAGCGTCTGATTGTAAAGCTTCTCCTTTAAAAATTAAAACATTCCAAGAAAAAAAAAAAACGTTGCGACTATGCGGGTGTATCAGGAGGGACTACCCGTTTTTTTTATTCCATGACGATTGTATTGTAGAAAGTTAACATTCACTATTAGTAAATATATAGGTCAACTGTCAGTTGATTATTAATAATTCAAATAATATATTAAGCTATCGATTGGATTTAATATGCGATTCAATGGAAATGTGTGCATGTTAACTTATTAAAATATTGTCGCAATATTACGTCGCGATATTCGTGTACCGAAATTGTGAAAAACGTGACTTAATATCAGGTGACTGCTACAAATTTATTGTGAAGATAGTTTCACTTATTATTTTATTATTATTCACATTCATAATGCATATTGTTTCATGTAGACTTTTCTATATTTGACCAGACTGCCAGTAAATAAAGATAATCTAAAAAAACAAAAATTTATTTCATAATGATTGACGAGAAAATTACCAAAATATTTTGGAAAGAAGCTTAGAATATGTCACAGGTTATGTAATAATTCTTTCTACTACACGTATTGTCTGTGGTTATCTGCCCATTTTATTTTTCTATGACGAAAAGGGAAAAAACTACACATATAATAAAATATAATATATATAAAAAATGACAGAAATAAAGTACAGAAGAAAAAAAACCATTAGACAATAACAAAATTGTTTTTATCCTCCATTTCGTTTTTATTTACCTAAACCTGCACGCATATTTATTGATTCCATGTCTACAATAGCACCTGGTAAAGAAGATTCCCAGCTGTAGAACTATCGACAATCACCTAATCTGCTCAATCACCCCGCCAACCTCTACTTTCATATCGTTTCTCATCTATTATTGATTTCTCATTTGTTTTACTGGTGCCCAATTACTGTCGTGTTCTTTTCCTTCTGGATCAATCTACTTAGTCATAATATACTTAAATAAATTACCTCTATTAATCGCTCATTATATTTATTAATAATTTATTTACTAGTTTTAGGTAATTTTCTAATATTTAATAAATTATCTTTTAAAAAAAATTATGATTTCTTAAATCGTTACTTATCGAATCCTGTCGCGTCGCAAGTTACCTTCTCAAATCTCGTGTAAACTTTTTGTTTTTGTTATCGTAAATATCATTTTAAAATAAATACTATTTTTGCCATTTTTATTAAATAAATAAATTTTTCTTTTAATTGGTGCCAACTTTTATTTTGAATTTCAAAACTGTTTTTTTTTATTACCTCATATTATGCTGTCAGTGCGGTCTAAATAGCACCCAAATCCGTGTTCTTCCTTTTGAGTACAGCTTCTTTTCATGCTGAGATGTAGGCAATTAAATTGTTTGATTCAGCCATTTGTACCCTATCTGAGGTCCTGTACCATTTGTACGTAGCTTGCCAGCCATTTGTACCCTATCTAATGAACCTGTCATCTACAATATATGATATATCCTTTTTTTATAAGAAGATTTTTTATTTGATTTGGCTTCCAGGTTATGTGGAAATTTAGAGAAACGAAGGTGCCGATAAACTGTCGGCAAATGTCCACTCAGCCAGTCTACTCCGAAACCTTACCAAAATTGTTTTGAATTAAAATAGCACATACAATTCTTATAAATAAAGTTCTGTCCGAAAATCATCCTTTCCACACCTATCTGTCCGGTAAAGATCAACACGTTATCACTCATCTTCTAACGAAATCTCACCTTATACAAAATTTCTTTTCTGGTGTGATTTTCTCTATTGTGAAGCTTTCAGATCCCTTAATCCCCTTTCCAAATCTATTCTTAGTTTCCTAAAACCCACAAAATCTAACCACCTCCCACAGGTCCATCCTACTAACCAAATGGCGATTTAACCTAACCCAAATATTTAAAGATCGCTCAATAGCTCCTTCGTCATGTCCTCTAGCTCATGTTTTTAGTTTTTATTTTTATTTCTTATTTCCACGAAAATTTTAAGTAGTAATTTACAAAAATTTGGAGTTACCCCAAAAATCGTAGAAAAAATCTTACAACCAAACTAATTTTTGGAGTTATAAAACAAGGAGTTACTACTCCATAAAGCCTTGATTTTATGATGTGACTCCACGTTTGATGAAAAAGTCAGTGCCCTGACTAAGTGACTTTGGGACCTCATAAAGTAACTTTGGGATCTCATCAAGTAACTTTGGGATCTCGTTAGGTGAGATTGGCATCTCAATAAAAGACGTTGGGACCTCATTAAGTGACTTTTTGACTACATTAAGTGACATGTAGGACCTCATTAGGTGGTTTTGAAGTTTCGCTAGGAAATTTTTAAACCTCATTAAGTAACTTTGGGACCTCATCAAATGACTTTGAGACCTCATTAAGTGACATTAGACCTTCATTAAAAAAACTCTGGGACCTCATTAAGCAACATTGAGACCTCATTAAAAGACTTTGTAACCTCATTAAGTGACTTTAGGACCTTATTAAATAACTTTCAGGCCTCATTAATAGACTTTGAAATATCGTTAGGTGACTTTGAGACCTCATTAAGTGACATTGGGACCTCATAAAATGGCTTTGAGACCTCAATAAGTTACATTAGAATTTCATTAAATAGCTCTGAGACCTCGTTAAGTGACTTTGGAATTTCGTTCGGAGATTTTGAGATCTCATTAAGTAACATTGAGACCTCATAAAAATACTTTGAGACCTCATTAAGTGACTTTAGAACCTCATTAAATACAATAACTTTCAGGCCTCATTAATAGACTTCAAAATCTCGTGAGGGGACTTTGAGACCTCATCAAATGACATTGAGACCTTATAAAATGGCTTTGAGACCTCATTAAGTGACATTAGAACTTCATTAAATAACTCTGGGACCTGATTAAGTGACTTTGCAATTTCGTTCGGGGATTTTGAGATCTCATTAAAATACTTTGAGACCTCATTAAGTAACTTTAGAACCTCATTAAATAACTCTGGGACCTCATTAGGTAGCTTTAAAATTTCGTCAGAAAATTTTAAAACCTCATTAAGTAATATTGAGACCTCATTAAAAGACTTTGAGACGTCATTAAGTAACTTTAGAAAATCATTAAATAACTTTAACACCTCATTAAAAGACTTTGGAACCTCATAAAGTGACTTTAAAACCTCATTAAAATACTTTAGGACATCAGGAGGGCATTGTGGCTGTTACCAAATCTCCAGAGGTGTTATGGCACTACGAATTTATATTTCAGTTTAAATGTTGCTAACTATGACTAAAAAAAAATTTATAAATATAAGAATTTAAAAATGAGTTCTTCAGTTTAAAAAAAAACCAACTATTTTCAAATACATTGTCAAATCCTTTCAAAGAAATTATAATTTGCATACCCCCTAGGGCCTGGACCAATAAATATTTTTCAATTTAAAATAGTATAAATTCTTATAAAAGTTCATTTTACCTAAAGCCTTTTTTAAAAAGGAACCTTCTTCCCTTTATGGCAAAAAAATAACATTAGGCAATAGAACAAAATTCTCAACATAAGTATTTATATTTTTAAAATAAGTTATCATCGAAAAGATAGAAGAAGAAAAAAACACTTTCAGTATATAAAATAAGAAATTGCCATTTTCTTTTGCATTATTAGAAATTAAAAAAAAATCGTTTAGAATATAAGAAGAAAAATCAATAAATTCTTATGAGTTGTAAAATGTGTCTTAATAAAAGGAAATATTTTTCAATAACTGAAACCTTCAAGTATGCATATGAACAATAAATTCTTTTCATATTTCCAAAAATATCGGAACACATGAAAATGCAGCTTTCGATGTAATTTTATATACTCGTATCTACAACATAACATATTTGTAAGATACTATCATATTATCGAAGAATATCGTATGTGAATTTTCCCATACAAATATATCAAATTTTCCAAATAAAGAGTAGAATGTCATTAAATTATAACAAAATATTGAGTTTTCCTTAAAGGGTGAATGGAGTATTTGCTTGCCAGAAAACAATAAAAATTTTGATATGTTTATATAAGGCCGCAGATGAGTTTTTCGAAGATTGTAAAAAAATAAATTTGAAATATGAGAAAATTCTGAATTCTCTATAGTCTTATAAATAAAAGCTTCTATTTTTGTATATATAAATATTTTTAAATTTCCAATATACTTTATAAGCTAATATTTTTTTAAACTGTTAATATAAAGAGTTATCCAAATTGTGTTTTTGTGAAAGTATAGTAAAATAAAAAAGAGATTCAATCATTTTAAAGTAAAAGTTTGAAATTTTTTTCAAATTGAACCTCATCGCTTTTACAATTCTAGTGAATTTTTTTTAGTTAAACAATCCACAATATAAAATGGCAAAATTAATTCTAAATAAATGGTATTTATTTGTTTAACAACAAGTACACAACAGGTCTATACTTCGCGACTTACAAAACGTATAACCTTGCATTATATGTTAGTCCAAATTGGTCTGATAGTCATTTCTAAAAGCAAAATCTACCTTCAGACCATAATACATACCAGATAATCATTTTTTATAGATAAAATGATTTTTCTTTGACATATATAGATTTTTAGAGCCCACCTTTATGGCACCGGATCTAATTAACATATCCGTCGAGCGAGAAAAGAGCCTCATCGCTGAAGAAAATAATATGTTTTTAAAGTGCGAAACGTGACTAGGACCGATTTTTTTTTTACATGTTGAGCGAATTTTATGGTTATAGTGCGATCTATTATATAAAATGATAAACTAAACAATAAACAAAAATTATTTTTAATATCATAAATATTTAACAACTTGTAACTGACAGAGCTCTACTTTCCAAACTCTTTAACGGATAATCCTGTATTTAAAAGGAAAAATTATGGTTTTTTTATTTATACTATATTTATATGGTTAATGTGAATTGTGCAATATAAAAATTGTAAACTGTTTCAATTAAGAGACATTATTTTATCAAAGTAGATATTTTTATAAAATAAAAATAATGATTTTTGTATATTTTATCCTCTTCCAAATTGTAAAAGGGGAGTAGAAAGTCATGAAACCTTTCATTGGTATTTTTGCAGATTTTTTTGATACATATATTATTAAATATTATATACTAATAAGAATATCTTTATATATATTTTAATACAGTAGCTAACTAATCTTATAAATATTTAACAATATAATTGTAAATTCAATATTCTATATCACCTTTGAATTTTATGTTACTATTACTAACCAGAATACGTATTGAAATAAAAATCCATCTTTATATTTATATAAAAAAAAACCCCACCACTTAAATAAAAGGTGTTATAGGAAGAATTTTTATGAAAGTAAATTTCGGTATGCTAACGGTAATAGGTGAATATCACTTTCACCCACATTTACTGGTGGAATCACTGTTAACGTTCGTTTAAACATAAGACGTGACAAAACCTTTAAAATTTTTCTAAAGTTCATGTAACGTTCATGTGAAAAGCTAGTACAAAAACTATCCATTTATTTATATCTACAGTAAGTTCTTCATCTTAATTTTTATAATATTTATTTGGAGAAAAAAAACTACAAAATAATTAGCCATAATTCCATAGAATTAATTAAAAATATCAAAATAAAAAATTCTTTCACTACAAACAGAATTATCCATTTTTTGGTTTGGAAAGTAAAATACTGTCATTTGACAGTTGTCTTACAAATAAACTATTAAATATAAAATATATTTAGTTTAAATTTGGCCATTTTATATTTTAATTATCAAATAATGAAAAAAAAATTGCTAATAATTTTCATAAAAGTGATGATTCTCAGAAAACATTATAGGGTCTTTAACGATTTGACGCTGTTAGAATTTTTCTCATGAAGATAAACAAAAAAGTATGTTTATATATTATAGATAATATAGAAAGAAAATCTTTATATGCGTTAAATAATAACCAAATTATAGGTCAACATTTTTGGAAAGGTTATCAATAAACTACCTTAAAAGGATCCAGTCCTGCGAACACGTCTTATATCAGTTTTTATATTTTTTACCTCAATCAGCAATGCTTAAACAATAAAATTTAAATCAATTTTATATAAATATAAATTAAAATTTTCTGTTCTATTTAATGTGACTTTCAAAAGTGCAAACTGAATAACCCTTTAAAGTGTTAAAAATACAAACTTTTAATACCAGCTTTGGGAAAATATAAAAAAAAATTAAAATATAAAAAAAATACCAACTCTGGGAAAATATAAAAAAATTTTAATACCAACTTTGGGAAAATATACAAAAATTTGTTGCGTTTGATGTCTTGCTTCGTGAGAAGAAGCAGCTCATCGTTCGTTATCCAGTTCGGCCAGAAGATCTTGCTTATACGCCTCAAGCATCTGTTCACAAATGTTTGAGGCTTACGAGTTGTGCTGTCGGTTACTTTCCATGGTTCGCAGCCGTACAGCAGGACTGGCTTGACGTTTGAACTGAATATTTGAAGTTTGAGTGCTATGGAGAGGTGGTTGGAACGCCACACGTTCCCAAGTGAGGTGTACGCTTCTCTCGCCTTGTTGATGCGCGTTTGGATGTCTGTTTCAGTTCAGGTAACAGAACTTTTCGACATCTTCAACTTGGGTACCGTGTAGCATCAAGGGCCTCTCGCAGGTGGCGCCGATACGCATCAATTTGGTCTTCTTGATGTTGATTCTCATCCCCAATTTTTCGGCGTTGGAGGCCAGAGCATTCAGTTTCTCCTGAATGCCGTTGAAGGTGTGGGACATGAGGCATATGTCATCGGCGTAGTTCAGGTCGTGGAGCTTCTCACGCAGTGTCCACTGGATACCGTTACTGACTGTATTGTTAGTCCGTTGAAGAACTAGGTCTAGGGCGATTATGAAGAGGATAGGCGAGATTCCGCAACCCTGCCTGACTCCTCTCGAGATGTTGAATGGATCGCTGTTTCGTCCTTTGAAGCATACTCCACACAGGGCCTCACGGTATAGTTCTCGGATGAGATCGATGATGGCCTGTGGGACGCTTAGTTCAGCCAGAGCACTCCAGATGGCGTCGCGAGAAATCATGTCGAAGGCTCTTTCAATGATCATTCTTAGGCTGCTGATGTGATCAACACAGGAGCGATTTGGTCTAAAGCCAGACTGCTCGTTGCGAAGTGCACTTTCCACTGTTGGAGT
The DNA here is from genome assembly GCA_958298945.1 of Atherix ibis. Lineage (NCBI taxonomy): Eukaryota > Metazoa > Arthropoda > Insecta > Diptera > Athericidae > Atherix > Atherix ibis. Next base: position 92,862,649 of record OY282607.1, on the reverse strand, counting down.
GATGCGAGTCAGGATGATTGAGGCGATTAGTTTCTGGATGGTGTTCAGCAGAGTGATTCCCCTCCTATTTTTGCAATCGCCAAGGTCACCTTTCTTCGGGATGATGATAATTACTCCTTCTTTCCAGCTGTTTGGGAAGTGGCATTGTGTCCAGGTTTCTGTGATTATAGGATGCAACAGCGAGGCCAGGAGTGGCGGGTCAAACTTCAGAACCTCTGGGGCCAGGTTGTCAGGTCCGGGTGCTTTGCTGTTCTTGAGCTTGTTGACTGCTGTTGTGATCTCCATAATCGTGAGCGGTATTGTTGGGATGGATCTTCGTTGGTTTCTGCGCATTACTGGAGGGGGAGGATGGAATTCTGGAGCTACTGGAAGGGATTCTGAGAAGAATTCTTTCCAGCGGTCGAGTTCTTCTTCATCCATGGAGAGAGCTTGACCGCCTTTGTCCTTAAGTGGTGGCAGTGAGGGTGTTCTTTTTCCGGATAGTTTGCGAATTGATGCATAGACACTGTGGATGTCGCTCCGGTGTGCAGCGGCTTCTGCTTCGCTGGCTTTTTCGTTGAAGTGGTTCCTCTTGTTGTCCATTGCCATGCGTTTGACCATCTTTTGAGCAAGGTTGTACCTCGTCTGTAGATAGTGCCTTTCCTCGCGGGTTTGAGCAGTTTAGAGTAGACCTTTCAGCTTTCTTCGTTCTTCTATTTGAGTCCAGGTTGACTCGCGGATACACTCTTTCCTCTTGTAGTTCCGGAAGCCCGTTGCTTCCTCTGCAGCGGACTTTAGTTTGCGCAGTAGAGAAGGCCATGTCAGCCTTACGGCATTGTGGCTAACTTCTTCAGGCGTTGGATGTCGTGCCGGCCTTGTTGTTTAGTTGCTGCAGGCCTTATGTTCTGCGCGACCTTGTTGTTTAGTTGCTGCAGGCCTTAGTTTGATCACCCCAAGTAACAGCTGATGGTCGCTGTATATGTCAGCTCCTCGGATTGTCTTGACGTCCAGGCGCGATCCGAGGAATTTTTTGCTTATCAGGATGTGGTCGATCTGGTTGCGGTCACACGATCCGGGGACTGCCAGGTGTATTTGTGGATGTTCTTGAGAGGAAACTTGGTGCCACCGATGAAGAGTTGATGAGCTGAGCAGAGGTCAGTGAGACGATTCCCGTTGTCGTTTCCCTCTGCGTGGAGGCTGTGTGTTCCAATGACCGAGCGAAGATCAGTGTTGTCCTGGCCTATTTTAGCGTTAAAGTCGCCCATGATAATTTTGATGTCGCTCTTCGGGGCAGATTAAATACACGTCTCTAGTTGGTGGTAGAAGGCTTCTTTGTTGGCGTCATTATCTACTTCGGTTGGGGCATAGCACTGCACGATGGTGATGCTTCGGAACTTCGAGTAAAACCTGGCTGTCAGAAGGCGGTCGGAGACCGGTTTTTAGCCCATGAGAGATCTCTTTGCGTTGGCTGATAGGATTAATCCGACTCCACAGTGGTGGTCGCTGTCGTTGCCGCTGTAGATGAAGTGTTCACCCGTCTGCGTTGTGAGGTTTCCTTGATGTTTCCACCTTGCCTCGGAGATTCCCAGGATGTTGAGGTTGTAGCGTCGTATTTCGGAGGCAGCTTGCACCAGTCGAGAAGTTTGGGAGAGAGTCCGCACGTTCCAGGTACCTATTCGGGTTGTTCGATGAAAGCCAAATGAGTTTTTACCTGTGGTATGGTCCGGATGCTTCTTCTTGTGCTGTTTCTTGATAAGGTATTTTTTTATAGCTTGCGGCTTATCGGGCCATCGAAGCAACCCCCAGTGACGTTAGGGGACCCTACGGACTAAATATATATAAGGCTTGTAGTCGGCCTGTCACTCCGGCACCAATGCCGAGATGGCGGCAGCGGGAATCGAACCCGCTACCTACCGAGTGTGAGTCGGTCGACTTGACCACTGCACCACACACACCAAAAAATCCAATTACAAGAATACTTTTTTAAGTTATAAAACCTTGAAAATATTACACTAATTTATGAAAATGGTATATTTAGGAAAATTGATTTAATAAATTGGTAAAACGTGTAGAACATTATAAATATTCATATTTTTAATGAATTACCTGCACACATCAAACAAATCCCCAACCCTGCCAGCATTTTCTATTAATATTCATCTAAAAAGTTACCTAACAATTTACTATCGTATATAAATTTCCGTTATTTTCTTCATTTTCCCTATTTAATCAATAAAAGAAAATATTATTTGGATTTTCGTATTTTGGAGCTCACATGAGTATCTAGTCAAGTATAATGAAATAAGGAAAGAAAATTACATTTTTACAAAATATTTTATATAAAGCAATTTATTTGTTGGAGCATCTAAGTAATAGGAGCATATAAGAACCTGTATGGTACGCACATCAGGACTATAATATTAGACCCACAAATCAAGGATAATTTACTTCAAAGAAATCGAAATAAAATAGAACGAATCAAAAAATTCTCCTGAAATTAAATATTTTGCCTTTTTCAAAGAATACAATATTTTTGAAGAAGGAGGAATATTTGAATTCGAAAAAAAGGCAACAAAAAAAAAATGAATTCCTTACGATTTTATAATAAATAAGCGCATACATGGTACGGAAATATACGAGAAAATTGTGAAAATACAGTAACACCCTTACTTTATCCTTTATTCAATAAATTTGATTTTTATTTCACCAGAAAATATATATATATATTATATAGGAATATAAAATAAGATTGAAAAAAAAAGGACAAACACTAACGTTCGAAGAGAATTTCGTTCACAAATCACGCAGAATTTTGATAATTTTTCTTTCATCGATCTCTGTTATCAATCAAGTTTAAGGGTAGAAACGCAAATTCGTTAAGGATGAAAACACAAATTTGATATGTTTCTTCGAATGTACTTTTTTCTCCCTTATGCCTCTATTATGTATAAAGAATTTTTCATTTTTAACCATCGGTAACGTCTTCTATCCCTGTTTCTCCTGTTATCCTTGTTTCTAGCCTATAATTTTGACTAACCCATATGAAATAGCAATCCCCCAGACAGCATTATTATTGATACAATTTTCTTTCAGTTACTATTAGATATTTTCAATATTATTATTCGAAGATCAATTTAACCACAATTTTTGGAGATATGCCACATGGTCTGATGCTTAATCCCAACCAAGAATGATAGAAAATGAGTATAAAAATAGATTTTGCATAAAAAAAAAATTTCCATTACAAATTGAATCATGGAAATTGTTTTAAAAGGTGTTTTTTTTTTTTTTTTTGGTTTGAAATATTCTCTTTTCTGATATTTAGTAAAATTGACGTTGATCCTATCATCATATTATTATTTATTCGATTTACCTATAAGATATTCTCGTATACTTTGCAATCGTTCTGTGAAATCCATTCTGTATATTTGGAAAACTATCTAACTTTATACAATTATTAAAAATAGATCCTACTTTATATAGATTACTAAAATATATGACCATCTCATTCACATAAATATCAAATTCTCTATTCTCAGGTTAAAAGGGATGAAAATAAAAGAATAAAAAGGAAAACATTTCCGCTTAAAACAGGCACTAAAATCGATTCGAATGAAAACGAAATTTTCGAATCTTTCAAAATAATTGACAAATATTTTATTTTTGATTTATCTACACACAAATCGAGTCTACTCTAAGGGAGGGTATTTTTTCTTTTCTTTTTACACCCTCAAGATTCTTGTTTACGTTTTTTTTTCTCTCTCTCTCTATCTGGCTTTTCCTAAAATTTTATAAAAATATATTTTTTTTTCCACATAAAATTTGGCTATTTTTCGGTATTTTTTTTTTTTTTTAAGTCCAATCTCCTGAACACTTTTCAAATGGTAAATCACCTATACTTTATATGAAATAGATCCTTTATACAGGATCGAAATTGGAAAAATTACGTAAATTGGTCACGGTAAATATGTTGCTCGTAAAATTTGGGTCATACTAAACGTCCGGAAATGAGAAGTCAGAAATCACAGGTTTTTGATTTAATACCACCTATTATTTTTGGCTGAAAAACAATTTTATAGAAGATTTGACATCACCGAGATTTGATTTATCAAACACGTTATCCTTACTTTATGTATGGCTGAATAAAGATTGTGAACAGCGATACTTTTTTACACATCAATGCAAAGAGTTTATGTTTTTTTGGGGGGGGGTTTATGTTCTTTATTTTATTTAGATTTTTTTTTTTTGGATTAAAAATAAAAGATGTCTCTCAATAATACAATGCCGAACTGAATCGAAATGACGAATCCTTAGAATTGAATCGTGCTAAATAAAACACATTAAACCTTTCAACCCTATTGACAATAAAATTGGATACGAACAACTTTGAAAAGGTAACAGAATATCAGCAAATAAAGTACAAATAAAACTTGCTCCATGGTAGCATCTAATTTTTTTAATCCTCTCACGTAAAATGAAAATAATGATTCGACAGCGGAGCATTCCCCTACGAATCACAAACTGCTTAGTAATTCGGAACTGCTGGGTAAGGGAGGGGGTGGTAATTGCAGAGAAAGATATTATGAATTATCACCATTATGAGATTGTAATATAATATTTTCTATTTTCGATATAGCCAACATTAGGGTGAAGATTTACTTTCTTTTGATTTCTCGATACTATCTGTACTATTGCTGGAGGTGTACGAACACCTGACAATTGCTCAACGCAACTCATTGACTTTCTATGGTTGATTCTATCGTATAGTATAGTAAAAATTAACAAATCGATATACAAAAATGCATTTCAATGGAAAATACGCATTCATATTTATACGTCAGCATGCCAGGGACGTATTGACGATTTCAGTGAATAATAAAACTTAAGTCGACGAATAATTGAGTGCTGAAGCGTGCCATGAAAATACGTGACATGAATAGGCAAATTAAACGATTTGCACAAATTAGTTAACACCTGTATACTGTATAATAATTTCGGTTTCAAAGTAAATCTATATACAATAATACTTACTATCGATTTCAATTCAAATATAATCAAATTAAAATGAAAATTACATATCAAAGTTGATGTTGACAGTTAACAAAAATCAATTCTAACTTAATACGAATTTGATATTTGTTAAATTTTCTAAATATAAATTAAATAAAACTATGACATTTTGGGAAAAAAGCTTGATTTTATGTTAGAAATCTAAGCTACCTTGTATTGTTGTATTGCGGTAGCGATGAAGGAGCTTCGATGTTTGCAGCGATAGTGCGCTCATATACCTGAACCAAAAAATTATCATATCAAATGACATAAAGTTTTAATTGGAGACATCTAAGGCTGTTAAAGAATAGTTTTTAGAGGCTATAAAAATCGGGAAGAGGATTAAATTTGGTAACTGAAGAGAAAATTGTTTGAAAAATAACAACACTAAAAAAATTGGGAACCCGAAATAAGGGACGAAAGAGAGCGATAAAAACTTGGTGGAGTAGACCATCAAATCTTCCTCATTTTTTTCTTTTTGTTACTAATATGCAGATTTTATCTAATACAAAAACCACTCCCTTTTGAGCTAAAATTAAACTGCTCTACGATTGCTTGATTCATGCGATGATTTTTTACCGTACACTCAACGAAGCGTCAGTCGAATTATGGAATTTTTTTTAGCATTGTTGCCAAATGCAGCAAAACCGAAGAAAAAATTCAGACAAATTTTTGTAAATTTATGGTTCCAACTTAACTTCAAACTTAACGAACAATACCTTAAATTTGGGTCAGTTAAACTTTTTACCGTACACTCGACGAATCATCCAATGAATTATAAAATTTACTCTGGCATTTTTGTCAAATGCAGCAAAATCAGAGAATAAATCCAGACAAAGTTTCGTTAACTTATGTGTTACCAACTTATTAATTAACTCAACGAACAATTATATGAAACCAAGGCCAATTTGACTTTTTACCATACACTCAAGAAAGTATCCGTTGAATTATTGAATTTACCTGTGACATTTTTACCAAATGCATGAAAATCAGAGAAGAAATCCAGACAAAGTTTCGTTAACTTGTGTGTTACCAACTTATCAATTAACTCAACGAATAATTCTATGAAACCAAGGCCAATTTGACTTTTTACCATACACTCAAGAAAGCATTTGTTGAATTATAGAATTTTCCTCTGGTATTTTTACCAAATGCAGTAAAATCAGAGAAAAAATCCAGACAAAGTTTCGTTAACTTGTGTGTTACCAACTTATCAATTAACTCAACGAACAATTCTATGAAACCAAGGCCAATTTGACTTTTTACCATACACTCAAGAAAGTATCCGTTGAATTATAGAATTTACTATGGCATTTTTGCCAAATGCAGCAAAATCAGAGAAAAAATCCAGACAAAGTTTCGTTAACTTGTGTGTTACCAACTTATTAATTAACTGAACGAACAATTCTATGAAACCAAGGCCAATTTTACTTTTTACCATACACTCAAGAAAGCATCCGTTAAATTATAGAATTTTCCTTTGGCATTGTTGCCAAATGCAGCAACAAGCAAAGAATAAATCCAGACAAAGTTTTGTTAACTTCAATGTTTACAACTTAATTTCCAGCAACTTAACGAACAATACCTAAAACTTAGGCCAACTTTACTTTTTACCGTACACTCAATGAAGCATCTGTCAAATTATACAATTTATCTCTCGCACTGTTGCCAAATGCAACAACAACCAGAGAAGAAATCCAGATAAAGTTTCGTTAACTTGTGTATTGCCAACTTAACTTCGAGCAACTTAACGAACAATTCTTCTAAGCTATGGCCAAGGCTACTAAATATAAACAAACCATTTCAGAAAAGTAATTTCACTCTACGGAATTAAATCAATAAATTTTAATTGCTTTTCTTACTTACACCAAAATTTCTTGTTTAGAAATAAATATGAATTTCCATTAAAATAATGAAATTAAAATTTAAAAAGAAAACAACCGAAATATGCATTCCACAATATTTTTGTAGGCATTCATTCCAAGAATTCAATAATTATGTTGGAAATATTTTCTAAAATATTATTTAATTGTGTTCAACCTTGAAATTAATAACCCCTTCTCAACACCAAATGTACAAACGACTCAATTCTAAGAAAATTCAATTTTATCAGAAATTTGTGAATATTTCAAAGTCAATATAAATATATTATGTTTTTTATTATAAAAGTCCGTCCCATTAGATCCCATGGTTGCGAAAAATCGCTTTTTTGATTACTTGCCAACTTTATAATAAAATTTAAACCATGTCATTCATCATGTTTCACATTTAAAGAGAGTTTTTATTTTGTGGTTAGTGATTTTTAAGTGTTCGTTATACAATTTTAAAATATCAGGAAAGAAGGAGAATATTTGTCATATTATGATGTTTTACCACAGATGGCGCAAACTTGAGAAAGTATTTGTCTGGACCAAATATGATTGATAGCAATTATTATTTAATAACTCGTGGTATTTCTGAAATCCTAATTAATAGGAATATAAATTTTGAATTGTGATGGGATCTAGGTCATGGCGGTTTCCTCTAAAATGAGCGAACTGATCAACTGGCATCATAGGCTCTGCACCATACTATTCACACTAAAATTCAAAACTGTCCGCATCTACTGACCAAATGGCATTTAGCACAGTGGCTATGCATAGACAAAAAGATTAGGCTAATATTTAGACAAAAAAAATGCACCGAAATTCTGGGCAAGGAAAATTCTCAAAATTCGGTTTTTATTACCCATGATTTCTTCTTCGATAATCAATCTTGTCGTTCATGCCAATCCTTTGGCGTTCAATATATTAATTTCCATATTTCAGTAAACGCCACCTAACTCAGAAATAATTTTTGAATATAAATCCTTCTATTGTGATGATCCTGGACTCAAAACCTCCTTTTCTAAGTTGACGCTTTAATTTTCTAAAAAATTCAACCAGCTTAATTGATTTCTTGAAGGTGCGTTCGGCCAGTTTTATTAGATAATTTTGCAATTCCAGCATATACGTCATATAATGTCGGCAAATGTTCTTATGTTCGTGGTGCTACATAGTGGCCAAAAACTGCTGTTGCGGCCAAAGACGGCTATAGTGGCAAAATAGAGTTATAGTAGTTAAAGAGCGCTATAGTGATCAAAGCTGGCTATAGTGGCCAAAGACCACCATAGAATCAAAATACCGCTATAGTGGCAAAAGATGGCTATAATGACCAAAGACCGCTAAAGACCGCCATCATGACAAAAGACCGCTATAGTTCCTAAAGACCGCTATAGTTCCTTAAGACTGCTATAGTGGCTAAAGCCCGCTATAGTAGCTAAAGACGGCTATAGTGGCCAAAACCGATTTAGTGGCTAAAGACCGCTTTAGTGGCCTAAGACCGCTATAGTGGCAAAATAGGGCTATAGAGGTCAAAGATCGCTATAGCGGCCAAAGACCAATTTTGAGGCTAAAAACCGCTTTAGTGGTCAAAAACTGCTATAGTAGCCAAAGACGGTTATAGTGGCCAAAGACCAATTTTGCGGCTAAAGACCGCTTTAGTGGCCAAAAACTGCTATAGTATCCAAAGACAGCTATAGTGGCCAAAGACCGCTATTGTGGCCAAAGACAGTATTTTGGCCACAGACCATTTTAGTGGCCAAAGACCGCTATCGTGGCCAAAGACCAGTATCATTGCAATAGACCACTAAAGCGGCTTTTTTTTATGTTTAGATTAATGAGGTACAGGGGGAAACCTTCAAAAGGTACTCGCCTGGAAATTTTTCCTACCAGGCGAGTTATGCGGGATTTTTACCTCGCTAAAACCTAACCTGCACCTCTAATGTTGCTCCCGGAACGATGGTTCCTCGGCGGCACTCTTTGTAAATACTACTTCGCCGGGGCGTTCTTATTTGATGCTACTGCTGTCCCGCTGTTATGACGCCTCGCGGCCTATTCTTCGTACGTTGTGTGGAGATTCTTGATAATGTATTCCGCGTACTCTGCAATTCTGTTCCAAGCCGATTGGCTCTTCACCATGTACTCCACTATATTTTCTGGACTGATGGAACGGTCCAGATTTTTCTCCAGCTCCGCCCGCGTCCCCTCGTAGAGAGGGCACTGGAAGAACACGTGTTCTGCGTCTTCGATCACATCGCGGCAATGATGACAGTTTGGGGAGTCAGTTCTCTTGAATCTGTGCAAGTATGCCCGAAAGCATCCATGCCCAGTCAAGAGCTGGGTGATGTTATACCCGACTTCCCCGTGCAGGCGAGTGACCCATTTGGTAACATCTGGGATCAGCCGATGAGTCCACCGACCCTTCGTCGAGTTGTCCCATCTCTCTTGCCAGAGGCGAAGACTCTCGGGTCTCTCCTCTTCACAGAGAACCTTTCGCTTCCTTCTTCCTACGATGTTGGCGTTCCCGCTCTCCTGCCAGGGTGTCGATGGGTGGGCATGATGCCACGACGTTGACCGCATCGTGTGATACCGTTCGGTATGCTGACGCCACTCTGATCGCTGAGAGCGGCTGGACTGATGACATTGTCTTGCGGTATGTTGTTAGCTCTAGCGATTTCGCCCACACTGGTGCTCCGTATAGCAGGACGGAGGTAACCACAGTTGCCAGTAGTCGCCTTCGGATTTGCCTGGGGCCTCCGATATTGGGCATTATACCACTATAGCGGCTTAAGAGGAATCTTTTGCTTTAGTGACCGAAGAGGAATCAGCTGGCACAGATAGCCGCAAAATCCGGCTATCTGTGCCAGCTGATTCCTCTTCATAAAAGAATATAATGCTATCAATTTGGTGGGACCGGAAGGGTATCCTGTATTATGAGTTGCTGCCAAAAAAATCAAACCATTGATTTTACTAAGTCCTACTTGCAACTAAAAAAATTAAAGGAAAAAATCGACATAATTTTTCTTCCTGACCATTCGTTTCTTTGTAGACTCGGCAAAAATTATTACAATTTGCGTGGGGGATATTTAACTGCATCCCCCATAAAACCCACACATGGACCCTTCAGATTAAGCTTATTTTTATAAGAATACCAGTATTAGAGAGCCCAATTGTTTGGCACTATATCCCAGGACTTTTCTACGTGTGGAATTTTGGAGCTTCCAAGAAGATTGAGAGAAGTCATCAATTTATTTATAAATTATATAGTAAATAATTTTCAAAGTAAGCGAAAAATACATAATGAACTTATACTACACTCCCCTCCAATATAATATTTTTTTTTACTAAAATCAGTTTCTGTGTTATATAAAAAATAATTTATGTTTTAACGGCAAATATTTCATTGCACTGTCATTCAATCAAGGAATCAATTTACCATGTCAATTAAATAATGAACCTTTTGTTTTCTTCTTCTTTTTTTCACACACCACACACACATTCAATTTGAAAAATTAATTTTTACCTTTATTTCGACAAAGGAAAAAAAATATCAAAAATCAGTTTTAAAAGTAAATGGCATAAAAGTTGTTTTACGTGTTATTTTTATAACTAAAATAAATCATAAAATGCGTTCTAAATAAGGACGAAAAAAAAATCGAAAACGATTTATTTAACACGAAAGGTATTTTACGTCATGAGGACATATTTTTCACATTTTTCTTCTGTGTACCGTAATAAATAATAATCAAATCAGTTACTAGAATTTTTACGTATACTCGTACATATATTGTATGTATAAAAAAAAACAGGAGAAAATAAACTTAATGTAATATTATTTCTGACTAAAAATCGTCATCGCAAGTTTGTGCTCGTATGTGGGCAGATGAAAAATTACCTACTTGATCCTCAAACTTTTACAGGTCAAGTTTGAGGATCAAGTAGGTAAGCGTCGAATGGAATTCAGCTAATGCCAACCAGAAGGTATTTTTTCCACCTACCTTACTATGTGTACATGAATAACCTATTACTAACACTGGTTCCAAATAATATTTGCATAACCTAATTGAGCGTTGCCAATTATTCAATATGAAAAATATAAATTTCCTTCGATCTGGGATATTTTTGAATTTTAATTTTTTTTTTTAAATACAAGCTTTATAAATAAGGATGTTAATTTTATCTTTATTAAGTTCAATAAAATATACTTATTATTCAAATTTTATCGTAAAGATTAAATTCATTTGTTTTTAAATAAAAGATTATTTGATGTTGGGTGTTCCATTCTTCTAGATGAGCATTTTTGTCGGTAACAGAATCATTTTTCTATATTTAACTTATTAATTTTGTAATATAAGTTGTAGTAAACAGAAATACATTATTTTTACATTAAATTGAAGGTTTTATTTAGCATAGATAGGATGATATGATTTAGGTCAAATATGCACCGTTTGGTTCGATAACTTGTTGCCATTTTGGAGGTAATTTCATAATGCCTCTCTCATAGAAACCCTCATCCCTATTGCCAAAAAACTGGGACAGTCGATTTTCACAATCTTCTCTTGAGGCGAATTTTTCACCTGCAAAATCATTCGTCATAGACAGGAAGAGGTGGTAATCACATGGTACCAGGTCCGGACTATAAGGTGGATGCATAAGAACATCCCAACCAAGGTCCCGGAACTTCTGGCGAGTCACTATCGATGTATGCGGCCTGGCGTTGTCCTGGTGGAACACAATTCCTCTCCTATTGGCCAAAGCTGGCCACTTCTGGGCGATTGCTTCTTTCAGACGGTCCAATTGTTGACAGTATAGGTCCGAATTAAGAGTTCGGCCGTAGGGGAGCAGCTCATAGTAGATGATTCCCTGCCAGTCCCACCGAACACACAGCAAAACCTTCCTGGCTGTCAATCCTGGCTTGACCACCGTTTGCGCCGGGTGACCGCGATTTGACCACGACCGTTGTCGCTTGACGTTGTCGTAAGTAACCTACTTTTCATCACCAGTAACCATCCCCTTCCGAAATGGATCGATATTGTTGCGATTCAGCAGCGATTTGCAGATGGAAATTCGGTCCATGATGTTTTTTTGCAATAACTCGTGTGGCACCCATACATCGAGCTTGTTTTTGTATCCAGCCTTATTTAAGTGGTTCCAAACGGGTTTTTGTGCAATGTTTAGCTCCTGGGCAATCGAAACAGTGCTTACGTGACGGTCGGACTTGACGATTTCCATTATTTTACCGACATTTTCGACAATTGGCCTTCCAGAGCGTGGTGCATCTTTGACATCAAAATTACCGGAACGGAATCGACGAAACCAAAATTACGCGTGATCGGCTGTTACAGTATTAGGACCATAAACACTATTCACATTTTCAGCTGCCTGGCTTGCGTTTTCGCCTTTATCGAAGAAAAACTGTAAAATATGGTGTATTTTCTCTTTGTTGGTGTCCATCTTTGACGCGTGCTAAAAATAATACTGAGTTAAGTAATCACAAAACTGTATCAGAAGCTTTTTTAGTATGAAATCTTATCTTTCTAACGATCGCACTTTTACAACGGGAGATATAGACTCCTAAAGTCATCTATTGGCAAAATAATGGATTACACCTTATATTTTCTGATTTCAATAATTATTACATTTTAAATGTAAATCTATGTAAATTTTTTTTTATTTTATTTTTATAGCAAATTTTTGTCGAAAAAAAAACGTTCATCCAATTTTTACAGGCGAAATCACTTAAACCTTACAACAGCCGTGCTTGTTGAGAACAATCGTACATCTCAAAGTGTTATCCAATTAAGTATTTGGAAAAGAGTTAAATTAGTTTATTATAAATTTAAAATTGAATAAATAAAATTTGATTTTATTATATTTTAGAAAATTTGCCATTATGTAAAAAATAATCAAATATTTAAATAAAAACCTAAAACTTATTACAAAACACGATCCTTTTGAGGTAATTTTTTATGAGTTCTTTGCATATTTCGGGTTGTAATTGGGCTATTTTTAGACCGCTGGTGATTTTTAACTACTTTAAAGTTTAAGTATTATCTGTATAAGTATAATTTTTTATAGAATTTTATAACAGCATCAAATTACATGATCTTGGAGGGTAATTAATATAGGCAAATCGTAAAACGAAGCAAACTGGCAATAAAGATAATATTTGTTTTGTTGTATGGTTTGTGGTGCCGTCTTTTTTTAATTAAATATGATTTATTTTTTAAAAAATTAAGTTTACATTAAAATAAAATCAATTATCATAAGATAATCATACGCATAATTGACGGTAACTGTTTCTCATTCTTTATTTTCAAAAAAAAAAATTGGCCTAATAATAACATTAGACCAAAATGCACACCAGAATGTCACTTTTGCGGATACAATGGCTTCTGCACAGTTACTTGTGGTATTTTAAAGCCCCATCAAAAGAGAAATAAGCCTCATTACTGAATTGAATTTCGAAATTTTGCTCAAAAAATCAGCATTAATCGGTGTATCTTCTTAAATTTTATAAATAACAATGAGCCGATCTCATTTGAACAATTGTGATTTATTTTTCTATCGATTCAATTTCTGATCGATCAGATGATTTGTTCTTTCAAATAAGAATTTGTTTTTAAATTTTTATGAATTTCAACAACAAAAAAAACTCCTTATTGACATATTATTGAATAACTAATCGGTAATTTAATCTTAATTTTGAGCATAAAATTAATCTTAATTGGACATACTGCTCTCACTACTTACTTCCTTTTTAAAAATTACCCTCGTTGAATCTACCCATCCTGTGATGATTAACTCACTATCGTAACTGAAATCCATCCACTATTCGACCTTAAGATATATCAATACTCCTTCCAAATCCTTTTTTTTCATATTTTTTTAAACAAGCAACATGCTCTACAAAATCGAATCAGCTCTAACTCATCAAGCCAACCATTAAATAACCAATTTAATCTGACCTACATATTTACAGATCAGCAAATTACCATAACTTTCTGGTGGTACTGTATCAGGGCCCCTGGCTCATGTACTTGGAACCTTAAATACATCAAGCAAATACAAATTAATTTTAAAAATAACATTTTCATTTTCATTTACAATTTATACAACTTTATTCCGAGTGTAATTTTTCATATTCTTATCTTCTTATTTTGATATGAAAAAAGGGTTGTATCATCCAAGAAAAAAGGATAAAAATAAGATAATAATTAAAAACAGTTGCACTGAACATGATAGTAAAACTTTATAAAATGGACCAAATTTATTAAACTACAATTTAAAAAAAGGTGGGAGGCGAGGATATGGCGGATGGAAATATGATGAGATAACATTTAATCTGGTATAACATATCGCCAGGACATATGCACACAACATCCTGAGTTATTGACTTTATTTTCGCTATAAATTCCAAAAATAAATGCGATTCGGAATTTTACTATTTAATAAATCATCACCTGCTGCAATCGACAAGGTGTTTCGAATACATCCAATTTAACGTTCAGTAATTCGACTATTTGAAACCAAACCCTACATCGATTGCTCCATATTTGCAGAGTATAATAATAATGGCTATCCTCCAACCTATGATGCCCCATTATAAAGGATGCACTGATTATATTACGAAACTGTGCTATACGCGCATAACTCTCTGAATTGTATACGCAGCTACTAGGAAGTAGTAGTTACTTCCACTCTGTAACATTTCCATCAAGATATAAGCTTATTTATTATATTTAGTTTTGAGTTCATTTTGCAAATAAATGCAAATTTATATTTTATACAAAGTGAATGTTTAAATTTCTGTTTTACATTTCATTTTGTTTCCGGAATTGTACGAATATCTGAGAACAGTTCACTATGAAATTCATAGAATATGGAAGTTCTTAATTCAAGTTCTATCAACAATTTTTATTCCATCTTCTATTATCATACAGAGTTTTTTTTATTTATTAAAATAAATAATTTATCATTCTAGTAAAGTTGAACTTTTTTCATTTAAATCACATTTTTGTCCTCATAAATTACGTGCATTTGCTTCTCTGCTGCAGCAAGTTAGTAGTATACGAGGTCTGTTCAAAAAGAATCGCGAATTTTTTTTTTTTTTTTTTTCAAAAATTATTTATTTTTTTCAAGAATATCTATTTTGTCCTCTTCAAAGTAATCCCCACTAGATATTATACACTTGTGCTAACGTTTTTTCAATCCTCGAAGCACTTCAAAAAATCATTTTTTGTGATGTTGTTCAGCTTTTCCTTCGATGCCGTCTTTATATCCTCAATCGTATCGTAGCGTCGTCCTTTCATGAAGAAAAAGTCACAGGGGGCCAGATCTGGGAAATACGGTGGCTGCGGCATTATTAGTGTATTGTTTTTGGCCAAAAATTCGCGCACAAGCAACGATGCGTGAGCAGGGGGGTTATCATTATGCAAAAGCCAATTTTTCTTCTTCCACAAATCCGGGCGTTTCTGTCGGATTGCTTCGCGCAACTTTGGCATAACTTGCAGGTAATATTCCTTATTGACAGTTTAACCCTGCGACAAGAACTCATGATGTACGACGCCTCTGCAATCGAAGAAAACTGTAAGAAAAACCTTCACATTCAACTGAACTTGGCGATTTTTTCGGTTTTGGCTCTTGCGGCAGTTTCCATTATGATGATTGAGCTTTGGTTTCCACGTCGTAACCATAAACTCATGATTCGGCACCAGTTATGACCCTGTGGAGGTCGTCGCGGACAGAGTCCAACAGCTGTTTTTTGTCGAAATTGAGCAAAAACCGAAGACGAGCCAAAACACGTACAAGCAAAGCAGCTGTCAAAAATTAACAGAATATTCAAAATGGCCGAACTTGTCGGCATAAGTGAGAGACATGAGTACCAACATAACGCCACAAAAAATCGAATATACGTAACCCCCGGAAATTCAAAATTCGCGATACTTTTTGAACAGCCCTCGTATGTCATCTATTGTAACTTAAATTACAGAAAAACTAAAGTATCTATTTTAATGTAAAAATAATTTTCATTTTATATTTTTTTTTGTTTCTCAACTTTTCGATTATAATAAAAAATATGTTTTAGTAATTTTTCTTATACAAATTAAATAATTAGGGTGTTCCAAACTATACGCAAGATTTGAACTTTGCGCCATCTGTTCGGTAAAGTGTTGTAAATGGAAAAAAAGACAACGTGACAGCTGACAGTTCGAGATTATTAAAAATGGAGCGCTAAACGAAAGTACAAGGCGTTTTCATTGTTGAGCAATATTTTAGAAATAATGTACGTTTGGCAAAAATAGTCGCATTTGGTGTTCAGAACATCCACAAGTGATTGTTGCGAAACAAATGCATCCACAACGTGTTACTGTTTTGTGTGGTCTTTGGGCTGGGGCATAATCGGACCATTCTTCTTCGAAAATGCAGCTGATCAGGCAATAACAGTTTATGTTGCTCCATATCACGACATGATAATCCTGTTTTTTTGTGCCTAAATTGCAAGGTATGGATATGGACCACATGTGGTTTTAACAAAACGGTGCCACATGTCATATAGCCCGAGAATACAATTCGCTTTATTTAAATTGTTTTCTATCAAAATTACTTCTTCTATGAATGTTTGGGACACCGTATATTAGAAAATATTGCAAATTTAAAATCTACAAGAGAATTTTTTTTAGCAAACGCAACTTTTTTTTATTCTGGAATATAAAATCTATTTTTTTTATATAGAAAAAAATATATTAATATAAAATTTTCACAGAAATTTATTTCACTGAAGAATTTTTGAATTTATGCTCGATGAAAAATGATTTAGTTTAATGCATTTAAGTGCATACTTGACATTAGAGAAAATTTATGCGTGAATATTTTATGAAAAGTAGTCTACTTTCAAGTGCATATAATTTTAAATTTTATTATTTTTATTATTTTTTTTATATATTTAGAGAAAAAACTTCATATTTATTTTAGATGTTTTTAGTTGAACTTTTGTTTAGTAAAAAATATTAGACTATCAAGAATTATCCAATTTGCGTTTTGGAAATTAATGTTGAATAAAGTAGATTTTTAAATATAGATTTTAATACAATTTTAATTTTTTTATATTAACTAAAATATGTCATTTAAAAAAAAACATAAAGTTATTAAAAAAATTGCTGCAACTCTCGATTCTTTTCAGGTAAAGTTTTAAAGACTTGTTCACACATTTCGGGTTGTAATTCGTCCATTATTTGGCGGATTTTTATTTTTAAATACTCCAAAATTTGAGTTTTGGTCTCCACAAATAATTTTTTTTAAAGAAAAATCATAATATAATAATCTTTGTAGTGATTTTATTTTATTTTAGAAGAACTAAAAAAAAATCACGTGGGCTTAGAACAATTCAAAGGGGAATGGGAGGGATAGTTAGGTTAGCGGATTCACAAAAAATCCTCCTCTGGTAAAAACTTCTTGATGACTTTGAGACTAGGAGCATTACGACGGTAGCACATCATAGTGTCTGCAACGTCCAATCTAACGCGAAGAACCCTTTTTCTGAGCCTTGCACGGAGCTGTAATTTTAATCAACGATAGTGAAGCCGTCCTTGAAAAAATCTTTATGTCACCCAAAAACTTATCTTTTTGATAAGGATAGTTCCCCCATCAAGCGATAAGGAAACGCTCTAAAAAAAACCCACAACTTCACTTATGACACTTCACCAGGTGTATAAGCTTAAATCCGCTGTTTTTTAGTCAAAAAAACACATGTTTTTTTTATAGAAAGCAAAAATATATTTATGCAAAGTACTTGCCCTCGCTAACTATACATTTTCCCCATCTCTGGGGTAATTTATGGATACCACGCCAAAAAAATTCCTTCTCGTTCGAGGCAAACCACTCATCAAGCCATGTTCGGACGTCCTCGTAATAATCGAAGTGCTGCTCAGCGAGCGCGTGGTCCATCAAAGGAAAAAGGTTGGAATCGGCCAGGTCTGGTGAATAAGCGGGGTGGGGTATCACCACCCAGTTGAGTGTGTCCAGGTAGTTTCGGACCATTTTTGACTTGTGCGATGGTTCGTTGTCGTGGAGGAAAATCAGCTTGTCATGTCTTTTTTGATAATCCATCCTTTTTTCACGCAGGGCGCGGTGCAATTTGATCAGTTGCTGGTGGTAGCGGTGGGCAATGACAGTTTCACAAATTTTCAACATCTCATAGTAGACGATATCCTGCTGAAAAAAGGACCCCTTTTATTTTTTAGTTTCAGAGTTCTACTGTTCGTCCTTATTCACACTAATGGATTTACCACTAATTCTATAAATATTTATTGTGATATTTTCATTTTTTACCATTGTTAAAAAGTAGCTAAACAATTGTTATGCTAACGTACACGTATACTGTACTTAATATACAATATTTATCAAGTATAGAGTTTTCCAAAAGAAGTGATATGATTTCTTTTTTTAAAAAAACACACTAATTATTAAGGAAATTCAAATATTTTTTATTTAATGGAAGTAAAATTGATACAATTAAGTTCTAAATAAAACGTCATTCAAAAGGTCTCCACGACTTCTTTTGCAGGAACGAATTCGATGGACCCAATTTTCGAGCACTTTTTCCACTAAATCCAGTCGTATGTCATGAATAGCACGTTCAATATTGACTTCTAAAGCTTGAAGAAGTTTGTTGCTAACGACCAATGACTTCAAATAACCCTACAAGAAATAGTCTAATGGTGTTAAATCACAACTTCTTGGAGGCCATTCAATATCACAATTTCTTGAAATAATCGAATCTCCAAACTTTTTTCGCAAAAATTCGGTTGTTGCACGTGCTGTGTGGCACGTAGCCCCGTCTTGTTGGAACCAGATGTTGTCAAGATCAACGTCTTCCAATTTCGGCCAAAAAAAGTTGGTGATCATCGATCTATATCGCTCTCCATTGACAGTAACGGTTTAACCAGCTTCATTTCGAAAGAAGTACGGACCGATGATTTCACCAGACCAAAAACCACACCAAACTGTAAATTCAGGTGAATGTAATGGGTGTTCATGAATAATTTGTGGATTTTCTTCACACCAGAATCGACAGTTTTGTTTATTTACCGCACCACTCAGATGAAAGTGAGCCTCATCGGAGAAGATGATTTTCTTAAAAAAATCGTTATCGTTTTCAAGATGTTCCAAGACAAAATCAGCAAATTCACGACGTTTACGGTGGTCCAATGGCTTTAGTTCTTAAGTGATAACAATTTTATACGGATGCAAGCCCAAATCCGCCAGGTTGTGGTTTGAGACAGTCCCAATTCTTGAGAACGTCTTGGAATCGACAAATTGCGGTCTTCAGTAACGCTTGCCTGAACGGCAGCAATATTTTCATTACTTCGAGCGATTCTTTGTCTTATTGGCACTTGAACATTATGTAAAAAAAATGTTCGCTCGAAATTTTTAACAATTCGATGAATAGCGAGCACAGTTGGACAATTATTACGACCATAAAATGGCAAAAGCGCACGAAAAGTTGCAATTGGAGAACAATTATTTTGATAATAAAATTGAATAATTTGTAAACGTTTTTCTTGCGTATATCTCTCCATGATGAAATTGTAAATATTACTGAATACAATGAAAAAAAAGAAGACAGATCATGATATATTACAAATGGCCGAAACGTTACTTAGAAATCATATCACTCTTACTGAAAAACCCTATACAATACAAAAAGATACGCCTTCAGATTCGTATACAAATCGCGGGAAAATCTCGTATCTTCTATTCTCGAATAAATATACTTATTCAATATTATCTGCAGCCAACAATTTATATTGATTCCAAGTTCTCTATTCGATTATGTGTCAAAATTTGTCTGCAGAACAAATGCAGACAAATTGAGTGTCTATTCTCCTATTAAAGCACATGAAAAGCTAATTTATCGCAACCGTACCTATATGCAAGTGTACATTTGGTATTAATTCGAATCAAATCTGTTACTTATTAGTATCGTTGGAAGTGGATCATATAACATTAGATGGCTAGTTCTCAAGTGGAATACGTACAATTGCCACTTTATGCTGTATGTTGGTCAGACTATTGTGAATTATAGTAAACTCAAACTGGACGTCTCTATTTATATACATGAGCATAACCGGCATGGGTGGGGAATATCCAGTGAAACCCGGTGCTTGTCGGAATCTATAAAAATGTCTCCAGCATTTTATGATAATTGATACACGCTTTAATAGTCACATAACCCCCGTTGGGATTTGGCTACATATGCAATGCTCCACTTACTCTCAAGCGGAAATATTAAGTAGAATGGAATGGATTTGATTGGCTTGGCTCGACTGAAAATTCAATTGCATATACCCATGCACTGTGTACTGCAACAACATTTTCTAATCAACTTGTTCTATATCCGAAATTGTGATGCATCATCATCAGTCAAGTATGCGCTTAAATGCGATAACATTTCTAGTTGACCGCGAATATACACAACTACTCGTATTATCGGACCCGGGCATGTACACATGTTTAGTCAATTCGATTTCATACTTACTCAAGCTAATTTATTTGGTATAAAATATTGTTGTAAACACATACGAGGGTCATTCAACAAGTACTTAGCCTCACCGCCCGATGGAACTGCTGTCACAAAAGAAATTTACCATCGTGCAGTACATTCTTTTAGTAGCCTACTGTCAAGTCGATTCCCTTCATTAGTTTTGTTTTGAGAGCCTTTGAAAGCGAGCGTGTCGGTCGGTTGCACAAAAATGGAAAAAGAACAATATCGTTCGGTGATTACGCAGCGAAATCAAAGATCGCTTGGATGCTGTGTATGGTGACTCTTCAACGAGTTTGTTCGTGGTTCGACGAGTTCAATTCGTTGAACAAGAATTAGTTCAACGAGTTTGTTCATGGCCGCACGTCGGTTTTTGATGAGCCACGCCCAGGTGCCCCGAAAACGGCTGCTTTGGAGGAAAACGTTAAAAAAGTCCACGATCTGGTGTTGGCAGACCGTCGATTGAAGGTTCACGAGATAGCTGAGACTGTGGGCATCGCAGTAGGAACGGTGCATCATATTCTACACGAAGAACTGGGCATGAGAAAGCTGTCGGCGCAATGGGTGCCGCGTTTGCTCACACCGGAAAACAAGCGCAACCGTGAGACCACATCGGCGACGTGTTTGGCGCTGTTTCAGCGCAATCCAGCGGAGTTCTTGCGTCGTTTCGTGACCGTCGACGAAACATGGATTCACTGGTACACACCAGAGACCAAGGAACAGTCGAAACAGTGGACTTCACCCGGCGAACGTGCTCCGAAGAAGGCGAAGACTGTTCGATCGGCCGGAAAGGTGATGGCCATCGTTTTCTGGGATTCACAAGGTGTGATCCACATCGATTACCTCGAGAAGGGTAAAACAATCACGGGGCGCTACTATGCTGACTTATTGGGCCGATTTGACGTCGAACTGAAGAAAAAGCGGCCCGCTTTGCGAAGAAAAAAGTGCTGTTCCACCACGACAACGCGCCGGCTCACACCTCCGCCGTCGCTATGGCCAAATTGGCCGAATTGCGCTACGAATTGCTGCCCCATCTACCGTACTCTCCAGATTTGGCCCCCTGTGACTACTTTTTGTTTCCAAACCTGAAAAAATCACTCGCCGGGAATAGATTTGGGTCGAATGAGGAGGTCATCGTCGCCACGGAGGTCTATTTTGCTTCCCTCGAGAAAATGTATTTTTTGGACGGGTTAAAAAAGTTAGAGCATAGCTGGGCCAAGTGTATCGAGCTTGAAGGAGATCATGTGGAAAAATAAATTGCCACCTTTCCAAAATTTTTGTTTTTCTTTTGTAGGCTAAGTACTTGTTGAATGACCTTCGTATATACTCTATAATTTATACGTAATAAATAAGGTTAATATTTGTTAATTTTAAATGAAAGAAATTTTTAAGAAAAAATCAAAATTTTTCACTGAAAATGTTAAAAAAAATCATTTTCAGTGAAAAATTTCAGTTTTTTCTTAAATTGTTAACAGTAATATTATAGTCCCATCTAAGTGGTCATGCATTAAGTGCCACAAATTTAAACTATTTTCAAATAGAATTTCTGAATAAATTTATGGCACTTAAGGTAAGCAATAAAAATTTACAAAACAAATTTTATGAGCATTTAATCTAGAATGCAGTAGCAATTTTAAACTATTTTCAGTAATTGGGTTAAATTTAATACACAAAATTGTGTATACAGTGTCGGACAAATAATACCTAGTTGGGAAATTTTTTCAGTTCCTAGAACAGGTAAATCAGTCTGAACGTATTTCAGAGGGAAAAAAAACATTTAACGAGAAGAAACAGAAGTAAAAATAAAAGAAGATACGCATTTTTTTGCTGTTGAAAATTCACAAAGATGATATGTCAAAATAAAGACAGCGTATCATATAAATTAATTTTATAAAATTTCTATAGTATGTACGAAAAAAAGATTTTTTATCTTAAATTTATAAGAATTAAAATATTTTATTGAAAATTAGCGAAATATTATTAAAAAAATTAATCAATCAAGGAAAAACATAGAAAAAATTGTAGAAATTTGTCAGATGTTCTATAAAAAAAAATGGTTTCAAATGCCTTAAAATATATACAGAAAATGGAAACTCATGGTAGAAGACATCCTACGTGGGTTGTCTGACAAGTATCTCCGACCTGACGTATAAATAACAGTTCGGCAGAAAAGTTTAGAACGAAACACAGTAGAAATATTTTTTTTTTGCAAAATTCATTTTTATTATTCAACATAGTTGCCTTCGAGGGCGATACAGCGATTATAGCGATCTTCCAACTTTTCGATACCATTTTTATAGTACTCTTTCGGTTTTGCCTCAAAATAGGACTCAGTTTCGGCAATCGGTCTTAAATTTCTTGCCAGCGAGCATTCTCTTGAGGTCTGCAAACAGGAAAAAGTCGCTGGGGGCCAGATCTGGAGAATACGGTGGATGGGGAAGCAATTCGTAGCCCAATTCATTGAGTTTGACCATCGTTTTCATCGACTTGTGACACGGTGCATTGTCTTGGTGAAACAACACTTTTTTCTTCTTCAAATGAGGCCGTTTCTTAGCGATTTCTTTCTTCAAACGATCCAATAACGCTATATAATAGTCGCTGTTCATCGTCTGTCCCTTCTGGAGATAGTCAATGAATATTATACCATGCGCATCCCAAAATACAGACGCCATCACCTTGCCAGCCGACTGTTGCGTCCTTCCACGCTTTGGATTCGGTTCGTCGCTCGCTCTCCACTCTGCCGACTGCTGATTGGACTCTGGAGTGTAGTGACGGAGCCATGTTTCATCCATTGTCACATATCGACGCAAAAATTCGGGTTTATTGCGCTTGAACAGCTCCAAACACTGCTCAGAATCATCAACACGTTGTTGTTTTTGGTCCACAGTGAGCTCACGCGGCACCCACTTTGCACACAGCTTTCGCATGCCCAAATATTCATGCACGATATGTCCAACACGCTCTTTCGATATCTTCAGAGTCTCAGCTATCTCGCTCAACTTCACTTTACGGTCATTTAAAATTATTTTGTAGATTTTTTTGATGTTTTCTGCCGTCACCACCTCTTTTGGGCGTCCACTGCGTTCTGCATCAACTGTGCTCGTACGACCAGTTCGAAATTGACGAAACCAATATTCCACAGTTGAAATAGCTGGAGCAGAGTCCAGGTAACGTTTGTCAAACCATGCTTTGGTTTCCACTGTATTTTTTTTCATCAAAAAGCAATGCTTTATCAATACACGAAATTCGTCTTTATCAATTTTTTTTCAATAACAAAAGTTGCTCCACTCAAAATGCTATATCTCACGAACCAATCAACCGATTGCTGTCAAATTGACAGGAATCATTTGAAGCATGGTGCTTTGTGATAATTAAGTAGATTTTTGCAAGAGGCGCCATCAAGACGTCATGGTTCTCAACTTTTCAGCCGTCATGGTTCTCAACGTTATTGTTTGAAAGAAATTACTATCAACTAAAGTACCAACCTTATAAAGCTAAAGTTTGAAGTTTGATGATGCAGCGTTGTTTAGTATTTGTTTGACAGGGATTAATTGTTAATCGTTATGTGAAATAATATTGTAATTTCATTTGAAAGGTCTCAGTCTAACCAATATCAAAGCTGAGCTAGATTCTACTCTAGGAAGGTCTGATCTTTCAGTTACAAGAACAAAATATTGGATGGCAGAGTTTAAACGATGTGACCACGCCAGAAATAGTGAAAAAAATACACAAAATGGTATTGGATGACCGTCGACTAAAAATGTGTAAACTGGCAGACATGCTAGGAATTTCAAAAAGTGCTGTACATCGGATATTAACTGGAAATTTAGACATGAGGAAGGTGTTCGTAAGATTGGTGCCGCGTTTGCTCCCAATAGAGTATAAACAGCATCGTGAGGATGTTCCAATCCAAGTGTTTGGCGATGTTTCGCACCAATAAAACTGAATTTTTGCATCGATTCATAAACTTGGGTCCATTACTTTACACCAGTTAAAATAATGGACTGAAAGGGATTATCGGCTCCAAAGAAGCCGAAGACGGTTCCAACTACTGGCAGGGTCATGCCGTCAGTTTTTTGAAAAGGAAAAACATTCAACGGCCAGTATTATGCGAGCTAATTGCACCGTTTAAGTGAAAAAGAAAATTTTGTTTCTTCAAGACAATGTACCATTTCTCATATCCGTTATCGCGATAGCAAAAATCAATGGATTAAAGTTTGAATTTCTTATTCATGCAGCCTATTTACCAGATTTAGCCCCCTCGGAAAAGTGTATCAAGCTTAACAAATCCCCCCCCCCCCCCTAAATTGTTATATATAGAAAAAAATGTACTTGTCGATGCAATTTGTGCACATGATCATCTTTGTCGAGTGTTTGGTATACATACTTTTTCCCATAAGCTTCAAAACTGCTTAGACAACCAGTATTTTTTTTTCAGCGATGCAGAATGTCACTCTAAAACCCGCTTCATACAACGCTATTTTTCATACTTCTTTTTTTCCTTGCTACCGTGGTTGCTGCGGTGTTGGCTGTGATATTAGAAATTACATCACTGCTTCCTACGCTACTACTTTTGAAGCAAGATTGCAGAAACAAAACCAGTCCTATTTGTCGTACTATTTTTGCTACTATTTCAACAAGAACCAATTCGAAAATATAATTTTTTTCACGTACGTATTTGTCATTTATTCACAGCTAGATATACAACTTTTAAAAAAAAGCATCGCGTGAAGCCAACACGCATTAAAAACCATTACAAAATCTAGCGCCCTAGCTAGCCCTGAAAGTAGTAGTGAATCTAGCAAGAAAAGAAGTGCGAAAAGTAGCATCGTGTGCAGATGGCTCTAGTTGATGTGTCTGGTTGGCGTTCAACTTCCATGCTGATGGATGCGTGGTCAAGGGCAGACTTATTCTAGTATAGAGTGCTCTGGCGCTATATCTTTGTTACTACCAAATTTTTTAGGAGCAACTTGCGTCGTAGTTTCGATTTTCACATGATTCCAATTTGGAAACACATTTAGTCAATAGAAACTTTTATTTCGATAAGTATAATTCGCATAAAGGGTCATTTATAATGCGCATATTCTATACAGCGTAACCTAATAATGTACTGTGTTACTGTGAGCAAAAAAAAAAGTTTTCGAAATGCTCAACAAATTTAAGTACAAAATTCAAATATTACTCAGAGTCAAGTAGTGGCACGATTAGGATTAAAGACAATAGTTTCGACGTGTATAACAAAGAACGCAATGGGGCACCAAAAAATTTCGAATTTCTTGATAAATATCCAACTTAAGCGTTCTATGATTTGTCAACTGAGACAACTCTTAACGATCAAAAGCATGGACAACGCCACTAGATATCGCAAGACACCAAAACACAATTTTCACAGTTTGACGGTTATACTGTCAAATCGGGTGGAATCAGAGGAGTGTTATGTGTTATGAACTCCTAAAACCATCCGAAACTATCGCTGGTGATCGTTATCGACCACAGCTAATAAGATTGAACTGAGCTTTGAAGTAAAAATATTCTCAAAAGGGATGATAAACATGACAATCTGATTATGCTATACGACAATGCCAAATCGAAATTTGCGTTTATTACCCGATGATGGGTAGAAATTTGTCGTTTACCATTAGGGATACTTTGAATGAAATGACTTTGTTTGTTACTGTAAACTTTGTTTAAAAAAAGAGCAAAAATTTATTCCCACACTTAATTTTGTTCGCAACTGTATTATCTTCAATCACTTTTCCTCTCATATCTTCTCATATTTTCATATGATATTCGAAAAATATCAAAATAGATTCTGTTATTAATTGAAATTATCAATAATCAATAAATTATACAATAACCAATGAGCTTATGTGTAAATAATTTGGTCTGTAAAACGTCTTTGATATTATGCGACTAGCAATACTCATAATATCATTGTTGCATTGCTTAATTTAACCTATGATCTTGCAAATTATTAACTTTTATTCGCGTACTCATATCTAATTGAATACCAGAGTGTATTCGTGAGATTTAACTAGACCATGGGCATCATAATTTGTGCATAAATGTGAAACGAATATCATTGAATAATGTTTAAAAGCAAAAAAATTATATACGAGTATATCACATTTCACGTGTGAAATTCCATACGCTATACGCACTATCTAACCAACATATGTGTTTAATTCGAAAATGCCATTTGTAGAATATGAAGGGAAAAAAAACCAATATTGTTTGCAAAATAAAAGAAGAAACACCACAAAAAATATGAGCCGATTGGTGGTGAATCTACGAGCTAATAGTGGTACTTCACACTATCAAGAAAAAGTTTTGCAAAAAATTTTAAAAGTTTACAAAAAACTTTATTGCTTCATCAATAGACGTGGAAAAAATCCACTGCAAACTGATGTGTATTTATTTTATTTAAAATATTCTATTTTATCAAAGTGCATTATGTAAATTTTTCAACAAAAATAAAAACTTTTTCTTTTATCAAAACTACGGCGGAATAATTAACTAAAAAAAAAACAATACCTAATAAATTACGTGCTTTTAATATTAAATCAAGTAAAAAAAAAGTCTCTTATTTAAAATAAAAATATATTGTACATAAGCATAGTATTTAATCAAGTAAGATATTTGATAATAATTCATATGATCTAGTTTTTGTTTTATCTACAAAACCCTTTTTTTTTGTACTATTATACCTCCCACTCATTAGGAAAGTGGTTTAAGAACAGTCTATGAGAATTTGTTTCTGCATATTTTACTTTTCTTTTCAGTTCAAATATTTTGTTTAATTAGACAATCTTTAAATATTATTATAATACTATATTTAAATTCTGCACCAGTTAAGGTGGTAACATATTAATTAATTTGCTTTGAAATTTTCCAAATATTTGCATTAAATAACTGGTATAACAATTTTATAAAGACTATCCAATTTGCGCTTTGGAAAATAAAGTAAAATAAAACCAATTTTTAATTCAAATTTTGATTAATTTTTTAATTATTTATATTAATTCAAGTATGCCATTAAATAATAAATATAATACTATTTAAATAGTTGTCATAAAACTTATGGTAACACACGATTCTGTTAAGGTTATTTTTGATGACGATTTCGCACATTTAGGTCTGTGATTTGGCCACGTGGTTGTACATTTTTTTTTATAAGTAAACGAATTTTGAAATAAAAAATGGCAACTTATGAGCTAAACAAAATTTTTTCCATATATTATATATCCTTGCAAACTATTAAATGACAGTATTCTATTTTCCGAATTGTAAAAAGGATAATACTTTATTTTTACAAAATATATTAAATTTTAGATAGATTATTGAAACGTTGAATTTTAAAAAATTTAAATATCCCACAAAAAAAAAAACAAAGTTTGAATTTATTTTAAAAATACTATTAACGTAAACATTTGTAACACGTTCAAACCGAAGAAGGGAATTTCAATTTGAACAGAACTTTGCAACAACAAAAAATTATAAAAACAAAGTTGATTTTCTAGAACAAGTATTTTTTTCTTAGATAACTTTCATCTATAACTTTATATCATTTTCATGAATATATAAGAAATTCTATAAAATTCTAGAAAAGTTTATCTTATAAATATCGCAAAAGTTAAAAGTTCTTTGAAAGTCAATATCTATACTATCAGTTAGTGAACAGAGCCTCAGACTTTATGCATATCGTATGCATAAAGTCTTAAATCAATTGATATAATATAATATTCTAAAAATCGAATTAATATATTCTCAATTTAACATATACTGATAATCTGAAGAAATTTTATAGAATTGCATAAAGAAATATTAATAAATTCAGTAAAAAATTGGAATAAGTAAATTTTAATTAACATAGAGCAAATACTGATCAGGCAAAAAGCATCAAATAAAATTACTTTGAATAAATTTCAAAAATTATTTAAAAATATGCATTTTATTATTTTAGAACATGTATGTAAAAAATGCACAAATAAAACTAAACTTTTTAGCAATAACAAATTTCTTATCAAAACGGATTTAGAAAATATTGCAAAAGTAATTTTTAAAATGTTTCCATCGTCAAATGTTGTGGCACAGGTAATAAGGGGTTATTCATTCTGTAGTTTGGTAAATAGAGCTCTATAATATGAAATATTTTTAAAAAAATGTAATTTTAAATAGATTTATTACTTATAATGAGGTTTCCCATTTAATAACATTAATCGTTTAATTACCAAAAAACCTTCTTGAGAAGTGATAATTGTGTCAAAGCAGCGTTTCGTATTTTAAGAGGAGATTATTTTGTTTAGCGATGGCGCTCGTATTATTATGAAAAGTGACTGTCTGGTTTCCATTTTGGTCTCAAGGTGTCTTTGAAAATGAAGTATCGATAGCCGATTTTTTTTACCTCAAGTTAAAGATTTTTATCTCTTTCATATGTGATTTCTATAATACAGCGCAAAAAGCAACATAACCTGGTATATTTTGACTTTATTGCACGAAAATTTCCAATGATGCGTAATTTTGATATGTGGTAATGTCAATTGGAATCCAAGATCGTATCATTTGACGCCATTAAATTTTTTGTTATAATTTTTATCTACGACGTGTACAAGCTTAAATCACCTGTTTTTTAGTCAAAAAAACACATGTTTTTTTCTTAAAAAGCAAAAACAAATTTATTTAAAGTACTTGCCTTCTATCGGGCAATTTGTGGATACCACGCCCAAAAAATTCCTTCTCTTTCGAGGCAAACCCCTCATCAAGCAATTTTCGGACGTCTTCGTAAGAATCGAAGTGCTGCTCAGCGAGCGCGTGGCCCATCGACGAAAACAGATGGTAGTCGGAAGGGGCCAGGTCTTGTGAATAAGCATGGTGGGGTAGCATCTCCCAATTGAGTGTGTCCAAGTAGTTTCGGACCATTTTTGACGTGTGCGATGGTACGTTGTCGTGGAGGAAAATCAGCTTGTCATGTCTTTGTTGATAATCCGTCCTTTTTTCACGCAGAGCACGCTGCAATTTGATCAGTTGTTGGTTGTAGCGGTTTCACCAATTTTCAACATCTCATAGTAGACGATACCTTGTTGATCCCACCAAACGCACAGAATCTTCTTCCGTTCGAAGCGATTTGGTCTTGGGGAAGATATTGATGGTTGGCTGGGATCAACCCACGATTTCTTGCATTTAGGATTCTCGAAATATATACATTTTTCATCGCCTCTTACAATCCGATGCAGGAATGACTTTCTTTTTTGTCTGGCGAGCAAGATTTCGCATGTGTTTTGACGTGGCTCCATCTGCCTATCGTTCAATTTATGCGGCAACCATTTTCC
Source organism: Atherix ibis (assembly GCA_958298945.1). Taxonomy (NCBI): domain Eukaryota; kingdom Metazoa; phylum Arthropoda; class Insecta; order Diptera; family Athericidae; genus Atherix; species Atherix ibis. The sequence continues at coordinate 92,832,890 of OY282607.1, read as the reverse complement.
GATCTTTTCAATCTTCCCCATGGTACGCAGACGCATGGAAATGGCTGGTTGAGTAACACCCAATTGCTCCGCGAGCATTTCTTGCGATTGGGTATCGTCGTCATCCAAAACAGCCTGCAATTGATGGTCCTCAACGTTCCTAGGCCGATTTTCGCGCTTTTTGACCCACAAGCCAAAATTGCCGTCTTTGAACCGACGAAACCAATCTCGGCACGTTATTTCCGATAAACCACTGTCACCGGATAGGCCTACATTTTTTCTTCAAATTGAAGCAGAAAAGCAGCGCTTCTTGCATATGCTCTCTTTCTGGCAAAAAACTAGACATGATCACCAAAGGAAAAATGTATGTTTTTATACGAAATTTTTGACAATGTTAATATTGACAAATGTCAAACTCATAAAAAAAAAGTATTGCGTTCCCATTGTAGCTTAATACGCTCACTCACGCCATCTATGCCCAAACAGCGGATTTAAGCTTATACACGGGATATAGAGACTATGATCAATAGTTGAAGCCTATTAACGAAAAATCCGACAAATAAAGGCCAAATTACATCTCGAAATGTGCGCAAAACTTATTTATAAACTACATTAAAATGACCCATTTTGTAACGAAATCTTTTGGCTATTATTCAAAATGTATTCCAAAATAAATGGCAAAGTTTATAGAATTTAAAATTATAAAAGTTTGTTCTTGAAGTTTATATTTTTAGTAATTTTTTTCAATCATTTTCCAAACCTAAAATTGATATCTCAAATTATTACCGAACATTGCTGTTGTATGGTTTAAGTGATTTCGCTTGTAAAAATTTGCTGACAGTTTTTGACGCTGCTTTTTAACTCATAGCTTTTTAACTAAAAATATAATAAATATAAATATTATAATAAAAAAAATTTTCAATATAATATTTTATAAATAAAAAATTTTATAAAGTAAATATAGAAAAATAATACGAATCATTTCTGTTATCGATAAAAACGCTCATTTAGAAGAAGGGAAAACCCAACATCGGAATAATGTTAATTGTAAAGGCAAATGATTTTAATCATTTTTTTTTTTACAAAAATACCAATTAATAGTTGTTTAGTATTAGTAATAATTCCGTTGATTATGTATTGAATGGATACATAGACGCCCTCAATTGTTTTTTTTTTTTTTTGGTATTTTAAAATTTTTAACAATATTTCGAAAATGTAATTCTGATAACAGTTTCTATTTTATTGTAATATGAAGTTGGAAAAAAAAAAGTATTATATATTATACAAAAAATTTACAATGAATATAGGAAAATTTAGTACGCAAACTTTTACATGTATCACCATAAATAACATTAGCATAATCGTATGTTCACCATTATCAGTGCGCTCTTATTACGAGTAATAAAACGTCACGCAAACATTGTGGTCAGAATTTTTGAAGCTGACGATATTGTTGCAGTCAGAGTGACGATATTAATATGGCGTAAGGCCTAAAAAAATTACACTTTTTAATCAGAAAAAAAATATTTTTGTAGTTTTTTTTTCCTGCAGATTCTATAAATGTATTTATTAGTTTATGTAGTAAAATAATTTACATCGAAAGAACAATATGATTAATTGATTATTAAAAGAAATTTCAATCAGAAATATTTATCAACTGTTGTAAATGGGAAAGTTCCAGTTTAGAAAAGTTTGAAGAAATAAAAAATCATTAAAATTAGTGACTTTTAAGTTAAAAGTGTTGTTGTTAGTGAATTTTATTATATGAAAAAGAAATTTTATTTAAAAAAAAATAGTTTTAAAGTGGAAAAATAATATTGTAGTTTTTTTTTCTAGTGATTTGAAATTATCAAATATATCAAAATTTTTATTTATTATCATAAAAAGATAAATATTAACAAAACTTTAGAAAGACCAAAAAATTGATTGTAATAGAAAAAAATAAATACTATGTTCCGAGCTTATGGATCTATACCAAATGGTGGTGATGTAGCACCATTGCTACAAAATCCGCTTGATGCAGTATCTTGGATTAGTCCTTTTGGAAGTACTATAATGTCAACGTCATCAACAGAATTCCACTATTCAACAAGTGATATAGATGATGATAATAATAGTAGCATAAATAAAACAGGAAATAGTGCAATTATCGGAAATAATTTATTTAAAGAGGACACAATTAAAGGTAGTTTATTTTGATTATTTATAAATTTGTTGTTCATTGTTGACCAGAATACCCATAACAAAGTCGATGTGTTTACGTACTATTATCAGACAAGTTGGCTGTCTGTTACTGTCATTGACCATATGTCTGGTCTATCTTTCTGTCTAGTAGTGACCATGGCAGATTGAATTGAAAATTGCATAAACGAATAGTTGGGGACACGTTTTCAAAGTTGAGACTAGACTGCGCAATCGTCGTAATGTAATCACATCAAGTTCGACTGCATTTTTATTCAATTCTTTGATATACGAAACAATTTATTAAAGTATTCAGTTCATATTTTTTTTTTATACTGCTACAAGAAGAAGGCATACATTTTCATATATTAAACTGTCTGGTTTACTATCAGAATCGGTAGATTGTCAGCTTCAAATTATCATTCTTATTGGACAATGTCACACACATTTTTATTTATATAAAAATAACATATATAATTTTTTTTTTTAAATGAACATAATACACTACAAGTATAAGCATATGCGGGCTATAATTTTGCTTACACAATATTCATCATTTATAAATGGATAAAAAAAAGGTTTTTTTTAATAATTTCTAAGCCGAAAATTTTTGATTGACCGAGTGAATTGTCATAGTATTGTTAACATTTCAGTATGACCTAAATTATTAACTTTTACTGTCGGTAAATTGAATTTTTTTTGTTGACCTTATTGAAATGAAATTTTTGATAAGTAGCATCTGCTAAAATTCATAATCAACATAAATTTTTTTAACTTTAATAAAAATCAAAGAAACTATTTAAATAAAAGAGTATAAATTAAAAGTATATAAAGGTTTAGTCAATTAGCGATTTGAATAGTAAAATTCGCCTAAACATATTTTTAATTCAATTATTTATTATTTTGAAATAATTATTACGAGACTACTCAATCCTTTTAAGGGTTATTTTTTTTTTTGGCATGCTCTAAAGTATAATTTATCTAAACAAAAAAACCATAACCTCATATGAAAAAATATAATGTTGTCAATTTGCATGATCTTGGAGAATAATTGATATTACCAAATCGCGAAATTATGTCAAAATTCATCATATTGTTTATAGTACCATGTTAATAAAACCACGTGTTGTTCAGATTAAAATTTTTACATTTACGAGGTCTGTTCAAAAAGTATCGTGAATTTTGAATTTCTGCGGGTTACGTATATTCGATTTTCGATTTTTTGTGGCGTTATGTTGGTACTCATGTCTCTCAATTATGCTGAAAAGTTCGGCCATTTTGAATGTTCAGTCAATTTTTGACAGCTGCTTTGCTTGCACATGTTTTGGCTCGTCTTCGATTTTAGCCCATTTCAAAAAATAGATCAAATAATCTGTTTTGGGAACAAGAAAAATTCACAGGGGGGGCAGATCTGGAAAATACGGTGGCTGCGATATTATTAGTGTGTTGTCCAAAAATTCGTGCACAAGCAACAATGCGTTATCATGGTGCAAAAGCCAATTTTTGTTCTTCCACAAAATCGGGCGTTTCTGGTGGAATGCTTCACGTAACTTGCGCATAACTTGCAGGTAATATTCCATATTGACTGTTCTACCCTGTCGCAAGAACTCATAATGCACCACGCTACTGCAATCGAAGAAAACGGTAAGCAAAACCTTCACATTCGACTAAACTTGGCGCGCTTTTTTCGGTCTTCGCACGTGCGGCACCTTCCATTGGGATGATTGAGCTTTGAACTCCACGTCATAACCATAAACCCATAATTCGTCACCAGTTATGACCCGCTGGAGCAAATTTGGGTTCTCGCGGACAGAGTCCAACAGCTCCTTAGCAATGTTAATAGTCAAAATTGAGCAATTTTGGTACAAATTTAACGGCGACCCGTCTCACTCAGTGCGATCCTAAGTCCTCAGCAACATCTCTAACGGTGATTCGATTGGCCAATAATATTTTCTTCACTTCATCAATGTTTTCGTATGTTGCTGACGTGCTTGGACATCCGGCACGCTTTTCGTTCACATCTTCTCGGCCCTCTGAAAACATTTTATAGCACCGATAAACGTTGCTTCGCTCCAAGGTAGCTTCACCATATGCCACAGCCAACATTCGGAATGCACCCGCGAAATTAATTTTGTTTTTCACACAAAATTTGATATAGATTCTTTGATCCATTTTTTGGAATGGGCAAAAATCGAAGACAAGACAAAACACGTGCAAGCAAAGCAGCTGTCAAAAATTAACTGAACATTCAAAATGGCCGAACTTATCGGCATAGGTGATAGACACGAGTACCAACATAACGCCACAAAAAAAATCTAAAATCTAATATACGTAACCCACGGAAAATTCAAAATTCGCGATACATCGTAAGTATCTTCATGATCAAATGGCAATGCTAAGTGATCATTTTTGACTTTGACATGCGTCCAGTGTCATGCGTCTATGGTCATGCGTAATTTGTCAAAAATAAAAACGTGAAAAACAAAACAATAAAAAAAATCACCTGATGGGTTCTTGAGCCCTCGAAGACGAGCCAAAACACGATCAAAAAATCGAAAATCGAATATTCAAAAATCAGGATAGTTTTTGAACAGACATCGTAGACCAAAAAAATTAGGTTTTTATATAAACGGTAGCACTTTGAATTGACCTTATTTATTTCTGTCGTTATAATAGTCTGTCCTTCTTTATTTTCTAAGAAATATAAACCAATAACGACTTCAGACCAAAATACCTACCAGATAGTATATTTTTGTAAATATATATATGAACTTCTCCACAGTTACTCGTGGATTTTAAGAGCTCCCCTATACGTGGTAATTTTTCTTATTGAAATATTTACCAAACGGGAAATAAGCCTCATTTCTAAAGAAAATTTTCCTTTTAAAACAAGAAACATGGCAACGATAGATATTAAATATTGTAAAATAGCAAAATGGATAATCTTTTAAAGTTTTAATTACAAATAAAGCAAAAATATTTAAAACTTTGAAAGTAAGTTTATATAATATTTAAAATAAATCAAAACCAAGCAATTTATTTCCAAGTAAAAGGAAGGAAAAATATCTAAAAGCTTTTTCAAAAATGTTTTCTAAAAAAGGAAATTTCCAAAAAAAAACACCATCCAAACTTCAACTCATAATGAATTTATTAAGAAAATGCATTTCTAGTTTTTAAAAGCAGCATAACCAAATATTAAATTAAATTTTTCACATAAATCAAAATAAACGTAATGTGAAACTTTCACTATACCATAAGTATTATATTATTATCAAAGTAGTCATAGAACAGAAGAGACTATTTAAAGTTTTTACCTTAAAATTGCACATTCAAAAAATATGACCTGAAAAGTACTCTTTATATTTTATAATTTACGCATACATTTTCTTCATGAATAAAAATTTCTTTTAAAAAAGAATCAAAAAGAAATACCGAAAAAAATTTGCATAAATGAAAATTTAAACAAATGCAAATTTTTAAAAGCGTATGTATGAATAAAATATAAAAAAAAAATTAATATCCCTTCATAAAATAGTAAGTAAAATTATGAGAAAATATAAAAAAATACAAAAGGAAGAGTTTTCAAGATGACACAGGAGCTATTATAAAACTAAAAACTTTTATTTTACAATAATTAAAAGAAAATTATTAAAAAACAGGAAAATTCTTTTAAATTAATTAAATCGCACTCACTCATTATTTTTTACTTCCTTTTTTCCAACTTTTTAGATTTTATTAAAATTGTCCTTATTTTCTGCGAAGCGTAAATTTCTCCATCAGAATGCGATTCTTTGTAGTTTTTTTGACAAAAAAAGCACGTTTTCGAAAATAAAAATTGTTCTCTTTACTTTCTTACAAAGAAAAAAAAAAGATGAATAGTTAAAAATAACTTTCCACAATGATTTAAATTTATTTTAACTCTTAGTTGTTATTCTGCAGCTTGTTTAAATAGTCGAAATTGTAGCAATGAAGACACACAGAGAATATGCATTAATTATTTTCAACAAAAGTCCTCTTCATAAAGCTTCAATTCCAAGTCTACTTAAATAATTTCTTCTACTACCTTAACTTATATTATGCAATTTCAATTTAATTCAGTATTCACTACTACAAAATTGTTTTTTTTTTTCAATTCTTTAATTAAACATAATTACTAGGTGAACATTTTCGAAAATAATATTTTTATTGCTTATAATGTGAATGCCCTCGTCTACGATTTTCAATTGATTTAGTTTTGTTTTTGTATACATAATAATTTCTACAAAGTTCAGTGGACTTTTAAATAATAACATTTTAAGGAATTCCTTTTAATTAAAACCTGTGCTATATTATATTAAAAATTATGAGATAATATCCTCATTTTCCTATAAAAAATTAGGAATCGGTTATTGTCTAACGAAATATAACAGATAAAAGTGTAAATTGATATATTTTAGGACCTCCAGATTAATTTTTTCTTTATTTTTATTAAACTAGATTATCATCATAAGCTTATAAAAATAACATAATTTGAATAAGATCAACTATGTCTTCTCTTTTGTACTCGTATACAGATTGAGTCAATTTGGACTTACTATTTCTAAGAAATTGTAATATTTTCGTTTTTATTTTATTTTATCTGTTTGCAGATATTTAAGAATTTTATGAATGTCAATAATGGTTACATTATTAGTCCAAGGATATGTTAAAATTGCCTTAGGAAATAGAACAGATAAAATTTTAAATAAATTTTAGATAAATTTCCAAACCTCCAGAAAATTTATTAATAAATTTTCTTTTATTTAATTTATTAAAAGTTGTTTGTTAGTCTGTTATAAAGAAATGTTTTTAAAAATATCCATAAAAATGAGATAATAAGAAATTATAAGTTAAAACTGAATTTTTAAATGGTACTCGTAATTTTCTTATATACAATTCATTATTAAATTTTATAATATTATTTAATTTTTGCTATATTTTTATTAAACTATGGTATATTATCGTTATAAGCTTATAAAAATAATATAATTTAAATAAGATCGACTATGTCTTCTCTTTTTTACTCATATACAGGTTGAGCCAATTTGGACTTACTATTTAAATAAATCTGTAATATTTTTATTTTTTATTTTATTTCACTTTTTTTTGAAGATTTTTAAAAATTTTATGAATATCGATAATTGTTACATTATCACTCGAAGAATATGTTAAAATTGCCTTAGGATTTTGCCTATATTTCATCTTTGTCCACTCGTCAACGTCCATCTCGCTTGGGATTGTCCAAAACATCGCCTAGATAAATTTTGAAACTTGATCTAAAAATGTTTCTATATAATCTTATTATGAGTGACTAAGGATAATTCCATTTAAAAAGATATGCACTCACGTTAATTATACCCTCTAAGATGCTTAATGTGGAATTGTAACCGATAGAGCCACCGATCCATAAATTTCCTAAGATGATGCAGAACATCTCTGAGCTGCTATAACCACATATGGTAGGAAACTTTTTACGTCTGGCGGTCCTGAAAAACCTCCACTTATGCTTCCAATAGCATACCCCTAGAACAGGGTTAAAACGGAAATTCTTAGAGAACTTTTCGGTCAGCGAATTATTTCGAAAAGTCCACATTTCGCTGGGACTACCTAATCTCCAAATTTGCCAATGTTTAGTTTTTCTTTGTAGGGCTATATAAAAGGATAAAACGAAATATATTCCTGCAGAAATAACAAATATAGAGCCAGAAAGATTGTTTGTCTTAAGCCAGTAAGCTTCATACATTGTCACTACTTATTAACCATTAAATTGGAGGTGATTGATCAAAAAAACTAATAAATTATACTTTAATGTAAGAAAAAGCTATTATATGCAATTAATGTTGGACCAATTTGGACTAACCAATTTAACTCTGATTTCTATATTTAGAAATTCTATTTATTAGGAAAAAAAAATTAAAAATAATGGTACAAAAAAAAATCGACATCATTTAATGACAATTTCCTTCAGGTGTTCTTCCGGTTCTTTTCCTTAGCATTGTTAATTTACTATTAAATTAACTATTAATATTTGACCATTCAAAAATTATTTTTTTCAAGTGAACACCATAATAAAGAAATTTTCATTTTTATGACCATAATAAAGTAAATTTTTATTATGGTCATAAAAATGAAACTTCTTGCAGGACTCGGTCATTTTGATGTAAATTTGTCCGACTTTTTCAAACAATTAGGGCTGTAAGTTGGCAACTTCTTGATGGGTTTCTATTCTAAAATGCTCTAAAATTTAAGGTTTTTGGAGTCCAATTGATATCACCAAATTCTGAATTATGCGTCCTGTGAGCCTTTTTGCGTAATGAAGTCAAAATTGGTTTTTTTATGTGGCTATGTAGGCAAAATTTAAATATTTAAGTTTAATAGAAAAATTATTAGTCATAATGCGATTATATTTTCAAGGAGATGCGGGACAATGATACTTTTACACCAGACAACCATTTTTTTGCGAATACAATGGCTTCTTTACAGTTTCTTGTGGGGTTTTTTGTAAATTTTTTAAATATTTTTTTAAAAAATAAGTAAATTTATCAATTATGTTGTAATAAAAAAAAAGGCAAATTATTCTTATAATAAACTTTATGTTGAGTGATAAAATATTTTTAATATCTGTCTGTACTTCTTAAACTGTAAAAATGAATAATACTTAACTTTAATACAATCTAGCCTTAATTAACATATAAAATAAAAAAAAAGTGTGCTTCCTTTAAAAATGTTTGCTTTTTATAAATTTTCACAAATACTTTTTTAAAATAATTTTTGAAGTACTATAAATATCCTTAAAATTGACTTTATTTCATAGAAACTATAAAAAATTCTATGGTTATGTAATTTCGTATTCAAAAATGCAAGCAAGTAGAAGAAGTATTTTTTTTCTCTCACATATAAACTCAAATGAAATTTAATCCTTTTTCCAAAGAAAATAAAGTAAATTGAAAGTTTTTGGTAAAAATTGATTAAAAAAAATACTTTTTTGTTATAGTACTCTAGCTATACGATGAATATGAGCATATGCACATGAATGGAAACACAATTCCCCAAACGAATGAAGACATCGAAAAACATCTTTGAACATTTTTGGAAAATTGCATTCACTATCCAACTTGACTACGAGTATATCCTCACTGCTAATACTAATATTTAAAGTTTGCATTTCCCCATGGAGTGAACTTGACAAGGCACTAGACAAGACCAACTTATGATTCAGTGGTATTTGCTGTTTGTGAAATGATCAACTTTTGTTCAAGTTTTAACTTCTAAATTAAGTTAATACCAGAATTTTATTTTTCTTTGCTCCTTTTTTTATATATTTTCATAGTCAAGACCATTTCACAGTTATATGATTTTTGCAAAGTTTAATTTTTGGTTCATTTAATTTAATTCAATGGAATCGCTTTTGAACATAACTCATTAGGGCTTGTAAAATCAACAGTAAGTACTATTGTTTTACATCGCATACCTATCGTTAGACATAATAATATGGGCCGCCTAATCAACGCACCGCCAATCCCGATTAGCGATTAACAGTAAGCAATCAGTTACAAGCTGATCACACCAATTATTTGTGGCGAGACCTATCTGAAGCTCTGCTATCATTAGCAATGACAGCGCCCGAGATAATTACCGGTATCTCCCACCAGCAGCATTTATTTACCGCTCAACCCCCAAACATTTCCTTCTCTGAAAAACTACCATAGCATACGTATTGAAGCATTCGTAGATCTCATGCATGCTCATTGCACTACTCAGATCCACTCCATTCTCATTTACTCTAATTCCACATGCATCCAGAAATCTAAGATCATCATACAGAGCACACTCACCGAGGAGGTGACAGATACTCCCTTGTGGTACACCGCACAGACACTCTGCTCTTCTACTCAACCCTCTCTTATACAGAAACTTATTCATACTACCGTGCTCGGTTATGAGAAAACCAAGGAACAGACTACATTTAAACTTATTTGTCGAAGCAAATCTGACAGATGAGATGAACCTGTAGGTCCATCTCTAATCACACTGCCATCCCACCGCTGTTGCCAGATCTCAAACATTCTCTCCACGACAGCCCTCCGCCAATATAATGCCAATCCGAATCCGATTGAAAATACTTCTACAAAGCACCTCTAGATCCCACAGGATTTCTCCCATTAAGACCTGCATTGCATCGATGAGACCTTCCTACAGATATTCAACTGATTCTGACTCTAGTACACTGAAACCTCATCGAATCACCCCAAACACAAGCACCATTCCCCATACATGCCACAAACAATTTCTTGTACAACATTTTTACTGCCTTCCCTCGAATACCCTATTCCGACCTTCAGATATCCAGTAGCGGTAGCTATTTTCTTTCCGAGGTACTCCAAATGGGGTCCGAAATTCAAGCGTTCACTCCTTGGGCCCAGTATGAATATCTCAGTGCCGAACTCCTCAATCTTATATTCCATTGCCTATTTGGGTCCACTGTGCCTTTATCAACATGCATTTGTCCTACTTTCAGAGACATCCATACCTACACGATCGTCCTTATTTATATACGTGCCTCGTACATTCTAAGCCTCTCACCTCCAGACTCATTCGGCTATCACCCTCGATCAACATATACAGGTCATGTACATAGACAATTACCCGGCACTACATTCTCTCAAACAATAATAAAAGATCATTGATCATCCAAATGGTCGGTCCAGCCACAGAACCCTATGAGCCACCGCTGACCATGTGGCGCACGACTCTTGCATTCTTCTCATTCACTGTGGCATGCCTCATCAAAATACCTCATCCACAGATGAACTTCCAATTTTACGAAATTTTTCAATCACTCGATCCCATTTCAACAGTTGAATACCGACTTAAAGTCCCAATAAAAGCAATCCCAAGACTTACTTACACTCACTTTCACTCACATATGCTTTTGTGCACATCCAGGCATCCTCGGTAGATATACGATCAGTAAATCCATACTACGAGCCCCCTATTCCTCATTCATTCAACCAGCGGACCATCACGCGTTCAAGGACTTTACAAATCACTGGCAGCAAACATATCGGTCTATAGAAAGATGTGTAAAATCAATAAAATAATTCATTTATTTATTTAACGTGGCATACCTATAGTTAGATATAATATCATGGGTCTCCTACGACCATAGGGATTGAGATATGCCCAATCAATGCCCAAACGAATCTGTCAGTAATGGATTCATGCATGGAATATTCTCTCAGGTTCTCTCTTTTTTTATTTTCTTCACTACTTCTTCGGGGTACAACTCCACTATGCAAAGTTTCAACTCTATAATTCACCTTATTCGTCTTCTTCGCCTTCTTCCTTTTAATCATCTATCGTCTCCCATGCATAAAGCAGGTAAACATTCCATCTTTCGTCAATTTCTGCGGTTATCTGTCTCAACCAGCACACCGCTCCCTCATTTCTATATACACATTTGTGCAACTACCTGGTCTTGGGTCTAACCAGCTCCATCCATCATATTTAGATCCACTTGCTCACAATCAGTAATTAGTTACAAGTCAGTTGCCCTAACTGTTGGTTACTGTTGGTAGTAAGGCCTACCTATGCACCCGGGATCCTAGCATTCCTCACCACCAGTCCTAAGACTTTAGCCGCGATGTAGGTATTAAACCACAGCCGGGTATGCCGAACGAACTGCCATGGGGCTGCCAACCCGCATTGTACCAGTTTTTATAGTCTAAAGGCACCCGGTAAGTACGCTTCGCCATTAAAGATCTACAGTAAGGAAACTTGTAATCTACACCCAAAAGTGTCCCTCTGTGCGGGGTCGTAAAATCCACAGTTATAATGTTTTTATTTAACGTGGCCCAATTGTCTCCAACCTAAAACCACGAGACGCCTACGACTATAAGGATTGAGTTACGCTCAATCAACGCATCACCATTACTGGCAGTTAACAGTTAAAAATCAGTTACAAACTGACCGCTCCACCTGCTGGTGGCAAGGACTACCTAAACCTCTACTATCATTAGCAGTGACAGTGCCCGAGATAATTGCAATTAACTGCCCGTTATCTCCCACCCGCGATCCGGAGATCGTACCCGTGACATGGGTATTAACCACAACCACCACGTAGCTGCCAATTGGCGCCTCACCTCAATCGGGCACAGTGTGTTTTCACACCATGGTGAAACGGTTTGTCCTCCGCTCATTGAGCTATGGTTAGGAATCTTATAAAATCCTAGGCACCGCTAAGCCAGCTCAAGTACGCGGGTTCGCCAAGACCCGAAATTACAACCGGAATCAACCTTGGTCTTTTAACCGGTTATAGCCACCCTGCGTGTCATTCACACACTCATTCACGCACCATTCTCTTTCTTCTCTCAAACAGTGCCACGGCAAATCTATTCAGACATTCATACCTCTCTCTCACGCTAAACACACCACTCCCCGAGAAGGTGCTTGACACTCTCCTCGTCCGCCCAACAAGGGCTTCTAGCCTACGCGGCCAGACCACACCTGTACAGGAACCCATTCATGCTGCCGTGCCCCGTGAGCAAATACCCAAGAGACAGATCAAAATCAAACTCATACGCAGACGCGAAGCACACATCCGAAATGAACATGTGCGTTCATCTGCCATTCACACTCTCATCCCATCGTTGTTGCCATATTTCATGCATTCTGTTCAGGCGCGAACCAAGATCCCGAACCTCCTCGTTCGCAACCGGATAACCTGTAAGCGAGATGCCCCGCCGCTGACGGTAGTGGATACAAAATTTTCAAAATAAAAAATTTTTTTATTTGTTAGTAGAATTTAAGAAACATTTTTAAATATGATTAAATATCTGCCTTTCCTTGTTAGTATTGTAAAATTTTCTGGTACATTCTTTTTGCATTAGTAAAATTTCCTTTTCAAAATCATGAAAATAAAAATTATAAATATTTTCATCCCTTACTTATGGAAAAATCAATTATAAAAATTACAAATGCAAATAATAAAAGACTGAAAACTCATTTCAATTTCTTAATCAGCAATTTTCCAATAAGATTAAGATCGTATTTTCATTCGAAATTATTGTATATAAAATCAATAAAATTCGTGAAAATATTTTCCGTTTCGTCATAAACCTTTAAAAAAATATATATATACGAAACATAAAATGAGATATTTTCCATTTTATTAATCGTCCTTATTTGTAATTTAAGCAAATGTAAACAATTTCCGAAACAGTCAAAAGAAAAAAATTTAATAAAATAGTAAGAAATGAAGTAATAAACTTTTTTTATGACAGATTTTTAATAAATTTTATAGGATTTTGATTTTTCTTTTTTGTTGTATTTTTTTTTAACTTATATAATTTGAAATAAATATCATTTCAGAAATATTAAGGAAGAGCAAAAAATTCGGACGATTCAAGTTAAAGATTTTAGTGGTTGTAATAATTCTTTTTAAAGGCGGTTATAATGGCCTTTTTTTTGAATAAGAATTTGAATAATTTTCTATTTAGAATTGGTATTTTAATTAAAGTCAATAATAATGATATTTTTAATTAAATTATTCTTATATTTAAAATATTTAAATATATCAAAATATAATTACCAATAAAAAAGATATAATTTATAATGGAAAAAGATAAAATACGAGTATTATCCATTTTGCAGTTTTAAAAGTATATGCCTTTTATTTGGCAAATCTTTAACAAATATGTTAATTAAAATTAATTTTGTTTAGCATTAAAAATGCCATTTGATATTATTAATTTTTTATGATTTACTAAATAATGCATTTAATTTATAAAAGAAACATTCTTTAAATGTGGTGATTTTGTCGTAGCCGCATTTTGCTCTATAAAAAGAGAGCGACAATTTTTCACTCGGTTTGTACAATACGTCAACAATAAAAAATTTTATCTATAAGAATTTAACAATCTCAAAAGAAAGTAATAGTATCAAAACCTTGGTATTTAAGAAAAACTACTTTCTGTTGTGAATTCTTATCTGAAGGTCTCATTGCACTGTTTTTACTTCAAAATAGACAAGGACAGACTGTTACCATCAATTCTGAAACTGTATTATAATCGACTTTTTTTTTGACTGATCTTGAGGATAAAAAACTTAAATATGCCATGTAATGGCCGTATTACAGTCCAAAATGTACGAAATAGTCATCAAAAACTAAGTACCTTAAAAAAGAATCGAATTCTGCAAAAAGTTTTCTACCAACCATTTAAATAATTTTATATTTGATAATAATGGCAATAAACTTAAATAAATAGTTAATGAAAATCAAAATTGAAAGTTTATTTTGTTAAAATTTATTTTCCGAATTTAAATTGGATACACCTTTTTAATATACAATGGAAAAAGATAAAATTTTAAATGAAATTTTCAAAAAGACTTGAAAGAAATTATTTTTAATTTGAAAAATATAGTTAAAAGTGATTTTTTTCTGGATAAAAAATAAAATTAATTAATTCAATTTTAAGAGCTTTTTTTAATATGAAAACGAAAATGGTTAAATTCATCGCATAACTATCCGTGAAGGGGAACTCTTTTATGATAAAGTAATAGTTAAATTTTCACATATAATTCTTCTTCTCTTCTTCTTCTTTAGCCAGTCTTAATCCACTTCTGAACATAGAGCTTTTTTCAAATTTTCCCCCGCATGCCGTTGGATATCATCCCTCCATCCCGCTTGGGGTTTCCCGACACTTCTGTTCGAATCTCTAGGTGCCCATTGCATAATCTTTTTGGTCCATTTAAGATCATACTTGTTTTATACTGTTTACTGTGAGTATTACAGTTTCGATTCCATCATAGGTTGTAACGGGGAGGATACACATATCATAGAATAATGGGTATATTTTCGTTTCTAATTATGTATCTGAGCTTACCTAAAGCTACCAAAGACAAGCTAATCTTCCTGGTAATTTTCGCTGTGTGGCTTTCTCTCCAAGTTGAATCTCGTATAGCGGATTATACGGATATTACGTATATTCGATTTTCTATTTTTTGTGGCGTTATGTTGGTACTCATGTCTCTCACTTATGCCGATAAGTTTGGCCATTTTGAATGTTCAGTTAATTTTTGACAGCTGCTTGGCTCGTCTTCGATTTTTGCTCAATTTCGACCAAAAACAGCATCGCATTAACATTGCTGAGGAGCTGTTGGACTCTATCCGCGACGATCCAAATTTGCTCCAGAGGGTCATAACTGGTGACGAATCATGGGTTTATGGTTATGACGTGGAAACCAAAGCTCAATCATCCTAATGAGAGCTGCCGCACGAGCCAAAACTGAAAAAAGCGCCCAGTTCGGTTGAATGTGAAGGTTTTGCTTACAGTTTTCTTCGATTGCAGGCGTGTGGTGCATCATGAGTGCTTGCAACAGGGTAGAACAATCAATAAGGAATATTACCTGCAAGTTATGGGCAAGTTGCGCGAAGCAATCCGCCAGAAACGCCCGGATTTGTGGAAGAACAAAAATTGGTTTTTGCCATTTTTGGCCAAAAAGTACACACTAATAATGCCGCCGCCACCGTATTCTCCAGATCTTGTTCCCGAAACTAAAGAGCCCCATGAAAGGATGACGCTACACTACGATTAAGGAGATAGAGACGGCATCGAAGGAGGGGCTGAACAAGATTATAAAAAATGATTTTTTGAAGTGCTTCGAGGATTGGAGAAAACGTTGGCACAAGTGTATAATATCTGGTGGGGATTACTTTGAAGGAGACAAAATAGATATTCATGAATAAATAAATAATTTTTGAAAAAAACACAAAATTCTTGATATTTTTTGAACAGATCTCGTACACTCACTAACATTTTCCAGCGTGGTGTTATTAATCGTGATCTGTAAGTTATTGGGACTCCTAGTTTTGGTTTTATGAAGAAGCACTCTTCGTCCAATCGAGCGAGATCTCTCTTCCAGCTCCTGCAATATTATTCCAACATCTTTAAAATATTATTAAAAAGTTTTCTTTTTAATTTCTCATCAACTATTTAATAATTAAATAAAAATAGAAAGAAAACATTAATGCTAACATTTCTAACCACATAAAGTATAAGGAATTTTTTTTTGTAAGTACGAGTAGTAAAACCAGCAAATTTAAAATCGAAAATTCATAATTTAAAAGGTGAAAAACTTATTAAAATTCTTTGAAAATCTTATTTTTATACAATCGGCTTTATGGAAATCTTCAAAATGGTAAAAAATCTACAAATATACATACGTGTATAGACAATATTACTAGAGATAAATCGAGGGTTAAAAAAAAAATTAAGAAAAATCCCCTTTTTTTCATTTGTTGTTTTTGACTACCTTTTCTATCAGATAATGACACTGATAAGGGTATTTGCTACGAATTTGTTAAATCTTTTCAACAAAAAATTCGAAAACACAGTAGAAATTTCAATATTTTTTTCCTTCGTATTTTTTCTAGGTTATTAAATTGAATGATATCTTAATCTTATGGATCTTACTCATTTTAATGTTCTTAAATGTTTCATATAAAAACGATATTTTATAAAAATTATATCATCTCTTTTGGAATAAATTTTTGTTTTATATACGAAAAATGAGAGAATATTTTTTTTCCTTTTTTTTTTTTATTGAATATTCCATAATAAATATTTTTTTATAACCACAATCAAACTTTTCATATTGAATTTGAACCTTACAAATTTTTCAACATTTATTAAAATTTCTTAAATTTCTTAGAAGATAAATCTGTTCATAATTTTAATAAATTTTCTTTTCATTTCTTTTCCAGGTAAGTTCTATCATTTATGAAATGAATGAATTTTTCTTCTGCAAAAAAAAATTACCAAAAAATAAAAGAGCAAACGTAAGTATTCGACTATTTTATATTAAGGCTAAATACATAATATAATTAAAGATTCTTCATTTTTACAAGATGAAAAATAGAAAGCTTAAAGAAAATTGGTAAATTTTTAAGAGATCTTTAAAAATTTAATCCCACAAATATATATTTAAATAAAATATGTAAGACTGCTGTAAAAAAAAAATGTCTAAATTAAAAAACGATGTTAAAAATCTATTTAAATAATTTTAATAGAAAAATTTCAAAAAATTACCAAATAAAGCATTAAAAATTCCTCCAATTTCATGGTCAATCGTCACCATATTCCTATTGCCGAAAGCTATTTTCAATCTGTATTATGATTGACTAAAAATATATTTGAAAATATTTATCTATAAGAAATATTATTTTTCATCAACAATACGTATAGTTAATCCAGATTAACTTAATATGAAATATGAAAATTTTTAATATCCTCAAAACATATTTAAAATAATTTGAAATTCCCAAACAAAATGCAATCCGGATTTTTTTTTTATTCTCAGTATCGTAAAGTATCTTAATATTTATTATCTTTTCCAAAATAACAACATTTTAATATATTTTTTTTATACAATACATCTACTAAAGATTTCCACCACAATTAAATATAAATTTTTAAAAAATATTCACCTTCGTACATTGTGCAAAATTTTATCAAAAAATGTTTCGAAGTATTTCAAATTTGTGACGAGAATTTCTGAGATTATTTAAAAAAATAATTTTTTAAAACCAATTTCGTTGATGGAGATGGTCGTGTGGCAGAGGCCTTTTCATGGTGAAGAGTCCAAGTGTCTCCAATGTTCAATCGAGGAGGTTCGGAATCGCAACAACGATGGGATGAGAGTGTGAATGGCAGATGAACGCACATGTTCATTTCGGATGTGTGCTTCGCGTCTGCGTATGAGTTTGATTTTGGTCTGTCCCTTGGGTATTTGCTCACGGGGCACGGCAGCATTAATGGGTTCCTGTACAGGTGTGGTCTGGCCGCGGAGGCTAGATGCCCTTGTTGGGCGGACGAGGAGAGTGTCAAGCACCTTCTCGTGGAGTGTGGCCTGTACTGGGACTTGCGCGACTTGGTGGCGTGTGGGATCGTAGTGGATGGTGATGGTGTGGATGTGAGTGGTGTGTTGGGCGTGAGAGAGAGGTATGAATGTCTGAATAGATTTACCGTGGCACTGTTTGAGAGAAGAAAAAGAATGGTGCGTGAATGAGTGTGTAAATGACACGCAGGGTTTTACTTTCGGGTCTTGGCGAATCCGCGTACCTGAGCTGGCTTAGCGGTGCCTATGAATTTACAAGATTCTTTACCGTAGCTCAATGAGAGGAGTACAAACCAAAGTACTCTTAAAACAAAAATGGGTACCACGGGAACCGGAGTACACTGTGCCCGATTGAGGTGAGGCGCCAATTGGAAGCTACGTGGTGGTTGTGGTTAGTACCCATGTCGCGGGTACGATATCTAGATCGCAGATGGGAGGTAACTGGCAAATGTAGCAATACGTTGCAATTATCTCGGGCACTGTCACTGCTAATGACAGTAGAGGTTTAGATAGTCCTCGCCACCAGCAGGTGGAGAGTCAGCTTGTAACTGATTCTGTCTGTTAACTGCCAGTAATGGTGGTGCGTTGATTGAACGTATCTCGATTCCTATAGTCGTAGGCGACTCGTGGTCTTATGCGCGGGCAACTAAACCACGTTCAATAATAAACTATAACTGTCATAGTGGAGAATTCAATGTCCGGTCTGACATAACGATCCTTTAATTCAGAGCCTTTCAAGGACTCATTCATCAACCACTTATAAGTGGTAAGATTTTGTAGACGATGTGATTTAGTTTTTAAGGAAATAAAAAGTGGATTTGGAAAGGATTTTGAGGGATCTAAAAGTTGCGTAATGAAGTGAAGATGAGTGATAGTGAGTTGAACATCACAGGATAGGCAGAATATCCGTTCTGAATTCTGAGCAGTTTTTATTTCTAGAATTTGGGTTGGTATATCCTTGTTTACATATTAGTCCATAGTAAAGAGGCAGTTAATCGGCCCGCTTATTGCCCGGAATTTCCATATGACACCGAAAATAACGCAATTCAACACTCCTATTATTAACCAGGTTATATTGAATATTGTTGAGAGTAGAATCACTCGATTTAAGCCAAGACCAATAAACATTAGAAAATTAAAGCTTCGAAAAAGTTAAATCATTTTTCTATTTGGATTCAAGGGTGCCAACCGATAATAATATGGAGGAAAAAATTTTATTCGGTCTTAATTATTTCACCCAAAAATTTTGTACCATGTCCGCTTTCGAGACGAGAACTTTTAAAAAAATTTCGGCCCTTAACACCGAAGGCTATTTTATCGTGAGATCCGGGAGCGTTACCGCGACCGCCCGGTTTTGGATAAAATTAACCTCAACAGCCTACAGGGAGCTAGAAACTTAATCCATATGGGTAAGGAAAATCCTATCCGCGAAGTCTACAGTGTCTCTATTTATGGTACTAGAAGTCGGGGTGATGCGATGGCGTTTTGCAGGATGCCAAAAATATGCCGGGGGTGTCGAACTAAAAAAATGCGGTGTAAAGCTGGAAAGTCTAGAGTTCATTGATCTATCAGGTCTAGTCTGGATTCGGCCATAAATAATATTGTCATAAAAACAATTTATTTAAATTAATCATTTAATAATCCGTCAACAGATGTAATGAACTTTATCAGCATTTAATATGAGGTCCTTCCACCAAATCATGAAAATACGAGATCTGTTCAAAAAGTATCGCGAATTTTGAATTTCCGCTGGTTACATATATTTTTTGTGGCGTTATGTTGGTACTCATGTCTCTCACTTATGCTGACAAGTTCGGTCATTTTGAATGTTCAGTTAATTTTTGACAGCTGCTTTGCTTGCACATGTTTGGCTCGTCTTCGATTTTTGCCTCAATTTCGACCATAAACAGCATCGCATTAACATTGCTAAGGAGCTATTGGACTCTGTCCGCGACGACATAAATTTGCTCCAAAGGGTCATAACTGGTGACGAATCATGGGTTTATGGTAATGACATGGAAACCAAAGCTCAATCATCTCAATGATTGTTCGGTCGAATGTGAAGATTTTGCTTACAGTTTTCTTCGATTGCAGGGGCGTGGTGCATCATGAGTTCTTGCCACAGGGTAGAACGGTCAATAAGGAATATTACCTGCAAGTTATGGGCAAGTTGCGCAAAGCAATCCGCCAGAAATGCGCGGATTTATGGAAGAACAAAAATTGGCTTTTGCACCATGATAACGCCCCTGCTCACGCAACAACACAGTAATAATGCCGCAGCCACCGTATTCCCTAAATCTGGCCCCCTGTGACATTTTCTTGTTCCCGAAAATGAAGAGCCCCATGAAAGGACGATGCTACGCTATGATTGAGGAGATAAACACGAAGGAGGAGCTGAACAAGATCACAAAAATGATTTTCAGAAGTGCTTCGAGGATTGGAAAAAACGTTAACGCAAGTGTATAATATCTGGTGGGGATTACTTTGAAGGAGACAAAATGGGTATTCTTTTTTCGGGAAACTTTTTGAACAGACCTCGTATACGATTCTGGGGCCTATTTAATGATGAGAACATATAAAAAATAAAGCTCAATAGGATATGAAAGATTCTACCCGAAAAGTCTACAAACGCTTCATTTATGGTCCCAGAAGACAAGATAGGCCATACCTTCATTGGAGCGACGCTATTAGCCAAGATACTATTGTAAATACATACTGGGTATGTCCAATCTGGAAAACCGCGACTTGAAGCTGAGATGTCTGGAGTTCTTTGATTGAGCGGGTCTAGGCCGAAACTCTCAGTTATTGTTGATTGTGATGAAAATCGGCCCTAAATTGATTTAAGCAAAATCATGCGTCAATAATTTTATGAATATCCTAGATTTTAGATGGGGTCCATCCTAACCATAATTATTTTATCAATATTCTAGATGAGGTCCTCCAACTAAATCATGAAAATGTAATTTTCATTTCATAAGAAAATTTACTTATTTCGATGGCATTTACAAACTTCAATACTTTTCTGAGATAACAATTACCTGTTCAAAAACTTACAACGAATAAACTAATTAATATCAATATCATCTAAAGTACTTTTTAATATCGAAAATAAATTCAGACATAATTAAATTAACCGAAATATATTTCTTCATATATTTTCCATATAATTACAAAAAAAGGGACATAATTTTTTTATCCTTCTTATAATTTCGTGGCAAAAAAATGTTTTTTAATATCCAATAAATTATTATAATTAAGCACAAATCAAAGTTGTTTCTTTTTATTTTGACAAACAAAAACAAAAACGGAACACCAAAAATATGACAAAATTAATTTGTTAGGTCTCAAGAATATAAGTAGATTCTTGGAAAATAACATTTATGCACTTTATTTGAAATATGACATGGGGTAGACTATGAATAGTTGTATTGTACTTTTTTGACAGCATAGATACAAACATGAAAGCTCCAAAAATAAATTCTGCCAATCATCATTTGCCACTAAATTAAAATTGAAGTTTAACAACAGAATAACTTAACTACGATATGCGTATACATAAATTTTGAACTTTTTTTTGACATTTTCGTAAACTTTTTTTTTATATTGTATTTTTCCTGCACTATCCTTAAACAATACTATCCTTAAACATAACACCAATACTATTTACTATCGCTTTTACAGTGAAACTTCCTTTTTTTTTTCTTTAACAAATTATTTAATATTATTGCTTCATCTTTTTTTTTGTTATTTTTTTGTTTATTTTGTTTTGATCCTGCATAAAAATTTCTCCACTGATATATAGTATTATGGCCAAAGTTTATTATTTCTTATAATATATTGAAGTGATACAGAATATATACAGGCACATATTGTACAAATAGAGTTGAAATAAACGCCCCAACGGTGTAATATACTTAGTTCAACCTGACTGAGTTATTTTTCGTCGTCTTTATTTTCAGTGCCAGCAGTCTGTTTAGTCTTTGTAGCTATATCCTCTTAACTAAGACCATAAAAATAATCAACATTTCTACCATTATTATCAAACCGTCATGGCCCCTTTTATAAAAACAAACAACAAAATTTTTCTGAGGTCTATTGGATGCGTTCCTGTAATAATAACTAAGTTCTCTCTGCTTTCATATACATTTAAGCATATTCTTATAACAATAGAAAGCAAATACACGTATGTACGTTGAATGTACATATACAGACAGCATAAGGTGTACGAATGGTCGACAGTTTCAGTTTTTCACATAAAATTACATAGCTACAATACAACTTGTACTTATATTATTGGTAAATGCCATGAAATCTTTATAAAGCAGTAGCGTTCTAACATTCGCATATTCATATATATTTCCGTATTTACGCAAAGTAAACACACAATCCGAATGCGAAATATAAAAATATGCTTGCCGTCAAGGTAAGAAAACAAATTTTCCACCTGCCTCCTCGTTTTTTTTTGTTTTCTTTTTTTTTGCTGATTTTCTTAAGCTTTTCTCCCATACATACGCATTCATTCATATGAATACTGTCTATTTTTCATCTTTGACTATGGGGGTTTTTTTCCTGTAAATACGACCACCCCACAAAAATGCTTTTGTTCATATTTTTTCCCATCGTTTAGTTAAGATTTTTTTTTTTTTACCATTTAGCTCATACATATTATATATAACAGAATGTACGACTATGGACTGATATGTATACAAGCATACTTTAGGAATAATACAAAATTTTTTTTGAACCCATATACATACAAACGTACAGGGATGGTGGTACATTTCTTTAAGGTATACGTATCCATTCACCTACAAAACCAAATTGTATACCATACAACAATACCTAAAGACCATATCGTTGTGAAAATTTTATAACAAAATAGGCTTACCATTTTACCTATACTCTTCACATTCTGATAGCTCCCATTTTATTCTTCTTTCGATTTATTTCAATTCCAAGTCCCATTTGTGCAACAGGAATTAATACAGAAAAAGAAAAGAAAAATACACAAAAATAACATTCATTTAATATAATTTGTTGAATTTTGTTAATTTGCAAATGATTTTAACATGAAATCGGAATATGCGTACACAAATATTTACTTAGCTCATGGATGTGTATATAGAAAAAGGATATTTGCAAAAAATGTTGCAGAAATTATTTGACTTTCAAATAATAATGAATAAGCTTGTTTTTTTTTTGTTTTTTATTTTCTTTGTTATAAATAATCGTATAAATAAAAAGATTTTTTTTTCTACACATTCTCTACATCATATATATGTGTGTATTATTAGAGAGGGATTTTTATTACTTCCATATATTATCCTTAAAACAAAGGTAAATTACGACTACTTTAAATATAAGGTGTAGTAAAAAGATATCCATTATTTTTGCATTAAATTGAAGATGGAATGATACGATTAAGGTCAAATATGCACCGTTTTGTTCGATAACTTGTTGCCTCGTCCATATTGGCAAAAAACTGCTACGGTCGATTTTCACAATCTTCTCTTGAGGCGAATTTTTCACCAGCAAAATCGTTGGTCATAGACAGGAAGAGGTGGTAATCACTTGGTGCCAGGTCCGGACTATAAGGTGGATGCATAAGAACATCCCAACCAATGTCCGGGAACTTCTGGGGAGTCACTATCGATGAATGCGGCCTGGCGATGTCCTCATGGAACACAATTGCTCTCCTATTGGCCAAAGCTGGCCGCTTCTGGGCGATTGCTTCTTTCAGACGGTCCAATTGGTGACAGTATAGGTCCAAATTAGGAGTTCGGCCGTAGGGGAGCAGCTCATAGTAGATGATTTCCTGCCAGTCCCACCAAACACACAACAAAACTTTCCTGGCTGTCAATCCTGGCTTGACCACCGTTTGCGCCGGGTAACCGCGATTTGACCACGACCGTTGTAGCTTGACGTTGTCGTAAGTGACCAACTTTTCATCACCAGTAACCATCCGCTTCAGAAATGGATCGATATTGTTACGATTCAGCAGCGATTCGCAGATCGAAATTCGGTCCATGAGGTTTTTTTGCGATAACTCGTGTGGCACCCATACATCGAGCTTCTTTTTGTATTCAGCCTTATTTAAGTGGTTCCAAACGGTTTTTTGTGCAATGTTTAGCTCCTGGGCAATCGAAACAGTGCTTCTGTTTCGATTGCCCAGGAGCTAAACATTGGAAGGCCAATTGTCGAAAATGTCCATTATTTTATCGACATTTTCGACAATTGGCCTTCCAGAGCGTCGTGCATCTTTGACATCAAAATTACCGGAACGGAATCGACGAAACCGAAATTGCGCATGATTGGCTGTTACAGTATCAGGACCATAAACACTATTCACATTTTCAGCTGCCTGGCTTGCGTTTTCGCCTTTATCGAAGAAAAACTGTAAAATATGGCGTATTTTCTCTTTGTTGGTGTCCATCTTTGACGCGTGCTAAAAAAATACTGAGTCAAGTAATCATAAAACTGTATGAAAAGCTTTTTTAGTACGAAATCTTATCTTTCTAACGCCATCTAGTGCAACCCGATTGCACTTTTACAACGGGAGATACAGACTCCTGAAGCCATCTATTTGCAAAATAATGCCATGCACATCTGTTTGTTGTAAATTTTGTGATTTTTCGAATGGTTTTATTTTATTTTGTTTTAATTTTTTATTTATTATTTATTATTTTTGTTTTTTAATTTTTTATTAGGTTTAAAACTTAAAAATGCGGGATTTTTGGCAAACTTTGAGTGTTTATTTTGAAAAATTGTTACAATATATTTTATTCAAAGTATTGTCCATCGGAAGCCACTACTATTTCCCATCTTTCTGGCAACATATGGATTCCGCGCCAAAAAACTGCTCCGGTTTTGAGGCCAATTTTTGATGCCCTGTTCTGAAGTGAAGCGTATTCCGGTGAGGGCGTTTTGCATGGATCTAAACAAATGGTAGTCGGACGGGGCAAGGACTGGGCTATAAGGCGGATGAGGCAAAACTTCCCAGCCACTGTTTTCTAAATAATTTTTAACCGGTCTTGCAACATGAGGCCGAGCGTTGTCATGATTGAAAATTATGGCTTCGTGTCTGGTCGCATATTCCGGGCGTTTTTCGGCCAATGCTCGCATCAAACGGATTAATTGTGTTCGGTAGAGGTCGCCTGTGATCGTCTGGCCCGATTTCAATAGCTCATAATAGATCACACCCTTCTGATCCTACCAAATACAGAGCATTACCTTGGCGCCATGGATATTTGGCTTTGGCGTTGATTTGGCTGGTTGGCCGGGCTTCATATTCGATTTTTTGCGCTTTGGGTTGTCGTAATGAATCCATTTTTCGTCGCCAGTAATGATTCGATTCAAAAACAACTTCTTTTTTTGCCGTTCAAGCAGCATTTCGGACATGCAAAATTGCTTTTCAACGTCTCTCGGCTTCAATTCATATGGGACACAATTTCCTTGCTTTTGGATGAATCCTGCTGCTTTCAAACGTTTTGAAATGGCTGCTTGAGTAACTCCCAATGATTTTGCAATTTCTTTTTGAGTTCGACAACAGTCTTCGTCGAGTAATGCCTCCAAATATTCATCTTCAAACTTTTTTGGCTGACCTGGTCGTTCTTTGTCTTCCGTGTCAAAATCACCACTTCTGAACCGCACAAACCATCTCTCGCACGTTGAAATCGATGGAACATATTCAGGATAAGCTTCGGTGAGCAATTGATGTGCTTCAGCTGCACTTGAAGAAGTAAATCAACACTTCCCGAAATGGGACTTTTTTGGTACGAAATTCGATATTTTTGAAGCAAAAAAAAACTTTGTTGTTTATACTATTTCGTTCAATGACTAATCGAGAATGAATGACAGATGTTTAACCTCCAAAATGCCATATGAGTTATTATTAACACAAACCATGTGTAAAAGTTATGGCATCTGTTGTCAATCCTGCATTCTTAAGTTATACACCCAATAATTGTAAATATATTTATATTAATTATTTTTATTAATTTTAGAGAGATTTTACAAAATTTTACAAATAAATTTAAAAGGAAATACTTGTACGCCCTTGTAAAGGGTTATTCAATTTTTGCGTCTTAAATTACATATTAATAAAAAAAAACTTAAAAAATACACAATTTGATTAAAATTTCTTTTTTTTTATATTAAAAAAACTTTGCTATTTATTGTACTAAAAATATTAGAACATTTAAATAGAATTTCCTGCAATTATTGATAATTTTTATGGTAATTATTTCATGCATTTTTTACATATTTAGAACTATAATTTAGCTATTACTTGATGGATTTTGATTTTTAATTATTCTAAAGTTTTAAAAATTTTTTCTTTAATTAAGCTGTTTTATGTAGATCTATTAGAAAAAAATCATCAGAATTAAGTAAAATGTCCTTGGCAGACATCTTCAAATCTCAAAATTACAATTCCTGGGAGCTTTCATAAAGGCAATATTTTGTTTTGTGTTTTTTTTTTGGATTGTTTAAATTATGTATAGTCTTAAAAAAAATCTGTAAATCCTGGCTGAAAATGTTAATTATCATGTGGCCATATCACGCAGAATTAATAATAATCGTCGAAAAAATACATTCCAATGACAGCTTCACATAAAAATTCACACCAAACAATTGGTAAAACTGCAGTTTTTTCAGTTATTTGTAGATATTCAAAATCCTGTTTATAACAATTTTTCTTACTGAAGCATCCAACAAAAAAGAAATTAACTGCATTTTAAAAGAAATTTAAAAGAAATTAACCAAGTTTTTATATACATTTTTTTGGTTTCTAAACTATATAAATTATAAAATGGCGGCCTTTAGTTTAAATAAATTTTGCCCATAGTATTGAATATACTACAGAACTGTCAAATAACAAAGCTGTACTTTACAAACAACAAATCGGCGAAAGCTTTTTTTCATAGCAGATGTGGAAAGCTTGCTCTAGAATCGCCATCGGCTCTTTGAACACACTTGTTTGCATATTATCGATGGTACTAAGGGTGTGTCCTTTCAATTGTTTTTTGATCTTGCGGATTAAGGAAAAGTTACCTGGACCAAGTAAATAGGAGGGTTAGAAAAGAATCCCTTTTCCTAAAAAAGAACTCGTTGACAGCAGGTGTTGTCATGATGGAACGTACCATACAAATGTCTGAAATGTCCGATCTGAAGTCAAGAATCCGTTTTTCTGACCCTTTCAAGGACTTGTTTACAAAAAAAAAAACTTGGCTAATAGTTGATCTCCAAGCTAGGTGACAGGCTCGTTGAAACTTATCGTTAGTCAAACTTCCATACACACCAAGATTAACCCTAAATTTGCAGTTGCATTTTTCGTAACGCACTACAGAAATACAACCTCACTTAATACATTCTATAAGATCACATGGTTACCAAAATTGTTCAAATTTAATTATTTTAAATTTTTTATATTGAAATACAAAGTTTGCTGTTGCATTTATCGTAATGCACTGCCGAAGCAACCCTTCTTAATGTTCAAAGACTGGCTTGGTTATTACAGGTGCCCTGAAAATATGCTCCACGATGACTCTTGAGACTCTTTTAGACCTGATGCCTTTGCATTTACGTATTCACAAGGAAGCGACTAGATCGGCTCTTAGGATAGGACATTCCAAAACAAGGCGACCAGGCTGGAATTTTCGACTCTTAGGATAGGACATTCCAAAACAAGGCGACCAGGCTGGAATTTTTAAGGTTACATCGGACATAAAAGCTTACCATCTCTCGGATGTTATGGGGAGGAAACCTCAAAGTGGTTCTTACATAGCGTCTAAATTGATAGGGCGGAGGGTCATCACTCGAGGAAGAGGCCCTCGTTACACAGTCAGTTCTAAACTGGAATCCCCATGCATTTTTCGGGCAGAATTATATGCCAAAGAGCTCTATGCTCGAGACGGTATCGGAAGGAACCCACGTAAAGCAAAGATCTATAACTTCTCAGATAATGAGGGTATTGAGGGTACCGAAGTAGCAGGCAAACGTGCCAAATGGGGAGAAAATATTCTGGGGTCCATTCTGTGACTTTCCAAAAGGCCACCTGAGGTCCATTATAGAGTCCTGGGAATGCGCAGTGAAAAGCTGAAACTGCAGCAATTCCCCGGTCATGAATCACTCTAAAAAATTCATCGCCTTTTCTAAAAAAAGAGGGCGTCAGAGGTCCGTTAACTTAACAGATCAGACCTAATGCTACTCACTGGTCTGCTCACTGCCTGTTAGGATATCATTTTTATAGGATGGGAAAATCTGATACGACAATCTGTCATTTTTGCTCAAAAGAGGATAAAACGTCGGAGCACTTACCTACTTTGCGATTGCAATGCTATTGTCCGCCAGAGTTTTCGGCATCTTGCTTTGGGATTCCCTGATCCCTATGAGATTTTTCGGCTTACGATTTGTTAAAAGCCTCAATATTACTATTATCTGAATTAGGATTATTTACCTCATCGGTCGGAATGGTGTTGAGACTATGTGCCTTTTACTACTCTCCTTATATTATTATTAATAAATAATTCAAAATTTATTAGAAAATTATTTAGTATATGAAGAATGAGAATATTTTATAGAAAATGTTATAGTTTTGACTAATACTCAGAAATTTTAAAAGCTATTAAAAATACTAAAACAGAAATAGAAATAATGTTATAAGATATTTTTGCATAAATCACATACTAAACCTGTACACCTTTACAACATTTAATTCAAGGGAACATTTTTATTTAATATTGAAAATAGTGAAAATTTCATAACAACATATCGATAAAAATTGTGGTCCCTGCAAGGATTTAATTTTTTTTTTTTATGAATATTTCCTTGTTAAATTTCAGTTTATTTTCGATTGCACTTATAAGTCCAATTAAATAGAATATTTTTCTGGTTGACAATAAAATTTTACAAAACCAATTAAAATTGTACAACAATTTAATTTAATTTATATACTCGTATTTTCGAAATACTTAAAAAATAAAATATTTATATTAATTTTATAATAAACAAATATGGTCTGTTTGGCTAGTTATCCTTTCAATTGAACTTTATTACATTTTATTAACGGCAAAAAACAATTTTATTTATATAATATTTACAATAGCATTTTTTTTTTACTATAAATTATATTATATAATGTTGTTTTTATATTGGAAAAGAGTTTTCTCTATTGAAAATTTTTTATTTTCTCTGTTAAACCGAATAAAACAGCATTGCATGTTTGCATCGTATTAATTAAATGTAATTGCTGAAAGTGCATTTTTGCTATTGAAATTATAGTTAAATACACTATATCCTTATGTAAATACGAGTATATTATTAAAAATTCGTAATTAATGTATAAATTGGATTTTGCTAATAATTTAATTAAAAAAAAGACACAATTTAATTCTACCATATTAAATTAACAACTGATAAAGCTTAAAAAAATTTCAACTCTACTCTTTTTTAATTAAAAACACAGTTGGTCCATGATTAACAATATTAAATTGTTAACATATAGTATAAGATTTTAATATGTTTATTTTTTTAAATTTATAAAGTGAAATGAAAAACAAAATATTATTTTTGCGTACGACTTGGTAGTCAGTTGTCAGTTATTCATTCATTTAACTAACTCATTTCAGTTAAAACCGTTTTTGAGAATTTTCTATTTTATGTCCTTTTTTTTACCATTTCATAAGAACTGAGGTTTATTGTATGCTAAATTAGTTTTAAATATAAGGAATTCTTCTTATGCTCTTGTAAAAGAGCAAACGGCGCAGGTTTAAATTCAGCTTGTCATAAAGTGTTATCTAATTAGTGGGTCAAAAAGTTAAATTAAATTAAATATATTTAATATTTAGACTTGAATAAAATTTTTATTTTCTAATATTATATAAATTTTGCCATTTTTTATTAAATATAATACTACTCAAAAACTAACATAAAATTTATTGTATGTTTCGATAATTTTGAAATAATTTTTGATGACCATCTTTTTGATGACATTTTGGTCATTATTTAAAGGATTTTGGTTTTTAAATGCTCTCATTTTTTTTGCATAAATATGATTTCTTAAGAAAAAATCCAATGATAATTTTTTCTGTATGAAAAAATCCAAAGACGTCAAATCGTACGATCTTGAATGCCAATTGAAATCATCAAATCTCGAAATTACGCGTCCTTGAGAGTTTTTGCCCAATAAAGTCAAAATTTTTGTTATGTTGTGTGACTTACATACTACACAACCTCTTTGCGTGAATACAAGATAATTTTCACAATACAATTTATATGGAAAATTTACTTCTTTTTTTTCCAAAAAAAACCACCGAGCTCGAATGACCCACTTTGCTAAAGACCATAACCTAATTTTAAAGCACGAAACCCATATATTCCAAAAATACCACTTTTGTAGAATTTTTTCATAATCTTATTGCATTAAATAGTATTTAATAAATTCAGAATATAAAATGCCATAATTTATAATATATAATTTTTGTCATTAATAAGATATTTGTTAAAAACTCTATTTTGTTTAAAAATAATAGTCCTCTATTTTCCAAACTATAAAATGAATAATCCTCTATTATGGCTGACCTCATGTTACACTTAACACTTTGCAGTATATTTTAAATATTTTCAAAAAATTCAATAATATTTTCTTTATTAAAATTCTTTTATATATATACATTAAAAATTATTTTTTTTTAACAAAAAAATAAAAGTATATTAGTTTAAAATACCAATTCACTTTTTGTATTCCTACGATTGCAAATTTTATTGCTCAGCACTAATATCGGAAGATGGCTTCAGCAATGAAATTTACTAACACATTAAAATGATAATATGAAGAGGAAAAGTTTTTGGTTATTTAATTTTTTTTTTGTTTTTGAACAAAAATAAGATATTTTACGATAATTTAATAAGTACTGATGGCAGGCAATAAAAACTTTTGAAAATAACAAGAAACTTTACTGAAAAGTTTCCTATAAGCTAATTACACCTTTACACTTGTCCTTTTTTTTAAAAAAATATTCTGGTATCCTTAGTATAGGTACTCGTATATGGGATATACTCGTATTGGTTGTGTATATTTTTAAGATGTTTCCTTATATGAATGAGGAGAAAGTTTTTTTTACTGACTCAGTAGAAGCATATTGGAAGAATTTTATTATTTACCTCGAAAGAAAATTACTTTTTTTTCTATGAGCTTAATTGGCATGCTATAAAAAGGCTACTATTTTTTTAAAAGGATTTTAACTTTTAAAATAAAAAATTAACAGAAAATAAAATTTAAAAGTATTTAAAAGTAAAATACACATTTTTTTTTTGGTCATATATTTTTCGGGCATATTACCACCTCGGTAACTTTTGACGTAGTTCATCTAATCGACCCAATTTTCTATCACATTTTCAAGTAATCCCGCCCCAATGGTTGTTGGTTTGACAAAAAAAACCAACGACCCTGCAAATATTCTTATACAAAAAAAAAACATAATGAAGAGGTCTCAAATCGCACGATCTTATGGGTCTTATTGATATTGAAAAGGTTTATGGCTCAAAATTTTACCTTCAATTAATAGTAATCGCCTTAAAATGATTTTCCAAAATGCTATGTGGTCATGAGGTTTTTTTTCATGGCCGCTGACACGTGCTTAGGAGTCTTAAAAATAAACAAATGTTTATTTGCAAACAAATGTCAAAAAATCAATAAACGTCATTGTGCTTGTTTAGAGAAAATATAGTTGATATCAAATGTGGACATTACATAATGTTTTAAAAAAAAAATTAATTTAAATCAAATAATTGGAGGTAGCGTAAAAGAATTTGTCACGATCACGCGTAAAAATATTGTTCGTACAAATACATGTACAAATAGTAAAAGAATATGCGGCAAACTTCACTAACGATGACTTTTTAAATCTCATACTTGACAATAACAATAGTTATTATGAGTCATGAAAATGGGTAACAAAACACAGTTATCAGCCTAGATGGGGGGCTGATGGATTGATAAACGAATGGGGGTGAATGGCTAAATGAATGGCTGAACGAATGGTCGGATGAATTCTCATAATGACCTGCATCGGCTTCCGGCTATTTATCGCGTCATTGAAGTCTCAAGATGAGATCTTTGTTTGTATAATAACTTGCTAAAAGGCAGACAAATAACACAGATTTGTTTCCCATTAAATTTGAGCATGTCGTGTATCTGTATTCCATTAGCTTTTTCTGTTTGTTCTTCACTATAAGTTTTTTTTTTTAATTTTTTTTTTTTAGTTGAGATAAAACCATTGCTAGATTACAGCCCGTTTAGAAATCAAATTCATCACAAAACAAATAATTACTCGTATATTCTATGTCAAGCACAAACATTCCCGCCAAACCAAGTGTATATTAGCATTGTGAATGGAACAATTGTTATCTAGCGTTGATGCAGTCAAATTAATTGCATAAATCTGTGGGAGGCGAATGGAGGAGTAGGGCCCCATTATAGAAAAATACTAACTAGTACGTATTCTATGCACATTGTCAATGCCATTGTAATTAAAGTCAGTTGCGGTTGGTCGGGAAATCATTCGGCATTCGCTTAATTGTTGTCATTTATCAAATGAACAGATGCGACCTATCACTACACGCAACATTCTATGCCATATTTTCCCATCTAAATACTCGTTAATGAGTACACTCAAGCATCGGTTTTTTTTCTCAACAAACTTTTTCTTGGACACAATAATGACTTTTCTATTGATCTAAATTACTAACCAAAAAATAATAGGCTATCCAATTTATCATTTGGAAAGTAATTATCATTTAAAAATATTCAAAATTTTAGTTTGCATACAATTGTAATTTCAATAAATTGCATAAAATCTGCAGTCATATAAAATATTTATTTAAAAAATATTATATGCGATTTTTTTGAAAATTTTGGACTCTAATTACTTGACTGCGGTAATGGTTTTTAAATACTCTAAAGTTTGAAAATTGTCTATATTAACACGTGTTTTTATTAAAAAAAAAAAGTTACAACGGCATCAAATTGCAAGATTTTAGAGGCCAATAGACATCGCTGAAATCCTGGAAAGTTTTTGCGCAGTAAAGCCAAAATATGTCACGCATACAGTTCTGATTAAAACCTTGAAGTTTAGGCTAACAAAAATAAGGCGCTCAGAATTGATGGATGAAAACTTGAGACCTAAATTCACACCAAACAGTGTGGATTTTACATTCTTGTGTATATAATGAATGTAAAATCCACACCATCCTATACGAGGCTCTAAAAACCTTGTGGGTTTTTAGAGCCTCGTATAGGACCATTTTGCTTAAAGACGGATTCTTGTAGCCAAAAAAAAGCCTATAGTATAAGAACATAATCTCCTTTACGCAATTAGGGTTGTATTTCGGGGATTACTTGACGGATTTTGATTTTTAACGGCTTTTAACTTTAAAGATTTTTATTTACTTTTGAGTAGTCCTTGAAGAAAAAGTCCAACGGCGTCAAATAGCACAATTTTGAAGGTTAATTGATATCACCAAATATTAAAATTATGCGTCCTGGGAATTTCTCATGCAGTAAAGCTAAAATGTGCTATGCTGTGTGGCTTGTGTCACAGTTTTCTAGAAACCAAATATGGTCTAATTTAAAATGTACGATTTCAGGATTTAAAAAAATCAGTAATTATATGGTCATAGCACTCATAATTGACGAAAAACGGATGATTGACACCTTCAGTCACTTGAGGGTTTTTAGAGCCCCATACGCGATCATTATGCTTAAAAACTTATCCTTGTAGCAAAAAATGAGTCTATCACCTAAGAACATAATCTCCTTCACACATTTCGGGCTGTATTTCGAGGATTACTTGACGGATTTTGACTTGTAACGGTTTTTAACTTTAAAGATTTTTATTTACTTTTGAGAAATCCTTGAAGAAAAAGGACAACGGTGTCAAAAAGCATAATTTTGATGGTTAATTGATATCACCAAATATTAAAAGTATGCGTCCTGGGAACTTCTCAAGCAGTAAAGCTAAAATGTGCTATGCTGTGTGGCTTGTGGCACAGTTTTCTAGAAACCAAATATGGTCTTATTTAAAATGTACGATTTCAGCATTAAAAAAAAACCAGCAATTATATGGTCATAGCACTCATAATTGACGAAAAACGGATGATTGACACCTTCAGACCCAAGTGTACGTCAGACGGTCACCTTTTGCGTATACAGTGAGTTTGGTACAGTCACTTGCGGGTTTTTAGAGCCCCATATGCGCCTATTAGACTTAAAGACGTATCCTTTTAACAAAAAATGGGCCTATCGCCGGAGACCGTAATCTTCTGCACACATTTCGGGCTGTATTTCGCCGATTACTTGACGGATTTTGCTTTTTAACTGCTTTTAACTTTATAAATTTTTATTGTTTCTTGAGTAACCCTTAAAGAAAACGTCCAACGACATCAAATGGCATGATTTAGAGGTTAATTGATATTACCAAGTATTGAAATTATGCATTCTGGGAACTTCTCAAGCAGTAAAGCTAATATGTATTATGTTGTGTGGCTTGTGGTACAGTTTTCTAGAAACCACTATGATCCAATTTAAAATCTACGATTTCAGGATAAATAAAATATGTTATCATATCGTCATGGCACTCAAAATTGACGAAGTATTGGCCAATGATATCTTCATACCCAAGTGTACATCAGAAAGCCATTTTTTACGTACCCAATGACTTTGCCACAATCACTTGCGGGTTTTCAGAGCCCCATATACAACTATTTTGCTTATTGTCTTAACCACCGAGTGAAAAATAACCCTAATTGCTGATGGCAATTTTGTAAAATGAGCCTCACCAATGAGCCTCTGCGCCCAAAACTCGATACGTACCAACGGCAGAATCAAAACATTTGTAAAAAAAAATTTCAATTTTAGCGCATTTTCTTGGTAATTAAATAATTTATAGCGTAACCTCGTGCAATATTTGGATTTTGCGCCAATTGTACGGTGGTGTTGCCAACGAAAAAAAAAAGGCAACGTGACAGCGGACAGTTCAGAGTTATTTAAAATGGAGTGTTACATGAAAGATCAACGCGAATTCATTGTTCACGAGGGTCCAGGAAGTTCAATGAATTGGACATTTCTAGAAGCTCTCTACAGTTTTATTTTTTTAGAAAAGATTTACATATCAAGAACTGATTATTGACCAAGAACAAGTGGATGCTGATTTTTTGAACAAACTCATCTCCAGTAATGAGGTTCCTTTTTGATCTTGATGGCTTATGCTGATTTGTAAGATGTGCTTTTAATAAGATGGCACCACGTGCCATACAGCCCGATAAACAATTAAATTTTGCATGAAGTTTTGGACAACTTTTTCTACCTTAAATTACAAATATATTTGAAAACTATCAAACAACAAGGATGTGATTTTGAAACTATAAAATAGAAAAAATTCTGTTCATCTCAATGTATTGTAGTTTGTTTTTCTCAGTTAAATTACAAATTAATAATTTCACTCACAATTTTTTTTTGCATTTTTCTGTTAATAACAAATTCTCTAAAAATCAATTTAAATTTATACTTTATTAAAACTAATTTGATTTGTATTTGAAAAATTTTATCAAAGTAAGATCTGAGAAAAAAAAATTATTGTATTACTCAATTATATAGAAAATATGGAAAAAGAAGGAAATATTTCCCTTCGAATTTATTAGTTATATCCTAGAAGAAAGGAATTTTTTTGAACAGATTTTCTTTCGAATCGGCAACGAAATTTATGTTAAGTCAAAGAATCTGTTTTGGTAATAACTAAATAGTATTAGAAGCAGAAGGGAGGAAAAAATTTCGTAAATTAAGGACGAAAAATGGATATTTTCCTGCCTTTTTTTTTTAGATTCGTTTAAAATGTTCATTTATTTATATATTTATTATGATGTTTTTTTTTGTTGTTGTTGTTAATGCCTTTTGGCACAGTATTAGTATGTTAAAAGAAAGGGATATAAAATCAAGTTTTTTTTGGGGTAACTTTTTGTTTCTCTTTCTCTTCCTTCAAGTTATATTTTTTTTTGTGCACACTTTCTACAAGTATTTATAGGTTTATCGACCACTTTGTAGAGTAGTCTTCTTTTACGGAATATTCTTAGAAAAACTTGTAAATACTTTAATATTAATATAACTATACGCATATACGCATATACGCTCCCAATACATACAGTCAAGTATAAGTGGATATTTTTCTTAAATATTCAAATCACGTTCGTTATTTACTTTCTTACCTTGCTTATGTTTTTTTTTTTTGCCTGCTTTCTTTTTTTCGTTTTTTTTTATTTGATCCTACAAAGTATGGTAATGTATTTTAATGTAAGAATGTCAAACATTCAGGCTTTTGGAATGTAAACCGCTAAATTTGGGTCATGGAAAATGAGTCATGGTACATTTATCACGAAACACGCATAATGTTTTGCTAGGTTTTCTAAAGGATATTGATAAGGGACGTCTTTTTTAAACCACAAAAAAAACAATAGAACACATAACCAAAAAACAAAAAATGTATATATAAAATATAAAATCAAAAGACTATTTGTTGGAAGAAAAAAAGAAAAATTGAACTTTACTCACAGACTTACATTAGGGATGAAGCGTTATTCTACAGGAGGACGAGATAAATTAAGGCGCTTCAGTAAAAGGACAAAAAAGAAAAATATAAATAAATAAATATTAAAAAGAAGCAAAAAACGATGATAAGCAAAAACTTTGTATTAACCAACTAACGAAAGGTCGAATAGATTTTAAAGGTTCCAACTTGGAACAGGTAAAGCCCATTTCGTTTTTCGCAACGTCATTTATTCGCCATGAACAGAAACATTCAAATTCACGGTGTACTAAGTTTTGAATTTGAATAAATTCCAACAAATTTCTATGGAATCGGGCTCTTTTTTATATTCTTTCTAATATATTTTGGACATTAATTACACCTTCTTCTTTTAATCAAAATTATCTAAAATAATAGAAATATACAAAATTAAATCCAAAGAAAATTAACATTCGAAAATGTAGCATTTTCTTAAATACAAAAAAAAAAAAAAAAAATCTCAAATATTTTACATATTTTTCTACTTCATTTGTTTACGTTAATCAGATTAGTTCGACAAAAAAAAAATTCTCAAATTTCCATCATTAAAATTAAGGATAATTTTTATTTGGTTAATTATAAAGTAACACTATTATAGCTGGCGTATACCTTTGAAAAGTTGGAAGTTGTATTTTTTTTTTAGTTGTTGTTGCAGTAAATAAACTAATCAAAACAAAATAAGCATATTTTAGTTGTTTATTATGTACTTTAGTATTTTTTATTAAAATTTTTCTTTAAACATTTGAGAAAAATAAAAGATAATTAAGGTAACCAATTATATTTTTGCGAGTATTTGTAAAAAGAAAAAATTTCATTCTTTTAGGATTGCGCATATTTACCGAATAGCCTTTTTTTAGGGTGGTTATAAAATTTACGGAAGACATTATGTATATTTCGAAAAAGTTCTTATTATTTATAATTTGGTTCGAAATAACAAGTATTTAAGTGACCATTTGGCTAAAAAGAATTTAACAATAAACCGATATTTTGTTTGCAGGTTTTTTCTTAATCTTAATTATTATTAAGCACATTGTATTATATTCATAGGAGGATAGTCTCAGAAGTACCCGGAACTAATAAAGAAAATACTAAAAAGCTGGAGAAAAACTCTTTATTTCTCAATATAGTCTACTTTTAGCTCGACACACTTTTTCCAGCAATGTTCAATAGCTTCGATATTGTGTTTATAGTAACAACCGGTGAGCTCCTCAAAATAGGCATTAATCGCAGACTTCACCTCTTCATTGTTGGCAAATCATCTACCACCAAGTAATTTTTTCAAGTTTGTAAAGATGAAAAAAGCCGAAGGTGGGGGGTGGGGGGTTTGTTGTGTTAAATCTGGTAAATATATGAAAATTATTCTACGCGCATTCCAAAAAACTTACGGCACTACTATTACGGGAACTGTCTCCGCCAGCTTTGGGAATAATTATTTTGACCATTTCTTCATACTTTATATATTGGACCCATGGTTATGAATCGACGCAAAAACCTGGCTTTATTGGTGCGAAACATCGCCAAATACTTGACTGAAACATCCTCACGATGCTGTTTGTGCTCCATTGTGAGCAAACGCGGCACAGCTCTCTCATGTACAAATTTTCAGTTAATATGCAATGTATAACACTTTTTGAAATGCCTAGCATGTCTGCTAGTTTGCACACTGTCAGTCGACAGTCATCCAATACAATTTTTTGGATTTTCTTTACCTTTTCTAGTGTGGTTTTTTCACCCTTTCACCGTTTCTGGGATTTTTCTTCTCATTTGGACAACCAATACGATGATTATCTTGGTAGCTCATATAACAATATTTTATTGTTGTAAGCGAAGGATGAGACTGCCCCAGAGTAGAGTCTAGCTCTACTTTGATAGTGATTGGATTGAGACATTTCAAATGGCCAATTTTTCTCTATATTAACAAATTCACAATTAACGGCTGGTAAACAAATACTAAACAATGCAATATTACCAAACATTAAACTTAAGCTTTATAATATTAGTACTTTTGACCATTGTAATTTTTTTCAAACAACAACCGCTCTTTATACATCAGGTCGGGTACTTCTCGAACTAGCCTTGTATATGTGCAACGTACAAACATTGATAATTTTAATGAAAATATTTTCAAAAAAAACTAGAGAATAAAAAGAATCGTTCATTATATAGGGTGTTAATATTGACTTAATGGCATATATCTGCTCTTTGGTCACTAGTGGCCTTGTTGTAAATATCTGCCCTTTTGATAATATTTTTCAAGAGGCTTTCAAACATTACCGGGTCAATCTCATTGATTTCGTAGCCTATATTTCCTTAAGTTGTTCTATTCCTACAGTACTGTAAGGATAGACATTTGCCTTTGAGTATCTTTACATAAAAAAATCTT
Source organism: Atherix ibis (assembly GCA_958298945.1). Lineage (NCBI taxonomy): Eukaryota > Metazoa > Arthropoda > Insecta > Diptera > Athericidae > Atherix > Atherix ibis. The sequence goes on along the minus strand of OY282607.1, from coordinate 92,793,818 downwards.
GGTCGAAGGGGGTTAAATCTGAAGACCAAAAGTTCTAATCAAGATCTCCACTTTTTTCCAAAATTCGATCAGAAAACATCGGTCACAGAATTTCCATGCTATCGCATGCAATGTGTCACATGGCATCGTCAAATGGAACCCCAATGGGTCTGATTCACTGATGAAAAAGGTCCATAGCATCTCTCCGTATCAGTCACCAGTCACCGTAACAGCATTTTCAGTAGCGTTCTCATAAAAATTAGGACCAATGGCATCTTCGCCCCAAACACGGTCACACTACTCTTTAGGATGTAACGATCATTCTTAAACCACCTCTTAATTTTCTGTAAAAATCGGGATCTCATCTATAATTCTCTAAAAAGATTTCCCCAATAGCCGGTGACGTATATTACCTATCGCCTAATAAGTCTGGCTTTTTTAGTTCCAGAGATATGACCTCGATTTCCGGTAGGGCTCCATGATCTCTGCACTGTACCACCTGCATTTTGATCTCAAAACCCAACAAACCCAAAAAACCTTACTACCTCAAATAGACCCATGGGCCTCCTTCCCATTTTATCAAAAATGCTAGAAAAATTTATCCTCAAACGTCTTTATCCAATTTTTTAAACCGAGTGTGTAATTACTCAGCATCAGTTTGGATTCAGAGCTAAGCATTCCACTATCCAGCAGTGTCATCGCATAGTCGATTACATAGCATACTTGCTAGAGTGAAAGGAATACTGCTAATTTATTATGAAAAAAATTTCCATGTAAGCTATAGTATATTAACGTAGCTTTATAAAAAAAAAAGTCCAAAGGCGTCAAATCTCACGATCTTATCGGACAACTGATATCGACATGTCTCCAAATAACGCGACGTGGAAACTTTGTCTGTAATAAGTACCTTTTTTCAACTGCTGTATGGGAAGTCTCACCGGTCCTGTTGAAACGAAATATTTTCCAAATCCATATCGTCTAATTCAGGCTATTGACAGTTACCTGCAAGAAGAAGCTCCTGGAAATGTTGTGATTGCTGTCATCCCAGATCCGATAATTTTGCTTGTTCACGTATCCATTCAGCCTAAAGTGCACTTCGTCGCTGAAGATGATTTTTTTCGTCAAATCTAGGATTTGTCGATATTTTAAAACGTTAATGAGTTATATATTATTCTCTAGAACTGACAGTTAAAACGTCAAACTAATGAGCTATCAAAGATTGAGGGTACCTATTGAAAAGCCCCTTAGAAATTCTAGCAAAAAATACTTTTCATAATAGGTATGCTGATAATGACCATACTTTTTTTTACTATACTATATGTGTAAATTTATTAAAATTAATGCGTATTTATCATTTTACAGAAAATATCCTATAGCAAATAAAAAAAAAACAAAAAAACCCCCCAATTTCTATCATAAAAAGTAATTTTCCCATCAATAATAATATTAATAAAATTTTTACATTTATTATTATGCATATGATATTTACTGATTATATTAAACAACACTTGTAAATATATTAGAATAAATTTGAAATCTTCAATAAACATTAAATAATTTATCCGAAAATAAGTCCTGTCTGGATTCTCTTAGCTTATATACTTAATATAAGATCTAATAATATATGAGTATTTTGTAATGTACAAGTTAGCTACTATCCTTTTTTCTATAAACTAACTGTATTCTCTAAATATAACCATAATAAAAATGTGCGTTTTGGTTATTTTAGTTATAGAAAACCATTTGCAAAAAAAAGGACGATAGTATACCGAAGGTAAAGAGAAATTCATGCGTATGCTTCGTAAAATATTCACCAAAAATTTGCATATACTCTTCGTTTGTGTACATATATTCCCAATTCGGTATTTATAAATTATTATAGTACATTAGAAAAATTAGATTTTCTAAAAATAAATTTACACAGACAACAAATTCAAATGTATTGAAATAGGAAGAGTCTAATTGAATTTTATCTTATTTACTCATAATAAGTGTTTTTATTTTATTGCCAACTTCTAGATTAAGTATTTAATTAGTAATCATTTAGTTGAAAATAATCAATATTTTTATCAATTAATGAATAATTTAAAGATTTTTTTATCACAGTGATAAAAGTGTATATTTTCTAATTAATAAACAGGACGATAAACGAAGAAGTCAATTGTCGTTTAGAATTGATTTCATTAACATTACTGATTTAGTATATTTACCTGAGTTGAAAAGATATTTTTAGTATGAAAACATAAAATTAGGATAAGTAAATTAACACCTAAATGGTCTATAAATACCCATATACAATTTATGAATAGACAGGTGCTCACCCAAAAAATAGACGACCCTTTAACAACTCCAGTTAGGCAAATACAAAAGTACATAATATGAGGTGAACAACAAGAGGGCAACGTTGGCCGAGTTAATAATACCAATTCGGGTTTCAGTTTTTATGATCCACTTATAAAAAAAAAAACAATCCTTATCGTTCTACCGTATACTAAGTTAGAGTGCATTACAATTACACAATAAGGACCTTAGCTTATTTCTCGGCAAAATATGATCATATAAAATGAATGACGACAATCAAAACATTTTTATTAACTCTGAAAATCAGTTTCTGTTCATTTCTCGGACATTAATTTTTGCTTGTTCAAAGATCATACCGAAAAGTATCCCATTTTTTCTTCTTCTTCTTCTTCAACAACAAAAAAAGAAGGATAGACAAATTTACGTTGGTTGTATGGTAATAAATTTTATGGTTGACGCTCTCATTTCAATTGTTCGTTTTGAGGTGGAAAAATTATATACCCAAAACAGTAAAAGTATATGCCTTAAAATTTTATTATAATATTTTTTCAATTATTATGCTTAGAATAATGGTTAATTAATTTTATGTTCAATCTTCTTCTGAATCCGTAATAATTATTTTGAAATTAGCATAACGAGTGTAGACAAGATTTTATTACATAGACTATAAAATTTCTAAGCCCATTTTGAATGCAATTCGAATAAGATTTAGAAATGAATTTTTGAAAATTTAATTAATTAAAAAATTTCACTTTTAATGGCGCTTAGATTAAAATTAAAAATCATTTTATAGATCGCTTCTTTTAGGACTTTTATAATAATAAGTATATTTTATAAATTAAAAAAAAAAAACATATTTTATAGACTTTATATAGCAAATATAAAATAATGAAAAAATAGTACTTTTTTAATAAAAATTTTATTGTAATATTTTTGAAATGTTTTACTTTTTAATAAAATTCATTAAAAATCAACAACTAAAATTTGATGATTATCGTAGCTTCCTCTATATACAGTCTAACCACTTTTGTATTTTTAAAAAAATTATATTTAGGATATTTTTCTGTAAATGCTCTTTTTATAATTAATTTGAAAAGAGTATCGTCTTCTTATCGGATGGTCTCTTATAGAATATCTAGCAATTTAAAAAATCCCCCAAAAAAAAGTCTGGAACAGTCAAATCGAAGGATCTTGCGGACCAGAGCGAATTGCCAAAACAAGAGATGGAGCATCCGAGAAAAGCTTGTTGCATTTTTGGATGTTGTTCCATTGATTCAAAACCAGAAGTGACTACGGGTATTAGAGTCTATCTGTTAACCGCACAGGGGGCTTCTTCTGGTGAGTGACTCATTGGAAACTATACTAAGAAGTGCCTACGAGTATGGCGAACCTGCAGACCTTAGTTGGCCTAGCAGTGCCAAAGGAATTTATAAGGTTCCTTACTGTAGCTCTTTAAGGGTAAAGCGCAATTATTGGATATCTTTAAATAATAAATTGCGGTACCATGGGGTCTAATAGTTGTTTCATGTATGGAGTGGCCCAGGCAGGACATCAGGAGTGGTTGGTTGCGGTTGAGATGGGTGCAACCGCTTTGATCTAGTCGGCTAATCTGGCGAAATCCATTATAGACATGTCTGGGATGCTCGTTGATTGGGCGTATGTCAATCCCGACGACATAGGTGACACATGGTATTATGTCTAACGACGTGGTCAAGGTGAGGGAGCAATTGGGTGTAATTTACACGTGATCAACAAAACTTTGTTTGGGAATATCTTCGAGTCTTTTACCAAAATTAACTATAAAGACCGTTTATTGATGTCCAATAGCATGGTCCGTCATCTGATTGATGTTGGGCGATCCTTTTGGATCCCACCTCTGGCGTTCAACTCACTATTTTCCATATTTTAAATGAATACCTCTTAACCCTAATTTTCTTTTTTAATAAGATTCCTTCTATTGTTTAGAGCTATTAGGTCCAATAACTCCTTTTCGAAGTCCTATTTTTAACCTTTTTAAACTTAGAAATATGCTCTTCAAAATTTAAGAACGTCTAATTGATCTCTCCAACTTATGATCGTATAACTTGTCTAGGTAATACCAACCCACACATAACATGATGTCACCAAACGGCCTCATTTAAGTGGCGCAACAAATAACCTCTTGCTCTTGTCTTAGACTCCTAATATACTAACAAACCTCAACTCACTTATTCGATTTTCTTGAGGAATATATAAATTCGCGCTTTTTCAACGTGTATTTTGCTTCTGTTTACTTCGCAAATGTCATAATCGCGATGATATAAGACGCCATTTGCAAAAATGAGTGCATCTTCTGATAAGGCGATGACAGATTGCGCCATCTATATAAAATACATATTAGGCGTGACCCGTCATCTGATTGATGTTTGGCGATCCTTTTTGATCCTATCTTGGGCGTTCAACTCACCATTTTCCATACTTTAAATGAATACCACTTAACCCTAATTTTTTTAATAGGATTTCTTTTCGAAGTCCTCTAATAACTCCTTATCGAAGTCCTCTGTTTGACCTTCTTAATATGCTTTTCAATATTTAACAACGTTTAATTGCTCGCTCCAAATTATGTTCATCTAGCTTGTCTAGGTAATGCCAACCCACACGTACCATGATGTCACCAAATGACGCAACGGAATGGCCTCTGGCTCTTGTCTTAGAGACCTAATATGCTAACAAACCTTAACTCAATTATTCGACATTCGTCAGGAATATATAATTTTATGCTTTTCCAATGTGTATTTTACTTCTGTTTAGCCATTTGCAAAAATTAGAGCATCTTCTGATAAGGCGATGACAGTTTGCGCCATCTATTATATATTATAAAATGCATATTAAAATGCATCGAAAATGTTGACAGAAATAAAAGTAATTGTTACTAAGTAAATGTTGCTAAACATAAAAGCATTCTTTGATAGATAAACTTAAATTTGTTTTTAAATAATTTTTAAAATAGATTTTCTCATCGTTCATAATTAAATAAAATATTTTTATGGCATATTAAAAAAAAGTTTTATTATTAATAGAGAAAATAAATTTGACAAATCTTTCTCATTCCTCAAAAAAAAATGTTTTATATTGGCAATAGTAGTTAGTCTTCTTTTCAATGTAAAAAAAACTCCACCATTTTACTCTGAAATGTGATACTTTATTAAATATTTTTATTTTATCAGGAGTATAAGCTTAAATCCGCTGTTTGGTCATAGATGGCGTGAGTGAGCGTATTAAGCTATCATGGGCACGCCATACTTTTTTTTATGAGTTTGACATCTGTCAATTTTAATCAGTGCACATTGTCAGCAATTTCGTATAACAACATACATTTTTCCTTTGGTAATCATGTCTAGTTTTGTGCCAGAAAAAGAGCATATGCGGGAAGTTCTGCTTCTCTGCTTCAATTTGAAGAAATCGGCTGTTGAATCACATCGAATGCTTATGGAGGCCTATGGTGACAGTGCTTCATCGTAACCAACGTGCCAAGATTGGTTTCGTTGGTTCAAAGACGGCAATTTTGACTTGTGGGATAAGAAGCGTGAAAATCGCACTAGGAAGGTTGAGGACCATCAATTGCAGACTCTTTTGAACGAAGACGATACCCAATCGCAAGAAATTCTGGCGGAGCAATTGGGTGTTACTCAACCAGCTATTTCCATGCGTCTGCGTGCCATGGGGAAGATTGAAAAGATCGGAAAATGGGCGCCGCATGAATTGAACTATAGGCAGATGTAGCGACACCCAAATACATGCGAAATCTTGTTCGCCAGATAAAAAAGAAAGTCGTTCCTGCATCGGATTGTGACAGGCGATGAAAAGTGGATATATTTCGAGAATCCAAAACGCAAGAAATCGTGGGTTGATCCCGGCCAACTATCAACAACCTTCCCAAGACCAAATCGCTTCGGACGGAAGACGATGCTGTGCGTTTGGTGGGATCAGCAGGGTATCGTCTACTTTGAGATGTTGAAACCTGGTGAAACTGTCAACGCCCACCGCTACCACCACCAACTGATCAAATTGCACCATGCCCTGCGTGAAAAAAGGACGGATTATCAACAAAGACATGACAAGCTGATTTTCCTCCACGACAACGCACCATCGCATACGTCAAAAATGGTCCGAAACTACTTGGGGACACTCAACTAGGATGTGCTACCCCACCTTACTTACACACTAGACCTGGCCCCTTCAGACTACCACCTGTTTTCGTCGATGGGCCACGCCCTCACTGAGCAGCACTTCGATTCTTACGGAGACATCCGAAAATGCATTGATGAGTGGTTTGCCTCGAAAGAGAAGGAATTTTTTTGGCGTGGTATCCAGAAATTGCCCGAGGGATGGGGAAAAGGACAAGTATTTTGAATAAATTTGTTTTTGCTTTCTATGAAAAAATCATGTATTTTTTTTAATTAAAAAACAGCGGATTAAAGCTTATACACCTGGTATTGTTATATTAAATAAAAATAGACAGCATTTATTATTATTATTATTTAATCAATATGGAATACAAAAATTTCTCTCTCTCTCTCTCTCTCTCTATTTTTTACACAATTAAATTGAATTTTTAAATTTATTTTCTAATCAAAAATATTTTTTTTTTTTATAATTAAACTAAAATTTCCTAAAATTGATTTAATAGTTGACGATATGGAAAATTGAAATTTTACAAAGTATTTTGTCTGAATAATTTAGTGGTAATAACTAATTAACTCTCTAATGAAAAGTTTCCAGCTTTCAGTAAATAAAAATAGAAATAGGCTCATTATTTAATAATTTATTTACATAAGCTCTTATATATCAGTTTACGAGTACATATGTAAATATATTTATTTATCTAAGGGAAGCTATTCATTAGTCTACTTAACGTTGATAAAGCATTCCATTTGCCACGTTCATACGTGCAGGAATTTTACACTCAACAATTACGAATACAAGGGTACACTTAACAAAATAAGGGGTACAAAGAGCTCATCTATCTTTATCCTTTTTTTTTTGTCACTCGTTTTCTTTTCTTTAGTTTTTTTTTCTTCAAAGTATACAAATTTAACTGTGAAATGGAATATTCCACTATATTGTATAACTTTCTGGAGTGTATTTTATTCAAAAATACATTGAGGATTGAATTGCGTCAAGAGTTGTATTTAAATAATAATAAATAAAAAAAAAAAACAAGAGAAAACGAAGGATCCTTGACAACAGACACTATTGAATAAAGTCGAGTTTACATTTCCCATCATCGTCTAAGGGTAAAGTGCTGCCATTTTTTTCATCGCTTGTCACAGTATCCCTCTTCATTTGAAATATATAATATTTTTTTTTACTATACTTAAAAAATATATATTTATACACCTACATATATAAATAAATAAATATGTGTATATAGAATGAGTAAGCTTTACAACAATTTATGTTTAAAAATGTCATCTAATTCGTAAAGTATAGGAAAACAGAAAAAAAATTATGTTAACATAAATGAATCCATAAATGAATCCTAAATGAAGCTTGAAAATTTATTTGAAATTAAATGTAAATACAAACTTTCATATACTAGTCTCTTATACACGAACATACCCTTGTTTTTGTATGTATATAAATATTTAATATGTATAATAAAAATAATTACATAAATGAAAGCGAAACCTAACTTTGCATGGTAAAATAAGCTTGTGTCATTTTCATGTTTTGCAAATATGAGAAAATTATAATGTACTCATTCGCGTGTCCTTCTCATAATCCATATTCAGGATAAATATTTTCTATATCTAAGTAAATAATATTTGATGAATATTTGACATTGTACATATTTTTGTGCACATTTACTTTAATACGTTTTGATTTGAATTTATATAAATAAAATATGTATTTGGCTTGGCTTATCATAATTAAAAATTTAAAATACATTAATTAAGCCCGAAGATAAAAGTTGATATGTTCTTGTAGACATTTTGGAAATGTTCTCTTATTGAAACGAATAGATAAGTTTTTTCTTAAATTTCACTAAAGTAAATATTTTTTAATTGAATTAAATATTATTTATTAAAATAGATTAATAAAAACCAATTTCATTTTATGATTAATTAGAATAATAATAAAAATTATTCAAAAATATTTATGATATTTATTCAATTTTTTTCCATATTCTTTGAAAAATGTATTTTTTTTTTAAATTAATCTAAATGACAAATAGATAAATAAATATATTTTAATAAATGTTATTTAATAATATTTAGTTGTCAATAATTTTCTATTCATTTTCGAATATAAAATTATTTTAGACAAGTCATTATCCTGTCTAGATGGTTGGTAAGAGTTGTGCTAAGTTTGAATATTTGAGGTACACATTTTTGATAGCAAAAGAATTTTATTAAAAGCTGTGAAATCTAAATTGAAACCATAGAATATACATAATCAAAAAAGTTCTTGTCATTATTATATAAACGTGATGACAAAGCGATTCTGTCTGATGTTCAAGTGCATTTTTGGTTATCACGCTTTCGAAATTATTTCAGTTTGGCATCGTTGTTGTTGAGATAAATCTTTATGGATCTTGTAAATTCAATGTCATCGATGATAGTATACTATAATAATATCCGTAATCGTATAGTATTATCCTGAATTCAGAATCATATATACCAATAGATATCAGTGATTTATACACTTACAAAGTAACCCCATTTCGATTGAAAATTATAGACATCGAAAATGGTTGCAGTTCGTTTTCAATTTAGTTGTCACAAGTGAATTTTAATGAAAATAGAATAATGATAAATGAGTAATATTTTTATGTAAATGTTTTACAATTTTGAATAAGAAAACAAGCTAATTTTTCTATTTTTCGAACTATGTTCGATCACTATCGAAAAATAAAGAGTTATCCAATTTAAGGTATGAAAAGTAAAAGTCAATAAAATAAATTTTAAATTCAGATTTTAATAAACAAATTATAAAATTTTGTTAAATAAGCCTTGCCATTATATAAAAAAATATATTATTATATTTGAAAAATTTTTGCGCTATGGTTTTATGATAACGAAAAAAGACGGTATGTAATTGTCTCTTTTACGGTCCAACGACAACTTCTGATTGAAATTTACAGCAGACAGACTAATTTTGTAAATATAATATCTCTCTAATATTAATTTATAAATTTTAAAAGCCTCGTATAAGATAATATTACTAATTTCTCGCTCGGTATCCACCGAGCGAGAAATTAGTTTCATCGTTGAAGAAAATTTTGCTCGAAAAATTGTCATCCAATGTCTTTTATTTTTTAGAAAAATTTGTACAATTAAAATAAACTATTTAAAATATAAAATGGCAAACTTTGTAATAAAATAAACTTTATCTTAAAATAATATTTATATTTAAAAAATATCATCAAATAGAGCTATACTTTCCAAATTACATAATGGATAACTATTTTTTTAATGCATTTCATAAAATCTGCATCCAAAAAATACTTCCTTTACACTTTAGCCTAATACGATTATTTGGTATTTTCTCTTATGGATAAAATAGATTAAAGCCAATGATTAAAATTTGTGCAAAATCACACAAGTAAATGTAATAAATTTTTTATTCACAAATAATCGTCAAAAGTTAATTCATCAAAGAGGGCCTACTCATTTGACTATAAAAAGGATTTTTTTTCTATTCATAAAATAGTTTCGACTATCTCCTGTATGGTATTATAATAGATTTTAATTCTAGTTTAGAAAATTCAAACCAAAAATAAAAACTAAAAATTTATACAAACAAACAAAATGTTATTAAAAAGTCAATGAAATCAAACAGAAATAATGGTAAAAAAAAATATTCAACGATAAAAAGATTTAGAAAAATCATCATGAAAAAGGCAAAAAAGCTTACGCAATCAAAAATTATTACGATATTACCAAAAATAAAATTGTTTGTGTTAAAAATAAAAACACTGCGGAAATTCAGAACCATTGTGGTAAATAACAAATGTTTGTACAGGGGGAAAAAAAAAAAAAAAACAATCCTTCGAAATTAGATTTGTGTCCTTAAACCCTATTAAATAGCCATCATAAATAGAAACTATATTACAATTTCTGTGCTCTTCATACTAGCATAGAAAATATCATCACAACTCCAAGTAGTGTTACAAATTTTCATTTTGAAATCGATTTTTCAAAATTGTTCACCAAAACTGAATGCATTTCAACAACAACAACAACACAATTTATTGAAGCAATATTTCGTTGGAAATTTACTATGCAAATGTTGGAAACTTCAAAAGCAATTGCATGTCCAGCAATTTTGTACATTGTTGGAACATCAATTTTAGGGTAGTAGATAGGGGTGTGCCCGTACTAGGATGGAATACTCATAATACAAATGGGATAGGAATTTACATAAATTCTGGGCATATTCATCTAAGTGCCTACATACAATCGCACGATAGAATATTCTCTCTTTCGGAAAGTTTTCATTTCATTTTAAGATTATAATAAAAAAATTATTTAAAAAAAAAGTATTAAAAAAAAAGTATTTAAAAAATTACTTACAGAATAAATTGGGCTCTCGAAAAAGTCATGACGCATTTTCTTTATGTTTTAAATAAGTGTACTTATTTATATAACGAACTAAAATCAATAAATGATATATTGTCCATTTCGTTCGAGAACCTTTGTTAACTTATCTTATATTTATTTTGTTTTTGTTTTTTTTTAACAAAGGAAAAGAGGTTAAATCTTATTTCGTTACCTGGATGGGCGGAAAACTTGGTTTTGGTTGTGAAGTGGTAGAGGAGTAGAAGACGATGGAGTGGTAGGCATGCTTGAGGCCAGCATTTGTGGTAAATATGGGGAGTTTTTTATTTTTTTACTTGGGGAACCTCTCAAGAGGAAATGTCTTCCAATGGAAAGGGGTATTAACATACAAGAGGGAGCTAAGCTAATAAAGTTAAAAGGGAAAAAAATCAATCGCGGATGACCTGGGCAATATGGTGGGATAAAATAAAAATGAGAAACGAAAAAAAAATCACATTCGATATAAAAGAAAAACCGATGATCCAATAAAGAAGGAAGATATCCTATGAAGAGAGGAAGTAATCGCCAGCCATGGAGATGATCAGGTATTGTTGATCATTCCCCTTTCCGCCCTTGACACTACTGGGTATATATGGAAAGTGCCCCTTAAACAGATTACAACTTACCTGTCTACCGACGAATCATTATGGTGAGGTACTGGAACGAAAGCAGAGATTTTAATTGTTATATTTTTTTTCTTAAATTAGTTTATTATATTTTTCCTTCGTTTAAATTATAATCGTTATTACACCGATCGATTATGTTCAAAACGTATCGCGAATTTTGAACTGTCATTATGTTGGTACTCATATCTCTCACAAAGTACGGCCATTTTGAATGTTCAGTTAATTTTTGACAGCTGCTTTGCTTGCACGTGTTTTGGCTCGTCTTCGATTTTTGCCCATTCCAAAAAATGGATCAAAGAATGTGTTTCAAACATTGTGTGAAAAACAAAATTAATTGCGCAGACACAGTCCGAATGTTGACTGTGGCATATGGTGAAGCTAACTTGGACTAAAGCAACGTTTATCGGTGGTACAAAATGTTCTCAAAAGGCCGAGAAGATGTGAATGACATTCGGTCGAATGTGAAGGTTTTACTTACAGTTTTCTTCGATTGCAGGGGCGTGGTGCATCACGAGTTCTTGCCACAGGGTAGAACGGTCAATAAGGAATATTACCTGCAAGTTATGTGCAAGTTGCGTGAAGCAATCCGCCAGAAACGCCCGGATTTGTGGAAGAACAAAAATTGGCTTTTGCACCATGATAACGCCCCTGCTCACAAATCATTGTTTGTGCGCGAATTTTTGGCCAAAAACAACACACTAATAATGCCGCAGCCACCGTATTCTCCAGATCTGGCTCCTGTGACTTTTTCTTGTTGCCGAAATTGAAGAGCCCCATGAAAGGATGACGCTACGCTACCATTGAGGACATAAAGACGGCATCAAAGGAGGAGCTGAACAAGATCACAAAAAATGATTTTCGAAGTGCTTCGAACATTGGAAAAAAACGTTGGCACAAGTGTATAATATCTGGTGGAGATTACTTTGAAGGGGACAAAATAGATATTCATGAATAAATAAATAATTTTTGAAAAAACACAAAATTCGCGATACTTTTTGAACAGACCTCGTATAAAAACCATTCACAGAAAATTTCCCCAATTCGACGAGAGCATTTTTCTCAGAATCGACGAGAGCATTTTTTCTCCTGCTATGGCAAATTGCACCATTTAGCGTGCCGTTAACCCCATCAACCAATCCGAAGTTTGTCGAACATGAACTACTCGAACACATTACCAGGGCTGCCATTAACACCTTTGGCCATCTTTCAGCGAGCTTCATAATATATCGTTCACAGAAGGACCTGTCTTTATCGGCGAAAAACTGAACAAGGTCATACCATGCAAGGAGTAAGTCTCACGGCGCAAGGTCAGGCGATTATGATGGATTAGGCAACACATACCATCCAAACTATACAATTATTTCGCGAGTGATCAAACTTATGTGGTCTCTCGTTGTCGTAATGGAACACGACTTTTTCGTGGTCTGGACATTTCTAGGTGAAGCATTCGTTTATAGTATTCAATTGCTGACAGTACACTTTTGAATTAATAGTTTGGTTCCTTGGTAGAAGCTCAAAAGACATGACACGTTTACAATCCTACCTCCTCTAATGAATGTCTGCTCTCGATTTTGTTTGAGGCGGATCATCGCACCAAGACCAAGACCGTTTGCATACCACATTATCATAAACGGTTCACTTCTCATCATCAGTTATCAATCGTTTCAAAAAATAATCGCTTTTCTTACGTTTAATTAGAATGTCGCACATTTTTATGAGGAACCCAAATATCAAGCTTGCTTATGTATCCCAACTTCTTCAGATGAATGTTCAATGTTTCTGAAATCTTTTGTGTTGTGTAACACTGGTGTGACTCAATTAATGCATTTATTTTGTCGTCATCAACATCAGTTGTTCTTTCAGACTGAAGAGCTTTAAATCTGTAAACAATAAAAATAAATGGATCAGACAAAAAAAAAGAGCAGATGAAACTTTTAAGCCATACAATAACATATAAGACGAAGCCTATTAAATCAAAGTAATCAAGGACCTATCAATACCCACACCTACCAGCCTACCTGTCAAAAAGCTTACACCTCCCGAAGTTAAGAACCTCATTTAACGGCTACTCAACAAAAAATCCCCGGACTTTATAATCTCCGAATTTGGAAATTTTTAATTATCCAAAAGCCCAAAAAATCAACTAAACTTCCTTCCTGTTATAGTCCCAGAAACCCAACTCCTAACTCATGCCAAAATAGTAGACGAATTGATTCTGAAACGGCTTTATCCCATCCTCGAAGAGAAAAATTTGAGTACTTGAGCAAAAATAAATTTATTCAAAGTACTTGACCTCGCTAGCTATACATTTTTCCCATCTCTCGGGCAATTTGTGGATACCGCGCCACAGAAATTCCTTCTCTTTCGAGGCAAACCACTCATCAAGCTATTTTCGGACGTCTTCGTAAGAATTGAAGTGGTGTTCAGTGAGCGCGTGGCCCATCGACGAAAACAGTTGGTAGTCGGAAGAGACCAGGTCTGGTGAACAAGCGGGGTGGGGTAGCACCTCCCAGTTGAGTGTCTCGAAGTAGTTTCGGACTATTTTTGACGTGTGCGATGATGCGTTGTCTTGGAGGAAAATCAGCTTGTCATGTCTTTGTTTATAATCCGTCCTTTTTTCACGTAGAGCACGGTGCAATTTGATCAGTTGTTGGTGGTAGCGATGGGCATTGACAGTTTAACCAGGTTTCAACATCTCATAGTAGACGATACCCTGTTGATCCCACCAAACCCACAGCATCGTCTTTCGTCCGAAGGGATTTAGCTTTGGGGAAGATGTTGATGGTTGGACGTGATCAACCCACGATTTCTTACGTTTAGGATTCTCGAAATATATTCGACTTTTCATATATATCCGATGCAGAAACGACTTTCTTTTTTGTCTGGTGAGCAAGATTTCGCATGTGTTTTGGCGTCGCTCTATCTGCCTATCGTTCAATACATTCGGCACCCATTTTCCGACTTTTTTCAATCTTCCCCATGGCACGCAGACGCCCAATTGCTCCGCGAGGATTTCTTGCGATTAAGTATCGCCTTCGTCCAAAAGAGCCTGCAATTGATGGTCCTCAACCTTCCTAGGCCGATTTGCACGCTTCTTATCCCGCAAGTCAAAATTGCCGTTTTTTTTAATTAACGAAACCAATCCCGGCACGTGCCCATGATAGCTTAATATGCTCACTCACGCCATCTATGACCAAACAGTGTATTTAAGCTTATACACCTGGTATTTGGCCTTCCAAAATGAACACAGAAGTGTTGACTTTATAGCATCCTCTTTTAAGTAGAAAGAATAGTGCCCAGCCATTTATTGGTCATATCTCAGGCTCTCGATGGAGTATGGCATTCTGGGCTTCTCTGGAAGTCTAAGAGAGTGCTTCCTACCCCATACTTTAATATAATAAAATCCTACCTCTCGGAACGATATTTTCACGTGGTTGAGAATAACGAACATTCTGAGATATCGTCTATCCGAGCAGGTAATATTCTTGGTCCTTTATTATATAACATCTACACACATGGTATTCCAACCGTTTATGTTACTTGCACCCTTTATCAACAACCATCCCCTTCCATAAGCTTGAACAGCAGCATTATTCCATCAAAACACAAAGCACGTTATCTATATGACTGCTGCGATTCTTAGACACAAGCTCAAAGCTAACAATCGATAGCAAATTCCTAGCTGAAGCCAATCTGGACGTACGGACTTAAACTCTAGGGTTCGACAAAGCCCTTAAACTCCCTCCAAATAACAAAAAAAATTATTGAAATAAAAATTAATGCACAATAATTTCCTATACACGATATTCATACGATTTTGAACAAAATTGTCGAATAACGCTAATGTCAGGTTATTTTGAGAATTTGTAACGGAGCCGTTTTGGTTCTATCTGAACAATTTGAATGGTATTCAGATCGATTAAATAACAGTCAATTTATCATTAAAATGAAAATTCAATTAAACAAATCGCTATCATTGCAGTAATGGAAATATTTCAAACTGGCCTACATAGTTTGGTAATATTCTGTAAGATTTGCTTTACGGTTCAATACGCAACTATGCTACGATTGGACTGGTATTTTCATATGATAATAATTAGATACTGAAATCGATAATTATTATGTGTGTTAATGGATAATTTTTGTCTTTTTAACCAAAATCTATAATAATAAAATTAATTTAGTAACTACTATGAGATGTGGCAAAACTATTTTTTTTTTCGTTGCAACAATTTTATTTGAATTTTATAAATTATTGTTATGCCTTTTAACTCTGGTTTAGTAGCTTTATAGCAGTTGATGACTTAATTACAATTCTTCATAGCATAGCCATCAAATAGGTAATATTAGAAGATATTGCTGGTACTCCAAACAGTGTGGGACTCTAACCCACTAAAAATACCTCCCTTAACATTTCCATAATCAATCTTAATTAAAGCGACCAACGACTCGTGGGGTCTTAGTCCTTTTAAGTCAACGTATATTATTGCTTACATCAAGGACCATTTTCATCTCAGGGTAGGCTCAGATTGTGTTTGCCTGCTTTATTTTTTATTTCTTGAGCTACTTAAATAATGTACAAATTCCGTTGTAGGTCACTGTTATCCACGTGCCACGTGGAACTAACTATGCCACGAAGCACTTTGTTTTGGCACGTTTGAATAATTTAAATATTCGATTTGCTTGTACAGTACTATAGCTATAATTTTGTTTCATTTACCTTTATACGATAAATATAATAAATGTTATTTAGTGTAACCTAGAGCTTTGTAGTAGCTCTTAAAAGACATGTATATGTGACCATTATTGCGCTAATATACAGCAAGTACAAAATAGGGCCAAGTACGCCGCCTTGTGGTATCCCAGTTCTAATTTCCTTTGGGTCTTTTTTTTTAAAAGGGACTCCACTGGGAGGCCTTCTACCTGTCAGACGAGTTATGCGGGATTTTTACCTCGCTAAAACCTAACCTGTACCTCTACCCTTGCTCCCGGAACGATGGTCCCCGGCGGCACTCTTTGTAAATACTACTTCGCCCGGGGCGTTCTTATTTGATATTACTCCTGTCCCGATGTTATGACGCCTCGCGGCCTATTCTTCGTTCGTGGTGTGAGGAGTCTTGATGATAGATTCCGCATGCACTCCACTATGTTTTCTGGACCGATGGAACGTTCCACATTTTTCTCCACTTCTGCCCGTGTCCCCTCGTAAAAGGGGCATTGGAAAAACACGTGTTCTGCTTCTTCGAGCACATCGTAGCAACGATGACAGTTTGGGGAGTCTGTTCTCTTGAATCTGTGCAAGTATGCCCGAAAGCATCCATGTCCAGTCAAGAGTTGGGTGATGTAATACCCGACTTCCCCGTGCAGGCGAGTGACCCATTCGGTGACATCTGGGATCAGTCGATGGGTCCACCGATCCTTCGTCGAGCTGTCCCATCTTTTTTGCCAGAGGCGAAGACTCTCGGGTCTCTCCTCTTCACAGAGGACCTTTCGCCGCTCTTCCTTTTTCCTACGATGTTGGCGTTCTCGCTCTCCTGCCAGGATGTCGATGGGTGGTTATGATGCCACAACGTTGACCGCATCGTGTGATACCGTTCGGTATGCTGACGCCACTCTGATCGCTGAGAGCCGCTGGACTGATGACATTGTCTTGCGGTATGTTGTTAGCTCTAGCGATTTCGCCCGCACTGATGCTCCGTATAGCGGGACGGAGGTAACTACTGTTGCCAGTAGTCGTCTTCGAATTTGCCTGGGGCCTCCGATATTGGGCATTATCCGCAAAAGCGCCCTGTACTGCTGATGCCTTCTTGCTGGCGCTGGAGATGTGCTTCTTGTAGTTGAGTCTGGCATCCAAAACCACTCCTAGATACCTTATGTAGGGTAGCGACTGGATGTCGTGGTCGCCCACTCTTATGGTAATGGTCTCCATTTTCTTCCGGCTACTCACAAGAAGTGCTTCGGTCTTATGTTCCGCCAATGACAGGTCTGCCGATGTCATCCACTGTCTTATCGTCCGGATGGTGGTGGAGAATGCGGCTTCCAGTTCCTCCAGGTGTTTGGCTACAAGGACAACCGCTACGTCGTCCGCGAAGGCCACAAGCGTTGTGTTCGTCGGTAATTACAGATGGAGTAGGCCGTCGTACATGACGTTCCACACGAGTGGCACCAGGACAGAGCCCTGAGGTACCCCACCCGTAATCCCATACTCCGCTGGTCCATCCTCCGTTTCTTAGTGTAGTAGTCGATCACTGAAGTATGATCTGACCATCCTCCGTAGGTAGTAGGGCACCCCCATGTTCTTAAGAGCCTCCAAGACTCGGTCCCAGCGGGCCGAGTTAAACAACAGAAATTCCTTTTTTTTTTGATAAAAACTCATCGGTAGCGATGACTGTGTAACAGAGACTTTGTCATAGTTGAGTATCAAAGCGACTTCAATATCCGGCCTAATACGGAGAAACCTTTTCCTGAGCTTTTTAAGGAATCAGTCATAAGATTCTCTCTTAATTGGAACACAGTCGGACCTCGCAAAAGCCCTCATTTGTTTCACATTTTGATCAGTTTTCGATGTTGACAACCTCCTAAAGTAACGTTCAACGTCCCACCGAAAATCATATACTCTTGACAAGGAAGGTTCCCCATAGGCTCCTTGCAACTTTTTGTAAGTGAAGCTTGTGAATATGGAATCATCATCATAATTAAGGGCGTGACAACCGGTACTCCGGTCTTGGCCTGCTTAATCCAAGAACTGCAGACCACCCAGCTTTTTTGTCTTGTAACGTAATACAAAAAGACTCTTTATAGAGTCGCTAGGTACCAGTCAAGTATGAAACTATTACAGCGAATTTAGGAAGGACTAAGTTATGAGTTTTCTAGAGGGGAAATTTCACTCTAAGGGATAGAAATCTCTGCAACATATCGTATAAAACAAAATAATTACTTAAATATAAATCGAAAACATTTTAAAGAAAAAAGATTTTGCTCCTAATTTTAAGATTAACAATTTGTTATTTTTATATTGTATTTACAATTTTTTTATTAATTTAAAAACAAAATTTCAATATAAAAATACATTTTAATAATTATAGGTTTTTTAAAAAAAATATTGTTTTCAATCATTACTTAGTATACTCGTATAGTCCCTATTATCAAATTTTAGTTATAGTTAAGAATTATATCCTTAATTACAATATATTATGGCAACAAATTGAGTAAATAACCCAAACCATAAGTTCTGATGTAATACAAAGCCGACCATGAATCTTTCTGAATGGAATAGAAAATTTATTTTATTTTGTAAAAATCAAGTAAAGCATACACAAATATGGTTTAAATAAAATTAAATGCTAAAAATGGAATTTCAGCAGAAATTTTATTTTCAACATTTTTGCGGATTTAAATACTATACCATAGTCTACTGTGTGAATTTTGAATGTGAAAAATGTTGAAACGTTCTCGTATTTCACTTAGTTCTGGTGAGAAAGGAATGTCTTTAACATCTGAACATACTATAGTCACTATTATCCTTTTGACTTTATTTTTCCTAGATTAAGTGAATCAAAGGATTTGAATTTATTTTATTCTCATATGTAGAATATGTGTATTTTTTGTGCATAAGAGCATAGAAAAATGCTAGTTCTGTATGTATTTATTTTGCAAATGATTTTTAAATTCCAAAAATTCAGTCAGTCTCTTTTTAAGGAAAACGTTTCAAAGTCGGATGATTATTAATTCAAAGTGAATTTGAGCTAAGCCAATATATACTATTAATAAAATTCTATTTGTTCTAGGAAAAAATTCTTTATTTTTCCTAGAAGCGTATTGAATTTGGTAATATTCGCTTGTTACTATTTCATAAATAGATTTTTCTTTTTAAATATCCCAAGTGTTTATTAAAAAAAATGTATATTTAATTCCAGATAATAAATTTTAATTAAAAAAAAATAGTAAAAGTTATCTATAATTTTTTACATTTAAATAACAGATTATCCATTTTATGAATTGTGAATTTCCCCGGGTTAAGTATGTTCGATTTTCGATTTTTTGTGGTGTTATATTGGTACTCATGTCTCTCACTTATGCTGACAAGTTCGGCCATTTTGAATGTTCTGTTAATTTTTGACAGTTGCTTTGCTTGCACGTGTTTTGGCTCATCTTTTATATTTGCCCATTCTAAAAAATGGATCAAAGCATCTGTTTCGGGAACAAAAAAAAGTCACAGGGGGCCAGATCTGGAGGATACGGTGGCTGCGGCATTATTAGTGTGTTATTTTTGGACAAAAATGGCAAAACCCAATTTTTATTCTTCCACAAATCCGGGCGTTTCTGGCGGATTGCTTCACGCAACTTGCGCATAACTTGCAGGTAGTATTCCTTATTGACCGTTCTACCCTGTGGCAAGAACTCATGATGCACCACACCCCTTCAATCGAAGAAAACTGTAAGCAAAACCTTCACATTCCCTTTTCGTCGTTCACATTTTCTCGGCCCTCTGAGAACATTTTGTACTACCGATAAACGTTGCTTCGGTTCAAGGTAGCTTCACCATATGCCACAGTCAACATTCGGAATGTGTCTGCGCAATTAATTTTGTTTTTCACACAAAATTTGATACAGATTCTTTCATCCATTTTTTGGAATGGGCAAAAATCGAAGACTTGCCAAAACACGTGCAAACAAAGCAGCTGTCAAAAATTAACTGAACATTCAAAATGGCCGAACTTGTCGGCGTAAGTGGGAGGCATGAGTATCAACATTATGCCACAAAAAATCGAAAATCGATTATACGTAACCCGCGAAAATTCAAAATTCGAACAGACCTCGCATATACTGTTAAAAATTAATTTAACAGACCACGCATATATTGTTAAAAATTAAATTTATTTGATAAGCAGTAATCAAATAAATTTAATTTTAACAATATATGCGTGGTCTGTTAAATTAATATTGTAATAATACTATAAAAACTTTCTACAAAATAAAAGGATTCTTATTGTATTTAAAAGGATATTATTTTCTTCAATTAAGACGCTCATACCAAAAAAATCACAGGATCGATAATTTGGAAATTTGACATTGTCAATTAGCCTTGAAGATCATGCGATCTGCTGGCGTTAGACTTTTTACTGTACGTTAACGCAAAAGATAAATAATCCTCAAATTTTAAGGACAATATCCTTCAGCTAATGGATCACCCTTTCGTTACAGAGTTTCTATATTTTTTTATATATAGAAATAGTGTCTGTCTCCAATAATGACTAAAAATGGTAGAAAAAGAATGTAAAAATTTTCGTCAAAAAATCTCCAAAAACTTAAAGAATTTTTAAAGGAAAAGTCACTTTTTTTCTTATTATCCAAAAAAAAAAAATCCTTTTTATTATTGGTCCTTTTTTACCTATTCTTTTGCTGATATGTATTAATCTTTATATTTATATATATGTACAAGCATATATCTAAATCTATTTGCATATTCATGAATTTTTTTTTTCGATATACAATCGTATTATGGTAAAATGGCACAGTTATAGAAAATTTGCCAAATAAAGTTTTCAAGCTATTTTCCTTAAAGTAATTGGAAAGCCTTTAAGTGGGTAAGCGTGTTCAGAATTCTTACCAATTTTCTACTTTAGGCAATACCATTGGGGACAATGGCTTCATGTTTTTATGGAAGCTATCCAAAAATTGTTCGTATCTATGTTAGAAAACAGGTGAACATTTCAACTAAATTTTCTACTTCGTTTATTTTTTATGCTCTCTACCACAATATTTGTAGTTAAAATTCAACTGCAATTCTAATAAGTTCAAATGTACTCGTATTTAAGATTAGAAATAGGATTAAAATCTTTTCTTGATTTTCTGTTAAATCTTTTTTCTTCTATGTTCTTTTTAGTATTATTCCAATAATATCTTTTAATAATAATAATAGATTTTTGGTATTAAATAATTTTTTCGAATTTATTTTTTTAATTAATTGTTGTAGGAAATCTGGTAAGATATTTATTAAATTTCATGATTATATCATCAGTAATGGAATGTCTAATTGGCCTTCGAGAATAAGTTTTTTTTTTAGTGATATTTTTATTTATTGTTATCGATCCAACCACAAAACAAGTAAATCGACCAAGAATCATATTGGCAAATACAGTGTGTCATATTGAAAACGCTTCTGTGTTTGTTACCTTATTATGTCTAGCCAACAACTTCTATTGAAATAGATACCGAAATTAGATACTTAAAAAGAAGATCATATTTTTAAATTTGTATTCATTTACCATCTTATCTATATATAAGTTAACACTTCTATGATAATGTGTGGTAATAATTGCACAATTGTTATTATGAATATTTAATGTACGGTTGCGTATTTATAGCTAATAAGCCACTGTTCCATATTATATTCATGACATCCATATTGGAATTGGTAAAAATAGAAATAAGTACAGATTATAGTTTCTACTTCTTTTATCATATATTTGTAGTCTTATTTAAACGTATTTCAATTATTTTAGTATCTAAAGGGCTATCCAATTTGCAATTTGGAAAAGAAAAATAAATAAAATATACTTAAAATCTAGTTTTTAATAAACTTTTAAATTTTTTTCATAGCTTGAACTTTGCCATTTGACCGAAAATATAAAATCACTCAAAAAGATACCATGAGATTTCTTGCAGGACTTGATCTTTTTGCGGTTACTGAATAGTTATCCTTTTGCAGTAACTGAATATAAATAATAATAAATATTCAATATAATGAATACTTATACTTATTTATAAATTTTCATTATAATTTCCTAGCTGACAAATTATTATATAAGTAAGATTCGATAATAATAGTGAGAAGACAAGAATTGAAATAATTCATCGATCAGCACACAGTATGAACATGCACAATATGGCGTTGCCTCTGCAGCGAAAAATAATAGCGCGACTCAAATTCACTGTTGTAAGGTTTTTTGTTCTCTACTCTTACTCATGCTTCAGAACAATCGACAAAAAATTATTCAATTTAAATTTTGGAAAGTATTGTACAATTTCATAAAATCTATTCTATATAAAGATTTGGATTGAATTTTAAAATAATTATATTAACTAAATCTTGTCATTTGACATAAATTTTAAATATTATTCAAATAAGTGCCACGAGACTTTTTGCAGTACTCTATATTTTTGAGATAATTTTCACACTCTGTAATTAAGCGATTAAATAACAAATGCTGATTTTTAATTGCTATAAAGTTTTAGATTTGTTTGTTATAACATAATTTTTATCGTATTTTCGCAAGAAAAATTCCAACGGCGTCAAATTACACGATCTTGAAGAGCCAATTGATATCACCAAATCTCGAAATTTCACGTTTTATTGTGTGACCGCTTTATTAAAATCACATTTGTTCCAGAATGGAATCTTCTAGTGAAGGCTAAAAAATAGGGCTATAGCGGAACTGAATGACGGTAATGGTCTCTCCTTTCAAAAAAAATACGTGCCAATGACATCATTAGACCAAAATTTATACCAGAATGTCACTTTTTATGATGAATCACAATTTTAGTAGAAAGAGTTTATATTATTGTTATATTTTTAAATAATTCAATAATTTGTTGTACAAAATAGCAAGTTTTAGTCTAAATAAATATGTTCTTTAAAATAAATATATTAAAAATCTACGAAACTATAAGATTATACTTTTCGTACTGTTACTAAAACTCGTTAAAATTCAAATAAATTTTAAGCACTTGAATATTATTTTTAAAAGCAAATTTTATATGAGCAATCAAATATCTCTTTAAGATTTTAAAGCAATTTTTCTTATAATAAAAGAAAAAAAAACAATTTTTTTTTTTTAGATAATAAACTGAATTTTCCAAAGAAAAGCTTACTAAAGCTCAAATTTCTAATCAAATAGCAATAAAATTTAAGACAAAGTTAACTTCTTTAGATAAAAAATACAATACAAAAAGAAAGGAAAAGAAAAATATCTAATAAAATTAAAGAAGCCAACTTATTGGGGAAGTGCTTTCGAATCTAAAGGATCAAATAAGAACATTTTCTACAACTTTTCCACAAATGATTTCTGTATGTTATTTTCTCCAAGTACATACAATATTTTCTTTAAAATATTTTCATTTTATTTTATAAACATTCTAAACCACAATTTTGATCCTTTAATCTTCAAAACATTTACTGCTCTTCTATTAATTGTAAGTGAAATTGCTGTGTACAGTGAATTAGTAAAATTTTTGCCAGTTTAATACAGAAGAGATTTTCATAGAAAAGTATAGAAATTCTCCTGCCTTTCTGTTGGCATTTTTGTGTAAAAATCTTTTGAAATTTTAATTAAATACAGCAAATTCATTTGTAATATTCAATTTCAATTTATCTTTATATCTATTAGATTTTGATAAATCTTTAAATATTCTGGAAGCATAAGATTAAATGAATATTATTAATTAGGAATTTATTTGAAAACGATATTGAGACGTGAACATAAAATTGACTAAAAATATCTATTTCGATAATAAAAACAATATAAAACATTCATTTATATTGAAGCTGTATTTAAATAGTATTCATTTAAATGTTATAAAATTTAATATACAATAATTTTTATTGTATCTATAATTTATATTCAATATAATATTATTGTGTATGCAAAATTTCAACATTAAATTAAAAATATTGGAAAATTAATAATAATCGTCTCTTCTGTAAATAATATTTCATTTTAATTATTTTCTGTCATTTATTATTATTTGTATTTATTTAAAATATTTACAAATTTCTGAATGAAAAGTTAAATTGAATTCTTTATGAAAATAATTGAATTTAATCATACAAGTTATACTCAGGTATATTATACATTAATACAATATATATAAAATTTCATTTTTTGTGTATTTATTTTGTTTGCATTATTATTCCGGAATTAATTATAAGAGATGAAAGACTCCTGAATGTTATTTACACTCATTATTCATAAAAAAATATCTTAATTGGGGTCTCCTTTTCATATTATATCCATTATTATTTCGAAATCATACAATTTTTATTCACTTCAGATATTTAATAAAAGATAAATTAAGTGAGTTTCAAAAGTCAATTTTTTCTTTCTCAGCTACATATCAAAAACGCTTTTAAACTCATATACGAGGTCTGTCCAAAAAGTATCGCGAATTTTGTATTTTTTCA
Source organism: Atherix ibis (assembly GCA_958298945.1). NCBI lineage: Eukaryota > Metazoa > Arthropoda > Insecta > Diptera > Athericidae > Atherix > Atherix ibis. The sequence goes on along the minus strand of OY282607.1, from coordinate 92,769,147 downwards.
AAAATTATTTATTTATTCATGGATATCTGTTTAGTCCTCTTCAAAGTAATCGCCACCATATATTATACACTTGTGCTAACGTTTTTTCCAATCCTCGAAGCACTTCAAAAAATAATTTTTTTGTGATCTTGTTCAGCTCCTTCTTCGATGCCTTCTTAATCTCCTCAATCGTAGCGCAGCGTCGTCCTTTCATGGGGCAAGCAACACGTGCAAGCAAAGCAGCTGTCAAAAATTAACTGAACATTCAAAATGGCCGAACATGAAAACCAACATAACGCCGCAAAAAATCGAAAATCGCATATACTTAACCCGCGAAAATTCAAAATTCGCGATATTTTTGAACAGACCTTGTAAAGGATAACAATCTCAAAGCTTTTGATAAAAGTTTTCAATAAAATCTCAAAATGAAAAATTATTTATATCAATAAAAAAATTTTAAATATTTTTATTTATTTACATTTTTTTTCAAATAAATTTAAATAAGTTTTAATTTTATTTTTCTAAATCAATGTTATACCCTTCGAAGTAGTTCCGTTGGCCAGCGCTACACATCGGCGAAGGCGTTGTTACCACGTTTTAGCTTCTCGATTAAACTCTTTTTTTAGGTCACCGTAGCCTATTGAGCTTATTTTTACTCACATCCGTGCGATCACGGTAACTCTCCCAGGATCACGTCATCAAATAGGCTCCAGAATCGATTCTCATGGGCGAGGACAAAAATTCTTCGAAGGGTCATCGTTTCGAACGCGAACAAAAAAAGTTATCCCTTCGAACGTGACAATACTAGTATCCTGTACAGCAGTCAAGTCGATATTAAGATCAGAATTTTCGAACAAATAATTTAGACTGCCCCTGAAATATTATTTTTAAGACTCCCAACCCTTCGTTGAGTCCAACATCAGAGCCACGACATTCAAGAGCCCGCTCGCACTCTTCTATCGAGTACAGTAAGAGAACACGTACTTCACACTCACCACCATCACGTTACAAGAAGGGCACATTGAGCGACAATCCAATTTGAACTGGTATTGGTCAACCCGAAAACATTCGTGTCCCATCGAAAATTGGGATAGGTAATAACCAACTACTACTTCGATCTATCCACGGATCCACCGCTGAGATGAGACTGTGAGTCCATCTACCATCGAGGGCATTATCCTAACGATTTTTTCACCTCCTCTTGGACTCACTTCTTTCCTCCGTACGAGCGCCGGATTGCACCACAGCGTCACACCGACTTCTACGGCGGTACATCTGCCAGTATTTCGATAGATGTCATTCCGGCCATAATGCAAAGGTCGCTCCTACAGTAGACTAAGACAACTCCACTTTTATGGTAGACTGAGACAACTCCACATAAGTAGATTGGTCAAATCAACCCACCCGATCAAATTGGTTATGCTTCGCCACGATTGATCCGTCCGGGATTGCTAATAAGGTTTTCCTACTCTGCCAAGGCTCCGCAAGTTTCAGCATTAAGCGAACCGGTGCCATCATTAACCCGACTGCCAGAAGCCAACTTCGAACTAAAGCAACAGTCTCATTATAGATCTGTTCTACCTCTTCCACAACAACATCCTCAGCGAATGCAATCATTCTCGCCTCCTCTGGGATAACGAGTCTGAGAATACCATCATACGTCACATTTCACAACAGAGGGCCAAAAGGCGAGTCCTGTGGGACCCCATTCGTGAGCCTGTATGATCTCTCCCCGATCGTTCTGTACAAACGAATTCTAGTACTTACGTAGTCTTCTATGATCCTTGTAATGAACTTTGGAACACCCACTGAGCCCAGAGCGTCAAGAATACAATCCCAACTCGCCGAGTTAAAGGCGTTCCTCACATCGTCATCGTTTACAAGCTATTGGAAGAAACTTTTCCTGTGTTGGAGCAGATCAGTTTTCTTTTTCCTGAAGCTGCTCACTTCATTCTTACCCACAAGTTAGGAAACAAACAAAAAACTCACACAGACCTAGATCAGGTGAATAGGGAGGGGGCTCAGGTATCACAAAATAGTTGAAAAAATAACCGTGTAACCGTTTTTTTGCACCATCCTGGTGCACACCTTTCTTATACTGATATCTTAGATAAAACTATTAAAATTTTATTCACTACTCATCAGACTAAATGTTAATCGACGGTCTAACCTTACAAGAGCCCTCAATCGTTCCATATTTTTATCAGTTTTCAATATTGACTGCCTTTCAAAGCGAGGTTTACTTTCACTGCTTCTTGGCCCTCCAAAAATTCTTTATGCCATCTGCACTTTAAGAGGGATTAACCTGCAAGTAATATGAAGGACAAATTATCAGTGTTGCTTGACTCCTTTTTTCATTATATTTCTGTTACAAGCCGAATTTAAGTCTATTAAGATATTGTCATTGAAAAGAATATCGTGGGTATGATTATTGTTAAAAAAGAGGGTGAAGAATGCTTCCCTGAGGTACACCAGCGACTATAGGGAATATCGCGGAGAATTCTTTTTTATCTGCTATTTAAGAATTCGTTCAGGAGAATAGGATCTGAATGTGTATAAATAAGTGAAAGGGTGGCGGAGGAAATTTTCTTGAGTTTTTTCTTAGACAATACACTTTCTGTTCTACCAAACCCAAACTGCTGAATTGGAATTATGTTATATCATTGCAATCAAGAATGAGATATAAGCGTTATAGGATACGTTTTCCAAGGAGTTTTGGCAGGATTGGAAGCAGACTTATGGGTCGGTGTTATGAAAGTGTATTTATATATTTGATTATATCCGTTCAAGCTATGTAAAGTCCTAATTACTTTCTAATAAAAACAAATAATATTCCAATTACAATTTTACAAATCCTTTTCTAATTATTATAAAAATAATAATTTGATAATTTTATGAATTTTAATATGCTCAATATAAATTTTAGTATTCATTACTAGAAAATGATATTTTCTAATTAACCTAAAATCTAGAAATCCATATAATAAGATCATTATTTACTAAATAAATTCATAAATTTACTAATCAGCATCATCATCATCATCATCATCATCATCATCATCATCATCATCATCATAATGCAGTCTTTATAGTAAATAATTGATTTTTGTTTTTCACCTTTTGAGATAATTTATAAATGGATAAATATATAAACTCATATAAGAATGATTGGAAATAAATTGGGCATAAATATTCCACCTTTTGCTACATGAACATTAACATTTTTGTTAATTAGAATAAAGCCCTGAGAAAATCTTCAATAAATTTTATGCAACAGATAATCAAATCGAATGTTTTGATAAAATTTCTTATCCAACCTGATATGGGGATGGAACAAGGGCGTAACTTCAGTTTATTCCAAACGAATAAATAAATTAAGTATTTAATCCATAAAAGTAAACGAACAAGAATAAACGATTTTTATTACAAAAAGCACAATTTACGCTTTACTATATAAGAATGTTGGTAGATTCCTGGATTGTAGTGTGCTTTGGAAGTTGGGAAACAATATTTTATCCTCACAAAAGATAAGTAAATCGTTCAATAAATACACATCAAAAATTTGATAAGATCCTACAGCAAAATCCTATCAATTGCACAAATTTATTATATGGTGGGGAATTTCTTCAAACAAAGATATGATGAAGATAAAAAAATTAAATTTTTTAATTTATTTTCGATTAAAGAAAAATTTACAATTATCTTGCAAAGATTATTTTTAATTTGTTTTTTTTTTTTAATATAATTAATAATTTTTATTTATCTCAATAAAATTGAAAAGAAAAGCATTAAGATTGGCAAAAATCAATTCTTTTTTTTAAAATATCTAAAGTGTTTTCAAGAAGAATTTCTCTCTATAAGATTATCCAAATTAATGATGTAAGAAGTAAAATTTCATAAAATATTTTGAACCACAAATTTTGATAAAATTTTAAATTATTTATATAGCATGAATATTGCCATTATTTATTGTATAATATATTATTCCAATAATCGTTAAACGACTTCTTGCAGGACTTAATCCTTTTCATGGCATTTCCACACATTTCGGGTTTTAATTTTAATGCTGTCAGTACATAATGGGTGTTGGTATTTTAATACTCTAAAATTAAATGATTATCTCTGTCACTATATATTATTTAAATTGCTATCAGGACTCAATCCTTTTGAGGTAATTTTTAATGACTTTTTTTGCATATTTCGAGATGTAATTCGGTTAATTACTTGTAAATTGTTGGTTTTTAAATGCTCTAAAATTTAATTGTTTTCTCTATAAAAATAATTTTTAAAGTAAAGCTATAAAAAAAATATCCAAGGATAAATATCTAAAATTTCGGCTTTATTAAGCGACAAGTCTTACGAACTTGGAGGTCAGTTGACAATAAAAAAATCTTGAAGTTACGCGTTCTGGGAACTTTTCACTTAAGATTGGGTTGTCCGGGAAGTAATTTAGTTTTTTTTTTATAAAAATGAAAGATGATTTTCTTTTAGTGAATTAATATTTTCTTCAATTAAATATTATCCAGCCTGATCCAATACCCTTTGCCATCTTTCTGGCAGTAGCATGATTCCAAGTTCATAAAATTTTAGTTTTTTGTTGGAAAAAAACTGATCCAAGTGATTTTTGACCTCCTTAAACGTTTTACCTTAAACTTTAAAAAATTTGGTAGAGACCGGAACAAATGATAATCGGAAGGTGATAGGTCTGGAGAGTATAGTGGGTATGGCAGTATATCCCATCCAAGCTCTAAAAGCTTTTGCCGAGTGGTCAAACTTGTATGCGGTTTCACATTATCCTGTTGGAACACTATACCTGTCCTATTGATTAATTCTGACCTTTTTTCTTTAAGTGAATCATTCAATTTGTCCAACTGATGACAGTATACTTCAGAATTGATTGTTGTGTTGCTCGGTAGAAGCTCAAAATAAACGATTCCTTTGAAATCCCACCAAACAGATAGCGTAACTTTTTTTTGATGAATATTGGCTTTCGAAGTACTTTGATCCGGTTTATCTTTTCTACTCTAGGATCTATTGCGCTTAAAATACGCTTCAAAATTGGATAATTTTCTTGGCGTTTGAGAAGCCAATCACAAACGTCAATGTGACGGCACACATTTTTTTCCGTAAGAAGATGAGGATCCCGTATGTCGAGCTTTGAGATTAAACCCAGCCGCTTCAAATGATCATGAACCGTCGAATTCGGTAAATTTAATCTCTCAGCTGGCCTGAGAATTCGGTAAATTTAATCTTCAAATGGCCTTCCAGAACGTGGTGCATCTTCGAGATCAAAATTGCCGGATCGAAATTTTACAAACCAGTTTTGGCACTGGCGCTCACTTAACACATCTTTTCCATATACATCGGATAATTTTTTTCTTGCTTGAACAGCATTTTTATCTTTTCTATAGCAAAAAAGTAAAATATGCCGAAAATTCGGTTTTTCACTTTCCATATTTAAAAGGGTATCAACCAAAAACTACTAGCAAGCAAGTCTTGTTATGTCAGCTGTCAAAAAACGAAATTACTTTCCGGACAACCCAATACAAAAGAATATATTTTTCGGCTGTCTCAATCATGAGCATGCAAAGGGTATTAACGAAAAAATACTGTGCAGAATCAATCGAATTTTTGCACAAGCAAGCCTTGCTATGTTACATAGACTACATATGATTATGTGGCTTAAGTATGAAGTTGGTTGTGAATAAATACAATTAAGTTCTCTGTTGGGAAACAACGAAATTACTTTCCAGACAACCCAATAAAGCCAAAAATTTTCATGTTTACTAGATTTTGGCATTTTTTTTTTGGAACTACACATAATTTAGATTAAAATAATAAATACTAGGTTAAAACAAAAATCTATAGTTATGTGGTCATAGCGCTCAGAATTGACAATAACGGCTTCTCGTTCTTTATTATCAAAGAAATACACGCCAATGATATCTTCACAACGAAATGCATACCAGGCAGTCACTTTTCACGGATAGAATAATCCAAGGGCTTTACTATAGTCACTTATAGGTTATTTGAACACCACATAATGTAATTTAGTTTATTTGCATATCTATCAAGAAAAAAGTGAGCCTCATCGCAGAAGTTAATTGTATTAGAAAAATCAGCTTCTAAGTCCTATTGGTTCAGCTCACAATCGGCGTTTCTTTTGCATAATTTTTTCGTACTATTTAATAATTAAAAAAATATTTTAAAATGGCAAACTTTTAGCTTAATAAATATTATATAAATTCATATATATAAATTTAAAAATTTTAAAACAATAGGTACCTACTTTCCAAACCGTAAAATGAATAACTTGTTTCTTGCTAAACTAAAAGATAGCAAAAAAATTTTGTGTAAATTTTTGCTCAACTCTATGCCTCCAAAAAAATACTTACAATTTTTAAAAATTTCAGTTGATTAATAATAAAAATTATAAATGAATTGAAATTAATTATCTATAAGAAAATAATTGAATTACAAAAATTATCATATTTTTACTTTGTGATTAATATTTAATCAAAAATATTCATAAAATACAAAAAATCAATATTTGTTATCGTCAGGAATAAATTTTTCTAAAATAAAATATTGCATAATTAATTTTTTTTTTACAATTCAATTTTTTATATGAAAATAATAGAAGCGCAAATTTTTGTATGTTCATAAATTTTAATGAAAAATGAATTTTTCACACAAGAATAATTTCGTATCGAGAGTGTTACAATAAAAATAATAAAGAATAATATTAAAAATAGATAATCAATCAATAAATTAAAAGCACAGCTACAGAATTAAAGTTTTTTTAATTTATGGTATTTTTTCTAGCATAAAAATGGTAGTAAAATTTCAATAAGATATCAACCAAAGAGTATTACTTCAATGTCATTCACATATGAAATATAAATTATGAAAGCCTGGTTGCCTATCTATTTATCTGTTCGAGAAGAAATTGAGGAAAAATATACGTGATTCCTATTTGACGTATGTCACTTTGTCCCATGATAGCTTCTAATCAAATAAAAAAAAAAATAAGAAAACTTCACTTCTTTCTATTTTATTCCTTTCGATTTAGTCCTTTTTTCTTTCCCCAATGCCATTTACCATGATTGCTGTTATAATATTTTCGTTATACAATAATAATATTTTTCTCACCGTTACCGTGTACATATCATATGTAGAAGAGAATATGAAAACAAATTCGACATTTGTAATATCCTTAAAAGTTTGGAACTGCAGATGGGCTTAATTGAAATAAGGACAAAATTTTGTTGATATATTTATCTCATAAAATGATTTATTCTCTCCCCTAGGAGTTAAAATCTATGCCAGTGAACCGTAAACCAGATTGTCAGTCGTTCATCTTCCTTCAAATATGTTGCCCTTCAAGACAGGATGAAAAATATACCCTATAGCATCACCATCTTTGGTACATTATTTTTGTCTTCTTTTATTTTATAAATCACTCTTCTTTCCCCTCCCTGATAATATATATATCGATAGTTATATTTATCGAGAGTGTACAGTTAAATTTAGTTAATATTATATATATTTTTTATAAATATAAATGAAGATAGAACTTTATAAAAGAGAAAAAAAGAAAAAGGATCAACTGTGAGTAAAAAAACCAACAATGAAAGAAAACCCAAAAAAAATTATTTTCAGAACATTATATCTCGTTGGAGATTTGATACTGACACCCAAAACTTGTTTAACGAAAAAAAAATGTTATAAAAAGGATCTTAACTACTTTTACAATCAACTGCTTTACTTTAGATATGAAAGTATCTATTCTAGTTTGTGTATGTGTATAGTAGTGCAAACAAATAAATATTATGGAAATCACTTCGTCTGTTGAGTTTGGAAATCTCGAATTTCGATGATTGATGAAGTTTTCAGTAGATTCTCTAGATAATACTATCTTTACTTGGACTCAGTCAGTCACCTTATTGAATAGAAATCGTCGACATTTTTTTTATGATGAAGGACGGAATTTTGAAAATTGACTTTTTGTTCAAAACAGTTTTCTTATGGAATTTCTTTACCTCCTATCTAAAAATTGTATTTTCTCATTGTCGATGTGTTGCTTTGAAAATGCAATCAACCCTTTGATTAACACTTTAATCATCTTAAAAGAAAAACACAAGAATATCAGATATTTGAACGTAAAACCCTCCAGCAAAGATACCTCCTTACCAACTATTGAATTCCTATTTTTTATGCAGCCGTGTGGATGGTGTGGTATATTCTTCGGCTTTGTTTTTACCATTTTATCTTGTAGAGCTTAAGTGGTGAAATGATACACGTAAAAAAATTTAACAACAAAAAAAACTGAAACACTAACGAATGAGGAAGCAAAAGAATTCCCATAAAAACACCTAACAGTGCGATCATGTTGAGTACTTTTATTTTTACCTTTAATTTTAGTTCTTTTATTTATTTATTTTTCTTCTTTCTTTTTTTTGATAAAAAAAGTACATGATACACTCATTCTTATTCTGTTAGAATTCTATGTGCACTCTTCTTTATGTTACCCAATCTGTTTTTAGTCATTGCTGCTTTTCTCACAGGACAAACATGATGACATGTCTACCCCAAAGAACAACGAAAAAAAAGCAAAAGGAAAATAAAATCGTATATCAAAACGTTGTTATTTATATCTCATGGCCGAGAGAAGAGTATTGAAGAAAGAATTTCAAAATTCAGTTTCTAACACTCTAGACATCTCTTGTTTGCTGCAATATGCACTTTAATAGTTACTTGTATCTTACCAAAGTCCTTTTTTTCCTTTTAGAACACAGAAAATTCCTTTTATCATGTGTATATAGACTATCAGTATTCATTGCAAAGTTTCCATGTTTTTCATCTTTTGGTTTTTACCATTTTTTTCTTCTGCTTTTGTCCACAATTCGCTACTATTTGGAGTCTGTATGTGTATCAAATATCTACAAACCAAATTGAATAGTATCCTGTTCTCGTAATACTCTTGAGAACTTTTGCAAAATTATAAATTAAGTACTGTTAAAATATTGTATAGCAAATAATCCTTTTTAAGGCTATGCAGTGCTTAGCCGTGAAAAAAAAATTTTTTAAGAAAAGATTTTCAGACCAATTTGGACTAATATAATTATCCATTTTGATAGTTTTAGAAAGACAAAAATTATACAAGATAAATTTTCTTTAGAATAATGTTTGCCATTTTATGTTTAGATTAGCTATAAAACGATTTGCCAAAATTTGAGGAAAAAATCTCTACAAAATTGATATATCTGCCGTAGTCACGTGGTTTTACTAAAAATTCTCTTCAGTGTTGAGACTAATTTCTGGCTCGAAGAATCTAAAAACCTATAAATAACTATGGCAATACATTGTATCTGTAAAAATACAGTGACTATCTTATATGAATTTTTATCTGAATATGTGTTTTGTCCATATTTTTTTGCAAATAAAAAAGTACAAACCGTTATCGGCTCTATCCTGACTACTTTGGCCGCATAATAACCAAAGTTTTTTTAAGTCTTAACTTAAAGATTTTCATCTAAATTAAATGCGGTTTTAAAAATATATTACCAGAAGCCACACAATATATTACCAGAAGTAAATTTTGGATTTTTTATTGCGCGAAAAGTTTTCAAAACGCGTAATTTCGAGTTTTGGTTATGTCAATTGTCGTCCAAGATCATGTGATTTGACGCTGTTCGATGTTTTTTTTATAAAATTATGCAAAAAATCTCATTTATGCAAATATTATTTTTTAATCTTTTAGAGTATATAAAAACCAACCGTCCGTAAAATAATGGCCCAATTACAGTCCGAAATATGCGAAAAACTCCTAAAAACTTATATAAAAATGATCTAGGAGTCTTTTGTTAATTATTTAAAATATATTTTATACTTTTTATATAATGGCAAAGTTTATGTAATATAATTTATAATAAATTTTATTACCATCTAATCTTATAGTATAATTTATTTACCGTTATTTTCCAAATTCTAAATTGAATAATCTTTTATAAAACAAAAAAAACAGTCTATAATTTTTTTTACCGAAAAAAAATTTGTCCACATAAAAATATTTTTATTATGTTAATAAAAAAAAATACCAAGAAATTCTAAAAATGTAGAAAATTGCAAATTATTATCGCAAATTAATATTAAAATCAATCAATAGAAAATATAAAAAATCGAGTAAATTATTTTCAATTTATTCTTCATGATGGCAAAATTCAATGTTAAAATCAAAAAAAAAAGAAGAAATTCCAAAAGTTATGAAAATTACGGGAATAGTAGTCAGTATATCGTTCGTTTAAATTAAAAATATTTTATTTGCAAGAAGCAAATTGCCTGAATACCGACAAAAATATGAACTTTATCCTTGCGAACAGGTAATACGATAATATTGTGCAACGAATACTTATACGGGTTGATCAGTACAAAATTTACATATCTCTATGAATATATGCATCTGTCTAGATAAATATACTCTTGAAATATTGTTGAATACAAATACACTCTTCGTATTCTAGGCTCATTGCCAATAGGTGCTACAGAGCCAAATGTAAAAATCATACCAATTTTGTAGACGAAAATCCTCTATGGCGTTGAAAGGTATGCCATAACATGACATGCCATCGTATGATTCCAGGTATTCACACTTATGTTAAACGCTATTTTCAAATCCCGGAAGCGAAAAATGAAAATTGTTACTGCATCACTTCCTTGCTCGCACTGCACCATCATATGTCATCGTCGTTTCAGCAAAATGCACGAATATCGCGGCACTTATCCTGTTCTTGACTATACACATCCTGACGATGAGAAATTATCCTTGCCTTGCAGACGTTTGCATATCTGTATAGAAGAGTATGAGCACATGTATGTATCATTTGGTATATGCTATGAGCTTTCCACAAATTCACCTTTAAAGTCCTTACAGAGCATATCAGAAAATATGCCTACACGCACACATAATACACCAACCACCAGAACATTCTAAATTGAATGGTAATATTTTCACAAGGTTGTTCTGCACTTTCTTACCGAACACCAAGTATAGTATAAATTCATAGAGCAGCACTATTGATTTAAGGGTGAACGCAGAACCATTCTACTGATTCCTTTATTTCCTCAATGCAGATTTCCTTCAACTACCATTAATTGCCTTTTTCCCTGAATCCTGTACACTTCAACTACTATTTATATATATATAAAAAAAAATATGTGAGCAAAAATTTTAAAAACAAACAAAAAACTATAAAAAATAGTAAAGTAATAGAAAATATGAAGAGAACGAGAAAAAATATTCTAAGGATGAGTACCAGGCCATACTTGTAATAGTAACATTTTACTGGCTAACATTTTATACATAACTGCCAACTTTCAACCATCCTTACTATTATTGAAGGCATTTTTTTTTATCATTTTCTCATATTTTATTTTTTTATTTCAGGTTTTCTCAACTGCAATTCAAATACTTTACAATCGCTAGCACAATTGCATGGTAAGTTTTAAACTATATTTTATACGCTTTAAAAATATATGTAAATTGTTACTAAGAAAAGTAAATAAAAATGTTGAAAAATTGAAACTTTAAGAAAAAATTTTACATCTTCTCATTTTTCTCATAATACGTGTACTCATATATAACTTGAAAAAGAAATTTTTATTTTGTTCATATTTCTATAATAAATATAATGAAAGATTTTTGTTTTATTCTAAAGCACCGGGGAACTTATAGAACGGAAGTGAAAATTTTCCAAAGATTAGAGAAAACTACTTTTAATTATCTATACCTTCTTAATCTAATCTTATCATAAAAGTTATAACTACTATGAATAAATATGTACTATATAATTTTTGCTATTTAGCAAAAGTTAAAAGGTTCCATCGGAAAGTTGAAAATAATTTTCAATACAAACTTAACTTTTGACTTTTTAAAATATATATTCTATTATACCATATACCTAGCAGAATCGCAACTACGTGTAAGTGCAAAAGAAATTTTCATTAAAATTATTAATTAAACTTTCTTTCTTAATTGCCCTTACCTTTTTGTAAATTGTAATTAATGCAATGTTTTCTTTTTTTTTTTTAAAAAAATAACGTTCACAAAAATTATAAATTCTATCTAACTAATATTATTATAATTAAATGTAAGAAAAAATGTTCAAACTAAAATATTATAATTATATACCCTTCAAGAGTACAATTATGATAAAGAAATATCCTTTTCAATTTATGTACAATAATAAATTTCAATGAGATATAAACTGTTCAAAAAATCTTCCAAATTATCACGAAACATTGCTACAACATTTGAAAGGTTTAAAATATGTCAAAATCTGAATATATTACGCCTCATTGAACTGTCTACTGATGATAAATATGAAAATAATTATTGATTTATATTAAAAAATTGTTAATTATTTTTAAATCATAAAAAAAATCTACTCAAAATCGATTAGGAAAGATTTACTCATATAAATTATGCCAACAACATAGCGTAATATGCACGTAACGCCATCTTGTCGATATGATTTATAAGTAAACCTCTAAGAAAATCCACTCTACAAAAATTTCTTAAAATAATTTTTAGATTTTATTATAAATACTTATTTATAAATTATTCTGTATCCTTTATGATTTTTATTTAAAAAATTTACTCTTTATGGTAATTAGAAAGTATGATTTATATTTATTTACATAGGCTCTAGCAACTAAATAATAATTCATTTTATGATTTGGATAGTACAGTACTGTTATTTGATAGTTGTATAAATATAAATATAATTTGATTAAATATTTATTTAGACTAAAAACTGCCATTTTAGTTTTTAAAAGTTAATTATTTATAATCAGAACCCTTCTAAGAAAGTGGTTATTCTGCCGTCACCATATTTCGAACAAAATTTGTTTCAGCTATAAGGCTCATTTTCCACTCAGTTGATAAATTAATAACCAAATATTACTATACGAGGTCTATTCAAAAAGTATCGCGAATTTTGTGTTTTTTTCAAAAATTATTTATTTGTTCATGAATATCTATTTTGTCCCCTTGAAAGTAATCTCCACCAGATATTATACACTTGTGCCAACGTTCTTTCCAATCCTTGAAGCACTTCAAAAAGTAATTTTTTGTGATCTTGTTCAGCTCCTCCTTCGATACCGTCTTTATCTCCTCAATCGTAGCGTAGCGTTGTCCTTTCATGGAGCTCTTTAGTTTCGGGAACAAGAAAAAGTCACAGGAGACCAGATCTGGGGAATACGGTAGCTGCGGCATTATTAGTGTGTTGTTTTGGCCAAAAATTCGCGCACAAGCAACGATGCGTGAGCAGAGGCGTTATCATGTTCATCCACAAATCCGATCGTTTCTGGCAGATTGCTTCGCGCAACTTGCGCATAACTTGCAGGTAATATTCCTTATTGACCGTTCTGCCCTGTGGCAAGAACTCATGATGCGCCACGCCCCTGGAATCGAAGAAAACTGTAAGCAAAACCTTCACATTCGAGCGTATGTCAGTTTCGTCGTTCACATCTTCTCGGCCCTCTGAGAACATGTTGTACTATGGATAAATGTTGCTTCGGTCCAAGGTAGCTTCACCATATGCCACAGTCAACATTCGGAATGTGTCCGCGCAATTAATTTTGTTTTTCACACAAAATTTGATACAGATTCTTTCATCCATTTTTTGGAATATCATCAAAATGGCCGAACGTTTCGGCATAATTGAGCGACATGAGTACCAACATAACGCCACAAAAAACGAAAATCGAATATACGTAACCCGCGGAAATTCAAAATTCGCGATACTTTTTGAACATACCTCGTATATACGACTCTAAAAATCTAAAAGTAACTGTAAAAAAGCCATTGTATCTGCATTTTGGTCTGAAAGTGTTCATTTTGGAAGAACGACAGAGAGCGACCATCAATTCTAAGACCTATAGTCGTATTATTATCAATTTTTTTTAACCTCAAGTTACAAATTTAAATCTGAACAATATGCGGTTTTAACAATGGCTTTCTTGCGCCAAAAGTCCCGAGGACGCATAATATCCAGATTCGGTGATGTCAAATAGCCCACAATATTGTGGGATTTGTGCCGCTACCAGATTTTTTATTATAAAAATTCATTGCTATTCTGATAGTTTTTAGATTTTCGTATATTTGAAAATATCAACATATATCAACTCATGGCCAAAGTAAAGCCCGAATTGTGCGAAAGAGTCATAAGAAATTATCTCAAAAGGATCAAGTCCTGTAAGAAGTCTCGTACCAACTATTTTTATAGTTTTCTTTACAGTAAAAAATGTCAAAATTTTTTTTAATACAATTTTTTAAAATTTTTATCAAAATCTAAATAAAATATTATATTTAATTTATTTTCACTTTCCGAGACACAAATTGGATAACACTTTACTTTTGCCATTTCGATAATTATATATTTTATCAATTTTTTCATATATTTTTTTTTAATGAATTTATTTTATCTTAAGAGATATATAAAATTTTTGGCAGAAAAAAATCAACGATAAATTTACAACATCTAATTATATTTGCCAAACGATTACTTAATTTATTGAAATGATGGATACATAATTCGATTTAGTGAATTTTTCGTTAACTCGATGATTATATCAGAAATTTACCGGAATTCAGTCAACATTCCCGGATATTCAATCAAATTTATCATATCATCATTCTCATTATGCTATCATATATTAGCCGAAATATAATCCAACAGTTTAGCTTCGAATCTGAACAAAAAAACAGAAAAAAAAATAAAATAAAAGAAGCCTTATGCATCAGCTTTAATTATGAAAATATGCTATCATCAAAAGCAGATTAAACATTATTAAAATTAAAGGGCGTCGTCTATGTTATCCTACACAGAAGATGAAAATCACCATTCCTTTTCGATTACATGAGCATTTATTAATATGCTCTACCCTGGACCATTATACAGAAATTCTCTTAATATCATTATAAATAAGAGAAGATTGTTATTTATCGAAAATAGAACCATGAAAAAACATTTACTTTTTCTCTTATCACCAAAAAAAAAAAATTATATTTATCTATACATGTAGAATATATGAAATTCTAAAAATGCTACTCACATAAACCAGGGTGATAATTTCATCCAGAAATATTCAAATTCCACACCATTATTTGTATTTAAATTAATATTTATATATGGCCAACATGCGCAATAGATAAGTACGCCTACATATTTATAAATAATATTATCAAAATTTTATGAAAAACATAAAAAAAAAATTGTATCTGAGTTCGGAGATAATATTTTATTTTATTTTTAATTTAGAAAAAAAAAATACATATTCCACATAAAGAATAATATTTATGCAAAAATAAATACTGCTTTTTGGACACTAAATGGCATTTGATTAATTTTTATTTAAGCATTTCAGACGGAAGTTTTTAGATAAGAAAAATTGGGCTAATAAAAATTTTATATGTTTGGTAAAAAATATTGTAAAATTTATTCAAATATTGCATTTAGAAAAAAACTTGTCTATATAATATCTAGAAATTAATTTATAAATAAACGAATTGTTTATAAATCAAAATCCTCTTTATTTAGAGAAATTTAATATGCAGTTTTTGATTTGTAAAACAAAAATAAAAACCAATAAATTTTTAATACAGATTTTTATAAAAAAATTTCCTTTATTATATTCCTTATAAAAAATTTTCATAAAATTGTTGCCTTAAAATTTAAAGATTATCAGCATAAGTGAAACTTTTTACAAAATTCTTTAAGAAAAAATCTAACAGCGTCAAATTTGATGATCTTGGTGGCCAATCGACATCATCAAATTAGCATTTCGAGCAATAAATCTAAAATTTACCGTGTTTTGTGGTTCCTGGTGCCATATTTTTAAAACCACATTGAGTCTAGATTTCTATCTCTACTTTCAACCTAAAAAAAATCAGCTGTCATATGACCATAGTGCAGAAAATTGAAAAAAAACGGTTTTTCATTCTTTTTAGTGCAAAGAAAAATAGATCAATGACACCTTCAGACCAAAACGCACACCAGAAAGTCACTTTATCGCCAATACAATAGTTTTTTTAAAAGTTATTTATAGATTTTAAGAGCTTTACATATAGAAATTTTTCTCACTATGATCACTTTAGTTCTTATAATTAAAGCACGTTGTGTATTAGTATTGTAAAAAAAAAACTTTTTTAAAAAAAATGGCAAACTTAAAGCTAAATAAAATTTCACTGTTAATAATATAAATGATTGATAACTATTAAATAGTAAAGCTATAATTTTTAAAACCCTAAAATGGTGAAATCTGTTTTTTGCACATGCAACTTTAAAAAGTGCTCCAGGACTATTATGATAAATGAAATAATCCTTATATTTGAATCCATAGTAAATTGAAATAGAAAATGCCAATAAATTTGAGTAAAATTACATTTTTTTTTGTATTTTCCATTATAAAAAAACAGATTGAAAAAGTCAAAAACCGGTTAAAAGTTTAACCGAAATCCTTTTCGAATTAGATTAAATATTCGAAAACTTTTATTGTATCAAAAACTGTACAATCCCGATGATAAATAGAGAATGAAAAAGGTCCCCCTTCTACGTACCAAACAATCCTTAAGCTTGTATACATTGCTAAACTTTTAATGAAATTTTCATTTCAACACTTTAAATCTCTAGCGATACTTTTAATTCGATTTGAGAAACCACATTAATTCAAAAATTTCTTTTAGTAAAAAGAAGGAAAATATTTTAAAAAAACAAAAATTGAAAATTTAAAATAAAAATAATTTCATACTATACAAAGTTTTTTATTACAAATTAATATATAGAGTGTTCCAAACTACACGCAAGAAGTAATTTTGATAGAAAACACAGTTTTATAATTAAAAATTCTAATTATTTAATTAGTTCATAAAGTATACAGTATATACAATATTTGTTGAAATTTTCCATGACTGTTTTGCATAAATGTGGCTGAATTTTGAATTTCCTCCTTCAAGGCATAAACCTTAGACTTCAAAAAAAAAAAAAACCAAAAGAAATAAGTCCAACGGCGTTAAATCGCATTTTGACCACCAAAACGGGAAATTACTCAACCAGAAAATGACTCATGCAGTAATTGCATTGTATCTCGGGCTGTATGGCATTTAGCACCCTCTATACGTAGCCCAAATTAATATCTTACAATTGAGGTGCAAAAAGTGGATTATCATAGCGCTATAGCAAGCACCATTAGCAGTTATAGCCGGTCCAGCTGCTTTTATATAAAGAACAATGGTCCGATGATGCCTCCAGCTTAAAATCCACACCAAACAGTAATACGTTATGAATGCATTTGTTCCTCAACAATCACTCGTGGATTTTCTGAACACCAAATGCGACAATTTGTTCGATTAACCAAGCCATCAAGATGAAAAAGCCTCATCCCTCAACATTATTTTGTTCGAACTGCAGCTGCCAAACCTTCATTAAAAGGTATTTTTAAAATACTGCTCAAAAATAAAAACGCGCTGTTCTTTCGTGTAGCGCTCCATTCTTTTATAACTGTCAGCAGTCACGCCAAACTGTCAGCTGTTACACTCTCTTATTTTTCGTTGGCAACACTTTACCGCGCAAATGCCGCTAAAATTTAGAATTTTCGTTTTTAATTCGCACCAAATAAAAAACGTTTAGGTAAAATACAAATCTAAATTTTCAAAAGCATTTTTAAAATACGAAGTCTGTTAAAAAAGTATCGCGAATTTAGTGTTTCTTTCCAAAAATTATTTATTTATTCATGAATATCCATTTTGTCCCCTTCAAAGTAATCCCCACCAGATATTATACACTTGTGCCAACGTTTTTTCCAATCCTTGAAACACTTAAAAAAATCATTTTTTGTGATCTTGTTCAGCTCCTCCTTCGATGCCGTCTTTATCTCCTCAATCGTAGCGTAGCGTCGTCCTTTCATGGGGCTCTTCAGTTTCGGGAACAAGAAAAAGCCACAGGGGGGCATTATTCGTGTATTGTTGTTGGCCAAAAATGGGCGTTTCTGGCGGATTGCTTCGCGCAACTTGCGCATAACTTGCAGGTAATATTCCTTATTGACCGTTCTACCCTGTGGCAAGAACTCATGATGCACTATGCCCCTGTAATCGAAGAAAACTGTAAGCAAAGCTTTCACATTCGATAGAACTTGGTGCGCTTTTTTCGGTCTGGTCTCGTGCAGCAGCTTCCATTGGGATGATTGAGCTTTGGTTTCTACGTCATAACCATAAACCCATGATTCGTCACCAGTTATGACCCTATGGAGCAAATTTGGATCGTCAGAGACAGAGTCCAACAGCTGCTTAGCAATGTCAATGCGATGGTGTTTTTGGTCAAAATTGAGCAAAAATCGAAGATGAGCCAAAACACATGCAAGCAAAGTAACTGCTAAAAATTAATTGAACATTCAAAATGGCCCAACTTGTCGGCATTAGCGAGAGACATGAGTACTAACATAACACCACAAAAAATCGAAAATCAAATATAAGTAACCCGCGGAAATTCAAAATTCGCGATACTCTTTGAACAGACCTCGTACAATACAACAAAAAAAAAAAAAAAACATTGTTATTATTTTTTTAAGGTAAAGAAGCCCTAAAAAAGAAAAGGTAAAAACTTCTCCAAGGTTTTATTTTCAAACTTTATTATTATTGTATTATGTTAAGAAATGCAAAAGTAGAATTATACGAATAAATGCTTTATAAAAATTGCATAGTACGTATTCGATTATTATGCAAACGTTCAACTTACTCAGCACTTATGTATGGATGAACTCGTATTTGTGTATAGATACGAACTTGAAGAATTTTCTATAGTTTCCAACTTTTCAATAGTCGTCGCATTTTATTTACATGGCAACCAAATGCAAATGTCATTAACATATTTCCCTAATCTAACACCTCTCCGCACACCTGGTATTCCCAGTGGGTTTTTTAACTGAACGTATTGTAGAGAAAGGCGGAAATCTAACGAAAGAAACTCATTTAAAAACAAGGAAGTTGAATAATACAAAAGTAAACCGTCAGGCAGGAAGTATCAGAACACTTCAGTCAAGTACAAATGATACAAAACCGGTGCAGACTTTTACTTATTCTGAAGATGTGCATGTTCCTATTAACAGCGAACTCGAATTCTTCGCTTTAAAGGAGGAATCAAAACACTACATCCCATTCCATCGCCATTACATATCTTCGTGCAAGTATAATGAATGTTGGTGAAAATCTAATTCAAAATGGCGATAAAAGAGGCAGTAGAGCTCGTGCGGCTATTAATAGTGTGAACATATCAATCGATAGTTAGACAACGAGTAGTGAACAGAAAATCCTGCAATGTTTTTTTCGTTGACATGAAACAGGCAGTTAATTTGTGTTTGCGTTCTGCAAACGGATTATGCGATTTGGTTTAACACGTGTTCCAGTATATGTTACCCAAGTTTTATACGTCTGACTGAGCAATATCGATTTTCGAACGATAACGCTGTCTACGTGCAGTCGTTAAGAAAATATAAATAAAAACTCGTTCGAATTCGGTTACCTTCAACGAAAACACGGTGAGTCCTTAGTACAATAACAGTCAAAATAAGGTTTTGTTGTAAATATTTCGTCATCAAACAGACACTGAAATCGTAAACTACGAAAAACTATTAGAAATTGAAAAAAAATTTTAATGGTATCTTTTGTTGACAATAATTATTAATTGAAAGAAAAATTATCCAATTTAGGGTCTGGAAAATAAAGTTAAAATAAAATATTAAAAATTTAGCTGTTTATAAAATTTTTTAATTTTATTATATTTTTAAAAACTGGCCATTATAGCTACAAAAAATTTAAAGTTTTGAAGATTAGTTTTGAATGCAAAAATTTTTGCTGAAGTTACTTTAAAAAATAAAATCTTTAAGTTAAAGTCCAAAAAAACCGAGAGTAACAGTCCCTACTTCTTCATTTTCAAAGAAACACTGACCAATAATAATTTGAGACCAAAATTCTATTCTTGAATACAATGCTTTCTTTATAAACACTTGTGGGTTTTTAGAGCCCCATAAATGATAATTTCGATTATTAATGTATTTACCGAATGATAAAAGCGACTCATCGCTCTCGACCATAATGTTTTCTTATAGCGTGAACTATAAATGAATATATGATTTGAGATAATTTGTATTATCTCAAATCATATATTCATTTTAAAATTATTAAAAAACATGACTCTATTGTCCAAATCACCAAATGGATATTCTGGATATTAATTTTTTTTAATTAAAAGTCAACGAACATTCGCAATTTTTTATGTTTATTCTAAAGTCTCCAATTTTGATATTACAATAATATTACTTTTTACAATAAAAAATATCATCTTAAAAATTTTCTTAGTTATAATATAATAAAAAAAATAATTCTTTTCTGAAAAAGGATTCAACATTTTAAACATCATTCTTGAATAAATATTAAAGAATTTTCTTTTACAAATAAATGAAGTGCATTTTTTTATAAAAATTTACCTCAAAAAAGAGGTATTATTACTGCGAGTAAAAGGATTTGGTTTTTTTTTTGGAATTGCTGCAAATCAACTATTGACCTAAAGCTGAGTAAACCCCTGGGAAATCAGAAATTCTCTAGTTTATGTAATCGCTCAGATCTTACCTTATATAATCAGTATTTATCTTTTAAAATTCAGTTTTATTACAAATAAAAAAAAATTATATAGTAAATTTCAGCTTTCACAATTACATTAAAATTTAAATAATTTTACAAATATGTACACTTCATTTTGGAGAAAAGTATTTTCACATTAGTATGAATTTTTATAGAATTTCTTATTTGAAAACATCAAAAAGAATCGAACTAAATTATTTTCGAATGCTCTAAAATAATTTTAAGTAATATTTGTGCTGAAAAAAGGACAAAAAAAATGTTAGATTAAAATAATTTTCAGTAAAATTTTCAGTAAATACTTATCAGTAAAAAAATATTCTCGAGAAAAACAGTTTCCGATAAAAATAATTTTCGACAAAAACAATTTTCGATAAAAATAATTTTCAGTAAAAACAATTTTCAGTTAAAAATAATTTTCAGTAAAAATTATTTTCAGGAAAAGATAATTTTTAATAAAAATTATTTGCAGTAAAAATAATTTTTAGTAAACACAATTTTCAGTAAAAAAAATTTTCGATAAAAATAATTTTCGATCAAAATAGTTTTCATTAAAAATAATTTTCAGTAAAAATTATTTTCAGTAAAGATTATTTTTAGTAAAAATTATTTTCAGTAAAAAAAATTTTTGGATAAAAATAATTTTCAGTAAAAATTATTTATAGTAAAAATAGTTTTCAATAAAAATAATTTTCAGTAAAAAGAATTTTCGATAAAAATAATTTTCAGTCAAAATATTTTTTAGTCAAAATAATTTTCAGTCAAAATAATTTTCAGTAAAAATAATTTTCACTACAAGTAATTTTCAGTAAAAATAATTTTCAGTAAAACAAATTTTCAGTAAAAATAATTTTCATTAAAAATAATTTTCAGTAGAATAAAATTTTCGACAAAAACAATTTTCGATAAAAATAATTTTCAGTAAAAGCAATTTTCAGTAAAAATAATTTTTGATAAAAATAATTTTCAGTAAGAACAATTTTCAGTAAAAATAATTTTCAGTAAAAATAATTTAAAGTAAAAATAATTTACAGTTAAAATTTTTATCAGTAAAAATAATTTTCAGTCAAAAGTTGTTCAGTAAAAAAATGTCTGATAAAAATAATTTTCAGTTAAAATAATTTTCAGTAAAAATAATATTCAGTTAAAATAATTTTCAGTAAAAATAATTTTCAGTAAAAACAATTTTCCGTACAAAAAATTTTCGATAAAAATATTTTCAGTAAAAATAATTTTCAGTAAAAGTCTTAAGAAAAAATTTTTTGTACAAAATTTTCTGTATAAAATTTTCCGTCAACATTTTTTGATAAAATTTTTGTTGAAATTTGGGGCAGTAAATAAAGACTATCTCGGCTATGTTACTAGCTGTGTTTAAACTGAGCATTACTGCATACTAGACGTTCTGAGTGTCGTTTAAACTGTTTGGTTTTTTTAATATTCAAAGAAATAAGCTTGATTTAAAATAAGGTAACCGAAATTATCTTGAAAACTTTTCCAGAAAATATTAAATGCATTCTTATTTTGGAGGGAAAATTCAATTTTAATAACACGAAACAACTAAGTAAATTATCCAAAATAGTAACAGTTTATTTTTTGCTAAACTCTACTGTTAGAAATATATTTTAATAAAGTTCTTCATATGAAAATGAACGTGAAAAATTTCCGAAATTTCATTCACATCATGAATATAAATATTTTCTGAATCTACTAAATATTCAGTCTTACACTTGCACATAAGAATACTTTTTCACATATTTGGCATTTCAAAGAAGTCATCATTACTGCCTTCAAAATATCATAATACAATAATATTAATATAATACCAAAGTTGACGTTATTATTAAATTTATTTTCTATTTCATATTAAAATTTCTGAAATCCCTTATGAATAATTACCGATTATTTATGGATCTTAAACTTGGCAAAAATTATTACTTAATACGAAGAATGTTGAAAATGTGGAACAAAAGTTTTGATTCGTTCACGTGAAACCACACAAATAGCATCTAGAAGATTTTCAAATAATTTCTTATTCGCTATGAATGGATGCTTTTATTTAAATAAGTTAAATCCTGCTCCTTTTGTTTGGTTAAAATGAGAGTTCCTCCCCCCCCCCCCCCCCAATTAGATATCACTCATTCGAGGGAATCGAAATGGAAAAGCTCCCATCAAACAAATATTATCAATTCCTACTCTATATCTGTTCGTAGGCTCCCCTTAACTGACGCCTATAGATATGTTAGGTTTTAGTCCAAATACTACCAATAAAATAAGATGTTGGTACATATAAATCCATCACAATTATCCCAAGATATATCACTTCATTTAGAAATTTAATCACGGCAAGAATCTCAAACTTATTGCCAACAGTTTTCCGTCTTCTTGGTTACCACAATTCTGTTCGCTAACCGAGAATCCAGGAAAAAAAATGCTAGAAGATGATCAGAAAAATAGGAACACCTTAATTTTCTGGCATATATCAAAGAAAATACACATATCAAGTTGAAAACTTTCCACTTTATTTATTATTGACAGAGTGAACTTAGTCGGGGTGAACGAATGCTGTCTGAGTCTGGGATATGAAAACGTTGCCCTCTGACAGGTGACTGAATACTACCCGTCTTGTTAATCTTGATCTTTAAGAGAAGTCTGTGGTATCCCTAGATTGTGATTATTTCTAAAAGATTCTCTATGAATTTATGTATGATTCTCTATAGGTACATACAAACACATAACCATTCTAACACTTATAGACACATATTAGGATATTTATAATTTACTATTGCTATTTTGTACCGGTAGAAACTTTCCAATGTCCTCACCTGGAAGAACATATACAAACATATAAACTTGAATCAACAGAACCTCTTATAAAATTTAATTATCTCAAAATTATATCGTTGTGAAAATTCTACTATAGCTCAGTAGGGATCAAAAGTTAATAGGCGAAAATACACGTTTCAGAAGTAAAATTAATTAATGCAAAGTACAATGAACACAGATACACCCCCATATGTATCTCTCTCTATATATCTATGCGTATATACAATACAAACGAACAAATACTTTCACTAAATGTACTCTGAATCTATTTAGCCTCTACTAAAGTCTGTAGTTTAGTTTATTCTTCTTCCCCTATTAGCCTGTGTTTACGATAAGATTCATTCATTCACCTGTAAACTTTTGACTAATCATTGGAATATCTATACTCACATTGCAATCTTCTATGTGGATAGTCTTCTACAGGTGACTGCTGAATATTTATAAGTCTTTAACGAGTACGTCACATCTGAACTGTATAATTGTGCATCCCATGCGAATCATGAACTTATCAAAAAATACTATTCAAGAAATTAGATTTAAAATTGCAATGTTTACGAAATTCAATTTTTAAAAGGACAACATAACAAAGACTATTATCGTATCAGCTATATTCAGAGATATTTTATTGAAATTTTGTAAAGATAGCAAATAGTATGTTAAGAGGATAATTATATTATCTTCTTTTTTAAGATAGAAAATATTTTATATTAATTGCTAAAATTTATAGTATATTATAACAAAAAATATAAACTATTCTCATTGTTATTCCAGTAAAAATTCCGATTAAGACTTTATGAATAAAAATTATATAATTTGAAATAGGATATCATAAAATTATACTAAAAAATATCATAAAGTTTCGTTTATTATTGATTTATTTATTTTTATTTTTTATCAATTAATAGATACGATTAAGCATAATAATTATTAAAACCCTAATTAAGAATGATTCATTTTATGGTTTAAAAAAAAAAATTCAATAAAATATAATAAAAATATAGAATTTATTAAAAGTTTTATTTTTTTAATATTAAATAAGTTATGCCATTATGTAAAAAACAAACATTAATTAAATAAACACTATTAAATTTCTTATAATAATCGATTCTTTTGAGGTAATTTTTAATGAATTTTTCGCACATTTCCGATTGTAATTCGGCCTTTAATTGACGGATGTTGATTTTTAAATGTATTCTTTCGCACATTTCCGACTGTAATTCAGCCTTTACTCTCTATAAGATATTCTGTACTATTCTACGAATCAGGCTAGTACCATTCACCCAAAAAATTATTGGCCCATACCAGAGAATTATTGACCACGCCAAGAAAATTAACAACAGGATCAGATCTGTTCTCTGGTCAACACATCCACCATCTGTTCATCGATTTTTAAGCCGCTAATGATAGCATAGCCAGAGGTTTAAGCATTTTGCATCCATGATCCCAGAAAAATAATTAGACTGACCATGACTAGTGTGAGAAGCAGCCGAATCACTTTCAGAGCCTTTTGACATCCAGAAAATGGTCTCCCGCAAGGATATTTAACCTGGCGCTGGAAAGAATGATCTCTGACTTAGCGGTAAGCCAGGTTTTAGCATCGAAATTTTTGTCGATCAGAAAGAGCTGCACGAGAGGTCTGCACATGTTGGCAACATCGGCTTCGAAGTAAATGTTGGCAACATCGGCTTCGAAGAAAGAACTTTTGGCACTCTACATCAGGATGGACGTTTTCGTAGCTGTACTAGATCCATCGGGCTGTACTAGATCCTTCGAAGAACTTTTGGCCCTCTACATAAGAATGGACGCTTCTGTAGTCTATATACTTAATCCGTATGCATGAGAAAGATCCTGCTCGGAAAGTCTACAATGGTGCCATTTACGGTCCCAGACAACAAGGTAGGCCAGGACGCCAAAAACATGCCAGAATTGTGTAAAACTGAAAGACCGTGGCGCAAAACCTGGACGTCTGAAATTTTTAATTCAGCAGACCTAGACCAGACGCCCAGTTGTCACGCTGTTGATGATAATCATGAAGATTGAAGATTGTCTGCATAAACACTAAATTTACTTTAGCTTCAAAATAAAATAATGAAGATCGTCAAATCGCACGATCTCGCAAGCCAATTGACATCATAAAATCTCAAATTTACATGTTCTGAAAACTTAACGTGTTCTGAAATCTAAATTTATAGTGTTGTGTGGTTTGTAGAATTGTTTTTTCAACACCTTCTATGGTTCAGAGTAAAATCTTCGAGTTGAGGACCAAAAAAACTCGGTTACCAGTGCCTCAGAAAGAGAGTCGGGACAATGATACCTACAGACCAAAATTCAAATCAGGAAGTTATTTTTTTAAAAATATAATAGTTTTTATTTAGTATGCCAGAAAAACCCAGCAGTTTTGCTTATTGTCATATCAAGCGAGAGAGTAATGAGCCTCCTCGATGATGATCATGATTTTCCTTTTAAGCGCGTAAAGTATCTATGGTAGATATTTAATAATTAAAATATTGTAAAGTAAATATTTAATTAATAATATATAATGGCAAATATTATTTTAAATAAACTTTATCTTGACTGATAAATATAATAAATAACTGTTAAATAAAAAGAGCAGTACTTTCCAAACTGCAAAATGAATTTACCTATATTTAGTTTGTTTATCTTGATGAGCTTAAACAAAGTTAAAGAATGAATAAATTTATTCTATTTTAATTATTCAATAAAGTTCATAAAAAAAAATAAAAGATATATTTTTTTACAATTATTATAAAAATATTTTTAGAAAAAAATTATTTTTCTCAAAATAAATAAAATTATTTTAATCATTATAGAAGTACAGCTTTTTCATGATTTATACAAATTCAATGTTTAAACCTTAAAAAATTACAAGTAGATTCATAGCAAAAAATTATTTTTTATCAAAGATAAAAAAGGATACGTCTCCGCTAAGAATAGATTTTTCAATAAATATGATTTGTTATCATTGGAACTTTGTAAAAGTCTTTATCGATTTTCAATAACTTATTATTGGTATGAGTACTTTTATTCTTTTCACTCAAGTAAATACTTGAAATCCTTTTACACAATCAATATATCAATAAGAAAGTACATTTATCGCTGATTGACTTTTTCAGATTTAACTTATGATATATTTTCAAAAATAAACATTAAAAATCAATAAGATATTGGATGATCTTCAAATGATAATAATAAAAATTTATAAAATCTGTAAATACCACTGAATAAATTTCGAAAGTTTTTTAAGAGTTGATTATTTTTTTATAAAAATGTGTAAAAAATTGTATTTTCATAAAAAAATTCTCAAAATTGATTATTCCGCATACATTCTTTTGAGATGTACTTTAATTTTATTAATGATAAACTTTATCTACTAGGGTTTTTAGTTTATATTATTTAATCCTTGACATAATCCAATTTACGAATAAAATATAAAATTTTCTATCGACATCATTATCAAAAAATTTTTAATATGCTCACTTTTTTATTATTGATCAATTAAATTATATATTTAATTGCACTTGGAAATTACGCATAACATGGAAAATATTTCAAACTAATATTGATCAATTTAGTTCCAATAGATATGCTAATATTATTTTAATCAATTAAAGTTAATTCATAATTCCTAAATTCTGTAAAAAAAAATGTTTACTAGCAAAAAGAAATACTTTACTTACTATAGTCCTGGCTATAATTTAACCAAATTTTGCTATAAGAACTTTATTTACAATAGTCAAAACAACAACATATAAATAAAAACCTTTGATAATGAAAGCATTATGATAAGTCATCGATAAATGTAAGAAATTAAGCTGATAGAAGTAAAACAGTATTTTTTTTTATTATTTGATATTCCTAAAAATACGCTACAGAAATTTGTTCATTAGTTTAGTTTTAACGACCCTTGAAATTAGACAATGTTTATATGTTTTTATCAATGCATAAAAAAAACAATATTTGAAACAAAAAACAATCCCTGTGACTCAGAGCACTTCTTAATAAAATCCATGATATTATTTTAAGACCCTCGAATGATATTCTATGAGATAGCTGACATTATAAATAGAACATTATAATGTTCAGTCAACTTCTTATATAAAATTTTATATAAAAGAAAACTATCGGCAAGATTACAGCCGTGTTAGCTAGCACCTAACCAAAAACGTACGATACGTTAATGGATTATTTAGACATTTTTAAGCCTGTATAATCTAGGCTACCTGCGACTTTTTCCTTTTTCCAAAAATGAAGAAACGGCTTGGTAAAAAGAAATTTGCATCCAATCCTGATGTTATAGCGGAAACTGAGACCTATTTTTTCAGAGTTTGATAAATCGTTCCTCACGGATAGTGCAAAGAAATTGGAATATTTCCAAACAAAGTGGATTAGAATAATAAGGAGACCATGTTAAAAAATAAATCACTTTTTGTTGAGTAAATTAATCCTCTAGTTTATTTATCACTAACTTATCATATTGCATCCGTAAGTTCAGTCCATTCTATAATTAAAAACAATTCTGTTTTTAGAACTTTAGTAATAATAGTCAAAATAATGACTTATATAAACTTTTTATTATTATTAACAATGGCAACATTAATTTAGACAATATAAAAGAAATAGCAAAAATATTTTTAACTACCAATAACAATATTATCTCCAATTAGCAATTATTTTTTCATTCAAACAGTACTAATACAAACTCAACTAATGATATGAAGGACCTTTAAGATCAACTTAACCATCCCTGTTCAATAAATACACTTAAAAATATATATTTAAATTCCCCTTCTTGTATCGTCTTTCTATCGTTTATAAATAGTCATAAAACAAAGTTTGGCTATTTTCCGAACGATCGTTTATATTTTTTTTTTTTAAAAGCTCTTAAACTTTTCTAATGACAAACTTATTTAGCAATAAAAAAAAAAAGTTCAATAAAAATTGACAATATCAGATTTAATCAAAGTATCCATCCAACAATTGTACTAATGTTTCAGTAAATTTCAATTATCTATTTTTCCACCAAATTAAATCAGTAAAAAATTGTAACATTTTTTAGCTTGGTTTAATTTCAAATTAAAACAAAAGTAAATAAATAAAAAAATAGAAACAAATTTGCTGAATAGCCTAAAGTCAAATGACAAATTAGAAGAGCTTACAATTTTGTCTATAGGCAAGTTAAGTCTGTTTATACTAATTGAAATGTAAATAAAAGTTAACAAGTTGAATTGATACGAAATTGATAAACAACATTGCCTTGCTATAAGTCTAAGAAAGCAATAAAAATAGAATCCTTATAGAAAAATAATTGCTATTATGGAAAGTCAATGACAACGATTTACATCATTTGAATTTCGATTGTTTTTTGAATCATTTAAAAATTGAAATTATCGAGAAAATTGTAGAAAATATCAGCAACAAAGCAAAAATTATCAAGAACAAAGAAAGAAATGTCAGCAGAAAATAAATTTTCTTTTATTAAAATATTCAAACAATTTCCAGTAAAAAAAAGTTCTCAGAGTTTTCAGAAAAAATTATTTTCAGTGAAAATAATTTTCAGTAAAAATAATTTTCAATAAAAATAATCTTCAATTAAAATAATTTTTAGTAAAAATAATTTGCAGTCAAAATTATTTTCAGTAAAAATAATTTTAAGTAAAAATAATCTTCAATAAAAATAATTTTTAGTAAAGATTATTTTCAGTAAAAATAATTTTCACTAAATATAATTTTCAGTAAAAATAATTTTCAGTAAAAATAATTTTCAGTAGAAGTAATCTTCTCTAAAAATAATTTTCAGTAAAAATAATTTTCAGTAAAAACAGTTTCCAGTAAACAACTTTTTCAGTAAAAATAATTTTCAGTAAAAATAATTTTTAGTAAAAGTAATTTTCAGTAAAACAAATTTTCAGTAAAAATAATTTTCAGTAAAAGTAATTTTCAGTAAAAATAATTTTCAGTAAAAATAATTTTTACTAAAAATAATTTTCAGTAAAACTAATTTTCAGTAAAAATAATTATCAGCAAAAATAATTTTAAGTAAAAATAATCTTCAGTAAAGATAATTTTCAGCAAAAATAATGTTAAGTAAAAATAATCTTCAGTAAACATAATTTTTAGTAAAAATAATTTTCAGTAAAAACAGTTTCCAGTAAACAAATTTTTCAGTAAAAATAATATTCAAAAAAAATAGTTTTCAGTAAAAAAATTCTCTATAAAACATATTTTCAGTACAACAATTTTCAATAAAAATAATTTTCAGTATAAATAATTTTTAGAAATTATAATTTTCAGTAAAAATAATTTTCAGTAAAAATAATTTTCAGTAAAAGACATTTTCAGTAAAAATAATTATCAGCAAAAATAATTTTAAGCAAAAATAATCTTCAGTAAAGATAATTTTCAGCAAAAATAATGTTAAGTAAAAATAATCTTCAGTAAACATAATTTTTAGTAAAAATAATTTTCAGTAAAAACAGTTTCCAGTAAACAAATTTGTCAGTAAAAATATTATTCAATAAAAATAGTTTTCAGTAAAAAAAATGTTTCAATAAAAATAATTTTCTGAAAAAAAATAATCTTCTGTTAAGATAATTTTCAGTATTAACAGTTTTCAGTAAAAACTTTCTTTAGTACAAATAATTTTAAGTAAAACAAATTTTCAGTAAAAATAATTTTCAGCAAAGTATATTTTTTTGTAAAACTTATTTTCAGTAAAAACAATTTTCAGTAAAAGTAATTTTCAGTAAAAATAATTTTCAGTAGAGATAATTTTCAATAAAGATAATTTTCAGTAAAGATAATTATAACTAAATATAATTGTCAGTAAAAGTAGTTTTCAGTAAAAATAATTTTCAGTACAAATAATTGTAAGTAAAAATAATTTTCAGAAAAAACAATTTTCAGTAAAAAAAAATTTCCGTAAAAATAATTTTCAATAAAAATAAATTTCAGCAAAAATAATTTTTTAGTAATAATAATATTTTCTGTAAAAATATTCCGTAAAAATATTCTGTACAAATTTTCAAAAAAAACTAATTTTCACTAAAAAGAATTTTCAGTAAAAAATAGTTTTTAAGAAAAATAATTTTCAGTAAAAATAGTTTTTTGTAAAAAAATTTTGAGGAAAAAAGAAATTATTGAAATTATTTGTGCACAAATAATTCAGTTATATTTCAAGCACTTATTCTACAATATATACTCACGTATTCCTACTTCTAAGAACTTTTAGCAGATACAAATAGTTTCATTTTCTTTGTTGTTTTTTAGCTTTAATTTGATAAGAATTTATTTATATAAGATATTGCTGAAAAGCTAACAATTAAAGAAAATTTACAATTAGGTTCCATCTTGAATGCATCGTTATTATAGTCATCCATAAGCTTATATTATCTTATCTCACACACAAAAGTGAAGGACTTATCTCAGCCACAAAAGTATTTCCGTCTGCTCTAAGTGGGATTATTGCCAAGTTTATGGACATCTTTGCTTCGAAATGTGCCTACACTCTCTATGTCAGTTTATAATTATTTATATTATATTTGTTGTGTCAGTCTATTTACAAACGTGCTTAACAGCCTTGCTGCAATCATAGGCTGTGAATATTGAACCCTGTCGTCTATCCATTATGTACACTCTCACTGAAATTGTCTATTATTTCAATTTATACTTACGTTCATATTTACCTAAAATTGTATATTCCCTAAAATTCTGAGTATGCAATTTTAGTCATACGTTTAAATAATCCATCATCGCATTCATCCGCACACACACACTATTTGCTTCTTTACCATATATTTATGCGAGAATACATAAATACCATCAGGAAAGAGAAGGATACGAGCTAAATCCCTCTTAAATATAGGTCTACCCTTCAAATAGCATTTCTACGATATTATCATAAGAATACTACCTAACAATACTCACATTATTTACACCATCCTCTGATGCCTTTATTTTTTTATTCAAAGATAATATTTAATTATCGTATACGATATTAATATTCATACGAAAAAAACTTTCTAGTTAAAATAATATTTAGATAAGGAATTATTTTATAGAAAAAATATAATCCTTTGAAGTATGCTAATTATTCAAAATAATCTTTTTAACAATTGATATAATTTACAATATCAAATTTGATATAGAATTAATATTTTTATATACTTATTATTATCCAATCTATGGTTTTAAAAGTACAGTAAATTTATATTAATATATTATTTAATTATATTTCCCATATTTTGGTATTATTTATAAAAGATAAAAAGTCGTTTGTATAAATGTCACAGACGTCTTGAAGATTACTACCATTTTGAGATAATTTTTGATGACTTTTTCACCTATTACGGATTGTAATATGACCATTCCTTAATAGAAAATGATTTTTAAATACTCTGAAGCTTAAAAGTTGTCTTTGTAAATAAGCTCTATTATATAGTCTTATAAAAAAAAAAGTCCAACGGCGTCAAATTTTATGATCTTGGAGGTCTATTATTATCACCAAATCTCAAAATTACGTGTCCTGGGAACTTTTCGCGCAATAAAGCGAAAATTTCATATAGGGCTTAGGTCAGTTATCATATGGTCATAGCGCTTAAAATTGACGATGGTGGTCTCTCCTTCCTACGTGACAATGTCACCTTCAGACCTAAAAGGATAACACCTTCAAAACCAAAATGGACACCACAAAGTCACTTTTCGCGAATACAATAGCTTCTTTACAAAAACTTGGGTTTTTAAAGCCTCACATATGACAATTTTGCTTATTGACGTATCCACCAAACGAAAAATAAACCTCATCACGCGAAATATGATCGCAATAGAATAACCAATTTTGTAATAAAAAAATTTATATTTTTTTATTAAAAGAAATTTAGATAAGGTGTCCTTTTGTAAAATTTTATTTTATACCATATAATATACTAAAGGGATAATTTAAGCATAACAAAATTAACAAAGCAAATAATACAGAAAGAAAACTTTAATTAACTAAATAAAATAATTCAAAAGGAACATTATAAATTTATTTTTAATATCAAATAAAAGTTATTTCAATTAAATTCATTAAAAATTTAAAACCAACAAAAAAAATTATACTTTTATATAAAATCCTTTTTTTGACTTTTTTTTTTTGAACAAGGTCAACCATCAAAATTATTTCAAAATCGTTATCCTGCAATTTTTTCACTTGAAAAAATAGCAAAACAATACCTAACAAAGATTTCATTATTCTTCGAACAAAAACAATATAGAAAAAATAATAATAAATGAAATAACAATTACAAAAGAGAATAAGAAATCAAGTCCTTTAACAGAACATATACAATAAAGTGAAAATAATATTTTAAACCAAAAAGAAAGAAAAAGAAAGAAACCAACGAATAAGAATAACATTATAATATTATGAAAATGAGAATTCATCTTTGCGTATCCTTTTTCTTTTTCATATAACATATACCTGAGTTTACTCTCTTTTATTGGAACATTTTCTCATTTGCTTTCCTGTTTAAAATAAAATTTTATTAAGCCACGAGAATGTTTGTCCTTTTTCTAAATGACTTCTCTACACATATACATATATTTTCTACGCTACATTTGTATGCATTCAATAATATTTAAATGTTATAGTTTCTTCTACTCATCATCTTTCCTTTTTAGTAATGACTCAAATAAAATAAAAAGAAATCACTACAATAAGCGAATACATAGACATTTTTATTTTATATAAGGAAATTTTAGTAATATATACAACAGAAGTACAATAGACAAAAGAAAAGAAAAAGAGAAAAAGTCATTTCGAACAAACAAAAAATAAAAACTCAACTTTAAGGACGATACAATGAAGCGGGAGGATAAACCAATGCAAAATTCTACTTGTGTTTTTGTATAGATATAATATAATGGCAGGACCATAACGATGTTCAGAAAAAGCTGCAAAGTCTGTAATAGGAGAATAAGAGCTTATGTATTATATTAGGTCGAAAATCCTGTAGAAAAATGAGACAAATTTACCAGTAACAAAAAAATAAAAGAAACCGTAAACTAAGAGAAATATTGTGAAAAAAATTTGTCGAAAAAGACAGCCGAATAAAAGGACGAAGGAATACTGGACTTGATAGTGAAACAATAAAACTTTTCACCCTTATATTTCGAAAAGAAAATATAATAGCAACGCTGTCCAAAAGAAAAAAAAACCCTAACGATGAACAATTTTTTTTTTCACTAAGAAGAAAGGTGTCCAAACAACATCGCGGCTTCGATAGAAATTTCTGAAGCACCAGCCACACAAAATTCGAAACTGGTACAAAAAAACTTGAACATCATATTCCCCTGTATACGCACTACCCTTCTTAAGAGGTATCCATCCTTTTTTATTTTATTTTTCTCTTTTGACGCTGCATAAAGATGTGAAAAAAAAGACATGATTGGGGAGTATGTATTATGGGGATGGAAATTTTAGTAGGGTAGTTATCGGCAGTTGTTTTTTCGTATGATATTCGTTTGTTTAGCTAAAGAGAAACTTTGAAAAATTGGGGTTCTATTAAGTCAAAATATGGGTTAACTAAGAGATATCATCAATACAAGTTCTTCCAGTTTTCTTCGTAGTTGGTATGCATTTCAGTCATCAAGTTTTATCTTCCCTCCATTTAATATTATTCACCCACTTCGTTTTTTTTTTTGTTTATTCATTAAGAATATTACAAAAACAGACAAATAATTGGATAAATTATATTAGGGGACAAATTCAAATTTATTTTCAAACTTAATCATATCAACTCTTGTGGATTACTTGCATAGGACTAATCAACAAATTATCAAGTATAAGTTTTTATGTATGAAAAAAAGTGTAAGCTTCAAAAATAGAATTTCAAAAAAAAATTATTTTATAAATTTTAATTGAAATAAAGAATAAATAAAATAAAACTTCCAGTTAAATTTAATTGATATAAAATGTGTCTAAGAACACTTATTGTATGAAAAAGTATAGGGTGTTCCCAAAATAAACGCCAGATTCAATTATTTCTCGGGATGTATGGTATGCGGCACGGTTTTGTTGAAACCATGCATGTCGTCCACATCCATATACGAGGTCTGTTCAAAAAGTATCGCGAATTTTGAATTTTCGCGGGTTACGTATATTCGATTTTCGATTTTTTTGTGGCATTATGTTGGTACTCATGTCTCTCAATTTTGACCAAAAACAGCATCGCATTAACATTGCTAAGGAGCTGTTGGACTCTGTCCTCGGAGACCCAAATTAGCTCCAGAGGGTCAGAACTGGTGACGAATCATGGGTTTATGGTTATAACGTGGAAACCAAAGCTCAATCATCCCAATGGAAGCTGCCGCATGAGCCAAGGCCGAAAAAATTACCAAGTTCGGTCGAATGTAAAGGTTTTGCCTACAGTTTTCTTCGATTGCAGGAGCGTGGTGCATTATGAGTTCTTGCCACAGGGTAGAACGGTCAATAAGAAATATTACCCGCCAGAAACGCGCGGATTTGTGGAAGAACAAAAATTGGCTTTTGCCATTTTTGGCCAACAACAACACACTAATAATGCCGCAGCCACCATATTCCCCAGATCTGGCCCCCTGTGACTTTTTCTTGTTCCCGAAACTGAAGAGCCCCATGAAAGGACGTCACTATGCTACGATTGAGGAGATAAAGACGATATCGAAGGAGGAGCTGAACAAGATCACAAAAAATGATTTTTTGAAGTGCTTCGAGAATTGGAAGAAGCGTTGGCACAAGTGTATAATATCTGGTGCGGCTTATTTTGAAAAGGACAAAATAGATATTCATAAATAAATTAATAATTTTAGAAAAAAACACAAAATTTGCGAT
The DNA here is from genome assembly GCA_958298945.1 of Atherix ibis. Taxonomy (NCBI): domain Eukaryota; kingdom Metazoa; phylum Arthropoda; class Insecta; order Diptera; family Athericidae; genus Atherix; species Atherix ibis. Next base: position 92,733,787 of record OY282607.1, on the reverse strand, counting down.
ACTTTTTGAAGAGACTTTGTATCTTGTATAATCCAGTAGATTATAATGTCGTGAAAGCGAGCGCCATTAATTGTAATTGCCTGACGAGCTGAATTTTCAAAGAAGAATGGTCCTATGTTGCCTCCAGCCCAAAATCTGCACCAAACAGTAACACGTTGCGGACGCATTTATTTTTCAATAATTACTCATGGATTTTTTGAACCCCAAATGCATCAATTTTGTTGAGTAACCAAGCCATCATAATGAAAATGAACCTCATCGCTGAACTGTAGCTGCCAAATCTTCATTATTTTTAAAATATTGCTTAATAACGAAATTGCGTTGTTCTTTCGTATAGCACTACATTCTTAAAAAAAACCCTGAACTGTCAGCTTTTTTTTGGCAACACTTTACCGCACAAATTGCGGAAATTACGGTTGGCAACACTTTTTCTGGAAATTATAGTTTTTTCAATTTTATAGTTTTGAAAGTATAGCCCTATTATTTGACAGCTGTCAACCAAAAATATTACCTGTAGAAAAATTTGGTTAGCACAATAATAGCCATTTTATAATAAAGATCATATAACTATCAAATAATGCGTAAAAATTATTAAATTTTTTTTTAAAAATCTGCACGATATGATCAAGGTTACATTCTCGCTTAAAGAGAAAGTTTATAAGAAGATAATTTTGACTTGGTGAACATATCAATGAAAAAAACCGCCGTATATAGATCTCCAGAAACCCACAAATAACCTTGGAAAAGCCATTGTATCTGATAGATTTTGTGTGAAGATGTCACAGACCTGTATTTATTTTAAAATGAACAAGGATAGATCGTTGCCATTAATTTTAAGCACATTTTTTAACTTTTCAATTAGAACTGCATGTACTTTATAAAAGATGGCGCCACAAGCCACATAACACGATAAATTTTAACTTAATTTCACAATTTTGTGTTATTAATTGGCCTCCAATTTGATGTCATTTCTTTTTTTTTGTGGGTCTATACGGAAAATTTAAAATTAAGACAAAATTTTTACATTATAATAAAATATAAATAATATCCAAATTTTTATTAAAAAAATCAATTTTATTTCATTATACTTTCCAAACCGAAAATTGAATAACATTTTATTATTTATTATAGAAATAAAATCAAGCAATTTACCAAAAAATAAAAAGATTTGTATATAATTAGCATAAATCTCTTCACTTATTTACAGCATATCTAATCAATATATGAATGTATTAGATTGGTAGAAATAAAAACATTTATAAAAACTTAATTATGAAAAAAATTAAATGAACTTTAACGAGTGTACATTAAGAAAAGCCTAATTGTAGAAACAGAAAATGAAGGGGAAAAAAGATGCAGAAATAAGAAATAATTTATTATTAGAAAGAGAACTCAAAAACAATCTTCACAATTGGTATAAAAATGCCCACATACTGAGATGGTATTTCATAACTAGATCCTTCTATTAAGCATCAATTAGTCCTTCGTCATAAACAACAACAATGGCCTCTATTAGTGGACAAACATGCACGCACACTTGGAACTTTTGATATACAATCTGTAGCTAATTAGCCTGGCGAATTTTGTGTTTTTTGTTGTTTTTTTTTTGGTTTTTTTTTGCTTCATGACACTTAATTAGCAATAATTAATCAACCCAAAAACATTAATTATTGTTACAAGCTGTAATCAAAATAAGGTAACCGGAAACGAACAGACCAGATCCTTATTTTGACTTCCAACACCATTAGCACCATCATTGCAAGCATTTCAACTACCATTGATGTTACTATATTTGCTATCACATCAATTCGCAATTTTTATTCATTCTTTTATCGTTCATTCAATATCTTGGGGATGAAAGTTGAAGAACACATATTCAAATTACAGCCACAACCACAAAATTTCATACAAAAACCACCATCAAAGTTCATATTCTACCGTTCCATCATCATTATCAATGTTGCCCTCACTAAAAAAAAAAAAAATGCTTAAAAAATATATTTTCTAAAAGAGAAATATTTAGTGAAAAAAAAAATATATAATATTGTAGCAACCCAGAAAAAGTCCTTAGGTAGAAATTGGTTAGACTAGAGAGGCAGAGAGGAAACGAGAAAGTAAAAAAGCTAGGAAACGATTACGCATTCATTAATCAAAATTTCCAGTCACTTTTCACATTCCATTTTCCGAACAATCCATTTATTCTTAAGTTTTTCATTCCATCTTCGGAAAAACCATGCCATGTCAAAATAATAATATCTGGTTTATTTTTTCATAATTTGTTTATATACAATATATAAATTTTTTTGTTGTTGCGGAAAATTCAATATTTTCCCTTTTAATATATTTTATTTCTATTCCAATTTCGTGTCGTTCTTAAAAATAAAATGTACATTCACATAAAATACTCTTTATAATATAAATTCCGATTTAAAATATTTAGTTTTGAGAAGAGAAAAACTATAATTGAAAATATTGAAATTGTTAAGAAAAATAATTTAAAAATTTTAGTTTTAGCTATGAAGATATCCTTGCACAGCATTTAAATATATAGATTCACAAATTCTATTTGTTGATATTAAAAAGCACATATTTTATTATTCCTTTTCTATAATTTTAATTTATTTTTTCTGAATTTTAATAGTAAGAATAAACTTTATATTCAAATAATCGAACATGCACCAAAACACATAATAGACGATTTTCTATAATTTATAAACTAAATAAAATATTGTAATTGCATTTTTTCAAAATTTTTTCATTACATTAAAATATTTTGCATCGATTTTTCTTTTTAAAAAATAATATTAGTTTTTCAGAAAAATCGTATAGAATTTTAAAATGTCAGGGTAACCCAGAATTAATGTCGTATTATGTCAATAAAACGCAAAGCGTAAAACGTAAACTTTTTATTTAAAAATTATTATACAAATCTGGTGAGTATGGAAGGTGCAATAATGTGTGCCAACCCATGTCATTTTTTTTTTTTGGGGTCATATCGGCAACATGTGGTCTGGCGTTGTGTTGCAGGATAATTTTTTTGTCTCTACCCAGGTCAGGCCTCTTTTGCAATAATGCCGATTTTAAACGATCGAGTTGTTGACAATACAACTGAGCTGTGACCAACAACTCGAACTAAACGACACCCTGTGAATCCCACCATACACACAACAAATGTTTTTTTTTTTTGGTGAATTCCGGGTCTTGGAGTTGGAATTGCCGTCTGTCCAGGGGTTAACCAATATTTCTTCTTTTTAATGTTGGCGTACAGAACCCATTTCTTATCTCCAGTGATTAATTCGTGAAGAAATAGGTGATTCCGTTCTTGTTCACGCAAAACTTTGTATGCGGTGTTGCGTTACATCTTGTTGCGTTCGGACAAAGTGTGCGAAACCCAAACACCCTGCTTTTGGACTTTTCCGATTTTTTTAAGACATCTTTGAGTACTGGACCAGGACACACCGACCTTTTCCGATAATTCGCCAATAGTCATTGTTGGATTTGCTTCAATTTGAGCTTTTAGGGCTACAACGTCTACTTGACTATGCCGTCCTCTTCCGGGTTCGTCTTCGAAATCAATGCGTCCAGTCTTAAATTTTTTAAACCAACGTTGATATTTCCTGACATCCAATATGTCACCATAAATATCACAAATATTTCTCGTGGCTTCACTGGCGTTTTTTTTTTATATAGAACTGAAACAGCATGCAACTCCGTAAATGTTGCTTCGACGGACACACTTCTGCCATTATCGTTAAGCTTGAGAAGTTATAAAATTTTTATCAACTTAAAGCGATTTTCGAATAGTATGCTAAATATAAAAAATACTTACATACGTCAGTATGTGTGTCCGTCGAAGCAACATTTACGGAGTTGCATGCTGTTTCAGTTCTATATAAAAAAAATCAGAGGACTGTTTAAAAATTGCATTTGCAAAATACGACATTAATTCTAGGCTTCCCTAATATATATTATATAAAAGATTATCCAGTTTTCACTTTGGAAACTAATAACTAATAAAATACAATAAAAGTTTCAATCCTAATTAAATTTTTATTTGATAATATTACGTAAATTTTGCCATTATTTATATAATATAATATTTATCAAATTACTGTTAAAAATTTATTTACAGGACTTGGTCCTTTTAAATTAATTTTTTATGACTCTCTCCATACATTACATTCTGTTATTGGGCCTTTACTTAACGGATGATTATTTACTAAATGCTTAAAAACTTAAAGATTATTAAAATTAATATATAATTTCTTATAGTTTTGTAATAAAATATTTAACGACATCATATTTGGAAGAGCTCGGAGGCCAAATCTTGAAATTACACATCCTTAGAACTTTTCATACAATAAATCTAATATGTGCAGTGTTGTATATCTTATGGTCCCATTTGATTAAAGCTACATATAGTCCAGATTAAATCTTTAATGTCATATAAAAAAAAAATTAGTTATCATACGGTCATAGTGTCAAAATTGACGGTAACGTTCTCTACCTCTTTTAAAGAATGACACCCTCAAACCAAAATGCACTCCAACCCATTGTTTTTAGCAGATAAAATGTTTTATTTATTTTACAATTTTATAATTATTTGTTAGTTATTTGCTAAAGGGTTTTCGAATAACAGTGATATGATTTCTTTAAAAAAAAAACATACTAATTGTTAAGGAAATTCAATTGTTTTTTATTTAATGTGAAGTGCAATTTATACAATTAAGTTCTGAATCAAACGTCATTCAAATGACCTCTACGACTTCTTTTGCAGGAACGAATTCGATGAACCCAATTTTCGAAAAGTACGTTCAATATTGACTTCTAAAGCTTAAAGAGAGTCTGGTTTATTGCTAAAGACCAATGACTTCAAATAACCCCACAATTTCTTGAAATAACCGAATCTCCAAGCTTTTCTCGCAATAATTCGGTTGTTGCACGTGCTGTGTGGCACGTAGCCCCGTCTTGTTGGAACCAGATGTTGTCAAGATCAACTTCTTCCAATTTCGGCCATAAAAAGTTGGTTACCATCGATATATATCGCTCTCCATTGACAGTAACGGTGCTACCAGCTTCATTTCAAAAGAAGTACGGACCGATGATTCCACCAGACCAAAAACCACACCAAACTGTCAATTTAGGTGAATGTAATGGGTGTTCATGAATAATTTGTGGACAGTTTTGTTTATTTACCGCACTACTCAGATGAAAGTAAGCCTCATCGGAGAAGATGATTTTCTTAAAAAAATCGTTATCGTTTTCAAGATGTTCCAAGACAAAGTCAGCAAATTCACGACGTTTACGGTGGTCCAATGGCTTCAGTTCTTGAGTGATAACAATTTTAAACAGATGCAAGCCCAAATCCTTTCTCAAAATCCGCCAGGTTGTGGTTTGAAACAGTCCCAATTCTTGAGAACGTCTTAGAATCGACAAATTGTGGTCTTCAGCAACACTTGCCTGAACGGTAGCAATATTTTCATTACTTCGAGCGGCTCTTTGTCTTATTGGCACTTGAACATTATGTAAAGAAAATAAAATCTTGAAATTTTTAACAATTCGACGAATAACGAGCACAGTTGGACAATTATTACGACCATAAAATGGCAAAAGCGCACGAAAAGTTGCAATTGGAGAACGATTATTTTGATAATAAAATTGAATAATTGATGAAATTGTAAACATTACTGAATACAATAAAAAAAAATGACAGATCATGACATATTACAAATGGCCGAAACGTCACTTAGAAATCATATCACTCTTATTGGAAAACCCTATATATGATAAAAAGGTTCAAAAATATCCCTTTTAATAAATTCCCAACCAAAAATCTTTTCAAAAACCCTCTGAAGCTTATATGCAAAAACAATTATTTCTTAAAGCAATGTTATAATTCATTTAATATCAAATTAATTAATGAATTTAAGACTGCATAAAAATAAATCAATTACCAGGAAATTTTTTTTATAAGGATAATTCTAAGCTTAACAAATTTCTATAGTGTCACTTCGAAATGATCCGTTTCGAAAAGTATTTAAAACATATTTTTTCAATTAATTTCTTTCTTTATAATTAACAATTAATTTAAAAAGAGAAATATAATTTAAAAAAAAAGAATTGAATACAAAAATCAAATAAATTTTACTTTTTCAGGTAAGGATTCTTATAAATATTTCTTTCGATCACGGAAATCTTTCAGTGGTAAGTTATAACAATAATGAGTTTCCAACAAAAAAAAAAACATAAAACTTTTCATGCGCTTCATCCTATTTCATGCTAATAAATTTATTATTAAATATTATACATTATAATAAATATAATTTATTGAGAGAAAAAAAAATACATAAATTTATATACGTACAATAAATAAATAAGGATGATGAAGTCCTTATTTATGATAATATCATTTTGTCAACAATTCCATTTTTCACATTTGTATGCTTTGCACAATTTTATTCAGCACGAAACCCACTTTACTGCACTTGGAAATGATTACCAATAGAATGTTAAAAGACCACCACTTCAAAATTGTATCTTAAAAATAATTTATGAATAAATATTTATCTTTGTCGTTTGTGTCAACATATAAAAGCAGTTCTTATAAAATTCTAAAGAAGAAAAATAATTAAATAATTTCATATAAAATTATTATTATAAAATTATGCTTGAATTAATATTATTTTATTAAAAGAGTGTAAATATTAATCAAATCTAAATAATTAATAATGATAAGAATAGGTTTTGTTTAAACTATATTTTATAAAAGATTGGTTTTATTTTTGGTGAGTTTATTTTAAGTAATGAGATTGGTCTTGGGCATCGGCGGAGGAATTGTCCCCACCCTTCGGAGTAGTGCTAAGAGGAATCACTTTAATCACATCGGTTATATGTGTACTACTTATCAAGATGATGTCCTTTTAAGAAAACTACTTTGAACGGGATGACATTGATATATAATATCTCGGGAACATAAGTCAGGTGAAAAAAGGGGTTGAAAAATCGTAGAAATTCCTTTTTCTCTTTTCCCGACAAAAACTCGTTGATGAAGATAGCCCTGTGATGGAGCATCCAAATATTTCGAATGTCCGATCTAATACTTCTCCAAAGTTTTTCTAATAGTTGAAAACAAAAAGAAAACTCACACTGACTATTATCAGGTGAATAGAGATTCTGAGAAACCATAGGAATCCCTTTTTCTGACAAAAACTCCTTGATATAGATGGCTAAGTGACAGGAGGCACTGTGTAATAGTGGAGTTTCTATTTTGGAGCCATTCAATGACTACTGAAAAACCTCCTCTCTTTTATTAATATTGATCGATAGTCTAACCTAAAAATTATTGATCGATACTCTAACTTAAAAAGGCTCCTCTAAACAATGATTCAAATTTCACTTTTTACTCATCAAGATCCTTCACTCGCTCTACATTTTTACTGTTTTCAGAGCTCCAAAATACTCTGAAAACAGTTTTTGATATTGACTGTTTTCAGAGCTCCAAAATACACTTTTCGCTTCCAAAAAACATGTACTCTTAGTAAGGAATATTCCCAATTGACACATGGACGAGGTTCAAACGTATACTGACGCTTATGCCATGTGGAAGGAATGTCCGCAATGTTGCCAAATTACTGTTAGTTATTCCAGTTTTAATTAGTTCCTGTCTTGCCTCGTCTTTTTTTTAATTATAAATTTTCCTTACATAAAAACTAAGCAATAATTTAGTATTATAAATTTTCCTTTAAAAAAATAATAATAATATGGCCTTGTTCTGGAAAAAAAATCTTATCGTTTAGATTAAACCAAATTCTGGACAAGAAGCTCAGCCCCTATCGGTCTGGTAGATTGATTCTGTCTATACTTCTCGAATTGTAACATTCGATCCAGTCTGCTGATGGTATAGAAAATGGCAGACACCAAGGATCTCCATTGTCAACAATCCTTTTCAATATCTATTCCTATTCTTATCCTTATCCCTCTAAGTAGCCACACATGTCTTCTATGCAGATAATATTTTTGTATTGGTAGCTGAACCTTCCCTGCAGGAGATACTCGATTAAATTGGTTATCAAATAACGGAGCCATTATTCCGATAGAAAATCCGTCATGCCTCCACGTATATACAATCCAGGAAGGTACGCGTTCGGACCCTTTCCCACCATCCGACAGATTCCATAAGTATCCTGGGGCAGACAAAACCTGCAGATTAACAATACTATCACCTTAATTATCTCCATTTTTATTATGGTGAAGATTCTGATTGGTAGAAAATATAATATTAGACACCGGCAGACTCTATCCTTATTGAAACTATTCGAAAACCTTTCTTCCTCTCTTTTTATAATTCCCGATTATCCCTAATTTACAAAAACCTTTACTTACCAAATTATCCTCTTCAAAATCTTTTAAAACAAGTTATTTCCACAACCTACTCAAAAAGAAATTCGTCCTTCATTTCGCATCTTTTTGGGATCCATCCACTTTTTCTTTTATTTATCAAACTTCCCTGCCACAACTGGATTGGAAATCGTAGTTGTATGAAAGAGGTAAATACCAATCCATCCACATACAGGAAACTTTTATTTGAATTTTTGGAAGGATTCGGTGATTCCGCACTTCTGTGCACAGATATAAGGAAACTTTTCCTCTGTCGATAACCACAAAACATCCTTTACCTATATAATAATGTTACCTAATATAAGTTCCCATTTCCATGATGAACTGCGTTCAATTAGGACGGCAGTTGAGACTACAATTAATCTCCCCAAACATCGCAGCTTGAATATTTTTACAGATAGTCTTGCAGCCTTAGACACCATTTGTAGCAATGAAAATGCTAATCAACTAGCGGGAGAGTCGCTCTCCCGTCCTGTCCGCACTAAAATTCTGAACTTACCGCATCTACTAACCTAATAGTACTTAACACTTTTAGTCATGCGTGGAAAAACAGACTCGACCAACAACAATTCGAAAATTTTGGGCAAGAAAACTTCTCAGAATTCGGATTGGGCATACCGCACTTACCCATAATTTCCACTTCGGTAACCCGTATCGTCCGTTCATGTCACCATTCCCAATATTTTAAATGAATATCACTTAATGCAGAATTTCTTTTTGAATAGGACTCCTTCCAACAAGATTGTAGAGCTTCTAGATCCAACAACTCCTTTCCAAAATACACTCTTTAATTTTCTAAATGAAGCTAACTTTCTCCACAGAATTTAAAAACGTATAATTGCTGCCTTCAACTAACTATCGACCAGTTTCATTAGGCAAGCTGGCAATGTTAAACCATACGTAACATGATGTCACCAAATGGCCTCATGGTCGTGGCGCTACAAAATTGCCCTCTGGCGCTTATCACAGAGACCTTATAACAACAACAACAACAAAAATTTTAAATTGTTATTATTGAATTTGTTTATAAACTTATTGTATAAACATAAATAGTTCTATGGAATGTTGCAGCAACATTTTCATTCATAAATTTTTAAGTTATGATAAATTTAATATTTTTTTTTTAAAGTTTTTATAATCTGCTTTACTCATTTAAAAAATATTAATTTTCCAATACTAATAAATTTTTAAAATCTTTTTAAAAAAATTACTGATAAATTGTAAATAAAAAAAAAAGGATATTAAAATAAATACAAAATCATTTTAGATTTATGTACATCAGACGAAAGATTTATTTTTTCTGATGGATTTGAATTATTGCGAAAATCTTTTGGATTTAAATATTTTCAAAATACACACACACACACACACACATATACGTTCATGTATTTGAAAATATATGTGAGGCTGGAAAACTACAACTGTCTATGATGTGGATCACTAAGAATTTATGTTCTACCTTCAAATTTACAAGATCGATTTTATTGCTTGTATGAATTGGTATTTTACCTTATCATACTGTACGAATATAACAATGATAATCCTTTTTGATAAAAAGAAAAATCAAGAAAGAAAAACACAAATTCTGAAATGATATTGAAAATTTCAAATGCCTTTTATACTCTGCTCATGAACCATATCGGATTATGTTTTTTCTTTCCAAAATGACTACAAGTATATAAAGTCTATTTTAAAGTAAAGGAAACTATATAACTCAACAAAAAAAAAAAAAACTAAAGGGAAAACTGAACCGTAAACCATTTTCTTTTTCCACTTCATTTTCATCAACTTTTTTTTCTTCTCACGTTTTTTTGCTGCTCTCCTCATAAATAAGTTAGTAAGGAAAAAATCTCCAATTCATACTCTTCTTGTATCATTTTCAATATACCCTCAAAAAAAAAAAACTCATTCTGGGCTCAGTGATTTAGGAGGCAGTTAGATAATAAATCAAATCCTTTTTACTTTATTGACACTTAGATTCTATAAATTGTTTTAAGAAAAATAAAGGGAAAAAAACATCAGAACTGACATGGACAAAATTTGTTGAGTTTTTGAAAAGCGCTGACAGTAGTTTTTACTTAAAAGGACACAATAATAGAGTAGAGGATTATTAAAATATTTATATATATTTTATAAAATGTAATAGTATATAAATAATAATAGTGGTGAATTTTTTTTTTATACAAGTCGTCCCTTAAAAAACGAATAAAAAGATAAAGGATTATTCATTGTGTAGTTTGGAAGAGATTATTCATTTTATGATTTTAGTAGTACAGCCTTGTCATTTAAAAGTTATTAAATATATATATCAATTAGTACAAAATTTACTTATATTAAAATTTGCCATTTAATAATACAGATTGATTAGATATAAAATAATGCGTTAAAATTGTAAAATATTTCTACAAAAATTGTGATTTTACTGTAGCTACGTTTTCACGCTTTCAGAGAAGATGTGGCTCACTTCTTTTAGCGATGTGGTTTTTTTCTCACCCAGTGGATTTTTTATAGATAAGTTAAATTACCATATATGGGGTTTTAAAAAATCACAGGTGACTATGGAGAAATCAATGCATCCGCGAAAAGTGACGACCTTGCATCAATTTTGGTCTAAAGATGATATTTGCTCATATTTCTTTCAAAATAAAGATAAGAAGATTGTTTTCGTCAATTCTGGGCGTCTTTTTTAGATGTAGCTTGAAAATTTTAATGTTTTTTCAATGTTATTCTAAGAAAATGATATCAAAATTTATAGAACACAAAAAATTTCAGCTTTATTATGCGAAAATTTCCCTTCATGTGGTTTAAAAGAAAATTTCGGCTTTATTATCGAGATTTAGTGATGTCAATTTTCCTAAGATTATGTGGGGCCGTTAAAATTTTCTTTATCAGATTATATAACAAATTTTATATATGCAGACAATTCTTAAACTTTGTAACCAATATCCTTCAAGTAATGTCCAAATTACAGTTAAATAAATTTTATATTTTATACATTATGATAATATACAGACAATAAAATCAAATTAAAATATAATCAAAATCTATAATTTAAATATATTTAATTTGATTTTACTTTCAAAAATTGCATATTGGATAATCCTTTATAATTGCAATTATTTTTTTATTTTTTTGCTAATTTGTTTTTATTGAATTTATATGGTTTAAAGAGCACAGAAGAAAAATTTTTGAAATTAAATAATTCCATCTAATTTGATATAAAATAATTTAGCAAATACTTATTTTTGAATAGATTTGTATCTATTCAAAAATAAGTATTTGCTAAATTGCCATGGTATTTGAAATTATTTACTTTTGATGAAGCAGTTCAGATTGGTTACTGCCATTAGTTGGTTAATTAATTTTTTCTTCCATTTTCTTGGAGGGTGAAAGAACTACATCCTTGCATCACTATTCTAGTACTTATAAATAATTAGTTAAAAATATACTTGCATTTGTATTTATATTAATTATTAAAGATAATCCTTAATTGCAAAAGACAACAAAACTATAAATGCATATTCATCCTGCAGATAATGTAAAGGGTTTTCGAATAAGAGTGATATAATTTCTTTCCAAAAAAAATATACTAACTGTTAAAGAAATTCAAATGTTTTTTATAGAATATGAAGTACAATCGATATAATTAAGTTCTGAATAAAACGTCATTCAAATGGCCTTCACAACTTCTTTTGCAGAACGAATTCGATGAACCCAATTTTCGAGCACTTTTTCCACTAAATCAAGTCGTATGTCATGAATAGCACGTTCAATATTGACTTTTAAAGCTTGACGAGAGTTTGATATATTGCTAAAGACCAATAACTTCAAATAACCCCACAAGAAATAGTCTAATGGTGTAAAATCACAACTTCTTAGAGGCCATTCAATGTCACAATTTCTTGAAATAATCGAAGCTGTGTGGCACGTAGCCCCGTCTTGTTGGAACCAGATGTTGTCAAGATCAACGTCCTCCAATTTCGGCCAAAAAAAGTTGGTGATCATCGATCTATACCGCTCTCCATTGACAGTAACGGTGTTACCAGCTTCATTTCGAAAGAAGTACGGACCGATGATTCCACCAGACCAAAAACCCCACCAAACTGTCAATTTAGGTGAATGTAATGGGTGTTCATGAATAATTTGTGGATTTTCTTCGCACCAAAATCGACAGTTTTATTTATTTACCGCACCACTCAGATGAAAGTGAGCCTCATCGGAGAAGATAATTTTCTTAAAAAAATCCTCATCGTTTTCAAGTTGTTCCAAGACAAAATCAGCAAATTCACGACGTTTACGGTGGTCCAATGGCTTCCGATCTTAAGTGATAACAATTTTATATGGATGCAAGCCCAACTCCTTTTTCAAAATCCGCCAGGTTGTGGTTTGAGACAGTCCCAATTCTTGAGAACATCTTGGAATCGACAAATTGCTGTCTTCAGCAACACTTGCCTGAACGGCAGCAATGTTTTCATTGCTTCGAGCGGTTCTTTGTCTTATTGGCACTTGAACATTATGTAAAGAAAATGTACGCTCGAAATTTTTAACAATTCGACGAATAGCGCGCACAGTTGGACGATTATTACGACCATAAAATGGCAAAAGCGCACGAAAAGTTGCAATTGGAGAACGATTATTTTGATAATAAAATTGAATAATTTGTAAACATTGTTCTTACGTATTTCTCCCCATGATGAAATTGTAAACATTGCTGAATACAATGAACAAAAAAATGATAAATCATGACATATTACAAATGGCCAAAACGTCACTTAGAAATCATATCACTCTTATTGGAAAACCCTATATATACACAATAATTTTATATTAAGTATATTTTTGTTATAAAACTTTGATTTTTTATTTATTAAAATTTTACGAAAATAAAGATATTTTCTACGCTTTGGGTCATTTCATATTTTATTAGCTGTGACAAACTAAAATACTCATCACATCATAAAAAAGAGGACACTTAACAAACAACAACAAAAGAAAGAAAAAGAAGAAGAAGAAGAAGAAGAAAACACTAATAAAAATAAAATTCCTCCTTCTTTACATTCACATATTCTATTACACAATATAGTTTATGGGAAATTACTTTAGCTTTTCACATTAAAATAAATACGAATATCTCACCAGAAACCGGAAGTTTAAAATAAGAAAATAAAGTTTATTTTATGGTGACTATTACTTAGGGTATACTATATTTTCTAGATACTAACTAAACCATTTAGTTTTGTTCTTCTTTTATCAAGATTTTTTTTTTGTCCTTTTTATTTAACTCGATTATACTATGTTTTTAGTAGTAAAATATCTTTTTTTTTTTACTTATAGTTTGTTAACGAAAAGAAAAAGGACAATTTTCTCAAACATTTATACAATAACCTCGGATACAGTTTCCTGTTTATGATATGAAACTTAAATTTTATAAGCTCATGCTGAACTAGCTTTACGAATATTAATACCGCAACCTTATGGCGTTATTATGATATTATGATCATAACAAAAGTTAAATATATATAAATAGTACTCAATGTGTTGATGTGTATGTGCATTTTATTACTATCAGATTTATGCTAATATGGGTTTGAATATTGCATACGAAACGGATAATAGAAATCTGCAAACGTTTAGAAATTTTAACATCAAGTAAAAAGGAAGACTTTTAAGGAAAATATATAGAAAAGTGATTAAAAAAAAAAGTTAGACAATAAATGGGAAAATATATATTATAAACATTAAAAAAGAATATGAATAAAGTTAATATTATGGTTTATTGTAATGTAATGACAAACTAGAGAATGTATTAATATAAAAATAATAAGAGTATATTTACGCAAATTCAGGACATATACTTGTACAGGAGTTGGATTGTGTAAACTAATACTAGCCAAACAACTATACGCAGGAGTAGCCAAAAGAGAAAAGACGAAAAGATAAATAAATAAATAAATACAATATTAAAAAAATAACTTTTCTGTTAAGGATGTCATGAAAAGCTTTTGACATTATTCCATTTATATTCATGTATTGGTTGGTCTTCAACATAATCATCATGGTCGTCGTCATGATGGCTGTTGGGCTACTTAGTCAACACTAGTTGTTATGTCCATTCATCTATATTCCATTCATTGCTTGAATCCCTATCAACAAACACTACCATGAAAATTTAGCCTTTCGTTAGACCTTAACCAGTTTGATAAGATGGAGTTCGGTCACCGACATCACATCAACAATTTCTGAACCGTCTGAAACTCATATTTGATATGTTTCCGACATGACTTGTTTGAAAACAGCCATTCAGGACAAAGTGATGAATTGATAAAATATTTATGATATTTCTACGTTTAACAGAAAAGAAAATAGTAAGAAATCGCCCGAAGATAATCTTTAACGGACAACTAACCTCACACATATACATATGTAGATATATACAAAAATACATACATATACGACTTTGTCCATTCATATATTCCAGGATAAATACTTCATAAATTTTTCTACATATTTACAATAATATCCTACATCAACCCTTGACATTTGCTATGCTTTTCTTTTCGGGTTTGTTTTTTCTGTTGGTTGGTCCTTACAAAATACTCCTATCCTTATCCTAAACATTTTGTAGACGCCATAGTTACTTTTCTAAGACGCCATATTTCTAAGTTTTTCCTATAACACTATTTACCAAAGGTCATAAATGTAAATATAACACTTATCAAACCGGCTATTATATATAATTTATTCATTGAATAAATAATATAGCTCAGACGAGATCCGTTAAACTATCGTTGTACATTGATTGTAATGAGGCCCAAGCTATAAGGATCATAACAAATTAGCAACTTACTTGCAATTTTACCCAAAATTTATTTAACAAAAGATTCATTTCTTACAATATAATTACATAAAGGCTTTAAGTTAAAAAAAAAATTTCATGACCAAAATATTTTTTGAACAGCCAACATTGGAAAAATTTCATTTTTAGGTTAATGGTTTTTCTAAAATAAATGTCGCAGCTGATATTTTTTAATAATTCCATTTCTTTTCTGTAATATAAGAAGTATAATATTAAAAATAATTTAATTTTTGTTCTTATATAACTTGAACGTATTTTATTTTATAAACTTGAATTATACATTGTTGATTTGCCTAGAAAGGATAATGAGAGTTGACACATATTAAAGTATTAAAATTAGCTACCAAATTAAAATGAAATTCAGAAAATAAATAAAATAACATTAGTTAAA
Organism: Atherix ibis; assembly: GCA_958298945.1. Lineage (NCBI taxonomy): Eukaryota > Metazoa > Arthropoda > Insecta > Diptera > Athericidae > Atherix > Atherix ibis. Next base: position 92,718,143 of record OY282607.1, on the reverse strand, counting down.
GGTTCTGCATATTATTAATATACTATAAAAAACTTAAGTTAAATTTTATTTAATTATGATTTAATTATAGGACTTTTTGCAGGACTCGATCCTTTGTATGTAATTTTTAATGATTTTTTCGCATATTTCAAAATGTAATTTTTAAGAAAATTTTTTAATTTCTTAAAATTTGTTCATTTTTAAATATTTCAAAATTTTAGAATTTTCTCTGTAAATATAATTTTTGAAGTAGCCTTAGAAGAAAAAGTCCAACGATGTCAAATCACATGATCTTGAAGACTAACTGACATCACCAAATCTCGAAATTATACATCCTGGAAAATGTTTGCACAATAAAGCCAAACTTTGTTTGGCTTATGGCATCGTTCTATTTAAACCACTTTTAATCCAGATTATAATCTGAAAGTTCAAATCAAAAGAAGTGGGTTATTATACGGTCATAGCACTCACAAATGAAGTTAACAGTCTCTCCTTCCTCATTTACACAAAAATCTGAACCAATGACATCTGCAGGCCAAAATGCACACCAGAGAGTTATTTTTCGTGAATACAATGGTTTTCTCACAATAAATTGTGGGTTTTAAAGCGACATATCCACTTAGTCAGAAATGAGTTTCAGCTGAAAAAGATAACCTCCTTTTTTTATAGCGAAAAATGGTTTCGGCATAATCACAACTTCTTTAAAAAAAATTTCCACAATTTACATATAGTTTGGTAACTATTTAATTATTAACATAAAATGGCAAATATTAATTTAAATAAATTCTATATTAGATTTTATATTTGTGAAAGTATTGAGAAATGACAAGTCTAATATTTTTCAAACTTTGAAATGAATAATTTGTTTATGCTAAATAAATGAATTCTGTTGACTTTTTTGCAAAGAAATAAAAATGAATGTTTATCAATAAAAAATATAAGAAATTAAACAAAATAATTTTTACAACATTTGATGTTATGAAATATTTCCCCAAAAATATATTTATTAACCTTTATGGTTTGTATTTACCATAAGTACATTAATTAACCTTTATGGTAAAGTTAAAATGTTAATAAATCAATCATGATAAATGTGATATTTTCAAAATTAAAATTCTTCTATCGAGCATACCTATTAACATTCAGTCAATCAACCAAATGAGGGGTTATTATATTGACTGCTTAAATGAAATTACCTTATTTTATTGATCGAAATATAATTTTGTTGGTGTTCCTTACATAGAAAAAATTTAAATATAGCTTAAAATATCATTTTATAAAAAAAAATAATAAAACCATTCTAAATAGGAAAATACCGACTTCTTTTAATGTTAATTTAACAAACCAATAATTCCATTTTTAATTAAAAATCATATTTTTTCCTTGATTAAAATGAATTTTTTTAAATAAATATTCTTAGAAATATTTTATTCCTATTTACAGGTTAAATAAAAAATATTAATTAAAAAACAACATAATTAATTAATAATTAAAACATTAATAATAAATATTTTTTCTTTAGGGTTTTTTTGATGAAATTTTAATATAAAATATTTTGCAATATAACATAATTCAGGAAAAAGTATAAATTTTGATTTTCATTTGCAAAAGAAAAATTATATTTAAATTCGCAGTTGGAATCTAATAATTATTGATGTATAATTTTATATTTACATTAATGAAGAAATTAAAAAAAAAAAATTCACCCCTTAAAATTTCAATCCAAACTTCAAATGGAATGAACTCTTTTTTTAATATGAAATAAGTAAGCTTTGACCACAAAATATTTCTTTGGCAACACAAAACTTCAGGAAAATTTGTTGTTCCATATTTTTTCAATTTAAAAAACCGCAGAGCGTAATTGACATCGACTCACAGAATCGAAAAGTAGTTAACAGACTTATAAAAGAAAAACTATATTAAAAATTTCTTCAATAGTACCAACTTAAGAGTAACGCATAATTTCAGGAAAATTAACGCATAATCGAAAAGCGCAATTAGAACGCACACAAACGTAATACAACAGAAACGGCGTAAATCATTGGGGGCCAATTTAAAAGTTTAGTATGCGATTCAACCGGTTCGTTTAAAACCATTTTTCATATGTGATGGAATTAGTTTTGTAAATATGTTGTTTGATGGAATTAGTTTTGTAAATATGCAATAAAACATAGTATTCTATTTTAAAATATTATTTATTTTTTTATTTCAGTATATATTATTTATTAAAAATATGAATTGCAAGTTATTTAATGATATGAAAACAATTATGTGCACAAATTTAAATCAATTTCAAAAATGCAAAATGAATTAAATCAGAGTTAACATATAACTATACGATTGTCACATTTACTTTTTCAATTAAGAATTAACATAAATTGAAGTATTTTTTGCACTATTAAAAAAATTCGTTCCCTAAATTTTCTTACACACACTTTATATGCACCGGCACTGAACTATTTTCTGGTAAACATTGAACTGTCAACATCGGATTTGTTTACATTTATTCAATGCCGAACTTTTCACTTTTTGATCACTTTTTTTTACATAATAAATCATTAAAAGCCAACTGAACACATTATAAACTAAATTTCTATTAATTTCTATACTAAAAAAGAACATGTCAACTTACCGTAAGAAATAAATTCCCGGCTTCCTCATTTCTTCGGTTGAGCAGCAATTATTCATAAAACACTTCATTTTCTGAAATAAAAACTTCATATTAAGTTTTATCAAAAATATAACTATCTATAAAAATACTTACTTTTTCGTAAATACTTGTAAATATGTAAAAAAAAAACCACTTTTAATTGCACTTGCCGATGTGCCAAAATAAAACTTCACAGATGACATGAATAGCTCTTGAGTTTCCACTTTCATGGAGAATTAAAGTTTTCAAACTCTCCGAAAGTCTACAAAATTGAGGGCGCTTTATATTTGATTCATATTTACGGAATAAATAATAAACCTTAAATAGAATTTCATTTTGTATCAAAAGATTGTACAAAAAATAAAAATTGCCTATCGTTGTGTTTAAATTGTATTTTTGTTTCCAATAGTTGAATTAAAATAAATATAAATTATTCTTTTGCAATTCAATAAATTTCTATTACGACAACTAGATGGCAGTGGGTGTCAAGTCTACATAAAAAAATTTTGACAACAATATCCCTTTGTAATAATTTGGACACAAAAATGCGTATACATATACGTTAGGGGCATATCCAGGTATTCTTTAATCTAAGGACTCAATAACCAACAAGTTGACAGATCGTGCCAAAATTTTAGATGACAGTTAGGCACATTAGTACCAACTTAACAGAGAAACATATTATTTATATTTTTGACGCGGACTTTTTAAATAAACAATTTGACACAATATATATAAATGTATATAAATAGATATGCTTGTTTAAAAAAAATCTTTTTTAATTAGATTATTATTTATCTATTTCATGCGTGTTTTTATCTAAATTCATAAATGTTATAATTTTAGGATATCTTTAAAAAAGTATTTATTTATATGTTTTCTACATTTATATTTATACATTCTTAACGGTTATTTAATGTACACAAAAATGAAAAAAAAAAACAAATATTAAATTATACATCCTTTCCAGTTATAACTTTTCATTTCATTTGTAATATATTCGATACTCTCTCATATAATATACTTACGTAATTTAATATCTCTCGATGAGTAAATTGAACAGAACTTTGAGAGTAATAAATTCTATGAGCTTTAGGAAAAAATTAGAATTTAACTCGCTCACAGGAAGAATTTTTTTATCTTAAATTTCAATTTCCTGTATGTGTTCACTGGGAATATTTTCAAGGATTTTCCTAACGATATCCAATGACATTTTACTGGAAAAGAATAAAAATACATACACCTACTAACCGATAAGAATATTAAATTGTTCCCCCTTTTTTTGTATTTATTGTAGTATATTAAAATATATCCTTTTTACATTTAATAATAAATTATGTTTTCCATATCATAAGAAATGATACAATTTTTTTTTTCTGTTAAATCAGAAACTTAAACAAATAAAATCAAAGATAAATTTTATATTCAATTTATTTTTATTAAAACTTTTCCTGTTATAGTAGATAACAGAAGATCTTAACATTTTTAATGTGGTAATAATTTATCTGCAATAATTACGTTTTTATTATACTTACATTATATGAACTTCTATCGTATTAAATATAAATACATAAATATAAATTTAAATGAATTATTGAATAAATTTATATAAAGTTATGTAAAATAATAGAAATCTTCAACGATATTTCTATTCATAGATAAGAAATGAAAATTTGTTTAATGCCAATTGTAAAATATACTTACTATTGAATACAAATTTATCCATTTCACAATTTGAAAAGTAGACATTTGTTATTCGATAGTTATTAAATATATTTATGATCTTTTATATAATTTATAGATATTAAAGTTTGCCATTTTATAATATAGAATATTTCAGTAAAATATTTCTAAACATTCAGCCATAGTCCTGTTTCGCGATTAAAGAGGAGATTATAAGGCTCGCTTCTCTTTCAATGGATATGTATATAAGCAAATTTACCATATTTAGAGGTCTTAAAAAAATCCACAAGAGATAATAGAGAAGTTATTATATGCGTGGCGAAAATTAACTAGCTGGTATGCACTTTTATGGTATTTATTTGAAAATTAAGAAGGAGAGACCGTTATTTTCAATTCTGAGCAATATGGCCATATGAAAACCGACTTTTTTTTTTAGATGAAATTGAAGATTTTAATTTATTATATACGTGGTTTTTATAAGGCAGTACCATAAGCCACATAACATGACAATTTTTTGTTTTATCGTACGAAACGTTCCCAGGACAACCAAGATCGTACGATTTGAGACCGTTTAATTTTTTTTTATAAACATACATAAAAAATATTCTATGCGCACATAATCTTTATACTTAAGATTATTAAAAAATCGTGTATAATGGCAAAAGTTGCTAAATATAATAAATATTAATATGAAGTAAAATTTATATGTTTCTTATATTTGTTTTAGATTTATTTTCCGTATTGCAAATTGGATAAGACTTTATGTTTTTATTGAATTTTTTTCTTTCATTTCAAGAGAACAAATTTTATATATTGTAGTAAATACTGTTTTCAATATAATCAATTATAATTAAATAAAAAAAGAATATTTTAGAAAAAAAAACCGAGCAATTCATTAAATTCTTATATAATTAATAGCCAACAGCAATTAAAGTAACTTAAATGTATCTTAAAATAAATTCGTCTTAATGGAATAATCGTAAAATTATTTTTGACATGCACACATAATTAAAGACTATTTATCGTTTCTTCGAAGAAAATTTTTATATAAATGAAAATCGAAAATAAATACAAAATGGAAATAAAAGAAAATTCTTTATTTGATGACTATCCCAGATAGAAACGTAAAGAAATGATAAACGTACAAGGACAGATCCCTTTTCGATATGCTCAGCACATATCAGTTATATTGCAGTCACGTTCACTAGTTTACATTCCTTTTGCTATAACAATCGTTGGGTAATAATCGAAATGCAGAGCACGAAAAGAAACATCCTAATTGTAATTACGAATTACCCTGTCTGCTGGATATTTTCATATAATCAGAGTATAGGAAGAAATCTGTCTCACCAAATAAGGGTGTAGAATATGTAGTGTCGCATAATCATTGGATAATTTTAAAATGCAAACACCCCGCGGCTTTAACGATGCATTCATAGAATAAATTCAAAGAAATTTATATGAAACACTATCAGCCAATATTGCTACTGTAAAAAAAAAATAATAATATGAATAAAAATATTTCCAAAAAAAATTCTGATGTACTTAATGTTGCGAACATATCCAGTACTCTCCAGGCATGTTTCTAGATATATTATATGCTTTTGATATAGTGTGGTACCTAGTGTGGTACCCTACCACGAATGCTGAGGATACCACTATTCTTGCATCCCACTCCAATATACAGATATTTTTCAGAAACCTACAATTCCATATCAAAAATCTCCAAGACTATTTTAAGAGGTAATCACATTAAATTAACAAAAGAGTGATCACATTACTTTCACTCTTTGCAAATGACAACCTACCCTTTTATACCTTAAAGGCGATATTATTCCAGCAAAAAATAAAGTACGCTACTTGGCACTAAACCTAGACAAATGACTTACTTGGTGTCCTCACACAAATACTACTAAGACTACTAGACAACCGATCAAAACTGTTATTGAAGATCAAACTTTTTATCTACAACTTAATTTTAAAACCGATCTGGGCTTACGGAATTAAACTTTGGGGTTAAAAAAAATGTTGATCTTGAAAAATCGTCCTATTTACTGAGAAAGCTTTCCATTGTAACTTAAATGTTCCCTTTGTTCATAATTTAGGTGTTTCTCGTTATAAAAAGTTGCATTTCCAATAATCTTTTCACTTTAATCTTCTTATAAAAAACCTTTCTTTAATTACGTGTACCCTAAATACGTCTTCTATTTATGTTACAAACTTATTGATTATTACTTAAAATTATTATTCTATTATACTAAATGCTTCTGCTACGTTCCCCATGAATACATCATCTATTGTTTTTAACAAACTTATTTATCGTAACTTAAATATTCCTTTTGCTCGTAGCAAAAGTACCAATCGTTACCCATCCTCTCTCAGTTCATGTCTTATGTGTATCTCGTTATAAAAAGTTTCATTCCAATTATTCTTCTACTAAATCCTCCTGTAAGAAAACTTTTTTCTGCTACATTCCCTATGAACATGTCGTCGATGTTCATAACAAACTTATTCATCATAACTTAAATGTTCCTTTTTCTCAAGATTTATGTGTTGCTCGTTATAAAAAATTTCATTTCCAATAATCTTTTCACTATATTCCTCATGTGTAAAAAAATTTTCAATTACATTTCCGATAAACTTGTCTTTTATTTTCGTAACAAACTTATTCATTATTACTAAAATGGTCCCTCAATTCGTATTATATATGTTTCTCGTTATATAAAAATTTCATTCCCAATTATTCTTCCACTAAATCCTCTTATTAAAAAACTTTCTTTTGCTTATTCATCACGAACATGTCGTGGATGTTCTTAACAAAATTATTCATCATAACTTAAATGTTCCTTTTACTCGTGATTTATGTGTTGCTCGTTATAAAAAATTTCATTTCCAATAATCTTTTCACTATATTCCTCATGTGTAAAATAATTTTCAATTACATTTCCGATAAACACATTTTCTATTTTCGTAACAAACTTATTCATTATTACTAAAATGGTTCCTCAATTCGTATTTTATATGTTTCTCGTTATATAAAAAGTTTTATTCCCAATTATTCGTCTACTAAATCCTCTTGTTATTAAACTTCGTTCTGCTACGTTCCCCATAAATATATCGTCTATGTTCACAACAAACTTATTCATCGTGATTTAAATATTCCCTTTGCTCGTAATTTTTATGTTGCTCGTTATAAAAAGTTTTCTTGACAAATATACTTTTACTATAATTCTCTTGTTAGAAAACGCTCTTTATTTACTTTTTCTGGTATATAAATACTCATTGGCGTTTAAAGAAAAATTAGCCAAGATATCACTTGAAACCTTAAAATTATCTGTTAAATAACAATTTAAATTTACAATTTACAAATAATGAATATGAATAAAAATAAAACTACCAATATTTATTTAGTTTACAATAATTAATTATATTTTAACAATTTTTTTAAACATCTTATGTATTCTCATTAAATAATATTACATTGTCCGGTTTCAAAAGAAAATAATATACTATTTTACATGATAGACTAAGTAAACCGCTCATTATAATTACTATATAAAGATATCTAAACCACCATGAATCAAATTCACCAATAGTAAACCAAATATATGTCATTGTAAAATTCTGAGCTAACACAAATATGACATAGCAAATATACCAACGGCGTATATGTTTGAATTTGATTTTAAATTCCATTAATACAAAAATATAGATATACGCAAGAAAAAAATAGAAATAAATTCGTTCGATTTTTTCGTCCTTTCCTTTTTCAATTAGCAGTAATATGACCATCAGGCAATAGTGGACGACGATAATGTAAATCAGTTCCATCGGGAAAAAGTGCGAGAACACCGCTAACGATAGCATTCTCATAAATAAAAACATTACCCATCCGATTAATGATATTGATTTACCAATAATATCATCTTGTTCAACACCGTAGATCATTTTCCTGCTAGTCGGGAATAAAAAGTCCGTTTCATCAGCTCCTGTAGCACGGAATTTTACCTTTGGCGTTGAAGCGTAATCGACCTCATCTGCTTTAGACGCGTTATCATCATGTGGCGTTGATGATATTATCTCTTTAAGAATTTTTGGCGGATGCGGAACATTTTCTTTTATGTACAATTTTGTACTTACCACGATCATATTCTTGGCGGTATTAATTGTTTTCAAAAATGATTTTTTTTGAGTTTGTGTAGACGCATCGAAAAGAACTTTTTCAGGTATTGCTTCCGACTCTGCTGTAACTAGTTGTGGTGGTGGCTTTGGTGCTGGCATATCTGGTGGCATGTCATCATGGACTATCTCAACTGGTACAGGTGATATTCGATCAATCGAATCTAAATCAATAGGATTTTCATATATCCTATTTATTTTTTGTCCCCGTTCATTTCTACTCAATTGTGGACTAGTTAATTTATCATCGTCTGTACTATTCATATTATGTACCAATGCTGATTCTGTAATAACAATATTATCTGTCGTATCTGGTTCTGTTGATGTTCGTGATGGTGGTCGATTATTTTGATTAATTCCAAACTTTTCCAAAATATGTTCCACATCAGTAAAACGTTTTACACTTTCTTTTACTTTCTTTTCATTTTGTCGTATCGCATCGGTATAACTACGAGTACGTAAAATTTTTTTATTACGTTCCTCTGTCTGCATTTTAGATAACCATGGATAATTTCGTCCAACAATTTTTTGACTTTCAAATCTTTCAAATGACATTGTTATTATTCCCATATTGATTAAAGAGAAAACTATGCTCAACACTTGTACACGACCTGTAATTTTTCAAAACAAGATAAATGAACAAATTTTTTTTTTCGATAAAAATATTCAAATTTTTAAATAAACTAACTACAAATAATAACATATAAGAATTTGGAATAATTGATTTTTTAAATGAAAAGTTTTTAATGCAATTCTAAGTAGAGCTTATCTAATAATGAAAATGTTTATATTCTTTAAAAAAATTAAGCTAATATACGTATGTTATTAATCTTTTTAATTAATTTTAATACAAAATAATAATTAAAATCCATAAAATTTTTACAAAAACATTATCCAATAGGTACTTTGGAAAGTAAATTTAAATACAGAATAATTAAAATTTAAAATTTAGTTAAATTTTTATTTAATTATATTACTTAAATATTGCCATTATATACGAAATATAAATATTTTGAAATAACTACCATAAAACATCTTCTTGAAGAACTTAATCCGGTTTGGGTAATTTTTAATGGGTTTTTTGCACATTTCGAACTGTTATTCGACTCTAAATTAATTTTGGATTCTAAATTAATCAAAGTTAAATAATTATCTGCATAGTCTATTTGTACAAATATGATGTCAAAAATTGATCATGTTATGTGGCTTATGGTGCCATTATCTTAAAACCACATATTTAATAAATAAATTATTTAAGTTCAGGTCAAAAATTCGATTCATGGCGCTCAGAATTGACGGTGAGGGTTTCTCTTTCAATATTTCTAAAGATACCCTCACGCAGAAATGCACTTTTCAAATATATAAGAGGTTCTTCATACTTAGTTATGGATTTGTAAAGCCATGCATATAATAATTTTTCTTTATTGATATATTAATCAATAATATAAAATTACAAAAAATTATTAAATTAAAAATTAAAAAAATTTATCAATATTTTTTGAAAATTTAATTTTTACAAGAGTTATACTTTCCAAACTTTAAAATGGATATTCCTTTACTGAATTATAACCCCCCCCCCCCCCTCCACCCAAAAAAACCCCTCGGATCATATTATTTTTTTAACAACGAAAAGATATTTTTTTTTATATAAATATAATTAATATTAATTAGAAAAAATTCAATCTAATTATCAATTATAATTAATAGTATTAATATTTAGTAATTTTGTATATTAAAATCATTTATGGTTTTTGGCAAAAATTATTAAAATTGAATCAAATGATTCCAAATATTTATATATGTGATAATTGTTATTTATGATTGCTAACTATTATTGGAAATTAATTAAGTTTAACAGTGAATCAAATGGTTTTCAATTATATGGCAATGGCATACAATAATTTATCACATGACTAAGCAAATTCATATTCACCTATATTGATCAATTCGCAATTTATTATTTAACAATGATAAAAAAAAATACTCCTTATCGAAGTTATCATATCTCCTTATATACACTTACAAGATGTTACTTAAGACTTTCAATAAGACATACACAGTGGTGCATGATGTCCTTCAGATTACCCGAGAACTTTAATCAAATATCAAACTTGATAGAAATTGCATAAAATTAAGAATTTTTTTTTCTTCTAATATTGAAAGAAAATTTGATCAAGTACAGACATGGTATTATTAGTATGGAGATAATATAAAATATAATAGCATAAAATAGAACCGATTGGAATGAAGTGAAGAAAATCGGGGTCACTAGTAAAAGTTACTATACCAAATCGACAAGACTGGAGCCAAACGGAACGAGTACATAATGAAATGAAAACTTGAACACATCGACCGGAACAATGACGAAATGTGTTTGAATGGAAATGATGTTTACTTGTTTCGAAATTCCGGAAGTCATCCTCCTTTAGTAGAATGAATAGCTGGAAAATGATTTGGGGGGCTGCCTGGATGTATGCCTGTATGAAATGGTAGAGCTCGAATGTTGAAGTTTCGCCCGCCTTCATCACACTATGATCCCGTTCGTAAGTGTTTCTCTGGTAGAACAGAGCTTCTACAGACCAGAAGATTTTACGATTAAATCTAATCTATGCGGAAGTCCATTTGAGTGGGGAGCTTTTTTTCCGTTTCCATTTCCATTTTCGTATTCGTTTTTATTTTTTCGTATTTTCATCCATCCATCCAGTATGTCATTTTGTGCAGGTGATATTTTTTTGTTGAGTCAAAGTACAGCCATTTGCACAGTCCAGTGAAGTTAGATAGTCAGTTAGAAAGATACTATCAAGTTATAAACAATTCTTTTCTCATCTTTAAGCTGCGTATAAAGCATAACAAAAAAAAAAAAAAAAAAAAAACAGAGACATTGCTAACGAAAAACAAAAAGTCAAATTACCTGTACATGGCTGCAAACGGGAAGAAAATTAAATTGAAGACTTGCCGAAAGAAGAATTTCACATTTTCCCAGTTGCAGCTATCCTGTTGGGGCCAATGCCATGGTGCTGTTAATATTGCTGCAAAACATATCACAGCTGGTAGAATAATGAGTGTCACGGTTATTCCGCCAAATTTAAGATTTCCATTACGGAAATGTTGTATGGCCACTGCTGTGTCAGCTAATGTCTGAACCAAATAAACTATGAACTCAAGAATGGCAGGTATTAATAACGAAAACACTATTTGTGCTCGCGTCTTAATTTTATAGCCAAGAATATAATTTGGTACATCGTACATAACATTCATGTTTCGGCAGTAATTTAGTTCTGTTATTTGATTTTTCTTATATCCGTAAAATATTTGCTCGTAAACTTTTTAACAACATTTTTTTTTTTATAAAAACTTTTTATACTTTTTTTCAAAAACAAAATAATAAATATAACAAAAAACAATGATTTAAGAATAGACAAAAATTCAGAATTTTCTCTAAATGATTATTATGTACTTTCTATAAAATACTAAAAATAATATTTTGTCAATATTAATGAAATGTATTGTAGTTTGCCAGAAATTATCTAATAATTAGATAAGAATTTTTTTAGATAAGATAATAACTATAATAATATAATGACTCATTGATATATGTAATTCTGTACTTTAAGTAGATAAGCTTGTAGACCCAGTTTGTTAAGGGTAATCAATTTTATCTGCATTAAAATACTCTATATTTTGCAGTATCTTTATTAGAATTGCGAAGGTGTGGTAGGAATTACCTTTTAATTTCAAATACTCATAAATGCATTTTAAACACAAACACATAATTTAATCAGTGTTTGCAGAAAATTTTGATGATTGTATTGTTACTATTACTGAATCATTGGTGAATTTAAACCTGTCATACTATCCTACATATAAGAAAATATTTGCTATAATTCTTCTTATTTTTTTTACAATTATATGTAGTTCCTTCATTTCTTTTAAGGCATCATAAAAATTTTGTTTAATAATAAAAATTTTATAACAATGAATTAACAAATACCGGCCGTTCTTAGAGCTTGAAAATTTTGTGTGGGAAAAAATATCGGCCAAATGACTACCTAGTATCTTGTGCTAAACCTCTACCTTTTAAATGCTATTTTTCCAATATGTTTTTACATAATTCCGGGTAAGCGTCAACCTTTACTTTAAAGTATCTTCGCAGAAAAAAATCGGGTGCAGTTACATCTAGGATTAGCCAGTCGATTAGCGTTGACCATCTCCAGTTAGTGAGCTTATTCATTTTAAGTTTCCTCGCAGGAAGAAATCGGTCCGAGAAATTCCATAATAGCACTGGGAACCCGTAGAGGTCCAATTCAAGGATTGAAATGGCAGCGCATATGATCTCTGGAGTGGAGTTCCTGTGTTATCCGAATTTTGTGCGGGTATAAACGCAACTATTTGTCGGTAAAAATTTTCGATAAAAATCGTCCGTAAAAATTTCTACTACAAATTTTTAGTAAAAATATTTTCAGTAAAAATAATTTTAAGTAAAAGTGATCTTCAGTAAAAATAATTTTCAATTAAAACACTTTTCAGTAAACAGAATTTTCAATAAAATTTTTTTCTGTAATAATTTTTTCAGTAAATTTTTTTTAAGTTGAAAGATAATTTTCACTAAATATAATTTTCAGTAAAAATAATTTTCAGTAAAAATTATATTCGGTGAAAATAATTGTCAATAAAAATAATTTTCGGTAGAAAAAGTTTTCAGCAAAAATAATCTTCTCTAAAAATAATTTTCAGTAAAAATAATTTTCAGTAAAAATAATTTTCAGTAAAACAAATTTTCAGTACAAATAATTTTCAGGAGAAATAATTTTCATTAAAAATAATTTTCAGCAAAACTAATTTTCTGAAAAAAATAATCTTCTGTAAAGATAATTTTCAGTATTAACAGTTTTCAGTAAAAACTATTTTTAGTACAAATAATTTTCAGTAAAAATTATGTTCGGTAAAAATAATATTCAGTAAAAATAGTTTTTAGAAGAAAAATTTTTCAGTCAAAATAATTTTCAGTAAAAACAATTTCCAGTAAAAATAATTGTCAGTAAAAATAATTGTCAGTAAAAATAATTTTCAGTAGAAAAATTTTTCAGTCAAAATAATTTTTAGTAAAAATAATTTTCATTAAAAATAAATTTCTCAAAAATAATTTTCAGTAAAAATTATTTTCAGTAAAAATTATATTCGATAAAAATAATATTCAGTAAAAATAGTTCTCAGTAGAAAATTTTTTCAGTAAAAATAATTTTTAGTAACAATAATCTTCAATAAAAATAATCTTGTGTAAAAACAGTTTTCATTAAAAGTGATTTTTAGTACAAATAATTTTCAGGAAAATTAAATTTCTGTAAAAATAATCTTCAGTAAAAATTTTTTCAGTAAAACTTTTTTCAGTGAACATTTTTTTAACGAAATTTTTTTCAATAAAAATAATTTCAGTAAAAATAATTTTCAGTAAAAATAATTTTCAGTAAAAATAATTTTAAGTGAACATAAATTTCAGTAAAAATAATTTTCAGTAAAAATAATTTTCATTCAAGGTAATTTTCAGTAAAAATAATTTTCAGTAAAGATAATTTACAGTAAAGATAATTTTCAGTAAAAATAGTTTTCAGTAAAAATGGTTTTCATTAAAAGTGATTTTTATTACAAATAATTTTCAGGAAAAATAAATTTCAGTAAAAACAATTTTCAGTAAACATAAATTTCAGTGAAAACAATCTTCAGTAAAATTTTTTTCAGTAAAACTTTTTTCAAGAAAAATAATTTTCAGTAAAAATAATTTTCTGTAAAAATAATTTTCAGTAAAAATAGTTTTCAGTAAAAATAACTTTTGGTAAAAATAATTTTCAGTAAACCGAATTTTCAGTAAATCTAATTTTCAGTAAAAACTGTACAAATATTGATAATTGTCAATCAAATTTTATTCTGTAAACTTTTTTTTAAAATATTTTCGGTAAAAATTTTCCGGAAAAATTTCAGTAAAAATATTTTTAGTAAAAATTTTTTCAGTAAAAATTCTTCAGTCAACATTTTTTTAGAAAAATTTTCGTTACTAAAAACTAAAATTTTAATATGACTGTACATGTTTTATAGGATCACTGAACAGACCAATTTGTGTTTCAATTCTGCCGTTCGCATATTATCCATGCCCAATAAATTACATAAATTGGGCATGATTTAATAAAATCCTTCGCCGAAGAGCAAACAAAATTTTAATTCATAAAAATTATAAGATATCCAACATCTTAAATTAGTTTTTCTCAGTTTATCTAAAATTCAATTCTGTCAAATATATTCTCATCTGATTATCAAAAAAAAAAAAAGAAGCTATGTGCACGCATATTATTTTTATTGATACTAAAATACACTTTATGAAAAATTTATTTCAAGTTTAGCAAACACAATGGGCATGAAAAAACGATTGTTTACCAGCATTCAGGTCAGTTATTAGTGCAAAATAAATATCATCAAATTATTAAATAATCGTAAAATATAACGTGTATCTTTTTATGAAAACCTTTATTAAAAAAAAGAAAAAAATCCTAATCATAATACTGACTACAATAGTACATAATGGATACATAATAAAATAAAGATATGCTCAAAATCCTATTTGCTGTAAAATTCTAATACGAGCATCATACAAAAATGCCATCGTCCATACTTTAATACTCTTACCTGTTTCAACAAAAGATAAACTTATCAAACATCTCAATTTTTATTAAAATAATAAAATATGAAAGAAAAAATTTATTACAAAAAAGCTGTCAAGTAAAACCAACCTAAATTATGTGTACACAACTGACCCTCATAAACCAGATGCTCTCTTCTCTAAAGGATTTTACGAAAATGTTGTTTATTTTGTTCGGCATTATCTCGACCGTGTCATCTTTGCCCTTTTTTTATATCAAAGAAATTTTTTTTTATATTATATTATATAAAATAAGGAGAAATTATATAAAAAAAAATAAATAACACGTACTTTTTTTCCAATTTTTGTTGAGTAGAAAAACATTTTATTCGAAAATAAAAATCAATATTTCTAAACAAGATAATACCGTCTTTCTCATATAAAGCACATTCAAAATGTTAGGTATTCAATGGACATAAGTACTTGGGTTTATTCTTATATACATACATACATACACGCATATATGATTATTATTAGTGATTATTTTAGGTTCTATTGGAAATAATTGTCCCATAATGAAAATTACATCATTTTCAATTTGTTTATAAGAAAAGAAAAAATTTGCAGTGTAAAAAAAAGTTTACCAAAAAAACCTTATAAAAAAAGGACGAAATGGAGAAAAAGAAAACTTGATAGGACTTTTAGTGAACCAATTTTCAAGTTAAACATTTTAGCAATATATTAAAAAGTAAATTCTTAAATTAGTTGGTAGCTTCCATTTTCATTTTTGGACAGTAACTTCTTCACAGTAGAGCTACCCTTAAAAGCTGTACAAGAGGTTAGTTATGAGCTGAGCGGCTCATTAATTCGACCGTACCTCTATGTATCTATATCTCTTACCCTTTTCAAATGTGTTACATTTTCAGGAAATCATAATATAAACGGAAAAGTCCACTTTCAGATTCGTTTTTGTAGACAGTCATTCATGAAATCTGTCTGATATGGGCTGTTTCTGAATGGATTCCCTTTTCTCCTGACCGGTAGTCAGTTTTCCCTCTTCAGCTATTGTTCACACTATTAACAAAACTAAAAGAGGATACGGTGGGAATGTAGGTACCTGTTAGAAAATGTATATCTGTATTTATGAACTACAATAGTTTTATAGAGTGAACGACAACGTCCAGATTGAAAACTTTACGCAAGGGTATTTTCAAGGGAAGATCCATTTTTCCATTTGTCTTGATTTAGTTTTGGATCGCGTGAATCTTCCTCATGTAATACAATAGAAAACTTCCAAATAAACCCGCCCCAAAGAACTATGTATCTGCCTATGTACATAACTACTTGCTCAACAATGTATTGTAGTTTATTTGTTATGCTGGACTAAATTTCATGAAAAGGTTTCCGAATTTTAATCCCTCTCATTTGAAAATTTAGTTAGATAGGTTTACTTATTTTCTTGCTTTTTTGATTCAATTTAGCACAACTGCTTTTATAAAATATAATTTTCTTTAAAGGACATTCGCAATTCACCTTTAATACTATATAGTGTCATAAAAGGGAGAAAAAAATTAGTAATTTTAAAAAGAAAACTTGATTTAAGTGAAAATCTTCTTATTTTCTTTTTTCGAGAAAGAACTATGCAAATATATACGAAAAATAAAACTTTAGATGATATTTATTTAAACTAATTCTAGTTTTTTTTTTTATTTCTATTTCAGGTAAGAATTTTTTCACTCTAGTTAAAAGTATTCTTATACTTACAAACAATAAGCAAGTTAACAGTTTTAAATTATTTCTTTTATCATAAGATAACTTGGTTATAGTACTGAAATAAAAAGGGTTCACTACAAATACTGAAAGAACTTTAAAAAACTTTGAAAATATTATTGAAAAAAAAAACGTAATATAATAACGGATTATCCAATTTATGCGTTAGAAAGTAAAGTTAAATAAAATATATTTTAAATTTAGCTTTTTATAAAACATTTATTAAAGTATATTGATAAAGTTTCGCCATAATTTAAAGTAGTTACTTTAAGCAATTTTTTAGTATAGCTTAAGTCGGTTTTTATATAGCCATAGTTATTAGAATTGATACTTAGGATCTCTGCTTCTTCATTTTCAAATACACCGCATTTTTCGTAGATATAATATTTTATCATCAGTAATTTGTGGGTTTTCAGATCCTTACATACCGCTATTTTGCTATTAATATATCAATTGATGAGAAGAGAGAGTCATTGCTTCAAACTAAAATTTCTTAAGGTGTGAAACGTATAACGGCAATATGATAAGTAGGTGATAAATGCAAAAGATATAGATGATATGAGCAAAAAAATATTATTTTTACTATTTGAAATTCTTATAAAGCCGTTATACAAAATTTTATGAATATATGTTTATTAGTTTAGTTTTGATAGTTATTGAAATTATATTTTTATTAATATACGTATGGAAAAATAGTTTTTATTGAGTGTTTTTCGTGAAAATTTGAAGTTATAATCGAAAATAGGGCCTATTTTGTAAGGTTTAACAAATACTACTGCGTGGATGGTATAAAAAAGTTGGAATATTGTTAAAAGAAGTGAATCCGGCTCAGAAAAGATTATATTGAAAAATAAATCAATTTTTATTGAATAAATTATTTTTGTAATTTCATTTACCACTGACATATCATACTGCATTTGTAGCAATGGCAAATTTCGCCATTTTTATATAATGTTCTTTACAATTTAAGCTTTTTATTATAAAATTAATAAATTACAATGTTAAATTGCAATCTTTAAAATAAATAAATCTTATTTTGAATAATATATACGTTTGACAGATGTCAAACTATAAAATGGATAACTCCTTTTTGAAAAATTTTAAAAATTAATAAAAAAAAGCATATAAGTTATAATATTAATACTGATTTAAACAAGAAGTGATTTTCTTATTTCAAATAATAATAATAATAATAATAATATTCTATTGAATCACATTTGTTATCTAATATTCTATACCAAATAAGATATTAAAATTGACTTTAATACAAATTTTAAATGGAAAGTAAAATAATGCAAAAATTTCCATATAAAATTATAATAAGGAAATGGAAAATTATAATAAGAAAATCGAAATTGTACGAGTATACGAATCTTAGAATATAATTTTTTTTTTGCCCATTTAAATACATAAAATGCATGTACTGGAAAATTACACTAAAAGGGATCATACTATTTTGTTAGAAATTTTACATTAAATTTACTAAAACGTTACTTAAACATATTCATATTCAATATATGCAGTAAGCGCTAGTTATAATAATGTACAAAAATGTGTAATGTAGATGCGGATACTACAGGGATGAATACACAACCAAAATGTATAAATGAATTTCTACTCAAATAAATACAAATTTAATGCTTATTTTGGTTATTTTCAACGCACGTACACAGCCATTACAATAAAATCGTACGCCTATAGTTTGTGACTATGGATGAGCACGTACTTGTTTAAGTATATTCCCTTCAGCTGGTTATAATCGAAACTGAATTATTAACGTATAATGTGTAATTCACAGAATTATAATACCTGCTTTCGGTTAAATTTGAATATTTCTGAAATAGGCTAATACTTAACTATGCCTATGCTCTATGCTTCTACTATTGATATGGGCATAAATGTATAAATCCTTAAATATATTTACATATACACATACATACAGTTAAAATGTTCATATTTAAATTCATGTTCGGAATCAACCTTCTCAACTATGTTATAGCTAAAACTACTACAATTATGAATATTTACATCATGAAGGGATAATACAAAATATCTTCTTAATATGAATACAAATACATAACTTTTCTATAGATAATTTTCTAGAAAATCCATTCAGTCTTAAATAATCATTCATTGTACGTGTGTATATGTCCCTATATGTAGATTTAGATACTGATCCCTTGATCATCTCGATTTTAGACCATTTAGCCTTTATGTTAACCACAAAATATTAAAAGGATAAATTTTCATTAAAAATTCATACTAATTAATCTAAGGAAATCAAATATGAAATTATTGTGTTCTTATATAAAATTTATCTGCCCCCTTGGAAAATTAAAAATTTATTTCTTCTTAAATTGTTCAAACAACTTTACAAAATATTATAATTCTATCAACTTTTTAGTACATATTCTAATACACATATATGTTACGTGGATATGTGAAATTTCTTCTTTTCTTTTAAATTAAAACAAAGATATTTTTGGGAAAAGTTTCTTCAACGGAATAGTCGATAAAAGTTTTCCGAAAAGTATAGTTAAAAGATTATATAGAAATTTGTAAAAGTTTTCAAAAGAAAATTACTATTTCCCAGTATTACAGAATTATTTAAGTTTCGTTTTCTTTTGGATTTTTTTAAGTTCTTAGTTCTTGTAATCGGAATATAGGATTATCCATTTTATAGTTTGGAAATAATAGTTCTATTATTGAATAGTTCTTTTTCTAAATATATAATATGTAATCATATTTATTAATAAAAATACTTGCCATTTTATAATCAAATAATACGCTAAATTGATTAAAAAAAATATTAAAAAGGTGATATTTTGGCCATAGCTACGTTTTGTGGTTAAAAATAAGATTATGGTTGTCATAAATGAGAGTTGTTCTACAATATATAAAGACAAAAAATGACGCCTAATTTCAGGATTAAGGAATGCTAGTGAATATCCATTTAAGGCTGCACGACCTTTTTTTATACGATTACATAAAAAATTTCTGAACACAGATAGTTTTTAAGCTATTAAAACAATTAAGTAATGGCCGAAATGTGCAAAAAAATCATAAAAGGATCAAGTTCTGAAAAAAGTTTTATGGCAAATATTTAAATAATATTTTATTTCATAAATAATAGCCAGATTTATTAAATTATACTCTAACCAATTTTTTTTAAACCAAATTTTAAATATATATGATTTATTTTTACTTTGCAAAGCGCAATTTGGATAATGCCCTATTTATAAAATAATTGATATTACCTCAAGCAATTATAGTTTGAAAATTTCATGAAAACAAAATAATATTATTATAAAGTCAACAGAGGGATAACTTTCCATTTAAGTTCTTGTAGTACTCTTAAAAGTTTAGAAAACTATAAAAGAGAACTCCTATAAAATGATTTGTTTGTCATCATACACTTTTGATTTTTATATAATTTAAAAAATATAAAAAAATTCCATTGAAAAAAAATTGTAAATATATGCTAGATAAAATAAGAAAGATGAAGAGAAGAAAAAAATACCTAATATGATATTGCAGATAAAAACTTTGCAGTATTTCAAAGTAAAGCTGTAGCAATCATAATTGAGGAAAAGAATAGCCTAAGGCTCAAGGACAGGATCAACTTAATCTCATCTATGTTCATATCTTTTCAACACTGTTGGCATTTCTGTGTTTGGCATCTCCAAACAACTATAGAAAATATTTCACATCCTATCTATATAGACAAACACGTAAATAGATACTCCCCCAATCATAATGTATAATACAAAATTCCAGCGTAGCAAAATCTAAAACTGAACAAAGAATATCGAATAAACAAAAATTACGATACTAAAAAAAAAGAATAGCAATGTTCCTACGTCGATTTAGGACAATTAAAAATAAATTAAGGTCACATCAAGATCATAAAAAAATAATATTTATATAGATACATTCGAATTTGTTCCTATAGTTGTATATCTGATAAGGGAAGAAAATAATATTGAAACTTTTTCTATTAGAGTTTGACTTTTTATTGTGTTTACCACAAATACTCCCAGTTTTGTCGTTAAGACATGAATATTAAGCTTTAAGCGTTATTCTACTCTTGTTCTTATCGGCAAAATATTGTACCATGTAATATGGTCGTATTGACAAAATATTGGTACGCATCCCTCACATCAACATTTCGTATTAGCTTTTGGATACTGTTAGTATTTTTACAAAAAAAAAAAAAAAAAACTAAATTCTATTCTACTGTAACTGAAAGAAATGGTAAAGAATCGAAAAGCTTTAATTCGAAATAAATTATTGTACATTTTGGAGATTAGGAAGGATGATACCAGTCAATGTTAATCTAAAATTACCCTACTCAGCAATACACGTGCTTGACAGTCTGACATTATGAGTATTTTCGTATTTGTATATATAAATATATAAAATTATCTATTATAGATTGATATCCTAATTAGGATCTAAATATAATAAAACAATAAGAAAATATTTATTTAAATTAATGGAATTAAAATTCATAAGTAGGATGGTATTTATTAATTTGTTTTAATAAATAAACTTTTATCATAAACTTTACTCGATCTTCTATTTATAAATCTGTTTTTAATTTTAAAATAAACTTTAATTAAACTATATGCCTAAGGCTGTATTTATTTTCATTCGAAAAGAAAAAATGAACAAAAAATTTCTTCCTTTAATAGGTAGTTAAATATTAGTTAAGAGAAATTGTTTTTTTTTATCAAAATGTCTGCTATAAAAATTAAACCAAAATCCTTTTTTTATGATAAAGAGATTTTTGAAAAAATTATTTAATAATTATTGGTACATTTTTTTTCAAAATATTTTATACAATATAATTTTAGAAAAAGATAATACACAATGTTAAATATTTAATCGGATAGTGTTGTAGGTTTACAAACTATAATTTGATGCCATTTTGGTAAGCTGTCATTCTGTCAGGTAATATTTAATAGTAATAGAGAGTATACGTAGCTAAAAACTTTAATTTGACGGCATTTCGGATAACTGTCATTCTGTTAACTGGTATTTAACAGTAATAGAGAATAAATGCTGCTATAAACTCCAATTTGACGCCATTTTGGATAACTGTCATTCTGTTAGATGATATTTAATAATAACAGAGAGTAGAGAGTAGACGCATCTAAAATCTTTATATAGATACCATTTTCTATAACTGTCATTCGTCAGCTTATATTTGACAGTTATAAAGAGTAGACACTGCTAAAAACTCTAATTTGGCGCCATTTTGGATAACTGTCATTCTGTCAGCTGTTATTTGACAGTTATAGAGAGTAGATGCAGCTAAACACTTTATATAAACGCCTTTTTGTATAACTGTATTTTTATGAATAGCTATTTGATAGTAATAGAGTACACGCAGCTAAAAACCATAATTTCATGCCATTTTGAATAACTGTCATTCCGTTAGCTGATATTTGGCAGTTACAGAAAGTAGATGCAGCTATAAACTCTAATTTGGCGCCATTTTGGATAACTGTCATTCTGTCAGCTGTTATTTGACAGTTATAGAGAGTAGATGCAGCTAAACACTTTATATAAACGCCTTTTTGTATAACTGTCTTTTTATGAATAGCTATTTGATAGTAATAGAGTACACGCAGCTAAAAACCATAATTTCATGCCATTTTGAATAACTGTCATTCCGTTAGCTGATATTTGACAGTTACAGAAAGTAGATGCAGCTATAAACTTTAATTTGGCGCCATTTTAGATAACTGTCATTCTGTCAGCTGTTATTTGACAGTTATAGAGAGTAGATGCAGCTAAACACTTTATATAAACGCCATTTTGTATAACTGTCTTTTCATCAATGACTATTTGACAGTAATAGAGTACACGCAGCTAAAACCATAATTTCATGCCATTTTGGATAACTGTCATTACGTTAGCTGATATTTCACAGAAACAGCGTAGACGAAGCTACGAACCTTAATTTCGCATCGTTTTGGAAAACTGTCATTCTGTTAGCTGATATTTGACAGTTACAGAAAGTAGATGCAGCTATAAACTCTTATTTGGCGCCATTTTGGATAACTGTCATTCTGTCAGCTGTTATTTGACAGTTATAGAGAGTAGATGCAGCTAAACACTTTATATAAACGCCTTTTTGTATAACTGTCTTTTCATAAATGGCTATTTGACAGTAATAGAGTAGACGCAGCTAAAAACCATAATTTCACACCATTTTGGATAACTGTCATTACGTTAGCTGATATTTGACAGAAACAGCGTAGATGAAGCTACAAACCTTAATTTCGCACCGTTTTGGAAAACTGTCATTCTCATAGCTGATATTTGACAGTTACAGAAAGTAGATGCAGCTACAAACTCTAATTTGGCGCCATTTTGGTTAAATGTCAATCTGTCAGCTAATATTTGACAGAAACAGAGTTTAGACGAAGCTACGTACTTTAATTTGATGCAATTTTGGATAACTGTCATTCTGTCAGCTGACATACTTGACAGTTATTATTATAGAGTGTCAGTACAACGTATTCAACAACGCGTAAGAGAGTTAAAAATGTTTTAGAGCTCCATAGACGAAACTCCAATTTGTACAGGCAATTTATAATGAGTGTCGAAGGGCATTTTAACTTAAGCGACTTTGTTTATTAACAAAATATCAGATTATGGAAACGTGCAAATTCCGAGGCTATCCAGGAAAGGCCGTTACACCCCTATTGAAGAACTGTAGGTGCGACAGAGCCAATGGGCGCTGTTATCATTGATCCGTATTTTTTTGACAATGATTCTGGCAATGTTCTTACAATGAATGGTGAGTGATATAGGGTGATGCTACATAACTTTTTCAGACACTGCACGTGCTATAATGGAAGTTCTGTGACCGATATCTCCTGAATTATGTCTTAAAGTCATCATGATGTTTGGCCTCCTTGCCTTCCTAATCTAACCCTATTCGATTTCATGCTGGACTTAAATTTAAAGGGATAACTTGACACTCAACAACTAGAGCAGGTTAACGCTAACCGACTAACTGTCCCCACTGCGAAGATACTTTAAGGTAAAGGCCGATGCTAACCCGAAAATTTACATAAGAGCTTATTGGACAATTGTCATCAAAATGGCGATATTATTTCCCATCCTTCTTTTTATTTCAATTCAAAATTATTTTCCAAAAAAAATGCTTCAAAATTATCTTTAGAACATCCTGTATTTATATATTCATCTCGTCTTATAAGTAGACTTTTATTTATATACAATGATAAAAATTCAATAGCAAATAAATAAATAAATAATTATGCTTATATAAATAATGTTTTTATAGTAGAATATTGCGTAGAAGAAAAAACTTGAAAAATATACGCATAAATTTCCCAAAAACGATTAATAATGTAACGTTGACATGAAAATGTTATTTATTTTTTCTTCTTTATTTTTTGGGTACCTTCATTAAATTTCCAGAGCACGTATTAAATAATTTCTCAAGTGCCAAATTATTTTACAGTACATGAAAAAAAAATGCCAAAAACCAAGGCACATTTATGCTAGGCTAGTTTTAAGTTTTCGGATAGAGAAAAGTTTATCTAGAAAATTAACAAACATCAATCTGAGGCTTGAGAGTAAATACTAAAAAGATTAATAGCTTTTTCCAGTATTTAGTACCGAAAAATTTCTAATTTTATTGAAAAATTTATCTTAAAAGCATATTTACCCAAACTTATACATAATAGTATATATTTCCTATCATAAATAGATACTCATCCTTATAGCTGTATATGTATAGATATGTAAATTGAGCAACTACAATAAATTTATAACATACAAATTTAGTTACTCAAAGAATTTTAATATAAACTTTTATGATTTCGTAATACATTCGTAATAAAATTTATTGCAGGGTCTAAGTTTCTTTTTTCTTTAGTTTTTTTTTTTTGAAGAAAAAAAAATGATATTAAAGCATAAATAAAATGTGAATAATCAAATTATATAAAGTTATACAAAAAAAACTTATTTGTACCAGTCATCATATTGAGATTTTGCTATCAAAAGTATTAAGCAATCGAGAAAAAAATAATAATTCTTAACTGAACCAAACTATGGGTTTTCTCGTTATTTAATATCTTTTAATTTTCCTTTTTATACGTCGTATTTTATGACAGCAAATATGTTGTAAACATAAAAATAACATGATTATACAGTATATATTGTATATTGAAAAAAAAAATATCCGATATCCTTTACATCCGATACAATATTACACTAAAAATGTTGTGGATACTAAAAATAACTACTTCCTAAGTGTAGATAAAATTCCAAACTAATAGTATCAGACGGTTAATAGATTTTTTTTTCAGTTAAGGCATAAAACTCTATTTTAATCTATTTAAGGGTTTATTTATACAAATATTATTAGATTATATAATTAGTTTTTTCTCTCTTCATTTCTTGGTCATAGTTTTCTTTTTATTAAGTTATAGTTAAAATTTAACTATAATTTTTACATCAGAAGTTTATTAAAGATTTTACTAACAAAGAAATGTATCTTAATTTTTAATACAAATATAAGGTAATATATCTTATTGACCGTTCTACCCTGTGGCAAGATCTCATGATGCATCACGCCCCTGTAATCGTAGAAAACTGTAAGCGAAACCTTCACATTCAACCGAACTTGGCGCGCCTTTTTCGGTCTTGGCTAGTGCTTCAGCTTCCATTGTGATGATTGAACTTTGGTTTCCACGTGATAACCATAAACCCATGATTCGTCACCAGTAATGACCTTCTGGAGCAAATTTGGGTCGTCGCGGACAGAGTCCAACAGCTCCTTAGCAATTTTAATGCGATCCAGTTTTTGGTCGAAACTGAGCAATTTTGGTACGAATTTCACGGCGACCCGTCTCACGCCAAATCATTGGTAAAAATCGAATGGCACGAGCCAATCGATATGTTTAAGTCCTTAGCAACTTCTCTAACTGTGATCCGACGATTGGACAATACTATTTTCTTCACTTGTTTTCGTCTGTTGTTGACGTTCTCGGGCGTCCGGCACGCTTTTCGTCGTTCACATCTTCACGGCCCTCTGACAACATTTTGTACCACCGATAAACGTTGCTTCGGTCCAAGGTGGCTTCACCATATGCCACAGTCAACATTCGGAATGCGTCCGCGCAATTAATTTTGTTTTTCACAAAAAATTTGATACAGATTCTTTAATCCATTTTTTGGAATGGGCAAAAATCGAAGACGAGCCAAAACACGTACAAGCAAAGCATCTGTCAAAAATAAACTAAACATTCAAAATGGCCGAATTTGTCGGCATAAGTGAGAGACATGAGTACCAACATAATGCCACAAAAAAATTGAAAATCGAATATACGTAACAAAATACGCGATACTTTTTGAACAGACCTCGTATATGAGGATCTAAAAAGTCTCGCAAGTTATTATTAAGGAGGCGTAATATCAGCGAAAAGTAATTGTCTGATGTGCACTTTAATCTGAAAGTGCCATTAATGGGTAGTATTTCTTTGAAAAATAAAGAAGGGGAAACAATTACACTATTCCCATATAATAACTGAACTCTTTTAATCTAAACATGAAAATTTTAAAATTTTAACAACACAACATGCTAAATTTTGTCTTTATTACACGAAAAATCCCTAGGTCGTAAAATCTCTAGACTTGATGATGTCAATTGGCCTCCAGTTTTTTTTTTCTTATTAAGTTTTGTAAAATATCCTATTTACTCAGAAAAATTGTCAAGTCAGAAATGTCCGAAAAAGTCAAAAAAATTACCACAAAAGGATCGAGTATGTTATTTTAAGATGTTTTCTGTCCGCCATTTGAAATTTGTTATATTTTAAGCATAATGGTAAGGTCTAAGCAATATAATAAAATTTTTCCCAAATTTAAATTTAAAGTTTGATTTATTTAACTTTACTTTCCAAAGTCTCAAAAAAAACTCTTTATTACAATAGGAATCCAGGAAATTCTTCTTATTGATCATAGTTCACGTTTAGGTATTCACCTTTTATATAATTGGTTTTTTTTTAAATTTATAATTAATTTATATACAAATAATTTATACTGAAAAGGAAAAATTACAATTACTTTAATTTTAAAAAAAAAAAAAAATACGAACAAATCTGTTTTAAAACTAGTAAAGACTTGAACCTTAAGATCAAGTGTTGAATTTTGAAATTACATTCGTTTCTCTACAAATTACAAATAAAGAACCCCATTTAATTATATTATTATGAAAATGCTTTTTCTTAATTACCAATTTGTGTTAATTTATTTTAATATTTTCTTTTTCTATATTCTGTATAATTAAAAATTCATTTAAATAATATTTCACCACAGTACTATGGTGAATTTGTTATTTATTGTATTCACCCAATATTTCTATACTGAATTTTTCATTTTCATATGATTTATATAAAATAGGGTTTATTATCAACTAAAAACTCTAAAAAATATTTGGAAATTTCCAGAATTAGCGTTTGGTATATGGTATTCCAAGCTAGAGGTTACAAATTTTTTACTACCTTTGCAAAATTCACCTCAAATTATACCTCATATCTAAATTTATATTTTTTTCAATCAAAATTATGGTAGATAATACTCGTAAGTAAAAATGTTCAATTTAAAAAATAATTTTCCATAAATTTAATTTCTTATATATTTAAAAAAATATATTGCGGTCTGAAAAAAAAAATCCAATTGAAAATTTTCCAATAGAAAATATAATTTTATTCATAAATAAAATGTTTATGCAATATTTTTTTTCTGTTATTCTAAATAAGACATTTTATTACTAATAGTCCATAAAATGGTAGAATATATTGTATAAAATGAGTATTTTTTTCCTTTCTATTCTTACATAATATTATGTGTACATTAAATGATTTTTTATGGCTAACATCTATAAAAAAGAAATCACATAACAATAAAACATCTAATAAATAAAATTTTTTATGAATTGTAAATTTTTCAACAATGTTATAGGATCTTATGGAAAAATTAAGATAGGGAAAATTGAACAAATACCAAATGCTATGAAAGGAATATAAATACGAGTATAACCAATGATACTTTTTTACAACTCTCCCCTTCTTATTTGTATTATATTTCTATTTTAAAAAAAAAAAAACAAATTAATTGCAATACTATAAAAAAAAACAAGTATTTTATTTTTTTAAAAAAATATTTTTAATTAAATTCTTATAATTTTACAAATAAAATTGTTTTGTTTATAAAAATATTTAAATTATCCATTTGCTCATTTGGAAAGTATAGTACTATATTTTTTAAATAGTTGTTAAATATATATATTATTTATGATAAATATTATTTAGATTGAAATTTGCCATTTTTTTATTATATATTATTTAATTATCAAATAAAGCTATAAGAATATAAAAACTTTCTGCTGTAACTATATTTCGTGTTTTAAGAAGATGAATTTCCTTCAGCGATGATGTTTATTTTTCGCTCGGTGGATATGCCAATGAGCAAAAATGCTATAAATGAGGCTATAAAAATCTACGTGTAATTTAGAAAAAACCTGTTATATATTTGGTTCGAAAGTAAATATGATTTTTAGATAAATGATTCCCGGACCAATTTGGACTAACAAATATTATACAGGATTATTCATTTGGTGGTTCGGCATGAATAGTCCTGTTTTTTTATAGCTGTTCAACAAATATATCATTCAAGATAATATTTTATTTTGTTCAAAATTTGCCATTTTAAAATAAAATTCAGTTAAGTACCAAATAATACGATCAAATTGTAATAATTGATTCTGTCCTAGGCATATTTTACGACAATATTTCTTTTATAAATAAGGCTCATTTTTACGTTGGTGAATACGTCAATAAAGAAAATTGTAAAATATACAACTCTGAAAATCTATAAGTAAATGTGCAGATGCTATTTTATCCGTAAAAAGTTACTATTTGGTGTACATTTTTATCTCAAATTGTTATTTACGCGTATTTCTTTGAAAATAAAGAAGAGGATACTGTTACCGTCAATTCTGAGCTCCATAGCTGAACGATAAATGACTTTTTTTCACCATATACTTAAAAATTGAAATTTAGACTATTTTTGTTTTGACACAAAACATGATAAATTTTGGATTCATTGCACGAAGACTCCGCAGGATGTATAATTTCTGGGATTTGGTAATGCCCATCAGCCGACAAGATTGTACAATTTGATACTATGAAGCTTATTATTATAGAGATATTCATAAAATTACATTTATGAAGATAATTCTTAAACTTAAGAGTATTTAAAAATCAACATCGGTCAAGTAATATTTGAATTGCAGTCCGAAATGTACAAACAAGTCTTTAAAAATTATAATACGATTGGCTTTTGCACCATGATAACGACCCTGCTTACGCATTGTTGCTTGTGCGGGAATTTTTGGCCAAAATCAACACACGAATAATGCCGCAGTCACTGTATTCCCCAGATCTTTTTCTTGTTCCCGAAACAGATTCTTTGGATCATTTTTGGGAATGGGCAAAAATCGAAGACGAGCCAAAACACGTGCAAGCAAAGCAGCTGTCAAAAATTAACTGAACATTCAAAATGACCGAACTTGTCTGCATAAGTGAGAGACATGAATACCAACATAACGCCACAAAAAAATCTAAAATCAAATGTACGTAACTCGCGGAAATTCAAAATTAGTGATACTTTTTGAACAGACCTCGTATTGGGTTGTCCGGAAAGTAATTTCGTTGTTTCCCAACAGAGTTCTTAATTGTATTTTTTCACAACCAACTTCATACTTAAGCCTTATAATCATATGCATTTTGATAGTTGACATAGTAAGGCTTGCTTGCGAACAATTTCGAAAGAAAATTATCCGATATTAACGGAGAAGATGTGTTAAGTGGGCGCCTATGTGTAATCTATTCTGAAGTGTACTGTCATCAGTTAGACGAATTAAATGATTCACTTAAAGAAGAAAAGCCAGAATTTTTCAATAGGGAAGGTATAGTGTTCCAACTAGATAATGCGAAACCACATACAAGTTTGACCAATCGGCAAAAGCTTTTATAGCTTGGATGGGATATACTGCCATACCCACCATACTTTCGAAACCTAGCATCTTCCGATTATCATTTTTTCCGGTCTCTACAAAAATTTTTAGATGGTAAAACGTTTAATTCAAATGAGGAAGTCAAAAATCACTTGGATCAGTTTTTTGCCAGCAAAGAACAAAAACTTTATGAGCGTGGAATCATGCTATTATCAAAAAGATGGCAAAGTGTATTGAATCAGAGTTGACAATATTTAATTGAATCAAATATTACTTCACTATAATAAAATCTGAAACGTTTTTTAAAAACTAGTTAAATAATATTATATTTATACAAATTTGGCATAGCTTATATAATATAATTACGTAAAAATTTAATCAAAATTTAAATTCAAAATATATTTTATTTAACTTTAATTTCCAAACTAAAGATTGGATAAATCTTTATTTTGGCATATCAAAAAATATGTTCTTATTCAGTCTTTTTAAAAAGACATTGTTTTTCTACCCTTATGAAATATATACTAATTTTCTCATAATATACATATATGGTATATAAATATATACATAGTATAGAAAAAAATTTACATCCTTAAATTGGAAATTTTCGAAAATTTAATTCCTTATACGCACCTAAACCAGTTAAGCCTAATTTTATTTATATTGTCTCGAACAACGCATGCACATATAAACGTAAATGTGTAAATAAGTATATTAGTTATTTAATATATTTTCATAATAATTTCATTGGTGTCGTTTGTGTTTATTTTTTGTATGTTTTTTTTTTTTTACATTATTACCAATGAATTTCATTTTAAATTCATTGAAATTTTTATATAAATTTGAATGTGCAAAATGGGACTCCTCCATATGAACATATATAAAATTGACCGTATTCTTCTGATTGGTCGTAAAATGGTATCAAAAAATTTATTTATTTTGGTTTTTTCTTATTTTTTTAAATGAAATATAAACTCTTTGTCAGGATTCTCTTATATGGATGTATTTATGTATGAATATATACATAACTCCAGGATATGAAAAAATCTACAATATATAAGAATTTGTTCAAAAGTATGGCTACAGATTTGGAAGAAGCGTGTATATTTATACCATGTTTTGTTGGGATTACTAAATTCAAATTTATTTAGTTAGATTGTATTCATATTCTTCGTATACGGAAATATTTAAAGAAACATCAGCTTAAATGGCATAAAGTGAAAAAAATTGGGTAAAAAAAAATTTAATGCGTAAAATAAGGCGTTTCGTAATGAAAATCTTTTCGTCGTACATTAACCACATTTGAACTTTATCCTTATTATATTATAACAAAATATGTTTTCGTATATTTTCTCTATGCATATTTATATGAACAAATGCACCTATGCATGTATGTGTATATACCATAGAAAATTACATATTTATATGTACACATATTGACAAAATATATAAATGCTTCTTGCATGCTTATATGAAAGGACATCCACAATAAGAGTCACCACGTCAACGGTTAAGCAATATAGATGTATCTGAGGCGATCAAATATTGCAGAGAAAAACGTGAACTACAAGGATAACACAATTGAATAATAGAAGGATACGAGAGAAGATATAATGATTATGAAATATTCAGATAAAATTGCTTTCAACTTTTTCCTTTACGCATCATCATGAATATCGAACTTCTTAATAAAGATTTTCAATTCGAAGGAAAAATCTGATCTGATCTGATGTGTGATGTAGAAGGGAAGATTTTAAAAACGATTCCGTAGTATGCGTACACGAGTATGTTGAAAATCAAAAGCCGAGGAAAAAAGGAAATTTTATCGTTTTTTTTTTGTTGTTGATATTGTTATACAGTAAGCTTTATGTTTTCAACAGCTTTCTTGATGCTTCTGAGACTTTTTCAACAACAAAATCCCTCTTCACTCTTATTATTCGTCATAGCATTAATATGGTATTCTTTTTTTATATTTGTTTTTTTATTTTTACTCCCCAAAAGCCACAGTCTAATCCTTTGTCACGTGACTTTGATTTTTTTTTTTTTTTCTTTTGATACGTTCCCATTATTTTTTTTTTTTAGGTAGGATATATTTTTATTTATATCATTTTTCGTTCTAATGCTTACGAAAGTTCAATACAATCTTTAAGGATATTTTTCTGTTTTGTTTAGTATTTCTTAAAAAATCACATTCTGATAATAATTCTTGATATAGACGGATATACTTACTTACATTACTGTAGACGCGATATGATACCTTTAAACATTACCAACCGAAGACTTTTTACTGGATTTTATTAAGATAAGTGGTTTTTATGTTATTCAAACGCATTTTATTTTATCTTTTCAAATGTTTTCGAGACTTAAGGATTTACCAGCAAAAAAAAAAACCAAACAGAAAAAAATATAAATAAATAAAAAAATACTCTCAAAAATATACTCTAAACGAATAATACGAGTACAGGTGAAATTTATTGAAAGACAATTTTTTTTTTCGCTGTCTCTTATATTCTTATCACTATTTTATGCTGGTACTTATTCAAATTTTTTTTTTTTTTGTTTTTTTTTTACAGCATAAATTTCATTTATCTGATTGTTTTAAATTTAACATCATATTTTTTTGTTTTATAATCAATAAAATAAAAAATTGAGTATTGAAATTTAAATCATATTTTCATTAGGAAATTTGAATATTTCGTAAAAATTTGATGATTTAATTTAAAAGATTTCTTTTTCAAGATTATTCATTTTATAGTTTGGAAAGTATAGTACTATAATTAGATGGTTGTTAAATATATATATCATATATGGTAATATTTATTTTGGGTAAATATTCTGCCAATTTATATTATAAACTATTTAATTATTAAATAGTATGTTAAAATTTAAAAAAAAATTATCCCCCGTAGCAACATTCCATGCTTTAAAAGGAGATTATGGTCCATTGAAATGAGGCCAATTTCATGCCCGGTTGATTTTTAGTAAGTGACTATATATAGAGCTCTAAAAATTCACACAAAAATTGTAGAGAAATTATTGTATCCTTAAAAAATGTGAATTTTAGTCTGAACATGTAATTTGCTCGTATATCTTTGAAAACGAAGAAAATCGAAGACCATTACTGGCAATTCTTAGCAATATGACCGAATATTATTCAAACTTGAAGAATTCAATCTAGACTATTTGTAATTATAATAAAACTCGTGACACAAACCAAACAATAAGACAAAATTTTACTTTATTTGACATAAAAAAGATTACCTCAATAAGATGATATCCTGCAAAAATTGTCATGATAGTAATTTGAATTGTCCTATATGTTTTATACCTCAAAAAAAAATGGCAAAGCTATATTAATATAATAGTATATAAGTTTTATTAAAATTTTAATAAAAAATATATTTTATTTAGTTTTACTTTCCAAACTGCAAATTGAATAATACTGTATTAATTTTAACCAAACAAATAATAATCAGGTTTTTTTAATAATTTATAAAAATATATATATTTATATTAAAAATTAACTTATAAAACAATTTATATCTATAATTTACGTGATATGGATTAAATTAAAACCTTTTAATAATTCAATAAAAGTTGAATATTGGCATAATAAAAAAAATTTTCACTTTTAATTTTCACTAAAAGAAAAAAGAAAAATTTTTGGGTGTACATTCATGAAATTTTTACAATATAAACTTTGGAAAAAGCACAGAGATTTTTATTTAATATGAAAAGAAGAGTATAGAACTTTCACTTTTCTGACAATAAAATCGAATCGGCAAAAAAAACATTATTTCAGCAACATGCATGAGTTCAGCTTTATAAATTATTTTGAAAATGTTCAAAAGTTATAAAAGAGAATGCAGTGAATTATTTTTTAACTGTTGAATAATTGATGATGTTATTTACTTTATTTGAAAACTACAGATTAAAATAAAAATAAATTACATTTGATAAAACAAAATCAATAAAAATATTTATGTTCCTTAAAGAGAAGATATATCGCTCTACAAATGAAATGAGTATTAATAATATTTTCTATGCCGCCATAGTGTTAACCAAAATAATAAACATCAAAATATTAGAAACAACATTAAATAATCTGACAAATTATTACAGATGCGTAAATATTCAGTATCTAAATAACATAATTAGTTAAAATGGGGTAAGCCTCTGTTTTTCAATTTTACGCGTTAATTAAGTTTAAAGACAAGCACTTGTTGCTGATGTTCCTCCTTCAACTTTGTACTACTTTCTATTTGCATACACATTAAGCAAGGCGGCACATATTATTTTACTTTGTGAGCTTATTCATTTGTGAAAATTTCCTCAATTTTAATAAGTAATTCATCAAAACATAAATACAAGAACCAAAATGTTTATT